>CM033626.1:16126143-19033643 GCA_019453435.1 Rhinogobius similis | reverse complement strand
GAATAAAACGGCAGAGAAATGTATTTAACTTACAACATTATTGCTGACAGTGCGTAAATGTTACATAAACCGTACTATTTAATCCGCTACACACCGATATGACATTTACCATCACTGACGCTATGACGTTCTTTGCGTCGTTGTGGGCTCGTCCAATAAGCTGTGTGGAGTTAGCCAACGCTCACCTCATTGTGGAAGCGCGTTTAATACAAAATTCTGTCCACTAGCCCTCGCATTCATATTCATGTATCATTATAATCGAACAATGCGTCTGGGTCTGGACTGACATGGGTTCGTGAATTGTATAATTGATTCGCACGTGGAGGCCAAACGTTTCTTAACCACCTCGGAACATTTGTCCCTTGAAAAACTTCAGACCACCGACCTTGCCATTTGCTTGCACCCGGTAACGAATACCCATATAAATGCTAATTACCATCTGTCACACTGCTTTCTTTCTGTCATGCTTTTTTTTTCATCCGCCTCTCTCAGATACCACTGTTTCCTCAGATAAAACCCACATAAGGAATGTTCATCTGCGAGTTGGATGTCTTAGAATTCATGACATTTATTCTTGATTTATTCTTGAGTTTTCCATCCTACACATCAGACCCAGGGCCATCCATTCATAATGCACTGTAGTTCCCAAGATTTGCCATAGAATTTGTCCCTTAGTGGCAGGGACAGAATATCAGGACAGATAACAGCTCTGACACCACTAATGTCCCTGTGTTTACTAATGACGAAGCAAAGTAAAGTAGTCAGCAGCTGTTAAAATAAAAGTCATTAGATTTCCTGTGAGAGAGACCTCTTTTGGTGACACATAAAGAGATGTGCAGCGTCATCCGGATGCAGCTGTGACCAGGATGGTTTTCCAGGCTTAGACAGGGAGCAGTTTACTACTTACCAAAAACAGGCATTCCTTAGCTGGTCCCCATTAGGGCTCACAAGCAGTCTCATGTGCCATTACTCCTCACAGCAAGAGTCCGTCAGTTTAGAGGCCCCAGGTTACCAGACCAGCTACTGAAGTCCAAAGACCAAAGTGACTTGATACAAAGCTCAACAAACCACTGCATGCATACTCTGCCATCATCATTATCTTCAATTTCCATCTTACTTTGACAATTTAATATTTAATATGCAATTGGTTATTAGTTGCTTGCTTATAGTAATGACATAATTTTGCTTTAATTGTACCTTTTCTAATGACATCCTTTCCTGAACATTTCTTGTTATTGTCTACTTAATGTGTGGGTCCTTCCTTACTATCTCTTATCTCTTGAAACATGATATCTAAATGCTATGTATAGTCTTAGTTAAGCGCTGGGTTAGATCAAGAGACGACGGTCTTTTAAAACATGCCAGCAGAGATTGTTAGGCTTTTAAACTCAATGATATGTTGCTTCCACGGAGCAGGTATCCTAATTTAATATTTAAATGCAAGAAAAAAGTAGGCACTGGTTTAAGGAAATGCCAAAATGAGCTACATCTGTAATTTGGCGACGTTTCCTGCAGACTGGCACATGCTACTGTATAGGCATACCTCCAGGGCCTCAGCTGGCCGTGACTTGAGCCAAAACCAATGCCAGGCTTCCAGTTTTCTTACCTCTTTGTGGTGTCTGCCATGCTGCCCTCATTCACCCAGTTCAGCTTTTTTTTTATTTTTTTTTTTATCTTGGATTCACTCAGCCGACAATGTCCTTCTGTGATATGTTTGCGTATCTTTGAGTCATTTACCCAAGACAGCAAGGGTTTAGTCAAGATACCAAACAGAAAACCTTGGCCCAAAAATCAAATATAGATTACGGAATGATGAAGCACAGATTCACCCTGCAGAGCAATGAAAGCAGTGATGCAACTCCAGTGGTAAAAGGCTGAGTTGAAACACAAGGCTGTATTATGCACAATGAAGAACAGATTTTCAACCATCTGCACCTTTAGGATTTGTATTAGTTTACTTTAGAGTTTATTCCTAATGCGTTGACTGACATTTTTTTATTGATCCAGGCCAAAATGTCACAGGATGTACAGAATATTTTGAGACATAGAATATGTGCAGTGGCTTTACATACTAATTCAGCATTTGCTTTACACTGGATGCTGTTCCTGTCTCTCCTTTTAGGTTTGGAACTGCCATTGTAAGACCATGACCCTCTGTGGCTGGTTTAGTTGTAGCATTGACTCAGCTTCTCAACATGAGAAAATAATATAATGTGCATGTTTTGCAGTTGCCCTTTGCCAGTGGCAGCCGGGTCCACCTGATTTCAATCATGTAAAAAAGGTAGTGCATTGCTGCTCTGTGGGTGGTGTTCACTATTCAGCTCTGGTTCTTATAATGACAGAAACTTACTGTGCCCATTGAGGGGTTTATGAGCAGGAAGGCGGAGAAGAGGTCGAGTGACGAGATGCAGTGACTTCTTTTTATTACTGACATGACCTTTAGTTCATTCATGGTGTAACATTTCATTGTGGTAATGTGTCAGGCAAAGTGTTCCTACTTTTGCATCTTTGTGACTTCTTGTCCCAATGTATTTATTGTATATCTAACATTTTCTTGTAATGCTCTTTAAAATGCACGGTACTGTGAGTGCTACATGTTCAGTGCTGTTAAATCGGTATCCGAGTCCCTCCCTCTAGTCCGCTTGGGAACTTCAGATCTTGTGTTGCACTCTGCTCCAGCCGGACGAGAGCCATCTTCAGATTTAATGCTTACTGTATTCAGACCTGCCCAGTCTCCCAGACACACACCCACCTGCTTTTGCACGCAGCATTGCATACAACTTTTATAATGGAATAAGCTCTCTACATTTCAAGCCTTTGTACATATTTCATTTCGTCTGATTGCTCATGGTCATTGGTTTCAGTACTTTGTAGTGTGTGCCAGGCTGCTGCTAGCAAGTTCATCTTAAGGTGGTCAGTATGCTTGTGAAGCTTATAACTTTTTCTTTTTAAGAACAATATGATAGGTAAAAACACGGTAACATGTTAAAGATTTTCCATATTCTGTGACAACCATTACATGCAGAGTACTGTCTGCAGTATGAATATTCTCTAAGAATATCTGGGGTAAAAACCTATGCAAATGTAAGTGCATAGCACAAGCCAATTTGTTGAGGTGACCTCACAAAGGAAAAGTCAAAGGAAGAATTTTGTGATTGTACAATGATGGCATGATCTTCAATGTTATAGAAAGTGCTGTAGTTTGATTTGTGGCCAGCCTCTCCTCTCACCAGTGTGCCTGATTTGTGAGTGTTACACTTCCAGCCTGTGTCTGCTGAGTCACAATAACATAAAGATGTGGGCTATATGTTATCTCAACTCCACACGGCCCGGGCCAACGGCTGTCTTTTTTGGCCGTTCTACAGATATACAGCCTGTGCAGAACATGCAGTAATGGATCACACATTCACATATAGCACATTTAATGTATATAGTCAGTCAGAATCTGGCAAGCCCTGTTATATTTTATGTTCCATCAAAATTTTGAGCTGCGTGGGACCCACGCTGACAGGGATTCATACTCTCATGTGTCCTTTACACACACAAGCACACTCATGCACACACACACACGCACGCACACACACGAACGCACACACCTACACTTACCCGCCTGCACACATAGTACCTTCTACATAGTGAGACACACGTTCAGCACATGGCAACAGGCAAACCTAACAGTGTGTATTTCAGCAGTAGTATATCTGACAACTATCCACGCTTATGTAACTCACTTTAGGGTATTACAGCATGGGGTTATTCCTCTGGTGACACTAAATCATTTCCCCCAACAACCATGTGAAAAGAGTGCGGAGGTTTTACTTTTTTAGTGAATGTACTGTATGTCATCTGTAGGATTCATTCATTCTCTCTGTCATAGCATTAATTCATTATGATCTCCTGACTTTTCCCACAGAACGACACCTTTAATTTGTTGTTATGTTGTGGGCGGCACGGTAGTGCAATGATTAGCACTCCCGCTTCACAGCAAGAAGGTCCTGGGTTTGACTCCCGGGCATCCCGGGGCCTTTCTGTGTGGAGTTTCAATGGCTCATAATACAATTGCATTGAAAATATCTATCTACCTACCTATCTATTCTAAAAGCAAAGGAGGCTAATCTTCCTGCTTCTCCTGACCTGGACCTTTCCTCAAGATTAAGAAAGTAAGAAAAGGTGTTGCAGTCCCATGTTTACTGCAGCAACAGAATGCTGAAAAGACGTTGAAATGATAAACTATGCTCAAGCGTAATGTAGAACAAAAGCACAGGAAAGAGTTAACTTTAAGTGTATACATAAACAAGAATTTTATATTCTCCTGACTGTCATCATCAATGAGACTTTACTCTAAAGAGATTGCTTCAGGACTGTGATGCACCAAAGAGGGTTTTACAGTCGTTAGAAGAAGATCCAGGAAAGTTGGTATACAATTGTATTATGGACCATTGCAGAGCTGAAATGACCCGGCCCATCCATCTGCTGTTAATCTTACTACAGACTGAAGTTAATTACATGAGTCTGACCTTTAGTGTGTGTATTTAATCACACACCCAAAATGATGCATGAGATTCTGTCTATGAGGAACACAGCATCTTCACCATGAAGACGCAATGTTTGTCTTGAATCACTGTATGCACAAATCTTCAAAGAGCTTTTAGCTTGTCAGTCCATGAGTGAAATGAGAAAATACTTTCAATGTGACTATTTAAAGTAAAAAATGATTTCCAACCTTCCAACTCTTATGCTGTGGAGCTCAAATTATTTTACGGGTTAGTATGTTGTACTGGAGTGATTTATTTAGGGGTAGTGTGATTGTAATTTGTACAAATTCATAGTTATCAGTGTCAGCCATTTCTACAAACCATTGTTCATTTGCACAGTAATTAATTTGTAGAGCAAGTGAACACCATGGAGTTGTAGAACAAAATGTATTCAAAGCTTTCAAAAGTATACAGCCGACCTCCATACTGCAACTTCTTCTCAAACCACTGCATGATTAGGCACTAATGGTCCATTCTTTGTATTGACCTAATTGCTGACTGGCTGCAGCAACGCTTTTCCTCATTTAGCTGTAAAAACAAACATACACACAGTGGCCCACATTGGCAGAGGGGGGTCTCCTGGAGGTGATTTACGCAAACACATACCCCTTTCTCTAGTTACGCTCTGTGCTTGTGCCTACTGTATACTGCAGTCAGTGAACAGCCTGTATCTAGGGTCCTGTAAATGAAGCAGCTGAGGCTCAGAGCTGCGCCACGTGCCAGAGGAGGGCTGCTTCCCTCCCAGTAACTTTCTCATGTAGAGATCAAATGAGTTAGATGCAGTCTGGAAGTGCTGACCATGAGCGTCCTGTCTTCTTTCTGTTTTTATTTGCTTTTGTTTTTTTCATATTATGCTTCTTTCTTCAATCATCTGCACAATTCCTTTCTGTCTGTGTATTTCCCGATCCCTCCCTCCATCTGTCTTGTGCCTGTAGGTGTGGTGCAGTGAACTGGTGCCAAATCACATCCACTTCTGGTCTTTGCGCACTCTTCTTTTGATGGTTGCACGGATTTCCCTGATCACCTTGCCTCACATTTCCTGAAAATGACACAAAAAGTGTGACTCAAATGATGAGCTATTAAATGAGGATGTGTCTTATAGCAATGTGCCACATGGGAGTGCTACGTCAACTATACGACCTTTGCTCTTGACTATTACCATTAAACTGTAACTTTTACAAACCTTTTTCTATTACGTTTATAGACATGGCCATTTTTCTTAATAGAAGAAACGCACACATATGAAGCATTCTGAAAACCCAAAAGTCTTTGTCCAGCTCTTCCCACGGAGATATAAACAGATGACATCACAGGGTGGTCCGCTCTGCGCTGAGCTGAGCCACTCTGAGTGGGTCTTCATGGGTCTGCCAAACAGATGGCGGTAGCAACATAATGAGGCCTGGAAACAAACTGAAGATTTTGAGCTCAAGATTTAGTTCAACAAGAACTTCAATTCGTAGAAAAAGACAACTGCACTAAAAACATGTGTGTTTGTGAAAATTATTTTTAATTTTGTAGTATTTATCTGAACCACTTGGGTTGGTTTGATAGACTGGCATGGGAAAGTATTTTGTTGGTTAATTAGGTCAAGAAATCATGTAATTTGGCCCACACAGGAACTAAAGGAGAACAATCAGCTACTCACAAGTGTCTGACATTTAGAGTGAGACTTGGGGAGAGGAAGAAGGGGGCTGAGGAGAGGTAAAGAGGTGGGGGTTTCTTTACCTGGGCAATGGAAATAAAGGAAGCCTGTGTGACATGGTAATAAGAATGTCTATTTTGGTGTCACGCTTCTATACATTTTTTTCTGTCACTGGTGATCGCTTCCAAATTATTTTCATTTGCATCAAGTAGAGCACAGAGCATGGACATCTTTCCAGAACTGGCTAGGGGTTATTGAGGAGACAGACCCATAAAACAAGAAATTGATTAACATGTTTATTTGTTATGCCCTTTCTAAATAAAACATCTTTTGTTGCAGATGAATTGTCAAAAAGGGCTCACATACCTGCGGATAATCGGCACCACTTTGTTCGGCGTGTCTCTCCTCGTGGGCATCTCCACCGCTTACATTATGGGTTACCAGTTCTTCACCACAGCCCACAATTACTTATCCTTTGGCTTGTATGGCGCCATCTTGGTTGTTCATCTCATTATCCAGAGCCTATTTGCACTGTTAGAGCACAGAAACATGAAGAGATCTTTAGAGACACCAATCAAACTGAATAAATCATTAGCTTTGTGCATCGCTGCCTATCAAGAAGACCCCAACTATCTGCGGAAATGCCTTGTGTCTGTGAAAAGACTGACATATCCTGGGATCAAAGTTATTATGGTCATTGATGGGAACAATGACGATGATTTGTACATGATGGAGATATTCAAAGAGATCATGGGCTGGGATAAATCGGCTACATATGTTTGGAAGAGTAATTTTCACGCCAAAGGACCAGGGGAGACGGAGGAGAGCTACGCTGAGAGCCTGCAGCAGATCTCCAGAGTAGTCCTCAACAGCAAGTGTGTGTGCATCATGCAGAAGTGGGGAGGCAAGAGGGAGGTCATGTACACAGCATTCAAGGCACTGGGCCGGAGTGTCGATTATGTGCAGGTAAGGACACCAGTGAAAATTCTGAAATAACCTACTGTTTTTCTGTTTCGATTACTCTTTCGACTATAAATGATATGGGCCAAAAGAGGTTTCTCATTATTTTCTGAATCAGACTTACTTATATTCATCTCCAAGGGGACATTTTTCTTGTCAATATGAGCGTTACTCCACAAAAATCATGACTATGGCACTATTTCAGTAGTTTTATTGTAAGTTTCACTGGAATGTCAATATAATGATGATGGTAAAAGTACTTGATGATAAACTATAGATCCTGGCCTTTTTACGTGTCAATCTGAAGTTCAACTAGGCAGTGTCTGATAGAGAAAAAAAAAACAAAAATTGGATTTGTAGAAGGAGTAGGCTACTCTGCCAAGTCAAACACACAGTCTACAAAGACACTTTTGTGTTGCCTCAGACGGACGGTGGCTGTGTGCATCGTGTTGTGAAGTGTGGTGTGAAGAAACACAGCAGTAACTTATGTTTGTGTGTAATACTAGGGAAAGTAAAATCACATCACAGATATGAGTGCTGTTTACATACTTTTATGACTCATAATTTTCTTTTGATCTCATGTAATCAGTTACTTTCACAAGAAAGAAATGGGGGTGTTGCTTTTTCCCACCTGCTTCTTGTGAAGCACGCCAAAAACTTCAATAAATATTTCAAACCCATTACACCAAGTCTTATGTTACAGTGATCAAAACAAATGTGTTATTTCATTTAGGAGTTGGCACCAAGCATACTTTTATCACCTTGAATTATGGAACATACTACCATTTAAGGTGATCAAGGGTTTAATGCATCATACAGGTGCAAGAGAATGTTTGCATTGTTACCATTCTCTTCTTTTCTATTTCCCAGGTGTGTGACTCAGACACTATGCTGGACCCAGCCTGTTCAGTGGAGATGGTGAAGGTTTTGGAGGAAGATCCAATGGTGGGGGGTGTCGGAGGAGATGTGCAGGTAAATGCATATTTCTCATTTTTTTTTAATCAGTTGCTTCTAATTAACCTTCAAACTCTTCAAACAAAAATAACATGGAATGTAAAATGTTACCCTCATTGTGTCTTTAGATCCTGAACAAATATGAGTCATGGATCTCCTTCTTGAGCAGTGTACGATACTGGATGGCCTTCAACATAGAGCGAGCGTGCCAGTCTTACTTTGGCTGTGTGCAGTGCATAAGTGGGCCGTTGGGAATGTACCGAAACTCCCTCCTGCACGAGTTCCTGGAGGACTGGTACAATCAGACCTTTATGGGATCCCACTGTAGTTTTGGAGATGACCGACACCTCACAAATCGAGTTCTTAGTCTAGGATATGCCACCAAGTACACAGCACGTTCCAAATGTTTGACAGAGACACCTATCACATACTTGCGCTGGCTCAACCAGCAGACACGGTGGAGTAAGTCCTACTTCAGAGAGTGGCTTTACAACTCTTTGTGGTTTCACAAACACCATTTATGGATGACTTATGAGGCTGTCATCACAGGCTTCTTCCCTTTCTTTCTTATTGCCACTGCCATCCAGCTCTTCTACCAAGGAAGACTCTGGAATATCCTGTTGTTTCTTCTGATAGTGCAGGCGGTGGCACTGATCAAATCCACATTTGCCAGCTGCCTTCGGGGGAACATTGTGATGGTGTTCATGTCTTTTTATTCTGTACTGTACATGTCAAGCCTCTTACCGGCAAAGATGTTTGCAATAGCAACCATCAATAAGTCTGGATGGGGGACATCGGGGAGGAAAACCATTGTGGTGAACTTCATTGGTTTGATTCCCATATCAGTGTGGTTCACTATCCTTTTCATTGGAATCATTTACACTGTGATCCTACAGACTAAGAAGCCCTTCCCTGATTCAGAGAAGCTCGTTCTGGTCATAGGAGCAGTGGTCTATGCCAGTTACTGGGTTATACTCTTGACTTTGTATACAGTGCTCATAAACAAATGTGGCAAGAGGAAGAAAGAGACACACTACGACATGGTGTTGGATGTATGACACCTGTCATCCTCTACTCCCTTAGTTTTTCTCTAACAATATATAGCTGTTGTATAAAATGCTGCTCTGGAGACATTGGTTGAGGTGAGCCAAAATGGGCAACCCAAACAACTTGAATTCTCATTTTAATGCAATGGCTGCTATTTTGTTAAATCATGCCCACAACATTGTGTTATGGTGGAAATCAGTGTGTGTTGTGGCTATATTTAATATTTAAATATATTAGTACATTATATTTATTTCAAATATGTATTATGATCAGTTTATTCACAGTGGAGATGACCGCAAGAGTGTTAGGCTTTATGATATTTAGCTACCTCTTCATTCACTGGGCTCCTACATTCATCAAACAAACTGGAAGAATTAGTTTTGCCCATTGAGGTTGTGCTCAGCCAGTGGCAATATCTTCTTCCATTGCACCATTGTGACCAATGTGTCGACCAGCACATCAAACTGAAAGAAAGATCTTGCCACTACATGATATGTATCTGTTTATAAAATGCTACTGTGATAACTAGATGTACATTTTACTACAGAAACATGGTGCTAACAGCTTTTGATTGTTGATGGTTCTTGATCAAGCCTTACTAAGCGTGGTGACTGCAACACACTAAATGGTTAAGTGAAAGAAATGTTAAACAATGCAATATTCTGGATTAAACCATGAAATAGAATTTTCCAATGTCAAAGGAGCTGTTTACATATATGTACATATGTGTACATAGTGTATGTAGTAAACAGTACAATGGCACAATAAGACCAACAAGAGTTCCCTTCAATCAGATTGTGCTGAAAGGCTTCCTTTTTAAATGTAGATTATTTATTGTATCTGCCTGCACTCATTGAATGTGCACAATAAAATGTGAAAACATAGCCCAATCCAGAACTGAACATTACACAGTTACAGATTTGTTAATTACAATTATAGTCATCTAACTTCCTTCCTGAAGAATGACCGACATTATTTTTAAAACAACGTTTACATTGTGAATAATCTCAAAATAATGAACGGTGGGTAGATTTAATCTCCAGATGAGAATGGAGTGAACTTGCTGCTGTCACTTTTGTACGAACAGTGACCATAGGTTTTTTATATAAATGAAGAAAATGTAACATGTATTTTTTTATCGACATATATGTAAATCTACCAACATGGCGGACACGTTCAAATCGAAAAATATTGTGCCTTCCAACCGATTCATTTAAGTGCCACGTGGAGAAAACTCCTTTATTACTACCTTATATTGGAATGTGAATTGGGCACTGGAGAGAAGGACCAGGTTCTGGAGGGAATCATGTCCCATGTTTGCAATGCAGCAGGTTCAGACATAAGTTAAATTTTTATGCACTTTTGTGTCTATCCTGTTGCCCATGTGTTGCTTGACTTAAACATGATAAAATACCTCAGCGGTTGTTTTTGCCTTGCATCAAATGGTCAAGATGCTATTATATTCTGATTGTTTCTAATAATTTATATATTTGTGATAGTGAACTTTTTTACTTTTATGCACACTTACCCTATTAAGTCAAAGCTGGATTTTTTTCTTCCTTTTTTGGCCCTTTTTGCTGTAGCCAGCGTCATCTGTATTTGAATGCATCTTTTTGACATTATATATTCTATTTTTGCTTATCTACCAAAGAGCTTTTATTTTCATCCATGCTTTTATAAGAGAGTGAAAAAAACATTTAGTGTCTGACCAAACAATGTGAAATTTTGAGCTGTAGGTTTTGTTTGCAATAACAATAATGTAATGCTATAGGGATAAGTTATTGAATATAAGAGGAGACAAACCTGTGGCTTTTACTTTACTGTATTTATGTAAGAATTTCCTTTTGATAGAATGTGTACTTGTAGGCAGATGTACTATTCCAAAGTACATGTACAATCATCAGCTATCCTCTGCAACTTTGTACCAAACAGAAAACTCAACAAAATCAAGTGCAATGCAATGCCTGTCATGCCTTCAATGAGAACAATTTTAAGCCAAAAGAACAGTGTTATGTCAAAGCACTTTTGTGTTGTGCCAAATAAACCAGTGAAAGCCTTTTGTAATTCCTGCTGTTGTTTTGTTGATGAGTCTGTCATCTTCCTTTGGTCATTGGTGACTGGAGTCTGTGAATGAAACTACAGGCTCCGGCCTACAGTTTATAAAGCTAGTTAAACACAAAATACAGACAGACAGAAAATGTATGACTTTAATTTATTTATAATATACAAATCAAATACCAATATCAAGATAAGTTCATGTAGTCTCAATTTATCTACAGATAAAGTTGTTTTTAGGGGAAATCCATTTTGAAAAAAAAGAAGAAAAAAAAAGAGCAATGTTGTTTATAGACAGATATTTTTGTCAAGGATTACATTTTCAGTTTTTAAACAATATCATATGCTGAGTAAATACAGAGGAAGTGCAACCCAAAGGTGAGTCAGCCCATCTGAAGTGTGTTAGAGGCTCCAAGGAGGAGGCCACTCCAACTCCACATTAGAATATGAAGTACTACGCTCAGGGAGCAGGAGCAGAGGAAACATGAGTGTACACAAGGGGATGCACTTTGGATGGAGATATTAATACTACTGAGTGAAGATCATAATACAGACAATCAACAGTGTTTGTTCACTACTGAATAAAAATCAGACTTTATATTCTACCCTTGTCTGTGTGACTTACTTCTTCTGCAGTGACAACTTTGTAAATACATCCCAGTGGATAAATTCATTATTTATGGGCATGTTTCTGCGAAGCCTTGCTGTCTGCCTGTCCTGGCACCACTCATGGAAAATACATGATAAGCCATTTAAATACAAAGTCCTTAACAGGGTTTTATTTGATGCTACTTTGGCTTTATGGGCAGCCATAACTATTTTAACAAACCAACTAGTGGTGGGGAACACAGTGGCATTTAATCACAAACTGTTGAAATTGCATAAGAGATGTGCATGAGGGCAGAACAGTGAAAAAGAATCAGATATTGTTGTCCTCGTGTGCGTCAGCAGTCAACGCCATCAGGATTCTGCCAAAAGCATTACAGCACTGCATCTCCCGGTTGCTCTGCAGCTAATGGCTCCCTGTTGTCAAACTGAGTCCAGCTGCTGACTGAGCTGTAGCCCACTTTTCTCTTTTCAACCAGTGGTTTTAGGGTTTTTTGCACTTGCATGCATACGATGACTTTTAACCCCATTTTATCCTTTACACCTAACTGCAGAACCTATAACTTCAGAGTTTACACAACAAACGATGGTGTTCTTTAGCGACAGATGCATCTTTGGAGAATGACCTCATGCTGGAAAGTTCTGTAATGTTTTCTTGGTTTTGCTTATACCACATTGAATAATACAGACAAATTAAACTGTAAATAATGCAATAATCTGTATTAATCCACTGACTAAAAAAAGGGTGGAAGTTTGGACAAATAAATCACATTCATCTGAAACAACAGCTCAAATTATACAGCACATGTGGAGTGTCGCTGAGCTGATGACAGGTGACACACTGCATATGATTGTTTGTTTGGTGAAGTATGGGGTTAAGTAAATGAGAGAAGTGAAATTAGAAGGTGAAATAGTAACACTCCAGGCTTAGAAGATATAATTATCAAGCTCACTTTCAGAGTTTGTATAGTGCATGGTATTTTGCCCTAGTTTTATTCAAATTGGGGTTGTATTATGGCTGAGTTCTCCGATTTCCAGAAACTTCACTTGTTTACATAGTCTCGGTTTTGTCAATATTATGTCTTATTTTAATGTTTGAGTAACATATTTCTCTATTATTTTAGATGTATCGCTATTTAGTGTTGATCATATATTAGTAGTCATGTTGGATGATCAGAATCATCTAATTTTTCAAAAATACACAAAATAAAACTTGAAAAAACTTTTTTTTTTATAATTGACACTGTCCCTTCCCCAACTGCCTTCACTGTAAACTTATACCCTATTTTAAGACAGTCGTGTTTCTCCCTTTAAACTTCAACACCACATATATTTACCAACCCCTACATCATCTTTGATCCATCTCTCACTTCCGTTCACCTTGTCTGGATCATCAAAGAGTAATAGCTCTCATTCTCAGGAGTTAATTGTGATAAAAACTCCCATGTGTTCCCTTAACCTGGGAACTATTCAGAGAAAAGCCAAAGAACAAATGTTGCTTTCTTATGTGTATGTAAATAGCATACTAGACTTTTATCCATACATATATCATGATAAGATACAGTATTTATGTAGTGAAACTCACTTCCTACTTGTCTGCAGACAGAGGAGCTGGTGGGTGCTGCTGGCTGATCCAGACGTCTGTCGCCCAGGGCCAAATGACTGGCCACCCACAGCTCGACTTTCCAGGCTGCACAATGTGAAGGATTCTTTGCTTTGACAAAATCATTAGGACTCTCAACTCCCAACAAGTAAAAATTGTGTTGCAAATCTACGTTAAGAACAACAATATTCATTAATTTAAATAATAACACTAGAATTCAATTGAATTCTGTAACATAGTCCCATTGTTTCCATTAAATTGCACAGAAAGAAAATGACACAATATCATGTGGTACATTGTGGTGTCTTCATTATGCGGCCAGTATGCAGCCCATAGCTTTGTTTTCTTACCAATATTATAAGAATATTAAACTCATCAATCAGTGTTGAAACAAAAAAAAGGCATTCAAACATCACCGTACATAACACGGTTTGTTTCTATAGTGATCATACTGATGTCTAAACCTGAGGCTTGCACTTATGTATGTTTAATATTACAAGTTCCAACCTTACTGAGTCACACAGTAATCTAATTAAAATATTAAGTCCTGTGTCTCACGTAAGGGTCACCTCAGAGTTGACTCTAAAGCTATGCAAATGTAAAGGACATTTTGTGATAGTTTGAAGTACAGTTACCTTCACCTTGTCCCTTGTGTCCATGTTTATTAAAAGCAAATGTTGGGATTTGTATTCAAACCAGTTTTTCTACTGCAATATGTTTACAATTAGCCCAACATTCAAAGTAAAACAATACGTGCCAATGTCATTGATAATCATGAGCAGTGAGGGTGGGGAGCTTCTATGTGTTTGAACACTGAAATCCCCACTAGGATAAACAACTAAACAATTATTATATCAGAACACAATGGAGAGAGCAGGGAAATCCCACGGATCATGACCGCTTGGCACGCACATGTTGACAGCAGACAGTCACCATTAGTTTTAGAGGGATACTGGTGCTTTAGTAGGGATAAAAACGGTGATGGGACAATATTATAACTATCTTATGCTGCAGCTAAAATATAAAAACGTGTCTTTGGAGCGGAAAAAGTGTACAGAGGGTATAAAGTACAATAATGGGAAGAAAAGAGGTAATAAAGACCAAAGTGTCCAACACAATCAACTGAATCACATATAAAAAACACAGAGCAGAATAAATAACAAATCGACTACAGTCTGTTCACAGTTGAGAAGATGTAATAGGGTCTGGCAGTATGTGTGAGTGATGTAGTGGGTTAGGCCATCAGATTCAGAATTATTTTTCCCACATTTTCCCCCCGTTACAGACATGCATTCAACCAGTAGAATAAATACAGTTACCAAAAATAAGAAGCTAAAATTAAATTTCAGCAAGAACAAAATACTATAAATGTCTTTTTTTAACAGCTAAACCCCATGCAAAACCAGAATAAGTTCAGTTCCAAAAAAGATATTTTACAACATATTTACATATTTAGGTGTTCCTGTACAGTTCTGTGCTGATTATTGGACAATGACTTTACAAAGAGGATTTCACAGCACAGAGTTGAGCAGTTTGATGGTAACAGCAGGAACGATTTCCTGTGGAGCAGTATGGCAGGAACACTCTGTTGCTGAACAAGGACTTACAGTTGACCAGCACTATGTGGAGCAGATGGGAGGAAGTCCAGAATAATCATAATTTTGGACAACACATATGTCATTGTGATCACCTTGGTGTTGTAGTTTCCTTTGACGGCCTCGACCATTTGCTGAATGTTTCTGCCCTCTCTCTCCACATTTCAAGCCATAACTGTCTTGTCCAATAAAGACTTTGGGCCAGAAAATCTGAGAAAAAAAAAAAAAAAGCCCAGGCAACAAGGAAACAGCCAGCACTCATTTGGCCTGAATTCCCAGGGTCATGCATGGCTCATTGGGTTCATGCTATTGCACACAAGAGACTGCATGGGAAACTCATATTTGTGCCTTACATCATTCTCTATATTTCATTCAACCAACAAAGGCACAATATGGATAACTAAACATAGTTACAAACAGCTTGCAAACAAATCTGACCATTTTCTCTTTTCCTTTGGTGTTTAAAGTTCATTTTATGCATTATATAACATCCTGCATGTTGTATATGTGCTCTGTTTATCCACTGCGCTGGTTGCTGCACACAGTTATGAGTTGATTTACTGTTACCATGGGAACGGGAGATGTAGGGACCAAGCTCCAGATGTTTGATGAAGGAGATGGGAACTTCCTGCATCCTGAAGGACTTGAAGAGCACATTAACCTTGAGTTACGTTTGTGTGAGAAAGAGAGAGTGAGTGAAGTCTGTTTCAAAGGCTCAAAGGGTAGATGTAGCTAGAAGACGATCAGTGTGGCGTGTGACATCAGAGGAGACCATGTTCAAACCAGACCCTCCCTGCGGAACTGGACGTCCCATCGCCAGGGAGTTGTACTTGTAACACACCCAAATGTCTGCGCACAGCATGACTTAATTTTGATTCCAATGGGCCTAATCAAACATACTTTCACTTAACCTCGATGATGCAGAAGAGATTGTACCAAAAATTTACTCCTCTCAGGGGCTTTCAATGAGTCAGTGTTTTTCTTTTTCTTTTGTTTATTTTTTTTCCATTACGCTTTTATTTTTAATAATGGAAAACAGACAAAATATCTAGATGATCAGGACATACGGCTAGCGCTAAAAAAAAAGAGTCAACAATGAGTGAGAGGTGTTAAAAAGAAAACTTTGAAATGAATCTGCCCCATAATGACCTCAAACTCAAGACAGTGTTTTTCAACCTTTTTTGAGCCGTAGAACACTTTTTTTATTGAAAAAATAATAATAATAATACAGCAACCACCTACTAAAATATTACAAATTCAGACCTGTTAGGAACATTTAAAGATATGCCATTTAATGTGGTGTAAATGTCCGAGTCACAGTTCTTTACACTTGGATATATTGATTGTTTTGCATACTTTTTTGGTACAGAATTCATTTAAATCAATTGTGTAAATCCGTTTACTCAAACTGGACATTTTTTCAAGGCACATCTGGCAATACCTCAAGGCACAAGTGTTCCACGTCACTCTGGTTGAAAATCAAAGACCTAAGTGAGGATGTTTCTTTCTGTGCACCAGCCACAAGACAAGGAGTTAAGTCTGGATATGTTGAGTCCAAATTTTTCTGTAAATGTTGTGTCTTTCAACTCTGTTTGCTTCTAAATGCCGTGAGAAAATTCTCCTGGACCAGCATTTGCAAGACAATATTCCTGCAGAAGAACTACTGACGGAAATGTGTTAGCGCTATATTGATGGTCACTCTGCTCCTCTCAAGTATCCACCAGCCTGCAAAGTCGCTTAGAGTTTAAAATGTGAGACATGAGAACACATTACTCAAACCCTAATAAATGCAAAAACTATTAGCAGCGCTTTTTTAAAACTTTGAGATGAGATTATAGAGGAAGAAGTCATGAACAAATTGCTTTTTTATTTCAGCAACTTGCAACATGTTGATCGAGATTTAAAGACAAAAGCTTGAAACCCTTCCCAGATTCATACAAAACACCCAAAGAACAAAGTGAAAATGCTACTCATTACTCAATGTTACCTCAAATCACGTGCCAACTTATTGTGCCTATATATGGTCACTGTCAATATGTTAACTCAACAACACTATTTACAAAGCCATTATGTTACATTTTAGATCAAATACACATGGGAAGCTAACTGTGCTGTAATTTCTCTTTGAGGGCAGTGTGTTCTCTATAAAAATGGAGGATTTCATCATTGTTCATGCAGAAACTGAGGTTGCGATGAATGCGCTTTATTGCATGTGAGAGAAAGTGTGTACCCTTG
Organism: Rhinogobius similis; assembly: GCA_019453435.1. Taxonomy (NCBI): domain Eukaryota; kingdom Metazoa; phylum Chordata; class Actinopteri; order Gobiiformes; family Gobiidae; genus Rhinogobius; species Rhinogobius similis. The sequence goes on along the minus strand of CM033626.1, from coordinate 19,016,411 downwards.
AGCCGCCTGTAACAAACAGGGCTGTGATCATTGTACTGCACTGCTGGGATTAAAAGGGCTGACCACAAATCAACTTTTAATATCCTTACAGTATGTTAACGCCATTTAATCTGGGCTCATCATTCCGTTATGAAAGATGTGAAGTCTTATCTTTTCATTTTCTGATGATTATTTAAAAGGACAATCCAAAAAGTTTGGGGCAGTTTTCTTTGATTTTTTAACAATCTACAGACATGTGTAAAGTACTGAGCCCCGCAGGTGCCGTAGGAAATAAAAAAGTATCCTGTGATCCTGAGAAGTTTTCACAGGATCTCAAGATCCTGAGAAAATTTCTCAGGATCTTGAGATCCTGAGAAAATTTCTCAGGAGCTTGAGATCCTGTGAAAACTTCTCATGAGAAGTATCCTTCTCCCGAGAAGTTTTCTTAAACTTGCGTTCTGAAGGCTCACGCTTAGCGGGCGTGGTGGCACGACACTCTGGACAACAGAAGCTGCACATCGGGCTTATAAAACAATTCTTTTAAACGTTTTATACCAGAGTTTTGTCTGCAATTTATGGACAAAATGGGAGACATATGTGGATAGGGCTGTGAGTAGAGGAAAGGCAGTGCTTGGAGCAGGTTACTAATGAGTTTATCGAGAAACAGGAGTTTTCCTGAGCGAAGAGACACAGTTTTATCTCCCTCGCTTAAAACTTTACTGCGGTGCTTCTGTTGGTCACAAACCGAGACCTGTCTGGTCATTGCAAATGTGCCAAAAGCATGCGTTTTGGTGCTGCATCCAAATGTAACAAGTTCCAGACCAGACGTGCGTCTCCACCGCTTGTTTTATAAGCCTGATGCGCAGCATAAGTTGTCCAGTGTCGCTGCGCCACTGCGCCTGCTAAGCGTGAGACCCCCAGAAGCTTGACAAAACTTCTCAGGATCTCGAGATCCTGTGAAAACTTCTCAAGATCATAGGATACTTATTTATTTCCTCACCTACGGCCCCTGCAGGGCTCCGTAGTTGAGCAACATTCCCCCACAGAGAAAAAGTTCAATAAATGACTGTTGGTTCAGGGCATTCCCCACCTAAAGTCTAGCAATGAGTGTTGAGGCTTCACTTAATCTTCTTAAGACATGCGTGTGTAGAGATTCCTCTGTGGGATTTAAATGAGACTCTCAGTCTATGCCAAAGATCCATGCATGTGCTCCTGTGGATGACCCATGACTTTAATAGGATATTAACGCTCAGAACTGTCCAGGAGTTATGAAAATAGGTGAACCAGGATGAGGTGCAGGTAGTGACTTTCCCAAAACCTCTGTAACATTTTAAATGTTTAGCCTTCAAGCAGCTGACTCTAGTTCAACAGAAATCAAGGCACTAAATCTGTTTGGGAAAAGTGTCCCCTGTCCTCACCCTCACCGCCCTAAAGGTATCATTCTCACTGTGTTATGTAAACCAGGCTTTTTAATGCAATCGATTTACATCACCAGATGTTATGTTAATTTTGTTTTACAATATGAGTATTGACAGAGCACTAAAATAATCTCACCATTATTATTGATTTTAGAAGAATTTATTTACGAAACACTTTGGCTGCAAACACTGAAGCAGGCTTTTGTCTCGATAAGCTGCTATTCTAGACCAAACACTTGGCTAACCACAGTGGACACAAACACATTCCTTGCCAGAACAGGTGAATGGTGAATGAACAGCAAACCAAGGCTAAGATCCAGTGTGTTTACATACAGTATCTTCACTACGTAACATGAATTGTCCTCATTTGGAAGTTCTGTACTTGTACTTGTTTTAAGGGAAACTGAAGTGCACAGGAAATCAACACAGACACATGGATAACATGCAAACACAACACAGAAAAGCCCAGGGCTCAGGACCTTCCTGCTTTGAGGGAAAATTGTGCCACTATGATGCCATATTAAATAGCAGATTTTTTTTTTTTTTTACTGGAGCCATCCTATCTCCATTTTATCCCTCATTATCAGGTGTATCAAAAGCCGTCTTGATGCAGCTTTTGAAACGCTATCTCTAAACATACAGTGTATGTTTTCCCTCAGTACAGTACTCCTCCCTATAGGGGATTTGGCATGTTGTCATATTGTTGAATTTATGGGAGAAACCAAATCCATGCTGACTAATGCTGTTTCTAATGGTCTTGTTATATTTGACTGCATGTGCTGATTAAGTAAATCAAAAAGTAAAGTGGTAAAGACAAATAATGACATCAACAGATGCTTGGCCAAAAAGTGAAACTAGGCCATATAGAATCCAAACACAAATACTTTATTTTCATAGCCAAATACCCAATATTAGCTTATAATGAACAAAGCAGCTTGGCTTTTCATACTGCATCAAAATATTATGTTAGACCTCATCCCAAGTAAAAAATACACATGCATAGATCATATGGGAACAATTCCATTCTTAGTTTGACCAATACTGACAGAAGCCTTTACGGGGAGTCACATGAGCAGAAGTGAGGTAACCGGTTAGTAACTCTGCACTGGGTGTACATGAGGGCATTTTCAGGTTTGTAAGTCTGTGCTTTTTAGGTTTGAACAATAGCTGACACCATGACATCACAATTTGCATCTCATACACATGCGCACGCTTTCCCTGTTATTCAGGTATGAGTCATGAAAAGAAAACATAACTGAAAAGGCTCATATAAGGCGCATATAAGGAGGTTATGTTTAGGCTGGTTTACAAAACTTTGGTCAATATCTTAGAATACCGGTTCTAGTCTCAGTGACAATAACCCCAGTCTTAAAGTTTTATCAAAACAAATTTGAAAATAAGTTTTAAGCAATGTGAGTTTTAAGAAACAAAACACAAACTCAACAACACATTTTGGGTGTCTTTAAGGTCTGAATGAATATATTTTTTTCCTTGTGAGTAAAACAGTTATTGTAAATAATCATACTTGCTGAAAAGCTTACAACAAAATCCATAAACTAGAGAGAGGATAACGCAGTGCATTATGAGTGCTGCTGGTCGTCTAAACATCCTTGAGGAAAAAGCTCAGGAGAGTGTGTGTGTACACCATCAGTCAAACAGCCATGATTCAAGTGTCAGCGCTGGCTGTAGCCCACCCAAAGAGACTGGGGTGACAAAACCCCTCGTCCTATCTCACTCTGGATGTGAAGGCTGCTCCGACCCTGATTCAGTACATTGTGAATTAACAATATATTTCCATATCAAGAATGTGAGAATTTACAGTATATCCTGTTGGAATTTTACATTTCACAACCCAATTCAACAACCAGCATCATTGAAAATATAACTCTATTTTCATCTGATTTATGAATGCAGCAGAACTGAGCTTTGCAGTGAAGGTCTAGTGAACTCCACCCAGTGCTGTGAAACCGGCACATTTAAAGTAGAAACAGTTTCTTTTTCCTTTTTACACACATGGATACAGACACACACTCTTGCTTTCCCCAGGTGATACCTCTGGAACAATTTCTCCACTGAGCTCACGCTTCTAGGAAAGGATAGAGCAGGAGGAGAATCTCTGGGTGGGACAAGGACTGACAGAGACCCCAGCATAAGTGTCCCAGCTGTGCAGTGGATGGGTTTTGCCAGAATACCTGAATGTTGTTTCATAGCCTAAAATGACTGAAATGCTATGGGCACATCTATGCAAGTGGCACAAACAGCCTACAAACGGTGTATAACTTGGAGCATCAATTCCCCAAATAAAAGCCAGACTTGGTTTAAGAGAATCCTTTTAAGAGTTGGTTGTATTTAGGTGATGTATTTAGAAGCTGCCATGACTTCATGTGACAGATGCTGATCCCATAATGAAGGAAACATCTCCAACAAACATTTAAATAGGCTACAGCAGAAATGAATAACAACTTTATGTAAAGAGGGAACAGTCATAAAGCAGTTGTATGGAAAGTCTGCATTTTGGGAGCTGTGGGTAACCCCTTATAAAATGACGTTCAAGCATTAAATGTGTTGCCTACTTTAAATCTAAGCCTACTATTACTTGCTGATATTACTAAAAAGATGAACCTACATTATACAGTGTTATCTACAGAGAAAAGTTACATTATGTAGGCCTATCACGTGAAATAGAGATATTCTCTTAGAGAAAAAAGTGCTTTTTTCCCCTCCCTAAGTTTGTGAAAAGTGTTTCAGACAGTTGCCATAGCACTACAAAGACACACAGAATGCAGCTGTTGCGGAACTCGGCCTTTGGGATTCAATAAAATGTGCAGATTGTGCCCTCTAGCGGGTCTCATTGAAAATAACAATTCGCCTGGCAGCAACTGTATATAAACAGTCTACGCTCTTGCATGGGAGCTTCAGGCAGCAGTATGAGGTTCTTGTAGTAACTTTTGTTAAAGCTCATTTCATGGACTACTAATTGGCACAAAACGATTTAGACCTACATCAAAGCCATATCAAAAAAGGTCCACGGAAAGCAGAGCAAAAGTTGAGCAAAGTTCCCACCCGTTGTTTCGGCATAGACTTACTGATTGTTTATTTTATAATTGTGCACTAAAATCATTAGTTCGGAGTATCATGAATGAACTGGTTTGGGCAAGAGCGTGAACACGCACGCTGCAAACACTGTATCCCCGCCCCTTCGCTGTGACGCATGGCCGAGGCTCAGGCTACGGTGCGCCATTTGTGTCTAGCAAGAAAACGCGCGGAGATCCCTCAAGTATCATTTTTTGCAAGGTATGCTTTATTTAGCAAATTTAGCATGGCTATGCAAACAGCCTAAATTGGTTTGCCGACATTCTGTACAAGTTTTAAGGTTTATAAAAGGCTCATTTTGGCTATTCGGTCTACTCAGATGGAGGTCGATGTTAGCCTCCTTTTTGGGCCAGTGTGCTGCCGTCGTTTCCCAAGCCTGAACCCCATTAAGACCCTCCTATTCTTCGTTGTGATTGGATAAAAAAGTCAACAACGTGATTTGATTGGCTTGGCTTTACACTGCTCAAAGTACAGTTGGGAAACATGTTGCTAGTTAGCAACTTAGCTAAGTTAGTTTTAGCTACTCTGGCTTTGTACAGAATGGCTGTGTCTTGTTTTCTGATTTGAACACTTAAACAATATTTTTGTTTCTGGACATGCGCTTTACACACAGGCCATCGCATGTTTCTCGCGTATAGTAGTTATATTCTGGTTAGCAGTGAAATATCTGAAGTGTCAAGTGTCAGCTCTAGCACTGGTTATAGAAACGAGAATTAAGTTAAACAGCTATTGCAAATGTACTTTATATTCTCTTCCTCTTAGTATCGATTCCCAAATTAATTCATTATTCAGTAAAATCCGTTTTAATTTGTGTAAGTTTGCACACAGCCAATTTTTTACTGGACATCAATTAAGTAGGCATCTAATTTAGTTTAAAACTATTCAGTGCTAGTAGGGATTCAGAAAATGTACGTGAAAAATTGAAGAGGCGCTTCGGGGAACTTTTCTGCTTGTCTCCATGGAAACGTTATTGCTTTGTTTTGACAGTTGCATTAAACTAATCTATCTTAACATTTTTTCTGTAATATTATTTAACATTTATTCAAAGTGTTTTGCTTGCTTGAAAAACATGTATTTCCTATTGTGTGAGGGCTCTCAAAAGATCTGACTTGTAAGTTGTCCTGGTGATGTCAACTCTTTGTGGATGGAAGTAAAATAAAATTCATATTATTGATCCATCGTGGAGATAGATAGAAAGATGAGTCATTGCTATACTGTGGAACAGTAATAACTTCTCCATGGAGACAAGGGGGTGCAAGCAAAGCTACATAGTGCACCTTTTACTGTTTCGCGTATATACAGTTTTATGCTGGTTTGGAAATATATTCCACATTTATTAAAGGCTTGAACCAGAGGACCATTACGAAATATGAACAACGCTCATTTTTTGACCGAAGCACAAAAACAACTATGTATTTGTGCTGTGTATTTGGAACGTTTTAAATGTATTTTTCAACCATGTTTAAACTGGACCCTAGTTCTCTACAGTCCCCAATAGATGGCGACATTGCCTTATTTTTGATTACACTGCGGCGATGACTGAAACCATGTTCTTTTTAGAAGCCTGCATTATTCTTATGTATATAATTGTTTAACGTACATATAATGTGTCTTTTCTTTTTCTTTTTTCTCTCAGGAGTCTAACCCTTGATGACAAAAATACATTTTGTAGATAAAATATGGAAGAGACATCAGAAAATGTAATGCCCCAAGATGGTGAAGCCATTTGTTCCGTGTGTGGCTTTTGTGCCAAGTGCCCCCGGTCCCTAAAAATACATTATGGAAGAAAACATGGGAAGAAGAATGTCTCTGATGACATGGAGGTCGATGCTGTGCTTACGCAAAATCAACAATGTGACAGTGATCACCAGAGTCCATCCCAAAATAAAAAACAGGGCAACAAGGAGGAGACGCTGTTACAAGAGAGGCGAGTAAGCAAGAGAACCCCCAAGCCAAAAATCATTCATTCTTGCAATTACTGTGGACAAGAATTTAGGGACAAGGAACCTCTGGACATTCATATTCAGAGATACCATACCAAAGATGTACCGTACACATGTAAGTATTTTCTGCCCATTAATACACAAGACTGCATGTTTTGCTATTGAAATAATTAAAATTTTCTTTTTCTTTACTTAAGTTGAAGTTGATGATATGGAGGAAGAAGTAGGGGCTGAAGAAGAGGTAGCTGGGGAATCAAGCGATCACATAAAGGACTCCCCGACACTTGAAGCCCCCAAACCTTCCCCAGAGAGATTCCAGCTGAAGTGTGAACACTGTGATTTCAGAATGGGAACCTCTAAGTTTCTGGAAAACCACAGCCGAGAGGCACACCCGGACCATGACTGGTACCGCTGCAAAACATGCAACTTTTTTTCAGCCACAACCCAGTGGATGGAGACTCACCTTGGTTCTGAAAGTCACAAGAAGCAACAAAAAGAAGAGATAAGTTCTGAGTCCTCTTTATTTGACGTTTGTGTGGAGAAAGTCAGTAAGGATGGAGTCATTTTTGAAGCAGTTACTGAGGTTGTTTCCATAGAAGGAGAGCAGAAAACTGATGAGACATTAGGTCCTAAAGTTGTGTTGGTTGAGGAGGATGACACTGAAGAGCCCCCTAGAAAGAAAAGGGGCAGACCAAAGCTGGGGGCTTCACCAACTTGTGAATACTGTGGCCTAGTTGTTTCTAATGCTACTAATCTTAGTGTCCATGTACGCCGTAAACACAGCAAAGAATATGGTTACAGCTGCACCCTGTGCAGCTATAACTGTGTGACCAAAGGTGATATGGACCGCCATTGCATTACAAAGAAACATATCCGACGTGCACAAGAGTCTGCAAATAAAGGTGGTAAATCTGTTTTGGCATCTGAGGAGCCTGTATCCGCAGAAGAGCAGGAAGTACCTGAAGCTATGCAGACAGCTGCCACAGAAAATGTAACTAAAAGCACAACAGACGTTAGTGGGGAAGAGGAAAGCCAGTTCAGCCCAAAAGAAATAAACTACGACTCAGTCACCAACTGCATTTATTGTGATTTTGTGGCTCAATCCCTTCCTTCACTTCATCTTCACGTTAAGCGGAAGCACACCAAAGAGTTTGAATATGTCTGTCTAGCCTGTAGTTACTATGCTGTAAACTGCAAGGAAATGTCTCGGCATGCAAACACTGATAAGCACAAACAGAAAAGTCTGGAATACTTGGAACAACAAGGAACCGAAGATCAGAAGGCTTTACTTGTCATAGAGAAAGATCCCAGTGATGCTATTGAAGATAAACTGAACCCTGATTCCGGTGTAGTTGCTGAGGTCTCTCAGTCCAGTTCTGATGACGACCCAGGAACACAAAACCAGACTACTGAAGCAATTGCATCTATTGAAGTTGAGTCAAGTGAGACAAAAACTGATACATCCAACGAGGATCAATCTAATGTGATTTCTCAAACTCCATCTGATCACTCTGACATAAAGACTGAGGTCACTGTGTCGAATACAGAGATTACTCCAGAAGTTGAAACACTGGAGGATCAAGTAGAAGACACAGAAAATGAGGAAGATTGTGAAAATCTAGAAAAAGATGAAATGTCAAATTCAGATGCTAGTTTTGATGTACAACTGACCAGGGTTGTCTTTGATGCGTCTATTGTTTCCTATAAGGCCCTTTTGGAGCAGGAGCAGTTCCAGGAAGGGGAGGCTGCTGTCATATGTTTAACTACCGGAGCACCAATGGCTCCACTTTACCAGTCTGCAGGTGGTGCCTTTGTGAAGAAGTTAAAAACCAAGGAAACAAGGCAGGAGTCTGGGGGCCGTATCCGTTGTGAAGACTGTGGTTTCCTGGCGGATGGTATGAGCGGTCTCAATGTCCACATCTCAATGAAACACCCGACCAAAGAAAAGCACTTTCACTGCTTGGTGTGTGGGAAGTCATTTTACACCGACAGTAATCTTCACCAGCATCTGACCAGCGCTGCTCACCTCCGCAATGAGCAAAACAGTGTGGAGGAGCTTCCAGAGGGGGGTGCTAGTTTTAAATGTGTAAAATGCACTGAGCGATTTGAGAATGAACAAGAGCTCTTTCTTCACATCAAAGAGAAACATGAGGATCTTCTGAGAGAGGTCAACAAGTATGTACTGGAAGACACCGAGCAGATCAACCGTGAGAGAGAGGAGAACAAGGGCAACGTGTGCAAATACTGTGGCAAAGTCTGCAAGAGCAGCAACTCCATGGCGTTCCTGGCCCACATTAGAACACACACAGGTAAATCACTTTTTCATGTTTAGTCAATACAAATCGATACAAAAATAAAAAGGATTTTAAAAACATTTTCAAAATAGAATAATGTTTCTAGTGTTTGGTGTGGATTTTAAAGTCTATATGACAGGTTAGATGACACAATTCACTGAAATGTACTGAATATGATTATATTTAAGATTCTACTAAACATTTTGCCTGTTTATCCCCAGTTTGACAGTTTTCATATTGTTTATTATGTTACTTCCTGGTTGAGCACAGGCACCAAATATGAAAAAGGTTGAGGTAATGGCAGAACTGTTACCCAGCAAACATTCTGAAAACAAGGGCCAAAAGCCATATAAATTACACAATAGTTATGATTTGATGACAAATAATAATAATACCTGTTAAAAACTTTATTTTGTTGATTGATGGTTTAAACTGTCAAAAATGGTTTAAGTTTTCTTTAAATTGGCTCTGTATTTTCAATTGTATGTAGCTTTTTGATGACATAGGAGGAGGGATTCGGTTTTAGAACTCAGCACTACTCCCTGTAATTGTTATTTTTCCAAATTTCTTCACAAACTGCAACTTCACAGATTCAAAATTATAATATATAATTGCCACAGGTGCTATCCCATCAAACTTGCTCATAATAAGAACATTTTGAGACCCTGTCAGGGACAAATATTATGCATTATTTGTATTGTTACTGGCCTTTAAACATTCTCCTGAGTATTTTTACTTTGACATGTTTTAGAACTAAATTAAATGTTTTTACAAAGAACAATATAACTTTATCACAGTCTTGGTAGATGTCATATTACCTTAGCTGTGGCTTCGTCTACTGGCTGCAGAGGCAGTTACATGTGTATATACACAGTGGTTTGATATGCTGCTGGTATGCTAAGCTATCACGCAGTTGCAGTGATCATGTTTAGACGGCAGAAATGCTCAGAATGAGTCTGGCGATGATATAATGACTTAAAACAGACGAAAATCTTCGGATATGTGACGTCTAAAATCGGTAACGTCATCAATCGAGGGAGTTCAGCAGGGAATGTTTTTGACGGTTGGAGGGGAGAGGTTTTTCTAACCAGCATTCCTTAAACTTACGTGAATAAAGCTAAATGCAACTTCAGGTATGTTATTGATGACGGATCATTATTAGAACATGGTTAAAAGCTCAAACTCACTGTAGTATAATATGTGTCCTTTAAATTACACATATATCATAATATATTTTGCTCACTGTAAACAACAATATGATCTAAAATGGCTTAATAATAGAACTGGGATACTTGACTTCCTGTTCAAAACTGCTGATGGGCTCAGACTCTTCTGTGCGAAATGTCAACATAACAAGCAGTAGATTTTAATTTATGTTTTCATGTATGTATTTTTTTTTATTTTTGTGTCTTTTTGAACCCAATGTGTGTCACCTTATGTGAGTCTTCATTTTTTAAATAATCACAAGTAAGTACAGGGATGAGGGGATAAGGGATAGGTGAAACCAAGAATTTTCTGAGCAGTCAAGTCTCAAATGCAGGACAATACAGGATTTTTCAAACATGCTTGAATAAGTTGAAATACAACTCTGAGTAAACTAATTATGAGGGAACACTATTATAACATTGTTAGTCTGTTCTGCATAAAAGTTTACGCATTTTATTTCACGCACCTACAAAAAATAGCCCTTGCATTATACAAAAAATACACAAAAAGCTCTTACATTTTACATATGTAGAACTTCCAATTCGCCAGGTAATGGCTGTTTCTGTAGAGGTGAAGGTGAAGACTGATTGAGCTTCAGACCAGCAGGAGAGACGCTAATGGACCCCAGATTGGGATTCCCTGAGCAACGCCTGGTCAGAGACATGTGCGACTCATAATTGATGTGTCCATTACTAAGACTCAGTTGTAATTATAGTCAATAAGTCTCTGTAAATGTGTTAAAGCTTAGGCTAAAAGCATTGGAGGTCCAAAGAGAGGTGGGCTAATAATTTAAAATAATCAATGCAGACGTATTCAAAGCCCTTAATTTCCCCAGTGTCTGTACGTCCGTGTTTGTGTATATGTGTGTGAGCCGCTCTATGTGTAGTCACTGTGTGTATATGTCAGCCTTCATGGCCAGCTGATTATCCTCAATCCATTAAGATTTATCTTGTCATTTATAATGCAAAGCAGGGCTCTGTTGGTCAGGGCTTTGGCTGGGAGATGTCCGGCAGGTTAAGAACATAGGGCGCTCCATTACTCCTCGCCTGACCATGTGTATTAATTGCTTTTAAAATCAACTTAATGCAGGAACGAGATGTGAGGGCGCCATCAATAAATGCCCTTCTTTACCTCCCATGGTCCATCCTCCTTTCAGCCCAAACTTTAATGGGACTTTAATTGAAGTCCTTGTTCTTGGCTTTGCATGTGTGCGTGTAAGTGCTGGTGTCTTGGTGTGTTCTGGTGTCGACTGAGTGCGAGAGATGCAATAGGATTAGGCAAGTAAAATGGCACACAAGGATAGTAAATCTCACTGGTGCTACACAAAATACATAAATTAGTAAAAAGAAGAGAAATAGTGCGACTTGGACAAGCTGTATTTTTTCCCCTTGCACATGCATGCCAGTCACCTTCTGTGCCAAACTCAGATTGCTTACAGCTAAAGTAAGATGTATAAATCTGTACGATTTAGAGGTTAAATTCTTGATGATGAATGTTCGGTCTTACTTCTTTTTTATTAACAGTCTATATGTATTCATAATTTTTCCTTGTGCCATAATTTTTGAGTTTAAGGTCAAGAAAGTCTTACTTAAGAAAATGAAGCTTTGACACTGAGGTTTCAATGGATGGCTTCAAGTCAAGGGCACTTTGTAATACTTCGAGTGATATGTGTTTTTTCTCTTACTCGGTTGTATGTTTTTATTAAGCAGAGTTATGTTGTTTGTTGCATCCTCACTTTTATTTGCACAGTTGTTATTTGCAGAAAGGGTGCATTTTTTATCATCTTGACAACATATGCCAGTGGTTATTATTGCTAAGTTCCCTCATTACTGTGAATTATTCACCTTTTATCTTGTGGTCATTTATTCTGAAGTTTGTTTGTGAGGCTGAGGAGCGGCATGGTGGGGGTCTGCCAGCATCTTCACTGGGAGCATGTCCAGATTCTTTTAATTAAGACCTAGTTTTGTCCACGTGATTAATCAGTGAAATCGGGAGAAGGCAGGGGGAGACTGTGCTTAGATTTGTCATGTTTTCTTTTAAGGAGCATATACACATAAGTGTGTTTTGCCAATGAGACCTCAGCTGGGATTTGCATTTTGAGCCAAATTGGTCAGTTTTTCACGGGATGAGCTGCTGACCTCAGGCTGAGCTTTCAAACTAATGGCTAATACCTCAAGTGTGTTTGAACGCAGGGTGCATTGCAGAATGTGCTGCATCATTTATATGAATACTGACCTGCCATACGTTTGTTACCACAATAAGCACAGAAAGAATCACCACTTTATGTCTTTTCTGTTGGTACTTTTTGTATCAGAGAGCAAGATGGTAAGATGACAGAAATGAATAAACATGCCCATTTTGAAGCTTTATCAACATTTGAATGCAGCATTTTTATTAGTATCCGTGGTCATATTTGATCCGCTCATATTCAAATTTCAAGACAGAGTGTGTGTGCGATGTGCAAAGCTGAAATGTGTGTCTAGTGAAATGTTGCATGAGGTTCCTCTCTCCTCTCAGGAAATGAATTAGTCATTCCCTGTCTCATCTGGGCTGTGAGGGAGCCACATCACCCCTGTGTGGATGGCAATATTAATTTAACATGACACCACATTGATGGTCAATTTCAGTTTCACGGAGGCTGTTTAAGTAGAGTGGTGGAGTATTAATGTGATAAGATGTGAGAACTGAGGGACGTAACATCTCCCTCCTCTCTGCCATGTCTCATCCTCAGCCAGCCATCTGGACAGATCGGCTCCCAACGCGTCCCTCTCTCTCTCCGACTACAGGTTATGTGCGAGTGTGGGGGAACCATTGTGTCGCCCAAGCTTCGTCCCTGTTGAGTCTCAGAAATGCCATGCACATCTAAAGGTGTGACATCAGGCCCTGAATAGAGATGATTGTAAGTGTCATAGCGGGTGTTGTATATGTCTTGACTTTTAGTTTTAGTCTAATCTTCTAAGTGTTAAAGATTGTGTTTTTAAAGTGGGTGTGAAATTATCCGTACATTTAGGTGTGAATGTAGGCAATGTGTTGTGCTATTATCTGTTTACATGCCATTATATTTTGCTTATGTGGCTTTCTGACTTGTGTTGCAAGCTGTTTTTGTGTGTGTTGTATTCAGTGGGGACATGTGAAATGAAAGGGCCTTGCTCTGCTGTTGCCCACATGTGTCTCCCCCTCCACAACACCTTGCCCCCCGTGTTTATGGGCCTTGTTAGCACAGGCTTGCCTTTCAATCTTCGTTACTGGCTTAAAATTCGAAGTGTCGTACTAGCAGCTCACAGCAAGTGAACCGTGTATGAACGAATTAGTAATCTACACAAAGTGCTTAATCAAATCACTGGCTGCCCCTGGAATAAATATTGCAGAACGTCTTGGGATCTTCGGTCGGAGTGGGTGAAGGTTTCTCAGAGATGTGTGTGTGGATATCATAGGATGCCACAGACTGCAGTGTCGTACTGATGCCAGCCTTACTGCTTGAGTCTACTAAATCTATACAATGTAAGGGATTGTTTGAATCTTGCTCTTGTTAAAAGTTGTCTATAATTACTTCAAAAGTCGACTTTTTAGAAATATTGTTCTAGTAGGAATACCTATCTATATAAGCAGTCCGTTTGACAAGGCACTGTAACCAAACACATTTGTTATTAAAGTGAACAAAAACTGTATATACAGCATTTCTTTTTAACAGTGAAAAACAATATTCAAATATTTTTATGACACAGTAGATCCCCTGAGTAATGTACCTGACATCAATGTGTACTTCATCAAACTTGTAAATCTGGCCATTTTGCAGAATATGAAAAGCTTTTGTGTGTTGTGTCCAAAAACACAGACATCAGCGTTTGCAGCTCTGCTCTTAAGTAACAAATAGGAAGCAGAGGTTTTACCACTCTTTCAAACGCCACGCCACCCTCAGGTCTTATTAATGACAATAATTAGGGAGGACCGTCCTGGCGAGGCCCAACCGAGTGATTAGTGCTTTAATGATGGAATGTGAGGGACTGAGCACACGCAGAATTGATTTACGTATTTGCCCTGACCTTTTAAATTCAATTTACGCATCCACAAGCAAAGAAGCTTATGAAGGAGAGTGACAAGAATAGACTGAACAAAAAGTAGTATTTTCTGTGAAGACAAGAAGGCCAATTCTTTTTATGATTCTGAAATTATTTTGTGTGAAGCCTTACCAAAGAAACCAATCTTTGGTAAACCAATAAGGAGCTAATGTAAAATTAAATTTCCATCCTGCTGTTATGCAGTCATATTTTATAAAAATACTGTTGTAACATATGAACTCTCAACACTTTGTTCTCCAGGATCCAAGCCCTTCATGTGCAAGATCTGCAACTTTGCCACGGCTCAGCTGGGCGACGCCAGGAACCACGTGAAGCGGCACCTCGGCATGAGGGAGTACAAGTGTGACATCTGTGGGTGAGTTCAGAGCCCGACATCTTAGAAACATTTATTTTTACATCAAGTGCCTGATTTCAAACTCTGGCATGTTGCAACTAATTTATGTAGACACTAGGTGGTTTTAACAGTAACAAATAGGAGACGCGGTGACGCCTGCAGTGCTTTTTATTTTGGTAGGCTACAAATTCAAGTAGTTTGCCCTTTAGCTTTGTACTAAAACGGTGCTGGGTTTTACTATTAAAACATTTGTATTAATTATTATTAACTACATTTCTGAGAGAGTACAAAAGGATCTGTACTTAAACGTATATTTTTACTGTGGATACATTTGAGAAAAAGCAGTATCTGTACTTTCTACTGTGCTACATTTTTTAACTGGACTGAAATGTAAAAAGTGCTTTCCTTATGGTTTGAGGAGTTATTTTTAGCACATTCATGGTGATACCCTGCCAAAAGGATTTTAGTTCAAGTCCCAGCTTTGAGCAAACAAAAATATAAAGATAAAAAAAAAAAAGTTGCTTCTGTCAACCCAGAATTCTTTATTAAGAACACTACATTTCACACTTTATTTAATCCTCAAAATCTGTATGAAAAACATTTGTAGATTTTTTTAATATATTGCTTTCACTTTTGTTTCACTTTTCTTTTCTTTCATTTCTTTTCTTTTCTTTATTATTTATTTGTACTTTTACCTCAGTAACAAAATGCCTTCCACTACTGCTTCTAGTGTGGCATAGAGCCTCCTGCTGGAGAATCGTGTGAATTAAAGGTTTAAAAAGGTAATCTTCTACAATCATATTTTTAGCAGTGCAAATAATCCTAATTGAAAGTTTATGTAGGTAACACAAAGCTATAAATATCCAATGGTGTGTGGCCTAGAGTTTGTATGGCAGGATCTGGTCCCCCCTACTTGTGCACCATATGTTGTGCTGCGCTTGCTGGGCTCCCGTGGTAGACCTCTTCTCTGGCGCTATGTTCAAATAGATGTGTTAAGCTGTTTTACATGCAATGGGGGAATACAGTAAATTGTGGGATTTCCAGTCTTCTACCATTGAGCTTCTGTGGCTCCACACGCACCAAGATGAAGACATATGTAGCATTATTAGTTTCTCCCTCTGTGTAATTCTATGTAAACCGTTCCATTTAGTTCAGTCGCGGGACGATTTTGTTCCTCCAAAGCGGAGCAAAGTGAATGTGTTTATTTGCTCCCGCTGATGTACACAAACATTACAGCAGGAGAAAACAAGCTTTGGTTTAAACACAGCTTTTCTCTTAATGAGAAGTAAGACTCATGTTTCACAGGCCCTCCAGCTAAAAGCCCCTTTTCCCCAGTGAAGCAAATGTGTTGGGCTATGGCCAAATGTACACACATTCAGTGACATACAGAGCACTTCTCCAATATACCTTTAAATGGGACTACTAAATACAAAGCCCAGTTTCACAAATCATGTGAAAGGAGGAGCTGTGTGCTGGTGACAAATCGTCCCGGTGTGTGCCTCAGTCCTGACTGATCACCCGGCCATCGCTCTCTGTGACTAAAGAGCAGCAAACACAAAGAAAGCCCTAGAAACAGTCATTAAGGCCAGAGCTATACATATAACCCAGTCCCTTTGCTAAACTTTTCAAGTTTGACGATGTGTCCTTAATCTGAATCTAAAGCACGTTTGTAATGGAGGGCCATGTTTCAGGTGTAATGTGATTACCTGTTTTATTTTGCATGACCTAGAAAAGTGAGATTATGGTGCGATTAAGCTGTGCGTTCTCCTGTGGTTACTAATGTAAGGGCGACATTTCACTTAACAAAGAAAGTTTTATCCGTGCATGTAATCACCATTTATCATAGCAATTAACTGAGGACAATGGCCTGGCTTTTTATCGTTATAATATGTAATTTTTATAGATTGTTAAATACCTTTTGACTTGTACTGTTTTGTTAAAAAGAAAAAAAAGAGTTTATTATTATTTATGTTAATACTCTTTCGGTGTTTTGTCTTCCTCCCTGCGTGCTACCTTTGCCTTGTTAACTATACCTAACTCAATGTTTTAAGCCTGCTCCTGGGTTGTCCGCCTCACTTAAGCTTCATCCTGCTTCAGTTTGTCCCCCCACAGTTGATTGTTCAAGATCATATTGTTGTGGCATTTAATTAAGAAATGCAAATGTGGGGCCAGCGCAGATTAGAACCCCTGACCATGCTGCCAATCAAAGCTGAGTGTAGTGGTCAGCTCCTCGCTCATCCTCGCTAACTCTTTATAGGCTTTCTGTCTCTGCCTCTCTACCCTCTCCCACTCCCTCTGTTGTTTCAGTCCCACCTCTGTCTCACTTTAAAGCAGATTGATGTATCTTAATTTGCCTATATATAAAAATCTCTTAAGGCCCCGAAACTGCATAGAAACACAAATTGGCTGTTAGCATGCAAGATAAGATTCTTCATATTTAATTGGTTGAAAAAATCCTCCAGCATTCGAGACGGCAGGTTCTTTGCATCTCCTTCTGGCGTGATTCGTCCACAATGGGGGCCTGGGCCACTTAATGAGCATCCTCCTCTCCTCCTCAATCATGTTCGGTGGGAGATAGCCACAGATTCAGCATTTCGCACACACTCCCCGCTCCTCCCCAAAGATACAGTGGACGTCCAGTTGCTGTTGTAGATGTTAAATTATGCATAAACACTCTAAATGTTTTGAGGCATTGGTTTAATATCTCAGTGCGGGCCCTTCGACGCATTAACACTATCATGATGTGGATTGTCCTCTTGTGAAATGGCGTTTTATGATTATGGGTCATAAGCTGCTCTTTTTGCAGTCAGGAATTTGAGCAAAACTTTACAACAATTTGCCAAAAGTTTGACTGAATTTCTCCATGGAGGATGCTGCTTTGTGCGCTATCACTGCACCTTTATTTCTGACTTGCCGTTTGAAGTGAGTACACATATAGTCAAATTTCACTATGCTTGTTGTGTTGTTGTATTTGACTCATGTAATAAGACTATTGACTGGCCCTTGTTTGTCCAGAACACCTCATGATATTTGAAGTTTTATTTATACAACACTCTTAACGGTAGTTTATTGAAGGATAAAGAACAGTTACACAACCCATTTGGATAATTTGTCTATCTATTCTATCTATTAGTCCCTGCAGATAGCCCAAGTATCGAAACCGGTATTGGATCTGAAAAAGCTGGATCGGTGCATCCCTATTAATTTTACAGACAGTTCACATTTGTCTGATAAGTAAACCTCAACGAATACGTTTAAACATGTATTAACACATTTCTGTTGGTTTGACATAATAACGTCTAAATATCCTGATCAGGATACTCAAGATATTCATTTTTATCAATATCGCCCACTCCTCTCACTACAATGAATTTGAGTAATCTTGTGTCAGATAGTGGACAGTTATAACACAGCTTCTCATTATGTTGATAATTCAAATTCTGTGATCAATTTGCAGCACTGTTTAGTTGAGTTTAGTTTAGCTGTTAAAAACTGTTTGTCAAAAGTTTGTCTGAAGTTCTCTGTCGAAAGCGGCCATGTGCTCTCCCTCCCCTCTACACTCGCGTCTTCTTGACTTAGTGCTGGAGGGAGTATATATAGTCAGAGCTTCATGTTGTGTGTTGTGTGTGTGATTTGACTGTTAACAGGGTTTTATGTCCCCCCTGTCTTGTGAGAATGTCGGGCCCGTTCCCAGAATAGCCCATCAGTTCCGCCCTGTGTGGCTCATCCCCTGTAATGTGCCTTAATGCCCGGGCCTGTATGAGTAGTGTGAGGCCTGCCACTGACACAGCATAGCATCATGTTAGCTCTGCTGCTTATCCAGAGAACGCCGTCACTTAACTCACTACCCCTCTATTGTCTGTCCACACCCCCGACATGATTCTCTATAATCCTCCAGCAGATTGTGGTTAGAACTTCCTGAGAACTATTTTTATGTTTTTTTTCTTCCCATTTAAACATTAATGGTTGTTGCAGATGAAGAGAAGGATCCCTATGAAGATGATTATAATGTCACTCTGCTGATCTCCTGCCGCCCCGAAATAATTGTACATCATCGCTTCATAACGTGTCACAGCGACACTTTGGTGGCGTGCAATTAAAACCACAGAATATAATACACCAAATTACTGCCTGTCAGGCCTACGAACAACACACTCTGTATTTGAGTTACACTTAATCATTACGTACATTAGCGATTTTGCTAAGATCCTTCCTCCCTGCCCCCTCTGCATGAGTGTGAGATGTGCTGGTGCTTAGAGGCTTAGGAATTGACTGTGTGGCAACAATACAATTTACAAATGTTGTAGATACATATTTTTAAAATGTTCTGAAGTTTGAAATTAAGGCTTCCTGCTATTTTTCTAAAAGGTTGCACAATATTAAAAACATTTGAAATTAAATAACCAAAAAGTATAATGAATGTGTGACTGATAATAGAGTATAATCTGAAAATGGTAAGACTAGAACAAATTCAAAGTCGAATTCGGACAACATTGTGCTATCAAAGCCATGTAAAATTCTTATATTACACATTAGTTTTACATATTAAACTATGTTTTTGATATACAGATACTATGTTTTTATTATTTTGATAATGATGGATGTATCCTGTCCTGCTCTGTTTCCTGTAGTTGGCCGTATAAACCACCATATTTCTTCCCAGCAGGATGATCTTTTAATGTTTACTGGTTTGGACACTTTTACTACCTTTTCTCGGGAACATGGTCCTTGTCAGTCAGTCTAGTCCCCTTCACCAAAATAAACACGTTTCACTCTGATGCATTTAACTAAATTTAGTGTGCCATTATCGGAAATGAAATAAGTAACGCTAAAGGTCATTGTGAAAATAATGCAGAAAGGCTGGTCTGTAAAGGTTAAGTATGTGGTGGAGCGGCTCTGATGATAACGAGGATGTGGACCACTTGGAGGAGAGCTGGGCGTTTGGGTTGGACTCGGCACTCTGCGATCGCTCTTTATGACCGCGACAGCTTTACAGCCCGTTACCCCCCATAACACGATAAAGCGCAGCATAATGGATTGGATGTGTTTAGTAGCCTTGGGCTGATGTTTGTAAAATTAATGTTTTTTGCAATAGAAACACTCAGAGAAAGAAGAAGGGAGAGGAAAAGTGGAGGAGAGAGGAATCAATTCTAAGTCCCGTCAATATATCAATATAAATCTACCGCTATGCTTTTTTATTGTTTGTGTACAATTGATTTGTCAAACTTTATCTTCTCAGATGCTCTCGGACATCTCAACAAGAAACATATGACTTCATTAGTCCAGTTTGGCTTAGAGTCCTAAAACTCAGCAAAAAGGATGAGGATTCTGAACAGCCGTCATACTACTATTAAATTTGTGTATCAAATGACACTGCAGCAATACTTGAGGGAGATAAAAGTCAGCTTGTGTAGACCATAGTCTGGTGAAGAAAGCTTAGTTTTTAAATGGAGCTCCTCAACCGCTCCGAGCGCCAAAAACTAAGAGAGGAATCTTTGTCAGCATATCAGTCCTATTAGGTTTTAATAACAATCTCATATTCTTTTGTGGCTTTAGAGGAGGCCTGGGGGGTTCATAATCAAAGCATTTTCCTTTAATCACATGCAAACACAAACAAAATAAAGGGCCTATACAGGAACAGAATCGAGGCTAGGGAGCCAGCGCAGCACAAAGGCTTACAATAAGTTTTACCACTCCTGAGAAACGTGTCTACTAAGATCTACTAAACTTTGAAACTTTTTTACTCATTCACTTTTTGTCAGCTTCATCTCTCAGACGCTTTCAGCAGGTAACTTGTAAAGAGCTAGAATTATCTTAACGTTGCTAGAACAATCCATTCTATAGAGCTAATCATGTCGTATGTATAGGCGCGGCAAGGGGAGAAGTTAATGAGTGATTAACAACAGCAATTAAAAGATGAAGAGGAAGGCAGATGAAATAAGGGGATGTAATTAAAATATCAGTCCTCTCATTGTCACAAGTGCGAGTGTCATCCATTGTGCACTTATTAAAAAGCTGGGTGGAGGGGGTGGAGGAGGAGAGCTTACATTTCCAGCAGCCCAAAGTGTCGGGTAATCTCCCCATAGACAGAGAAGGGAGAGGCCGTAACTCATGTTTAAGTGTTGGGGCCGTGTCATTGCAGGTTCACAGTCATGCATTTCCGTGTTGACACCCATCGGGGCAGCGGATATTTGGCAGTCAGGAGTAATTTAACTTAATTAATGGGATGCATATTTGATAGAGGAATAAAATATCCCCGGCTCAGCAAAGTGGAAAAGGGGAAGATTTAGAGGGAGTTAAAGGTGGAGGGGAGAGTAATTTGTGCGTTGAGTTATCAGCGACTTGAGAGACAGAGAGAGAAAGGGGAGGAGGAGGAAGAGAGGGAAGTAAGAGATGGATGGTTGACACAGAGCTGGGCCAATGTGGAGAGGGGAATGTGCTGTCCCTCCATTGAGAGGCCATCACACTGACAAGCCTTGATTTAATTGATATCAGGATGGAACCTTTACCCAGCACAAACAGACACATTACAGCGGTTTGTAAACTTGCGGTGCTGCTGCCGTCTGCCAAGGGCCGTTTTAATATTCATAAGGGGGCTTTTAAGAGTGTTTGTCGGCCGTCTCGTCTCTCTGCCGCTGCCACCTGCTTCACACACACACCTTTTACTTCTCCGACTCCAGACAAACCCATGGCCTGACGAAAAGCTGTCACGCTGCTCTTAATCTCCCCTGGCACTTTTTAATTGACTTCCTGTAGGTATAGATTATTTTCATGGCGAGTCTGCCACCGAGATGTTTGATACCGAGGCACAGACTGGCATCTGGAGTGCTGTAGCTCACTGTAGCTGATGCCGTCGCCTCGATCACTGTCCCTCGCTCCTCTCCTGTCGAGCCTCTCTATGTGTGATGGCCAGACTTATTGGGGGAGCGGGGGGAGAAGTTAAATGTAATCAGTCATTGCCATCATCATAATTGAGCTGATGTACCTGCTGGGAGTGTTGGGCAAATGTTGGCCAGGCTGCGAGAAAGGCTCTTTGTGTCTGCCTGGAGCTGTTAGGAGCATCAGGCCGGTAAGAAAGGCAGGCAGTGGCCTTCTGTTAAAAACTGGACTCTAGCCAGTCTGTCCGTCAGATGTCAACTGTTATATAAATACAGTATGATACAGACTTTTGTAATGTTCTCATAAAGCGGTAGAACTTGGTCATGTGTGAATGACCAGTTGTGTTAAAATAACACATCGACGGATTCTATAACTTTAAGGTGCACTGTGTAGATTTTGTAGTTTAGAGTCTGTCACCTGATTTTATCTTAAAATTGTTTTTGCGTTTTCTGGAAGGTTCCACGGTGTGATATAAACTCATATATCTTTCATTTATCCAGTGAAAGGTGTTTTTATTCTCCAAAAAGTACTTGGTTTGCTGCTTGTCTTCAGCAGATTGGTTGTTTTATTCCTTCTCCAGGAGAAAAGACTATTTCCTAATCTCCACCAGCAAACTACATAGTGCCCCCTTAAACTGTAGCATTTACATTGAACTTGTAATATCAGTGTTATATTTTAATAAACCAGTGATAATGAGTCAAATTCACAGTACTCTATAAAACATTTGAAAGCAGTTGACATTTATAAAGTTATGAAATACTTTTTCAAACTGTCAGCTGCTTGTGTCCAGAAATATAGTTAGTTGTACAAGTGTTTCGATCATTTGGTGTGCCAAAGTGTGTTCTCACTTTTGGAGCACATGTGGTGTGGCCCACACACGATCATCGCAGGACCAAAGGCAGCAGAACTCCTCCCACACAGACCCACACAAGCCCCTCACAGAACCACACAGTCACACACAGACGCACACAGACCCACACAAGCCCCTCACAGAACCACACAGTCACACACAGACGCACACAGACCCACACAAGCCCCTCACAGAACCACACAGACGCACACTGACCCACACAGACCCACACAAGTCCCTCACAGAACCACACAGTCACACACAGACGCACACAGACCCACACAAGCCCCTCACAGAACCACACAGACGCACACAGACCCATACAAGCCCCTCACAGAACCACACAGTCACACACAGACACACACAGACCCACACAGAACCACACAAGCCCCTCACAGAACCACACAGTCACACACAGACCCGCACAGACGCGCACAGACCCACACAGACCCACACAAGCCCCTCACAGAACCACACAGTCACACAAAGACGCACACACAGACCCACACAAGCCCCTCACAGAACCACACAGTCACACACAGACCCGCACAGAGACCCAAACAAACCCACACAAGCCCCTCACAGAACCACACAGACCCACACAGACCCACACAGACCCACACAGACCCACACAGACCCACACAGACCCACACAGACCCGCACAGATGCACACAGACGCACACAGACCCACACAGATCTACACTGACGCACACCGGCCCACACAGATGCACACAAACTGTGTTCTCTCCATAAGTGTATCATTTTTGACACAATGGTTCAATAATTAAAAAAAGAGTACATGGACATAAAAGTCCATGTACTTGTAGTTTAAGTGAACTGAGTGTTTTTTTTTTTTATCCTACAGTCAATCATTGACTCAGAGTAATCAGATGTAATATGATACAATCTCAATGATTTTCAGATTTATGAAGTGATATTGACCATTGTCTAAGGGAGATAGATAATAGGCTGTGATAAATGGCTGACATTAGTGATGAAATTACATCAAGCCTAATAGGCTATTGTCTTAACACACCTAGCCGATTCCCCTCTCGCCCGCTGCCCGTTTAATTGATTAATTGCTGACATGGATGGATGAGGACTTGTGGGCTCTGAATCGGTGGCTGATTGCTAGTCAACCATAAACAGCAGCAGCCACACCGGGCCCTCAAGGGCTATATTCATGCTCCCCAACCTCATGGTGATTCCTTATCCAGCACTGACAAGAGGAAAAATATTCGTCCATAAAACTGCTGGTATCACTGAGCTGACATATAACGTGCTCTGTCATTCCCTCTCTTTCTTGTTCTGTAGCTCCTTTAGGTCCGCGACGTTCAGCACACCCGTTGGGCCCAGAAATCACCTTGCCTCCTTTTGCATGTATAGCTGCAATCCCTCAGGTAGGCCCAGGGCCCTCAGCGTTAAATATGAGCAAATAATGGTGGAGTGAGTGATGCTGCCCGTGTCCTTGACTGGGATCCTCTGTGTGCTGTAGCCACTGCTCACTGTCTGCAGCCCCACGGGACACGTAAACCTCCACAGAACCACTCCCAAGGCTTTGCAGTGCCATCTCTGGATGTATGCAGCGATGCACAATGGCACTGCTCGCTCTGTTTATGCACGAGCGGCGAGCAGTATTAATGTTTGCACAACAGTGTGTTTAATGAGAGAGGAGCTGTGTCCACTTTATGTGTTTGCATTTCAGATGTGCTGCAACAAAGTTATAAAAATGCTTCACTGTATATCACATTACTTTATAGATGAATGTTTTCCAGGAGCAGCGCGGGTTGGGTTCAGTGGAGGAAGAGGTTGTGGCCAGACTTGGTTGCTGCTGCCATTAAAATCTCCTCATCAGCACAGTGACCACTAAATGGTTGCAAATCTTTTGACAAGGGCATCTGGGGCTAAAATGTGAGCATAGTAGGATGAAGGGGAGTTTGCATGCCCTCCAGTCGGACATCCACAAGTGTCAGATCTCTGGGAAAGAGGAGCGGACATGTGGCCAAAAAGGACGGGACCCCATTGTCAGCTGTGCTTTATTTGTTCACTCCTAAAGCTGCAGCGCGTTAACCCTTCAGCCGCTGAGCCCTCGCAGCCGCCCGTAAAAACGCTGACACATTTAGTACCCTCAGGAGAAGGAGTTGAGCACGATGAGGAGAAGTGCGCATGTGAGGAGGAAGCGTTTATTCATTTATTCTGTTTATTCAGCAAAACAAACAGAGGTCATGCTGCAGCTCTGATAGCTCGGTGTCTATTACAGTTAAATTTCAAATTAGGGGTTCACTCTGCCCACTTTTATGGTCATTTCAAAGCCTGCCCGCTGCCTTCATTTGCCCCACAGCAGAATCTGATTAGTTGAACTCTTATTAGATTTTCAACTTCAAGAAGAACCAGATACTAATTTGTTACTTTGACTTTATGTTATAGCTCGAACAAACAGATGCATGTTACAAACTCTTGAGGTATTTTTTACTGACCAGTAGATGGCGCCACACAACTTGTTGGAAAACCAACAGTCACACATTTCATTTGTAAATGTAACGCCGGTGTGTGGTATCTTTGGCTGTCTCCTATGAATGAAAAGCAGCCACGCTTTTATTTGTACCTATTTTATTATATTAATATTTTTAAATGTATAAATTATATTCCTTATGGAAAAAGGTTATTTTGAATTTGAAATGTGTTGGTCAATAGCACTCATAGATATAATTAAGAAGATTGATTTAAAAGGTTAAATTGTAAAGTAAATTTATTTGTAGAATTACAGTAGGTATAATTATTTGTTAATTCATTTAATGTCTAAAAATAAAATATTTCCATTTGCTCTATGGTGGTGGACTTCCACAGTGGGTGTTTTAACACTTTTAAATGAGTCGTGTTGGAGGCTGGGCGTGTGCTGGGCTTGTGCTGGGCTTGTGCTGGGCTGACTGTGAGAGGGGTGTCCCTGCCGGTGCTGCTTTAACTAGGACAAGGCTCTCTATCGCAGCGGACCTCAGGGGCCGATCAGCAGGTCTCAGGAGAGGCTCTGCTCGCCGTGGCACCAGGCCTGTCACAAGGGGCTGAGCCTGGGTGTGGGGCGGCTGGCTGCGATGGGGATGTGGTGAGGAGGCTGCAGGGGCTGACATGCCGAGAGGGCAATTACAGCAAGGACAAAGACTACCCAGTGATAAGTCCCCACAGCAGCCTAATGAAGAGCAGGTTAGCCTGTTAAGAGGAGCCGGGGAGCCGGCATGGCCTGAGTGCATGTTTATTTGCATGTGTTTTTCTGTTTAACCTACCCGAGGAGGATACATTTTCTGAGGTCATGTTGCTACCACGCTCGCTAACCTCTCTGACTGATGCTCTCCTAAGCTGCAGCGTTAACCCTCATAGAGCTAAAGCAAACAAAAACATAAAACTGGAGGCCAGTGTGTCTATAGGGAATTGCTTTCCTGGTTCGTACGGTGTGAAAAAGGGCAAACCATTAATGTAATCAAATACTTGTGTTGTTTGTAGAAGTAGATAATAACTGATTTTTTATTTGTTTTTAATACAAACTTTCTTCAAAATATTCTAGTCTTCTAAACATTCAGTACATTCTATGTGTATTATACATTTAGTACAAGTTAGTGTGGATCAGTTGTGGTAAATAAAAAATATAAAATTGAAACAATTTTGTAAAATGTTTTCACAGAATTGTTCTTTTCTCTTTTGACCACTTTTGCATACATCACCGTATGTGATTAGATTGTGTTATCAGGGAACACTTCCACTTCTTGCTCCTTTTACTCTTTCTTCTCTTCTAACCTCTTTTTTTATTTATTTATTTATTTATTTTGGGGCGGCAAAGAGAGATGGTTTGTACCTGATACTGCTGTGTTGGCACAGCCGTCTGGGATCTGATAAGAAGCCTCTGGAGCGGCGCTTATTCAAATCAGTGCATGTTCACATTGAATAGGTGCAGGTAAAGGCAATAAGATACAATGCGATAACCTTTGTGGAGAGAGAGAAGAGTTTAACACAGTTTCTCAGTCCTGCTACACCACATCAGCCATTCCACTACAGTAATTGATTTGCCTTATCCTAAATGAAAAAAGTAAAAATGTTATCTTGAGCAAAACTGGGAGACTTGTTACTGTTCATAAAACGGCAGTGATTTTATCGTTTAACTTGTTTTTAAATTTGCTTTGTGAATTTATTATCCCTCAGGTTCATCGTTGAGTAGTTTTGCTTGTACACTTGTAGAGGGCTCTCTAGACAAGTGTGCGTTTGGATTGATCTATTCTATATATTTAATTAAATTTATTTTCAAATTTTACAGAATTATTTCGTTTTTTGCAATCACCCTCTGTAAAACTAACTAGATTAAAGAGGTCTGGTGTGCATTTGTATCTGTGTGCATGCCTCAAACTTAAACATCATATTAAATCAATTAAATGTACTAACTTGATCTGCATTTTGATCATTTTGAAGCTAGTGCAGCAACGGGAAAGAGGCTTAGAGCTTAATTGCGGAGCGCGGGGTGGTGTGCCGGAGTCTCGGGGGCTGGGGCTCTAACATATGTTGCATGCACTCGGCGCAGGACTCAGCAGCAGTCATAGTTAAACATGGTGGTGAAGCGCGTCCTCCAGGGCCTCAGTGTTAATGTGTTTGGCTTGTTCTGAACTCTCACTACATCCCTGCGTTTAACAACACTGTTGTAAAACCATGGCCCACTCCAGTCGTATTTTAATGATACAAATTAGAATAGATATTAGAACACAATTACAAGGATTCTTTTTGTAAATAGTAATTTATATATTTTTAGAAAGCCCCAATTAAGTAGTTGTCATTGTATAAAGTATAACTGTGCTTATGTAAGGGCTATTATGAAATTTAATCTAGCAATATACAGTTTATTTTTGCATTTAAAAGCGATAGGATAGTGAATTAATGTCCAGCCCTGTTCTGCTATATGAATCAATTCTATTCTATATTTCCATATTGACTCTTATCATGTGTGTAGCCTGTTTCCCTTTGCAACTAAACACCACTAATCTAATGTATTAGTCAGCCTTCGCTTGTGTATGAGTGAGCAATTATTGTAAAAAGTTTCCACGGCATGCTGAGGTGACAAAGGGGATATGAGCGAGGAGCAGCCCGACACGTTTGACGGCTGCTCGCTGATGCTGATAGGCCAAACGGTGGTGGGAACCCGCCACTTTTAATCATGCGTCGCCTGATGCCTTTCATAAGAGCATGCGGCGACTCTGACAACTCTAATAAGGAGAGGTGACAGAGAAAGTTTCGGAGTTAGCGGCAAAACAGAGGGGGAAGGTCTGCTTGTTTTTTTTATGAGTGAAATTTTTTTCCTTTGGTTTTGGTCTTAGTATACAAGAGGAATTTCACAATCGGAGACAGTATTTGTGCTGAAAGAATGTCAACATTAATAAAAGGCTCAGGGGACAAGGTCACCCGGGTTTGTGTACCGCGGAGCACCCCCAGTCTGTTTGTGACTCTGGGAAAGGGAAACATGCTAAGATGTCTCCGTACAAGGTAACTGACCATAGAGTTTGCCTTGTCAGTTTTCTATTCCCAATCTAATTTATGATTCCTCAGCTTTTTTACTCAAAGACAATCTCAGGTTTATGTGAAAAAGCAGCAAGGAATGATGCTTTGAGGATATAATTAAAGATATCGTTCAAAGAACAACTTTTTGCATATTTGAATTATTACTGTCGTTAAAAACCACACAAAATATGGAAATATGATTGCCGGAAGCACATAAATCAATGATCAGCAAGGCCTCAGAGCCCAATAAATATGGGGAGTTAAATACTTTAAAATGCAAATCACATCTTAAAATTTGCATATGGGTGAATTTAAAGGAAGTGTGCTTCTTTAAGACCCTCTGAGGTAGAACAGATCGGAGCTGGAGGGGGGCAGACCCAGACAGGAAGCCAGTGTTCTTTTGTTTCACTTTGTCATTGGTCAAGTTGTCTGATCGCTCCAAATGATAGAGCTGAAGTGGGCTGACAGAGACGGCCGCGTCTCTTTTGTGGATCCAGAAAGTGCCTTAAGTGATCTGAATAATTAGGAGTTAATTATTCTTCATCCATCTAAATCAGAAAAGGACAGATATGGGAATGGAATTTATAATTTTAGCCCAACGTCCTGTCTCGTACTAATGTGGTAAACTAAAGTGACTGTGAATAATACCTACTGACCTTCGAGTAATTACGCCTCGCCTGGCAATTTACTTGCTGTTGCTAATTGAGGGTATTGATTCAGTGAGATTCATATTAAAAATACATATGTTTTATGGCCTGGCTTTTTTCTCCTGGTTGTGTTTAATGTATTATTAATCCTTATTATTTTATTTTTGTGAGCAATAATTAGCAGACAGGATGTGCTGCACCGGAGGGCTGCTGCCTTCTTTGTCTAATTCCAAACACAGGTAGTTTAGATTTGTCAAAACTTTTTACTGAAGCTATATTCATTCTTGTTGTTGCTGTGTAAGTTTAACTTTCTTGCTGTGAATTTTAAGAAAGTGTACAATAAATATTTTTAATTTTATTTATTTATTTTTTAATCATTATATAGAAAAACAAAACAAAAGATTGAAGTCATACATTTTAGTGGTGCATAGCAGTAGATGATTATCACCCCTAGTTTTGTATCACATCAAATCCTGGTTGCCCACCCCCCACTCACACATTTAAAGACACTCCGGCGGCGGCACAGCTGGATCAATGGACATGATGTCTCGTTGTGCATTAACACTTAGGTTAGAGTGTTAGGTTAAAAACCTGTCTAGCTCCTCCCTGCCAAGAGACAAGGAGGAGAGAAAAATCAATGTCCCATGTGGAGTCAGGAGGTGTTGGTTCTGAAAGCATCCCTTTACCAAACATACATGTGTGTATGCGCTGGTTTATAGTGGGGGTGGCCAGCTCTGTCACTGCTGAGAGTTTGCATGTGTGAATGCCCTTCCTGTGGCGCCTGCAGGTATTGACCAGAGCAGAGGACGGAGATACTTCTCCCCTTCCACTTTAGCGTCTAATATTTTAAGCCTTTTCGACCGAGCACAGCTCACACTGGCAGCTCATAGCCTCGTAATAACCCAGATAGGAATCAATGGTGCTGGATTTAGGCACTTACCCCTGCTAAAACTGGTAAACTCATTTGTCTTTCGCGAGCAGCGGCCTTTCTGTTGTTTAAGGAGACACTTAAAAGAATTCCCTGAATTAAGATAATGTGACTGTTGTGTGTGTGATCAGGCAGACTCAGCGGAGTGGACAAGCAGCTTTAGCTCTTTTATTAGCTCTCTGTTTAAGGGGCCATACATGTTTTGACGGAGTCCAACGCTCTTTATTTTATTTCTGTCATGGCGATTAGAGTGCCAGGGAATACCCGGTCTGTGGCTGCCCCCTCCCCTCCACACGGCCGCATTTGTGTGTGAGAGAGACTGTGTTAAGTATGCCCGCTCTAAATGAGATGGACCAAAGTGTGATGGCCTCGCTGCTTCTCGGGCTACAGCCTACATGAACGGCTAGACACAAATTTCTGCTGAAAGACTCAATGGATGCCGTGAAATCGTATTTGCTGTACAGCTAATGGTGAAGGACTGGTTTTGAAAAAATGTTCCTTTGAGCAAAATATGTCATTCGGCTCTAATGCACCCTGACCATGTTTTCTCTGCCACGCAAAGACTATTATGTTTGTATTGAAACAGTTTGTTAGTATTTTGTTGGAGATAGTTTAATTTTAACAAGTCAATTCCTATTGCTAGTAGAGGTGGGCAATATATAGAAATTAAGATATTATTGTGAATTGTGAGCTTTTTTTAATGTGAAAATAGTTTTGTTGTATTTGTTGTGATTAATGTTATTTGTCAGATAATTAAACCTCAACTAATGCATTTAAATATTGTTTTAAAACATATCTGATGGATATTTTCATCTTAATATTATTACCAGGATGCTCAAAAAAAAACATACATACAAAAAACAGATTGATTTCGGTCATATCGCCCGCCATTAATTGCTAGTTTACTTCCAAAGAAAAAGAACAGGCATAGAGAGGTAAAACTTTAAACTTACGTTGCACATTTTTTTCTTTTTAGCACTCCTTCCGATACGCACACCACACAGCCCTTTTGGCATCACACGGCCGTCTCTCCCTCCCCTTTCTTTACCCCTGCGTGCGTCTGAAACTACAAAGGGACGTTGTGGGTCCGAGCTGTGCCGCGGGTGCTGCCGGGTGCTGGTGGTAATTAGGCGTCACAACACTTAAGAGCGGGTGTCTTGCCGCCGCCCAATGCCTTCTGACGTGGCGGAGGGACGCAGGACTTATTCAACTCTGCAGCTTCTTCTGCTCTGCTGGTCAACTGTCCTCTTCAGGGCCCATCAGACTAAACAGCATTGCATCAGCCTCACCAATCACACTTGCTCGGACCTCCCCCCCACACGAACTACGTCGCCCCCGCAGGCAGTGTGTTGCACAGAGAGATATCAAAGCCCTCAGGGGGCGGGAACAGGGCTACGGGGTTTGTGTGTGTGTGTGTGTGTGTGTGTGTGTGTGGCAAAAAGGGTGTTAGTCAATACTCAGACCTCTGCATCACTAACTGTACAGACAATATGATCGATAAGAAGTGAAGGCACATATATTTTACTAATTACGGGAATAATTAAAAGGGTCTGTTGTGATTAAAATGGAATCAGTGGGTGGTCAATTTTCAGGTAAGTGGATTCAGGCACAGTGGACTAATTCTGTTATGGCCTCTTGGCTCCCTTGTCATAAAATCATTTGAGAAAACAGCATTAGTTTAAGTGAAGTTTTCTCTTTCCATTTGAATAACTTTGCGGTGATGCATAGAGCAGTTGCTTACAATATGATGTCAAATCCCAAAGACTTCTTGTTCTTTATGTATGACCTAATTATTTGTCCATATAAGATTTATTGCATTAAACCAGCAATCATGTTATGGTCTTTAATGTAACTAAATTGCCCCAAAATTCTATTGCTAAAATAAGATAATCAACTGTTAACTACTTTTGACCATAGATTCAGACCTTGTTCAGATTCAGTTTAGTTTACGATCACATCATATTCTCATCTTCCGCACTGTTGTTCGTTATATACTAGTAATATACATCAATTAACCCCTAAGTAAATTTATTTTTAGTGGCCACAATTAAATGTTTGACGGATTATTAAAGCTGCGTGTGCTTGAAGGGTGACAGAAATGTGCTGCATTAGTGAATCTGAAGTTTGTGTATGGTGCAGAACAAGGACTACAAAAGGCAAGCTGCTTTTATGTCCCGAAGCCACGTTCATGTCCACTAAAGACTTGAGTTTATACACAGGTAGGCAGTTTGGGTACTATATCTGTTGGAAGATGGGGCAAAAGAAAGAAAAAAAGACAACGAAGGGAATCAAAGGATGTTCCTCCTTTTTAATAATGTAACAAATATTCTAATTTCTAAAAATAAAACCTCCTCTTCATCCTTCCTGCTAATCTGAGCGGTAATTTATTCCAACCCAAGGCCAAATTAGTATGCTAGCCAAGGGCATAATGGTTATGACAAGACCAAGTTCTTTCAAAAAACGTAGACACAGAGAAAAGTGAAGATTCAGTGGCAACTTATAGACAGCGCATGACTTTATTATTATTATTTTATTTAACTTTGATAGATTTAACTTTATCTACATATTTTATTCTCTAATACAATGCCTTGATTCTATCGTCTCAAAATAATAAATCAGCAACGTAAAATCCTAAGACAAACGGCCTATTGAGAGCCAGAAAATACAGTTTTGTGGTTGGGTCTGCTCACTCCAGCCGTTCTTATGATTAATTGCACCAAAATTGTAAGTTTCCATATTCAGTTGCATTTATTAGCATAAGGTTGCTTTTGTGTCCACGTGGATATATATCGATGTCATTTTATGATAAGCAATTGAGCAATAGGACTTTGTTGCAGCCATCAAACAGACACTTCATTATGGGAGCGGTGATAACAAATACATTGTGTTGGATAATGATGGCAGTGGTTCATATTGTTCATTATACGTCTGGGTGTCACACTGCTCGGCAAATTTATATGCATGTGTGTGTCTTTGTTTTTGTCATTTTACAACATCATGTTTCAGCAAATTAACGCCTGAACCATTGGGAAGAAAAATATACCATCATTTGGCATCGATGACAAACTATATATTTTGGATAATGATTGCATCTATTGGTTTGTGCATTTGCAAATGTGAGGTAATGAATTTCCTTTGTGGGCTATGAAAGCAAACAGAGATATTATGTCACTTTGCTTGAATAGGCCTAGTGTTTTCATGATTGACTGTCACTTTATGATAAACTGTATCTGTAAAGAAGAAATAAATATCTTTTATAATACGGGCACACTGACTTGACTCCAAGTGTTGCATAAATATTTCCATAGATCGCACTCCTGCAGAAGTGGGTGGTGTGATGTGGAGACTGACTGCTCACGGCCTGCAGCGCCTTGGCTGTTTCAGACTCTGGGCCCGTCAAAGGTTTTGGGGCACTGGACTGAGTCGATGTCTGCCACACACGTGTCATGGCTCTCCTCCCTGATGAGCCCTGCAGTTAAGCAATCAACAGTATTATTGCTTAGAAATGTATATATTTAAATTATGAAACAATGACAGTTTCGCTTGATTTATGGTGCAAGGCAAGGTTTAATTAATTGAAAAATGCATATTACCCTGTGACTTAATTATTAGCTAATTAATCATAGAGTACTTGTTCAGTGTTCCCCCTCCTGTTTCCACTCTTTTCGGGCATATTTCTCTCTGTGTCTGACACTTGAATTTCCTCCCAGGGTCATTTTTATGTGAGGTCATGCTTTTTCTTCCTGAGTAGTTGCTGAGATGGAGAACATGCGCGATACACGGCTATAAATGCCACAAACCCTCATGAAAATATATCCAAGTATGCAACTTTTTTACTACTTTAGTTTCTTTACAAATATTCTGAAACTGGGGTGGTTGTAATAATCTCAGTTCAGTTTACTTACCTCTATGTTTTATCTACATGACTTAATCTGACACACCATACCATAGTTTTGTAGCTAAAGGTTGATTGATACAACAGTTTTCCACTGTAATATTGCAAGTAAACATGTCAGTATTTCAACTGTCATATAACAGGAGTCTGAATAATAGTGTTTTTGTCCATCATTTATTTTTATGGAACAAGTTCAGGTTGACCGGAAAATCAAGGATTTCTGTTCTGACCAGAAAGCTGCTGTTAGTAAATGATAGGGAATGGACACTTTGGTTGTGAGCTTCCATAAAAGAGAAGGTGTGGCACTCACTTCAGGCCATCCTGCCAAAACACCTTACCCTTAGCAGCCGTCCATTGCTGTGTGGCCCCTGTGTGTCTGTGCCCGCCCGGTAATGGTAAGCGTTTTAAACTATTAGAGGTGCTGTGAAAAAAGCCCGTCTTGAGTGCAGAGCTGTCAGTCTGCAATGAGCCAATTGGGGGTGGGGGGCTGTCACGGCTGTCACTCAAGGGGAGGATGAGAACTGTTTGGCCCTAATGGATTCCTCCAGGCGGACGGCTTACACGCTGTCTCGAAGTAAAATCGATGCGTTGTCATGAGCGAGTGAGGCATCATCAAACGGCCAGGTGGACGCCGAGGCAAGGAAGGAAGGGAGGTCTGCCTGCCCGGGTAGTTATGTCTATATCTAGTGAAATGTGTGTGTGCACCGTTTGGAAGAGAGAGAAGAGACAGACAGATGCTCAGCTTGGCTTTACACGCCCAATGGGGCCTCCGTTATGATTGTAAGCATGAAAGAGGGCTCTGACCTCCATCATCTCTGTTGCTTTTATTTTCCGGTTCTCTTGAAATCGGACACAGATCCGCATAGACATACCAGCACACATACAGGGAACTAAATGTGAAGCTTGCAGATAGGGGCATAGAACTTTGACAAAAATCAAACAACGTCTCGTAGGCAAAATCACTTTTCATAGAGCACTTTTCTATCACATGATTCAAGGTTTTGACTAGCACCTGCAGAGAATGTGGCAAAAAGGCTGGGAGGTCTAACATGTGGTGACAGAATATCACATTTGCACATCCTTCACACATAACCTTAACACAAGCAAATGAAACAGACCGGAAAACTGTGGCTGTAAAAACTGTACTTATCTAAAGAAGGATCCAGTGTACATATGTTGAGTTTGAAACACATAGATCCAGACAGCTATTTGTCCAGTGAGCTAATAGCTGCACTGTTCTGCGTCTCTGCTTCTCTAGTGGTGGACACAGGCCTCCAGGAGTGTGATGGGGGCACCCTCTGGCCCCAGCCTTGGTTCCTGAGAGGGGCCCTGAGTGTGTGATTGACAGCTGGAGCTGGAGGAGATTGCTCCAAGCTGGTGGTGCTGATGCAGAGCAGGGATGCTGGTGTACGACTTCCTCACTTGGCCTCTCTGCCTGTGCTCAGTCAGGCTCCAAATGCTCCTGTCAGTCTGCTTCCCTCTGGGTGCACTTTAGTCTGCTCTACAGCACACAGGAATGCTCTTTTCTTTTGATACAGCCTCAATGGTAATAATGTACATGTTTTTAGAAACATTTTGGACTCACTATTAAGAGATCAAAAAAAAATCTTTAGTTTCAAGAGACACGTTTATATAGTTTTGTGAACACATACATTTGATGTTCTAACCATTGCAAGATAAGGCCATAATATATGACTTTGAGTCGTGTGAGTTCAACATTTCTTCAAAATTCTGTAAATATTGTATGCATTCTATTCTTAACAAAACCATATTTGACTCACCTTGTGCCATCCTTGCCTACAGTGGCTGTTCCTTTACATACATTAAGTCATCAATAATAGTCTGTTCTCCAAGCATAGTGCAACAATATTGTTTGTTATTATAAATTCTGCACTATTCTCCTAAACAAACTTTATAATTTAATTCAAATCAACATCGCCAAGTGAAGTCAAGACATTCTCATGATATTCTCAGTTTAGCCTTTGGAAACAAGATTTTTTTTTCCTTTATTGCTGAACACATGAAAGAGTTGGTGTTGATTAAGGAGCCCTTTTAAGCCTTGAAAGCTCTAAATGTGCTGTGTCCTTAGTAAGATGAAAAGGAGTCCAAGTTCGCTGGAGTTGTTTCTTACCTTAACTCTTCCAGTGGGAGCTGCTCTGGGAGGATGCCTCAGAGAGCGAGAAACTCCAAGCCCGTACTCCTTATGCAAATGTCTCTGTGTTTTACTTGTAATTATGCCCCGGCATCCTCCTTCCTCTCCTCTCATTCTCCTCTATTCTTCACTAATGGCAGCCTCCCTGTTTTTGCTCTTATTGCTGATGAAACGCTTTCCTGCTTGCTCCGTCATCGTCATTTTCAAACAGCCACATCTCTCAGACTTTCCTCTGTTCAACAAAGACTTTTTGATTATTTCCATCTTTATAAGAGTAGTTGTTCCAGAATGAAACAAAATAAAAATGTTACTTACTTCACTGGTGTAGGGTGAATTGAAACAACATGGTGCTTTATCGATGCTCTGCACAGTAGGTTTCAAGCCAAAGTGTTTTGTGGTGACGTATGTCCCCTTTCTCCTTCTAGCATGTCACTTCTCCTCCATCTCCACTTTGCCATTGCCCATATTTATTTTATCTCACTAATGTGGGTCACCCCTGTATGGCGGCCATCAGCGAGGCACAGTCAAATAGCTGTGTCTGAAAACTACCTTTGGCATGATTTATGGGCCGCTGTGACGCGGAGCTCTCAGAAGGACCGCCATTGTCCTGCTACAGCTCTCAACTCTCGACGTAGGGGCGCTTTGTCTGCGCTGAGGCAAACCAGACCCCCGTCTTTAAAAAGAATCAAATTATTTCATCATGTTGGAAATGAAAAGGCTGTAATTACTCCTAATTAGAGCCTGACTTTTTTCTTTCTCCTTTCTTTCTCTTCTTCTCCTCCTCATGCCCCTCTCCTTTCTCACAGTTTCAGAGGTGAATTCTTTTGCAGTGGGTTTGCTATTGCTCTCAGTCAGAGCTGTTATGGGTGGAGAGTAGGAAACAATTTTCAGTTCAGTTTGAATTTGATTACTATAAGCTTATGACAGCTCTTCTGGCTTTGATATTCAGTATGAGGGGAGGTCTGAAGTGGTGTGATGACACTGTAATGTTTGCTTTGAAGACATACCTTAATGGGTCTTTGCACCACAAAGTCTTGATATTTCATGAGCGAAAGGAAAATGAGAAGCTAAGCACCACGTTTTAAAGCATACATGACGCTGTAGAGGAACGTCTACTTTGTTGCACTGTTTATGTGACTCTGCTGCCGTGTTGGGTTCCCTTCTAATAACACCGTCTACGCTGGAGAGCACCAGCCTAATAGTTGGCTATCACGGAAAATCATTTTCTACCCGGCAACTATTTACATGTATCTTTACCACACAAGTCTTGTCGTTTTAGGCAGCTTAACAATTTGCTAAGCAAATCCACTCACCATTTATCTATCAGTGTGTCTGGAGAAACTCTGGTTCGGTCTTTAGAAGAAGTGGGGGAGTGCCGAGGGAAGCAAATATTTTTTCTGGCTTGTAACAGCACAGTGAAAACACACTCCTGATGCTGATGCGTATTAGAAGTGAGCCGGGCAAATATTAGCATTGCTTTACAGTGGCATTGGAGTGGTATGGAGATGATGGTGTGTGTGGTGGGAGGGGCTTTTAGACTGCTGCATTTTGTAAAGAGCTGCCACTAAAATATGTTTTGTTCCAAACACACAAAAACATTACTGTTTAAAACCAGAAGATGATGCTTGAAGTAATTGTGAAGTGAAGTTATTTGCCATAGAACTTTTGTCAAATATTTATGAATGACCGTCTGTGATTAAACGGTTTTCAAACCACAAACAGTTTGGCTCTGAATGGACTTTCTTCAGCCCACCCACTTTTTTCCAATAAATCGTCAGGTTTTACACAGTTGGACATTAATTTGTTCAAGTTGACATGTGCTCAAGGGCACAACAACAACAATAACAACATTCAGCTCCACCCACATTTCCGGCACCAGTCAAACATTAGTGAGGGAGAGAAACAGGAAGAAAACACTCTCTGGGTGGTGGTCAGTGTACTACATTGATGCGACTTGTTTGTCAGAACCCAAGTGCAAAGAAATGTGACAGAACGCTGGAGGAGGTTTCCAAATCCATTTCCTGCTGGTGTCTGTCCACATCAGCCGCTGACGACCGCAGATCTGTTGGTTATTGTGTTGTGTTATGGCGGGGTGGGGGGCGAGCTGGAGTGCACATGCCCAAAATGATGCATCTCCTTTGATCTGCTGCAGCCACATGAAGAGTCCAGCCTCCGGGCTCACACACACGTGCATATGCAGCCCTGCAGTTTGGCCCTTTGCACTTTGTACAGCGCTGCTCTGTCTGTGCCATTCTGTGTGTGCTGGTGATTTACTCCGCCGTGTTATTTTTCAATTCACTTGTTTTATTCCTAGATACATTTGTAGACTGTAATGTAATAGGACCCGGTGTTGAGGTACTGTGTTTATTAGTTTCTTATCTCGGCTAATTACCCATTAAATAACCACATGCAAACATACTACTATTAATTAGCAACTAGCCCATTTTGAAAAAGCATCCCCTGTTCTTAATTTATAAAATCTATCCATTTCATTCTAATGACCTTGCTTTCAATGTTTTATGGAAAGGTAAGAACCATAACTTAAAATAAGTTTTAGGTTACCATAAAAGACATGCATTTAATATAAGGTTTGTTCTATATAAAGAAACATAATATGTAAAATTGACTTTTATGAGGTTTTAAGTGTTACAACCATGCTCACTCATCAATGGCTTAGTCAGAAATGTATTTTGATTGATTCATATGTATGTTTGAGTTAAAAAAAATTTCACCTACCCCTTATTGTTGTCTACATTCCTGTACTTACTGATTATAGAAAAAATAAATTAAAAAATTATAAATCGGCTCATACATGTGGATTTTAAACATTGTCAAATAGTGATTTTTCAGCAATGAAAAACAGGGAAATTAATATCTGTCGTGAAATTTCACTATGAAGTTCTGCTGCTTTGATGGACCTGTTTCCAATCTTAACATCAACATTGTGTTTTACGATGAACATAATGTAAAATAATGAGCTACAGTTATTGTTTAATACCCCTAAAAAGCCTGTCTGTCTGTCCGTGTCTTAATTAAAGATCTAAAAAGAAAAGAAAAGAAAAAGTACAAAAGTAAAATGTACATTTTATTTTTTGTATATATTACTATTACTTGTGAGTCAACTTGGGTGTCTTGGTTTTAAGTTAGTCGCATTCCTAAAAAGAAATAGCAAGATTATTATTTACTATAACAGTAAATGTAGTGTGTGTAAAATAATGAAAGTTATTCCCACTTTGCTGAAAAGAAGAACAATAAAATTTTGTCTTTGTAATAGTTTAACGGCTTGATGCATAAGGCCTTATCATCAAATTATCATATTCCATTTATGAGCATCTTTACTACATAAAGACATTTTTCTGCGTTCTTTACAGTAGTTTGGTGAAATGTTTTGCCAGATTTACTAGTTTGAATCACTTACATGCTGTTGAGCACCATCTGCTGTACACACGCTCAGTGCTGGTCTCCGTCCCTGTGTTTGCGTGTGTGTGTGTGTGTGTGCGTGTGTGTGTGTGTGCGTGCGTGCGTGCATGCATGTGTGGTGTTTGGAAACTCCGCCTCTGCCTTTAGCTCACAGTTTGCCTCTCACACACTGAGGAGAAAGTTTGTGCCACGAAGAAATAGTTTCTGACAGTACGTGTCGAGCAGGTCGTATGATAGAAGATGAGTTATTTGATGCACACAACTGATTGTATGACATTAACGCAGACATATGGCATACTAACCAGATTAACATGTGGCTGCGTTACTGTTTTAAAGTGTGCATCTCTGTATTTCACTCTTCTCATTTGACTTCACGGCCTTTGTTGTTGTACCTTCCTGGCCTTTTGTGCACTGGCCGCTCTGAGCAGTGTGTCACTTCAGGTGCATCAGGAGGCTCTGGCAGTTGGCCGCTGACCAAAACCATCCCAGCCAATCAGCTTTCGGCAAAATGACCTTTTCTGTATCTCCCTGACCCTGATGGGAGGTGAAGTGTGTGGCTGGTAGCAGACAGCGGTGGCGCAGCAGGCGAGGCAGTGGAGGAGTGCAGGAGGAGTATAAAAAGGAGTGGGCCGGAGGCAGAGGTTTTCTTGACCAGACTCGCCTCTTCCTGCCTGACTCTGGGTTTGTCAGACCTGCTCATGACAGCCTCTCCTGGCTGCCCAGACCTTCTCATGTAATGACTTGATGAATGTAACCATCAGAGTCTGATGGGGTAGGTTTCATGATACAATTGAAATAAAAAAAAAAAAAAAATCAAAACTCTTGATTTGATACCTACTTATAATACCTGCTTGGTCTGAGACTGTATATTAATACAACAGGCCTAGCACTGATGATGGATTGGGTTTGACTTTCATTTTAGAAATGTACAGAAATGTTTCCTTTTTGGGAAAAAAAGAACACAGCTCAACCCTTAGTACTGGTTATGGTACTCATAATGGTACATTTCCTCCCAAATATTATGATTTCACATATTTCATGTTTGTTTTTGAGTGAGGACCCATCCAGTCTCCCACTGGCCTCTTCTGTGTCATCTGAGGTGCTTAGCAACAATCTGTCCACAGAAAACGAAAAAACAAAAATCAGAGGATGCTCGAAAATACTCAGAATTGCAGTAATGAATATTTTAGACATAAAGGGCCACTTTCCCAGCCTCCATTTGCCTGGCTCAGCCCTCCAAACAGCCCTTTTAAAGTCAAGTGATGGGGGTTAAGTTAATTATGCACATTAGGGCCAGCCTCCCTCCTTTGCCGGCTCAGTCTGTGTGCATATTTGTGTTTGGGTGTGCGTGTACAAGCTATGACGGCAACTTGGGATGCCGAAACTCTGCTTTTAATTAAAGACAGATGCATAGAATGCTGCAGTGACGGTCACACGCGCTTTCTACAGCAGCCACATGCATAGAGACACACAGGGCACTTACATGTACACTCAAATTGAGAAGATAAAAAGTGTCACTGATTTTGTGTGCAAGGGGAATTTTCTGTCTCTGTTTCTTGCCACAAGGGAATAAATAACTTGAAGCTAGAGTGTCTTTTAAAGAGTAGCCATATTGGTTATTAAAAAGGAAAAATATATATATATATATATATTTTATATATTTGTACATGCTAAACACCCAGTGATAAGTCCTTTTTGCTGACAACTGGTTTATGTCTTCATATTTTGACAGGTTATTGATCGCTTCTGACGTGGTAGCAGATTGATGTAATCTGTTTGCAGGAAGCACATAGATTGACAACAAAACGACGACATAAGAATTACCACTTGAAGGCCAAAAATAATCAGACTTGCATGGCTAACACAGACCAGTTGCTGCAAAAAACGCATTGTGGCTTTGTATGTTTTGGAGTCCACAGATGAGAAACAGCCACGCTCAAACTGCAGGAGGAAACAGGAGATTTACAGATAATGTTTAGACATGTGGCTGTTTTTCATTATCCACCAAACAAAAGCACTGGTTGCTATATTACAGTAACTTATTAATTATTTCATTACCTTTATTTTTGATATTTTCAAAAAAACAAAAAACAAACAAACGTGTTTTTAATCTCACATTGTAACAAGAGCTAAATACATTATTTTCGAAATCCAAATAATTATTTTAGATGCAGTTTAACATTGTTGGAAAATATTATCCCAGTATAGTTGTGAAATAGCTGTTTCAATATTTAATTGAGCCTTATTAAGAATTTCCACCCAACAGTTTTGGTAGTGAATAGAAGTGCTCCTTGAAGCAGTAAGTCCAAACTGTTCGTTCCTCTTTGTCTCTCGCTCCTTCCTGTGCCACTGCAATGGCCTCATTTTTCATTAGAGGATTGCCCCATTATTTCATTTCTGGTGATAAAATGACAAAAGATTACTCACGAGAAATACTAAATACAGAGTGGACCGATGGGATCTCCCCTCATACGTAACGGCACTGCTCTGCTGTTGAAGGCTTCATATTTCCTATTTCTCTCTCTATTATATATATCTGCGCTGTTGTAGATACAAGCTGTGTGTGTGTGTGTCTGTGTGTCTGTGTGTCTGTGTGTGTCTGTGTGTGTCTGTGTGTGTGTCTGTGTGTGTCTGTGTGCTCACTGTATTACACTCAGCTCCATCTGATCCGACACTAGCTGGCCCGTAGACCCTGATCTTATTTAAACCTCATTTTAGAGAAAAATATAGAAAAATTAGTTGCACTCGTGACAGAGATGTCAGTGTCTGGAAATGAGTAACTTATTTCGCTCAGGTCACAAACAGTGGCTAACCGGAAAGTGCAAGGAAGCATCAAATAAATAAATAATATCAACCCCGTATCTTTATCTAAGATGATTCATATTTTATTTCATAACAGTGCTTCCAGTGGTCACATTTTTCAGTTGTGGATAATAGAAAATGTAAAGATATGGGTGGTGAAATATGGCTTGGTTTGGGGAGGTAAGAATGAGAAAAGATTAGCTTGAGATTAGAATAAGAGAGATGGAGGAGGGAAGAAGAGGAGGGCGAAGAGTCTCAGGATGTGGGGAGTTTGTGATTGCAGGTTGGTGTGTCCGTCTGAACCAAAGAGAAAAATGGTGATTGTAATCGCATCCTCCCTGTTTTGTTTTCCTTTTACTTCCACATGTCCACAGCGTACCCAGGCATCCTTGAGCGACCCACTCCACTGCCCACATCGGGTTGTACTTGTTGACCAATATCCATAGGCAAACAAAAACACAGATGCTCTTAACATTGTGATCTTTTCTTTTGCATGTCCATTTGCCTGCTTGTATCAGATAACACATCTCGCTTAGTTTCCTGTCATTGTTGATCCTGCAATGTTGTTTTTCTTTATTTTTTCGGCTCCAGTCCCTCACCGGTGCTGTGGTTTGCGGGCCAGTCGCCGAGTTGCTCTTTAAATGAACAAGATACCCACCAAGGAGAGTTGTTTGTGGTCGCTCCCCTCCATCCTTAGTCATTAAAGCCTGCCCATGGTGAGGGACACCCAGCCAGGCGTTTGTGGGATTGTGTAGAGAAACATACGGAGCCCCTGGGTCAATGAAACTCACAGATCAAATGTTCTTTGTCCCAACCCAGGCTTTGGAATGTCAGGGGAGTTCAACCACAACTACAATACAAATACCACATACAGAAATAGGATTTTTATGTTACATTAAGCAGTGGTGGACACATTTGGATATCACTCATCGTACAGATATATTATTATACAATAAACATAGTAAATGTAAAATTGTTATTGAACGTAAAATATGATTCACAATCAGTGAGGAGTGACTGATTAACCTGCTGCTACCTACATAGTTTTTTTTCCTCCCTGAAAGTTGCTAAAGAAACAGGTTATAAAATTCAACCCATTACAACTTCAGGCCTAGTTCATAGAAGGGTGTTGATGGTTACCTTTTAAACCAATTTACCTCTAAATAATATTTCTTTTTTCATGTAATAAAGTCAGATCTGTTTTGAACGGGTACAGCTATATTTGTAAAAGAGGCTCTGAGGTTCAAAACACACTGTGTGCTGTTTGCATTTAATTATGATTATTTTTATGTGGACAACAATGTTGAGAAGTAACTAAATACAACACCAAAAAATAATTACTAATTATCCTATGCTGCATTTTCTACACTGCAATATGCACAACTTAATGTCAGAGTATTTAGAATATACTGTAGTATTCTGAATGAACCATGCAATAAAATATATTTTAATCCAGGTATTCAATATTCTGTAACTAAATACATTTTCAAAGTATTCTTTTCTCCTCAAACCAGGAAGTGATGCTAGTGTGCTGTTAGCATACTTATTATTGTTCAAACTCGGTAGTAGCCTCTGAAAGTGTCTGAAATGCGCTTATAAATTCATTGCGCTGAAGAAGGAATGCGTAAGGAAAAAGTAAGGAATAGTTTGGACCAACAGTTTAGCCTGAGCTTGTTCTGTTTTTCCACATTGTTTTGCCATTAAAAATATGGTACATAAAAACATTTTGACCACCAAGGACTCCCAACAGTTCAAGAAAAGTTGGAAAATGAGCATTTGTAATTTATAGTCACAAGTAAGAAGAAACGATGCCTGTGATTCATAAGTGTGTATATGCTGAAAGGTTTTTATATTTGTAGTTTCTGGTTATTGCACAGACACCAAAATATATTTAGTTCAATTACTATGTTGTTTTTCTCATCCTGGTTTGAGGTGTCCAGTTCTCGTTTCCTGCCCTGATGCCATCTGCTCTGCTTTAGAGGAGAACTGACCGAACCACACTGACACACGTGGTCTTCTCATCACGCAGGCCTAGCTGACTTGAAGTTCTGTTCTGTGTTTACATTACCTCACTTCTGTCGCACGATCATGCCGACGTTGCTATAGTGCGCTGTTGTTTTGTTTTGGGGTCTGAGAAACCAAACAGGGAATAGGGGAGTGATGAATAATGCCAAATGACGGATGAAGGCTTTTGTTGCTAGACATTTCTACAGAGACTGGTGTCTGCTAAATACTTGTCAATATTGTTTCAAGAATTTAACTTTTGACAAAATATTACGTCAAGAGTATTTAAACCTGCTTTGTGCGTGAGACCAATAAAGAACAAACCACTGCTTTCTTATAAGAATGCAGTGCACTGCTGAATACCAAACAACACTGTAAAAATCCTTCAAATGCTGTAAAATAACTCCTTGAACTGCTCTGTGTAAAAATACCTCTAGTTAACACACTGCCCTCGCAGCAGAAGTGGATTCTTTTTCAAAGCTGCCAGCCTGATTTGAGGGAAGTGCAGCTTCCTACGACTCTCTCTTCTCTCTGCAGATGTTGAGGAATTGTTTGTCTAGTTAACACATGTCAGTTGACACTCACAAACCCTTTGTCTAATTAAAGAAGAGTCATTGTCGTCTGTCTCCTAATGAGGAATCATGCAGGCTCCTTAGCTCTCTCTAGTGCCATTTGATATTTTACTGTGTCTGCAAATGAACACTTGAGTTCCCATATTTTAAGATTGTGTTATAAACAGTTTTTTTTCTTTCCGTGCACTGTCAATTACCCAGTGGCACTTGCCTAGCAGACACCGGGGAGCGCTACTGTGGCTGGGTGCCTGACTGGGTGACTGCTTGGGTGGCTGACTGGCTTGTCTCTTGGAAAACCTGTGAAATATGATTTACATTAAGACCATGTTGTAGCAAACTCTAGCCCACGGTATGCATATTCTCCCATTGTTTGTGACAGTTGGTTGTAG
The DNA here is from genome assembly GCA_019453435.1 of Rhinogobius similis. Taxonomy (NCBI): domain Eukaryota; kingdom Metazoa; phylum Chordata; class Actinopteri; order Gobiiformes; family Gobiidae; genus Rhinogobius; species Rhinogobius similis. Next base: position 18,971,998 of record CM033626.1, on the reverse strand, counting down.
CCACTCTGGGGGGAAGCGCCAAAGTAGGCACCCGACTTTGCATTTCAGTGGCTGAGCTCGGGTCAGGAGCACATCTGGTTGAGTGAGAGGTTTGCGCGGTGTATCGTTTTAGTTTCAGATTACACTGCTCGTGCACACAGGCGGCAGGCTCACTTGTTGCGGTGCACAGTGGCTCATGTGCAGAGAGCAGCTACACACACCGCTGCACTCCCACACAAACAAACAAACACACCTGCTGCTCCTGGCAAGTGGCTCTGACAATCAGCCGAAGGAGGGAGGCAAACAAAACAGTTTAATTTACATGACAGTATCCGGCTTTACATTAGCATGCCGTGGCAATGATAGAGTGAAGCTCAGCGGGAAACAGCAGGTAATGAAAAGTGATGGTCCTATTTGCGATATACTGTAAGCACAGAAACGGTAAGCTTGAGCCCGGCACAACTAATGGCATGCACCATGCTGTACAACTCCAGTCCTTTTGTGATTTTTACAGGCATAAAGTACTAAGAATTGTTTACAACATTGCAATAAATGTTATCTAACTCCTATTATAGCTTTATCTTTTGTTTTTTGTTTTTTCCTTTAGGCAGAACAACCTCAAATGTTTGTGTAAACTGAGTGCGTAATTTTAACGAGCAATTAACTCCTGCAATAAATAAATAAAGAGCGTTTTTGCTGTCTTGTAATTGCAAAGAATTCCATTTGTACCCTGAGACTCTATATACTGTTGGATATCTTTATTTCTGCTGATATTAATGCCATGTGTTAAGTGTATGTGGTTTGTGGCCTATGTTTGTGTTTTTTGTAAATGATAGTTTGCACTCGGCCTCAGTGTGTCATGTGTTTGTAGTAATACTACTCATGTATTTGAACATGAGTGTGCGGCGGTGCGCTCTGGCTCCAGTGGTCTGCTCCTCATGTAAAGAGATAGCATCTTCCCACAACAGATCAATATGGGAATATTTCTAGAAGCCGTGCCTCTGTCTCTGATATAACTGAGTGTGTGGTTGGTAGTGAGAATTTCTGAGACTGACAGCTGTATTCTTGTGCTGGTGATTAGGTTGAACTTACCATTATTAAGGCTATTGGCATTTTGTCAAAAGGAGAGAAGAAAGAATCTTAAGTGACTCGGTCAAGTGTGTGTCAAAATGCAGAGAGTTAAAATTCAATTCAGCTCCCCAAAACAAGTATTTTAAGTAACGGCACAATTAATCTTAATTGCCTTGGCGCTAAGCATGTCACGCATGTTATATTGCCAGATATATAACCAATTGTAACTGTAGTTTACATGTGGCACCACTGTCTGCGGGTGTAGTTATTAAAAACGGATAAACAAAAATGCTTATTCAAATTATGATTTGTGTTCTTTATTGTGATTGCCATTGTCTTGGATTCTGAAGGTGCAAATAAATAGTATATATAAGGAGGTATATTTTGTTGAAGATACGTTTAGAAAGCGGGTTTGACTTAATACTTGTTCAGATAAAGGGCTGGGAGTCACGGGGTTCCTCATGATTTGATATGATACATGCTACATGGCTCAAGATACTGAATGAAACAATCTTTTAAACAGACAATTTTTAGGTGCAGGTCTGATATGGGCCAAAAGTGCGAAGGTTTAAGCCAAGTCAGTGTGTGAAGCAGAAAGTCTTAATCAAAACTTGACAAAGTAATGTAAACATCTTAATTAAACTGCAAGACTGAAGAGCACCAGAGAAGGGGATCACTTTGTTTAATAAAAGTTTGTTGTACAGTCTACAATTTGAATGAACACTGGCCATAGTCCAAACTTTGTCTTGTGTCTATGCTGGACTTTTGTGCTTTATTCCTCTGCAGAGTAGTCTAGTACTGCCTCACTCCGTACGTCTCAAAAGCAGGATTAAACAGTTCAAGGTTAGTCTCCAGTTCGTCTAAGTCCAGCTTACAGATGACCGTCAATAAAATCGATCTTTTTTTCTTGTCTACTCTGCTCATATGTTTCGTCCCTGTCCCTTCCCCCAGACACTTCCTCTCTGCACAGTTTCCTTTGCCTGTGTCCTTCTGTTCATCTTTACTCAGATAAGTCTCTGCCTCCACTGCCAAGAGCACCAAGTATCACTGCCCTGTTTTTTCCCCTCTCTCTTATGTTCTTCTCACTGTGCACTGAAGCTATGTCGTGGTTTCTCAGGGAGTTTTGATGCCTGGATGTCTCCTGTCGGGGTCCATCTCGTCTGAGCGCTGGTGCTGGGCCTATGCGATGTGAACTGCGCTGCCTCGCTGCGGGTCAGCCTTCACGGCCGATTAGTGTCGGAGCGCCACTTTGGTCACAAGTTGTCGGGAGCGCTTATCGTGAAGATCAACAGCGATCAGTCTGGCCGCAGCACTCTCTTGTGGTCCTACACTTCCTGTCTTGCGTTTCCTCTGCTTTCTGTTTGGTGCCCTTTCTCCTTTTGACATTACCCGTCCCTGTCCTTGTTTTCCACTCAAATCAACAGATTTCCATCTGTATCACTGTTAACTGCATCTTTCACCTTCCCCCAGTCTGCTTTGGTCAGATGCCCTCATAAAAATGTTTTTCTACCTATACCTCTTCTTTTTGAGATTTTAAGAACACCTTTTTATGTCCAAGTCAAACAAGCCCATATATGGTTTACTTGTATCTACGTTGACCTATCCAACGTGAGATTAAGCATCAATCGAGAGTTTACCTGTAAATCGCCTCCGGGTTATTACTAGACTGTTTAATAGACTTGTTTGCCCATTTGTCTATTGGTATCTTTATTTCCCCCTCTCCTGTATAATCTCCCTCACTTCCCTCAGTGCGTCTGTGTGCTGTCAGGCCCTGTCTATGATGGGAGCAGTGACGACTCATGTTTGGCCTGTCACAGAGGCTGGTAGTGTCAGTATCTGCTGCGGCTGGTTCCTGTGACAGCGCTGGAGGGGCCTGGTCCTAGCAGAGTGGCTCCGTCAGCCTGTGACATGCTCGGTGTCAGTGATCTCCTCCAACGGGTGACACGCCACCCCCCCACCCTTCCTCTCCTCCTCCCAGCCACTGGCCTTTTCACTGCCGCTCACTCACTTACTGCCTAAGTCTTCTACGAAAATGACCTACATCTGTTTTTGAAAGCAGATACTAGCATCCAAAGTGGTAAAGTGGCACTGAATGAATCAACTGTTACTAATTTTACCATTGCATTGGTGATATATGGATGGATGGACAGATAGATGGATAGATGCGGTTGGAGCACAGCAGGACTAAATATGTGTGTGATTTAATCTGGCCTTGGCAAGTGCGCCGCAGTGACAAATGGATGCGCACTATGAAACCCCCTCATCCAAGAGACAGTATTAGTTTTTGCTTTAATTACCAGCAGCAGTAATGTTTCCTATCCATAACTGTCGAGCGGCGAGAATGCAGGCTGGCAGAGGGGTGAGGGCCTTGTCTCTTCTCTCAGTGGGCCTCCTGTCTGTTCTCCCCCCTCCCCATCCGTCTACATCCACCACCACCCCTCGCCCCATCGCGCCTGCCGCATCTTTCATTTCAATATTTCAATATTTATGTCTCATCTGAGAAAGTTCAAAGTCACTGAAAGGAGGCATAACTTTCTCTCTCTGGCCTCCCAGTGGACATCAGGGGAGTTGCCGCTGCTGGCTACTGTTCACTCCCCTTTCACTGACCACTGGTGACAAAGTGATGGGGAGAGGATTAAAATAGTCAAGTCAAACACCACAAAGCTGGTTCAGGCATGAATGTCTATGTTCACACACAGCGGTCAGGTTTTGTCAATGACTGAAATATGAAAGGGAAAGAATATCTCGCCATTCAGACTCAAAATGCCTTATACAATACTTCACATATTATTCACACGCATTTATTTAAGTAACATAATTTCCTGTGCAAACAACAAAATGTATAAAAACTGCCAAAGTTGTAGCTGACATGTTCTGAAATGCATAGGGTTCTTGGATTAGTTTAAAGTTCAGATTACTCTTGGACATAAGGGCTGCAACAATTGACTGAATAATTGTGACTAGTCCACTATAAAGAATAATCATATTTTGATCATCATTATCTGGACTCTACAGACTCTAAAATACATTTCAGATAATTTCAGATGCCTTTAACACCATACAGTATTTCAACTTTTATTTGGTAAAAAAAAAAAAGTCTGAATGTACAATAGAAATAATCTCTTGAGTTGTCAGCTACTACATTAATCGTTAGTTGCAGCTCTACTGGACATGTTAAATGTGAACTTTGAAGAGAATTCTACAATTACAACATAAATCAAAATTGCGTTACTTTTCAGAAAAAAATGCTATTAGAGTTGTTAAGGCATTTTCATTTTGTAATTTTGTAGTATGAATCGATGCCATTCCCTGCTGTCTGGGTGCATGGAATGGCCTGATGTGAGACTCGTTAACTTCAAGGGGAAGTGCATAGGGAGCAGCAGTGTGTCAGAGGTCAAGTATAGCAGACTCCAGATAGTTCCCCGTGTTATCCGACGATCTATTCCACAATGCTGCTACATACAGTTTTCCTGCTATTTTAACTGACCACCTCTATGAAAAACCTCTCGCCAGTTTTAATAAATAAGGCATGTGACAAGTCCGTCCTTTGCCATAAAGATCTCTGACAGGCGCCGTCTGGTAATAGATTAGCCTAATTACTGCGTCCCTGAGTTTAGATCACAACGTCACGTACTCAGCCTGTCACTCTAATAGCCATTACACTTCTCTCGCCCACTCCCCTTCTCTTAATGTAAAGTTGTAAAAAAAAAAAAAAAAAAAAAGAAAGAAATCAGCCGAAAGGAAAAGGTCGTTCTCATTTGCATGCATGCCTTCATTAGAATATGCGAATATGCTAAGGACTGGAGCAGTTTTTGCTTTTGCATGTGCAGGTGATGAATGGCCAGCCCGCCGCAGATCGGGCTGAGATGGAGGCTTCGTCACCCTCATCTGCATAGCGCACTTTATTTACTTATTTATTTATATATTTATTTACTTTTGAGAGCTTGTTTGGCATGACATATCCCGTGTCTACAGATTGAGGTGGAACCTTTGCAATTTACCCAGATCCCTTTGACACAGTGCTTTAATAAACAGCTTGTATAGGAGCCTGGGGTCTTCACAGGGCCATAAAAAGAGTTAAAACGCTGTATGTGTTTTGATATAGTCACCAATAAGATGGCCCAAAAAAGTCAAAAGTGTTTGGTTATTGAGCAGTGATTCAACTTGTGGAGCATTACAGAATGTCCACAGTGGGAGGGATGGAGGCCTGAAACCTAGTGTTTTTGTGGAAGGTGGGGGTTGGGTATTTTTTCTGAGGTGGAGGGCAAGTTTCCAGAGAGAAACTCATCTCTTTGCGCTCCTCAGTTGCCGGGGCGGCAGATGGTGGGTGTCAAGACAACGGCAGCAATAGCCAAACAAAGACGTCTTTTGTGTGTGTGCATACTTCCTGAGAGGTGTAGAAAAGTGCCCGGGCTCTGAGTAGGAGGCTCAGCATCTATAACAACACTTAAACTGTGCATTGTGTGAATTTATAAGCAGCTTTTACACTCAAAGCGCTTAAAGACCAGTCGTGTTATTTCTTATATTTTCATACTAGATTGATTGGATTGAATTGTGATAACTTTCCTTCCTATTTCTACCTTTTTTATGTATATATATCTTGAACATTCTGTTACTTTCTAAATGTAAATATTCTACCAGGACAGCATACATCTGGGAAATAATGAAAATAAGTTTTATGAAATTCTTCTGTGTAGTAGAAAAGTTTCTTTATACCACCGCAGTGTGATCTTTCAATTTGTTGAATTCTACTGCTATATCCTTCCTACTGTTAAGCACCTAATAATGCACTGTGCGTTCGACTGATGCTGTAATGGCTCATTTTGTTGGTTTGCAGAGTGACCTTAGCTGCTCTTTCGAGAGGCGCAAGGATAATGAGAGTGGTATCTGGCCGACAGACGGGCCTGACATCCAGCTACGCCCTTCACTCAAGACGCTTGAGAAAAGAGGGAAAAAATGAACGTCAATAGTGAGCCCTTATGTTTTATGGATTATGTGCTTTAGCAAAACTATAGCGAGAGAAGTACAAGTCTTGCTTGTCATGTCAGCCCGCTCAGTTTTAATGTGCGGGAACAGTCAACAAAACAACAATGAAAATTAGGGGCTGTCTTTTGGAGTTTGGATTCATTTTCACTTTGTTCACATCCTTTTCTTTTCTTCGCTTCCTTCATGCTTTGATTTTTCAGCTTAGAACACCAACCTTTATTGGCACTTTTCTTTTTATTACAGTATGGTTTCTGCAATGATAACAGCAGCAGAAGTAGTAGTAATAATAGTTGTGGAGAAGTCACTCCTCTATTACGATATACCCAAGATTTAAATTTTGCATGTCTTCAAAATAAGAATCATTAAATTATTTCTAATTCTATATACATTTTCCACAGGGTCAACTAACACAAGACTGAATCAGTGCCAAAGTTCTATTTCAAGCAAAAACATAGGGACAGATACTGTATTAAAATTTGAATACTCTATATAATCTATTGACAAATTTATACTTGTCATACATGTCTTTATTGTGCTTTTGTGCTCTATTTAAGTGTTCATTACTTTTTGTTCCAAGCCTACGTAAATAGAAATGGTTAGAAAATAAATCTGTCGGCAAAACCAACATGCAAGACTTTAGGATGTTACTGTTAATTTGTTTTCAAAAGATTGCAAATGGCAACTACAGTAAACACACTAAATAAATCATATCGGGGAGTGAGTTTCATTGAGTGTGTACGGGGGCTTAAGGTCTCAGGGCTGGTGTTGCTCTGTATCCTCCAGAGGCCAGAGAAGGCTTGGTGTTGTAAACGAACCCAAGTGCTTCTGTTATCCCAGTTTAATCTGCCCACTGGGGGCCAGGCAGGTCGCACGTTCAGGGGCTCATCTCTGCTCCCAGAAGGATCTCGAGTCGGGGCCAGAACTATGTGCAGAGGTGAGAGCAGCGGATAGTGGCCCCAATTAGACTGTTTAGCACCAGATAGGGTTTGCTGAGGTGTTTATAATGAAGACACGGGCAATAATCATGATCAGATAGAGTTTCAGTCAAAAACGATGCAAACACTTTTGAAAGTGCATAAATAAAAACTGCTCTAACAATTGCATTTAAACTTCTAATTTTAATGTAAGTGTTTAAAAAAAACAACTTCCCTTTTATCTATGGATGTTGACATACTTTTTGCCAAATCAGGCGTAATAGCATTGACAATGTAAAGAACAACCTCCCAGTCTTCACCTTGTACCCCAGTGCTCCCAATACACACCTAAAGAGACCTTCGAAACATAAGGAAACCTGGATTACAAATTACTGCACATCACAGAAATTGTGCAGCAAGCTTTTTAAAATACCAACGCTGCCAGTGAGCCGCTTTGTAATTTATCCCTTCACGGCTGTTAGCTGCGCTGCGCAACGGTGATTTATTTGGTTTAAGAGAAGTTTTGTTTAGAGAGATAATGAGCAGGACTTCTCTTTAATGATTTAACACGGCGCGGAGGAAAAGAGAGGGGGAAGAGGAAAAAAGCCCATATATTTTTCATATCTTTAACTGCACTGCAGAGAGGAGGAGAAGAAAGGAATGAGAGAGGGATGCATTAGCAAAAGAAGCTAACAGCCTTTAACAGCCTGCATTTTTGATTCATTTTGTTTTGTTGTGTAAAATGAGACTTTTTCACCTCCCAGTAGCATAACACTACTTTAAGATGTTATGTATTTCATTTAAAATGTTTCCCAGCACTTGTTCTTTTGTTTGTAGTGAACAGCGTTGCCATCAATAAAAAAGTGAATCTTGTTTTTTGCTGATTCCACACAATGGATGTGTTTGGTGAAAAGTGCTGCAGCCATTTGTGTAACTGTCTCTTTTCATCTTGACGCCCAGTATTATTCTTTCTTGTTCAGCATTTTCAACTTTCCCCCTCACTTAAGATTTAAATCTCAAATTAAAGGGCTTAATTAGAAAATATAATGAAGCTGAGTAGCATAATATGCAAACAGTGCTATGGCGCCCTGCTCTGGGGGCTCTGTAACATTGAAAGTGCCATGGGCGCATAACGATGATCATATCAATAATAGATGACTTCATCAATCGGTATTCTCTTGAAGATGGAAATGCGCTGTTGGAAGCGGACTGATTTTTTTATTACATCTTTTCTCTTCCTTCCTCCGTGTCTTCCCGGAGCTTGGAAATGTCTGTTTCATCTCACATTAGGCTGTGCTCTGCATAAGTGCAGGTGGAACTTGCTCTCCTCTAAATGATCCTTTAATGGAACAGTGTGCACTGGAGCTGGGAGCTCTATGGGGCGCTGCCACTGTCGATGAGAACTTTGCCTCAATCAATCCGTCAAGGCCCATCACCTGCCTCAGCAGATGATCCAAAAAACCCTTTGGAGAGGCACAGAGCTTTTTATGTACCTCGTCTAGGATGGAGGACAAAATGTGCACATACACATGACGGGCTTCAGCATCATAAGTGAGAGGTGTCTGTTTCACTCAGAGACTTGACGCTGAGCAGGTGTCAGAGAAACGCTTTTTCTTCTTTTGTATTTTTATCAAGATCATCTTAGAATAGATCAAGTACTGGCATGGGCATGAAAGCAAAATCAATTCAGAGATTATATTTATTTATTTCACTCCCCAATATCTGCTGCATTATGGGACACTTCCATAAGCAGCTCGCTTAGAAGCCCAAGCAATATTGATGCGAAGTCGCCTCTTACTTCAATCAAACAAAGCGACAGCACCACAAAATGCATTTGCCTCTGCGTCTCTCCCTCGTTCACATTCACTGTGACTTATCTCACTACTCCATCATGATTTTTTCATATATTCTTGTTTCTTTCCCCTCTTGTCTCCTGTGGCTTTTCTTTCTCCATTCCTCCATCACCATCTATCTCTGCATCTGCAAATTTGACACCACATTTAGTTCTCCCGATGTGCTGCTATAGGCTGACTTGTAGAACATCCATTAAAGTTACCCTGTAAACTCAGCAGAATGGCTCTTTCTTGAGTTTTTATTCTTGATGTTTGCCTGCCCGTCTGTGGCAGGAAGCAGTCACTCTGACTGTCAATAACAGTCTAATCTCAGCACTTCTTGTTCCTGTCTGTTTATCTGTCTGTCTAGCATGTCGGCAGCTGTCTCGGCGCTCCGGGGTTGCTGTCAGCCAAGTGTTGGTTTGTGTTCTTCTGTCAGTTCGGCTGCCTGTCAAAGCCACTCACATTAGACATTTCAACTTACCTGTCTGGCTCTTTTCACTCACTTTATTTACTAAAAACACATTATGCTGTTTTCTCAGAAGTATGACTGTCGCCAACATTGTTTTGACAAAAGTATAATAGTTTTATCTATCTATCGATCTATTGATCTATCGATCTATCTAGCTATATATCTAGCTATATATATTTTTTTTATTTTATTTTATTTATTTTTTTACATTGGTCAGAGATATATTGAAAAATTGATAATATCGCATAGCATAATTGTTTTGGAGATATATGCATTAGAATATTGAGTATATTGTCAATAATTAAAATTTTTACAAATTACCTCAAAAAGAGACAGAAATGTTTATGATGTAATCTCTCAAACAAATGTGTAAAGTGATGTTTCTGCACATTTGTGGTTAATTTTATGGTCCATTTACTATTTGTGCGATCTTGAACCTCAACAAGGCATTTACAGACACTTTCACTGATGCACAGCACATTGCTGATGCTTTGTGAAAATATATTCTGAACATCATTATCGAGGTATAAAATAATGAGAAATGTATTCACTATTGTCAATATTGCCCACCCTTATTATGTAGCCCATGTTTTGACAAATGAGTAATTTGTTGGTTTGCGCTCAAGGTTTATTTTATCAGCTCCGTGATGGCCAACTGACTAATTTTCAATGTATAGGCTTATAACCCCTTCAATGCTAGGATAAAGACATAAGTGGAAGTATGTTAAACATTCAGAACATATTATATTCTTCCAACAAGTGGAGTCCATTCTGCTATATTATGATATGGCCATTCTCCAGAAACCATTACACAATATGACACTCAAATGACAGGTGATTTTATATTTCTATACAGTGAATCTAAGAAGAGACAGATGGATCATATAGTCTGTTCCTATGCAGCCATGGCAGATGAGGGAGGCCTGGCTGTGAGGGGAAAGAGTGCATCGGGGAGCTACCTGCTGCTGATGGGAGCCGCAGTCAGTGAGGGATGGAGGCCGATCCAGCTGTGACATTAAAGCAGCAGGTGGAGGCCATCATTAGGCCTGGCACAGGATGGGCCCGCACACACTCATTTCTTTGGGGCTCAGCGGACCTCTGAAAACTCAATGTGTCTGTGTGGTGCAGTGTATGTCCTCTCCAAAAGAGCTCAACCATAGTCCCATAACTTCTGAGAGCACCCTCATCTCCTGCGTACATCTGTGCCCCATGGAAGTGTGCAATTCCTCTGCAGGGACCAGCGGCTCTGCCTGGTGAGGGTTGAGTGCCTCCTACATCTGGAGGCTCTCTGGTAATGGCTTTTCGCTTACCTTTTAACCAATTACAATACAGAAGTTTGTTCAACTCCAGGCACATTTTTCAGCTCATAGATTTGTCCATGTTGCATTGTTGAGAATTGCAAATGGTAGACGAAAAACTTTTGTTCTGGAGAAAAACAACCTTAGAAGTATTTTGAATCTTTAAGAGGCTCTATAAAGGGAAGCTTACTGAAACTACATTTCTACCACAATACTGAAATTTTTGAATTTTTTTCTGACTCTTTTTCTACATGCGCGCCTCCTGGGAATCGTGTGCATGTGATTGAGAAGGTTGGCTTCTAGCTTTTCTGTGCCAAGTGTTGCTCGAGGCCCTTTCTTAGATCTTCATCCCTTCCAGACCTGTAGATGGGCCTATCCAGGAACACCATTAGGCAAATGAAGTTGTTTGTATCTAATATTGACATGTTATCTCTTCATCGTCAGGCGGTGGAGGGAAAAGAGAGAAAGATTGTAACTGTGGGTAATTGAGCCGTGTCTCCCCTGCTTATCGGTAAAGCTCTGGCACGTCACGGACCTAACGAGCTGTGGCGCGCCGATTAGTCTGAAGGGAAAGTCGAACGTGAAACAGCAGCCTCTGTCTTTCTCTTTCCTTTTTTCATATCTGCAACAGATATTATGAGCCTCCCTGGAGGGCACAGGCACAGCCTTATTAGTTCAATTCATGGGGGATGAGAATTGATATGGATGAATGGCATGTTAAAGTATCCCTTTGTTACAATAACCATCGAGGCTGATGGTTTGGGCTGATGATGCCCGCTGCAGCAGGCGACAATATGCGGCCTTGACCTCAGTGGTATGTGATGCACTTGCACAAGGGCAGGGGGTGATTACACTCTATTTTATACAAATTGACGTGGACCTCTAAATACTATATTGTGTCTTGTATTTGATATATGTGGATGTAGGAATGTGTGTGCTGTCAATCACTTGTCATAATATTTACATAAATATCACATGTTTTTTTTCATTTCATGGTTAACTCATTATAAAAGTTTTTGCATGGGTGCACATTAACCACTTGTGTTGTTTTATTTGGGCTTGTGGATGGGCATTCTGAATTTGCATGTTTGTGTGTGTTTATGCCAGGTGCCTCCGCAGAGTATTACCCACGTTGCACTCTGAGAATAATCCAGGAAAAATGGGCGAGATGAGAATCTCACAACATGCCAGTTTGATTTGTACCCCTCGCAATCAAAGAATGCTAATTAAAATCATATTTTGCATATGTCTTGTATTTCATGTGCATATGCAAATTGGCCCTGTTGCCTTTCAGCACTCAGTAATTAGGTTTATGAAGGACAGCTGTAATACATAATTAACAGAAATGTTTGCAAGCTCTTTTTTCTTCCCGTCTAAACACAGCGACTTAAACAACTGTGCACTAGGGCCGTGATTTTCTCTCAAATATATCAATTCATTCTTATTTTGTCAGAAATCTCTTAATTATGCTGTTTGTGTATTTATAGATGATGCCATCAGTGACAGTCCTTTTCATACCAGCACAAAGACTGAACATTTTGATCTTGTTATTGTTCCTTATTGGAGTATACAAGATTTTGCTACGCGTTAGTTTTACTCCGAGGCAACATTGTGGACAAGTGGATGGATTGAGTTCGGAAGCAATGATAAAATGTAGAGTGACGATAACGAGGCAAAACAGTGGCACATGTTTGAATATTTATATGGTAGTGTTAGTTAGTGTGTGCCTACGGGGCCACCGTGACGGACGGGGCTCTGAGTGTGTGTGTGTGTGTCCAGACGTGGGGGGAAGCTGACATGGTGACATAAATGGCGAAATAATTATGCTTTTGCTTCATGATAGACTGACTCCAAAACATAGAAGGAAAGCTTCAGAAAGACACAGACGGGCTTGCCGGAGAGAAAACAGAATAATGATCTACAGTGCTGGGAAAAACGCAAAGTGAAAACCTTCCCAGATAGAAGGAAGGAGGATTCACACAGAGGAGGGCACAGTGTATAGTGACAGTGCCAACCACAGGGCTTCTTGTCCCGCCTTGGCCCCTTTCATGTTGTAGAGCCCCATCCCTGGTCGTCTGATGTGGTCACTGTCACCCTGTGCACAATAATCACAAGTGATGGGTGCTAAACGAAAAGGCAACTGCATGAAAACACTGGTGAGGCGGCTTGAATGTTCAGAGTAGTTAGCCCTGTCATCCCTTCATTATGTTTTCAAATGCTGTTTAGGAGACACAGTAAACTCCCAAAGTCAGGACGCTGTGGTCAATGTCAGCTTGTGGTGCCACAACAGTTTTGACTGCAGTGCGTGCTTTTGCAGAATATTTTACATGCACGTTGGAATCGGTCTAATGGCATGCATATTTTTGTGGCACATTGATGTTCTGCATATGGCACTCTTTACTTGTGCATTGTCATTTAACTGTCAGACCAAAAATGACTTTTTACTCTTAAACAAATAAAGTAAAATGTTAGCACAGTAAATGATATATTCAGTGGGTTCACATGAATAGCTATCATCTATTAACAACAGAATGGTTATTCCACCTAAAACTGCTATGACAGCTTATTATTCTGTCTAAATGTTACTCTGGGAAAGGTCTGCAAATGTAAAAGAAGCATGCTAAAACGTGTACTTAAACAAAGCGTTAGTGTTCTGTCATTTGATTAACCCAGGAGCTCTCGTCTTTGTTTTGCAGATGGGCCTTTGTGATGAAGAAACACCTGAGCACCCACATGCTGGGAAAACATGGAGTGGGACAGCGCAAAGAGAGGTACACAGACACAAGCTTTTAATGTGCTCACCTAAACTGAAATCTTGTTGGAATGTATTATTCCCTATTACTTATATCTAATTATAAAACAGTTAATAATAACTATCAATTCCTTGGCAATAACTATGACTGTTAAAAATATATATAATAAATAAAAATAGTTTGACTTTGACTAGTTGATGACGACATAAAAAAAGAGCCCAAAATACGTAAGGATTTTGCTAGGCTATTATATCTACATAAAATATACAAACACTGGCCATTGTAAGCCAACATTAATTAATATTAAAACATAAAATATTTAAATGTATTATTATATCATTATATATTTATCAGTATAAAAAGTATATGCATTATTACAGTTATGCACAATTATCCATGTTGACGCCAGATTGAGATGTTGCCGTTTTCCATTACCAGCAAATGATTTATTTCCTCCTTTCAATAATGTCTCTTTAAGTAGTTGACTAGTCTGTACAACTTCTAGTTACTACTACTATTTATTTGCTTAAAATGTCAATACATTTAAAATATCTTGTAAAAGTATCTTGTTTCACTACAGATCTAACTTGTATGTTTGCGGCTTGTCAAGCTCGCTTCCAAAGATCTTAGAGATGCAGTTGGCAATTAAATAAAATCTTGCACACAAGATCTAGCTTTTGGAGCCTTCAAACTCAAAATTCCCACAAGTTAAGTAACAAATTAAATTTAACTTGCGATCCTCCCCTCCCAAACGAGTTAAATGACTTTCACTCATTCTGTCTGCCTTGGTTTCTTGCTTACTTCTCTTCTCATGTCAAACTTTATCTGGCATACTTCCTCATCTCACACTCTGGCCTCCCTCCTGAATTAAGGATGAATGATGCGTATGAGCCTGTGTGTATGTGTAATACCTCCCGCTTGGCCCTGTCGATCAGAAGCAGAGCTGTGCTGTCAGTTTGTCAGGGTCTATGTGTACAAGAAAGATGTGGAGATGAAGTTGTGAGGCCCCCCTTCTGTTCTGACAAGCCAAAACGAGACGCTAAACACCTCTCAATCTGTCAAGTGAGCAGCTAAAATAGAAACAGACCTGCTTTTTCATTATACCACAACCAAATTGATACTTTTGACAACATGTGATATTGGATTTGACAAGTGGCTTCAGATATTGACGCAAGTAGCTCAGCCAGATGCCTCTCCATCTCCCAGACAGTATAAACGATATTTCTGTTGTCAGCTGCTCATCTGTATTAGACGGAGACAGTTTTTCACATCCTCACTTATTACATTTTATTTTGATCTACATTTTTTGTTTCTATAAACTCTAGACGCAGCTCTCACATAACATTAACTTAGATAATGTGGTCGCTCAAGTGGTTAACTCATCCACTGGGTGTGTGAGAGGCTGGGGGTCAGTGGTGCCGATGGCGCAGATTGGCAGCCTCAGTCTAAATCAATGGTTAAGCAGCTCCTGGTATGAAGTGAATAAATATATGAATTAAATATAAAAATCATGGAAATGTCTGTGCACTGTAAAAAGAAAAATAGCATGTTATTCAGCAATTCCCTAAACATAAAAATTGACAATAAAACACATCACATTATTTGAAAAAAAAAAAAGTACTGTAGTAAATTCACATATTATATAGGCCTATATTTCTATATTCAACAACACAAATCAAAATAATTACTATTCATATAATAAATAAATAAAATATCAAAAGGAGATAAAGAAAGCCAGCTGGCTTACACACTTAGCACACACCATTCAATTTGCAGTATGAAAACAGCTCATTGAGATACCTGGCCATTTTTGTGTAACACTTTCATTTTATTAAGTCATGTATTCCCATATGGAACTTCACTCTATTTTGTCTCCCAAAGACCTCTTTGTGTCAATAGCTTGTACATTATAACGCAGCAGCACAGCAAGGTCAGCGGGGACCCTCCTCGTTTACACACACGCACACACACACACACACACACACACACACACACACACACACACACACACACACACACACACACACACACACACACACACACACACACACACACACACACACACACACACACACACACTTGGGGGGACTTGAATGAAGCCGTACTCTTTGTGTGTTACCTGATAGCATGGGGCTCACTTGCTGCTCTATCGAAATGACTCCAGTCACTCCACTCAGCCATAACGCATTGTGCCACGCTTCATCATTACATCACTCACACTTTAAAAGTAATGTCATCTATGTGAAAAACACTCCCTTTATTCGCATACTATGCGAATAAAGGGAGAACGTCTATTTTCCTCCTCTATGGATCATTCGCTTAGACATTACTTCACTCATACACATAAAGACAGATGCATGAAGAGAGAGAGAGAGAGAGAGAGGGAGGACAGCCACAATTTAGTTCTATTTAAACCTGTAAAACCCAATGTCATCATTTTTCTGACAGTCCTGCAGACAGAATTTATCTCATCATTAATTAACAATCATATTTTCAACACAGAGCGGCTTAATTAGCACAAGGTCAGTGGGGAGGGCTTATTAAGTGGAACAAATTTGGGCAGCAAGTGTAGGAGAGAGGAGACAGAAGACACAAGGAAGGAAAAAAGCTATAGAGGAAGCAATATGCACTGAGCAGGTTTGGTCCGGTCCCACAATGATCCGCCGATGATTGATAACTGCACTGGTTTTGAAAGACCTGAAGACTGAGAAGGTAGATAGGGAATTGTAGTACGCACTGTATATTAGTGTGTATGGGGGTATCTGAACAGGCAACATGGGACCAGTGAAGGGGGAGTTGGGGGGTGGGTTCTAAGGAGCGATGGGGGTTGCTGGGGGGAGCCAATTGCAAACATATGCTGGCTGGCAGGCAGCAGAGAGATGGATTGCAGTGGGACAGTGTCAGAGAGGCAGTTTCATCACCATCTCTACCACGGCCCCGTTCACCTGGTATTTTTAGAACACGAGGGAGATCTGTTAGTCAAAAGAAAAGAGGAGGAGGGGGAGTGGTAAAGGTAGGAAGAGGCCTGACGAGCTGGAAGTACTTAGCCAAATCAGTCCCAAGTCAGTTCAGGTGAGGTCTGGATCTCAAAGCTGCTAGACACCAAAAGTGAGAAGCGTGGGTGTGCAAGTTGACATGTTTTGGCCTTCTGAATATTTTACCATTCTTATGCAACCTTTCCATTTATCTTGGTATGGGAATGGCATAATGTGTTGCTTATGGCATATTGTTCTTAGTCACTTGTTGCTGAATTGTTCTTTTTCAGTAGTGATTGAAATAGTGACAGTTTATGTTTCAATTTCAATTTAGTCATTTTTGTATTCCTTTATTACATGCAATATTATTGATATTCTTGCATTTTAAGTTAATTTATAGCGTCAAGGGGATAAGAGTCTAATTTTACTATAACTCTATGAAATGTATTGAAACAAAGACCATTTACATACTTCCCTTTAAATAAATCTGGAAGGAACAGGGTCTCGCCGTTCTTCCACCGGGAGGACAGCCGCATTCACTGTTCACTAATAAGTGACTAAGGCAGTCCCACTGGTCAGAAGTGACGCTAACTAAAAGGCTAACGCGTATTGTTGTAACCCCAGTGGGAGAGAGGAAGACGAGGTTTCAGAGGGGAGGAGGGGTGAGATGACAGGCTCTGACTCCCTGACAGGTTCTGGGTGAGAGAAAGAGAGAGGGAACTGCTCCAAAGTGACACAACTGGGTCTCTGTCTCAGTCACACCACCACCACTCACTGCAGGCGTCGAGGGAGGAAGAGCGCCTTTGTCTGCCGCTATCTATCTGCTTTAGGGTTAGGTATGTAGGTACGCGGACACTTAACTTCCCAAATCTGACATAGTTGACTTTTGCATAGCCCAAGAACTTCAGGACATTGTCATAGTATCTTGTGTCTGCTCAGCGCTCTTCCTTCCAACACTATTTTTTAGCATACTACATCTTTTGGCCTATATACACTTTGCACAAGTATTTTTATTTACAAAGTACATTGAACGATGACTTCGGAAAAAAAAAAAAAAATCTTAATGACGTACATATGCATTATGTGTGTTTTTCGTTCAAGGTAGGGTTATCAAAAAATGTATACCCAGATACTTATCAATAATAAACTATGAATCTAGATCTAGGTATCAATAATGCCAGTGGTCTTGAAAGTATGTTTAATTAATGAAACATTTATTTCTATTTGTTTTAAATGAAACGATTGTGTACACAATTATGCTTTTAACATGGAGGTGGTGAAGGTGAGCCCAATTTTCTCTTTAAGAGACCAAATTGTTTTGTGACGGAAATTATTATTATTTTATTTACAATAGTATGAATATTCAATTAATATTACAGATTTTACTAAAACTATATAGTTTTTATAATATTGAATTAAATTATTGCATGTCTCCAAAAATTGCAGAGACTCTTAAAAGACTCCCCGGTCGTGATATACTAGACACCAATGTAGTTTGGCCCAAATATTCGCTTTTAAGGCAGTATCCATAACAAAATAAAATGATAGAATTCCTTTTTGCTAATTTCAAACAAGACTTCAACAGCTATCTTCAACGTTGATTCTACAGATTTCAATCTGGACCATGCTGGCACCTAAACCAACACTTCAAAAACAAGGAAGTTTGATTGACAGCAGTGACCTTGCCTCAATTGCTTGTAATTAGTGCTTTAAAAACAAGGCTCTGAAAGACAACTGACCTGTCTTGC
This sequence comes from Rhinogobius similis, assembly GCA_019453435.1. NCBI lineage: Eukaryota > Metazoa > Chordata > Actinopteri > Gobiiformes > Gobiidae > Rhinogobius > Rhinogobius similis. The sequence goes on along the minus strand of CM033626.1, from coordinate 18,953,970 downwards.
GTACTTGTTTTCTTTGGTAATTGTTAAAATGCCACCCATTTTCACGCTTGTAATAATAAACTCCTTCAGCTAATATAGCCATCTTTTTTTTTTTAAATAAGAGCGCTGACAGGCCCAAAAGAAAGATGTTTTTGTTTAAGTAGGAAAGAGCATGATCCAGGCAATGAGAGAAAAAAATAGCTCACAGAAACTTTGGAGATTTTCCATTACTTTATAGTTGACAGTGTTTTAAATAAAATCTGATGCCTTTTTTATTCATAAAATGCTACTGTACATTTATGTCTTGTGTCTGTTGATTTAATGCCCTAGAAAAAGAGAAAAGACACAATTGTAAAGTGTAAAGCATGATCCAGAAATAGTTAAGATGATGCATGCAGCACAGGTGGGATGAGTCACAGAAAGATGACAAGAATATTTTGAGCATCTGTGCAGGGCAACATCACAGAGTAGTCCACAGAAGTAGGACTCAAACAAATCTTTAATATGTGTTCCTAAACCCCCAATAATTTGAATCATCTTATTCAGCAATAATTCTTGGCATCACGCGTGGTTCAGTTTTCATGTTATGAGGGTCAGTCCATAGCAGTGCCTTGGCTAAGTGGGCATCTGGCTTTAGAGCTGTGCCCAAGGCTTGCAGCCGTGGCCCAGCATGCCGAGCGCTGTGGCCATATTGGCTCGGCTCAGAGGGCTGGGGGAAACTAAGCAGCGGAAGAGCCCTGCCTGGAGCCAGCATGGTGGCAATATGGAGCAGAGATAGCAAGCCCGGGTCAAGCCACATGGAAAACCCCACACTGTGCAATGGAGCAGCACCAGAACATAAAAACAACCACTGTAATTAATACTATGAGGACAATATAGCTGCCGTCATTTGCTCTATACTTTCAGCCAAAATACCCAATCAGTGCGCGCAAAGATTTCTGTATTTGTGAAAAGGGAGAAAAAATAAAAATAAATACACAATATGGCATCCGAATGCATTTGCAGATTATTCCAGCTTAAAGGAATGTCAAGGTAAAGTAGTGTTCTATTATGGAATCACAAAGTAAACACCGTGCTGGCCTGGATGATTCCCTCAACCTTTTTTATCTTGTCCATAACGTAGGAATTCCCAGGGCACTTTATATATTCTTCTGTTTTGGTTGATCAAAACAGCCATTTCTGTGATACTCTTGTTTACACTATTGTTTAGATCTTGGTCAATATTCATTCATTCAGTTGCGTTCATGCTGTTTTAAGGAATGCCCATTAGAAAATCCTCCCCCCTCTGCGTGTCAAACACACGTTATGCCAAGCACCGTCAATCTGGGACGTATTTTCGGATCATTTACGTCAATTATCTGAGAATCTTTTGCTGTTTTTAGTCCTTAAATCATCACCAGATTCGTTCTGAGCATTTCTACCGCCTAAATGGGATAACTGCTACTGCTAATTGTCCTTATTGCTTTTTTTTGACGAATAACTTCACTAGATTGTATATAGTGCGGGTGTCACCTACAGGCTGGATGCACTCAGTGTAGTGCAGTAAATCATTTAATGAATAAGAAATATTTTTTTGTTGTTTCAAACATGAGATGGCAAATTTAAGATACTCAAGAGCATGTTTAAAGGCTAATAACAATATGAAAAAAGCAGAATATTTTTCCTTTAACATCATTATGACAGAGATAGCAACATCATATTGATATTGAAGATAATTATACATAATTGACACTATTACAACATACTGCCTTTACAATTATAGTAATGTTATAATTGCAATATGTTAAGCAGCCCTTCTGTGCACTGTATATGAGTTAAATGAGTGCATATCAGCAGATAAAGACTATATCAAGACAAGCCCCAATTCATTAGTATAATTCCTACCCTTAATTATTAATATTGAATAGTCTCTTTAATCTTTCTCTCTCTTATCTCCACATGTCAGCACTTTGTCTCCCTGCCTTGGTGTTGGGTGGTAGGGCCCCATTTTCAGCCACCCAAGGGCACCAGACAATAACATGGCACACTGCTAGCACTGTAAATGTTATTAGTGGGGAAAAATAGCCATGCATTGGTTTAGAGTTATCTTAATATGCCCCCGTAATGATGAAACGCTTTACAAAAAAGTTAAGCTCAACTTTTTGCAATCGAAGTCCTGACCAAACGCCAGTGATCAGTGCTGGTGTAGTAATATCTTATCTGCAACATCAGCGTGTAGTTTTTATGCGTTTGCGCTCATTAAATGCTCCAATTTCCCAGAGGTCTTTGTACCTCTGCCCCTCTGTGGTACTGGCATGGCCTCAGCGACCCCCAGCTCACCTCTGTGTTTGCTGCTGCCGCTTGTTTGAACAGCAGCCAGCGACGGACCGGAGCTGTTTATCCTACTCAATATTTCATAACGAATGAACACTTGCAGGATGAGGGATTGCGTTAATATTGCTGTTAAAATTAAGCGATAATTAAAATTTGTTAGTTTAAAAGCCATTGCAGTCTATAAAAGTTTGATTACTGGAAAATTAGGAGCATTAAGTTTTTATGGGTTGGCCTGTGCTATCACTTGGGAGCGATTTTTATGCACTTGTCATGGGCATATGGCGCAGAAAGTGCGTGTGTGTTTGTGGTTTGTTGTTCAGTGCTGACACACATGAATGCTAAAATCTTCAACCTCGTGTCCCATTCATCATTAGTTGAAGAAAATAACTAACACAGCCTGAGGCAACAACTTTGATAAAATGCCAATTGATAAATCTGGCTACGCTTTATCAGACCACATGGGCCAGAGGTTGTGCGAAGCTTCCCTTACTGAATATACAAGTCATCCGGTCAATGATCTCATATCAGCACTTCTTTGTGTCTGTCCCATGAATAAAGGCACCTCTGGGTTCATGTAATGTGGGCATTTTTACTCACAGGGTGCAGTGTGGTCCTATTCTATCCTATTACTAATGATAATGTTAGTTAGTAGTGCAGTCGGCCACCACACATCACGTCCAGTGAACGACCTCGACTTGTTTAACCTGCCATGGTTGTTTTTCTTCACCTATAACAGTCTCTAACTCACCTTTTGAAGTTTTTTTTATTTTTCAAGAATGATGTCACCTGCCTCTGAAATCCAAGTGGCTTTACTTGAGCCGACAAGAAAGGAAAGTGTGCACCGCTCACCTTCATATTCATTTCACATCACGTGGCACCAAACCGGCACAGCACAGTGGCACAATTGAGCAGCAAACTGTTGACAGTAGTTAGACATTATGCACAGTGGGACCAGGGGAAAACTGGGCCTTTGCCAGACTGTTTTTCTTCTCTATTGAAACATCAGACTGTCATGACTGGAATGGATGTTGCCAGGCATCACTAATGAACCAATTAATCAATGAATTAGCTGAGCAGCGATTAAATAAATGTGCAGTGGACGACCGAGCGGCAGGCGAGGATATATCCTGGGAAGGTGATTAACACACGGAACAGGCAGCCATCAACAAGGAACCATTAAGTTAGGCAACTTCCGGAACTTTTTCTGTTTTCAGCTAAATATAGAAAAGCAATTGTATTTGTGTTTCTTTTGGCTTGAGATGGATTGTTATAATTTTCCTTTTGGGTAAATTACTGTGAGTGTGACAATAAATAGTGAAGTGTTTAAAAGACTACGCTTCACCCTGTTCATATTATCATCTTTGTTGGCAACCGTGAGAAACTTAACAACACACATATAGATCTAATATATAATAATAATAATAATAATAATTTATTTCCTGCAACATTTATTACATAACTCAAAATACTAATTTGTGAGGTTATTTGCATTTTTACAATATAAATTTAAAAGATGTGACTAACTTTATTAAAGCGTATCAGGATTTGATTTGACTAATCAGCTAAGTCTTCCAGGCAATAAAAGATCAGAAATCTGTGACAAATTCCATCTGAAATCCCTGTAGCCCCCAGCAGACCAAGCTAACAAAGTAGAACTGAGGTGGTGGATTACCCTCAGCACAAACAACAGTAGAAAAGATAAAATACAACACATTGTTATGGATAGAAACATTTCTTCTATTGACTCATCTAAAGGGCTATTGGTATGCACATATATAAATAAAATAAAACATACATTTAGTGAATTGATATCATTCAGTGGAAGAGTGGAAATATTATAATTCCATTACAAAATTAGGCACTGTGTTTAAACAAACTATCCATATACCCGGGTTCATATACACTAACCCCTAACATTTGTTTTATCTTTTAGTAGAGGAAGGTCATCCTTGACTTCAAGCACTCTTAGTGGTTTAAAATTATGGACATTATTGTGTTACTGGAAACACCTCCTATAGGGCACACTCCCAGAGTGCAGCGATGATGTACAGCATCCATGTTCTCATGCTCTGTCTGTGTGGGCGATAGAAGAGCGTGATGTGAGGCAACTATAACCATCATTTAGTCCAGACAATCCACTGCAGCTTCTCAGGCCCAAGGACAAGACAGTTAGGTTCAGTTTGGGGAGGCCCTCTACAGTCTGGCAGGGACATCAAACAGAGGGATTTTGTTAAATAAAGCCATACTGTTTTCAACTAAATTAATTTAACCAAAACTTTATCAGTTACTGTTCTTCAAGAATATAATCATAATGAGTTATCAGCCAACTTTGTGATTGTGTCCTTCATTTGACATGGAGAAAACAAATCTGTATTCCTTTGTACACCATCCAACAGGCACTGCTATTTTTCATAATTTGGACCAACTTTGTAAACAGTATTTTATGTTCCTGTCTGAGCAATGTACTGATTAGAGTTAGCTTCTCATTAGCCATAGGTCCTACATACATCACATCATTTCAAAGCACATTGTCCCCCACCTTGCTGATGTAAAGCGGTGGTGGATGTGTGCAGGGCGTGGGAGGCCTGCCTGATTATGAGACATCCTCCGGAAGACCGCTGGACTTGTTTCCTCCATTACTTAGAAAGGGAAAAAAGAGGCCTTTTCACTATTGAGACTGTCACTCTCAATTTGGCCTAACGGTAAGCATGCACAAGGTCTTCTGGATATTCACCCTCCTCCCCACCTACCCCCCACACGCACATTCGACCCCCCCTCCTCCCCTGCAGCGGATCGCTGTGGTGACAGTTTGATTAGATCATCAATCGTGGCCGTTAACAGTGGTTTTCCTGAGCACCTGGACCGGCAGGTCACAGCTGGCTCTGAGCTACCGCTGTCCCCCTGACCCAGAGCGGTGCACGTGTCTGTCTGAGTGCGCTCTGTGAGTGCAAGCAGAGAACACACAATGCACCAGATTGTCCTTTTACAGGTATTCTGTTGTTATAGATTATTCTATATCACAAAATCTCTGAAAACCACTTATGTCATGAAGAGCAATTCCTTTGGTTTAAATCCACTGGAAATGTCGTAAGTCACAGTTAAATTTAGATGGATTTTACAAAAAATTTATCAGAACCTAAAAGTAGCCCCTTAACACAATTCTCTTATACATAAAATTCTCATATGAATTGCCAATATTCTGATGCCACCTAAATACTTCGGATATCCTCCTGAGCTGCCACACATGCACACAGATTGTTGCACACTGTAGTTAGGACCCTGTTCAGCTTACAAACACAATAATAAATTCACCTGCTTTCCTGCGTTGTCTCCGACGCTCGTATCAGCTGCTTCCGCCGTTCTGGTAAAGCTGTTAAATTTATGGGCTAACAATAATGGGACAAAGTGTGTGTCTCATTGCGATTCCTCAGGTATTCTATGATTAAATAAACATCCCCAGTCTTTTCATAAAGCTTGTTTATGGCAACGTGGCACCATATGCTACTGCTACACCACTACCACGCACCCATCCCTACCTTTCTCTCTCTCTCTCCTCCTGTTTCTATCGCTTTAATTCAATGGCGCTTTTTCTTTGTCGGCTTGTTTCTCTACACTGCCCTACACTTGCTCTTCCAGATGCGGGCTAGTCATTACTTTGTGGTGCAGTCGTGGAGGAGAAGCTAAAGTTGTGAATTAACATGTAGAAGCCATTATGGAGTGATGATGATCTCCATCTGCATCGTTCATAGGTGCTACTTAGTGAGGTGTCTGCGCCGTAATGGCACAGCAGTAACAGTTGAAAGCTGTTTCCGACTGCAGGGTCTGTGGAAATACTGCTCTCTGTTTGCTGAAGAAATATGAGGTGTTTAAAAGATTCCAGTAAGTATTTGGGAGGAGTTTAGTTGTTGTGGGCGGAGTGAAAAGTACTTTGTTTTGTGTAGCATTGTAGTAATAACAAAAATAAGCTCCTCATTATCATCATTCATTCAGCAATATCAGCTAGAATTTGTCTTACGATTTGCATTTTCAATGAATAAAAAATAACATATCAAAGTTTGCTTTTTAACATGCAAAGACGCTTTACAATAACTAACAATGGAAAAGACAAAGATGCAAGAATGAAGGAAATGGAACTTTATATATATTTTTAAGTAAATTGTTTAATTTCCTTCATACATATTTTTGCCTCTTAATATAGTAATAGGCCTGGTTGCAATAAAAGTAATAATGTTTTATTGTAGTTTTACACCAACTCAACTTAAAAAACAAAAAGAAAAACAAAGTTGCTTTATTTAATTTAATGACAGAATGATTTACCCTATACACTACATCTGACAAAAACACATTAACAAGTTGTTTAATGGAGGAAATACTAATGAAGACAGTTGGTTATTATAGTTAAGTAAATCATAATTGTACATTTGAAATTGAATCTAATGGACATGCGATATGAAGAGTCGTGTTGTTTTGTCCCCGTCAAAGCCCAGTCCTCCAGTCCTCTGTGGCTGTGACAGTTTTGACTATGCAAACACAAACAAAGCAGAGAAAGTTGAGAATGGTAATTAATTCTCTGATGGAGTGTCTGCCCGTGTGTATGTGTGACTCACTGGACAGACTGAAAAGGAGACTGGGAAAAAAAAGCACTGCTACAAAGCACAAAGTCAGAAAAGCAATTAACTTCTCCAGCCGGGACATGGCAGTAAATACATGTGGATGCGTACTATATTGTCCTGCTCGGGTTCACTACAGCAAGTCGGAAGTGAGTTTACTTTTGTTAAGATTATTAATGGGCATTTTACGTTAACCTCATCTTGCTAATACACTCCACAATGGCCCATATCACCTGCAGCCCCCTGTCCAGCCAACAGCCGCTACGCCAGTGTCCCTCCACAAATGACCAAGATTAATGAAACCTTCGCCGATTTTAATTAGCATGGCCGCAGTCATCAATTACGTCTGCCCCACCCCAAATACAAATATTGTTATATTTGGGGGTAAAAAATTCTTGATTTATTTCATTGTAGTGGCCCGAGGAGTGAGATGAATGGCCTCCCATCATGGTCATTTGGAGGGATGAGGAGGAGGAGAGACGCACAGGGAGGGGCCAGGGGGTAATAAGATCACGAGAGGGGGTGGTGTTGCACATATACAGTGTACAACAGCTAGCAGACATAGACGGGACAGGCCAATGGAGGTCTACAGGGACTAGGGCCAGACTGGGGTTTATATTGTCCCAGTGCTGGGACCTGACTCTAGCAACTTAATTAGACTTTCCTTGAACCTGGTGCCGCGGCCGTAAAGTCCTTTTAGGGGCAAGTTTTGGAATATTGGATACATTTACCTTACTGTTATGCAAGCAAGTTCTATTATGCAAATGTGTCTTTTAGTACAGGTGCATTTCAAAATATTTCCATTTAGCTAAATTAAATGATGTGTGTGGATGAGCCAAATGCAAATGCAATGTACTTTATTAAACGTTTCGTATTTAATGCACAGCTTTATCTAACGAGTGATGCTCTGTCTCTTTGAACCATTTATTCTTAACTTTTAACACACTTTGCTCATTGTTCCACAGACACATTATTAAAAATAATACAAAATGAAAATGGTATTTAAAAAAAAAAAAAAAAAACGTTAAACATCTGTCTTAGCATCGTAAGTCTTATCTCAGGTTAAGAATTTTTACTTTTCCTCTTAATATATTTTAATTTCACCTGAATCAGGCAAAAAATAATATTGATGAATTAACCTGATGTAAAGACAGGAATAAAATGATTTGTCACATTTGGTGTCATCTTGCTTAATTTTTAATAGCCAATTTATATAGTTATAAACAATGAGCAAAGTGTGTTAGAAGTTGAGAATAAATGGCTTCCAGAGACAGAGCATCATTCATTAGATAAAGCTGTGCATTAAACAAGAACGTTTAATAAAGCACATTGCATTTGCATTTAACTCCACACTCCTCCACTCGTTAACATTTATCAGGCCGGATTTGTCTCTGAATGTGCTTCATACAGTCACAGCAAATGTATTACTCCTGGTCAGTCCGTCTGTATTGGATTCTATTGTCCTCTAGTTGTCTTGACCAATGTTCTTTTTTTTATGCTGGCTTGCTCGCCCTTTATGTTTAATAGTATCATTTTTCATGTGCTTAAAAGGAGAACCACTAAATAAATAAAAATAAATAAATCAAGCAAGTGACAACAACTAAACCAGGAATGGATTATATCAGGACTAGTAGATATTTCAATATTTCTAAGCCACACATAAACAGTGGCAGTGGTATATTTCTGAAAGCTAATATTTTCAGTAGCAAGATTAAAACATGACACTCTCTGAACAAAATCAGAATTGACTCCTAAGTACCAAGAAAAGAAGTTTGCATACAGCCAGAGTTTTAAGAACCACTCGTCTTGACTGAAATTACTTACATTGCATTTCTTAAACCAAGACATGTAAAAGCGTATATTTAAAAGGGAGTTGTTGAAGGTTTCTGCATTTCATCACATTGGCTAATATAGGCGCAGGATGACTTACAATAATAATCCTATCCGTTGCTTTATAACTTAAAGATGTGCTCATATTTGTGGTTTGGGAGTTTGCGGCGAGCCACCAGCTGGCCACACACACACACACACACACACGGACAAATTTTATACTGCCACGCCATCCCCTCTGCCCACTGACTCTGGAGGAAAAGGGTGGGAAAGATCTTGAATATTTTATGAAGCTCGGGAACCCCACCTCTGTCTTCTCCCCACTGTCCGGCAACACACGAGCACGCGAGCGCACACCGGCAGCACAAAACAGAAATAATGTTTTAAATGCAATCATTGTCAGGCCCAAACAATGTCATTTATCAAGGGAGCGTTTGGGACTGTATAATAAGTTTCACATTATTAATACAATTTTTCATCCTCTGTCAAGCCTATCTGATTTATGGCACGCGTGTGATCTAAGGTGATCATTGAATTACAATTCCAGTAATAAGAGGGAGAATGGACCTGGTCTTTTACTTGGTGCCCACTCAAGCGCACACACACACAAATCTACACACACTGACCCCCTCCCATAAGCACTCTGCACTTGCAACGCATTGCAATTATATACAGCTATGATCGCAGTGGAATAACTTCGCACTATACGTGAAAAAAAAAAATATATGTATTTGAAGCTAAACAAGTATGGTCCTAATTGGAATAATAGTGCTGGGAGAGGACAAAAAGAAGTGCAAAAAGCAAATGAACAAAGGCCTGTAGGTAATTAGATAAAGGACAAAGCTCATTATGCTAAAAATATATTGGGGACCAGAGAGTAAATATGTGTGGTCTTTTATGGGGTGCGGTAATGGGACAGGGGCGCCTTGTCGTCAGGACTAGTGATTTACAACCAGATGCACTTTGATGTATACACTGTACTGTTTATTAAGTGGCTGTGGTTCTCTTTGTGTGTAATCAAAACCATTATCTAGACAGTCGTGACCAGAAAAGTATGAGAAGAAAACGGTAATGTTGGTGGTAGCTCCTCCAGCACACGGCACACACGATATTTCTGCAGTTATTTGTGCTTTCCAAAAACACATGTAACAATCTTCAGCAGCAAATGTCTGAATTCAATTGTGATAATTAGATAACAAAGACAGACTCAGATCATAATATTTGGATCTCGTTTGAACAAGTTGCACTATTAGCAGTCGGCGGTGCCTGATCAGATTATTTGGGTGTCGAGGCCCCAGTGATGGGTGTCATACATCATCCTGTTTGATTTGTGTTAGGAGCGATTTTGGAGAAGATGCTAATTGGATTGTAGAAGTGCGCCCGGTTAAAAATGGTAAACAGTGGAACAGACTTGTCCCCCAACTCTCAGCCCCACAGGCTTTAAAATATGCCCACTCTTCTCAGGATCATCACAATTTATGACACGTTTTCTCTGTATTCTTAAAAGATAATTAGGTTTATCACCCAGTTTTTCCTGCCGGCCCCTCCTTTGCTTCCCATTTGTGTACCTGAGAGCATACAATCGCAGCATAAAAACATAAATATTTCTGCAGCACAGCAGAGCTGGCAGGTGAGCCTAATGAAATTCTAGGAGTGTAATTTGATTTACGAGGTGCTAATGCGGCCTGATATTAGAGAGAAAAAGCTCTGATATGGCTGCCTTGTGCTGCATTTAAGGCCCATCAGAAGCCTGATAAAGAGCATCCTGGCCTCAGCGCTGCGGTTGAGTTATTGTTGCAGATATTCATATTGATAGTAATTCTTGCCGACGCAATTTAGTTCTGGCAATATATAAATATGGAGATAATAGTTAATTGTAGTTGCTGCCCAGATTGCCATTGAGCTCTAAAGCATGTGGACACGTTGGAAAGTGCAGTGTAACAGATACTGTAGGTGATGGCAACAGACCTTTGACCGTACCACGTCTCACAAATCAGATTTCCAGAGCTTTCTAGCCACTGAGGATTTTAACTGGAATCTTTTGGCACTCTTGATTTGCTGGTTTTGTCTAAAACATTTTGATTAATGGAAGTACTTTTGTAATAGCTATTAAGATTTTAAATCAACTGAATAGGAAAAACTTCTCTTTACAGCAGATTGTGCCGATGCTGGGGATAGGAATCATTGTTTGGAGTGGCTACAACTTTCTGTGCACCGGGTTTTGTTAATTTATTGTTGTTTAATTTACTTATTCATTGCTGTGAGCACCTCACCGAGTTTGTTTCTCTAGATTGTCTGTGGATGTGTCTGTTTGTATAAGCACACGTTGGGTGTGTGTTTGGGTCTGCTGAGCTATGGCTCATAATAAAATCGGGGCAATAACAGGGCCACCACAGAGGGACGTGGCCTCAGTGCTCTCCGGCGCCCCCTCTCCTGCTGCGCACCTCCCCTTGTTTTCTCCCCACCCCCAGAGTTATGGGCTGAATAACAGCGCAACAATATTAAGATAACATTTCCTGATTGTTTGTCAGGCAGGAGGCTCCTTCACCCGGCTTTCATCATGTCCACCGTGTTCATTAAATTGACAATTTGTATTTGCCCTACAGCAGGATAAACAGCAGCTTATCTGATGGGCCTGCTCTTTTATTATTTATTTAATTATCTTTTTTTCCTCTTCCTTCTCTCGGGATTGAAGGTAAACATACATCAGCAGCAACATCTCAGTTGTGTGTTGATATTGCAGTCATAAGCAACACAGTCCTCTTCGAGAATCCAAGTCCCGTGCACACGCTGTGACCTCCTCATGAATGTATACTCATTGTTTTGTATGACACTGGTAGCCCTTAGTATATTACACCTCATTACACTTTTAATGTCCCTCTTCACATTTGTTTTGGTTCACTCCTGATAATTTACATTTACATTTGTTTTTTAGTTCTGTTGTACCAAATTTCAGCTTATTGTTGTAAATGACTACTGCAGCCTCATTCTGCGTTCTCTCCAGTGCTAAAGCACTTTTTTCTAAGGAGAGTGAGCAATGATGTTGCCTGGTTCGATATCTTAGTCCAGGAACAAGCCTGTCGTCGGTCGACATTGTGCACACAAACGAAAAATAACGAAGCCTGCTCCCTTATTTAGGAAACAGTTGTCCTAGAAATGTAATCTTTTTCCCATTTTTTATCCAACACCTTCAGCTTAATCAGGTTTCAATTGACTGCCATTGAAAGAAGAGGCTCTCCTTAGACACATATATAGGTCCAAAGCCAGTCAGACAGCATTTAAGGCTTACTCAGTCTTTCTCCCAATATGTTGGAGAGCTCAGGGCCAAATGATTTAATCTTCATTCAGCTAATTTAGTCTAGATTTAAGCTGCTGGGTTGTCGAAGTGCAGAGTGATGGAGTCTGAAAACAGGATGAGAAGGGCAAAGGAAGGAAGAGAGTGAGGGAGAGATATAGAAACAGCGGAGGAGAGAGGAGAAAGGGGGAGGTGGGGGGCTGAAGATGATGATCCATCCTGACCCTAGTGAATGCTGTCATGTTCCTCCCTCTAGGTAATCTCTCTCACTCACTCGCTATTTTGCATGTGAAAATGCTCTCCTGACAGTTGCATATCAGATAAATTTTCTTTACCCCCCCCCTTCCTCTTCGCCAAATAAACAACAGTCTTCACTTTGAAGTTGTCTGTTTGTGTCAGTTTGGCTGCAGGCGTCAGTTGGCCGCACTCTTTTCTCTCTTTCTGTCTTTGTGCTGCAGCGTGAGAGCATGCACACATTATTTCTCCTCGTTGACTGGCCAACAGAATATGAGTAACCCGGGCAAGAGTCCTCAGCTGCCAGATAGACCAGAGTCATTAATTCTATCAATTAAACAGCCCCTTGTGTTTCACTGTGAGTGATGTGAGCCAGAGGAAAAAATGTGGCCACAAAGAAGACATATTATGCTTTCTCTCTTTAAACTATAACATACATATACATACAGATTGTTAAATCTGTAGAACTGATAGGCCCCGCCTCTTTATTGTGGCCTTTTGCCTTTTGAGTAAACTGATGATGAGGAAAAACGCTTGTATGGTTAAAAGCTTATTTTCCCTTCATTCTCAAAATAAGTTCATAAAATCCCTTCACACTCGAGCTTCTAATAGAGGCAGGTGACAGTAATGTTTTCTTTTGGCTATAATGTTTTCAGAAGCATTTTATTTATTTCTTATTACAAACTGGGTGTTTAGCTTGTATTTGTAATCTATACCATCCCTCATCACACGCTTTTGGCAAATATCAATGTTCAATATTTAAATTTCAATATATTGTCCATATTCTTTATCATCTACTGCAAACTAAAGCCATGTACATTTTTTCTTTCACCACCTCTCCACGTGGGGGTGCTAGTGAGTCCTTGCTTATGATTTGGGTCATTTCCCTCCCTCCTTTATTCTTCATCCCCAATTAAATCCTGACCAGCCCATGATGATGTGACAGTAGATGGTACACCAGGGCTGATGGCAGGCCCACAGCGAGGTATAGATATGTTAATGAGTGACAGTACAGACACAGATCATGCAGCGCTCACAACATACAGGCAACAGTTCCACCTGGGCCTCGGAATAAATCTTCACACAGTGTCAATCACGTCACCTCAGCCTCGTGATCAGAGGAAGCACAGAGGAAGAGGAGGAATACAGGATGTAATGACTGACGGGGAATATTTATGATCAAGGAGTTCTCTTGAGTGAATGAATGATGGTAACCTCTGAACCGACTCCTCGTAATGGAATGGCTTTGGGATTTTTAGATTTAGTGTCATAAGACAGGCTTCTTCAAATTATGGTGTCCGAGCAAGACCATAAGCTTCTCCGTGAATTCATTGCTGTGATGTGGAAAAATAAAATCTACTTTTCTAAGCCACAACATACACAAAAAGTAAGTAATCAGGATAATCAGGCAAAATGTATACTACTTAAAACTAACGGACATTTCATAGCAACAAATCATGTCTGAATTGATATTAATATCTCCCTATTTTTAATGAGTTATTTCATTCATAAAACACAAAAAATATACAGCAGTATCACAAAGTTCACAAAAAGCAATGAAAATGATGCAGAGCAAAGAGCATTATAATCTTATCTTATGTTTTAGTTAGCATTTGTTTAGACTATATTTGCATAATTTCAAATTGTATATAATATAATAATTTTAATACCCAGATACTAATCTAAACTAAAAGAAACTAGAGATTCTTTTAAACAAGATCCCACTAAAAAAAACAAAAAAAAAACATAAATGGAACAAACTTTCCTGAGTTTTAATGGAACATACTTTCCAGAGTTGTAAAGGTTTTAAAATGGTCTTGATTTATATCTGAACTAGTATAAGAGAAGGTAATTGCTATCTATTTTATTAATAGTGTTTTTTAATTATTATTGTGGTATCAAAATCAGAATTTAATTTCATATCAAAATCGAATTTCAAATTTTAGCATTGTGCATCTCAAGTATGTTATACCCCAACTATTCTATTATGACATCTATATGGAACATGCACTACTGTTTATTGCATTCACAGTAATGTATTGTATTGTTCAGTAATGTATTGTAGTGTCTCTGCTGATGTTAATTACATTTTGTTGCAGCAATTATAAACTGCAATTTCCTCAAAGCGTCTTCTCTCTCTAATATAAGCAAACATGCACAGACATTCATTCAGCTCCCTTTCCTCCCCAGCTTTAGTTTCCCATCATACCCTACCTCCTACCTCTGGCGTGTTTTGCATGGTGCCTGGCTGTTTAGAGCCTGTATGCATATGTATGGGCGAGACGGTGGATCGTGACGGGATCTGACACGCGGGGACAAGATCAAAGCGCTCCATCTGATCCCATAAAAACAGACGCAAACCCTCCTCTCATCCTTACAAAACCCCCACTGATAGTCAACTCTGCCAGCCCCAACTCCTCCATCTTCTCTCCTCTCCCAGTACCTTCCTCCGGTTCTCGCTCATCCCGCCGAGCAGTGTGCCCACGTCAAGGCCCGGCCCGCCTGCCTCCCTGCCTGTGCGATTACGCCCCGTGATAAACAATGGCCCGTTTAGCTCATAAAGCAGGAGTGTTGTGCATAATGCTTACAATAAAAGATAGCATCTCTTCACTCATCTTATTTACCTCTCCCATGGTGGCACAGGCGACGAACGCTTCTATAAATACCATAGGGAAGGAAGAAGGAACGGGGGAAGAGAAGAATTCATGGTGATGTGAACTTGTTAGTCAAATAAAGTGATGTTCAAATAAAAGTTGCTGTATGTAACATTGTATGCTGAACAGCCTGAAAGAGGAAGCTTGGCATTAGTTTCAATGGGTGTCAAAATATATTTTATATTGAACATAAATGTTCTCTGTCAAATACAAATTGTTGACATTTAATCCACTAACAAAGAGTCAAAAACTAGCTATGACTATCCTCAGTGTGGCGTTTGCTGCTGGCTGCTCTTACCAAGCACGAAGTTTGCACATACTGCTGGTGTTGTGTCCTTTGGTAAGACACTCTATGAATTTCACTTGAGAATTACTTTTATTCATCCCCAAGAATAAATTGTTTTCGTTACAGACGTGCCACCAACCAGCAGCATAAATGAAGTTATTAGAAATAAGACACTAAAATTAAGAGTAAAACACAATAAATCTGTATTTTTAACACCTAAATCCTCAGAAAAAACAGAATAAATAAACGTATTCTTCCTGTACAGTTTTACAAGTGAACTGCATTATTAAGATGGCACAAAGTGGAATGACATGGAAAGATACACAATTCTTGGCAACTTGTTATTCTTTTACATTATATAGTGTGTTGTGGTTTATATTACGCGGATATTGCACTGACAATATACTTTGCTGACTGGTGCCCAAAGGCAAAGCAGCCCCATCCTTTCTCCAAAGTTTGTTCCTCTAGACTACAACATGCATATTACATTCAGATTTATCTAGATTGATACAAAAGCCAGGACACATTTTCTTTGCTATCTCTCCTCTGTCCACCTCCCCATCTTAATTCCCTGCTTTGGTCCCTCTCCCCCTCTGCCGCCCCCTCCCTGCAGTAAGGAAGATGTATGAGTTTGAATTATTGATTCAGACACATGCTACATGCTGCTTGGAGTCATTATTTGTTCAGGTGAGTGTCATGCTGCTCACTATGAAACAGATACTGTGGGGATTAAGCGACACAATCAGGACTTAAAGACAGCCGCCCTCCCTTAAATAACATGGCCCGCGCCAGAAGACAAATGCTCCCAAAAACCCCACTTCATTTGTTTATGACTCGCACATTAGTCATTCAGTACCTAAATTATTGCGCAGGGGTAAAGATTAATTCAAGCACAGGCTCTTTATTGTTTTAACTTGTATGTGTTTCTTGAAGCCTAATAACACAGCAGATGAATATAGGTGCAAACATCCTACACAGTGATATAAAAAAACTCCAGCTTTTGTCAGCTTGTAGGCGTCAGCATGAACAGCAGATGTCCAAAGTCAACATAAAGACAGAAAGCCATGCATATTCACATTTTTTTTTCTTGTTTGCAAAGGTGCTTTTTGGAATTGCATATCAAAAACACTTAAATAAACATTGTTTCTTGAATTTTCAAAGCAAATTGTGCATATAACTGTAAAGTATAAATTTTAGGAGAGTGGAAGACCCTAAACGAGAGTTTTAAAACAGAAGTAGGGTCTACAATGTAGCTAACTGTTCATTTAGCCTGGGCTAAGTGGTCAGGGACGCTGGACAGGTGAACTCTATTCTCCCCACTGGCCCGCGGCTTGTGTATACTTGTGTGTGTGGAGTGTAACAGAATTTCTTCAGTCCTCTGGGCCCTGGTGCAAAGCAGAGAATAAATGGTGGAGGTGGCAGGCCAGGACAGAAAAATCAATGCCTGCTTATACAGACATGACACACCAGCAGCAAACTGCCCACAGTGTGTGTTGTGTGTCTATGTACAACAACACACCATCATAAGATCAGGGCTATACCACAACGGGGCAGCCTCCATTTTCTCTCTCAAAGGTTACAGTTTGGAGCATTTTAAGTCAGCTTTGGGATCAGTAAATAACTCTTGTTTTTTTCTCCTTTTGTCTCTTCCCCTGCTGCAGGAAGTTTGAATGTGAGTTGTGCGAGCGCTCCTTTAGTGAAAAATGGGCCCTGAACAACCACATGAAACTGCACAATGGGGAGAAGCCATACAAGTGTGCCTGGCCCTCCTGTCACTACGCCTTCCTCACCCTGTCCGCCATGAAGGACCACTATAGAACCCACACAGGTGAGACGCCACAAGAGCAGCCCCAACAAACACTGACTGTCTGCACCCAGATAGAAAAATAACTAGTGTGCATCATGTATTGTTGTCGGCAAACTGATTATGTACTGTATATCCTATTAATGTGTTCTGTCCGTCAGAGAAAAAAAGTTACCGTTTAGTTTTGGATAGGTTTATATCTACTATTTATTCACTTTCATATTTTGTAGTGAAGTTGGAGTATGTAAACCTAATTTTAAAGATTGTTGACTTAATGTCAAAAACATATTATTGAACATATCAAAATCCGAATTGCAAACTTGACTGTCCACTAGCAGCCGCAGACACTTTGACTGACACCTCAGTGGGAGAATCTGTGCTTGCTTAAGGACAGCGTGCTACAACACTATTCTTGGATCATGCAGTGTATTTTTCAAAAGCCACAACTTTCTGAAGCTCTAGACTTTTTTAACAAAAATGAAGTTCATATGTAAACTGTGAAAGTCTCACATCGATTTAAAATCTTCGCAGCTTTGTTGGGAAGAAATACACACACATTTTTGGCAGATAAAAGCCATGACTTGTCCATCTGTAGTGCTTTTCAACAACTGAAGAACGGCTTTCTTGGCGTGCTCAAACACAAGCCTGTTCGAGGGTGAAACATTCACATGCTCCCATTATGGCCATCAGATAATCTAATAATATTACAACAGATTTCAATTTAATTAGTGTCCAAAGACAAAAAGATGGACTGCATAGAGACAACATGGAATATTTTTGTTTTGTGCCACCCCGGACTTAATGAGGGGATTATTACAGGTTTGTATTCCCAAAATCCAAATGGTCGTCATCTGTATTTCCACACAATCCATCTGGTGAGCAAGTGTGTTCTCAAACCCAGCTGGTCAGCAAGTGCTCTCAGGAAATTCATCTGATCATGTTTTTCACAAGTGTTTGAGTTCTTATTTAAACTTAGCAAAGCTAATATCACTCATGCACACAGAACGAAATAGATTTGAAGTGACTGAAATATCAACTTTCTGTTGCAATGTTTCTTAATAACCATACCATTTCCTACATATTTTTTTTTCTACGTATTTTTTTTACAATTTATTTTCAGTTTTTCTTCATGAGGTTGTAATAGAAAAATCACTTTTGTTTTTACAGGATGGCACAAAGAATACACTTGGTTTTGACCCCTTAGTATGAACGCATGTTTGAAGATAGTCCATCCAAATTATTTGAGAAAATAAAGTAACTAGCACTGACTGATCTCTTCGCTTTGTGGCTTAAATTTACTGAAACTGTGCTGGCTGCGTGTGCAGTGAGTGGTGGGAGGACTTAGTTGAATAATTGCCCCTGTGTGGAGGCCTGAAGCGGCTAAAGACGGGACGGCAGCATTTTGCCCTGAGCCTCTGAACGTCCACGCACTCCGACGCCCTTTTAAGAGCGCAGCAGCAGCCGCCTGACAGGCTGACTGAGAGCTTAGAGGAGAACACACCATTCGTCACCAGTGCCTGCTGTGTGGCTACCATCGCGCTTGCACCGTTCTTGCCGGATGTTATTTTAAATGTGTTTTAACAGTGATGTAACGTCAAGGTGCCCCTCACATAATTAGACGTTTTATTTTCAATTGTTTTCAGCCACTATTGTTCTCCATCAGGAGGTAGGTGTCAAACTGTCACCGAGCTGTCACCTGGGCACCAGTCAGGAGAAATGTATGTGATTTTAGCACCAATAAGAATAAAGCGCTATAAGATGGAAATAGAAAAGTAAAGTGTGACTGAGTGGGACAAAGTTTTTTAAAATCTGAAAAATCAAGATTGAACCTGAAAAATCCCATTTAAGTGATTGAGGAGACTGGAGTTGATTAAAAGAATTCCCCCAAATCTAACAGAGTTTGCTCTGCTCTGACCCTCGCCCCAGCCCTTTGCTGGTTGTAATTGGTGCAGGGTTGGACGCTTTTAGCTGCAGCTATACAATCATTGCAATCACATTCCCGCAGCCAACCTGACACCCTGAAATATTATCAGCATGCGTGTGATCTGTTTAAAGGTTATAAATCGGCTCCTTCACAGCGCTAAGTTGCAATACTAATCAAATCAGGTGGAGATTTAAGAAGTTGAACTTATCCATCCTGGTACGGAGCAGTCACTTAATGAAGAGCTGTGAGTTGAAATACACTCTTGGGGGTGGGGGGAACGGAAAAGAAAATCTGGCAAGTTTGTAAAGCGAGTATCTTTAAACCAGATCTTACTTGTTACTTTCTGCTTTAAACTATGTATTTTGACACTAAAGTGCTCCAGATTTGATCACTGCTTCTAAACCCTGACTGAGTTGGTGTTATTCAAGTGTGTTTAATTGGCTTACAATTTGTTTAAATAGCATTTATCATCATTTGCAGTGGTTGGTGCCATGTTTTTAAGCTGGAGCACTGATATGAGGATGTGCATTTAGCATTTGGTGTACACTTGAGGCAGAAAAAAAACTAATTTACTACAGCTCCCATGATTACTCGCAAGTACAGTATATATTTCCAAATCAGCGGCCCGATATTTACATTTTCTACTCAAGTAACTTTTAGATATAGTGTGTCACTAAGGAGTTGTGAGAAGTATTTTTACACCTTTATTGTATATTATTTCCAACTAGGGGTGTCAAGCTTGTTCAGCTAAGTGGTAATTGTGATTATTCAAGTCACAATATAATTATAAGAGCTTTAAAAGCAACAATAAGTAATTTCAACTCCAAAAAGAAGAAAATCTAGCTGTTTTGTCACATTAACTTTACATTATCACATTACATTAATCTGAAAGTTTGATTCTATAAAGTGTAAAAAAAAAAAATAATAAAATAAGCGTTTAACGTTTTACTTTGTGGTAGTACCTGAAATTTGCCCATATTTCTTTGTGTATTTTCATTTTATTTTAGTAATATTATTATTTTAATACAAAAATACTTCTTCACACCGGTTTAATACTGACCTTATCCCACACTAAAAATTCTCTCTCCTTCTCTCTTGCTTGAGTTGCGATTCATTGTCCCTTTCTGATTTGTGTGTTTTTTATGTTAATCGCTGGCTCCTCGCACACCCATCTTGTCTGCGTTGGGGGCTCGGGGTGGGGTCTGGGTGCTAGTCAGCCACCATGGTCATTTGTAAAAGCTGATGAATGGCCGACTCGAATAAATAAATAAGTGCATTGAATTTGACCCATACAGCTTCTCTCGCAGACTCGTGTGTGTCGTGCATCTGTGTGTGTGTGTGTGTGTGTGTGTGTTGGGTGTGAGCCGAGGGAGGCCTGAGCAATGCCACCGACAGGGCCACAATTGATTTCCTCATTGCTTCAGTTTGTCGCTTAATCTGGCGATATGCTGATAAATCTTCGCACTTTGTCAATTAATTTCCCTGAAAAATGAGACCCAAAATGGCGAGCACATCAATACAGCAGCGGATTCGGTGTCAAAAATTAAGCGGTAAAATTAATTGCCCTCCCATCCGCTCCTGCTAAAACATAACTAATGAGGGAGGCAATTATAGCCACATGCACACTCCTCCGGGGTTATTTCAAACACACAGTGTACATATGTATGTATCCTGACACACACAAAGACTGTATATTTGGACTTAAAGCAGGTTTTATTGTCTGATTGTAAACCCCATTTTAATGTAAGAAGTCGGTGTGTCAGTAAAAAAGGCAGAGAGTCACTGTTTACAACAGCAAATACGGAAAAAAAATATATATTAAAATAAACAAATTATTTAATAAATAAATAAATAGATAGATAAATGTACTTGAGAAAGAAATGCAAAAACATATCAATAAGAAAATACAATCTTGATTCATCCTACTTAAAGTGCATGCACAGGTTTGACAACAAATTTCACGAATACGTATTTAACGTCATTATGTTTTATTTTTAAGATTTTACAAAAAAAAAAAAAAAAAATCGTATTTTTCCCCTGTTTGATCTCCTGGTTGGACATATGTGACAAAAGCAGAGGTAAAGCAACAACTGATACCTAGTAAAAATACTCTAAACAAGGGCCAAAAAACATATAAATTACATAGCTTACACTTTTTATTTTGTTAAATTATTGTTTAAACTATGTAAAAATTAGTTGATTGCAAGTAAATTGTCCATGAATTTTCAATGGAATGCTGCTTTTTAATGACATTGGTACCACTTTCTGTCATTTTCAATTTTCATTTTTCATATTTTGTTCACAAATTGCAACTTGATTGATGTAAAACTAGAATAAATATTTACCACAGGCACTATCCCACCAAACAAAGCAATAATGAGAACCTGTCAAATGTACTTTCAAGTTAAGTTTTTACAATTGGCTAAACCCTCCCACACACACATTCGTTTGTCTCTCAAAACTTACAAATCGTACCAAATCCCGTTTGTCACAGTATTTATTTTTTTTTAGATCCATAGGCTGATGTCTGGGGGTCATTTGTTAAGTTCAAGTCCAGCTTAATATCAGTTAAGTAATAAATAACTGTGGTTTTCAGGGTCCCAGTAGGTTAGGGGTGGAGGTGTTGGGGACTGTCCAAAGCAGGAAGAACCGTCCTGTTTGTTGACAGCCGCTTGTCAGTCCTTTGTACCTGCCCCATCTCACTGTTCCAGTCCCGGTTCTCCCCCAGGGCTCCGCGCCAAAACCGAACGGCAGATGAAAAGCACACATGTAATTTATAGCCAATGTTTCCTCTTCAAGAATAATTGTGGCGACCGCGGCTGGGCTCAGGGATCGATGGTTATGGATTTTTCTGTGGTGGGGTCTTGTAGCGTCGGCTGTAATGAGAGATGGAAAGGAGGGGAAGAAGAAGAGAGAAGGAGGAAGGAAGCACAACCAGTGCTTTTCTTCCTATATCAGAAAAGCACTGGCCGGTGTAGAGACACATTCATAAAAGCGAGTTGCATTTTGGTCATTTCAAACAAGGTATAGACTCAAAGCACTTGTGTTTTACAGGGTTTAGCAAAGGTGTTGAGGTATAGTTTGCCAAGTTCACTGCACAGGTACATGTTTGTAGGAATTTATTACAAAAAAATGTGCTATATCATTATAGCTCAGTTCCCCCCTTAACTATTATCAGTATATTTTCTAAATGTCGACAGTTAATAGTCAGTGATTTTATGACCTTATCCAAAAAGGTGTACACAGTATTTTGCCATTATTTTAGAGACCCTAAGTGTAGAACAGCCCCACCAGCGACAGGAGTTGAAAATTAGCATTTTCTACAAACTCTGTATCACTAGCTTTGTTTGTTACTATGTCTGACTGCATTGTCCCTGCCAAATAAATATACAAATAAGTGAATAAAATACAATATATTTGGAAACCTGTAATACTGGTAAATGAGATAATATGAATATGAATTTTGACATTACAGTGGTGTAAAATAAACATTTGCTGATAATCATTATTTTAATTTTACAATAGCAATTAAACACAAAAACCTTATCTTAAGCTGTGCATAATGACCACATATGCTCCTGAAAACAAAGCTTTGTCTGAGAGCAGTTACATAGGGATGGTGTGAGTTGGCTAACGAATGTACCTTTTTAAGGCTGTTTTTCTCCTCTTTAAGTGGCACTGCATTAAAACTCTTCTCTCAGTCGAGTGGCTTTAAATGGGCGTAATCGAGGCAAACTTGAGGCTGCTTTGTCTCTGTGGACTGTGTGAAAGCTGCTGTATGAGCAAAGGCCCAGCTGGAAGAGTCACCCAAATGTGTTATGGGTGCACGCCGAGAGCCGAGTTCAACATCAGCAGTTAGATGAATATTTAAGTGCGGGACTTTTACGTTCTGCAATGTCTGTGTGCGTACACACTATACAGCACTGGGATATGTCTCACCTACTAAACATGTCATGGCTTTTGCAAATGTGCATGCGGCGCACAACACGTGAAAATGTGCTGCTAGTAGCACACACACATTGGCATCTAAACTATAGTTGTGTTTTTTGGGTTGTGTGTGTTTGAGCACAAGTGTGTGACTGTGTTCAGTGGCAGTGAGAAAGAGGGGGACCATAATGCCGTTAATGACAGAGCCAGATGCAGGGAGGAGAGGAGGAGTGTAAAAAGCTCTCCACGCACCCCATCTGGAAGGCATCGCCCCAAATGAAGTTGTACAAAACCATCCCATTGATAATAAAGCTAATTTTTATGGCTCTGACAAGTATGTAATTATGTTCAGCGGTGCTTTTCAGATTTTATCACAGTCAATAAACCACACTGGCAATTTCCCGTCCCCCATTTGACATATTTACACGGATCCATCTGATTGGAGGAATTAGTTAGCTGTGAGAGCTCTGATGGATATACACTAGTGATCTGTGACTTCTGCTCGGCTCATCTGTTAGCCAACGAGACCCGCTGTTCAGCTGCTCAATCTGTCTGCACTTTTTCTTCCCACTTTGTGCAGTTTTCTCTCTATATTGTACATCTCCTGTATTATTCTTATTCAAACTTAACTTTAGCTCACTGACAATTCAGTATTGAGGTGAATTAAGGCATTAGACTAAATAAGTAGATCAAGACTATACTAAAACAAATCTAAAGGTCAAATGATCTTTTATTTGAAAAAATATAGCAGTTACACATGTTTATTTCCTTTGTGTGCATTGGAATAAAAAATGAAAATGAAAAAAAAAAAGCCAAAATGTTTAAAGTTTATGCAAAAAACACCCTTTTGAAAAAATAGCTGAACTCAATCAGTTCCTGTAACCATCAATAAGCTTCTTACACCTCTCAACCGCAAATTTGGAGCACTCCTCCTTTGCGAACTGCTCCAGGTCTCTCATATTGGTAGGGTGCCTTTTCCCAACAGCAATTTTAAGATCTCTCCAGGTTTTCGATGGGATTGAGATCTGGACACATTGCTGGCCACTTTAAAACTCTCCAGCACTTCCATCACTGCCATCCATTTCTGGATTTTTGATGTATGTTTGGGGTCATTGTCCTGCTGGAATAATCGTTGTACATTGCGACCCAAAATCCTTTGGTAATCCTAAGATTTCAAGGTTCTTGGGGTTGTTTTTCTGCCTCTGGCACTGGGTGCCTTGACACACAGCTGCCTCAGTGGCAGCAAAACAACCCCAAAACATATATGAACCTCCTCTATTTGACTATAGGTACTGTGTTCTTTTCTTTGTAGGCCTCATTCCGTTTTCAGTAAACAGTAGAATAGTGTGCTTTACCAGAAAGCTCTATCTTGGTCTCATCTATCCGCAAGATGTTTTCCCAGAATGATTTTGGATTACTCACATACATTTGGCAAACTGCAGTCTTGCTTTTTTGTGTCTTGGTGTCAGTAATGGGGTCCATCAGGGTCTTCTGCCATAGTGTTTCATTTCATTCAAATTTTGACTGATTTGTGCTAACACTGATGCACCCTGAGCTTACAATCAATCAATCAATCAATCAATCAGCGTTTATTTATAGAGCCCTTTACAACACTCAAAGGTGACCAAAGTGCTTTCCAATAAAATACAGGAAAATACAAGTAAAAAAAAACATAATACAATACATTCACTTTACAAATATAAAGATAAATGTCACTACACTATCGAGTGTTAAAAGCCAGTCTGAACAAGTTGTATTTCTTTCATTTTGAATTTCTTTAGAAGTTGTTTGGGGCTGCTTCTCCAACATCAGGACTATCCTGCGTCGCACATCCAGGGAGATTAGCAACAGTGCTATGTTACGCAGTGTGGATAAAGGAACATCAAGATCTCTGGAGATGGAGTTGTAACCTTGAGAGTGTTGATATTTTTCCATGAGTCCACTTAAACAAAGTTATTAATCCACAATTTTTAAAGGAAATAAACATGTGTATAGCAAGACGTATAATTGCAATACTTTTCAGGGTGCCAACACTTTTGGCCTTTTATGACCATAGTTTTGATACTAGTTTCTGTATGGATTAGCATCTGGTTGACGTTTGACAACCTTTTTGCCTAATGAAACTTTCGACAGGTGACATATTAGTTGCAAAGCATTATTAATACTGACAGACCGGTTGGTTTAAAATTAGAGGTAATTGTCCACAATATGGACAGAAAACAACTCAAAGGGGAAAAATGTCATGAAACTGAAATTGCCATTATTATATACCGTAAAATATTCCATTATTGCATGGCACCAGCTCATTTGTGTTGTGTGTCTTAATTAAAACAGATTAAACTTAATTTAGTGTATGGTGTTTTAATACAGTCATGTAATATCATGGCTTTGACAAGTGTCAAGGATCTTAATATATCACTGTCCATTGTATAAAGGAAAACTAAGCCTCAGAATTTGAATATTAATTTCTCTCATCATTGTTCTTTGTTTCTTTATGTGTCTTTACAGGTGAGAAGTCGTATCTGTGCGATCTGTGTGGCTTTGCAGGGGGCACAAGACATGCCCTTACCAAACACAGGAGGCAACATACAGGTGTGTAACTAGGGCTCAAACTAATGAAATCACAATATATTGTGACGGATTTCTTGGCTATACTCAAATCAATATTCTTTACTATAATACTTTTACAACTTAAATGCATTATAAGTTACAGAGTTATACACTTAACCAGTGCATTAAGGCTAAAATAGTTGAGCTGAAAAGGTGACTTTTTCATATGACAATTGTGTTGTTATATTTAGGCATTGTAAACATGAAATTCCAGTACGTTTTGTTACTCTACACAACGAAAACACAATTTTAGTCAACTTTTATTACCTTTTTTGGAGGAACTCCGGGGTATCGTAAACAAATCATACCGTGGACTCTGTATCAGATACATATCTGTATACATGATCCTCAATCATTAAAAAAGAGTAAACCTGAGCAGAATACTGTAAAACATTGTCATTTAAATGCGGCATGCTGAGATTTAATTTAGTAAAATGATTGACACATTGAAACCCCAAGTGACATCTCTTAAACATAAATTCTTTAACTGAATATTATATACAAACTCGCAGGCATCAGCGTGACATGCCTGTGTCGGTGATGGGCATGTGTACTAGTATGCCTGGCTGAATCTGAGATTTTTAATTTCAGTTATCATTTCTCCATGTCATTCTGTCGCTTTGGGAAATTGCATTTTTCAGATAGGCTGCCATTAACGCAGACCTTTTTTTTTTTTTTTAGAACTTGGTGTAGTGAAAGAAATATTGTTCTTAACTGTTGTCTGGCAGCTGCCCAATGATCAAATATCCAGTTACATACAACATACATTTTAATTTTCATAATTAATTGTGTTAGCGTCTTTTTATTTTCATTTCATTTTATTTCTTTTCACCTGTTTCGATTTAGGAACACATACAAATCTGTAATTTGTGTGCTAATGATGCAACAACCCTAAAACCTTGTCGTGGCTTTTTGATAAATACTTTTGATTCTTTTTTATGATTCATGAGAAACCTTTGCACACTTGTGGTCGTATTAGCACCAAAAAATAATTTGCTAAGCATGAGGTCTTCAGCTTTTGTCTGGTTTATGTCTCATATCTTTTTGTGTCCCCGCAGGAGAGAGACCATTCAAATGCAAGTTTTGCAGCTTTGCCTCCACCACACAGTCTCACCTCTCCCGGCACATCCGCGTCCACACCGGAGAAAAGCCCTACCGCTGCCCCTGGTGCGACTACAGGTATCGCCTCATTGACCCTCCCACGCTTCAAGGCGCTAATGGTCGCCCCTGCTCCCTCTGATGATCGAGGCCTTGATGGGTGGCGGCATATAGGAGGGTGCTGCGGGGGGTCCCAAACGGATGTGAGAGTGAGATGGCGGGATCGCAGGTGGTATTGTAGGGTAGTTTAGAATGGAAGTAGTATGTGGGGGGGCTAATATGTGGGGTCTTCTTGCTGTAGGCTTAGAGCTGGAAGTGGAGGGCACACAGGTCTAATCTCCACAGCACAACTCCAGCTCATCAGT
The DNA here is from genome assembly GCA_019453435.1 of Rhinogobius similis. Lineage (NCBI taxonomy): Eukaryota > Metazoa > Chordata > Actinopteri > Gobiiformes > Gobiidae > Rhinogobius > Rhinogobius similis. The sequence goes on along the minus strand of CM033626.1, from coordinate 18,927,041 downwards.
CTGCCCTCGTCAACAAGCCGAGCCAGAGTCCACTAACACACACACAATGTTACTGTCACTGGCAGGTCCCTGTCATTAAAACACCATCACACCACATCAGTAATTACACAGGAAATTGTCGGTGAAATTGAAAAAGTTTTGGCTAGCGTTGCACATCTCCATCTCTTTCTCTTTTTGTCCCTTATGATAATCTCCTTTGCCATGCCCTTCTGTGCATCTTTTTCCCACTCGTAGCATGTTTCCTCGTTGGCTGCAGCAGAGAAGTGTGAAAGGGAATGATCCCAAACCCATCATTGGTTTTAGATGCACTCCTTGATAAGGTCATTTGAGCTGCTCCTTACACCTGCTCTACAGTCCATTCAAATCAGCTGGGTTTGTCTTCTGTTCAAAATCAAAGAAAGGTTGACAAGGAATCATTTTTGAAATAACATTTCACTGATGGAGCTTTTATTTGGCACTGTAGCCTCACATAATATAGTAAATATAAAATGGTTTGTTTAAATTGTGGTGTTTAATCAAAATCCAAAGCAATTTACGGCATTAAAATAATTGAAAAGTGTCATCTTAATATCCTATTTTATACTCTATGGAGCACAAATGTTACTTGTCATGATACTTTTACCATTAAATGAAAAATAATGTCTCATTTCATGAAGAGACAGAAGAAACAATAGACTGTGTGAATGATAAATTAGCAATTTTGATTAAGGAAAATATTTTTGATGTCAGTTATTTTGTTTAGCAACACATTGTGGGTGCACATTACACCTATTACCCTTCTGCTGATACCACACATTATTAATACTTTATTAACATTTTATTAACATTTTGGTGTCTCAAAGGGTAACAGTAGGTTCAAACAGGAGAAGAAAAGTATGAGCGGAGGTAAAAGGTTAGGGAAATACCCCAATGGTTTACTAATGTGCGCATAAGCAGTTTAATGCTGGGGCCTCACATTTGTGAGGGCCTTGCCTTGGGCCTGCTTTTGAATAAATGTTTAAAATCTGTCTCTAGTGACTTGACCCGTATAAAAGACTACAATTCAAGTTAGCACGTTTGGCCTTTTACTACTTTTATTATGTGCAAACAAACTCACAATTTATAAACATCTATTCTTCTACTTTAAGACAAAGAAGATTAGTAGGTCTACTTTCATTAAAATACAACTGATTTGCACTAAATCCATATTCATACATGACGGAGCCTCATGCCATTGTTTCTCACTCTCACTGTTATCTCTATGAAGGCTGCCCCTCAACTGCATGTAAATTAGTGGGGAGTGAATGATCTATCAAATGCCACTCATCCCCTATTCACACAACGATAGATAATAGAGGGGGATAATTACGTTGTGGAATTGTGGGTAAAAAATATTCTAATAATATCGCTCTGGGAGTCATGTGCTGTCAATTAATAATGGCTATTGGACTGTTTTGCTGCTGCTTTACTTTGAGGTTAAAGGCATAATCTTTATTGTTCCAAATTAAGTGTATCCTTGGCTTTTATATAGTTAAATTTGCAGTTGAAATCGAAATGGTCTAATTGATGCATAACCACTTACTTTTTCTGGGCTTGTTATTGTTTATCGACTGCATTCAAGTTTCAGTCTACCTGTTAAGATAGTGTGGTGGCTTTGAGGATGACACACTTACTGTCAAGGCCAAAAAGGTTTTGCAACCTTGTAAAAAGCAGTGGGAGAGTGGCGAGGGAAGGAGTAGGCCATTAATGATGATAAGTGGAGCTCCTTGCCAGCTTTAGTCCTAAGTCCCAAATAGACACAAAGAAACTGATTTAAATCTCCACTAACGAAGCGGCTCTCAATTACACCTCTGCCATTATGATACAGTCGTAAGGAAGAATAATATGGAAATGGCTGAAATAAAGGGGAGCTCTGAGAGGTTGGGGATAGGGGTGATGTGTCTGTTGAGCCTGGAGTGCTGGATGGGGGAGGAAGGCGAAACAGTGTCGGGCTAATTAATACAGTGTATAGTAGGAGGGCTGGTGTGGGCTTTCACTAACTGTGACACCTGCTGACTCCTAAACGCACGTTGTGTTGTTTTAATATGACAATTACACCATTACCATATCTGAGAGATAGCACGGCCCCCCTAGGAATCCGCCCGCGCGCTCTTTAGAACCTTTTAGCTCCGCGGAATTTTTTTTATCTATTTATGCTTCCATTTTTGAATAAGAAATCAGCTCACTTTTAGTAGTTAATGCATTTTTAGCTCAGTGATTTGCGTTAATTTATGACCATGTGACAGTTTCCTTTGCTAATACTGTCGAATTTTCAATACTTTCAGTAAAACGCAACAGATGCAACCCTGATTTGTCTCTGAACCTGTTGTAATGCCTGTCAGCAAGGGCTGGTGAAGTTATCACAATAATAAATACTTCTTTGCTAAACAATTGATTTAGGTTTTGGCTTGAATTTAAAAATAAGTGCAACATCACCTTATTTCTATGTGTTGTTTTACACAATGGTTCATAACCCCAATATCCAAACATAATTAAAAAAACTTTCCAACTGGATTAAAGCTTTAATTATAGGCTCTTCTTTTTTCCTGAAATAGATTGATATGATAAAAAGCAAACATAGTGCCAGTAAAGGAAACTTAATCCTTGTATTGAATCCTTGAATGTATTGTTGCAGCCTAATGTACAGGAGCTTATTGTTCAATTGTGGCCACTCTTGTATATATTCTACTGCTTGGACAGCACCAAGCGAGGGCCTGCTCTCTTCTTTAGGGCCCCATTGGAGCCAGGTTGGACTCTGGTTCATGATGGAGAGTAGTGTCTGTGCAAAAGTGAAAACAAATTCTCTCCTTGGCTGGCGTGAGCTATGGCACGGTGAGGCTTTATTGTTCCGGCCAAGGTGATAAGGGAGAGTAATTGCGTATTATACTGTCCGAGAATGTCAGGTCCAAACTGAGCACGAGTGCCCCATCCATCAACACTGATGCTGCTGTTTATGTGTGTGTATTAGGCACTGTGCAGGTTGCTGCATGATGCATTATGGGTATGCGCTGGTGTACACATGTGTGTGGTTCATTTTGTTTTCATGTCTATACAGCACAGCAACACCTTTGTCATGTCATATCTCAGATTTTGTATTTTGTTTGCTTGTGTATGCATAGGTCCATCCAGGGCCAGTATCACACACAGGGGTGTCTGCGGGCAGGTTTAGATAGAGCCTAGGAGCAGGTCAGGCAGCATCATTAATCAGCAGTGGCTTGTGTGTGACTCTGGAGCTGACATCATTACATCCTATACCCTGCAGTAGCACACTATAGACCTGGCCTCTCTGACCAGCCTCCCAGACCTACCAGCTTCTTCAAACATGCAGACAATAAGCTCATGCTTGCTCTTTACTTATTAAACACATGTACTCCTAACTGTTATTGTTCATTTAAGACAATTCTAGATTCAGTGATGTGAATGATTGTAACGGGGAATAGAAGAAAGTATTGGACAGGTTTAGACTCGTTTGGAAGAATGCTGTACTATCAGACACTATGGGCAATAGTACCTATAAAAAAAGACAATAACAGAAACAAACTAAATGAATCGTGAGTTTGCCATAAAACAACTGATCCTACCTTTCCTTTGGTGTTCAAGATTTAAATATATTTTTTTCTTTGTTTGTTCTATAGATCAAACTGTGCTGAAAACATCCGTAAGCACATCCTCCACACGGGGAAGCATGAGGGGGTGAAGATGTACAACTGTCCTAAATGTTCCTTTGCCACTAACTCACCAAACGAGTTCAGGAACCATCTGAAGGAGAGTCACGCAGATATTGAGAACCCAGACTTGGCCTACCTACATGCAGGTAATAACTGCAATTTCTTATCTAAAAACTGTCAGTACTCACACAAACACACACACAGATTTGACCCACAAGTTTTTATCGGCACATAATGATTATTATTACAAGTATGCATCTTACTGTGGTGGTTAATTGTCCACCTTTTTTGGGCAATATAATGGGATGGGTTTCCTACATGAAGCCGAGTACACAGACGGTAACTGAATGAAAATTGAGAGGATTTTGACAGAAAAGGCTTCCGGTGTTAAAACCACACCACAGAACCCATACCAAGACTTACCATCAGAAGGGTCCAAAAGAGGGCCCTTTTCTGATGAGCTTACTACATTAGTAATGAATTTTATTTTTTTGCATCTTTACATACATTTACATGAACACAAAAATGTTATTTCTGGAGTTATCAGATTTGTCGTTATTATATTGAAATGGCATGCAAAAAGGTGAGTAATCAAATTTCTTCCAGAGCTGTCAATGAGGAAAATACAACAAAAAGACAAAGCACAGTAACAAAGACAGAGATTAAATACAAAATGTACAACATTTTTCCTCCAATGGATTCAGACTGTGGAACCTAAAACCCACCAACCTAAAACCACAGACTGACTGTCTTTAACAGTTGCCTGAAATTGTTGATGAAATTAGGGAGTTAGTTACACATATGATAATGCTGTATGAAATGTAGGTTATTAATAATAATGTCATAATTTGCACTTACCTTTGCTCATTTTAAAATGTTGTCTTGTTTTGAACTGCAGGAGGTAAACATCAGCAATTTTGCTATAATACTTGCAACAATGCACCTGATTGTTGCTATTTAATTGCAATGTCCATATCAAATAGATGAATAAAAATTGACAGCTTTATTGTTATTATAATTGTTGTTGTTGTTGTTGTTGTCATTCTATCATAAAACGATTTGGCACCACATTTCTGGGTACTATTAGAGTACCATTACTTTTTAATTAAAATTTAACAAACAACTATAAGGTTGTTTGTGCCTCACTCTCACTCTGTGCTATCATGGCCTGGCTCTATTTTTTGGAGGTTTGAGTTTGTTAAATCCTTTGTGGCTGTTTGCCCTCTATCAGCATTGTGTTGTACAACTTGATTCACTGAAAACATCACAGACCAAAAGGCAGCACTCAAAGATTGCAGGTCTTAGCCATCCCTGCCAATCACTCAGGCCAGAGAGACAGATGAAATCTTTTACCTCCATGATTGGTTTCTTTGTGTCTCTATGTTCATCCTTTGTCCTTGAGGGCTTCCAAATCCAATCGGTGGAGTGCATGTCCTTCAGAGGAGCAGGGAGGACAGGCGTGATCCTGTTATCCCTATGACCTCACATAAAAGCAGTGGACTCGGCTGGGAGCAGCGCAGGCCAGACTGGGACATTACAGAGTTGTATTCTGCTTCACTGTGGTGCAGTTGATAGTGAAATGGGATGGTTACATGCTCTGACCCTGAAACTTTCCTTCTAAAACAGGAGCATACGTTGTCCTTCCTTTGGCCCCTTTTAAAGTGACATTTACCCCTCTACCCTTGACTCATAAACACCTCTTTGTCTTAAACTATCCATATAACCTTTAATCAACTTTAAGATTTAAAGTAATTTGATTTGCTTCTTTTGGGCACTTTGCCAGAGTTTGTCCGTATGTGCTGATAACCCTTGCTTTGACTTTTCCCCCCATTGCTGTTGAAAATGATCGAATGAGTGTTTGTTACATATAACTGAGAAGAAGATAAAATATGTGAGTGCATGCAGTCTATTTTATGATTGTACTGACTTTGTTTCAAAGACAGAAATCAACACTGAACTGTCTCAAAAAAAGCTTATTCAAACCAAAGGGGTTTGAGAAAGGCATGGGAAGTGAACTTGAGCTTCTACCTGTTCAAAAGTAGAATGGCTGAGTGGGGGTGGCACGGGAAGGAGCTGTGTTTCATCTAAGTAGACAGAACGAGACCAAAAGAAAGAGACAGGGAGAAAAAGATTAAGAAGGTAGATGTTGAATTAACCTGCTTGTGATTGCTCTCTGTCAGAGTGGCACCAGGGCCAGCAGCAAGAGGCAAATCGCCTGTGATGGCCCTTCCCACCGCTCCCTCTTTGAAAGACACAGATCAAAAGCAGCCAAGTCACGGACCCTTGCCGCCCCGCGCCCCCCGATTGATTGACACGGCAACGTCTCCGGCGCCGCTGCTCTGTCTCTCCATATCACCCTATCCTTCTTCAGTTCCCTTCTTTATGCAGCATCGTACTCCGAATTAAAGCCCTTCTCAAGGATGAAAGCAGAGGTCCTTTGCATTGAAGGAAGACAGAGAATTAGAGCCAGCCAGTGATGGAGAGGAATGATGATTAGAGTTTGAGGAAGATGAGGCAAAAAGAAAAGAGGTTAGATGTGTGAGGGGGAGATTCAGCTGATAAGACACATTTTAATAAAATGGTAATGACAATTGTCTTCCCTTCTCGATGTGCAGATAGATCTGCCAGAGAGAAGTGGCAGTGCGTGTGTGATCTCAGTCTGCACACTGCAGCAGAAGTGGAGCTACAGGTATCTTACAGGGCTGCGACTTTGCTAAATTACCCATTGCTCCAACTTTCTTCTAGTTAAAATGCTGAAAGCACTCTGTGACTGGCGTGGCTTAGGGAAATGTTCCATTTTCTTTTTTTTGCTCCCTCTGGCGAGGTCATCTAGTTTCAGGGCTCTGGTTTTGTTAAATCAGCTCTTGTCCTGGTGAGTTTTAAGGACTATAACACACACAGGTGGGATGTCACCATTAGCTCCGTCTGAGCTTCTCCAGTCCACTATTTTTAATTGTGAAATATCCCTCCAATTTCATGCCAAGGTTGCAAATTGTTCATCTTGGGGGCATGGAGATCAAATGCTTTGTAATTAGTTAACAGCAACTGAGTGCTCATAACCATTCCTTTATGCCTAAAAAGATAATACAAATAAATAAAGAAACTTGTTCAAGGCGTTGTTGCTACTTATGCAGATTGTGTTTTCTTAATAATGCATGATGGATGGCTTCTGTAGAGGACTGCAGGAGACCTGGCCTTGTAAGTGATGATCTTAATACACAGTTACAACCACAGGCAAATTTATTTGTTTGCATAGATTTTGTCCTTATTAAACAAATCTGTGCACAAATATGGGCTTGGGTGGCTTTTACTTAAGTTATGCAGCAGCTCCTCCCTCACCTTCTGTTCATCATGTAATGAAACATTACTCTCAGGAGTGCTTTGTGTCCCAGCTGTGTGTTGCATTGTTCAGGACAGGTGTGCGTGTCCCGGCAGATGACACAGTGTCAACGTGGTGAATGAAGCCACAGACACCAGTGATAAAATCAACATCTGCTTTTAATAACAATGTGCTATATGTGACACTTTTGGATGTGGGATAATATGTGTAAAAACAATGTACAACAGTTTTTGAAAAACACCTATAGGACTTCAAGTCGTCAGCAATAGTGATGAACCTGCGTCTTTGTGTCACCCTCCTTATGTTGCTTTCACTTGATGGGCATTAATGAAAAAAGTCATTCTGTTTACCACAATGTAAAGTCACCTCATTCTGTCATGGTCTCAAGATGAAACTTTTTTTTCAGCTTTTCTTACAAAGAGATTTTCAGACGATTCTCAGAGAAGTGTGGAAATTCAGACAGGGTAACACAGGTTAACACGGGGGGAGGCAATTATTTTGAAATGTTACAAATTGTTTTATTTGTGATTTTTGTGAGTAATTTAAAAGTGTGTTCCATTCTAACACCCCAGTCAGACTGCATGCGGAGCCAATGCAACTGCTGTGTGGCACATGAGGAGCGGAGCAATGCTGTGCTCTTACGGTCACAGAATTTGAAAGCTGAGACCATGCGATAACAAATTATTTATATAGGAAACAAGCTTTGGGATGTCTGCGATGTCCGTTTAAAATAGACACCCAACAGAATTAATCTGGAGACTTCCACTGCCTTGTCCGCAGTGCTCTGAGGGCGGTGTGAGCTACTCTAATTATTCATTCATTTTCTACCGCTTATTCCCGTTCCCGGGGTCGCGGGTGACTGGAGCCTATCCCAGTAACTTTGGGCCTTAGGCGGGGTACACCCTGGACAGTGGCCGACTCGTCGCAGGGTTAACACAGAGACATGGACAAGGACAGACAACCATTCACTCTCACATTCATACACTACGGGCTATTTAGAGTTTCCAATTAACTTACACAGTCATGTCTTCCGGAGGAAGCCGGAGAACCCGGAGAGAACCTATGGTAACACGGAGGACATGCAGAGTCCACCCAGAGAGATCATGTGATGTTGGGGTGGTCCGGGATTCGAACCTACAATCTCCTTGTTGGGTGCAGAAGCTCTAGCCGCTCTGCCACCATGCATACTCTAATTACTTTTAATTAATTCTTACTGCCTCCGCCCCACACTTTCTCCGCATTCAGTTTGCACTGACTGAAGGCAAAGAACACATACAAGTACTTTTGATAAGTTTATTGTACTTTTAGCTTTAGTATACATATATCATATGAAGGTTTTTGACTTAGGCTATATTGTTGTAGATCTACTAAGCACCAGTATGTCAGTATAAGGATGGATTTCTTCACCTAAAATACTGCAGAAGAAAAATAAATGGGGGAGACCCATTAGATGTACCTTAGTTGTACCCTTAGATGTACCTTCATTCTTGCTTGGATCAGACCCCTCAGCTCAGTTGCAAAATTGCAGCAGTCACACGCCTAAAAGTCCTCTCTAACTAAGCGTAATCATATTGGATTTATTTAAGATACCATGCATGAGTTCATTTCCAGCGATTTGGAAAAGTGCCCACCTGACCCTCATAATGTCAGTGCACGTCTCCCACGAATCTTACACAGAGTGCAATGAATGGTTTGGCTTTTGTACACTCTAGTACATGACTAAACCACTCCAGGACTGGTATGGGCAGAGCAGGCTGCAATCCCCAGCATAATGACCTGCTTCAATGAGCATGAAAATTCTCCCAAACGGCAGCATTTATCACACATCAGCCACAACAAACCACCTTTTGTTTCAGTTCCATCGCTTCCAAATTATTGAGTGGGTATTCATAGACTTTCACTCAATCAAGCCAATGAAAACACCTAATACCACTAACAAGATAATTATATTTACTGGCCACCAATATTCAGATTTTTCATTTTTTGTTGTGAATTAGTTTCCTGAACTATCTTTATATTTTATTATGTCAAAATTTTTATGACCTAAAAGCATGTGTACATTTTATGGTGCTAAGACATCACACAGTACAATATCTGAGCAAAGTGAATACTGAAGACCTTTAGTGAGTGATGTGTGATCAGGAGGCTTGAGGCAGTGCTGTCCCTCCTGTACGGGACACTGAATATAGGACTCGACAGACTGCCGCCGCCTGTAAACCCCTTTCCATAATTCAGCCCTTCTCTCTCAGTTCACTGTGCATACACACCGAGAGCTAAACACTAAACTCTCTCTCTTACTAGATAGACGGAGCAAGAAATAAATGAAAAGTGTGTAAAAAGTGTAATTAAATAAGGTTTTAGTATTATGTACACTTCCTCTTTATGGCCTCTGCAGAGTAAATAGTTCAGTATTCCCCTGATCATTTCTTCTGCGCTGACCTTTGACCTCTGCACCGCTGAGGATCGTTTGTTGCCCAGACGCCACGTGTCGTCTCTTTGGTGGCTCTCCAAACATCTCAGCATCTCTAATTACTAACAGGCTCAACTTTCCAAACTAAACAACCAATTACGCGCGCTTAAGCCCGGCCCAGGCCCATGTTTCCTGATACAGTGGCCTATTAGGACCCCTTATTTCTCCGTGTGCATAATTGAATCCCCTGGCTGCTCATCAGTGGGCTAATTTAAGCCAATGTGTAGTGTTGATAATCAGAGGGGCTGCCTGTTAGACTATCAGACCCCAATTAAGTGCCCTTTTATTTCCACCATTACAAGGGACTATCATGACTTTTTTTTATTGTATTTCCCTCTTTATAGCAAAGGTTTGTTTGGAAGATTTTGTGGTCTGTTTGTTTCAGAAGAAAACACTTGCTTCTTTATAAGTACTGGTGATAATAATTGCATGAAAGTATATACCACATACGCATAGGCCTACATATTTTGTCCTTAACATTTCTGGGGGGGATATAGCCATGTTTCCACTGGCCCTGGTCCCCCAGAACAGTTCACTTTGGAGCGTCTTGGGACGCTTGGGAATGCGTTTCCGTGCAGAGATCCAGGCTCACAAGGATCCGGTTTCTGAGCAGCTAACATCACCCAAACATTACTAATGTTTTCTTAATAAATAGAATCTAAATTGTACTTGAATTATACTTTTTCATCATAAGACTGATCACACAATATTCACAAAAATATACTTAGTTCACTGGAAATACAGCTGTTTATCACAAGATCAAGTCAGCGTTTAGTGGGGAATGATTTTTTTTGATCATGATCAATGATGTTTTTGTCTTTTATATCAGATTTTTCCCATTTCGTTCTCACCAGAGTCTGTATTCCCCCTTGTCAATCAACTCGCGCTAAAGCGTCCCGGGGGCCTAAAAGCAAGCAGTACGGTTCACTTATGACAGTGGAGACAAGTCTCAGACTGCACTGATCCACTCCAAAGCAAATCAGTCTAAATGCACCGTATGCTATCCACTGTCTCTATGAAGGTGGAATGTTAAACTATTCTCTTTCCTTGCATTTAATTAAGTACAGTAGGGCTGTACCATTAATGAAATTCCAATTTAAATTATGATTATTACTCATCTGTAATCAATTACTAAAGTTGTGTAATTGAGGCTCTTAGAGATTTTTTGCTACACAATAGAAAGTGAATGACTGAAAATGGATGCTTGTGAATTTATATAGTATTGACATAGTTCTGCCAAAGTCTTACGCTTCTAAGCCTCTCTTTCTACAAATGTAAAATGTAGAAAGTTTAGATCAATAGTTTTGCTGTCTCTTTAGTTGGATATCTCACTTTTTCCCATGTTCTTTCCTCTGCCTTGTCCTTGATCCTGTGCCGGTGCAGTTGAGGAGAGCCCAAGTGTGGAAGAGGCCCACAGAGGACTGAGGACGACTGTCTTAAAGCATAGCTCCAGTTGGGGACTTTGTGTTTCAAGTATCAATGTGTATGTGCGTGCATTAGCAACAGTAGCCGTGTCTTGGAAATCTTAAGCTTGTGTGTGTTTTGTGTTGGCGTCGACTCCCCATAGCCTAATTAAAGGGCGAGGAAAGCCACTCACAGGGAGATTAAACCTAAAAGGGTAAATTAGCACTCAAAGGGGGTGTGGCAAATTCACACATATGCACAGGCCATGAAATCTGTTCTGACACCTGCAAAAAAGGGGGAAAAGCTAAAGCTGAGAAGGAAAACTTTTGTGTGTGTGTGTGTGTATTTATATTTATGTATTTATTTATTACTTTTTAAATAAAGTTTACTGTTAATTCATTCATGCTTCTATAAACATTTGGACCGGGTTGGTAAAGAATTGTTATGGTTGGGGTTGTCATAATGTTTTATTTATTTATTTATTTTATTTTATTTTTTAAACAATGTCAAAACAATATAAAACGGTTAAATTAGCACAATAACACTCTATTAATTAAGCTATTAATTATATATTACAGAACATTATTCAACAAAATACATACATGTGTTGTATTTATGATCAACTGTCATTCAGCCCCATTTGTTTTGTAATAGTGAAACCAGTTGTCCCAGGTTTTCCTGAGATTTGAGAAACTCAGAGGGGCACCTCTTTCCACTCACTTAAACGTTTGCTGATTCTAAACATGCAACATGCTGCAAATTGTCATGTAAATGAACGGCCAATACAAGATAAGGGGTCTCAAGCTCATTTTGAGAATGGGTCGAATTGTGGAAAATCAGAGCTGGTCAGGGGCCCCAACAGAGACAGACTTGAAACACACTAGAATACATTTTCCTTAACCACAAAATGTATATGTAGGAGATTTTAGTTGCCAGAAGTTTTACATTTTTATGGCATATTTGGTACATTTTAAAATTATAAATTGTCCCTAGTGAATGAATGTGAGAGTGAATGGTTGTCTGTCCTTGTCCATGTCTCTGTGTCAGCCCTGCGACGAGTTGGCCACTGTCCAGGGTGTACCCCGCCTAAGGCCCAAAGTCACTGGGATAGGCTCCAGTCACCCGCGACCCCTAACGGGAATAAGCGGTAGAAAATGAATGAATGAATGAATGATATTAAGTAAGTATTGTATCATGAGGGGTCCAAAGGGGGCCACGAGAGGTACTAGCTCCCAGAGGGTGTCAGCTCGCTTTAGGATGGTTTATGATTGTACGAGAGAGAATAAAGAGAATGGTGGCAAAAAGGATAACGACATAATAATCATTCTTCACCAAACGCTGACTTTATCTTGTAAAAAACGGTATATTTCCAGTGACGATAACTTTGTTTGCTGAGCTGACAGAGTTGGCTAAACAAAACAAGCACACATTTGCATCAGCTGTTTCCTGTTTATGATGCGCGTCACTCAAAGACCCAAAGTCATATTTTTTCAGTGCCTACGGCAGCCAACTCTATCCAAACCCAAGGCATTTCACAGAAAGATGTTACAAAGTGACATAGAGGTGCAGAAAAGTGAAATAAAAGTGGAAGAAGCTGACCAAAAACACAGAAGCTGCATCTTGTTTACGCAAGTTTTATCCACGTCTTACAGAACACAACGTGAAATTAATAAACTTATTTTTATGAATCAAGGAGATCTGACGCATAAAAAAGAGTGGAATTCAGGTACGATTTAGATTTTATTTATGAAGACAACATACATGTTTGGGTGACGTCAGCTGCTCACATAACGGGCCCCCACAAATCTTGACCTCTGCACCGAAACGCAGTCTGCCATTAACAGAAGCGGCCCGAGCCAGACCCAAGTGAACCGGTCTGGGGGACAAGGTTTAGTGGAAACATGTCAATAAGCAAGTCCAAGCATCTGCAGCTTTAGTACTAGTGCCATTTGTTTGTTGCCTGTGAGCAAAGTATTGCAGTGCTCTGTCGCTTTATAGAAGAGAGACGGCCAAAAGAGACACAGAAGAAAGTTGGAGTGTCAGATGCACTGCCCCTGTGCGATTCACCTTCCACTCACTGATACTTCTCAACACACTGCTCTAACTCTCTGTACACAGCTGGTGCTGGTGGCTTTAGTTTTATCAGAGCATGTATTTGCAATGTTCGATTCAAAACACAATGCGGTGAAGTTTACTTGGAGAGTAAAGAGCAAATTAGCTCACCAAACAAAGTTAGTCTTCTTCCATTTAGACATTCTCTCTGACCTGATCCTGAAGCTCCTGCGCTCACATTCTGTGTGTTCCAAGTTAATTTATTTGTTCAGGAAAGCTGAAAAGTCCAGGGAGAAGAACAGAGTATCCATGCTGTGTTTATCTGTCCGCCTGATCAGCACCGCCCCAGGAGCAGCATAATAATAAAGCTTTATGGTAGTTGTAGTTTTAACGGGTTCTATACGTTTTATCGGCGTACCATTTATTATACAAATACATCATCTCATCTCACCACGAATCACCTTGAGGGCCACATTTGACCCGTGAGCTGGGAGTTTGAGATGCCTGCTTTAAACTAATATTATTAGTATTATTATATTAAGTGGAAATGGATATTTTTCATGAAACGGTAAAGACGTATAGAGTGTTATTTTTGCAAAGCTGTTAACTATACCGTACAGACTCATCTTCTTCATATTGCTCTATTGCCATTGTATTGATGCCGCCGGCTAGTATTGGTATCTTTTGAAAACATCTGCACTATAGCCCCTCACCGCGCCTTTGCTTCATCAGTCTCTTTCGAGCTGGTGTCTTGGGATGTTGTATCTCGTATGATGCCTCACTATTGCGGCGACAGTGTGTTTGTTGTAAAGTCGAGAGTGACTGATGTGACTCTATGCTATGTTATCTGTCTCCCTATCTGTTTGCTGGCCCGTCTGACGTCTGCTTGTCTCTATATTCTGTTTAGACTGCTATCAGACAAGTAAGACTCAGGGTTCTCCTCCACTGTGTGTCTGTGTGTGTGTCTGTGTGTGTGTCTGTGTGTCTGTGTCTGTGTGTGTGTCCATGTCATCTGTCTGTGTCTCTCACCAACATCAGACATTTTTAACACAATCTAGGCTCCATGGTTTACACAAAACTTGATGGTCAAATATTTTATTTTACCTACCGTATCTTTATTAAAGAAGACATTATGCTTTTTTCTTGTACTTTGTATTGAACTATAACATTAGTAGATCACCATTTTACATTTTGTTAATTGTAAATATGGTGTTTCACTGTAGCAAGCAACAGATGGACATTTAGGTGGTTTTATTTTTGAAAATGTGACAAAATCCCATATGTATCATTTCTTCTTAATTTTTTGAACAGTCTTAACTAAGTACAAATATTTTGGTGGATATGTGTAAACTGAGCTCTCAAGCCTCAATTGCAGGACAATTCCGGATTACTCAAACATGCATGAATCAATCAAAATAAAACTATAAAATGTTTGCTTACTGCTGTAAGAAGGTTAAACGCTCTTTGTCACAATAAAATAAAAAAGTATAATCCTTTGGCAGGTAAAAACATGAAACACTAAATTAGACGACTTACAAGTGACAAGCATGCTCATTAAACTCATTACACAAAACTACTTAGAGCAGTTACAGTAATCAAGACTCCCAAAAAGTCAGAAGTACCCTGGATACAAAAATAAGGCATTGATTTCCAATAATGTTTAAATGTTTTTTTTTTTTTTTTTTTTTTTTTTTTCAAATGATGAAGTAAACTCTTTCTTCCCCTTAAGATATATTGTATAAGCAGGTGTTAATGTGAAAATTAGAGCATCTAATTATAGAGCATTTTTTTCTTTGCGCAGCAGGAAATGTGCTGTCAGCATGCTAATTGTCATTAGCTTAAACGCGACTCATTGTGGTGAATATTTCGGATGCTCAGAATGCATTTGATAAGTGAGCAATGTATGTGAGCCGCTGCTTAGAGTTTAAAATAAATTTTTTTGGGTTTTTTTCACATTTTTAAGACAGGTACAGCCCCTTTTAAGGACATTTTTGTTGGTCACTGTCGCACTAATGTGTTCCCATGACATTGTGTTTTTGATAGACATCACTTTTTTGGGTAAATTTAATCTCGACCCATTGTACAGTATAATCTCATCTAGTTTATCTGTTCAAAACATAAAAATGACTAACCATGGCTACGATGAAGACACAAACATCAGAAGAACATACAGTAGTTAAGAAGAGACAGATGAAAAATATTAGCTTTACTTTGTCTTGTTGTAGTTCTTTCTCACAATAATTTCTTCGGCTCTTGGTGGGCCAATGGATTTTAACAATAATTTTTATCAAATGCCTTTTCCATCTAACTTGCCCATCTATATAAATGTTGGGGCCTCAGGTGGAAGAGGCCCTAAAGGATGTCTTCCTCAGAGGAGCACATGCACGCACTTTGCAGACCTGGACCCTCCAGGACCTGCACACAGGAATACAGATTCGGTTCCTCTCTAGATAGGGATCAGCCTCACCATGGCTTCAGAAATGCTATCTTCACCAGGCAGCTGAATTGATAATACTCCCCCCTACGCATTTTATTACAAAGGCCCAGTTTGTAAAAAGGTAATCATTTACTCTTGCTACTATCGCCTCTGAGCCATACATCTTCTGTCTTCACAGGACAAAGTTCTCCTGCTGCTATCCACGCATTTTTCCCTTTTTTATTATGATTTTTTTTTTTCTTTGCCTGTGGGTTTGTAGACTGCTACTTTTCATCACTACCTCCCGCCACCTCTGAGTTTTACACCTGGTAGAAGTTATTTTTATAGTTAAATGCATTTATTTTTGTTTGCATGTTTTGTATGCATGCTGTGTTTATGTTATGTCGGAGTTTAGTGCAACAAGGCTGAAAATGACAGTGAATGAAGGGCTAATCCCTTTGGGCACACAGCAGAATCCAATACCAAGTACCCAAATCTCATCATTTCAATTATCATATTTATCATATTTATTCATTTTCTTGCAGCCAGGCTTAATGCTGGCTCTCTCTCCCCGTCTCTTGCTCCTCTTCTGTACGTTAATCTATTTTTTCCCTTCATTGCTCTCTCCACTGGCGACATGTGAGCCTGCCAGTCATCTTGATTGACAGAGCTCAAGTGGCCTACGGAAAAGCAGCTCATTTTTCTCTTTTTTATTTTTTTGGTCAGACGTTGTGCCGAAGATGCCTGGGTCTTATCAGGAAACCCAATTTATTGCCGTTTCTCTGGGCAAAAGGGGTTGCCACTCACATTGACTGACAGCTCTCAGATTTGCTGGGCTGCAGTGGAGGGATTTCCTTTAAGTTGTTATGTTGTTCGTTTTTTCTTTAGATTGCCCTTGTACCATCTGAGATTATATGGTGCACACAGATGTACGTGCACAATCCACTCACAAAGATGTATAAATCACCTGTCTCCACTTCTGCAAACTATTTTGTTTTGGTCCAGGCTTAGCTGTGATTTTGACTGACAGTGATGTGATTGGCAGCCGTGAACAGGTCAGGATCAGCCTCACAACATCTTTGTTTAGATGGAAGTGTCGAGAAAATACAGTGATTAGAGGCTTTCAGTGAATGTGTGATAGATTTTCAGTATTGTAAGAGATACAACATGACTCATTATGATAATGTGTAGGGTTTTTTTTGGTTTGTTTTTTTTAACCTGTAATTGTATAGTATTTTATTGTAAACGTAATACATCTCCCTTTCAAAGCCCCAAAACAAGTTGCAAGTGGTTATCTTTTTGTGCTTATCCCAAGCAGGTATAAATGCTAAGGGTTGTGATTGGCAGCAAATTCACCATAAAACCCCTGCCAAACCAATCTGTACACTGCATAGAAGGGGGCAGATCCTTTATTGCCTTGATCCCATACAGAAAAATGCACAAGGCAATAGATTAAAGGGATAAAAAGGCGTTTGAATACAAATGCTATCACTGTAAAATATGTAAGGACCGAGTTATAAGCTTATTTTTCCATACGGCTCAATCCTATGCAGCCGTGTCTTTTGTTTTGAGTTTGAAAGCACTATTGTGTATGTCATCACATGAGAGTTTTTCACATGTCCCTGTCCATGCACGCATGTGAATCGTGCACGCGTGTCATCTCCCATGCGTGTGCATGTGTGTACGTTGAATATGACCTCCGAATCCTCAGGCTTATCGTGGCGGTGTTCCACATTATTGATAGCGAGCACAGATATCGACAGGCCAAGCGCCGGCAGCTTCCAGTAGCGCCGGGAAGCGGGATGGGACTTTGATATGACATATTGTGCGTCTCAGCACAAGCCATAAATAATTGTGACACGTTTTTGTATGCATGGGAAAGTCCTTGATTCAGCCTCCCATAAAAATAAACTTCTATTATGGAAGGTATTTGTCAAGTGGGTGCGTGATGGATGGCCCGGCGTTTACCCCATGGCAGGACGATGGGTTATGGATGCCCGCCGCCCCTTGCCGGGGGAGGAGTCGCACCAAGCAGCGCTGACACCAGAGTAATTACTGCCCTCCTCAACACAGCGTCGCAGGGATAGGAGAGAAGGAGGGGTGAGGGCAGAAAGCTTGTTAAACGCACCTGCACCTCTCTGACTCTGCACTGTCCTGTAATATAATCTGCATGAAGTCACGAGAGCTGGGCTGATGCGACGTGGACAGATGGATGGTTAGGTTTTGTATTGATTGACAGATTGATTGAAGTGCTGACTGATTCTTCGTGAAGAGGCTTTTTGTTTCACATGTTTCCAAGAATCAATGCAATGCACCACATTAGTTCACAGAAATGAGCCCATGGTAAAGGTCATGGTTAGAACATTCTTCATACTGTATTTGAAGGGCATGCTACAGTTTGCTCTTCATAACAGTAACAACAACTCTTTATTTATCTAACTTTATTATTATTTATGTAATAAATAAACTTTATATATTCATAACTTTAACTTGTGTTGGATGACAATACTATTCTACACATTCTACACTGGCTACTTTGTTGTGTGTAATTTTTGGGTTGTTAACGTGTTACTACTGTTCTATTGTCTAAGAAGTTAATTAGCATTTAGCTATAAACATACACATTTGCAAATACCTTCAATGCACAGTTAATAATAACATTAAGGACCTAGTTGTCTTATTTTTCTTGCTGTCAATCAAATCATTTGAAAAAAAAGCATCAGAATAATCATACTTAGGATATATATAGTTTATCACAATAAAACCAATGTTTATGTCAATATTTAAACAAAATATAAAATGTTCTAATTTGAACAATTGTAATTTTTAAGGAAACTATGTAATTTTTATTATTTCGCATATCTCAATAAATTGTAATATCTTGGCTATAATTTAGTCTACAGTATAATTAATCTCTGTTGTCAGTGGTCACCTTAGGATTCAGGTAAATGTACATTATCAAACGACCAGGGGTATAGGACATGCATGTTGCCTTTTTCTACGTTTTAATCTATCTTTGTTGTCATAAAAAGCATTGTGGTTGAGTGAAGTCCTTGAGAGACTAAATACAATTATGCATGACATCTGAGGGCCCCATCACAGTTTTAAAAAAGAGAAAAATCAATGTTCACATATTGGCCAAGTTTTTAATAAATAAAACTCATTATAATTTGCAGTTAGTGTATTTTCTTAGTGTATTGTTTTAAGGTGTTTGTGAAATTGGTCTGGTAGTTATTGCAAAAACAAACAGTACTTTATCATAATATAAGCCGTATACCTAAACTGGCTGTCTGTAAATTTGCTTGAGTTATTCTTAGGTGTATGTAGAAACCATAGGGTGTATGTTCTATTCTCACAATAGTGAATAATGAAAAAATAACAATATTAACCGAATTTGCTGGGATAAATGAACTATACACAAAATCATGTATTAGGGGTCAACGAGAAGGTTAGAATGTGGTGCTACAACCCTGCAAACAACAGGGTGTTGGTGACAGTATATTAACCAATAACATGTAGTATGTGTTTGATGTGTCTATTTTATAACTATTTTAGTTCATTGCTGCAGCACATCAATAATAAGATAAGACCCAATCAAGCCATGGCGATGTGACCTGACCTAGAAAATTCCAGTAAATGTGTGCACATTTAAGTGCTGTGTTACTTTGCATATATTCCCGGCCTTATGTGCATGCGTTCTCATGTTCCAGTGCTTATGAATATGTACAGGCATTTGCGTGTGCTAATGAGGGCATGTGTGTGCTGTGTGTCTTCATACATGTCAATCTCTGAGCCCAAGCCAGATTTAGGTGCCATCTGAGGAAGAGGAGGCAAGTGGGCGTTGGGGCAAGAGAAAGAGCCCTCTTGGACCGCTCGTACCCCGGTAGCCTGCGTGGGCCGACAGGTGGGTCTGTGGGTTCAGAGCTGGGGCGCAGAGGCAGCCTGTCAGTGGGAGTGGCACCTGTTCACCACTGCACACTCTACATCCTTACAGCTGCTCTGCCTCCTCTGTCCTCACCTCCTCTATCGCCGCTTCAACCCTACTTGCCTTATTGTTGTACGGTTTCATGCAACTTGGGCCTGTCATAGCTGGGATAGTCCAGATGTTCAGACATGCAGCTGTGAAAGAAGGTTTTGTCAGGACACAAACAATTACAGGAACATCAGCAGACTGCCTCGGTGCCACAGAGGCTGCTGTTAAATAAGATGATTGGTACAAGATGGTGTGTATAAGTCAGCTGGCACAAGATGTACACTGCGCCTCTTAAATTTACCTTTTTGGACAGATTTTACACTAAATAAAAGTGAGAAGTGACAAGTGGAAGTTTTAGCTCAACCTGGCCACTGTGGTCAGTTCAGTAGAGACATCAAAGGGTTAATTTATGTGTTTGTTGTTGTTATTTGTATCTTGTAAAAATAACAATTAGATTAGATTAATGTATTTTAAAGGGGACTGTGCAATTTCATAAAGCACATGATTAAACAAGACTGGAGAAAAAAAAATCTGACTAAACGCCATGATTTTAAAGCTGGGGTTACCACGTTTTTTTTTCTTTCTCTTAATTAATACTTTTGTGAACTTTATGAAAAAAAAATCAGACCTCCGCATCTGCTGTCTTGATCTAATTATTAAATATTGCATCTTTTCAAACTTGTAAGATCAAGCCATGTGGGTCACTATCTGACACTTTGGACACTTGATGAGATGAGATCTATTTAGGGATAGAATGCTGCTTAACTTTTGACTCTGAAAAAGCTGCTCTAAAGCTGTGCTAGTGGCAAAAAATGTCAATACTAGTGATGTGCCAAAGGTTTTGTGAGATCGAGGAATGAGTTAGAAAGGTAGAACTAAGGAACTTCCCCCTGCAGCTCTCTTGTGAAAATACACTGCCAGTAAAAAGACGCAATTGCTTTTTTTTTTTTTATTATCGAAATAAGGAAGTACAACCACATACAAAAACGTTTCATGTTTTCAAATATAAAAAAGAGATCCAGGGTTTCTCAGGAGAGTTGTCTTCGGGTTGGCTGAAAGTTACACAGCTGATTTTCTGTGCAGTGACAATTAATAAGGTAGACA
The DNA here is from genome assembly GCA_019453435.1 of Rhinogobius similis. Lineage (NCBI taxonomy): Eukaryota > Metazoa > Chordata > Actinopteri > Gobiiformes > Gobiidae > Rhinogobius > Rhinogobius similis. The sequence goes on along the minus strand of CM033626.1, from coordinate 18,906,596 downwards.
GTTTACTTAGTTCTACTTTAAATACTTACTTCCTTATTTCACTGCTGAAAATCACAGACTCTAGCTTTAAAGGAGCAGTGAAATACATTCAGAGGACAAATAACCATACTGCAACTAGTAAGTGAAACTAGACCTTACCTCACACATCTGTGACAAAACTGTATTACACATACAAAACATAAAACATGACACTAAAGTCTAAATTCAGTTTTTTAACGTTATGTAACATGATCTAAAAACATCATAACCATACTTAAGATTGTGGACGAATCATCATGTGTATCAAAAATAGGATTTTCATCTTTAGAAATGTTTCTTTCTAAACAATTCAATGCAATTCAGCTTTTCTACACAATTATACTTCATAGATGTGTGACTGACTTTAAGCACAAATGTATGTTGCTCATTCATGACATGTTTTTCCCCTTAAGCTTAGAGCCAGCTGGTTAAGCCTCTCATGCACAGGCAAAGGCAGACATTGCTGTAGAGATGCTTGTTTGCATGGATTGGGCTCTGTTTAACCTGGTAACCCTCTCCCAGGGCACGGATAGGTTGACTGAGGCATCTGTCGGCTGCTCCAGATGTGGGGTCAGCCAGAAGAACAGGACCTAGTCAATAGGCTTAGGAGACCATCAGGGACTATCGATTGTGGCGGACAGTGAGGCCAGCTCTGCACTAATTGTTTCTTTACTAGCCTGTGGCAAAGACAACAGTCACGGGTAGAGACTCATGAATCTTACATCTGTTTTGTTGCGAAAGCACTAAGAGTTAATAGCCTTTGATTACCAAGGAGTTAGTGTGTGTGCTTGGATAATGTGTGTGTAAATTGGAGAGGCATTGAAAACACAATATTATCTGGGTATTATCTCGGCTTTGGATGTTTTATTTACACAAAGAAAATTCTATAATAAATATTTTAAACAGTTTTATGAAAAGTGTGTCTTAATAGCCAACATTATCTGAACTTTTTAGTGGGAAATTGCATTTTCTTCAAATTATTAGATGAAATTACCATGAATTAGCATCATCTGCATAATATTGTAATGGTGTCCTTGTTTGCAGTAGCATTGAAAGTATTATAAAGTAGTTAGAATAACTTAAAGGAAGGTCAGTGTGTTTTGGAGTAAGATTAATTGTGAGTCTTGTGCAGATTATTTAGTTCTTTAGTACTTTTGCCATTGCATTTGAAAGGGGACGTGCATCTAGTTCTTTACAGTTGTGTGTAAAGTTTTGTTACAAGATCCCAGAGTGATCTGTGTTTGTATTTGGCATTGTTCCGTGCATGTTGTCCTGGTGTATCTGGTCACAGTCCAGTTCTGTCCCCTCGCTGGCCCTCACTCCCCCCTGCAGTGCTCAGCCTGAACTCTCTGTGTGCAGTTTGTTTATTGCGTGCAGCAGCAGAGTTTGTTTGTGGCCGGCTGTCAGAGCGCCTGGCCCGTTGTGATGAAAGACACTTGGACCTTCCCATCCATTTCACATTTGCTCCAATCAATTATTCAACAGGACAGCCAATTAAAAATGAGGGAGAGCGGTCAGGGCCCTGCCCCCCGAAGGCCGCCACTAGACAACTCTCTCTGTGAATAATTGGTGCAATTAATTTAGCATTGAGCAATAAAGGAGTTCTCAGTCTCCGCTCGATCTCTCCTTCTTACTCCCTACTGTATATACTGCTGCAATCCACCGGTCATTACGGACACACATTTCACCACACGGACATGCAAAACATTTGCATTTGATTATATAACACTTAACACACAGGTGAACCTTTACCAAATGACCATGTTTTATTTACACTAGTGCCTAATTAGTCCACACTATAGCTATTATGTATCAAAATAGGAAACAATAGGTTTTCGTGGGTGTTTCTGCTGTAATGATCACCAGCTGGAGGTAGGGCTTTATGTGGCTTGTTATATCACTGTTACTGTCCCACACACAGACCTGCAGCTGTTCCCTCAGAGAAACACGCTTTCAACATAAACATTCTCAGGACACAGCGGGACAACGGTCGGTATCATCAACCTTACACAGACCATAAATTACCGACTTACAGCAAAATTATTCAATTTGCTTGATTCTATACATTTCTTCCCTCTTATTTTTCCTTATCTGCAATTATGGTTAATTTGCTCCTGCCCTCACACCATGGTGCTGCCGCCTGTAATGGCACACACAGTAATAAGAACACTCAGGAGATGGCTAATAGTGACAACTAAATTTCACCAGCTTTGACTTATTCAATCACCAAAAAAGCTTTATGATTGGTCCCTAAAACCCTCATCATCTTCCCCTATTGATCAAGCCTTACCTCCTTGTACCTTCCCCCTCTCTCTCCCTCACCTCCCATCTTTCTTTGATAGCCAGATTGACACTTGAGTAATTTCCCTGTCAGAGTTTGAGTGACGCATGGTAATGTGAAGACGTTTGAGAGCGGCATTACAACACAAAATAATTTCCAATTTACCGCTCATCAAAAGTGAAAAAAAAAGGGTCGAGGGAGAGTTTGGATGGAGAGAGAGAACGCTTGTGAGAGGAGAACACAACAGTGGATTTATGGCTTCAATTACTGATATTTCACATTTAGTTTAAAGCGACATGTTTTTGTAATGTGACAGGCTTCAGTGCATTTGAAAACCTCTTCAGACCTCGCCACTATCCCTCTTCTTCTTGTGGTGTTTTTTTCCTCCCTGCTCTCCTCCAATTCCTCCCTCGTCGAGAGATAATGAAAGGGCGAATCAAACATGAAGAGGGGCAGTGGAGGGAGGGGCAGAGGGAGAGAATGATAGCTGTGACTCTGCAGCCTGTTTAAGGAGCGGAGGAGGGCAGGGGAGATGAGGCCGGATGCTTTGAGGTGCAGATGGATGTGGCCATCTCTGTCCACCTGTCATACACCACTCAACTCTCAAACCCACATAAAGCGTGTTTTACCACTGATTATTTGGCTTGTCCAAAAACATACAATATGCAATGTGCAGTGAATGAACAGGCCAAAATAACCATTGAACAGGCTGAATGGTATGATCTGATATGCAACATTTTAATATTAATTATATCATTGTAAAGAATGCTACAAAAAGAGCTGATTAAAAAAATAATAATAATTGTAAACTTTGTAATATTTCTGCATGTTTTTTTTTTACAGAAATTTCACATTTGTCTGACATGTTTTAACAAATTTCTGTTGAATTGATTTAATATCCTCCGAAATATTGTTATCGGGATACTCCAAAAATATAGAGATATTCATTTTTGTCAATATAGCCCGCTCCTAGGTTCTATAAATAAACAAGGCTACCCTTTAAGTATTGAGCATATTTGTTTTTGATGGTAAACTTGGAGCTCACATCACTCTCATTTTGTTTTAGAGAAAGATGTTTTTTTTTCTTCAATTTAGCAACATTTTGTACTCCTCTCACCTGTATCTTCCTGAGTGAACTTATTCACACCAGCAGGTACAAGTGTGACCTCCTATGGCGTGCTCCGTTTGCGTATGTGTCTGCTGAACCCCCTGCCCTGATCCAGCTGTTAACGCACCCCGGCAGAGATTGATAAGTTGATGTTTAGAGCTCTTTGTTTGACGAGCCTCCTGCAGTGAGAGGAAAACAACACCTGCTTGTCACAACATGCTCTGTACACACTTGTCTGTCAGCAAAAACTCGACAGACATGCAGAGTGATTAAGGAACACACTAGTAGAGTTAAGATCTGAGTTTGGAAATTCATTTAGAACTCAAATAATACTGTTCTCTGTGGCTCCCAGTACAATAAAAAACTTCAGGTGTTACAGTCTGTTCAGTGTTTAAAATGGCGCAGGTTTGGTTTTAGTGGTGATTGTAACGTTATACAATGTAATTAATATACGTATTGCTTTATATCTCCTTCATTCTTCCAGTTTAGAAATTGCTTGATTGATGTAAATCCAAAAAGCATTGATGTACATTCTTTGTATAGTTTAAATACTACTGCATATTGACATTCATATGGCTTTAAAGTGTTATACAGTTATTCCATTACATACAATTATTATCACACTATAAACTATATGTATTGGTTTTTCTTTCTGTCTTGGTTTGGGCCAGAGCTGTAGCTTTAGAAGTAGCTGTGCTGTGGTGTGTGGTCCAGTCAGGAGTCATGTGCTATCCCCAGTGGAGTTCTTTTTTTCTTTTGGAGAGCGTTTGTGCTTGAGCCCAGTTCTGCCAACACTACAGTGAACACTGCACACTCTCTGAGATACAAAGAGACATGACTGGCTGTCACTCTGCTGCTCTGAACATGTGACAGTGCCAGCAGCTGGTGATGCATGTTTGGCACACTCTGTAGGTGTACATACGTCCAGGCTTATAAGATGTGTGTCTATGAGTGTGCCTGGTGATGCCATATGCCTCTTTTCCCTGGATTCAGCTTTGTATCAGCCCCAAAAGCAAAGTCACAGCAAACCAAGATGCAGCCGTCTACACATTGCAGTTATCCCACAAGTCATTTTTATATTCTAAAAAAACAAGGTATCCACCAATGAGAAAGATGGAATGTAAAACCCACTGAAAAGCAGAGAGGTTTTTATGCATGCATGTGTGATCCCATGTGGTTTTTCTAGTTCTGGACCGTGACACTTTATCCGTCCTCTATTAGAATCCCTGAATCCAAACTTGTGGTATTCAATCATTTTGATTAAAAGCTGCAGTCTCTAACAGAAGTGTTGGGAGTGGAGCTGCACGGCGGCCCGCTACGTTTGAGAATTCATATATTTTCATAAACTTTTAACAATGTCAATGAGACACGTCTTCAATCTTTGGCCGCGCGACGGCGGGGCATTCAATCTTTCTTTAGCTTTTCGACAGAAAATTTGAATACGACTGCAATGTTATTAATGTGACAGTTCATATGGTGGGCTTCATGGGGGATTTGTGAGGGCTTTTTTATTAGTTTTGGAGACACTTGAAGCAGAGAAAGAAGGAAAGAGAAGAAACGCTCTGTTAGGTCAAACGCAGCTGGAGGGGCCTGAATTGCCAGCTTGCAGTGACGTGGACATTTTAATTTTGCACGCCCAATTAACAACACTAACTAACCAGGAACATTAATTTCTGCAACTGTCTCACTAATAGAAAACCAAATGTAGTTTTGGTCCTGTTGTGGATCTTTCATTTATTTATCATTTCATATTGGTGGTCCTACCCTTCTCATTTTTATTGAATACATGTAAATCAATATTACTCTAATCCTGATTTATATAGAGGCACACCTAGCTCAGACGTGACTCTATGTTGTTTTGGAATATGAGGGTGTCATACAGCCATCTAAATGAGAATGTCCCCAATAGTTGTGCAGACTTGGAGACATGATCATTGAAAGTGACCCTGGCGTGAGTGTTTAAGCCACATGACTTTGAGTCCATCATACATGGATTGATGGGAGGTTAAATATAGCCTGATGCAGAGCAGTGCATCTGATTGCCCTTGATGCTGCAAAGAGCAAACCCTGGCTAATATGAAATGGTTTGTCAATGCCAGATCAATGTGTACATCTTAAATGAATGCACACTGGCTACATAATCCATAACTGTAGGTAGGCTGAGCGGCTGAGCGCAGTATTGAGTGTCTGTTGCCTTTGACACATCTTTGGTGTCATGGGTGGTGCCATGAAGGCGCCTGAGAAACGGGCCAGTCCTCATTCATATAGCTTTTATTACCTTTCTCTGGTTACACACCATAACGCAAGCCATTTTATCAGCATTACCATCACTGATGCACAGACACTATCCATCTGTCAATATGCTAACTCCGCTTATTGACTTTACTCATTTTTATGACAATCACATGTGGTCTAAAGCTGTTGAGTAGACATAATGGGCTTTCCAGCTCATTATTAGTTTTAGGAATATATTTCAGTGATACATATTTCTTCTTTTTACCATTCATTGTGTATAGCCGCAAGCAGTGAATCCTAAATCCTCATTAAAGTATTTACATGGCCAGTAAAAATCATCAATTCAGTAGTCAGAAAACCCAGTAATTGGATCTGATTTTTGTTGGTGTGTGTGTGATCCGTGCACAAAAGTAATTTGACAATCAAAAACACCGGATGACATTTGTCTGTTAATCAATAGATTTTTGTAGGTTGTTGTATTTGAATGACGAAGTACAATACATTTTTAAAGCTAAATCTTTAACATTTTCTCTTTTATTTTGGTCACATTAGTTTGTCCTTTTTTACACAATTTTCCTTGTCTAAACTAAAATCAGAAAAAAACCCTGATTACTCACATTAAATCTGTTTACGTGACATTTCAATAATCTGATAACTCCAGAGATTGGCTAATGATCAGATTGCATGTATGTACACATAGCCAGTGACTCAGAGTTGCCTGTAATAAAAAATATGTCTGATTATAGAGTGTCAATAAGTGTCAAACAGCATATTTTAGTTGAGAACTTAAACAATACTAGATAGATCTGCTCTATTTGTAGTCCAGTACCAGCCACATGCTTCTCTCGAGCACCTGAGCACATTACATGTTTGCTGTTGTATCTTAACACCATATTGTGTGCATGTTCCACTTAGCCACCCTCTCCTTTGCACACTGCCTGTGTAATGTTTTTTCTTTTTGCTTGACTTGTGGACCCTCCCTTACTCTGAGCGCTCCACTCTCAGACTCTGCTTGTGAATCGCCGGGCCGTTGTCAGGAGAATGAATGGAGTCCGTCGCCCCCAGTGAAAACCTGGCCAGACACGGAGCGCTAACCCACTGGATAACAGATAGACACAGACACCCCACATCCCTTTTGGGGATTTAAAAGCGGGGTTCGGCTCTCCGTCTGTGTGTGTTGTGGCTATGTGTGTTCCAAAAGGGGATCGCATGGTCGTTTGTAACCCTGGCACTCTCATAGCACCTGCTGCCCAACCCAGGCAGCCTAGTAATGATGCAGACTGATGATGTTAATAAGAGGAGGTGCCCCCCTTGGCTACAGAGCTCCGGCAGCATACATGCACCCAGTTATCCACAAGTAAAGCCACCAATGGACACGCAACCCAAATGTCAAAAAGTTGTATATGGAAATAAATGGATTTCTAAATTCTAAATGCCTATTTGAACCACATTATATCATATGAAGTTGCCCATTTGTGAGTTTAATTATTTTTTATTTAATCCCTCTACTTTGACGTATTTCAAAAATGTGGGACCATGGTCAAGAACCAGTCCCATTTCATTCCAGTGTTTTTGGAATGTACTGCTGCCCTTTCTTCAGATAAAAAAGCCCATTACTTCCTTTATATTATTGTACATGATATTTGTGATAACTTTTGATATTTTGTGATTGTTGCTTTTCGTTTTTAATTACAAAGCATCTGAACTTTTTAGAACTGGGTTGAACATAGACTCTGCTGGGGATGCGTCATCCGCGTGCAGTAGCTGTACATAGACTGTAGCCCCATACATAATCTTGTATTCGACTTGGGAGTTAGAGGAAACACTAGCTTACTATCTGAGCAAAGATAAAGAAATAATAATGGAAATAAAAATGTGTTTGAGCATGTGGGTGCAATCTTTCTGCTGGAAGGTACAAAGACAATTATCACCTACAGGGCTGTCCTCATGCATGTAGCAATGCTCTGTCTCTTTTTATTTAAGAGATAAACATCAGTAATTGGAGGTTGATGTACGGTTTGCCTGCTGCACTTACAGGTACATATATATACAATTGCACTGTTTTAATCTTGGGCTTTTGGGGGATTGGACAAATAATCTCTTTCCTGGTACGGTGCATGTCTCCTAGCACAGATCGCTAGTTGCTTTGTGCCTTCTTTTTTATGTGGTCCCATAGTCCTGAAGAATTGATAGAGTCACTGTGTGCATTCCGGCAATGTCAGCACTGCACTTTCACTCCTTCTCTCTCCTCTCCACTCTCTTCCCGCACCAGGTAAACATATTTTTGCAGAAAAGCTGACGGAGAGCTTGTTTTAACAACCTCAAGGTCAGCGAGTCAAAGCGCACAGTCGTCATGCCGCCTCGTTGCGTGGCGTTGGGGGCCTCGGCATGAGCTTGTCTGCATGTGTGTTAGCGCGTATGGCATCTCTATGGCAGATTTATTCCTCACATAGCACCCTCAATAATTCAGAACCAGTGCCACTGTCTCCACCGCTGCTCCCTGTGTCATTATGGAGCAGGGCTAAATGCCACCAGGCCTTAGTCCATCTCTCCAACATGCAGACATGCTGTTCCTCTGCCCCACTTAGTTATGCCCACACACCTTAGCAGACTGTGTGAAGGGGCTAGTAAAACCATTTGTGTACATGTGCACTACCTAGAAAGAGCAATACCAGCAGACTTACAGTTTTTTCAATCGTTTTGACACACTTCTCCATTCAAAATTGACATTTGCAAAACAGCTGTCAAAACTCTAAACTGAGTTTCAGTTTTCCTAAACAAAATTTTTGCCCAGCAAAATACGGATTCACATTTTCAACTAATACATTGTGTCTTAGTTCTTACTTACCATCAAAACTCTCAAATTTTGACATTGAAGCTCAGAATTCTTGCTCTCTGTGACCAAAGTGATCAATGGTTTAGTGCAGTCGGCAATTTGAGTTCACATTTTGTGTGACGCCCCAATGTGACTTTGGGGCTGGAGGATTTTTTTTCTCTGAATCCAGTCTCTATTTTAGAACTTTTTTGGAGGGAAATTTAATTTAAATAAATGTACAGTATGTTATGATATGCTGTATGGATTTAATTTGATCAAAATATCAATGCTGAAGAAAATTGATTGAGAGAGGTCAGAAAGGCAAATACATCAACGCTGCTTAAATAGATATAGATATAGATATAGATATAGATATAGATATAGATATAGATATAGATATAGATATAGATATAGATAGGTACAACAGCGTGTTTCTGTTCCTGCCAATATCCAGCAACTTCTGTTTGGTGATTGTTATATTTTGATACTGATGCCATTTTGATTTGTAAACACAGGACCTTTAACTTGTAACTAAAGAAGTATATCACATGTTCCTCTTGGGAATAACTCAGTTTTCTATTATGTGAACCACCAAAGGACTTTTGATCAGATTAAGCTCTAAAGTGGTCATAAACACATTAAAGTATCAGTAAGTCACTTCCTATGTTGGCGCCCTCTTTTATGGCCTGTCAATGCCTCCTCACTGCAGTGCAGGGCTGTTTTAACCCCCCTGACCTGCTCCTAGCCCTGCTTAACTGTGTTCTGGACATCCGTGACTCCTCTGGTATTACGGAGCTCCTTCAATCTCTCCCATCGATCCGGCTCCCCCTCTGTTGCTATGTGCTTCACCCTCTCTCTGACCCTCCTCTGCTGCCTCATAGCCTGTCTCGTAATGTGCCCTGTGCTGTGCCCTGTGATGCGTGCGTGTGTGTGTGTGCGCGCCGCTGACCTGAGTGATGAGTGGTGACCCTCTGGCTGGCGCCTGCCGTCCTCCTCACTCCTATTGATTAGATCTGAGGTTTCATACAGTAGCCACATCACGTGACTCTGTCATTTACTGTCTCTCCACTGTCTCCAACCTGTCCTCCACACACAAGCATTGGCCAGTCACATCGGAGGCACACTTATAAGTGAAGAGCTCGTCGCTGCTAATGAATGTGAGGTAGGCTAAAGGGTCAGATTCCATATTGCTTGTATGAACATACACTGGCATCCAGGAAAATGGGTTTAATTAAGAGACAACAGATGCTGTAGCTACACTGTGAGTCAGCAGTAGAGGCAAGTGTGAGTGAAGGATCAGAAAGAAACACAGATACAGCTGTCAGTGTGAATGTCTCCGGGTTTGATTTGATGGATTTGCAAGTCTTTCATTACTCAACATGCCGGGTCGCTTCCTGTTCCTGTGCGCTTTGGTAAACAGCGTTCAAAATCCAGACCTATGAGCGTGCTGCTGTGCCTCTCCCACTCAGTCTATGCCACAGTAATGCTCAGGTTAAGTGTAGTTGCAGGCTATTATACATCATTAGGGTAAGTAAGGCACAGGCAGCGCGGCAAGAGAAATGGAGTCTTTTCCATTCCTCACCGGCCATGGCTCAAATAGGGCCCAGCGTCACACATACACACAGTAGTAAATGCACACTGCACTGGGTCACTTATCCTTTCAGTCAGTCACAAATCACCTTGTCAATCAGCCTGCTTTATAGGAACTAAATCCTCCTGATCGCCGCAAGTCAGTACGGCCTGCCACTCTCCTGCCACAGCGGAAATTAAATGTTCTTAATGGGAGCATGGGAGTGTTTTATTGTGTTTTCACATTTTATGATACATGTTTTACACAGAGAACGCTGGATCCAGAGTGTGGTAATTTCTTCTAACCGCATCAATTAGAGTCAGCCTGCTACATGAGCCAGATATGGGCCTTTCATTAAATTGAGAGATTACGCATACAGTATGATAGATAGGATGCAATTTATTTTTGTGTTTTTGTGACATTGATTAATAATAAATCCATTGCTAATGCCATTTTATCTAGTTAATAATTTAGTGCTTATTTGGAGGGATTCCTCATTCCTCATTTCTTATTCCAGACTTAGTTGGGAAGCAATGATTCTTAATGACTACGCCAGCAAATTTAACAGTTGAATACAAAGAATAATGGATCTGAATTTCAGGCTACAAACTTGCTATTGATTTGGTAATAAAACCAAAAATAGATCCGAGTGCACTTTGACAAGGTGTATTTATCATACCTCAATAAGGTATGTTTACATGAACGCCAGGAAAACAGGATAAGTAGCCTGGTCCAGGTTAAACAGATTTCTTTTTTTAAATAATTGAGGCGTCTTGATTCGAATCTCAGACATCCCAATAATGTGGAGAAGTTGGAGTGTAGTCATATTGATGCTGCATATAACCGCGTAGTTTGATCGCACTATGTGAGCAGACTAGGAGAGGCATTCAACTGCATGCAGTAAGAAACAGGGACAAAAATAATATATTAGACATGAGTTTAGACATGTACTCACTCGTTTTAGATCAGCAGAGTTGACAAACTACCTCCACGGATTAGTATGGGTTGTTTTGTTTTAGTGTGCTTTGTGAAAGTAAAAAGCTTCAATGTACTTACAGTATTTCCGCTGCAGAAAGCAAGACACAACTTATGAACAACACAGTTCCTAGCGTGCTCCATGTAAATGAGTTGTCGTATGAATGTTTTGCCAAAGTATGATTGCCGCTTTTATTAACAATTATAGGCGCAAAGTTTTAGTGCTAATGCTAAATTGATTGACATACCTAATGGTCTCATAGCTCCCGCTCACACCTAATCGGCTCTTTTAGTTGCATGACTGGGACAAAGGTGGTCTGACAGGTTTTGAGGCAAAGACGAATTGAGTTTTTTTTGTGCATGTAAACATAGCATAGTAAGTAAGTAAACAAGCATAGTAACTTTGCACTCTGCATGTCTGCAAGGTTGTTGTTTTTGTGGCTTTATCAGCAACAGATGTCTTTCTGAGATAAATTCTTGGTCTTGCTTTTAGTGTTCCCAAAGTATTCAAATTATCTTCTTCATATCAATTACCCAAAGTTACTGTTTCGAATGCGAAAAGCTTTTTATGTGGACGCAGCCTGTGCTGTGCCAAATGAGCCTGAACAAATGCCCCTTGTTGCTGCTTCTCCTCCGTCTTGTAGAGGGATACTCTGCTGTCCGCTGACCAGGGAGAGCACACCTCGGCTGGGTGCTGCGCGACAGCCACTGGCCTGGGTGGCAAGGCTCCACCAACTCGAGTGATAGATGAAGCAGGGCAAGAAAAAGACTAATTGTTCTCATTACAGTACAAATAAAAATCAATAGCTATCAAAGTGAGGAGGAGGTTCTAGCAGTCTTGAAGAGCATTGTAGTTATTGCATGGCAGTGGATTTAGTGGGAATTACAAGTGGCAAAGGCTCTCCAGTACCGATCACATTTGAATGCTAATTTCGATAAAGGACAGTTAGATTAATAGATGTGGCCGTTCAGCGCTGGTCCCTTTTCCCCAGTATAAAGGCAGTTGTGTGGGTGTTGGAGACTGAAGTCCAAAATGCAATTAAAATGGAAAACACAAGGCAAGAAAGCATAGATATTTCACATTTTTCCGAATTATAGAAGGAAATTTTATTATCAAGGGAGCATAATTTACACAGGCAATTACAAGGTTAATACATCTTCAACATCCCTCCTTAAAGCCCTCTTATATTTGTTCAGGGATCTTGTTCTTGTATTTTAGTTTAATTGGCTATATGTGGAGGGCTACACAGAAGGTCTACAGACAAGCACACACAAATATGCACACTACCGGGCATGTATAGCAGCATTCAAGAGAAATGTATTATTTATCTTGGAATTAACAATCTATGAGTCCAAGGTAAAGTAATTAAAGTTAAATGTTTATAATGATCTTGTTCTTGATTGTTACTGATAGCTGTATTGTTAAAGTTATGTTCCATGCTGCTGTGTTTGTCTATTGGCATAATATTGTTACATTCGGATAAAAAACGAGAAATGAGCTATTTTCAAAAGTAGAAGTAGAGGTGAATATTGAAATCAAAATAATAAAACACATTTCAGGTTAATTTTTAGGTTAATTTTCAATGTTAATTTTGTCAATAATGCCCACCCATAGTCATTGTGACAGGAAGATTCAAGTTTTCTATGACACTTGCTTGTCTCATTTCCTTGTGCATGTGGATGCACGAGCCTGTTCTCAGTTTGGTTTGTTTGTTTTATTTGTTTGTTGTTTTTTGCTAATTTTATACAGCCTTTCTGGACATTCTGATTCTTAATCATCATTATAACAATACAAATGTGTTTACCTATGTTCAAACTGTGAAATAAGGGAGCAGGTGTTTCTAACTCATACCTAGGTCTCACAAACCATTTGACACATAACTATTATTCACATGCATACTTTTTGGCCACAATCACAGCTTTAGAACAGCTTTTTCAGACACAAAAGTGAAGCAGATCCAATCAGCTCTCATTCCAAAGCGCTGTTGCTCACATGGCTCTTTCTTACAAGTTTGAAAAGAAAAAATGTTATATCATTAGTTGAAGACATGCAGAGGTGTGTTTTTCCACAAAGTTATTATTTTAAAATACAATACTTTTTGGGGAGAAAAACAAAATGTACTAATTATGAGAAAAAAAGTTGAAGTACCCCCACTTTAATAGTAGCTCTTAAATATATGCTGACTTTTAATGATTATTCAGTAAACATGTCCCCAGGCCTGCCTACACATTGCATCCAGAATGTCCCTAACTTGTCAAAAGTCAGTGTTGGTGAGTGGAGCTAGGCTCAAATGCAAACATAGCGTGTGCTTGGGGAGCTGTGGAAGCGTATTGGCAGCAGTGTGAAGGCTGTGCCCAAACTAGAGTGGCTCAGGTCTGTTTTCTCTTTGACACACATGACAGCTGTGAGAGCAGGACTTCCTCTGTTTGGGAGAATACACACATGTACACTGACTTATGGGAGTATGAGGACTCTCACTCATCCACACTTTGGCCGTGTCTGAAACTTTCCTGCAGGTCAAGTTAGTAAGAGAAATAGGCAGAGATTCTCTAATGTTAAAGACTCAGTATTTAATTCTTTGTGATTTATGGAATTACTTTAATATGAGGTCTGAAACCATAAAGTGGTTTGAAGTTTAACACGTCATTGCCAATCTCCGAGTTTCTTCCCTGTCAGGTTGTTTTCTTCTGATTTAACCTGTCTTACAGCCACAGGCACCATACCGTATGATAGAAATTCAACAGTGAAGCAAATTGGCAGAGCCACAGAGGGCGGATCGACAGTGAGGAGACAAGCTGGGAAGGAGGCGGAGAGCAGAGGAGGCAGTGTGAAAGATAGAGCGCTGAGATGGAGATGATGATGATGAGGGAGGAAGAGAACGCCTGGTTTATATAACATATCCAGGACGAGCTTTGGCGCGTGTCATGGGGCTGAGCCATCAATCACTCCATCTGTGTAAAATCACAAGCTGACTCCAATATTGCTAAATATTTATACTGTCACATAGACACAGGCGTGCAGATGAAAAGAGCCATTCATTAGAGCCTTCTCAGGCCTGTCAGGCTGGAGATGGAGATTAGAGGAGCTACCTCCCACTGCGCTGCCTCTCTCCCTCAGCCCTATATATAGAGCCATCAGGACGATAAATATCTGCAGCCACACTGTAGATAAATACTGTAAATATGCAGCCAGAGCAGGACAGCACTGCAAAACACTGAGCACTGTGAGAGTAAAGTCGACCAGTGACTTGTCATGCTCAATTTTACACTTATGTAGCAAGATTGCTATTTACTTGTAATCCATTTACAAAATTGAACTAATATGTAAACATAAAGTAGTCTTATTCTTACTTGAATTTAATATAGAGCTGGGATTGGGACAGAAAAGTGTTTTTGTGATTTGTATATATTTGCTTACACAAAAAGGTCCAGAAAGTAAAATAACCGTTCTTTTAGCTTTCTCTATTGTGGGAACTGACGACACTCAGTGGAGAATATTTTCTCATTATTCTGTTCTTGCCCCATAGCTTAGTCAAGTGCTTTGATATCTAACACGCCATTATTTATTTTGACTGCCACAATGGACCACAGATCAGTGCGTAGGCCAGTCCTCGGCACAAAACGACATCAGCAACATCATCTTCACATTGTAATTAACAGAATGGGGGGAAATTTCATTTTGATTAGCGAAAAAGCTTTTATTCTCCAACTCACATTCATAATTAATCATTAAATCATGGGAGAGTGAGTGAGACAGAGTGAGGGGAGGGGGGTGCTCTGAGAAAAGAGGATAGAAGGATGAATACAACGTCAGAGAAAACGGGAAAAGGCATGTAATTATCTGTAGAAGTTCGACATCCCCTGTAAATCCACAGAGCCATCTGACATGGCTAATTAAAGAAGCAATCAAAAGGTCCACCTCTAGAGATTTTGTGAGAAAGACGAGAGAAGACAGCAACAGGACGGAGGGATGGAGCAAGGGCTCTAATGGAGAAAAGACATTGAAAAATAGGAAAATATTGTGTTATTGTTTCATACGTCAACCTCCTGTCGTCTTTTTCTATTGCGTTTTTGATTTTGGTGCGCGCATTTGGGCCGTCACACCCTGATCACTTCTGACCTTCATCTGCCCAGTGCAAAATAACTGATTTACATCGTCAGGCAAATAAGCGGTGGCCTCAGCGAACTGTAATACTATAGTCATATCTGGTTAGTCATTTTTAAAGTTGAACCGATGCTTTTCTGGGACACATAATCAGTGATGCAAGTCGGAGTCATCAGGTGGTCAGGCCTGCTCTCCTCTCTCTCGATGTGCACTGTATCAACCACCCACACCAATGCTCTTTTATCTACAGCCAACTGCTCCGATTCTCCACACGCTACTGCTAGATATGTAACGTACTAAAGGACTCCCATGTAAAACTCTGGGCACTGTTTTTGTACCTTTATAGGAATTCAAAGTTTTTTCTGTCTCGAATCCAGGAGTAGGAAGTCATTTTCCTCTCTTTCAGTGTGATGAAGGACTTTGTTGGCTCTGGCACATGTCTGGTCTAAAGATAGTTGCATAGGACTTGTGGAGTTGCTGAGCTTTACTTTTCCACTGCATGTTTTTTCAGCTTAAAGGCAGGTTGAATACAATACATCAGAAACAATTATTTTCTATAGATTCTTCTATAGATATTTATATTTGTAATATCATAGCTGAGTAGTTGTGTATAGCTTAAAATCACAATAGCCACCTTGCAGATCTTCACAAAATGTTAAATTTTAATAATCAGAAAGTGTCTTTGGGGCCAGGGTTTATAGAAGGTCAAATGTACAGGAAGTGAGAAGTTTATTTTATTTTGTCGTAGCGTGTTTTGTTGCATGTGTTGAATGTCATTAATTTGGACTCAAGTTACAGCAGAACCTGCCTCTGAAGCGATGCACGCGCAACCTGGATGCATTCCCACACATTCACGCTCTGCACCAAATCACAACATTTCTGTCCTCATCCCTTGCCTGCTCCCTGTATCAACTTAGTTTGACGCTGCTCTACAGTTTAGACAGATATAGATCTGTGTAAAAGCTGCTCATTCACATGACAGTTTACAACATTAGCCTAAAGTGTGAAACAATGCTGCAATGGCGGAATTAACATCCTCATTTACCTATTTATCTGTCATCAACTTAAAAATAATAAATAATAATAAGTTCAATAGTTCAATAATAAAGTTAGTAACTTGTAATTTACCATCAGAAACTGACTGCTTGAGGCTGTGCTGTGAGAGCGGAGGAAATGAGACACAGCTGATATCTGCTATGAAACTGTGAGCTTTATTTGTTAAAAACACAAATTACCGCGTTTAAATTGTACACAACTTTCAGCACAAAGGTTTCAAATTTGGTCTAGTTATGAAAGAGAAAGAAAACTTGTACCGGAATATACAGAGACAAATGAAATGGTCATCAGTCAATGAAAGACAAGCAGATTGACCAACTTTCACAGGAAGTGTAACTAAAATGTATTTATTATAACTGTCAGCAATAGTAGATAAAGTAGATAAAGCAAACTGTTTTACCTCTGCTTGAATTGTCAGGAGGTAGATGATTAAAGGATACAGAGAAATGACACAATAGGCATTTTGTATAGTTGATGAGAAGAACTGTGTCTGGCCTCTTCACCTTTACCCTGTCCGTCCTTTGCCCTCCCTCTGGGGACAAAGACCTAAGAGACACAAGGCGCAGCAGCAATAGTGAAGCAGATTAGTCCTCAGCAGGTTGTCCTCTGTCAGCAGAAACAGGGCCCAGAGCAGAGCAGTGACCTGTGCTCCTCTTGACCACTGGAGCCTCTCACCTGAGCCCTCTCTGCGCCGGACCTCCGTAATTATATTGTCTCTAAATTTAGATGTCACCTCCACTTTAACTGGCCATTTACTTTCTCCTTCCCTGATTTTATTATGTCACACTAGCACATTTAAACTGCATTACCAGGGTGTCAGTCACTCAGACCAATTTGTCATTTGATTTATTACTGTTTAATGTAATGTGATGTCATAAATACCCAATTGTCTTACTTATTATGGCGTTTGAAAGATTTAGTAAAGGGAATGATAAAATAGCAAAAGTGCATTGGAATTAAACAAGCTTCATCGTCAAAAATTATTCCTGAACAGATCCATAGCAGAAGTGTAGTATTTTTTTATCCTAAGAAAGGGGAGAAGCTAAACTATCAAAAAAAGTATCTCAGATTTTGTCCAACTCTTGCTGTATGGAAGACAAACTATTCAAACAAGAAATAGAACTAAACTTAAATGTTTAAAGGTTGTTATGAGATAGTGGTTGTTGTTATTTTATCTTGTAGTAAACTTAAGTAGTAGTTGAAGAACACAGCGCCTCTTGTGGCCTACAGATTCTTCACAACAAATCTCCATGAGAGAAATAAGAGTCAGCAACCCCCCCTGCCCAATTCTCCATTTCCCTGGTGGATTTCCAAGCTGCGTACAGAACTACTAAGAGCCCAGAAGGCTCGCTGTCAGTCCGTGCCCTCATTTTCTTGTGTTTATTCGTCCTTGGGGTGCGTCTCCATCTCTCTCCGTGCCCTGTCCACCCGGTGTCAATCTCGCCGCTGTATAATTGGTTGTTTTTTGGTCAGCCGGCCTGTCCTGCCTGGCTTTGATTCATGGCGTTTGTAAAGGTGACAGTAGCGGCTGTCCCTACCAGACAAAGTAGAGCCATCACTAACCGGACCTTGCTTGACCTGCTAGTTTGTGCAAACACACATACATACACACAGCTGTCCATACACATTCACGCATTGCAAAACGACCAGCGAGGAGAGAGAGAGGCAGGTAAGGTCACTGTATACACAAGACAACAAAGGACTAAGGGCAAGGCAGTGTTGTAGTCGAGTCACCAGTTTTTAAGTCCGAGTTACACTCAATTATTCAGTGTTCAAGTCACTAAAGTGTGGACCAAAGTAAAAACGTTCATGACATGTGGAAGTTATTGGTATTGTGCAACAAAAGAAATCCAAATGAATATTAAGTTAATCAATTAATTACATCATATTCAACTAATTTAGGCATTAAATAATCATTCCATGTGTGGTGAAAGAGGTTTTGTGTTTCAGGGCAAGAACTACATCAAAAGACACACAAACAATTGTCGTTACTTCAGCTTTATCTAGATCAAATACAGTAAAAAAAAAATCTCTTTTCTCAGGCCTTTTGCGATCTAAACAATTGAAAGAATAATTGCTAGATTAACCAAATAGAAAAACTGTTGTTAGTTGCTGATCTACAGTCTACCTTAAAGAAAAATGTTGTGTTGGTGTGAGACTGAAGACAGAAAACAGACAGTAGGAACAGTAATCCGTATTAGAGATGCATGAAAACTGAATTCAAACACAGCTGCTATTACATGTTCGCCAAAACACAAATCCATCCCTAAATACTGCGCCCGCACATCCTTTCATTCATACCCAGGCCTTCCCTTGTGACCTGGATTCACTCAGGACCAACACTTTATCTATTTAGCAGTGTCACCTTCAAAAGACTGCTCCTATCAAACACACCACCCACTCACTCTCCCATACCTCATGTGTTCAAATCCACCACAAATAACCGCCATATGTGTGTCACGTTCTGCCATCTCCGCCGTACTGTTTCAAGGCGCTGGCTTCATATCTATATTTGAAGGTAATGGATCGGTAAAAGGATTGTAAAGGGTTTTGTGCTGTGCTTAAGGTTGGATCCTAAGCGTTCCATGGTCTTCATATTGACCTTGTAATTGATTTGGTGGGCATGGTTTTTCATAGCTTGTTTTATGGTTTGATACGGTGTAATTGACTTAGACTGTCTTTTTGTTATTGGCTGCACTGAGATTTGGAAGGTGAAGGTGTGTTAAAATAGGCCATGTGTTAAAGAATGGTGGATGTCCCGGATAGACCAAGACTAATGTGTAGTTGTGTGATTGCATTTACTAGCTTACATTTGCAGCGGCCTGACCTGTGTTACAGCCAATGTAATTGATTGTGTGTGTGCTGGTGTCTCAGTGTTAAGGTTAATTTCTCTAACTGCTGGTAAGTGCTGTCTGACCGCTCCCCGGGCGGCCTCTCTGAGCTGAAGTAATGCCACTTAGAGCCCCCCAGGGCTCCCACCGCTGGCCAGTCCATTGATCCATTGATCGATAATTGCATCTGTAGCGTACACTGAGCACAGAGGCTCAGGAGCTGACCTGCAGCTTACACAGGCCGGCTGGCAGACTGCTGAAAGAGTAGAGTCCTTCATCGTGGCAAAGAGGACAATTTTATTTCCAATGCTCTTTTTTTTTTTTTTTTTTTGAGAGGGCTATGCAAAACATTAGAATCCTACTGTATGCGTATGACCCAGGGTTGTAAGTGAGTACAGAGTAATGGGCGGACATAGGGGGTAGGTGAAACAGACTTTTTGTAAACTGAAGCCTCAATTGCTGGACTAGCAGCATTTCTCATAAATGCATGAATCAGTCAAAAACAAGCAGTAAGCTAATGTTGCGGGACAATGTTTCAATCTCATAAAAGTCTATTTTGCTCAAATCTTCGCATACATATATATATATTTTTTTTTTTTTTTTCTTTTTCTTACATTTTGACACTTTTTTTTTGTTTTTGTTTTTTAATCCATAAACCGGTAATTCCAGGTCTGAAATGCTTTTTGTCACCATTGTGTAAGTGCTGTCCAAATGCTGAAAAATTCTTATATGAAAATAATTTGTCAATTCATCTTATATCACACGCTGTTCAGAAATGTTAATACTTGTGAATGATACAAAATGATTGACCTCTCTGCTCCATCCGCCTCATGTTGTTTTATTCCTTCCTTCAAGCAGCTTCCATCTTGTTTCAAATCACAGCCAATAAAGCAGGCTGCCTCCCTCTCCGTTATCCATCTCCCTGCTTCCTGTTAAAGCAGTCACTGAGTCAGAACACTCCAAACACATATTAAACAGGCATCAGCTCCTCGCCGCGGCCAAATCACGCTCTTCAAATGTTGTTCTTCCAACGGGAGTGCAGGACAACTGAAGAGATGGGATCTGCAACATTAACTTGATTCACGGCTGCGGCAACTGAGTGACACTCCATAAACCTCAGCGGGCCAGCACTGAGCTAATGTGAGGCGCCTCTCCACCCCCACAGCCGCAAACACATAAGACATATAGATAATAGACTGACCATAGAGGATACTGCCACCCACACGGGACAGCAATATGGCATTCACCTATAAACATGAATGATACCAGGAAGGCTTATCCATGCCTGAGTTAGCACATATTTGTATTATCATGTGGATATCACTGTGGAAAAGACGTTTTAAACTAGCCTAAAGTGCATATGACAGGTTCGATTACACATTTCACTGATGATTATGTTTAAATTTTACTAAAAATGTGCCTATTGTTCTCATGTTTGACAATTCTGATGGAGTTTATAATTGTACTTCCTGTTTGGACAATGCCTGAAAATGTGACATAGGCAGAGGTAATTCCATAACTTTTACCTAGCAACCATATCATAAAGAAAGGCTAAAATCCATATAAATTACACAATAGGTTTGAACTGACAAATAATAATTACTGATAACTTTATTTATTTGTTAAATGATTGTGAAAACTGTCTTTAAATCATATTGGCATTTTTGGATAGACTGTCGCTTATTGATCACAATGGGAAGCTGTTTTTGAACTTAGCTTTACTTCCTTTTATATGAAAAGAAAATTTTTCAAATTTTCTTCACAAAGTGGCATTTTATTGATGCAAAACGTGATAAATATTTGCCACAGTGATTATCCCACCAAACAAAGGCATAATTAGAAAAATGAGAATCTGTCATATAGGGACATTAAAAGAAAAACATAATATGGATTATTATTTTTTTTTTTTTTGAGTATTTTAAATTGCCATCTCATATTTTGGAAAAAAATAAAAAATAAATTATCACTTTAAGACCGTGTGCAACAGAAATGCTCAAATGGCGATGATTTAAGGACTTAAAACAGCAGAATATTCTCAGATAAGTGACGTATATGATCTGAAAAAACGTCACAGATCGAGGGAGTTAAACAAGAAATGTTTTTGACAGTGGGAGAGGATTTTCAATCCAGCATTCCTCAAAATGACGTGAATGCCACAAAAAACTACTCTGGCTATGTTATTGATGACAGTACATTGCTAGAACATGGTTAAATGCTCAAAAAAGTTACTGTAGCAGAATATGTGTCCTTTAAACTTTTGATCGGGACTGTATCACCACCTACATAGGCCACAACCATTCACTTACCTATAAACATAAATGGTGCCAGGAATACTTGTCCATGCATGAATCGTGTGTATTATTAAGAGGATATATGAGTTGAGGGGGTTATACAAGCAAACACACACGCAATTTTATGGTTATCCAGCAGAAAAGACCACTGTTGAGTTATTGTCCTTTCCGACTGACCTCGTGGCTCACAGTGTTTTGGCGTAGGCAGTTAGCATGGGCACATGGCTCTGTGTAAATGGGTAACCTCTGCTGCTCCAAATGCCAACTTCCTCTAGCTGTTTTCGACAGCACTGTTTCCCCTCCGCACGCTAACTACTGCACTTGTCACTTAAGAAACAAATAGTGGGGTTTGAACTCATGTTTTCTGTAGTGTCACTATTAAACAAAGGCCTACACTGAGTGACATTTTCACTGTAAAAGGCAACAAATCGAGACATGTTTTTTTTTTAGGTCAATT
This sequence comes from Rhinogobius similis, assembly GCA_019453435.1. Lineage (NCBI taxonomy): Eukaryota > Metazoa > Chordata > Actinopteri > Gobiiformes > Gobiidae > Rhinogobius > Rhinogobius similis. Next base: position 18,884,854 of record CM033626.1, on the reverse strand, counting down.
CGCAAACATTTGCAATGGTTTGCAGATCTGCACAAAAGTCTTGAACACTTTGGAAAGAGATTCAGTGGAAAAAGGAAGACATAGTGAGCACAAATAGCAGGAAGGGGAAAAAACTGTATTTTTAATTAATTAATTATTTTTAGGTAAATATAACTTTATTTGTCAACGGTTAAGCTATATCTCAAAGACGAAGTTGTATCATACCTATTGCACTGTTTGAAGATGATGCTTAAAGGAGGAATAATATGCTAAATTGGCTTTAACAGTTTAAATTCTCTGTCATTTGGTTGTATTAAATTCAACAGAGCAGCACAAAGGACTAATAAACTCACCTATCAATGTGAAAAGACATTTGCAGTCATATTTCATCTTTAGACTCTCCTTAAACTCAAAGTGGCAGCGCTGGCCACTTGCCTTCCTGTTGTTGCACTTGTTTTGGGAGCGTGCTCCTCTCCTCTGTTTACGCCAGACGAGGACAGGGCGCACCTGGGTCAGAGCACAACTTTCCGATAGCACTGTCACCCTTGTGAGTACAGGACATTAAATGTCAGCAGGAGATAGGAATATCAATGATTGATGAGTTTGTTTCTCTGTTCTTTTAGATCTCTGTGATCTTGCCTCTGCCTTTGGGGGTAAACCTTGTGCTGCTCAAATGTCAACTTTCAAGAAGTTGAAGTGTAAAATGTTTTGAAGTATGTTTTGTTGAGGTTTTGAGAAATTGTTTGACTCAGACTTAAAGGCAAAGGAAATGTTTAGGAAATGAAAGAAATTCACAGTTTAGACTGGCATGACAATGAGCCAGAGAGTGACCACAAGTGGCCAGTGTTTATGCTCTGTGTGAACTCAGGGGCTCTCAAGTCTACAGAGGCATAAAACTACAGTGTGTATCAATTGAATGATGACACCCTGTTTTTGTAACTATGACCCATAGACCCAATGTTTTTAAAGATAGATTGATAGAAGTTGGTTTCTGTCATTTTATCAAAAAAGCCCATACATGTTTGATCTAATAGCATTGGCAATCCCTTTGTCACTTAATGTGAGTGTTAATATTTTTTTTCTCAGATTAGCCCATGTGTCTAACTGAGGCGGGCACTGTTTAAACAATTTCATTTCTAACACTGTCCTATCACCTTGGAAACACCATGGCAACCTGTGATCGGAGAGGGCATCGTGTGGCTCAATTAGCACTCACTGTATCTCACACTCTTCTGCCAGCCTAATATCTCTATACCCTGTCTCTTTTCAAGCATTAAGTGACACAAATATGAAGAGTGCTATGTAACTGTGTTAGGAAATGTGTTTAAAAAGAACTAGTTGGGTATTTCACATTTGTATGACTGTTAAAATCAGCACAGTGACTTTAAAAGAAAATACAATAAAAATAAAAGACCAGAGCATTACTAGGACTAAACCTGATAATGAGATTTTTTTGAATTACACAGTAAAACAGCACTTTTAAACACATGTTTTTTTTGTCTTCCAGGTATAGTTTCCAAGTCGTTTGAGTGCCGTCTGAAGGGCCAGGGGGCGGCATTTGTAGAAACAGATCTGATGGGGTCACCTGTGCGTCGAAAATCGTCCATGGACTCAAGCCAGGATGATCCAGTCCAACAAGTCATTATCATCCAGGGCTACGGTGAAGGGGAAGTGTCCATCGACCAAGCTTTGGAGGAGTCCGCAGCTGCCACGCTACAGACTTTAGCCATGGCGGGACAAGTTGCCGAGGTGCTACATATCACAGAAGATGGACAAGTTATCGCGTCGGGCAGGGAGGTGGCTTCTGCCGGGGCGCACTTAGCCGGAGGTGGCACTCAGTATGTCGTTTTGGAGTCTGGGGAGGCCAGGGACCAGCTTGGGACCGGAGTTGCCATGAGGGGACAAAGCCACATTGTGTCCGAATCATCCACCGCCCTCGACGCCCTCCTCAGTGCCGTCACCGAAATGGGGCAACAGGAGGAGATGCAAAGCGGGGCGGCCACTGTGGTTCACGAGATGGTCGGCCCAGAGGAGAACGGCGAAGCGCTGGAAGTGGAGGTGAAGCAGGAGCAGGAGGAGGTGCAGGTGGTGGACGGTACAGGGCAGGGGGGCATGCAGGAGGTGCTCCAGCTGGCCGCGTCACAGATGATGAAGGAAGGACTGACGCAGGTGATTGTGAACAATGAGGGGACGCATTACATAGTGACGGAGCTGGATGACTGCACGTTACAAGTGGAGGAGGGTTTGTACGGGGAGGCTGAGGCGGAGCAGCAGGAGCAACAGGAGCACAAAGAGATGGTGGTCTATGTGGACGGGACGCCTCATAATGTTGTGCTGGAGGGATAACATCAGAGTTAGACATCAAAGAGTCTTCCTTTTTGTCAAAACTTAGTGACTGTTTTTTGGGTTTTTTTGCTGGTTTTGCTTTGTCATTTCGGAGTGATAAAAGCTCAGTGGATGAATTTTGGTGCTAAATGAGTTGCCCATCTTACATGTTACAATATATTTCAACTACTAGAAATGATTGTTATTATTATTATTTTATTTTTTTTGTCATTATTAGTCTCTTTCATTGTTGTAGTGAGCGGATGTTTTAAACTGCACTAAAGTTTGTCAGGCTTCCTATTTGTAAACTCAACAAATTGAGAATTACATGGATTATCTTTTCTAAAAAATAAATTAACAAGTTTTAAAAATTGTGCATGTTTTTAATCTTTTTAATGTACTTAACATGATTTGAAAAGCTTTCGCCTTTATAGCGCATGGAAAACATGGATTATTTTTTTTCCATTCTTTGACTTAATCATACATCTGACAATTTACAATCGTAAAATCACAAAATAGCCTCATCCAATATTATTTTTACGAAAGTGGTGATTCATCTACACATTTAAATATTACATTTCACATTTCAATTACATGGAGACGATGTAAAAAATATCTGATACTTAAAACCGTTCTTCTTTTCACCTGTAGTGTCTTGCTTTGAGCTCCTAACAGCTTAATATGGCGTACAATACAATCCACTATATGCCATTACAGATGCAACAAGTACATGCATCAGCTGCTAGGCCCCATCACGCTTTCTGATCACTAACACAGTCATTACCATTATCATTATCGCCATCATGATCACCATCATCCTAATCGTCATCCTCATTCTCTGCCTCCATCAGGCCCATTCTGCTCATTGCCTACAACACTCTCGTTCTTTTTTTCCCCTGCAGTATTCAGCACTGGAGGGAGAATCAATATTCATTTAGGCCCCTACACAGGGCCGCTTCTCTGATGGAGTGAGTGGGAGAACGCTATGACGGCTATACAACACAATGGCTGACCACTGGAAGCAGAGAGAGAGAGCACTTGGACCAAAAGGCATCAAAAGACCATCCCTTCACACACGCAGAGAGAAGGTGGGCTGAGGGGAAAGCGTGGAGGAGGATTACAGATGGAGGGAGAGAGATGAGGGCTGTGAAAGAGCAGTAAAACCCAAACTGCACTGTTGGATATAGTGAGGCGGACTCTTAATTTCACATAACACCTGTCTACCTTTTATTCTCTCACTTTAGTACTCAGCGCTGATGCTCACTCGCCAGCTTGGTCAGTCCACATTCACTGCCCCATGAGTCTGCAAGCAGCCGCAGTGTAAAGCCTCTATTATGTCAAACAATTGAGAAAATTACACTCAAGTGGATTGTTCTCACAATCAGGATTTGTTTTTGCTCTGTAAAATGCACACACGAGTTGACACGTCTGCGACTAATTGAGATAAGATACTACGCACTAAGAGTAAATTACATAAAACAAAAAGAAAGAAAGTTAAATGTATTCAGTTATTACATGGCCATCTTAAGAGCTCCTTTTGGACATTATATTATTAATCGTGGCAATCCCTCATTCATTCAGAAATGGTCCTGGAATGGCAGTCAAAATGTCCCCATTACAAAAAGTCTTGATTTCAAAACGTCTCAATTTCAAAAACAGTGCCTAGAAACTTTTTCTACAATGCTATCATCAAGCAAGTTTATTAAAGGTGCTCTATGGTCTATCTGATGCAGAGTCTGCTTGTCTTATGCATATGATTTTGTTTTGCTTGAAATGTTCCAAATTAAATTTGTAACATCTCCATTGAGGCAAGAAGATTACGGACCCTCCACCACAAAATATGCACAATGTACTTTCACATTTTAAACATTTCCTGCAGAAATTGTGTGCGGTTTAAGTTTATGATGTATAAATGTTTGACTAGAGGTGAAATGCATTACATAAATCTACAATCTACAGGTCAAGGTCAAGGGTCATAGCCAGAAAAGAAGTCCAACAAGTGATCTTTGTGCCTTCAGCTGCAGCAAACATTCACATTTTGAGCCTGTTCTTCTCATAAACTTTCCATGCTGCTCTGAATAGGCACATCAGTCCGTGTCCCTCTAACATCCTTGTGCATGTCGCCTTGAGTGATTGTTTACTGTATTGTGCGAACCCCAGCCTCCTACTCCCCTCCTCTCCATGTATCTCCCTAATCAGCGCTGGATGGCTCATTATTAACTGCAGCAGGCCACTCGTGTGACATGGAAGAGGCAGAAATTAGCAGCTGTCAGCCCGTGATGAGTTCATTTCCTGACAGGCCTCTGCTCTGAAGAGTGCTGCTGCAGACGAGCCGACAGCTGATGGAAACCTGCCGCCCGAGCCTAATTGGAGAACCGGAAAAGGGCAGCGAGAGGAGGGGAAGGGGACTCACATAAGCATATAGAAGGAGGACTGAGTGAGTGGGAGAAGTGGAACACAACAACAACTATGTTACAGTATATTCCTCTACCTACTTTATCACTGACATTGTGCCAGGTTGAGTACTGCAAATATCTTTGCTGATATAATATGATGTAAGTAAAGGAACAACATGTGATCATTCAGTTCTGAGTTTGAATGTAGGACCTTCAACGTCTGTACATAATTACAATATCTTTATTAATATCTAATATTAAGGAGTCATTGTAATGACTCTTTAACTTCCATGTTTATTGTTCCCCACGGGATTTATTAACTAAAACATTAAAATTATCTTAAAAGGGACATATTGCGCAAAATCAATTTTAATGAGCTTTTAATTTTGTTATTAGTTAACTCATAGTTGTATTTTGATTGATACCTGCATGTTTTAGAAATCCTGTATTTATATGCAACTAGATTTAGAAAATTCCTGTTTGCACCTACCCCCTTTCCCCGCCCACTGCTGCTTGTTACGGTGAAATGTCACATGGAAAGGCGGAGCTTATCGGTTCTCCAGTTTGGAACAGGAAGTCAGTGGGCTTGTTTCTACCAAAGAAAATGTAAAATGATGATGCATGAAAAAGCTTAAAATGTCTCGTTTAAATTTCAGGTCACCACCACGGTCAGTGTGATGCAAAGTGATGAGGACCGGGTCACCTTCAAGTCAACTGCATCTACAAAGGTTTTTCTTTTTTTTTTTTTTTTTTCTTGTTAAACACCTACTGCTATCTTTATTTTAAAATGCTATTTGTTCAAAGTAGAAGCATGTGCATTGTAGTTTTACAGCTGATCAGTACAGTTTAACCCATCATTAAAGCACAGGCAGTTATATTTCATATAATACGAAAACCCACAGGTATATTACAGTTTGCTGCACAGTTTGTTCAGAGGTGTGGACTTGAGTCAGACTTGAGGCACTATTTTAATGACTTAATAAAGTGGTAATACTTGGGACGACTTGGACTTAAAGGTCATTGACTCAGGACTTGACTTAGACTTGGAACCCTCTAACTTGAGAAGACTTGATGCATTTACATCTTTTCAAAACTATTTTCTCTTTACAGTTGATGTGATCACGACTTGTGACCTGACTTGTGGGCCATTGACTTGCTAGTGAGGTGGGCTTGACACCAAAGACTTGAGACTTGACAGCTTACCAAACCAATGTCCAACACTCAGTTAAAACAAAACTGTTTTAGAAGCTTTTTTAATGCCTATATATGTGATTTCAAGCTGATCTTTTGCAACATTTGAACCGGGTGTGCCAGGCCAATGCACTCTTTTGTACAGCACAACACCAGCCTTTAAGTCGGCCTCTCTCCCAGGGCACCTCTCATCACTCCTGGGGACATCTGAGAGGGACAACACTTTGGATGTAGCTCTCCCTCTTTCTCTCCTTCTCTCCCTGTGTTTCCGTGAGTATGATAAATATGGCAATTCAGTTTAGTCGCCATCTATAGAAAACATATCAGCCCCAGGATCATTTTCTTAATGTCTGTGCTATTACTTTGGCTTCCCTTTGGCAGTATTAGCATGCCCGGATGATATGCTCTGCTTGTGTGTGTATTTCCTCAGGGCAGCAGGTACAATTCTATTAAACCATGACTTGTTTATTTCCTGTCTGTCTCTTTCTACATGTGCCCTCGCTGCCACAAGCCCCAGTGCTTCTATGTACATACAGTGTTAAGTCTGGTATACCATCATGTATACAGCAAGGATTTAATGTTGGCTTTGGGTCACTTCTGTTGTGGTAAATCAATAGCTATTATCAAAAGGTTCAACTTGGTCCTTCTCTCATATTGGATTGTATTGAATTATGGACGAGGGGAATATTTCTTATGGATGGGTTAGCTTTATGAAAAAGGGCTTTTTGATCAATATAGTGTTTATTCCAGAAATGCACTTGAACAATGGGAGTGGCATTCAACTTTCATCCACATTTCTGTAATCCTTTGGGTCAGTCCTTGCTTAGACCTACAATTGTTTAGTCCAATTTTAGATCTGATTTAACCCTTATTTAGACTTAAAATTGTCTTGTTTTAGACCTCTCAACAAACAAGTGTTCACTTGGAAACAACATTGTCCAATCTTTCCCCACGTTTATTATTCCATTGAATTAACTCACGTGGGACATTGTAAATTCAAAGGCCATTTTCTCCAAATGCATTTTTCTCCCATAGACACAGGTGAGCGCTGAAAGTAGCACCTACTGACAGAAAAGTTCACAATCTTAACCACATATTGACAGATCGTACAGAACAAGATTTTGACAAATCCTAGAAGGAGTTGTTGATATCTAATTTGAAGCCTTATTTATTAAAGTTTTAACTCCAGAAAATTTGGTGAACTTCTCATGTTCAAGACATTCAAAAATTTCTTTGTATCTAATATAAATATAGATGTATTAATCTCAAATGCAAAATGTTATCATTTTTTACATGAAAAATACCTTATATTTACTTGAAGACATGGTAAAAAAACGTTCAATATTTTTTTTTACATTTATGTCAGTAAACTACAGAAGAAGCTTCAATTTGATACCTCTTGATTTAAGATTTGTATCTATTACTCTGCCATGTCTCACCTTAAAGGACATATATTCTGCTATAGTGAGTTTTTTCAGCTTTTCACCTTGTTCTAACAATGTTCCGTCATCAGAAACATACCTGAATTGCAGTCATCTGCATTCACGTTGTATTAGAAAATCCTCTCCAAGCGTCAAAAGCACTTCCTGCAGAACTCTCTCGATCACAATTATCAGATCATATACATCACTTATCTGAGAATCTTCTGCTGTTTTAAGTCCTTAAATGGTCACCAGACTCGTTCTGAGCATTTCTACCTTCTAAACATTATAAGCGCTACTGCTAGGCTAATCACCACATCTCTTAAAGTGATAATTATAACTAAATTGTGTACAGCACTAGGCGCCATCTGCTGGCTGGATGCACTCAGTAAGTGTCATTGCACACAGCAGAGAAAACCTTTTATTTAGCCCATAATAAACTTTTTTTTTGTTTCAAAACATGAGATGGCAAATTTAAGGTACTCAAGAGCTAATAACAATATGAAAAATGCTTAATATTTCACCTTTAGGTGGTGCATAATGTGAACAGTTAGAGAACTTCTTCAAAGTATTTTAGAACTGTTACTCTATGATGCCTTAATTAACAAAAAATTATTATATTTTTCCCCATATGACAATTACTTCCCATGTATGAGAAGGATGTTTGGGTCACGAGCATAGTCTCGGGTAAAACATGGGTCGCTCAGAGAAACTGGTTGGTAGCCAGTGCTCTAGAACAAACTTCATGTCATGTTTGTAGTTTCCCAGTTAGACATTCCTTGATGTTTATGAAAGTTAACAACAATGTAAAGTGTGCATCTTTTGAGATATAGTCTTTGGTCATTTTGTGTTACTGTAAATCAATCGTTACAGTATTTCTAAGTCACGGAATTCAGTTATTCATCTCTTCTATGGGATGTTTTGATGGAAAAAGTGAGGAGGGGGTTTCCCAGCATGGCTCTCCCTTTCTCTTACTTTCTCAATGTGGTTCTGCATCGGTGTCTTTGATCACGCTAATCCCTGCCTCAGCTCGCACCCACCGCCCCTCACTTCCCCTCACCTCCCCCGCCGTACACCGACACACACAGCTCAGCGGTGACACAAATTGACAACCAACAGCTATGTCCACATGCGTATTATTCTCCAAATTGGAGACAAATGCCAAATGCAACACCACAAAGTATTTGAACAATTAAATGAATTTTCAAATTCGTGTGGCTGTATTTGAACTCCCTTATGACTCTGTTCCTCTTCAGAATCAGAAGTGGCAGGTGTTATAAAGTGCTCATGAGTCCAACAACAGAGGGAAAGAAACTGTTCTTGTGGCGGGAGGTTCTGGTCCGGATGGACCGTAGCCTCCTGCGCACAATGCGCTGTAGTCTTGCTGTGGTGGCAAGCTGCTATGAAATCAAATCTTCAACTGTTCAGAAATATTGGACTGTTTTCAGCATTGGCATCCCACTTGACATTTAGAACTTTGTACCTGGGCCTCAAAACTCCTGCCATGGACCCAATAAATGAATATCTGGAGTATACTCTTGGTGGCAGGGAAGAAGGCCATAACAAAGAAAGGGATGATACAAATTCAATCTACAATTAAGGACTGGACCCAAATTATACCTGACATTCAAAAAAACAATTCAATTCAATTCAATAAAAAAAAAATTTACATTGAGACTTAATTTGAAAATTGACTCTTTTGGCAGACACAGAACAAAATGGAGCCGTAATTCCATTAGATGTCTTGTGTTTTTTATTAACTTTTTTTGTTCTCTCTCTTTGCATATTATGTTCTATGTTTCATGTGTTTAAAATAACAAAACAAAACAAAAACCTAAAAATCCCTGTTGTATGGGCTCCAATTGTGCCAGACACAAACAGCATCACTTTCAAAAGACCTTAAATGTTAACAAACACAAACGAGCTATAAAACTACCCAAAATTAATTTTGTGTTTTCTCTGTCGAATTCCACGTGTGTGAGAGCCAGCCCAACGCTGTAGAAATAGCAGATCTTCACTGTCAGCCTGCGATAACACCTTTCCACGGAGCTGCTGCAGCCATCTGCTTCATGTCAGCACTGCCGTATAGGGGTTAATTCTGTTGGTATATTCATTTTAGCAAAACAAACAGCGTGACAGATGAGGAAAGGGGAACGTGGAATCATACTCCAACATATTTCACAAAAAGGTGAAACTTTCGTAAGCCTAAAATAGGTCAGCATAACACAAACGAGATACAGCCAGAATGATTAAGACTGACTGGATTTGAATCAGATTCCGTTAATCTTATTTTATATCTGTTGCCAAAAACAAGAACTCTGTTTTACTAGTCAAAAGATAACTCCAGGAATTCTTGTCCTAGTGGCAAGTTTTGAATTACAGGTGCTTATTGAGAGTAAGTGCAGTTTTCTCTTGTATTTTGCGATCTCTTGCTGTGATCACCTCGACTGCCGTCACTGTCCACGCGTCTAAAACAAAACCTTCATTCACTGTTGATGGTGTGTTGATGCTTGTGGCAGTGTTAAACCATAAACAGATAGATTTGGATTTAGTCATATTTTATATTTTATATTTCACTTTTTATTTATTCACTTAAAGGATGTCCAAACAAGATTGTGAGCCCTTCAGTGTGCCGAGATTTGTCAAAGATACTCATTTACATTTGCTTGGGTAATGTTTTACGGAAACTACACTTTTCTAGGAGCATACTTTTACTCTGACTTGACTGAGTAGTGTTTTATTTGATTACAAGTATGCTTACTTGAGTTAAGTTATTGTTACTTATCCAACTGTGAGTTAAGTAAAGGGTTTATGTTGTACAATAAATGGAAGTAGCCCAAGAAGAGACATGATGCTGGAGTTCTAACGCAGCAGAGGTTTGTTAAATTCCATCAGTATGGCACCCGAGACCTGGAGACATGAACTCTAAGACATTGCAATTGTGGGCATTCTAGTCCAGTCCTGTCCAGGACGAGAGGCTGGTTTAATAAATACAAATTATGACAATATTCATATTCATATTCATACTATATTAAATCGTTAGATCATTTTTGTTTCTCACTCCTTCAGATGTGATTTTGTTCATGATTTAATGTTTTACCGTTGAAATTACATTCATTTCAAATAATAAATCAGAAAGTTACATTCAAACTGTTACTCTTTCAATTACTCTTACTTGAGTAGTAGATTCCCCAAATACATTTTTACTCTTACTTGAGTCATTTCTTGGACCACTACTTTATCCTTCGTCTTGAGTAATATTATTTTGTAACTGTACTTTTATTCTTGAGTACTATTTTTGGATATACTCTTCCCACCACTGCTTGGGCCCATCATCACAAAAGGTGACCTCAGACAAAAATGTCCACCATAATATTGCCGTTTGGCCCTGATTGATTGACTAAAACAGCGGAGGTGAAACACACTGAAACAATTTATTTTTCACCACATTTTAAAAGTTTGTTGAAAATATTTTGTCAGTTGGTTCAAAAACAAAACAGTTGGTATCCTTTACTAATTTAACACAGCCAGGCCCCATCCTGCGGTTTTGAGCTCTGACACCACTGACTAACTTCTATCTGGACTTTTTTTCTCCTCACTGTCCAAAAAAACAGGAAAAGCTGAACATTTGCAGATGAGACACATTTCACGTTAAAAACTGCACACTCTGCCCTTGTGACAAATCTCCGCTTTCATTTATTACGCTCTTGTCCAGCTGGATTCTTGTCAGTGTGTGAAATGTTTATAAATGGGCCCATATGTGTTCGCAGTTTAGCAAAAAATAAAAATGTCAAATTTTGCTGTGCTCACAAATGGCCCTCTCTTAGCCATCTCCTTAATATTTCATTTTATCTTAAGGTCTGCTGATCTCATTTGCAGGATTGAGCTTTATTGTCACTGGTGCTGAACTTTATGTGGTGTGTGCGTCGCAAATTTATAGCGCTGTCGATGGCTTGTGTCTGTGTCATTCAACAGGAGTCATATTATTGGCTAATTCGCTCATCCCCAGTGATCCGCCTTGGCATTTTCAACCGTCTAAAAACCCTACACTGGAGTTAGCCTTTAAGTATAATGCTCTTGTTGAAGAGGAACTCATAGCTTGAGAAGATTTATTTCCAAATTGATCTTAAACATATCTAGGCCTGTTATAATTTCATTGCAGATTGCCTTAGCTGCATACTTTAGTGGTTCTTGAACTGTGGGGCCAGTGCTGGTGAATCTGGTGTAGACTTGGCTTAGTCTTTATTTCCACCTCATTTGGTTCTGGTTTAGAACTACTTTATTCCAGGGTGTGTAAAAATGTCAATATATTGTGATTCATTTGGTGATGTAATATCGATATTCAAGGCCATGGTATCGGTATATCCCCATGAATATTTTGTGTATATTTTTTTTAAAAAACACGAGGCAGCACTAGAAATGTGTAGTTTATTTAGAGAGGGAAACATGTTTAAAGGAGAGATATTCTTAGTGACATTTCTCCAGCAAGCAGCTGATTCTCATTTACTTGATTTTATTTTTGAAGTTTCTACATGACCTTTTGAATCCTACATGTGTCACTCTGAGACTTGATTTTACAACTAAATACATGTAGGCGATGATAGGGGGTTGGTGAAAACAAGATTTTTTTGAACTCTCAAGCCTCAAATGACGGCCAATATAGGCTTACTCAAACACTGATGACTCAATCAAAATACAACTCTGAGTAATTTAACAATGAACAAACATTGTTCTAAGAAGGTTAAAAGCTCATGAAAGTTGATTTTGTCCCCTTTAAGTGATGCATTTGACAGCTTTGATTATTAAAATTAATTTATTTTCAGAAGAGCTTGTGCAGGCAGTGCTTTAATAAAGAAACACTGTTGTAAAAATGTAATTGTTCATTTAAAGATAGTGATATATCATTGAATATTATCCCTTTCCATATTATGATATTTCCATGATATTATCATAAGCCATATACTGTGTATTGAACTGACTCCCAGCCCCACTCGATTTCTGATTTTAATCTTGCCCTTGTTTGATCAATTGTCATTTTTGTCTTGCTTTGGAATGGGTAGGGTTTAGGATTTTGTCCAGCTACAGCCTTAGTTTTGTCTTGGTTTAGTTCTGATTCAAACCTGGTTTAACTCCCCTTAAGCTTTTTTTTATCAATACATTTTCCCTGGGTTAATCTTTAGGCTTTGTTTCTTGATTTCAGAGCACTATGTAATTGCAGCGTTCTTCTTCTGCAGCCACCCTGACCGGCTGCCTTTAACCATCTTGCATGGCAAATTGAGCCCCACATTTGTGAAGTGAAGCCCTGGGAGTCCCCTAGTGGCCCCTGCCTTGCTGTAACAAGCGTGGGGGGCCCCTGTGGTAAGTGCTCCCCCGGGATCCCCAGCTCTGATCTGGACCGTCCCTAGGGTCCTGTTAATTCCTGCCTGGCTCAGAAAAGTCTCTCCACTCTCCACTGCTCTTCTTTTTTCACAGCCCTATCCTCCTTCTACACTCTGTTCTGTAGGTGTGCGTCAAAACACTGGTCCGCTCTCATTAGAAGCCGGCTGAAGTTGTGACGCTGACAGAGATGTGCAGATCAGTGGCAGCAAAGCATCCTGGTTTGGAAAGACACTGCAACCCGCTGGTATCCACATTCAGCCTACATGTTGCCAATGACAGTTTGAGTTCTGCTGCAGAGTTAAGGTATTGTTTTGCTTCCTGACTGTTTGTAACACATCATAATGTATAGGGTTTATTGTTTGGGGTAATGCAGATGCCATATTTGCTTTATTTGACAAGTGACAGTGATGAGCAATTAGGGAATGGGAACACTGCCATGTGTCAGGTGACAATGATTTGGAGGCAGAATCAAAGTGTGGATGTTCTCCTGCTCAGACTCAAATATAAAGTTTTATGGAAGTTTATGTGAGACAAAGTGTTCCAAAGTCTCTGAAGGTCTAGTTTCTCTTTGGCCAAGTGTCCTCAAATAATCTATAACCACAATTAGTGTTGCCCTTTTGATCTTTAAACCATGTTGTGTGTGTCCATAAACACTGCCCTCCAGTCTCTCTGACCCTTTATGGACCCCCGGCCTGTAGTTGGACTCAGAAAGGCAGGATAGAGTTGGGGATTTGGAGCAAGAGGAGGGTGTGAGGGGCATGTACAGGGGGAAGGATGGGGGGAAGAGCCCAGATCATGCCGGGCGACTCCACAGGAGTGATAAGAGCGAATAAGCTGTCAGTGTGGGCGTTGGATGGGTCTTATTGTTCATATTTAGATGGAGGAACAATGGTGGGGTGTCAGGCGCCTATAGTTCATAATCTGCTGATGCTGACCAAGTGTCAGTGTGATCCATGAGCGCAGAGGCTCCTGAATCCTTAAGCAATCCCCCATAGGAATGTCATGGGGGAGAGTACAAATGGGACAGCATCTGCTGGACTATAGATAGATAGGTAAAGTAAGAGGGGCGGGGGAGAGGGGATGGAAGGGCACGAAGACAAGACAGAACAACCGAAACAAAACTGGGGAGAAGATAAAAAGGCAAAATTAGTAAGGAATTTCCAGAAAAAGCAACTGAGCGCTTTCGTTGCACAAATGAAAGCAGCTAATTGTGAACAAGTGCAGCGTCTGAGCAGAGCACCTGCAGTAGAGATGGATGGGCTGAGTGAGGCAGGAGGGAGGGCCGCAGATGGAGGGAGAGGGGCTGATTGTGCACAGGCCGGAGCTGCATGAGCTCCCACCTGCAGGTGAGAGACAGGAGAATGGGCGTCAGATTAGAAGGAGGCCCTCAACTCCTTCCCCCACAATAAAGGCTTGATTCTGGGCAGAGAGATGCCCCGAGACGCCAGCGCACCCTGGAGCCGTCACACTCTATCAGACACTTTCCCTGCTCTCATTTTGATGGAAACGGCCCTCGCATGGCTTCAGCTGTGACAGATGACAATTAATGCTGATTCTCTGATGGAGATTTTTGAACAGATCGCATCAAGCTTGGGAATGTGTGTTTGTGTTTTGTGACAGCACTTTGAAGAATTGTAAAGAGCCAAGCCACGCTACACACACTCCCCCACATACACACACGCTTGAGTTCTGCGTTTGCTGGCATTCTTAAATGTGTCACAATGAAAATGCCCCTCCAGGCATTCTTCATTTACTGTCAAAACCATTAGACATGGAGGGAGAGAAAAATAAGAGATGGTATCAGTAACGCATGAGCTACAGTAATTAGCCTCCTGATGCAAGTGTGTCTATGGGTTTGCCTGTGCATCTGTTTGTGTGTTTCTGTGTGTGCGTGCGTTGTGTGTGTGTGTGTTAATGCACAACACACATAAGTTGCAGTTGCAGTATATTCTAACAACTGCTCAGGGCTCTCATCACCATCATCATCATAATAACAGTGTAAACTTGAATCACCCGAAGTCACAGATTCTCTAAATTATAATTCCCAATGACTCATGGTCATAGTATAGACTGTGCTGTTTATGGACTGGCACTAGATGTAATGGGAGCCTTGACATGCCACACTGGTTCCTGCCAGGTCCCACATCTTCCTTTTCTCCCAAGCCTTGCTCCCCGAGCGGCCATCTTAGTGCCTCCTCCTGAGTGGAACTCTGCTGTTACTGTCAGCAACATATATGTGTCTCCGTGCTTGTTCATTGTTCATGCTTTTCATATCCTGCACTCACGGGAAGCATAAGCATTTCCCCTTGCACCAATCATCCATAAAATTACAACCATCATTGACATAGATTAGTTATGTTGTTTTCTCATGCCGGCTTGTTGTGGAATTTAATGTATATTTCAGCTTAAACTAGAAGAAGCAAAAAACACTGCTTCATTCAATGAAAGAAGTTGTGAATCATAAGATTACCTGTCCATCATGACAAAATGACATTGGTGACAGCTGTATTCACGATCACGATTCCACAAGTTACCTTGGGCGCTGCCATCCGTTGTAATCCTCCTTCTGGCTGTAATAGTTTACACTGGGCAGCTGATCTCAATAGCATAAAGTTCTATATGGACTACAAAGCCATTTTCAAGATACCTAGAAACAATGTGGTGTTGACTTGTTTGTTGCATAGACAATGAACATCTTTCTCCATCTAATGATATAGTATTTTAGCGGCTTAGACTTTTGCCTTATATTCTCCAACTGAGTGAACAGAGCTCTCACTCTACCAGAAGTACCAGGTGTATAGTGGTTAGCAATTGGTTCATAGACTCTTATTTTGGAGGGTCTAAGTGCAGTTATGGAAAGTAATGACGTACAAAATTGAAAGTATTGTACAGAAGTATAATTTTTTTAGTTATCTGCACTTTACTTGAGTGTATTTTACAGTGGATATGGTTTACTTTTACTTTGCTTCATTTGAGAGCAGGTATCTATACTTCTACTCTACCACATTTTTGAAACCTTATTGTTTCAAAAATGTGGTCTGTATGGTTTGAGAGTTTACTTTTTAGCATGTTCATGGTGATGCTGACCAATGAAAAACAAACATATAAAGTTTAGAAACATTGAGAAATTGATCAAATTAGGACACTTCTCAAGATCTTAACATATCACACGTCTGCACAAATCACTTTTACTTTTTAACGCTAAAAGCACAGTTTTCACCATGTACGTAAGTACTGTTACTTAATCAGTAATTTTTGCTTCTGAATGTGTGTGCTAAGTCAACCACATGATCTACATCGTGCAGCTAGGGACTCAACAAGATCCTGGGCTTAAAATCATGGAGAAAGGTCCCAAGGAATATTACACGTTGGTCACCCTCTCCTCTTGAGTTTCCCCAAGGGCACTGAAGATGGCAGTAAGCAGTAAACTGACGACCTTACAATAACCTGATTTGACGAGATCCACAAATCTATGTACACATATTAGTCTGCTAGTTGTAGTTGACTTTTGACCTCAAACTCCTCTCTTTGTGAAGAGTGACATTTTGCCAGTCAGTCCTTTACTTTTCCAGATCCAGTTACCCAGCACGCCACAGGTTCTTCCGCACACTCCCATTGCACTGTGTTGCTTTCGGTGTCTGTTTAGCGTCAGGCCAGTGCTGCAGACGTCCAACACAAACACGCGGCAGTCAAACCAGACTACAGTTAGAGACGCTGCTGAGACTTTCCCCCCGATGCTAACTGCCAGTGACATCACAAGAGCTAAACCAGTCGCTCCCAGAGGCAGGACTTTGTAATCAGTGGTAGATCCTGATCCTGGGCTGAAACGGGACATAGACATTTGGGACAGGAGGCATACTTTTGTAATGGAAGCAACGAAATCCCTGCACTGTCGCTTAAGTAGGTCGTCTGATTGATTGATTACCACAGCTTTTGACATCTGAAAATGAATACTTGGAAACCTATATGCCCTACTTTATTCTCTCTCTCCTGCATCTTTTGTCGGCAATGCGTATATGCAGACATCTGTGAAGCTGAAAAAATTAACAAAACAGTTATTGTACTCTGAATATCCAATATGGTGACCTCAGTAAGACGACAAAGGGCCTTCCACAATACTTAACCAAAGATCAAGGAAGTTTGTGGGATAAAAGGCAGTAAACAAAACAAAAACTATGTAACCTAATGTGCTGTATTGTATTTCAGGTGTGACTTCAAACTATCTGCTAGGCTTTCTTCTTCTTTAAAATCATGAAGTGCAGGTAACATAAAATTGTTTGACAAATAAAAAATTCTAATTAGCTTACTGCATGATAAGGTACACTTTATAATGACCCTAGATAAGAAAATAAATTTAGCAAGTAGTACTAGAGCAACACATTTAAACATTAAACTAATGCATACACATTTCAATGTGTCCTTGGTCAAGACAGGATGGTCCACTCTAGTCAGCCGCGGATGCAATATTGAGGCTGTCAGTATTGCATAACTTGGTGGGCAGGTAGCCTATAGAAGGTTAATGGAGTTTTTTTTGTCCGTCATTCCCCAATTTGAGTCATTTGTGCTAGTCGTTAGCTTGAGTATATTTCAAGTATTTGAACAGATAGAAACTGGAAACAGCAGTAGACTTAGTTTCATGGTGTTTATAGAAAATGTCCATAAAATGCAGTAATCACCAAAACATTAAATAAATACATTGGTATATAAAAATTGGTATGATGAACTTCATTAATGGAAAGACATTGTCCTCAGTGTTTCTCTGCACTGATCTGTTTTCTCAGATTTATTTGAGGTTAAATGTGGTCTTTTCACAAACGTTGGGCTTGCGCAGAAGCAACTGAGCATTTGCAGATTTAATTTTGACAGAAATTTGGCACTCACTTAAATAGAGGAATCATAGTCCCTATTCATGGTTTTCAGCATTGACCATTCATTTTGAACTGTTAATTGCCAAGGCCATTTTTCATCACTCAACCATGGATAGAAAACCAGTGCCAAGGGGCAACCTGTCACGGGCACAGGGCGACCACACTGCATTTTGAACTGCAATATTTGTCGCGCTAGTTGTATATTAGCCTTTATTATCTTACTTGTCATCTTATTTTGCTAAACTGTATGAACACTGTTTCAATTCTGTCTTTCCAGGAAACCTCAGGTGTGTGTAAGAGCAGTGCAGTGGAGCTGTGGCAGCCTGTAGTGGTGGTCCCAGACTTCACTGCAGGGGAAGTAGTAGGTGCCCCATGCTTCATTGTGGATCACAGTATAAGTGTATCACAGTTGGCACTAGGCTACAGTAGTGCGCTGGCAGCCTGGGAGTTCAGTAAATGCCTCAGGGGCCTCTCCAGATCTGACTGTGGGCCAACTCAATGCTTGCATCACACTGTAGTTCTGCTCTCAGTCGCTGACCAGTGTTACTACAAGGCACTGCATCTGCACCAGGCCTCAACGCACCTTTAAAGCACTCTCTGATGTTAGCTTGTCTTACTTAAAAACACATCTTTGGTTTTATGTTTTATGCAAACATCATTAATATTTCAGTCTATATTATATGCGTCTACTTCTAAGTCGTTATGAATATTTCTTGTGCTGCTATAATTAGGAGTAGAACCGGATCTCATGCTGTACAAGATCTCACGAGATCTGTGCATACATGTGGAAAATCATCATTTTTTTCTGTGTATTTTCATGTTATTCAGAAAAAAGTAACATTTGCCGAGTTACCTGTCTTGAGAAGCTTCAGTTCCAATAAGCAGTGACAACAAAATTATTAAATGAGACTGAACAAAAATTGTATTGCAATTCATCTATTTTAAATGATGTCAACATCCAGTCTCTTGTTGCGTCTCATCCCATTCCTAATAATTATTAACACTGTTGTAACAGCTTTACTCAATGTAAAAGTTTATATGACAAAGTGTGACTAAGTAATAGCATTTATTTTTTCGTTTTGCAGCACTTATAATAGTGATTTTAATTAGGCATAAAATGTCTGTAACATGCTGCTGAATGTAACCGGCAGATGAACCTGTACAAGTGTGAAAGGACGGAGAAGAAAAGCAGAAGTGTAAACATCTGCTCTTATAATACTTTGACAAAACGATGCTCTCGCGCTCTCACTTTTCCTCTCCTCCTCTCTTTCTCTCTCCCGCTGTCTCTTACTCACAAATGTCTTGCCAAGCTCCCGTCAATTATGGATGCGCCCTATTGAAATGTTCATGGAATAGAGGTTAATAGTAGAGAACATGTTTTATTACTTAATTGAGTGGAGTTCCAGCCGGCCCTGAAAATGAGGAGTGACTGTAGGCGTTATCACAGTGCACCTTGGGTAATTATATCTAGATGGATAGAAGAAACTGAACTGTTGTTACTTGTTTTTTTTTTTGTTTTTTTTTACATCCATGCTTTATTTTTGAACTTTTTTTTAGCAAGCAAATATTTGTACAAGTAGAAGAGTCCTATACCTGAACCATGACTTGTTTTTATCTATTTATTTATTTTCAATTTAAGGCTTCCGTGTCTTAGCCGATCCTCACTTGAAACAGGATTGCACGGCACAATTAGCACATGTAACGACTTTGCAATCAAAAACAAAAACAAGCACGTTTGAAAGCACTCAGTCCTAGTGAGAGGTGTAATCATGTTCAGGGCAATTAGACAGGTTTGTTGTTGTCTGCACCCATGTTATGTACCTGTGGGACGCTGATTGACTCAACAATCCAATTAGTTTTCGTTATGTCGGCTTCACAACAGCGTACAATGGAGATGGAGACACGAGCAGCACAGGGCAACGGGGTCAAACCGTGTAAGCAGCACACATGAGTGGCTGCAGTCAATGTCAATATGCCTGTCTCCTATCAGTCTGTGTAAATAATGAATGGAGGGATTAATAAATGGAGAACAACAACATGTAAAATCTAATCTAATAATACACATGAAGATAATAGGATTTGAGTACAGAGATGCAGAGATAGAGCTAACTTTGTTCACTGGCTGGACTTTCCTTTGCTCGAAACACCGACATTTCGCTAAAGTTGGGAGTATTTTTGCTTTTCAAGGGGAAAAACTACAGGAACACTTTTTTTTCCCTTTTTTTGTTTGCACTGATATAAGCAAACGGAAATGTCCAATCTGAAGCTAAAGATGTTTTATTATTTATTTTATTCCATGGATTTATATGGGGAATTGTAACTTTTAAGACAATTTTCTCCTATTTTTTTCCCATAAGACATAAATATAAGCCCTTGAAGTAGCACCTACAGACAACAAATTTTACAATCAACAAGATTTTGACAGATTATGTAGAAGAATTTGTTGATATCTCAACAATCCTGTTTTATTAAAGTTTAACAAAAGAAATGTCCATCCTCTGTCCATGTTTCAGATTTATACGGCCCAAATATCTGACATTTTGGCCATTTTTACACATAAAATACCTTATTTTTATATGAAAACACTATGTAATGAAAAATCTGTTTGTTGAGTTTCAAACTGATCTCTAAATTTAAGCTTGTAAGATTAAGTGCCTTGCCATATTCTTCTATACTTCTATACAAACAACATTCATGGTCAGCTTACAGTTGTGTTATTATGAAAACATCCAAACTGTTCAAATATTTACAGCTGTTATGTTATTAACTACATAAACTCAAACAGCACATCTCCGGCTTTCAGGTTCAAAACATCCGAGTAATAAATCTGTCTGACCACTGCGTGCAGATAAACCTGGACGATGAGCGGTGTATGATGGAGAATCGCAGATGTTCTGAGGAGGGAAGACTCTGCTTGTGTCACACTTTATCTCTGAAAACGGATAAAGCCAGAGGAACAGTGGATCAACACTCTGCGAGGGCAAAGTCTCCATAGACTAATTATTCCTGTGACAAAGTGGAAAGTGTGCCACCATTGTCCTCGCTCCGCCCAGTCACACATGTTGGCGCCTGTAGGAAACTCTCTTTTGTGGATCACATACATTTCAAGTATAGAGGAGTAGGTGAGAGGCTGTGATTAAGCGCATAGCAGGAGGATGAAGAAGTGCTAGCATGTTGCTCACCTTTGGGGCCCTTCTTAAGTGGCTTTAAATAAGATAATAAGGGCGATGGGCAAAGAAGAGAGGACTTTGTCTGTTGGCATTAGCGCGACGGCCATGTTAGCGGTGATATCTTTGAGGGGGGATAGTGTGCCAGTAATGAGACAGGGTTGCCTTCCCTCACCGGCCTAATTAATCCTACATTTTCATAGCGTATAATCACTGCCCAGAGTGCAGACTTCTACTGGCCAGTGAAGAGAGATGTCTTAACGCTCTTTATCTGTGGGCCTATCTCTTTTCGTCTATCTCTTTTCGCACCTCTTCCTCTCGCTTCTCTATGCAATTTATTACACTGGTATCCACAGTGAAGTGAAACCTCCCAGTATGGACCTATCTGTCATCTCTACATTATCAGTATAAACACACCGCCGACCATATTGTGCTACAAGAGGCACGGGCAAATTACTATTTTTATGGGACATGATAAAGAAAATGCAGCCGTATGTTCAAATATTTTACTGTCATGAAGGAAATGGGACGAATTGAGTGCTCCAGTCGTGTTTCTATGTGTGCGTTTGGCATCAGTAATATATTGATAAGGCAAAGATCATTTATGTTCTCATAAAACCAAGCATAGAAAGGTTAAAGAATGGTAGGTTTTTGAAAGTAATGCATTGTACAAATCTATTGTTCTCATCTACAACCTTGTGCATCAATTAAATAATGATGTTCGGAGGAATCAGTCCAAAACATTTAATAATCTGTCCTTCATGGAAGTAAGTTATACATATAGTCACTGTTTTCTTCAGCTGTGCAATAAGAGCTCAAAATAGAGGTGTTATTTCATACAATTCCAGTGTAATGCATTTTTCCTTTTCTGTTAGATGCTCTGTTTGGAGTTGACACAGCAATCATCAGTCGTAGTGTGCTGTGATTTGTACATTGATTTGGCATAAATCTGGATGACCTTCTTGATGTAACACTCCCCATTTATCCATCCTTGGAACTGGCCCAAGTGATGCAAACAAGTCTGTGACCCTTGGATCAATAGCAATACAAGTATTACATTATGACAAAATGAAAGCTGATTTTTTAGCAAACACACTACTCACATCCTGTGTTAAATGCATTTTCTAAAGCACATCCAACATGGCAGACACGGTTGATGTTTTTCCTCTGTCTCTGCTGGGCTGGAAATGAGCTGCGGACCGCTATGTGTCTGTGCTCAGTGGCATTGAAGCCCTGCTGCAGAACGATCCCTGAGATGATAAAGAGAGGAAAGTGAAAAGTCACATCCTGTCACGTCTCATGATCTCTGGGCTGAAATGTGAGGCCTGCGGGGCCTTGAGGGTGACATCCTCCATATACCAACGCATTCTGACGCACAGGCTGAAGCCAAACACAGCACTGCTGGAGAGGGAGGGGTGGAGCTTACTCACAATTGTTCAGACACATTTTATTTCTTTTAGAAACAAAACGTTACCATTCATACTTGTAAACAGAATGGAACTATCTTATTGAATGCTAACAACATTCAAGTCAATCTGATTTGATAATACCAGATATTGGTGATTGGATTTTCATTCAAATACAGAATGTATGTCCAAGATTTAGGTCTAGTCCCAGACATCATCGGGTGTAAAACTATAAATCTATTCATAAGGACAAAATGGAAAAGGTAAATAAGACGCACATTCTGTTTTCTTCATGTCCTTGCACCTCCCTCTCTCTCCCTTTCTCTCTCTGTGTGTATCTCTCTCATTCCTCTCTCTCTCCTCTCCCTTTCTAATTCTCTTTCTTTCTAATTCTCTCTCTTTCTCTGTGTGTGTTTCTCTTTCTTATTCTCTTTCTCTGTTTTTGTTTCTCTCTGTGCATCTCTCTTTCTAATTTTCTCTCTATCTCACTCTATTTCTCTCTTTTTCGCTCTCTCCCTCTCCAACTCACTCACTCTGTCGCTCACTCTTTCTCTCTCTCCATGTCTCCCTCTGGCTCTCTCTGTATAACTCTCTATTACTCTATTTCTCTGTCTCTCACTAACTCTATCTCTCTTTCTAACTCTATCTCTCCTTCTCTTCTTCTCTCTCTCTCTCTCTCATTCTATCTCTCTCACACTCCTCTCGCTCACTCTCTAACACACTCTCTCTATCTCTCTCTTTCTCTCTAACGCTCTCTGTCTCTGTGTATCTCTCTCTCTCACTCTATCTATCTCTCTCCCGTTGCTGTCGTTTGTGAGACAGATACCCCAACCTCAAAGTGACAGGCCCTCAAACGACTTGGCGAAGAAACCAAGCATTAATTAAGTCATTGCCGGACTGTAATTTCCTTGAGAAGAGAAAAAATGCACAAGAAAAGGTTACTGAGACCTTTTCTGTGTCAAAATTACCATTCGTCATGAATATTAATGTACCTAATGAAGACAACCTTTGCTTCATCAAGAATGTTCTGGTGCAGGGTGCCACGCTGATAGACTCTGCCTGTTTTCTCCTTCAGTCAGGGGGAAGGAACTGGCACACATACATATACACAGGCATATATGCACATACGATTAGGTTTGTTCTTCTGAGTCTCCCACAATACATCACTTTCTTCACATTGAATAAGCACACTTTGAAAAGACAGAACAACATATTTGGCCGCTAACTATTAGGCTTTACTGTGCTCAGTAAAAAATATAGTGAAGCAGATGAATAAATAACAAAATAGATCATACTTTGATCCTTTGATCAGTAGCACCAAATGTAAAAGTGTAAATGCGTACTATATTCGATGTCACAGGCGATACAAAATTGGCCCTCCCATTGGTTTCAAAAACTAACCAACCACCCTCAGTTTATTTAAATAAAGGAGACATATTATGTAAAATTAGCTTCAATGAGCTTTTAATCTTATTACAATGGTGTTTCCTCAGCAATAGTTCACTTCTCTCAAAACAACTCAGTTTTGTATTTTGATTGATTTCTGCTTTTATTTGAGGCTTGAGTGCTCAAGAAAAGTTCTGTTTTCACCACCCGTTGCCACGTCACGTTGCCACGTCACGTTGCCACGTCACGCTGCCACGTCACGCTGCCACGTCACGTTGCCACATCACGATGCCACGTCACGTTGCCATGTCACGCTGCCACATTTCAAAAATAAAAACACATAGCTGCTTCTTTCAGTGAAGTGCTACTGTGAAGAGGTGGGGCTTATCACTTCTGCAGTTTTGAACAAGAGTCAATCGACCTGTTTCTATTACTAAGCCGTTTAAATCAATATTGCGGTTTTCAATGAACAAAGTCTAAACGATTATCTACTTATGTTACAGTTTAATATTAAGTAAAAAAAAAAAATAGCATAATATGACCTTTAATAAAATATTTCCTCCTTTATCTTTTCAATGTCGCCTATATATCTATTTTTATGTGTCAGTATTGGATACAGATTTTTAACCTCAAATGTACCAGAGACATAAATTACGTCCACTTTTTGTTCCAAAAAAAGTTGTACAAGACATCTCATTTTTATGACATTGCATATGAGCAGTTTTCAAAAAGTGGTTACAAGTGAGCCCATATCAGTCAGACATATGTACTGACAGGAGATGTTCTCATATAAAACTGTCAGTGCAACTTATACCATTTATCTTTGGCCCGACTTGGTCTTAAAAAACAATGAGGTGATGCCTTCAGGTGCCGCTCCTCCGTACACATAACCTGTAGAAGCCATCTTTGCTCTGCTCACTCCTGCTTGTCTCTGTCTCACTCTGACACATACCTCTCATTAATTCAGCCTTGTCACACAGAGACACGTTGGCATGTCTTGGCGCGTGGTGGCAGCTCGCCCTGACTGACAGTGTCTGCTGCAGGAAGATCCTCTGCTGCCAACAGTTTTGTAAAGTAACCAGGAGATAGGGAAGGGTCAGCCACAAAGACTGCTGTAAATAGTTTGCATTTATAATTAACTGCTTTTGAATTCATGGTTGTCTTATTCTTCGTGTGGATGTATCGTTTGATTGCTAATCCAGGCATGAGGACATATGTGGAAGTTTACAATTTGTGCCAGTTCTAAGCCCAATTAAATGGAGACACTGTATGCAATAACAATATGCAATGGTACTATTGATATCTAAATTATAAACACAAAAATCATATTAAAAATAATTATAATATAAAGTTTGGCAAATCCACCAAGTTTGCTAAAAATGTGACATTTCTTTTGTTGACTTGTGGCTTGAGTCATATCTCAAGCAGTTCATTACAAGATTATTGATGACATATAACTGTATATTTCTGCTGCAGATTAGAAAACTTTGCAAACTTGTTGCACTGGTCAATCTGTGTCTAAGGCAAGCAAGCAAAAGCTTTTGCCAAAAAAGCAAAAAAGCTTATAAAATCTCTTGTTTAAAGCTGTCAAAATATCTGCCTTGTTTCCATTACGCACATTTTCAGCATTATAAATGTATTATCCACCAATGAAAATATCAACTAAGAACATTAATATGTCTTGTATCACATGGCCTGTCTATAGAGAGAAGGAGAAGGCAAACTGCCAATTATTTTTAGGTATGCTTGTTCTTTAAATGTGCTCTTTCTTTCTTCTGTGACCTGCACATTTGGGAAGAAGACTTGGAACGGGTCCAGTTTGGGACAGTGAATGCAAGTGAATAAAAATTTTGTTTGCAGACAGAAGTTGTGCCAAAGAAGCGTATCGCTTGAGGGCTCCGAGCTCAAGACCGACATGAACATACAGCAAACCACACGTCAAAAAACACATAGCTTTTTTTGATCCTCTGTGCATCAGTCAAAGAGAAGAAGAAATAATTGGCTGTTTAGAAGCACAAAAAGAAAGTTGTCCTTTGTTGTGAATCTGCATAAGAGTGACTACCATACATTATCATGAATAATACATCCATATCTCCTCTATAGCTGCGGGTGGTAGGGATTAGATAAAGCGCCATAAATAAGCTTCAAAGGCTGCCGGTTGCCGTTTTGTTACACCTCGCCATAGAAGTCGCTCCCTTTAATCACAACCTTAGCCTCCGCTCGCTCGTGGGGCCCTTTTGTTGCGACTGTGCTGCAGTTGCTATTAGTCCGGGGCGTCCCTGTCTGCACACACGTATTCATTTACCTAATTAACAAGGAACTCACACT
The DNA here is from genome assembly GCA_019453435.1 of Rhinogobius similis. Classification (NCBI taxonomy): domain Eukaryota; kingdom Metazoa; phylum Chordata; class Actinopteri; order Gobiiformes; family Gobiidae; genus Rhinogobius; species Rhinogobius similis. The sequence continues at coordinate 18,859,008 of CM033626.1, read as the reverse complement.
GGGAGTCAAATGAAAGCTAGCGAGGGGGGGGGGACACAACAAAGCCCGGAGAGGAACAGCAGCTTCCTACAGATGCCCACCACTGGAGGCACCGCAGTGAGCCTATGGACGTGACTGTGTTTTGACCAGTATAATGTGCTTAATATATAGAGAAAATAACATGACAAACAGGTCTAGTTGGTTGTTTTAGTCTATCATTGTTGTTTTATTTGCTAGAATTAGAAATAAGTTGGTTTGAAGAAGTTTTTGTTTTTTGTTTGCTGTTTTATCCAGTGCAAAAGCTGCTATGAAAAGTAAGAAGTTGTTCAATAAAGCACACTAGTTCCAGGTCTAGATAGGAAATCAAGATTTTGCATCTGCAGAAAGCAGTGCCCCAGAGGATGATTGGAGTAAAAGGAATCCCACAGACAGTAAAATATACTCTAACCTTGCAGAAACTATACTTTAGGTATGCTCTTTTGTTCAACACATTCCTACTATGGCAAGGCTCATTCAGCTATACATTTAATGCACCTTTTAGAGCTAAATGAATCAGGTAGAAAATCACATATCCTGGTACCATTTTATAATAACGACGCTTCAATTGGCCTTAACAAAGCATAAACAAAGACTTAAATAATGAACATATATTTTATTAAGTGTGATGCAGGATTAGTAACTACTTAATTAAGGTTAGGGTTAGTGTTAGGAATAAAATTTAGAGTATTAGTTAAGTTATTACTAAACCTGAATCATTCTTAATAAACCATTTGTTCATTACAAATTAAGCCTTTGTTCATGCTTTATTAAGGCAGGAATAGATGTAGTTATTATCTAGTGTTACCCAAATCCTTATCCCGAGTCATCCTAAACAATGAAAGAGCAAAAACATACTATTGTGAAAAAGTAAGTAAACATTTGTAAAGCATTAGTAAAAGATTATTAATAGTATTTGCTAATGGGCTTGTGGGCATTATCTAAGACACACACACACACACACACACACACACAAAAGCTTTGAAAACAGCTTTCCGTAGTTGAAATGATCTTTTACCATTTATCTTTAATTTTACAGAAGATAGCATCAATACGTAATAGCATTCTCAATTAAGATGTTAATTTTAGTGACATTTCTAAACTTGAGCAAAAATCTTCCTGACAGTTGGCGAGGCGGCTTACGCGCTGTATCTGTGCTGGTATCTCTGTGTTCTTTGTGCCTGCTCCTCCGAGGGGCTGGACTCACAATTCCAGTCGGACGTCTTGAGCTCTGATTAGGTTTAATTAACACAGTCAGATAGATGCTTCATATCTGCTCTTATCTGGGCCTTGGACTGTCAGGTTATTTTCACCACTTATCGCCCATCTGCAGCCTAATAAAATGGTCATCCTTTTTATGTGAGGAGTTCGACGGTTATAATATTCTCTGAAATGGCAGTAATTAACAATGTAGGCAAGCACAGGTTAGTGGTGTATGGCCTCTTTTCATTAATGCTGCTTTTTCTGTACGGGTTTTCCTAAAAGGCTTTTATTACTAGTGTATGTCGAATTGTTGTGAAAGAAAAAGTTTTGAATGTTTTGTGGCACTTCGGTATCAGTGGTGGAAGAAGCACTCAGCTTTAAAGTTAAAGTACAGATACAGGAGCCAAGAACATACTGAAATAAAATTAAAATTATCACATATAAAAATCTATACTTCAGTAAAAGTTTTGAAGTACCTGTTAAACATGTACTTTAAGAATAAAAAGTATTTTACAGATTTTGAAGTGTTAATGTAGTGTAGTTTTCTTAATTTTTTCTAGTTTGTTGTATGTATATTTTTTTGCTCAAAGGCAGAATGTCACTGTGAATGTTCTAAAACCCTCAAACCATACAAAAAGTACTTTCTACTTTTCAGTCCAGTTAAAAATGTTATGGAGTAGAAGTATCTGCTCTCAAATGGAGCGATGTATCCGCTGTAAATTGTACTTAAGTGAGATCTCAAATCTCCCACAGTTTTCATGAACCGCTTTTAGAGGAAATTGTCAGAGCGATAAGGTCACGTTTGAGTGGCCGAATCAGGTATGGCCAAAACAAAATGACTCAACAGCGCCCCCTGGAAGTTGACCCTAATTAATGTTTTGACAGTAGGCCCATGGAATTTGGTAGAATGATAGAGCACACTGAGACAAGCCTAAATACACTTCACTTGGCAAATATTGTATATATATATAAATATTGTATCAAACATTTTGATTACTGACATTTCAGGAGTGTGTCCAAATAGCCAGACATGTAAAACAAAAATGCATTCAAACAGAATTGTGTGAAATTCTAAATGTTTTACTTTTGAGATATTTCAGAACCCATAGATTCTTCAACTTTTTTTTTGGAAATGTAGTTTTTTGTTTTAGATTGTACGCTAACATAAACGTCATGATATCGTCTGATTTGACTTCAAAAGCATCACAGTAAAACACTGTTTGTGATCCTGGTGCACAGCGCAGATTAATTACAGCAGCCAATTATCACCTGAAGAGAGTCGGTTGGCAGCTTGGCGTCTCTCTCTCCTCACTACTCCCTCAAAATCGGCCGCCCGTCAGCCCCCAGCAAATTAGATATGGAGCCAGAAAACATATCACCACCCAAATGCACAGTGACAACAAATCTGGGATCATGGCCGTAAACTGTATTCTCAAAAGAATAAAGAGGAATGAAGGATGTAGTCTGGTTGAAATATGTTACAAAGTGAATTTACATGAGGAGAAGATATTAAAGTTTTATCAGACTCTAACCACAAGCCGGGATACTGTGCTGCTCTCATGGCCTGGTTATGAAGTGGTTTGAGCAGGACCTGTAAAATCAGTACAAACATTGACTTACCAACACCATCAAACTAAATAGTGAATATCTGGTTGAAAAATAATAATTTTAAAGCTGCTTGAAGGTGAAGACCAAAAGATTAGAGATTAAAGCAGGGGTACCTGATGTTCAAATCACAAAATGGAGGAAGTATGTAAATATATCTAGTTCCTGGCTCTCAAACCCTTTGGCACACCGTTAATATTTACATGCATTCATTTTTTGGCGCGTGCACAACTTTAGAACAGTTTTTTTTTCAGAAGGCAAAGTGAAACTGAGATGAGGTGACAAGTGCTGCCAATCAGAGCTCTTACTTTCAGGTTGAAGAAAGATACAATACATTATTATTAGATGGAGACAATACGCAGCGGTCTCATTTTGTCAGAAAGTGCTGCTCATACAATATACTCTGTGGGGGGAAACACAAAATGTACTCAAAATAACAAGTCGGATATCAGCTTTAAGTTTGTATACAAGATAGAACAGCATCAACACATTTATTAATGGCAATATGGACTCGTGAAACTCCTGAAATCATACAAGGGAAGCTGAAACTAACCCAATTGCAGAGAATCTTGTAAAGTCGAAGGAGTAGTGCAGAGAAATTGCCGGGGTCTAAGGGCCACACTCTGGAAGAGACAGACAGAGAAGCCCATAGTAAAGGTTGAAGGGCATTTGATATAATGTTGATTTTGCTGAACTCCCATTCCCCCCTCACTTGCTCGACGACCTCCCGTGACTCCGGTGGTCTCCGTTTCCATGACGACTGGCAAAACAAGTGTCACGCTGCCGTGTTTTTTCCTCTGTCTGAGTGATGAAAATGAAGGTGGCCCCAGGATCAACACGGAGCCATATTGGCAAAAAATCAATAGTTTTTCCCCTCTGTCCTGCATCGGTCCACTAAGCTGTAACATATCAATCCATACGCGCGCACACGTTACACTGATCTCGCCGGCTTGTACGAGTTGCTGTGTGAAAGAGAGAGAGAAAAAGCGAACAAGCCTGGCCAACGCGTTTGAACCACTGCATTAAAACAATCTTTGCTTTTGATACAGAGGAGCGAGCTGACTGAACACAGACGAGATGTCAGTCCAAGATGGAGGGGTTTTGTTGTGTTGTTTTTGCTTTCTTTAAATTCTGTTTCTCATTACTGTGCTAAGCCTCAAGCGGTGAGGAGAGAAAAAGCAGGCAGAGCAACTGTGCCTGAGCCCAGGGGCCCCCAGGAGCCACGGGGGGTCCCTGCTTTGATGGAGGCCTGAGCATCATTAGAACAGATAGCATGATGGGGTCAGAAACACACAGCTACCACCGCACGGCATCAGCAGAGTTACTCATAGCATTGACAAACAAAGATGTAGCCGACCAGCGTGTTCTGTGAGACTTATGGGATAGTGATTTAGGAAAATAGCGCAAAAATAGTTTCGACTGGCTGTAGGCGAAACTGCGGCCTTTGAATGAAATATAGACTTCTACAGTAGTTTAAATACAGTTTTTGGACTCACAAAACAGGGTTAAAACAAGTGCAAAAGTGCAGGACTTTAGGATAAATGGCCTCAGTTTTACAAGAAAGCAGAAATTAATTACGTAACCTACTACTGCTCATTTTGAAAGTTCAGTGTTCATGAAAAAAATAATGTGAGCTAGCAGTTCCTTTATGGGCATCATAAAAATTATACCGTTGTACTTAAATTCTTTAATAAAGTGGATGAGAACATTTAGGCAGACTGGCATATGTTAATAAGGCTGGGAGGAGAGTGCTGTCCAAACACCTCAGAGGAGGAACTGTCCTGCGCTCAAACCTCCACTCCAAAAAGGTCAACCATATTTTTATAATAGCAGCCCGATGGCCAACCACAAATCTGTCCTCTCCATATAGACGACCACCAATGAGACGCAGTGAAATATCAGGACTAATACCTGCACCGGGCACGACCAGGTTACGACACGTTTTATAGAAGCGAGAACAGACTGAGGATTATACTTTATTGTTTATTGGCTAGACAAGGTGTAATAAGGACATGTAAGGACTAATTTAATACAGACATGAATGTAATTGGTTTCTTAGATGAAATTACTAACATCAGAAAACAGTAAAGTGTCAAAAATAATCTTCAATGGGGCAAGTTGTATTATTAAGGTAGATTAACAGTGCTGGCCCACCATTATCATGAGTTTTTGGACTGTCCTATTGTTCATAAATATTGGACTGAGATTAACAAAGCATTGCAAACTGTTTAAGTATTGGCATTTCACTTGACTTGACCACTAGGTATTTTGGCCTCAAAACTCCTGCCATGGACACAATGAACGAATACTATGGAGCATACTTTTGGCTGCAGGAAGCCATCACATAAAAATGGATGGAACTGCGCTAACAACCAAAGACTGGATTGAAATTGTAGCTGATGTTCAAAAAATTCTGACATGATTTGAAAATGTACCTTTTTGACAGACTTTGGTCTAACTGGGACAGTAACATTTCTCTGTTCTCTGTGTTATGTTCCATGTTTTCAGTTTTATGTGCTTAAATTTTAGAAATTGGAAGAAAAAAAAATGAAAATGAATGTATTGTTTTTTTTCAATTGACATATGACCAATTATCTTGATTCTTTTTATCTGTAATCCACACTGTGTTGTCGGGGTCAATCACAGCAGGGTAACTTGCGAGTTGATATATGATAAAAGACATTGAACTTATCCGCTTGGTCTGACCCAGTGTATTCCCCCTGTTTGTCTAAAAGTGAATGTTGGCTGATGTCAGATGTTGGGTTTCTGAAGGCTGCTTGTGTGTGCTCTCTCGGTGATGAGCCCCTGCCTCTGACATGGTGCTGCTCTGTTAAGGTCAGGCCCTACAGAATGTCAGGGATGATGACACGCGCTGAAAGGTTTCATCTAATCCCTCCATTTCCCTCTTCCTCCTCTGTGTCCGCCCCTCCTCCTCCATCTGCGGCCCGCTCACTCACGGGACAAGACAGACATATACCGGCCTTCACCACGGCTCTGCATCAAAACACTCTGGGATACTGCCCGGTCTGTACATGTAAACAGGGACCTGTCCCACTGGTCTGAGGGCAATCAGCAACGCCTGGGGCCATGTCTGTGTGGACTGCTCTTTACAGGACTCTATCAAGTAGCATCACTTCAGAAGCTCAGGTGGACATTTCCCTCGTGCTGTTAAGGATACTTGATCTTAAATGCACTTGATTGTACTGTAAATACATTATATATATTTATATATATATACAATATTAATAGTATCTTAAAGTAGCTGTACAGTGTTGGATTTCAGGATGTTTCTTGTGATCTTATTCAAATAATATGAAAGTGGTGACTACAGAGGTTGTTTAATAACAGAAGCTGTACAATAGTATCTTCACCCAGGGCAGGACTTTTCACCACCTTGCCACAGGAATATAATATATGAATGAGTAAACTGTGTTGACTTGTTCCAGTGCTGTTGGTTGTGTACTAGCGACAACTCTGAGGTTTTGTGTAGAAAAAAATATATACAAGTAGAATACAAGCACAGCATTTGTGATTACTTTAAACAACTAAACATTTAAGATGTGTGGCAGGCTCTTTACATATTAATTATGTTAAAATAAATACCTTACAACGATAGGTTCATGTGACATTCTAGAATCTCTATATACTTTAGTAAAGTAAAATCATTTGTTTCACAGTAGCTTAAAAAAATTGTGCCATTATGAAACCCCAAAGGTGTGACTGTTGTCAGTTGAAAGGATGTTAGAATATGAGATTAATATTCCAGGTCTGTGGACCCAATGTCTTGCAAATAACGATACATTTCAACATTTGAGAATTTCTATTTTGGACATTTCTTTCAAAAATCTCGTATAACAGACCCTTGTTCTCTATCTTGAATTATGACAGCTTCAAATTCAAGAATGTGAATGCTATTTATAATTATCTATATTTTTAAAACAAACAGCATTTGTTGATTGTTAGTTTAGTTTGTAGGCTTTGAGAGTCAAATGAAAATGGAATGGTTTTCAGGTCTGTTATACATAAAAAGACAATACTGCTTGAAAACTGCTGACATATCTGCCATTATTTATTGCTACATTTATTGAAGTCGACCAAACGTCAACAGCTATTTATGTCAAATTTAGTCATTCTTTAAAAGCTATTAGCTCTTTTACACCCAGAGGTGACCTTGAGTGTGCATGGAGGGAGAGGATGGGGTACCTGTGACTGAAGCTCTGAAAAACTTCACCTCCTGACAATCAAAAAGTAGTTTGAAAGCAAATCTAATTCTGTTATTTCAAAATAGTGGCAAATGAATTCAATTAAGCGTCTATGAAAAGAATGTTATTTACACCTTTATGAGATTACCTCGACTTAATTTCCTGGGGTTTTGAATAATTGACAAACAGCATGTGCGTACTTAACTAAGCCTCATATTATGCGCACAGTTGAACATGTCATCAGTTAATCTTAATGCTTTTTACTCCTACATTTTCCTTCATTCCTCTTCCTCTCCCCGCGCTCTGCTGCACCACACTTAACACTTATTAAATTAGCAGTCATCCAGTGATCAAACAACAAACCCTCTCCATCTCGCCGGCTGAATGACGGTAGAGGTCTCCTCAGCATCTGCTCGTGCCGAGTCTGCTCCAGAAACCCTGCTAATTATCATACAACAAGAGCGGCAAGGCATTTTGTGTGAAGGCAGCACAATTTGTTTTAAGAAGAGAAACAATGCTGGCTTCAAGATGCTCGGCTTCCCATGCACCTTCTCCGACTGTCATTTATCCTCTCACCTCTGTGGATTGGGTCGTGAACACCAGAAGAATGGCAGGAATGGAGAGAGAGGGAGAGAGCGAGAAAGGGGGAATGAAGGATTATATAAAGAATTCGCTGCTCTTGACGGTAACTGGTTGAGATTAGTGCCTTAGGGGTACAGCAGTGGCTCTGATTTTGATAGTGCGCCCCCAGCTAAACGCTGAAGGCCGCCTTGCCTAGAGGAGTGTGCCTTCACCCACAGGCAGTCAGGGATTGTTTTCTTACCAACATCTCCGCCTCCTCCTCCACCCCACCGACACCTGTCATCTCCAATGTCAAAACTCCGCACTGAGAGGAAAAGACAACGCAAAGAATAAACAAAAGAAACATGCTTTTTTTAAAGGCACACTCTGCATACAGATACACGGAGGTGAGGCCTGGGTTTCACCTGGAGCAGCCACACTCAAATCCAATACAACCTTTCTACAAACAAGGACTCTATGTAAAATAAAAATGTTTCCCATAAATAGTTCTTCTGAATGCAATTGTGTTCATGCAGTTGTGTGCCTGCTCTCAACGAAATGAAAGAGTTACAACAACAAGGCTGATTGCTGTCTCTTTATCAGTGGGTTAATAACTTCAAAGGTCAAGTTCATCAAAATGAATTAAGCCCTTGTAATATAGTGATAATAATAATAGGTGAGCTTACATCACACTAATGCTAAACCTTCACACAAAACAGAGGGTTTAATCTTCTTTTTTTCTTTTTATCTTTTATCTAGCTTTGTAGAGATTGCAGGTGACGTTCCTTGCACAACCTGGAGACAAAAACATCCATCTGATATATGTGCACCAAGTGATCCTCAAAAAGTAAAATAATCATACGTATATTGCTTTAAGATAGAGAACATTAAGAGGGGACCACAAAACTGGTTTGTACTAGGCCCAAAATGATGTGCCACACCTTGAATAGACACCATTGTCTCACATATTGCATTGTGTGTAAACTCACTCTGTCTTTGCAAACAGAAGAAAAGTAAACCGTAGTTTATAGTCTTTTATACTTTTGATGAGGTCACACCACGTGGGACAACATGGCGTCCTCCGCAGCCAAAGCCCAGGGATCTTGGCGTGAAGCAGCCCCTGTCATGTGAAGAGTTAAGCAGGAGTGTGAGATGATGTGACACTCGCGGCCCTGCCAAGAGCGTGTTGTTTTGGCCAATGGGGGGCAGAGGACACCAGCGGAGAGTAATGGCCGCTACACGCATCAGCCCCACAGCGATAAAAACAGAGCTCTATGCCATGTTTCATCTGCACCTTTTCCCTCTCTTTTAATTCTCTGTTTGTTTGTTTGTTTGTTTGTCGACCTTGGCCATGTCAGCTGACCTTCCTTCATCCAGGATCCAGGCTGTGAGGGTGCGGCGGAGGGGGCGACAATGACATTTCATGCACAATGAAAGAACAAACACCACATTCTCTCACCTCAAAGAAATTTACTCTAAGAAAAAATGTCTTGGATGTCCAGCCCGCTCTGCCAAAGAAGTGTCATGATGTTGTGACAACTTGAGCAACTGCAACGGTGCGTCGTGTGACCCCCGGCCGGCCGTGGGGGGTTTGAGCCTGGATCCTGACAGGTGTCATATACCTCCTCCATGGGCACCTTCTGTTTCCTGTTCACCTTTCTCCATCCTGCAGCGTTAGGGCTCCTGTCTTGTCAAAGAACACACACACACCATCATATAATATAAACATATACCAAGGAGAAAGACAGAGGAGAGACGTGCTCTTGACCGATGGGGCTTTTCACTTTACTCTGTCCAGGAGTGGAAGTCTGACATTTGGTACCGAAACAAGGTGAAGCAGATCTTTAAGTGTTTCTAAAACTATGCATTTCAGACAATGAGTTATATGTTATATGCATCATAATTGTATCAATATTATAGCCTTATTTCCTGTTTTTCAATTATAATATAATAGTGAACGGTTTAAGCCATGCTGCCCTTCTAATCATGCCTGGGCCCACTAATATGTAACCAATGTAAGATGATACATAGAGAGATGGTTAACACTCCTGACTTTTAAGTAAAGAGGTTATGGGTTTGATTCCTAGGTTGATCACTTCAATCACTTTGAAGGTATATCTGATCCATCTGAAGGTATATCTGGCTCCCGAAAATTGATGTCTCTTGAACTATGCATTTGTAGGGACAATCTATGTACCTTAATAAAAAAAGTGTCTGCTTAAGTGACAACCACATTCCCATCTTGGAACTCACTTTCAAACTATTTACCAAAGGATTTCCTTGTGCACAGTTGGTATTTTCTGTGAACACAATTCCACTCCAAACCTGTTTGCACAGATTCTCCCTATCATCCTTCAGCCAATAGTTTGACAGAAACACTTCAACAAAATGAGATTCCCTCTCGTTACATTGTCTTAAACACTTACATCAAAAGTGTCACCAGCCCACTCCGCCAATAACAAGTGGAACAAACCAAAAGCCTGCACATATTAGATTTCCATAACTCCTCTTAGGGATAGTGTATCATCTGCTCTCTTAGATGGAAATGTGTGGACTAAATCTGATCATGGCGCGAGATAATGTTCACTTCTCACTCCTGAAACACAGACTTATGTTGGAAACGGAGAGGATCCTGTGACTAACACATCAATCACACTGACGTTGTGCTGGAGTGATGGATATTCTAATTTCCCTTTTATATACAGGTGCGCAGGATGGATGAATGACGATTAATGGACGGGCAAGGTTGTTTCCACAAAACAAAGGCGTTGTAGCACAGCCTGCAGCGCAGACGCAGGGTAGGGAGCTATACTTCTCACATTTTTAACATGATGCTTCACAATTGTGACTTGATTTGCCTGTAAACAAGTGCAGACAACGTATACATCCTGAGGTGACAGAGGTGTCGCTAACACAACAATAGTCTGGTCTCTGTGGGACTGCACTCACATCTATGACAGCCCTCTGCACCCTCACCTCATTTTCACACAACCTGTTTCTCACTTTCTGGCACCTTTGTAATTATTTCTTAACTTTATTCCACATCATTGCTTACACTGTTTATTTATTGAAAATGCTGTTCCTGAGCCAACTATTCTGAAAGTGTGTAAACTCAACTTTTGCCAAAGTATCTTTTGGAAAACAAAAATTGACGCAACAATTTAACAAAGAATTGTGACAAATTCAAAACTGTAAATTAAGAAATCTAAGAAATTTAGAAAGTAAGCTCTAAGAATGAAACAACAAGGAGCAGAGGACAGAAGCCAGTCCCAAGGCCTGAATCAGGTGGCACCTATTTCAGATGTTCAGAGAGTATGTAACATGTAAACATGGATATCTGCTCTCCTTACACCTGACATGATTTCTAAAGTCAGATTTGGATTTTATAACACCAACAATCAAAATAGGCTCCTGGTGTTTGTTATAGACATTAAAAAGAATCCTTTTGCACCACAAGTACATACTTTTCTGTTCTTCTGAATCCCTTGCTTTATGCAAAGCTGTTAATACACAGTAGAACTTAACAGAACTTAGAGTCGGTCTGGAGAGCTCTCTGTCCTTCTCTCTGCACCTCTCCTCCCTGTCCCTCCCTGTCCTCCCAGCCATCTGTCTTGTGATGTTTATGGGCCCTTTTGCTTTTGTGTCCTGATGACCACTGTCACAGAGAGCTCCCCATTACCGTTGTGGGCTGATGAACGATGTTAGCTGGACGCGCCGCTGACACCTCTGTTGTCCTTGGCCGCAGTAAAGGATGAGGACGTGTGGACCACGGGGACACCAGCTCAGGACCTGTCCATCATCACGTCCACAAGAAACTCATATTTTATCCCTGACTCCCAGCGCTGTCTTTCCTACGTTCCAGCTTCCTCTTTATCCAGCCAATGGAAATATGTCTCTGGTCAGCGCGGCGTTGATGTTGTCATTAATCCTGTGCTGCTGAATGCTGCCCTTGCCTTTCACCTGAGTGTATATCTACATCTCAACAGACACAGTCAGGGACCCTCGCTCCCCCCAGGGGCCACGCCAGGAGCCCCAGGCTAATGTACAGAGAATGAGATGATGCTTGCAGTGATTGTATCTGACCCACAGCTTCATTTATTTATTTTATTAAAAATTACTTTTCTTATTTACAATATTTTTGTCAATCTTATGCTTATTCTACATGCAATCATTATATGCAGGTTTTGAAGGGGACCAATTGTACACTGGAATGTGATGTCTTAAAACTTGGTACAGTATTCAGATTACAAAGCAATGTGACAAACACTGTCAATATGTCAGTGGATGGAGTTTTATTACAAATAGAGGGTCGACTGGACTATTTCGAATAAAATGGCTGCGTAGGCTGGTTCAGTGTTTTTCAACCTTTTTTGAGTCGTAGCACAAAAAAATGATGCGGCACACCACTGACATATATGGTATATAACGTGGTGAATATTTTCCGTGCCACTGTTCTTAGGATTGGCCATGGGTCATTGTTTAGCTTTCTTTTAAGATGTTCTTTTAAGATGCAGAAGTTTGCTGAGGACACTCCAACATGGAGAAGTATCAACCAAAACCATGTGTGAATGTGTTAATGTGTACTGTACATTGTACTGTGGTTGAAAATCAAGGGTCTAGTCTAGTTTTTGCCAGATCATGCAGTAATGTGCAAAAAAAAAAAAAGAAGAAGAAGAAAGATGTCTCTATGTACAAAAAACATAAAAAGTAAATTCTAAACTATTCATACAGTTCCCTATTTGAATTCTCTTTTGTCTCATGTGATTTTATAGTTGAATATTTGTTGAATATCATGTGTGCATTTTTATTTATTTGTATAGCTTGGCATGAATGAACTCCTATTGTGCTTCTATTAGAGTTCTGGTCCATCGCACTCACTACATTCATTCTCTTTTGTTTGGTAAAATGCTGGCACATTCAGTAATTATGATGCAGTGACAATGAGGCATTTTTCCCATTGCCATTTTCTCTCAGTGATGTGATTTAAAGCCAAAAACAGGAAGTGTGGAACCAGACATGTCACATGACTTGTGTCTGCTGGTTGTCTAATTAGCGTCTGCATCAAATTAGCTGTCAATTACATGTCCTATTAGTGACTATGGTTGAGTAGCACATTAAATCATTACCTCAAAGTAAAGTTACAGTCAATAGCCAAACACTGATGTCTTTTTTCCTTCTCGGTTTTAGCTTCAGCAAATTATGTTCCTCTCACTGTGCAGTCAGCTAATTGCCATTTTAATTAGGTTTATAACAGATGCCCTTCCACAGACAACCTTGTGTCTAAATCTTTATTTTTAATGTCCTCTCCGCTGTCATAAACTGCATACAGCACAGTAATGACAGCTCGACTGAAGCAGGGATTTGACGACCTTTCCCAGTGTTGCACCAGTAACCATATTAAAATGTATTGTATGAAAGAAAAACAAGATTGTAGCGTGGAAAACATCTGAAACGATAATAGGCTGACAATAGTGTATCATAATGGGACCAATCTGGACAAAATAAAAATCTCATTTATTCCGCTCGGCCTTGGTCTCTCTCCTCTCTCCCTCCTTATAAACGTCTTTACTGGCCGCTCAAGCTGCTGATGAATTCTTAAGCAGATCACACTGATAATTGTATTTCATAACTGTCAGTTGTGCGAAAGCTGCCAGTGTGCCCAGGAGCTATTTGTGTCTCGCTGTGTCCTCCACTCCACTGTCCTCCCCACCGCCGCTACTACACCTCCCTTTCCCTCTCAGACTGACCCCCTCCCGAATTCATGGAGGACGTGCCCAGATACTTACCGTCTCCGGCCTTCGCATTACTCAATCAGAGCGACACGTTTATGGATGACACCTTTATTACAATTAATCAGTTGGAACTTGATTAAGAAAGTTATTCCTCCCCTTCATTGGAGGCTTTTACACAAGTGGCACGGCTGCATATTGTAATTTATGTCCCACTGAGCTGTTGCGCCGGTGATAGACAGAAAAGCTGACAGATTGCCAGCCACACTGAGACACATGTGGACAGGTGCGCAAGCCAGCCCCTCCTCTCTTCCACTCTTCCTCCTATATCCCAAACATGGACACAAACATCCTCCCTATCATTCTGTCACGCACAACTCATAGCAAAGAGTTTTTATTACGCCACTTTAATTGGCTTGCTATTCTCCTTGTCTCCTCGCTCACATTTAACGCACACACATCCCAAATGAAGCCATCTCCTTACCTTTACTCACAGTTGCCGGGTCTGCTGTGGCTAATTAGTTGAGTGGGGTTTTAGGTTTGGTAATTAGGCGGAGGTAGGACTGACGGGGGCTCGGGGAGTTGGGGAGTTGAGAGGGTCTGAATGACTTATACAGGGGAGAGAGAGACAGGGAGAGACACACACACACACACACACACACACACACACACACACACACACACACACACACACACACACACACACACACACACACACACACACACACACACACACACACATACACACAGAGAGTGGACTGTCTGAATCCTGGCAGCACTGAGAAACCAGCCAGTGTCCCTTAGGTGCCTAGAGCGACCACACTATGAAGAAGGTGATGTCTTTGTTAAGTGCCACATGTTCCAGCGAGAGGAAAAGAGGAGTTTAGAGGAGAAAAGAGGCCTCTGAGATTTTTTGGACTTGCCTGAATGTCAACAAATGAAAAACAGAACCATAAAGTTGTACTGGAAATGAAATGGAAAGCAGAAGTTTTGTCATGTCTGGTTTTTGGTTCAATCATTCAAATCACAGACTGAGCAAATGTTGTCTTTGTTGTTAACTGCCGTCAATTTGCAGATGACCTGGAAAATCATGACAGTCTAGAAAATAACAAGCATTAAAACCTCAGACAGCTTCAAAAAGTTACCTTTATCTCTCCTACACAAAAGTCTGAATGCTATGAACAAAGAAATGTGTGTAAATGTATAAAACGTATTCAATTGTGTAGTGACCAACCCAAAACAGTGATCCTAACAATGTGGATTCGTTTGAAACATCGGTAACACTTTATAATAACTGCACTTATTTATGCCTTAATAAAGCATGAACAAAGACTTAGTTTATAATCAACAAATAGTTTATTAAGAATGGTTAAGGCTTAGTAACTATTTAACAAATATTCTAAATCCTAATTTCTAACCCTAACCTTAACCTTAATTAAGCAGTTACTAATTCTGAATCATGTTTAATAAACTATATATTCATTATGAATTAAGTCTTTGTTAATGCTTTATTAAGGCAAAATAAGATGTAGTTATTATAAAGTGGTACCGAAATATCATTTGATCAAATATAGAGGTGAGAATAATAATAATTGTCAATAAAATAAGCAATTAAAAAATGATTGGGCCAAATACTGCAATGATCTTCACTCTAGTAGTACGTGCTTTTTTAAATCAAAAGATCATGGTTTTAAAATGATGAAAAAATGTCTCTTTTGCTGCAATAAATGATTCAACAATAAAATATTCTCTATTTGAATGGTGAAAAGCATTCAAAATGGAACATATAAACACAAGGCTGAAACTCATCAATATCTAATGATGATTAACAATAAATAAATGATATTAGAGAGAAAGGTTAGTTTTCAGTTTGTCAAAAATACATAACTAATTATTAAATTTACAGAATCCCAATACTCAAAACTCTAGACAATGATCTACATCTACATTTAAAAACTAATTTTCCTGACCTGTCCTGAAATTTTAATTCTAAGGTGACAAACTACAGAGCTGTATATCAACAATTTCCTCATGAATGACCCTACAGACCAAAACTTACCATAATTTGCTCCTAAAACAAGACCCTTAATTCCTCAAATGAAGAACGTTTTTGCAGTTGCACCGTCACATATGAGACCTCTCTCTATTTTTTAGTGTCTTGTTTACGCTCCACAGTTAGTCGTCTTGTGTGTGTTGCCAGTTAGCAGCGGCAGCATCCTCCTTCTGCAACACAATCCAATTAAATAAAGAGTGTTGTCTCTCCAGGTTCCTGTGTTCTCTAATTGGGGCTGTGACTGCTCACTAATCAGCGCAGGTACAGGTAGGCCCAGGAGGACGCCAACATGAGGCCTCTTCTGTTAATTGAAGAGATGCTAAATCTGGACGGTGCACTAAGATGGCGCACACACACATACACACACACACACACACACACCCACACGCGCGCACACACACACACACACACACACACACACACACACACACGGAGTACTTGAGGTAAATTCATTTCGATGTTCACGTGCTTCATCGACTTTCTCACCTTTTTGAGGCAGGCATGTAAGCACTTGCATTGACTTTTTAATGCACAGGCAAACGACTGTGTCATGTGTGACAATAACTTGGCGATGTCTGAGTAAACTAGTCGTCTAACAACAGTCACAGTGCAGTGTTTGAGATGTTCACGACTGATTGGTTACATTACATAAATTAACTTAACTTACTTAACTTAAATTCTAGGCCTATAATGTGTAACCATATTCATAATATAATTAACAAAGGCTGTAACTATAAAGAACATTGTTGTTACTTGTTACTCCTTTTTGTTACGGGTTCAAAGTTTGTCTGCTAACTGGTCTGCATTTTAACTGAAAAATAGCCACGATTAATATGCACTGTCCCTAAAATAAATAAATACATAAATAAAACTAAATTTTGATTTGGTCAAGATTATTTAATTTTGTAGCTGAAAAATACGCTTTTCCCTCAGTCCAGTCTATAAAAGAGGGAACATCTTTTCATATCAGTGGGTCAGATTTGGGTCAGAGTGAAGCAGGTAAAATTTGTTGCAATCCAATATCCTAATGCACTCCTGTTAATACTTTTCACTCAAGCAATATTTATTTGAAGTATCTTTGTTGTTTAATGAATGAATCTAATCACACAAACAAAATATGTTTACGTATAAAAAAGAAATTGGATTGAATTGGATTGAAGTATAGTCGGTCAGGAGTGATTTGTAGCTGAGAATATTTATGTTGTAACAAGCAAAAAGTGTGTATTACACCAATGACCACTGCGTTAAAAGGACTGAGTGTGGTACCTTTTATGATGTGGATATAAAGCGGCCCTAACCTGGTGTGTTCCTGATTTCCTGCACCGTCTGGAGAGGGGAGCAGCTTTGCATGCTGGGGTCACACCTGTAATGCATTTCACACTGGGTTATATTTTGAGTGGCCACCTGGATGAGGAAATAACATGTTCACAGCGCATGGAGCCTACAGCCCTCCCTGCCAGGTATGAACAGGTGTTTTTCTGAGACAGCACACACTAAGCCTACATTACAGCCTTCATGTGTCATTGTGTGAGTTGAATTAAATATGTAAGTAATATGTCCACACACACTTTTGGATATTTTGTGAAATTAAGTCGTTTTTTAAAATAAATTCTGAATGTTTGAAAGTCATATTATAATGTCAGTAAATGCCATTCAATTTGTATTAATGAATAAATATAATTTACACACATTACATATATTTAAAAAAATATAGGTCAAAAAATGCAGATTAATAGTGTAAATATATCATCAAATTAGAAATATATGTTAAGCAGAAATCTAAATTCCTTTAGGGTGTTGCATTGCAGACATTCTGAAGCCAGATGTCATACAAATTATAGAAATGCAAGATGTCAGAGGCCATTCCGTACTACATTCACTATAAGTGTTTTTTCTCTATTTGTGGTGTGGAGAGAAGTAATGGCATTTTCCAGTCCAACTTCTCTTTAGCCGAACTTAATTTTTTTTATATTATGTGCGGCTCCAGGGCATACGAATGAAAAGATTGATTGTGTGAATGCCGTTTCTGTCAGCCACAAACAGGCAATGAAATACCAAGCACACCTGCAGTCACTGAATTCACTTTTGACAAGCACATACCAATATAAGCCCCTATTAGAAAAACAATGAAGTATATCATCAAATATTTATGGGAGATAAAGTGCTGGAGAGTGCTAAAAGCGAGCATGTAGTGGCAACGGGTCTCAAATACTTTTAGATGTGTAGGTGGACCCGAAATATTTTAGCAGAAATTAGAGTGGCTACTGCTTCTGACAGTAATCTGAATATTTATAGGGCTCTAGGTTACAACCACAGAGAAATGGTGATATTAAGATTAACTGAATAAAATATGGAACGCGAAGAATGTGAACTTATTTGCAGTGTTTATTTATGTAAACTTATATTGTATTAATAATTTACAAAAATAAATCCTACATAGATTTACAGGGTGATTCAGTATTGTAACACTTCAGAATAACTCACTATATATTCAAAAATCACATATATGCAATTAATCAAACTTTCATGTCTAAAAAGGGTTAACACTAATACTTATAATCAAACCAAATTTTAAAAAATGTATTAACATTTATGTATATAACTTTTTGCATTTCATGGATTTAATACCTGCAATTAAACTCATTAATTCACTTGTAACTGGTGTTTAACTATTACATTTAAAGTGAGTTGTTCTGAAATGTTATGCTATAATTTATATAATATATTGATTTCTCCATCCATTTCCTTCAAGTATGATTTGTGCAGTGCATTAACAGTGTAATAAATCACAGTTTACTATTGCTCTGTGCAGCAGGTGCTACCTCTACCACCACCTTGCCCAGGTTTTTTCCAGCATACATGTAGTCCACAGCTCGAAACACTGACTCCAGTCCTGTGAACCTCCCCTCCTCCACCAAATCTCCACAGTCCACCTCACAGAGCAGCTCCCCTTTGGCCATCATCTGCATCATTTTAGCCATCGCCTCTCCATAGTCACTTAAAAAGTGAGGCAGGAAGAAGCCGCGCATGCTTGCCGACTTCTGCAGAAGCTTGACCGGCAGTGTGGCTCCTTTGAAGGCTGGAATTCCTGATGCAGACTGGTACCCTGAGATGAAGCCAATCACTATGAGTCTCCCCTTTTTGGCCAAACAATTCACCGCCAGCTCTAAGGTACTGCCACCAACAGATTCATACACCACATCTATGCCTTTTGGGTACTCTTTCCTCAGCGTCTCTCCCAGGTTTTCCAATTTGTAGTTGATCGGTCTGTCACAACCAATGGATTTGAGGAAGCCAGCTTTCTCATTAGAGGAACAAGTTCCGATCACATGGCAGCCAGCCTGCTTGGCAAATTGCACAGCAAACTGTCCTGTTCCTCCAGCGGCCGCTGTGACCAGCACCGTTTCACCTTTGCTCAGATCTCCCAGCCGTTTCAGTGCAATGTAAGCGGTAGCCCCACTGACCAGCAAAGAGAGGAACTCGGGTTTGACTAAGGGAACGCGTATGCTCTCCTTGGCTGGCACTACCGCATACTCGGCAAATGCTCCGTTGCGGAAGTAGGCCACAGTGTCCCCGATGGTGTACTCTGAGCTGGCTCTGAGGCCAAGGCCGACGACCTCGCCGATCCCTTCAAAACCAGCATCAAAAGGAGGCTTCACTGTGGGGTCATAACGTCCAGCAGAGTAATTTATGTCAGAGGCGTTGATTCCCACAAAACTGAAAAACATGATATAAAACAGGGATGTGATTTTAATATTGCAGTAATGCAGTTACAGTCAAACATCTCTATGCTCATCATTAAAGTAAGACATATTATTTTCTAGATTAGGAAGGTCAGGCCTGATTTGTCTCCTCTCCACCCGTCTATGGTACAAACACTCAGGTTTGTTTTGGCAATGATTTTGCTCTCTCCTGAAAAGAACAGTCGTGCTCTGACAGGGAAAGGCTTGTATCACAAAACACATTGCATGATGTCATGATTCATTGTCTTCACAGACACCCACAACAAACTGCACTTTAAAAATCTTAGATAGTTCCTCGGCTCCAAAACCAGACGACTTGTTTTTATCTTACTTTGGTTACAGAAACAAATATGTAAGAAAGGAATGCATAAATAAATCATTTACTGTCTTTTAGAGCGGCGGCATGCTGTGTCTCATTACTGTGCCCACCACACATTACTTTGAGCTCATACTAAATGCTTTTGTGAGTTACACATGTGAAATCAGAACATTACTGAACCATCTCATTTATTGACTCTATATGTAAACAGGTTTCACTAACAGTGAGACTATTTTATCTTCAAAGGTGTACATGTTCAAAACTAAACGCACTGCACTACACTCCTTTCACATTTTACTTCAGAAAACAAAGGGAGTACATTTTCATAAGTAACATCCCTACTATTATTATTATTCTTTTTTTCTTTTTAACTGTGTACTGTGTTCATAATTTTTCACACCCCAGTACAAAACTATGGTATTAAGTTTAACTCTACTAGATTGCAAACAGAATCAACACAGAAGAAATGAGTCTTAAGGACTGGTAATAATAAATATAAACGCAATAACCGGCACTATAATAGAACTATAACTAATTTCACACCGAGAAAAATATTTAGGGCCAATATGGATCATTCATGTTTTAATTGTATATAAAAATGTATAGGCTTTTTTGTTGTTTAGCTACGATTTCCCCTCTGGCCACTGAGATAGTACTGTTGTATGTATTACGCGGCTGGTGAGGAGAGCAACCCGCAGCTCCAGGATGTGCTCTCTGCTCGTTCTGCTCGTTCTTCTCCATCATCTCCATGTCTGCGTGCGCCCTTTTCTGTTTGCAGGATGGTGACGTAGAGACAAGAGAGAGGGAGGGAGAGACAGAGAGAGAGATGCCGAGATGGATTGATAGACAAATGCAGCGAGGGCGGAACTTGGAATTACAGAACAACGCTTATCCCTCACATATTTTGCCACCTTGTGATGATGACCGCAGGTACAACTGGACATGGCTAAAGCGAGGTAAGCAGGCTCTTTTTTACAACTTCTTAACAGCATTTACACACACACACTGTCGTGTTGGATGAAAAAGCATGCATATACATCGGGTCATTTACACCAGGCTTTAGGAAAGGCGTTTGGAGACGTGCATCCCGCCTGACGCATGCTGTTTGCAGTCAAGCAACTTACCGATTTCTAACGAGCAGCTCCTCGTTTCCTGGTGTCGGCACCGTCACGGTTTGTACGGAGACGGCTTCTCGGAAATGTGGACTGAGCTTTGTAACTACGAGCTTTTTCATAGCGCTGGGAATAGAGGTCCCTCTGTAATCCATGAAGTGCGCGGAGTAGGACATGTCTATGATGTAGCGCCGAGCAGGCGCATCAAGTCCGACAGAAAGTGTCCCTTTTCCTCCTCGTCTCGCTCTGAATAAACGAAGCACAGCCGTGCCGCTTCTTAGAGAGAGCAGTGAATACGTGGACATGGCAAAGTTCATGGCCAACTTGACTTTACAGCAGCTAGTAGTAATAAGCCCGTCATGCCATTAGCCTGCGCTGTAGGGCTTTTACTCCGCTAGCGCAGGCGGGACCAGGCCAAACCGCGCGCTCACGGACCTCAGTCAAATAAAAGCTTCTTTAGATCTACCATAAACCACAAGAACAAGGCATACCACTCTGAATTTAGCATTTAACGTGGCTATCGACGTGTAGCCTGTAGCTCTGTTAGAAGCACACTCTGGAGTTATCCAGCGGAGTCCCTCCCCTTCCCGGACACAGCGCTCACTTCCTACTAAGGTGAAACAAATCAATCCTCATCCTGTAACAACAACCTTACTCAATGTTTTATTACTTTTGCTTGACCTACAGCGCATAATACAGCACAAACATTGTTACGTACTACATAGACCGGCAGAAGTAACCTGCACTTTTACGCATGGCTGCAACATATCCGACATATGAGTTTTACCCTTTGTCACCTGACATAGTCTTCATTGAATACCAGCTTTTATTATTGCATTCTAACACACTAAATCCATGGTCCCGTCCCATTTGTGCCTAAAGACGTTATTGTGGATGACATCTAAATTAAGCCTCATGTCACACATGCTTGTTGCTGCGGACTGTTTGTAACTTTTATCTGGCGTTAAGTTCCATGTGGATCATTTCCTTTTGTGGGATTTTTGTAGAGCGATGGGAGCAAGAGAGAGAGAGAGAGGAAGGAGGGAGAGGGGGAAAACAAGACAATTAAAAAGATTGACAGGTAGGCTCCTCTGTCAGGGGTGACGCTCGTGGAGAGGGAGGAGTAAAATTGTAGCAGGAAAAGCCACTCGATGCGTCTGTCTATCAGTTGAGGCTGTCTGAAACAGCTCCTGGATCCCACCGCCGTTTCCATTTTCCTTTTTTGTAGCGAAGACCTCTCGGATACTCAGAGTCACACGTTTATTCTTTAAATCCGCGACATATATTCTTGTGGAGATTTTTGAAACATATAAATATTTGAGTCCGTGTCGTGGTTGTTGGCAAAGCTTGGATGCGCCTGCGTCTTGTTTGTTCCCCCTTCGCTCTCCCTCTCTCCAAGTGATCTCCACCGCATCAAGCAACCACCCCTTCTCCAAAAAACTGTCCGACATACAATGAGATGAGCGACTCGTAAAACGTAAGTAATAAAAGATATCCGCTGTGTGTTTTGTTCTGTTTTCACGTTGGATCGGAGCAAATCGGGGGACATGCGGCGGGGAGGGAGGAAAAGTGTGTCCGGAGTGGTGAGCACAATCTGGGCTGAGGTGGCGAGGTGGCCGCGGTACAGTGGGACTGACACTAACCTTTCTAACGCTTGTCTATCCTGTCTCCTCTCTCTCTCTTTCAGGGCTGTGGCAAAAGAAAAGAAAGAAACGCGAGGATAAGTTACTTGTCACAAGTGCGCGCTGCACTCACTCGGGACTTATTCTTTCCAGAGTTCGTATAATTCGAGTTTGCGTAAAAAAGCAAACAAACTCATAACCCCCTGATACATACCGAGGATTTTTGAGTGCTTTTATCCTTTTAAAGTCTGCAATGATGCACAACGAGGAAGACGATCTTTGATGGACATGAAGGTGTCATAAGAAGCAACCTCGATCCAAATCTCGCACTCACTGAAAACTCCAGAAAAGACAAAGCAAAAAGAAGAAAAAAGACATTCGATTCATTCACTTCAAAGAACGGGATGTTTTTTCTTAACTGAGAGACTTTCATCGTGTCTTTTTTTCCTGCATGAGAAGCATCGTGGAAACAGACGGTCACTATGCCGAGGAGAAAGCAGCAAGAGCCGCGGCGATCAGCAGGTAAACCCCGCACACACCACACACTCCCATTTGATCACTACAACATTTACCTCTCACTTTAGAGCGCGTTTTAGGGCTGAAATGCAACTTTATATTTAGAATCACATAAAGCACATTTTTGTCACATTTACACTGTGCGCAATTCACCCCTGAAGTTGTGTTAAAAGTACATAATTATGTAACGTTAATAGAACTACAAAACTCTCAGTATATTTTTTCCCTACATGCACTTCTGAAGTTAAACTAAATAACGTGTTATGGAGATAAAAGGCAGCTTTTGGAGGTTCAAGAGTGAGTAATGATGAATAATTGACTTAGAGAGCAGGGGGAGAAAACTAGAAGGAGTCCGGGTTTTTTCCTTCTTTTCTCTATTCTATTAAAGGATTGCCTTTCTTGATTTGATGCGTGATTGATCGTGCTTCATGTGGCATTCTTTGATCTATTCATCCATAATAAACATCAATAAATCCCTCCAAAAAGACAGCCAAGTCTGGTGGGTTTAGTCTTTCAGCCAAACACAAGTTGTCTGTGTCTCCAAAGGCAAAAAGTTTGATTAGGAATAAAACATAGACTGTACCAAAGTATTTATATAAATGCATATTTTCAACAGGCAGTGCAGTCTGTTCAAACAACCCTATTTTATGTTCTGTTTGTATCTAAATTCTGTCCACAATCCGTGTAAGAATCAGTTCAGTAATGAAATCAATATCCACTGCTGGAGGCTAGTATAATATTAGCTATGTGACCAACTGATAAAACCAGGTGTTGGCAGACGACCGACAACTTTGACTTGTAGTGGTTTGGATTTGGACTCCCCCTTCTTCCTCTCGTCTCCCTGCAGCCTTTAAACAAATGTAAATGAGTGACAGGGGTTTCTACCTCTGTGCTAATGAGCCCAAGCCTTTGAAGTTAGGCATTAACAACTGGAGTGAACAAAAGACAGTAACAGAATTTTAAAGAGATTTTGAAATATGAGGTGCAAAGCGGGTCGAACAGGAGGGCCAGTCGACGAAGACTTTGAACTCAGCAGGTTTTATCATTTTAAACAGGGCACTGCTCAAAGATGATGGTGGTTTGAACTGATGAGGAGGATCAGATGGTGTGTGTATGACGGAGAACATTCAACTAGTCTTTGGGTTTCTTCACATCTTTTTTCGGTCAGGTCAAACGGCAAAAAATAAAAACAATACAAAATTTGTTTTCGTGCTTGTTAACGTATGTGTACATTTAACAATTGATACATTTTTTGAATGGTAAAAGTCTTTTAAAGTGGGCCTCGCGTTCCTCCTTTAAAATGCTTCAAAACTCTGTGTACACACAAGGGAATCGCCATGTTTTTTCTGTTCTCTTATTCAGCTTTATGCTTTAAAAATAGCGATTATGAAACC
Organism: Rhinogobius similis; assembly: GCA_019453435.1. Classification (NCBI taxonomy): domain Eukaryota; kingdom Metazoa; phylum Chordata; class Actinopteri; order Gobiiformes; family Gobiidae; genus Rhinogobius; species Rhinogobius similis. Next base: position 18,834,934 of record CM033626.1, on the reverse strand, counting down.
AGTTTAATGGTAACTAAAAGTATAAAAATTCTTCTACACAAAAGAAAGTAAGCGAAAATGTGGTTGTATTTGCGTACGTACTATTCTATATTAAACCATGACATAGATTTGACCCCTCCTTCTCCTCACACACACACACACACACACACAGACGCACACACACACACACCATTGATCCATCACCATGTCCCCTGCGTGTCATCATGGCATGTAACGGTCAATCGCAGTTTGGCAGACAGGGTGTATCCAGTTTTCAGTGATTGTAACATCTCGGATCGAGATAAGCCCTTGCCAATGATTCTGTTGTAACACACAAGTAACACAATAAAACACACTCTTGAATTGGAGGTGAGGCGCTCGTGCTCCTCTGGGACCTGCTGCTGACCTGTGGCTTCCTCTCTGTGTGAGGCCAGCGTTCACAGCGGGATCTTAGCTTTGATATTATTTTCATTTTTTATTTAATGCTAGCTTTTATTATGTTATTGAACTTTTAGTATTTGAAGGCCTTTAGGTAAATTAAACTCTTGATAGACAAATAATATGTTCCTGTTTATTTTTTGTATGTGTTATTACTTTTTTTTCTACTTGAGGAGGAAAAAAAAAAGTCTTAAAAATAATATATCTTAAGTAATTATGTTTAACCAATTTTAACAAACACATTTATTTTTTTCTTTCAATATGCAGTTTTTTTTTACTCAATTGCACAAATTATCTAAACTATACTGTTTCTTTTTATTGAATCAAATTATTCTGATATTGTACACTTTTGGAGCCCTCTAGATTTAAAAAGTCAAGTGGGGTAGTATCCACAATTTACAAAGACAGAACAGGAGTGACTGAGTCCTTTATGCAAAACGTCGTATAAAAGTGAGACAAGAAAGAAGAGCAGATAAGATAGAGGTCTGTATTTCTTTGATGGTTAATTATAAGGCAATGGTATGTGTGTGCTTATGGAGTCGGGGTGGAGAGGGGGGCGAGGTTGCTTCCCGTTGGCTTCATTAGAGAGAGCCCTAATTATCTGTGGAGCTGATGGATTTGTGACAGGCCCTAACGATTAATGCTGACAAATTCAGTAAGGTGTCAAGTCCGCAGCTGCCTTGATGTAATCAAGTTGATATTATACAGTCCCCATAGCCTCTAGTGCAGCACCAACTCAATTTGCCTGTGCAGGTGACAAATGGACTTTGCTACCTGACTAATCACGTCAGGAGACAATGCCAGTTAATGACCTCGCTTGAGCCCCCGCCGCCTCCACCCATACCATTCTTATAACCTTGTATTAAACCAGTCTAATTCCTAAGCTATATTGCAATCCCCTTCTTTTTTCCTTCCACTAATTTTTCATTGCGCTCATTTATTTTTATTTAAATCCTTCTAATTACCGTCCTTACTTTGTGTGTCAAGATAGCGGAGCATTTTCATAAAGTTCTCCGCAATTTTACAGCTTCGTTGAGAGGGTACATTTCCACTGTTGTAAAAGATTTATTTTTTTTATTAAGACGTAACTCAGGCCTGATCTCAACTGAGCAATCCAAAGTTGTACCACGATCCATTTTTTAAAGCGCTGACGTCCTGTTGAAGTTTTTACACTTTTGCATGTGTTACTGAGCTGCCTGTAAATCACGGCAGCATTAAAACTCAGCGGAGACGTACTTTGGCTGAACGTTTTGCTGCCTTCTTGCTAAAGGCCTCTAGTTTCTTCCAATCCGGAGCGTCATGGTGCCCAGGGATTAATGATTTTGCATGCGCAAGATGGCTATGATTACACTGCGACCTTTGTGCCTGCACTAAATGTGTGATATTCTCCCCTCAAAATAATCAGCACGCTAAGATTTATACGTCCTACATCTCAGCCCTCGTACATATGTCTACACTGGCGTTCTCAGCAAATGCCTGTAGGTGTTTTTTAACTTTGCCAGATTTCAAATGCCACCTTATTTTCTGAGAAACGCGACAACCTTTTTTGTGCAAATAGAATGGCCATAAAGTTAAAGTTTAAACGACTTAACGACACTGTTGCTTCTGAGAAATGAGTTGTATGTTTATTGAAAGAAAGAAAGTGTGTGTTAAGCAGAGGGCTAAAGAAACAGTGCGGGCAATAGGAGTGTGTGTGTGTGACCAGAGCGGTGTTAGTTTCCTGGAATGAAAAACTTGTAATGGTAACCGCGCCATGTTAGTCATCCTCTTTAGCAGGGCTTGACTTCAGAGTGGTCCCCTGTTCCTTCTTAGCTCAAAACACACCCCCTCCCACCACAAGCAGCGCCGTGTCTGTCATACCTGTTCACTTAAACCAATCCGAACACAAGTTATCAGACGTATATCGATCCAACCTGTTGCTCCGTCGGCCCCCTCAGGTGTATGTTTACAGTGCGTTACCCCTGTGTACATGTGCTTTTAGAGGTCAGCCCGTGCTCCAGGTTACGCTAATTGGAGCGGCCGTGTCGTTAGCAGGTGGCATCGATCGGCTCGTCGATAGTCACTTTTGCTCCAGCGCCTCTCACTGAAACGAACAGTTAAATTTACATGTGGGATTTGAGGTACTGAAAGGTCAAACATGCTCTGCTTGTACTTTACTGCCTTGAGTCACCAGCGCCCTGTGTGTATTATGCAAAGATAATAATTACGCTCCTACTAATGTAAGAGTCACAAGATCTTGTAAAATGAATTTGGCTAGTTGAACAGAGAACAGTGTTATTGTGTCAAAATGAGGATATCAGTGCGTTTATCTGTTTGATAAGCTCTCTCTGTCCACACACATATTCAACATCAGAGAGCTTAAACTCCATCTCGTCTCTTTCTGTTTCTGATTCTTTCTGGGGCATTCTCCACAAAAGCTGCCCTCGGGCCAGTTTGCTCCATCACTAGTGTACTGTTGGCCTCTGCACACTCACACACACTCGCACTCTGCAGCGTAAACACAGACAGACAAACACACACCTACACCTAATGCTTAAATGCAGCCAGCATGTCTCTGTGGGAGGTCATAATGGAGGTGGCTGAGGATGATGGGATATCATATCATTAAAGCTGCCAGATGTGCTTTGTTGCCTTTCTTACAGCACATAAAAACAGCAGCAAGTCATGGGATCCACAAAGAGAATTGAGTCTGAGAAAATCAGGTCTGAAAACAGATAGAAGCAGCCCCCTGGGACCGGGCTGACAGGCAGTCTCACTCCTGACTGCCATAGAAAAACAATTTACCCAAATAAAGAATTTTTGTTTCCATTTTCCAATGCAGCCGCAGCATAACAAACATTTTTTTTTAAGTTATGTGAAATCAGAATTGGTCTCAAAGCATTGATAAACACTGAGCTGATAGTGTTATCAGTGCCTCATGTTAAGTGTGCTTAATTACTATGTAATATTTGTGTTGTGCGCAGTAATTCTATTTTGTTTGGGCTCCGCACTGGGGATGTAACACATAAAAGCTCATTAATACAAATTTGTTGAAATGCTAGGTTTTTTTTTTTTGACATATAATTTGAGATATGAGCAAGATAAGAGGGGAAACATTCAAGAGAAATAGTCGAAAAACATTTAAAGGAAGAAAATGACATGTTAAATTTTCTTAAGTAAAGCATTACATTTACCACAGATAAATTTGCTCTTCTGATCAGTGCAGCTCCTTCTCAAGTGGCTACGAGAAGTCTGTTAGAACCTAACTCAACTTGTTACTTCTATCAATAAAAGATGAGCAATTACAGAATATTTTGTCTAATAAGTATTTGAATTCCTCAGCGAAGGAAAAAAAAACATGTAGCTTACCCACTCATTACATCAGTTAGCAGGGGGAGTGAGAGGCAGCGCTTTGATGCTAACAAACAAACAAGACAAACGAGATGGGCCCACTACAGAGGAGCACAGCTCCGTCCAGGGACACCCAGCCTGCCTCTCCGCCCCTCTACATCTTAGTCTTCACATCATCTTTTCTTGCTTTTCCATTTTTTAAACCATGTCTGCTCTTTTTTATATTCCAGCTTTACATGTTTCTCTTTTTTATGTCCTGTTTTCCACAGTTTATTTATCATAAGCATATTATTTTTATCACATGAATGAAAGACAGTACAAGCAAGGGAATAATAATTCAAAATACTAATTAAAATTACCACTTTAATTTGAAAAGTTGTTGGAGACAGAGAGTGAAAACGTTGATGGGATATTGTTGAAAATTAAGCAAAATGCTATTTTGGATTTTGAGAATTTTAACATTTCACTTTTCACTTTCAGCCAATCACTACAATTTGTAATCATCTGAATAAATTAATCAGAAATTAAACGATTAACTGTTACTCAATGGCATCTGGAGAGGCAGCGGTGGTGTGGCGTGGGGCTTGCGTGGTGAGTGAGCAGTGGGCAGATTTTAGGACGGGTATTAGAGCTGACAGATGAACAGGACGACACACAAATTTTCCTGCAACAGCTGCGACTGTCGCCATTATCCTGACAGGTGTCAATTAAGAATTACTGCCCGGCCGGCCGAGTCCCCCCAACCTCGTGCCCCCCGCCTGCCGTCCCATTGCACACACAAATGCATTGACTCACATGCACCGTTTGCACACTGCCCAGGCCTGGTCCAGCTGTCTGATGGAGAGAAATAACACATTAGCCACATTAGCGCTAGTTACTGTTGTTTTGGTGGATTGCAGGTTTGTTCATTTGTTCTTGTTGTTTTAAATGTTGACTTGGTAATGGCATTTTAGTGTTCAAATAATTCAAAATTTGGAAATATTTTGGAGCATTTCTTGCCACAAAAGGTTGTCACTTTATTTATTCAATTTTGTTGGATAGTAAGCTGCAAAAAATATTTTTAGTAATTTAGACAGAATTCAGTATCTTTGATTGATCATCATATAATGTACAATTTATTTGTTCTTAATAACATATAAGTCATAACAATGTATTTTCTTTCCCGTAATTAAGACAATGCACTATTGCAGTAACATGGAATTTATAGCATCTTGTTCGTACCAACATTTTACATCACCACAAAGATCTTATCTCCGTGCCTGTCTGTACATCTTGTGCATCAGTGTGCAGTGAGTTCACCTCTAAATACTAGTTTCTTACATCCTCGGTCACTGACTGCTGGCTAAAAAGGGCCTCCTTTATCCCACATTGTAAAGAGGAGGAGATGAGGTCAATGAGTGAGAAAATGAACAGTTGCCATTGCCCATCTTGAAGGCTTGCTTCCAGGAAACCCCGCTGACTAACGGACACTTTTTAGATCTGAGCCAAAAACTCAAGACAATTGAATAGTGTTTTTCCGTCTATATTTAAGTAAATTGGTGCTTCTGTTTAATAACTCGCTGTTACTGATTTGATTTGTTTTTCATTTCCAGTACTGTTATATCTCATACCAATACACATATTTTACTGAATGGAGTTAGTATTATATACAATTACATAATAATAATAAAAAAAAAAAAAATCTTAAAGCACACTCTGTTAAAACTGTTTGGTGCGGTAACGTACATTTAGTAATCAGTAAAAGCCTTTCGATTTTGTGTTTCAGCATATTCTATAACATGTTATTTAGCCTTACATGTCATCCCTAAATTCAAACTTATTACATTCTCGTGTGGCTGGCTGTTGACACAGTGTAGTTATTACTTTGCTTGTGTAATAAATGCAGTTTTGGTTGCTGCTGCAGAATAAACATGAGACGCTTCAATCGGTGGAAGAGGAGAAAAAACATGGACGTGAAAAAGGCAACATGAGCTCGAGTGTAGAGAGACTCCCTGTTAGAAGACGCAGTTGGATTTGCATGTTCACTGGGGAGTTAGAGTTTTGGATTTCCTCCCTGGAAATCATTTGCCACAGAAAATGAGTGGAGAAGATAATATCACTGTTATTTTGTTACTTTATTTGCATATCTCTTGTTTTAAATAAGGCAACCCCTGGAGTAAAATTCAGTTTGTTTTTCACCACATTATTATTATTTTTTTTCTCTTCACCTCTGTCCCTCTAACTCATTTTTTATTCCCTTCTTTCTTGAGGCGTACCTCTCCTGTTCAGTCTCACACTGGCACTGTACACCGCTCCAAGCAATATCAAACCTGCAAATATATTTTCCATCCACATGCAAATCGCTCTTATCATTGCTGCTTTGCCCCCCCACCCTCTTCGCCTTAGCCACCCCAAACGGTTATGTGTAATCAAAGTAAACGGCGGCTAAAGCTAAAAGGGAAGCGCTCTTTGTGGAGATGGATGGAGGGATTAAATATTAACCGGATGCAGCTGACTTAAGGCGAGTGTTTTACATAGCTGCTCCCACCGCGGATGAGGCGCATTGATCCTCTGGCCCTGGCGCCTCTGCTTGTTTGGCTGCCTGCCGCTAATTTTTCACCATCATCTCACTCTAAGCCAGACCTTTACAACTGAGAGCAATAGGAACGTCGTGAATGGCTCCAACCCATTCACCGCGGAACAACGCTCCCACCCCGCGATCCCGCTCTCCCCCCGATCCCTCTCTCTTAACTGGGGGCAGGTGAGATGGATGATAGCAATTTGAAATTTTGTTTGTGCGTGTGATCATGGAGATTGTTTTTGGTATTACCATGGTGTAACAATTCCAATGATTAATTGCGGGGAATGGTTTGTTGTGAATGAAAGGGACCAGGAGCGAGGGGAGAGAGTTGAAGAGGCTGCAGGTTGGTCACCTTCCTGCGTCCTGCCTGGTGAATGTGCTGTTTATCAGCTGACCTTGAGCTCAACACTGGCTCCCTCTCACTCCAGCACTGACCGACAACTCTCTCCCAGGATCCTGCCACCGCACACTGGCCCTCTTGTCATATCACTGCCTTCATTTCCTCATGCCGCTTTCTTCCGCCCCTCCAGCTGTGATTAAAAGAGCAAATTAAACCACTCAAACTAACTTTGGCCAAAAAGGAGACTAAACAAAAACAAGATGGCCACAGTGGCTGCTCTATATATACTGGATGGACATTAGCAGTATGCAGCAGCAATAGCCTTGTATGTATTCACTGTGTTTGTTTTCTACCAGTGTACAGCCATATCTTGTGGGTCACAGTGGCAGCTTGTTAACAGGGGTCCCGTCCCTCCCCCTTCTCCTTTTACCAAACACATTCAGATATGCACTCTCACATATGCACAGTTGTTGCTGCATTGTGAAGGCCTTCTGGCATTTACAAAAGCCTTGCAGGTCGGTACCCTGAAGTCGTCAGACAGGGCCATCGCTCATCACTCAACACTAATGATGCCCCTCCACCCCTGAACACAACACACTCCCACCCAGCATGGCCAAAGTGCACATGTGATGGGGTCGTGGGCAGGTCATGACCCCCAGGTGGCTGGAGTGAGGTGGAGTGTTCCTGCGCCATACAATGTTTCTTTTCTGATCCTTTTGTCTCCCACACAGCCCTTTTTATCCCGTCTATTTATCAAACTAATGTCGACTTGTTACACCAGATGTTTTGGATAATGATATAATGAAGTGCGCATTCTCAGGCCCTCTCATAATTTGTCAAATGTAAAGTTGCAAGAAAATGTGATATATGGTGTATGCATTATGCTGCTAATCATTTGTTAATCACATTCAGTAGTTAAAGACATTTTAAAAGTCTAAAGTTTCATGAGCAATTTTATTGAATAATTATGACAAATCGTTGTCTTGTAAATATTCATCAAGACATAACTACGTAATTTGTGGGAAAACAATGCAATATGCGGGAATCTTGCAACAATTTAACTGCAAATATTTGTTTTACATAAAAATTGTATACCATTCATGACTGTGTGAGCACACCAAAATGTATTTAACAAACTTCACTATTCTTCACATGTCTCAGAGTATGAGTATACAGACATCTTATTAACAGTTCATTTCCCACATATTGCTCAGCCCTAACAAGTATCCTCTTTTCTCAAAAGCATTTTCCCCTCTTGTCTTTCTGTCTGTGACTCTTTTGCTCTCCTTTAGTCAAAGTAGCCCTGGTCCCCATAGCAACACTCGTGAACTCTTTACTCATTAGTTTGTGAGCAGTCTCCCAAATCCTACCCTTTATTTCTGACTTAAGATCAATATTTCAACATCTCCTTTTCATTTGTCACCACTGTAATCATAGTTTAACATTTTTTTCCATTGAAAATACGTGTTTGTTGTGTCATAGAAGCTTGACTGTATTGTGTGCAATACTATTGAGAAGCGACATTAGGAAAGGTCCCTTCGTCACGCCTGAGTCACAACGTTATTCTTTTTTTTTTTGCTGGCTGTTAAATCTCTACAGCGCTGATAACAGGTCAGTCGTTGAAAGAGAAAAAGAAGGAGGCAGAGTGAGTGAAAGGAGGTAGAAAGGGTGTAGGAACGAGGGAGGAGAGCGAGGAAGCAAAAGAACAAGTACATGATTATAGAGACCGTCAGAAAGTGCGTGAAGTGAAAAAAATAGGTCTTGTGTTTGCTGGCTCACCCGAAGCGTGGGCGGCGCATGCAGTTGAGGGGTCAATAGGATGCCGTGATAGGCTAATCTGCTCGGAAGGGAGGGTTAGGGCAAGCCTCTGGGGCCTTATCATTGGCTGGGCTCATTTGCCCTTTGAAATAAAATATGTCTTTTATAGATTGATAGTGGAAGTATCTACTTTGAAAACTGAATATTTATGTGCCTGCTTTTACTGTAGAGTATGCATGAGTGCCTTAGTTTTCCTATATTCATCCCAGTTCCTTTGGGATTGTGCACAGTTTTTTTTTCCATAACCAGACACTTGGATGACAGATGACCCTATGGGAGACACCAGCCATCCTGCCCGACCGGAATCACACCCCCACTCTCCTCTTCACCTGCCCTCCTCCTGCGTACTAAAGAGCCCCGTTTTGTTTACTTCCTCTCCTTTTCACCATAAATCTTTGGCTCTGGTTCCTAGTGGCATTGGCCTCTTTTTCCTCGGGTTACAGCGCCGTACATGATCATAATAGCTGTGTCATAACTTGTATGTGGTGCGACTCAGCGCTATGTGAGGAGGGGCGAGGAGCTGGGAATGTACCGGACAAAGGAGTCTAAAGCAAAGCTAAGGCAGAGTGGGGCAACTTTAAAGGATACTGTGATAGCAGCATAATTGAACATGTTTTATTTACATATTTTTAGTCAGCATTTATGCATTTATGTCCAAAGCAGGACTAAACTAAAATTGCACTTGATCTAAACCAGGACTAATCCAGGACCAAGCCTTAAAGAAGTTGCTTCAAGTTGTTATGATTCATTTTGTTCTAGCATATTTTGATTTAAGGCCTGAGATAGTTTTTGGTTGTGTACATTTCTTTCAGAACGGTGGGGGCAGGGAGGTGGGAAGTTATTGGACCAAAGGAAACCTAAATCCTCATATAAAAAGGCCATGCACTCAGCCAGGGCCAGGGGAGAGCGAGAGGGAGGAAGACGGGGTGAGAGAGTGAGCGAGGGAAGGGAAAAAAGTAGATTTCCTTTTGGAGCAGGGCCATACATCACAGGGCCTCCCAGCTGCAGTGTCACCGGCTGACAGAATGACATGTGTCATTTATCAAAGGGGCCAGGCGGGGGCCTTGGGAAACGTGCACCACAAAGCCTGAGAGAGTTCATTCCAGCGCTCAGCCCGCCCTCCGTCCCACTGCTGTGAGCCCGCCCCTACGCTCTCTCTCCTCCTCGTTTTCTCTCCTCGAACGTCCCCCTCACCTCCCCAACCACCGCCTCCACCCTCTCACTCCAGTCTGTGCCAAAAAGAGCCCTGTAATGTTTTCTGTCTTCCCTGTAGTTACACACAGCTGCACCAGTGTTGGTACCTGAGCTGTAGATTCAGGGTTTCAAAAAGTTTGTTCTATGTAGGGCTACAACTATAATAACTATAATAACTAGTCAACAACTTTTTTCAGATTTGATTTCAAAAGATTATTTCTGTTGTACATTAAGAATTTTAAAATAGATTTCTAACCAAATAAATGTTAAAATATGGCGACTGAAGGGTTCTAGACAAATAATATTTACAAATGAAGTGTATTATTGATATCACTTTTTTATTTAATAATGTCACTGTTGTTGTGTTTTAGAGGTTGTAAAGTCCATATAACAATTACAATGGAAATATGATAACTAATGTTTTTTGTTTTTTGTTTTCGACTAGTCATGATTAGTTGATTAATTGTCACAGCCATATTAGTAATCCAGATTTGTTATCAAAGATCTTTTGGCATGTTTTTTAGAGTCTGTACAGTGCAGTTAACAATTGGGATGATAAAAAAAACAATTGATATGATTATTAAATTACGATTTTTTTTATTTTTTTTTACTAGTCTCGATTATATACACAGGAGGATGAGTGACATTGCAGACATAAAGGGGCCTATTGCAAATGTACCAAATATAGTCTTCATGTCTTTTTATTTCTTATTATTTCTTTGTGTGTGCGTGTGCCTGTGCGTGTGTGCGTGTATGTGTGTGTGTGTACAGCTGTTATTACATTGGTGTTAATCTGCATGTGCCCTTATTATTACAGTTACATTTTATAAAGCGCACCATAAATCATTGCGTTCATGTTCATCTGATTACACTTCCTGAAGTATAGACAGGCTCATACCTGATACTTGGGGTCACACCTTTGAACTGTGGGGCCCCTTTAAGAACACATTATGTTGCCTGTACACAGGAATGCCTCTTGTAACGTGTATGTCAGCTACAATAGTGAGCTGTGTCAGTCCAAGCATGGCGTGTATGTCTACTCGTTTGGAGCGCACCGGTTCTGGCTTCCCCTCATCCATCACACACTCACCTTTCATCCCGAGCCCCTAATACCCCCATCATCAGCCTGCACCGGGTTAACTCTATCACGGCCACTTCCACATTCAATAAACTATGTCACCTGAAAGCTCCGGTTTTCTCCCACAAGCCTAGATTAGACTTAAAGTGAGGTCGAAATCTTAAAACTTAATCTGATGTTGGTGTTTAGAAGCTGCGTAATGGGACTGATGCAGTATTTTAGATTGGTCCAAGGAGGGCTGTGCATGTAATTTGATTTTAATTGTGATACAATTAAGGCTCCAATAAAAAATAAAAAAAATTTATTGTTTTGAGAAGGAGCTTGGTCTACAATCAAACCCTCGAGCAAATCCAATTGACTGCCATGGCTTTTCAACCATAAATCAGAAATTATTGCAAATCAATTAATTTATGAATACCATCTCCACTGGTTAACTTTTGGCAGTACATTCATACAAACAAAAAAATGCTTTCAACTAATCCGGATTATTTCTTTTTCAATTTTTTTTCTACAAAGCAGCTCTTATCTTGTTATATATTATATGTCAAATATTAAAGGACACATGATATTATGATGATGATACATTACATATTATAGTTGTGGAGCTCTAATACTGTATGTTTGCTTTTTAAGAATTTACTGCTCACTTATGGCTAGCTAATAGCTGACTAAATGCTATGGCTTGGCACGTCACAGAGCCAAAAGAGCAGCTAGAAAACTCCACTGTGTGAAAGTGTGTTAAATAATTAAAAGTCTAACTCGGGGCAGTGAAGCATCGAGGAGGAGGTGGTGACGAGAGACCGGGCAAGTGAAGGAGGGGTGAAAAACAGAAAAGGGAGATGTGGGGGTAACCTATGACAGTGTAGTGTTTCCTGGCTTTGTCTGCAGGGGTTAAAAGATATGGTACATCATTAAGAGCAATATTCAGGGGCAGTGTCATTGAGGAAGGCCCTCTCCAACAGGTCAGGGATAGTTCACCAACTACCATCCCCCATCACTGTGTGCACTGACAGGCAGAGCATGAGAGCACAGTTTACTTTTGGGTTTTTATATTTACTAATGCAGAGTGAGGTCAAACTAAAAGATCAGCTCCAGTTCACTTGATTTGAGCACAAAACAGTAAAGACAAAGAGTAGGCGGTCATATTTGTGTCAAGATCAAGAGTCAGCTGTCTCTAATCATCAATTGTCCCTTTACTACAAAGGTCCACAGTATATCCTCTGTCAGTAAAAGCATTAGGTTTGGAGCAAAGTTCAGAAACGTGGCCTTTTTTTGTTTACAATGTTTAAATGGTAATTATTAGAAGTCCATCTTCTTCAAGAAATTAATATTGACATTCAGTTATATTTGTTTTTATTTAGACAAAATAAAATTGTGTTCAATATGAGAACAATTGCAATACACTTTTTGCCATATGACCCAGCCCTATGTGAGCTTACATTACATGTATAAAGAAGTAAAGCATTACTACTATTTGTACTCTTCTGTCTCTAGCAGACTGGAACACAGCCAAAACATGATTGCTAGTATACGTCCTCACAATATAACATTTTGATTATCTAAACTTTGTACAAACATAATTTTTTCCTGCTTTCATCAGGATTCTTTTCTTCCTTACACTAATTCTAAACATCGTTCTTTGCTATCACTGTTAGTATCTTGTTTGAAGGAAGTCGATCAGAAAGCAGACTCTTTTCATTTGTCTTCATAAGCCTCATTTATTTTTCTCTCCAGATGTGAGCTGACAGGCATCACTCAGCGACGCCTCTCCTCGCCCTTGAGTCCCCCCCCATTACTACTTCTTGGTGGTCAGGACAAGCACCCCTCGCACACCCCCTTCTCCCCCCACACACTTCCAAGTCCACTGTCAGTATAACACAAGATGGATGTGTCTTTAAAGCTGAGATTGATTGTGGATATCAGAGTTATGGCGCCATTCATCACGGACCTATATTATTCAGACTAGGAGGATTGAACCGGGAGGTGGGACTTTGCTGAGCCCTTGGGTGGGGCCTGCTGGGGGTAGTGGGAGTTTAATGGGTTGTAGATGAGAGTGCCATAGAATTATATGCTTGTGTTATACATTGGTATGTCGGCTGCACTGGGGGACTCAGGCGTGTGTGTGTGAGTGAGTGTGTGTGTGTGTGTGTGTGTGTGTGCGTGTCTGTGTGTGCATGTGCGTGTGTGTCTGTGTGTCCGCATTGATCTTGGGTGATGTGATCCTCCTCCAGAGTCCTCTATCATTCAACTCTTGATTTACAGCTTTATTGGGATCTTTCTCCACTTCTCCACTGTTATTACATATATTTTCTTATGTTTAAAGTTCAAATCGCAAAATGTGTTATTTCAGGTTATGGTCATAACTTCTAATCTACAATCTACAAAATCGTAACTTGTCTATGTTTCAAACCTTATTAAGACAGTTTTCTTTTCATTATGTTGAAAGTACAGTTTTTATTTGAGTAACTCATCTACACTAGTTAAATACAGTTATGTAATTAATTTTTGATTTGTTCTAAGATTTGTAATGTATCTATTTTTGGGCTATAAATACGGACCTATTTTTTTCTTCAGATCGCACACTCAAAACAACACGCCTCCTCCACCACAAACTTTGAGTCTGTACTTTTTGATCTCATTATTCATCCTAATTTAGCACCTCATTGTGGCCTGTGGACGTTGGAGTGCCATGGAGGTTTGGGAGGTGCGTCCCTACCCCAGGCCTCTCCACTCTGCTGAAAAGAGCCCTCATTGTGCGACGTCTTTTATGGCGCTGTGTGAAAGACAGGGATGCACTCCACTCCAGTCAGTATTCAAATACACATGGTAAAGCAGGCAGCCGAGCAGGACACACACCACAGGTTGTAAACGCTTTGAAAAGCAGAGTACTGAAGACTCTCTGCCTCTTCTCTTTTCTTTTGCTCCTCTCCGTTTCTCCCCGTCCACCTGTCTTCTGAAGTAACCTGAAACGACTTTCTTCTTCCATCACTAAGAAAAGGAACCTCAAAGTTTTTGCTTAAAAAAATATAAATCCTTCCACCATTATCAGAAGTCAAGTCATGCAGAAATGCAAAAATAAGAAGGTAATCACACTTTGTGCTGCCTTTGTCGTCACTCTGTGATGGAAATGGGTCTAAATATGAGATTAGAACCTGCCGCTGACTGATGCTATTAGGCAGATATGCCATAGACTTTACTATCTCCCATGAAGGATTAGTGCAAATTATACTGGGAGACAGGCTTGATTTCTCTGCCTCTGCCTGGCTGGATGTGGGCATTTGAGGCACTCTAAGTTGACAGCGTCTGTCTCCGCTTAGTTCATGGAGACAGGTTGTGTGACAGCTGATGCCAGGCAGGGCTTAAAGTGTGTGTGTGGGTGTGTGTTTGTGTGTTGGATGGTGTTTGGTCTATGTGTGTGAGCCAAAGTAGCAGAGTTATAAACTGACAGGCGAGTGCGTCAACGTCAATGACTTTTTTCAAGAAACAGGTTACCTTTTAAGTAGGTGACAATTGTGAACGGTTAATTTTAATCTCACTGGCTGCCACTGGCTTTATTAAATAGCTAGACTGTCCATGATGTCCACTTCATGCCCCTTTTGTTATATATAAAATAATGTCAGAAACATCGGACCACAAAATTGTTTTAATATTTTAGATTTTCTCCTTTTAGTTGTGCTTGAGGTGTTACTTTGTGCCACAATTGATTGTGTAGTTTGTGTTTGAATTGTGATGTTGGTATTACCGAAGGAAGGTGGCTAAGCAGTTGTTCACCTCTCAGGAATGTTTGAGGGAACATGCAAATGCACCGTTTTAGCCCTGCTGTCTCCACGCTGCGGCTGATTTAGGAGGCTGACATGTCCTTTAATGTTGGTTGTAAACTGGAGGGGAGGATTTATAGGCTCAAGCTTCGTTTCCCCCACTGTCTCTGTTATGTGGTTCTGGGACGACAATATAAGCAGCACTTACTACATTTAGATGTTTCCACATTGGTGCTTGTTAGGCTTTGTATCAAAGTTATGTGTTGTGAGTGTCATATTAGAGATATACAGTCTGTTTAACTAAAATTGTATTTGGCCCTGTAGGTTAAAACTCTATGAAAACACCAGAAATGTGTCACTTGCAGAGATATATTGTAACTCTGAGCCATGTTTCACTAACATTCAATGCCAAATAGTAAATTTTTTGTGAGACATCATAGCAGAACTAAGTCTACTTTGACAAGGTACAAGTCCCACTTTCTTTAAACAATGCCGTTACAGTTGCGTGCGCATACTGGCATATACGTGTGAATCAAACCAGTGCACTCTGTTTTGATACTGATCTTTGCCTTGTGAAAAAAAAAAAGAATTTGGATGTAAAAAAAAAAAAAAAAGAATGACACTTATAATATAATGATATTTGAGTAGCAGAAGCAGGAACCTCTACAGATCGGTCACCTCTAACGGCTGCTCCAAATCAGTCTCATCTCCTGCTCCGTTCACTTTGAGTGATCAGCCCCAGTTTGCCTCTGCCAGCTCACCACTTGATGTTCGTTTCTCTATTTATTTCCACGGCCCGTGCGTTTTTCCCCATATAAAGACAGTCTATGTCCGAGTGTGTCATGGCGTGATGGATTGCATAGCCGTCTTCTCTGAGAAGGAGAACCGGGGGATGGTGGAGAGGAAAGAGGAAAAAAGTGAGAGAAAAGCAGAGAGGTGCAACAGTGAAGGACATGGCAGCTTAGCGCTGGCCAAAAAGACTGTGCTGAACACCTGCTCCTGTCTCCAACGCCCCTTCAACCTCCTCATTACCTGTCAATCTATCACAAGGCAGCCAGATCAAATGTCTGCAGCAGCCAGGACTGGCGCAGGGAGGGAGGGGCGTGTGAGGAGCAGAGAGGGAAAGAAGGACAGAAAACAGAGGGACAGATTGCAAGTCTGGGGAAGCACAAAATGAAGAGGAAGTAAACGCAGCAGCTGTGTGTGCATATACAAGATCTGTTGATAATTTGAAGTAAACTTTGTTCAGAGAGCAATTTGAAACTTATGTTGCTATTTGAATTTGCCAAATTAAGATCTCAATATTGTCTTATTTGCTGGCGACTCAATATACCTTGTTATAGACTTGGCAGAAGTTTGATCCCAAAGTTTAGTGCTGCTGTTCGCATTATTGTTCTCCTCTAAAGAGTGGCACTAATACCAGTGCTTACTGTGTGGTTTGTGATTGGCGCCTGTGTGTAAGACGTGAATCTCTGACAGCTGCAGGAGGCAGGGCTGCAGTCTCAGGTTACATTCACAATGGGCTCAATGTCTGTCTCTCACATATTTATTGTTGTGCAGGCATCTAGCTGCATTCACCATACTGTTTAATTCTTACATAGATTTGTAAACTGATTAAATTTTCTGTATAACTGCAACTTGCAGGTAAAGGTTGTATACAGATGTTAGAATGCTAACCACACTCTATGAAAGTGATAAACAACAGGTACAGTTTCTCCAATCCAGGTGTATTAGCGCTCACACATGACCAGTCCTAGTTTACTATTTCTGATCCCTTTCAGTCATCACAGTTTCTTTATTCTACGTTCGCGTAGCGTGTGAGCTGTGGTGATTTACGGTAATTATCAGGCATTGGGTCATCTATCAGGCTGGTCGTTGCTAGGAGATGGAAGCAGCTGCTGTTGTCTTGTCAGGGACAGTGTGTGTGTGTTTCTAGGGATTTGGGTAATGCTTGCGTGTGTGTGCGCAGGTGAAGTGGTCCATCCTGATGTGTGGATTTAGAAGCGCAGGTGGCCCAGGAGAAAGAAGGAAGTGGAGCAGTCAGTGGATGGAGAAAGGGATTATGGGAAGGGGGGTGTATGGGTGAGGGTGGGGTCAGAGGTTGAAAGAGGGTTTGTGTTTGGGAAGTGGGACTTAAAGGCACAGGTGTGTATATGATAGACAGAGGAGCAGCGTGATAAATATATCCATGCTGATAGACGTTGGATGAAGTCAGGCCTTGGGGGGAACATTACAAGATCTTGTGAGAACGCTTATACTGAAAGAATGAGATGCAGTCTTTTTCCATTGACAAATGATTGACTCACAGATGGTTGCTGGTTCAGATTCCTGCTGAGCAGCTGATTTTTCTTCTTGTTGTTGTAAAGCCTTCAGTCACAACCTATTGTGTTCAAGCAGTTTCAGATTACACGTTCTACTCTGTGGGGGACAAAATCTGGATACACACAGATGGGGTCATAAAAGATAGAGGTGCAAAAAGTTCCAACGAAGAATGCCTGCTATATCGCAACAATAATAGTGGCAGCATGAATGTCTTGGGGAAAAAAATATTTAAGTTTACATCATCTTAAAGTATCATTGCATCATTGTTTAACAACAATTTAAGAATATTTTACATATGCATACTAGGTTTGGGCAATATTGACAAAAATGTATGCTTACTTTCATTCCCTGATAACAATATTATGTCATTCTACCAGAAATTTGTTAAACGTGTCTATAAACTTATCAGTTGAAGTTTAATTATCAGACAAACGTAAAATGTCTGTAAAATTAATCACAAAAATGCAGAAATATCTATTTAAACGTTTATTTGAAAGTTTACTGCATAACTATTTTCAGTTTTATTTTTAATCAGCTCTTTTTGTAACATTTTTTTATACTATAAACAATATACTCAATATTCAAAATCTCCAAAACAACACTGACAAATTATCTAAATATTGCCTACCTCTAACACATGCATTATAATTATTACATCAATTTCTTTAGGCAAAAATCAAAGACAGGTCAATATATACCCAAATATAGACTTGGGACTGTATTATGTCCTTTTGAAATTATGTAAAAAATAAAATAAATAAAAACACTGTTGGCAGAATGTAACACAGGTGCAAAGGATGCTGAGCTAACGGTAAATACACTCTCGCCCTTAACCATTTCAGTCTAATTAGCAGCAGTCAGCATTTGTCATTGCATTTAGGGGTGAAGATTAGGACCACCTCTCAATTAATCTGCAATCAGCCTGTTTGTTAATTAGCTAACCTGTTCTAAGTGGCCTTCAGGGCTCTTGTGTAATTAGCTAAGCTGCCGGGGAGCGAGCCTGTGTGTTGATATTGACCTGAACACACATATATAGGCTATTGTACAATTGCATGTAGCTGTGCTGTGCCGACGTCTCCAGTCACGGTCAGGAGGGACAAGAACTCTGCACTCTCCCCAACAGCATCCTCAAAAACAAACAGCACTGAACCCAGCGCTAGTATTTAAAGACGCACACACCTCCTCACATATTTATTAGCCGTTGGCACGCTCAGACAGATATACATATTTGCACATAGTCATGCTCATACTATTACACTTTAAACTGATTGTTCCTCCCTTCACTCGGTGGGAAACCTGCATCCCTCAAAAGCCTTCTTGGAGAAGGCAGAAAAAATAGACTCCCTGTGCACACACGCACTCTCTTTTGAACATTTCATCCTTTTCAAGTGCAACAACATCCCAACCAAAATGAACAGCGTCTCCATAGCTGTGTCGAAGCATTTTTTGCCTTGCTCACTTCAAAGCCATTTGTTTACTCGGCTGCCTCCTGACATTGTCTGTGGTAATTAAAGGAGCGCACTGAAATTTATGGTTTAATTACAAGCCTTGTTATGCAGAGAAGCCAGGATGGGCTGATATGCTCAATAAAAATAAATAAATTCCATACGGCTTTATTGAACCTGTGTTTGCTTGGAGGGTGCACGATCATTTCAGTCTCGCAGGTGTGTGCATTGTTTGCGTTTAACTGTATGCATGTGTGTGCGCGCGCGTG
This sequence comes from Rhinogobius similis, assembly GCA_019453435.1. Taxonomy (NCBI): domain Eukaryota; kingdom Metazoa; phylum Chordata; class Actinopteri; order Gobiiformes; family Gobiidae; genus Rhinogobius; species Rhinogobius similis. The sequence goes on along the minus strand of CM033626.1, from coordinate 18,816,403 downwards.
TGTGTGTGTTTATATGCTGTTTATTTATGTATTGCCTTGCAGGACGTACACAGCTGAGAGTGCACTGTGAGTGGGTGAGAATGAAATTTGAAAAAAGCCAGATGAATTGTGATCGATCGGCGCTGGTTCAGTGTATTGATCCCTCAGCATGTTAAAGCCTAGTGTACTCCATGAAGAACACTCATTCAGTCAGTGTACCCCCCCTCCACCTCACTCTATGGTGCAACTATAACACATGCCTGGGTTCGCTCAAATGTCTGCTCCAGTGTAGAGATAGATTTAAATGCAAATTCCACATTCATCATTACACAGTATTTATGGATGCACAATATTACTAAATTATTTTGTGTAAAAAATATCTATCCACTAGAACATAAGTGACAATATCAAACAAACTGTTCTCTGCTGATAATGTCTCCACCATAAATTCCCAAGAAACACCAACCTTTGGAATAGGGCTGCACAATTTGGAAAAAATATTTAAGTATTGCGATTGCGACTAGAGTGATTTATGGTTTAATTATAGGATCCTGCTCAAAATTCACATTTTAAACGCTTTCAGGAAAATTGACAGAAAAGACCTATGATAGGCCTATGAACTAACAAACTAAGAAACAAGAATGACATGTTTCAGTTTTGTTCAGTTTGTACTTATCTAAACTACAGGGTTAGCAGTTTTTATGCCGAATAAGACTAGACAGAATATTTTGTTGTTTGTGGAAGGAATTATGGTATTTCGCCCTTCTTTGGACTATGTTTCTTGTTTCACAATGTCTCAAATTATTAATGATATTAATCATTAATTGACATTAATGATATTGTGGACAGAAAAGATACTTTTCCACTCACTACTTGATTTACATGTAAACACAATATTAACAATAAATGCTTGACCTATGACCCTTGCACCTATAAATCCCTAATACATTGTTCAGTCTATGCCCCGTTCCCAGTTGTAGTGAACACATGGGTATACTGTAAATGTCTGCTGCTGTAACTGAAAGTGCGTGTGTTAAAAGCCCAGATGCACGTCCAGATTACATTAACTGGTTGTGTGGGTGTCCGCGAGTGTTTGGGTGCCGTGCGCAGTAATGGAGAGCGATCTTGGCTGTGGCCCACGAGCTGCTCCTCTGAACTGATCTTTGAGTTGAGGTATAAATAGCGCTGGCTCTATAAATAAAACAGCAGCACCTTTCACACACACTTGCTTGCTCACATAAGCGGACGCACGTTAAAAGCTTGACATGTCTCTTGGAGCTGACACCTGCCCTTTACTCAATATATAGTCATTATGACTAAGTTCTACAATTTTGTTGAGTCTCTTGTTACTGTAAAAGCAACTCTGTGAAATGTATTTACAGAAAAATGTAACACTATGACCTATGACCTTTGCGCAAATGTGATGAACTCAAATATTGATATGATTAACGTAGCACTGTGTAGGGTTGGTGGAAGACAAAAAAACAAACTGAGCCATAAAAATGATGACCATGGTAAAGCTTCTAAATTAAGTAACTGTTCTCGTCCAAGAGAATAATGAGCCAGTGTACTTACTGTGCCAGTCCCAAGCTAAAATAAATGGACAGTTTATGGCATTATATGCAAATAAATATCCTCTAGTCACTGCACCCTGGGAGGCAAAACATTGCAAACATAGAAAAACATAACAAAAACATACTTCCAATTAAATAAACTAATCAGAATTAAATAGTGTTTGTTTTTGAGCTTTGAATATTTGTCTTAAATTTTGCAGTGCATACGCAGTAGTCAGACAATCATTAAATCACACAGCAGGTAAAGCGAAACCTCGGCAATGGGTTTTTTCTTTTATTTTAAATAACCCCTTTGGCCCACTGTAATGTCAGATGGCTTATGATAAAAGTGTTTGCATGGAGATACTAGCACAGATAATCGAGAAGGAAAAGGCTTGCAGTTTGATTCACTGAATAATATGTGCCAATAATACCGACTTTCAGTGCTAATTTTGTTTGCACAGCACTTATTCCCATTCACACCACTTTTCGACATGAGTCCATTATGTATCCATGTGTCTGGAGAACAACATGTCCCATCCGCTGCTGTCTGCTGCTCTGCTCGGGCTGAGGGCTCACAGTGTTTTGAAATGGAGTGAAGGGGGGTTGAGAGATAAATTGGTACAGCGAGCTGGAATGCTGCAGCAGTTATTTAAGGCCCTGTAGGTGCTGCCTAGGCCATATGCTTCCATTATTCCGCTTGGGAGGGGCCCATGTGGGCGTGTGGGCAAGCCTGGCGAAGGGGAGGAGGTAGAGGGGGTGATTGAGGAGTAGAAGAGGGAAAAAGGTAGAATTATTTTAAGAGAATGCCTGGTTTCTAGGTGCAGGTGGAATGTGAAGAACAAGGAGAGGACCTGAGAGATGAGAAAATGAATTGGCTCCAAAAGTAAATGATCGCCTTCACCTTCAATATCTGCCTTTTTCATTGCCGACTTTGCATAATTCATCTCAAAACTTGACAGCACACGGCGTAGGTTTTATGAACTTTTGAAAGTTGATATTTCTGCATAGCCACCACTTTTTCTGTACCACAAACTGAACAGCTGTTTCTATTAATGCCATTAATCCACCACATTCACCCAAGTTAAAGTAAATTTGAAAATTTGTGCTACTAGCTGTTTCATGTTTCTTATGTACGCTCTTCCCCTTCTTTCTGTATTGTCTCTTGTCAGATTGAAGCCAGTGCTCCTGATCAGGGCATTGCTCTCATGTTAGCCGCTTCACGGATAGCACATCCCAGTATTCCCTGTGACACGCCGGCAGCTGCATTACCATAATTGGCTTTTCTACATGACGGGACAGAGGAAATAATAATGTCATTTTATTTACAGCCCTCTTGTCCTGGTCCGAGACTATCACCCCCTCCTCTTCAGAGCCCCTCCCCTATCATCTCATCTCTCACACCCCTCCCCTCTCTGTCCCGCTCTCCACAGTGGGAGCTACGAAGGGGCCTGTCCCGTTCACTCTGCCATGGCGTGTAGGTCAACCGATAGCTTTTTGATCAGCTCCTGTCCAAAGCCATCAGGGTTGAGAGGCACGTAATGGAGAGCAGGGTGACAAACTGAATCTGGGGAAGGAATAAGACTGCCAGTTTCCTATTAAGGTTCAGCTTAAACGCCCTCTGCCCCCCACCGCCCCTCTGCCACCGTGCTGAGCCGTGAACCCGCTCCTGCACTGCCTAAATCACATGAGTGAAGGGGCCCGTGATTGGACATTAGTGCCGCAAATGACTGCCGTGATTGCCCCCTCTTCCCCAAACTCAGATCAAATAAATAAAAAATTTGTGTAAATAAATAGAATGAAGGCTGCCGGGGTATTTGGGCCGATGGCGGCGGAGCTGACTGGTCTCATCCCCATCTTTTTACCCCCTTTCACTCTCGTTTCATCGCCCTGCTGCCTTTCTTATCTGGTTTGTTTGGCTTTGACAGCGGCCAAATGGTGAACCTCTGCGAGCCTGACAGAAAGTTTTATTGATTTAACAACCAACAGACTCAGAGTGTAGGAAAGGGAGAGAGAAGGTGGAGAAAGATAGCAAAGTTTTGAAAAGGAATGATATGTTTCTACTCCTCTGCTTGCCAAAATGCTGACGTGTCCGCTGGTTGTATTTCATTTGGTATCATTTACAAAATCATGTCATACACAAAGTCGAGAAGTGTGTGGGAGCGAATGTTTTGGAGATGATCTGTGCTTGTATCAAGTGTATTGTCCATTCGTGAGGCCCAGTTTCGTGTTGATATAGGGCGTTCACCACTAGCTTCATCATGATGAACTTCAGCTCGTCTTTGGAGCTCTGCTAAAACTCACTCACGTGAAGTATTTTTACTGCCTGGTCTCTATGAACTCGAATGTAACATGTTTAACATCCAAGCCTTTTATTTTGTACAGACGAGCAGTTTATGATAACTTTATTGTTCAAACACCTATACATGTGTATTTTACTGAGACTCCACTACTACACCTGTCTTTGCATTAGCCTTAATCATTATCTGGTCCATGTTGGTGATCTGGTGGAGCTGGTGGGGCCTTGATCGCTGTGGTATCTGACAGTAAGTCTGTGGCGTTATCCTGGCCACACTGCCGCCTGTCTCCTTGATGGCGGCACGTCCCCAAGCAAAAGTGACAGGCGGTTTGGCGCCCGTGCAGATGGCCCTGCTCACAGCCATCACCCACTCTGCAAACTAAACCACCAGGGACGGGAAACCAGCCCTGCCCCTCTCAACACCGCCCCTTTGCTGCTGGTGTTACTCTGCATATGTGCATCCCAAAGACACAAGGACCTTTCATATGGTCCAGCTTATGATCAGGTGTCACGATTTTCTCTTTTTTTTAAAAGCCTTGACCCAAATTACTTAATGTTCTCCAACATATGTAGAGATTGTCGTTGTACACACTTATTCACTAATAGTGTTGTGCATTATGGAACTGGCTGTGATTCTTACAGATGTCTGTCTTTGCCAGTCTTTTGTCTGTGTGCTTTTGATATCTCCCTCTTTGTTGTTTCCATGACAACATGGCAGGACAGGCATTGATTGACAGGGATCGTCAAAGGGTTCCCTGGCGCCCTGCTCATCGCTCCAGACCCCTCCCTCTGCAGTCTGTCTTTTGTCACTCACACAGGCATATTTCTGATCTGCGGCTTCTCTTTCCTCCTGTCTGGGTGTCATTAAGCTATTCCAACTACTGTTTTTTTTTTTTTGCTGTTTTTTGGCTTGAGCAGAGAACAGTGACTCGCTTAGGTAATTCCTACAGTATTTTTTCAGTGGTATTGTGCCTTGTCAAGATTGGATAGTCATTTTACAGAATGCCCTGTATATTAAGTGGATGATATGATATCGATAGCTTGCTCTTCAGGAAGTGGGTAGTGAGGGGGAAGGTACTGTAACAGAAGACACTCTGCCGTTGTGTTGTAGCGAGTACGGCACATAATGCTAATCTGCTGTGTTAGGGATTTTCAGGAGTTTTAGAAACTGTCTAGGTCTCAGTCTGTCAGTGGGATTGAAGCACAGCCAGGTTCTCCTGTAGTGCTCTCATTTCACTGAAATCCTGTCAGCCGTTCGGGGAGTATGTTGCTCATTTGGAGAAGGGTGTATCAGTAGCACACAGCGAACTGAGACTTATAGGCAATATTATGGTTGCCGGTTACAAGTTTGTGCTGTTAGAGAAAACATGTATTAGTGTATAAAATACACACTTGGAATAAGGCATGGGGAAGTGAGTGTGCTGGCTTAGGTGTTTGTAGACGGGTACTTGGTAGCCCTTCTCATGCACGTGTACCCACATCATCTTCTAGTCACAGAACATAGTGCAGCTGCTTACCACTCCCCTCCACCACCCCAGCTCCTCTCAGGCAGCAGTAAATGATGCCAGTGTATATACATATCAGGCATTATGTCCACTTAGATTATGATATGACAGGTTAGCGTGCCGTTTGAAGCTGACAGCACATCTGTTTCATCAGAAGAGACTGATACTGGCATCTAGGACACACATCTCACCATGCAGGAAGGAGATAAAGGAAGAAACCAGGGGGCTGTCTTTCCTGTCTCCCTCACCCCTCTATCCTCTGCTCCATTCCCCTTCCCAGACCTCCATCTCCCCACCCAGCTCAAATCCCACCACCTCCTGCTCACTTTTTTCTCTCCCCCCCATGTCTTGACTGTCTAGCCCCAATAAACTTCTGTCTTTTCTACTTACCTTTAATAGACAAAAAAAAATTCTTAACTCATTTATCTTTGTGCATCATCATCTTTGTGTGTCTTCTTTGAGTGTTGGCTTTAACTTTTTTATTGTTACCACTACTATAACCATCATCATAACACCAAAGTGAAAATGTAATATATTACTTTTATCATAATAATCACAACGTAATCTCTTGATAAGAGACAATGAAGCTTGAGAAAGCGAAAATAAGAGGGAGTTCATCATACAAGCATGCAGCTGGCTAACAAGGCCAAACAGACAGTCATTTCCTGGGGAACATGAGGCTTGTGGAGGAATAGGGAGTTGGGAAGGAAAAGGACAACTGTCAGAAGCTCAGTGATTTATTTTTCCCTTGGAGGCTTTTTTCACCACTGGCTTTCAGAGCCACATGTGTGTAAGATAGACTCATGCATGCATACCAAAACAACACACACACAGTAAAAGCCTACATTTGCTATCAAGAGCATTCAGTCTATGTTATTTTGATAGTGGCCCTGTTTCTGCACTGTAAATCTTTTATTTCATTGAGCTGACCCTTTTCTCTATTTATCCTTGTTGCAGCGTACATGCCCGAAGATGAGCTTAAGGCGGCCCCACATGATGAGGAAGAGCACCTGCAGGACGATGGCCTCTCATTAGATGGTCAGGACACGGAGTTTATGTGCAACGAGGAAGACGACGATTTAGATGGAGGCCAACTACCAAGCTATAGAGACTCTCCCCTCAGCAACGGCACTAACCCTGATGCAGGATATGGCTCTCCGCTCAGCGATTCCAGTGACCGACTTGCAGATTTCAAGAGCACCTCTTCCCGGGACGGTCAGGACAGGGATGTCAATGCTCTGCGTCCTAACGGCAACAACGGCCTTTCCATCCAGGACAGTCTGGCAAAGATGAAAGCCGTCTATGCAAACCTTATTTCAGATGCCTCTTGGTCTAGCATCACATTGGACATCATGAAATCCAAATCTGCTGCTGCTGGTAGTGTCAACAGTGCCCTTACAGCTACTGCACCTGCTCCTGTGTCTCCAACTTCTCCTGCAAACAAGAGCAGTGGCACCAGTGTAGTTAGCACTCAACACAATGGTAAAAGTTCGGGCTCTGCAATCAACCACACTAGTAACTCCACTTGCACCACCAACGGCATAGCAGTGAGCACAGCTAGCACCCACAGTGCCACCAGCAGCAGTGGCAGCAGCGGTGGAGCAGCGAGCAATGGTAGTGGTGTAGCTTATGACTGGCACCAGGCAGCACTGGCCAAAACTCTTCAGCAGACACCTTACCACCTTTTACCAGAGCCAAGCCTGTTCAGCACCGTTCAGCTCTATCGGCAAAACAACAAGCTATACGGCTCTGTCTTTACTGGTGCAAGCAAATTCCGCTGCAAAGACTGTAGTGCAGCTTATGACACACTAGTAGGCCTAACAGTTCACATGAATGAGACTGGCCACTATCGTGATGATAATAAGGACAAAGAGGAGGAGCACGGCAAGCGCTGGTCCAAACCACGCAAGCGCTCCCTTATGGAGATGGAGGGGAAGGAGGATGCTCAAAAGGTACTTAAGTGCATGTACTGTGGCCACTCGTTTGAGTCTCTGCAAGATCTCAGTGTTCATATGATCAAGACCAAGCATTACCAAAAAGTGCCTCTTAAAGAGCCAGTGCCAGCCTTGGCTACTAAACTGGTGCCCACTTCTGCTAAAAAGCGAGCTATACAAGACCCAATATTGTCCCCCTGCTCCCCAGATTCTGTCCATGCTGCTAGTGGTGGCGGGAGCATATCCCTTAGCGATGCTGGGAAAGACTCAAAAGCCGCAGCCAACCCTTATGTCACACCAAATAACCGTTATGGTTACCAAAACGGAGCCAGCTACACATGGCAGTTTGAGGCTCGTAAGGCCCAAATTCTCAAATGTATGGAGTGTGGGAGCTCCCATGATACACTCCAACAGCTAACTGCGCACATGATGGTGACAGGACACTTCTTGAAAGTCACAAATTCTGCTTCCAAAAAGGGCAAACAGCTTGTCTTTGACCCAGTAGTGGAGGAAAAGATTCAGTCCATTCCTCTGCCGCCCACCACCACTAGACTCCCTGTTCCCTGCGGCATAAAATCCCAGCCAGTGTCCCCTGCCTTGTCGTCTGCTTCTGAAGAGAAAAGAGAAGGACCAGAGGAGGAGAAGGTTGATGGGGACTTAGTAGAGAAAAAGATAAAAGAAGAGAAAGATGATTTAGGAGAGAAATCTGAGTCTGATACAACCTCTTATAAGTATCTCAGAGAAGAGGACTTAGAGGAGACACCTAAAGGAGGTTTAGATATACTTAAATCCCTTGAGAACACAGTATCCAGTGCTATTAGCAAAGCTCAGACAGGCACGCCCACATGGGGAGGCTATCCCAGCATTCATGCGGCTTATCAGCTGCAGGGTGCAATGAAAAGTTCTACTACTGTTCTGCCCCCTACCATCCAAAGTGTACAAATGCAGCCACTCTTTAACAGTGGTTTGAGAGGCCTAGTAAATGATCCCAACTCAGTCATCCATTCACCTAGAAGCCCCTCTTCCCCTACCCCACTCAGGAGCAATGTCACTGCCATGGAAGAGCTTGTAGAGAAGGTGACAGGGAAAGCTGCCACTGTGAAGAAAGAGAAAGAGGAGAAAATGGTGAGCTTGGAGCGTTGCCGGCCTCCATCGTTAGTAAAATCTCCTTCGCCGGCAATGAGAGAGCAAAGAGAGCAGTTACCATCTCCAAATGACCTTTCAGTTGGTAAGCCATCTGGTGTGAGAAGTAGCAGCCCAGGCAGTGTAGATTCAGAGCTCATTTGCAAAAAGGAGCCCAAAGAGAGCCTTGTTGATAGTCACAGCAACCATTCAAAGAACGGCTCAGAGACATGCCAGTCCCCAGTTACTAATGGCAACAGTCTCGGGATTATCACTGACCACTCACCAGAAAGCCCTTTCGTTAACCCTCTAAGTGCACTCCAGTCAATTATGAACACGCATCTGGGTAAGGCCTCCAAACCCGTGAGCCCCGCTGCAGACCCACTCTCTATGCTTTACAAAATCAGCAACAGCATGATAGATAAGCCAGCATTCAACCCCAACTCTCAGGGCAAGGCAGCTGAGCCCATTAGTCACTATCAGCTTTATGACAACAGTGACCAGCCAATTGATCTGAGTAAGAATAAGTCCACTAGCAACAGCAACAACAACAATAACAGCTGTGTGCTGCAGACAAACAATAGTGTGAATGGTAACAAACCAATAATTTCTCTGTCTGAGTCTGTGTCCTCTCCTCTGAGAGAGAATGCCCTGATGGACATTTCAGATATGGTAAAGAACCTCACAGGGAGGTTAACTCCTAAATCCTCCACCCCCTCCTCCATCTCGGAGAAGTCGGATGCTGAGGGCAGTGCGTTTGAGGACACCATGGAGGACCTGTCTCCTGTCCAGAAGAGGAAAGGGAGACAGTCCAACTGGAACCCACAGCACCTGCTCATTCTGCAGGCTCAATTTGCCTCCAGCCTCAGAGAGACCCCCGAGGGCCGATATGCAATGACTGACCTGGGCCCTCAGGAAAGGGTCCACATCTGTAAGTTCACAGGCCTTTCTATGACCACCATTTCCCACTGGCTAGCTAATGTCAAGTATCAGCTAAGGCGGACTGGCGGCACCAAGTTTCTGAAGAACATGGACTCATGCCAGCCTGTATTCCTCTGTGGGGACTGTGCCTCTCAGTTCAGGACTCCTGCCTCCTACATTAACCACCTGGAGTCTCACCTGGGCTTCAGTTTGAAGGACCTTTCCAAACTGTCATCTGAGCACCTTCGGGAGCAGCAGGCTGTCTCTAAGGTGATCACAGACAAACTGACATTCAGCACCCCACTGTCCCTGACCACAGCGGAGGACGAAGCCGGCTCCGTGTACCAGTGCAGACTTTGCAATCGGACATTTGTCAGCAAACATGCCGTCAAACTCCACCTCAGCAAGACCCACGGTAAATCTCCAGAGGACCACTTGGTCTTTGTCTCTGCTTTGGAGAAACTGGAAAAGCTGGACAAAATAGAGAAGATGCAGGTGTGAATCTGAGGTTTAGACTAGCAGCTGTTGAACTGAATTTCATTGCACTAAAATGACATTTCAATTTCTGCACTGGGCCGAACTGAGCCACTAGAAAAAAAATCTGTCTTACTATTTTTTTGTTGTGATAACTGCCTGACTGGACCATGTCTTTTCACGTTTATTTGTTTTTTGTTTTGCCAAGCTTTTTTAAACTTATTTTGTAATATATTTATATGATATTTGTCGGATCTGTGCATGTGCTTAAGTGAATCAAGGTAAAACATGATATTTGATTTTTTTTTTTTTACTTTTTTTTTTGTTTTTTTTTTTTCATTGCTAAAATACAACTACTGCTTCAATGGTATCAAAAGTCAAGTGGTGAATGAAAGAGGGCAAGAGTGGAGAACTGTATAATACTTGATACCCTATAAGAAGGTAAAATAAATGTATACACCAAAAGAACGAGAGACTGAAGTAGCACCTTAGACAGCTAAAATTCAATTTGTAACATGTCTTCAATTGTGCATTTTCTGAACCAGACAGTTTTTGATTTTTTTTTTCTTCTTGTTTTTAAGGTCTTGATTTTCATGATGAATGGCTTGCTAATAGATCTACCAACATAATAGACAAACCATCATGTAAGCATTTGGAGTAAAAGAATACTTAAACGTACTTCTGGTTGAATCATTCAAAATGAATGGCCAACAGTTTGCAGGTTTGGTCAGAAACTTTTTCTTGTTGTGAACTCATCTTATTGCAATTTTCCAGTTGTATGGTTTGTTACAACCTTCTCTGATTTGTGTCGCTCTATCAAATGTAAAGAGGAGTCTGTTACATGTAAATGACCCCAGTGAAGCGTCAGTACTCATTGGACATATCTTACCATTTGAAACAGCTCAACATTCTTTGTATCTTAAGGTGTGTGCATTCTCTAACTTTTATATTGTCATTTTGTATAAAACACTGATAAAACATAAAAAGAGATGATGTATATAGATATATGCTGTAGAGTTACAAAATGTCATTTTTTAAAGAAAATACAAATTTAACTTCTTTGGCTTGGTTTACAGAAATAATTTTAATTATACTTGCATCCAACTTGATGCATGATATGGTGTGGAAAAATAAATAAGCGATGCACAATGACTATACATTTCAATGTTTTCTCAACAATGTTGTAAAAACATAAAAAACTTTTTAGAAACAATTAGTTTGTTTCAGTTCTTTCTCAATTGTAAAATAAACCCCAAAGCAGTTGTTAACAGTCATATGTTTCTTCTTGTCATTCATTAGTCACAGTGGTGCTGCAACATGTTAAACTTTTCAAGAACAGATGCTTACTCAAATACCAGGCACATACTTCGCTGGAAAAATTAGGAAAAACTCAAATTACTATTGTTACTGCATTTTTTCACGTATATGCATAATAAATACGCCATTAAAAGTTCTGTTGTAATTACACTGTAATCATATTTTTCATTTTAAATTGAACCACATGAATGAACAGATTACTGTAGAACTATAAATGACATGTTCTTGACGCTTACGATAATCAGAGGTAAAACCAAAATCCCCTTCATTTTCTCTTGGCCCTTTGTAACAGAATGGCTTTTATGTGCAATATTTTAAGAGAAGAAGCAGTCACTGTGTCATACATAAAACTGATGACTGAGCCGCATCATACTGCCAATGATTATTAAGATGATGAAGATGACGGGGGTGATAAGGTTGTGAGGGTGCCTATTGTACTGGGAGAAACCCATGCTCGGCTTGTGACTGGCCTTCGGAGGGCCCGCTCTCAAAGATCCAGTGTTACTTTAATGACGGCACTGACTTCTGAGAACGCACTCAGATGGGTGTCTGTTGGTTTCATACAGCCTCCTGACTGGCCACATTTAAACACTTCAAATAAATAATACAACTGAATCTCTGACTGAACAGAGCCTGTCCTTTTTCAGATCACATTTACTGTTTGGAAATGCAAATTGCTCTCTTGACTGAAGAATTTGACAAAATGTTTCGCTGAAGATGAAATAATTAACATATTCAGGAGGACAGGATAACCTTTTTATTTATCCAATACTTTTAAGTAACAAGTCTGACAGGGAATCTTTTAAATTCAATATGAAAACTTTTTGAGGATGACATTTATTTTTGACATTTATAGCCTGAAAAAGTGATGTATCAAAACAATATCGATTTTGAAATTGTTTCTATTATGGTTGTTAATAGATGTATAATTTAAAACTATATAATATTTGGTATTATTTTATAGGTTTTGCTTCAATGTAGACTATGAACATCACCCATCATTAAAAGCTAATATTACACAATCTTGTTTATTTTTATTAAAGCTTTATCACAGCTAAGACACTAAAACAAGTGCAAATATTGTCACTGCACATTTGGCTTTGAAGTTTAATTGTGGGCCTCCTCCTGTGTCTATGACTTTTGTAGCCTGTACAGTCTGAAAAACGAATTCCATTATGTCCCACTTGCAATAATGCAGAAACAGTGGTCCCATTTATTGCATGCCTACACAAAACAGCTCAAAGCGATACAAACCTATTCTGTACGTTGACCTTTACGTGACCCCACAGCGCACTCAGAAAGTCGTCTTTTTTTTCTCGCCCAGACAGCCCCGCAGGTAGAGTCTGCACCGGGACTATCTCTCATCTCGCCCTCACGTCTCAAGTTTCTGATGGGGTATTTACAGTGCCAGCCTTTGTGCGGATGAAGCCATGCTGCAGTGTTATGACTTCCACTCCCCGCACTTATGCCTCACGTCGCCTGCGTCAGTCACACGCACCACGCACGCACGCACGCACGCACTCTCTCACTCCTATTAACCTGACTGTCTTTTTGTTGCAATTACACACCTCCTCGATCCGGCTGCACCTCGCTGTGTTGATACATGGATCTGGTGACAAAGGAAAACACAGGCGCAGGGGCAGATTAGCCAGGCTCAAGATGCGCCTTTCCTCTGCTAAAAAAAGGGGCTGATGCCTGAGTCGGGTTATAAAACAAACACGCCAGATAAACAAGCAACATTTGGAGCAGATAGTGTTCCCTGCACAGCGGAAATAAAAAGCACCTTGTAGGTTTAATACCCCACAGCTAAACCTGTAATTTTGCTGCGCCGTCAGATAGCTGCTGAGCCCGATAGAGACTCCGCTTGGCTTTGTAGCGAGAGGTACGCACTGTTTCCTACGCGTATTCTATGTAAATTACACAAGATAATCGCCACGCACGGCACAATGCTGGTTCCCGCGGTGCAAACGGAAACGGTGAGTAGATAAACGCAGGCTGGGCAGATTTGCATAGCCCTTTTGTGTGGTTACGGGGCGCTGCTGAACGTGAGCCCCGAGGATCGGTAGGGATTTCCTCAAGGTTTTGTGTGCGTAAATGCCTGCTTCCTCTCAGGGCTGCGACCATTATGTTGAGCAGACAGAGGTGGGTGCAGGCTGGAGCAGAGGGCACAAATGGAATAACAACATTACCTGGGTTGTTACAAACACCGAAAAAAGTGTTAACCTCTCTAAACCTGCAGTGGAGAGCAAGGGGTTTCAAACTTTGGAGTAGGTGCCACTGTTGCAGGCCTCAAGTTTGATACAGATAGAGATAAAACTTCTCTTTCGTACTTACTCTTGGGTCAAGTTCAGGTGTAAGTTAGTGAAATACTGCAAATAAATTGTGTCAAACTAGATATCCCTATTAAAGGTTATATTGCAGGAGAGCTAGATCAATTTTGTTTTTGTTTTTTTACTTTTTTGCTTCTTGGCTATCGACCGTAAATATCATGTAAAGGCTGATATTTTATTTAGGCCAACCAGCTGCATAAAAAATACACAGAAAAGTTTAGTTGAACACCGAAGTGCAGAGAAGGCACTGCTAAAATTGGGCAACGTTCTCTTATCCAGTTTGTAGTGAAACAGATTAGTGGATGAGTTTGAACTAAAGTCAAATTAGCATATATATAATTTGGGGCACATAATCAAAAAACATATCAGTCCAAAAATATTGACCATTAGTTTCTCTGGATTCTAAACAATTGGAATTGGTATTGGTTTCAAAAATAAATATCGCTTGATCTCTATTTTGCTGTGTGGCCCCCGGGTTGGTCGGAAAGGTTAGGGTAAGTATGATCTAGAAAAGATTCTCTTTACATTTCGATCATTGTTTAATGCCTAAACTTGACCAAAATATCCAGATCACCTGCCATTCAAACCCATTTCCAAAGACCCAGTGTATGTATAACCTTTGATTTCTCCTCACATTCCCCGAGCTTGATTACAAATGCATTTATTCTCAGTAGAGATGCACACACCTGTGGTCTAGCTCAAAGCGCTTTTGTTGCAGCGTGGCAGTGTTCCTGGTGATAGCAGCATGAAGATCATTGACACCCATGAAACAAAGGCAAAGCTCCCGCTGAGGATCTTGGCGTATGCAGTGCATGCACCCATAAAACCTCACAACTTTGTACACAACTCCAAGGTATGGTTTAATTCCTGACCGAAATACCTCAAAAGAATTGCACAATGTTTGACGTAGAAATGCAAACAAAAACAGCAACAACCACACAGAGTCTTTGTGCAGGATTAGACTCTAAAGTCAGGTGAGTCTGTTTGGATCCTGATAAAACACGTCTTGTTGTAAAAATGGCATTGGTGAAAAAGTTAATGCTTTCGATGTTGATGTGGGGTTTTCCCGTGACCTGTTTTGATGTAGTCTAGAGGAAATTAATGTTAAATATTAAAAAAAAAACAATATTTCTTTATTTCATGTTTGTTTATTTCTGTAACGCCATGTCCAGAGTTGCATGACCTTTAAAGAAGGACTGCAAGCCTTTAGTCGAATTAGCAGAATGGAGAAGGTATAGTGTGAGTTAGCTGAATATCTGGGTGTGAATTATAAGTTTAATCAGCCTCTAACATTTATTATTAGTTTTCTGTGTAGTTGTTCTGCAGGAATTCACATGCAGTTGTAGCCATGGGACTTTAGTTTGGGCCAGAGACACGGTCCAATATTTATTAGTTTTGAGAGCTTTTGCCACACCACTTTTTAGCTAACGAAGCGATTGACTCATTGTGTGTTTAGTCAACCAAGAATTTCATGGATCCACTACAGCCCTAATATGAAATAAAATAAAATGTTTCCTGTCTTCTTTCTGTTTTAAGAGAAAACAGTTTCTTTATCACAAGCAGGAGCATACAAATACATTCCCCTGATACGTCTAACAGTTAATACTGAAACTTCTTCTGTCCAGTCACTCCTGTTATTTGTGTTGGACATGTGCCATTTTCCATCACTTTTACTCCGAGGTGTGATGGTTGTGTGAAGGGGAGTTGTCTGGGGAGAGTGATGGTGTTTGACTGCTGAAGATCATCTAGAAGTGTGGGCCTTTAGTTATGACGCTCCTGTGGATGTGCAGGTGGGAGCCGCCCGGCTGTTCATCCATCACACAAACGGACAAAACACAAAGCACAGGAAAGCTGCTCTATCTTCTCGGATGAAGGATGAGCTTTCTCAAAATAAGACGCCATGCCATATTGGTTTTGTTTGTAAGCTTTTTTTGAAATACTGACTTGCTCGCTGTGTAACCCTCTCTCATTACTTACTTATTATTAGACCAAATCTCTCTAGCAAGACAAATTACAGCTGGATTTACATTTTTCCCCGACGTTCTTGTTTTGGCTATACCATCTAATCTATCTCTGTTTGTCAAATCATCTAGGGACATGTCTCCAGTTACAATAATATTCCCAATATGAAAGATTAATGATATCTCACCCATTATGCAGTGTATATGATTTAGTCATTGACCTCTCTAGGGTTTTTTTTCCTGAATATGAGAACTTGCATGTCCCTGTCATTTCCCATTTCAAATCAAAGGGGTCACCGGCGAAAATGTCTCAAAACCAATTTGTGTTTCAAAAAGACCCTTGAGGGATAGAGGCTGCTGGTGTTTTGTTTGATATGCACAAAGACACTTATCCCTTATCTATCTTTTCAGAAAGAGAGAGGAGGAGATGGAGGGTGAAGTGCTCCCAGAATCACTGCTGCTGCCACGGTGAGATATGATGCTGCTCGATTTTGATCATTGACATTTGCTTTTTCATGCATCCTGAAAAACAAGGCCTCTCTTCCATTAAGGAATTATTCAAATGACCTTCAACGGTGCATGTTTTCCTACAGTTTTGTTGTGGGAATATGAGAACACATACTGACATCTCAATTACTTATGCAAGGCTCAGAGTAGGCCCAGTGGATGCAATCACCGTGTGTGCGATCCTCAGTCACTCCGAATCACGCCGGCTCCTGGACAGACACACATATTTCAGACAAGCCCGACCGGATTTGCATACAAAGACTTAAGACAAAAAAAATCCATAAATAAAAAATACACTGTGTTAGTAAAAATGGGAGAAGGTAAAGATATGAATGAAGAGAGGAGTTGAAAATACCTGTTTTGGGTTTGGTGCATACATTATACCAAGGTGATTTAGGGCTTCAATGAAATAGACTTCTGACATATAAATCAGTTGGCTCTGCAGAATAAGAGGTTTCCTTTGGTATTGTGTATGGTACATTGTTGGTACAAACTTGAACTCTCTCTGTACATTTATTTTTTGTGTTTCTGTTTATTTTTTAGCTTTGGGTAGTAATTTGGTTAAATAAATATTTACACACAATCATGTTAGTATGTAATTGCTTCTAAAATGAGCTAGTTACTTGCCCATAAGTCATAAATGAATTGTTCTTATACAGATGCCTCATATTGTTGTAAAAATATTGTATCATTGAACCACTTATACATGAATACGTTCATGCTTTGTTGATCTTACAGAATGTACAGAATAGATTGATACCTATTGTTTCTGGCTGTTACCCAAATCTGCACTGGCCTTTCCCAAGTCCAGACCACAAAGCTGAGCCAAATGTCTTGTCCATCTCGTCTTCATTTAAAGGGATATTTTTCCCCCCTTTCCGGCCTTCTGGAGGTGACACTGTGTCGTATGGTTGGGTGATAGGTGGGGGTGGTGTGTTGGGGTATTTGAGGGCATACATTGCACGAGAGGGTGGGGTAAGAGGTGGGGTGCATGGGAGGCTAACCCGGCGTCACGTCATTAGCGTAGCTGCGGCGGAGACGCAGGGGCACCCTGACACATGTCACGGACAGCCAGCCGAGGACCCACGTATGAGGCTGACACACTGTGCATAATTTATCCTGTGACACGATCTGCATGCCGAGTTGTTGATCTGTTGTGTTTGGTTTGGACATGGGCGCAGTGGCAGAGAGACAGGGGGGTGGGGGTTATTATGCAGGTATAGTGGGGCATGAGGAGGAGAGATAGGGCGAAGAGGTGGCAGAGTGTGTCGCACCAGAGCATGCTCTGAACAGGCCATGCATTTGTCATGTCCACTCAGAAGCAACATATACATAAACAAGAGCATCCCACACACTACAGGCTTATGCACACTGCAAACAAGCTAGTCCAGTCATGAGAAAAGAGCTGCAGTCTTCTTGGGTGAAATATATCAAGGCCTCAGTTTATTCATTTGAGGATTGTGCTTTACTATGTCAATATCCTACTGTATGTATCCTCATCTAAACCACTACAACTCTGAATATCAGTCATAAGCATGTAGTTTTCATTGTTCCCAAATGTTAATTCATGTGTACCTGTATCTCTGGTTTCTGAAAAGTTATATACATTTTGTTGTTGCCTTTTCAATTCACATATAGTCCCTCCTGCCGCTCTGTAGATGTAGTGTATGTAAATATATGCATAGTGATGAGGTGCGTAGAGTCCCAGTTATGTAGTGTTGACATTATATGGTATTTGTATTTGCTTACATGTGTGCTTGTGCATATCTGTCTTCATTGGGATGGTGTTCATCAGCTCCTCTGACCCCTCCCTGCCTGTCTCATTTACATGAATTATGCATATGACCAGTCTCGTTAGAACGGCCCCTCCCTCGTCACACTCCTAATCCCTACCGTTGCCGCGGTAACCAGATTAGACATGACGATGAGATCGAGGAGGGCCCTCAGGGCCTGTTTCTGGACAGGCCTCATACAAAAGCAGAATACATGAGAATGTGAGCTCCTATGGTCGTGTAGGTCACCTGTCCACTGGTATTACCCCACACCGGTGCTAGATGATGGGGATAATCATCTCTGTTCAGATCAGGCTCTGTCATGAACCCTGAGGCCATACCCCAGCTAAACACACGGGGAAATACACAAAGTCTGCATGTGTTATCAGTTAATCATTTTGTATCTATTTCATTTGCATTCAGAAAACCACGCACATACATTGTATTTGACCAGCCCATTCAAAACCAAAAACTACATATGCCAAGCAGGAAGAGACATTTCATGCCACACAAAGAAATGTCTCTTCCAGCTTTGCATTTGTCACTAGGGTACATACATATAGTGTACATTTTTAATAAGTGCAGCAACAGCTCATATTTCAGGGTTCCCATGTTTTCTTTTCCATTTCAGTAGCTGTAAATTTCTAGAAATGTATACACAATCATCTAATCTTGACACCATCTTCACACACATATGTTGTACAGTCCATAAAACACCATCAACAGAAATTCAAAGACAATTTCCTGACTGCAAGACATTTACTCTTACAAAAGCATATGCATTTCAGTGACCTCAAGGCAGTAGCGTTTATGTTATCAATTGGTCTCTTGTGCAGATTGTATGGAATTCTGAATATTTTGCTCAAGGCCTTTTCAAATACAAACTGGGCACTGCTTACAAAGATGCAGTTGTGTTGTGTTAATGTGGCAGAGGCAAAACAAAGGTTGGCTTGTTCCTTATCTGAAAAAGAAATATCTATTCAAAGACTTTTAACCACAGGCAGAATAATAGTAACTCACACAAGCTTAAATCAATATCTGCATGTGTGCATTCTTCATACATCTATTACTTTAGTGAGTTTATTTTCCAGTCAGTGGATTACTTTTACTGTTTTGTTTTGAGGTATAACACCATTTAGTATTACTATGACAAGAATGATGCAGATTTCTGGTTTGATTCTTTCTACATGTGTTTAAAATTCTTGAAAATGTCTATTTACAGCATGTAGCCTAACCCTGCCAGTCCACTCCTAATGTACAATGATTATAGGTCACCAGAGAATAAGTTTACTTTACGTATAACCCTGTGATTATATGAAAATGCCTTGCTGAATAACAAATGGATGGGTGGTCCTGATCTTAAATGTCATAATCAAACAATTCTGCCAACAGTTGTTTTTGTATGTATACCCCTTCAAATGGACTTGCATCACTTCCAAAAGATAAGATTTATTTATTGCTTGCTTTTATAGTGTATGTCTTGCAACTGATAGTGTTTTTAAAGAAATGACAACTTAGTGTCTGATTCCAAACATAGACCTTAATCCGAAATATATTTTTACTTCTTTGTCCAGCATTTGTTTTTGTTTTGTTTTTAAATCAAAAATCATGTGGGCACATTGTGAACAAGCTGAAGTCATGTATTACTTCTTATCTCAAAATATGGAAAGATATAAGAGCTCCAGAGCTCGTTTTGCATTTGTTGATAATGTCATTCTTGCCCTCGATCTGCCGAGTAAAAATTAGTAAGCTAGAACAATATGATTTTGTCTTGATACAATTTGTACCTCCTGGCAGAAGAGCAGATTGAAATATACAAATAAAAAGTTAACACAGTAATGACACAAGTTATGAAGAAGCTAGTTGCCATGGTGACTTTTTGCCCTGCAGAGGCTGTAAACTCTGCTTCCTGTTCCTGAACCGATGTTGGAAGTGACACCATGTGACTGTGCATCCAACACATTTTGTGTACGGCTGTAGCCCCACCCAGCTCTCGACATGGCCCCCCAGCCCTGTGCCCCGCTCCTTCTTTGTTAAGCCAAGCTCACAGCACCATAGACACAGATGAAGGCGTGGAGAAAACACATGCCAAAAAGGCCCCCCTGCCACTCTCACTCTTGCACAGCGACAATGATAGGCTGTCATCACACAGCGATCAGCACTGTCACCCACAACACCGCACGCACCCCACACACACGTATACATGTGTACGCATGCGCTCAAGTACACACAACGCAAACACACACACACAGGACCCACGGCTGTGAAAATCCGCACCAGCCTCGACAACACTGACAACCAAGTCACTGCTGTCACTTCAGTTATTTTTACACTGGGGCCTGACAACACATCAAAATCCCTCTCGCTAAGGGAACAACACCAGACCACTGCATCAAGCCCATTAAACGCCACGTGTCACATCAAATATCTAATTATCTGCTATTCAATATTCCCAATTAAGTTAGAGACGTTCCGTGCGCACCTTGACAGTCATTTGCCACATTCCCCTGCATGTAGACTGCGGCTGTGTAGCATTGTTACGTTTGACAGAAAGGTTGGGCTGTTTACTGAAGACTAATCACTTGTTGTTGGACTTTCTGCTGATAAAATCTGACCAGAGACAAAGAAGGCGACACAGTAGAATAGACAGCTTATGTAGTCCAAGCTGGTGGGGGAAGAGTTAAGTTTCTTGGCCCTGGCGAGTGTCAGCGAGCAGAAGGCAACTCCGTGATGAGTCTGATTGGCGGCCTGTGGCAGTGAGATCAGTGGCAGAGCTGGGCGAGGGATGCCATCTTGGCCGCCTTGTGATGTGCAGTTTGTCGCCTGGGCTTCAGTGGGAAGGAAAACCTTGAAAATACTGCTGGCTGTCAGTCAGAGAGAAACATGGTGTAGTTCCAGGAAACCTTCAGCAGATACCTTTTTGTTGGCCGACTTTACCTTTACAAGCACATGGCCAAGCTGCTCACAGACAGGAGGTGAACGTGTAAATAAAACCAAATATGCTTGATGGTTCCCTACAAGACGAGTCTGTATAAAACATTGATCAGAGTAGTGTATTTCCTTAAATGGCTTGAGTTTAGGACAAATATTGTTTTTGTCTTCCATATAATTATAACACCCGTGGATCATTATATTATTTTTCAATACTGATATAAAACAACTTAATAAAGGAAACAAGTCTATACAAACTTTTTTTTTTCATTTATGCGAAAATTATTAAAAGTGACACTGCTGTATCCTACTTGTATTGATGATTAAGAAAAAAAAACTTAAGAGCTTTGGACATGTATCAGGGGTCTGTAAAAATAGGAATTTACAAACAGTCCTGAATGCTGGAGAATGAAAATTACCCAAAGAATCAGACTAAATACAACTTGAGTTGTTAAATAAGAAGGGAATAATATGTCCCATTTAATGGATGTTTTTATGTCTACAGTTTTCAGATTGCACAAAAAAAAAAAAAAAAAAAAAAATCAAATTGCTAGAGGGGACCATTTACTTACATGATGCATGATACGTTTCACCCAGTGCTCTTCCTTAGAACGATCAAATGGTGTGATTTGTCTTGTTGGATGCCTTTGTCTTGCTAACTTAAACTACCGATTTTGCCAGATTTTATTCTGGACTGGAAAAGTCCTCTATGTTTTAGGGGTTTATTACTGTTGGATCATGATTGGGATACATTTACGGACCATTAAACATATTATGGGAGCCTACACTTTGTCCCAGTGTCCCTGGTGGATGCAGATAATATAATGTAATGCTTCTAAGATCGGACAACAAACCCTTCTGCTTGACATAATTGTTAAGAAATGTAACATTTCGGCTAAAAAGCGTAGAACACCAGCCGCTAGAGCTCCTTATCCTCAACTGTCTAGCCCTATTTTCCCCATTAGCCCTGTCTGAGTGGGATTAAATAGTGTGTAAAATGCTTCACTCCGGAGCACCCCCTATTTGTAAATTTAGTGACAAAACAGGCAAATTAAGCCTTTGCCCCGTGCCGCTTTGCTCTTGCTTCCCCCTCGTTCATTTTTTGCCTGAAGCGATGAAAGCTGCCTGGTAGGAGACAGAGAAAGGACAGTGGGGTCAGTGCCGCCTTTAGGCATGGGGACACCACACAGCCACAGCAGCTATACTATCAAGTCTCCCCACAACAAATACAGTGTTGACTTCAGTGACCAGGAACTAATGCTATGATGTTTAGCAAAAGCCCATAACAAATAATAATCGGATCAAGACCATAAAATATGAAAGAAATCAAATGAGCAGTAACCCAGAACTTTGGACTCCGATAATGGATCACTCTATGTTAACATCTGATACACACACATTTTAGAAGACTACTATGCAAACTTAACAGAAGGCATATTAACACACCAAAACAGAACTGACTCCTTGCTATAACATTACAAAAACTGCTGTCAAAATCTCAAATTGAGTAGGTGTGGAAAGAATGGTTTTCAGTCTTTGTGTTACCCTCCCTGTTGCTCGAAGTAAATGAGTTATTCTGGTGCAACAATGCATGTCAACGATATGAAGGAAATTGCTGGACTTTCTGCAGGGATGGTTATTCCTGCATGGGCATCCGACCTACTCAAGTCACCCAAGCTGTGTCTGTTGGACTGCCATATCTCACAAAATTTTACTTTTAATGTTTAACTTTTTAGAGTGGTGAGTACTGGACTGGTGAGATGCTGCTGGTTCATTTTGAAAATATGGAACGAACCTAATACTCCTGTATTGAAGATGGACAATGCTGCGTGTGAGAAAAAAGGAGGGTAACCCTGTAATGTAGAAATTTCTTCTTTGAAAGGAAATAGAGCATTGGCAACTGCACATTCTGAACAGATGTCAGTGTACAGGTGGAGAAATGACCTGTTCTACTGTATAATGTAGCTTTCTATAACTAATAATAATCGATCTCAAGAACAGACAGTTAAAATGAGACAGATTTTGTTTCGCATCCATAGTAATATTTAATTGTCATTAAAAAAAAAAAAACATTCTTTACACTAGTGACTCTTGCCGTGTTGTGTTCATCTCTGTTGATAACACACAGGGTAATGCTGGCTGTTTTTTTGTCACTGCCAATAGCACTCCAGGAGAAGGGCATATCTATGACTTTGGTCCTTAATGAGTCCTGTTCTGGCTTTTTAAGAAACGCAGACAAGGTCCTTATCAGACGCTCTCGTGGGATTGTCACCCTTTGAGAAGTGCGTCTCACGTAAGAGAGATTTCCCTGACACAAAGGCATCTGACGTCGATCTGCAAAGCTTCTTCAAGTGTTTATCCACCAGAACTGACAGAGAGCTGACTTTAATTAGCACTGTCTCCTTTTTACACCCCCCCCCTCGTCACCTCCCACTGCTGCTCCGACTACTATCATCAGATTGCATAACTTCCAACTGTATTTAAGTTTTTTTTTTTATATATTCAATGATGATATGTTTGAAGGACCAGTTCATAGGAAATGCATGAGAAAAAGGTGGGAGATAGGGCTAACTGCTCTCCTCATTTATGGCACATAATTAAAAGCAAATGACAATTCCACTCTGCTGTTTAATTAACTACTTTAGATAACACAAACACTCATACGGTAGCGGACACATTCTACTACACACAAAGCCATCCTATCGTTTCCCCAAATTTTGGTCACACCCTTAAACTCGTATTAAACCTCATAATATTTCAGTGTGCAGGTTCACCCACTTTGATATTCTCCAAAAGAGAACACATCTCCTCCCTGCAGATGAGTTTATGGGAGGGGGATGTCAGTCAACTTGACACCCTGCAAATAGTTTTTAACTCCTTTTTTTTACGCCAGTTACGACCAATCATTTGTTCGTTTTTTTTTCTCTCCTCTTCCCAGTGTTAATGATGAAGGGTTTAATTCATCATAACAGTATTCATACAACCTCTAATTAGCAGCAACACTCATACAACAATGCCAGCGTTATCTCTGCATGCAAATGAGCTCTCAGTCTGTTGCGTTTGCTAATTTTATGAAACAGCAAGGCGATAACTACGCAGCCCTGTGCTAATCTTCCCCGCGTTTAACCCCAGCTTTTTCTCTTTAATCCGTCATCCATAACAAACAAACAACAAACAATAATCCTATTATCGCCTCAATGATTCTTCTGTGGACTTTTCTCCGTTTTAATCTCAATTATGGGCAGTGAAACACATTGACAGACATGTGCTCAAGTTTATATAGCCAGATTTGTGCTCCAGATGAACTTCATCAATACATGTCCCTTGACACAATTCTGTCAATATAATACAACATTACTGGCAATGAAAGGTTAATTATTTTCTGTGTCGAGCCTTATGCCACATGGGGCTCCTGTATTGGATTCAATTAGCAAGTGGCTACGTCAGTGTTTCTCAAACTGTGAGACAGCCAGGGATGACTATTGTGACTAGCCTTTTCTGATGGCAATCCATTGGCCTTCCTGATTTATAGAAAATATCATCATTGTTGTTGTTGTTTTTTTTTTGTCTGGACAGGTCATATTAATGAACACACATCAGACGCACTCAAATACACTGGATTGTAGCCATGGGGTAATTTCCATCCTTTTTCCTGCTTTTGTTCTCACTAACATAAATTCAACATTAACGACATAGGAGGCAAGGTGTCAGAAATTCCCCTTCCTCACAGGGTTTGAAGTACCACGGCTGAGGAGGTGAATAAACCCAGCACACACCTCCCAGGCTCTGCCCAACACACCTGCTACCTGGGGTCAAAATCCATTGTTCTGTCTTTTTCTGCCTTTCTCCACTCAGAGTATACGTCCTAGATACAGACCATGCTTTTGGCCATAAAGGCAGAGGAAACTGAAACCTAAATGACAGAAAGAAAATAAACTGAGAGACTGACCTCCTGGTTTCACGTCTTTGATGGGCTATCTCACCAGCAACCATCATTTATAGAACAATATTTAATTATGCTCCTTCGAGCCGAATAAGGTCCACAAATGATGAAGCCACGCAGTCTACCTCCCAAAGTGTCTGTACTTTGCTGCTGACTCAAGAGGAGAACATGGAATTTGTATACAATCTAGGACCCACAGTACAACCAACTCTACATGACTGAGAGTCGAGATCACAGCATGGAGTTTATTCTGTGAACACCGCCATTGTAGTTCCAACTCCACATGGGCTTGGAGCTCAATCCATCCTGTCAACCTCCACAGTCTCGAGACGGGGAAGCAAAGGCTGGGAGAGTTTACCGAGACACTTCATCCATTACGAGGTCAGTCAGTTGCCTGAATTATCTATCCCCTCTCACTGCAGTAGAAAACCCATGGATTTGTTAAAGAAATTCTTCACTCCACTGCAACTGGCACACCTGGAAGTGGGATTAAAATGCAGTGAGTTGGCCAAAATCCACCAGTGGCACCAGGAGGAGAAGGCTGAGGAATGTCAGAGACTCATGGATGTACAAGCCCAAGAAGCATACCTGGCACGGGAGCAGCTCTCAAACCATTTAACCAGAGCGAAGAAGATGAGGCAGGCTGTGTGGGACCTGGAGGAGGTGAGGATGCTCTCTATGATGCTCTCCAAGGGTCCAAGTCCAGAGCACCTAGCCAGTTCAAGCCTACAACCCACGGGTTCTTCACCTCCAACACCACTCAGCCTGGGTGAAGTGGATCTATGGGTATAACGTCCGTCTGCTACGTCCATCGACCTGACCTTCATTCCGGCTCCGGTGTCTGTGCCTCCAGTACCTCAGACCTTCTACCCAATGGACCAGCAAGTTCGAGACCGCAAGTCCGGGCCTCCAACTGCCCAGGAAGTACGGCAACCCAGCGTGGACGACCAACGGCCAAGCACAACAGACATCACATCCAACTACTTTGCGTCCTCATCTGCTCCTTCCATCAACCTAACCACCTCTGCCTTTGTATCAGCTTTATCTGCGGCCCGGTCCTCATCCCTACCTTACCAACCATTTGCACCTACTCAGCAGGTGCCATCTCCAAATCACGCCTCCTACTGATTAGGACAGTCATCTCCTAGTCATCAGGTCCTCCACTGATCAGGACAGTCCTCTCCCAGTCATGGGACTGCAGCGAGGGTCATACTATGACTGGCCAGGATGTCCTTCTCTAACCGCTTCTAAATCAGAAGCTCATTGACCTGAACTGTGTGTAGCTAACTCTGTCCTTCCTAATCCCCAGCTTTCTGTTGTTTGTATCAGTCCTTCACAAGGTCACATTAAGTTTGTGTGACACCTCTGAGAACTTCTACGACTGTGAGGAGTTCACTGAGAAGGCTGTTACCTAAGGTTTTGATCAAAAACCTCTAACCAAACTACAAGACCCAAAGCTGTCAGCGCAGATGATTGCCCTCAACAGACTTCCCGTGTCACCTCAAAAGTGATTCCTGTGGCAGTGCCTCTAGCCATGCTGGATGGTGAGCACAGAGAATCAGTTCTCCAACCGTCTCTCGAGAGCCAACCCTCTCTTGAGAGCGCATTGAATCTTACAGTCTCAATCTGTTTTCTCCCTTTGGCGGGACAGCTGGAGGACCAGTCGGTCCATACACCTTTCAGGGATGCAACGCAGATTGTTGATACCTGGCTAACCCTCTGCTCAGCCTTCTTCCACTTCTGACGTGGTCAAGGATGAATAACTTGTGAGCAAAACACGGTTTGGGGTCGGCTGTCACAAATGACAAGAGGAAACTGCTCCCAAAGATAACAGGATGCAGGAATGGAACGCTCCCCCAATATCAGGTTCCACCTTGCCATACCTGCACCGACGAACTCTAGACTTTACAAGTCGCACCCACACTCATTTCCTTGCCTTTCAACTATGTGTCCGAGTTTGACCCTTGATTTGTATTATTATGATACTTGCTGTTTGTTAAAATGCAGCGTAGCTATGGCTAAAGTTTATGTTAAACTGGATTGTCTTTATTTGTTTATGATATATATTTGTTTTAGAGTTAAACCATACAACATGCATCGTGTGTGATATCCTCCACCATGAGCAACATTAATGACCTGGCCAATTGTGGTGTCATTCAGGTATGGGTCTCATATTTTACCAGTATTCATCCCAACATTTTACATCCGTAAACTGTGACCTCCCAACTTATTGTTAATGGGGCGGCGCATGCAGTGCATGCCAGCAGCTAGCACATCAGGAAACAGCTTTGGAATTACAGCCAGATACCGGCTGACCATTTCTGGACAAGATTCGTATGCCATCATCTCCCAGATCTCCAGCCTGGACTGGAAAGTGGACAAGGAGAGTCTTCAAAGTGGTTAAGTGGTCCTCATCGTTGAATCCCAACATCCACGATCATCATGGCCCATTGGACAGTAGTCAAAACCTACCCAGGCACCGACGGAAGGGTATGGTCAGAAAAGTCCATGTCACACACCAAACTTATCTTTGGCCGGTTGCTTGCTTCAGACGTCTCCCGAAAACACAGGATCAGGACTAGTGAGGTGATTTCTGTGTGTACATCTATTGTTTTGAGGGCGGCTGTCAGAAATATTTAATACAAGGTGTATGAAATGTCCTGCTCAAGGACACAACAACAGTATTGCATTGGTCTGAGCATGGTTCAAACCACTAACCTTGTGTGTTGTTTGTGGTGTGTTGTGTGTTTATTCTTGGTTTACTGGAAGCTAGGGTTCAAAATAATGAAACATTATCTTAATTCTTTTGGAAGCTGTAGAATCCCATTGGAATCTATTGAAACAGATAATACACAAAATAATTATTTCGAGGTGACACTTGGACTACATTTGCGGCCACCTTGCATGTTATCCCAGGATAATCTCGGCGCGGCCTTTGCATGTGATCAAAGCCACCCTGTGTGACTGTGTGCGGCATGTGCAGTGTGGAAGGATGCATGGGGCGCTTGTGTGGTGTGCTGGGAGTGGGTGGTCTGCCTTGTTATGGCCCTGGGTTCACTAACCTTGTCCATATTGACAGCTCCTGCTACTAAGGGACACAACTGTGAGGGATCCCCATGGTTAGATTAGTGAGAGATGAATGCTCTATGGCTGCTTGTGAATAAGAAATGAATGTTTGAGGGGAAAAGTATTTACTCCACTATATGAGACAGAAATCTGTTTACATAATCCAGTGCTGATCTTTCCGTTGGACCATTGCAAACACAACAAAACTCTTCAATGTAAAATGGTAGGCTCTGAGATAATTTCCCAGTGTGCAAAAGCCCTTGTTGACAAAATGAGGAAAAATACTACTAAAGGACATTTCACAGAAAGAGTTGCTATTCAAACAGTCTTGGTTTTGATCCTGCAACAACCTCAGGATAAAGCAGCTTCTTCATAGACGCTGTTATCCAAATATTTAAAAGTTAAGGATAGAGAGAATACTTCTCTCTGTGTCAGCTCATCATACATCTGGTCATACACTGCCAAAGACCAATAGTTATTTGGACTGGCTCCAGATGCCTGCAATTGACAGGAATTGCAGAGCAATAGGAACTGATGAAAGAGCTGTTAAGGATGCAGCAAATAATATAATACAACAGAGCATGAGTATTGTTTAGCAGTTTAATTTAAAAATAATGTAACTATACTGAGGCTGTTGTCTTTCACATTGTTAACATGGTTTTTACCTGTTGAATAATAATAGATGGTGCGTACAGAGAACATTGGTGTTGATGTATTTGGTTAAGTGGGTCAGAGCAGACAATTACAGGGCTTTAGGGTGCTTATGTCAGGGGTGAGATGTTTAAGAAAGAGGGCGACGGGGGAGGGGCGATCTAATGGATTGAGCTTCATCCTCTGGCCTTCCTCTGAGCCCACCAGCCATCCCCTTAAAGATGTAATGACATCTCATAATTAGCATAATGTCCCAACTTGTCCGCTGCTTTTAGCTGTCACACTGTATTTGTCTGAGCTTGGCCAATTACAACAGTGACATGGGGGCAGGAGGGGCACGGAAACAATATAGGGCTGAAGGGAAACCCACATTCCTCTGGCTGTTCCTCATAATAGAAGAGTAATGCACGGCTGATCACCACACCTGACAATGGGAAAGGACCTTGTATGGTGCAGGTGCTGGGGCCCAGCTGAGGTATTACCTTTGAATATCTTAACATTATATACATATATGTGTGTGTGTGTGTGTGTGTGTGTATATATAGTCTATCTTTGACACAAGATATAGATGTGTAAAAGATATAGTACTGTATCAAGTATCTGTGTATAAATATATATATACGCATATACACATATATATGTATATAGTGTTGTTAAGATACATTTTTTTTGTGTAAAAGATATAGTAATGTATCAAGTATCTGTGTATACACAACTTGTGCCCCAACAAACTGATAGAGAAAAGGTCCACCTAATGACTAACTTCTTTCCTATGATAACTTCCTAGACTCGCTCCTACACTTTTCCACACCTGCCTATTCATAATGGTACATTTCTGTAGCCCATCATTTCAGAGTGATTGCCTGTCCCCATTCTCCTGCAAGCCTAACTGTATCTTAAACCTCCATAATAAATGTGATGACTGGGCTATATTTCACTGGTGTCCTGTTTATACGGGAGACAAGTGACTTGTCAGAGGACTAAATAAACCTGCGTGGGACGTGTCATGCGCCCAAGCCTCTCGATTCGTCAGACTGTTTTAATCCATCTCCATATGATTCCTGGCCCCTCTCACCATACATCCAAGTCTCTGCAGCCTTATATATAATGTATCTGAACAGAAAAGAAATGGAGGTGACAGAGTCAGTAGTTACTATGATCAAATATCATAGCTGGAGGCTAACTGGGCATCAGGGCCCACTGACAGACACAATCCACAGGGAATGAAGAGAGAGAAGAGGGTGTGTGTGGAGGTAAAGGATGGCTGTGCGCTGGGATAAATCACCATTGCTGAGGCTAATCTCTCAGGGTCTGGCAGGATAAATACTTTGCTTATAGATCCAACACGCCTCAGTCTCCGCCACTCATTGGGCACGCTCAGTAGGCACAAGGCCTCCCTGGGCACATGGCTGCCTCTCCCCCACCTTAAATCATCCTTCATTCCCATCTATTTCCGCTCACTCTTTCAGCTTGGCTTGGAGTCTGAAGAGGTCACTGACTTGAGAGGCATCAGAGAGATGTCATAGTGAATTTTCCTTCACTGAAATAGTCTTTAGTCAAGTTTGATCTTATCGTAAAAAACATATAATTTTAAAAAAGTTGTTGTATCCTGTTCGTATACATTAACACTATCATCCAAAACAGTGGTTCCCAACCTTTTTTCTTTGAAGCCACCTCTGCGTGCACTGGTGACTTGTCTGTCCCCAGTCCAAAGCTGTGGCCCTGACAAATGCATTACATTTACTGAGAAGCATTTATTTCAAACAAATACACATCAGTTGTGGTGTTTATGTTCCTACATCCAGTTTTCAATCATTTGCACAAATGATTACTTTTATGACCTGACCCTTTGAAATCACAGGTGTTCCCCCTGGGGGGCGAGGACCCCAGGTTAGGAACCACTGATAAAACAAGGTACAATGTGCATATTGACTAAAAGATGCAGTATGTAATTGATGGAGGTCTGCCACCTTCTTGTCTCCATAGAGATGTTATCTCTTTGTTCAGAATGTTCCACATTATGGCAATCAATATTTCCATGGAGACAACAGGATGCACCCTCTTAGGCTGTGTTCTCCCGCTCACATTAAGAATATGTGTTTTTAAGATATTATACAGCAATAAAAACACTTAACGGAGAAAGAGCTAGATATTTTAAAAATATAAAGTCATACTGTGGAACATTTCATACAATGCTATAACATTTCCATGGAGACAAGCAGGTGGCAGACCTCCCACCATTTACGCAGTGCACCTTTAGGCAAAATAGAGAAAAATAAAATAGCTTGCTGAAACATATAGAGTGCTTTGTTGCAGTGAAACTCTTGAGTGAACAAGTATCACATAGAAATAAAATTAGATCCACTCTGTTGCTCCTGTAGTGACAGCAGCACTTTCTCATTTGGAGTGCACTTGACTGTTTTGTTCAAACCACTGTATCTCACACTGCCTGCGTTTTGAACATTTTGTATTTGCATGTCCCTGGCTTCACCTCTTTCATCTGTGTGCTGCTGAGGTAAAGTCATCTCTTTTGTCTCCTTCTCTCCTCCCTCCTTTTCTTCTCCTCCCTACTCTCCACCCTTCTTTTTTCCCTCCTTCTCTCCTCTCTCCGTTTCTCCTTCTCTTCTCCGTCCTTCTCTCCTTTCCTCTTCTCCGATTGGCTCTCGCTCTAAACAGACCCTGTCAGTAACACTGGAGGTGCTCCTGATTGAAACAAACGGCCGCTGATTGCTGATCAGCCAGCTGTAAAGCCTGGCAAGGATATGAGCTAATGAAAAAAATGGAGCTGATTTGAGAGGCGAGAGGCGTCGCTCACCCTGCTGTCCCCTCCTGTCCCCCACTGTTACCCTCTCTCCCTGAGCCCCTCCTGCTCTCCCACCCCACAGCCCATCATCGTCAAGTGTTCTCAGTAGGAGGGGCCAGAGCGATGTACAGGTGTGGTGGAGCACACGCTTAATATAAAAGCAATTCGATGGTGTTGTGATACAGGACACTATCTGTAAAGTACTGTGTTTCTCTTTTGTCTCCTGCCCTGGGCTCATCACACAGAGCATGTGGCCTCTTATGATCAGAAACACCTATTAAGTGGAATTGGTGAGAAAATCTATAACATAGTGTAACATGAACACAACATTAAAGAAAAGATTCACTGTTTGTTGGATTACTTAAATAAGTTAACATGTTAGCAGAACAAGGCTGACTTGTAGTTGTAATCATTTAGATCATTGTGAACATCTCGTTTGTTTTTTCTACATTTTGAAAATTTCCCTCCACATTTGGATGCACACAGAGCCACAGCAGCACTGGCTGACCCCCTCATCTTGTAGGGTCATCTCTAAAGTGGGCAATAATTGCTGGAGGCGACTCATTAGAATTTCAAATTTGGTCAAAGTAATGTGCAAAAAAGAAAGAGAAAACATACAAACAAAGCACACAATAGTCACACACAAAATGCAAAGACAATAAATTAAAATCACCATGACCCTTTGTACACAGAATTAGCCAGCAGGGCCAGCAGACCTGCATTAGAGCGCTGCATAGTAACAGAGACAAACTCTAATTGGCGGTCATTATTAAGCTAAAAAAAAAGGGAAGAAACGACTGAAGACTCATTTTCATTCCTCTTTAGCCTTCTTTTCTATTTGACAGGCGCAGTAAATTAAGAAAGTGGTGATATTTAATACCTTTTAACCTCCCTCAGACAGTTTTCTGATCAAATACTAGAGCAGCCTGTAATTGTTAGGCTGGATAATGATTCCACATGTGTGAGAGCAGCACTAAGATGAAGCCCTGAGCGCAATTACCTTAAAGCCCTCCAGTGTACTGCAGTCTGGAGAGGACTATGGGCAGGAAGAGACAGACCACTGCGAGGTGAGCCATGATGCTGATACAACAAGAAAAAAAAACTTTCCTGAAGTTTGCTTGAATTTTGAATTTCTTCTTGATTTGAGTAGATTTGGACAACTTCCCAAATCTATTATTTTATCACATTTCAAGGGGAATAATGTTTACTTCAATTAAAGTCAAAAACAGTATTTTTCCTTATTTTAAATTGAATATGTTTTCTTTTTTCCCCCATAAAAAAATCAGTATACAAAAAAACAAACTTACATACAGACTTATATTTATTTATTTATTTATATATTGTTTATAAAAGCATACATATGTGCAAAAATGTTGCATTAACGTGATGCAACGTGAAGTTTATAATCTATAAAAATACAAATTGACAAGAAAATGAGCCAAAAAGGGTATAATAACTCTGATCTCCCCTTTGGGAGTTTCAGAGATGAGACAGAAGCTGATCTGAATGAAGAGAGACGAGAAGTTAGCAAGTTTGTGGAAGTTTGTGCTTTGTCCATACGTATGTTTTTAGTAAATATTCCACATAAGGTTTTATAAATGAGACCCCAGAGGACTAGAGAGTGAAAAGACAAAATCAGAAAGAAAAAGAGTAGTCCAAAATACAAAAAAAAAACTAAAAAAAAAAAAAGTCAGTCAGACATATGCCCCATATGTATAAGCCCCACCTGCTCCAGTGCAAATGTGTCCATTTTCAATTTCAAAGTAAAAGTCAACTTTTCCATTTCGTAAATGTCCAAATTTCAATTCAGACCTCGACAGTTGGTTGAGTCCCTCTCGTCCCCTCATTTCCTTGTTATTTCTTTTTTTTGCTGCAGCCAAAAGTAAATTCCACAAGTCACACATCATTAATTTCCTTTGTTGACGTTTTATGTCATGGATGCATAGTTTTAAAGTCAAATGGAACGTCAACGTTGGCCAGTTTGCAGTGCCAGTTTGAACACATGATATTTAACTTTAACTGTTTGCTTTTCACCAGTTCAGAAACAAAAAAGTTGTAAAAAAAAAAAAAAAAACATTTTTATTTATTTATCATATTTTGTTTTTCAGAGATATAGTACACCACAATCAGCATAGATACTGTATGTATGTATTAGTCTGACTTATAATACACCTCAAAAACACCCCTTAGTCAAGTGTGTGTTTTGCCAGGTGCTAACAGTGTCATTATACCTGTTTACATAAATCCATAGCTTATGGCTTGTGCACTTTATGTACAAAGCTTTATAATGGCATTATGAATATTCTCTTCCTATTATGCAGTTCTAACCCCGTGACCTGAGAATGAATCACCAGCCTTGCTACAGTCCACAGTGTACTGATGGTCTGTGTTTGGTCTCAGACTGAGATGACACTGAATATTCATGATCAACATTGACAGAGCTGCGCCAAACTGTTCAGCTCAAGTGGCCTGTACATTTAAATTGTCTCACAAATTTGCATTCATTTTGTTGCTTTAAAATGCAAATACTTAAAAGTGCACTGCGTAACTTTTTCTGGTGGAGGATCTGCCACGTCCATGGAAACGTTACCACCTTGCATATCGAGCTCAACAGTCCCACCCACTTCAAAGTTTGCTATGATTCCGGAAGTAAATTTTTCATTCACTTTTGCCTTAAAAATATTGAAAAAAGAATCAGATATTAAGAGTTAAAAAGCTCGACGGAGGCTAAGCAGCTCTGTGGTAACTAATGTCCTGTCCTTTTCCAGTCCAAAAATCACATGTAAAACTTTAAAATTATAAAAATGGTGCAAAAAAGTTTCATGTAATAGTATTTTTTAATTATTTTTTCAGAATCCCTATGAGTTTTCTCATAGGAATGAATGAAAATGTTACTTCCAGAACCAAGCGATGGGCACTCACTGTTTTCATACATGGCGTGGCATTAAATCACAAAGAATGCAAAAATATCATGGTATTTCTGAACGATTTTTTCAGTATCGGCCATCAATACTTGAACCGATACATCGCCCGTCCCTAATTTTAATGCTATACTGTGGTACATTCCAGGCAAAGCAATAACAAAGACAATCACGCGGCAGACTTCCCCTGAGCAGAATTACATCGTGCACCTTTAAGTACAACTCCCTAAACCTGAGACCACGTTGCTGTTGTGCATTCACTCTTTACCAAGGCAGGTAGATTTTGATTAGGAACAAATAATACATTTTAACAATAACACAATAGACATTTTTTTTTGCTCAAATATCGAACAGTTGGTGGTGTTGTCTGGCGCGGTGACCCGGCGCTCACAGCAGGCAGAGCGGAGTGGCATGGCTTGACCTCCTGTCTGCGCGCAGGCCGGAGCAGCGAAGGAGAGGAGCGAGGAGAGGGAGAAGGGGAGAGGAGACAGGCAGAAAAGGACGAGGGCAAATAAATGAGCAGACGCCGCACAAGCAAACACACAGTGAACCTGGCCCCCGCCTCCCCAGCCTCAAATATGGTCAGGCCATCTGTTTTTTTACACACAAGTAAACAACTATACCCTGTCAATAGAGTGAGGGCTGTCTATGTGCTCGGATTCATCTGCAGCCATGAACAGACTGAAGAAAATATGACTCCACTTGGAACGAGGGGTTGAATGTCATGAACTAATGCAAATGTTCATTCTTGTTGTTTAAATGTTTATTTAAAAGCACAGTCTGAAAGGTCATTTATTAGTCCTATGAAATTATCTGTTTGCATTTGTTTGTGAACCTGCAGTGTAACCATGTGTTCTCACTTTTAACAGACCATATTTTTCTCTCTTTTTTAATGTTTATGAAGTTAAAACAATAGTCTTTAAAACATGTACTTGACCCCTATTTGTTTGTGCGAGTGGTTGAATTGTTTAGACAACTTTCAGAAGTTGCCAGTACTAATACACTATTGGCTATTTTCTGATTAATATTATACCCTGCTGAAAATGTACAATGTTATGCAACCCTAGATAGCACATAAACAAAAGTTTCTCAACAATCGGTTGTGCACAAAAAAATCCTTAAAGCTGATTTTCACACTGTAAAATCTGTGCAACTCGTCTCTAGCTCGTACAAACCCTTTGGCACATTGCTACTATTCACATAATTTTCAGGCACGTTCACAGCTTTAAAACTGCTTTTTTATGACGATGAAGTGAAACTGAGATGACCACCCAAGCGCAGCCAATCAGAGCACAGCTTTCAGCTCTTACTTCCGAGTTAGGAAGACGTACAACACTTTATAATTAGATGCAGACAGCGTGCAACAGCCTAATTTTTGTCACAAAGTGCTGCTTTTACAATAAACTCTTTGATAGAAAACACAAAATGTACTCAATATTAACAAAAAGTTGGGTGCCCCAGCTTTAGAGTAAAGTTAAAAAATATTCATGTCTGGTTGTTGAACGCAGATATATTCATTCGTCTGTAAACAGCTTAAACTAAATGATTTAAGTGATACTTGAGTAGCTGGTGAAGTGTTGCGTAATGCCAGTAATGTCATGCCTCACAATGAGTCAAACTTAACTTCCCCGGACTCCTCAGCCTTTATAATGATTTACCTTTTCAGCAGCGGAGATGATGCACACAACAGATGTTTTACACTTTCTGACCATTTATTTGTGGAGCGGGAAAAGTGCAGGGGGAGGGGGCAGGAGGGGGGTGTAATTAGGATTTATGGAGTGAATCTGCCGAGTTGCAAAGGCGACCGCTGATCCCTCCTGCAAGACGTGTCTTTGTCTGCCAGGTGAGGGATAACGGAATGCGCCATGTTGACAAGGGCAAGGACAAGCGGTGCAGTGTGTGAGCGTTTGCCTCAATGAACTCACTCAAACACACATTTGCACAGGATATTTACATTATTTATCATTAGCAGACGCTGATATAAAACATAGTTACAGGGTTGTTACCAGTTTTCATTTGTTAGTCTGTTGAAAAGGTACATATTATGCAAAATCAAGTTTTTTTTAACCATGTTGTAATTATTTTCTTTCTCTTTTACCCATTCAAAGTTGTATTTAGAGTGATTCAAACATTTGAGTCATCTTTATTCTTCTCCAAGCCACCATTGCTACAAAAATGCAATACTCTATACTTACTAAATTAGTGATACATAAGAATCAGCAGCATTCAACCGGAAGTTAGATTATTTTTACTTGCTTTTTTTACTTTTATGTACTTGTTTGAGATCAATATGACAATCTAAAATGCCCCAAACTTGACAGACAACAGAATATGGCACTTTAAAGAGTCATAGGTCCTGTCATGTTGCTCCAAAACCCGGTCAAATTCTGAAGGTAGCATCAAGTAGAGCATGTAGTGCACAATTATTGCCAAATGAACACGCATTTTACTTCATTATTACTATTATTATTACTTTTTGTGACCCCAGAAGTGAAAACTATGTGCAGTATTTTAAGACTGTGAGATGGGCTTTGGACTGTAGTCGTCATGTCTTTAGTCTGCACGTCCGACTATAGTTTACTATTTGTCATTAACAGACAAACAAAAGTGAATTGTTGATCATAAATGTTGCAACACTGAGTGAACGTCGTCTCTGTGTGAGCTGTTTGTCACAATGTCCAGAGTGCATCATTCCCATCAGGCCCATAGTTAGATCTCCAAGCATGACACCAACATGTGAAGAGAATGATAATATTGTTAACTGAGTTTGGCAGAAGCACTAAATAACTCTGAATAATTGCACCCTGACCTCCATCAGCACCTTGTGACTCGCGGTGTCACTCTTAAGGATTTGGCAGAACTCCCTCCGGCCACAGTCCAGCTCCACCAGTCAGTGTTTAATGAAACTCCCAGTTCTTCTGATGCAAATGTGCTACTTCTGCTCAAGTATTTCACTGTGTGGCCAAGTCTGATGGCATCACATGCTCCAAAGTGCCTCGGCTAAACTCCTAATAGCCGCTCCACCAGATGACTCACATTTGTATTTCTCTTTCTGCCTCTGAGCCTCTAGCCTGGAGCCTGGAGCTTGCCAAAGGTCATTAAATTGGTTATTTACTGTAAACAGCACCATAATCCTGTCAAAACCCCTCGTCGTTCCCTCCGTACAGCTTTAGCCAAGAGAGGCGCGAGTGTTAAATGGCCATTGAAGTGGCGTTATCTGGATTTCTCTCTCTCCTTTTCGCGATGGATGTGGAGCGGGGTTTGTTTGTCTAAATGTTAGCACTTTGGAAGAGCTCCGCAGCTGTGGGCACCCATTGGAGGTTTTAGCACACACACACATGCACATGCACTCAGGGATCGCACTGCTCAGTCACACTCTGACAGGCCGCCATGTTGGGGCTGGCAGCTCAACAACACAAAGCTTTTATCTGTCAGTGGTCAAGCCTGACTGAACCCCCGCTACATTATAGGCACTCACTCACACACACAGCCCAAAAACACACACACGCACTTTGAAAAACTGCCATTTCGATTTTTTTTCGTTCTTAAAACCTGGCTCAAATCTGCTCTTTTGCGGAAATTAGCCATCTGTGCTGCCCGTGAGTGACAGAATGTTCATATCAATCGTTCCAGGAGATGATGAGCACCCCGTCTGCACCGGCGACACCCACACACACACACACAAACTGACACGTATCCAGGAGCAAGCCATTTGTGAATTTGTTTTCCGCTATGGATAATGACACCGAGTGAACCTTCCCTTTTGAAACACATTCATT
Organism: Rhinogobius similis; assembly: GCA_019453435.1. Lineage (NCBI taxonomy): Eukaryota > Metazoa > Chordata > Actinopteri > Gobiiformes > Gobiidae > Rhinogobius > Rhinogobius similis. The sequence continues at coordinate 18,778,635 of CM033626.1, read as the reverse complement.
TTGTAAGCGAGGACAAATAATATTGAGTATCTGGAAGAGAAACAAACAAACACAACATCCAGATTTCTCCAGGACAAAAGATGGCGGCTGCTTAATGAATCTTAGTTAACACCATTAGATTGAACGATGAGTGCTGTCCGAATGTGCCTTCCTGTCTACGTCTTTTTTTTTCTTCTTCCTCTCCTTGTTTTTTTCCGCTTGAATTTCGACGAATGGCTGCCATCAGCAAAGCGCATCTCATTAGCGGCGATGATGCTCCGTATGTTGATCATCATCATCTGTGAGTGGACTGATGAGCGATGAATGTCAGGCGTAATGGAGGCGACAACGCGGCGTCCCGTAAACCCACAGCCGACACACTCACATGCTAATTACTCCATATAGCACCGTTATACCAGCCAGAAAAAAAAGAAGAGATGGCACCAGTCGGAGATGGCAATCATAATGAAGCATATCAGGTGCAGGGGTTCACTAAACGCAAGCTGTGTGCAGTATCGACAGCCCCGCTCTGATTTTACACCAGAGAAATATGATTAAACACGACTGGATTGGTTTGATGACGGTAAATGCTTTATGTGGTAAGTTTAGGGTTCCTGTAGGGATGGTATATTGGTTGGCAAAGGGTTTCCCCAGATATCGGTTTGGGCATTTGGAAATTGAACCCGATATTTGGCACCGATATTTATTCCGCACCGTCCCAGTATCTGTGCACAGGTCTTTTTGAACAATCTAATGAGTACAAATGAAAATATAAGCGCAATATACACAAAAAACATAGAATCACGCAATATAGGTTATAGAAAAGTGAAGAGTCAATTTATTATAGAGTCACTTTGTTATAACTTAATATAAATCTGTGCTTTTAATAACGGTCTTGGTAAATATTGGTTAATGGCTACGACAACAAGCCAAATATCGAATATCAAAACCGGTAACTGCTATTAAAGAAACTTAAAGTAAACGATTAGCATGTTTACAGTTTTCTTAATTTTGAATGTATTTAGTAACTCGCTTGAGACGTAGAACCATACTTTCTCAATCTTCAAATCGATTTAACGTGGACTTGGTTAAGCTTAACGTCCATAAAATAAAGAAACTTTGAAAATGAAACACTTGGTCAGATTAGGCTTGACTTAAATTAAAATGTACGTCTGAAACTTACTCTATAATTTTGAAACATTCACTTGTAAGAGAAAATAAATGCCACCTGAGCTAGTTCAACCAACCTAGCTCTTCTACATTTTATAACCAACAGCGAGCATCAGCTCCAGTGCTTTCTTCTGACACAAAGGGACTGAGGCCTTTATCCCTGCTTACAGTTGTATTTTAAATGTATAATTTGAGGGTGTTTGTCGGGTCACACCTCATGCAAACCTGCAAATTATTGAAGTGGAATCAAACCGGCGCATGACTCCTTTGTCCTCGCACCGCTCCGGCCTGAGTGTGCTGATGCAGTGACAGTCATTCACACAGAAAAACACCCTCAAGGCTCCATCCTCAAACCAGTGGTCAGTCTGAGCGCTGCTACTGGAAATATGGCCCAAATATAACTGCAATTTTTCCGTCTGTTATTGGAGAATGGTGTCCTTGAGAGTAAAGTGTTTTGTCATCCGTCTATATTGCATTTATCTGTTATAATCCTTAATCAGCTCAATATTTTGGGTAATTATGTTTTGATAATACTATAAACCCCTAAGTACAACAACAGCACTGCAAAAATATACATTTGTAGAAACGTTAAAGTGATTGGAATTCAGAACATTAATCTTACTTTCTTTAATTAATTTTGAATTGAATTGAATTAAATTATTTGTTTGTTTGTTTGTTTTTTCAAGCCAATTTGCCTATAAGGTAAGAATATTTTACTTACCTCATGGGCAAATGTTCTTATTTCATGGTAATTTTCCTTGTAACCTGTCAGAAAGGTTTAGAAACCAGTGAAATATTCTAAATCACACAAGCATTTTAACCTAACCTGGTCAAAACTCAAATGAATCATTATTCTAAATTTAGATCAACTTAAGCAAGGCTAGATGTCATTTTTTTGTAGTGATATTTTTGGATACTAAATGTTCTGAGTGTACATTTTCAGCCGTTCATTTATTTATTTATTTTTTCTGGTGATAAATTGTGTGTAAGATTTCTTGTTGTAAAACAGAAAGTGGAACATATTCCCAGTTTGACAAAGAATTTGAAAATTTAGTGATAATTTCTTTCCTCAAACAGATTTAATGAAAACGTGTCGTCTGCTTAGTTATTCCCTCTGTTGTTTTGTCTATCCAAAGTCTTGTATTTGTTGAGGAGAAAGAACAAGTCTGCAGCTCCGTTCCAGTTTGCCGAGATTTATGAGCAGACCAAAGCCGAGAGTCTAAGAGTGTATACTCAGAGAGAGTTTGGGAGAGCGGAGATTTACGACGCAGCGTTTGGGTCATAATTCAAAGTTCACACTCACATACATCACATTTGGAATCACATAGATTATAGGGGAGAACAGATTTATCATACACACAGGTACTGCACATGTGCTGCCTCCAAAAGCAACGACAAACAGCTCGCAAACTTCTACACCAGATGCTTTCATTTCAACACAAGAGGGAGGAAATTACACTGGGAGAAGTTCTTGTTTGCAATAATCTGGAGTAAGCTGCAACTGTTTGGCTTTTAAATCATGAATGTAGGGCAAGACGGGTAAGGGCCTTTACAATTAAATTCTTGAATCATGTGTTATTTTATTTAGTTTAGTTCAGCAGGTCAGTCTATGGTTTACATTATACATTAGAGTGGGCGTGTAAAGTTATATTTCAAATGTGTGAAAAGAAAAATCTACTGCTTTTTAATTATTAGTGTTAAATGTAATAGAATGAAAATAGTATATGTTGTGTAACATTATTTACATTTTCAGTACAGAAGAGAACAGTTACCAAAAGTGTCACACAAACAGAGGGTTTGGTCAATAAACTAATAAAATACATTTTATACAGAACTTCTCTATGGTAACACTTTATAATAACTACATTTTTAAAAATCCTAATAAATCATGAACAAAGACTTCATTGATAATGAGCATATTTTTTCTTGAACACAGTTCTGCCGAGACCCGGTTTGCTTACCAGTCCCAAAGCACTAAACCAAATGATCTGTATCTAAATTTAACCTTAACCCTTACCTTACCCTAATTGTGAAAAAATAAATTGTAAAAAAATAAACTTTTGCTTGCACAGCCACCAATGCAAAATGGTGGTTGTGTGGAGAAAATGTAAGCGTAAAATGTAAAAATATAAAGAAACAACCAATTAAAATGTGACTTAAAGACTACTTGATTTACCTTTTTTTAAATCAGTTGTTTAATTTTTATCTTTATTATGCTTCAACATTAGCATTAGCAGTGACCCACAAACCCCTCCATTTATCAACACAGTGTTCACCCGCGCGCCATCTCATTTGTAAAGACTTTAACATGTTGTCAGTGACATCCACCTGCAGCTCACTGTTCACTGCCTCATCTTTAAGGATTTATTCATTTTAGTGTGAAAATCTGACAGGAAGTTTTAGTACAATGAGCTAACCATTTTCAAAATAAAAAAAAACAACTTTTCCTAATTCCCTCTAAATTAAGTATTTACTAAGCCTCAGTCATTCTTCATATACTATTTATTCATTTTGACTTTTTTTTGTCTTTGTTCATGCTTTATTAAGTTGTAGTTATTAAAAAGTGGTACCTCTTCTTCTATAGGGGATTCAAACCATTGACCTCTTGAAACCACTCATAAACTTAAACACATGCGCAGATGCTGTTGGCAGAGAGATGAAGTGTGTTGCCCACTGACACAACACGCAATCGAGAGGACAAGGATCAAACCATACCTTCTGGTGAACCCAGCTGAGCTACTCCTGCATCAGCCCAAAAAACCCTGTGCCAAATGGATATTTCTGTATATATATTTCTGATTTTGAGTGCAGTTTGCCATCGCAGCTATATGCTTTTAACCCTCTTTGAAAAGACAGCGCCTGCTTGTTTCCCCCAGTGCACTAGGAGCTTCTTTTACAAGTCTATCTGGATGTAAACTTTACTTTTCTACTTCCCATGATTTACCGTGTGGAGTGCGCTAAATGTTTCATGTGCCACAGAGGCCGCTCGGCTGAATCTGGTCAGCTCTGAACTCACAAAGCCATCTATTTCTGCTGCGTTTGTTAAATATTAACCACACCATCCCGCTGCCTCATCCACAGAGCAGAGGTGTGTGTTTGGAGATACACAGAGCCACGTGGGTGACCTTTCTATTTGTGCATCAAGTGTGCTATCAGAGCCGTTTAAAGCCCAAGAAACACAAGGGGTACGTCCGCATCTGAGAAAAAAAATGTTATGGTTGAAAAATCTATGCATCTATTCAGATATACACAAGCTTTCTTATTTACCTAGTATAGAATAACTCTAATTGTTATGTCTTTTTGCTTCTGAAGTTAAATATACATGTGTCAGGTTAGTCTACAAGAAGGCATTAGAAATCTCTCCTTTGAAGAACATTTTACATTAGGCCAAGAAGCAATGACCCCTAATGTAGTTAAGGCAGAATAACAAAAAGACATCCAATGATGTTACGGCACACATTGACCAACATAAACGTTCCTTTGTCAAGTTTGTCCATTTTCAAATGTAGTCAGTTGTTGTTTTTTCCTTTTTTCTAATGTTTATTACTATGTCAGTCCAGTTCTTGATCATTGGTTAAGTTTGTTTCATCAATTTTTTCTTGGTGACCTTTTCCCCTGCAGACAGAAGTATGCTCCGAAGGTATCCATGTATTTACTCTATGGCAGGAGTTTTCAGGCCTAAATACCTGGTTCTGAAATCATGAGGGATGCCAATGATGGAAAGAAAATCTGCAGCGGAGATCATTATCGTAATACTTGCCATAGTATTAAACTTAGCATCAGATCAAAACATTACAGGAATCACCCATCACTACTTGAATGTCTGTTATATAAGCTCAAAGTTATCTAAATGTAGTTGCAATTATAAATGTTTTACCACAAAAACGTATTATTGAAAAAGAAATCAATCCTTTCCATTTCAAGGCGGGTAAGAAATACAGCCTCAAATGTGCCATCAGAGACCGAGAAAACAGGAAAGTAGGAGCAGTTTAAAACATGCAATCCCTACTTTCTATATTATTTTGGTGCAATGTTAAATTACAGAGCAGTAAATGCTAAGGTTGAGACTGAATCCGATCACTCTCAAAGGACTAGAGCACACATAGCACTTGTGAGTTGTGTTTATCCCTGCACTTAGTTTTGTTTCCCTTGACTCAGGTGGAAAAAAACGAAACCCCAATTGTGATGATGCAACATTACTTTTCATGCTATTTTCTCCCAACTTTTCACTGGCCTGGGCACAACAATTAATGAGAGTGTTTTGTTTTCTGGGGGCTCAGTTCTTGTAAAAGTCAGTGTGATGAAGCTCTTGTTTTTTATCTTGACCTTGTTGGAGCCTCCATCACCCTTCCAAATTAATATTCAAAAGGCTTTAATTAAAAACCCGCCTCGCCCCGTCCTCCTCTGGAGCAGCATAAACAAATGTGGGGCTGTGTTTGTTCCCTTCTGGCCCATCCTATACTTGCTTTTAATGACTCCACTTCACTTCAACCCCCTGAAAAAAGCAGGGAGATGGCACGAGGCGGCATAAAGTGACACCAAAAGATGAAGACAAGACGTAGCTGGGGGTGAATGAGGAGCGGAGTGGTGGCAAATAGGGTGCTCTGTATCTCTGAGTCGTGGTTAATTACAAAAAGCATTAATGTTTTATTAACCCCTTATCAGTAATTAATCACGGGTCTTTGATGTAAAGTTCAGCTTACAAAAGCAGCAGAAAAAAGGGCCCTCTCATCCATATTAGCCCATTAAGCCGGCTGCTACGGACCAGTCTCGCTAACTGCGGAGTGCAGGACAGCCTCTGCAGGCATTAAAGCATTTGTTTTGACAGCGCTGTTTGTTTTCTACTCCCAGAAGCCATTGCAGTGCACCTCCAACTCCCACTAGTCTCTCACCAAAAGAGCCAGTTTGCATTTCAAATATGATAGAGCAATCGCATATTGTGCACAAAATCCCAGCCCCTCAGTGTTTCTCAACATTGTGTATATGTTTTTCTCCAGGGTCAGACAAAATTATTTTCCCATTACTCAATACATGTTTGCCACCGCCTCTTTACATCCATACTGTACATACAACTACTACAAATCCCACTGCAGCAGAGAGAAAGCGCTAACATGCCAGAGGACAGTAAACCCATGAAGCAGAGGGTCATTCAGGGTCAGCCGTCCTCAGGATATAAACAGCTTCAGTGTAACAAATAATGTATGGTAAAGATATGAAAACTTCACAGGATTCTTCAAACGATTGGTTAAACGTGATTTCTGCTGCGTTCCAAGATGGTAAAAACCCACAATGCCCCATATTTATACATCATTACACGTTTTTTATGACACTTATTTGAAATTTGAACTAATCAGTGCCCACACTAAAATATGTACAATAAAATAAAATAAGAAAAAAAAGTACTTTTTTAAACCAAACCCTAGGTCTTTAAAACAGTATAACCACTTAATCCAGCATGAAGCACATTACAGTTGTTTTCAAATCCATATCCACTTTATTTACATAGCACATTTTATAAACAGAAACCGTTTCCAAAGTGCTGCACAAACAATAAAAAACAATAAAAAAAGGTATAATAAGTGCTCAATTTCCCAAACAATAAAACCAGTCAAATTGAAATGATCTTGTTATTCTTCAGTAAAAACTGAGAAATAAACAGATCATGATTGTCAAATGCTGAACTTATTTAATTTCTTTCTTAAAAAGTAGAACTAACTCTAAAAGTGTACAATATCCAATGTTTGCTGCTGTTTTGGTTGATGTTGATTTTTTCTTATGTACATTTTGTTGTAAAAAAAATATATATATTTTAGCTTTCCTTTATTTTATTGTTCTACTGAATGTAAACTATAATAAATAAACCAGTTAAACAAATAAATACAATAATGTTAAAAGCAAGAGAATAAAAGGCTTAAAACACTCCTCACGTGGTTTTGTTTTGACAATTCCTCTTTTACTCAAAACCTCTCCGTCTTGTCGAACCTGCAGCGAAAGGAATGACTGCTGTGTCTTCCCCTTGTCTCTCTGAGGGAGCAAAGGGGGGTCATCCAGAGGTCATGTAGAGGTCAGGGGTGACGGAGAGGCCAGAGGGACATCAGGGGTGATCATTAGGTCAGCAGACTCCCGAACAGTGGAAGTGTGTACTTGTATGTTCGTCTAATGGGTGCGGGGCGGGTGCGGGGCTCCTATCTCGGGGTAACAGCGGGGTCAGGCTTATGTACACTGTGACTGCAGGGGTCAGGCGCTGGTCACTCTCAGTTTAAGTAACTTGTTGAATGCAAAAGTGCTCACTGTGCAGGACTTTGATGGATTGACAGTTCGCGTTAACACAATGATCGTAATGACAAAGTAGCTCTTCTCCTCCTCCCCTTTACTTCGACTTGTTTCCCACATCCATAAAAGGTTCTGCACAAAAGTATGACAAGACACCGAAGGCCATGTTACCATAGCTGATGCTTTTGTTGTTATTGTTCCTGCCCGTGTTGATTAAATTAGGAAATCCTTTAAGTGTGCAGAAAAAGCAGAGGAGCATTGTTTTATTATTAAAGAGGGAAGAGCGAATGTTGTGTGGCTTAATGAGAAGTACAGCGGAGTGCTTCAGGACTTGGAGATTTCAATAACATGGCACTCCCCCCTGTGAGGAGCACAATACATAGCACAGCCCCCGCTCCTTGTTTTCCTCACCGGCAGTGGCAGAGCAGACTGGTGAGACAAATGTAGTTCAACAGCCTTTAGCTTCTGCGTTATTTACCCCTACACTGTTTTTTTTCTTTTTTTGACACAGGTTGAACCCAGTTTATGAAGATTATGGCTTCAGACAATGGGTATCGCAAAATGTTTTATAAAACTGATTTTCAATGAAGAAAAAAAATACATTTGGGGAATTCTGTGTTAGCAGATATTGTTGGCGTTCTTTGAGGATGTTATGGGATTTACACATAATTTCCAATGTTGTCTTAAATAACAAGTTACGTGATATAGGACCTGATACGTTTAGTGACTGGGCAGTTTTTGCACCAGATGCCCTTTCATTCGCCTTTAGCTTCTGTGTTATTTATCCATACACTTTTCACGCAGGTCAAATGCAACATATGAAGAGTAGGGCTTCATTGTTTTTTTTAATAAAACTGACTTATAAAGAAGAAAAAATGGCTTTGAGTGAATTATACTGTGATCATTTATATCTGACTGTATATGTAGCATGTTATTTCTTTTTCTATTACTCACCGAGTTACGCATTTACATATATTTTGTACTGTTTCCTTACATATGCCATCTAGGATTTTAGATGCTTAGTGCTCAGTTTTTAAACCAGATGCCCTTTCATTTTAGCGCTTTCATGTGGGCTTTAGCTCCTGTGTTAATTACCCCTACATTTTAAATGTTCATACAAATCAATATTTGTATTTAAAAAAGGTGAATTTTATGTTAGCATTTATTGTTGGTGTTTTTTGTGGATATAATGAAATTAATATTTTATTTTGTAATATCTAGATAGCCTTTTTTTTCCCAAGTTACACATTTTCCAGTGCTGCATTCATAATCAGTAACATATTATATCTACGATCTGACTGAATAATAATAACCTTTTAGCCATTTTACTTAGACTTGTGACCCCTTGTGGCTGTGACTGTCTTTAAGTTACAATTCCATCTTAATTGCTCGATAGGGTTGTGCTAAAATATCGAAATATTGTGATACAAAATTTGTTAATACAGTATTGTGGGCAGCTGTATCGATATATCACCATGAGTATTTTCATGAGTCTATTTTACACAGAAAAAAAGTGAAAGTGCAAGAATGTTGTTACTTGTTTGGGCAAAGAAATCTGTTTTTCAAATAGCATTTGGGCATGTAGTGATTTGACAAAGAAACGCTGCCATTAAAATAAATCGTATAATACTGTGAGCCATGTATCGAACTCTACATACAACCATAACAACATTTAACATATACATTTAATATACAAACCAATCAATTTACGGCAGATCCATTGTCACTTTATTCATTTATCATACACACATTGTACTCCAACCAACACACATTTTCAATAGACAGAATGGACATCTGATATTTTTCTGCTGCTCCACATTCGCAGATTGCCGTGTGGGAGTGCTATTGTCAGAGCAAGGTCGCGGGCTCTATGTACGACTACAATTGCCAATGTATGGAGCGGCTTTATTTTTGTTCGGTGCGTCGTATTGTGAGTATATATGTGTGAATGCATCTGTTGGTAGACTTCGATACACTGCCTCTCCTCCCACACCACTGCTGTTTGCCCGCACAGCCACCTAAGTGTGTGAGAGACAGCCCATAATGTTTACATGCACCCACGACGAGGCTATGACCACTCAGGGCAATAAACAGCCACTTACTCATAAATACCAGTGTAATGAACATGTATCATTATAGCTGTCTGTCAGAGGTGCTGTTTGAACGCTTTTGTCCTTCTTATTAAATAAATACTTGGGGGCTACATTTACACAAATGTTCAAAGGAAAATTGTTAATTGACATGACAGAGGTGATATAATTAATCTTTTTAATGGCATATGAAGCTGCATAGGTGTTTGGTAGTTACTTTTAAAAGCATCGTGGGTAGTGATGGATGGTTACATGTTTGTGTTAGCAGATGTTGATATGTGTTAAAGGTTAAAGGCATGAATTCATTTGAAACCCTAACCCTAGTGTGACCAGAAATACATATTCAATTTGGCAATCTAGTATGAAGAAAACAAACAAACAAACAAGCATTAAAATTTAGGAAGCAGAAGTTTACATTTTGACCTTACAAAGACTGAAAAGTTGTTGTATGGTCTGTCACGATAAGTAGTATATTGACTTTTCATTCATATTCGGGACTCAATATTTATCATACAGTTTTGTTTTGCGCTTCAGGGAACCTTTTCTTTGTTTTTTCACCGCGATTTTAGCTGTGTAAAGTGAAATAAGCAACTTTTGTGACTCATCATTGACACCAACTAACTAAAAAAGTGTCTAATTGTACTATTTATTTATTTGCTGCAACTCATGCTTTTTAACGATATTGTACATTTTTTGAAGCGGATTCTAGTTTCAATATTATTGATTATTGTGATATTTTCTGTAGCATGTTATTCTACAGCATCGCACTTCAAAAGCTGTAGTCGTGACAGACCTTGTTGTAGAATAATTTGTAGCCTGAGAGTTGTAAAAAGAGACTGGATGTCTAATGGGCATCAATGGGGGGCAACGTCGCTCCTTCTTCATTCATTTCTAATGGAATTGGCAAACAATATGAAAATCGCCAGTCTCTCTCAGCTATAGGCACCAAGCGAAAGTAATGCTGGTGAAAATGTGCATGTCAATAAGCTACCATTTCAGTCAATCTGTGCAAAATCCTTGTGATACTTCATACATGTGTTTTTTCACCCCTGAAATACTGTAAAATACTATGTATTTTAAACAATTCCCTCAAATTTCACAACCAATCAAATTCGTTTTAGACATGCAATCTGTTGTGGAATAGAATGCAATTTGTGAAGCTGTCTTTGGTCACTGTCGTTTGTCTCCCCCCATGTATCAATTCAGAAATGCAGAAGAACTTTATATGCTGTCAGTACCTGAAGACTCATCACATTCTGATAGTATTGTCCATTCAAGTCTGGCCATTTTTCCTTTGTAGGGTGTATTATAACCTCGGATGGCGTAGACCAGACTACAAGAACTGAGCTGGAGGTGTCCTTGTTACAGCAGTGCAATTTCAACATTTACAAACCACATTCAAAGCTAACAATGCAGACTAAAAACACTTTTCCTTCTCTCTGCTTGCTCATACCACCACAAGGTTATGAGGGAGACACAGTTCCAAAGGTCAGACTAGAGTCGTCAGAATGACCCCTGACCTCTCCATGACCCTCTGTCCTCAGATCCATCATGGCTGCCGCACTGCTGAGAGCAAAGAGGTTACTCACTTCAAAGAGACACAGAGCCCCCTGTGGCCATTTATATCCCACCCCCTCCGGTTAGATAATGTTCCTCGAAGTTCAGCCTGTAGGCAGTCATGACTGTAATGTATAGTGAAACTCATGATGAGGGAAAAGCAAAGCACTTTTCAGGATGTATATGTAGAAATAACATCAAAATCAACATTGAAGTACAAGTGCTAAATACTACTACAACTAGGACCTACTGCGATAGATAAATCGGCAAAACAAATACACTATAATACTATTAAAATTGACAACTATGACAGTTTTCAGCCAGTTTGAATTCTCCAAAATAACAGTAAACTCACTGTCAGCTTTTGTCATTTATATGACACATAGAAATGGCCAATTTAGATCATATTGTGAATGTTGTAAAATTTTAATATCGAATATCGTTTAGCATTTAAAAAAAAAAGAATGTTACAAAAATTGCTGAGTGAAGATAAAAGTGATCAAAAGTTCTGTTATAAACTTTCAAATAAGAGTATAGGGGGATATTTTTGCACTTTTATCATTCATTCTACAGACATTTCGCATTTGTCTGATAATTAAGCCTCAACTAATACATTTAAAGACATGTTTTAACACATTTCTGTTGGATTGACATAATATTGTCTGACTATCGTTATTGGAATTAAAAAAAAATATTGGTCAATATTGCCCAGCCTTAATTGAACACAAGAGATAAATGGCCAACATGCTGACAGTGAACCAAATATTAGTGGCTTCCCGTTGTGTTTCGGACTGACAAAGCCACTTGGGCCACCCCTTGACCTTTTGACCACACAGCCTTATGGGTAATGATGATACTGATGGCCTGACATCGAACCTACCCAGCAGCCATCTGGAGCAGCTGTCATGGCCACTGATGGAGAAGGAGACCCACCACTGACAAGGCATTGATTTTTTTGTACCCCTCTTTCTGCTCCTGGACCCCCCCTCGAGTCACATGCATTATTATTATCATACTCACTTTGAACTTTGACCTTAGAGGGAGTGCAGAGTGGGGTCACAGTCATTGCCTTATCAAGCTCACATTCACATCCATGGCATGTTTTGAATGCGGTTTAAACATACAGTAAATGTGATGCTTAAAGTGCATATGACAGGTTCTCGTGTTTTTAAATGACTTTGTTTGGTGGGATAGAAATTGTGGCGAATATTTAGTCTCGTTTTACATTTGTCAAGTGGTAGTTTGAGAAGAAAAATTAAAGTTAAAAACAAATTATAGGAAGTAGCACATCATCAAAAAGTGATGTTCCATAAAAAAATACAGAGACAATTGACATTCAACTGAGACATTTTTTCTGACAGTTTAACAAAATAGAAATGTTTTCAGGTATTATTTGTCAAATCATAACTATATAGTAATTTATGTATTTATATGGATTTTGGCCCTTGTTTATAGTCTGGTTGCTAGGTAACTGTTGTGGAATTGTTTTCTGCTCATGTCCAACCAGGAAGTAAATATACATATATATAAAAGAAATAGGCGAAATCTTAAATATAATTATGTTCACTCTGTTTTAGGGAAATGCATAGTCTAACCTGACACATGTACTTTTATTAATGCCACAATTTGTAACAAAAGCTTTATTTTCTACTTCAAATGTATGTGCAACTGATATAAACAAACAGAGGTTTTGCTTTGGCCTTAGGAAAACCAAAAGGAAAATGTTGTGTCCTTTGTCACAATAGTTCATGAAAACCTAATGAAAAATGCATGAATACACTTTGCCAACTCAACTCCAGATGCCCCTCTTCACGTAATAACTGTTCAGTTCGTCCAGGCTTGAGACTGGCAAACAGCACTTACTGTGGCCTTTAGGCTTGATCAGTTTTGTTCCCTGAAATATAAAGACCTATTGCTGACTTGGGTTGTGTTAGCTTTAAATGACTGCTCTACATTATATATGTTTGAGTAACCGAGCTGTTTGTAACCATGTCCAGTCCTTCCCCTCCTCCCACCTCTCAACCTTTCCACATAGCGCCACTGCTGCTGTACAGTGATCCGTATAATCCGACAGGCTATGGGAGTGACTGATAGCCATTGTTGTGTTAGAAAGCTTTAGTCACCTGACAAAGAGCCCAGGCTTTGGCCCTCATCCTTGCACATCGTCCTGTCTCTCGTGAACAGATATGGCATCACTTCCTATCACATTTAAAGACATTTACAAAACACTATCTTCATCAAATGCAAATCTTTCAAATCTCTTCGAATTGCAGGGCTCTTGATTAACACATTGAATGAGGTATCAGTGCAGATGGCACTAACCACCGACGCCTTTCTGCAGCTTTGACACTTTTATTTTTGCTCATTTTGCTTGTTTATTGTCATGATAATGAAGTTGCACTGTTGTTGTCATCTGAAGGAATCTAGCGTTTTGGCCTGGTTCCACCGCTAATGTATGCAAGGAGCACTTCTTCTCCTCTCCTGTCAACGTCAGTGTGAGCAACAAAATGGCTCCTAATTGTGTGAAATACTGAGCTCTAGCTGTTAATTTATATGGCAATTGGCGTACAGTTTTATATTTAGCCGTTAAATATGTTCCACAATATGTTTCTGTGATTACCAAATGATTGCATGTGACGCACTATATGTTTGAATACATGGAGTGGGAGTGAATGACAGGCTTACTGTAAAGCGTTATCAATGTTGGACAATACAGACAGAATGCAGGCATGCGATTTATTATCCTCTTTTACTTGCCAGTTATGAGAATGGCCTTGGACTGCACGGTGGGAATAGCAGCAGCACTTGTGCCATGTGTGAGACAAAGAGAGAGGTCCACAGAGCTGATATATACTCACCATCTGTGGACGTGTGGCTCATGGTTTGAAAACTGGACCCAGTAAAAGTTAAGTGTGAACGCCTCAGTGTGTTGTTTGTCTAAGGTGTTTTTTCAGATGTATCGCCCACTACAATATAGCACCACGTCTCTTTTTACTGTGTGGCATTTGTAGTCACGGGCCACATGCTGCATTTGTTTGCTAATTTGGGGTAAAAATAGACAGAGTTTACATAGCGCAAACACAATTTGATCAGTCACATTATCAGCTAATGCTAAATTGTGTTTGTTGTCGTTTTTACATATAAAATATTAGAAATGGAAGGAGTATTCACCTTATTCCGGAAGTTGTCGCAGGGCTTGCAATATTTGTGCTGATCTCAACAGCAAAAAAGTTATATACAGACTATAAAGCCATTAACCTCTTGGTGCATATCAACATTTTCCACAATTGAATCTACTTAATATAATATTCAGCTGCAAGACTTTACTTCAGTTTTCCTTTGAAATGAATGGCTTAAAGGGGCTGTGCCTGATTTTTACTGTTACTGTACATTTAAAATTTGTTTGCCCCAGTACAGATATAATGTAAAAGCATCTATTTTGGAAATAAGACCACAGCACTTTCTCTACATTTATTTAGAGAGCGGTTTATTCTACGAGAAGCAGGAACTGTGGCATGAGCATGCTAATGTTTGTTAGCATGCACATTTTTAAAATTTATTTATTTATTTTGATTTTTTTTCTTTTAAAAAAAGCACTTATAAACACATCACGGTATATATTTAGGATGCTGGGATTGTAATAGGCAATTGAGCGAGTCATGTGACCGCTGCAAAGACTTCAAAATGAAGTAGTAGTAAAACGCAGTTATGTTTTTCAAAATCTGGTACAACCCCTTTAACCGGAAATACCAAAACAACAAATGTGCCGAATAAGGTGAATAGTGGTCTGTTCATCCCTTAGAATGTTATCTACGATCAGTGCCATTCTTAGTTAACTTGTATTTGGAGAGCAGAATCTGTTGTAGTGTTTTGCCCAAAGACACAATGACTGTATAACTTAATGGATGTTGTCACCCTCAAATTTTATATTGAAGATTGCCTTATTTCCACAAAACAGGGGACACTGTTAAATATTTTATTTTAATGTAAGTTATCGATCACTTATTCAATTGCTTGTTTGTAAATGCTCTCCATTTGTGTCGCTCTGTCTCGACTATCACTGTCTGTTTTGTCCCCTTCTCCCTCTGTCTCCCTCTGTCCCTGGCTACCGCGCAGCAGCCATTAGCTTTACAAATCCAGCCTTTGATCTCTGATTTGGGCGGGTGCCTGGGACGAGGGGGGCTGCTCGGGCGTGTGTCACTGGATGTATATGTGTATGTGTGTGTGTGGTTGTGTATGTAGGCCAGTGCCACCGCGGCAGAGAAGGAGGGTTCACGACCAGTCCACTTGTGCCGAGGTTTTACGGAGCCAGTAGATTTCCAGGGAAGAGGATGTGATGATGGTAATTCTGCTTCATTTGCATTTGGACTGAGCGCATAAGCGGCCTAATGGTTTAAATATAACTCACTCCAAACTTCACTTCTCCACTGATTCAACAACCCTCCTCCCTCTTTTATAACTCACCTTAGCTGTCCTCAGAGTGGCTTGTCCTGCCTTTACATTGTCTAAGTACTTTGGGAACTATATTCAAATGTATTTCATTGTATGAAATACACGCATTTCTCAGAGGCCAGTGTCTCCAAAATGGTATGGTATAAAACGCAGCATTTCTACCTTATTGGGTGAACAACAATTGCAGTTCCCTGTTGGACTGTTTAATTGACTGTGCTAGCGCACTTTCCATCTTAATTTTCTATCATTTCTATCAAGCTTGTGTGTGTGTTTTTTTTCCTTCCAAGAAAAAAATTACTCTTGATTTTTTTGAGCACTGACCTAGGGACAGATGTGTGCTCATAAATTTGAATGAATCCCCTCTTGTCCATCTCCGGTGCCTTATTGTCCTGTTCTCCAGAGAGCTAACGATGCTCTTTGAGCCGCACTCACCTGTTCCTGCTGCAGCCTTCCTCCTCTGCATTAAGTGGGGATTTATGGAGGCGGCTTCCCATTGAACAAAACCATTTGTCTTCCAGTTTAGTTTAACAGCACTCTTCATTCCCTGCAGATTTAGGGAAAGGAGGCAGAGGGTGCAAGGCTGGGGGTGGAGGGGGGCACCACCATTAGGTGCTGCGGCCTCCCAATTTCTTTCTCACTTACAGAGAGCGCAAACAGCCCTGAGCGCTGCACTTTAAAGACCTCTGTGGATAGACAGGCGCCTGATGGATCAAACTGAGACCAGTGTCCCATTTTGAGCTCTTCTACACAGGACGAGCTGCAGCACTTCAAATGGGACCCAAGGCACTGGAGTTTATCCTTCACCTAAGAATAGACATGTATAAGTTCAATGAAACACAGGGACATGAGGGCAGTGCTATTTGATAGTCACTCTTATTGAAGCAGATTTGACAAATATCACCACCGTTGAGAGTGATGTTTGATCATTATGCAGGGGTGGTATTTGGGTGCCTCTCTTAACTGATGATGACTGTGTCATATGTGGCTGCATTAGCGACTCATTACTTTGGAGATAGAGGAAGATGCTTAATGCATCTCGACAGGCCATGATGTAATTACACAGTGTTTGTTGCAAGTCAACACGATAATTTGTGTTTCTGAGGGATGTGTCACACACCCGGGATCCCGAGCGCATTAATGATTCAGCCCTCATAAATGTCCTGATTGAAAACAGGGCTTTGCCCCGAATCAGCTGAGCTCTTTTATCAGCCGCACACCTTATGGCCTTAAAACACACATGCACAAAAACAATTGGTGTGAAATTCATCTGAATGCATGCTGCTCTGAGGCAGAATTATGCATGAAACCATACGAAAAGCTTACCTTTCACTTCTCCCCCTCCCGCTGCAGTGTGAGCTATGAAGAGCACGAGGAGAGAGAGTGTATTGAAAGTATATGTAGGACTTCTCTGTATTCCCCAGAGGCTGCCACAGGAGCGCAGCGATCCCACCCCCTGAGCTCAGACAGGACTCCACACATGTGTAAAGCTCTCCTCAGTTTAGGAGTGTGGAGCTGTGGATGAGTGCGTTTGGGGGCGTGATGTTTGTATCTGTTTTGATATCTTTGCGGTGGGCAGGGTGCAGTAACAGTTTTGCTCATCGCTGCCGGCTCCCTGCACCTCTCCAGTGTTCTGCTGGTGACCTCAGCCGATGGGGTTTAAACATGTGTTTGTTGGCTCCCCTTTATACACTCCTCTTCTCACTCCTCCCTCCTTCTTG
Organism: Rhinogobius similis; assembly: GCA_019453435.1. Lineage (NCBI taxonomy): Eukaryota > Metazoa > Chordata > Actinopteri > Gobiiformes > Gobiidae > Rhinogobius > Rhinogobius similis. The sequence continues at coordinate 18,761,396 of CM033626.1, read as the reverse complement.
TGTTGCTTACTGAATAGACCCCAGATACTGACATTGCCCCTGGTTTATTTGGCCTGTTTTCGTTTTCTTATTTGTGCCATATTTATCTCCTCATTCCGTTCTTATCTTGCTTTTTTCTCTCCTTTTATTATCCTTGTGCAAGTTCACTCACTTTGCGATCAATATGGTTTTTGCTTGAAGCCTTGCGGCCAATTTGAGAACAGCTTTGGGATTCTTTTAAAAGTTGAGATGCTAAACATGTTAAACAGCCAAGATGTTTGTGAAAATTTGGACTCATCTGAGAGATGTTAAATGTCTGAATTTGTTTTTCCCTTTTCCCAGCTGCACACTGAACACGCATCAGACGTTATAGCTTTTTATCAGCACACTTTGATCTCCCTTTTGCTTTTAGATAATATTTCTGATTCTTGCATTTCAACTATTAGCAAATCACAGCATCTTGAATGTAGCGTTTAAATTTACAAAATGATATACTCCATATTCTGAGGTGTATGTCCACTTTCAAATCATTTGAAAGCAACACCATAAGAAATAAGATCCGTGCAATTTCAAAACGCATGAATTCTAATTTTGTAAAAGCAGACTTGCTGAGCATCTAGTTTTTCATTTGGTCCGTCTATATCCACTTCACGTCTTAGAGGCTGGTGCAAAATTTCAGTTCACAAGCCAACATCTAAGTATGTTTGAAAACCACATGAGGGAAGGTCATACAGAAAGATCAGAGGAGAGAATTTTATCTTCTTAATGCAATTGTACGTAGGTTATTACTTACTTGTCTTAAACCGAGAAGAGTATTATGGACAGCAGTAGAAAGCCAATAGAACTAAAGAAAACCAAAAGAAGAATATGTGACATGAAGCCTCTGTTCACAAAGGCTGTGCCACCTGGTTGGGGAATTGAACCCAACCACAATTAATCAGAACCATCACTGTTGTAATAGCCCTTTCCCAAATTACGCCCGCTTCAGAACACAATGGTTAAAACAAATTACAATAAATAAAGCTTTGAGTGAAATACGTATCCAGATGTAACAAGACATGTAATAATTCATTCAAACGCTCCTCTTAGTGTGAATAATCGCAGTATGACACTATATTAAACATTGGATCTGAACGCGTGAGCCTGAGAATGATGCGTGTGAGGCACAGCCGTAAGAGCCACGAGAGAGTGAGATTCAGGCATCAGTGCGTCTCCTCCAGGTGTCTTCGGCCTGCATGATTTCATCTGCGGGCCCATAATAAACTTCCTTAATGAAATAAGTAATTAACATATTATAATTGTGCGGCGGATGATTTTGACAGAGATCATTTTCCATATCTAATGCTATGCTAATTTAATCTGTTCCCCTCCTCTGCCCGACACGACCCTTCCTTTGATTAAGTTTCATGGCACCTCACTTTCAGTTTTCCTCACCTCATCCTTTTTTCATGCATCCTCCACACCTCCACACCTTTTTCTCCTTCTTCTCTTTTTCCTTTGGTGATGGATAGACAGCGTTGCAGAGACCCAGGGCCTGGTTGTTGCACAGATGGTGGAGGCATGGTTCAGTATGTGTGGTCCAGGCCCGGGCTCCTCCTCTAAGTGGAAAACAGCAGAGGAGACAGAGGACAGGAAGCGTAGGAGGTTTAGCAACAACACTGAGTGAAATACAGCCAAAGGGCCAGTGGTCATGCGGGACAGGGATTCTCCATTGTTTTTGGGGATTGAAGTATGATGAGCTATGATTATGGTGAGACAAAAACATGCAACGTCAGAGTGAGAATAAGGAATCTGTGGGTGTTGAAGGATTGATGGTAATCATAGGCATAGAAAAGTAAAACAAAAAAAAATTATAAACAAAAGTGTATTGTTTCTTGGTAGAGTCATTTGGAATCAGTAATATTCTACCTTAAAGCTGGGGTATCCAATAGTTTTTTTGGGTGTAAAACAGTAGATTTTGTGTTTTCCCACAAAGGGTATATTGTAAAAATAGAATTTTGAAACCGCTGAGTGCTGTCTAATAATAAAGTACTTAATTTTGTCATCGACCTGGTGAAAGCAGCACGTCATTTCACTTTGCTGTCTGAAAAAAGCTGTTTTAAAGCTGTGTCTAAAATTAATACATGTACATTCTCTTGAACTTGCACTTTGCTTAAGTACTTTAATATACATGATAATTGTAAAAGGTAATTAATAAAATGTTAATATTATACCAGCTCATATCATGTCATGCTGCAACAAAGCATTTATTTTTATACTGTAAATTTGTATCTAGTAAATTGGGATTTAGTATTATGGTAGTCTAGTTGCTTTATTGCACTTCTGTTTATATGCCAAACTGCACTTCGTTGCGCGCCTGTATGGCACTTGGACAAGTGTAATGACAATAAAGTTGAATCTAATCTACTAACGATGTACCAAAGGGTTTCGGTTTCACTTGGAGTCTGGAGACTGGGAGTCAAACCAAGGATCTTGTTGTTGTTGAAACAAGGGACGGATGAAATGAACCAGCTGCAGTCTGATATGTCCCATGTGACTCGGGCCCCCCCCCCACACCCACCACACTTACTGCACTCTTGTAACTGTCTCACTCTCTCGAAGTCCCCCTCAGCAGCACAAGGCAGCACCCACGAGGGCCTCAACATTAGCTGTCATCCCAGCCATGAAATGATGAGTACAAGATCCCAATATCGTCTTTTCTGAAACCAGCATTAGCAGTATAGACTATCTCACAAAAGTCCTTTCCAGATATAGGTTATTGCTCTTGAATCCTCTCTGGAGAAGGGCCCACCTGCACTGGAGCACTATAGAAGGATGGGTCGAATGTAGAACAAACCAAAGGCAGTTCACCAGCTCACACACAATACAAGTTTTGTATGGGTAAATATCAATATAAAGAACTGGATTTTCAATATAAAGAACTGGATTTGGAAGGGAAATCATTTTTTAAAATGGTTGCATGTCCATTACTTCTTTTGATGAGGCAAGTTTCACCCCCTGCCCATATGTGAGAATATGATACTAATTTTGTTTTTTTCTTAGAAGTGTATATTCTGTCAGTCAGATCGGTGTTCTGGGGCATAGAGTACATCAATGTATCCTCTTTGTTCAAAAATTAGGCTACAAAGCAAACGAAAACACAGAATAAAACAGATATTAAAAGAGAGAGTGTGTAAATAATTGATTTGAAGTATTTTGTAAAACATTTTTCCCTTTCTAAGTGGAGCTGACACAAGAACAGCTCAAATGTATAAATATTGCACCGCATTGGGTCTTTTGTCTGCCTGGATACTTGTTTGTATGTGTGTGTTTGTCTGTGTGTGTGTTGGAGGTCAGCTGGGGCAAGCAGAGGATGAGTAATGTGAAAGAGCTCAGATGTGAACGTGGCAGTAGTTATAGTTGAGTGACACGCCACATGACACTGTGTAATGAGAGGTCCACCTGCATGTTAGACTCCACTTTTGGATTCTTTGCCTAAAACACACCCACAAAAATGTTCTGACACCCACACAACCACCAGGAGGAGTGAAGGTTAAACCCCCATTTCCCATCAACATCGAAGTCACTCACTCTAACCGTGTGATAATAAAAATAAGTGAAAATAAAAATAAGGCAGTGGTCACAATTTGTGGCCAATATAAGTAATTTTTTTGTAAAAGCTTCAATAAACAGACAGATCATTTAAGAATGGCTTAAATCAAAATATATTAGCAAATCACTGCATTCTATGGGATATATGAGGATTCCAAATGAAAACACTTCAAATCAGGAAGGAATCATTTGCCTGAAACCCATGAATAGGTTGTCTTCACATGACATCCAATGCTGGATTTGTTGACCTGGTTTATGCTTAATATTTCTGTATTTACTGGGCCCATCCACATGAAACAAAAATGGAACAAAGCTCAACGCCTTCTCTGTCTGTATAAATAATCAAATGTGAAATTATTTTTTTACATTCGCTTCAGGAAGTGGGGCCATTATTGGACCACAAAGACACAATTTGCTGACAGTTGAAAGGACTTTGCGCCATAAGATTAATATACAAAGTTTCTGGCGACAATCCCAAACAAATACACAAATATTTGACATTTGTGGATTGTGAGTTTAGACATTTCTTTCAAAAACAGTGACTATAGAGTTATAGGCCCTTACCATCCATCATCACATTCAAGAACGCAACCTTAAAGATGAAAATACATCCCCACATTTCAAAAACGTACAGTGAGCAGCCATTTGTTCTGCCAAAGTATCACAGGCGATTTTTCATTGTATGACCTACCACATGGACATTCTTTACAACAACTCTTCACTAAAAATATAATTGTACTGTACATTTGTAGATCTCCACCTCCTCCATCTCTTTTTGCAGTCTGTCACTATGACAGTGGCATCTCTGGGACTAAGTGACAACTGAGGAACAAAGCAACACCTCAAGGACAAAGAGAGACAGTGGACCAATCGTTCATTTGTACAAGGCTTGGACACTTTTCAACAGAGAGAGGGCCTTCGTTATAGTGTGTTATTGTGCAGTAACTTGCTAAAAGATCACTAAGCTCTAACCTTTTCCTATCATTGAACAAAAAGTTTTTTATAATCGAAAGTGTAGAATTGTCCAAACAGAGTAAGTCATATTTCACAATGCATTTAGTATGTCGCATTCATCGCACACAACTTGACAGACTGGCAATGAATACATAGAGAATAAACTACATCTAATTCCAGCCTCTCCCGTCGTCTTCTTTGTAATAACCCCTTCCGCCACTGCACAAATCTGCCCCAGTCTGCCTTTCCTCTTTATCTCTGTCTTTCTGCGTGTCTTTTGCTGATGTTCAGAGGGAGATCTCCACATCCCTAAATCATCGTCAGAATGAGGAAGCAGTCCCTGGGCTAATGCAATGCAGATATGTTGTCTTTTGTGTCGGAATATGAGAAAAGGAATTTGTGTGAGGCGCTCGGCGAGTCAGAATTCATTTCTTGCTGGAGCTTTTGCCCTGCAGTCAAACGTAAACTGACTGCAGACTCAGCTGGCTGACGGAGGACTCACACATACATTGGAGTCTACCCACTTAATAGAAACATATGAGGAACATTATGCTTATGCTTCCATTCACCGCGATGGAGTGTGCCCAAAGTGGCCTCTGTCCTTGAGTGACAGGTGGACATGGGTGACACAAAGGCTGCCAATATTGTCAGGCAACCATGGTAACAATGGCAGGGCACAAGGGAAATGCAGAGCTGTGCAGTCGCCAGTCATCAAACATGAAAAGAGAAATTTTCTAAGGTAGGGGTATAAAAAGGATTTAGGTGGTTTGTGCTAATCAACATCGCCAGAAGCAAACGCTTTGATAGGCGAAATGAATTCTGATCCTTCATTTTAACAGTGCATGATATGAAACAAGCTAGAGAACAGAATCAAGATCTCTTTTAGACTGCTGTGATCACTGTCAATAACGCTTTCTATGTGGAAAATGTAAATGTTAAGCAGAAGGAACAATGTGTGGTGAATAACAACAGTGAACAGGTCGAGCTTCAAACACTGCAGCGTATAATTGAGCTAGCATAACCCAGCTGAATTCATTGATGACGACGAGCGCAGAAGGTACGGCGGCATATGGGAAACTGTGTTTGTCTATATGAGCGTGGTATATGTGTGTGTTTGACAGACAGAGGAGGGAAGAGAAGGCAGGCGCGCAGTGATGTACTCTTATCAGTCTCCCCAGTCCTCAGCAGCAGCAGATAAACACAAGTGTGAAGGGCAGTGGCGCTGCAGGGGGCTGATTGACATGGCTGGCGCCCAAAGAATTATACACACACACATGCACTCACTGTTCACACTACGCCACACAATACACAGACAACTACTGCAACAAATCTACGCCACTATTATTAGGATGCTTTTATGATCTGTGTCTTTGTGCTATAAAACAAACTAGTACATGCACTAATTTGATCACATAATATTTACATTATCGCAACATAAGGTCACACATAAATCCTAAACCTGCATGAAACCTGTGAGCGATTGTATCTACTGAACCAAGGAACCAAGCAATAAACAATTGGAATGTTTTAACAAATTTAACCAAAATTAAGTGAGGGATTTTTTAAAATAACAATTATTTGCAGACCAGGGATAGTTTGTGTGAATAAATAAATAATCACATCAAACTATCATATCATATTGTTTATAGCATGTAAACCAGATGTGAGTGCAGTTTATGTGTGTGTTGTTGTTTTTTTTATTGTTTAAATGTGCACCTGTGAACTTGCATGCGCGCTTCCTTGTGTGTGTTAACAGATTATTGAGCAGCTTGCCCTGTGGCTCCATGCCGTTCCACACCAAACAGTGAAACCAATACCTTTTTGTTGCTGATAAAACTGGATGGTGGGAGATATGCATGCATATTATCCCTAACACACTGTCTGCCAGTGGTGTATGTGTGGGTCCATGCACTGGGTTCACCGCGTGTGTTATCTGTGCTGTGAGTAATACACTCTTACAAAGACCGCTCACTATCCCTCCTACTCTCCCAGACTTCCCCAGAGACAAAGTCCCAATTTCACCATCGCCTGCAGCCACCAAGGACGTAAAGGTGGGGGCAGGAAGGAAGCCACTGAGAAAAACGTAGTAGAAAAGAAAACCTTGGATGCTATCAGCCCTAGAGAGTCACCAGGGTCATTGTCATGTGTCAGTCAGTGTAACACAACTCTCCTCTGATAAGCCTGGCCGATTGTGGCGATTGTGCACGATGGGTGACACTGCGATACCGTTCTGTGGCAGCGCTTCTGACGAGACACCAAATTAACCCCCAGTGCTTTGCCGATAAACATCTAAAATGGTTTCAGGACCCCGGGGGCTAATGGGAAGAGACGGGGAGCTATCAAAATATCAAATGTGCGTGACAAGCGGCACAAGGACCAGCTCCGTCAAACACTCTTCCCCTGCCTTTACCGGGGATGTTTTAACTCTTGTCTGCACACAAAGCCTGGCAGTGCAGCAGAAAGCAAGGGACCACTCATCTGTTCATCGCACAATAACAGCAGCTCCTGGAATAATACTCTATTAGTCCTATTTATTTAGGCAAACTGCGCAGATTTTAATTAGGAAAATCGCTTGTTGGTAGGAATCAATGACAATTCCATAATGAGGGTCAGCCCAGGCTAATAGCTAGGGCCACTTCTGTAACAAAGCAATACAATTCCCATAAAAAAGGCTCATTATTTTGCAGTTAGTAATTTTATAAAACAAAATGTTTGTGCTTGTGTCCTTGGACCGATGCTTAAAGGAGATCATGTGTTTGTGCCAGAGAGGCCCAGTGCATGTGGTGTGTGACAGGTGAAGGTGATGGGTGTCACCTGTGTCCCTGTCGTCTGAGGGCATGTCTCCGCCCGCTGCCTCGACAGCAGCATGACTGACTTATGATCAGGATTTATCATCTTGATTTATGATGAGCCTGCCGTGTCCCTCTGCAGCCATTATGGGCAGCTTTGGGTGTGTGTATGTGTTAGCTGTGCATTTGGTTGTTAGCGGATGTCCAAACATATGAAATAGGACAGCTAATAAGACTCTATAGAAAAATAGGGTGGATTTAAAATCTATTTGTTGAATACAATTTAAAAGGGCCATGCATGACTGTCACAAAACATGTTAAGCTTAAGCTTAGGTCTGCATTTGGTCCCTACAGTGTTGGAAGAAGCAATTCACAGCGTCACGCCTGGGGCCTGAGTTTAGCCTAAAGTGAAGGACCCGACATGCTCAGGAAAGAAAACCTAGACGTTCTCAGGTGTGACTGTAATTACTGTGTCCCCAATCCAGAACAGTGCATGTGTTGTCGGCCCATCACTACCATGAGCTTTGGGACTGCCCTATTATTCATAAATACTGGACTGAGATCAACAAGGCATTGCAGACTATCTTCAATACCGATATTCCATTTGACTTCAAAACCATGTATCTCAGATGTAAGGCTCTAGCGATTGAGATGATTGATGGATACCTTGGATGGAGAGTACTTTTGGCAGCAGCAGAAAAGGCAATAACAAAACAATGGATGACTAGGACAAAGCCGATGAAACAAAGCCAAGGACTGGACTGAAACAACTTTGAACATTTACAAAATGGAAAAAATGACTTTCGCATTGAACTTACACTCACATTTACCAGACATTGGGACAAATATACATAAGGAGACATATTCTTCCCTGATTTTCATTGTACATTTTATTTTCTATTTTAATTATTTTTAACTTTTTCATTTCTGTTTTGTCACTTACTCTCTGGTCTTGTTTTGTTTGTTATATTTGCTCTGTTTGTATTTATAAAATGCAAATGAAAAATTATATATATATTTATTTATTTTAACGTGTCCCTATAACTACTGTGCTGGCATCTTCACACTTAAAATCACAACATCACAACTTCACAACATAAAATTTCCCTATGGGGACAGTAAAGTGTACCTTAATCTTAAATTCAGTCCCTTCCATTAACATAACATAATTGTAAAAACAAAAGAAAAGTGTCTAACCATCATGAGAGTAGTATTCTAAACACTATAAAGTTCAAATATTGTATCACACACATCCAAAAATTTTGATTAAAAAAACATACTTTTGGTAAGGTATCTGTGTCAAAATCTCACTGTGCGTTTGTCTGAGTAGCACCTCGTGTGATTTTCTGTCACTGCAAATGTGGAGCACTGTGTAGCACTTTGTAAGAATCAGTGTACGTTGCTCCCTTGACAAATGCTGCTTGGAAAACATATTCCAAAACTGGAGTGCTAATTGTGCCGACTTTCTGAGGAGATCTTTGAAAGCTGTGAACACTATGCACTATGATAGGAGCACACAATGTATGCCACATGCCACTACTGCAGGCTATGCGTCAGACCCACTTCATAACAGGCGAGTGGAGTCTTGACTACCAAATGCCAAGCACAGGGACATGGGGGCTATTTAGTAAACATCGTTCAATTCCACACTCTCTGGGTCGGCCAAGCAGCATCTAAGCTTCTCTGTCCACGCTGGGATGCAAAAGCAGGCTAGACGTACCCAAGGGAAGGAGCGAAGGAAAGAGTGTGAGGAAGAGAAAAAGAGAGAGGGAGAGGGGGCACTGGAACACACATTAACCCTCATGCAGGAGATGGAAAATAGAGCGGAACTGAACATGGTCCTGAGTGCGTGCATGTTGTCAGAGAGGTGTTTGCTGACAACCCAATACAACGCTGCCAATATCCATGCATATCTGGCCATAAAACAATAACATTCTCTACCTTTATCTCCCCTTCTTATAGTAGTTGCAACTGATAGTGCTAATCCTTTTCAGTCATGCTAAATAACACAGATTAGGTAGTGTTTTTAGTGTTTTTATACAATGTGTACTACACATTGTATAAAGATATATTAATGCGAGTTTAAATGGTGCAGATATCAAATTCTAGAAGGCAAACATCACCTCTGATCATCCTTTATCGTCGCACCACTCTTTATTTTTTTACGAATTAAGCATGTTATGTTATTTTCTCATCAAAACCCTACATTTGTGCCACTTCTTGAAGATCATTTCAGTGCTAAAATGTTCATCTTATTTACTGTTTTGTTTGCAGTTCCTCAGTCTGGGTTGTTGGTTTTTTTTAGCTTCATATGCCTTCTGATGTTTTTGTATTGCCTACACAACATAAAATTTTAAGGTTTATTTGGATTTCTGAGTCTCTTCTAACAGTTCAGACAGTTAAATTTGTCTTCAAAAATGCTGGACACACTTGAGCAGGAAGTATTACTGTACCATTTCAAGCCCCATCCACCTTCTATAGCCATGTTTCCATTAGTGCGGTACAGCGTGGAGCGGCATGGTCTGGGGTGTTTCCACTGAACAAACCCCGACTGAGGGGTCCAAAGGGCGGGCTGCAAGAGGTACTAGCTCCCAGAAGGTGTCAACTTGCTTTAGCATGGTTTATGATTCTACGAAAGAGATCAAAAGAGAATGCAGAATCAGGTAAGAATGAAATGGCAAAAAGCAGATAAAATAATCATTCCTCTTCAAACGCTGACTTTATCTTGTGAAAAAAAACGGCATATTTCCAGAGACAATAACTTTGTTTGTTGAGGAGACAGAGTTAGCAAAACAAAGCTAGAACACGTTTGCATTTCCTGTTTATGGCACTCGCATCTAGACCCAAAGTAATATTTTTTCAGTGCCTACGGCAGCCAACTCCATCCAAACCTAACGTATTTCATAAAGAGATGTTGAACCGTGGCGTAGAGGAAAGTGAAATAAATGCATTAAAAGCTGATGAAAAAAATGGAGGCTGTGTCTTGTTTACGCAAGCTTTATCCACGTCTTACAGCGCCACAAACGTATAATTACTAAACGTCTTTTTATGAATCAAGGAGATCAGACGCATAAAGAAAAAGTGTAATTCAGGTAACATTACAAACATTAATCATGTTTGGGTGACGTCAGCTGCTCACATAGCGGGCCCTCGTGAGCTGGATCTCTGCACGGAAATGCAGTCTGCCATTAACAGATGCGACTTTAGCCAGACCCAAGTGAACAGTCTGGGGGACCAGGCTTAGTGGAAACAGATTTATGTCTTTTTTGTTTTCTTTACAAATGGCAAACTATGATATATCTTCACACAAAAACATGTCATGAAATGTATTTGATTTTATTTGATAATATTTAAGTAGTCTTGGTAATATATCTTAAAATAGCAAATTCCATGGGGTTGTGCTCACCAATCACTCTTCATATGTTCTGGACGTCTGCAGTTGTTTGATATGACTCTGCTGCCTGTTCGGAGCACATCACATCTCTTTCCCTGAGCGCTGCCATGTGTCTACTGTGTATCTGTGCGCGGCCTGTACTCTCAAATACACTGGGGAATCCATGAGTGAGGACTGTTGGTTTGTTTGACAGGGACCTCTTACCCCTGTCTCTCACACCTCAGATAGAGACAGACACGTGCATGTGGATGGCAGATAGAGTCAGATAGAGCAGGAGAGAAGGGGGAAAGGATGGGGTGTGAGGTGTTGACGGGCCTGGGGGATAGAAGGCAAAGCATAAAGGAGCATACGCAAAAGGCCCAAGGAGGGGCTACATTAAAAGGCTTGGGGAGAGAATTAATGGAGGAGGGAGGTTAGGAAGAAAATGGAGAGACAGATAAGAAGGGAGAGAAAGCTTGGCACAGCATTGGCCCTACACTGTAAAAACGGTTTGTTCAAGTCAAATAAACTGAGCCTGGATTTGGAGATTCACTAAAGTGTTGACGCACTGAATAGTGATACTATCCCTCCCGCTGTTGTTGCAGTGGAGAGGGGCAGGGTTCTGACTCATACCTGAAATTACAGGTTGAGTTGCTTGAGAGGGATTGGTAGAGAGGTAACAGGCTGTGATTGGCTTGGAGCAACAGACACGGGTTTCAAATACTACTTCATAAATGTACAAAGAGACCATAACTAACAACACAACTTATTTTTGTGAGATGTCCCAGTGGTTTTTACAGTGCACGGAGGGTTTATTATTCTCTGTAGCACTCAATCAAACGCCGGCCTCTGAACAGAGCAGTGCTGGCGAATCATCCTGAGGGCTTTCTCTGGTTCAGTCTCTCTTTCCATCGTGCCCTCCTCCCTCCCCCGCTCCTCTCCCTCTTTCTCCTGCGGTGTATGAGTGCTATCCATCTGTCAGCTGTCAGTGCCAGTACAGAGATATACAGGGCTGTCACTTCGCCTCAGCCTGGTTTGGTTTGGGAGGCCCGAGTCTGCAGCTGCCGCTCCTCCACATACTTTCCCTATGGCAGCGCTGTTACAAACACAAACACTCAGATCTGAATATCTGATCTGGGCCGAAGAGAATAATACATGTAGTAATACACATGCAGCCTGTGAAGCAGGAGAAGCCTCATTTCTGTTGCGCACAGCCAATTACAGTTTTTACCTTGAGAAAATCACATGTTAATGTCAGCGGGTTACCAAATTAAGATGGCAGCCTTGACATTGAGCGGCTAGTTCCTCTTCCTGCATAAACACGGTTTTATTAACCAAGTTCTGTTCAAAATTTGAATTAGAGTATTTCAGATTCAAAAGGAAACACTGTAATGTTATAACGTTACCCAATGATAATACAAATTGGTGCAAAAAGACTGTAGCATTTTTTATTTAAAAAAACGAAAAACAATTTGTTTGTACATTCATTAGTACGTAACAAGTTCTCTTCAAATACCTTAGTTTAACAATGAACCTGCTTTTAGATTTAGAATAATACAAAGGTGTTAAATTGCCACAAAGCCAGAAATGATTATTAAGTTGTCAGTTTGTCTGTGTACATTTGTAGTTCTGACATTAAGTACATCTCAGCACGTTACATATAGCGGGCCAACAAAGCTTACAGTTTCAATACGCCCCCTTCACATTTAGTAAAAGAACTTGTTAGATGTAGCTTGATAGATGTCAAACCCCAACATATGTGCTCTGTTCAAATGACAATAAAAGCAACTCATTACGTTGGAGCAAATGTCAGTCTTTATGTAAACCAGTCATGTCCTGATAGAAAACTATGGTCTTGAACATGTGTGGGGGCTAATATAGGACTGTTAGTGCCAGATCCGTGGATGGGTGCGAGAATAATAGGACTGATAGGTAGGTGCGGTTTGGGATGGGTACATATAAGTGTATGGGGGAGCAATTACCCAAATTAATTGCAGCCCTCAGTTGACACCACTCAGGGAGAAGACTTGAAGGCAACGCATGTGTTCTCTATGACAACAACAGAGGAGAGGATGCGAGCTTGCTTCCTCCCCTTTTTGCGCCTTTCCATTTGTATATGTTGACAAGATTGCTGGGTTTTTGTGCCTATTGTGCCACTCCTGCCATTCCAACGCCAATTGTGTGTTGGGGTTTTTGGGGGCTCGTTATTAGAGGGTGACAGTTTTTGGGCGGGCAACAAACACGACTCTGACGATTAACACCGTGTCACTGTGTCAGCTCATACTGTAATCCTGATATTCTGTCTATCGCACATGTGTGGAGAGGAGCGCCGTGGGTAGGGGGAGGTGAGTGGGGAGAGGGCAATATCATGGAAAACAGGAGAAAAGAAAGAGGCCTTCATGGGATCCCAGGAGGCTCGGATAAAACCGTGTCGTTCACTGAGGACATCGTGTACGGTAATGCAATGCTAACATTCCTCCCACTTCTGGTCGCTCCACGGGGAAGGGGAGCAAGGCCTGCTGGGAGATCTGTTTAGTTGATCAGACGTGCCAATGCGTTGTAGCCCAGGCTGGGGAATAAACTGCAACGGGATACAATAGGGGAGAGTGGAGCATGACAGAGGAGGATAAAGGATAATGCTGAGTAGAAAAGAATGGTAAGACTAAGCATGAATAACATGTAAAGGACGGGCAAAGAGACGGTAGAATTGGCATGAGTGCGAGTGGGCATATGGCGAGGTGGGTGTCCGTGGCCTGACTTAGATCAGTCCATGAAATCAAATGTGCAGGCTGCCATAAAGGGCTTGTGCGCATGCTTTCTCTGACAAAGCTTTACCCACTGAATTGAAGCTGTTCTCAGAAATATCATAGTTGGGCAACAATTAGCTTTCTTGTGCAATACTTTGGGTCAAAATGAATGCACGGAAAAGGAACTAGTATGTTCAAGCACAACCAAAACCTATGTTATCTTTGAATCGTCAATAACTGATTCGTTAGAAAGTTAAGTAAGAAGGAGTACATTTACATGGCCAGCATTCGAACATGGGTTATTCAAACAACAGCAAGATATGTTATGGATTGAACTACAAACAAGTTCTCTATTTGAACGACGAGGATGCATTTGAGGTTACAAAATATTATTGTCAGGAAAGGTGAAACTGGGCAAGCATCAGATTGTAAGTACAGCAGATTTCTAACCACAACTGCAAACATCTCTGTGGGCAGATTGGCTTCACCTTCACACTCTCAATCAGCTTTTCTATCATAGAGGTGTCACATTAACATACATGCATGCACACATACAAAATAGATGGCACGTTGCAGATGGGCATGTCTGTGTATGGGTAAACACGCATACATAGCCCATACCCCATCCTCCTCCTCCAGCACCTCTCAAAGCCATTATTGGCAGCAGTTCAGTGACGGCTGTGTGACTGCCAGTACTGCAGATCTTCTCCTGGAGCCAGCTCTCACCATCAGCGCTGGCTTGATTACCCTGATGTATGCACACCCAGACACTTGACAATCTCTCACCATTTACATATGCAGCCTCAGCACTCTACAGTATACTTCTGATCTGAGCTGTGTGAAAGAAAGAGAGAGGGAGCGACTGAGAGCGCTTGTTAGAATCACTGCGAATGTGTGTGCTTGGGCAGAGACGGAAGAAGAATAAAATGGCAGCTCTTGCACGCTAAACGTAAAACAAACAAACTTTAATCCGGCGCCGAGGCCCTTGTGCTTCAAAGGAGGTAAGGAATACAGAGAGACGGCTCACCTAAGGGTGCGCAAACACACAAACAGAGCATTTACCAGTCAGGCGTGTTATTCACTCTTATGTCAAAGCCTACACTACCGGGGATAGAGGCTTGAATGATGTTGTTCTTTCTTTTCAAATCATCAAAATCATCACATACAAACAACCCCCATTCCCTAGACCTGAATCTTTTGACTTGCTGTTCTCTCCATCTCTGTCAACGTTGTGCAGAGAATTGTGGATAGGAGGCAGGGAGGAGAGGAAAGGCGGAAGAGGAGGTCTGGGGAGTAGAACCATGTCGATCTTTTTTGGCTGGCGGTTCACAGGGAGAGCCAGGGCTGGGGCTGATCATCATTAAAACGCACACAACTTGACATGTTTATTTAATCAGCTGCTCTGGGCGAAGACAGCAAGCTGCTGCTATCTCTCACTGTCACATGTTGATCTGCCACTGTGCCATGTGTCTCTCCACGTATGTATGAGGGATGTGTGCACTGGTGGGATAGGCATATGTATGGAACCCCAACTTCTTGTAGCGTGGAGGGCTTCTGCTGCACTGAAGGGCAAATGGTAACTGCTGGTTTAGCTCCCGTCAGAAGTTAAAAGGCCTCAATTGCATTATTCACATTTTTTAAACTATATTTGGATACCTTGATATTGTTCTTTACTTTATTTTTACTTTGTACGGCCATAAAATCGAGAACAGTTTTGAGGTAAACTTGAAGAATTTTTAGTTCTTAAAACATATTATGCAAAATCAACTTAATGAACTTTTAACCTTACTACAGCAGTGTTTCTTCATCATTAGTTTACTTAAAGTTGTATCTTCCTTGATTGATTCTTGCATGTTTGAGTAATCCTGTATTGTCTTGCAACTGAGGCTCCAGTGCTCAGAAAATCCCTGTTATCACCTACCCTTATCCCCGCCCACATCCCTTTATTTAATTGTGATCATTAGAAGAAAAAAAGAAGACTCAAGTAAGGTTCTAAGATGTTACCTATCATAGCCACTTTTCAAAAATAAAAACATGTAAACATCAACACTCTGTTACAGTGAACTGTCACTCTTTCAAACGCGAAGTCAATGGACCTGTTTCTATTAGGATTTAGTATAATATGGCTGTTTATAATTAACAAGACGTCCACGAAACCTTATTATCTTTAATTTTGTTTGTGTTAGTGTCCGGGGTGTCAGCTGCTTAAAGCCCACATTCAGTGGGAAGACTTTAGTCTCTAGAGACTTTCACTGGATTTGGCAAGAGCATAAATGTTTAAATGTATTAATTCTATACACTTACATCTAGAAAGTAAGTCAAAATTGTAAATTCACCTTGATTTTTTTTCTTCGACTGATGCTGAAGGAGCATGTTGTTGTCGTTCCACCTTTCAATTAAAACCCCACTTGTATTCCGGAGCAGTATTTACTACTATGTGAAATAAAAGAGTGAACTTAGTGTAAAAACAAAAGTGCAGGGCTGAGGCGGCTGCACAGAGAGAGGAGTGACTGAAGTGGGATCAAAAGTCTGAACGGAGCAGATGTGTGTTTGAGAGTGACAGAGAGACTGCAGGGCGGATTAAGGCGACACACTTCCTTTTTTGTTTGTTTGCCTGTGTAAACGCACTTTTGATGAAATATTAATGGTGCCTTCCAAAATGCCTTGTAAAGGATCCTCTGTCTTTGACTTCTCCATCTGTAGCACCTCAGGTATGCATTAGGTATTCTGCACTCACTGTCAGAGGGGAACCGGCAGCTCTCCTCGTGCAGGCTGTCAGAATGAACCCAGCTCTGCCACGCCCCCCTCCCCACCTGCACCCATGTGACCCACCTTTAGGGCAACACCCACCACTCCAAACTTTTCAGCTTAGATGTCTTGTATTAATAATGCACTCAAAGCTCTCATTGTCTGCATGTGACTCTATGGGGGTTTCATTTAACCATTTTGAATGTTACAATTTTGTTCCTTCATTGAAGATTTTCTGAAAGGGGTTTCTAAATGCCTAAGTGTGCTTCAGTGTGCATGTGTCTTCAGTTTTCCTTAACAACATATATCACATCCATAAAATCCCATGTTACATTTTTCGGGGCACTGAGGCAAAACAGAAGTTTGTTGGTTTGATCCCTTGGCCCAAGACTGCCAATCTGCTGCATGGGTTTTATTCCAGTAACCTGACTTGCTGCACTGTCCAAAGATGAGTCTTCGGATCGGCCTTCAAACTAAGGGCCTCATTTATCACTCCAGGTGCCAAGCTGTGAGTATAAACTGAAAAATAGCAAGAGCATTTTATGGGCGTGCCTCAAATTTTTCGCATGTTGCAGAAAGTGCAGAGTTTTGCATAGTCATTACCTCATAGGAGCAAAAACTCTGCTGTGTCCTTTTTAGAGTCTGTGTGAAATGCAAATGTCAACTCTGTCAGGTTATTGCTCTACTTTTAGCACAGTTATCTGATTTGTTCGTGAACTTGATAAATGAGGCCCAAACTGTCCAGAGTATGTTCCACCTAAGGCCACAGTTTCTGGGATAAGCATCTGTCAACTGCTGAAGAATCAGTGGAATAAGAAAGATGAAGGTTGTCAATTTGACGTCAGTCATGTGCACTCTAGGTGAGTTTGAAAAGTAAACTTATTAAACTCCATTGTTCGTCTTCCAGTGACAGTGGAGTATCAAACAAAATACTCACCGAGGCCCCTTTTGAGTGATGGACGTGTTTTGAGATTCTGTTGGAATTTCCTGTCCTCCATCTTCTTTCCACTCGCTAAACAACCCACGACAAGCTTTCATGGTGGGAGGATCGGGTTGATGAGGCGCCTGATGATATTGATCACACTTCAAATGGTGTTTTCCACAGCGTGATTGGCAGCTGTCGAGGATCTGAAATTCACTACCTCCAGCGCCCACGTCGTCTCCAGCTCGTACAGACGGATCAGATAGGCAGACAGCCCTCATCTGCCTAATGCATTCTGACTGAGGAAGGATAAATGATAGCGCCTGTCACCAAACATGTCTGGCTTGTGGTTTTGGCATTGAGGGCCTCGTGGCGGCAGGTATCCTTTCAGAGCATGGGGTTTTTGAGCTGACGTGAAGACTGAGCTGCCAATCTGCCGCTTCGCTGTAATTACAAAGGTGATGGGTACCACAGTGTCATCGCCGGTGGTCATCCTGACACCCACACGGCTCCCTGTCACAAGCAATGGTTAATTATAGCTCTGGCAATAAACACCGAAGGGAGGGGTGCTTCGGCATACCGTTGGGTTGTGATAGGTTTCATTTATTAAAACGTATCAATCTTGGGAATGACAAAGAGTGAGACATGAATATTACCTCAACAGAAAGTTTGTTGTGTATCTGTTGTACTGTTCGTGCGTTTGACCCATTTGAACTGTTTGGAAGTTAAAGTGCCTATGACCGGACTATACATTTTTTAAAAATGTAGTGAAAATTATTATATTTGGCTGCAGCGAACACTCTAAGTCCTTTGGTTTGTTCTGATGTTGGTGTGGACTGCTCTGATGGGGCAGGTGGGCCAGTGCTGCTGAAGGAGGTCGGCGAGTTAAGGGGGGCCAGGTTATGGTGGGATTTGTGGATGATGAGGAAGACCTTGAATACTCTGGATACAACAGGAAATGAAAGAAAGACATGACGCGTTTCTCCAAGGATACACATAAATCAGTTAATATTTTTGGATGTTATTCAACAGTGATTTTATTTATAGTTTGAAGTGGGATAACCACGGCCAGTTAAATGCTACCAGTGGAGTGTACCACTTTTGTTTGTAACAGGGGGGTGTCTGGGCTAATCCTCCCTCACCTTCTATTATGAACAGTGCTGGGCAGAAACTTGGGGATCTAATCTCTGTCTCTTAGGCCAGTGCACAGCGGCTCTGACCCACGGCGCTATAATCCTGTAACTGGAGAGTGGAGAGAGCGAGGCGAAGGGAGAACAAACACAAAGACACAAGCGCACAGGAGCTGGAGAGGGAGAGAGAGAGAGAGGGAGAGAAAGAGAGACAGCAGGGGGTGAAGCTCAAGAGGCTCAATAAAATGTTGAATTGTAGTTTAGAATGTTCATGTTGTTGATTACTAAACTCGGACAAGGGATTTTTTCTGCCAGTCCACAACAGTCCTCTTTTTCTTCTGTGTTTAGTGAATTGGAGAAATTAGAGTCTGTATCGTAACCGTACCGTACCGTAACTACATCACAGACTGACAAACGCCTTTGGTTAACAAGGGTTGGCATGTGGTGGTTTGCACACTCTGCGCATACCCAGAAGATCCCAGGTTCGATCCTCTGGTCTGTTGAGGTCTTTCTGTGTGAAGTTTGCATGTTCTTACTGCGTCTGAATTTAATGGACAAGAAAGTGCTCCTTAGCTAAAGTTGTAAATGATAAATTCTGAATTTGACCATAGGAATCTATACTTACACAAAAAATAGGCGCAAAATGGGCACAAGAATGAAAAAAAAGTTTCTTTCCCTCTGCCGTTGGACTCATGAACACTCTGTAACACCTGCCACTTTAACAATATATTATATAAGAACTATCTATTTGCACTACCACATTTGCACATTGCACTATCTGCCAACTGTACATTCTGTATATAAGTCTTAGTCTATGTTAGTCTATTTTATTCTTAATTTTATGCATGCCTTTTTATATATTTTATTCATTGCTTTATGTTGCACCTCACGCCGAAGCAAGTTCCTATGTTTGTGAATTTCACTGACAATGGCAATAAACCGTTTTCTGATTCTGATTTTTTCTGATTCTGAATCTGATTCTTCTAAAGGATTGTACAACTGATCTGAACCATTGTGTAATATTATACAAGCAAATATAAGTAATCAAATTAACACACTTAAAGCTGGAGAACCTGATGTTTTTTTGTTGTACATTGATTTTTTGTTTTTCAACAAACAGTATTTTAGGAGTTTTGAGACAAAAATGACAATTTGAGACAAAAATGACACTGCAGCACACTGTCTGCAGTTAATAATAAAGTATTTTATTTCTTGTCAACCAGGAAGTGAGAGCCAAAAGCAGTGCTCTGATTGGCTTCACTTGGGGGGGTCCGCCCCAGTTTCAGTTCACTGTCTGAAAAAAGCTGTTCTAAAGCTGAAAACTCGCCTGAAAATTGATACATGTGAATGGTAACAATGGGCCAAAGAGTATGTGAGAGCTAGGGGTGAGTTAGACACATTTAAATACCTACTTCTGTGGCGTGAAAATTAGATTCCCCAGCTTTAAATAAATGTCAAAGGCAGAAACCCATACTATATTTAATTTGCACTTTGTTGTCAGTGTTTACCAGCGCTGAGTCTTGAGCCATTCTGAAAAAGAAAGCATGTGTACGGACAGAGTGAGAGGGAGGAAAACAGCGGTTTGACAGAGGCAGGAAGGGTGATAAGCAACATGCAATGTTTTTCCTCCCGCAATTCTCTTTCAGGTAACATCCACCAATTTGAAGGTTCAATGGGCAAGATTACAGTTCTGCTTGAGATGAGTTAAAAATACAGGCTGACTTGTAACAGTGACTGACACAAACATGCAGTACACAGGCGAGCTCAGAGCTGTGCTGTGATTGGCTGATTTCAACTGGAGCGCAGATGAAAAGAGACGGCATTACAGATGTCAATTCAGATGGAGATCAGGTGCTGGGGATGAATGAGGCGACAACAGCCCTGGTTTGCCCATGCACATGCACAGGAAATGTTAATGTGTGCATAAAAGCATACATGTGAAGCCATTTGCAGATGCTATCATGTAAAAGAGAAATTGTGTTTATTCTGCAACTAAAAATTCTATATTTTTAACTGTTTACGGACAGTTAAAAATATAGCAAAAAAAAAAAAGAAGCAAAAATGTAACTTCCGTATTGATAATTCAAAAAGTAAAAGGTATCCACCACAAACATGATTGAGCAATTGGACAAAATATTGAAGTAGCCAATCAAGAAACCTTACCTGCCAAATTTCAGGTTAAATATTCCATTAAAAACAAACAAACAACAATCATAATTTATCAATGTAACCAATGACTTTTAAAAATAAAATAAAATACATAAATGACAATATAAGTGTCCAAAAAAAAAAAAAAAAAAAAAGGAAATGAAGGCATGAATAATTTATAAAGTTGTCAAAGCAAAGTACAAGTAATGTACTATGCTGTCCGACATATCCGACTTCTTTTTAGTGAATGACTCAATTTTGTGTCTTCCACCAAAGAAAATCTTGCAAAAACAGTACTTTGAAATGAGACCGCTGCGCGCTTTCAGCATCTATTATCTCTCGTCAACCCGGATTGGCTGTGCCTGGGTGATCCACTCCAGTTTTACTTTGCTGTCTGAAAAAAGCAGTTTTAAAGTTGTGCACTATAGCCTGAAAATCATGTGAATATTAACAATATGCCAAAGTGTTTTTGAGAGACAGATACCTCAGCTTTGATATAATAAATGAGCATTAACAAATAAAATGAATCTTATTTATTCACATCATACAAACAAACCACAGATGTTTGACATGGACAATAGACAAAATTTGCATTGTGGTTAAACTACGTTGCCAATTAAGTACTACCACTTACAAAGTTCCATGAAAAAAACAATAGAAACGATGGGAGAAAGTCCAAGTTTGTCATTATTTAAAAGTACTAAGTAGGCAGCCCTGTTTGCTATTTTGAGTGAGTGAATATCTGCCAGTATGATTCACACATGCATTTCATGTTCTGCTATTGATCCGATTCAAAGAAGAAATTTCCCAAAGAGAGTAATTAATTTTCTGGCACCTCAGTTTGGGTAAAGAGTGAGTGAGAAAATTCAAACAACAATGCGCTGTAGATTGTAGTGCTAACAGACACACGCCAATCTCCCAGCATCCCCTACACTTGCTAGACATGTGCGCGAGTTGGCTCAAATATGCATTTGTTTTACCGCCATCCCTTGTGCTGGAGCCTGAGGCAGAATAGTTAAAGAGGCTTCACTACATTTTTCCGTCTTATAGTGTTGAAAACAAACGATTTCTTGTCAAAGTAAATGTGTTTTCTTATTTGAGGACATTGGGGTGAAACATTTGTGTATATGGTCAGAAGAATCTTGTTTGGAATTGTCTTTTAGCTATTTTATTCTTTGTGTTTTTTTGTCTGTTCATTTATTTACTGTATGCATATTTTACACAAACTTCAAAACAATAAATTCAACAATAAATTATCAAGAACATTTAGATTACACAGCAACTGTAAACCATGAACTGCTTTATTTAACATACTGTGCAAAATGTGAGGAGATAATTACAATACAATCATTAGTCATCCAACCAAAAAAGAGCAATAGTAACAATAAACAATGCCAATTTTCAAGAGCACACTAATCCACTGTTTATACATTCTAAAATACTAAAATACTCAACGATTTGATTAATTTTCAGACAGCGCTAATAATGCATAAAGCTAACTAGATAAAGAGACTGCCAAGAAACACACAACACGTTTGAAAAGGAAAGATCTTTTAAGGGCACTTATCATTTTAAAGTGGCTTGTGCTCGTACTATACTGTACAAGAAAACATTTTTGTGTTTTTGTCTGTAGTGTTAAACTGTGGAATAATATGAAAGAGGAACTTAAACAGTGTAAAAGTATAAATCAAGTATATATTTTAAAAGATACTATATCAAACTGAAAAAAACAAACAAAAACAGGATGAGATTGACGAGTGTTGCTTATGTATGTTGTTAAAACCAGATTAAAGAAGCTAGTGAAGCCTAGTATTTCTACAGATGTGCAGACATAATCATGTAAGAATTTTAATTAATTTAGTTTTATTGTATTGTAGAAAAGAGGTGAGGCTAAATACGTTTTTTACTTCCTCCCGTTTCATTTTCAGACATGCAAGGAGAGAGAAAGAAAATGAAACCGATCTGTTGTTTCACTTAACTGCAGGACATGTAACTTGATGACGGAAATGTATATTATTTTGTCTCTTTGTTGTCATTGTTGTTTTGTATGTATTTTTCTCTCCCCATATTGTCTGAACGAAATAAATTCAATCATTCATCAACAATTTCTGTGAAAGTCGGAAAGAGATAGTTCAAATGTAGTGCTTATTTCTGCAACTAAGGAGAGGCATATTATTTAGATGTTACAAAACTGGTCATGTATTTATTTATTTTCCTCTTTTTTTGCCTTCTGCTTTTCTATGCCATGTCCACATTAGCGCATGCCTGAGCTAGTGCGCCCCCTAGCTCCCGCATGTGGTCTGTCTCCTCCTTCCTCTCCCCCTTTCCTTTCTCTTGCTTCCTTTTCTCTTTCTCTCTCTCCTGCTGCTCCTCTCTTGCCCTACATATCTGTCCCGGAGAGAATAGTCCCGTCTAACACCCAGCTTCACACAGACACGCTTTTGTCATGTTTTATATCATTCGACTAATGGCAAGAAAGCAGGTCCTCTGACTAAAGACACCGATTTCCCTAAAGATGTGGTAACAAATGCTGCGTAGAAAATGTGACGACTTAACCGCGCAGCGCAAGAATGCTTTTGATTTGTGTTAAAGGAGAGAGAAAAGGTCCAACAGATGGTAGGTTTGGCCAGCGTTGTTCTGTGTATGCAAATAATCTCCGTACAAAGTCTCACCCCTAAGGCTTTTTATTGATCATTGCTCTATAGGGCTTAAATTTGAGAGGAGTTATGTGTTTGTATATGTATAAAATTCTTCTTTTCTAAGTCCGTAAATTTGCTTTATGTTAACTGAAAATGCTAAAAGAAAACATTCAAAGCTGGATTTTTAAATGAAAATGTGTGTATGAATTTGCATATTTAACATTTAGGCAATATTCTAATTTATTGACATCAAAATATTGCATCGATAGCCATATTTTGTGGTTAATCATTTTAAGCGCAGAAGCTTTCAGTAACGATTATTTTAGTATAATATAACCCGTGTTAATATTTTCAATTAGTCGTCTATTTAAACAATTATTTCTACTGTAAATTAAGCCTTTTTAAATACATCATCAACCAAATAAAATAAAATAAATAATTGGAATACGATGACTGAAGGCTTCTAGATAGACAGTTTTTACGAATAGAGTGTATTATTGTTTATTAAAGTATTTCATACTTTGTTTTTGGTTATAAAAAGGTTTTTTTTCGTATGTGTTTTAAGTCTGTTTATTATGATGCCCTTCTGAAAATAAATGAAAACAGCAAAACAAAACATGAACATAATTAAAAAAAAAAACAAAATACAATATATATATTTGTACTATAGCTACAGTAAAAGTGATTGTTTTCCCCCAGTTTTATGTTTTTGTCACGTCAAACCGCAAAGACGTTAAACACACCATTATATTCAAGTGGCATCTTTTAATTTCAAACATTTTCCCTCAACAATTTCTGTCACTTCCTCCGCAGTCAAATGCCACAACATTATGCGCACACACAGTGGAACAGACGCACTGCCAGCAACGCCCCAAAATGACCTATTTGTGAGCCCCGTTTGACCTGCGACTGTCGATCAGAGCACATTTGTGAAGCAATGAAGCGTTCAGGACTGTCCCATCAGAGCCGAGGCCACAGCGCACCCCCTGCTCCCGTCCTCTCTCCGTTCGGACCATGAAGCGAGGCTGTGTGTGTGTGTCTCTGTGTGTGTGTGTGTGTGTATGTGTGCGTATGTGCTGAATGAAAGAAGTTAGCCCCTGCAAGCAAGTCTCATCAAACCTCATGATTTGATGTCGCTAAATCCCCTTAAAAAAAACCTCTATCCAGGCCGGCATATTTTGATTTTTTCCTCTTCTCTCTCATTTCAGATGAGCTGCAGATGCCTTAATTGTGCACGCTCTTCAAGGCAGCCTTTTCACTGGCTCTTGATAAGTCTTTGATATTCTGTGCTTCGCTAATTGTAGTCGCTGCCGTACATCTATCTTTTTTCAATTTCCTGATAATTAGCCTCTAACTCTTTCATCTGTCTTTTCAAGTGCACTAAATCTCCTTCTCTAATGAAAGTTACACTGAAGCCCAGCAAGGTTGACGGCTGGTAAAGAAAAAAAATTAAAAATACCACAGAATATCACTGGCTGTGGGTAGACACTGTCCTTGGCTTTTCCCAACCAAAATATCTGCTTGAAAAAGAACACAGGAGCCATTTAATAGAAACATAGGTGTAACTGACTGTGTTTTAATGGATGGAAGACGTGTGGTGAGCAGAAGAGCCAAGAGCGTCTACAGCTACGAGCTAAAAAAGACACCGCGCTCCACTCCCTAAAGACCACCGTGACATGGAGAGGAGAGGGTTAATGAGGAGGATTGAATGAGAATCAGTATTAGACGGGTGTGAGTACATGAGAACATTTGAACAACAGCATTAGTGTGGAAACAGACTCCAAATCCTGTCCAAACACATGTTACGTTACTGAGATGATTTGTTAATTACTCCCACAATAACATACAACATCTTCCCTCTGTTGATTTTATCTGAGATTCTTGGAAATTGTATAGTACCATGAAAAAAATAAGAAATAAACACGTCAGTATTTCATCCAAATAAGAAAGTTTATCACTCTCACTTTAGCCACACCTCTGCTTCAGAGCAAATTAAAAAACATCTTTGGTTTGTGTTGTAGTTAACAAAAGTGCTGTCCAGTACAGTCAAGATTACACAATATATGATGAACTGCTTCGCTCATGCAGTTGTATTCACTTTTGGTTCACTACACCTTATTAAAGCATGAAGAAAGACTTAATTTATAGCTAAATAATTTATCACAAATTGTTTATTAAGACTGATACATGCTTAGTAACTAGAGGATTAAGTTTGAGTATTAATTAAGTAGTTGCTAGGCCTATAATTAATAATTATAAATAATAATTTAAAAATTTTTTTTTAAAACATATTAAACACAGAAAACGGCAAAGAGAGAGAGAGAGAAAATTAATTCCATTCAAATTCTCAGTTTCATTCTCACCCCACATTTAAATTAAAGGCGCTGTAAATCATTTTGACGGTTTTGAAACACAGTTTATTTTAAAGTCTTTCCATCAGTCACGTGTATCACTCGCTTTCCTAATACAGTCCTGGCATCGTAAATATTCATCACGGCGAGTTTATAAGCACTTTTCACGAGTCTCTGAACCCAGAGCGACTTTTGCCATCCTGGTAAAACTAAGAAACTTTAGCATGCTAACGGTGCACTTCCTGCTTCTCATAGAATAAAATGTTCTATAAACAGATGCAGAGAAAGCACTGTGGTCTCATTTTCACCCGAAAAAATGCTTTTACATTGTATCTGTACTGGGTCATAGCAGATTTGACTTTATTACATGAGAAAAATCTGGAACATGGACTAGTTCTGTTTTTCCCGTTTCATTGCAGTAAAAATCAGGTACAGCCCAGTTAGCTTGAATAATTTTTTTCCACCACTTTAAGCACATTAAACACAGAAAACCACAGAGAAAGAACAAAAAATCATTCAATTCTCCGTCCATTTTCAAATTAACTCTAGGTGTAATTTTTTCCATTTTTCGAATGTCAGTTATAATGTCGGTCCAGACCTTGATTGTTGGTTAGCTGTGGCCTGTCACGATGATTTCTATATCGACTTATCGTTCAGGAAATAATAGCTGGGGCAATGTTTTGTGGGGCTTAATATTTATTGTATGTTCCTTTTCTTTGTACAAAAGATAATGTTTTGGGTTATTTTAATATAGCACAATAAGATCTGAGCTTTAGAGAATCTAATACGCAACTTCTATGACAAATTATAGATGTCACTTCTGACTAATGACTAAAAGTTGTTTAATTGGCTCTGTGGCAGCACATGTTTTCCAAATATATTGTACATTTAAATAAGAGTTTACTGCGATTCTGCGGCTTTAGAGTTATTGTGTCAGTGGCATGATCGATTGACGTAACAATATATCGCACTTCAAAATTGGTTATTGTGACAGGCCTGGGATAGCCTGGCTGAATCCTTCTTAATAAACAATTTCTTCTTTATGGATGCTTAATTAAGGCTATTGAAAGTGCAGTTATTATAAAATGTAAACTTTTTAAATGAAATAATACACAAATCCACAAACAGATAACATCGCACTATAATCCGAGATGAATTCAAACTGAGGACAGGATCAGAGTAAAAAACAGGCATCCACATTGATTTTTCAATCATGGCCGCTGTTTCAAGAGGGCGTCACATGTTCTAATGACCTCATCCCTCTCCTGCTGATGTGAGTTATTTCGCAGCGGGCCGCTTTAAACTAAGAGCAGAGTAAGGAGGCGTGGGTGAGCGAGGGTGAGTGGTGCCGCTAAGTAGGACTCAGGCGTGGAGGTGCTGGTGGGGGTAAGGGAGTGGTTAACAGGGTCATTTAGATTGGATGGGAGATCGATACAGAGAGGTAGAGAGGAGGTGCATCATGTCACCGTGATGTGTGGCTGTGCACTGATTGTTCTGCAGATTACACACAAGG
Organism: Rhinogobius similis; assembly: GCA_019453435.1. Taxonomy (NCBI): domain Eukaryota; kingdom Metazoa; phylum Chordata; class Actinopteri; order Gobiiformes; family Gobiidae; genus Rhinogobius; species Rhinogobius similis. The sequence goes on along the minus strand of CM033626.1, from coordinate 18,734,512 downwards.
AGGAAAAGTACCAGGAAGTGATCAGTCTGTGTGAAGACAGCGTGCCACAGGCCTGCAGTGATCTGAGCACATCACAGATTTCCCTTTGGTCCATATTTAGTGTCCAAGTTCAACGGTGTAGCAGTCGTTTGGTAAGAGTTCATTTTCACAAGTTAGACCTGTCTTGACTGGGCTATAGAAAGCATTTAAATACTATTTTGTCCAGTACATAACAAGTCAAATAATTGTTAGTAACAGTATATTCTGTCCTCGTGCTTCATTTTATTGAATAAAAACTACACAACTACAACTACTAAATAAATTTAAATAAATAATAAACAGAACCAGAAACTGTATCTGTCCCATTTGACAGTCGGCCCCATCCCAGTCATTAATCTCATTGTTATTGCTTTTTTTTGTTGCAGCCAAAAATATATTACACAAGTATCCATCTAGCGTTTCCATTGTTGGAGTTTTATATTCGAGATAGATTGTTTTAAAGTCAAAAAGAATGTCTACGTTGAAGATAGTCAGAGTCATCTCAGTCCAGTATTAATGAATAATAGGACAGTCCAAAAACACATGATAATGATGAGCCATGTGACAGCGACAGTTTCTCCAACGACCAGTATTTCCTTGTGAATAATGAGCACTTTGACATGTCTTGTACAATGCGGTGATACATTTTTCCAACAGAATTCTTTCTTTTCAAACATGAGATGTAGTGGTCATACATACATTTTGTAGGGTGTTGTCATATCAATGTTTACCTTCTTGTATGAATGACAGTAAATACCAGTCCAATCCTGTTACAGCTGGCTACACCCTGTTCTGTGTCTCCTGTGGGGTCAGAGGTCATGGTCTGTGTTGATCAAAGCCTCTCCACTGGTGGGACACTGCTTACACAGCTGCAAACTCAAGGCCATTTTCACAAGACTCACTGCATCCCGGATCACAAACTAAATATCTGTGGATCTTCAGGACTTTTCAAAAGCTTCGTAGCTGTACCACTTTACATTACATTATGTGACATTATTATGACATAAATCATGTGGTTTTGAGTGTTAATATTTATTTACCAGTGTTAATAAGGATAATTTTAAAACGAACAAGCTATTAATATGTTAGATACAAAAAACAATAGCATTAGATTATATGGAGTCACTCACAGGATTATAAATCATAAAGTCAAACCATCTTAATAAAGTATACTTGTCGTCTTTAAAAGCAAGTTTAAAGGAAAACAGCCTGATTATTGTGACAGCTTTAACGGACAACAAGTCTTAAATAGAAATAGTCTGCAAAGGGTCAATTTGGATTAAATGTATACAGTCAGTATCAATGATGAACTTAAAAAAGTGTTGCGTGAAAGAATGACAGTTGGGGTTTTCAGAAGTCACATTGAGCTACAGGCTTATTTTTATCCCCTTGAATGGCATCGCGCAGATAATTAATTAATAGTATTTTTTTTTTTCTTAAAAAAGTATGTTTTGAAGTGTTGTCATGATGGTTGTCAACACACATCACCACAGCACAGTGAGACTCTGAAAGAACAAGCAAAAAGTAACTTCACAACGTATTCCCTTAAATTCACATGTATCAGTTCACTTTAAATGGTCGATTTTACACCATTTGCTGAATCAACTTTCACCAAATTTCTTGACATTTACTTGCCATAAAAACGTTTAAAATATGTAAAGATCGGTGCCGTGGTTAAGGGCTTGATTCCAGCCCTTGACTATTTACTGGATGTGTATACCTCTCTCTCTCCCCATTTCATGCTACAAATGTCCTGTCAAAAAAACCTTTAAAAATCCAAACCAAACAAAAAAAGTTGTAAAGGTCTAGGCCTAATCGAAAGTATATGACATCTTTTTAGAACAAATTGCTATATTTGTTGTATGCAATTTCTCTGATGCCTCTTGTTTATTTCAGCTAATTAAATTTCTTTCTCAAGGGTGGGGAGAAGTAGCTGCCTCTTCAAACTTTTAAGGCCTATAATTTAGTGTAAAACAGTTGCACTTTAGGCGTTCACCACCATTGAAATTAAATAGGACCCTGTGGGCTTGTGTTGCGGGGTATTAAGTAATGTTTATTGATGTTTATTCTCTGAGGGAGCAGCATGCAAAAAAATCACTTCTCAGCTTTGATTAATTTGCCCCTCCTCCCTCGCCGCACGTAAACGATGGAGCTAAAGCAAAATCGCTCTTTAGCCATGACTAAGAGAGACTACGAATGGAGCATCTTTCTTCAAAAGCCGCATGCGGTTTCATGTAAAAAATGGACAGGGGCCATGAAGACTTTTTTTATGTGAGAATTGATAACCACAGGCCTCCCGCATCATTCATCACCTGTGAATACAAACAGCAGCTATGTCTTCTTCGCCGCGATACTGGATCAGTTTAAGATTATATACCACCGCTTTGGAAACTAATCATTGTGTCTGAGCGAATGTAATCTGACTGAAAATACCTACAAACATATAAAACATAACAAGTAATCACGGGGATGTATGCAGTTAAAAATGTAGTAAAAATAATACGTAAATGTATTTGATCTCCTGGTTGCAGTATAGTTTTATTCCTGTCTTTTTTTCTTGCCAACATCTTTCACTCATTTGAATAGACAATAGGTCTTTTCCACTAACACATGACACCCAAAGATAACCAACATTATTCATTAATAATACTTATGGTAAATAATTAAATTAAAATAAAAAGTGTTCAAAAATATGTTTTTTTCAGTCCCTCCCCTTTTCCGCATTGTTCAATACACTGCATATAATACCATGTTTTGACTATTTAAGATTAAAATTATCTGCCTGTTGGTTAAATTTTTGATTTTATTTTAAGATAAATTATTGCATGATCAGTCAGAAATACCTTGAAACCAGTTAAATATTCTGCACCACATCAGAAATTAAATCTCATGGAGTCAAAACAACTCAAATCTAGATTAAAAAAAAAAAAAAATCAAGTCATTTTAAGCTACGCTGGATATGCATTTTTGCATTGTAACTCATTTTGTTTCCTCGTTGTTTGGTCATTTGACGAATACTGTAATCACATTTTTACATTATTAATTTACTGTAACTCTTAAAATCTGTTAATTCGGTTATTATTAGTACAATATTATACCCTTGCAAAGCTTTCTCATAAAGACTGTATTATTTTTGTCATTATTTTTTAACTTAAGCCATTTTATAATTCCACTTGCAAACTGTCCCGTATTCTTATCCATTTTGAAGCGCGAAAGCTTTTCCTAGTTGTCCTCCCACTCATTCAACACAATCATTGTATAAAGAACAAACCACTCTCACACACATATCTATATCAGCCACTTAAATCATCGAGTGTATGAAAGTGTAAACTGGCATGGCTCAGCTCCACACACCTGAGGGCTCCTGTATGTTGTGTGGAGGGTGCGTCTGTTTGTTTCCTGTTTGAAGCCCCTCTCTGTCTCTAAGTGCGCTGTGTTTCTGCATGGCTGCCTGCAGGACTGACACCTCTCCCCAGATCGAGCATGTTCAGTCGCCTCCTGCCTGCCCCCTGTGCCAGCCTGTCATCCTGTCTATCCCATCACTCTCACACACCACAACAAGTCCCACCACACACACACACACACACACATATACACACACACGCACACGTACACAGAGTAAGAGAGAAGGAGAGAAAGTTACCTCCTCACTCACAGATATAATAAAATAAAAGCCACATGGAAAACAATGACTCTGTTGCCATGACTACTCTTGGCCAAAGTTTCTGGTACTTGTAGGCCTACCTGCTTTTGTACATAAGTATTTCAAAATAGACAAAAGGCAATTTTAAACACACACAAAAATGGTGTATGAGAATATTTCAGTGACTTGTTTTTGGGCTTAAATAAAATATGGAAAAATACTTAAGTCACTGTCAACAAATAGTTTAGTAATGATTCAGGCTTAGGGTGAGGGTGTGAATGAAGCAATTACTAACTTCCAACCCTAACTCCTTAATTAAGTAGTTATTGTTCATTATGAATTAAATCATTGTTCATGCTTTATTAAGGCATGAATAAAAGTATGTATTATGAAGTGGTAATACCTTCTGACCATTTGGGCTCAGCAACCACATCCACATATTAAAAGGTGATTAAAATAAAATATATGCATTATTTTATATATAGCCACACAAGATAATAATTATAATATCTTAAAGAGGTGAAAACATGACCTGAAGTTTCAGTTATTTATAATTTTAGCAAACAGCAAACCTGTCTATCATACGTTGGAATCAGAAAAAGAAGAAAACATTTAATTGCCATTGTAAGTGAACAAACACTTAAATAAACAATAAATAAACTATGACAAAATGCGTAAAAGATGTTTAACCGACAATAAATTGATGATATAATTAGATTAAATACACAAAGATACATAAATGTCCCTTTCTGTATAAACAATGATTGATATCTTTGTCAGTATAAGTATTGTCAGTCCTTTAACATTAATAATTACATCAATTTGTTTGGTTAGCAATTTTTCCCAACAGAATAGATCATTTGTCGTTCCTTGTGTAGTTCATCAATTATTGAAAAAACAGCTCTCCCACATCAGACAATAAGACCAGAGTGACTCCAACTGCAAAATGTCCTCACAGCCCAAACTTTACACACTCTCTGAACATAGAGCCAGTTGCATCATTGTCGTACCATTTACCACGAGTCCCTTCAGCGCTGAGTGAAGTCAATAAGACTTGTGTTGCCTCATTCACTCCCCGCCCCCTTTTAGCCCCGGCCCAGTGCATTGTGGGATATCCTGTTGGTTGATCTTGTCCGTTGCTTGTCTGATCGTCAGCCATTGTCCACATTCTGTTATTCTCCTCTGCCCTAAAAGAATGACAGAAGCTCGACTTGTCATGATCCTTCAATGGCAGCCGGCTAATTGCTGACCCTAACCGGCCCAATTAGCACTTACAAGCTCACTTCAGGCACCCAAGGGAGCCGTCTGCGCCCGACATGTGGACGAGACGTGGCCACCGTTCCACCAGCACAAAAGACTACAGCGTTTGCCTTTCTATTCTATTGTACTTAGAAGCTTTTTCTCCCACTCCTCCATCTTTATCCATCGTTCCTTTAGAGCTTCATCTCCCCAGCCGCGTCTCGAGGCCCCCAGAGCCCTCCTCACAGAGCGCTCTTGAAGTACAGGGGAATCAGAAGAGCAGAAGAGAGCGCTCTGGGATGGCTGAGCGAAAATATATGGGGAGTTGGTATCACGACAAGCAACAAGCGTGTAATCAGCTCTCCTTTTAAAGTGGCATCTCCAAAGCGGCACAAGGGCTAATGTGCACAACTTAGACTGATATTTTCGTGATAAAGCCCCACATTTAGAAAACTGGCAAATCTATCAGGCTGGCTGTTCCCTTTTGAGTGTGAAATGTGATAAAGACATACATCTCCCCGCTGATAAGGGAAATCGTGGGGAGGAGCGGCACAGGCTGGCGCACAAAAGAGGTTTGTCAAGACATGGGGACTTTGGTGATTTTACAAGCTATATTTCTGCCGCTAAAAAGAAGTAAAAAAAGCAGCCGTGGAGGGGAAGATGATTAACGTAGGCCGGAGCGCTCGTCCCTCATCTATTCTGTTATCTTCATTATTTGGAAGGCATTAAAAGAGGCCAGGGATGGCAGCTAAGGGAGAGGGGCTCAGGAGGTGGGGGAAGTTCTATGTGCTGGGATACTAATTACAGTGTCCACTAATAGCGCCTCAAGTAAACCAGGCCAATGCATCTTGCTTGATGAGAACATGCATCAACCAGCTTAATTGAGAGTAAAATGAGGCAGGCGTGCCACAGGACCTATTAATCAACATTGATGAATGAAAGTGTAATTAGAAGTGGAAATACAAAAAAAGCAGGAAAGCCAAAGCAATTGGTTAAGTTAAAGTTAAGGCTACAGTTGCTAACGAACATGTTGCAGTATTGTGCACATTAGGCGTCATCTTTCAGGCGGTGCTTCCTGTCCCGACGTTTTTTTTTCCTTGCCCCCTCTCTTGAAAAAATGTCCAGGTAAGTGCACGATTGCTGAGGCATCATTTTGATTACGTAGATATTGTACTTCCTGTGCATTAATACAAGTATTGTTGCACCTGCGATAAGGCCCCGCACCTGCTTCACACCGCACACTCCTCTGCAGGCTAATTAGTTTATTCAAAGCACCTCCATCAACTACGCTACTTGACGCATCCATCTTTGCTCCCCTCTGGGCCGCTCTGATCGTTATTTGTACAGTCCACTTTCTTTACCATTACAACTTACACGATTCGCATTGCATCTTTAACCAGGTGTGGCACAAGATTCCAGCAACTATCCATAAAAATATGTCTGCGGGCGCGCAAAAGCCATCAAACTTTGTATTTAACGTGATCGTGTCAACACTTCCAAGGGTTACTTAATGTCAGGAGACTCTGGATGTAGTGTATGATGCGGCGTGACATATTCAGCCTTAATCGCTGTTTATTGTTCATCATATTTATCTTGCATTGCAGCGTTGACATTGACATTCATTGGCGGTCCTGCGCAGCCCCATGAGCTATGTGAATAAACACGGCGAAACACAACACCCTTGAAACGCCATAATCCCTTTTGTTTTGGTAGAGGCTCTTTCCGCTGTGTTTGCAAGTGGGAAAGCCTCTCATCACACACGCAGACAAAAAACACACTTTCCTCTCCTAGCTCACTTTGCCTTTCAAAAGCTCTTATCTATTTATAGACTTTGATATGTAAACCTATGAAATCTTACCTCGGGCGAGACAATCAGCCCTGTTCTTCTTCAATCCGCTGGAATCAAAAGACAGAAAGGGGAACAAAAAACAGATGAGAAAAGCTAAATACAAAGAGACACAATGTAAGAAGAGGGAAGCAGAGGCCGGTTATAGTGAACTGGTTGATAATTACTGCCAAAGACAAGACAGATTAGGACAATGTTTTCAACAATGTTTCCCGAAAAAGAGAGGCGGCGATGAAGTAAAAGAAAGATATTGCATTGGAGCAGGAATGCAAGCATAAGGGAAGACAATGGACAAACATTGAATGATGTGAAATGGACGTTGACAGAAAAACAAGTTAGAATATAGAAAAAATCAATATGGGAAAAAAAATATTTGGAAAAAAAGAGAGTATGAAGTAGAAAACGTAGGTCGAAGCAAGACCCGAGAAGCTCCTTGTTCTGTCAATGTCTTATTTCGCCTTTCACCATATTTATATACAGACAGAAGCTCTTCCACTGGGACTTAGGCTCCCAGTAAAAAAAAGATTCTGGTTTTTGGAATGAATATCATAGAATAATACGATAATTGGGACAGGGTCATTTTCATAATTTCTTTGTGTGTTAACTTTGCACTGAAGATGGAAGATGAAAAAGTAAGTACATATTAAACAGTTTTGCAACTGATAAATATTAGAGAAAAAAATGTTCCTTTCATTGAAGCTTTCTTAGCAAAGTCTTTTGTGGTCCAGATGAGAGGTGTCTCCATTTTTGCTCAGTGACATAGTGGACAATGGCCCTGACTTAAAATTAGCCTAAACCCCGGAATGACATATCTCTCCTCATAAGGATACAACAAACATGAAATCCAAATCAACACATTGTTTTTGCCATGTCGGGTGCAGCCAGGGAGCGGCCATCACTCTCTGGCTTGGGGATATTTGTTGTCAAAACGCTAGCTTTGAGATAATCTAATCCAGTGAATCTTGACTCTTTACGGTCATTATGCAGGCTTGACCTCGTTCTGTTGGGTTGTATCTCTCTGCGGCACAGGGCTAGCGCGGGCCGACAGCGCTGTCCACTCAAACACATGGGACTTTTACTGCGTCAATAGTAAGTGTGAGAGGAGGAGACTTCAGAGACCGGTGGCTGCCTGGTGGGAGCAGCGCGACACCCGTTAACTTTAGCCCTCAAGCCCTGCAGCACAAAACAAGACACTGCTAATAGAGTCAGTTTAAAATAGGAGTCTTTAGGAACTAAGTAACAGGCATAGCAAAGACTTTGAACAATAAAAGAATAAAATACACATAACAGATAAAAATGGGCGATTGTAAAAAAGTTGTTAAAACATATTTAAATATGTAAATTACAGGGGTTAAACAAAAGCAAGGACACTTTTTTGTTCCAGAGCCCAAAAAACTTCAGAAAGCAGTTAGAAAAGCTTCAGTTTTTAAACAGCCAGATTGCTTAAATCAAGAAGAGTTCATCAGCATAAGCATCAGGATAAACTGTAGAAATAGTGGCGACACCTGGACTTAAACCTGACATCTTATATGTCAAAGGTAATTTATCTTTCTATGGAGTTAAAAATATCTCAAGAAGAATACAATGAAGAAGATTTACAAATCTACATTATCATCAATAACAGCAATCACTCATACGTCTTTAAGAATGCCAGATCTCAGAGGCTAAGCAGGGTTGGGCCTGGTTAGTACTTGGATGGGAGACCACTGGGAATAACAGCTGCAGTGAGGCAGCAGTGGCTTTAGTGCATAGTGTTGTTGTGTCCTTGAGCAAGACATTTTCTGTAGTCCACTGATGGCGCAGATTGGCGGCCCTGCTTCGGTCTGTCCACCCCAGGGCAGCTGTTGCTACATAACCTACCACCAGGTGTGGAGTCAATGAATAATGCAATGTAAAGTGCTGAGTGTCTTGAAAAGCACTATATAATTCCAATACCAATGTAACTATTCTTCGAGATCCGTTATCTTGTCTTAATTTTTCACGGTCCTTCAAACATCAAGTCTTTTATGTTATTGGTGCAGTGACACACCTTCCTTTTTTGGCCTTAACACAATTTTGAATAAAACAAAAACAGTCCAGATTTTTAAGAGCTCTGGCTAAGAACAGAAGCTGTATTATTAGACATTCTTCCATATACTTCTATTCACAATCATATAAAGCACAGGTTCCAGTGGCAAATCCGTCAGTTCCGTCTCATCTACACCTGCAGATAAACATTTGATTTCCCTGTTGCCTCCATCACAGTATTCTTCCCATCCCAGACCTCGAGACAATCCTCTCCGCTGTCTCCCTGTGTCTACCAAATAATAAATACACTTTTTAATGACTGACTTTATGTTGTGTTCACTGCGGAGTTGTCTCTTGGGCTCAGACACTAAAGATGCAATCACAGTGTTGGTTGGCTGGAAGATGGAGGGGTGAGCAGGACAGGTGGACAGGTGAGATAAGGAGGTTTTGTGAGAACTGGTCAGGCCTGGATTTGTGTGGCTGTCCACTGTCGGACCCTTAATAGCTGATGGCACGCTGTGATTGTGATGAACATTTTAAATCTAGGGGTCCGGTTTACCTTGACCTTTACGCTTCCTCCTCTTCTGTTGTATCGTATAACTTGTTCCTCATGAGCCGCCCAATGTTAGTAATCTTTTTAACTGTTAGCTTTGACTAGCAGAGAGTTTTATAGAATAGTACAACCATTTTTGTAGAAATAAAAGTATGACATAGGGTGAGATAGCTCAGAGGTGGGGTAAATGTCTGTGAGGAAGTATTAAAATCAATTGTTTCATTAATCACCTAGCGTGAATCCCTGTTGAAACGTTCAAATCAATTTATTCATCGAACACTTATTCCCGTAAAAGGTCACAGGTGACTGGAGCCTATCCCAGTGTCTTTGGGCCTTAGGCGGTTACACCCTGGACAGTGGCCAACGCAGGGTTAACACAGATACATAGACATTCTCACTCTCACATTCATTCACTAAGGGCAATTTAGAGTTGCCAATTAACTTACACATGCATGTTTTTGGACAGTGGGAAGAACACAGACCCGGAGAGAACCCATGGTAACATGGGGAGGACATGCTGACTCCACACAGAGAGAGATCATGTGATGTTGATTGTGAACCCACGATCTCCTTATTGGGAGGCAGGAGCTCTAGCCCCTCTGCCACCATGCACCCCTCCCCTGTCCTTGACCCTTCTTCTCAGCAAAGAAAAGCGACAAAAATCCTGTGGGGGGAAAAGTAAACACACGGATGGACAGACAGCAGATGGTCCAGGACTGACACACGTCCATTTGGACTGTGGGGCTAGAACCAGTCAGGAGGAAGGAAGGTGGTTCATCTAGTGAAGAGAGAGGTCCTCCAGGCAAATGAGGAGCAGTTCATCTAGTGTAGAGAGAGTTCCTCCAGGCAGATGAGGATCATCATCATCATCACTTTATCTATCTAGCAAACTTGTGTTCAAATGTTCTTCAATATGTCTCAGGTTGGGCATGTGACTCACTCTCTCAAATGAGGAGAAAACAAATGAACATTATTCACCTTATTCCAGAAGTTGCCGTACGCGCCGCCGTCTTGTTTCCGTTGTATTAGTTTACATGGAGCAGACGAGCTCAACAGAAAATAAGTTCTACATGGACTAAAAGGCCGTTTTCAGACCGCCCAGGAAATCGGTGCGTTGTTGACTTGTTGTTGCTCGTGTTCATTAAACATTTTACACAAATCAACCTACTTTATGTAACATTTTAGCGGCAAGACTTTTCCCTCGTTCGTCATTAGCTTTAACAGAGTTCTCCTCAAACGGAAGTGCGTTTACAACAAAAGTGCGTATCTGTGGCAAAAAACGGCAAAAGTGGGTGGGGCGGAATAAGGTGAATAGACAGAAGAGAAAGATGGGGTATTAGGTTTGAAACTGATGAGTCTGATTCAAAGTTTTGCATGCTCCACTTAGGTGGAGTTGCCAAGTAGAGTCCAGAAAGATTGAAAAAAAAAAGATGTAAAGCATGTTAGCAATTTAGTTAGTGAATTTTCTTAAATGAGGAGCAGACTGAAACCAAAACATCTAAATCATTTACTCATTTACTACAACTTCTGACATTGTAATTAGTAATTATTGTACTTCTGTTAAAATGGTCACATTTACACTGCAGTACTTTTCTCCCAAACTCACCCATAAATAGACACAATCACACACCAGTGTACAATGACAAAAACAAGCACTTTTACCAACTGAGCTACTGCCCAATCTGTACACATTTTATTGAGGTAATAAAGTAACATTTTTCTTTTTTTTCCCAGCATAGATATGTTGTAAAAGCAGCTCTTACTGTCCAAATGAGAATGCTGTGTGCTGTCTGATTCTAATTATAAAGCATTTCTATCATCTGCAAACCAGGAAGTAAGGCAGGTGTGATGTTGAAAAGAAAAACATTTTTATAAACTCATTGCGTTAATGTGAGGAATAAGCTAAGTCTGGTTTTCAAGTATTTAAGACAGTAAAAGTCTTTAAAAAACAAGATATTCCTGTAGTTGTGGAGGGAAAAAATATTGGAAATGGGTGTTTTTGGAGCCTTGATTAGTTGTCCGTAATGTTTAGTTGTTGATGTTCAGGCCGAAACAATAAATGAAAAGAAAAAACATGATTGAGCCAAAATTACAGAAAAAAAAACAGAGTTCAGTTTAACCTAATCTAAAACACTCAAGTGCCTCATATACTATTTCCAAATGCACAGTGTCCATTTGGTTGCTGTAGCCTTTCCCTGTGATCCGTGCTCTTTGGCCCACTCGCTGATGAGAGTCGTCCTTTTGTTTTGTGGAGCCAGATTTGTGCAAACTTTGATGGATGTGGGTGGACTTGTCGCACGTGGGTGTGTTATCTCTTTGTTGTGTGAAATGGAGACAAAAGAAGAGGAGTGCATGAGAAGACTGTGATTTTATCTGTGAAGTGCAAAAATGTTTCTCACCACCACAAATATGGGCGGGAGTGGGAAAGAGATTAGAGCTGCGCTGGAACAAAAATAGATTGATCAGATAGCATGATAAGAATAACAGTGCTTTTGTTAATTGTCATTGTTTTTTATGTGTTGTCTTAAATGTTCGAGAACAATCTCTTTAGTTTTACCTTTTGCTCTTGTTATTTAGTAGCAGTGAAACAGCTGTATTTACTCTGTGTAATTGGCCTTGTATAGATTAAAAATATCCCAATTAGGAGTATTTTGTTGCTTGCTCTGCACCTGTGCTGCAGCCAGTGCATGTTGTGTGAGGAGGCTGGTCTCCCGGGTGAGATCCACAGCTCCTCTGTGCCAGGCCCAGTGCTGACTCACTGGAGGCCTAACAGACCGAAGGATCAGGCTTAGCCTGGATTCACCTGCACTTAACCCCCATAGGGGTCAGGCTCCTCAGCTCTATCATCACCCTTTGCAAAAGAAAACACCCCTTCTATTTACATTGCAAACCCATGTTCTTAAAAAAGCCCAGGAGTCTATATTGTGTGTCGAAACTACAATAGGCTGTAAGTGATAATATGTGCATTAATGGTAAGAAACCAATTTGATGTAGCGCAGTAGACAGCTCAAATTACTTTTATGACTCAAGTCGATCATGCAGAATTTGCCATCCTTAGTCTTCTTTCTCCTCTAAGCATGTAACCTTTTACTCAAATCTGACAGATGTGGAAGTAATGATGCCTTCGACAAGCCAGGCCGTGCAGTCTACACAGTGGCGTCTGCGATGGTGCCAGCATCACCCGAGGGCTCTGATAGAGATGATTTCAATTCTCCTCAGCCATTTAATGATAGATGAACCTGCAGCTGGAGGAGTATTTGACAAGGCGCTGTCAGCCGCGACACCGCTCTGAGTGAGTGAAGGTAGGACACATGCTGATGCTCTACAGATCACACATGACGGCAGATGGAGCGAAGGGGGATAGTAAAAAAAAAAAAAGGAAAAAAAAGAGATGGCCGTTCAATCTGCGACATTGACAATATGGTGTCAGGCTCCAGCGGCGGAGACGTGACAGGCTGGCAGGTGGGTCGCTCCTGTCTGTGTCAGTAAGGGAGATCAGGGCCGACGCGTAGAGAATCCAGCATCACCAGGCTGCAGGTTCAGAGGGGCTGAGGGGAGCGAGGCCACAATGACACAAAAAGGCACACAGCAACACACACGATGACACACACAGGGGGTGTAAAGTTACATCGCCGATCGCTAATTACCGACACAGTGCCAGCATTCGAAGTCGGGGCTCTAAATTACACGGCTCAACCACAACAAGGCCGATGTGCCCAGCAGTCATTTGTCAGACTAATTATTTGTCTTGGGCTTGTAATTGCAGTGAGAACAGGTACTCAGGTAATTGTGGTGGTAAGCTGCAATGTTAAGTGATGCTTTCCCTCGATTTGCAGGCGACATGAAAGGAGTTAATACTGCACTGCTGAAATACGTGCTTCAATCTGGCCTCCCCGTCCTTAGGTACTGATGCTAAAAATATAATCCACTGCGGAGACTCGCATACAGAGACAAAGAGAACAGCACCTTGATGTGGGGATCATCAGCATGGGTAATGGCTCTTTCCATTAGACTGGCTACTGCTTGAATTAATGTAAATAATCAAGTCCCCAGTGTGCGCTGAATAAAAAGTCCATTAATCACCATCCACAGTCAATGACGGTAAATTACAATGTATGTACAATAGAGAAGAGAGCACATCAGTGGAAGTTTCATGTCTCTGAGCAATAGTCAGGCTAATCCAAAGGAGCACTTTTCTACTTTGTGCAGAATAACGCTGCTGCATACAGATACAAACACAGACCAATGTCACTGGAGATGAGGCTTGGCTCGGTTGTACTGTCACCTATCATCATAATTACCACAGCCCTCTCTGGTCTGCTTAGTCCTAAATGTGTATCCCATGTTTCTTAGAGAGGTTACCCAAGGCCGACTGGACATGATGTCAGATTGAATATTATAATGAGCAAAAAATAAATAACTCATCGAGAAATATAAATAGAGAAATTTGGTATATGCCCCGGATCCAATAGCAGCCCTCCCGCTGTCCCTGATCTGGACAATGGTCACCCGATTTCTCCAATGTCTCTTTCTGACGAGGAAATCAGTCTCACTATGCGGCCGTCTAGTAATGTTGTGGCCGTGTGCTACATAGCCCAGGGGCCTGCTTGTTCTTTTGTGTCAGGGAACACACAAACTCAGTAAGAAGGATCTATAACGACCAGAGACAGGCCAGGCCACGCATGCCTGCCCTCATGTGGAAAAGGCCACTTCTACATGAAAAGGTAGAGACATAACAAGAGTCAGTCTACCTCGATCTTACCCTGTTGTAAAGTGGTGAACTACACGGTCTGGGTCCAGTTTCACAGAGATGTTTTAGACTGGAGAGAAGATAAAGGGGTCTTAAAAAGTCGGCCTCGTAGTACTGAGAAACAATTAATCAATTTCCAACAACAAATACAGAGACCTAAGGGGTAATGGTTAAATGTTTACAATCTTAATTGATTCTTCACAACACTTATTTTCTTCTCAAAACTAAAAATTTACACAATCTATTAAGCACTTGTTAGCCAACCAATAGCCACATTTGCATCCATCTCATATTTATGATTCACTATGTGGCAGTATAGCCTGCAGATGACCTCTGCCACTTAAAAAGCTTGACTTCAGTTAGCTGTTTGTGTTAGCTGTCAATTTACTCACATCATTTGCCCGCCGACCTCACTTCTGATCCCTTGTTGTTGTCTCTCGCCGTGCTTTGTCTCCAGGTAGAAAAGACAATCTAGTTTGTCTGTAAAGTTTATTTTTGTTGTGGAGGTAATCGACATTTAAGATGCCGTGGGGCTACTCTGAGCCAGTGTGGAACCCAGAACACACCACAGTTCATCTTAGTGTGGATATGGATAAAACATATTTTAATGATAGTGCAATGTAACAATTGTCAGCTGACCTCTACCAAGTTAACTCTTGTGTTTTCATCAAACATGCGGCAGTTCCTGTCTGTTCTGTGTGACAGCAAAAGTGTCTCTATCACCAGTTAAGAAGTACTGAACTCTGAAATAGAGAGAGCGTTCCTCCTGGACAGAAGGTGTTTGGTGTTTGCCTGTACTCTGGCTCCACCTTTAACTTCCACCGCAGGATGAAGTGTTGCCGCTCTCACACTCATCGTCTGTAATGTGTGTGTGGAGGATGAGAATGAGGAGTAGGCGTGTGTTTTTTTCTCTCCTTTCCTCTCCTTTTCTTTCTTTCCTTCTCTCCTCACGGTGGAGACACCACGGTGCCATCTGCTTTGCATTTGTTTAACAAAGATTTATTGTGCAGTGAGACACTAATCCAAAACACACACGTACATAGGCACTAGCAGACACACATCTCTCGCCTTGTCCTCGTCACAGGCCGCGCAGAGAAAGTGAGGGATGTGGGATTGGAAACGCTTGGCTCTCTCTTTGTCAACTCTCACTCTGACTCTGAGTCTGGCACACAGAGGTAGGAACGCCAATTATGGCCTCCCTTGCCATCCAACACACGATTTGGAGCTGCAATTATAAACTTGTCATACATGTGTTTACGGTGAGGTGAGAGCATGCAAGTGTGTGACTTTGAGTTAGGAAGTATAAAAGATGCAATCAAAGCAAAGGAGGAACAGCTCGGCAGTGACAGGAACCATTTGTGAGGCGTTACACACTTGGGCTGTGGATTATCTACTCAATGTTACAGGAGGAATCGGGTCAAAGTGGCTTCAGGAGCAGCTCTTATCATGTCAGCTCTGGATGCAGGATCATGTAGTATGCTGTGTTCCTCCTCTCAGTCCTGTCGGGGTGCACTCTTGTATCGGGTGACTCCTCCTGCCCTCTTTGTCACTGCATGCCAGGTGGAAAAGCCAGGGTTCCAGGGTTAGGGCCTTTCTGCTGGAAAAGGCCACGGCTAAGGCTTGGTCCGGCAAGTCTGAGACGACAGAAGGGTTGTAGGGGCCAGTGGATCTTCAGCTTAAAACACTGACTAGTTAGATGTGTGTGGAGAGGGCTATAGGTCCCCATCTGCCAAGTGATACTACCAGGGCACTCATCATTTAAGGGCTAAACACAGCAAAGGTGCAAACGAGCATGTGTTACGATGTACACTCAGTCCTCAGTCATGTCGGACCTAAACCCCTCCTATTTGCCACCGGTGTCCGCCTCTGAACCGTGCGACCTGCGGGTGAAGCCCTTGCCAGTTCGCCTGCCAGGGAGGGACAAGCCAAAGCACCCCGAATGGGCTGCCCACTCGCTCATATACACCCACGGAGGAACAAGGGGTCAAGGAGGTTCCAGCCCACGCTCTCCCTCCTCCGCCGCAGCCAGCCGTCGCCACGTGTGTCTGCCATGTCACCCAAAGTGCACTGGGATCATGTTTGTCTCTCAGCTTCTCCTGGTGGAGCTGCTACGTTTGTTAAAGGTTACCCACTACAGCCCCTCTTCTCGTTTGGACAAGCTAAGTAGTACTGGGAAATGATCCAATGAGTTTTGTGTGTTTTATTCCTGCTTTTTGTTGTAAGGATTTAAAACACAAAGCTGTATGTGTGAAATGATATGCTGTGTGTTTCATTAAAAAGGAAATCAGAACCAGCCCATCTGTGTAGTCTGGAATGCCAGGACACATTATTCTGTTGGTAGTAAAAGCACATGTCATTGTCAATGAAAAAATAATATAGTTGTGTTATATTGTATAAAACAGTTTTGTGTGAATAGATGGTTAAAAGGCTTGCGTAATATTGTTAGTATCTGTAATTCTCGAACTTATATTATAATATCTGGTGCGGGAGTAGTTTGTAGAGCTATTTGCCAACTAATCAAAGCTTACCAGTTTGAGTCCCAGTACCAGGCATTGGGTAAGTTATAAAGTCGGTATTATTTGTAATCTTTAAAAATACATTAAATTGTGTAAATGTATCAATTTAAACATTCTCTAATTATAGAAATTTCCTATTCTAAACATTGTTTGTCATGTCACAGCACTTTATTTGAGACATGGACTAAAGCAACTAACATGTCTGGGAATGTGAGCCATCAAAAGGATGTGGTCAGTCTTTCTCATGACCCATTTGTGAAAAAGAAAAGATCAAACTACTCCTTTTCTCTTTTCTTCAGAACAGAGGAAGTGGAGCTTTGTGCACTTCATGTCACATCACTATAGCCATCCATCACTGGGAGCAGGAGCCTGGTTTCCACAGAAATATGATCAGACTAAGTCACTTGTAACACTATGAACCAGTAATACAGTATTTTTCCATGTTAATGACAACATATGTACAGTATTGATTCATCACACAGAAAAGTTTAGGAACAAATTGTCCTTAGACTAAAGTGCGGTAGAGATGAAGTATAGGAAACTATTAGAGATTATTTGTGGTTGATAATCACGTTTGGTTTGGTTTCACTAATGAATAATTATGAAGATACAGTATTTTCTAAATAATAAGACAAAACATGCCACAGAATGAAAAAATGCTTATCACTCCTGACAGAACAGTGTGTGGAAACGCGGGTGTTGGAAGATGTAAATTGCGAGTTTAACAGTGTCGACACAGGAAGAACATCCGGTGTTGGGCCCTGGTAATTACATTGGAGATGTTTAATGCTGCTGCAGATGGTGGTCCCCCAGGAGTCTGAATGAGTCCAGTGTGTGTACCACGGCACCATTTGGGCCTGTGGGTTTCTCTGGACGTCAATCCTCACCTTCACCATCTGGACGGTATTAGGCTAAACATTGTTGATTGCACAGCAAGGCATTCCACTCACTGCCTCCTGAAATTAGACCTGCTATTGAAACTTGGCATTATATTACAAACTGTGTAATACCCTTACATTTTAGCTGGCTGATTTGAACTCAGTCTGCAAAAATGCAAATCAATGTTAAGTTTATCAGTAAAACCCCTACATTTTATCAGTGGTGACAAGTGACATATGGTAAACTATACAAGAACTAATGCAGACATAAAATGCATTTCCTTTGGCTGCAGCTTTACATTACACTTGCTATTAAACCAAGGAAAATATGATCCTCCTTTCTCTCCTACATGAGCACAATCTGAGCCCCAGGGACAACTAAAATTGCACCAACCTCATTTACATGACAGCTATTGGTAAATCCACAACAAAAGTGGAAATAAACTACCTATTTTATTCTTTCAGAAAGCAATTGCTCTCTTCTCTGTGTGGTAAGTCTTTGTTGGTGTCACTAAGAGGACATATTATGGTTTGGTCCAGATGAAAATATTATAAAAGACTCCAGCATTTCAGCACATCAGCTTAGCAGGCTGTGGGCCCAGCTGAGTTCTTTTAGATGTTCAAGACACAGGGGAACTCTCATTACATCTCTCTCCTAATCCATCTCACCTGAAAAGCCTTCATAAATGTGCACACATTCATATTGTGTCCACACAGCTAATTAAAACAACAGCAATGTGATATACACAAGGTCCAAAGGGAGGCGGCCTGCAAACACGCACTTTCAACCACACTGTTGTTTATCATATTCGCATGCATTGTTCCCTATACATTTCCTCTCCTCTCTATCTCCACTCTCCTGTTTTCCATCTTGTGTTGTAGATTAACTCTGCACTGCCTCCTCCCCCCTCCACAATTCCCCCTCCTCTAATTTACCCTCCAACCTGCTGCTTTTGCCATGTACAATTACAAAGGGGAGCGCTTGTTAATGTGCACTAATAATGTTCAAGCTGAGAAGGTTTGTCGGTAATAATTACTTCCCGCAGAATGAGTTATGGTAGTTGCAAAGTGTGTATAAATACCTACTGTTGTGCTGCCTAATTTTCAATTTCCAATGCAATATGACTGTCTCCTGGTCGGAAGAAAATCATTTGTATTCTATAATGTTTGTCAAATAATGATCTAACACAGACATCTATGAATGTATGGTGATATCATTTCATATTTAGAATCATTTTGTCAAATAAGTAACAATAACCGAGGACTGGGCCTCCTCACAGGTACACACAGAAAAGTGGGGTGAGTGGCGGCACATAAAGTGGATCAAATTCCAATCTTAGATTGCCTCCTTGGATAATGTGGAAATATTAGAGAAGCCTTGATCTAAAATGGAGCATGGAAATGAAGTGGCAGAGGGAGCCCTGAGGACAGGCAGACACAGTGCTGGGCCAGTCTCACACACCTCTGGGAGGCTCCCAGCTCAGCCTGCCTCTCCTATGTAAATGTCCCATTCCACACATTAGTCATACTGCCTTTACATACACTAAAGTGTGCCTCGCCCATCAAGCCGTGCTGCTCTATGACGATCCTCAATGTTCCAGATAAACCCCAGAGGCCCTAAACGCACCACCACCACCAGAGACCAGACCACGCTGCGCCTGATTGGTTAGATACCCCAGGTAAATGCTGCAAATTCTAATGGGATTCTCAACTGCTGATGTCAGGAATATTCTGGTTCAGACACATTTATAAGGACTGTGATTTGAATATCTCAAAAGGCTTTTCATTTGCTCCGCCTTGTTCTGTTGAATGGGTATCGTATTGTGCAGCTGATTAAACCTGCTTAATGTCACCAGCAAACAGTTCTACACTTCTGCAGCCAGCTTTACATAAAAACAACAAACAGGTTTTTAGTTTGTACTTGTAAGTGATAGCTGTGTCTGTTGATGGTCATTTTACTCTTAAAAAATGCCATTGTTTCTGATAGACTGTATGAAGGACTCCCGGGTCCAAAGTCCAAATCTTCCAACCAAGTTAATGCCATTGAATAAATAATGAAAGATATGTATTATCTATCACTCCATCTAAGGAGATCTGCAATGCATTATGCATTAAATTCTCTAATTTATTCATTAAGACAAAACGAAAGTCTTGTTAGCCTCATTTCTTAGACATGAGTCTGAGCCATGCAACTGCACACAGATGACATTATTATTTGCTATACAAGGGTGTTTTTGCTTCTACTTTTTGCATGCAATTAAATATAACGGCATTTGGTAGTTTACAAAAAAAAAAAAAAAAAGAAATAAAAAGAAAACAATCAATAAGAATGGTGTGTTCTCCTACACAGCTTTCAGAGTATGGGTCAATCTAAAATACAGAAAAGAGGGAACTATTGGTAAAGTGCAGATAAAACAAAAGCATTACATCTAAGTATCCAAAGTATAGCTCATCTAATTTTAATTAAGTTGCCGCTTTAGTTGTTTGATTGTTTTGAAATGTGTTTTTTCCATAAAATTGAAAATTTGCATGGAATCTGCGCCTGTGTCACTCACGTCGGATAGATTCATGCTCTAGCTTTTTGGAACAGAGGTTATAATACTCCTCTTGTTAGCATTTTTCCAACCTTTTTGCCATATGTCAAAGCTTGCTTTGTTTTTTATTCATTTGTATCTATCCAGGAGGGCTGTGTAATCCATTGTTAATCTTTTGCTTTTTTTTTCTCCCACTACTTCATCACGATACTCCTAATGTCTCACAATCCATCCTTGCACTTCTGTTTTCACATCCTGGTTCCACATTACAAAAATGTCAATAAAATCCATAGCAGGTTAATTCCCCACCAATGGAAACATGAACACTTTATCCAAAGCTGCATATGTTTCACACTGGGGTCGATTTACTGTATGTCAGGAGCGATATTAGCATTCGTATTAGCTGTGCGGCCCATGTATAATATTTGTCATTGCCAGCCCTTTACCACACCAGCACAGTTCAGAGGGATGCTTATCTCATGAGCCATAAATTAGGAGATGAATTTCCGTCGAAACATCCACGGCCAAAAGGATGGAGGATGGAGTCATTGTGGAAACGTGGTGTTTTGACACAGTAATGACACATGTTTTACTATCACCCCCTTCGCCTTCTCATTGGGAGGAGTGGACCTGTCCGCTGCAGAGAAATGGGCCTCTCGGACATTACCAGCTTCTCCCACGAGAGACATAAATGAGCGAGTGGCGGAAAGAGGGGACTATAGACAAGAAGGTAGAAAAACACTGACGCTATGAGGACCTTGTCTTCAAAAAACAAAAGAGTGAAGAGTCCTGAAAGACAATCTGATACAGTGGTTCTCAAAAAGTGGTGCATGGGCTTCGAAAGTATTACACAGACCTTGCTAAGGGCAACAGTGGCTCTGTAATTAGAGCATCCACCAATCCAAAATGGTTTAATCCGAACTCCAAACGTACTCTAGTTGTATTCTTGAGCAATACACTTAAAGGATCAATCTTAAAGGACAAATAGTATGCATTACTTTTATTTTATTGGCCTTTAAACATGTTCTTGTGTATCTTTACTTTGGCATCTCATGTTTTTTTTTTTTATTCAGTCTGTCGTTTCCCAAAGAACTGCCTCTGGGCTCCATCTACTGGCTGCAGAGGGATTTACATAGGTGAGATAAATAAATGCTAGTGGGCCTAAAGCACATAAGTTCGGCAGCACCACACCACAAGCACACCTCTTCCTGTCCCTCCCTATTCATAACACCTGCTCCCTTCCCTTCTATATTCTCATTTAGGTGCCCACCCTTCCCTTCTTTTCTTCTTTTCAGGTATGAGCTGGAGATAGCCTCTTCAAAAGCCCCAAACTGGCCTGCAAACATTACTTTGGTGATCATGATCATCGATTTCATGCATCAAGTCTTATTGTATTCTGAGGTTGTGGCTCTTGCTAAGACATTACTGACAGTTTGTGGGTTACAAAAAGGATCTACGTATACACTAAAGTACACAGAACGGATGACTGTGTTGATGGGATGGGAAAAAGAGCTGGAGTGTCGCTTTTAATTGCAATCTGAGCTACCGCACTTGCCCAAAGGTGCATCATTACCTCTCTGTCACAATCAGACAACCCTCCTTAATAAACACTCCTTACTCAAAAATGAAATGCAAATAAACTGAAGGTCACATCTGAGAGGAGGCATGATCTAGAGTCCTGAGATATGTGGCCGTCATTCCTGCCTCCCACTTCCTTAACTTCCTGCACTTTCCCTTTGCTCGCTCATTACAGCAGAATCCATGCAGTGCTGCTTAGGAGAACGCGGGATGAGCCTTGGGAGATGTATCGGCTGGAAAGGAGGTTGAGAAAGACGCGAAGAGCGAAGAGATAAAAAAATGCTGACTTGTCTTCAAAGGTGGCAAAAATAATTGAAGTGGAAGTGGGGGGGCATAACAGTGTATGTGTATATTGTGGACAGGAAGGGCAAGATTGAGTGGCTCTATGTTGGACTTGGTCATTAATTGAGTAGGAACGCGTAACACCGTGTGGTCCTGCTCTGGCATCTGAGCTGACACGTAAAGGGGAGATTGATGGAGGAAATGGTTTGATAAAGATATGAAAGCAGGAAGAGACGGGAGGAAGTGGAAAAACATAATAAAGTGCAGAGGAACATTGTCGGTGGAGAGGAAGAGTTGAGAGAGAGTCTTTGGCCGCAGCCCTGTCCTCGGCGTGTCCTTCCTCGAGCCCCCAGTCAGGCATCGCTCATCTTGTCACATTGAACTCCAGATGCTCCTACCCTGGAGAACACTCCGGCCACGGCAATTTTTCTTCATTCTCCCTAACAATTTGGTAATGAAATATTGATTTTTAGTTAGATTCATATTGATGCTATTAGCTTTGCATTGATAAATCACGTTTGGCTGCTTGTCTAGCGTGGCAGAGCAAGAGCCAGGGCGGGGAGATTACAATCAAAGCCACTGATGTGTTAATTTGATGGATATTTCCCCTCTCTGCTGCCACAATACACATCCCCAGCCTTTATGTCTCACTGCGTTTCATAACATTGTGTTTTTTTTAATTTTTTTTATTACAAAGCGCCCTATGAGGATATTTATGTCCATGTCCATTTCTCCTGAAATAGCCTTTCAGCCCGCCTGCCCATGGCAACGCTGCACACTTTAAGTCATCTCATCTCTTAGTACAGATAGACAAGGCCCCAATATGACTGCTTCACACCCGTTGAGTCAAATGAGTCTAACAGGAGAGGGCATGGCTATTTCTGTGCTTCAACACCAACAAAGATGCACAGTTTATGTGAGGCTTTTGCATGTGATTGTCTTCCAGAGGGCATAGGAAACAATGGAGTTTATTTTCTTTTTCAAAATGTATTGTCAAAATTATTGGCAATGCGTGGAAGCATATCTCAGGGTGCATTTTTTGAAAGCAACACTTGTTTAAATGCATCAAAAAGTTACCGCTCTCTTTTGCTCGGCTGCAAGGATATAACATTTGAGAGACATTAGAATCATTTTCCAGATTAGGGCGGTTTTTAAATGAGTCTCCTGCCGCAGCTTTGCCTTTCCAACTGCAATATGTGTCTGCACACAGTCATCTTAATGAAAGGAAATGATGGCGTTCACTTTAATGACGTGGAGTTCAAGGACTGCTTATTGTTCCAGAGAAAGACGTCTTTTTTCATGGTAATATGACTCTTTCTCTTTTTTCTCAGTGCCGTGCTATTTCATTTTGAGAAACAAACACTGAAGGTTAAATGAAATGTATAGTATGTCACAATAGGAGAATGTTTGGGTGTGAAACTGTAATATTGTCATTAATTTCCCTATTTGGCCTACTGTGCAAACGATTACACAAATTATTAACGTGAAAAAATATTGATAGAAAACTAATCATAGACTTCAACCTACAACTCCTTCATCAAAACGACCCATTTACAGCACATTTACAAAGCAGATCATAAAACAGCTCCCTTTTTGAACCTCTAATTTAACGAGTCTCCCACATGCTGGTTCCCTAAATATTTGCTCTAAATGCGATTGTGTATGATGGAATGACAATCAGCAGTATTAAAGGCAATGTTGACAATCCCCAGACGTCTGGGGGCCTCTGACATTTCCTTGAAACACAATTAAAGAGTTATGGCTTCTTCAAGGTTCTCAAGCTTTGATCCCAATGTGCTTTTCTCTCAAGATTATAGGGCCAAAAAGACATTTGGGGAAAGGCCAGTCAGGTCCAAATGAGGTTGCTGGAGGAGCACAGTCTCCACTGGCCTGAGGGAGCGCTGCAATATGACCACAACAAATCTCACAGTTGGACTGGCTGCCCTCCCGTTTGGTTCCAATGCATCCCGATCTCATCATTCTTTGTAATAATGTAGAAAATAACACAATCTGCGGTTGATCACATTATGAATTAGGGTTGTAACCCCATCTAATTTTCTGAATCATGTTGTGTTATGAAGACCAAGACCATACAATATCTATAGTGGCAGTTTACCAGTGGGATAAATACCATAACTTCAGACATGTAATCTTCTACTACATTCAGGCCATGGCGTGGTCATCATTTTAAACTCCAGGAAAGTGACAGAAGGCCTGGTGGTCTGCTTCCTTGACTCACTCTCTACACTGCTGGATAGCTGGTTACAGTGCTCCTGTTTTCTCTCTTGTTACTGGACATTCAATGATCAAGTAAAGTTCAAGTCCTGTCCTTAATCACTGGAGTATATTTGGTGAAAAGGCCAAAGAAAAGATGTTGCTTTGTCTACTAAATTCATACTATGTTCATGCTTTAAGACAGATTTTTTTTGTTTTTAGTAAATCTCTACCAATGTTTGTCAACCCTTTAAGTGATAAGTAATATTGTGCAAAGATATTAGTTAATTGAACAATAAATATTGCATGCCTTTGTCTTGGAATATGCATTTTAGCCATCAAAATAAATCTAAAACACCCAAACATTGTTTAAATCCTAAAACTGACTGAGAACCTGAAGCAGAGCAGCTCAGAAGGACAACCTTTTTGGAATATTAAACTTGTACTTCAAACTCGCGTCACTTAGCTCATTATGACAACTGTATAATACGACAGGCCTAATTCCCATCACTCCAAACTTTCATCGTCACGTCCCAGCCGCTGCTCCACATTGATTTGGCTTAGAGTCCCCACCTCTCAGGAGAAATACCCCCAGCTCAGAAGGATTTACTATTGATCCCCACTTCCTGCAGGGCGATCTACCTTTTCGTCAACTCACATTCAGTGCCAAGGTGCGAGGTGCAGATATATTATTATGACACAGCTGATCCACTGAAGGAGGAAGTCTTACTTTTTATTTTTTCACTGCGAGAAAGAGGCTACCTTGGGAGAACTGACCTCTCATTCAACTGTGAGCCAAACACCTCCATATTCACCTTTGATCAATGCGTCGTTATGTTATGCTGCCCTTTACAGTATTGTACTAGCGCGCTTTTTATTACATTAATGTCTTTCCAGTGATGTCATCCTGAGGTCATCCGCCGAAGCGCAGCCTGTCAGTGTAGTTTTGATTGGCAGAAGCAGCCGTAAAGATTCTACCAATGACGATGTGGCTTGGCAGTCGGTTGTCACGGCGCATGGGGGAGGGGCTTCGTTAGCACCTCACCCATGTGAAGGAATCGATATCTGCCCCCACAGGCACTGCTGCCGTGTTCTCTGTTTGGTCCAGCCAGGCAAGGGGAAAAAGACAGGTCTGCTCCAACACTACAGCTCACAGGCGCTAAATGAGAGGGGGGAAGAGAAGGGGGTAGGGGGTCTGCAGAAGGGAAGAGAGAGCAGTCAAACATTTCAGAGCCCGCCATTCCAGAGTAATGAAGCATAGCAAGAGAATATACCTCTGCAACATTTGATAAAGATGGGCTGACACACCAGTCCAAATAGGTTCCTCTGTACGGCGGCACATGTCTATCCATCACTACGTGGCGTTACAGAGAGGGAAGAAAAGAAAGCAAGGTGCTGGGGCGAGCAAATAGACAGCAAAAAGAGAGTAAAAATTGACTGACAGGGCGAGAACAGGTGGGGAGTCATGGGTGGATATAGAGACGGAGAGGCAGAGAGACAGTGCTCGGCAGCTGGTGGATCCTATCAAGGCCGATTGGTTGGTGAATGAGGCTCGCGAGGCCCGTGTCCTTGTAGCCACCCGTTTGTTTTCAGCCGCTGCTTGCCGCACACACTCCTCCCATGGAGCAAAGACAATAAAGAAAAAGCCAATGAGTAAACGTTGCACATTTTTACATCCTCATCATCCCCGCACTCTGTCTCTCCATCTGTTAGACGCTCACCAGTGTCATAAAGCACAGGGCATAAAAAAGCCAGTAGACGCAAGGAGGTGCACACTGCGGTGAAGAGGGCTGTGCTGAAAGTTTTATGCAGGTTAAGCGGTTACATTGAGCTATTTGGTTTGACTGCTAAGGAAAAGAGCTTTGAATAGAACACATGATTGGACACATCATCTTTGTATGGACTAAGCAATCAAAACATTTAGCCTAAAAAAAGTAACCCACCCACTGATGGTATGAAAGCCTCTAAGAATATGCAATTGACAATTCTATGGGACTGAGTTTGGTTTGCACAAGACAATATTTGTCAAACTTTAAAAAAAGAAAAAAGAAACTGCAGCAGGCCTTCAAGTGGCCTCCTTCTGCAGACACTCCTGTTCTTAGCATTAATCTCCATCTCTGTAGTGGCTCTGAAGACACTTGAAAGCCAGAAATCCCAACACCTGGCCAAATAATTGTTGAGTCAGTTGATATTGATCAACAGCCATAACAAGCCTCTGCTGACATACCACGGTTACTTTGTGCTACACTGGACAGTTAAAACTTTTCTTTTTTGCCCCTTTCAGCAAATTTCTTCTTTTTGGGAATGTGTGAAACTTGGAATTGTGTTAACACTGAGACGGAAAGAAATGGGAGACAAATACAACAAATAAGGCTTGCCATAACACAACACAACATGGCTGCGCGAGGTCCCCAGGAGGTTCTACGGGCCTGCTGCCTGCTGGCCAGCCAGGTACGCCACTTTGCTCTCAAGTCTTTGGGTGATTAATGAAATCTTAACGGCAGGCCAGACACAAATATTCATCACTGGGCTGCCCCTATTGTAATGCATGTGGAGAAGCCGGAGCGTGACAGAGGAGTGGGGAGACGAGAGCCGGCCCAAAGACAAAACACAACATGGGGCACAGGGATTATTACAGGGCCCACAGAAACAACGCTTTTTGTTCTCCTCAACAAAATGGAGGCATGTGATTTATGGACAGCCAGCATCTGTTTGGAGCAAAGGGAGACACAGATTCATGTCGGCTATTATGGGCTGTCCATGTTACCGGGGTGAGGATTTGAGGGGGGTGGGCGGGGGTTGGTCTTACACAGGCGTTGAGAGCAAGACCTTTCGGGAGAGTACATTGTGTGTCAATTCCTTGTTGTATTATGAATCTGTGACATTGCAGCATGCGGGTGAGGTGTTGTATTACATTCTATATCGCAAACAGATGTAGGCCTACGAGACGCCCGAGGGTGCTGTTGGACGGAGCGAAGTGTTCAGTGGGTGGGACTGAAAGTGAGGGAAGAACAAAAATGTTTGATAGAGGAAGCAATAATGTGCATGAGGTACAAAATGTATCAACTTTGTCAGAAAACATCTTTCGCTCATATGGTACTTGACAGGCTTGGAATTCCACAGATGTGAGCCATCTTAAACCAAATCGAGACAGGGGAGAAAGATAATATAATCTACCTATGTCATGTGAAAAGATACTGAAACACATTAAGCAAAAATGTAAATTACTGATATGAGAGGAAGCTTATTAGTGCTAGGTAAAGTACCACTGAGCTTTAAAGGGAACATATTATGCCAACTTTAATGAGCTTTTAACCTTGTTACAACGGTGTTTCTTCATTATTAGTTTACTTCAAGTTGTATTTTAATTGCTTCATACATGTTAAAGTAATCCTGTATTGTTCTGGAAGAACTCAAGTGGTCAGAAATTTCCTGATTTCACCTGCCCCCTATCTCCCCCACATCCCTGTACTTAGTTGTGATAATTTGAAAAATTAACATGTACGGCTTTATAATGCCACATAATAAAAAAAATAAAAAAAAGAATTTACTAAAAATATGTAAATGACAATCCGCTGCTTGTTACAGTGATATGTCACTATGACGAGGCGGAAATGATCTATTTTGCAGTTTTGAAAAGGAAGTCACTGGATCTTCTATTACTATGTTACTGTAGGACAATATTATGGGTTACACTGAACAAAATGTATGATGATCCCTGCATGTCATGATTCCGTGCTAAATACCAAAAAAACCCATATGTCTCCGAAATCCCACAAAAACAACCGTTTCTGGGTTGAAATGAGCAAAATCTTGCTTTCAGTGTTTTTCTCATCAATAATAAACCCCATTTTGTGTTCTGTAGGACTGTTCCTGCATATTTAGACTCCCTCCCTCTCTATAACTGAAAACATTAGTCCACTATGTCCAGTGACAATTTTGAAAGGTTTTCCAGAAGATTTCAAAATCACGATAAAGAAAAAAACTGTCACTGTCAATATCGTTTTTAGCCTCATTTAAACTGCATGCCTGGCTTTATGTGTCATCTGGCCATTGTCCCATGCACTTCAGGGCCAGAGATGCACGTAACCTACAGAAAAATGCCTTTGGACCACTATTTGGTGAGATACAAAAAGTTATGTAGAACAGTCTACATGCAGAAATGAGGCAGTGCAGGAGACAAAGGGGAGCTTGTGCCGGTGTGTGCAGCGTAGCATTGAGTGGAGCATGCTCTCAGTGATAGATAGTGTCAGGTTAGGCTGCTCAGTGGCAGGTCTCACACTGTCAGTGCGGTGGCTGTGGAGAGCAGGGGCCCAGCGCTGATTCCTGTCAACATGCAGGTAACACACATGACATGAGGCGGCGCTGTGCTCTGCACTGTTACCCCAGTAAAGAAGTGTGATTGAGGCGCATCAGCACATCAAGGGGCTTTTATAAGTGACATTTACCTGAGGAACAACAGATACTGATAATGGTTAAAAATATGCAATAAGGTCAATAATAATGCAGTAACAGCACGCCCTATGGGGAATGTTAGAGCTGAACAATTTTGTTAAAATATCTAACTGCAATTTTTCAGACAGAATTGCAATTGTGATTCATTTTGCGTTTTAATAATCAGATTATAATCAGGTTCAAAATGCAGCAGCAAGATTATTAACAGGTACTAGAAAAAGAGATCATATTTCACCAGTGTTAGA
Organism: Rhinogobius similis; assembly: GCA_019453435.1. Taxonomy (NCBI): domain Eukaryota; kingdom Metazoa; phylum Chordata; class Actinopteri; order Gobiiformes; family Gobiidae; genus Rhinogobius; species Rhinogobius similis. Next base: position 18,705,754 of record CM033626.1, on the reverse strand, counting down.
GTCTCTTCACTGGCTTCCTGTTGAGTTTAGAATCAAATTTAAAATCCTCCTCCTGACTTATAAAGCTTTAAACAATATGGCCCCATCCTACCTCAAAGATGCAATAGTAGCGTACCATCCAAACAGAGCTCTTCGTTCTCAAAATGCTGGACTATTGTTAGTCCCCAGAGTCTCTAAAAGCACAGTAGGAGGTCGAGCATTTAGCTACCAAGCTCCTGTGTTATGGAACCAGCTCCCTGTTCATGTAAAAGAGGCCGACACAGTCTCTACATTTAAGACCAGGCTCAAAACGTTCCTCTTTGAAATAGCTTATGGTCAGGCCAGTTAGGAACAGAAATAAAAACCTACAGTTTTAGCTACGCTGCCGTTGGAGCAATTCTGCTGGGGGAAGTATGGCAGCTTGAACACTATCCTCTGGTTCTTCCTACTTTACCTATCAACAATATTTAATATTACTTCAACTGTAGTCTGTTCATTGCTGTTCACATGTTTCTCTTTCTCTCCACTTCCCCCGGGGAGTGGAGACTGTTTCAGGCACTGCGGCGGCTGCTCCAGTGACGACCCCCCCACCCCCATCTGTCTGGAGGATCGATCTCTACACTGGACGATCTATGCGCCACCCGCCTGGAGGAACTCCCTCAACCCTGGATTAGCCACACCTCATCTGCCTGGACCAACTCCATCTACTTAGATTAACTGTTCCTCATCTCCTGCTGGAGGATCTCTCTACACTGGTGGACTGCTCCTCGTCCGCCTGGAGGAACTCTTTAAAGCCACCTCCCTCTTGAGTGGTTCTGGCTCCACAGTCCAAGTGGATGCGTCAGTCCTAGTTCATCTACAGCCTGTCCGTCCGTGGGAGTAGGATCTCTCCTTCACTGTGGTTCTCCCCGAGGTTTCTACTTTTTCCCATGGGGTTTTTTGTAGTTTTTCCTCGCCGCGAAGGAGGGTCAAAGGACAGGGGCATTCTGGGACAGTTATCTGAACTGCTTTTACCTGTGGCCCATCGAGGCAACTGTTGTTGTGATTTTGGGCATTATAAAAATAAATTGATTTGATTTGATTTGATTCTGTTCAAAGTCCAGGAGACTTGACAAAAAGACTGAAATATGAACTGACAATGTATTTCAAAAACATGTTTGGACGTATGCTAACTAGGGTTTGTAGTTTTAATGCAGAATAAAACAGGATAGTTTGTTGTTTGTGAAGGAAATTATGGTACTTCAAAAATTGCAGCCTTTGTGATTTGTTAATTGCATCCTTTCAAATTGTGATTTCCATTCAACTGAAACCTTGACCTCTAATGTTCAAACCAATATGAAAAAAAAAATCACTATAAAAAAATTTGATTTAGCTTAAAGGTGCAATATGTAACTTTTTGATGGAAGTCTGCCAACTGCTCATCTCCATTTCACTGTAGGGCATTGCACATACATACCATACACTTATTTAATTACAGGGATTTTATTGATTTAAAAAAAACACCTTGGAAAGCGTTCTGTGAGCGGGGTCGACTCTCCACAGATTACAACCAGATGGTGTCTCTTTGGAGATAGATATGTTAAATGCCATACAGTGGAACATTCCAGGCAAAGCAATAACATCTTCACTGGAAAAAAGTGGGTGACAGTCTCTTCTCCAGAAAAATTATATAGTGCATCTTTAATACCATACTTAGATAATTACATGACTTAAATTATGTTGAAATAACAATAACTGAATGTACAATAGCCTGTTTTGTTTCTTCTTTGCAAAAAAGTTCTCAATCCTTTGCATATATCTTGTCTCATCCGTTCCTCATTCAAGACAAAAAGCACGTAACATCTCAGGATCACAGCCTTAGAAAACAATTACACTAGTCAGTTTTTTTGTTTTGCAAGAATACATTTTTTTCTCCTCCAGGCTGCTATACAGTGAGAAAAGGGCCCTCATTGTTCTATTGTTCACATTGTGTCATTCTTTGCCTTGGAACAGCAATTGTTTGCTGCACAGTTAGAAGCACAATGGTGTTCACATAAAAATGAGCCACTTAGCTCTCACACTAAATTAGCGCTGTGGAGGAGAGTCAGCCTTTCCAAATTCGCTTATTCACATTTTCCTACTCCTTATACCAGCTCCTATAAAACGCACCACTTCTGCTGAGGTGGACAGAAGCGGTGACAGCCCAGCGTACACTGTGTCTGTGCGCTGTGACTCTGGGCTGTGTTTTGATAGAGCTAGAGGAGGTATTCAGTTAGGGAAGAAAATTATCATCTTTTGGTATAATCAAAATCTATAGCTTGTTGTACATAATATTTTGACAGGGCTTTTTACATTTATTTATTTATGAGGTGAAGAGGCCAGCAGGGGGCGTCAGAGTGCAGTTTTGTTGTGCACTTCAGAACAGGAAGGAGAAGTAGGGAAATGCTTACTTTCTCAAATATTTTGTTGGCTCCTATTTTACAACAAACTGAAAGATTGTTGCAAAGTCAGTGGAAATATTTGTTGTGCAGTGCTACAGAGAGGTGTGATTTTGCTGCTCAAAAATACCTTGATAAATGTTAGCTGGGCCACCAGTCTGACTTGTAATTTGGCCTGGTGGCATCGCTTGCTTATCTTAACCCTACAAAATCTCTCCATGGAAACAAGCAGGTGGTGGACTCTCAACCAAAATGCTACACAGTACACCTTTAAAGTGAGGGGAAGTAACAAAATATGTGGCTCAAAATACACATTCAAAACAGTAACTTTCATTTACTGTATTCAGGTATTTTGTTTGGTGGTAATCAGAATACAGTTACCTTTCTAAAATCAATGGAATACATTGTGGTATTTATTCACGGAATTTAGGCATCAAATTGTGTAGTATTAGTGAAAAAAAGAAGAAAAAAAAACTTCCCCCCTCTAATCAGTGATGAATACATGTAAAATAGGTAAAAACATAAAGCTGTTATTAATTCTGTCACATTTTACTCTATAATAAACTCAACTCAATGTAAAAGTATTCAGAATACAGTACTGTGATTGGACCATATAAAATAATATGTTCTAAAATACATTTTAATGCAGGTTATCAGTATTCTGTAGCTAAATACATTTTCAAACATATTGTTCCCAACAATGAACATACATAACAAAACACAGCAGTAGAAAGCTAATGAATAAATAGAGTTCGGGAGCAGGACCACACAACCACGTACTATTCCTCCATGTCTTCTCGTTTACGTGCCTCTTACACCTTCTCCTCTATTTTTATTCCTTCTTCTCAGGTATGAGAGTGGTACAAAGTCCAATATCCCTTTGTTTACCATATGATCATCATCTTCAATAAATTCATGTTTACACCATATTGTGAGGTTGTTGTCCTTGTGAAATTTGACATAAGCCATCTAAAGTTAAACTCACCAAGACCTCTACGTAGCCAACAAAACTGAAAGAAGGCAGTTTTACATGTACATCTCCAACGGTAAATCCAATCCATTTGCACTCAGCCGTCTTTCCTTCCCCTTTCATATAAATATACCAAGTGTATTTTTCACATAAAAAGATGTTGGCATGTTGCACCACTGCAGCTTTAAACCTGAAAAGTGGCCTTTGGGTGATGCCGGTTCCTGACTACAGAGTGACTGGGAAGTATTGTGTCATCTGTAAAGAAGAGAAAAAAAACTGTATTGAAGTGGGTGATTTTTCCATGCACTGTTAAAAAATAGTTTTGCATGGGTGCCTTTGCGCTCCCGTTAGTGCTGCTACCAGGACCAAGAATGAAGCACTCTCCTGGACCGAACAAAATCAATTCCTCACGTGAGCAAATTTCTTTCGTCTTCGGCTTTTACCCCTGTCAGGCTATTTGTTCTCAATGGTGGTGTAGACCTATGTTTTGGGAAAGACGGTTATGCCAAGCAGTGTAAAGTATCCTGCTGACAAAGATTCAGAATGCCATTGGACTTTCATTCATTTAAGACGATGTCAAATGTCCAAGGCTTTTTACAGAGATGTACCATTCCTCATCCATATCTATGTGAGCTGTTCCCAAACTTGTATTTATCCATGTTTATTTGAATGATGCCTTGGAGGAATTACCCATTCTGGTACATACACACCATTTACAATACATCATGCTTGTTCCTGTGGGAAATCACTCAGCGACTCAATAGCCGCTCGCCACTGTAAATCATGTGTAATCCTAGCTCACTTCTAGCACTCATCCCTAAGCACAACACAGGGCTCTTAATTGATGTTGTGCAGCTTGTTCTGTGGATACATAAACCTGAGGAAATTACACTCCAGCAGAAACAGCTTCATGTGGAGCAAGGACAAGTGGGCATCACTGATTACAATTATAAATTAAAATATAAATATTGCTAGAGAAGATAAGAGAACCTTTATTTACAGTGGGGGAATTTCATGTTGGAACGCACAAGTCAAGAACAGCAGAAGAATAGAGACAAAATAAATAACTATTAGACTTAAATCTAACACAACACTGTGTAAGTTGACCAACGTACAAATACAATCCACTAAATACACTTCTCAAACTAATATTCATACTTTTCACACAGCTGTGGGATGTTTTATACAACCACACATACAACAGAAATGACATCTTGACTGACACAGTACTTCAACAAAAGGCTCTTAATGCCAGATTTAATATCATATAATCTGAGAATGTATGTCAAATTAAAAATTTTTTCCCTCTGTTTTTTGTGTCGTTCCAATAGACACAAAGGAAACAAACATGTGTATAGCAAATCATGTGTAATGGCAATACTTTTCAGAGAGAAATACTTTCAATTTCAGGGGTGGCCATGACTGTATATAAAAATGAGGAAACTTGCTTGAAAGGTGCTTGTTAAAGGTACCTATTTCACATGTATTTGCATATCCAGTGGAGCTAAACAACAAAAGTCATTGTACAATGATGCACAATCTTCTTTCTGATAACCAGAATGCCCCTGTGAGCCATCTTGTTGGCCTCCGTTGCGTTCACACGCCACAGCAGCTCCTCCTCCTCTCTTTTCTCTGAGCTGCGGTGATTTCCATGAGAATCAGAGAGGTGATTAATCACAGTGTTCTGCACTCCCAGATGTCATTCAGAGCCTTTTAAAGACATGAGCGCTCGCTGATGTTTATGGGACAGGAGAGATATGAGCTTGGCAGCCCCAGCCCAGAGACCCTTGTGTGCTCTCCCAGTGGGACACTCTTACAGTCAGCCTCTGCTCTATACTGTCCTGACCGTCCCAGACGCAGACGGAGCTCCTCCCACTCAGAGGAGGCCAATCAGCAGACCTGAGCGACAGCTGTACTCCATCTCAACACTTTGTCTTAGGTGAGATCGCGCATCATAACATTATTTTTCTCCACGCGGTGGATCATCACAACATGACTTCAAGGTGCAGAATAACAGTCAAAATATAGTCCCTGAAACAGCCTGTGGCCTCAGAAATGTACCTTTTGAGAGATTTTACTAGTAGATTAAAACAAAAACATAAAGATTGTTGGTTAGCCTGTATTCTCTTCAGCCATTATGGCTATTAATATTTGTGAAACAGCTGGAGGTGAGTGTTCTGGGTCTGGTCTACGTGTTTGATTTTAACAGGTGCTTTTCAAAGATTGAATACCGTTTAAATACTTAGCTGTACCATTACTAGTGGATGTAGGAAAATTATTTTTCTTTAGACATTAAACTCAGGTACAACCTCTTTCAAATAATTACAGCATAGACAGCAAGTTATATGAAAATTTGTGCTATAAATAATTATATCCAAGAACACACAAAGCCAGCTTTGCACATGTACGTGCATTCTCAGGACGCACGGTGAACAGAGTGGACCGGAGCAGAGTTTGTCAGGTGCTCCGACAGCCCCGTGAGCTCCCATGTGGCCTACTGGAGAGTTTGTAGACAGCAGGACAAGACTCCCCTCTACCCCCCTCCTCTTTTCCCACAATCCTTCACTCCCTCACACACCTTCGAACCCTCACGCACCCGGACAGGAACCCTCTGAAGAGCAGCGTGAGGACAGCTGATGGACGGGACTGTCTCAGGAGTGAGCCCTGTACCCCTTCTCACGGCAAAGTGGACAGACAGTGACAGAAAGAAGCAGCAAGAGGGGAAACCAAGTCCAAATATTGTGCTTTTGTCTGCGTCAGTGATCAAAGAAGGATATTTACTTTTTGTGCAACTTTAGTTTTAGTTTCATTTATAATCATGAATAGTGCTTCAAAAAAGTATGAGTTTCAGTGTGTTTTAATTGATCTTGTTTCTCCAAAAATGACAGAACGTTGTATTGTCTTATCTTTGGAAAATGAAATAGATGTGTCTCAGTCCAGGAAAGCCTTTTTGTCAATCCTCCTTGCAACTTGGATCACAGGCCAGTGACCATGGATAGGACTAGAAATGACTAGACTTTCTGGAAGTGAAGCCAAGTTGAGACCACACAGGCTGGATCTCAGGACTGAAAGAAAATGTAATGATTCATATGCCACTGTAAACATTGCATTTTAAATTATTATTTAACTTTTCCTATCAGTAATTCAGTCGTTACTGGTTAGGCTACATACAGTATGTTCATGCAGCCAATAGTTCAGCCTGATGGTACAAAAATGGTGGTTTCTTTCTACACATTATTGTATTAAACTTAAACCTAAAGATTAAAATCAATACTGTACCTGTAAATCCTTCCACCACTTTTTCTTAACTTCAACACATAAATCCTACCAGATTGTGTCAGCCTGGCTAATTCGTGGTATGACGGCCTTCTGCTATGAATGATTAATAAACAAAGCTATTAACAATGCAGCAGACATTCCACAAAAGGTTCATTTTGGGAAATACAATCTCCTTTTTGTTAATAATGTCCATTAATCACACATGGATGTCACTTAACGCAAGGTTAATGAAACACTGCTAATGCGTGGCTAATCTATCCCCAGCCAGGACGCTGTTGTAAGTGTGATGCCTAACCCTCCTTCCTCTCCTCGTGCGGGGGTCCTGTGTGTGTGATTGATGGATGCGGGACAGGGGATGTCCATTATTTTTAAGTGGAACACAGAGGCAGAATGTGGGGTCAGCTCTGGGCCGAACTCAAAAAGCTTTACCTGTCCAAACGGCTAATGAACCGCTGACAAGATATATGGGAACACTTTGGGGGAGAATTTAAGTATGACATAACAACTTGATAATGGATTTATTGTGCTGCTTTGAACCATTCATTCACAACAGGACATAGCTTTTACTGACATTTTCTTCATATAATTCTTCATTCAAGTATTGTTGGGGAAGGGTGACTACTACATTTTCATCATTGTAAACTGATTTCATATATATATGGTCTGGTGTATTGTACAGTACAGACGGGTGATATGCCAAATAAATATTGGAGCCAGATCACAGAGTCTTCTGAAAGTTCACTGATTGGTTAAGTCCAACTGTCACTCACTCAGAACAACTAGTTCATGTATCCAATTTTTTGAAAGGAATAATGTAAAATCTGTTTCGCCCCAGAACAGATCTAATATCATATAAGCATCTAATAGTGAAAATGAGACCACAGCACTTTCTCTCTATATATTTATCATTTAATTCTACGAGAAGCAGGAAGTGCATCGTTAGCATGCTGATGTTTGTTAGCTTTACCGTTACAAACTCTGATATTGTGATATTTGGGTATTATTTCTCCAAAATAGCAGATGGTCACAGGGATGAGATCACAATTCAGTTTTTATCAGAATATTGCCAAGCCCTACTAAAAGTCTAGTTAGATCATGTCTTATTTATAAAGGATAAGGCAATTTAAGTAATGTGTAAAAATGTGTGTATGTAAAATGTCTATATGTAAAAACGTGTAAAAATGTATATAAAAACAGATGAATGTATTTATAACCCAAGAAAGTACACCAGCAGCTTCTTTAGGAAAGGCCCTGTTTGCTCTCATCTAACATTTCTGTACATAGCTTCAAGGCACGATTTTGTCTCAGTGGTTGGCAGTGTCTCTGATTCCCCAGCTGTCATTAAACAGATATGATATTTTCCTGTGTGTTTTTTGAGTCTGTTAGCGTGGTGTAAGAACAACATTAGCACACATGTTTATTGTACTGCGAGCTCATGTGCCAGCCGAGAGGAGCTGTTTAGAAAAGCAGATCTCTGTTTGATTGTTTGATGACAATATGAGCCTTGCATCTCTCTCTTCTTCCTTTCGTCTGAGTCTCTGAAGAACACTGACACTTAATGTTTGATGCCGGCGTGTTCGACTGATGTGTAAATACAATCATACCAGCGAGACGTGTGTTTTTTTTTATTCTTCCGTGTTGACAATACATTTGTTGTTTGTTGATTTGATTTAAGTTTACCTTTTTGCCCTGTTTTTAAATTCGTGCATTGATTTATTGCTCAAGCAGAAATGTGAGTTAATGAAGATTTATTCAGGGTCATGCGATTAAGAAATTCAAAAAACAATTACAAAATATTCTCTCTTTCAGTTCTAGTAAATTAAGAAACAATTATCTCATCCTCTCTTACATACAACTGTTTTAATACCTCTCTGTAATGTTTTGTAATTTTGTAGAGGCAGTGCATGTTAATGAACATCAGTAACAGCTACACTTTGAACATGCCAGATTATATTAAAGATGAGCACAAGTATGAATACAACTATGGAAATAAATGTGGTTTAGTAACACTGTAAACTATAATGTAAATACATGTTGATTTAATGAGTACCAAAGCATAGTGTTTGCATAGTTAGCAGTGGGTGCATGGTTTTAATAACACATGGATGCCGTTTTGCTCATGTGTTACAGTGTAATTGCATATGTGACCAAACAGACAAACTCCCATGTTCTACCATTTTATTTCAATGGATTTTTTCACTCCTGTGGTTTCTCAGCACACAGCAGCAGCCTGACGGTGTGGTGAGAGGAGGTGGCGCTGCTGGTGAAGAGGCAGGTCAATATGAGGCCTAATAAACCGTGAGTTCATTTCCCCACTGCTCTCCCCCCTGGCCACGGCCTGCTCCATATACAAGTCAAATCGCTTTTTTGCCTCCCAAAGCCCCGTGATTTATGACCCCGCGCCATCGAGAAGACCAGCTAGTTTTCATTTTTGTTAAATCACACAGCCCCTTTAAATGAAACTATTGATTTCAAGTCAACTTACTGAGGATTTAATTTGTATTTGGAAAATTAAAGCAGGTAACGCTTTATAATTTCACACTCGGGGCTGGAGCTGTAGACCCAGTTAGGCGCCATGTTTCGCGCTCGGCTCTGTCCCAAGTATTCACACAAAAAAACTATTCTCCACTGTTTCCCTGTTCCATCTGGATCGCTGACCACTTTGTGCAGCCATTAATGAATTTTGGACAGGCGAAAGAGGGATTTATAGCCCTGGGACTGCAGCCGGGGCCGTCCCGTACTTAGCGGTCCTACAGAAAATCAGCACTTAAAAGTCTGTCCCGTTGATTTCTTGCGACCTTGACTTGTACTAGTCTTGTCAATGTTTCTTATTAGAGACTTTTTTCGTGGCCAGTGCTAGGGCTGCGTACTCGGTATTTTGTGGATTTCTAAAAGCTATTTATTTCAACTTGTAAACCTGGTAAGAAGAATGTCTGGGAGAAGGCTATGTGTCACAAAGTAGAAGTTAGACAAAATGCACCCTATAAAAATACAAAATTGTTAGTGAATCTTCTTATCAACGAGTTAACTTGACTTTCCCTGGTCAGTATTTCAGAACGTCTCTCTCTGCAGCAGCTGTTGTCATTTTATTTAGAGAAATCTCATTCTCTTGTCCTCTTTTTCATGTATCAAAGGGCTTTTTGTGTCAGTGTGTTTGTTTGTTCACAGCTTCTCAAACACCGCTGCTCCACTTTTCACCAAACTTGGGGGGTAGATGCATCCTACCGGTGTCATTTTATGAGCAATCACAGACAAGAAAACAGCAAAAAGTCACCCCGCATCAGCCTGCTTGCATCTTAAAAATGGCAAGGCGAGGTGCTACTTTGTTAGTCTCTCCATCATGATTTCGCAGACAGGGCCGCCTCCCATTTTTGACAAAACCAGGAAGAAAAAATTGTACACTCCTTGGCTCGAGACACAATTACATTTCAAAACATACTGACATATTTGTTACTGATTGTCCCTCATTTGTGCAAGACGAGACACTGCTCAATGTCGCCTTGTCTTGCAGTCCCATAGCTGCAGGTTTGGTGGTTGCTTGTCACCGTGGCATCCACCCGATCCTTAGCCTCCTACCCTCCTTCCTTACCTCCTACCCCGCGCCCTGCCATAAGCTCCGTCAGCAAGCCCCTCATTAACCCCTCCTGTGTGCCCTGTGTTTGAAAAGGCGCTGTCTTCAAACCTGTCGCGGCGTCCTCAACACACTTTTCAATATCGTCAGAAAGTGGGCGGATGGGTGGTTACTCTTCTTTTCCTGCGTGCCCCCGCATCCGACGGTGTTATATTATATATAGTAATAATAATCACAGTCATTGAGTCTTTTGGGTGGTGGGATGGCATGGCTTGTCTGTGCGCCCTCCTCACCTCCAGATTGGGGTGCATGTGGGTGCAGATCGCCCTGTATAAAGGCGAGGGAGGAGCAGAGGGTTGGGGTACGAAGCCATAGGGTGTCATTAGCTCCTTTTCTTCTTCTCTTCAGGAGGAAGTAGTTTGTTTGACGATCATGATCCCAATCTTCATCTACTTGTACCATTCCAATCCGACTTACGCCATCTCCAACCCTCGAAACTGCATAACTGTTTATTAACATGTCTTAAAGTCTTGTTAACATAGCACTTGCCTCCACGCACCATCTTCACTCAAGATGTCAGCATATGCCCTTTCATTATCGAGACCTGTTTAAAATAGAGATCTCTGAAGCTTACTTATTAAGGAGTTTTCCAACATTTCTTCAGTTGTGATTCGTGGCTTAATATTATGAGGATTGCTTTCCTGTCATGAAGAAGGCGGAATTGTCATTTTCAATTTAAAGGAAATAGTGTAGTTTCCTAATTTGAAAATTAAAACATGGCCATTTTCATTTCTTTCAAGACCTTGTTTTTTTCCAATTCAAAATAAAAAGGTTACATTTTTTTGTATTCAATTGTAACAAAAAAGGCAAATTTTAAGAGTCACAATCATTAGTTTTGGTCTAACTGCAAGGGCAAAGTTTTTAATTTGACGCTGAAGTAACTTAAATCCGTTCTGAAATATTGTAACATTGGGGTTGCTAATTTCCAACAAATGGGTGAAATAGCAGTATCTAGTGGGCAGGCTGGAAAGTGTAGCATTATACCTTATGATTTCCCAGCTCAGATCAGGAGTTGACACACAGAAGGACTGAATCTGAGCATTTGAGCAAAGCTCTTCAACACTCAAGCCAGCCACGATTTATGTAGCCTGTAATCTCTATTTTATTTGGGGTATGTTTCTATTAGATTATCTTAATTATCTGCCTTCTGTAGCCCTGCGACATGTTGGCCACTGTCCAGGGTGTACCCCGCCTAAGGCCCAAAGTCATTGCACCCGTGACCCCTTACAGGAACAAGCGGTGGAAAATGAAAGAATGAATGAATGAATGAATGCCTTCTTTGATAATACTAATTATTTTTAGGTTTGTTTATTTTTGAAACCATGCGTTGCTTTGGAAACATTAAACTATAAACCTTATCTCCTTAGTGTTAATTTTTATATTCTTTTACTTCAGAAGTCACACTGATTTAGCTATTTTGATGAACAAAATCTTTAACAGTGGAAGTTATGGCTTCAAGAATGTCAACCTCGAAGTGGAGCACAAGCACCATCAACCACTGCCTACCATCCATCCCCCAGTCACGGGAATCACTGAGAGTGGTTGAAGGAGGAAATGAAGGAAGGAAAATTAAAGTTATGAGGAGGAAATTGTGGAAATTGAAAGAAAGGAACACAAAAGCAGAGAGAGAATATTGGAGTAAATAAGTATTTAATTAACAGAACAAAGCATAATTTACTCACCAAATAATAACCAGGTTATCAAGAGGAAGAACTATTTACCTGATGAGGAGGGACTGTGGGCAACATTGGCCCATCATTAGAGGGTGCTCTTCAAACATAATGGACAGAACTAAAGGCTCATAAATCTAACTTTGCTGTATGGCAAAGACATAAGTTACAAATGTTTTAATTGAAGATTGCAACAGTCCTGAGACTAGAGAAACATGGCCCACAGGCCTTCACATAAAAACCAAAAGCCCTTGTGGTAAACCGGCCACAAGAGGCTTGTCACCAGCAGAGCCCTATAAGTACCAGCATCATTTTCATTTTCATACTACCCTTTGTAAATACCACTGAACTGTTCAGACACATTCCAAAGGTTGTGCAGAACCTGCACACCACAGGTCTTTACCAACACGCCTCTCATCAGTCGCACACGCCATAGTCCAGAGTTTACTGATTTCTCCTACCGAACGCATTCAAAGTGGAATTAAATGTGGCCTGATAGCAATTCACACTCTTTTAGGTTGGACCCTACAAGGCCCTAAGCCCTGTGCAAGCTCGTCAGGGCCTGGCCACCAGGTTCTTTCTAAACCATGTAGAGACACTGTGGAAGCTGTAGAAGTTATTTTACCCTTTCAACTAACTTGTGGAGTAAAGAAGGAAGGTTTCACAAAAACATCTACAATTGGGAATTGTTCAACTAGAGGAAGCTGGCTACATCAACCAAGTCACTCCTGAGAGGGAGAGGACCGGACAGTCTTGGTAATTCTCTCATCATCTCGTTTACTGTGACAACAAACCCCATTTGTATTCAACTGATCAATTCCAGGGAATATGCTTGAGGGAAAGTGGTAAGTTAGTAAAATGGTAAAACAGCATAGTGCACCTAACCCGTCTTTTAATCTTCTCATCGCCTCGGTCTCTTTCCCTCAATCTGCTGCTGAGGTGGTGACTGACACTGTCATGATGTCTGTGGCTCAAAAGGCTCCTGATCGTGACGGTATGCAGCAAACACGATGTGACAGAACCCGCACTATGTGTTTTCCTTCTACATTTCACATGGCTCAGAGGGGCTTAGGGTGGCCACAAGGAAGCCGATACTTTGTGTGTGTGGCGTGTGAGGGGGTGCACTGGAGGTAATGGAGCAGACGTCAAGAGAGGTTCTGATGTGTACACTGGGGGACGACTGAGAGCTGTCACATCGATTTGCAGCGCTTCAAGATCATGTGTAGTATCCAAAGTATTAAGCCCTGTGTTGAAAGGAGCTACTTCATGTAATCATTTTGGCAGACTTTTAAATCCAGAAAGAGGGAAACCTGGTATTTTATTTTATTGGAGATTTACTTCATTATAGGTTCACACAGATATTTGCAAAATGTGAAGACTAAAGAGAAATGTATTTGTAACTACTGTATCTATTTGTAAGGATATGTTTTGTTGATTTTAGTTGATTCAGTGGTGATAAATGTAAGCCTTTTGACCACAATTTGTATTTATTCTAGTTATTTATGAGCGGCAAAAAAATCATGTATTGTATGTGATTTAGTAATATCCAAATCACCCAAACCAGTCATTAATGTAACTGACAGAAATATAACAGACAAAAATGAAGTCAATTTAGCAACTGCCATAAAACCTTTTTTTCTTCCCCAGGATTAACAAAGACACCACCTTACAATTCAGTAACAAACAATGTATTGCACCAAAGCTTTTAAAATGTCTAACTGACCTTGTTTTTGTATATTCCCAATCATCCCTTTTTCTCTGTTATTCCTTAAATCCTCCACGAATCCCTGTTCTCTTCAGGTGTTAGGTTAAATACACACATCCACACTACAGGCGACAACGATCGGAATTCCTTTGCCTTCCAAACACAGTGCGCCATCTTCTGGACACTGTGAAAAATACACGCTCTGGTACGCTTTTTAATATTATACATTCAGAGAATTTCAAAGTACATTGCCTAAGATTGATTATATAATTGCTGAAAGTCGTAAAGAGATAGAGACATAGAAAAAATGCAACAGGGTAATCATTTATTTTGGGATAGCACTGTCTGGAGAGAAATGTAACTGGCTCACATCTGCTTAAACTACATCACATTACCTAGGCCTATTAGTAATATAATTTGAAGTACTGAATGCATACTACCAGTACTTGCCCACAAGTTCTAGTAGGTGGCTGTTTAGAAACAATTATTATGAAATACTGCACTACTGTACATTTAGTATATACTGTTACATACATTTCATGCAACGTGAAATAATGCATTGGCTCAGCTCAATTTACACAAAGATTGAGTTGTTAAACTATCTTTTAGCCTTTTGATATGATGATAGTTAAATGTGTGCACCTAGGATTTCATACAATTACATTTGTATTAAGCTCTTATTATAACTTGATTAAATTCACATGTTTGCATAAAGAGGTAAAGGACTGAGACATGCATAATGCTGCACTATTGGAGTGGGAAAGATAGAGATATTCACCTTCGAAGGGTCACTCTCCTCTTCCTGCCTCATTAAAAACAGCCCTATTAGCAGCGCTCCTTCAGAGCTGCCGACAGATGTGTGTGTGTGTGTGTTTTGGAGGCCTCTGGGCTGCCCAAGAATACATTAAACAGCCAAAGAAGCCCCCTCTCTTCTTCCTGACTGACTCCTGCTGGGACTACTTAGCATTTCTGGGGTGAAAACTTCTCCAGCAAGGTTGTCAAACACTATACGCAAATTACACCGCTGCTAAATTGCCCCTGTATATAGTTGTTTAACTTTTGTAGCCGCTAAAGTGTGTGTGTATGAAGACTCAATTCCCCCGATGCATTATGCGGGCAATGTCGCCGGAAGGGAGCGGAGTGATTTGTTAAAAAAATGTGAGAAAGAGACATACAAAGATACAAATCCCACAAGAGTCCAAAACAACTTTGACAATCGTTAGCTCATGAAAATGCGAGCAGTTTTTAATGTGTTTTTGGGTCACAGATGGTAAGAGGAAACACAAAAGTCTGTTTTCACACTCATTGTATTACGATCCAGGGAGAATTAAGTGAAAAGACCAAATGAAAGTGGATGAATGTGCTAAGTGCTAATGGCAGTGAGTTTGGTGTGGGGAGTGTCCTTGTTGGAGTTAATGAGTGAGGCTGATTGGTACATAATATCAGGCTAAATTCCATATAAAAAATACAATTAAATCCATTAGACCCGCTTTTCAACAAGTGGACAAGGATCCTAATAACTGTTCTCTGTAATAGCATAAATTATAGCCTATGATTCTGAATATCTACAATCAAATTCTATAATGGTTATTTGGATTACGCAATTTAGTAATAATAATAATTTACAATACGCATTTTCTCAATAAGAAACAAATTGCTGAATGTCTCTCCCACTTACATCTTTTATAACCAATAGAGCCTTTACATTTATATTTTCTAATAAAAAGGACATATTTTGTAACAAATACGGAATACTGAAATATTCAATTCATTCTTCATTAAGAACCCAAAGCATCAGGTTCAGAGTTTATATATACTGTAGATTTATATATAGATATTTTACCCCTTTTTAAAAATATGTTTCCTCATTCAAACAAACTTAACTGTTTTTTTGTTTGTTTGTTGATGCGGCCATCCATTAAAAGTCAACCAGGATTCTACCACTCCACTCATCAGAGGTGCCAATAGAATGACACCCATAGAAAATTACAGGGGAATTTAAGTGTGCTGGCTAATGGCATTGGCACAGACACTTTGCCAATACAGATTTAGCCCTGACTGGTGCAGTGGCCTGGGGTGCTGGTGCAGACTGACACTTCTCTTCTCTGTGTGTCCAGAGCTGAGATTGGCCTGTCCGTCAGCGGGACGACACCCAGACCATTACATGTGATCACAGGCTGCCCCCCTCCTGCTGATTTACCCCCTGTCCCACAGTGATGTACACTTTTACAACAGGCAGCCATGGTTGGTATCACCTCTGTAGTTACACCCTGTCCGGACTGTTAATGACGAAATGCCATATAAAACAAGCACAGAATGAGCACGTAGAACTGTATTTTCATGATTAATCAATGACCGTTTTCTTTTAGCAGTTGTAAAATTATCAGCAGTAGTACTGGTGAATGGTTGCAGTCAGGGATGTCAAGATTATTCAGGTCACAATATACTTAATAATATACTTAAAACAACTTAATCATGGCTATTTTAGAAGCAATTCATGTACAAAAAGTTTAAAGTTACATTTCATAAAGCTGGTCACAAACTTGAGAAACACTGTGTTAGACAATGAATGAAAAGAAATTGTGAATAATCTTTAAATTGTGTATTTTATTTCTCACAACAATTGTAACTATTTCTTAATCTATTAATCTAAATCCTTAAATAAGCAATTTTATATTTTAAAGAAAATAAAAACATTTTGATTGTCAATTTCAATAATAAAGATAGCACCCATCACTGATTGAGTCACATTTTACATGATCCAATCTGTATTTCCTTTGGGCAAAGTGTGACCACCTCTGACATGAGCGACATCGCCTAGAGCATGCTATTTAGGAACATTTGACCCCTTTGCAGCAGAGAAACACAAGAGTGAACCACCAGTGCCCTTGAACAAGGTTAGGGACCACCACTAATTACTCCTGAGGCCTTCTGATAGAAACATAAAGCTTGTTCCTACAGCAATAATCCACGCTGTATGCAGATCTAAGCAGATTCATAATAATAAAATGTCAGCATCACTGGGCACTGTTATCCTGTGATTTTTATTGTAGGCTTAAAGATGAAGAATATTGGGCAGCATTTTGTTCCAAGTTGAAAGCCTGAGGGTGACAGACTAGAAAGAGCAATGATTCCCCCATTTCTTAATCTGCTGTAATGTCAATGCGTAACCAATAGAAAAGATTCGAAAGGATTTATCGGGCCACTTTCCTTTGTTGTTGCCTTGTTTAAAAAAAGAGAAAGAAAAAAAAAACTGCCAAAAGTGTAACATAAAATTTAAGCTCTAATAAGCAGGCAGCTGCAGTAGTATTAGCCGGTTTAGTATCAGCTAGAGAGAAGGGGTAATGAATGTAGAAAGGGGAGACATATGAAATGCCGTTAATGTTAATTCTAATCACTTTTTGGCTATTAAGCACAAATTAGTGAAGGCGATGTTAAATGTCATGGTCTGTCCTGGGACTCGTATGTGAGAGGGTGCCTCCTCATTTACATACTTAAGATCCAACTTAATTCTCACAAGGGGCTGAAGGGAAATGGAGCCGTAAAAGCAATGACGATGACACGCAAGGCTCGGAGTAATAACCAGGAGACAACAAACCGGCAGCTAAAAG
This sequence comes from Rhinogobius similis, assembly GCA_019453435.1. Lineage (NCBI taxonomy): Eukaryota > Metazoa > Chordata > Actinopteri > Gobiiformes > Gobiidae > Rhinogobius > Rhinogobius similis. The sequence goes on along the minus strand of CM033626.1, from coordinate 18,688,492 downwards.
TCTTCATTGTTCATGCTCAAGGTTATTTTCCCCGACGTCGTTTCCGTGAATAATTCCACTCAAGCCTGTCCTCCCTCCGGCTTTTCGAAGGTTTGTGCTATTTAAGGCCAATCATGTCAATGTGGAAAAGAATTAATCCTGCTTAAAGTATATCTTACATGACTACAATATATGTTAAGATCCCTCATTCTGTCTGCTTTCAGTGTGGTAGGACTTATTGTAAATAATCATGTGCTGTGGATCAGAAGATGTTCATTGTCGAGTTCACTAAGGTAGTAAGGGCACGGGCAGGGCCGTTTCTTCTCTTGCGGGGGGCACTATGTCAAATGTGGTTGGAGGGCCCCAGTTGTCAAACTACTTGTTCCATGACATAGAACTATATAGCATATAAGGGGATGAATGTCCAACTGCAGAAGTGTATCCATGTCATGTAATGTAAAGAGATAGATGAATTAACCTCAGCGCACCGTCAAGGTCTCTATATTTGTGTTCACATTGCTCTAATGGCAGCCCACGGTCTTGGGGAATATCCTGTGCGTTTCTGCCTCCTCTGTGGCTATAGTTGACTGTGGGAGAGTAAATAACATTTGATATGCATAAACAGCCCCTTCCTATTCATTACTGTCAGAGCGTTGGAGTGCAGGAGGCGGAGGTCAGGCTGGAGAAACGCCTGTGGTAGCTGTCACTCCGCTGCACCCACGGCCCCTCTCTCTCTTTCCTCAACCTCCCCCCGCCCTCTCCCCTATTAGCACAGGCTCCGGGTCATAACCTTTCTGTGGCATTTTGCGATTCCACAACCCTTTGATTAGTGCAATATTTACATATTTCACAGTAGAGAGGGCGTTCTTGTGTCGCAGACACTTGAAGTGTTGTAAATGTGTTTGGCCTTTTGCCTGGGAAACGCGGAGGAGTCGGGGCTCTCTAGTGGTAAGTGTAGTCAGGGCTGGCTCACTGATGCACGCTCTCATGTGAGCTTTAAGTATATTTACCCCTCGGCCGCCCACGCCACTGCCATCTACATACACCACATACTAGTACCATTTGGACCCCTGTCCTCAGAGGGTTACAGAGGACAGTGCTAGATTATCAACTCTCTCAGCACTAAACGTGCTCTAAGGCCAATGATGGAGATGGACAATGGAGACGGTTTATGGGAAAAAGGTCGACTGGCTATACCTACTCACCCTATGGTTATGACACATGGTTCACAAGACAATAAAACTGGTGCCAGGACAATCAACAATGTGAAGGCTACATTTGTGTAAACTGACAGGCACATTATGCACGTTTTAAATGGATCCACAAAAGGGTTCACGCCACATGACAGAGTAGGCCTGTTAAATTAAGAAATAAGTTTGAACGAAATAGGCCTTCTCCAGTATGGGACTTCCATTTTCCAAATGATGCAACAGTTCTGTAGTGCAACTCACCTGCTATCCATCAAATCTGAGCCGGTTTGACGTTCAGTGTATTTTTCTCCTCAGTCACTCACTCAGTCAGTCAGTCCGTCACTCAGCGTCTGCGTGTGTGTGACAGAAAGCAGAGATGTCAGGGAACAGGTTTTGCGGGGAGCTCAGGGCCCATCACGTCAGCCTCGGGAGTGACTGATGAGGCTGCGGAGAGAGTGACGGGCAGCTCCAGTCTTACCTCAGCCTCCGGGCCTGCCTGGCATTAGCGTTATGTGCCATGTTCTCCAAGGGAACCTGTCATTCAGCCGTCACTCAAACAGACAGACAGATGGCGCACGTAGACACCGAACATGAAAGAGACTGGCAGAGTATAGCGCTGCAGCCCGCGCTCGAATCGGATCCCTAGGTGGTCCCCCGGTAGTTGAAGGGTGAGTTTCTCATCACTGTTGCCTTGGCAGCTCGGCTCAAACCGGCAGCAGCGGCCACACACGGACATCAAGGTGGCAACGAGCGCGCAGCACAACATCAAAGTCCTATCCATCAAACGGGTCACATACGAGAGGGAACAGTGAGAGGTACGGCGTGAGTCTGCTCTGTTTTTACCTTAGCCTCATCAATCACGGGTCGCACCTTTTTGTGGGTGTGGAATTTGATGTTGGATGACCAATCAGAGAGGGACACACCCGCTACACAAACAAATGACTGGATGAGTGACAGCAACCCATCGAAAATGTTGTTTTGAAGATGCACAATGTGAATATCGAGTGTATAGTTTATGGTGAAAACAGGTGATTAAAAACAAAATTAAAAAGTTATGTTGCAAACTTTCAAATAAGGGTATTATTTCTGCATTTGTGTAACTAATTTGACAGGCGTTTCACATTTATCAGATCACTAAACCTCAACTAATACATTTAAAGACATGTTTTAACCAATTTCTGTTGACATTTGGTCTGACTATCGTTTTCGGTATAAACATTTTTGTTAATACTGCCCATCTTTATTTGTACATACAGCTATTGTATTTTGTTGGCATGTATGCTCCTCTAGGCCTATTTTCTTTCTTTTCTATCAACCTATCTGGGGACTGCACGTGGATAGATATCCTTTTTTAGGGACAATCGACAAAGGGCAAGTCAATGTTTTATGTACATTGTCCCCGATAAACTAAACTAAATGAAACCTAAGCCTAAAACTAAAGTAAACTAAAGCTAAACATTTTTTGAAGATGTTTTGCCAACTGGACCTTGGCTTACTGCACTGCAATGATTATTTTATTTCAGGATTGACAAAAATATTTCATTTCATAAGATAGAACCCTCAAAATGAACCTCTGCCATTTCAAAAGAGAGATACAAATGCTGAACCTCTTTGCCACCTTTACCCTTTAATAAAGGCTGTCTGGGATTGATGGCATGTTTCTCTGATCGCCAAGCAACTGACAGACTAAACCACAGTAAGGGAAAAAAGTTTCACCTATCATTAAACTGAATCTACTTGGTCTTTTCAAAATCTACTGGCACCATGTAAACACCAGCATATTTTATTAAAGAAAAAACAACAATATAGCAAAGCCAAGTCGTGCCATTTTGCGTGTCTTTATTGTGGACATGACATTACATCTTTTTGAAATGATGTACAAAAAGTGTAACAGAACTGGCTCAGACGAGGTAGAGCTTTCACATCGGCTTGCTGGCTTGAAAAATGACACAGTATACAAGTAAAAGGAAAAAAAAAGTCACAACCCCCCCTCCAAAAAAACTAAATTTAACTGTCCTCTTATCCATTTCAAGAGTAATAAATACACCAACCAAACAACTTTTTGAATAATAATGTTCTCTAGGTAAATTAATCAAAAACAAATAAAAAACAATACAGACACAAATAATACAACTTAGAAGAAGGCATGAGAAAACCCAAGAGAAACGCAAACACCTGCCAGCCCCTGTGGGAGAGCAGCCAACTACCTACTGAAAAACTACAATTCAGCAACACTCGCAAAAATGAAGAACTGCATCTAGCATCATCAAAACCTCCATCAGTCTGTTAATAATCTATCCAAGCAAATAAAATGTCTAAATCAGAAATCACATTTACATTTAAGCCCAGTTGATTCATACCATAAATCTGATTGTGAATTTATGAAGAGAATTGAACCAGTGATTGCAATGATTTTTCTTCTAATAAACTTGGAAAATCTATATAAAAAAAACAAAAAAACAAAAAGGTTGACAGCTGCAGTAATAGACAGACAAATAATATATGGCCACCTTTCATTGGTTTTAAACTGATTTTGTTTGTTTTAATATGCAATTGAAAAGGTAAAATATCTGCCTTTTGCATAGAGATGTAACAGATTCATTAAAACTAAAATTTCAGTCAAGGTATGAAAAATGTGGGCTTTACTTCAGGTATTATAAGCGGCATGATTTGAAAAAAATAAAAAGACATTTAAAATTAATATTTTGCTATAGATGGGAGGAGTTAAAGCTAGTCTAAGTGCACTACAATCCCTTTTGGTTTTTCTACTGCTGTGTATAAAGGGTTTGGTAACAGTGGATTTCACATGTACAGATCTATATTACATACAGTTGCTCCTGAATCATAGTCTTTTTTAAGTCACACTTCGGAGTACAAATTCATAACTGAGGAGTTCGTCTTAAAGGGAATTCTGTACAACACTTGTATCCATACTACACTACCTCGAAGGCTAAGAGTATTTTCAAGTATTCTCACTACTACCCATATCTTCAATATACACACCTGTGTATTTTCATAGGCAAGCACACCTAACTGTATGCATAACTTAACAACCCACGTGTATAGCATGTTAGGAGTTTTTTAAAATAGCGCTTTGTCTTTGAACATATTGTCTTCCATTTTCTCCTCCTTCATAAATGGACATGGCTTTTTCAAAATTGGCAAACAAAGAAGCAAACAACTTGCAGGTAATTCCTTTTTTACTGCCGGACAAAATAATATGAAAAGACAAAATAGGGATTGGAGGAAAGAGGTAGGCTAGTATCTGAAGCATCTAATGCGAGACACTACATAGAAGTTAGTCAACCTCGAATACATTGTAAGGAGTTAAAATAATGCACACATTTACATACACACTTGAGTTAAGGCTGTGATGGCTCTACATTACTATAATACATTTTCTTTCAACGTACTAGAAGCATGACTTTTGACCCTTCTGTGACCTTCGAGCTCCTTTTCAAATTTGGAAATAATCAGTAGTACCAACATCTGATTTGCATTTTTTTTGCAATGTTACTGCAGAAATTTTCAAAACGGCCAGTCACACAAGGCTTAATGACTAATTATAATATTGTCTTTAGGGTTATTCTAGTACCAGCACTTTCACCTCAGTGTTACAGCAGTTCAAATGAAAATATTCATGGACTAATAATAACCGTACCATAAAATCTTTTGCAAAAACAAAAGGTGGAGCTTTCAGTCAGACAAACTGGCATCTTGAGGTCACCACTTTGGAGTCGCATTAATTCCATAATATGCAAGAGTTACGAAGCCAAACTACCTACGTTCGGTTCTCCTTTCCTCCTAAACGGCTAGTAATTGAGCGACCATAAAAACCCGATGCTCATTTATACTGGCTATTAAAAACGTACAGTCTTTTTAATGAGCACTAAAGAGGACGCCCCCATTAGTGCGCACTTCTTTTTCTCTCTCTTTTATCCAAGCACTTCCTCTAATCATCGCAGCTTCCAAGTGGTCACTGCACTCCTAGACGCTGGAGTGGGGAGGGCACAAACATGCAGACAGTAGGCAAATATCCAATTTGATTATGTTGAAACAAAAAACAAAGGCAGGGCCAGTTCACTACAGATGAAGGGCGCTTTCTTTTACTCGAGCCTGGGTCACTTGATTGGTATCCGAAGCAACACACGCTCTGGTACAATAAGGATAAAAAGAAGGGGGCAGCAATGCAATGTCCAAAACAAAACAAAAATCCACGTTGACAATGGACACCTTGTAACCAGTTCCTCCAAAATGTCAGCAGAGGTATCCATTTTGAATGATGGGGCTTCTATCTGTAAAGGTGATGTAAACAACCCGTCAGCACTTCATTATTCAAACTATAGGTCCTCTTTAAGACAAGACAAGTCCTTTTTTAAAGTAAAATATTCAAAATAAATCCATTTGTCATCCCGACCTAAAATCTGCTCCACAACATTCAAAAATCCATATCATTGAGGGTATATCTTCCCAAGTCAGTATTTCCACAATTGCCTATTCACATCCTCTCTCTATAATGAGCTCTCATTGCTGCTGTGGTCTCCGGACAGGCTTTGAAGCCAGGCCTCCGTGCTCTGCTTGGTCCACTCGTGGCGCCTTGGTTTCTGGACACTGGCTGTTGTCAAAGGGCATGTGGTGGACACTCTGGACGTGTGTCTTTAGGTTCCCTTTCTGAGATGCTCGGTATGGGCAGAGCTGGCAGCTGAATGGCCTCTCCCCTGGTGGACAAGGACAACAAGAGTCACAATTGTGTACAAGGCAAACGGGGGTTTGTGCTGCATTCATGTGATGCACTTAGTTTGAAGAACAGATCTGTCTATTATGTGAATGGCAAACACAAATAAATGAATAATAATGTCATATTCAGGTGCATATACAGAAATGTTAATAAATGATCCATGTCAAATAAAACTGTGATATATCCACAATATGTGAGTATTGTATAAAAAAAAAATCTGTTGATCGTAACAATTTAAATTTAATTTAAACGATTTAAAATAAGTTTAAAATTCAGTAAACACATTTCAAACATTTTATTTTAGTTCTGTTTATTTACAGTTTAACAATCATCTGTATTTTATGTTGTGATAATCTGCCTCTGTAAATGATTTACTGACTAATTTTACTCTTTACTATGTACAATAAAACTACATGCATCCAAGAAGCACATGAAGGCAGCATTGAAAAGCAGTAAACACACAGCAGAGCAAAGTAATGCAAAGAGAGAAAGAGAGGAATGGTACAAAGACTAACAAACATTAGCTAAGACACATGACTGTGTTCATGTACAAGTAGGAAAACATTATGCAGGTCAAAACGCACCTCTCACAATTCATTTTCCACACCTAATTTCACTTAAGACATTAACTGGGCTCGTCTACTCTGACCCAGATGGACGGGCTGCTCTCTCTCCCCTTTTCTGATGCTGCCATCTGGAGAAAAGCAACAGTCCTACTTTTTACTATGTGTATTTTTCTCAATCAGCCCTCGCACCCCCCATATACCACCCTATACTCTTGGCAGTCCCTCCTTTAATTAGACTGACCTACAATGGCATAGACACCTCTGCAGCAAAAAAGGCAAGAATAATAAAATATAAGCAACACACACCTGAACAAAACAAATGAGATTGCCATTTAATTGCACCTAATTATCATTTTGATAAATGGAAGAATATCAAAGCGGGAAAACAAATGACTCCCCGTGCCCCTCCCGCACCCTGCTCCCAGTAGAAGAAACAGGGAAATATAGCTGTTATCATACATCATCAGAAAAAAAACATAGAGAAGAGGGAGATGGGGGGTGTGAGGTGGAGAGAGAGATAAAAACAAAAAAAGGTATAATTAATCATACAAAAATCTAAAATAGTTGGAAAGATGGCGTGAGGTTTGCTACGTGAGAAGAAACTTATAGAAGAAGACCCTGTCCTGGAGGAAACATGGCTGACGGCACTGCAGCACTACATTATACTAAAGGTTATCGTCGCCGTAAAGCAGCATCAACACTACATCTAATTGGACTTGTGCGCTGCGCCTCGTCCCATCATTCATAGAGTGAGGTGAATCTACGTCCATGCATGTGTGTGATTAATTAAGATGGAGGAGCAGCGTGTGCGAGCCAACTCAACACCAGTGTCAAAGCAGTGCAAATTTACTCCAGAGTTACCTCCATGCCTTATTTCAGCTATTTGACATACTTGAAAATAACAATGGGTGACAAGATAGAGTAATAACTACTGTATCTTATATACTTGTCCAATTGCAATGGTTCATACGTTTTGAAAATATGAATTAATTTCTAATGAAAACTCACAGCAGAACTGCTCAATTAATCATAGTAGAAATTAAGATGTATTCAATCAAAAAGGCAGCAGTTATGTTATAGAATTTTCTCTGCAAACAACTGAATATCATGTGTTTTTAGTTTAGATCACTACAAACATGAACTGTATGTCGTTCTCTTAAACTGTTACGAGTACCTGTTCTTTGTTCCTGGATCTTTGCTCTTTCAAATAAGCACTCCTGATCAGAAAACATAAATGACAACTCTAATCGCATATGCAAACAAATATATATATATATATATATATATATATATATATATATATATATATATATATATATATATGAAATTCGTATTCATTATAACAATGCTTGTGAAAATGGCTTTATTAGAGAAGTACTTAACAGTTGTTTTCTGCTTGATTCAAATTCTACCGATTGCGAAGTGTGTCGGCAAGTTCAGAATCCTTCATAATACATTGTTTCACACAAACTCTGGCGTTCCTTTCACCATAATGTATCTAACATGTGCAGTGCAGGGTTGAAACTCAGGCAGTAGACTGGAGAGTCTTGGTGTCAGGTGTGGTTTGATCCCGCAAAAACAATTCAGATGTGAGAATGCCAGGTGTTAATACCAGGTGTGGAGTTTGCTGCATGTGCCTAATAGAAAAACAGGTGAAGGGGGTGTAGAAGAGACACACACATAGAGACAGAGGCATGCCAAGGCGAGAAAATAATCATCAGAAAACATGCACAAAAAAAAACAAAAACAAGGGGAAGCCATGAGGGTGCCCAGTGATCAAAGGCGTAGTGCCACATACTTGTTTGGGAGCTTCAGAAGCGGTGGCGTGAGTGGCGTCAGTGCCTCTGTGGAGTCCGTTAAAATCAAACCCAACTGCGAAGGGGGGTGAGGTAGGGGGTGAGGAGGAGGAGGGAGGAAGGGAGGGAGGGAGGAGGGCATTTGGTTAAAAGCTCTAGCACAACAAGACAAGCACTTTTGATTGTTTTTCATTCAATTTCTTCCCCCAACCACCAGCAAAGCAGCCACCAGCGAACTAGCAAACCCCCCTGGCCCTGTTTTCACCAAATCGTGTGTCAGGGAGGGGGGTTAGGCTGGCAGTGATGAAGATGATGATGGTGGGGATGATGATGATGATGCAACCTGGTGGAGGCAAGTCAGTGATTTAATATGACGCATGTTAATAGGGGGCCTCGGGGTGCGTGGCCTTTTCCGCATGTGCACGTCCACGGCACGGACAAGAGCCGGTGACAACAGTAATTACAGATTTAGTTGGCAGAGGTTCGGCTGTGTATGTGTTTACTATAAGGCTGAAGGGGTAGTGCTGGTGTGGAAGGGGGTTAGCTAGCTTAGCACTGCATCACTTACCATTTGGCCTCTGTCACTTAGAATCACAGGCTGTGCCACATATCATTCACACTCTCTATAAAGAAGCTACTTATCTCGGTGTCTAGTGTGATCACTGCCAGCCCGGGTGATGGACATGACAGTAACAGCAGAGGCAAGACTCGGAGGAAGGAGGGAAGTAACCAAAGGAATAGGCCATTAGGGCAGGGATTGAGAAGAGTAGACAATAAGATCAAGCTGAAGTGGGTAGTAATTGGTTAATTTAGTAACTTTTCAAAAAGTTTAAATCACTGTAACTAATGCAATATACATTTAATTAATTGTGACAACAGAACCCAATACTTTTACAGTTTTCCTTTTGTAATTGTTCTATTTTTTTTTAATTTATTTATTTATGTTATGACTTTGTATACTTTACAAGAACACTTTACTTTCTGAGAGAACGTTTCTAAAGTGTTAGTGTAAGTGTAGTTTAAATTTTAATCATTTACCAAATTTGAGTTGGGAGATCATGCTAGTCATTAGCGTGACTATATTTTAAATTTTTATAAAGTTTCATTTTGATAAAGACACCTGCCATAGTCACCAAACACATTCAATATTACATTAAAATCAGTTGGCCTAAATGTTTCTCTGCATTTATCATTTTGTTTGGGTTCATCAACAGTTGAATCTTCTGTTTTCACAAACTTTGAAGTCATAATTTACTTAAAATATACATGTTTATAGATAAAATATATGTTTAGCATGTTAGATGTAGTTTATACACGTACATGCTGTCGTAGTAAGAGACCAACGTTTGTGCGCTTGTGCAGAAGCATCTGGTAATGCACAGATTAAATTCTGACGCAAACTGTACAATGACTCAAATTGGGAATCACAAATCACATAGACATTGGTTGAATACACAAACTGATCCATAAAGCTCAGCACATGATCGGCTGTGAGGTGGAGACATTTGTCACAGTGACATGAGGACACTGGACAAACTGGTCTCCATCAAGGACACGCCTGCTCACCCAATTCAATACTACATTTCTTACCATGGTCTGTAAACTGTACAACAACTCACCCTTATGTAATCAATAACCTTATGTCATGTCAAAGCTTCATTTTCATCTGTGCACTGTATTTTTTACTATTTTGAACTTTTTAACTATTTTGTCCCCTCATTTTTATTATGGAATGTGTATGAACTAGTGTGGATCAATAACGTCTGTCTAAGTCTCAGTACTTTTATGCTTTTATATTTATTTTAAAATTATAATATTTTAAATGATTATACTTTGGTTCAATTTGGTACAACTTTATCCATGTCTGAAGTCAGGGGAGATGTCTAAATGAAGCTGTTTGGTGAATGGCACAGGGACACATGCAAATGGATTCCTGAGGTTGGCACAGACAAATGCAGTTCTGCTTCATTAGAATGCGCAATTCCGTCTCTCTAATTGACATGTGATTAATAATGTATACAATTTGTCACAGGTCAGTATCCGGAGCAAATCATGTTTCAGTTTAAAAAATAGAGACAGCTGCCCAGCCCAGGGCGGGGAAGGACTCCCAGACTGGCTGTCACACTCAAGTGAACAAAAAGATCGGTTTTGATTTATTTAGGAAAAGGCTGGGAATAAGCAGACATATAGAGGGTTTGATGATGAAATATTGTGGCAAATGTGAATCCCCCATGCATATTTTCTCTATATCTCATGTGCATGTTTCTGGGTGGATTAATGGCTGCAGGGGAGACGCTACGTGTTCACAGGTGGCATGTGAAGAGTGGCTGTTCGAGAAATGTCTCAGAAAAACATTCATAACAAGTAAGTGGTGCAACTTTGGACGTTTTCAGAAACGTGCTGTACTTTTTGGAGTGGATACGGTAATTTTTTTTGAGTCTTGTGTGTGTGTTTACCTGTGTGGGACCTCATGTGAGTGCGCAGGTGGCTTGGCTGACTGAAGCTCTTTCCACACTCATGACAGAAGTATTGTCCTTGTCGCATTAGAGATCGCAGCATCCCTGAAAGCAGAAAACAGACAATGACCAAAATTACAGACAGCAATTAGAATCAGAATGGCTGAACTGCACAAAAACTATGTGGATCAAAATAACTGAACTTTAATTGACAGTAGTCCACTGTAGTAGCCCACCAATGCATGTGGTTCAAACTGAATGAAGACATAAAGGGCGCAATGGTTGAACGGGTGGGCAGTGGCAGAGGCTGGAGAGCATCAGTAGTGGACTAGTGCCGGCATCATTAGTATGTCTAATGTGTCATTATGAGCGGGCCGCTCCGGGGGCTGGGCTGCAGCTGTCACACAGCATCATCTCAGAGGCTGACAGCCAGACACATGCAGCACACACACACGCTGCATAAATTACAGGCAATTAAAACGCTCTGGCTGTGATGTGCCCGCTCCGCTGCCCGCATGTCACATGTCAGGTGAGTGCACGTGGACGCTTCTGCCGCGCCGTGTTTGGTCCAGAGGAGAAATTGAGGCATGGACTGTGGCGCAAACACTGCTGCTGTAGTGAAGCCACTTTAGCATCAGAGGCAACAGGCCGTTAAAGAAAGTAGAGCTTTTTGTTTTAAGGCTCAAAATAATTGTTAATTATACAGACAAGAAATCAAGAAAGTTATAAGTTTGTTTCAAGATGTATTATATTCATGAATAAAGCAGGATTAACTTTAAATTCAAAAACATCCAAAGAAAAGTGTAATTGTGCTACTTTTTGGTAAACAAAACTAAATGTCCTAATGGCCTAACTTTCATGGTTACTTTAGGGCCAACTTAACAACCAAAAGAAAGTATGGCAAACCCAACCAACTTCTGACTAATACAGCTAATGAGAGTTCTGAAAGTATAATGAGGCACTTTAAAAAAAAATGCCACCAGAAAATTAATTGTTAAGGGATGTGAAGCCTAAATGCAGTCGGAAAAGCAGATGCTAATTGGGCAAAAGCAAACATTTAGCTTAAACCCACTTTAACACAACTATTCAATCACTCAACAGAAATATGGACTTTGTGTTAATGACACAGTAAGAGCAAAGAAAGAGCAAACTGTAGATGTGTGTCTCTATGACCTCTGCAGCTGATGGATAATCAGCCTGAAGGCACAACATTAGTCCGACATTCACCTGGGCAGAGCCTCAGTCATGTGAAAAGACGTGGGTGAAGAGTGGCTCGCTTTAGTGGGACAAAGTGATTCAAGGAGGACTCTACTGCGGCGGAGGTGACAGCGAGTGTGTCTGGCATCTCCACTCCTGGCCTCTGGATACACTCCCTATCCTGCAGTCTGCCAGACCTTCTCACCGAGGAACTAATGAAAGACAAGACAGAGCGGGATGCAAAATACAGGCGGACACACGCACCCTACACAGATTACCGAGAGAGGGAGAAAGACACTCAAAAAAGGTCACTTTATAGCCTTTGACTCAAAGGGCTGCGGCGGGTAGTGACGATATGCGCCTGGACGGGTGACAGCGATGTCAGCGCCTGCTCTGAGGCTGTTGTTTCTGACCCCTGGCTCCACACAGCCCCACTTGACCTCAGACGCACAAGCGAAAATGGGCAAATAATACTGATGTTTGGTAATGACCATTTCCAAAGCAGCTGGTGGGGTAATTATTCTGTCTCATCTCTCTTTTTTCCTCTTATGCTGCCTCTCTGTGTGCCTCGCCGCGCTCCATTCGCATCTGCGCGAGTCTCTCATCAGCAGAGCCGTGACCCAAACTGTTTGTGACAGCTTTCTGGGAGAGTACAGCTACAGTCTATGCCTCGCAGACCTGAGAGTAGCAAAGGTTCTCTCACATCTTTCACAGGAGAAAAAATACACACACATTGCATTCAAATACCAGGGCGCATATGGACTCACAACTACACACGCGAGCTGCCCCAGATACAGCCTTTTAGCATGGCTCACAAACCTGCATGTGGCACTGTTTAGATTATTCAAAGTGCTGTCAGAACATAGGAACAAACGTGTCTGTCAATCTTGCACTGCCAGATGGTGAGTTCGAGTGAGAGCCGACAGTCTGCTCAGGAGGCTAATAGTGTTATATGTGGATGTGTAATTGCAGGTGTCTTGTCCTAGTTTAGTCTGTCAGGTCTAGTCAATGTTGTTCATAACAGCTTGAATCAAGAGACCTCTGTAAATGTGATATTTTTCTCATAAGCTTTTATCCCGTAGTCCTTTCCTTAGTGTACAAAAGGGTTTTTATTGCCTAAGTGAGTGTAATTTACTTTATGATTCAGTGTTGATCTACTCAACCTTTTTCCCTATAACAGAAAACAAAAAACTGTGGGTTCTGCCAACAATGTCCGATCTAGTTCTAGTGCCAACACTTGGAAGTGCAAGTGATTGTTTTTAGAGTTCAAACTGCAGTTTCTTATTCCACCCCTTGAGGGCAGCAGCTTATTATTATATACAATATTCTGTAATATATACAGTATATAAGACAAGTGTACATATAAGAGATTTTTGTTTTACTGTGATTGAAAGCTTCATCTGTTATACCAAAATTGTATTAAAAATGTCTTTACTTTGTGCTTTTAAAATGTAAGCATGAGGGGAAAACTACATCTAACACTTTTTTGTACAAATACATTGGTGGTGATTAGGAAGTGTTTCGTTTTTTGTTTTTTTTAGTTATTGAGGAAGTTGAGGATTACTAGATTATACAATTAGAGACCCTATATGTGCCCTTCAAAATCATTGATTTGTGTAATGTAAAATGTATTGTTACCTGTGGGATCTAACATGGCATTGGTTGCTCCCCAGCGGTGATAGAGCGCTGCCAGTTCATGTGGGCTGTAGTTCTTGAGAAAGCTGAGGACATCTGCCGGCATCTCAGCAGCAGCAGCCTCTGACACGGACTCCTGCCTGACCTCTTTGTGACCTTCTGAAGGCAAAGCAGCAGACGAATGGTTCTGCAGTGCTCCTCCTTGGACCTGTGCAGATAAGTAACTGTGTGTTGAGCTGTGGGTGATAGCACTAGGCCTTGTGGCATTAGCTCGACTTTGGCTATTAGAGCTGGATACGGGCTGGTGATGGGACCCTCTTGCTCTGTTGTAGTCTGCTAGTGCATGTTTACTAACAATATACCCTAGCCCCTCCTGAGGCATCACATAGCGTTCATTTGTCCGTGGGGCCTGAGTGGAGCTAGTACCAGATTTTGAAGAGCGCAATGAGGAGTTTGCACTTTTCTCCAAAGATGAAGAGGAGGATGTTCGAGGGTAACTATTATCTACTTTAGGTTTAAAATAAGACTGATGACTCTGATCTGGTGTGGACCTTATGTTGCTGGTGCTGCCCCCTTGTGGACGTATAGGAGGCCGACCACTTTGGCTTGACACCGTTTTCTTAGAAAAGGCAGATGTTGAAGATGAGGGCAGAGAGGAGTTGCTGCTGGGTCTGCTTTTCTTAATTGGTTCGTTTGAATTATTTGGTGGTTGGGTACGTTTTGATCTTGACAGTGGAGTCAAAGGTGGGCACTCCTTTCCTTCCAGAACAGGGGGTGGACCTGTGCGCCTCCTCCAGGACAGTGAGTTCTCTTTGGAGCTTTTTGGGGTGTTTTTGGGGGCCCATTTGGGAGCTAGACTTGAGCTGTTACTGTTGATGCGGTGTGCCACTGTCTGGTGCATCCACAGGACTTCAGGGTAACGGGTGGAGTGAGAGCAGAAGGAGCACTTGTGGCTGGGTAGGTTCTTCCTGTCCATCGCCATTGTGCTTGTACCCCTATGTTCGCCTGTTCTAACACACAGATCTACTGGCATTGAGCTTGGGTCGAACGGAGAGGGATCCAGGGAAAGGTCAGAGGAAGAGGAAACAGAGTTGTTCATGCCATGAAGAAGAGTTTTCTTTAGTTTAGAGAAGCCGCTGGGGGTCCCTCGGTCAGAGCTGGAGCTCGGGCTGGGGCTGTTGTCATGGGAACCCGGGTGTTGAATACGAAGGTGAGTCTTGTAAGCGCTGGACTCAGTAGTTACGAAATCACACAGGCTGCAGACGAAGGGCTTCACATCTGTGGGAAAGAGAAATCACAACAGAAAGGTCAGAGACTGCAGAGAAAGGAGTGCACAGAGCTCCTGCTGCTACAGCCAAAAGTCAGAGCTCATTACTTCACTGCCATGTGTCTTCATCTCGCTCTGTCATCCGGGGATTGTTCCCCTGAATCACCACCAGGTAGCAGCATCAAACAAGATTACATTTCAGTCATACATGCTCTCTGTACTGAAGAAAACACTAAACCAACACTTTTGTATTTTAGAACTGAGTGATAAACAATGTCAGAATATATATTTAGAGAAATTTTACACAATCTTTAATAGTAAAGCCCTCTCTAGGAAAATGGGTAATTTAGGATTGCAGCAAAATTATATTATTAAGTAAGATAAAGGTACTGTTACGTGCCAATAATTATATAAAAACATCAGTAATATCATCTTCCAACAGGATTCAGACTACAACAGTAAATAATACATTTAAATCTCTTCTGATGTAGGTACACACAATGTCCACAAGATGGCATACATGACCTGTTTTAACTTGTGAAGTTGTTGAGTTAAATCTCTGCAAAGATAATGGCTACAATAACAGAAGTTCTATTAGTAGAAAATGAAATAAGTATAATAATGGTGAAAGAATTGACATATAAATGTATCATATAATCTAATATTAGAAGGATTATTACAGCCTCCGCATTTGTGTCTCTTCCACCAACAGTAGTAACCTAACATCTGTTTCTTATTTGGCTTTTCTGTTGGCAACACTCGCAGCTCAGACCACCAAGGTCAGGTTCTGTTCAGCAAGTCTAAACGGTCTTGTTTATGAAAATGGCTTATTCTAATAAACATTAAAGAAGTATATAGAAATATGAAACATTATGTCCTTAAATATAATCAATGACTAAATTAATGACAGCTTTTTTTGCCAGAAAAAAGCGCCATTCTGTTTTATTAGAGATAATGAACATACTAGAGATAAGAATGTTTCCAATAGCATAGCGTGGGATATTTAGGACTAGCATCTCTGTCCTCTGATTGTCTTTTCCCTGTTGCCTGCATTTCAATCCACTGGGAGGGGACTATAAATAACCAATCCTTTCGACATCAGTCTGCCTGACTCCCTCACTGCTAAGAAGGGATGAGAGACAAGTAAGGTGTCCCACAAAATAACCTTAAAGAGACAGTCTATAATCATTACTACACTTATGCTTGATTGAAAATATACTGATTTTATACTTGATAACATCTTTTAAATCAAAGTTTAGTCTTTCTTTGATTTCATTATTGTTATGGGAAATACATAAGATACTACAAACAAAACCAATTTTGTTGACCTTAAACATATGGACATATTTTTTTCTTAGCAGTGACAAAAAAGGAGCAAAAAGCATATTCACACAGAGATAAGGGGGGTGCGGGGAGTTTCCTGAGACAGGAAGACCTGAAATAGCACACAGCTCGATCAGGCCTGAAGAAATGCTGTGGCTATTTTTGAAAGTCTCTACTAACAGGGAAGAGTGGAAACAATCACTTCTGTACTGTATCCTGGTCTGGTACAGTAAGTGTAGCTCCAGTAGTTGAAAACCAAAGGATAAGAAAAGAATTAACACTTCATAAAGAGCCCTCTGTTCTTTTGTGTTAATTACACAGCTGGTTATGACCTCGCATGGCTAGCCTTTTTGTTTTGCTCGGCTGTGTTTATTGGTTGTGGAGGTGAAAAAATGAAAAGCATTCCAAAAATGCACTGTGCTGACAAGTCATTGAAAAGACAAGTTTAATTTAACAACAAATCCCCCAATAGTTCTAAGACTATATGATCAGGATGAAAAGCAGACTTGTAAAGATAGTTCCAGTTAACACTTAGTTTATTGACTCTTTGATCCTGTTTGCTTTAAGGAGGATAAAAGAGCAGAAATCAAATGTAATTCCAATGTTCTACCACACGAGGGCCCTTGTTCACGCAGCTATAAGTCTGGACCCACACAAAGCACATTTTATGAACAGATGTTTACTACAGAGACAAAGTGAGAGGTCCCGAGTGGGAGTCCTGGAAAGTGCCAGTCATTTCACTGTGAGAAATCAAAGAGACTGTTTGCCAGAAAAGTGCATTTGTGATCGTAGAGTTAATTAACCAGACAAATGTAATTATACAATGGGACAATGATCAAGATTTTAAAATATGTATAGCACTCTAATTATGATAATGTAGGCCATTAACAATACAACAAGAAAACCTCCCTGCCACAATATGATATAGTACATGCTCCATTGACCGATATTTTCGTTTCTAATTTTTAATAGCTAATAACTTTTATATTTCAAGTTTTGTATATGGTTTACAGAGATTATTTATTTTGTACATTCAGACTTTTTAAAGAACTTAATCAAATACAGGCTGAAATATTGTGACTGAAGTCTTCTAGATGGAGAATATTTACATATTTTGATTTAATAATGCATTGTCTTTGTTATAACATATATTTCTGTATGTGTTTTAGAGTCTCTATAGTCCAGATAACAATTAAGATTAACAAAATAAAACTATGGATATTTTTATAGCCTTCACAATTAGTTGTTGCAGCCCTAGTTTTGTAGTTAATCCCAGGTTAACAGACTGTTTTACTGACTCACCTGTTATCTCTCCAGCATTAGCAGAGCCCATTTCAGAGGCCTCTTGTCCCAGTGCTGAGGCTGGAGGAGAGTCCCCATATCCCGGAGTGTTGGGTCGACTTGGAGACCCTGAATCTGGATCACTATTGGAGCCATAACGGTCTTGTTTCGTGGTGCTGTCTTTTCCTCCTGATGCCCTGCCACCTCTGTCCTTGCTGTGGACCTTCTGGTGGAGAATCATCTGGTGGCGACTGCGGAACACCTTCCCACACTCAAAGCACTCGTTGGTCTTGGAAGGAGCCGGGGACTGGGAGGGTCGTTTCCGGTCTTGACGAGATGCGGGTCTGTACTCTGAGTCGCTGAGGCTCTCTGGAGTTCTCTCCCCTGAAGAGGTTTGACTGCCCTGCCCGGAGCTGCTGCGTCTGCCAGGGCCTTTCTTCTGCTGACCCTGTAGCACGTACCGACTGCTCTCTTTTTCAAACACCACAGCAGCCGAACCCAAAGACTCCTCTGCATTATTTCCTCCTCCGTTAGATGTCTTGTAACTGGGCTCCACAGGTTCCACCACCTTCCCTTTCGTGGCTAACTGCCAAGCCTGGTAGCTACAAACAGGATCGAGTTCTGGGATCCTCTGACCCAACACCTTCTCCTCACTTTCCTCCACTTCATTTTGTGTATTTCCCTCTAAAGGTTTTAGACTTAAGTAGTCAAGGAGACATTTCTTAGCAGCAGGAGGATCCTCTTCACAAGGCCTGCATTGGCTTTGGGATTTCTTGCCATAACTAAAACTGTGAACTTTATCATGCGCCCGCAGGCTTTCTTTAGTATGGAAGATGTTACCACATTTGGAGCACATTTGATAGATAGATGTGATAGAGGAGATGATTTCAGGGTCTTGTGCCACGTCGTTGATGGTGGCAGGATGCTCCGCAGAGTCGGCTCTGGATCGCGACCTGGATTTTGTGTTGTGAGTTTTCATGTGAGACTTGAGGAACCAGGCCTCACGAAACCGCCGTCCACAGATTCTGCAGCAGTGGTCGAAAATTCCAGCGTGTTTTTTCATATGCGACTTTAGGAACCAGGCCTGGGTAAAGACTTGACCACAGGTCTCACATGGGAAGCTGCCATCATCTTGAGACGGCGCTGCATCTGGTTCAGACAAGGCCTCCTCCTTCACAACAGTCTCTTCTTCTGTATCCGCTGTAATGTGAACTTTCTCTATGTGGCTTAGCAGTTGGTCTTCCCTCTGTGCTTCAAAACCGCACAGGCGACAGCAAAAAGGCCGCTGGTCCGAGGCTGATTTTTCTCTTTTCAAACTTCTTACTGGCAACTTCCTACGGCTCTCCTCTGTCGAGTTGCCATTGATCATTTTGTTACACGCTGAACTACTTTTAGTCGGGCTTGTTCCTCCATCAAGCCCCTCTGAAACACTCATCTCCTCCTCATCCCCCCCATCGTCCTCGTTGGAATGGTGCGTAGACAGAGTCCCGAGATTGTGGCTGCGGATGTGCACTTTGAGGTTGCCCTTCTGGGATGCCCTGTGGTCGCAGTAGGGGCACTTGTAGGGTCGTGCACCCGTATGCCGCCTCATATGCTGGGACAGAGAACTGAGGAAGGGGAAACTGCGTCCACACACGTTGCAGTTGAATGAACCGGAGCCTTTTTCATTGGTGCCATCGTCACTTTCAGGAATGGCTTTTTCGTCCACTATCTTCTTGCTCTCTGTTTCCATCACTTCCGCACAGTTTCGGGAGTTTTTAAGAGAGGACATCTTTTTGGCCTTTTTCAAGCTCAAATTGCAATCTACTGTTATCTGCAGCTCATCTAGCAATGTCCGGGGCACCGCTAAATGTCATACAGTGCTCCACATTTAATTTAGGTGCAATTAGCACAATTAGCAACTTGTTTGAAAGCCATTCAAGTCTTCATTGTGTCAGAATTAATTTTAAATTACATCCACATCTTCTCCTCCTGATCACAAAAGGACTCTGTGGCAAGAGCAGCACGTGTTTATCCACCTGACAATAAAAACAAGGAAGATAAAGGTTAGTTTTGACATCAAACAACTGCTCAAACATCTCATAATCAAAGTGAAACTCCATTTTGTTTTTAGTATGTCAATTTAAGTAATTCCCATATCAACTTTATGAGATCCTTAATAATGATTCAGACCCTTTATGGACTCAAAACATAATATTAAAATAATTTTGTAATTAAGGTGAGAACTTAGAACTGAACTACTAAAATTGATTTTAGTAGTAGTACTAATTGTGAAACTAACTCGAGACTTGACCTTTTGATTGCCCATTTATAAAAGACATATAGCTCATTCCTCTCCATGGTATGTGTTCATCATGCATTCAAAGTTCTTGCGTCTACGACTACACATGTGCTTGTGGAAGAGGCAGAGCCATGCACAACGACACACTGGCTGAGTCGACACTTTACACAATTAGGGTGAGGGGGGGTGTATGTGGAGAGGAGGAGGGGAAGAGGGGAGGGAGGTGCATTCACATCAGCAAGATCAGCACTGCCACCATATTCCCTCCTACAGTGATGGCCCCTGCACTCGCCTCTACAGACACTATCACATGACAGGGATCTTAAGTGCACAACAGGAAGTGGCTCTGAGACAGTTTGCTCTGTTTCTTAAAGCGTAGCCGAATGAGGTCACCGACATTCAACGACAAAACAGAAAGAAAAAAAAAATGAAGGAAGTTGCATTTTTGATAGAGTGTGGTATATGCAGGTGTCACAAATGTTTAAAGTATGTTTAAAACTGTAATTGTTTAAGTAGTTTCATTTGAGAAACAGAATCAGAATCAGAATCAGAATCAGAAATTGTTTATTGCCATTGTCAGTGAAATTCACAAACGTAGGAACTTGCTTCGGCGTAGGTGCAGGCTTTGAAGGTTGTGTTTTTGTTTTGTTTTTTTAAATAAATACATTGTTTATTTTCTGCAAGAGTCTAAAAATTGTTAATGGACATGTTTGTGGAGAAAAGAAAATCATGTCTCCACCTGAATAATTCATATATAATATTCAAATTGATTGGCATGCCCCTGGATATATCCTGCCTGCCTTCTGTTAACAGAAAAAAGCGGATGTCTTAAATTATGTATTGATGTAGATCTTAATCTCTTTACATGAAGCACTTAGAGAGTAAACCACATCTTTATTCTTTCCTCCTTGTCAGGTCAGTCAGCTCATTAAAACATCCGAGTATACGTGTGTTCCATATTTGTTGGCACATTTTCAAGAACAAACTTCACAGCAGCCGCTACAGTGGAAAGCCATCACCATCAAAGCCTTGAAACATAAAAGGAGATTTAGCTGGGAAAGTGTAGTATTAATTTCAGCTGATGAGAATGCCTGAAACCGTGGTCTACGTGAAATGTGACTGACAGCATTATTACAGGCTATTATATAAAGTGCCAAGGCCCATAAGCTGAGTTACTGCCAGCGTATAATTATAACTGGATAATTGATCATAATCAGAGGAGGATAAGGTGGTGGAGGAGGGAGGCTAGTGCAAGAACAATCATATGTCTTAAACTCTGGGACTGGAAATGACTACCCTGAACCTATCTGTCCACTGATGATTTACACTATTGAAATCAGCCGGGACTTTCTGGAGTGCTTAGTAAGATATGGCAAGCGAGGCACTTCTCAAGCCAGAAGTGCGATTTTGACAGATATCACACTGAAAGGAACTCAACTATAAGGTACTATTACACTGTCTTGATAAAGCCAAGTTTGAAACTATTTTGACTGTGTCCTTCATAATGGTAATATGCTTAATTGAGATCGGTACAATATTATCACGTTTGTCTTAGCATGTGAGGAAATTATGGAATAAGGTTATTTCTTAATCTAAATGTCAGTCAGTGGCAGCATGATATGGTTCTGTTTATAGAAACATGGGAACGCACTACAGGCAAAGCATTCTTTTTTTCCTTCTTTTTTGTCAGTTTGCCCATTAATGAGTTCACATGGAGTTTTCTTTTTTCATTTATTAAACTTATGTCCATAGATTTATATGGGAAATTGTAAATGCAAAGACTGTTTTTTCTAGAGATATAAACCTTACAATCTTGTACTTACGGTTTGTTGATATATAATTTTAAGCCTGATTTATACAAGTTTTAACTGAAAAAAGTTAGGCAAAAATTTGAATTTTTTTATTGCAAACAGTAAGATCTAATTTACTCAAATACTACATAAGATATCCAAAATCCCTCAGTTTTTTTGTATCTGATCAAATCCAGCAAGAAATAAAATGAAACAAGAAATTTAAAACTGGCTCTACCAATTTTGACATATTTGGATGTCCCAAGTATGTACAATTTTGGCCGTTTTTACTCATAAAACACCTTATTTGTAAATGAGAACATTACATGATGATTAAGTTAACTACACAAGCAGTTTCAATTTGATAACTATAAATTTAAGATTTCTTTCGTCACCTACAGTGTCTTGCCTTAATTTTAAATAGACATTTATTTTTAACACAAGTAATATTTATAATAAAAATAAAAGGCAAGGCAGTAATCGGTATCCACATTGCCACATTTAATTTTAATCTATGACAGAACATAAGGTGACATAGATAACTGTCCCATTCATCTGGCCACTTAACGTCCCTCCTCCATCTGCTCAGCTCTCCGTCTCCACATCGCTCAGTTACTCATTAATACTATTAGTGCTCCCCTCCAGTTCTGCCGCTAAAAACAGTGGATAATGATCTTATTTCCTATTAAATGGCCTTCTCAATTGGGGGTCATGGGGGCAGGGGGTGCTGCCTTTTCAATGGTAAGCCTGTCATCCAGCAGACAGTCACATGTGCAAATTGAAATGTCAGCACAAGGGAAACAATGCAGAAGCCCTCTTGGTCATAAGGGCAAATAAGATGTAATAATGGCCATATAGCATGACATCAGCAACATCAGCAATATGAACTCTATAAAGGGAAATGCATACGTCTCCAAAAGGCGTTCAAGAACAGTTCAAGTTGACTTTGTGAAGCTGGTTTGTCATTGAATTCTTACAGCTAATTAACCTCTAACACAGGAAAATTAATATGATACAGAGTAGGTTAGTGTGGAAAATGGCTGTTCACTTTAGATGATTTGATGCGGCGATTACAATGGAAAGTCGATCACATATATACATATATGTGTGTGTGTGTGTGTGTGTGTGTGTGTGTGTGTGTGTGTGTGTGTGTGTGTGTGTGTGAGAACATGAACAGGTAAATCCGAGTACACTCTTGATCAGATTTTTGTCCCACTTCTTTAGAAAACCGGTCAGACTGCTCTCGTCCAATCCTATGTGCAGGTCAAGGGGCTATGTAAGAGAAAAAATGTTTTTTTAACTTTTTAACATAGTAGAACAAACTATGAATCAGCTAGTCCATAGTCCAAGCATAATTTGTGTCATTGCTGATCTTATATGAGTGAGTCCAACACATGTCTGATATTTGCCTGGCTGTTTCTTTCCCCGAGTTGTTGAATGCCTCTCCCATGTGGTCAGACTGCACTGTATACAGGCAGCAGTGCTCCAAGGATGATCAAAGTACTCCAGCTGTGTTGACGCGATCTGGGAGATTTGAATTATGACCCTCTCAATCGAAGTTCAATTTACATGCATTTAATGAAAATTGACCTATTTTATTGACTTAATAGGACTTTTAGTTAGTTTGTTTGTGTCATAGTTGTATTTGTGTTCTGTGCTGTTTTTTTTTTTTTTTATTATTATTTGTTATTATCTCAGGTCCTTTTGTGTTTTGTGTATTATAAATTTAAAATGTTGGAGAGAAAGAAGTGGTAAAAAAAAAACTGAAACAAAAACAAAAACGTTTCTTCTTTGGTTTTACTGCCCAGCATGCATGCTACAAACTGCCTCTGAGTGGACTGAAATAACTTACAGAACTATTAAATATAGTTGGATAAATGTATAAAACACATGTTGCTGATAAATGCACTGTAACAGTAACAAAAAAAGGATAGAAATTAATATTGTACTTCCCATTGATATGTTTTCTTTGCTTAAAGCTAGAGTTTTAGAACCATATTGAACTTTCACACATGGCCAAGAATCCTGTTATCAAAATTTTCAACATGGTTTTGTTTCTCAGCTCCACACATTGCCTTTTTTCACTAAGCTGTTAATGACACAAGGACTAAATGAAAACAATCTCTTCCCTTTTCTTCTCTGTGTATGTTTAGGTGCTGCTGTTCTCTCTCCAAACACAAACTGCTCAGGCCGGACCAGAGCTAGAGGAGGAAATCCGCTGTTATTTTCCCACTCATCCCTTCAGTGCAGACCGGCTATTTCTGATGTTCACATCTGGACTGGGTCTCGAGTGTCAAGAAGAGTGTCCATGTGAGCCGCAAGTGTTTACAGCTGCAAGACCTCTTTCTCCTCTAATGTACACTTTATTACTATCGTGCAATAATATGAACATTAAGTACAGTTACAGAACGTGTTTTGATGGTTTTAATAAAATCTATTTGACTCCATTACTAAGCGAATTATCAACAAATACAACTACAGTTACAAATACAACTACAGTTACAGTTACAGTCAGGTCCTTTTCTAAACTGCTCTAGAAAAGGGGGGAAACATACACACAACAGCTCATATTAGTTTTGCATGTATACAAAACATTTATCTCTCTCTAAAAGTACTGTCTGGACTAAACTTGTTTAATCACGTTGAAAATAGCAGAGGTGGAAAGAGTACTGAAAATGTGTAAAAGTAGACTGCAATTACATGGTTAAAAGGTACTGAAGTGCAAGTACTGCTTCTATTATTTGCTGCTTGATTATTTATCTGTTTAAAGCTAATTTAGTTGTATTAAACGGCAATCTGCGTATTCTCTGAGCTCTTGCCAATGAGAGCAGGTGCTGCAGTGCTGTTATGTTTGTTTGTAGGTATACAAAGGAGCAGAGACAGATGTGACACAGACGTGCTTCGGGACGATTGGGAACATACTCAGTAACTTCTATGATTTTTAAAGTAGCTGATTACATGGTTAGAATTATGCTCAATTACAAGCACCATTTAAAAATCTACTCAAATAAGTACTGTTACCAAAAAAAATCAATAGTAACGTGATTATTTGAAGCTACTTTCCACCTCTGCAAATCATAGTTGTAGTGGAGTGCGGCGTGAAAACGTTGTAGATGGGGTGATAAAGCAGAAATGAGAGCAGTGGAAGCAGTAGTGGGAGTTGTAATAGTAGCAGCAGCAACAGTAATATGTTTTTAAGCAGTGTTCGACCTTCAAAACGTATCCTGCTATCTTATCTTTGGAGTAAACAGTGGGTCATTCTTGAACCATCTTTGACTAATGTTTTTCTCCCTCTCAGTAGCAGCTTTTGAGGTTTAGCAGAAATGCACAGTGGTGATAAACACAGTGTCAAGTTTCTGCTAAGGTCCTCACATCTGTAAAGGGAGAACTGACGAATCAAGCCGCAAAAACAGAGAACTCTTTTAACGTTGTCCACGCGTGACTTTTCAAAGTTTAAAAGCGCGCAGTGTTGGTCTTCTTAACACAGCTCCATACAGGCCACACTGAGCTGGCCACACAAGCAAAAAAGACAACTTGTATCTCCCGTACAGCTGCTCGTTCAGCCACCGAATCTTAACTTTACAAAACAGGGAACGCTATGGATGACACATAAATGTACAAACACATGCAGCACAGAGGCAGTGTATTCCCAGACCAATCAATAGTCCATTATGAACAAACTGTGCTTCACCTCCCACCCTTCTCCAAAATGAGCCAACAAAGAGGTACGCTGTGAGAGCTAACGCACAGCTGGATACCACACACATACGCACACAACATGTCCACCTACACAGGGCGTAAAATATACTTGAAGAGCTGTAGGAAAGAGTTGATGAGGGCGACAAATAAGTATAGAAAGGCAAAAAATAACTAGCACTGGTGTTGCACACTTGTTGACAGAGGTGAGTCTTTGTAGTCACCAAACGGATTGAGTGAAATGCAAAATAGTTACAAAAGATTTCACCATTGGTTGCTGAGGAAAGTACGTATATAATGCAAGGCCATGTATGTGTAATGCAATGTTTAAATGTTGTATTAACAGCAGTAGAGTAATTTCCTAGCTCTTTAGAATTGTATTACTTGTTGATATGTTTTTCTGTTCTGTCTGTTTGCATGGCGACAGTGCCCTATTGTGGTTTTATAATGCAAATGTCAGTTTAACATAACTGAGTACAAGTTGTACTTTAGTCAAAGGCTTGTAGTTGAGGTGTTATATATGGCCAGGTCTTCTTGAGACATAATGGCCTTCTGTATTAAAAAAAAAACAGTAATAGTAGTTTGAGCGTGACTAATAAAAAAGTCCAGTTTCATTCTGGTACCCACTGCCCTGTTTGAGATCAAAATATTAATCTTGAGAATTTTAGAACAAATCCGCTTCATAACATAACTTCATCATTCAGAACGCTTGATTAGTAGATTTAATTACAGTAATGGTTATCTATAAGCAGGGCAGGAAAGTAACAAATTGTAACAACTCGAGATATTGTAATTGAGTAGATTTTTTGGATGATTGCGGTTTTTGAGAAGATTTTTCACTGTGCACTTGTAATTGCAGTTAATTGTAAATTTTGACCATTTAATTGTAGTTGATTTAAAATGACAAACACACAAAACATCTCTGATTGGCCAGAGCTCAGAGAACAAGCAAACTGGAGATTAAAACTACTTCAGCTTTAAACTGTTTAATTAAGCAAGTTTTGAACAGAAGATTGATCTAAAATTAGATTAAAATTGCGTTAAAAAGCAACTAGTACTCAGAGTGTTTTTTTTATTTTTCATGAGTACTTTTTACTTTTACTTGAGTACAAATTTGACAGCAGTACTTGTACTTGTAATTGAGTAGAATATCAGTCAAAGCCATGTAAATGTGCTTTTACTTGAGTTAGAAAGAGTCAGTACACTTTCTAACACTGTCTATTATAATGTGATTGAAAGCAAATTAAGTATTTAAATGTTGTTAGGTAAGGGTGTCCAGTATTGTGAATAATCATAATATAGTGTTTTTTTTCCCTCACAATAGTCGTCACATCCCAATTTGAGGTGAAGATCAACTACAGTGTAAGTTGTGCAATAGTTTGGTACCATTTGTCCCAAGTCGCAGCCTGGCCCTGGTCTGTCAGAGCAGGTCATTCTCATAAGTCCGAGGAGCAGTGGGGGGCTTTGTGGTATTGTTGGGCTCTCTGATTCCCATCCTAGTCCTGGTCCCATCTCTGCCTCCCCCCATCCCTTAAACCCAGGCCAGAACAATGGTGGGGGTCTGCTCTGTCTGTCCCGCCTCAACCTCACCCCCCGGTCCCTGGTAAATAGGCAGAGAGGGGGGATCCAGCCTGCTCCAGTCTATTTGCGTGAGAAGGGGCTGGAAAAGAAGGGTGCGCTTGGTCTTGTGTGTGTGGGGAAGGAAGTGGCAGGTGCTTGGGTCAGTACTGTCATCTCACATTTTGGGGACTGACCCGTGCTACTGCGGATTATGGGATGGACGGCTCCTTGCACAGTCAAAATGTATAGGGTTTAACAATAAAGTTGGGATGTCAAGATTACTGTGTTAATTGATAATTGTGATTATGCAGGTCATAATATAATCATAATAACTATAAAACATAATTAGAGAAGCAAGAACAAGATATCAACTCCAAAAATGTACACCTAAATGTATGGATTTATTCAGAAAGATTGATGAAGCTGGTAATGGTACTACATTTGAAAATGAAAGTGAAGTGTTTGCTCATAGTTTTCGCTCAGGGCTGGGTTGATATTCACAAAAGAAATCTCTATTTTTTGTATTATGTCAGACAAAGATTGAAATCTCTGTTAAAAATGAACCACAAAAGTCCAGAAATATCACTTATTTGAACATTTAGAAAGTTTAATTAGCCCCTTTTTGCTTGCTTTTTAGCTTTTTTTGTTTTTAAACTACAATACAAATGTTGCATATCTTCAAAACAACAATCCCATTATTATTTACCTTTCAATATATTGCCCACTTCTACTCTAAATTGTATTGTTCTTCTCAGAATAATTGGAAAACTAAAACTTGATATAGTGAGGTACCTACTACAACAAAGTAATACAGACGGATCGTAAAAAACACATTTGTCTACTTTATATTTCTATGATAACATCGGTCTTGGGAGATGTTGACAAAACAAAGCAGAAATAAAAATAACAAATGACATCTAGCTAAATGCATGTTTATTACAATATATAATAATTTACAGGGAGATTAAATGTGATTGCATCTATAGTCAAGTCTCAAAAGCATGTCAAGTTGCATATTGATTGTCCAGAAGGGCACATGGTTCATTCTGTGCTTCAATTTTACCCTTAATCCAGGCATGAAAGGATTACACATATATACAAACATACATACATGCACGTAAAGCAGTGACTAGCAAACTGATCTGACATGCTCGGACACTGCCCTTTTCATGTATCTTTTTGTAATTCACAAAAGAACTATTACTATCCTAAACAAGATAATAACAAAACAAAATAGCATCAATCTCCTACTTTTCCCACAAAGTACAAAGTGATACCAGCAGTCATTATTTACCACCGTTTAAAATCAGTAAGAAATGCGTGTTTTCTTGGATCTATTCTGTCATTATAGTGCATTTGCAAATCTGTGCTTACATTGCCCTGCCTCGCACAGTCACCCTTCCTCCTCTTCCTCACGGGCAGCCTATTTTTCTCACACCACTCGTTAACCCCTGGGTGCTCCTCTGGCCTGTAGTCGTCGGTAACCCCCCCTCCCCTCCCTGTGTCCCCATACACCACAGCAGCATTCCTCTCTCACTCATAGACGTCCACCAAACTATCATTACCTCAGATTTAAACAAAAGAGGCCACAAAGTATTATTCAAAAACATAGCTGTCGTCCATAACAACCTCCTTCATTCAAAGCTACACCCTTTTGTGACCACAAGTCTATAGATGAGACAATAACGCAGACGAGTATGAGTTATGTTTACTTGAGTAACTCTGTGCTTCAAAATGTATTTCTATATGTGTAGTAACGAGAGTAATGCTATTTTTGAACAATATTTTTATTAGCAATATTATAGCAATATGATACAATAAGAGCTGATTAAAATAAAATAAAATAAAATAAGGGGTGCACGGTGGCAGAGCGGCTAGAGCTTCTGCCTCTCAATAAGGAGATCGTGGGTTCGAATCCCAGACCACCCCAACATCGTGGTTTCGAATTCTGAACCACCCTAACATCACACGATCTCTCTGGGTGGAGTCTGCATGTCCTCCCCGTGTTACCGTGGGTTCTCTCCGGGTTCTCCGGCTTCCTCCCACCGTCCAAAGACATGACTGTGTAGGTTAATTGACAACTCTAAATTGTCCCTAGTGAATGAATGTGAGAATGAATGGTTGTCTGTCCTTGTCTGTCTCTCTGTGTCAGCCCTGCGACGAGTTGGCCACTGTCCAGGGTGTACCCCGCCTAAGGCCCAAAGTCACTGGGATGGGCTCCAGTCACCCGCGACCCCTAACGGGAATATGCAGTAGAAAATGAATGAATGAATGAATAAAATAAAATAAAAAAACTTTAATAATAAACTTTCAAATTTTATGGTAATTTCATATTTGTCTGTCAACTAAACCTCAACTTATATGCTTCAAGAGATGTTTTAACATATTTCTGTTGGATTGGCATAATATCGTCTGATCAAGATATCAATTTTTGTCAATATTGCCACTTCTACATATTACTTGAGTCCAATTGTGGCTATTCCATCCACATGTTGTCAAAGTAAGATTTCAAATTTGATTTCGATACTAAGGAACAGACTAGATTCTTGATACCAATTTTGATCCCACAACAATGAAAAACAATTATATATATATATATATATATTAAAAAAGATTTTTTATTAGACAATATACAATTTCAACACAAAATAATTAAAAAAAATTTCCATGTGGTCTTAGACTTCTGTTCTGATAAAGCTCTCGAGCTTTCTGTTTAGGAAAGGTCAAATTTTTGGAATTTTTGAATGAATATCTAGTTTCAACATTATTTTAGTATTGACTAATATTTGATTTTCAATACTTTCAACAACCCTAGACCCTTCTAAAGAAACACATGAATACAGTTACAATTACAATACTCTGTTACAAGAAAACTTTGTGCATGTGCATAATATTATGTTGCTGTAACAATACTCAATACTAGGGCTGTAAGATTAATCACAATCAAATCAAAATCGCAATCTTTGAGTAAACACAAAGACAGAGAAAAGCAGTTTTTGTAGTACTGTAATTTCCCCCACAGAACAGGAAAATATCCTGTCTGCTGATACTGATCTACGCGCTGTAGTTTAAATCTGTGCAAACATGTTAAATACACGTGCTTCTTATATTAATTTGTCATTTCATATTTCAGTCTTATCGTAAACTCTCCAAGAATTCGCTCATGCACTTTGGACAGAATCCGATTAAAACATCACAAATCGCAACGCTTGTCAGAAAAAAATCGCAATTTGATATTTTCGCAAAAAGCCCAGTCCTACCAAGTACTTCAGCTACACTAATACCTCGGCCAGTATGGAAAGCTAACACCACTGGTCTAATGTATGTGGCAACAAGTCATGACTGGTTTGATTTGAATCTAAATTGAAACTGCCTTCCTGACTTCCTGCTCCGTCTGTCCACTTGTCCTTGCTCCCCACATCCATCTGCAGCAGCGCCCAACCTCTGCCTCTGAACTCCAATCACTCTCTCCCAAGTGTAATTAGACCAGTGACCTCAAAGCTCGCCGCCAGCCGCTCACACTGTCACACTTTCTGATACAACCGTTTTATTTTGCCTTTTGCTGTGACAAGATGGTCCAGCAGGCAATTTGTGGGTATACAAGAAAGGTAAAGGTTGCTGAACTGAAAAGTATGAATATGCATTATGTAACAACTGTGAGCTACAAAGTTTGCAGCAAAACTTCTCCTGCTATTTGTAAAGTTGGCAAGGATTTCTGTTTTCAACCTGCTCTTACCTTCAGGCATTTACAGAAGAACACATCCTGTAAAAGTTTTTGAGAGCATAACAGGCCAATAGATCTGCTTTTAAAAACACACACATTCAAATACACAGCTCTGCTCTCCCACAGCCGGGACGAGAGGGTTCCCACAGAAATCCTCCGATGGCTCGACTACAGAGCGCCTGTGTGGGCTTAAAGAGGCATTTGTTTTCCAGAGGTGTTCCACTCACTGTTCGAAAGCACAGGTCTGTGAGCCAAAACCGAAGAAAAACAACTGCAAGCTGCCATCACAGGTTTTGAGTGTCAGGGCCTACCTGTCTCAAAATCCAAAGTATGTGAACATTAATAGAGATGAGGAAGGGTTTAAGGATTCCTAGATGTTCCTGGCAGTATATATTTGAATAAAAACTGAGAAGCAAACTGAAATGAGAGCTCCAACAATTAATCAGAATAATTGCTGACGAGTCAACTAAAAAATAATCGTAACCATGTTTTAAAAATTGTTATCTGGACTACACAGACTCTAAAACACATGCCAAACCATATTTTACCTGCATTTGATTAAAAAAATGTATTTCCTTCCCATTTTTTTTTTTTTTTTTTTTTTAAATAAACAGAAATAGAAATTGCTGACAAGTCGATTTCTAAAATGATCATTAGTAATAACCCTATACTAAATTGATACAAAATCAATATCAATACATACATCAGTTCATATTTTAGAATAGAACAGATTTGCCATTGCCAGATTAAAAACGAGGAAAAGTGGTTAAGTATCTATAACTGGTCAAGATAAATAAAAAAAAAAAAAAATAGTCAAAAGAAGATGATATGGTCAAAATTATCAAAGACATTACCCTGACTGGCCACAGGTGTCACTAACATGACAGATTATGAACATACAAATCACAATATGGGACAGCATTTCACAGGGGTGTTGCACAATTACAACAACATGTTAAATCTTTAGTGTAACAGCAAACTGTGTGTTTGTAGTAATGTATGTCATGAAATATTTTTACATCACGCCTAAACCATCTCCAGACTCGTTCTGAAAAACAATAACACTGGTACCTATAATAAAGAAATACCAGAGAACTCACAAGAATTTCAGTCGTTACAGTTTTCATCTTCACTTTCATTCGTAACGAGCCACCAGTGAGCAGGCCAAAACATCTGCTGAGAATCTCATTGCCAAGAATCACACACACGGAAGATTATCAATAAACAACTCTCAGTCTCAGAGTTTTAGAGTATGAGAAGTCTTGATGTTGGCAAACCTGTTAGCTTGAACCAGCAGAATAGTGAACCAGTATAACGAACTACGAGATTATCACACGCAAACATTTCTAGGGTTTACAGACAAGGGTTCAAAATGAAGAAAAACAAGGTGTGTATGTGTACATAATATTGTGGCCAGTGAGTTTCTATGACACACTTTCATCAGACTGACAGGTAATGTGCACTCCAGCACTCGTGTGGCTTTGTGGCTGATAGATGATGGATGGCTGTATAAAAAGAACTGAAGATCCCATCTGGGTCACGTCGTATCAAGCTGACTGATTCACATTGATGAAATCACAGTGGCTTGTTAACCCGCACAGTGGAAAAGCCTAAACTAATAGTAGGAGGAAAACAAGGCAGAGAGGAGAGATGCATGTCGAGGAGACTGAAAAAGACAGAGCTAATAATGAGAGGGAGGGCAGCGCAGCCAAGGTAAGTGGTGAACAGTGATGTAAAGTCATGGCCGGAGATGGATCGGGATAATACGAAAGGACGTAAAGAGAAGGATGTGAGGAGAGGAGGACCAGGCAGGACCAAGGCAGAGCATGTCCTCAGATATTTCTTTTCAGGGTCATCAAAACATAAAATTGTGCCAATATAGATTTGATTAATGTTTTAGACTTAGAGAGAGTTTAAAGAGAGAGAGAAAGAGAGAGAGATACTATACAATAAGAGAATATACTTTTCCTTTTTCAATTTCATATTAGATCATCTCAATTTATTTATTCCAAATGCTATTGCCTCACATACAAGCTAAATCCATGTAGCTGTTGTCTTACTTTTACTCATAGTTATCCATATATCTATCTATTTATCTATCTATCTATCTATCTATCTATCTATCTACTGATGGCCTGGTATGTTTTAAGTCTTTTCATGAACTTTATCCCAAAACCGCCCACTGAAATATTATCTATTCAGCAACAAATATTAGCTTTACAAAAACAATGTTCAATATGAGCCACGCCTCACCACAATGACTCTATCAAAGCGGTTGAGTATAGAATGAATGTGAGTGAATGCATGTGTATGGGTGTGTTTTAAATCTGTTGGCACGTGTAGGAGGGTGCACGTGTGGCAGTGAGTGGAATAGTTGTTTTATGTTTAAACAAATGTTTGTAGTTTAAACACATTAGTGACAAAAACAGGATTGGTGTTCAATGCTTTAAAATTCAGAAATTATTATTAATCATCTAATTATTTTTACAATAAATAGAGATTTCAGTCTGAAGTCAAATCTAAAAGCCAAAAGCGGTGTTGTATTACTTACTGTACCGACTTTTCATAATAAAAGACCAAGTTTTTCAGTTAGACGCAGGTGGTCTCAAAATCTAGAATACATTATGTTGCTAGTGAAGTAGCATTCCTGGACCCACCTGTTAGCAATGAGCTCACCAGCCCAACCAGCTCTGCACCAGTTGCTGTGTTTACACAAGACAAGAATCACCAGACCGAGGTCCGACAGTCCACAGGCTGGAATGTTCAGCTGACACTGGCACATCTGTTCAAATCAAGAAATTTATTTTAGTTATTTCATTTAGGTGTGGACTCAATACATGGAGGAAGGTGCTGAAGTGGCAATTATAGTGTATTCTAATAAAGATCTGAGCCTATATGTAAATGTATATATTAGATCCCCACAATACTCTCTCCATGACAAATTATTGGATTTAAATCCAATAAAAGTGCAGACCCGTGTCTAAAAAGAAAAAAAAAGTAAAAAGTAAATCTAGAAGCAGCTTGAAACCATTTAGACCACAATTTAATATACGTTGTTGTATTTTCCTTAGTTCCATTTCACATTATAATTCACGTTAATTTTCACATTATAATAATGAATAACAATTTATTACACATAACGGCTGGGTACACTTTCCTGCAGCAGTGATATGTAGAAAGATTGCAGCATATGTTAACATTAACCCACAATCAACAGCTGCACACCATGACTGACCACTGTGCGCACGTTAATTGAGTTGGGCAGTGTAGAGTGAATACAAGAGCAAGCAAATGTTGCATCAAGTCCTGTTTGTGCAGCTTTGGCCTCTGGAGACCCCGAGAAAGGCACTTCCAACGGGAGTTACCTGCATCAGCAAAACAGCCATTAAAGCAGCAGCCCTTCCAAACCAGCGCAACAGTCACTGACCAGCCCGTTATACACCAAACAGAGGATTACTCACTCTGTCACGCTCCACGTCGTACCAGCTGACGGCACACTGTGGGGAGTGCCAAAAATGGAGACGATTCTGGAGATTATTCATCAACAGAGATGTCCAAAATACTTCTGCTGCAATCACTGTTGCTACTTCTAAAAATGATTCTGTCAAGGGGATGTAAGAATAACCAACATATTGTGATATTGTATTGTGAAAAGTATCACAATAATTTTGTGAGCTGTCACAATATATCGAGTGATAAGCTCTTTTGCTTTAGAGTACTGTTTTGTAGTAGCAGCAGCAGCAACAGCTACGAAAACAGGGGGAACTACAAAGACCATGATCCTTTGCCCCATTTCACTGCAGACAACATGACAAATACTTTATTAAGCACTTTTAAATCTTAATTATTTGGATTATGAGCATAATGATTTTGACCAAAGTCTTGTCAAGGTATTGTCAAGACTACAATGCCTATATATACACAATACAGTACAATATCTACAATACTGTTAAGATTCTCTAATAAATATACCGTGAGATATTTTACCATGAGATTTTGGATGTCATTTAATCCCTTTACAGTACTATTGTGATTAGTAGAAAAATGTCCTTGTCCAATGTTCAAGAAGAATATAAGAAAAATAATAGTAGCCAAATCCAAATGTATAACTTGCTAATGCTAGTACAAGAATGTATCACTATTCATTTGCAATTGCAACAAAGTGAATTCTGTAGGTATTTTCTAAGTGGATATTATGTGCAGACAAAAGTACTAATTGTAGCTGATTGATCCTGCCAAATGGCCGTAACACACTTTATCATGTGAACAAAAGGCCATATGCTCTTCTCAAGTGCTGTGACTGGGCCCGAGGCCGCACTTTGAAAATGTCTTTTCTGAAAAGAAACACTAGTCATCATGAAACAAAGTAATGGCTACATAAAATGACCTGTTTGCTGTTTCAGATTTTAATATGAGCAAAAATGGCCAACTTCAGCATAGAAATCATTTCAGTGGAAAGCTTTATACAATATATTTACATCAGTTATTTCCAATGCTAGTTGCTTGTAACAAAAGGACAGAAAAAATAAATGGGTCAGGGAGACAATATTCAAGGGGAAACGGCTTTGTGGCGTTCCCTAATACTATTAATTGGGCAATTTAGGTTGAGTTGGTCTGGTATAATCTGCCATGATTGAGATTAAATACCATGGCCGCTTGTTGAGGTAAGTACAGTACAGTAGTCACTTAATACTCCTTTGACTGTGTTTCTATGTTGTGTTCTTTAAACATAACTCAGCCTTGTCCATGACTGAAGTAGGATGACTATCTGAAGTATCACCAAACACATTGAACACATGATAAAAAATGATGATAATTGTTTTAGTTATCTATGAAGATTAATGACATGTTTGTGGCTTGACTTTGGATGCTCCACCAGACAAAAGGGCGAGGCAGTACCACCAGGGGCCCCTGTATTCCTCTCTCTTTCTCCACTATCCTCCTCACATCTGGATACGATGTGAGAACAGAGGAGTGCAGCCGGCTGGGTGGCTGAGGGAAGGAGGGTGGGTGTAAACCGACCGGGGGATTCTTTAGCCAACATCAAGAGCCAAGGTAGTGCTACTGCTATTACTGCTCGTCAATTTGGTCTGAGGTAAGATGTGATGGGTGGGGTGAGGGTCTCGAGGTCTCTGGGTTGTTGACTGCTGGAGCCCTGAGACGGACAGAAAGGGGACGGCAGCAGGGAGGACACAGCTAAGTAGCAAAACAGCAGCCTGAATGTAAACAATAAATAAAGCATTAAATGTAATAGACATAAAATGAAGTGTACAAAATGAGCAGCTGAGCGGTGTTTTTTTTTTTCACGAGCGGGAGCAGACCGTATGCTTTAGCCACATGTGATTTTTGGGGCGGTCATTAACCCCTGAGCGACACCTCTCCTCCTCCTTACCTTTGTCCTCACTGACCCCATGGGTAGGCCTGACCCCGAATCCCCTTCACTTCTTAATGCTGGACCCTTTACACCTGATCGCACTGAGAACGCACTAAAGAGGTTTATTGTTTATTATCTTTGCCAGTGAGTTGTTCAAATAATAATAAACCGTGCAAAAAACCAAAAGATAAGATTCCTTCAAAAAATGCAGTTATGCAAGCAGGGGTTAAAATTCTCAGCTAAATAATTACTCAAGTTCGTGCAATTGCACTACAAAGTCTACTGTTTCTGCTCCTGTGACCAGTTCTGGCACAACCATACTACTAGTATCTAGTATCTACAATCCCACGGTAAAAAGTGAGAAATCACAAATAATTGAGCCCATTGGACTTAATTATGCACTTTAGTTTCAACCAAGATTTTTGAGGATGTTTCAAAATGTATTGATGTACATGTTTCTGAGATTTGGAGTTTCCCTGTTACCCATGTCTGCACTAAAGCTACTGACTCATTTCAGGCAGTCAGTATCAAACTAAAAAGGGGAAGTTATATTACCTTTTTTAATTTCCTTTTATGTGAGTATGTTTGCCAAAGTAAACGTTTCATTATGCCAGGAACATAACAAGTTCAACATGCTTTTATTGCACAATTTTTATTCTATTTTTTAACCTACCCCGCCCCCCCATCCTATAGTGCTTCATATACCAGAGTGCTCACACAGGCGTTCACTAAAAGGCAGCGCAGCGAGGTTGGGCTGACATCAGCGGCTAACGATCAGTTCCTCTGTGGGCTGAATGATTAGCTGCAGTAGCCCGGGGACATTTCCAGCTTGTTTCCCTAAGTTAGTCAGACATGCAACATCACTGGCATTCAATCTGCACTAACTACGTCCACTCTCTGACAGATCTGATACAACCAAAGCCCTGTTTGCTTCAGTTTAAAGTTAAGGACAATTTGCTGTGGTCTAAGTTACTTAAGGGTAGGAATTTAGGGCGAGACGGTAGCACTGACTCATTATGAAATAGTAATTGTTTTCCCATTCAGTATAACATGAGCATATTTTCTATTTGATGGCACATTTGAGACTTTACAGCCATTCATTTTTGACCTGTTGCTGATCTAAATAAAAAATATTGTTTTCTCATTTCAACAGACATTTCTTAACAAAAGGTGAAAAGGTGAATTATGAGAATGATTGCACACTCATCCCTATCTGATGCCAGATTTCTTCAGAAACAAAACATTATGATAAATGCAAAAAAGCAGTCTCCCTGCTTAGAGTTCACCCAACCCCCACCCATCCTTAATGCCCTCTGGGCTGCTGTGAGTTTGGATTAAGTTTGGGTGCCATGTCCCCTCCCTAAACTGAGCCCTGTTATTGCCTTATGAAAGATACACTGACAAGGACACAGTAGTTCATAAAAGCAAGTATAATATAAACTGTCTAAATAATGATGGAGCAAGAGGCAAAAGGAAAAGTAGGTTTAGAAATGAAGGAGAGAGAGAGTAAACAGAAGCCTATTACTAACAAATATTTAATTAGGGGTCTTGTGTGGGACGGATCAATACTGCTAGTCTACTACAGTGACATCTGGGCAGGACAAAGAGTGCTACTTCTTCCCCGGCAGCTCTCCCCTTCTCTGCCTCTCAATCCCTGATCACAGCCACGTGCTCCTCCAGGCTGGTTCTCCCTGCTAAGATTATTTCTCCTCTTTAATCCAGACGCAATCACAGCAACAATGCCAAAGCACCCTTTTTCACAGACCCACACACACAAGAATGAAATTTATTAACTATGATCACTATGTCAGCTAAACCTGATAAGCTCCTAATGAATCCGCCGCACTCAGCTGCAGCGTGCAGATTGTTATTTCATTGGATCATCAATAAGGTGTAAGATGGAAAATCAACATGACTGACAGTGATAGATAAGGCGTGGTGTAATGTAGTAAAAGGCTTTCCATTTAAAACTCAAGTAATATTGTGAGAGAACAGCCCTCTTTATTCAAAGGGTTGGATTATACTGTATCTACATCACTAGCACTAATAAGAAGGACCAACTAGTTGCTGACACTTGAAGTTGCAAAATATATTAGAGGAAGTATACATTCAAAGCCAATCAGTATTTGGATGTGTCTAAACTGGTTCTTCTGATAGTACAACCCACCCTTACTAAGACAATATACACCTAACACAAATGGCATAATTAATATAAGCATTTACTTTCAAGTAATTAAATATCCCACTTTTGCCAGTATTTCTAGAATAGATATTTCCTCTAGTTATGGCAGCGTAACAATAGTGCTAAATAGACAAACAAACTAGTACTTGAGTAAATAGTGTTCATTTTGTGTGAAAGAACTGGGGACTAGATATTTAAGGCATTTACTAAAAGGTGGTAAATTAAAAAGAGATGAAATAAATGCATGTGTCATATAATTCATTCTTGTCAGAAATGTTTATGATTATTATGATTTATCAATACACTGTTTGATAATAAAATAAACAATTTTAAACAGTATGCATTGAGCAAGGGGAGAATTAATTGAAAAGAGAGTTATTAAGTGGGGGCTGATGTTTGCTCCCACCCATTCAGCTACTTATGCTTTTGAGTAATGAGGATGTAATAAAAACACTCCCACGTGAGTATTAAGAGCTGACTCCATGTGATCCAGTTGTTTTTGCATCAATTAAAAATACACTAAACTGACAGTGAAACGACAGCAAAGCTAACCAATGGACTACCTCACATCTAAAACTTTTACATTTCCTCTTTTTTTTAGCCTCCACTACAGATGACAGCGATAATAGCCCTGTGCACAAACCCTCCTCCGCTCCCCTGCCCCCTACCAGCTCAGCTCCTATCTTAATCCTCTCATTACTATACATGCTTCATTTATATAAAGTGAAGCGATCAGGTGTTCTCCTGCTGTCTACCTGTCTGGCTTGGCTTTTATGTTATTGATCTCTGTAAGGTTGGGGAGGGCAAGAGGGTCCAGGTGTGACCCAAATAGCAGGATTAACTGCCCACCTGTTACTTAAGTTTTGAGACATTCTAAATACGATCATACAATCATAAACCTAAGATGATAATGGTCAAATATAGACATGTTCTCATTATTGAAAGCAGTAAGGAATACATTTCCCATGGAGGGCTCATTTATTATTTAATATAGGAGCTTGGTGTTTCTAGGCTAACACTGAGAGACTGCCCTTTCAGAATGGAAACCCCACCAAGCGCCAGAGAATCAATGCAGTCACTACAGACAAAACCTTACATCGAAATGATGCCACCATTTTGACAAAGATTCATAATATTTAAAACTACAACAGGATATTTTGTGCACACCTCGGAACAGCCTATCACTTCAGTACCAAAATACAGTATATACACTATATGCAGACATAAGTAAAGATACAATGCCACATTCCAGCGATAAAGCAGATCTAATAAACTAAAGTTATGTCAATCTCTTGGTCGACACCTTCAATATATGATGGAATGACATAAAAACATTCTTTGTTAAGTAACTTTTCTGTTACTGTCTAACTGAGCAGTGTCACTAATTAGACAGAATAAACATTATGGCAAACCACTTCATATCAATACAAAAATAGTCTGATTTGTTTGTGCAAAAATATGAACGCAATCAATAAGCCATGACTACAATTGACTAGCCTATAAGCACATCTTTGTGGTGCCCCCTGGAGCTGGAGAAGGTAGATGAGTCTGACCATAGTGAAAAGGCACAGGGCAGTAATGAGTAATGAAAACAGCCGTGTTAGTGCTGCCATTCACTAAAGGCCTGCTGCTGTGGAATGTGAGGCACCATTCATTCGCATGGGTTAAAAATGCATTTCTGCCACCACAAAGCCCTTCCTTGTCCTCATTGTTTCTTACCACACCAATAAAACACTGCCATGTTCTAAAGCACAAGATACAAAAATATTAAATTGCAAATTTTACTCCTACTGGAAATGAACAAAGCATGTGGACGTTGCAAAAAAGCTGAGATAAAGAGCTGAAGTTTGATCATGATAAGTGTGGCGACAGTAAGCATACAGGCAGTGCACAAAAGACAAAGTCCTATTGACAGAATGTATGCAGTAAGGAGACAACAGAGTTGGGTACAGGCAAACAATGAGTCAAGATTATTCTTTCCACAAACTAGGAATGTTACTTAAGTAAAGGGTAGTGATCCAAGTCAAATTCAAGCAAATAATAACAACAAGGAACAGAGTACACAAAATTATATTCTAGGTGAAAAAAGTTTGACCCGATTCCTTGATAGCCACAGTCACAGCCATGAGTCACTTTTAAACATAGCTTTGACTCCTGGCTGACTTTAAGGTGTTCAACAAATAACCTCAGACATGACGGAGCTGATGACGTAACACTGCTGAAAAACACATGTCCAATAGCCTATAGTTTATAAGATCTTTGAATCATCCACAAACTGGAAAACATGCATGACCTCAAGTCTGCCTAGTTATAATGCAAAAAGGTCGACCCATGTTTATTTACAATGCTTTGTATATGTGTACAGAAAACATTTTTGTCCTTTGTCCTCTTTTAATATGTGTAAGTGTGAAGTTTTGATGACTTGTTTTGCTACATGGTAAATAAACTATTAACATAACATCTGAAATTTGACAAGGGGAGACATTGTAATCTTGTCTGCAATAACAACCCAGTACAGTCTCTTCCTCTCACTCTCTCCACCTCTTTTTCTCTTTACTTCTCCTGTCTCTGTCTGTGTGTGTGCACCGTATGTGTGTGTGTGTATGCGTGTGTGTTTGTGCACAGACCCACAGTGTGTTTTTTTTCCAACAACTACAAAGAAAAACTGTGCACAGCAGAAAGTCAATATTAAAGGACATGGAGAGAAAATCAAGTGCAAGAGAGTTCACTTTGGATTCCCATGCATATAGATGAATGAACAGTACAGTGAAGTACACATATTATGCATTTTTAGGGATATTTAATTGTAAACTATAGCATACATAGATCATATGTTGATTGTAAACCGCAATATTGATCTAAAAGTTAGTAAGAGAAATAGGTCCATTGACTTCCTGTTCAAAACTGCAGATAAACGCCTGTTCGTGGTGGCATTTGCTGTAACAAGCAGCAGATTTTAATGTACTATTTTTTATTGTTGAAAAAAAATCTATGTGACATTTTTTAACTCTACATGTAGCAGCTGTAAATGCCAGGAAATACAAGATTACTCAAACAGGCATGAATCAAACAAAATAAAACTAAAAATAAAACACTTAAAATAAATATGTGGAAACACCATTATGGCTAAAAGTTAATAAAAGTCAAAAGTCCCCTTTAAGTAATTACTGCAGAGCTAATAGCTGGGTACATGTACAGTTAGGACATCACATTGTCGCCAACTAGTGAAAAAAACAGATCTACAAGTTTCAATTGTATAGTTCCATTGTTGTGTCCTTTCCTTAACACACTCAGCTTTACATAACTGTATCTGACAAGTACTCCCAAGTGACAATCATAATGGCAATCCTTCAATGTGCTAATATACATGTTAATATCTCCTTAATACATGGTTTCATTACTTAACATGGTATTTTGGCCTGGAGGACACAACTCATATAATCTAAGACGGTCTGTTGATGCATATTTTACAGCTATAGCCTCTATAATTAATGCACAATATGTCTCAGAGGCATTCACCATATGAGTAGAACAAGCATGTGCCTTCTAACTAAATATTTGAGGCTGCATGTTGTTTTTTTCCTACACAACAACAAAGTCATTGCAGGCTCTTGTTTGAGATGTCCCACACTGTTATCATTTAAGCATTCCTCAAAATGACCCTTATCTACATTGTAGCACATGTAGCAGCCAGCTCTCACTCCACACACTTTAACGAATTAATACCAAAAAAAAAAAAAAAAAAGCAGTCTGGAGCGCGCACACCCAACTCATAGCAAATAACAATTAAACACCGCCACTGCACTTCCTTACCATTTATAACGCCGCTGTGAGCTCAAACAATACTCAAAAAATGAAACAGTCAAGAACAGTCTTCGGGAGCTTACTTGATTCGGCTGAGATAAGACCGGGACACTGTGTCTGTTTCTGCGCTAAAACTGACAACAGCTATTCCGTGCACTTTCACTTTGCTAAAACATCGCGTAATTATGCTCTTATGACGGATTCCTGCCTCCTTGTGAACTACAGAGGACTACAGGTTCTTACTCTGTCTCTCTCGCGTATCTGCCGTTTCACTAGAGTGGCTTTCACTCACAGTAGGACATTGTAACAGTGAGGGAAAAGGAGAGTCAAATATATTACATGAGACAGAGGCTTAGTTGAGATCCTTAGCTAGATGGATTTATCAAATCAGAATTTTATTTGGTTTGCAGTGTCAATTGTAGTAAGTCCATTTTCATCGTTATATCGTATGACATGCATGAGAAATACTGATTTTGCGGAAGGAAGTGAACATAGCCTGAATGGAAAGCTCTTTGCGAAAGACTACGGACAAGGCAAATGAGACAACCAGAAAAGTTTGTCCCGTTGCGCATTCATTGCAAACCAAGTGTAGTAACGTTTTGGTTCTTGTTAAAAAAAATCCTGAATGGCTCAACTGCATGTGTCCAAGAACACATGCTTATTGGTTACTTATCCCTGACTATGATTACTACATGAATGTACATCACCTTGATGCGTAAAGGAGACGTTACTTTGGCTCATACGTTATGGTTTATTGTCACCTGCGTGTGGCGCACGTATCAGATAAAACACCTAAAGAGGAAGCAGAGCCCCTTGGAGCCGGTGCACTGTGGTCCTACTGTGTCCCTTTAACATAACAGCAGGCTAACATCCTGTAGTGTAGGTGCATCATCGAGGAGGAAAAAGTTGAAAAAGGACAGATCCGACGCCCCCTCCCTCCACTCCTCCCCTGCCACATGTTTAGGCAGTGGCACCCCCAAACACACACGCGCGCGCAGCGCATGCAGATGAGTTGAGAGCGCAGGGGTCGGCAGAAATGCGACGACTCAGTTCACACCATGATACCTCCAGGCTAATTTCACATCCTTCACATCCTAAATCTTAACAAGAAACAGTCACCTTTGTTTGTGGGACTTGCGGCCGTACAAGCACCTGTGCCTTGCTCAGTGGCAATTGTGCCCTGACTATTATGTAGGACACCAGTTCCTAATATGGATATGCGCCCCCAGCACCAACACCACCACCGACCACCCCTCCTGTCCACCTCCACCCAGTAAGCCTGTCTGTGCGTTTGAATAGTTTTAACGGAGTTCTTCCTCCTTCTTTGAGATGCTTTAACAATAGACTGCGCGATTCTGTGTGCCCAAAAGCAACTATCACACATACAAGAACAGTCTAATGGACGTAACAGAAAGTTATGTTGGATATAGATATTTAGGGGAAAACCCATCCAAAATGTCATTAAGACTCATTTGGCGTTAATCCAACAAATGACTTTGTGGGAAAATCTCAAGTGGCAAGATTTGTCTTCCTTTCCCAAAGTAGTTGGTGTTAGGACTTACAAAATATCTTCTATATAGCTTTTGATTTTGTTCT
Source organism: Rhinogobius similis (assembly GCA_019453435.1). Classification (NCBI taxonomy): domain Eukaryota; kingdom Metazoa; phylum Chordata; class Actinopteri; order Gobiiformes; family Gobiidae; genus Rhinogobius; species Rhinogobius similis. The sequence continues at coordinate 18,645,057 of CM033626.1, read as the reverse complement.
TTTTTTTTGTCATCAGTTGTCAAGAGGTCACACAAGATTGTTTTCTCTATCAAGCACCACAAGCCTGTCTCTGCGTGTAACCTATTTATAAATCAACATCAGGCAATAGCTCTCCCCAACAGCCCATTGTAAAACAGAAGTGATGGTTCATGCCGTATGAGTACAGTATCTTAACGACACGGATTCGGCGATGTGCGTACCTGCCTCGTCGGAAAGAATAATCCAGGGTGACTTCAAGAAGCGCAGACAATCCTAAAGGTGAAAGCATGCTCTTTGCAGTGTATGCTGAAGTGCATGATTGAGTAGGACGAAACCATTTCACCATATGGGGGATGCCCAACAAGCTCCAACCTCAGCGTTAAAGAAAAAACAAGAGATGAACTTAACTACGGCAAATCACGTTAAATCATGGGTAATGCGCATGTACGCACTGTCGAAGTGGTTGGCAAAATGGATTTAACTTGATATACATTAATCCCTCGGCACTTCCTGAAACCCCTTTTGAGCCTACACGTGGCATCGTCTGCATTAAATGGAACTATCTGCTATTGTCTCATCAGCGAAAAGTTGTTGATTCTGTTAAAGATCGGAGACGTGCCAAAACAATGCAATATAACTTAATAAAACGCAAATTCAGACACACATTTAAAATTTAAGAAACAACAAGGTCTATTTAACTACAGAATCGCGTCGTGTAATTGTGTCACTTTCATTACAATACTATTATGGTCAACTTGTTTATCTATTCGCACCCACATACTGTGAGGATAAGATGTTACAATAAATCACGTTTGTCGCAATTTCAAGCACATGTATGACGAGGGAGATGGTTTTGTTGTTTACTAAAAAGGTAAACACTACTCTCTCTCATCTCTAATGTCTAATTTTGGACTGGTCTAACTTCTAAAAATTATTTGCCCCTGAAAAACAAACATACCTTTATACATTTTGGAATATGGTATTAAAACAACTTACAATGTTGTTTTGGGAGTGCATGAGTTGGTAATTACTTGGGCTGGTTTCCCAGCCTGTTTAACAATTGGCTTTGTGTTTGAGATGACTAACAAAGAAACTGTGTAATTAGTAATGTAATGTCAAAGCCTTGTGGCTAATTCTGGCACATTTACGTGTAAATGTGGATTAATGTGCACTGTCCCTGAAATAAATAAATAAATAAATTAAAAAAAAAAAAAAAAAAAATTTAGAGGTTTGATCATATTTTTCATAGTTGTAAGTTTCTTAATTGTATAATAATAAACTGACAAAACTAGTATTATGTTGCATTATAAATACAGTGTACAGTAACAAGTTAGATTTATTCATTAATTAAACAAAGCTATGTCAGCTGAACACATACCAGCTCCTTGCCAGATAAAAACGGCTGAGATTAAAAGACTTGTGCAACAGGAAAGTCTTGAATTCTTGAAAATCAGTGGGATCAGCTGAGAAAAGAGTGGACAAATCACATTTAACAATGCATATCTGTTGTACGTGCCTGCCCTATGACACAGCATTGATTTTCTTCCAGGTACTCAATCCATTAGGGCAAATATACAGTAGCCATGCTGTACTGCAGCCGTTTTAATGTACTACCTCTTATTGTTGTGTGTTGGAGTCATCAGTAATAAGTGTCACTCCATGGCGCTGCTGTGGGTGTTGAGCAGAGGTCAGCCTTGTTTGCTCAGCATGCCTGCTCTGAAAGGGAGCCATGATGGGGACTGCTGATGCACAACTGACTTACGACATACAGACATCTTAACACAGGCATAGCCTTGGATAGCAACAGCGCTCGACTGGTCACTGAACAGGAGAATTTAGATCTGGACACACACCCAAAACACAACATTTAGGTTTAATGAGAATCACACTGGTATGTATGAATACAAACACTCTTTCATCTAAATGCCCTTGATGAAATCTGAACTGCTAAACGGGCCTGATAATAAAGACTTAAAACACAGACACACCAAAAGCCCTCTAGTGCAAGATACATGACTAAATGCAGTGCAGCATTCTTGAAATGTGATCTACTCACACCCAAACTAATGTATGCACACAGACTTCCATGTTTACACATGCAGCCTATTTTCAACACTACACATAATCTGTAATCCTTTGGGGAATCCTGGGTTCTTTACAACACTTCACTACTTCAGACACCAAAACTGACTTTCATAAGATATACACGCCCGCTCAGCTGGACTGCAGTGCATGTGAGTCACTGTTATGATACTTCCTGTTTTAAAAGAGAAGCCTTAAAACGCCCTCCTTCCTCTCTGCGCTTCATTCCCATGTCAGAGGGAATGTCAGGACAAACACAGACCAAGGTGCCCTCTGCCTCAGTCTTTGCCTCTGTGGAGCCTCGCGTATAGAAAATCTCCTATGTCATTGGTTTGAACTCTCCACTCTTATCTGACAGTCACTTTACTTCTAAAAAAGACAATTCTGAGATCCTTCACCTTTAATGACACAGTCATTCTTCTTTAAATGTAATTATCATTAACAGTGATGCAGAGGACAATGTATGCATTCTGCACACTGCAGGAATATGCTTTTGTGCATGCATGGCAGAGACTCTGTCTCCTAGGTTCATCATTTAGCAAAATACCTTGTTTTTGTTTCAGGCTGTCGGCTGTGGGCCAAAACTTGCATTGTTGCCATTGTAAAATAAGTACTAGATTATACCTGTGCCTTTTTCTAATATCATTGATATGAATTTGTTTGCAATAAAGAATGTAAGATCTACAATGCCTTACAAATTATTTATAGTATTTGATAGTTCCAGGTGTCATAAAATAGACTTAAATGTCAAACAAAAAATACTAATATTTCCTTATGTACTATATTTTCATTTTGACTGTCTTCCATTACTGTCTCTTGTGCAGCCACCATTCCCCAAGCATCTAAACGTATCATGGCACTGAATCTTACGACACCATTGTCAGAAGCTCATGCAGCGTATAGAAGTTGCTTGCTACCTGGAAACGCCACCTTCACAAGTTTTCTCCGGTGACTGACACCCTCAGCCCCCTTGTGCTCAATTAGCTTGTAGTGCATTAGCAACCGCATGCTAATTGTCAGCTGGCAGAGAAGTGTAAGGAGAACCCTACCTTAGGGAGCACTGGTGGAGGAGAGATGGGCGGGTGAATGGGTGGGAGGGGGTGGGGGTTGAGGCTGGTGGTGCTGATGTGCTTTGTTGCCAAACTACCCAATGAGCATTATACGGCACAGTATCAGAACAGCACAAGGGAACCCAGATCTTTGCTATGTGAAATATTTATTAGATATCAAATTACCTTGTTAGAAAGAAGCTCTGTTTTATTTTGTTCCTCTTCGAATGGAATCCAAATATTCCAAAGCTGATAACTGCACTTTGTCACTTCTCTCATTGTCTCCTGTGTGCTGTTAGAGCAATGTATTGCAGCTGTAGCAAAGGTTTTCAATTTTATTGTAAATTATACATAGGAAAGTCACATTCTCTTCCAATCTGTCTCAGTTTACTTGATCTCAAACTGAATTCATTCTCTTCTTGCTACACTCAACATTGTTGTTGAATTTAACATCTCTATAAATGTTTTATACTTGTTTTTGGCAACAGCTTCTTTTCTTATCAGATTTCTGTAGATGGGAAAAGACAGCTAATTCAACAACTTTGGTGGTGTTCTTAAACAGATAAACAGTATCTACTTCAAAAGGATCCAAAAAATGCATGTCGAGATATAGATGGGGCAAGAATGACAAAAATGTTGCTTGTAATTCACAGCAACATTAAAAGGCTGCGTCTTGCTGTTGTTAGTCCAGGGTGTGGATACAGTGAAGCAAAAGGAGGGGTTGCTGAAATGTCCTATACCGTACAAAGGAAGGTGACTGATTGAGAAGTCCCAGGTTGTGTTCTGTCGCTAATATAGTTATGTGGCGTAATCGTGCAATAATAACATCCTAATCCCATCTGCTATGAAAAACTGTGTACTGCGTGTGACAGTGATTGTGGTCATTTCCTGTCAGTGTGCATATGCAGTGTAGTGTGTGTGAGTGTACAGTGGCAGTGCATTTTAAGCAGCGGTGACTACGGGAGGCACCCTGATGGATACAGGATCATACTGCAGAGCTGACATTGTCTTCAGTCCTCCTCCTCTTCCTCCCTCCTTCACCCTCCCTTACTGTCTGCTTGCCTTTCAGCACATTCATCTGAGAAAAAAAAACATAGAATCAGGAGAGAGTATCCAGCCACTTGCAAGTACAATGAAAGATGCAACCTTATAAAAAACTGCCTCTATGGAAAGCCCATGTAAAAGGATAGTGTTTTCAAAAAGAAGCACAAAGGCATATATTCCCTACAGCAAAAGTAATACCTGCCTACTCCTTCCTTGTTCCTGCGTCGAGTGCATTACACCCACATGGCATGCACTCCCTTAACTCATTCAGCCATGCATGTTCCCAGACAAGAAACAAAAGCACACAGGGACAACCACAGCAGGGATTTCATCAAATTGTTATGTCACTTTGTCTTGTCATTAAGCAATAAGAACAGCACTGTAATGATCCTATGTCTGTCTAACAAGGCAAAGAGGAAGTGGAGCAGGCAGCAGAGGTTGTGCCTTGCCACGCACACATGCAGTTTGTTTTACTGGTGACAGAGACCCTGTTACATGGGGCTCCACACAGAGGAAGGGAAGTCCTGTCGTAGCCCTTTAATTCAGCACACACAGAGCGGCTCTGTCTGTCCGCAGGTTCAAAGGAGATGGGAGGGAAAGGGTGGGAGCGTGTGTGTGTGGTAAGGGCCAGGAAAAGGTGCCTAAAGCTTGTTTGCGTTGCACATACAATATTATACTGTGTTGCATGGACGGACGCATGCTGCTGGGTTTTACATTGTGCTTTGAGCTAAAATGAAAATATAGCAACAGTGCATTGTTTAATTGTTAGACTTAAAAGGTGGAAGTTCCCAGAATATTTTAATGATGGAGCTCACTGTAATACAGTCATCTGACCATGTTGGTCACTTATGGTGGTTTACTCATGCACTTAATAAAGATGACTTACTTAAGTAAAAAAGAAAGAAAAACAGTGCAATGAAACTCTTCTATGGTTAAATAATTGTTGACTGGTGATGTCCTAAAATGCTGAATTTGGGTCAATATGTCAAAGTAATGCAGTGAAAGAGGTCACAAGCCAATGTCCCGAGCAAGAATAAATAGTAAGGGTGTGAGGAGGCCATCTAGCCAGATCAATATGCTGGCAAATTATTTAGGACTGCATATTTTGATAATTGATTCCTCTGTCAATTATTCTTTTGGTTAATTAATTAGTTGTTTAGATCGCTTAAGGCCTGAGAATGAGATATTTGCAAATGTATGCCTCTTGAGGACATCCTGATGTAGCATATTTGCCGCTTTTTTCTTCAATAAAACACTAAGTTTACACATTTCTTGTGTTTATTATTTATTATTTTATTCATTACTTTGTATGAGTCGTATTTGAAAACTGTTTCAATAATCGATTAGTTACGATTAATCGCTTAACTTTTTCAGCTCTAGATTTGGCAGTGACCTGGCAAAAGGAATAAAAATGCTCAGCGTATTCGTATACCTAAAGGTGATTTTGTTATACAAGCACAATAGTACATGTATGACCTTATGACGTTTATGTTCCAAGGAGTCTATACATCAGCATGTGTGTAGAAAGTTATTCCCCACAGTGTTGAGAGCTGTCATATTAGCGCTGCCATCATTCGTGTGATGATGTTGTAATTAACACGTTGCTCTGGTTGTGCTGCCTGTTTGACATTGTGTCTGACATTGAATCCGGTGGTAGACAAGCGCTCAGAGGCATGTGATGGGTATGCTGTAGACTCCAGGCGACACACCATATGATATTGATTATCTTTTGTTTGGCTATCTCTGCAGCTTCTTGCCCTAAAGGACTTAACTCACATTATTGTCTGGCATGGGGCTCAGTAACTCCAATTTAGCGAGGCCCTCCAAGCAGCTGCAAATGCACTAATGTTGAAAAGAAGCTGGGAGATCCACCAAGGAGCTAACATTTCACTTAGTATTTTCAAGTAGATAATTGCTTGGCACTGCCATCCTAATCGCCATTATAAGAAACTGAAGGATGGCAAAAAGGCTATGAAAACATAAATGTATATTGTTTTATTAGAGACCAAGTCTTTTTCATTCATGAATTGACTATTGTCTTAAAATTTCAAGTCTCACCATATATACATTTTATACAGTATGCTGTATATGTACTGTGATGAGTATAACCAGTAACAATCTAAAAAATACATAATACATCATAATACATAAATAAAAAATAATGAAATAAATAAAACAACAACTGTGAGTGACTCAGATGCAAATGTCATATTTGTTATTTCTTTAAACCTTGGGGATTAATAGTGGCATTTCTTGGATGTTAAACTGTAAGACAAGATTACTCTTCCATTGTGGTTTTCCATGAAACATAATTTTAGCAACACCAAAGTTATTATAGATAAAGTTCAAGCCAATATTTCAACCATAGATTTAAAACAGGCCAACTAAAATACACTTACGCCACCAGCACTTAAAGGTGCAGTATTCAACCCTTCTAGTTGGGAGTTTGCCACCTGGTTGTCTCTATGAAGATGTCATTGGTTTGTCTGGAATGTTCCACGTGCTGTCGCTGCAACACAAAACACCTTTAAAAACAAGCACTCTTACTGGGAGTAAGCTCGCCTTTCCACAGATTTGACCTGTAACTTGTGCCGGTGGTGTCAGGTGTTTGTCCATGGTATGTTAAATGCCATACTGTGGCACATTCTAGGCAAAGCAAAACCTTGGGGATGAGCATGTGACAGACCTGCCACCAAAAAAGTGAGTGCATCATAAACAACCAAAAGTTGAAATTGCATCCTTTTTTCTTTTTTTTTTTTTTTTTTAAATCATAGTGAATTCAGAAAGTTAAGTATCAAAAGTAGTAATAAAATGCAGTAGGAAAAATGAAATGTAATTCAATAAGTGTAATTATAATTTAACGACTTTTTACTTGGGTGTAAATTATTTTTAAATTTAAATATAATGTAATGTGGAAATTAACACTATACATAAGCTGTTTATCACTAAATCACTAGCAAAACGTTGTACATGGACAATCTTTTAATAGAGAAGATCTTGCATGCACTTATGTGTGTGAATAGCAGCACAGGATGCCACATGATACTAACTCTGCTGTGGTTAAAGTCATGCTAATTGGTGAATTCACCTTCTCCGCAGTCAGTTTTTCAGCTTGAAAGCCCAGCAGCTGGGTTACCTTGTTTTTCCACACATTCATCATCCTTCTATGGGATAAACAGAACAATGTACTACTGTACAAACACAGTCAGCAAAGAGTGCCACTGTTTTAGCCGGTGATTGCTATCATTGACACGTAGCAGTCGAATGGCAATGGTTCGTTCACTATCTTAAGTCTACTGAACTGCCTTCCACTTGGTGTGCTCACAATGCCCTTATCCAAATGTGGAAATAGTATCAGGAAAAGTATTTTATTCCTGTAATGATTTTTACTGGATGCACACTTTTATTAATATCTCCACTTTGTTGTGTATTAACAACTGTGAATTAGTGAATTTGTCCTATTTTTCTCTAATGAGATCAAAATCGGTTTTCAGAATCAGAATCGGTTTATTGCCATTGTCAGTGTGTTGTTTATTAAAATTCACAAACATAGGAACTTGCTTTGGCGTAAGATGGCTGAAATGTTAAATGATGACAAAATATGCAGTGTACGGTAGTATTCCAACATACAAATTACCAAATACAGCCCTCCAAGTTTGAGTATGTATAATGTGTTACTTCCTCCTCCGGTTACATCTAAGGCCAAGGTGTGTGTTCTTTGTGTAGCTGTGCACGCTGCTTTGGTGTGTTGACTTTCCTGCTTATGCCATAGACAGCTGTTGTTTGACTTGCCCCGAGTGCTCAAACTGACCAGAAGAAGTCATGGAAAACAGTAGTAGCAATGAAGAAATACTCACAATTTGCCTGAATCTTAACAACAAGCGCACCATCCAACTTTTAGTCACTTCATTTCCCTACCTTACCAACCCCCCAGTCCTGTTTGCAAAATCTAGCTCAAAGTACCCCACACACACACAGACGGCTTTGTAGTAACAATAGTCCGGCACACGGAAGCTAGTGTCTGAACAGCTGACAGTACAACTTTAGTTCATACCAAAATAATGAACGTATAATGCATATAGTGTTGGTTAGTTTCATTACTATCTCACACTATTATGAAGAACCTGTTGCCACAAGCTGCCAAAACTCAATCAACAACTGAGGAATGAGTCAAGAGACAATGGCACACAAGTTGGGTCATGCGTGTGTGTTTTGCATTATGATAGTGATAATAGGATTTTCCAAAAAGTAGTTACATTTATCTATAGAGATAGGTGAGAGAGGAAATCATGGTGAGCCTGTGTTTTTTGTCAGATGGGGGATGGGTGCTTTTTTAGATTGTCCCTCCTCCCTCTTCCCCTGTCTGTTTTTTTTTTCTCTCTCTCTCATCTTTGTTCAAGGGCTGCCCAGCTACAGCACCCTTACCACTCTGAGAAAAGCCACAACCAAAAGTCAAAAAGTGTCCAACGGAAAATAAAAAAGTCTGTCTGGTTATACTCAATGATTCGAAGACTTATCATAATGCGGTTGTGGGTTTGTATTTGAGGGTTCATGGGATTGAGTGGGCAGGGTGTCATGGGAGGTGCTGTGAAGTGAACATAACTATTTCAATTATGTTTTATAGTTTACTCCCACAAGGGATTATTACAACACTTCAATCATTGTTAGATTCAGCATTCAAAAGTATGAATGTTATCTGTGGCCACAAAGAAGAACAGTGTTGGAAATGAGTCTTCAAACATCTCTGTTGCGTTTTTATGCTTAAAGTGGCCCTGCTGTATATCTCCCGTTTTAATCACCGCAGATGACGCACAGAATTTCCATCTTCGTCCTTATGCAGTGGGTATAGGGAGGGAGCACAAAGGCCCTCACACTAGGAAAATTCACTCCTCTCTCTCGGTCTCCTGGACAATGCCTGCGTGCCTCTCATTTGTAAATCACTTAAAAGCATGACAAATGTCCAATGGAAAGTTTCAGGGCGTCCCTCCTGAGACCAAGTCCTGCATTCACTCTGTTCTAAAAAAAAAAACATATTGTATCGCAATGAACACTGTAATGATTATGCGATTTGCATTAGTTGTGTTTGATTGTTGTGCAATTGAAAAGGAGTGTTTATAATAATTTCAGTTGATTTTCAGTTGAGTTTCTGAAGACCAACATTTTATTAGTTGAATAAATGGTCAAAAGCCAAAAAGAAAAGGCATGGAGTGATGTAGCTGACATTATTGGAGAGAATTGTGAGTTTTATATCCCTTTTTACATAATGAAGGCACTGTTTACTAGGACTTTCCATTGCATCTTGTAAGCGCAGTTAGGGTCAGATCTTAGAGATACTGAATAGTTCTGAGAGCTCGTGCTTTTCCCTCTTTCTACAATTAATTGATGCATTACCAATAATTTCTTTAGTCAACTACATCTTTAGTGTTTAGGTAAAGTGTGAAAATTATATTTATTAAGACGGATTTGACACGACAAATACGACTCTTAAAGGTAGTATATGTAAAATGTTAACCTTTACTAGGATCATTAGCTGCCACATACTCAATGTCATTAAGACCATTAAGTGTATTCTATATTTTGATTTGACAGTTGTTGCTTCTTGATATGGCTTATGAGTCTTCCTTTGTTCAAGTCCTCCTAAAAAACCTGCCTAAGACATTTGCATGGTAAATTATGGAGTGAAATGCAAATAAAAAACAATAAAGTCTGTTCACAACTATAAGAGCCGCAGAGCGAGACTTACTGTGTACTTAAGTCATGTGACAGTCAAAGGGGCTTTACAGACTTTCCTGTGTGAGATCTGAATACAGCCCTGGGGTTGTGGTATTTACCTGAAACTAAATAAAATACAGAAAAGGCATGAATATTACTTATACAAAAGAGCTTAATGTTCTAGTAATATTTTGAGATGAACAATTTTGTGTGAACTATTTTTGTGTAAGCATAAGGAGGCATGGTTATAAATGGTTGTTTTTCTGACAGCTCCATGGGCCGTGTTAAAATCTTTGCCTTTTGTCAAAACTAAACATAAATAAACACAAAGCCTTGAATATAAAACATTATATTCTAAACCAATTTGGATGGTTCTAACCAAAAGGTCTGTTATCAGTTGATTGTACAACAACAGTGCTTCTGTCATAGAGTGCAGCCAATCCTGGATGTGTTTGCAAACAAAAGCAGATGTCACAACCTGTGTCACATGTTTAAAGGAGGAACACTGTCCTGAATGTGGTCAATACTAATCAATGAAGTACATAAACTACATTCCAAGGTAATGATTCATATGACTGTTTCTACTTCCTGTCATTCTATTGAGAATTACAATAAAATGATGGTGCAAAACCAACTAAAAAAAAAAAAAAAAAAACAGGAAATGTTACGTCGTATGGCATTAAATGTTTCTAGTGTTTTTATAGTTCAAAAATGCTTAAAAACATGTATTCTTACATGTATTTCTACTGCAGAACAGTAACCTGCAGGAAAAGGCATCAGGCCTGATTAATGCATTTGAATCCTTTTTCTGTATAAAAACTAAATAAAACTACAGATAGACGGATAGGACTGATACATAGTGGGACATGTCTGACCTTTTATTTTTTTGTTTATTCTTTGGACAACACTATTTCCTATTGATTTTGTCTGGTCCTGTTCTGTTTATTTTATTATAATAAAAAAAAAATTGAAAAGACAAATATGAAATGTGAGCTTGTGCGTGGGCTCGTCTCACTACAGATTTGACCTGTAACTTAGATAGAAATGTTTAAAGCCACTCTGTGACAGCAGGTGGTGTGCTGTCCTCCAAAAAAGTTACACACTGCACCTTTAATGAAGTAGGACAACAACTGAAATAAGAGTTTTTGTTTTGTTTTTATATACTGTTTCTCATTTAGACCATTTGAGTTGATGCATCCATCACATCTAAATGCCTCAACCATAAATATGTCGCCATGAAAAATAAATGAGGTATACTTTGTCAAAGGATACATTATTTATCCCTGCACATGGTTTCAACACCTCCATTAGATGTCTGGCCAACCCCCTGTGGATTGTTTTAGAGTGTTGCTAATGCTATACATTCCACTTTACATCAGATTGGCACATAACCTGAATTAGTTTAATTCAGTTGCCTCCCCGTGAGTTGGTGTACTCCTTCATTCGTCCAGGAGTTGTTAATTCAGTTTGTTTCGTTTCAAGTGTCTTTGTTGTCCTTCTAACAACTCATTCCATACATTTGCACATCCCAGCTCTCATATAGCCACCACAAGCACCACCCCATGTCTTTGTATGAGACCCCTGCCTCTTGCCTATTGTCATGTTAATTACCTGTTTGCTCTGTTTCGCAGGAACTCACCATCCATCAAAGCGTCTCTGTGCTTTTCATCTCACACAGTGCATCTCTACCTGTAATTAGGTTTGGATGAGGCTGAGGATGGATTTAGTTAGCGCCGTGCAGAGGAGAGGAGAAGACATTATAGGAAGTCTCCATGGCTGTTCTGGGACCAGTCTTTTAATGGCGTCTAATTGATCTGGTGCAGCCGTGGAGCCACTGTTTTCTGTTGGTAAGAAAAGAATTGTCTTGATGTGTCATACTCAAGAATTAGCACAGCACTTACCGGTCATACAATGATGAAAAAAAAGGAAGTTATTTTAGCAGTTCAAGTTAGTAAAATGACAAAGGGGGAAAAAGATATAAGGTGCAACATATTTCTATGTAGTCTATAACAACTTTCTTTTATATCTAGGAACACCAAGAATCCCAGACTATACGATAAGAAAAGTTAAGAGAACCTTTAATTGTAAAAACAATGGGGAAATTTCAGTCAAGATGAGTATCTAACATATAAATTGAAGGTGACCATGTCTAAAGTATAAATAATATTGTAAATGTTGTAAATGAAAATAACATACAAAATATGAAAACTGCTATGAAAACTGTAAATAATAATAACTACCTAAAAAACTAAGAGAGGAGTAATCTTTGAAATAAGGGTATAAAGTTCCTTCCTTCTTTTCCCATTTGTCTGATACTTACATTGTAACAATTTTTACAGGTTTTTTTTATTGTTCTTTGAAGTGTCATTTATTGTCCTGAGAAGAGCTACATAAATACAGTGTATTACTGTATTATTTTATAATCAAAGAAATGTTTTTGCACATTTATGTTGGATGAGCGAAAACGTGAATATAAATCCACAAGGAATGATACAATAATAAATATAATAATATTGTATGTACAAATTATAAATATTCTGTAAGTGTATAGGCCCATGCACTAGATAACGTGTACTGTCTACACTGCAATACTAGCAGTGTATTGCAGGTGTTATCATGGTTTTGTCTGGTTGCTTGGCTCTTTGCCGGTCTCAGGTGAGTGTGCACTGTATCGCCAGGTACAAAGGCTGACTAGAGCTTATTTTTATGAGAGTATATTTGTATTTATAGTGACAGAGAGGAGAGAGGCAGCGCTATGGCCAGAATAATTTACCATCCAGATGTGTGGGAGCCAGAGGGAAATCAATACAGACGATGACTCTGAGTCTGAACCCAGGTGATGAGTCTGGTGTCATAATGCAGCATGGACCGGCAGAGACTAATATTTAACAATGATCTAAAGTGAGCAGGTGGGTGCGCTTTGCAAGATTTTAACAAGGCCAGCTAATCATGCCATTATTGGTATTCAAAACAAGATTGAAGTATAATTGAGTTCACAATTTGGCATCTGATTATACAAGTCGGGAGGGCTGCACAAGAATATGTAGTGCATGTATAATTATGGGGGGAAAAAATAATAATAATAAAAAAAGAAAATTAAATCAAGTAAATTAAGTGATGGTGCAAATACAAATATGTAATATATTATTTGTTATCTTGTTATCTTTCCATCACATGTTGGTAATGGAAAATTACTGCTTATTTTCAAATATTGCACAGATTTATTTTAAGTAAAATTATTCTTTACCAAAACAAGATTTGTAAACCAGCAAACACAAACGCATGTATCGATGCCTTAAAAATTCAGGTATGTTTGTGTTTATGTTGTTTTCCTTGAGTAAAGCAGCCTTACTCGCTGTAGGGATATAGAACATGCTGCTGCTCTGACCTTCAGTTTGAAATGAAAGTGTCTGATGCCTCTGGTGTGTTTGGAGGGGCTTTCTCTTACCGAAGATGGACAGCCATGCATTATTGATTACAAAACACTCCTGCGATGCTATTTTATCTTTTCCAGCACAGCTGACCATGAATTGGGCTCGACTAGCACCGGCCCACAGTTACGTTTGTCTTAAGGGGGGCGTATGTTGTGATTGACTTGTGTGGTTTGGTAAAATATTGCTGCCCTCCTCCTCCTCTCTGCACCCTTTGCATAACAATGATCATAACCAGCAGGATTGCTGGTAAATACCTGAAAACAAGTTCCTTAACTTCACTGTCACTTTTAAGTTCACAAAACAAACTGTTAGGCTTCTGATTCTGTTAAAACTATTGTTACATATTGTTAGCATGGTACGGTATGACATGATTTTAAGTAATTTTCCCTGTGGATCAAAGGAGGTTTGCTTAAGTGTAACTGAATTTCAAGTCCTGTCAATGAGTATATACATTTCAAATTAAAAACAATTTAATTGAGTCCAATTGAATCTAAAATATGCTCAAAATATATCTATTGAATTATATTAATAGGCTTCCATTCATTTGATTAAATTTTAAATGTATCAAACAATACAAAAAGTAAAATTGTAAAGGTAGATTTAGTTTCCATTTATGTTATTTGGGAAAATCATCAATGCAGCGACTAATCTAAATGAACATAATTAATAATGACTTATTCCTTTTGTTAGTCCCAAAAGGGAGCAGTTGTGTCCGGAATCAGGAGAGTGTTCATTAGCATAAAGCCAATGCCAAAAGGATATAGGAACTACTCCATGCTGGGCAGCAGCTCATTTCATGTGTCAACCCTGGAATGAAAAGCATGAAAGCATATACCAATGTGACACATCCAGCATTACATCAGCAGCCCTATCGCATTGCGACTGTCCAGTGTTCTACAAATGATGAAGTGTGCACTTATAATCCTCTTTTTACATGAAAAAGTTATGCAATAATCAGTTATGTCCTGTAATTTGTGAGCACCTAATAGTAGCATTAAAATATAAAAAGTGTTTTATGAAGGCCCAGTTTAATGGCAAGTGTTGTGGAGACTGGCCTCACCTTGGCGCTCCCCCGTTGCGCGCGGTCACCAGGGAGGGCGCCCATGACGACCACGCCTGTCACAAGCTGTTTTCACCGTGCTGAAGAGTGATTGGTTTCATGGATCAGGATGGTGCTCTCTGACAGCACAGGGGGAGAGTCGGCCACACCTGGGAGAAGAGGCAGTGGCAGGATGTGAAATGTTTCTGAACAAGGTCATTCTGAGGGTCATGGTGAGACCTGTCCCCAATCTTCAGCATCACTGAGGGATCGACGTGTGCTACATACAGAGAATATTTTCTCTCACAGTTTACCCTTTGTTTAAGATGCCACTGTGCTTTGTTTGTTTGGCTCTGTGTTGGCCTGCGTTTCAGAATCATCATTTCAATTTTGAGGAAAAAAACTGCAATGCAAACTGGTGAATCCATAAAGATCAGATATTTAAAGTGGTAATTTATTTTCAAGTGATTTGCATAGAGAGCAGATGTACTTATACAATTTTTTATATCTTAATTGATATTTTATTGTTATAGTTTTTCACTCAGATACTCAAATTGACTTTATCTTTCTTTGAGCTTGACAGGCCTTAGCAGCGGTACAATAACCTGACTCCCTGGTGGATTAATATCTGATATTGTTGTTAATGCAGGATCAATTTCAGCAGTGATTTTCCTTAGATACACAACCTCATCAGTGAAGTGGTGCAAACGAGCTGCACATTTCCAAGTCTGAGTCATGTCTGGCCTTGATGGAAAAACTGCACCAGTATCTTTGATGTCAGGACTGGACAGTTTATGTAGCTTGTTAAGATCAACGACAAGCCAAAGGTTGGGCTAACAACAGATACCACTCTCAGCATGTTTTTCACAGTATAGGTTAGAGGAGCAGGCAATCTCACTGACAGTCCCACTCCTCTAGCACATGTCAATTTTAATGATTGATCACTCTCTGGACCGTGCTAACAGGAAGGAGAGATGGAGAGGGGAAAAGCACAGGGACAGAGCGAGTGGACCATCTCACAAGGTCAGAATGATGTCCAGTCTTTTGTTTTAGTGGTGAGATCAGTGGCCTGTGCAGCCACTAGAGGACGAGCAGAACGAGTGGCAGCCTGGCAGGAACATATGTTCTTACACAATGAACATGCACTTATAGTTGGCTGTGTGTGCACTGAAAGTCATGGGGGCGGAGTCTCCTTTTTCAGGACTAAGTCATATACAGGAAGGAGTCACGACTTTTTCACCTAAGGGCTCATCTCAGAGAGAAAATCTTGCTGAGGCAATCAAGTTAACCTTGTAATTTTCATCCTACCGAAGATAGATCCCTACAACATGTGGTTATTTTTAGGCATATGCTATCTATCTATAGGCATAAATGCAGCTGCGTGTAGCCTATAGTAGTATAAAGTTTGTGTGTGTGCTGTAATTTGCGATGTGAGAGAGCATCTTGTAAAATAAAATAATGATTCACCTTTCATGTCACAGTAATGCTTTTAATGTGCGAAATAAATGTAGCCCAAATATACCTAGGCCTGCTACATTGGTACATGGACACCAGCAGCAGATTCAAAAAGGCCCATTTAACCATCTAATTACAACATAGGCCTATTGCCTCCCTCTGCTGGTGTAATTTGATCACACAGTTCACATGTGCAGATGTCCATGACATTTGAACACGGGGAGACCAGAGCCATATGTGTGTATGTATGAATGTGTAACCCATTTGATTATAAATAAGTTAATTTATAGTTCAATATACATTTTAAACTAGCACAGTCACTGATTCTCCAACTAGGCTTTGATCAGAAGGATGAAAAAATACAACTATAAAACTATACACAAACTGGCTATAATAATCAATAACAAAATAATCAAGCATATGACAAAATATAACAAATGTGGCATTTACAAGAAAACATACCTGTACATGTACTAACAAAACAGGCACAATTTAGTTGGTGTATGTTCTACAAAGCGAACAGCAGATGTCGCTCTTGTCCGTGGAGCTGAGGCTGCAGCTCCACTGATGGTACAGATGACGGAGTCGCCATTTTGAAAAGCAAACTGTTCACAGCACACCCGCCCAGAATACTGGAACTATGCCGCGGGGCCGGCCTCGCAAACTGAGAGTCAAAAGCAACGAGGAGACAGGTAACTAGTGCCAAAATGGGATCAATAAAAAATAAATATTTTGAGGTATCTAAATATTTTTGGACCGCCCAGGCAAACATCTCCGTAGCTTAGATATTATGAGTTGAATATTGTGTATATAGTCCCCGGATATAGTATTGCGGGTGGGCTTTGCTTTGTGCGGCTGATTGAGGCGGAATGATATTAATAACATTTCGGTGCCTCTTCTTATTGGCTTCCAGTGTAAATTGGCGTCCGCGGGGATAACAACTGTTCCGCGCTGCTGCAGTGCTTACCATATGCTTTTAGATTTTAATCGTGCGCTTTTATAAATTTATTGCTAGCTTGTCTTTGCTAACTAGCTCAATAGGCTATCGGCAGCTAAAGGCTAACGTGCTAAAATGCTGCTCGTTGTTTTGGTTCTGCAGGACTGTGCGTGTCCAGCTGCACAGTGAACTCTGTAGGCAAAGTTGTCATTTGGTTGACACCCGACTCCAGTTGTTCCATATTTAGTTAATGCACTTCACTTTTTACTTTTTAAAGCGAGATTTCCTGTACAAAAGTTGTTCGGGAATAAGTAAAAGTAAAATGTACTAACTAAATCGATCAACCTTTATGACTGTACAGTACACATCAAACAGTGACATCAAACTCTATTGATTCACCCAAATTTTCCTGATGTTTAAAAGCGAAACTATTTACTTTGGTAATCTTGTCTGTAAAAAAATGTCTTACCAATCATCTAAACATTGACTTGCAGATCAATGCAGAGTGGGTGTTTCTTTGGACATGAATTGACTTCGGCCTACAGACTGTCTATGGGCTTCAATATGATGAGAAATTAGGCCCATTGTCATTATGTTTAACAATTTGAAACTAAACTTATTGTCTTTTTGAATTGGGAAAAGTTCTCAAAATGTTGCATGTTACAGTAAGCTGAAACTTTAAAATGCTGTCAGGCGACTTGCACAACATATTTAAAAAAATGTTTTCACATATTCTCTGTACCATTGAGGGGGCAGTTTGGGAACCATTGAGGCTAGCACACAATGGACTGCAGTCCAATATAAATATGGGTCATCTTTTATGAAAAGTAAATGCTTGATTTATTTGCAAACATGCCCATCTGAAATCTTCTGTCATATTCACTTGGGGCATAATAAAATTGAATTGATTGAATTTCCCTATCGTCAGATGCAGATCCCAATAAAGGTGAGAGTCTCAGTGATGGAGAGCTCAAGGACAAGAAGTGCACGACATGTACCCAAACCTTTTCCACTGAGAGTCAGCTGCAGAAGCACCTCCGAGAACATGAGAGTGATAAGGCAAGTCTACTGTACACAATGAGTGCATTACAATGTTTGCACCCAACACATTGTGATCTTTCATAATTACTAACGGGTCCAGTTGTTTTCATAATAATCTTGCTGATGAATAAAATGATTTCACAGTATAAAGTTTGTGTGTAACAGGGCACATAGTGGGAGATGCTTGTAGGTTAGGTGCCAATTCAACTTGATATTGTCAGGGCTGAAGAGAATAACAGCAGCATAGCATTACATTTAAACCTTGTGAGTTTAAAAGTCAGCAGCGTTGTGTTTATTTGTGGCATTTCAGAAGTTATTCTTTTCCCTTTTAGCTCCAGAATGTTGTTTATCAGGATCTTAAATGTTGCAGAGTAGTGCTGCCAAACTCAACAGAGCACAGCTATAAAGGATATCCATTTATCCAGTGCCAGCTTAATCTAAAGCTTATGCATTATTTTCTTCCAGTAGCAGGGAAGAATTGTCCTGTATTGCCTCAGCAACACACACTGGAGTTTGTTTATCTGGTTCTATTTTAGTTCAGGAGTATTCTTTGCCAGTGTAACCTGCTGAATCAATATTTAAAACTGAATCTTCAGTTAATGTTTTATTCTGATATGGTGATTTTATAACTTATTCTAAGTATTGAGGGGGGTTCAGATGGCATCAGAACGTTGTACTGGTCAGTAATATTTAATTCAGATGTGAGGCAACTAAAATCAATATTGTTAAAATGCAGATTCTTTTTGTAATATAGCGGGTTCTTGGGTCTTGAAATGATCAGTAGCAACCATTGTAAATATTCATTTGGATATTATTAGAGAAACAGGCTCTTGCTCCCTGTCTGTTTGAATGAAATCATCACAATCTAGCATCTGAAAACAACCAATACAATGCCAAAATGGGACTTATAAAGTGTAAATACAAATTTTAGTTTTTAGTTTTTGTTGTTTAATGAATTGGCCATGTTGGCAAGTTTTGCACACTATTATGTCTAATATCTACTTTCTATTTACAGCCGCACCGATGTGACGAGTGCCCACAGAGCTTCAATTTGGAGTTCAATCTTACCCTTCACAAATCAACACATAGCACATCAGACTTCTCATGTCCGGTTTGCCATAAGAAGTTTTCACGCATTGCTAGCCTCAAATCTCACCTAATGTTACATGAAAAGGAGGAGGTCAGTGAAAAGTTTAGAATATTTATATAAGCCACTTTATTTGAGTATACAAATACATTATTATTTCTTTGCAGAACCTGATGTGTGCGGAGTGCGGGGACGAGTTTGTTCTTCAGAGTCAGCTCTCTCTTCACTTAGAGGAGCACCGTAAAGAGCTGTCAGGTGCCAAGGTCTTCACTTGTAAGACATGCAACGAGGAGTTAAAGACGTCAGCGCTTCTCAAGGAGCACATGAAGACCCATGTCAAGATGAGGTCAGGCTCTGTGTCATGTGCTGCTTATCTTGAAAAAATCTTTTGAATAATATGATGACAAATACTTTTACCTGCAATATTCCATAGTCTATTCAATGGATGGGATTCCTCAAAGCATTCAACCATTTTCTTTGTGTTATTTATGCTGATGTAATAAAACATCTCCTTTTACAGGAAACGTGTATCACCACTTGAATACATCATCATTTATTGAAATGGCAATTGTGCAATATCTAAGAATGTTTGTTTTTACTTCTACAGACCACTTCCCTCATCTTCTAGAAACTACAAGAAAAGTATTGATCGCAGTGGCTTCACAAACAGCTGTCTCCACTGTGGAAAAACATTTAAAAAACCAAGTCAACTCGTCAGACACATAAGGATACACACAGGTAAGAGATGACTCAGTCATAAATGGAAAGTAATTTGAGTTTGAAAATTGCTTTGCCTTATCATTTTAGAGCAGTCAGACTTTCTTGGAATTAAATAATCCTTTTTCTTGTGACCAGTTGCTTCCACCTACCTAAACATCACACACCCCAGTCTGTTGTTCTGGATATGTAATATTGGATCGAGATGGAGCTCTGTGAATCTAAAATTAAATAAATACATTTTAAAAAAAGTTAAAAAGCACTTAGGGTACCATCATGTTATTGTTTATAAATTAATGAATACAATTTTAAATTGATACGGCCTTCTACTAGTTTGTAAGTTTGTCTTCAATAAACAATTAAAATCACGACTTTTTGTAAATTACGCTCCAATGCCTGCTTATAAAACATATAATAACAGATGCAGATATTTATTGATCCAATGAGTCTCCAGACGTGTGTGCTGTTTGTATGTGTATTTATGCACAAGGCTTAACGCCGTGTTTTTATTCCTTCTAATTGATTTTCCATACCCTAATCATATGAAAATTGGACACAGTGTCCATCTAAACAGTTTCAAAGATTTTTTAAAAATAGATTAAGATATATAAAAAGTCCAAATGATCAATAGTGCTAAGACTCTTTGTTTGTTGTAAATACAGATAAGTAAGTAATAAGAAAGCTTTGCAGTTATTTTCAGCCACTCCGAGGGTACATTTAAATGCGACATTATCCCAAATCACCATTGCTGTTGTCTGATGGAAGTGTGTTATTCTTCAGGTGAACGTCCCTTTAAATGCTCACACTGTGGAAAAGCGTTTAACCAGAAGGCGGTGCTGCAGACCCACATGGTGAAGCACACTGGTGAGAAGCCTCACCTGTGCATGTTCTGCCCTGCTTCCTTCTCCCAAAAAGGAAACCTGCACTGCCATGTTCAGAGAGTTCACTCCGAGGTAAGGCTTTCGGGCTGACACTAACGTTCAGCTGTATATTAAAGGAGACATATTATGCCACATGAACCGTTATGCGTTTTTAACCATGTTATGGCAGTGTTTGTTTACTTAGAGTTTTATTTGGATTCGTTCATGAGTGCTTGAGTTATCCTGCTGAGTTACTTCATCTGGTACTTGAGTGGTCAGAAAATGTCTGTTTTCACCTTCCAGTACCTGCCTACTTCCCTATACATCTCATATTTATTCAAAATATTCAGACTCCTGGTTATACATATAGGGTTCAAAAACACCCCATAAAAACACATACATGAAAACCCGCTGCTTGCCAGGGTAAAATGATATGAAGAGGCGTGGCTTTTCAATTATGCATTTCAATTCTACTCACTAAGGGTTTGTATACATTTTCCAATTACAATGAACAAAATGTAAAATAATGATCCACTTATGATACAGTTTATTACTAAATACTAGGGGGAAAAAAATTGCATACTTAACGCTACAGCTATGCATCGATTGCACAATTTAAATCGTTTTTACTTAATGTTTTTAAGTTGGAAAGACTAAAATGAAGACAATATGCATTAAAGAATATTTGATGACATACAATAGTGTATGATATAGATATGATAGGTTTGGCGCTTGAGCAATGCGTAGGAGGTGCAGAGCAGGATATGAGATCAGAATCTTTCCCCCGGAGCCTAGACGCGGTGGTGGTGGTGAAGACAAAAACCTGAAAGAAAATAAAACACACTACACTTCTGCAGAGGTGGTGCTGGGGTGTAAGGGGGATATGTGGGCTGTACTGTTGAGTGGAGAAACTGAAGACTTTAAAACGAGTTAGCTGAGTGGTGATAGGCCGAGCTGAGCCTATCGTAGCTGAGCACGGCAATGAAGGAAGCTTACGCGGGTGAGGCAACAGGGGGTCTTCCAAGCTTCATTACAAGCACAATAAACAGGCTCTACATTTGAAAAAACATGCAATAACTACAGAACTTGTGATACATGGATGCCCTTACCCCCTGACATAAGATTTGTTCAAAGAAATGCAGCTCTCAAAGTTTAACACTGTTATAAATCAGGAAATGTAACAAAATAAACTGAATAAATTGTGAATTAAGAACAAACTTTATATTTATACATTTGAGAACCCTGCGATAGATATTCTGCTGCCCTCATACTTTTTTATCAGTACATTTTCTTCAAATTCTAAATTTTACCTAACCTCTAATACTAAAAAAATATGTAATTTAAGTGCTTATTTGTAACCCCAACCAGACCCTTGTCTCAATACACCCCTGCTTTAATTCGCTGTGTTTTTCCAATATCTTGTATTTTACCCAATGCCGTTTTCAATGACCGTGTTATTATGTTCTGCTTTGTTCACCTTCTCTCTCTCAGCCACTAAAATGCCAGGCCAGTGCTTGTTACATTCATTGCGGTGGGACACCTTGCCATATCGTTTGTGTGTTGACAAAGGAATGACACAGAATCCCCGCTCTTTAGAGCTCTCCTAGTCCTTCTCTCTTTGTAAACACTTCACAGCAGGCGGTTGTGTGAGCCCCCCTGCTTTATTTCATCATTGGTTTTATCCCGTCCCCTTTTCTTTCATTTTGTTGCATGGTTGTTGCCATGATGGTAGAGTCATTTGCCTATACAGTATCCCAAAAACAAGCATAGAGGAAGGCAGTATTAATAGAAGCCATTAATATGTGGAAATCAGAGAGATGGGCTTACACATCACTGTAATGGCTGTTTATTATATTGTCCAAAATGGTTTTGGCAGAATTACTTTTATTGAAAAAGGATTGAGTTTATGGAAGTAATAACATAATTTTTATTAAACATAATGAATGCTGTGTGCTCTTTGTTCCTGTCCTTACTCCTTAGCCAGGATAAAGGAACAGGGAAGGGAACTATTAAATTATTATTTGCTTTCAGCCTTTAAGCTCCAGCAAAGGCGGATATTTTTTGCTCTTGATTCTTAAACATTGGTATTGGTCATTAAAAATCATATTGATAAACTTCTGTAAATCATACTCCTGATAAGATGCACTAATACGTTTATTTTTTCTTTAGGATTCTTTGTTTCCATTTGAATGTTAAAGGCAACAATTATATAAGACAGGCTCTTTATAACAGGTACTTAATGAGAAAATGAAACATATTCTCACTGTTTTTATTGTGTTTTTGCTTTTAAGCTGTTAGCGAAGCAAGTCAGTTATTAAATATCCACCACCTGGAGCTGTTTACTTCAACTGACATAGAAAAATTTGCAAAAAATAACCTAATCAAAGATTCTCTGCCCTATTTCTTTTTTCACATTCCAGTGATTTAATACAGTAATGTCTAAGTGCTAAGTTGCATGCAAACTTAATATTTTGAGAGCACGTAATTTATGACTAATATTGATAATCCACTTGCATTTCATGTTATCATTTTGTTGTCAGTTTTACTTGTTTTGTTTTGTAAATTGAAATGGACATGTCCATTCTGTGTCCAATATAAAAGGTCAACACAAAGCACATATATTGAGGGAAATCTTTTGTCATTTATCATTGCATTATTGCTTTATGAGGTCCAGATCTCATCTACTGATTGATGGCACAACTGTGTATTCCATGTTAAAAACTCACCCACAATGCAACCACAGGATTGAATTACTAAAGTGAAGCAGACGGCCTATTTGAATAAGGCATCTAATTTTCACAAGTGTACTTCAGCTTTCATGTTCCAGATTGAGTTTGTCCTTATGACTAAGTGACTGGATGAATAAATATCATCAGGCCTTGTGGTTTTGTTTCCTGTGCAGATTTATATTTTGCGGGCTGGGAAGTTGATTCAACTTGGGAGTTGAATGTTGGTCGACTGCAGAATAAATGCATGAGACAATGACATTTACATCTAAATATTGCATTTTCAGTTCCACTAGTTTTACATTGAAGCTATCATATCATTAACACTTACCTAGGTCTACTTATTAATCTTACGTCTTTTCTTGGTGCTGTAAGGACTTACGAGCATTGACACACTGCATCATTCATATCGAAAAATATTTATTTGCTTTTGGTTTGTTTTTGGTCCGCCACCTTTTGTCTTTGTGGAGTTGTTTGTTTTGTCTAGCGTCACACTTTTTGAATAAGAAATAAAACGTAATCCTACCAAAAGTTGACATTCACAAAAGTATGGGTCCCATTTACCTCTTCAACAACAAATAATATATTATTTAACCTCCATTGTCTTTTGTTCTAACTTTTAATCCATTCCTTTTCCACTGTTTTAGCACTAAGATTTATGCGGGATAACATTTTGACTGACTGTGGAAATCATATATCATATATATATATTTTTTTTTTAACAGACCAAATTGGCAATAGAAAAATGTAGAATTCTTAATTACTTTTGAAGTGTTGAGACCTTTCTAACACAAGTCTATGGCACAGGTAAATACTAAAGATTATTACTGGCTTACTTTTAATTTCACTCCTCACTGTGCAACTGACGACTTGCTCTGATATGGAGTTTTCAAGACCTACTTTTGTGAACTTCTTTAAAAGCGTTAGGTTGATGTTTTTCATAATAGTGACTGCGCCCACCCTCTTACGAGTTCAGCTCATGTACGGTCTATGGTTCAGCTGTATTTTTTCTGTCCATCATATCACTCAATTCACAAGCTTTTTTTTAACACCGATCCATATTCCTTGCGTAAATACCTACACCATATCATCTCATGTTGTTGTTGTCTTTACACACACACTTTCGGTTCTCTTTCACTGTTGTCAACACCACTTCCTTTGTTGCACTTCTATGTTAATAACCGCTTACTATTATTGTTCCTCTTGGAAAATGTCTATTATAATAAACCACTGTCATACATCTTACATTGGTGCCCACATTTCCCACCATACCATATCATCTTTACACGTAATACCTTATTAGAGCCCCTCCGCATGCTATAAAAACACTGGAAATGATTACCCTTGATTGCATTTCAGACTCCCACTCCCGCCACTTCTGTTTTCCCTTCACTGTGTGGATATTTTCCTTGTTTTTTAGTTGGAATGGCATCTTTGTGAGGGCCCTCAAGTTCAAGGTCAAACAAGTTTTACCTCGTCATAGATAAACAAATGGGGATTTTGTATTGTACAATTTTGTGGCCGAATAAACATTTCATTTTAACTAGCAACCAGGAAATTATATCTTTACAATATCAAACATAATTTCTAACATTGTAAATGTCTTTCTCTATTGGTGTAAAATCTGTATAATGGTGTACATGTGTTGTAGTTCAGATTTTTGTGTGTTGAGGACTGTGTCACAAACAAGATTTATCTTGTTTCACATTCACTGTAATATTGTGAACAAAAAGTCTTTACAATAACATAGCATAATGGTGTTCATTGCTGTAGTATCTGTGGGGTTTCTGCGTCCCTCGAGGCAAATACTTTCATATTCAGGGGAGGTCAGTGCAATGTACCATAGTAATGACAGTTCACAAACTAATGTCTTTCCAAACAGGGGGATTGGATTCTGAGGGCATAAGCTTGCAGATCAGGCATGCATAATTTATTTTATGCCTATGCCCTATGATTTTCATTTTGCTCAGAAAACGCAATGCAATATCAGTATTTTTCTGAATGTGCACAATCTTCACTTTCTTTTGCTTAAAACATTTTATGATACAAAGTTACAAAGGAAATATAAATACAAAGAACATGCAACGTTCTGTAATCAGTGAAAACATGAAAAAATAAACATGGCTTTATTTCTAAATCATAAGCATCCTGCAGGTGTTGTTTTTGTCTCTATAAAATGTTTGTTATCTAGCCTTTGCTAAACACAAGATGTGGTTTTGTGTTGTAGGCAAAAGGAGGCATGTTTCCATGCATGGACTGCAGCTGTGTGTTTAAGAAGTTGGGCAGCCTGAATGCCCACATCAGCAAAATGCATATTTCTGTAATGGAGGTGCCCTCCAGTGCATCGGTGAGGAAAGCATTTTATTCTGCATTTAATTTCATACATTGGCTTTAACCAGTGAAAAAGATACTCTTTTTGAATTATATGTTTTGTTTCAACCCAAAATCGAAGCAAATTCCTAGTTTGTGACTGACAATAGCAATAAAACCTTCTCTGATTTCTGATTATGGTTGATACCTGCACCATTATTGTTATAATTATTAAATGCCAAATCCACTTCTGTGGTCTTTTTCAATCAGCGATGGTGCTCTGCTTCTTTCATGCTGTGGAGACTTTCTATTAGTCATCAACCAGATTTTCAATTATTCATCTTGTTTGTAGCTATTCTCTTTCCATCTCCTGTCTTTCTCTTGATAATTGATATTTTGACAGGAAACTGAGGCCTCAGGTCAGGCACCAGGAGGGTCAGAGGGTGGAGAGGGGGTCACAGATGTCATCCAACAACTTCTGGAGCTGTCTGAACAGGTGAGCGGGGAGACTAGCCAACCTCCGCCTCCCGAACCGCCCATTCCCATCGAGACAGCTATCAATCAGGACATCCTACAGGTGAGAGCGAAGTACATCTAGTCTGGGTTTGTACATTTCAAACAGTATACAATAGCAATGCTTGGCTAGTGATAGGGCTGTGTCATTGTATCTACCAATATGTTGAGTTAGTGTGTTCAGATACAAGCAAACATTACAAACAAGTACCTAATAAAATAATAAAAATAGGTTAAAATGTACTTGGGGCACACGGTGGCAGAGTGGCTAGAGCTCCTGCCTCTCAATATGGAGATTGTGGGTCACTGTGGGTTCTCTGCAGGTTCTCTGGCTTTCTCCCACCGTTCAAAGACACATATGTGTAGGTCAATTGGTAACTCTAAATTGCCCGTAGTGTATGAATGTGACAGTGAATGGTTGTCTGTCAATGTCCATGTCTCTGTGTTAACCCTGCGACGAGTAGGCCACTGTCCAGGGTGTACCCCTCCTAAGGCCCAAAGTCAATGGGATAGGCTCCAGTCACCCACGACCCCTAACGGGAATAAGCGGTAGAAAATGAATTAATTAAATGTAACTTGTAAACTTGTAAATTTTTATGAGCAAAACAAATGATTCACAGCACCTATAATCCCGGAAAGTCTAAAACTACGTTGGCAGTTTTTAGTGTTTAGTAGTCTTTGATAGTTTGCTGTCTGAAATGGCAGAGAACGCTATTGTTTGATATAGCAAAAATGTATTATGTTTTTTGGGGGGTCTTTTTACAGCAAGCTCTGGAGAACAGTGGCCTAAGTGTTGTGCAGCCTGAAGACAATACAACTCCAAGACCGACAGAAAACATTCATAATAACAGCAATAGCAACAACACACATACACCGACAGTGTCAAACAAGAAAGTGCTGGAGAGAATAAGAGAGAAGAAAAGAAGCATCTTCAAGAAACCATTACAAATGCCAGGTATTTTAATTAATCTGTACAGCACTCTAAGATAACTTACAGTCCTTTTGTCGGGGTGGGTTTTTCAAAACATTTCTGAGCATTGTAAATTCTAAAACGTATTTTAATTGAAATTAATACACAGGGCAGCCCCAGGGGTTTAAAAGCATGAAAAAAAATTATGAATTTGATGGTGCTCAATTTAAGGCCTTAAAAGCATAAAGTGTTGAATTTCAAGTATGATGGTCTTAAATTTTCTTGGTTCTTGTATCCGTTGTAGCAATGTTGTATTTTCCTTAGAATATGTTTCACATTGTATGTTTTATGATTAAATTTACCCACACTTATATTATAGTTCTACTATTGCATTAAAATCCACATTAAATGTCTCATAATTATATTTCAATGGTTAGCAGATAATGTCTTCAGAAATATGTTTTGTCTGCTTAATTTATCATTATTACTGTTTTAAATAACCCCTTTTCTTTTTATGTGAATTCATTTTTACAGCTAAAAAATACAAATATGTGTGTGTGTTTTTTCCCCCTGCAATGGTTGCATTACATTTTAGTTAAGCAGCCTTAAAAAGTCTTAGAAAGGTCTCAAATTTCATTTGACTAAACCTGGAGCTACCCTGATACAAGATCAATCCACTTCAAAAAGTTAGTCTTTAAAAATGGTTTAAAAATAAAAGTTTTAATTTTAACACTGTTTCCAGACTATATTATTCTTGTCAAAGTGCTAACATTTCAAACTCTGTTTCAATACTAAGGAATAGGCTTGATACTCGACTTCAATTTCGATACCACAACAAATAATTATTTTTTAAAAGTACACAACTTCTTTATGTTACCATGTGATGTAACTCTGATAAAGCTCAAGATCATTCTAAAACTGTTCATCAATTAATATCTGATTTTAGCTTGAACTAAACAGTATTTATTGTACCATTCAGTCTAATACCTCTTCTTTTACTATGGCCCAGGTTCTATCCGGGAGGAAAATGGCGTCCGCTGGCACGGCTGCCCATACTGCACTAAAGAGTTTAAGAAACCCAGCGATCTTGTGCGCCACATTCGCATCCACACCCATGAGAAGCCTTTCAAGTGCAAACAGTGCTACAGAGCATTTGCAGTGAAGAGCACACTCACAGCACACATGAAAACGCACACTGGTATCAAGGCCTTTGAGTGCCAGAGCTGCCTCAAGTGCTTCTCCACTTCTGGCAGCATGAAGGTGCACATGCGCCTGCATACAGGTAGGCCACATATCCACCAGCCAGTAGGGAGCTAAGCCTGGGGGGAATAAGCATTATGGATTGCTATTTCAGGGTCTACTCATTCTTCTTACGTCACACAGGTTATCAATATGCAGAAACATCTTGTAGAGGAGCACTCAAGTCAATGTTGTTTAGTGCACGCTATCATTTGTTATTCAGCTATGAATGATGGCTATTACCCACGTTGCACCTGAAGTGTATGATAAATTAATTTTTAATCTCCGGAGATACAGCCCTCATTTACATACATTTGTAGAAGAGCTGTGTATTTACCTTTTAGACATCGCCTTCAGTCAGCTTTATTTGAAATGAACGTGATGCCGTTGGGCCTAATAAAAAACAAGAAGTTATTAAAAAAGAGTGAGATATTGCACATTATTCTGTTTTAGTGCTTAGAGAATATAACCTTTGTTTTACATCTTGAGTTGTAAACATGTCCTCATCTATTTTTATTATCAGCCATCATTTTAATGTTTTAATCGATATTATAAAGTCATTGTAAACGTTTGGTGAATATTTGTCCTTTGCTCCAGGTGTGCGACCGTTCCCCTGCCCTCACTGCGACAAAATCTTCCGAACGTCGGGTCACAGGAAAACGCACATTGCTTCACACTTCAAAAATGCCCAGCAGAAAAAGCATAAGTTTCCCCGAAAAGCCAACAAGAGCAAAGTGCCTAAGACTAACGTACCTTTACAGGATATCCCCTTACAAGAACCCATTCTCATCACTGATTTTGGTAATAAATGATCATTAAACGTAACAATGTTTTACTTTGCATTATTCCAAACCTTTTTCCAAACTTTTGTTCCAGGCCTCATCCTCTCTCAGACCCCTCGCTTGGCATTCCAACAGTACCTTGATGTGGTGACAACCGACAGACCTTTCAAATGCCAATT
The DNA here is from genome assembly GCA_019453435.1 of Rhinogobius similis. Taxonomy (NCBI): domain Eukaryota; kingdom Metazoa; phylum Chordata; class Actinopteri; order Gobiiformes; family Gobiidae; genus Rhinogobius; species Rhinogobius similis. The sequence goes on along the minus strand of CM033626.1, from coordinate 18,615,962 downwards.
CTGTAATAAAGCTTACAAGAAATCCAGCCACCTGAAACAGCATGTCAGGTTTGTCTATAATGACATCTAATTGTGCTTAATCTATCCACACTTTGTCAAATGTCACACCTCCCACCGAAGTGTCTGTCTCCCCGTCCGCTAGACTGCTATGAATGTGCTAATTATCTGTGTAACCCTGGTAGAGCTATCAATTATGGATGCTTCTTTTTCTGGATTACTGGTGTGATAAAAATTGTAGGGCTGCAATTGTGACCAGTCGTAATATTTTACCGCTTGCATAATCTAATCTGACACGTCCTTAGACTTTAGTTATACTTACTTTAAAGTTAAATGAGAAAGTAGACAGACTGTGGAGCTTGCTGAGAACAAAAGGACTTTATTCCTCTGGTCTACATATAAAAAAAGAAAGAAAAAAAAACAATTAAAGAGGAGATTAGTATCAGTGTAAAACAGAAAGTTATTGTAAAAGTCTTGTGTGTTATTTATTCTATTGTTGTTTTGATACTTGACAAACCATGATGTGTTAATTGCTGAATGTATGTGTCTGTATAGCTATGATTGATAAACAGTGTGCTCAATATTTAAATTTTAATACAGATGTCTGAGCTTCATAACCTTGCCTAACCAATCTTCAACTTGATTTCTGTGTGTGGCATGTTTCATTTGGAATTTAGAGGCTAATCTGAATAATGGGATTGTCATTTTGCTGTGTCCCGAGATGGTCAATGCCCTACAATTTGCTCCTCTTATCGGGCAGATTGAGAAGAAGCTCCATTATCTCAAACAAGAGGTCCACATTTATATCTACTGGCAGTTTCTTTGTCCTCCCATTACTAGGTGGCCAAGGAATACATTGACAAGGCAGCTGATTTCACACAGTGCATAATAATCACACCTTTTCTTCCAAGAAACCAATTTTGTTACCTCATTTCTAACCTCACAGTTGTCAATGTGTTTTTCAATCTTCATTACAAAAAAGTAAATGTAATGCTTTTTCATCTGGCTGTTTATGTCACATTATTTGACTTCAGAAAGTTTGATTTCATAAAGGTGGATACTAGTTTACTAACTAGTACTAAAACTAGTTTATTCTGCTCTTTTACATACAAATATAGAATTTTACCAGTATTTTTCTTGTCTTGTCAGTGCACTTTAAGTCAAATATATGGTTGGATCACACAAAGCGTGTTCCTTTTTTGTCGACTAATCGATCCACAGGATAAGTCTTTAATCACACAATCATTTAATTAGTTGACTACAGCTCTAGTAAATTGAGGATTTTGGAGGATTTGAAGTTTTGTCAATATGTATTGCTTCTAACTTGTAAGTACGGCCTTACTTTGTTCTTTACCAGTGTTGCATATTGCTCTTGTGTAACTTTATCCTATGTATCGTACTACAGTTTTACTTGAAGTTCTGTAAGTTCATAAACAATGTTAGGGGAAGGATTCAAAGTCACTGATCTGAAATGACCCGTCTAAGCTGTCCATAGACACACATTTGGCTACATTTCAAATCCCCTTTTGTCTGTCTCCAGGTCTCATACAGGAGAGCGGCCGTACAAGTGCGTGCAGTGCAGTCGTGGTTTCTCTTCGTCTGGAGTGCTCAAAGCTCACATCCGAACCCACTCTGGACTGAAGGCTTATAAGTGCCTCATGTGTGACACCACCTTCACCACCAGCGGGAGCCTGCGTCGTCACATGACCACTCACAGTGACCTACGTCCTTACATGTGCCCCTACTGCCAGAAAACCTTCAAGTCGTCACCCAACTGTAGGAAGCACATGAAGACACACAGGTCTGTTTATATACTGTAATTCAATTCAATTTATTTTTGTAACGGCAAAAAGCCAAAATATCACAACAGCAATTGCCTCGTTGGCTAACAGTGAAACAGTCATTGGTCAATAATAGAAAAGCAGATTAAATAAACAATATTCAAAGGCATTTAGCAAATGAATAACTATTCCATAGCACCCCCTGTCCTCACCCTTCTTTTCGGCTGTGTAGGGCTTTTGAATCTTTAGCCCCTAGACTAAACTTTCTTGAGAAACACTTTGAATGAACAGTAGTGTTTTTTAACCTACCATTTACTCTCACTTGAGTTACGTTAATGTCCTTTTAAACTGTAACTTGGCCACTATGTAATCGATTTTGACAATGTGATGTCATGAAACATTTCTACAGTGAAAAGTTATTTGGGTCAGAACTCATTAAACATTTATTTGTAGTAACTGAACCACTAAATCAATTATATGTTTTCAACAGGAAGCATTTCAGTCTGTAAACCATCAGCAGTTATACACTACTGGTGCAAATATGTGTACCATGTCATATCTTTGTTTAACATACTAAGAGACGGGAATACTATTTTAAATTATTTGTTTTATTGCTCATTATTCACCACCTCTGAAGCTCTCTAATGACTTTCAAACTTAAATCTTGTTCATATGTTTTGACATAATATATGTGCATACTGTTGTTGACTCCTCTTCCCACCTCTGCTCCTATGTTTTGTGTTTTGTCAGATATGAACTGGCCCAGCAACTGCAGAACCAGTCAGCAGATGACCCATTGGGAGCGACGACTGATATTCAGGTGGAAATATCCGATGGCTCTCTTCAACAGGCATCCACAACAACACCCGAGCAACAAAGCATGCTGGGATTGGACCAGACAGACGTGGTGAATGGTGACCAACAGGTGACACTGGAGACAACACTAGCGGACCAGCCACTTGTACAAGGAGAAGGTAAGAAACATACAAGACACAGAAAGCAAAAAAAAACAAAAAGTCTGTCTGCCATACGTCCTCTTTTGTATCTGTTCCATTTGTCTCAATGTCCTTCCAAAATTTAGTTTCTATAAATGCCCAAAGTTATTTCTGTTCAGTCCTTGACAGTCTCAGCGTGATTTGTCTCTTTTGTTGTTGCTTTTTTGCTGCAGCCAAAAGTAAATTCCAGAGGTATCAATCTATAGCTTCTATTGTTATAATCCGACAGACATTGTTTCAAATGGAATCTCGGTATTTGTGTCAATTACTTTTGTTTGTGCACCTGAGATACTGAAACCATGGTAACCTGAGGTTTAATGACATATTTTCTAATTCTTTATATTTTGAAAGTACCATATTTCTTTCCGTCTGTAACAAACAATATATGTTTCTCTTCTCTGTTTGTGATGATACAGACTCCTATGTGAGCACTCAGCATGCTTTGCCTCAGAATATCAGCCAATTTGAGACCCCAGCACTTCCCCAGCCCGGCTTTGATCAGCAGTCTCTTGCACAAGGTACATCTGTTTACCAAGATCTCTCTGCCAGCGTCAGGTTACAACAGTGCTGATGGTTTGAGGAGATGTGATTTATAAAACATCTGACTGTTCCTTACTTCCAGCTCTGACACCATTCTCACTGCGATTATAAAAACACTTTTTGCCTTTGCAACATTTGTACGAGGCCACATTACTTCAAGCTACTTATAATTACTCATTCAAAGATATTATTTAGTTACATTCAATTCCGGGAATGGGGGGGGTAGTTTTCTGTTTACAAACAATAAATCATGAACACAATTAGGCAAAATTTGTGTTTCTTTCTGAGGGTTAGGTGCACACTCATTTTGACCCTCTACATCTCATTCTTGGTAGTAGAAGTGTTTTATCTATTTGTTTGATGATTTAGCCCCTGATATTGTTGGACATGCTTGCACACTTGGAAAGCATTATTAGAGTAAATATTGCTGCAGTTAAATGTATTGTTTATTCTTCTTATTTTTTCTATAATTCCATTTAGGTTTCACAATTACTGATCAGAGCTATAATCAGAATCAGTTTTCCGCCGTCCAGCAGCTGCAGGATTCAAGCACCCTTGAATCCCAAGCTCTTTCGACCAGCTACCCAACTTCAAATCTACTGGTTTCTAGTGCTGAGGTGGTACGTCCCACATTCCCAAGATTACAACCCATTATATTTGATGCAGGCATTTAATTATGACCACTTTAATGATGAAATGTCTTCTTTTACATTTCTGTTCTCTTAGACTAATGATCTTCTGCACAACAGTCAAGATGAACTGCAGCTCACAGCAGAAGCACAGGACTATCAGGATGACAGTGAAGACAACAGCAAGCGAGTTCACAGGTTAACTATATTTCACTTTACTTACTTTACAATTACAGTATGTACTCACTATTATTGACAAATATACAAACACAATCGATTTGTATAGTTGTGGTTTTACCTTTGTGGTCACTTTGTTGAAGCATCTGGTGGTATCTCAATCTGCAAGCCGTTATGCTTGTTACCTTGAGGTTTTCCTGTTCTTTTAGATTTCTCAGTCTTGGTAACTGGGGAATCACCGAGACCTCGATTGCCTTTAGGCGCCTCTTCAGTTTATTCCTAATTCTATTCTTACTGGGGGGCAGCCTTATCTTTGCTATATTCTTTTACGGGCATATAAAATGTAATGTAACCCAATATATATATATATATATATATATATATATATATATATATATATATATATATATATATATATATATAGTATTTACTCTTAAGCACATTAAAATAGACTTGACTCCATATTTCAAGGTTTGAAAGTAACTGCAAACCTCTCAAGCCCCCAAAAGTAATTTCAGGACGAGTTGAAGAGTGGTCAAATTAATCTACACCGTGCTGTTTGCATTCTGATTGAAGCAGCAGAGGTTTGGAGATCAAGGGACATCCTAATATTTAAACAATAATACAATTCTATTTATTTTGTATTGCTCATTTGCTAAAGTCCAATTGCCCAAGATATTTTATCCTCTTTAAAGAAATAGTTTGTGTGACTGATTGCATTGCTTTCTCATGCTGTGTTGAAATATCAGCCGTTATTTCCAAACACTAGCAAATCAAGTGAATTTTGACAGCAAAAGAGAGAAGGTGGTGGTCTTTGTAAACCTCTCCACTCTGACTTATTAAAGGTGCACTGTGTAATTTTATTCGGCGGTTGGTCTGCTATCTGTTTGTCTTCATGGAGGTATTGTTGCTATCGCTGAAATGCTCCACAGTTCATCATCAAACTTTTTCTTTATTGCATTTATTAATTGCTTAAAATATATTTGATGAAACAATCTTGACCGTGAGTTATGTCATCTCTCCACATAGCTCACCTGTAACATGAAGATATATAGGGTAGAGTGTTGAAATTTCACAACCACATGACAGACTCTCCCCCAGAGAAGTTTCACATTTTAGTGAGTTTTCTCTAACGAGTCTGCCCACTTTTGTTTGGAGCTAATTTAACTTTATAATTTATTCACACCTGACCTACTAGTTGAGGAGTGTGACCTTATAAAGGGAATGTCATTTGGTCTGCAGCATTACAATACACTTGAATCTTTCACAACTAGAGAAACACATTATTGAAGGGCTAACTTTTTAACCCAAGCAACAAACAAAACAAGTTTAAAGTGGGTGTAAAAAAAATGCTCATCCACGTACATTTTAAGTGATGACAATGTGAATATGTTCTGTACTCCCTCCCATCCTGCAATCGTTGCTGCCATTATTAATACTGCATACAAGTTTGAGTCTATCGACAAAATTGATCCAAACTTAATTATAAATTGAGTACTTTTCAGATACAAAATAAACAGGTTGCTTGACTCGAGAAGGTCATAATACTGATGAAGGTGTGTGTGTCCCGTGAGTTGAGGAATTGCACGGAGGAAAGTGCCAGATGACTGTAAGGTTTATGCGAGTTTGTAAGGCAAAAGCAATTCTACATAAAAGATTGAAAGGACAGCCTTAAAAGTGTCTCTGATCTGTAAGAGACAATCCTATTTGTTTTGGTTTGGATTAAGGTTCCTTAGTAAACGCATTATTAAGCATTTGTCATTTGCTTGTAGGAATTTACGAATACTTTTCACATGGTTGTTTAGTAAGCAGCTTATTATCTTATTAAGGCTGCTACAAATATTTTACAAACATCATTAAGCATTAAAAGCCATCTAAAATGCTAGCTTATAAACAAATAACTAGTGCTTATTAACACGATTAATAGTCTGCTAAGAAACCCTATTTTAATTTAAGCATTACCTTTTGTTATATATGATTAGTAAAAAAAAAAAAACACAAAATCCCATCCTAGCCCAAATTCTCTCTCTCTACTTCTTTGAATTTTAAAATAATTGTTTTAGGTAGTTTTTCAGCTCTTTGAATAGCTCATTTCAAATGCAGTTAGTAAAATAGAAAAAGCATGTATTGAATATATTTTTCTCTATTTCAGATGCAGTTGGTGTAAAAAGGGATTCAAAAAGTCTAGCCACCTTAAGCAGCATGTGCGGTCCCACACAGGGGAAAAACCATTCAGGTGTCATTTATGTGGACGATCATTTGTGTCGGCGGGAGTGCTGAAGGCCCACCTCAACACGCACACAGGTGAGACACAGCTGCAATGGATCCTGTGGTTTTTGAGTATTTCACAAACTGCAATTAAAAATGTTTTGGCAATTTTGACCGCAAAAGTAAAAATGAATCAGTTGTCACAACTAAGTTGCACATTTGTAATCAGAGAAAAATCTTGTTAATTCTAATGTTTTCATTTTCAAAATGTGTGAATTGTATTTTCTATTTCAGGTGTGAAGCCGTTCAAATGTAATGTATGCGACGCCACATTCACCACTAATGGCAGCCTGAGCCGACACATGATTACACACATAAAGTCCTACAAGTGCAGTATATGTGGTGACAGCTTTAGGACTAGCCTGCTGTGTAAGAAGCACTTGAAGAAAGAACACTCTATCGATGAAACAGGTAAATCTTCTGTTTTTTTTTTGGTGTCACAGTTACTATAACAGCACAGTGAGGAAGATCCTAACTACTCCACTTGTTTTTTTTTAGTTTATAATAGTTACAAAGCATGAATAACACTTCACTTTGCACATGAGCAAATTGTGTTGCTTGTTGAGTATAAAGTACTTTATCTCTTGTAAATCCGTAAGTAAGCGCAGTAGGCAGCACTCTTGATTGTCCAAAATTTAATGCATGCGATTATTAACAATGTGATTTGAAAATCTGGCATCCCAGCTTTAATTACAGGTTTTACTGATTGTCAGTTACTATATCAAATTAATACTTAGTGTAAACTTATCTTCTATATTGTAGTGCTTCTCAGTATTCATTCAAATTCTAGATTTCTTGGTTTGTTACCAACAGACAAAAGACAAAGATTTAACTTGTTTGCAGGTCTTGAAAGTCATCCTGAGGATGATGATGATGATGATGATGACGACGACGACGATGATGATGATGAAGATGGGGACCCGAAGGCCTCAAAGCGGAGATGTATGGGGATCATCACTTTCACCGAGGAGCAGACGGCAGAACTGGCCAAAGACCCAGGGGAGGACGCCACTGTGTCCGAGCGCATCCTTGCCCAGTCTGCAGCAGAGCGGGACCGGATCAGCGAAATCAAGGACAAGGCCGTGGAGCTTGAGACTGAACCCAAATTTGCAAACTGCTGTAATTACTGCCCCAAGAGCTTCAAGAAACCCAGCGATTTGGTCAGGTAATATTTGACGCTACATAAACAACATTTCGAAATGCTGGTAAAGTTTCTCCAAAGATGTTTTTACAATGTGGTTGGCATTCACCTTTCTGTCTGATACACCACTTTACACATAACAGCTACTTTGCTTCAGTAGCACAGGTTATAATAAATGAAGCAAATGAAAGCAAAAAAGGTCAACCCGCCAGCCCATCTCTGCATACACTCCGCAAAAGCAATTGTGTGTAAAGCCTTCTAATTAGATCAGAGTTCGTTTGTGTTGTTATTCACACTTTCATTTTCTGAATACAGCATTTTATTGTATATAAGCACTCTTTTTACAGCTGGTAGCAGCTGCTAATTTATCATTCACACTATAATTTCTATTGAATAAGTGATTGTGAGGGTCATATTTGCAGATCTTTCTCTCACAGAAACGAGACAGTGGATTGATCTTAGGTTTGACCAATGAAATATTATGTGACTGTGACGCCCAGTCTAGTCTCTAGGATTGACGTCACTCCAGTCGATAAACACCCGTCAGACACAACACTGAAAGTTTTAAGTTGTCTTCCTTGACTGCCTGATTTGTACTGCTACTTATAAACTATTATGTTTTTATTTATCCCTAGACACATTCGGATCCATACTGGTGAGCGGCCGTACAAGTGTGACGAATGTGGCAAGAGCTTTACTGTCAAATCTACTTTGGATAGTCATGTTAAGACGCATACAGGTTTGTCCATCCAATTTATTACTTATAAATAACACTTTGGTAACAAAATTTATATCACTGCTTTTTAAAATCTCTTGTGTATGATTTCAGGCCAAAAACTGTTCAGCTGCCACATGTGCAACACCTCATTCTCCACAAAGGGCAGCCTGAAGGTCCACATGCGCCTCCACACTGGCTCCAAACCCTTCAAATGTCCTTTCTGTGAACTTCGATTTAGAACTTCAGGCCACCGCAAAACCCACATACAATGCCATTTCAGACCCAACAGTGAACGCAAAAACAAGCGCTCAGCCTCGGCTCACAGTCATTCCAGTCAAGACTCTAGCACCTCGCAGACGGTGGTTTCAGGGGAGGGCCAGCCATCAGGAGCTACAGATCTGCAGTCTGTGGGCTTGCTCCAAACTACAAACAATGATTCAAACATTTACCTGCAGACCAGCCTCACTGGACTGGACCAGAACCTGCTACAACCTGGGCTGGTCGGGCAAGCCATCCTCCCAGCCTCTATGTCAGGTGAGTCATGGGGATCAGCGGCATACATGTAAAATCTTGTGTAAAATACAATGCAATTACTGTATTCTATTATAATATTTTCTTACAAACTTTACAAGCATTTCAAAGTCTTACACTGTAATCATTATTCTCTTACTCCCCTCATTAAGAGGTGATAAGTTACTTCTTTTGCCACACCTCCCTTGGTACAGATGGAAGAGTTGGTGAGGTTTCCAATGTACTCCATCGTCCACACTGTATTACCTTAAAGATACTAAATAACCATACTTTAGGACTGATGGATAAACACAAAAGGGCAGGTACCAAATAGCTCTGAGAATCATAAGCTCCATTTTCAGCTAAATTGAAGTCAAATGGCTTCTATCTGTTTGGAACATGAATTTCATTACAGTCCAACAGAGATACCCTAAAGACATATTTTTCTTTTCAGATGTAATTTGCCTATTTTGTACACTGCTTTTAGCAGCCACAAAAACTCCAACGATGTGTTCAAACACTTGGTAATGATTTCACCAGTTAAATATATATATATATCTGTAGGTTTTGCTATCTTATCAGGGAGATGTACGTAAAAGTTACAGAAACATTGTTCATATAAATAGGTAAGGGACTAGGGATATTAATGTCTGTGTGTAAATAGAAAATAACAAGTGTGAGAATTTTAGAAGTAAAAATGTATCATTTCAGTTCAATCTATGCTCCAAAAAGCACCTTTTTATCTGGCTCTTTATGTCATAATATCATTACTTTTTCATTCAGAAAGTTTGATTTAATGAGGCCATTGACATAGCGGAATGGTAATCCATAAGACAATGGAAGATCAAGGATTTCACTATTGTTTGGTCATTGTTTTTTTGTTGTTTTTTTTCACTAAAACACTTAATAGGAATGTGAAGGTAAAGTAACAGAAATACAAAAGTATTACTAAGAAAACCACAGAACAATGATTAAGCAAAGAAACTAAATCAAATAAACCAGTCACAAAGGCCTATAAAAAGAATTTAGTAACAACTTAAAATGCACAAACAAACTAGTGTCTCAAAACATACAATGTCAGGCACAGTACAGAGAGACACGTCTGACTCAGAGAGGTGGCGACCTGTCACCTCTCCAGCCACCCTGACCGGAAGATGTTTTATTGGGCCAGCGCTGACAAGTGCAGGTGCTCGATTGGTGGAGCAGGAAGGAGACGCACCAGTAACAGGAACTGAGGAGCAGACTCCACCAACCAGGGGACAGGAACAGGCACTCTGATCAGAAACACACAGATGGGGAGTACAGGCGAGGCGGGCCCAAGCCAAGCGCCGTAACAATTGTGACATTCCTATTTTACATGATTGTCTCTCATTAAACAATAGTGTGTTAACAGAACAGTGAGTAATGTTTTGTGAATGACATTTAATAATAGTCAATAATAGTCAAGTAAGAATCATAAGGGCTGCCAACAAGTATGATCCCATTTTTTAGTGCGAGTTGGCCTTTAAATAACAAATTGACTGAATAAATTGTTGCTTTGTTTTGCAGCAGCAGGCGACCTCACCGTCTCGCTGTCCGATGGCTTGACCACACTGGAGGGAATCCAACTTCAGTTGACCCCGGCTAACCTGGTGTGCCCCAATGTCCAGATCTCTGGCATTGACGCCAGCAACATCAACAACATCACACTACAGGTTACACACTTTCACAACTAAACTTAATTTTAATAACCACTACAATTTCGTTCTATGTTTTCATTTAGTGCTTTCAAAATGCATTTTAATTGAGCCTCTAATAATGGAATTTACTACAGTCTGCAATTACTCCTTTGGTTCTATTGTAATTTAGACTCACTCAGAGCAAAACTAATTATGATGAAGGGTTTGTTGGCCCTGCAATTTAAATCTATTTTGTTTGGGAATTTGAATTTGAAGTAAACAATAGTATCAATTGTGTAATATACAGTATTTACTAGTATCTACTATCTACTAAAATAAAACTAGAAAATGTCAAATAAATAAAGATGGCTCTATTCAAAACTGTGATTTTTGTTTCAATGATGTTTAGTTTTTAGACTTACCACTTGTTCTTGTCTGGTCTTGTTTTTATGAAGCTGCTTCACTTTACAAGCATCACTTTTCTCTCTGTCTCAAGCCATGACCTGTTATATTGTGTTTGCTCCAGATTGATCCGACCCTCCTTCAGCAGACCTTACAGCAGGGCGGTCTCCTCTCCCAACCCCTCAGCGTAGACTCTGGGCTCGTGTCCCACTCAGGAAACCAGCTCCTGTCCAGCACTGACCCCACATCATCGGCCAGTGTGGTGCTCCACCCCCTCACCAGCCTGCCTCTCCAGCCCCCCACCATCGCTCCGGCACAGGTCACCATGGCAGGCCTCTCTGACCACGACACAGCAGGTATGTGTGGAAGCCTGAAACATTAACAGCGTGGGGTTCCAGCTAGATATTTTGTTTTCTAACTAGGGATGGAACAATTAAAAATAATATTGTTTATCATGATGAGAAGGAGTAGACAATAATCGTTTGTGGGGCATTTTGTACAGGCGTGATAATCTCCAGTAAAGATAATGGTCATTATACCAACAGAACATAGCTATTTATGCATGATGCTCTGCTCTAGATCTTTCATTTATAACAAAGAACAATACTATAATAGTTGGTTAAACATGGAACATATTCATATTAAAATTATATTATTAATACCGTAGACAATTTAAACCGTCTGCAGTTGTATTAATTGTATTAATATAATCGTGATAGTATCGTTAACTGCGATTTCGACTATTTCAAAATTTCAGTGTGGTCAAATTCCTATTTCTTACTGAATTGCTTGAGAATTCTAGTTTGGTTTGCTTGTTAAATTTAGTAACTATTTTTTGTGTTTTAGTCTGATTAGTTGTTTTAGATTTTGTTCTTTGTATCCATAATTTTGATCTTGTCCTGGATTATACAAAGCTTTAGTGCAACATCGGTACATGTTTGTTTGTATAATGTGATCTGATTATTTATTTAGTCCATTAAAGGGCATGTACCTGATTTTTACTGTTGTGAAATGGGAAAAACGGAAGTAGTTCATATTCCCGATTTTCTTTTTGCATGTAATAAAGTAAAATCTGTGTTGCACAGATATATTGTAAAAGCATCAATTTGGCTGAAAATGAGACCACACTTTCTCTGCATCTGTTTATAGAGCCTTTTATTCTACGAGAAGCAGGAAGTGTGCCATTAGCACGCTAATGTTTGTCAGCTTTACCCATGACACTCTGGGCTCAGAAGCTTATAAACCTAAGGCAGTGAATATTTAGGATGCTGGAACTGCATTAGTAAAGTGAGTGATACATTTGACTGCTGTAAAGACTTAAACATAAACTAGTTCTGTTTTCCACGTTTCAAAACATTAAAAATCAGGGCCTTTAAAGATGAGCCTTATGTTTTGAGAGGGGGTTGCTGATGTAAAATGTTTTCTGTGATGGTTAATCCAGGTTCTCAGGATCTCAGTCACGTGATGGGTGGTTCGAGTATTGTATCCGGAGGCAACAGCGGCCAAGAAATCACCTTCACCTTTAATAATTCCAGTCTGTCCCAGGCCCTAGCCCAAGTACAGGCTCAAGCCTCTGGTGTGGGCCCCGGCTCTGCAGCAGGAAGCACTCAGGAGATCACGCTCACCATATCAGGCATGTATTTACACAAAGATATAGATTATTGTACAAAGAAATACACAAATCAACATCGAGAGGGGACATATACGTATAGCTGCTTGGGTGAGGTTCAAACCTTGTGGCTTGTTTTATTGACCCCACGAGGTAGGATTACTTATTAAAAACACTTCTGTGCAATGGAAATTGTTAAAAGAGTGATTGTAATAAGCCGTGGTTTTAGCCTGTACCATTTTGGTGGATTTTGTTTCGTTGTATGTGTATGCAAACTGTAGGTGTATAAGCATCATATACTTAACACATTTACTTTTAGTGCAACTGAAATAAAAAATATATAATTCTGTTTTGACAGATCAACCCTATACTGCATTTTTATACATGCTGTTTTGCAGGTCAAGATCTGTTGCCACAGCATCATAACTCTGGCGGTGCAGAAATTAATGGCAGCATCAGATTGGCATCACCTCTCAACAGTCAACCCTCCAACGCCACTCTGACTATCACAAATGACCACCTTCTACCCCCTAGTCCTGCCAACACTGGACTGGCAGGTGAGCATCACTGGTACAAGGCACACAGGGTCATGTAAACACAACATGGTGGGTGGTGTTTTGTTTGTTATTAAAACTAAAGAAATATGCATCTTTGGTTTGCTTGACTTTGTATGGATGCCAAGGAAAAGCCAGAACCACCAGCACACATTGCAGACACACAATGCGGACAAAAGAAGACACAGATAACCATTATCCAAGGTTGCTGGCTTCAGCTTTTATCATACTGCCAGCCATGCAGCTGGCATGTCCCATTCTGGTGTTTTGCATAAAATATGGATTTACATAAATATTATTCTTTCTTTTCATTGAACTCCAAGCGTTACATGCACAAAACTATTTAGTCTTTATTTTTAATTAGCTGGAATATATGTATATATAAGGTCATTTAGGTCATTTAGTTTTTTTGATAATAATAATAATACCATGTTGCATGGGCCACTTGTTTTTAAAAGTTTCTTTCTAGAAGAAATGTTGACTGATTTCTCCCAGAGTAAAGCTGATGGAGAGGCTCCAACAGTCTCTCCATCCTGGCTGATGAAATGGCACTCTCAGGTGCTCGCTCAGACATGGAGGTTTCTGAGTGGAGGTGAGGGGCGGAAATAACTGCCGGACAGACTTCTGTAAAAATCCAGCTGTTTTTTGCTGAAATTCAAAATATTTTATTTTTATCATATTTTTACACACAGTAATTTTGAGTTGGTACGTGTTGTGACCCTGTAGGCTTATTCTCCAAAGTGAAATATGGTAATTTGAGCAACCATGATAGGAAATAGAATGGCTGTGATCTGTGCCATATAGAAGCATCATTGGCTGTTTGCACAGCAAGGGTTTTTTGAGAATGAGCTGAACCCACTAGATTTCCCATAGTTCTTCCTCCTGTGCATTGCATGAGGCCTGCTGTACTGTAATGATGTTCCTGATTGAAAACTTGAAATTATATCAGAGTGAGTGGCCTACAAATCACACAGTGGTAGAGGCATGAGTCACTGACTGACATGCTTCTCTTTCCCCTAGTACGGTATTTATCAAAATGCATTCAAGGGGCATGTGCATCTGAAAGCTAATTAACTTTAATTAATTATTATGATCCTTTACCCTTCAACTTTGGGCAAATGACTCGAGTAAATGCATTGCGTGGTTTGCACCAAGGTAATTTTGTGTGCTGTGAAGTGAGCAGAGAGGATTGGTTTTATCGGAGATGGTTTCCTGATTGTTGACGCTTGTCAGTGAGAGGCTTGATCAGATTTCTTGGCCCATCTGCTGCTCTCAATTACCCTCCATTTCGAATCAAGTGGAAAAGCATCCCCATTGTCTTAAAGACACCAGAGCTATTACAACTTTTGTTGATTTAGTTTGCCCTCTCACTCTGTATTCAAATACGGTGACTGATAAACTACACAACACTCAAATGAAAGACAATATCATATGGTAGCATTAACTGCTTTTTGACTGTTTCTTATACTTATTGTAGGCATGTAAACATTCAGCCTATACTACAGGGTCACCCTGTGATTACAGTATTTATAATAAAAGCCAAAAGTCTGTGGCTACAGTGATGTTAGATCAGAAAGACATTACTCATATAGGAAAATAAAATACATACCAAAGGTGTGTTTTGTATTAACTTAAATGTGCATATTTCATTCTTTGTATTTCTATTCAAAGATAAAGGTTACATTTTAATGATGTCTTCAACAAACTATTACTTTCAATACATCCATGGTGATAAATAATTTTTGCTATGATGAAACTAGTACCTTAAAATCCAGCGTGTCACATTACCACAGTAAAAAGTATTTTTTTAAAAAGACATTAAAAAGACATTTTTAGCCAATGGAATAATAATTTAATAACTTTTCAACAAAAATCTGATTTCATGGCCCATATTAAAATCATTGTAATATTGTTTTCTGCCTCAGTCACGAGCCTTCCTGTCAGCTCAGCTTTGTCCCACAGCGCTGCATCTCAGAATCTGGTGATGTCCCCTGCCACTGTAGCCAGTGATGGCAGTGTAACCCTGACCCTCGCAGAGGCTCAGGGCATGCTGGACGGAGTCACTCTCAACATCAATGCACAGGTATCACATAAACACATAAACAGTGCAAATGTATCAAACATTTATGTATAATTTTTCTTTTTGAAAATTGTTCATAGGGTCAGACTTTTCCTGCTGTCCTGAATGACTCCACACTACAGGGGCAGCCCACCACCTCCGGTCAGCAGGTCATACTGGTAAGTCATGTCTGGCTTTCATTAATTGAGATCATAGTAGACATGGGAATGAGGAACTGAAACTTTACTATACAAAAAAAACCTCAAAAAATGTTTAATTGTTCATAAAGATACAGTTCAATTCATAACCAGAGACATCCACATCCAAACTTAAAACACAAGAGTCCAAAGGTACACTGTGTGCTGAGTTATTATGCCATTAAAATGGATATAATATGGAAATGTATCTTCAGATAGCAGAAGAGAGTCATAAAGGGCTGAAGGATGTCTCTTCAGCGGCGGACTCCAGAAACCAGTGCTTCTACTGTAACCAGATGTTTCCAAATGCCAACTCCCTGCGACGCCACTGTAAACAGGCTCACGGCAAGGACCGCTGCCACGTCTGCCCAGTCTGCAATAAGGCATTTAAACGAGCCACACACTTAAAGGTAAAGTCACATCAGTTAACCTTCTGGAAACATTATGTCTGAGTACATATACAACCATTTTCTTATTGACACAAAGGTGCACAATGTAACTTTTCTGGTATAGGGTCTGCAACCTGCTTATCTTATACGATCTCATGGGCTCTCTGCACAGAGTCCAGTCTCTCACAACTAATACTAACTTTTATTAAAATGTAAAATGCATTTTTAAAACAACTAATTACACTTTCATGTAAAGACTACCTGATTGTTATTAATATATTAATTCAGTTTGTTATTTTAATTGGTTTATTTTTATATTTATTAGCATTAGCATTAGCATTGACAGGAAGCAGTGACGCTAACACTGAGCTAGCCAGGCGCTGTTCACAGAGCCTTTTTCCTAGCCTAAAATGTTCCACAGATCTAGATAGAATGCATATTTTACCAGTTATTTTTGAGAAATAAAAACACGATGGCCAACAGCTCAAAGCCAACTGAGATATACTGAAATAAGCTGATTTCTTGGCAATCTTAGAAAAGTATATGCTCATATTTTCACCACATGTCCATGATCAAATGATCACACCTTAAATAAATAACAAAAAGTAAAACAAAAGCACTTTGTGGAGCACATCGGCCTTCACGCTCAGCACGCTCCACTGTTACATCGAGCCAATATCTTCTCAGCTGACCCTCATTTTAAATTGTCTGAAATAGACTGAATTGTTTTTCACTATTGACGATAAAGGTGCTTGTATTTTAAATCCACATAAATAGTCAAACCGAGCAGTGTTTGCAAATGAACCCTGAAAGTGACTAACAGGCCTAAAGCTGGAGAGGAGCTTTTGTAAGTTTTTTCTAATTGTTGTGTTGATGAGAAAATCAGTAAAAAATGGATCTACTTGCTGATACAGTTAGCATTCTCTAATTAAAGTTTTATAACCGAACAATGAGTTGATAAACTGTGATCACATGCACAACTGTTTCAGCGTTATCAGACTAATTATCGCCACTTCTTTGTGACAGTTAGATGGTCAGGCAGCAGTTCTCTTCAGTATTTTAGCACATAATCAGGATAATGAACTAAGGTAATTGGCATTACGCTGCTTTGATATGTTTTAATTGTAGCCAGTTCCTCTAGCAAATGCTCATGCAAAATAGATGATCAAAGAAAAAGCCATTGCTATTTTTGTTTGAGATTCAGCTTGTAATAATTAACCCTAACTGTTTTAATTGGTTTGAAGAATGTATAACTAAAGTTTCTTGTTTATGTTCCTGTTTACTGCATTGCACTAATTAGGCGTAACTCATAAATAATAATGTAAATAACAGCTGTGTTGATGGCATGGAATAAATGGCCAAGAGCATGTTTGGAAGGGCTGGATTTTGATATGACCAACTGTGTTATTGCATCTCCAACACTGCGGCTTTGTTCCTGGGCTGGGTCTTTATCTTTTCGAAAAGTGTCAAAATTTGTATTACACAAGTCAGTGTTTAGTGACACTAACAATGATAACGAACATTGTTCATAGAATGTAATATTTCAACAGTTCAAAGTCTTTTTTATCCATACCATGTGGTCTTATACTAGTTCTGATACAGCCACAGACAATTCTAAATCTATTCATAACAATTCTAGTTCTGTCCTATTTATATGTCTTTGTTTTTTCTGTTCCAATACTTCAAGTCTACTCAATGCTGAATAGTCACAATACAAATAATTTAAACTAAATTGTGATACTAAGGAAAAGACTTCAACACCATGAGGACTTTTCGGGAAAGTTATAGTCGTTTCCAGTGGTGGAAAGTAACAAAGTTCAAAAGTAAAACTTCTGTAAGAGTAATTTTTAGGAATCTGTACTTTACCGAAGTAACAGTGGATATGTTTAACTTTTACTTTACTTTACTTTACTTTTCCTTTTTTTTTTTTTTTTACTGTATTGTGTATCTTCATTATCTATTATTATCTATTATCTATTTTTTTTTACTTTATTTTTACTTTTACTTTACTTCTGAACTCCACTACATTCTGGACTGAAAAGTAAAAAGTACTTTCTGTATGGTTTGAGGATTGTTTTTTGCACATTCATTATGGCATGAGGAAACAAACATATATTAAGAAAAACACACACAAAAAAGAAATGTACCGGTATTCATGTGCTTCTACATTTTACTTTACTAGTTCTCATAATATGTGTGAATTACTTTTTGACTCTAAGCGTATGTTTTTAATTGAGTCCTTCAATACTTTCCACTTTAGTAGATGTTTACGTTATGCCTTTACTTGAGCAATTTATTTGCTCCTCCCGCTGTACATTTACTGAAGTAACTAAATTGAAAACTTCTTCCACCATTGTAGTTGTAGTATCCTTTGTATGTGAGTAGCTATAGTTTTTGCACATTTTTAAGACCAGCACAGAGTAATTTATAAGTATCTTCTGTTGTAATAGAAAAACTTGAATTCCCATAAGTATAAACCTTATTTCTTATAGTAACATTCTGACAGTCTCAGCAGTACAGGTGGTAAAATCAATACTGTGAAATGAAAATGTTGTTGCCAGGCTTTAGTTTGGACAGAAATCCAGCCATCTTCTCTGTCACTTCTTTCTCCATTATAGAGGGATTTGTGTGATGGGGCAAAACCAGTGTAATTCATTTTGTTTATGTGTTGTTGACAGGAACATGAACGGGTGCATCAGCCGGGCCCCTCCCCCAGCTCCCAGAAACCCCGGGTCTTCAACTGCTCCTCCTGTTCCAAAGCTTTTGCTAAACGCAGTCAGCTGGAGAGACACAACCGCACACATACAGGTACAAGCGCGGAAGTCTGGCTTTTCTTTAACTATCGTGCATTTTCTTCTAACAGTCTTACAATGGAGATTTTTTTTTGCACCCACAAAGACTACTTTACTATACATACTATTAATTCTTCCAAATATTCAGTTGTATTCTCTTAAAAACAACATAACACAAGTCCATCAGTCCAGGTCTGAAAATAGTAAGAGTAATAACGCTTCCTGCTAGTAATTTAAGATGTATCTCCGGAACAGATTGAAATAGAACAGACTCTTGAGAAAAATAAATCATTACAGTCTGAATGTTCGAGCTAACTAATTGCAAACCAAATAAGATTTTTTGCAATTTTAACTACAAATCTATCTTTGTAAAAGCACTCTTGTTAGAATAATGACTCACCAAAACAAAACATCACTTAGTTCCGAAAGGACAAGAGCCTCCTTCAGAAATTCTGAATGTGAAAGTGGAGAAATAGTTAACGTCAAACTCTCAAATGTATTTAGCTCAACCTCCGAGGCAGCTGAATAGTGTGAATGAACAGGCGTTTGATGAAAGGTGAGATGTTTAGATGAGATAGGTGTGTGTGTGTGTATTTATGTATGTATATAATTATTTATAATATACTATTCTTTATTTTGTCTTCCAGCTGATCATAATTTAATTGTCAATTGTTTGTCAGGTGAACGCCCCTTTAAATGCCCACAGTGTGACAAGGCTTTCAACCAGAAGAGTGCCCTGCAGGTGCACATGGTCAAACACACAGGGAAGAAGCCTTTTAAATGTGAGGTCTGCAGCATCCGCTTCACTCAGAAAAGCAACATGAAACACCACATGAAGAGAGCGCACGGCTACGGTCAGTTTGAAACACTGAATTTAAAAACGCACTATATGATAAACTGGGCTGTTGTGGTTTTGAGTTTGGAGCACACATAATGAATAATGTCTTGTGGAAACATGACTGCAGTGAGGGCAACATTAATGCAGTGCTTTGCTCAAGGACAAAACGTAGTTTTCAACTCTCATTTTTTAAAAGACAAACATTATGCATTACTTGTTTTGTTACTGGCCTGTAAACCTACTCTTGAGGACCTGTCATGTTTTATACTTCCTGTCACTCTGGAGGTTCACATGGCAGGAATTTACTTTTGGCCCCATCTACTGGCTGTTGAGTGACATGCGTAAGTGACTATCTTGCCTCCGACACAGAGCAAGTCTAGCGATGATTTGAATGGACTTAAAAACAAGATCTCGTAGCTCTATGACGTCACAGACCTGGGAAATTCAGAATGGAGTGTTTTTGAAGCTCGGAGGACTGAGAGGACGTTATAAACAGGATTCATCAAACTATTTTCAAACGATTTTCAAACGATTTTCAACCAGTGTACCGGGGAACATTTGAGATAATTACCAGGTGTGCCTTGCAAAGTGTAACAAAGAGTTAACCGACGCACACATGGATTTAACTGAATACTATTTTGGCGTGTCCTGAGCATACTTCTGGACCAAAAAACAAAACAAAACAATCATTGCCATATTTGAAGAACCAGGCTGTGACATGGACTTATATACCACATTTTTTACTAAAACGTCTGATTTGGTCATGTTTCAGAAGGTGGTGTGCCGTGGTATCTTTTCAATCCAAAAAAGTGTGCCTCAACTCAAAAAAGGTTTAATAACACAATATACATTTTGTTAAAAAGCTAAAAAAAAAAATGTATTATGCATATGTGTCCTTTAAACTCCCAGTCTTTGCGATTACGAGTGTGCAACTTAACTTTCCTACAAACTGAGCAACTGCAGCCCTCCCAGATTTAAAAAAAATGATCCCATTCTTTACTCTCATGTTGTGTGGCTGCGACAAATATGATTGTCAATAACCCGTGCCTCATCCAATCACTTTCAATTATTCAAATTTTGACCAAAGCCATTCTAGCAGACATAGCCACAGTCCTCTTCCCATGCCAGCCTGTTTCACCCGCATCACCGTCGGCGCTTTCACATGAATTTTCTCATTAATCTGTCTCAATAGCATTGCAAAGTTACAAGGCAGCGCACTAATGAAATCTACTTTATAACTTATTGTTGCACCGTCTTCTCATTTCTCTGAGACAGTCTGGTTCTATTTAGGAAGGAGCGTCTCATTAAAAGGTGGCTTTAGGCGCTTCGTTGTGGAGAGGCGACACTGGCCTTCCCTGGGGGGACATTAAACATCCTTCACTCTGGTTCTGATCCTGTCGTTTCCACTTGACAACTCCTCTTGTTAGAGCAGATTGGATCTAATAAATCCTTTCTGTGGCTCTCACTGATCATATACAAGCACACACACAGCATTTGTGTCCTGCTTTTCCAACTTTTTTCTTTTCATTCACTTTGGTCAAAGATGTCAATCATTTCATTTAATAATTCTTAGTCCAAGTTGTACACCGTACATTAATAAGATAGATGAGTTGAGAATAATATTATGACCACAAAGGCTTCATTAGATATTGTTATCAATATTATGTTGTATTAATTTGGCCTAACTTTATCCTTGTTTAGTCATTGTTAAGTTTTGTCTCAGTTTTACACAGTATTTAATTTAATTTTCTGATTGTTTAACTTAGTTTGAAAATTAGAGCTGTACAATTAAACGAAATTAAATATATTAGCAACTCGTAAAAGCTAAAATGTTTTGAAGTACTTTCGTTTCCTAGACAATAATAAAATATTCTGTTTTACTCTGCATAAAAACTGATAACCCTGTAGTTTAGATCTGCACAAACATGTTCTGAAATATTTGCAATTCTTTTATTAGTTTGTCAGTTCATAGACCTATTTCAGTCTTTTTGTCAGTTCTCCTGGATGTGTTTAAAATGTAAACTTTGAATAGTATCCTATTAGTAAAACATAAATTGCAAATCAGATGGCATCTGTGATTATAACAATTTGAATGGCCAAAAGTGTAGTGATTAGTTATGTAACCTTAACCAAGTTAAGGCAGAGTGAACTGCTCACAGTTGATGCACATTTGTTCTGATCCTGGAGAAAGCCACTGTAGCTCAACATACGCTGAAAAGGTTTTACATATATTTATATATATATATATATATATATATATATATATATATATATATATATATATATATATATATACATATATATTACTCATTGTAACTGGGTGTAATTCTTTAAAATATACATTTGTTTTGCTGTATAATTGCAGGTCAGATCCAGGATGTGTCTCTGAGCCAGGACGATACAGCGCCCCCTCAGGTGGAAGTGGGTCCTGAACTCGACCTGGAGGTCGTCCCTGAGTCTTCTGGAGATTGGCACAATGTATTCTCATAACACTGTTCAGTTTTATCCCTGCGGATCATGGCTGAAAGAAACTTTATTTTGTCATAAGAAAACATAAAGACGTTTATGGATGAGCTTCAATGAAGGTACACTTTTCTGTTTGCAGGTTAATATTGAAGCAGCAGATTTGTTTGCATTTGAAATTAGATTACTAAACGACTACGTTTAAAAAAGGGTTTTGATCAAATTTGGTGCAGTACTATTTGGTATATATATTTTAAACTAATACTCTCCCATAATTATTGAAATTGTCAAAAATGTTTTGTAATCCATTTAAACTGAATTCTTTGAATTAATCAGCTAATCGTGACTAAATATATATAGAAAAATACATTTTTAAATAAAAAAAAGTTAGTCGCATTATTAAATAAAAAAAATTCAAAATCAATCAATAATACATTAATATAATATTAATAAATATTATCTTTCTAGAAGCCTTCAGTCACCATCTTACAATTAAGTTTTATTTGGTTAAAAATGTATTTTAAAAATCTCAAAATACAATAGACTAACAATAATTGATTAGTCTACTAAGTGAAAAAAAATAATCACTGACTTGTTGACTGCTTGTAGCCCTACTGAACTCCATATGGGCAAAGAAAGAGATGTAGTATTCAATATGCGTATAAATAACATTTTTAGAAACTAAAATGTAAAGAAATCTCTTGCTTAAATTATCCTTCACGATAAAGATAAAGCAAAGCAAACTTTATAGCCTTTGTCTATCCAAACGGAGAGAGAGTTTGATTTCCTGTAATTGGCTTAATAACAGCCATAAAAGTCTTGCCTTCATTCACCCCGACATCCCAGCGGCGCCGCTCAAGGACACATTGACCTGTGTCAGCCACAATGGACAAGCCACGCTCATGTTTACTTTGTTTAGTTTACACAGTCAGTCTAAGCTTTCAAAAATATTCTTGAACTGTACCTCATTGATCAAATATCAATTGTATTAGATTACTTTATAACACATGCATTGCTGTGCTGTAGAAGTTATTTTGTTAATATGTAAATATTGTTGTTAATTATGTATATTTATATATTTTCTTAGCTTTGCAAGGTTTTGTTGTGAAGGAAGCCAATGTACAGACAAGAAGTTGCTTATTTTCTTTTTGCAGTTGTTTTTCTATTGGTAATGTTAAATTAAGAAGATTAAATATTTTTTTACATGAGCCAAAAGACTTTTGTGTGTCATACAGCGTAGATGCTCAGTAGGTGCTGATACCTGCATCTGGTAAATATCAGACATATCAAAATGTGTCTGATATTTTAAAAATCCCTGATATCTGATATATCTCAGTTTGTCCTCAGTCCTCAACAGATCAGTGAGTGCAAATGAAATTAAAAGAGCACTGAGGCAGGGGCCTGTCATCATGAAGAGAATAACAACAATCATAATATTATATTATATCCAGAGAAATATGATTTGTTATTGTTTTATACTCAAGAGCTCAAGTATCAGATATTGTATCAGTTTAAGCAGTCCGTATCAGAACGTGGTTGGCGTATTAACTTCCTGGTTCCCCGTTGACTGGCCTATTGTTCTTTATTTACCGCCTAATTTTTTTCAAGTGCTGTTCTTCTTTTTTCACAGTGCGTACACTGTCCTGCAGCGTTTCTCATAGCTGCAGAATTCACCAAATAAATCTTCCTTAAAACCCTTTATCTAGAGTCTAAAAGAGCAAATGGGGCTGGAGGGTGAATTAGCTCTTTATTGCCTCAGAATAAAGATGAGACAAGGGTGAGACTAAGTGCCCATAACAAAACAAGTCGGCAGCCAGTACATTACCACTAAGTTGTGCTGGTTCAAAGAATTATGCCAAATAGACTTAGCAGTGTTGATGTTGCTACTCTTTAAGAAGTTAAGACCCCAACTGCTACGAACATTTCAATGATTACTTTAAGTATCACAGGTCCTGGTTTATAGACATTCCATACAAAGTAATCTAGTCGATGTAATTGTCCCAGGCACGGTCCATGAAAAGGGTTCAAAGGTATTCATCTGGACAATGTGTTTTAAACTGAGACATTTCGTCTTCTATCTGAAAGCAGTTATGAATCTAAAGGTAGTGGTTGGGGGAGCTAGAATTTATACTGCCCCATTATAAAGGGAGGGGGGCTAGTTTAGCAAGTAAACAAATCTAGTGCAAGTAAAGTGTCCGATAAAGTCTTAGCATCCCTCCCCTTTGCAAAGTACATATAAATTTGATCTTCTCAGACCAGTAATGTTTTCCGGTTTGCAGTTGAAACAGCTGAGTGGATCCATAAATGCCTCTGCTGTGGGCAGGCTGCAGCGTTGTGAGTTCAAGTCTGACTTCATCAATTTCTTGCATGTCCTTCCCTCGTCTCATCACCATTTTTCACTGCACTGTCCTGTCTTTTAAAGCCTACAGGGCAAAAAAAATCATTTAAAAAAACATTGCTTGGATGATTACCTTTCAAACTACCACGTACAAAGTAAAGGACATAAAATAAATGTAAATGCAAAATAATTTCCCTCTCTTTTGCCACGTAAAAATCTTTGTCCTATAAGCTAACTACATACAGGACTAACCAGAACAACATCAGAGTATATTATCAGCTCTAAAGCCTAAAGAGAGGAACCAGGGTATTTTGTAATGTAATGAGAATAAACCAGGCTTGCTTTATCACCTTTCGGTTTCTACAGACTTTAAACAACCTTCCTGATTATGTGCTGCCTCTTGTTAGCACTACACGAACAAGTGTCTATAAAATCTAGGTTAGAGCACAATGCTTATTAATTTTCTCTCAAGGGTGCCGTGCTCTGACCCACTGACCCTCTCCATGTCTGTTCTTCTTTATTGTTCAGGGTTATTCACATCCCAGATCACAAAACACACTCCACTCAAGTAGGTTGTATCATTTTTATTTTTTATTTATTTTCCGTTAAATGGCTGGTCATGTTTATTACACTCAGAATGACGGGGATGGGTGGATTTACATTCATTCCTATTGAGAAACTCTTTGTACAGCACGATTCAAGCACACACAGACATGAGAGAGACAAGGATCACGTATGCATTTGAAAGTACAGTATATTGTAGTAACAGTACTTAAAAGGTTTAAGTATTTCAGCTTTGGACAAAAATATATATCGTGGAGTTAGTAACATAGAGCACCATGTTGAAAATATGACATGTCCACTATGGGAAACTTTGGTAATGGATAGAAAAATCCTTTTGTGTAGCCAAACGATACATGGTGAACAAACATTTAATTATACTAAGCAGATAGGAGTACCATGCTTTTGTAATTAACCTTGAAGTATGTACAATAATATTAGTGTTTTATCCTCGTTTTTTGAAATATCTTTTTTTTTTATGTTTCCCAAAATTAATTTTAAACAAACCCACTCAAGTCACATCCAGTGGACGCCCTAACGACATAAAGACACATAAAGACAAAGACACTTAATCAATTACATGAGGATATTGACTATAATGGCTCTCTCTTTTTTGTAAAATAGTTAGCCGGAAATACTGAGGAAAAATTATTCACAAACAGACGTTGAGACAAGACGCATAACCGCTCTTTGCTCATAGAAACGCTGTGGAACTTTTCATCCGATCCACGATAGGCAGTGACGGTCAAGTGGCTTAGCTTGTAACCGGCCTTTTAACCTCCAAATACTCCAAGCGTTTATCTTATGAGCCAGGCTTTGTTAGAAAAATACCGTCGACATTTACAAGAAAGTAAAGACAGAGATATTAAGAGAGCCACGACAGGGGTCACATGGGGGTCATTCAGGCTGCACTTGTGAGCGGCTACAAAGTGGAGCATAATGAGACAATGAAGAAATTACAATTAGCATCACAGAAAACAGATTGTGTCGCTAACTACCAGCCAAAACGGAACAAAGTTAGGGGGTTATTGTTGGGTTGTGAGTGCAAAAACGGTGGTGACATTTTGATAAATTTCTCCTCCGCTCCCCTCTGCACGTGGTCGGTCCCCCTGTCCACGTTGGCACACACAGGTTGGAGAGGCCTCAGCGTTTGGATGGAGATGCGCTCCGGCTCCCCTGCAGAACAGTGACATCTTTTGTGACGGCTGACGCACACAGGAGCAGGCGTGATAATGATGGTGGTTATTAAATGATTAGTATATTCGCCCCTGACTGTCCAGAGGCTTTTAGCTAAGAGCATGAACAATCAGAGGCACCGTGCTGGTTTTAGACGGCAAAATGAAAATGTAAAATGCTGTCTTTAGTGAAGCGCAAATTTGTAAACCATTAGCTTCGAAATGAGAGAGCCTTAAATGAAGTGCTTGAAGTGTATGACGTTTGATTATGTAAAGCTCTTAAGATACCTGACAGTAATTCAGTCGCGGAGGCAGAAAAACAAAAAGATAATAATCATAACAAACTTGACTGGTAGTAGTGTATATAGAATTTATATGTAGATTTATATTAGCTACTATATACAGCATTTGGGGGCTTTGAGGGTCCTCTGGTGACTCTGGAACCACTGATTGTATTAGGAACTGATGAGAATTCAGTTGAATACACAATATAATAAAGAATAATATAAAAAATAACTTCTGTGAACTTAAGGAGGGTCCGGTACCTGCTTGTCTCCATAGAGATGTTGTTGCTTTGCCTGAAAGCAAGATATGTTGAATGCTATACCATGAAACATTCCAGGCAAATCAAAAGCATTTTCATGGAGATAAGCAGCCACTACATCCCCCTGAAAAGTGACATAGTGCACCTTTAAAGGGACCCTCTAGAACAGGGCCAGATTTTTCAAATGGTTATCCTCTGGCCGTAAATGTGCCCAATGCGCCAACACTTTGGCGGCCACACTGGCAGCCAACACAGCCATTCCAGAACTGAACCAGGACTAAACCGTTAACAAGAGATCAAATATTTTCTATAGTACTTTTGGAAGATGGGTTGAGGACCGGATGATAACCGCTGGAGGGCCTGATTTGGCCCCTGGGCCTTAAGCAGGGGTGAAAGTAGTTTTATTCTTTTGCCAAAATAAGAATTCATGGGTTTCAATGTGATGTTGAGCAAGAAAAACATGTGTTGTAAAAAGATGCAAGATCAATGCATTCCAGGAACTCAACATCTTCATGGAGAACAGGTGACCTTTTTTTTTTTTTTTTTTTTTTTTTTTTAAGGGAGAGATACTGAAATGGTCTGAAAATCTCACCAAAAGAACATACTTTATTCCTAGAGAAATGGAGAGCGGCTTATACAAATGAGACAAATCTTTATGGACAGCATAAGTAGATAATCCATACTGGGCTGCGGCGTCTGCATAAATAAACTCTGGGCTCTTGATCAAATCCAGTCAGTTTAGCTAAATGTCATTATCCTCGAAATTGGGCTAAATATCAATATTGTGCAACTGTCCAAAGATTTAAATAAAGACAAAGGCTAATTAACAGCTAATATGGCTCCGGTGTAAATTGAACCGCTGTTGTTGTTTACGTGCCAATCATCCTCACAAATGAGCAGTTTACGTCAGTTCCAAGATGCCCTTCACCTCGTGTGCGGTTTCACATGTTGTGGCTCAGTGACAACCATTTAGCCTGTTTCTGATGAGGAGACGACCTTTGGGAAATTTGGGTTTGTCTGTGGTTCAGTAATTGCGAGTCTAACTCATTTCAGGTACAGTCAGAACGAGGCCCTAATTAAAAGCAGACTGGGGAGAGCCGGCAGAGCGTGAAAGCTGCCACTCCTTTTCAAGATGGATGTAAACAAATCG
Source organism: Rhinogobius similis (assembly GCA_019453435.1). NCBI lineage: Eukaryota > Metazoa > Chordata > Actinopteri > Gobiiformes > Gobiidae > Rhinogobius > Rhinogobius similis. The sequence continues at coordinate 18,588,477 of CM033626.1, read as the reverse complement.
AGTCATAAAACCCGGCTCTGTAAATTAGAGAGTCCTGCTACTGGCAACAGTCGAATAATCTCAATCTATTAAACGGAAAAATGCACAGTCTGCTGCAGCTCTGGATTTTTCAAATGTACTTTTAATGTGTTTCCATCACTTTTTAGTTTATCTTTTTATTAACTTAACTGTTTCAATCATATTCAGGGGTGGCTACTGTGACACCTCTTCTACCTCCATTTAATTTGGCCCCATTTTCATTATTATCATCAACTCAAACAACTGTCTGTCCTCCCAACTAACTACAACCTCAAAGTATGTCTTTTTCTCTCTCAATGTTATATCTGTTCTAGAGTTTAGCCCATATAGACCATTGGACATCAATATTAAAAAATAAATAAATACAGTTTACAGATGTCCGAAGCATGAGATTTAAGTGAACTTAAAGAAATGTCTCATGCAACTGAATCATTTTAATAATAGGTTATGCATTAATCAAGAATTCAACTAACGTATTTTATTAGATATGAAAGGAGTACTCCTCATTTGCGTTTGAATGGACGTCTTTCTATACCAAGCTTTTGTCAGCTGATATGCATTTAGCATAACAGCTGACAAAATGTGTCGAGAAAACGTCTGTGGAAAGGTGTCAAGATTTGACAACAAAACTAACAATGGTCTGAAAAATGTTGAGCTTTTAGGGTAATATTAATTGAAGGATGCCATCACATCTACAAATTTACATCTACCCTGCCTTAAAACCAACCAAATTGTGTTTAATTTTCTGAGACAAGAAAGTGGTTTATCATTAGTAAAAATGTCATTTTTTAGACACACGACCCCAGTTCTGCCGCTGCTCCCGTTCCACACTTGTGCATCACTTTTCCAGCCATATACATATTGTCATTGCTATTCGTTTATTTTAGCTGTGTTCCATTGAAATCCCATGAGTCCCAGTTTCGTACTCAAACATCACTAACTGGGCCCACACTGGAGTTAGCGCTGGTTTATCATGAGAGCTTGTGAAGAGCCATGAAGCACCTCGACCCTCTTGGACATAGCGCTATAATCCATACCGATGTTAGTGAACGTGCACAAGCAATCACTGAGCTGACGCTGCGCTAGAATGAAGCATCTCCTGGCTACTAAAAGCTCCTTGTTATTATGCTGCAGCCGCTGTGGTAATGGGATTAGGCTACTGTCTAAGTATATTAAAGTGGAGAGACCGGAGTTGCCTTGTGTCAGTTACTCACTCACTTTGCTGTTGTTATCACTGGGGCAAGGATAAAGAAGGGCAAGGATGTCATTGAAATACAAATCCAACCACTATGAGTATTACTGCTACTACTGTCACTGGTGCTACTACGATGTATATTTTACCATTTTGAAGATCCTAGTCAGGGTTCCTTTGCCATCCCCTGCAGCGGCCTTCTTGGCTTTTGGCTGTGACTTCTGATCACCCTGAGAAAGTTGGGGGTAAAAGTGGGTAAAAACACAAAGAAGTTTGTTAAATTAATTTTGATGCAGTTTTGGCTACTTCACTGCCATGTTTTTATGTCATTTCAGGTGCTTAAAACTGAGGTACCTGACTTTTTTGGGGTACATTTTGTATTTTTCCTCAAAGAGTTTCTTGTAAAAGCAGCACATTGTAACAAAAATTAGACCACTGTGTGCTGTTTACTGACTTTTAGTCAGTTTTAGACACAATCATAAGGCTATTGAAGGAATAATTGTTGGTAGGATTTCATGAAAATCCCCTTGAATGTGTTTAAGTTTTTGGCCTTGTTACAGCAGTGTTTCCTCATCATTAGTGTACTCATCCTGCATGTTTGAGCAATCGTCCTGCAACTGAGGCTCGAATGATCGGGAAAAACCTTGTTGTCACATACCCCCTATCCCCGCCCACATCCCTGTACTTAGTTACGATTGTTTGAAAAATGAAGTCTCCTTGTCCACATGTAGGGTTCTAAAATGTTACATAGCTTTTCAAAAATCCAAACATGGACATGAAAATCTGCTGCTTGTTACGATGAATTGCCACATGAGTTGAGCAGTTTTGAACAGGAAGTCGGTGGACCTGTTTTAGATCAATATTGCAATTTACAATGAACAAAATGTAAAATAATGATCTACTTATGATATAGTTCAATACAAAGTACATAAAAAGCAGGACATGTCTCCTTTAAGAATAGTCAATTGGGTTGCAAATTTAAATGTGGATTTCTAAACTTACAAGAAAACTTGGAGGTAAGAACACTATCTTGTAATTGGCGATTTTCTCCCATGCCTGGCAGCTACAAATCTAATCAGATATCGTCCTTGTTATTTCCCTGGTAGTGGCTATATTGTAATACGCTGCAGGCTCACTAACACTGCACAGTCCACACCTACAAGCAAGACACTAATTAGTTTACCACAAGTCTGTTTTCTGTCACCCAATGACATTTAACAATATTTATTTACTTCCTGTGAGCTGAAACAATCAGCCATATGCTTCCGTGCTCTTTCACGCTTTCAAATTGTTTTAAAAATCTTAATTAATGGGTCACAAAAATTATATGAAATCAATCAGGCACGGAAAGTACTTTTGTGTGAAAACGAACCATTCTAAATTCTATTAATTTGATGTTTTCTTTGCTTGATACAACCGCAATGTTGATAGGAAGATCTAAAATGTCAGGTTTTGTCACAGTTTTACACAAACAACATGCTCAGTATGAAGTTGTTTTGTTTTGATGGTGGTGATACTAAACATCACAGATAAGAAAGAAGTACAGAAAATTGTCAACTAGAAAACTAAGTGATGGCATTTTAGGTCAATTAGCAACGATCTAGGTTGGTTTAGACTTTGGATTCTGCCCTGGATAGTGGCCATGTTGCTTAATGCAGCAGGTACTGGCCAATCTGTGTCATCCTACTTTTTTTTCTTCACCAGACTAAACCTTACATGCAGGATTTCCTCGCCTGTATCTGCCTGATAATGACAGCAGCGTTGATAAAGAGAAAAAGCATACAGAATGAGAACTCAGCCGCGTGTTATCATGAAATGTGTGATATGGAGGCAGCGCTGTGAGAAATTTTTCAAAATGGTCCGTGCTCCGAAGCAAATGAGGCCATTACAGCTGATGTATGGACAGATTACAACGGCTAAAGTGCTTGATGGTCCACAGATGCTGATGGTAAAAAGCCATGAGTCCAATCCCAAGTATCGCATCAGTTTAATTAGGCATGACACTGCGGAGGCTTTTTTCTTTTTCTGAAAACCGAACATACCAGGCCTATCTTGGTGGCTAGAACTCTCCACTAAGAAGAGAAGAAAAGAAAAGACAAGCACACATGTAAAAACACAGAGAGTGGAGGTGTAGAAGTGAGAGGTCTTACTCGGTGCACAAGCAGGAGTGCAGGGAGAGAAGAGGCAGGTGGTGCAAGGGTCCATCCAGAGGGGAGGTGGAGGGGGAGGAGGGGGAGTGAAGCAAAGCACATAATCACATTGAGTAATAGCACAATTCAAGCCAGCCACAATAACACAGTGTATAAAAGTTATTCTTTTCTGACCATACCTGTTTTGCTAGTTTAGAGCGCCATTAATTGAAATTGCTTTTGGATTTATGTGTTACGTTTCATTCTTTGCTGGTCCAAAACAACTTTAATCCACTACTTTTTGCCATGGATACAATATTGTATACATAGATCAAATATAACTGTATCTGCAGGGGATTTTAACGTACAACTAATAATATAAAGTTTGTTTGAAGGTTTCCAATCAGTGTGTATTGACTTTCTCGATTATAAGAATAATAAGACTATTTATAAATCGTTTCATGCTCACATACAGCATTCCTTGTGTTTTCTGTGATTTCACACAAACTGAAGCATGGGTCACGTGATTTTCCTGTTACTGAAACATGCTTCATTTCAAGGCCACGCCCACTTTAGCTCGAACCAGGCCTCAAAGTCTTGCTTCATTTTGCCCATCACTAGTGGACGGTCTGCCACCCGCTCACAGTAAGAATACATGTTTCTTTATACAATTAAACACCTATAACTGAATAAATTAAAGATCGATAAGTTTCAGGCAAAGCAATGACATCGACAGAGACAAGCAGGTGGCAGACCCCTCACTAATGCAGTCACACACATAGTGCATCTTAAATTATTTATCTTTTATCTTCTACAGTTCTTTTCTTAACTGCCAAAGTAATGGACAAAGCAAGGGAGCAAAAACAAATCTTTGTCTAAGAATAATTCATGAGGGTCATCAAATATTAAATGTTTCAATATCCTCAGTAATTTCACTTCATTGTAAAACTGGTGGGATTGAACTCACCCTAGACTTGGGAGGGGCGGGGGAAACCTGAGAGAACATAATTAGTCACAAAAAGTTAGAGAGTCTGACACAACAGCAAAGGCAAGAAGAAAGTAGTTTCCACAAAACAAGCACAGAAGAACCAAGTGTTTTATCAGAACAATTATAAAAGACTTACAATGCTACGGAGGAACGTGACCACAGCGTTGTCTGCTCCTTTTTTCTTCTGAGCAGAGGCTGAGGCTTTCTGAGGAGCTGGAGACAGAGCCCCTCGGAAAGAGCCCTATGGAACACAAAACGTATACATTTTTCCTCCTTTTTCCATTTTGGGAAGCCTATTGCGAGAGTGATAACGGGGGATTCTGGTTGGCAAATATTAAAAAATAAAGATGGCAGTTTGTGTGTTCCTGAGTGATACCATTGTAAATAAAATAAGAAATGTTATGCCTGTGTGGAGAATTCCCAAAACTCTACTCAGGCCTCAGAAAAGAGAGAGTGAGGAGAGTATAAAATATAAAAATATAGTAAGTTTGCTTTGCTCTCTCTTGGATGAATGAAATGGATTGCTCTTGGAACGGTCTGGTCTACAAAAACAAAGCTAAATCGATATTCGAATCATGCTAGAGGAGGAGAATAAGTCCAGTGAACCCAAAAGACGAAGCCAAAGGGCGCTAAATGTAATCAAACTTGCCCTGAAACCCTGGTGTCGTTTGGATGCTCCCGTTCTCTTCCTCTCAAACTCTGCAATAAAAAATAAACTCTACACTTTCTGACAGGGATAAATCCAATTTCTTTAATAACATACGATACAAAAGGTATACATTCATGATAACAGAGCGAAATAGATAGTAGTCTCACTGTGTAACATACAGTATTGACATGGGTTCAGATGAATGCCTATCAATTCGTAAATGTAATTGTAGCAAATGTCATGCTGTAATGTAATGCGTAGTAACCCTTTTTTTTATGGAGAGCAGCAGGAGGTACAATGGGTCACTCAATCAGTGGATGTCGACCAAAGTTGTTGCACTGCGGGGACACGGTTTCCATTCACACATAATATCAGATAATTGCGGGACAGGGAAATTATTCCACTGGTTCAATGAAAATCAATTTACCCATATTCAGTGGGATGTGAAAAATGGCTTCTGCTGGTGAGTAATCGCACACTGTAAGAAATTAATTTAGAGTTAAAATATCTTGAAATTACGATAGTTATCTTAATTTCTCTTCATTTAAGACTATTTGTTTGACGGAACTAGATTACTTTACTTGTATCAAACCATTTCTGACTTCATACATACAAGCCAAATTGTCTGCCAGTGGGTTGAGATAATTTTACTTATATGATCAGTCAGAAATACCTGTATCACGTGATCAATTAAATCTTATTGATTCATAACTCAAATCCAGATAAAACACTGTAAATTCAAGTCACAAGGCAAACAGTCACCAGGTTGACATTAACAACAGTGTACTTGCTGTAAATTGCGCACGATAACAATACATTGACGATACGATGCACGTTTGATATCATTTACTTTGTCCCTCATAAACCTTGAAACAAAAATCTAGCCTGCAGAAAGCCAGAAAAAGTCACATCAAATCTCACGGGGAATAGATGGCACCTGCCGCCCACAGCAGAACAAACTCATTTCCACCTCCTCGCTGCAGTTTGTCTTTAGCTAATGTCGCCTTGCTCATACTTTTTTATCTGACCCTTTAATGGAGGTGTGAGTGTGAGTTTTTGCACCGTCCATTATCTCACATCAAAGTAGCTTCAAGTAACCAAAAATAGACTCCATTTGCAGGCTACGATATTGTTACTGAGTCCATATCATGCACTAGCAATTTTGCGGGCCAAAGAAAAGAAGTTTGGCCCTGTATTTTTAAGGAAAATTGTAGCACGGACAACACATTGACTATTTTCTATTGTTGGAAATATCAGTTTGTAAGAGCTTTAGTATCACTCTAGTGTAATGATGTCCATTTGCAAAAGTGTGCGTCAGCTTCCTATGCTTTGAGATGTTGATTGTTGTAATGACGATGATGTACTAAATGGACAGCGAAAGAGCAAAGGAAATAATAATACAAACAGTTACATCAGATAGCGTGGTATCCACTACGCGTCAGGCTGAAAGGAACTTCCGCCAGGCTCTTGATGTTGGCAAGTGTTGTTTTCCCAATTTGCGATGTATTATTCACAAGAATACTTCACAAAGGTTTGAGGATTAAAAATAGCTTAATTAGATGTGAAAGTGAGATCTCAAATTTTGTCGACACTTAATAGGCTTTTTAATGCTCCGGAGTGAATAAATATAGACACAGGTGCACTGCAGAAAAGTACAAATGTGCACTTGGCTTGTGTAAAGGCAAAACAACCACAGATATGGTTGTGTCAGAAGGGTTGCACCTCAAAGTCAAAAGAGATTCCCTTGTGTCTAGTTTAAGTCCGTTCAGCACACATTGTAAGTGAAGATCGCTGAAATAAGATATTTAATGTGCTTAGGGTGAGGGGAGACTGGAAAACCCTTCACAGACCCACCCAAACATATATTATTAATTATACAATTATCTACTGCCAGTTCTCTTCCATTTGGCCTGACTGACCTGTCACTTCACTTTCCTCACCAGAAAAGCTGAAGGTATTTGACATATTTTATTTTTGCTGACACACCACTAACTTATAAAACTCTCCTTGTTATGACTTTACAAAGACTCAAACTTCACTCCAGCTGAGGTTGACACCAGTCTAAGTGTATAGCTGCCTGCCTAGGGCGTCATTTAAAACTCCTCTTCTCTGTGGCATAGAACATAATCTTCTGTTAATTACCCCTGAGTTCAGCTCCCAGCAGCAGTTTGACTTACAAATGTATATGCAAAGTTACTCCTCTCCCCTCGTCTTCTAAATAGTGTAGGCTGCTTCCCATCTGGGCATTATTCTCAACACAACGGAGTCGTGCCTGGGGCAGAGGAGCGCTGACAGTTGCCATTGTTTTCAGCTTTTAAATTGACTATTTCTGCCATCCTTTCTAGGCATAATGATACACATTTCATACAAAGGCCACGCAGAGAAAAGGAATGAAAGGAAATGGTGTTATTTTTATGTAGTGACAAATTTGCAAATTTAATTCATTCCAATCTTATTATTAATTTCTAAATGCTCTTAAAGGGATTATGCAGGATTTGTCCATGTTGTGAGGCTTACAGGCAATGTTAAAAGACTGATTAACGTCTGGATTCAAAACCCCAAACTATCGCCTGCTCACAGCATGTTTCCACACACAATACCTGTCACTCAAAGCTGTTTGTTTTCATTATGGCGCTAAAGCAATCATTTGCTGGGTCGGCTTGCTTGGCTGGATCACTTTCTCAAATCAAGAAGCTGGAGAATGGGGGTATTTTTCTGAACAAAAACTGATGTAGGTTTGTAATTACACTTGTCAGTTGCCAACCTGTGATGAGAGAGGACGAGCGTAAGGAAGGTTAAGGTTAGGTGACTGGACAGCACACTGGAGGGAAGCAGAGTGAGGAGAGACATGAAAACTCTACACAGAAAATTGTCACGGAGTCAACTCTTAATGTGAGATGAAAGTGCTAGCCATTCTGCCATTGTGCTATCAATTTCTTAAGCACAAAAGTGATGTTAAAAGGACATGAAAACAGGGTAGGGTTTAGAGATGTAATACTAAGAGAGAATTATTAAAGATCATATGTTTTTTTGGTTAGGTGTATTTAATAAAGACCTGTTCCTGGTAATGTATATGCAATTATGATCAACAGGTCCCTCTTGAAAACGAGATATTAAGTCTCCGGGGTTGACCTGTAGCTAGAAAAAATGATCCATAATTCAAAATAACATTACTTTCCTCTGCTGTGCCTATAATACTCTCCTACAGTTGCTGCTATAATACAGTGCCTCACGGCTAAACTTAGCTGCCAGTCTAAAAAAAAAACTTGCCATCTGTAAATGACGGCCCTGCGGTGGTGATAAGTAAGATTACCATTAATTTACACTATCAATCAGTGACTTTTTTTAGATACACAACTGTTAAAATAAGGTATAGCTTTCTTTCATTTCTTAAGGCCCAATGCACGGTAATTTATTTGGCAAGTTGTTATGCTCAGTCTGTCGAAAGAATGCAAATGTTTGTAAATGTTATTTTTGAGTTAGCTGTCTGATTTTCAATTTGCAGAGCAGTGTGTTATGAATGTTCGGATTTGTTTTTGTTTTCGCAACTGGAGAAATCTGTCTATGGAGTCAGTCATTCATTTCTAAGCATTTTCCCCAGAGGAGATAAGACGCTTTGCTCTCATTATACCTTCCGTTTCTGTTTCATTCAATTTACTGAAAATAGATTGATTTGTTTGTTTCTGAGGTTGAAACGAAAGCTTAGAGTAAAAAAAAAATTTTTTTTATCTAATCATGATACTTTAAAATGTGTTTATCAAAGTCATTTTTGTTGCTAATTAAGCTTATATCAAATCAGATCTAACAGCTCGAGAAATTCAAGCCTAACCCTAATGTCCACAAAGCCTTAGTATTCAATTTAAAATCTAAGTCGTCTACAGAAATGATTTCCCCTGGAGTCCGAGTCCTCAAAACAGTGATTAAAGTTTTGTTCAAAAGTCTCAAATTGTTGCCATATTTGCGCAAATTCTTATTTTTTTTCAACAAACTTGGATAAGATTTTAGTATTTCTCCTGTCTGTGCGAAAAGTTAATTCATTATTCTCAACCCAGTGGATTCATTTTCTAATCTTCACTTCGGTCTGGGTACATTTTAACACGCTGTACTTCATAGGATTAGAGTTTTTCAGACTTTGAGCTACTCAAAGTTGGATCGACACTTCCCATCATAATTTAGTAACTGAGGCGTATCTGTTAGTTTTATCACTGTTGCGTGACCGGATCCCAACACACGACGTCTACCAGCTGTTAGGAGAGAGGTGTGGGTTTAATACATGAAGTGTCAAGCCAAGCATATTAATAAAATGAAACAAAACGACATGACAGGTGTTGTTAAAGAGGTTTAATCAAGCAGTAATAATCAAAACACTGAACAGGATCAGGTTAGGAACAGGTTTCAACAGCGGATACAAACATATTGACAAGTTACAAGGCATTTTTCCATATGCAAAGCTGGTTATAAACTTTCTAAAGAATATGATCCTGAGGTGAGCAAGGAGATTTTTGGGAGAGAGGTTCCTCCCCTTTAAAGACACTGGAGTGATTGACAGTACAGTGAGGAGTTCTGCCAAATACAAATTATAGATCAGTGATTTTGTCTGCCATTCATTAGTGGCAAATTGAGCAAGAAAAGACGCTCATTTCATGACAATTTCCGCATGAAAACCTTATTCGTATGCAAAGCTTTTTCTTTCAATAACGAGTTAATGAAGCTTTTAATTAGAAATCGTCGAACATGTGTTGGCTTTGAGATGCAAATTCACCCACACTACTTTTGACATCCTGAGACAGAATTTCTTCCATAATTTCACTTCATCTAAAGAACACCTGTTAGCGAGTTGGTGTAATCCGTCATTTGTCTAAAAATATTTCAAAGGTTGTCCAGATGACTACCTTTGAAATCGTTTCCAACAACAATTATATTTGACCTGGATTTGAACATGTGTTAATTAACCAAGAAGAACCTTAAAAAGCGTAGAATCTGTTTTTTGTTTTATTTTACCTAGCAAACAATATAAAAGAAAAATAACAACGACGCATGCATGTATAACACAGAAAATAAAGGTATGGTACAATACTGCAGTACAAAGGCAGAAAGTGGCATCTGCAAGTCACATAATGGTAGTGTAATACATGTGTGTGTACTGTAAGAATAGTTTGAATAAAACATTGTTAAAATATCACTACTGACACACCCACTCATCCCCAAATAGGCTGTAATTGTTATATTTGATGTATATAAAGGTGCACTATGTGACGTTTCTGTTGCCTGTCTCCATGGAGATGTAATTATTAATTATTAAATGTATGGCGTTAAAGAGATCTAACTCACATGTGCTGCTGCTACACTGTTCCAAACAAAGCAGAAAAGCAGAAGTTACACAGCGCATCTTTAAATATTTCAAACTCACGTCTGTCCAAATCAAGAAGTTATCGTGTAGCAGTGACTACAAAAATCTTCCAAAAACAAAGTTTGAAAGTTTACAATTTGAAGCATAACGTCAAAACTTTTACTTCTAGCTATTTTTCACTTTGATTTCTCTGTAATTTTCCATGAATGAGTCACAGAGAGGCTGATACCACATTTTGCCTTTGTACAACAGGAAATAATTTCAGATTTATTTAGTAATACTGCAGCCATGGAAGTTTAAAAATCATATGCGAATGTTGGCACACAGACAGACAGGCAGGACAGCTTCAAAACGAGGCTAAATCACAACTGTCTACAAGATGAACGGCCTGGAAGATAAAAATTGGTTTGTTTTTGAGGCAGATGTGACGTGGGGCAAGCCTGCCGGTCAATTATATGTGCAACACCAACTCTCATCATTAGAAGGCAAATCCATGGTGAATACATAAACAGAGATTAAACAGCTCTCGTCTTTTGTAAGTAAGAACAGCATTAACACAGAGAGCAGCAGGCGGTTTCCCTGGCATCAAAAATACTGCAGCAAGAGTTGGTCATAGCCTACGTAGTCAAATAAAGATGACAAGTTGTTCTCTTCTGACATTTCCCTGAAACAATTTCAAAGTAACATTTCTTAAGTTAAATAATTGATTCTGGTAGCATTTGCAAAATAGTTTACTCCTGAATTCTGTTTTTCATAATAAAAGAAGATTGTAAGGCATGGGAGAATACCTGTTTTTGGCTAATATTTGTTCATGTTTTTTTTTCAAAAACATGAACAAATACCATAAAATATTTTAGTTTCAAGTTTAGGGATAGCTTTCCTCACACTGCAGATATGGTGCGGTTTCCAATACTAGACTTTGGGGTTTAGCTAAAGCATGCTGTTGTAGTCATAAAGTTTCAGTACATTTTCAAAATAGCTGAGTGCAAGTAAATCCCACATTTAGAGGGCAGTAATTATCAGTTAAATTTGCAGCCAAAGCTTTATTGTGTGCAATTAGCCGTAAGGGTCATTTTCAAAACTAACTTAAGCATCTCCATCTTTCAAATCAAAAAAGTAAAAAAGTCTCACTGAAGCAAAGCAGTAGTTTGATGGCTTGCACATTCTTGTTTATTCCCTATCACATTTAATGGCGTAGTGTTAATAGCCAAAAGCCATTGATTGTTTTGTCATTATAATAGTCGTTACTTCTTTCTACAGAGAACAAAATAGTTCATTTGTAAGGTGTATCTACAAAGCGTTTCTCCCAAAACAGCATAATGACTCTCACTGGGAAACCTCTGCAATCTCATTAGGAAGTACCCGGAAACGTGTGCCAAACTGCTCTTTTATATCCGACAAACTCAGCCACAAAACAATGCCACCGTTTACTTGAGACTAAAGCATTTGACAATAAAACTCAAACCATTGCTACTCATGTCAGTACCATTCCAAATTATACAAATAAGAATTATATATATATAAAAAAAATCAATAATAATCACAGCCTGCTTTCAATACGATTGAATTAAAATCTGACCCCGCCCCAAGTCGTTCAAAGCCCAGTTGTAGTATCTTTGTGGACAATGTCTTGGCCACTTGGGTTAACCATCAAACATTGACAAAACTTAAAATATACAATCAAACTAAACAAAACGGTTTGTTTAATAAAAGAGGGTAAAAGTGGTTCTGGGAGTGATCAGCAGGCAGTGTCCCGCTACCTCACCTTGCTCTTCTTCTTTTTGTCCCCTCCGAAAATCTTTCCAATGTGATCCAGGACTCCGGGGTTCTTCTTGCTGCTTGCAGAAGCCATGGTGCTATAGTAGTAGTCTATGGGACGTTTGTGTTGGTCAAAAGTGGCACGTCTGTCTCTTAAATAAAGAGACCTATGGCGCAGGAGGGTGAAGAGAGAAGCGAGGAGAGGGAGGGTTAAGCTAAGCCTACTCTAGGTCCTGTTCTGGGCTCTCTGACCCGCACTCTGAAGCCGCTCCGCTGTGCTCCTGGATGGTCTGCAGCTCGTCCGATTCGGAGGGTCGCTCTTTGAAGGTGTTGTCCTCCCTTCCCGGGGCATCTCGGGAGAAGAGGCGGACCAGGTGGGGGCGTGGCGTGGCTTCGTCAGGGTCAGCTGTAGTCGGGGGGGTCCCGGGCGGATGGGGGCCCTCTGCGCCCGTGGAGTCAGTCACCGCCGGCTTCTTGGCGATGCAGCCATTGTTCTGGTTGGCATCTGCCTCACACAGGCCTAGGCGAGAAACAGAAAGGGTCATCTATGGCACACAACACACTGTACACGGGACAAAGGGCTCTCTATGTGCCCTTGGTCTGTTACTCAGAACAGCAGCTTGCATTTTTCATATTTCAACTGAACTAAATACACCTGATGGAAATATATAATATTATAGCTAACTACTTTAAACTATTTACATTTCTTTTACAAATCATCAATAATTTACACACACAGACCATCATTGTTGGATAAATATTTTAATAGCTTCATTTTGCCACATAGATTCCTCTATTGATTTTACATCACTACCTTGAGAATCTCACTAATTATGGGTCACAGACAGGACAGATTGAGAGCAGTGTCTATTTAGGATAACTAAGAAACACAGAAAATATACTGTATTTATTTGTCAAAATTCTCACCCTTCCCCCAAAGGAATCTGGCCATCCAAAAATCAACCCACACTAACCACTGTGGCCCCATCACCCCCATGAGACAGATACTATTTGATGGTAAAGGAAGTAAAGTGCATTGACAGTATTACAAATTACTGCAGGTGGCAAGACACAGGCAAACCCAAGGGCACGGGGCAGTTAGGGTTATGGCTTTCAATTGTGTTTCTTTCCATCAGGCCAATCATCCCAACCATCAGCGGCACGTCCCAGCATATTGCACCCATTCAGTTCGGAGCAGAGCTATTCCTCAAACGTCCACAGTTGACAGCTAACCATTAGCTCCCACCTCCGAGGAGAGCATCCAGTGCATTCCTGCCCTCACACAATCTCCTCACTGTGCTAGCAGAAATGGCGTTGTGCTACACCAAGGAACTTGCATGCTAATATAGCCAAACAGTGGGCTTGTTGTGGAGTGCCACATAGTTATGACAGAAAAAAAACAATGGTGTTTGTGTCACAAAAATATCTCCTATAAGTAAGACTTTTCATCAAGATGCACATTGATTTGAAGCGAGCTGGAGTTGTTGTCACTGAGAGCCCTGCAAATGAGACTTCCTGTTGTAATAAGTTAGTTTACTTAACTTTATTTGCATCAAATTAACAGAAATCTATATGTAGATGGATAAGCAAGTTTAGTCCTTGCACATTGAACCTTTTTTTGCTCTGTCTTCGATTCTTGTGAGACAGAGGTGAAGATCGTCAAAACACAAAAAGCTTGCACAGCTTTTTTTTCCACAACGATTTTTGAAGACAACATTAATTGAAATAAGGGCCCAACTGTTGCAGCACTGTTTCTGTTTTACAAAATGTCTGCACATGAATGTGATATTGTTCCCACGCCGCCAAACTAACAAATGTATCTAATCTATTTGTGCTAATATGATGAACATAGTATTCAGTACATAACAGGAGACACACTGAGAATAACCATTAGACTCTGTGATATGAAGTATGCACAACGGGTTGTTCAGTGAGTAGATAACAGTATAAATGAAATGGTAATTATGTAGAGCAGAGACCTGCTGGATGGAAAAATTCTGGTTTTATCAAACCAAAAAGGGCTTACTACTACTATGATGTAATCTATAGCGTTGGGAAGAATACTTTAAAAATGTATTTAGTTACAGAATAGGTCTTTATTAACCACAAGACAATTACATTCAAAGTATGTTAGGGTCACCAAAGAATTCTCGGGTTAAAAAGGGGTCACGCAAAGAAAAAGGTTAGACTCCAATGCTCTAGTCCATTATTCAGCTGACAACCTAATTATTCCGTCAATGAAGGAAGCCTTGTATCAACACTATGAGCTGATAAAAAGTACATTACAACAAATGTATTTTTGACATGTTTATAAAGTACATACAATAGTATGTATCTACTGCAAATGAATCTGCATTGCTCAATAATTATCATTTCTTACCGTTTATTATTAAGGGTCACATGGGGATATGCAGCAAATCCAAGAAACCATGGCATGAGACCGAGTCAACATAGACATTTACTCTCATATTTGCTACCATAATTGGAGGAAAGCAGGGGCATGGACATACTTCTTAGTAAGAACCATTTAATTATCAGAATTGAATTGAATGTAAGTTTAAAATAAAACTTAACTTAAAAAAAAATCAAAGGATTGTGACCTCTGACAACAAACTCACACACTCCTGCTATTGGTCAGCCTCCGTCATGCCTTTGGTGAGGCAGGCCAATGGCAGTGAAATCTGAACTGCGTTCTTTAGGCAAAATACATCTAACTAATTCTATGTGCACAAGGATGTTGACAAAATCATCATAATACATCATCATGATCATCCATTCATTTGTTTTTCAAGTATGTTCCTTCTCACTGCTATTACAAGAACATTCGGTTTCATTTTGGCTAAATGCTCGCTTTAGTATATTATGTTGCTGAACACTATAACCCACTTAACCTCTTAGTTGACATTTATGTAAAAAGTGTTTTTTTAGGCCAAATGTGCATTTCTGGTCGCACATATGACCCAAAACAGCCAGATGTTTTTGTACCATTCACAGTTCTGTCACTAACCTTTTCTTTGGTTCACCTGCATTATCGTCCACCTGCTGCCCCAGTTTTCTCCACACTGGGTTTCATTGGTGCTGACAAAATTCATATATATGTGGTGTTTACAATGTCTGGCTCTAGCTGTGTGTGCTGATGACTGAGACTGTTGGCCTGTCATTACAAGTGCATTATGGACTGGTCCAGGGACATTTTGGATGGGCCTCTTAATGACTGCTGATGACTCACGAAAAAGGTGATCCTACTAATGTTCTCAGGCTAATTACAATTAGGGATGTCAAGATTATTTGGCTAATGAATAACCATGATTATTCAGGTCACAATAATCGTAAAAAGTAATAATAGTGAGAAAATGATTCAATTTACATGTAGTGTACTTTTTTTTATCAGGCTGGTTATGTGACAATATCATTACTTTTTCATTCAGAGAGTTTGTTTTCATAAAGCCAGTGAGGAATGGTAATCTTGTGAATAATTGTAAAATTTTGATTTTTTTTTCTCACAGTAACCGTGACACTAAAATTTGATATTGTGACATCCCTAATCACAATCTAACTACTCTTTAGTCTGTCATGCTAAACAAATCCCAGAAGCTAATGAAGGGCCACATAAACTCAAAAAACCTCCATCAAATTTCCATGACCAAAATGCAGTTATAAAGTCTCCAATGGGTGTCTCAAGCCTATTCCAGCATCTACTTTGGGTTTTGGGTGTGGTAGGGCGGGGACAACTTACTTATAAAGCTGCTACATCAACATACAGTAACTGACAGTCATTTGCTGACTTAGCAGTCTAAAGATGTATCTCTCAACCTCCTTGGCAAGCACTAACAATGCCAATTTTCTTCTAAAATCTTTAGAGTTATAGATGTAGCAGCAGAAAATACTCATTGGAAATACTGCAGCCCAAATTTCATTAGACTAATATTGTTTACATCTAAATAGCAATAAAAATGTGTGACATTTGAATAATATACAGAAATCTATTAGAGGATTGCAGAAAAATAGGCACCATCTCTCACTCTAAACTAGATGTTTTTGCACATGAGCTGCAGAAAAACTCTCAAGTTCCAAGGACATTTGCCATTTTCTCATGGCCATATGAACCCAGGTGACTTTTAAAAGACGTGAGCCACAAATATTTGTGTGGAGTGTAAGCACAAAAGCTCAAGGATGAATCGTGCATTTGTGGGGAGGGGGTCTACACAACAGGCAGAACAATGGTCCATGGAAGTGTAGCTAATGTGGTATGACGGAAACAGCAGGCAGAGAAATAAAACTGAAGGACGAGATGTGCTGCTGTTGTCTGTTCTGTTTACAGAAGAGATCGCGAGGACACATAGGTAGTAAACAGGACTTAAAGTATGTCCAATATAAAAGCTAGAGGCAAGAGAGGGAAGACTCCATCAATATGCAGGAGACCTTTAGGAAAAGTCTCAGATCAACAGAAGCATCAACATTGTCATTTGATATATGTCATCTTTATTAATTCATGTCCTCATGCTACACAAGTTTGGGAATGGCACATGGTTTCTTGCGGATGGGTGTTGGCAGAGGTAATCTATGTTGGAGATGTCGGAGTGCCACAGGTGCATGTATGCTTTGAGGGACTGCCCTTTGGTCCTTCCAATATGCAGGAGGGTGTTGGCCTTGAGGGTGATTTCCATGTGACCTGCCTGGGTCCCTCAGACAATCTGCTGGGCCTAGTTAGTTAGAGTGGTGAGGACTGGACTGGTAACATGTGCCCGGCTGGTTTTGAGTGTGTGGAGAGAGCTTGGTGCTCCTGCACTGAGGGGGATGAGCGGGCTGATGTAGCTTCCCCTTCAGTGAGAGGTAAATGTAGATGATGAAGCGGTGGCTGAGCAATGAGATATTGTTTGTGCATGTCTGCAAGTGTCTACATTGTCAAAAATAAGGATACAATAGAGTACAAATATGTTCTCTAAGGCAGTGTTTTTCCAACCTTTTTTGAGCTGTGGCACACTTTTTGGGTTTAAAAGCTACCACGGCACACCTCCTGCTACAAAAACATTACCAAATGAGAACATTAGTTAAAAAGAAGCCAATTAATGTTTGTGCCACTGTCTGGTTCTTTAAATTTGGTAAAAGTGATGGTTTTGCGTTATTTTTTGGTGCAGAAGTAGCTCAGGACACTCCAAACAGGTAAATTAGTCAATTCCATCCACATTTGGGAATCTGTTAACTGAATCTGACTTTTTTCTCAAGGCACACCTGGCAAAACCTCAAGACACACTGGTTGAAAATCAAGGCTCTGAGGTACAATTTTGAGCAATGTCCGCTCGATGTGGCACATTTGAATTCAAAGATACATATATGTGCCTTTTCCTTTCTGAAATGGAACATTTATGCACCCAATGATAAAAGGTACATATTTGTACCTTTTATTATCTCAATGAGAATAAAAGGTACTCATGTCTCATATAGGACAACAATTTATATGACCAAATTGGATGTAAAGAGATGAATAGACCTAACTTACCCAGTTTTATACTCTTCTTTAAACAATTTTACATCTGCTTTTGAAAGGGTACGAAATGTAAGGGTACTAAATTGTACCCTCTTTTAGGGGTACAATGTGTGTACCCTTGAGAGTACTGCCACAGCGACAATTTGTACCCTTTAAGGTACACATTTTACACTTTATTTCCAACAGTGTATGTTGGGGAGTCTACATGTCAAAATGTTTCTTCCACTGATGTTATGCCTCACTGTTTTTTGTTGTTGTTGTCTTTCTTTAAAATGTTAACAAAAGGTTTTGATGAAGTAGTAGTAAATATACAATTTCCCTATCCTCAGCTTAAACAACAATTCCCAGCTCTGTTTATTCTCTATGTTAACTCTCATTGTTAGCACTGTACCTAAAAAAGCAAAGGCATTAAGATAAAAGACAGAATATGGTCTAGTTTTTGTGTAAATCTGTAATGTAACATTATCAGTATATTCTTTTGTTGTATTAGAAACCGTTCTTACAGACGTTCACTGAAAGGATTCAAACCCAGCCTTGTAAGCAACACTAAGGGCCAATTACCCGGCAGAGCAGAGATGGAGAGGCAGGGGTCCCATCAAAGTGCACTGGCTTCACTCATCTGGCTCCCTTCATAAATACTACATTTTATTTATGTGCAGATACCTTGGAGTCCTCAAAGCCACCACACAGGAGCAGCAGAGGTAGCAGCATCACTTATTAGCTCAAAAACGCACGCAGCTTTTAAACAGGCTTTTTGTAGTCAGGTGGAACAGTGTTTTACCTAATAATGAGGCTGTAAGACTTTAAGAATTATGGTGTGCTGCTTTGAACAGTGAGTCTATATATTCATTAAACTGTATACAAATGTAATCTTATAGTAGATATTTATACCTAAACATTATACCTCTGGAACTGAGAATCATGTGACTTAACAATAATCTTGTATAGAAATATTTACATTAAAGATGCACTATGCAGGTTTTCGACTTGAGGGTCCGTCACTTGATTTTCTCATTAAACTTTTTTTTTCTTTGCATGGAATGTTCCACAGTATAATATGACATCTACCTTTCAATTATACAGTTAAATACATTTTTATTGCCAAAAAAGTCTTCATGGAGATTTATTCCATCTCCAGGAGAATATAATGTTGCAAAACAAAATATAGGATATTCATTGCCATTGTCCATACACAACACAATCTATCCCACTAAAAGGAAGGAATAGGGTAGGAAGAACATACAAATCACTGTATTATCCCTGGTTATAGAGGAAGACTAGTCTAGTTTTAAGCCGTCAAAATATAGCTTTATATGTAAAAAGTAAGCAAATAGCGGCCCGTTATATCGTCCTATGTCAAGACGAAATACTGAAAACCAAAAGCAACCGGATCACCATTGAAGTATGCAAGCTGTGGGCTCAGTCTCCCCATTTACCCTCCTCCTCTTCTGGTGTGAAGAGGATGTAACTGTGCATCTGGGACAGCAACAAAGATAATAGTGGGATGAAGCACGGGAAGCATTTTTCTGAAAAACCATCGATAGTTATGTGGCTGCGCACCAAACCTCCCACCAGGCCCCTGGCAATTCCTCTTCAGGCAGAATCTGAAGCACCCACCAGTTCGGACCGAACAGCCCCTGTCTCTGTCTCCAGCCCCATCTGGCATTCGGGACATTGTTCTGTACCAGATAAGAGCCACACAAGAGTCACTCCCTACTTCTAACACAAGACACGTCCATAACCTTTGAGTTGAGCTGTACATTGATTCAGGGATGACACAAGAGAAAAAAATGACACATAGCTTTCAATCTTAAGGAATCAAAAGAAAGGTGGAGAGAAAATTTCAGATTGTAATGACAAGGTGACAAAGTAGTGAACCTCAGCTAGATGAGCAATCACCCCATTGAGACAAGATAGCCAAACAAACCCAGTTGAACTTCTGCACTTGATGTGACAAAGTGAACTGTAGGGAATCTGGCAGTACCCGGGGACAAATATATCTTGAACTCCAACAACACAAGGAAACAACAAGATCTGACATTAACTTGAAAACAGTATGCCCATCTAAATCAATCCATAGTGACTACGCTTTGAAAGTGAGCATAATAGACTTAATATTTACCTTTCTTCCAAAAAACACACTCCCTTCAACAAAAATGGAGAGAATGATACTTTTTGAATACCTAGCTAGAAATAGAACAATAAGAAGAAAAAAAAAGCTGGGACCAGTAATTTCTCCAAACCTCTTGTAATTTATAGTTCTGTGAGATAAAATTACAAACACCCATTCTCAGATTAATATGTTGTAGCTTGAGGCTGGCCGATAAATCAAATTAATTTGATTAATTTGTGTTTTTAATAACTAACATTGTGAAAATGGTAATTGTTTGGCCTATAGAGCATTTACAGAAACACAAAAGCCACTGAATTTAAAACAGATGGTAAATAGATTAGTTAGCAAAGTAAAAAAAGCATCGGCCTAGACTAAATTAATTTACAATAAATTAGAGTATAAGCCCACATACAGGCATTGGCTTCATCCATGATGGACAATAGGCATCTTAAAATGTTATGAGTGCCCCTTGGTTTAAACAGCAGCTGACACTGGTGACTTTGATTAAAACTGATCAAAATCATAAATGTCCAAAGCGTGGGGAAAATTTTGATTTTTTGCTTTTTAGCCATATCGCCCAGTCCTACTGTAGCTGGTCTCAGTGTGAGCACAGATCAGGCCTGAGCTCTGTATTTATCCCACAGCTGTCAGCCGACCTGTCAGTCCCACCAAATGTGATCGATTCCTGTTCACTCGGACGACACAACAGCCCAGTGCAGTCGTTTTTCCTCGGGTTTGTGCCCAACGGGATTTCCATATCTTCAGCTCTTCTTGACAGTTTTGTATTAAAAATGTAGAACTCTGCTTTGAACAAACGAGTGTGATTGATGCTGTTTGAATAAAAAGAACAAACTTGGAATTGATTAAAGTTGTAAAAAAAAAGGAAACAGCTTTGAGGAAAAGCTTGAACCAGTGACAACTTTTGTACTGAAAAACTCGAACTGTATTTGGATTCTTTTCCATACACTTGATCTGTAGAGGCATCAAACATGCACCAGGACACACAATCAATGAACACACACATAATGGATGGATATGATCAGTTGTGTTGAGAGTCGTTATACCCTAGTATAAAATGTAGGAATAAAATGAGGTTTAAAACAAATTGCAAAATTAAAGAAGAGTTGGCAGGACATGTTTCACACTCCCTGGGACAAATCTTGTCCTTAAACCAGGTCAAAATCCTTTAAATGTCCTTTTAGTAGCAGCAAAGAAAGCCTGTGTACAACACTTTGAGAACCAAAATTGTGTATATTGTATGTTTGAAATGAAAGTCAGAAAGGTCAGAAATAGCTAATAAAAGCACTACGGCGACAAGAGGTTTACACAATGCATTGCCTTGGCTGAGCAAAAGCTGAAATACCCACCGAGCTGTGGAGCGCTCATCAAAGCCACCCAAACTCTACTGAGGAAGGCCTTTTTTCACTGAAAATCACTAAAAGGAGGGAGCCTCACATCTGACTAGTTTGAAGTTTGAAGTTAAAAATGGTGTTTTGAAAATGCTTAGTCCTGCTCTTTTTATGTAGAACTTTTTTAGTTAATTCTAACTGCGCTTCGTTTTAGAGAGACAGACAAGTTTTCAGAGACGGACAATCGTAGTACAAAGTTAGTAGTTCAATATGGTTTGCTTAATATGCATGAGCAATTTCCATTTTCAGAATATTTTCTAAATGACTTATTGTGATATAAAAGGCCTCATGAGGAGATTCTCGCATTTGGTATTATCGTCTTATGTCTTAGTACTTGGATGAGTATGGAAAAATGAATATGTGTCAATGTCAGTAAAGGTTGTTTTCAATTAGTCATCATTCATGCAAGGACTCAAATCCCAAAGTGCTACAACAGACATTTCCTACATTTTTATGTAAACTAACTAATCTAAACTTCCTTTCTGAAAATTGAACAACTGGACTTCTCCGTCAAAAATGTGCGCACAAATCACCTACGCTTTCCATTCTAGCATCCCTGGAAGTTATCAAGAGCATGCAGAGTTGTGAACATAATCCACACTGCCAAGAATTATTTCAACCCATTTGGGATCATTGGGAATAAGAAAAAGTCACTGGAGGGTAAAATAGTTTGTAACTCAAAACCAATATCCTCTAGCCACAAGCCATGAGAGCTGCCAGGCCCCTAAATGAAATAGCTAAACATTTCAATAAGATTTGTTCATCAAAATGACCACCAATAATTCATAAACCTTCATCACATTAAAGCACACATCAGGCCTGCACTGAAAATTGAGTCGATCTCGAAGGAAAACTAACCAACACCTGCTGTAAACCAAAATTTGCAATTGTTAATCTGTTATTGTAATGTTTTCAAATGATTCCATGCATTTTCAACAGCTCTAGACAAATCATTTTTAATTTGGTCCCGAAGCGCATTCCTGGGTAACGATGATGGAACAGTTTGCAGTCTGTGTTGGGATAGGCATGGATATGGGAAGCATCTGCCATCTTTCTCAGACCGACAGCTAAAGACCCACAGTAGTGACGCCAAATCCCTTTGCAAGTCACTGACCAAGCCAGCCATGACAGACATTATCTAATGGAGAGTGTGAAATGTAATCTATGTTCGGATGTGGGCCCTGTCAGGATAAAACATGTGATGACCCTTGTTGCTTTAAGAGGAGATTGTTGTTTGGCGCAGAGGGGAAATGGCTTGAGTTCATCTTGTCTGACATATGGGAACACAGTATCCAGGGTAGTGCTGTTGTTCTCTGTTGGCTTCTCATCACTGCCTCCCCACTGGACTCTCATGGCAGCAGAGCCAGCTGCTAAAGAAGCGCACACACTCGCTGATTGTCCTGCCAGATGGTCCAACGCAGATGACGCAGTGGTCCTCCTGAATTCATCGTCACACATAAAACTTTGCACATTACCGAAGAGTGGTGGTAATCAATAAATTATAATAGAAATGTAGAAGCTTTGTCATCAAGTATAAAGAATGTGTGAAATCAGAGAAAACCTGTAGATTTATGTCTGAAGACAATGGCGCAGTGATGGAAATGACCCTTTAACAATCAAAGCTTTTGAGATGGAGTTGGGGGTGGAGAGTTGGCAGTACCAGGGCCCGTACTGACCAGTGACAGCCACAGCAACAGAGACAAGTAACTGTCTCAGCTGTTGCATTCAGACATGCACAAGAAGTAATATATTACACTTTTCTTGGACCCAGATCATGACTTTGATTTGATCATAATTCACGTAAACTTATATCTTTATACAGTCTTCAAGAGGTTACCTCTGCTTCATATGGAGTATAAGACTATTTGGCAGATATAAAAAGTCACATAAATTTGCTTTGTCTGGGATGTTCCTCAATCTTATCCGTACGTACATGTTACCTGCTCTTTTGCATGGATATAGATACGTGTCATGGCATACTGTGGAACAGTCGAGGGAAAGTAATACCATCTCCAGGAAGACAAGCAGGTAGTGTAAACTCAACAAAAGAGTTACATATATGATAAATATGACCAAGGCATTTGGTCATATTTGAGGGACCTAAACGTACTTTCAGTGCACAATACATTTACTTTCTGGAATTTTTATTCTAAATCCACAAAACTACTACCTGTTGGATAATCCCAGATAAGGAGTCAATCATTTCTGATTATTCCAAAAGTTTGAATTTTAACTTTTGGACCAATGCAAATGTATGCCCTTACAGCACATTCATATCATTTTATAGCATTCCTCGACACATTCTTTGATAGCAGCATAGCAGTCACACTGTCACACTCGGATAAATAAACAGGTTGCCCCGGTCTCAGGCTTGTGTGGCATATGAAAACATGAGATAACTGACTTACACTACACTGTCTAATTTTCTTGGCAGAAGCTGAAGTGAGTCTAAAAGGGAATTAAAATTGATGAGGAGAGCACACCATGCAAAGGGTTGCACAGAGCTCCAGCAGCAGCAGCAGCACGTATCTGCTATTCTAACAAAATCCCATTCCAGATCTTAATAATAACAAGAATAGTTCAACTAAGTTCATATTTACATTTTCAAATTGATGTTCAGCAGAAAGTTCAGACCAATTTCTCATTCTAACAAAAGGATAAGAAATATACAGTACCAGTAGTGGGCTGAAGCACACACTGTGGGGGTACACCATACACAGAATGATCAGGGATGACACGGTGACTGACTCCAACAACCTCAATTCTGATGGACTGGAACAACTCTGGCACAAATCTTTTATTTTATTTATTTACTTTTTAATAAATATTGACTCCTGCTGGTGCCCAGAATCAGGACTAAATATGGGGAATCAGCGTTAAAGTTTTATGCAGCTAAAATCTGTAACAGTCTTCCTGAAGATGTGAGACAAAATTGATTATGTATGTCTTTATTTGTTTTGTGATTTTAATGTCCATGTCCATGTCTCTGTGTTAGCCCTGCGACGTATCACCTGCAACCCCTAATGGGAACAAGCGATAGAAAATGAATGAAATGAATACATTATTAAAATTACAAGAAAACAGCTAAATCTGATGCAAGGAATCAAATTTCTTTCAAATCACGGTCCTTCAGATCAGATTTTTCCGTTTGCATCTCATTTGAATAATCTTAAAAGTCCAGAAAACAAATAATAATCAGATTTTGTCATTTAACACAAAATATAGTCAAACTGACGATTAGAAAAGACTGAATCTGGATTAAAATTTGATTGAACAGCCCTAACAGTCAGAAAGAGGGTGTGCTGTTCTGGGCGGAGGCAAAGGTAATGGATGCGTAATGGGCTTTTAAGTGCCACAAAGCTGACAGTGGTGTTTGCCCTTCAGTGGAAAAGTAGAGCAAACAGGAAGTAGTGCACGGAGACATCCCCGAACGGACTCCTGCAAAGAACATCTCCTCTAAAGCACCGCCACCCTGTCACCATAAAACGCTTTCGCCGCTCAATTTGTTGGAAATCTCTCTTATTTGGTTTGGAGATCGCGGCCTGAATCGACCAAATGGTGTTAAATTAGCTAGGCTTTAGTGCATAGGTCAAAGGAAGGTTTCTAAATGCACCCTTCATAACAGCAGTGTTCCACCTGTGAGACCAACAAAGTGATAAGAAAATGGGCTTTTTTCACCTTGTGACCGGGCCAGCCTGTTAAACATTAAGCATGAGAGCAAGATTTGCACATACTAATGCAGACAGTGGTACATTTACATAACCAGTAAACATCTGAGAACTAGAATAACGAGATAACCCAATAACTAGATCAGATTTTTGTGGTGTGTTGCCATGCACAAGAGATCTAAACATCAAAAACACCGGGTGATATGTCAGTTAATCAGTAGATTTTTAGAGTATTAGATTTTTAGAAACTGTTACAAAGTACAATGAATTTTAAAATGACTCTTTCAATCTTTAACATTTTCTCTTTCATTAGCCACATTAGCTTTTTTTTGCATAATTGTCCAAGTCAAAACCTGCAGAGGTGTGAATAATCAGAAATAAATCAGATTACTCACATCAATTTCAATAATTTGATAACTCCAGTAATCAGATTATGATCAGATTTGCGGGGTGCACGTAAACATGTAGCCACTGGTAAAAGATTGCCATTTTGGTAATCAATAGCATAAAAAGTAGGTTCGATGATTAAAAAAAAAGATGGCTAACACTGACATGAGATGAGCATTATGTAAAAAAAAACAAAAAAAAAAAACACAACACATAGAAAGAAACACGTAAAAGATGGTGTTTTAGTTTAAGGAAAGATCAATCTTAGAGCAGGGGTGTGTTTTGAATAAATAACATTTGTGTGTGGCATTTCAATTATGAGAGGCTGGTTTCTCTTCTTAAAAGAGATTGCATTTCCTGTCACAATCTCATCAATTCTCAACAAGACAATCTTCTATCCCTTTATTATAATTCCACCCAACACTTATTATGGACCAGAGGGAGATGTGACAAAGCCTGCATGCCTCATCGCACCTCGCTGCCCATTCCTACTTTAAATAGATCAAAGAAGTTCACTTAAAGCACAGGACATCCCATTGAAAATTACATAATCCTAACATCTCTCTGACTCACAGGGCAGTACATAAAATTGGATGTAATGAGCCACTCTTATTACACCTAACCCCTGTATGTCCCTGTCACACATGCCCTGGATATATTGTGCCCATCAGGCCAGAGAAAATGACGGTGCTGGCAGAGGGACTTGGTTGAAGTATGTCCACCTGGACTGCCTAAACCTGCACCACGCTCTTCAACACAGGGAGCATTAATTAGCTACATTGATTGACAAACAGATCAATTTTAGGGAGACTAGAAGCTAGAACTTTTCCTGATAAGCGGCTAACTCCTCGGTAAACACATCCAGGCACTAAGAACAGATAACATCGAGCTAAACTGAAGTGACATCAATAGGCAGACATAATCTTGGCCTTGCAGACGACTGTGTGATAACTAGAACAATCTACTGTGTAGGTAGCTGATTGAATGGTTCATGGTTGTTAAATCATTAGCATTGTTCAGTACATAAAAATAGTTGTACATGTGGACTGATTTTGAAATGAGCGCCCATCATCAGTGATTAATTGTGCATTGATTGTTAAGCAGAGAAACTAGGTCAACTTGTAATAGGAACAATATATCATTTTACTCATGAGACTTCGACGTATTACTAACATTTAAACAGATACAAGAAGTAACAAACTTGTGAAACTACTTGTGAAAGGCGGACAGAACACGGCATCTATGTAAAATAAATTTGCAAATCAAATCACTAGAGGCAAGTGTGTGTGTGTGTGTGGGATGATGTGATAAGCGAAAAGCATGTACAATCACTTAACACAGTCCAATACCTGCATGGTGACCTTTATCATTGGCAGCTTTAGTTAATTACATTGACAGTGAATTTATTATGTGCAAAAGGTGACTCGGCACCTTAGTTCAAAGATCACTGAATTAATTTAACATTTGGAACTTTGTAAAAAAAAGACTACATAAGGTTTGTGGATTAATTAAGAAAACTGACAAGCGTAGAAGGCACCATGGTAGTCTACTCAAATTTCTTTAACGTCTGTAATGGCAAATGTCAAGTGTCATCACGTGTACGACTAGATGTATGCTCTGGGAGAAGGGGTAAAGGAGGCCAAATACTACAACAAGGGAAGCCACAACCTTCTCGTTTAGGACCACTGTGCACTCTTTAGATGAAAATCATAAATCAGGGCTTTCAAAAACTGCACCCTCCACATAGATCATTTGCAAGTTTGTAAGATTACTTTTTGTGGTGGTAACTTTGGCTTGCAGTTGCTCAGTCTTTGAAGCATTGCACAAAGTACTCGGGCACAGATCCAACTGCTGGCAGCAAGGCAATGTACAGTGAAATATACTGATCAGTTGATAATATACTTCGGACCGAAGTTCTTTGCTTCAACCTTGGTCTTGACTTAGAGCAAGTCTTAATCAAACTCTGTCAGAAGGATGGGTTTATAGATGTACGTTTTCAGCTGCAGTGCAATTCATGATTATGACACACTTAATATATTATGCATGCACTAATCCAAACATATGCAGAGCAGTTTTAATCAATTCAATTTGAGGAGTATTTTCTTTGATTAAAGGCAGCATGCATTAGAGTTTTTTTTACTTGTGACCTACATTTATTGTGCAATGGACTGTGCCCTCCTTTGCCAAGATGCAGTACTGCAAAGGCTACATTCTATTGTACGTATGGACTTTACTGTGGGGGAACTATCTAAAACTTTTCTTTCTTCTGGCACTTGAGTAATGATTGCTATTAAAAGACCAGTAAACAACCATGTATCATCATTAACCCAAAATTTAATCTTTAACTAACTAAACTGCAGAGCTGTCCATAAATAATATTTTCAGTATTTCATGTGATTTAAATGTTGGTGTGATCTTACCAAAGACTTCATCAGCCTCCCCTGGTTCTGTGGCGTTGGCTGCTTTGGGTTCAGGTGCCTGTGATGGAAAAACAAAAGTAGGTGAAGCTCTCAGGTGCCATGGTAACAAAGCAAAGGACAAGCCAGCACAGAGAGAAACAAGCAGGAACTGAACACCTGACTAAACACCTAAACACATAATGATGCAGTAAGAGTATACGACAAAATGATTCAGAATCTCACACTCTCACATTCTCATTCTTAATGTATAATGAGTAATTGGCTGATAACCTTAAATAAGATCTGCTTATATCACTCTAACGCCTCGTCTACACTCAGCATGTTGCGGGGTCGGCACATGTTTTGAGCGGTTTACTTGCAGACCGCCTGTGACACCAACTACTGTGTACTGCGGTGCGTATCTGAGTATGGGTGTGCGGGTTCATGTGATAACACAAAGAAGTACTCGTCAAATTATTCCACTTTTTCCTCTGTGGATCAGCACTTGTTGAGTTGTTTCGGTATTTCCAGTTGACTGGGATTTCTGTTCATTTAAGCGAGAGAAAAGTCCTGCTAAACTATGATATAAAATAGAGTAATTTGTGTAAAATGTTCAATGTTTATATGCACCAACAAGTCAACACGGCACTATTTCTCTGGGCGGCTTGAAAACGGCTTTGTACTCTGTAGAATTTATATTTGCGACAGGTATAAACTTTGTGACATACACGCCACTGTGCACAGTCGGCATCAAATTCTGAAGCATTTTGTTCATAGTGAACCTGGAAGAAATGCTATCTAATATTTTTGGATGAGGGCTCATTGGCTACACATTTGGGGATCATATCTGATGATCTCTCACTGCAATAATTTCACAATTCACAGACTAAATGCTTTTAGTGTCCATCTCCATGCTTTGTCTAAAGAGTTCTTGTGTCTACTGATCTGGTCTGTCTGCTTTGATCTACAAATAAAACACTGTCTTTGAAAGATAATTTCTGCATCTGTGTGAATAACCATGCAAAGCACCTTTAAAGACTGTGGAAAGCACAAAACCGTCTTTATCCCTGTAAACTGTGTGACAGAATAATCTTGGGGAGAGACAACCATCTCTTGATATAAAACCCTAATCTAATTTAAAAGATTTGCATTGCTGTTACACCAACTTCAGAGCCCATTTTCTGCACTCAACTTGAGTAAAAACTTTTGAAACTTTAAATTGTGTTTTACTTTTGGCTTTGAAAAGAATAGATAATACAACTTTGACAATGTATGTGGGCTGACGTGGACATTGGGGGTTAAGAGCCATCTGCAAAGTTTTAATTGGGCCAAGTTTTATCCTTCATTGCAAGATGAATTTATAATTCTAGTTACGTCAAAATAACAGTTTTTTTTCTGGACAAGTCTTGTGACTATGATTCGATTCATGACATAAGGATTTTGAAGGAATCAGAAGGATTAGATTCAGAAGGATTCTGTTCAGAGTAGTGGCGGCTGGTGGTATATTTTTTGGGGGGGTGTGACATTAAAAAACTTAAATTCAGTAGTTTATACATATTTTAAAAGAGTCTTGGTCCACCACACGAAAAACAAGTGTTCATCCTACTGAGCTAAACGTCCACACTCAGACTTGATCTTCACTTGTATCACTTAATGAATTAATCCAGATCCTCCATAGATAAGCAGTATGTGTTTAATTATTTCTGTAATTTGCATTTGTATGCATTAGGTTAAAGATTAGATTTGAAACAAAATCATGTAATAAGACTATGTTGAACATTATAAAAACATACTAGAAACAAAGTCATCTTTACACAAAATAATAAAATTACAAGTTTATGTAATTTTTCAAATCTGGGTCAAGTCAGGAGGAATGGCATACTTGCGCCCCCTATTGACCGGCTTCCACTGGTTCAGAGCGCACATTTTAAAGAAGAAGTCTGAAATACAAACTGATAAACTAACACAAGAATCCCATGAATTTCAGATCATGTTTGTAGAAGTATAACTAAATGTACAACAAGATAGTTGATAAATAAACAGTGTATTTTCCTCTTTGCAGAAGACATTCACCATCTGAATACTTGTAACCTTTGTGGTTTAGTAATTGAGCCCACTTAAATAGAGATTTTAATGTGATATATTGTGCAGCCCTGAGCAGTGAGCAGGCAAATAACCCCAGGTGCTTTTTGTGCTATAAAACCCTCAGGCTTTCCGTAGGCAGATCATGTGATACTACTGGCATAAAAAATAAGGATATTTCAAAGAGACTCAAAGACAGCAGTCTGATTCTCCAAACTCCCACACCTACAGCCATGACCTTTAGACAGAAACAAAGAAAAGGTAACACTCAGAAGAATGTGAATGTGAAAAGCTACTTATAACTGAAAGAGACAAGAACAGAGGTGGACCACAATGTAGCAGAGTCCGCATTTAGCTTGAAACCCAGTGGGTAACAGATCATTTCAACTACCATAGTATGATATACGAGTTATATGACTTAAGCTGCATTCACACTTGTCCTGGTTTGATCCTGGTTCTGTCCTGATGTAGACTTGCTTTGGCCATGTTCAAGTCTGTTTAGTCCCAGGTTTAGCACATTTTCAAGTGAAAACATATATAGTTTACTGTCCAATTTATTTGCATTGCACATTTCTCCCTTCACTGGGAAAATAGCATAATAATCAATAAGCAACGAGTAATGAGAAGCAGAAGTTAGTATTGTATGCAGTGAACAGAAAGAATTTAGCTAACCTGTGTAGTACAAGAAGCAGACAAGACCAAACCCAAATCAATCATTTTCAAGTGTGTTCACCTAATTTTAGCCTCTACATACAACCTGCCTGTGCACCTGTTTTCTGCTACTGATGCAAGCGCAAGCATGAAATGACATTATTACAAAATTACTACTCATTACTTAAGAGGCAGTTTGGCTTAATTGACCAAGGACAAGCATAATTCTTAAATTCATAGTAAATCAATGCAAAATATATACATTTATAATATGAATTTAATACTATCAGTGAAAGCATTATTTCAACAACATTGTAACAAAACAATACTGAACAGGAAGGCAACTCAATGTACAGAGCTATTCATAATGGTCCCTTATGATTTAACTTCATCAAAGTTGAAATTAGATTTGGAGACAAATGGTCACAGAAAGAAATGTTTATTTTGGTGTAGAGCAGTACTTAGTATTGTGTAACGTTTTAAAAGTACATCTGGCAGGTGAAGCTTTCCCACAAACCAACAGCTCTTGCGTGGAAGGCAATGTGAGAATTGTTGGTTAAATTCTTCTTTATCAAACACAGCAACAGACCGTGAGCGTCTGTGCAGGCTCTTTATCCACTGAGCATATCGTAATGCTGTTGGGCTGATTTCGCTAGGGAATTCTGCATTTGTGATTCACTGAACTGGAGTTAACTCTTTGCTTGCACCGGTTAGGCATTGTATTGTGGACACCTGTCTAATTCGGTTCCAGATGCTGCAAACTTCCTCTTGGAGAAAGCATTAAATGATTTAGCAATTTGAGTTCCTCACATGAATCAGCTTTTATGTCCCATTGTGGATCACCATATTCTGCTCTGACCAGCTCGTGATTACCTATTTTGCTTCTGAGGGCAAATTTGATCCTAAATGTATTCCTTTCAGCACAAACACAAAGTAAAGTAGAAATTCAACTTCAAAGTGTGTGGAAATCAAACTGAAAATGTCAGGCTTGCAGTCATCAAGATAGGTGCACACACACATCCTTAATTACTTAAAAAAAAAACTACAATAACTACAAAAGACCTAACTAACGACTAAAACACAGATTCCTGCATTGTGAATATTTCTGTTCAATATAAGTTGAGTGAATGAAGATTAGGAAACCATGCCAGATTTATGTTCAGGGGCTGTGGAATTAAAAAGAACAATATTTCTCTGCTCCATGTCCCCTGCCTCGTGTTAATGGAATATGGACACACATATTATGCCTCAGGTTCCAGGGCATAGCTCTGATGCATTGTGTGAATTAGATCTACAGGGATTAAAATAAAAAAAGAAAATCTAATACAAAATGCAAAATACAAAGTCAAAAAATACTGTTATGGCCTTTTCATTCTTTAATCTCGCCTCTTTTCAGGTGTGAAATGTAGTTTTTATGAAATGTTGCTTTGTAATCATGATTTAATATGTTTTCTTAAGGTCAAGATCAAGATCAAATTTATTTATACAGCACATTTACAACATCCAATGGTGCCCAAAGTGCTTCACAGGTAAAGTAAAAACAGCAATAAAATACAAACAACAAAAAAACAAGAACATATGTTACATAAAGTGCTCAGCTTCTATTAAAGGCCAGTGCAAAGAGGCTATAGTAATGATTTAAAATTGTCAAGAGACTGTGCCATTCTAATACTCAGTGGCAGAAAAAGCTCGGTCAACTCCAGTCTTGAGGAGAGTTCTTGGGACATTTAAAAGGAACAGATTTGTGGACCTGGCCAGAGCAGGAGAGGGCAACTCACAAGATAAGGTGGGGCAAGGCCATTTAGACATTTGAAAACAAAAAACAACAATTTAAAATCAATTCTATAACTGACAGGAAGCCAGTGCAGGGAGGAGAGAACTGGTGTGATGTGTTCATGGCACCTGGTTCCTGTCAGCAGCCGAGCAGCAGAGTTCTGTACGAGCTAAAAACGGTTCAAAGATGTTTGATCGAGGCCTCAGTACAATGAATTACAATAATCAAGGCGTGATGTGACAACACGCTCAAACTCATTTGGAGGAAGGGAGGCTTTGACCTTGGAAAGAGCATACAGTTGAAAGAAACTAGTCTTGACAACAAAACTTATCCGCTTGTCCAATTTAAAGGAACTGTCCAGGATCATTCTGAGATCTTTAGCTTAAGAACAGTAGAGGTTGCTTTTTCGGTCATTTTGATCATATAGCTATTAAAGTGAGCCCTTTTTATTAAACGTTTTAGTAAAAGGACAGGATGTATTACCTGATTTGACCTTCATGGTTACTTTATGAAGCCTAAGGATGGGGCCAGGCTCAGAACTCACAGACTACAGAGGTTTTTGGGCAGGAGGTGTCAACGTGACTTGACACTTCATTCACACTGGTTTCATAAATTATCTCTAGTTAAACTCAACTTCACCTTAGAGACAAGTGTGCAGAGACACATTACTCACTCACATAGGGGCATTTATTAAGTAACATCCCATGGTGGCATAATACATTGTAATCGATTAAAGACATTCTTGTTGAACTGAAGACTGCACTGTGCTGTGTGGCACCGGCAAAAGCGCTCTAAATTATTCGGATCTCATGCAAAACAACTACCTCCACACAGAAGTACTAGTAAACAGTAAACACTGGTCAGACTGGACTGGAATGCACATACTATCACAATGTCTTAGGGTTTGGGTCCCGTACTGATGGAAATAAACTTCGTTAGAACTCCAGCCTCATGCCTCTTCTTTCAGCTCTCAGGCTACTTCCAGAAGTGGCTATAATACACTATTTGATGCTGTTCCACTCAAACTTAATTTAATTGAATTACTTAATTAAGTTACAAATGTTTTGAAGACAGGATCTTTATTTAGAGTGGTCAGACAATTTCACTTCACCCAGACTGTGTATGACTGGATGTGGTGTGTAATTGATTGATGATGATCAGAGGGGCTGGCGGCACAGATTGGCTCTCGTTTCAATCTGAATTAAAATGTGAATTGCCTGAACGTCTGGAAAAGTGTATATCATTTTCACAGTCAAGAGTACTGGAGCTACACTAATCTACTTCCATACTCAGACAAAACAGAAGGTGTGCATTATGCTAAGATGAGTTATCTGACACTGATGGACAGGAGAGATGTGTGGCACACGGAGGAACTGCACAAACACTACACACATGAGGACTGCCATGGAAAATCATCCTTTACCAAACCTCTACAAACTTGGGAAGCGGCAAAATGCGCTAAAATCTGGCTAAATATTCTCTGTGTGTCCCTGACTTAAGTGGATATCCAAAAGCTATCAACATCCAAGCTCTTCAATGAAAAATAGCCCTATGACTTTGAAAAACAATGTGACTTTCAGACTCTTTACAGTTATTGCATTGAGGTGATTTTGTACTCTAATACTCGTTACGCTCCATCTCCACTCAGGCCTTTGATCCCTATTGGGGGCTAGAACAGTGGATGAGCTGCTGTAAGTGTAGGTACAGCCTTCGCTCGAGAGGCGAAGTGCATGAAGAGTGCGGTGATTTAGACACCTTTCAAAGGTCTGGGTGATTTGGGACAATCAAAGGAATCCTCGCTCTCCTTCCCATTTGCTGCAGCGTGGTGATAGGTGTGCCCTTCAGAGCTCCACAGCCCATGCAGTTTAAATATGGAAGACAAAAGAACATCCTTCATCTTGGCTTTTTGACTAAGATTAGGGAGGATTTTGAAGCTGCAAATTGTGTGCTTTGAGAAAGAACCGATTGTATCTTAAAAAACAACAGTTGTTTTTCTTTTCCTGCTGACGAGCACACAAGGGAGTGCTCTGACTCCGTTTGGCTGACCACAATACAGCGCTCTCAGTGGTACAATGGCTTTAGTTGAATCTTACTATAGGCTCCATGTCCTCCCGGATGAGTCTCCTGCTCCCTCGTCTGGAGACTGCAGCACTCAGTTCAGCAACGCGAAGGGACTGACAAAGCTACTTTTTAATTTGATACCACAGCCACAGCGCATATGAAAATCCACCGCATGTTTTTTTATTATTCTGTATCAGACTTCTACGGCAGCAACGGAGCCCTCTGAATGTAAACAGTAAAGCTGTATGAACAGTCTGTCATCTTAATTAATTGTATCCCTCGCATTTTATTAGCAATTAATTCCCAAAAGATTAATTACTTTTTGAGAAATTAGAAAAAATAACCAACTGTTGCCCACTGTACATTTATTGACACAGTAAAAGTAAAGCGTTTTGCTGAGTGCATTTAGTCGGCACCTGCACAGCCCTACAGAGGATACATACAGCCCTACTGAGGATACATACAGAGCAGCCGATGCACACGGTGTGCGCCGCCTTAGAAATGATGGATTTCTTTGCTTGGTTTGACTTTCTGCCTGATAAGCAACTGTGAAAAATCTTCAACACCCTGAGGCCTTTATGACAGATACAAACAATTTTCTTTGCTGTTCTGAGGAAAAGTTGAAAAATTGGGTGTAAAAACAAGCCTCTAGTCGCATGATTTGGTGTTATTGACCTTTACTGAAAGTCTTAAAATTGCATTATAATTTTTCTGACATTCATGAAAGTATGCTAATTATTGCAAAAACTAAGGTCAATTAATTAAAATTACACTAATAATATTTTTTTCTCAAGTACACGAGAGGGGGGATGGTTTTGCAGAAACCAGAGCTGTAGTTTGCTCCCTGCAGAAAATTTGGAAATCTCTGAGTCACCTGTTACAAAAAACATGTATCTAATAATGCCACCATATAGATATAGGTATGGGTATGGTATGTACACCTTATTTTCAGATATAATATTGTGTATTGTATAAATTACAAACTATTTTGTAATTTCCTTAAAACCAGGTTTAATTTCAGGCAGTGTGGATATTATTGACTGCTTAAACAGACGGTGACATTTTACAATAATAACAGAGAAGAGGAAGCAGACAGACAAAAATATTAAGACTCAAATCCAGTGCGTCACAGATTAGTTTGGTTTTACACTACACTTCTGTGGATATCAGCTGTTCTTTGTTATATGCTCAGAGTATGTCACAGCACACAGCTGCATGGTGGTGCAAAAGTATGGTTAACGTGAATCAGTAAAAATAGAATAGATTATATACACAGCGATGTCATGGTGTCAAATATCAGTGTCACAATTATTGTGAGAAACAAAATAACATAATAATAATAAATAATCATTAACACATGACAAAACTTAAGTGAAATCCTTGCTTTTTATCTTTCCTAATGCATTAACGTTCAAATATCATGTCACCAGCTTTATGAAACCAAACTTTCTCATACAAAAGCGACATAAAAAAGCCACATAAAAAGCACTGCACGATTAAGTGTATTTTTTTGGACAACAGATTGAATATGAATGACTTGATTGAACTTCTAATATAGTCATATTATTTGTTTTTAGTTCTGTTTCAGTAAACAATTAACCAGATAATCTTGACATCCCTATACCTGACATCCATCCTGATAAAATGATCAGGTTAAATTATATGTAACTGATATAACTTGCAAGAAACTTTTGGATTCTTGGTACCCCGGGTTTCCATAAAAGGTGAATTTTCCCGGAGCTACTGCTAAATGAGCCGCGGCTACATGTCATTCAACATCATTATTCAGCCGTCATTCAAAACCACTGGGGCTTCGAGTGGGCTCATGACTCCTAAACACAAACCTGGCTCCTTCTGTCACGCTCTGCTCCAGCTTGACTGTTCCTATGACAACCAGCTGACTCTGATTGTTCGCCCAAAGACAGCAAAGGACATGAAGGTCTGGGGTAGAGCTGCACGATTTGACGAAAATATGTAATTGCGATGTTGTTTCTTACTGCGATTGCGATTTTAGTTTTAATATTAGAATTCTGTTCAAAGTTCACATTGGAAACGCAATCAAGAGAAGTGACAAAAAGAGTGAAATGAACTGACAAACTAATAAGAATCAAGTGTATCGAGGACATTTTTGTTGCTTTTTGTCACGTTTCTGCCGCTCTTTGTTAAAATTTTGTCGCTTTTAGTAGTGTTCGTCACTTATAGCATCATTTTTGTCGCTTTCAGTCGCGTTTTTGTCAGTTATAAATCATGTTTGTGTTGCTTTTTGCCGTGTTTTTGTCACTGTAGTCGCGTTGTGCCGCTTTTTGTCGCATTTGTTTTGCTTTAAGTCGCATTTGTGTCACTTTTAGTTGCGTTTTTGTCGCTGTCGCAGTTTTTATGCAGAACTAAATTGCAGTCTTTGCAATTTGCTGATTACATTCTTTCAAATTGCGATTTCAATTCAATTTTGAATAATTGTGCAACCCTAATCTGGGGATGGTCGGACACAATATATATATTTTTATTTTTCATTTTATTCACAAAAATAATTAGAATGAGATGATATGATATTTACTTTTCTTTTCTTAACACACTTTTGTAAGCCTGTAGCATATAGACCTGTCACAATAACAACGTTTGAAGCACGATGTGAGAAAATATCATGATAAACGACAACATTTAACTTATTTTATGGTACTGAAACAATAACTCTAAAGCAGGAGAATGCCAGTAAAAGCATTCAGATGTACAATATCGTAAAAAAAAAAAAAAAAAAAAAAAAGGAGCCCCAAAATAGATTGTTCTACATTGATATAGTAATTATTGTGACAGGCGTATTTGCACATTGATAGCTTTGTGATGTTCTACACCATTTCAAATCGAGTGACATAAAAGTTACAACATGGAACCTATTACAATGGCATGATTCTTGGATACTAGCTCCATCCTTTCCTCACACTGTGCTCGAAGGTATCAGAAACAAACGAGGTGCGTGCTGCCCCTGTGGCCTTCCTGCCCGGTCGCCGTTGCCTGATCCGTAACACACCAGAGCTCCCCATTACGCACAGACACAGGTGCACACTGTAGCCCGCCGCCGCTGATGAGCTCTTTTATCTGTCATATCCCTTTGCCTTTTTCTCCCTTTTACTCTCCTGTGCAGGGTTAGGAAAGCTGACAAAAATCCAGCAACCTCTTCAAATTTGATTGCAGCCTCTAGGCTAATGGGCAAACTCATTATACTGGCAGTCACTTTGAAAAGCTGCGACAAAAGGAGATTGCGCAAGGCTGAGGTTAATTGCATGAAGCCATTAAAACACATTACCATCTTGGTTTAAGTCCAGACAGCCCACACAGAGCAGCGATGGACAGTCATTACAGCATTCAAAGAAGAAAACTCACATCTTCTTGGCTAAGATATAGATGTTTTATCATCTGACCAAAAAAAAAAAAAAAAAAAACACATGCTGAGGGGAAAGCAAAAAGTGTTTAGGGGTGTTTTGGTCCCCTTTTTGTTTATTAAAAATACATATGCATACATTCAAAGCATTTATAAATATTTGTTAATTGTTAACTAATTATTAAAACACAAAAAATAAATAATTAATCATTAACACGTTTAATGATCATTACTAATCATGAACAAAAATTAACTACTCATACTACTACAAACTGCGAGACACATTTACAAATGTTTAACAATAACACTAATGCCAACTCTTGTAAATGATTATTAAACATGTGTTCATGATTAGTTCATTTTTGACAACATTAATAAACATGTATAAATGCCTTATTTTACACCGTGACTACATTTTTTATTTGTATGTGACGGGTTTTGTTTTGTTTTTAGGAGACTGTTGTGTGTGTATGTTGTTTTTATATTTCTTTTAATTAAGATGTAAAAACAAAGTAGGCTGCAATTTTATGTTTACTTAAATGTGCACAGTCATGTAACTTTTTGTTGTCTCAAAGGAGATATAATTGCTATGCATAGATTAGAATATTTCACAGTATGACATTAAATTAAATCTCCAAGGAGTAGTTAATGGCACCAGGCAAAGTTACACATCAGATCAGTGGAGAGGCAAGCCTGTTCGCTGTAGGAATCCATGTTTTATTTAGCAATAAAACACGCACACAAATCAAGATAGTCAAGTAATACCACATTTGGAACATTCCGGTCAAAGCAATAACATCACCACCAGAAACGTTTCATTAGAACATCTATAAAAGTTATTTTATGTACACTTTGATGATGAGTAAGTCATTTAAAAATCTCACTCACCTTACTCAAACTTTTTGTCACACTCTCATTTCTTGTTGCATAGTGAAGCTCTACATGAAACCTCGTGAAGATCCACCACACAAAATGTGACTTTTCCCATTTATTCAACTGGTCTTTAATTGTTAAACAGGAACGTCATCCACAGTGAGCTCAAACAGCAGCTCTGGGCTAATGTTGAGGCTCAAAACTCATAAACCCATCGGGCCATAACCATGGCAACAAAGCTAAATTACACCAGGACGCTGACAGAGGGAGACACACAAAAGCTTAAGATACAAACAAGCTGAATATTATCTTTTAATTATTCTACAGTTATGCAATCAGAATAATTTGACTCTTTCTCATTTTGATTCCTTGCCTCTGTTTGTAAATAGGGATTTTATAATGAGTCTCTAAAAGCTAAATGTTATAAACCATCATAATAAAACTCTGTAATATTAGCTTTGTATTGCCTTGGTGTTGCTTCGCAACTAAAAATATGCTACATAAATAGCACCTGTCAGCAACAACAAAGCAAATCTTAAAACTGCAAAACACAATGAAAGCAAGATCTCCAATGGAGACGGTCAGGGATTTAAACAGCCTATGTACTTTGATGTCTTTAAACACTTCGAAATAAAAGTTAGAAATGACACCTGTTACTTTTGTCATTGTTTTTTGTTTACACAAGTACAGACATGTTTTTGTTTTTTAGCTTTTTAGTTTAGAGAATCTTGTGAAAAAGTGCACCACGTGTTCTTTTGTTTTGTAAAACTTTTTATAAAAACGTTAAAAAAAGTTAAGATGACTAAAAATCTTATCGTACATTCACAACAAAGCGTCCAATTTACATGTAAAGTCTATGCAGACCCGCGTCTAGGGCGCCGCCTCACGTCCAGCACTTTTGTGTCCAACGTCCTAGACACGCGTCCAAAGCATCCAGGGCAACCAGGGTTGAACAGAACTGAACACAGCGCAGCAACCAATCAGAGATTACGCAGTGACAGACCTACGCTGAAAGTGGTGGTGATCTAGATGTAGAAGGTAATGATATTCATTAAACTCAGATCGCTTTTGAAATATGGTGGACCTAGATAAGCTGCCGAGCCGATGTGTGCCTTTGGTGTTGGGTTTTGTAGCAAATACATCAAAGCCACTCTCTCAACCAGGTCTGCATCGCAGAGAACTTCCACACGTGAAACACAACAACTCCTCGACTTGACTGCGCATGTGCACTGGACTCCTGGGACGCGCGTCTGCTGGTGAGTTTATTTTTCGGCCGCGGGTCCGAGCCATCCTGGATGGTCGTCCAAAGCGGTTGCCCTCAAATGCACAGGCATCCAACTAGGGGAGTCTGACACCATTTCCACGCCGCGGTATGAACGCACCATAAAGCATGATAGTCCAAGAAAACCATTTTCTAAATGAGTCTAATATTAAAACAAACTACTGCAATTAAAAATACCACAAAACAAAGACATTTAGTAGCAGTGTCTATAATTTATAAGAATTATTTGACCCTCAACAACTAAACTGTTAATTAAAAAAAAAAATCACCTAGTTCTTCATAGTGCAAAGAAGAAAATGATAAGAGAAAAGAAATAGAAAACTATAAATGGTATGCACCCAAAAATATTGTTCATTTATGATAAGTTGATACAGTTATTCTGACAAGCCTAAACTGTTAATGCTGTAGTTTAGACCTCTGCAAACATGTTCCAATTAGTCTAGCAGAAGGACTCTGAGTTTTGGTATAAAAACATTGCAAATCTAGTTTTTCGCAGAAAATTTGGAAATAGCAATGGATTTTTAAAATATGTGTCCACAAAAACACCACTAAATGTAACCAGGTGCGTGGCTATAAGCAGCGGTGTTTGTCTCCTTCTGCACATTTGCAAGATAAACAGCTCGGCTGTTCTGTGCTGTTGAGGTGCGATTCATTCCAAAGCCATGTACAAGGTAATACTGTATAAGGGATACATCGAAGAGCAGTGAACGCAACGTTGTGAAATTATCCTCAACAACATTATAAAATATATACTTTTGTGCACACCGATAAAAAAATAAACAAAATTAGAAGTTGAATTCTAAACTACTTGGCATCTTCTTACTTAAGTGTTAGATTTGAGACCTCAACAATGTTCCTCATGGACTCACTCAAAGTAATAAATCAAACCAAGTGCAGAAGTTGGACGGTGTGCTTACAGCAGGGTCTATAGTCCGGCTGATAAAGGCCAGTGGGAAAGGCCAAATCAAATTATCATAACAGATTTTGAAAAAAGAAAAACGCTTTGACATTTACCAACATCTTAAGGGCTATAATTCAGTGTAGCCTTACCTTAGTGTCCATAGATGTCTCCCTCTTTCCTAGATGTTGGCCCATGCTGCAGACGGAGACTGCAAGAGAGCACAAAGAGAGACAGTCCATGAGAAGAAGAATGTTTAACAGCACTGCAGCTGCAGCACGGCTCCTTATCTAAGCAAATGTAGCTTGGGAGAAAGTGTAATAAATAGTGTCTTATTCAGTGTTTGATTGAGGGAAATATTTTAAAGCAGGGCTATGACAAAAATATCAAACGTGTTTTCCTCACATCATCGTCTTTTTGAAAACAAATTTTAAAATGATTTCAGTATTTCATTTCCTGAGCATAAACTTTATTCCTACAAAGTCTGAACCACATGCTTTTATTGCGGAATGGCTGTGGACCTTTTGATTAAGTCATGATCATTGACTATTAGAAATGACTGAATCTCAATCTTGATTAAGGTTTGATTTTAATATTGATTTTAAATAAAAAGTAATTCTGATTTTAATTGTCTAGAAACAAATAAAAATGACTTTCAATATTAATTTCTGGATCATAAAAACAAACTATTTTGCCTCCCAAAAAACACATTTTACTGACTGTGGACCTTTTGATTAAAAATAAAAAATCTAGATTTAATGATCAGCTCAAGCTGATCATTCATTTTTTATTGATTATTTTATTGATTATTTTAATTGATTATTTTATTGATTATTACAAAGACTAAATCTAGATTTTTGATTAACAATGGATTTAAATAACTGCACAGCTCTTCTCCAGTTCACTTAGAGACTGTTTTCACACATTATACAATCCCTGACATCACTCAGGGACTTGACAACAGGAGCACGAAGTCACCTCATTCAGAAGCTCTATTTACATCAAAATAAAAATCCTTATTCAGACTAATGTAGATGTTTGACGTCTAAATATTAATATTATATAACAAAAGGATAAACCTCCATTTATTCTACTCTGACAGGTCACAGAGGCCACTTGCTACAGTATAAAAGGCATAATCTGCGTATATTTTTAAACAATGATACATTTTCGCTCCATTTCCTTCTCATTGGAATTAAAACATAGTTTGACTTTTTATACCAAATGAGAATGTCTTCTTAAACCAGAAGAGAAAGTCTGAAAGTGAGAAACAGCCCAGACAAAAGGGTGTCAGATGGTACAGATAACATGACCATAACGATAATTAAATGGCCAGGGCGCCACCACAATATTTTTCACTTCTATTGTAACCACTGGGGGATATTTCTGAAGAAACATTTACAAATAAAATATGAGTTCAGTATCGGCGTGCCAGGCAATCAACTTTTCTGTCAAAATATTTGTCCAGTCAATTGGAGCCATGAGGTGACATTTTGGAATGAGAACTGCAGAGGTGCTTTACTGCAGCAAAGGGAAAGGTTATTACCCTATTTTCAAGTGCAATGACACACACCAAAATTACATCTTAAAATAAAATACGTTTGGATCGGCAGAAATACAAGACTATTGTGTGAGTAATTTGAAAAAGGTTTAAACAGGTTAAATTCCTGCCTTTCTTCACAGGTGGCAGTCTGTTGAATCGCAGCATGGATATCAAGTGTATTCAGGCTTAGACTTTTGATCTCAACACTTTCTTCCCTTTAGACTATAATGCAAGAAAAACTTTAAAGTTTGTTGACAGGTTTTCAAGATTTTCTAATTTTGTCTTTCTTGGGTGTTGCTGTTTGTGGAGAAAAGTTGAAAAAAAAAGGTTATGCATAATTTACACCAAATAAACCAGTTTTTTACCCTTTATACATTAACTCAATACAAAAAGGTGCTCACATGTATTATTGTTTGTAATATTTAAAAAATCTGTGACATTAGTTTTTGTCCAGTGTACAGTGTGGTTGCTAGGTAATTTCCTAGTGTGATGTCATCATTTACCACCGGGAAGTAAAAGAAAAAAACCTAAAAAATTGATAAACCGGTATAAAATGTGTTAAGTATTTCAGCAAAATTAGAAATCCATTTATCTAAACTGCATTGCAACTGAGTAATCAAACATCTTGGGGCATGTTATGGGACAAATGTCTCTAATGTGATGATTGACATAATGGCGTTGTGAGAGGCGATCTCAGAAACTAAAGGTCTCGTGTACCTTGGCAACAGCAGTGTGCCAACACAGAGACAAACTTGTTAATTTGCAGAACAAAAATGCACATTAGTAGCAAATGTAGCAGTGACCACTTTCTAAACTTTACACAAAGGTACAGAACAAAACCTAACCTCTTTAATAAGTGGAACAAACCGACCAAAAAGGGAAAAACTAAAATATGCTAATTCTACATCGAAATGCAACTATTCGTTTGATGAAGTGGGAAAACGTTACAAAACAGATTTTCATGCAAAGCCCAAGCCCATGAGTCATTTTACATTTTCTGCAACAGGTGACTGGAGCCAATAGATTGCAAATCATGGTAATGGCGACTTTGGCTAACCCTTGTCTAGCAAACACAATCGGTCTGGTGAGGTGAATTAAAGGGTTACACCTGTTTTCACAGTGAATACAGATTAACCGTGGGGGAAGTGTGATTACGTGTATTGTTCCCTGAAACAGGAACAACACAGAGGGGAAGCACTGTTTACTCAGAGCTGCTGCTCTTTAAACCTCACACTCAACATTACAACCAGGGAAGGTTTCAAGGTTTAATACCATGACTGCAAGGACACATCTAAAACAGGCTGACAGTAAAATTGCAGGAAAAAGGAGACGGACACCTATCTTATACAAGTTTCTCCTCAAAAGCCAGTCTCATCTCACTTATCAGACAAGCAATTGTCCTCAAGTGCTATCCTGTCAAGTGGGACAGATCTCTTAGTGGCCAAACTTGTAACATTTTGCAGGTTCAATCAGGTTTGAAATGTAAAACTAATCATGGATGTTCACTCTGAAGAGGGAGGGTTGTCTAATACTCTCCATGAGTACATTTATTGTGCTGTAATCGGATTACTAACCATCCAGTCACCGTCTACAGCTGCAGAGGGCTGCTCATCTCTCTACAACTTGGTTATACACAATTGGCACTGTCTCTCAAAAGATATCTCGTATCAAGTAATCTATGAAGTTATACAATATATTCTTTCATGAGTTATTTGTTCTCAAATATTAGAAGACTACACACTTATACATTACATGCATATAGGTCTATATGAGTGAACGTTTTATTGCATGTTGGAGGTGGGAAAAAAGTGTTGTTTTGGTGATAAAGCAGAAAAAAAAACAGAATATCGAGCATGGGGCATTAACTAACAATTATCATTTTGATTTAATAATGCCCTGTCTGTCTGTATTCATGTGTTTTACAGTCTGTATAGTCCAAATTATCAACAATTATCAAAATACATCTATTGTAAAGTGACATATAATTTGATGATGTATTCACGTTTTGTGCGATACTTCAACCTAAGCCAAGGACATTTTAGCCAATTCCTTATGTGTTGTTAAAATATTATATCAATAATGTTATCGAAAAATGCAAAAAAATAAATAAAGAGATATACATTTTTGTCAATATTGCTCACCTCTATTGAGTGAAGATGAAAAAAGTGAAACCATGGTATTAGTCAGAACACAGTGTGCAAACTGAAAAAGTCCAATTGGCCTCAGTATTGTGGATTGGTGCCTGGATTCAGAGGATTTGCTGTCTCTCCTTGCTCTATTTCCCACAGTCTCGTTAAGTCAAAAAAGTATTTTTGGAAAAATGTAAAACACATTTGCCCCTTGATTTGCAACTTGAGTGACGCTTGCAGGTAATTTCCCCTCTTCTGTTTTTCAACAATTTATATAAAAAATAAAACAGCAATAAGACCAAACAAACAGAAATATTGCATTCTAGGAAACTGATTCCTAATAATGTTTTATAATTCACACAACTAGATTTCAAATGCAGAATGGCAATCCATCATGCTGCCAACAAAATAGGCATTCTGTGTGATATAAATTCCCTCTTTTCGTTTTTCTTTTTCAGTTTGTGTGGCCGAATGTCATTCAGCACTGAAGAGTGATGAGTGAACTTGCCAAAAGTCACTCAACAGCTCTTCACATTGACATTGTTCATTATTCACAGCAGCTGCACAGGTACAAAACAGTGACTTATTTGACCTGAGCGTCTCATCCACCAGGATTTTAAGACACTTGTGGATAG
Source organism: Rhinogobius similis (assembly GCA_019453435.1). Lineage (NCBI taxonomy): Eukaryota > Metazoa > Chordata > Actinopteri > Gobiiformes > Gobiidae > Rhinogobius > Rhinogobius similis. Next base: position 18,543,625 of record CM033626.1, on the reverse strand, counting down.
TTATAGAGGACTTTACAACCACTTCTTTAGGGGCACTTTGCTTCATTAAAAACTTTATAATCAGCCATAAAACACTTGATATATTACTGTGACAGCACCTCTGATGTTTCTGTGCCCACAGTGTTACAGTAAAGTATTTGAAATGACAGTGCAACTCCCAACTGAGGAGCTGAGTCAGAATCACACTCTGACCCAAGTGTAACAATTCTGCTGTCCCACTGAGAAAAATGGGACTGATGGTTCCCTCTTAATAATCTAACCAATTTGTATGACACATTCTCATCACAGACAGAAAGCATAGAGCTGCACAAGACACTGTGGGTTGGAAAATTCTCCAAATAGAATGTATCATTTTAGTTGATAATGAAAAAATGTCTCCTAAAAATACAGCGGTATTGGCACTTTTCGACTGTCTCTGTTTTGCCTTGGAGCTCTTTGGCACGGTTACTTTTAATGGTGGATTTCCATTCTCCGGGCAGGATCCAGGGACAGGTGTCTGCAATATGAAACAAATATTTTCACAATAAACTCTAAATTGTAGATGAATTATACTTTTTAATCCGTTAATCAATTTTTAAGCAGATATCAGCAATTCACAAAAAGACCACATTTGTGGCGCAATGAGATATGACTAAAGCTTGAGTGAACAGCGAACTAATACTAACGCTCATTTATTGTCCATCCCCGACCTCAAATGGCCCGCTACGGGTCACTTTGGAGAGTGGAAACACTTGCACCATGCCAGTCCCCTCCATAGCCCCATAGACATTCACTTTTCAGACTGGTTTTAAGCTTCTTCTGCAATAGTAACACCTGCCCTGGTTCTGATTGATGCAAAGTGGCTGCCAATATGTGACAAGTGCCTCTTTCGACCCCTTCAAACACTCATGCATTCTGGAGGCACAGTGGAAAAGCAGATTGTGCTCACTATGTCAAATCGTTAATGGTTTCTCAATCTTATTTAGACAATCAAAAAACAGCTATTGCTCTGTTACTCAAAGTGTCAATTAATAGGAGTGTGTAAGCAATGCTCACTGCTAATCCTTTGCTGGTATTTTACAATTCGACCACAATACAGCTATAATTTCTGTCAAACAATCGCTTACTCCACACCGGAACAACCACAGTGAAAAACAGCCTTTGTGTATGTGTTTTGCAAATGTACGCAATGCTATCTGAACCCAGCACTTGCTCAGCTTAAACGGTCAATAAGCCCAACAGCAGCTGAGTTGACAAAAGCCTGTATACTGCAGAGCCACAGTGAGATGGTGGGTCTGAATAAGAGCCTATGCAACCCCAGCATGTTGCACAATCCGAACTGCTATCCTTGCGAAGACATGCAAGTGAAGGGTTGTTACAAAATGGAGTGACGGCGGGTGTGACTACGCAGAAGTAGCAGCAGTTAAACGTTTTAACACTTCTATATGAAAGTCAATTCTCTTGCCCTACATACGAAAACCTTTCTAGACACGGTTCACATCATGCAATAAGCTCAATAAAAATAATCAATGATTTGCACCATGTTGAGGAGCAAATATTTCAAATTATTTTGCAGGACATGACCAATGTTGTCTTTTAAAACAGGGCTTATTAAAAAGGGAAATGATTAACTTGGGGAGTGGTTCTGAATCATGTGTGCATGGTGGAAAAATGCAGGACAAACACTTGTGTTTACATAATGTGCCTTGGGACTTAACCATTGTCAAGATTGTGCCCTGTCTAAGGCCCATAGTCGATTATATGCTGAATAAAATACAACCTTAATGAACAAATTATCATTTATCATTTAAAATGACTGCTGTGGTACTGTAATAATGTACACTAGACACATTTTTTAAAAAACTATAACTAAACACTAAGCAAAATCATGCAACATTTATGAGCAGAAATTTTCCTTTAAAGATCCTTGTCAAATTCCTTACCATGATCATGGAAAATACACAAGAAGGGACCATAAACTCTAATACAAGTCAAAGCACGATCTACACCTTTACATGAAGCAGCCTGGGGGCTCTCCAGGTGTCTCAAAGCAGACGGTGAGGAGCTCATTAGATGTGAACACACTGCATGTTGACAATCAGACAAACATACAAAAGTGGTGGGCCACTATCTGTCAGGGAATCTAAAACAAAACAAACAAAAAGAGCTGCCATGTGTACTTTTTTGTAATCTATATCTTTTTTAGATCTCTTTTTTAAAGTGAAAACAGTGGACAGCCATCACCCTGCGTGGCATGTCCTCTGCTATCAGCCAACAGCTCATATCTGGAAAGATTCTCATGCCTGGAAAGATTCTCATGCTAGCACAAACCCTTCCTACCCGAATAGAGCAGATACTCCTGGCCCACTGTCTAATGCACGTCTTCTATCCGGCACTTCAAGAATGTTAACAAGCGTGTTCCCTGGCACAGTAGTAATTTAGGATGCTGACCTGTCTAAAATAGAAAAATATATATATTAAATGCACAGTGACAAGATTTGTTCAAGATTAAAGCCAGAATTAATAGGAAAAATGGATAGAGTTTCGGGAAGGTGATGCTAAAGCTGTGCACGTCAGGCTTTAGGTTTGTAGAATTGAAAAGGATTTGTGACACAAATCCTCCAACTCAGGATTTAAAGAGCCTTTTTATAACGCTTTCAAAAGGAAAAGAGGATAACCCCAGAATAACCAAAGCCATAAAACACTTTGTGAGCAATCAAGCGATGAAAACAATCTCAACTGTACAACAAATCTGTCTTGATCCACCTGCTCATCTGCAAGCCTTTATCTTTGCAAACCGTATACAATTTTGACAGTAATTCTTCCAGAAACAAAGGGTTGGGTGAAACTGAAGTGATTCCTGTGAGAATTTTAAAAACGATGGATGCAGGTAAAAAAAAAAGTGCATCCACTACATCCAAGTGTGCCAACAAAACAGTACAGAAACTTAAACGACTTTTACTTATTGTTCAAGACCCGAGAGTGAGCCAGTGTCAAGCTATTTATGACAAATCAAGCCAACTCCATGGACCAATTATGCAAATACTTGAAATCGTATGCAAAGTGGCGAGTTGTTTGCGTGTATGGACCTTGGCAGCGCACCATCAGATTACACAGAGGACTTGCTTTTCAGTATTGAGTGGCTATTGACTTGCTGCTTGTTTTGCCAGCTGTTGTGCCAATGTCATCTGGTAATGCATAACTGAGATTTTACATTCTGGAGAGAGACAAAGTAGAATTTAAAACAAGATTTAGAAGTTTTAATAGATTCAGGCAACTTTGGTCAATGAAGTATTTAAAATATTTGACCAAGGTAGACATCATTGACATTACAACAGAATCTAACTAGTAGAGAATCTAACTAGACAAAGATGGAATTAAAACTCAGAGTTGACCTGAATGTCTCCAATTGCATCTCCAGCGATGACTGACAAAACTGATCAAGTTTGCACGAAGACACCGCACTGATCGGAGTTTGCTACAGGAGAGACCAGCTGGTGTCCTGGTGCAGCAGCAGCAACCTGGAGCTCAAAGCACAGAAGGGAGTGGAGATGATTGTAGACCTCCATCACCACCATGGACTCTTTCATCTTTTTGCACAGATAGTTTTTAGTTTATTCTGAATATTTTGTATTTTAAGTTACGCCATTACTTAATAGCCTTATTTTATCAACGTTTCGATTTTTTACAATTATTATTCATTGTTTCATGTTGCACTAGATCGCTGAAACAATTTCCTAGTTTGGGAATTGTGTTCAGTCACAATGGTATACCAATATGATGTTTTCTGATTCTTACCACAATGCAACATTATCTTACCAGCTTAAAAAAAATGAATAAAAAGAACATATGCCTGACAAATTTGCACAAAAGCCGAAAGTGAACTTTTAAGTAGGAGTAGTTCCTTTATTACTCTGGACATGTCCACACACATTTGATGGCTTTAACCCCTCTGCTGCTTCCTGTCACTGCGCTCCCAGTCAATTATGTAATAATACAGAGCGTGTGCATCAGGGTCAGTGGGGGAGGGGGAGCACAGACTGCCATCACATATCACACTGTACAGAGCACATAAAAACACAATATTTCTTCTTTTTTCTTCTAAGTTCTGATTTTTTACAATTATTCTTTTTTGCCATGATCTTTTTGAAGTATATTGCAATAAAATAGTAGAAGTATTTTTACAATATTTTACCTGACCTTACATTAATCAGATCTGCGGTTTATTACTTTCTCTGAGCACATTTTATGAGATGCAACTGCCAGAGCAAGAAAACTCCACGATGGAAAAAAGCACAATAAAACAAAACAGCATGCTCCAGTTATTAAATATTGCCATGGTGAAGTGGCTTTTCTGTGTGAAAAATCTAAGTATGAGGCCAGCGGATGTGTCAAGGCTTGGATTGATCTTGAAACAAAAGCAAAAGGAGGCAAAACAAGCCACTGAAAAAAGCAGCAGACATTTCCACATCTAATCAAACGGACGTTACACAGGGCCTAGTTAACACGGGCTGATATCACAGGGGTAAATGTTGACAGTTGGAAGTGGGAGCAGACGGGAGCATGCCGAGTTTGGACAACTCTGTGACCACTGAACCGCGAGTGTGGAGTTGGACAGATTTACCACTACACACAACTGAAGCCTGCCCAGCGGCGCTCCAGCTGGCCACCAAAACATCAGTGTGTACACCAATGCTATGTTCCACAGAATGAATGCACTGTCCATGAATTTATGGCATTTGAAACACTGACATTGAAGAGTTTAGAGAGTGCAAGCACCAAGGACATTTTTAAGTAATGTGGTTGCATTCAACATGAACATAAGCTAATATTTGTTTTTGGTCATTCACACGCCCCACTGTCTCTCTGGGGTGTCCTTGGTGCAGTGTCTGAAGCCATAGAGTTTAATAAAACAGTCTAGTGAGTTAATGGTTTCTTCAGGAGTTTCCATCTTCTCTTCCAGCCTCGACCCATGTTCAAGTAAGCGAATCACAGTGAGATGCTTCAATGTCTGACACCACAACAGATGTCAAGAGATTCATTCAGCAAAACCACACCTTGTGCAGAGCTAGTCCATTGCTACACATGGTAGCATAGCAGGTAATGTGACTCAACCTGTCTGCCAACAACAGGCAGCACCAACAAGATGGAAACTGAGAAAATACAGGAAGCTTGTCAGTCTGTGGGGACGGATGTTGACTAACCTCAGTTGTCAACTGCAAAACACAGACATAGCGTGAGGAATTGGTGTGGTTCAAGCAAAGATGAAGCTTCTCAAAGCCGCTATGGTAAACAATATGGTTTCAGATTGGTGGAACGGCTTGTTTTTAACATGAGAAAGGAATGCTATGCAGTCTACACCATGTGACGGCTTAACCATTTTTGAGGTATTTCTCTCCTGGATAGGCTGAGGCCAGTCCTGTCGAGTACAAAAGGAATGCATTCCTGCACTATTGCCAGGTATAACACGCAGTTAGAAAAGATTTGTAGTCTGTGGATCAAAAACTGCTGCCGTGTCACAGTGAAAAATCTTTGTGTTTTTTATTTTTTGTAACAACAGTCTTTCAGATTGAACAAAATCCCTTAGATCATACCAAAGATATGTTTAGTCTGAAAGAAGAAGACAAGTTGGATCATGCTGACTGAAAACAGAGGGGGCATGACTGAATTACATCCAAGTTTCAAGTTCCTGGAATATGACGCGTCAAAGTGCGATGACACACAGTTTCATCCAACATTGGATTAGTGTAAAAATAAAAATCAGGGGGAATTAACGTTCATGGTATCTTAAATAAAACAAAACACGGCTTCATCACATCCAGTGGCATATTACAGAACCATAAAAGAAACACATCATGTGGGGATTTGAACTCAATTCTCTCACTTAATTCAAAAAACATCTTCATTTGCTCTTAGCCCTATAGAGCCTGAAAGAGTAAATGTGGTAGACCAAGCTGCTTAGTGATCAGTCGAGGAGTGTGTGGAGCTTATTGTAAAGCAGTCCTTGATTAAGGCAGGAGTGATGTAACATGGTGCCCAAGGCCTCTGGTTAGGACACACAATATTTGCTGGATACAACAACTGCCCTCTTGTCTTCTACTGCGTGTTGCAAAACCAGTGATGGATGTGCTGTGCAGCCTTGCCACAGCCTGTTGCCAACTGTTTGTCACTCTGCCCTGCAGTCATCACCAAAGCAAGAAAACATCACTTCTCACTAGATGCAAATACAAATAGTTTCCAAAAGTATCAAAAATCAGAAACTAATCAATACTACAGCTACTCACGAAAGATACTAATTTAAACGATCAATAATGGGGAAAAAATAACATAAACAGGATCAAATTTGACCTTTCCTGAACAGGTTTAAATTATTTTGAGCTCTATCACAGCATTTCGTAACATAAATAAAGTACTATTATTTTGTCTATTGACTATCAAACCAGATATTAGCACAACCTAATATTGATGATTCTGCTGTTTCACCGCCCTCCTTTACACAGCTGTAAGGATCGATTAAAAGCTCTCCGTTTAATGCCATATGTTCCTGCTTGTGAGCCATAGTGCTTGCCGATCTAATCAGGAGAATCAAGTGAACACCATGTGACGTGTTGTTTGTTATGGCTACAGGTTCCTCCATTGCGCAAAGGGCATTAATACAAAATAAAACGTCTTATATTTCATGCGAGATTGGGGCAAATGTGTGCAGTAACCAGACGCGTCTATGGGGGGCTGCAGCGGCGTAGTGCAGAGGTGGAGGGGGCGAGCACATGACTAAAAATACGGCGACAACTGCGGTGACAGCGATACGAGTAAATAAACAGTGGTTTTACGCACGGACACCACAAGCTAGCTTAACACCTGGAGCGCCAATACTGAATTCCTAGCGCGTTTTTCCTGCAGATGTGGCAATCGAGAGTGTAAACAAGTCGACGTGGAGTATCTGTTATAACCACAGATACAACCGTGTGCGTAGTGCGTGCGTAGTGCGTGACCAAATAAAACACCATCTCTTATTTTTGTCCACCTTTTCACGTTTCGATTTGACAGCGCACATACCCGTGTCCGATAAGTCTGTGCCAAATGCATCCAAAGCGCAGCCTCGTATTGGATGTGCCAAACTGTCAGTGTGATCTTCGCTTCTTGTCGTCGGGGGTCGTTAACAAATTCCACCTCTTCTTCCCCTCTCTCGTGGCGGCGCCTCCGTTGCCTTGGTCACCCGAAAGCGTCCGTACGAAAATAAATTAATAAACCAAATGGGAAAAAACGCGACGAGGAACGTGTGACGGCGGTGCTTCCTGATTGAGGTACAGTGGCGGTGATGATGTTTGTAAAGGGGTGGGGCATAGCGCAGATTTAAGCCGCCAAGACACGAGCGCGCAGAGCTTCAGTGGAGCACGACAGACTGTGCCGTTTAGCTTTTACGCATCGCTTTTTTAACAAGTTGGTCTGGCTTGCAATATTTGACACACGGTTGTTTAAATGCGTGTTACTTTGACTGATGTTATTGATGGTCTGATCTTAAATTGAGTACTTGGAACAGGTCTGAACAGGAATCGCGACGTGTATAGCCTGCAGTATTTGAGTTCAGGCTTAAAAAAACAAAACATGTTTGTAGCCCAAATAAAAGACTACAATACAGTTACTGGCCTGAACCTTTTAAGCTCAAGACCCACCTATTCAGAGTGGCTTTTAATCTTTAATGAATTTTCTCTAGGCTTATGTGATGAATAGTTTTATATATATATTTCTTGTATTTGTTAGCTTAATCTAATCCTTTTTAAACAAACAGTTTTATTATTGTTCTATGTAGCGTGTTTGAGTGTCCAGATAAGCGCGTTATAAATAAAATGTATTGGAAAAGGCAACATTTATCTTTCAAAATGCATTATTTAGATCAAAAGTAGTAGCCTATAGGCCTGAATGACTGAGCGTAGCAAGTGCTGGTGGTGTGTTTGAAAAACTGGTTGACAAAGGACTAGGAATTTAATGGGGATAAATAAATCTCATTGTGCCTTTGTTTTGCATCATGTCTATGACAGACTTATTGGTTATGCTACTCAATTTTAAGTATACTCAAACACCTCAGACACAAGATCAATCTGTACAGTAGCAATTTCTAAATGATTTGGTTTAGACTGGTCAATCAATGCTCTCTTGGTAATATACAAAGTCATATACTGAGATTCAAACTCTAAAAGGCTGTTTTACTTTCTTTAAAAAGTCTGGTTGGATTTTAGTTGAGTTAGTTTTATTTGTGCGCTGTGGAATCTGATTTATGGCAGATGCCATACATTTTTTCATAGTTTTTATTTATTTATAGTTTTTCTGATCCACTTCATTTTTTCTTCAGTGTTGATCCATGGGAAAATTATTCTGCATACTCCATCCATCAAGGCTCTGCTGCAAGTCTCTGAAGGTTAAATTAATTTTGGCTTTGCTGTGTCAGCATGCAGAAAAGTTTGGACCAAAAGTTTAATAAAAAAAACAAGGTAAACAAAATTACCTTAGTTTGCCGTCAAAAGAAAAAAACATTTGGAGTGAAACTTGTATCTTGGGACATTGGCAGTTTATTGATCTCTCGCGAGGGAAATTCATTCTATATATTTGACCTCAGTTAGTTTGTAGGGAGACTTTTTGACCCCCAAAGGTTGCAGCTAGCTTGACACTTTATCATGCACAAGTGCAGTAATCACAATGTTTGTGTTTTTTTATTGCATTATATGTATATTATTTTTTGGAGAGAAAAAAAAAGTCCCTGACCATTTCATAATGCTTCCATTAATGACAAGGTCCAATCAAAGGGTTAATGCTCAATCGCCTCCGTTGGTTCTGATATTTCAGATATGAGCACGATGAATACAGGTGCAGACAATTCGATTTCCATTGCTTTTCTCTATGATTCTATGATTTAAAATGCTTTTATGAAAATATTCATGTCATGGTGTTGGTCTTCTCATTGCACAAAAATTATCCTGGGAGAGAGTGTAGGTACTTAATATCTTGGTTTACACAAGATATTAAGTCTGCCTTTAAGGTGTTCTCAAAGGCAGACTTACCTTTGAGGAGAACACAAACTGTAGTTTTAAGAAAGGCTGTATTTTTTAACACAAGTTGAATCGCTTTGGAATCAGCTACGTTATCCTTGAAACTGTTTATAAAAGTGTAGTGAAGAGCATCTTAGCTTTTAACATGCTAATAGGGTACGGACTTGAGCGTGCAGAGGAAGAATATACTGCAGCGCATCTTGAGCTTGAACTCAAAGATGATAGGGCGGCCTCAGAAACCTTTGAGCATCGATGAAGAGCTTGTAAAGAAAACGGCTGTGGGCATCTTTCAGGACCTTTCCCATTCTTTGCACAGCCACTTTGAATTATTACCTTCAGGAAGGAGGTATAGAGTGATTTTAGCAAACACAAATACCCCATATCGAAGGCGGTCAAAGCTGCTAACTCGATCTCCAGTGATGTGTTCTCCTTTATTACTTGTGGCGTGTCGTTTTATGTAACAAATAATCTTTTATACATAGCATTATGAAATGTAGAGGTAAGAGTGACAGGTGGATCTGAGTAATGCTTAAAAATGTTAGAGTGAAACCAAAGGGCAATAATGTTCTTGTATTGTATCCTCAGGGTTGGTTGTGAAAACAGTGAGTGACAAGAATAATGCAGTAATTGCTAGTCTAAGGCAATAATCAATAATGAGCTCCACTAACCTCTATTGTCCAGGGAAATTGGTGAGATTGTCCATGATGGACAATCATTTTTCTTTCTAAAGTGATTTACCTACCACTGACAGAACCCAGTAACATTTTGTGTCTAAAAAAGTCTACAGACAACCCTAGGTTCAAACAACCCCAAAACATCTGACTGTACCGTCCCACTGATGTAGCCCTAATTTCTTTTCGTCCTTGGCATTCTCAAATTTAACTTCACTATCTTCAGCTTTTCAGTGACCCCTGTGCTAGAACCCTTCAGCAATTTCTACTCTCCCCACTATCTTGACGCCTTTATTTGCTCTTTTATCACACATCATCTGTTCCAGCTTGTTTAAACACTCTCTGTATTTGTGCTCTGTTGACCCAAGTGCCAAATAATAAAACAGAAAACAAGCCTAGGAGTTTCGATTTAGTTTTGCTAATATTGGCTAGAAGTGAATGCAGCTAAAATCTGAAAGTTTGACATTTGAACTTGAACTTTGAACACAACAGCTGCACATAAAAGTGTTATGAATAAACACAATAAGAAAATTGTATATTGAAATCAATTAATTACAATGTTACTCATTGACAACTTAACATTGTCATTAATAATTGATAATTGACTTCAATATACAATGTTTATATTTATTCATAACCCTTTTACGTGCAGCTGTTGTAACAGTGGGAGAACAGCTTAGTTTCTATAATAATGCTGTTTGAGTTGTCCCTTGTTGAAAGCCTCTGAATATAGCTTGGAGTTGATCATTAGATGAAGCTCCTGCTATAGCAATATCTCATTTGAATTGAATAGCACAACAACTACAAAAACTTGTTTAGTATTATGTCAAGTTTAAAGAGTAGTTTTAGTGGAGAGAGTGCTTGTGCCATTGTTATACCCTTAAGCAATCGGCCAAACCTTTAGCCATAGATCCAAATAAAAAGACAATTGAGATGAACAACATTGCTTTTTGTAAGTCTGGGATCTTGCAAATCTTATAATAAACCATCTTTCCTCATCTGTAAATACAGCGCTAGCCGAACCAGATACAGCAAGAACAACTCCAGTTTGAGAGGTAGCTTGTGCTTTTCTGTAGTACTGTATTACATGAACAACATATTTTTCAGTACCAATTCCTGCATTAATTGTTATCTAGAACCACAAAATTGAATTGTATTATGCTAAGTACTGTTTTTAACATTAGATTGGTTATACTGTCTGTTTCTACACTTCTTTCCAAGGCATCAAAACCTATTACCGAAAGAAAATTTTAAAAACATGCACCAATTTTTCAATACAAATTAGTTTGGGTTCTGTTGGTCATTTTGTTGAGCCTCAGAAATTACAGTTAAATATGATACGATTTGCCACAGTAATACAATAAGGCAAGGACGACCAGAGAAATCAAATCGCCATATAATGTATCCTGCTCTGACCAGTTGTGATGTCGGAGGTTTAGTGATCAGTGGCACTGGAGGGTGATCTGATTGCTTACGATGGAGAAGAGCCAAAGGACAGAAAATGACTCAACAAACGTCGGTCATAATCACAGGGCCATTAGCGCAGGAGCCTGATTGATTTAGAGAGAGATATGCAAAGTTGTCATGGAAATCTCCAGGCACGGGTAAAAGGTAATAGAGCTCAAACTGCCTAGATATCCGTCATTCAAAGTCAGTGCATGAGAGTTCATCATTTTACTTGTGGAAATTAATTCATGACAATTTGAATGGAATTAAACTAAGGTGCTTTTGTATAAACACAGATTATTAGTTCTCATGTAAAGACAGATGGTGAACTCCGGGTGAAAGAGCTCAAAGAGAAACATCCTGATTTCATGATTTTATGTATCTGAAACTGAAACTGATTTTCTCTGATTACTGCTTGAAAAAATAAACCCTGGTGCCTGTTTGTTTGTGGTGAATGTTATTAGCCTGATTGAAAGTCCTTATGAATACAGTAGCAAGATGGATTTCCTCTCATCTTTAACAAAAAGCAAGATCCAGACTACAGATGTGGCATGGATTGTAGCTTGTAACAAATTCAGTACATTTCAGTTCAGAGAACTATAAGGCCATGACCCATCCTTGTCCTGAGGGTCTTCTTGTCTAGGAATTGAATTTTCTGTCTCTGTCTGACTTAACTGGATTTCGGGCCAGCGCCGGCACTCCCACAACTCATTTATTTGCTTCCATCAATATTGTGCTTGGATAGAAAATTATGATGAATGCATTTTGACTGGCCTTTTTAAATGATTTCTTGGAAAGTGTGGTGCCTTTCTGCTCGCCTTTTAACCCAATGAGAACAGTTTCCTTCTGAGCATTATTGTAAACTTGATCGTAACAATAATTAGTTAATTCAGTGTTTTTGGGTAAGCCCTGGACGGTAGCCTGTTCAATGCTTGAGGCACACGCCAAGGGTAAGTAAATAACATATATTACATCACAATATGTTTCAATATTATCTTTGACCCTAAATATCAGAGTCTATATATACTGTACTGACTATTGACTTGAGATTTATACACATGGGTATTATAGTCCCAAGTCTGATTTATAGACAAACAATAAATCAATGCACAGTCATTCACCTTGCTGTGTATACTGATGGTACCCAGACTATACACAGTTACATGTTTCTACCTTCATTATAAGTTTATCTCAACTAATCCCATCCCAGAAGGTCACTGAAGGCTTTAGTTTGTACATGGTCACCCAAAGGACACCACTAATTGCTTTAATGTCTAATTTGAATTTATTGTGGTCATACAAAAGAAGCATAATCAACTCACAAAAGTTTGATGAAACACTTGTTCACTTTCCTATTCATAATTAATTACTAATTTTTATTGTAGACGCAGGACAAGCGTGTGATTAAAACCTTCATAAAGTTAAAGCTTCCAAAGCAAAACAGTTCCTCTTCACGGACACATTTGGCTAATGACCTCCATGTAACAAAGTGAATATTAAAGCCCGCTGCCTGGTTTCCCCTTACCGACTTTAATCAGAGGGAAAAAGTAACAATCTCTGTGATCTCGCCCACCACGGCCATGGCCCCAAATACAAGAGCTACACAGCACACAGAGACATGCTAGAGACAAACACCCTCAGATAAGCCTTACAGCTACAGTGCAGTGGGAAAAGCACATTATGGGTTTAAAATGTGAGAAACAGTCCCAAACTCTGATCTGAGCCTGCAGCTGCCATGCTAATAATGACATAAACTGTTTTATGCTGTGAGAAGATAGTGTTTTATTGGATTAGATTGACTCGGTCAACAGTAAAACAGTGCAGTCTATTTGTTGTAAACTGTATTAAGCAAAGTGAAATCCCTTCCAGACATTGTAGGCCTACAGTTACATTCACACGTCATTTCAAGGAGCTAGTATAACACTTCATAAGCTCTAGGGTTGGCATCTACATATATTGCCAGTATTGGGAGTTCAAGAGAGGAAAGTGAAGTCATGCATATTAAGAATACATACTATATTTTCCCATATTGTAAAATAAATGTTGGAGTTTAGATGTATCAGCCCTGAAACTGACAAACTCTATGGTCCAGCTAGGATGCGTTGCCAAGGCTTTTTTTTTATTCCACAAGGATTCCATTGTGTTACTTCATTCTTACAAAAGGGCAGTCACATTTCTTGTATTATCGACTCATCACTAATCTGAAAATACATAGTCATTCACCACAAAATGCACTCAAATAGTGGTTCTCAAATGTTTGACACCAAGTACCACATGAGAAAATATTTGGCTTTCTGCATATACCAGATCTAATCTCTGACTTTAACAAGGCAAAGGTGGGGTTAAACATGGTTTAAAACAAGTATTACAAAGTTCTGAATGAATAACCCAAAGGAGGACAAAACTTTTTCTTTTTTTTTTAATGTCTCTGAATAAAACAAATACTCAAACTGCAGAGGATCCTGGCACCACAATTTGAGAAACACTGCACTAAGATAAATTTAGTCCAGTCAATTAAGAAGAAGATTGCCTTCCCCGCTGGGTTATAGGAGTTCGTCATGAAACCCCTGTAATAAAAATAGCCCCATCTAGTGGAACAAATCAACTGTGTAAAATCTATATGTCACAATTCAGGCTAAAACAAAGGCTTGTTGTCTAACACTGTTTAGGCTTAAGTTAGGCTGAAATAACTGTTTGTTAACCATAATTTAGCCAACTTTTGATAATATGAACAAGATTTTGAATGTTAAATTTAAATTTATATTTTTAGATTTACATAATCCTATAAAGTTATTCTGCAATCTCTTTATCATTGAGGTAGACATAAACTATTACTATTAGCCTTTCAAAATTGATTCATTATCAATGCATATTTTTTATTTTACACATGAGCAAACAAAATAATACTATATATATTTTAAAAAATTTAGGCTGAGAGTTGTAGAATAAAGAGGTAGTGAGCATTGATTGTTCTCATATGACATACTTTAATCATTTCAAAATGACAATTAGTGTTATTGGAAAAAGCATGGAGGGTATTTGTGTTACGATGTCATATTGGCTTGACCTTTTATCAATTGGTTTTGTGCTTGGTTTTGCCGTGCGTCTGACCTTTGAATGATGGTGCCCCAGCCCGTTAAGAGGTCAGATTAATCATCATACCACAAACAAATAGGTTCTGCGCTACAAGAGCTTTGGATTTGTTCATCCAACGTTATGTCGGAATAGACTCTCCAAAAAGTCTTTTAACCAAGTCTTTTGTGTTGAGCCAATCTATGTATGCCAGCAAAACTGCACCTCCAACCGTTTTCATTTTTTTACACAACTGATACACTGCAGTGACAAAAGGGAAAAATAAGCCAAAAGAAAACAGAAGAAAAAGTGCTGTGGTTAAAGCCTTAGACTTTACACTACAGCAACCCTGTGTAACCAAAAAGGAATGGGAATGAATAGCTGAAGTTCATTGACTTTTAAAAGAAGATAAAAGAATTTTGAGAAATAACGGCCTCTGAAGCATGAAAACAGATCTGTTTGCATCTTGCGTTTGCTAACCTCATCTTTTTACATTTGTCGATGCATCAATTCTTCTGGAGAGTTTTCATAATGCATAGCGAGTGTCTGATATACTATATATGCTAAAACAGTTATGCCCCCAGCTGCAGATCTTCCACAATATAGAATTCACATGTTACGCTTCAAACTGAGCAGCTGCATACCAAACTTATTTCAAATGAACAAAAGGCCAACAGTTCATGCATTAAACTTTCATCGACCACTTCATCCCAGACCTTAACATGACTCTGAGGCCCAAAGGAGTAGAGTGACCCCTGGTTCAAATGTACTTTGGCTTCAGGATATTGTTTCTATAATCAAGGATTTTAAGTTGCTCGTATGTGTCATTGAAATGCTTAAATGTTCTTGCTGCATTGTAGAAGCAAATTCATACAAATGTAATGTTAAACAGTAGGTTTACACATAGGCCTAGTTCTCACTTAAGGAGTTCAAGTATCTTTAACCCTAATTGAAAGAAATATGCTTTTGCTTGTTTGTTCCATTTATGTCAAGAACATTATCAGTATTGCGATAATAAAGCACCATGAGATTAGTTGTCAGGATTTAGACGCTTCTCGGGGGTTTCTTGTTGTATCTTGAGATCTCATTTATGAATAGAGAAAGTGGCTGAAGTTTCAATTACAGTATATTTTGCATTCCTGCTGTCACCAAAGGGTCATGACCAGAGGAAAAACATGGATATACTGTCTGGATTCTGAAACCAGTCACACTGAATAATAAAACGTTTCTCCTGTTCCTGAGAGGAGCCGACTGAGGTGTGATGTGGCATATACCTTTAGAAGCAGGCCGTCGTGGGACCAGTAAGGGTCACGTCTTAAGGAATACATCTAGAGCTGCTTGAGGCAGTGTCTGGGGAGTGGGGAGGTTTCTTTCCTCTGGCTTCAAAAGTGGATGGATAAAACGTTTTGAAGAAATTGAACAATACATTTCGTACTGTTTATTTTTATTTACATTTTTTTTCTTTCTTGGTTGCTTTTTTTCTCCACTTCTCAAAGTGTCTCTTGGGTTAATAGCCTAACACCTCTGTCTTCACATGGTTCATCTTTCCATGTGCTCCCAAAATCATTACACAAATTACTCTGTAATATTTTGTGCAAACAACCAACAAACGAAGACATTTGCTTTAATGTTTCTGGATAATGAGTTTTCCAAGAGTGAGTCAAACCGCTCTGATGAGAAATTTCAAGCTTAACAAATACAGCAGTTTGTTTTCATGTCTTCTGCATAGCCTACTGTTTAAGTTAGTTACAAATTTTAGAATCATTGGAAATAGACAGTGATACGTTCCGGATTCAGAGCCGAATACGCACGCACAAAATTATAAAAACAACAGAAAAAAGAACAAAAAATAACACAAGCCTACCAACATGAAACGAACAAAAAGTACATATTTTCATATTCACTTTCCGTGGAGGTGATGTCGTGGTACTGACGTGCCTTATTGGCCCAACCCCCGTTATATTAGAGCGCGCACGAGAGAGAGTCTATGGTGATTGGAACTGCGCGTCTGTCGAGGCGCAGCAGCATCAGGTGCGCACGGACAGATTGAAACAGAAAGATGAACATGCGTGTTCGCGTTGCTGCTGACAAATGTGGATTTGAAACGCTGCGACATGACAAACAAGAGCAGCTACGTCGTGCGTAAATGGAAAATGCCTTCAACCACGACTTTTAAAAACTGTGCCATGCGTAACACAGCAGCTTCTTATTATTTTTAGCTGATAAACGTAAACATGAACTTGTCTGAAGCTGTCTGGCTCTACGAGGAGCCTTGGAACATTAGCAGAGGGGAAGAAGAAGACCATAAACTTTTATTTGGCATTGGCGCGGATAATTTCGTCACGCTCCTCGTGTTTGGACTTATCTTTACGCTTGGAGTGCTTGGGAACTCTATGGTCATTACAGTACTGGCCAAAAGCAAGCCGGGAAAACCACGGAGCACTACTAACATTTTCATTCTCAATTTGAGCATAGCCGACCTGTCCTACCTGCTCTTCTGCATCCCCTTTCAATCAACTATTTACATGATGCCGACTTGGGTCCTTGGTGCGTTCATATGTAAATTCATTCACTATTTCTTTACCGTTTCCATGCTCGTGAGCATCTTCACGCTCTCTGCTATGTCCGTGGACCGCTACATAGCGATCGTGCACTCCAGAAAGTCCTCGTCCATCCGCGTGGCCAAACACGCGTTGATCGGAGTGGTGGTCATTTGGATACTGTCGCTGGCCATGGCTGCGCCTATCATGTATTACCAGAACATATTCAAAAGAGGAGAGAACCACACGTACTGCTGGGAAGTGTGGCCGGATCAGAACCAGAAGAAGATCTATGTCGTGTGCACATTTGTGTTTGGTTATGTGCTGCCACTGCTCCTCATCTCCTTCTGTTATGCGAAGGTAGGCACAAGTTTATCTAATGTACAACTTTTTGGACTTCATGTTTTTTACTTATCTGTTGTTCCTTCCAGGTTTTAAACCACCTACACAAAAAGCTTAGAAACATGTCCAAAAAGTCAGAGGCATCAAAGAAAAAGGTATGTTGACCATCTTGCTTTGTCGTAAATGTGGTGCATGAGGAAGATTGTATAAGTAAATAATGACAGTAATCTTTTTAACTACTTTCTGTTGTAGTTTAATTCTGTGTTAATTCTGATATAATGCACGAACTGTAAGACTGTAAGAAAGCAGGGCCAGTGGAGTGCATAAGAGATCTCACCCGGCTTGTGCTGGGCTTTGTGAGCCCCACATGCGCCCCAAGTAATTAGATAATTCAGTCTGTTATATGACACACACTGCAAGTAAGCTGGCTGTATGTTTCATTCAAATATGCATAATATATTTCATTTGAGCCTGCTTTCATTTTTTATGGTCCACGTCTGAATATAAAACAGCTCAGTGATGCATAACACCTAATCTGCCTAAAACTTCACAGCTGAAAGTTGCACTTGGTTCATGTTTTGCCAAGAGGTTTCGTATTTCCTTAATATATGACATTGTAATTCATAATAAAGTGACAGTAAAGGCTGAAGTCATCCCATGTTTTCACATATGGTTCCACTCAAAGCAGCAGTTCTTTATGGAGACATACCATGACTCAAGTGACCCCTGTATGTCACATCATTTTACAGAGTTCTGAAATAAAGCTGCACCATAGCCATGTCCTCCCATTTGAACAGCTATCATCTTTTATGGTTCAAACATTGCGAGTTTCCCAATGGTTATTAAACATCAGATGAAGTGTAATTAAAATCACAGCTAGTAATTAAGGTTAAGAGCCTTATTTGTCAGCTTGTGTTGAATCGTCTCACACAGCAGCGTTCTCTGATAACCCTGGTGTCATTGTAATTTAACATTTCTCTCACGGCTTTATTACTTGCGGGTTATACGGGCTTTCCCAATGATCTGGTGATTTATGACTGAGTTGGAGTGCAGAGCAATGATGGAGTCAACAGAGGCAAAGGGAAATGCGATGTGACAGCTGTGTGACAGACTCGCAAACACCCCTATAAACCCGCACAGTCTGTCACAGGCAAACGACCCTGGCAGCCACTGTTAAACAATAACTTATGTGAATAAATCAAAGCTAACACACAGAGGTTTAACAGTAAGCTGTGAAGTAGGACATAATGAGCAAATAACTCCCTCTAAAACCATACTGTATCATTATAATTGGCCAATAGATCTATTTGTGTTTAATATGGCTTATTTTTGATCGTGTCATATCATCCGCCCTATTGTATGAATTAAATTGGGTGTTTTATGCTGATGCAAATTTTATGCACGCTAAGGTCTTGTAAATTATACAAATTATACAATCCATTGACCCATGCAGATAAATATGAGCAAAATAATGCCATCATCACCATTTAGAGGAAGCAAATTATCTGGCAAATGTTCTTGTTGAATGGATGTTATACCATACGTCCGTCGTGTTCTTTGGTGTTTTTTATTCAGGCTTAGGTATGACACAAAAGTTGTTGTCAGCGTCACAACATTCTAGAATCTCTACGGTTTAAAACAGAGCTTGAGACAAGTCAGAATTTGCTGTTTTAGCTGGGGACTTTTGGTAAATTTGTGAATTTAGTGTTTTCCCCCAAAAAGTATACTGTAAAATTAGCACTAAAACAAAACGAGACCACTTTGTGCTTTCTGCAGCTATTCATAAAATCTTAAATTTTTTGTCAACCAGGAAGTAAGCGTTGAAAGCAGTGCTTATTATTGGCTGCCCTTGAGTGGTCCAAGCAAGTTTTATTTTGCCGTCTGAAAAAAGCTGTTACAAAGTTTTGCCAGAAAAATGCATGTGAGATTTGTGGGAGCTATGCATAAGTTAGATCGATTTAAATACCTACTTCCTTCATTTGACCTCTTTAATATTTCTGTAATTATTGGGCCTAGCCACATGACTCAAAGCTCAACTTCTTCTCTGTCGGTGTATAAACAAAATGGAAATATTTTTTTGTGCCATTAGTCAACCCAAAAGATGTGATTGTTGAAGATTAACATCAGAATCAGAATTGCCGTTGTAAGTGAACAAAATTCATGAACATATAACAATATATAAAAGAAGGTGAGCATAAAATCAGGAATTGAATAAAATATACTTAGACTATTTAAAGAAATTTACAGTTGGCTAGACAGCAGTGCAAATGTGGCAGTGCAAATGGATAGCTGCTTTTATTATATGATTGTTAAAGTGACAGGTGTTATAAAGTGCTCATGAGTCCAACGGCAAAGAAACTGTTCTTGTGGCGGGAGGTTCTGGTCCGGATGGACTGTACCCTCCTGACCAAGGGGAGTGGCTCAAATAGTCCATGTCCAGGTGAGAAGGGTCAGCTGTGATTCGACCTGCTCGCCCCCGAGTCCTGGAGACGTACAGGTCCTGGACAGATGGAAGGCTGCAGCCGATCACCTTCTCAGCAGAGACACAATGCGCTGTAGTCTCTGTTTGTCCCTGGCTGTGGCTCCTGTACCACACAGTGATGGAGGAGGTGAGGATGGACTCGATGATGGCCGTGTAGAACTGCACCATCATCTGCACCGGCAGCATGGCTTTCCTCAGCTGCCACAGCAAGTACATCCTCTGCTGGGCCTTCTTGATGATGGAGCTGATGGTCAGCTCTCACTTAAGGTCTCGAGTGATGGTGCCAAGGAAGCAGAAAGAGTCCACGGTGGGGCTTAGACTTTCCTGAACTCTTCAATCATCTCCACTGTCTTCTGGGCGTTGAGCTCTAGGTTGTTGCCACTGCACCAGGACACCAGCCGGTCCTCCTGTCCATGTAGTCCAGATGCTGCAGGATGAAGTGGCGGGCCAAGTTGATGGCGTCGTCTACAGATCTGTTGTCTCTGTAGACGAACTGTAGTGGGTCCAGGACAGAGGAGGTGAAGGACTTGAGGAGGGGCAGGACCAGGCGCTCACATGACTTAATGACTACAGGCGTCAGTGTCACAGGCCTGAAGTCTTTATGTCCAGTGATCCGGGGTTTCTTGGGGACAGGGACGATGATAGATGACTTGAAGCAGACCGGGACATGGCACATTAGTGAAACCAATCTAATAAATGCTGAAAGGGTTTAAAATGTGTGGATTTTAGTCGTATCTTTCAAAAACAGAGATTCTCCTATTGAGTTATAAAAAGGCATCCATTTGAAATGATGACCTCATCATCAAAGTTTACAACCTGAATAGTGCAGTAATGTGTGACTGCTATGTTTGCAAAGGTCTTTAATCTGTTTGCGGTTTGTTTGTATGTGTAGTGATATTAAGTCAGATTGGATGATGTTATGACCAACATTTTCATCCAAGTCCAACCACAAAAACGTTGACTTGTAACCTCAATGAAGTTGTATTTGGTGGTTGCCAATTTGGTGGTAATGAAATCGTTTGCAGTTTTAAAGGTGCCCACTGATGTTCTTCCAGTTTTGTAAATATTGCCTATAGTTTTAGATACTGATTTAGGAGTCATTCCACGAAAATAGGACATTTTGAGTCCCCACAACTCTTTTGCCTGTATTTTATCTATTTTTACACTAACATCTATGTTCAACAGCCTTATAAATACATCAAGATGTTTACTTTAGGAAAGCATCAGAAAATTGCACACTATCTTTGCTATTTTTGAGAAATTATGATGCTTTTCAGTACATACTAGCTATTTTCTCATGTCCCCAACTGCCTAGGATGAAAGTCAACTTAGAATATTACTAATAAAACTAATCAAAAGTTTATACATTTTAATATCAACATAAACATCTATTTGTGCTTTTTATGCTGGCTATATTTTTTTCAGCATACATTAATAATTAATTCATAAAATCACATAATTTAGTTTTGTCCCAGAGTTTGCCTCAACCTCAAGTTACACAAAAATATTTCCCCTCTGTAAAAACAATGGTATGGTCCATAGGGCCATGAACCACAGGAAGTTACATCACTAAAGTCTGTTTGACAACTAGATCACAGAAAGAGGCAAGTAGCTAACTTTTTTTTTTCTATATATTTGTCATGTTTACAGTAAAAATATGCATTTCAAATTCTCTGGTTTCAACACAGTGACATTAATAAATGTCAGAAAATCATTACTTATATTTTTGTGTGTGTTATTTTAACAATATCTGCTATTTTTCAATCTCTTGCACACTATGTGCTCTCTTTCTGATATTCATTGTGTAAAATGGAGGCTCTTTTTGTACAAAATTACACAACTCGTTACACTCAACCCCATCACAAATTGTATTGTAACGTGGTTGAGGGATTGTGATTCTAACGCATTGATTGTAATTTTATCAAATTATTTAAATGGTTTATTGATTTTACTTGTATTTTTATTTTTTTGACCACATGCATATGTTATGTATTATAGATTTTTTTTTTTTTAACACCTGTTTAGATGAGATGGCACCAATGACTGCAGCAGATAGGCAAAAGAAATATCAAGCACAAATAAATGCCGACCCAGAAAGAAGAGAAAGATACCTACAGAGTGAACGTCAGAGATGGAGAAGAAATGTTGAGGCAGGAAAAAAAAAAGGAATTAAAGACTTGAGTGAAAGAGAACAGCGGCAGAAACGTAAAAAGTGGAGAGCAGCCTACAAAAGAAACAAGGAGAGAAGAGAAGCAGTGAGGAACCTGAGTACTTCAACCAGTCCAGAACAGGATCAGATGCAGTCACCACAGCCAAGATCTTCAAGGTCAGGGTCATGGGTAGTTACCAGTGTGAGACATACTATCTGATACTATCTATCAGATCTGTTAGATCTGAGTGCTGCTTTTAACACTGTCCATCATGGGATCCTCTTACAAAGACTAGAGGACTGGGTGGGCATCACTGGCACCACACTAAATTGGTTGAAGTCCTACCTTGAGGACAGAGAGTACTTTGTTGAGATTGGTAACTGTGTCTCAGACCACGTGAGCTTGACCTGTGGGGTGCCCCAAGGGTCAATCCTGGGACCCCTTCTGTTCAACCTCTATATGCTGCCCTTAGGTCAGTTAATACTCAGCACAAATGTGTCTTATCACAACTACGCAGATGACACTCAGATCTAAGTCTCACTGACGGCAGGTGAATATGGACCAGTGGATTCACTCTGTCACTGCATCCAACAGATCAGCTTGTGTATGCAAAACAATTTTCTTCAGCTAAACTCAGACAAGACTGAAATCATCGTCTTTGGGCCGCAGAAACAGAGAGAAAGTGTCAGCAGTCATCTCCAGTCTCTCGCTCTAAAACTGACAAAATCAAGTTAGAAATCTGAGGGTAATAATGGACTCAGACCTGAACTTTAACAGCCACATCAAATCAATAACATCAACAGCCTTTTACCACCTAAAAAACATTGTCAAAATTAAAGGTACAGTGTCTAAACCAGACTTGGAGAGACTTATCCATGCATTTGTCTCCAGTAGGTTAGACTACTGTAACGGCCTGTTCACTGGCCTCTCCAAACGAGCTGTAAAACAGCTGCACTTTGAATTGCCCTGTGTATGAATTGTGCTCTACAAATAAACTTGCCTTGCCTTGCCTATAAAGCTCTGTTTTAGAGCTACAAGAGGGAAAGGGAGAAGGGACAGAAGGATTGTGATATATGCAGAAAACAGAATGTTACCTAATTTTATTAGGGTTATAATGGCTTAAAATCAATCAATACATACTGATTACAATTGTGTTCTATTGTTTTATGCTGTAGGAAAAGATAGAAATAGAAGAACTTGAGAAAAACTGAAAAAGAAAGACAAAAAAGATAAATACAAAAAAGGTGCCAACGCTAAAGAAGCATTCAGATTCGCCACAGTCAAAGGTGAAAAAACTTATTGCTACCTGCCCAGTTAACGCCCAAATTAGGAAGACATTACTTTATCACCAGTCATGGCAGTTAATAAAACAATTACTTAAATACAGTATGTTGTCTGTCTTACGTAATTAAATATACATTTTATGAAATATGTTGTAAAATAGCACTTCATTTCAGTCAGAACTTAGTTTGTCCTTCAACCCTGTATAACCGCCAACCCTGCTACTTATCTCAACCCTCACACACTCTAGATTTTTTTAATTTATATTTAGCATTTTATGATAAAATAATGTAATGTTAGTTGACTTCAATTATAAAGGGTTTGACATGTAGTAAGAACATAACTTTTTGTTCAAATTCTTTATTTAATCTACATTTTAATGAAAAAATAGAAGTCTAGGGTCACATGAGAAGGTATTTCAGGCCTTAGTATGGGATGTAAAACATTTTTTTCTATATTTATTTGAATTAGAAAAAGTTTTAATGGTGAAGAGGGACAACTGAAGAATAGAAAATGTTAATTTAATAAGAAAACATCTTATTATCACATTCAGACAATAACTCCTGTGTCCATAACGGGTTGAGGCAACACTGCTGGACAACTTTAAAAGATGATTGTAAATAATAGAAATTTGTTCCTTTGAGATGGTACAATATATTTTTCTGGTAGTTTAATATGTTATTTATACTATGATATATTTTTAAAAGTTATATATTTATGTTTAAAAATGAAAAGTGTTGAAGTCCAATTTGTCCTGTTCTCGTGGAATGACCCTTAGACGCTTTTAACGGGTGTCCCAATATTGCTGTAGTGGTTCTTTGTCCTCTGTCTCAGATAGTTAGACTCTGCAGTAATTTGCTTATTGATACAGATAACATCTTGTTACATGCTTTTCTTGTAATCAACCCTTTATCATTTAGGACTGAACTGGTTAAAACAACATTTCATAGCTGATTGTGTGATCATTGGTTTTGTGCCATGAGGCTCTTCATGGCAAATTACATAAATCAGAAGTGACAAATAGAGACATTGCTTAACAGCTCACAGTGTCCTCGTGGAAAGTTGGGCATTTGTACAAATAAGAGCCTAATCAATAGGTCCTGTGGCTCAGTGGGGCCTGGCTGAAATATTATGACAGCTGCCCTGAGCAAGGTCAATCCCAGCACTGTTGTGAAATACATCTCATAAACTCCTTTGCAACTTAAGTGCAACAGGAATCTAAACAAAAACATGTTTTGGTGAACAAGTTAAGTATGAAGAACTGGTGTAACAACACTCCTCGTGTCATAATCTTATTCATTGCCCCTGACAGCCGTTTTCAAGCTCGTTTAACTTGGCAAGTATTCATGTGCACAATGGATTCTCGCTCTCGAAGTATGCGTTAAATCCAGTTATGATGTAAGTCTTGGGTTTTTCTCACTGTGAGTCATTCAGATGTCCAGACGGCATGTACAGATGGTTTTGGGTAATTATGAAAATTAATATTTGGCAATGTGTGATACATTTCAATAGCATCTGCAAGCAAACGCTGATGAATTCCTTAGATAGCAAATGACATGTTCTCAATGGAGATGTAAATTTAAATGCTCCCAGTATGCTGCATGTCTCTGTATTAAATGAAAACACCATTTTAATTGGCCGCCACTGTCTACACTGTCAGTGTGCTTCAGGAATATTGCATTGCAATATGTTTATTTTTAGTGTTTATGGTTTCGTAATGTCCAAGAAAAAAAAAAAAAAAGAAAGAAAGAAAGAAAAAACACTGCATTACTGGGAATTTCTGTTTCCCTAACTATTCACCAAATGTGTATATTCTACACCCGTTAGCCGAAAGTGTTATGTTATTTGTATATGTTTGTTTTGTCTGTGACAAATGAATATCAATTAGGCTCCTGATGTGGTGGATTAACTAAATGACACATGTTCTGCTAAAATGACTTTTTTGAGCTCTTAACCATATTCTAACAATGTTCCGTCATCAAAAACATACCTGGAGTATCATTTAGCTGCATTCACGCCATTTTGAGGAATGTCAGTTTGAATATCCTCTCCTCTCCGACCATCAACAACACTCTGAACTCCCTTGATTGCTGATGTTTATCCTGATTTTATATGTCCCTTATCTGAAAATCTTCTGCTGTTTTAAGTCCTTAAATCATCGCCAGACCCGTTCTGAGCATTTGTGTCGTCTAAACATGGTCACTGCTATTGCTAACTTGATCATAGCGTGTCACACACTCTCTTAAAGTGATAACACAACTAAATTGTGTAAGCGCTAGGGGCCATCTACTGGCTGCATACACTCAGTAAGTGCCATGGCAGACAGCAGAAAAACATGTTCATTTAGTGCATTATAAACATTTTTTTATTTATTTATTTCAAAACATGAGATGGCAAATTTGAGGTACTCGAGAGCAATTATTAAAGGCTAATAACTATGTGAAAAATTTGTGGTATTTTTCCTTTAAGTATTCATCTGGAAACCAAATGTTTGTCAGTTTGATTCCTCCCAGAGCACATACTTTTATTGATCAAATTGTCAGAGCTCATTACAGTCATGGGTCTTGGGTCATTTTCAATCTGAAGTTATTGGTCTGAGAATCTGGTATTAATACTGCTCCTGCTAGATTACTCTTACCCTAAGGGCAGGGCTCTTGACTAACCTTTTTCCATTAATGGCACTGATGCAACCTATTTTTATTTACCGTAGTGACACTGACTCACAGACAAAACTCCATTATTATACAGCTGTGTCTATTTGCAGAGCACATTTATGATATCATGTCCAAGTTAAAACAATCATGATGGCAGGTAGATTATACAGTAATCCACTGTTTCCGTTAGAAGAAGACATCACTTAAGGTATAGTCTATTTCTATTTGGCTGAGATCAAACCAGTCAGATGTCAGTTGTGGAGGCTTGCAGAGTATAATAGGGTAGAACCCTGGACAATAAGATAAACAGAGTTAACTGCAGGTTAAAACTTCTCCCTCAAGGAAGCACTATTTAGCACAGGACAGTGGATTCTCAGATCAGTACACCTTCCGATTGAAAATTACTTTCAGATGACTGTTGATACGACTTGATAACAAAAAAAAAAGTCTGGATGACCATGACCATGACCATAGACCAGTTCTGGATGAATGAGGGATTTTGCTGACTTGTTCTTTACATTTTATTGTGAGTTATTTATTTCATACTCTTTTTTCATTTTTTCTATTGCAATGTCATTAAGTTCATGTGATTAAATGTTTTTTAAAAAGAAAGAAAACTAAAATGGCATAATTCACTTTTGACAGTATTATTCCATCGACATCAAATATGGACTTTAATCTTAGACACGGCAGCTTCATTGCTGAGCTTAGTTCTGTACTACTTGAATTCATAGAACTATAATTCAGTCTGGAAGATGAATTCAAGATGACGCCCTATTGATCCCTTTTGCTGCTTCTCATTGGTGAAAAGGATTCAGTACTGTCTGCAATTTTAATATGCAATTATACAAAAAGGCTGGGCCCAAGAGGCTGCAATACCTCGCACGGCCACTAATCAATCTGGCTCGTGGAAACAGGGGGCGTGCCTTCTCCAGTTCATTTAATACGTCCATGCTTGAACTCTATCCTTGTTTGTACACTCCTCTTGACCATACTCTTGACCCACATACTTCATCATGTTCTTTCAGTTGTGGCAACACTTGATTAAAAGTGTCAGATCAGCTCTGATGTCAAGATGAGACACTGTATCCAGCTCAGTAAAATATCCACGTGTTACAGCCCCAAGCCTACTGTTCCTGCCTCCTTTTGTGTTTTTGAATATTGTGTGTTTCCTGTTGTGAAATGGATGTGGAGTTCCAGTTGCAGAGTGGAGGCCTGCTCAAGGATCGTGATTGGCTGCAGCCGGCTGGTCCCTGATTGGTGTGGCACCTGAACACCTGGCCAATCCTGTGGCCCCTCCCCACGATTTAAAGGTCCCATAACATGCAAAATCGACTTTTCAGAGGTTTTAACCTTTCTACAGTGCTATTTGGGCCTCGTATGTGTGCCCAAAGTGTTTTTTTGATTGATTCCCGCATGCTTTCGCTAGAGAACTGTCTTTTCCGTCCCCCTCGGCTGAGCAGGCAGACGGGGGCTCATCCCATGGATGACGCGGTGTTTAAGCCACGCCTCCGGGAAGCGCGCAGCCGCAATAATAAAAACAGCTAATGCTAATGCTACACAGCAATTACACGATGGATACGACAGATCGAAGATTTAGCTTGTTATTTACCAAACGGCAACGTGCGTCGTCGAGGCACTGGAGCACGTCAAACTCCAGGTCCAGGATAAAAGGTTTATTCCCGTGTTTGTGTATCGCTGTTTACCGGAGCACACGGCGCATGTGCAACATCTCCGCTCTAGGCTTCGTCGCGGGTTGGGAGGGGGAGGCTCGTGGGTTGGGCGGGGGAGGCAGCCTGCTCTCTGTTCGGGGGGGTCAGATCTCAGAGTGAGCCGTTTGCTTTTGCAAGGAGGGGGGCCAGTCCAAGAGATGGGTGTTTTTTGGAAACTGTTATGTTATGGATATTGCACAACGCAAAAAATGTATCAACAAAGCCCTTAGAATAGACTGTGTAAAGGGCAAAATAGCAGAATATGGGACCTTTAAAGACTGGCTCCACACTTGTTGGGGGCTGCTGACCTGTGTGTGGCCAGTGTGCCATTTTGTGTGTTTTCTTGTTGTTGAGGGCTGCATGTAGCTAATGTGTCTCAGGGCTGCAATGGCAGCGCCTGTGCCTGTAGGTTTTTGTTCTTTTGTTTTCTTAGTTTGATTTTATATTGATTCTGTTAATTTACCTTTACCACCCTGTTCATTAAATTACATCTTTATTTTTTTACTTCCCCTATCCCTAGCTGAGCTAGGTTGTAACACACGCTCTTCAAGAAACTCACTGCAGTGCACTGTGCAACACTGAGGCAGCTGTGTACAGCATTTTCAACAGCAGTGTACATCTCCACCGTCTCTGCCATTTCTCTCTCAACAATGAACCTAACAATTAACTTTGTGCTGAATCCATGGCACTAGTATCATCAATAGGTGATGTTTTATAAGATATTTAATAACACTGATGCCGCCCTAGGACATCCGTGCATGTACCCTGTTATTGACAGAAATAACAAACATATTGTACCCAATAGATGGCCAAATGACAAGATAAATTGCAGAGCACATCACATCTTAGTGCATGGTGCCTGTTAAAAGCACCACTTAAAGGAACCAATCTATGTGTTGTGTCCTTATCTTCAGGTTCAACTCTAACCTGGCCCTGCCATTAAAATTCTCGCGATATTTGTGAGTTCACAAACTCTTGAGAATCCATCTGGATGGTTTCCCGCTGTTGGGGAAAAGACAAACTAGAAATATTTCAACAAATTTACAGACTATTTTGCTTTTGTGAACATGCACATAGAAGTGCTTTGTGCATTTGAAGACGAACGGATGTCTTTGCTTTTCTCTCAACTGGATTTCTTGATTTCTCGGCTTCCACTTTTGCAACGCTGCGACCAATCGGTTCAAATGTTCATCATGTTGTTATGCATTATCCCAACGGCTTTCGGCGAGAGCCTTTCCAGATTGATAATGTGTAGAACTAAATTCAGTGTGATACACATATCAATCTAGTGTGAGTTCAACTCGCCACTTTTGTGCTGATAGATCAACTTGTTTAAATAGTCCATTATGACAGTATGGCTGAGGCACAGATCAGATCTTGTAAGATTTTGTAAGTGGCAATGAGTTACAATGTATGTACCTTTTCAGAATTCTTAATTTCATGAAAATGTTTAAAAATTCCTTTTAGGAAACTAACATTTTGTTTTTTCTCATGTTGTTTACTGTTCTAGTATGTTTAATTTTTTCTATTACTGAATGGAACTGTGTAGGACCAACCTCTTCTGTCTTGGGGCTATAGTTATTCTGTGAGCTCAGTTGATGTCCCCAGTGTGTTGCAAAGAGTTGACAAATTAAAACCGTCCAAAGAAAACATTGTCCTTCACACACGATTAACATTTAGAGTCTTTCCCATGCGGCTAACATTGTGTTGTTTGTTGTATCCCCACACGTAACCTTTACATATGATTCAGTCGGTGGCATTTATCTGTCATACAACATAATGGTGTCGCTCATGATACTGAGACAGAGTATTTGCTGAAGAGGAAGAGGGGGCACTACTGGTGGCCCACAGACTAATGACACACAGTGATGATGTAAAAATCCCTGGGCTAAAGTTATTGCCAACTTCTTTTCCTCGATTTTCATATTAACTGTTCCATTCAGGGTTCAAAACAACAAAACAATTTTTGTATCCTGACTATGTGGCACCTTTTTCTTTTAATTCCTGCTGAACTCTTTCATCCCACTTTCTGTTACCTTGGACAGTTGACCTGATGTGCATTGTTACATGCACCGTTACATATAACCAGTGACGTAACAACATGAATCATCAGGGCTTCTGTTATGGGTAGAATATGTGTACAGTGTTGTTGAAGGTTTGAGGCAGATCATTCTCCCTGATGACTTTAAACTTGGATGGCTTAAAGATGCACTACCTGCTTGTCTGTTGGTGTCATTACTTTGCCTGAAATATGACAGTATGTGTTTAAATGTATACATCTGGAGACGTTCACATGACGCCACTAAGTTGCAGGTCAGATCTGTGGAGAGCTGAGCCTGCTCTTTTATTTGAACAATACAACACCTGTAATTAGGGATGTCAAGTTTATTTGGTTCATCAGTCGATCAATCAATCGAAAAGCGTGTTATTTGGGTCATAATATAATCCTAATAACTAATTAAAGATTCATAAGTGCGAGAATTTAAGTAATTTCAGTTCACTCTCACTAAGTAAGTAAACCATAACCAAGTTTTTTTTTTTTAAATCTGGCTGTTTATATCACATTAGCTTAACTTAGAAAAAAATCAATTTAATTAGATTTGCTTGGTCATAGTGTCAGTAATCTTAAATTATTGTAAAAATATGCTAGCACAAGTGACACTAAAGTTTGACACCGTGACATCCTTTAATTGAATAAGTGTAATATGTACAAGTTTAAAGCCATGCTGTGGAACGTTCCAGGAAATGCATTAACATCTCCATAGCGACAATCAGGTCACTGCTGTTTTTATTGCATAAGCTAATGAGTGGTTTGGATGAGTACGCCACATTGTCTTTATGTTTGCTGTAATAATTGTTGTAATTATGTATTTTTATTCCTTTCCAGGCTGGGAGCGCATGAGGGCTGAAAATGACTCTCTGCCTCTGTAAATTAGGTTTAGTGCAGTTGTAAAATTGAAGCAATACTGTAAGGGATTGTAAATGCTGAAAAATGAAGCAGAGGAAATGGAGCAGTGTTTGGTTTGTGACATGAAAGACGCCAGGAGTAAAAGAGTCAAAGAAAGACTTGTAACTGTACTGTGACAACTGCAAGAAGGATCAGATTACAGTGTGGCTACAATTGGCCGTGCTTAACAAAGATAATGAAACTGAAATGAATGCCTTGCCTGGTGCAAAGGCTTGGGACAAAAGTGTATTGGATGTTCCTTGTGACATTCTGTTACTGAATTATTATAACAAATAAAATATAATACTTTCCATCTCCTCAATATTGTATTTGAGATAAGTGTGCATTTTAACAATATTTGTTTTTAGCTGCTCACCATCTGTATGAACTATTATTGATCATGTGAACACAACCTGTTCAAAAGTAGATTGCCTCAGTTTTAAGGTTAATATGTCCCAGCAATTGAAAATAATCAAAGAAATAGAGAAAATGTTGCATTGGTGTGACTGAAACAAAAGCATTAACTTTAAAATGTATTTGTGGGAAGAATTTGTTTATAGATAAATATAATTGTGCTTCATTGTAAACCCACATTTTGAGAACTTCAGCTCATTTAACAGATAAAAGAGTTTGTTTTGAATCTCATAACCTGATAATTTTACTAATTTACTACAGCCCTCGACCATTTGCCATATATCTACCACCTTCATGTTACAGCTGTCTTGTCAAGTAAAGCCTTCGGGCCAAAAAATCTGAAAAAAAAAAAAACCCAATTCATTTCATTGCATTATTCTTGTCTAAACCAATGAGGCTGAAATTGTTTGTGTCTCAATTAAAGTCCAATCTAAAGTATGAGATTGCACCTTTGTTCAATGCCAAGTGTCATTATCCCACGTGGCACCTACTGTATCGGTTCACATGAGGTCGCCCAGTAATGAGAACTAAACGGCTCAGATAAAAGACTGTAGTGTGCACTAATCAGCCAAAAGAACAAGGAAGCTCGGATTGATTGCGCTCAAGACAAGGTTGCAGTGGCATTTGGATTCTAAGTGTCTGACATGCTGCTTTCAATGTCACGTGTGCAAACAGGAATTTCGACTTTTGAGTCAGTAAATGTGTGTTAACTAAACTAACTAAATTCGTCAACACTTTTGAATCATATCATCCAGTGTCATTAAAATGGTCCAGCATTTGGTTGATTTGAGGCGCTAAAGGGGTGAGAAAAGAAGACCATCTGCAGCAGTTTAAAGATATTCCTACTTTCTCACCACAGTGTAGTTTATACACACACTTTCACAACTCTCAGAGGCCAGATTTTGCCATCCTGGTAAAGCTAGACAACTAAACAACTAAAGCTAGACAACTAAACAACTAGCATTACGTCGATACAGTTATGGTCTGGTGTTCATTTTGAAAACTCCTCCAAAATATTTTTTTTCTCTTAAAGTATGATCATCAGATTTTCATACTGTATATTATTTCGCTACCACACCAGCAGGACTGTTCAAAGTATGAACTGACTCAGAAATAGACTGCACAATTGCCATACTACTTCTAAACCACCTAACTAAACAAACTTACCTAAAAGGAGGACAAAAATGTGGAATAAATTGACTGCAAATTCAGTTAATATTTGAACTGTAGAGGACCTAGTGCATCACATGAGGGACGCGTGAGGTCTTAGTTTTCTTAGGCTCGTTCTCCAGACCAGGATCAGATCAGTGTCAGTATATTGGTCCACAGTGCCGAGGGTCTGTAATCATTTTAATTATTCTTCATTATTTTTCATAACAAATTAACAATCATAATTGAAGAACGACACAGAGGTAGTCTTTTAAAATTGAAAATGTGCACAACTCTCCATTTACATAATGTATGACAGCTAATTGCAGATATCCTCTGAGAAAATAAGTCTTTATCTCCATCACAGCTGTGTTTTGATATTCTGATACACTTCACAAACTTACATAATGACATTATTGGATTATGCCCATTTCCACATCTGACTGCACATCTTGTTTATTGTACAACACGCTCCATAAAGCAGTGGGGATTCTGCTGATAATACTGCCCCAGTGTGACAAATTATAAACAATTGAAGTTTTATCTTTTCCAAAAG
This sequence comes from Rhinogobius similis, assembly GCA_019453435.1. Classification (NCBI taxonomy): domain Eukaryota; kingdom Metazoa; phylum Chordata; class Actinopteri; order Gobiiformes; family Gobiidae; genus Rhinogobius; species Rhinogobius similis. Next base: position 18,511,186 of record CM033626.1, on the reverse strand, counting down.
GAGAAAAATTCACACAACTCGACGTACCTAATACCATCAATTTATAGATGATCCCAATAGGAACACGATTTAGAGTCTGCTTCAGGTCATTTCAATGCAAAGTCTGTTACGTTAGTGAAGTGAAATATCTAAAACATCACGTCCAAACTGTTAATCACCTCCTGACTTGAGTATAGGTCAGTGCTACGATTATTGAAGCGCTTTTCCCAAGAATTAAAGTGCTTTTAAATCCATCTTGCCCTCTCTCATTCGTTTCTGGGTATTATTACACTTTGTAGGAAGGAAAGTAAAAGAAGTCCAAATTTAAAGTCCAGCCGTTTGCACAATCTCAAAACAGATAAAGTTGATGTTATCAGTGAGACTGAACATTATGAAGCAAGAATGGATAAGAAGCCTGAGGGCAGCTTTCCATTTGATGTAGAGTTTTGGAGAATTGCATTTTGATATCAGCTCCACCAAGAGAGAGAGATGGTGTGTATAAAAAAGTGATTGAGAGGTAAAGGTCATAGACTGGGATTGACTGACGTTGACAGACAGGTGTGACAGCTTCTTTAGAAAATTCAGCCTCATGAACAACTCCTGATGACACATTACATATCCCTTTGGGTTTTGAAAATTTGAAACTCTTTTCTAATCTTTGTCTGGTGTTCAAAGTTCTAATCACGCTACTAACTCCATCCGATGCACAAGAATAGCTTCTCTGCATTACAATCAAAGGCTTTAAGACTATGCAGCGTATGCAGAATTAGGTCCTGTGCCCCAGCGGTACTGGATTTGTATGAATGTGCGTCTGTCTCTGTGGAGGCGAAGCGTGCGTCTTAATGCATGTGTAAAAAGTCAGTGGTGGGAGAAGTATTAAAGTGTTAAAATAGTCTGGATACAAATGTGTGCTGATTTTTGTTCAACATAAACAACTTAATAGATTTCCTGTTGCTGATGTGTTTTTATGTGTATAATTTTGTTATTATGAATTTATTATGCTACAAAATAACCCGTCAGCCATTTCAGGCGATGTCAAACAAAACAGAAAAGTACTTTTTACTTTTCAGTCCAGTTAAAAAAATAGGGAAGCAAATGTAGTGACGTAAAAATAAAAAGTATCCACTGTAAAATGACTAAAGTAAAGTACAGATACCGAAAACATTAAGTCAATACTTTTACTTTTGTACTTTATTACTTTCCACCACGTGTTTGTGTGTACTTCCTGTATTCAACCCTGTGTCACTTGTCTGTGTCAAATATTTGTGGGTTGTCCTTCTCCCTCTCAGGGGACTGTGGATGTAAACTAGCCTAAAGATGGCAACATTTCTACATGGTCCCTTTTAAATAAATACATAAACAAATAGGATTTTGAATGATAAGATATTTTCAAGTCAATTTAGTAACTTTATTTGCTATTCATTCTGTCCATACGCTGCACTGTACACAGTATTATAATACAGTTAAGTTACTTTAACTGCTATTTACATGCCATTCATTTTGTCCATATGATGCACTGTACACAACATGGTTATAAAACTTAATGTACATAAGAGTTGTTGTATTTTTCCCTCCTTCGCTCTAACTGCACTGCGGTTTAGGTGTATTTTGAATGTTATTTGACTTGTTTTTTTATTGCATGTTTCTATTGTACTGAAACATTGGAAGTGGGACAAATAATTGTTCTCTTATCTATCGTCTTCTCTTCCCTCTAGACTGCCCAGACAGTGCTGGTGGTGGTGGTGGTCTTCTGCATCTCCTGGCTGCCTCATCACGTGGTGCACCTCTGGGTGGAGTTCGGGACATTCCCCCTGAACCAGGCCTCTTTTGTGCTGCGCGTGGCCGCTCACTGTCTGGCTTACAGCAACTCTTCGGTCAACCCGGTCATCTACGCTTTCCTGTCCGAGAACTTCAGGAAAGCGTACAAGCAAGTGTTCAAATGCCAGATCGGTACGAGCGACTCCCCACTTAACGATATCAAGGAGATACGTAGCAAGCCGGAAACGCCGCCGTCCACTAACTGCACCAATGTTTGACTTGTGAAGGGGCAATTTAACATTCACAATCAGCTTGGTGGTGAAATTGTTATGACTCTCTATTGCTAATTGTGGCTGCTTGAATTTGAAATCAGTAGCACTTATTCCACATAAGCGCTGTTTGTTATACTTGGTCTTGGAGTGAGAATATCTTGACATTTTTTTCCTCTTTTCAAAAACATAATTAATAACAAAATACTTTCATCAAACACCTTTACTAGCTAATTATATGGTTAAAAAAAAAATCTGTAAATTAAGCTTTTCTCGAGAAATTCCTCAACACAATGGTCCCACAAGTAAAGAAAAAAAAGGTGGTTATCTGATTGTTTACCTGATTGTTTAATTTAGTCCACCACAGCTTATCATCCATGACATCAGTGATCATCCAGCGATCTCCTTTTTGAGTTTAATGGCCTGTGACACAGTGTGGTTCTATCAAGGGGTTACAATATTACTTTATGATTATAATTATTTCTTCAATGACAATGACAATGTTTGCACCTGTAAAATGACCATCATATTTGCTTGTAAATATCGTAAATGATATCTAGCTTCACTCTATATTTGAATGCCTTTTTTCCAGATTGTGTCGTGCTGTAAGACTGAGCCAGGCTTTTGGACACTTCTAATGCACCCTTTATAACCATGGAAACACTCAGCCAATGGGAGGGAAGAATTAACAATGTTGTATCTATGTGATGTGCCAAGCCGTCTCCACAGCAGCATTACCTCAAAATAATGTAAGATCAAGCTGTCTCTTCACAATGCGATGTTCAAAGATGATGCATTTTCATTGAGCAGTTAAGGACTGCAGTGACTCATCGGCTGCACCACTGGAGTGGCAGATGTTTTCAAACGTTTATGGAAAACGGACCAAGTTCAAAGTTGTGAACGGGATGATAAACTAAATACTGAACATTTAACATTGTCTTGGGTCAACAGCAGAAACAGCAGCAAGAAATAATGTGTTGACAGGGATAAATAGTGCTTGGCGGCACACGTCAATAACAAGAAATACCGTGCAGTGAAATTATTTTCTTCAATTGTAAAGTGAACCTAAGAAGTGAAATATGTCAGGCATTTACAGGTGGTGTTTCACAATCTGCTATTGCCTTTTTGTCAGAGGTGGGAAGTACATTTACTACTTACAAAATTGCACTTCTCTGACAATTTTTTTTCAGAAATTATATGTAACACACACACACACGCACGCACGCACACACACACACACACACACACACACATATATTTTGACTTAACCAAGTTAGGAAATCAACAATTACACACGTAAGATTAAAGCATATCCCAATCAATTTAATTTGACAAAGTTGATTATGAAGGAATTTGTGAGTCTCAAAGACAGTATACGATTTATGTAAAACATAAAGTGCCTTGCTTAAGGACACAATAACAGTATGCTATGATGAAACAGCTCCCAAAAGTCAAATCTACAGTATGTGTGTTTCTCTTCAATGATGAAACTATGAAACTACTGAAGAGGGAAACATATTGGTGAAGTAGACAGCTAGACGAGCTTTAACCAAACAGTGTATATATTGTATAATGAAAATAAAGTGGTATATTAGTCCATTTTTGCTGTCTATGCCAAACTCCAGTATGTAAAGAGCACATGAACAAAATGACTAGTCCAGTTTGCAGTTCAACATACGGTGCTCTCATCACTGACCACTTCTAAGTCTGCCTGTATTTATTGTAATGTGTGTAAATACTGTCTGTACAGTTTGCTTTCACTAAAAAATGTGTTTCAGTGCTATCGATGAAGTCAGTAAATCCACATAGTGACTTCTATGTGAAAAATGTGTGTATTGTGGAATGTGAAAATACATATATATTTGCCTGTGTCTATATGCTTTATTAAATCCCCAGTGGCTTTTTCTCATCATTTTGATGTTACTTTTCCTATTTTGGAACAAGATTCTTCTCATGTCAAAATTGGACCATGAATTCTATAAATAGTTTTTTTTTTACCACAAAATATCACCATCACTTCTGAGTGCTTTGTGGCCTGGTCAGAGAAAATAACAGTCCTATAGTTCCCACCAGTTGTGTTCCCTTTAGAATTGGGTTTAGGCGGATTACACAGAAGCAGACATTTCCTGGCATCCAATTACTCCAATGGATCCTAAGTGTGCTACGAAAACAGCTGTTCTGTGCTACCTTAAAAGCCTAGAAAGAACCACTCAGCACTTCAGCATAATTAAGTTATATAACCTTAAATAAGCTACTTTTCTGAGACATTATAGCATGATGTGTAGGACTACGTATTTACCCTTTAGCTCTTGTTGTCCACGTTAGTCTCCATTTTTTCCCCGTCAGTGTCAAAAAGTATAGATTATTAGAAGTCATTCATTTTGCAGTCAATTTCTGTTTTTCTTCTGCTCCATATTGTCGAATTGCATTCCTGATGTGACCAACCACGTCGTACTGTTACTGAACTGAACCTCGAGTTCGTGTCACCTCTGCTGCCAAGCTTTTTCTGCAAATAAACTCTTCAATGCTTATGCTAAAGTCTTATGTTAAAGTATTACATTCTGTTGATAACTTGTACTTGATGTTGCACCAGTTTTTCTGTAATGATATTTTTAGAGGGTGGTTTACGGGGAAGTGAACATTTCTTTCCTGCCAATTAAAATCTTACACTTTTTGTGAAACTGTGGCTGACCTTAAGGGACTTCATCAGAAATACAGAATGTGTGAACTCCACATGGTCCAGGAATAAAACCTGAGACTTTAGTGTGAGGTGAGTTGCCACATTCATGACCTCAGGTGTGGGAAAAGTGCTAATGATTCAGTGTGAATAAAAGTGAAAGTAAAAAGAAACATAAAGTACTCAAATAAGAGTGCAAAGTACTACAAAGTAGTTACAATGAAGTACTGTGCAACTGTTCGGATGTAAAATAAAGATTAATCAGACTGACAACATGAATGGGAAACTTGTGATGATTCCAAATGATACATATTTGAACCATAATTTAATTTGGGTCCATAATAAGACGCACAGGATGATCAGCAACAGCAAAAATACACAGAACTGCATCAGGGATTCACCAGCATCACCACGGCAGATGTACAGACATGAATCTGTACATCAGAGTTCTCATAAGAGCCTGAAAGAACAGGAGACTGGCACTGCGGGACCAGGACTTTTTCAGCAGCATTCTGAGACCATCATTATACTCTACTTTAAGCCTCTGTATATTTACACCACAGGGGTGCTGTATACAAAGGTGTACATTATGTTCTCAGCAGATTCATTTTGTCTAAACACGTGTACATTCTTTTTTTACCAGAGTGTAATGATTTAATTATAATTGAAGCCTCACCGTATGGGATTTGATTTGCTTGTTTCTCCACAAACCTCCACAAAACTGTACTGGTCGAGGATCTGCTACCTGCTCGTCTCCATGGAGATGTTCTTACTTTTACAGAAAATTCCAAAGAATTACATAAAACTCATCATATTTCCATTAAATCATGCAGGTGTGGTGCTAACATTGTGCACAGTGGTGCTTTAATATACACCGTGCCTCACAAATTTGATCTTAGTTTATATCATGTAATAACTACTTATACCCAAAAATAAAGTAAACAAAAATCCTCGTCCAGAGCGCTGTGGGATGTGAACGTTATCACCACTTCATTCAGTGTCACATCCTTCTGAGACACATCCAGCTTCCTATAAAAAGGACTTTCCCCTCCAAACAATATATGTAAAACCTGAGAACAGTCCACCTTTTGATCTTTTTCTTCAGCTCCAGATGTTGAACCCATCACATTTTCCTCCTGTTCTTCTTTCAGCTTCAGCTCTTCCATCAGAGCGATCATCTCCTGAGCTGTGGAACTCCGAGCTTCTTCCTCTCATCCGCTCCAATAAACGGATTTTCTCCACCAGTTGAGTGCTGTCAACTTGTTTTAGCTTCTTATTCAAAGCTCCCATCTTCACCTCTCACTTTGCTCCTCAGCATGGTCTTTAGTCCTGATGTGGACTTGGTTTGGTCCTGTCAGTCCTTGTTTTGGCCTTGATGGTTTAGATTTTGTTTTAGGCCTGGTTCCAGAGCAATTTTTATGTGGTGAATTGAGTGCGCCCTTTGTTCACTCGTCAAGGTTGTATTTGATTAAAATTGCACAAGGAAAAAAAAAAGCCTTCCATTTATTATAATCTATCATTAAATATGTCCTTAGGTCTTTTGGCACAACTTTCAATGAAATGTTAATGACAGCAATATAGATATTTTTTATTTGGTTCGCAGTTTCCATTTACTTAATGATTATGACAATGACACTATTTAATTGACGAGGAAATAACTGTTTTACTAATACTAACCATTTGATCTATTTTTTTATGGAATAAATTATTACTTTTATAGTTTGTATGATGTTAAGATCCCTATTTTATGCATTTGAAATTATATTTGGAGTTGAAATTCCATCAGTGTTTGAACATTGAACTTTTGAACATTAAACGTTTCAACACATTTTGGATGCTGTTCTGCAAGTGGAGTGTCAACTTCAGAAAGTCTCACAGAGTGGTGGAAAATGTTTAGATGGTCAATGGTACATGCGCTCACATCATTTCATCTCATCGTTCATTGCTGAAGAAATGTGCATAAGCTTATAAACAAACAAATTATCAATCATTAGAGTATCTGGAAATATTGGCCGTAATTTATCATTTTGACTTGACTGTCACGAGGCAGAATAGGCTGGAGAAAGCTGTGATATTGCATCAGAATCTGGAATAAGAATTCAAATAGAAGTCCACAACTACCCCTTGGCAAAAGTGCCTGCCAAGATGTGCATTTAATATATTCATTAAACTAGATCTAAATGTAATGTATTCTAACGTCAAGTATAAAGAATAGTACTGAATAAATGAATTCAGAAGTCTTGTCCTGTATTGAGTAAAGCAGCTTACGTCGTGGAGAGTGTGTAAAATGAGACAATGTCTCCGGAGTTAAACCCTTTCTTCTTCAAAAGTTAACACTATTAAGTCGCACTAAACCACTTACCTTTACATAAGCCCTTTCACTTCATACTGGCGACTCTTTGAAGCCCAACTTCAGTTCTCTGCTCTTAATATCAAGATGAATATAATAAGAAATATCACTCATATTTGTTTCTCTAAGCATTTTCTTCTTTCAGCTTGCGTTTATGTAAGTAACAGTAATATGAGCCAAAATGGATTAAGTTCGACCCATGTGAGACAAACTGAAAAAATATGGCCGCAACTTTAAAGCAGCAAAGGATTATACCTGTCGGAAGAGGGAGAGACAGACATTATGTTCACTGATTTGTTTTGGGTTTGATCTTGTTTTGGTTCTTTTGTGAGTCCGCTGACTGACTTTGGAACATTGGTGAGTGATGGGTCTCAGGGAAGTTTGTTGAATCACTTTTTGGGCCTGCTGAGATTCTAAATAATGCCAAGAGTCCACTCAACTGATTGCATTTGGAAACATGGATTAAAAACCTGAAGAACACACAAAACCTTTTTAGTTTTGAGTTGTAGTTGATTAATAGAGTATTTGAGGTGCAGTAGATAGGCGCAGGCTTTTAATTGTATTGCAAAGATGTACGACCTTCTCTTGTAAGGTTAGTTTTTCTCTCAGATTAATGAAAGGCCATTCATTATGCCACTATTATTTATGAAGGATTACGAAACTAAAAGAGTATTCAACCAAGAGATCTGGTAGATTTGAAGGTGCACTACTTTTCAGGTGGAAGATCTGCCGCTTTCTTTACTAATTAGAAACGTTATTGCTTTGCCTAGAAGGTTCCACATGGCATTGAGCTTGCCTGTCTCCACAAAAACAACATCAGTTCAAATGACAACCCTTGAAACATTTTCTACGATCAGCTCAAATGACAAGTCAGATCACAGTAAGAGCCTGTAGTTACATCAGTTTAATGCCATGGTGAAGAATTCAAAGTACCAGCATCTCCATAGAGACAAGCAGGTAGCAGACACATAAACACATGGTGAAAATTATACATTGGCAAAAATTAAGAGTTGTATTTCTCATAAAAACAGCAGTACTTTCTTCTCTGCTGCATCCTTTCTCTGGGCTGCGTTGAATAACATGACCAGTGCTAAAAACCCTCCAGAGCAGAGCCGATTATCACAGCGATGTATCTATTCCCAGAAAAACTCTCTGGGGAACATGGCGGGCTTCCTCTACTGGAGACTGCACATTGTCTCACCAGCAGCACTTAGGAAGATTTGGCCTGGACGTGTGTGCTGTGAAAGCCTGAAAGAGGAGAGCAGCCTAGTGCCAAAGACTATTAAGCATATCAGTGCATATTGTATGGTAGACATTGACACCATTACAACTGAAAATGGTGTAGTTCTGCTGACACAATGCAGGACTGGTTTGTGGTCCTTCCTCATCAGGTTGAAAGTGCAATTCCGCAGCCAGTTGACTGCGATCTCTCTGAGTGGAGACTGCCAACACCTCATTGAATGTTTGGAACCCTTTACAGTAAATGCGTCTCCCTCTCCATATAGGCGTGATCCAAAAGGTGGAACCTGTGTTTAAGTTACGTGAAAAATATGGTTATGCAGCATTCATTTTCCTTAAATTCAGTCACTGTAATATTTTTGGTGGCTGTTCGTTAGTGTTTAGTTGGTGTTTGTGTGAAGAGAGTCAGAGTACCATAGGAAATGATGGCAGCTCTGAAAGCCCTAGAAGCAAAAGTGTCAAAAATAGAGCATGGGACCAATTGGCCATCAAGGAATTGTGTGCAAATTTTCACTAAAAAAAGTAATATTTTTCTCCCCATTGTAATTTAGTCCGTTCCTAAAGGTGGTGCTATAGGGTTGAGTGTCATTGTGCACACATAAATGGATTCAGTGGCTTCAGGTTTATAAGTATAAGTGCTTTCAATTTCATGCCGATCGGAGTAATCATATGCGTGCAGGAGCTATTTAAGCAACAAGGTCTCCAAATCAAGACGACCTATTTGGTTTGTTTAGAGCCCAAAAAAACGACCAAACAAGGCGTAAGGACGTATGCTAAAACAGCGCCCCTGCAGGTCATGTCTAAATTACACTCATTATAAGCCAATGAGACGTGAAAACAGGACTTAAGACGAGTTTTGGAGATTCCAGGCTTACTCCATGTTGAATTTTAGCACAGATCCAGAGAAAACGTCTCTTCTGATAATGACATCCACTCATTCAGGTCACAAACAGCGAAATCAACAATCAATCAACAAACGCGGATGCGCCAAACTTCTGCGCGCATCCGCGACAGGAAGTGACATCACGGAGGGTCAAAATTTTTCTAAATGTATCTTTTTAAAATTATTGTTATCTTTTAACATAGTTTTTATGTCTATGGCTATAATCAAGGAATTTGATATTCAGGCTGATTTAATACTAAATATAAAACGTTATTTTATATGTAAATAATAATTAATATAATATATCATTTATAATAATACAAATGGTTTTACAGTAATACACGTTTAATGTTAAAAGATGCAAAAGCAAAATGTATTCTATTTTCAACCATTCAAAATATGAAAATCACCAATAATAAAATCAGACGATTTATAGATTCTTTTAAATTCCTGTCCCTATTTTTGTATAATGTTTTGCATTATTATCTGTACAAAATCCAACAAACGCCCCATAATAAACTTCATAATTTGCAAAGGAAATTACAAAAAACAACAACAACAATTATTATTATCAAAAACTTTCAGAGGGGTCAAATTAAAGCAAGTCGAGGGCCAAATCTGGCCCTTGTTCCACAAACGCCCAGGTCGGACTCAAGCTGTTGGACTGGTCAGGATCAGGAGTCAGGTCCAACTTCAGCAGAGGGAACAGACTTTGAGACAAAGGTGTCCTTGACATCACAGATGTCCCATACTGGGGCAAGATAAACTCTGGGAATAAAGGCTGATCAGGTCATTAACATATTTTCTGCATCTTGCCCTTAAATACATCATTGTGCAGTGTCCCTGTACAATTAGAAGCATATCATACCATATTTTGGATATAAGGCTGTAGGAAATACAGTGCAGAGGATAATCAGGACGCACACAGCACAAGGTTATCTAAATTAGGGTGAGTTGGTGAATAGTTATGATGTGCATGTCTTGCATCATTCACTGTGAGCGCAGCTGGAGCCTGTGAGGAGCTCCTGTCTCTTCATATCATCCAGTGGAGTGGGAGCAGTTTGTGTCCTCAGATTCATCACTGAAGCTGAGGAGGAGTGCATGGGCATGTAGAGAGGAGTTTGTAAACTAATACATTAGATATTTAAGGAGTGTCAAAATTCTGGTTCAGGGGCTAAATGTGGCCCTTAGAGCATTTTTTGTTGGCCCACAGGCATCCTGCTAAATCAGCCCAAATGACCAAAATGACTGTTTACTGCAGATTTCATCACATTCGGCTATCATAACTTAAATAGCAGGCATTTTGTTCTGTTTGGTCATATAGACCTAATCCTCTGTCATAAGCCATTCAATACTTGTGTGTCAGTTACATAAACTGACCAGCAGGTGACCATCAGCATGTCTAAAAATGTATTTGTTTTTATAACGTATATCTAGATCAATCTAGGGATAGGATAGGTAGGATTACACATGATTTTGCTGAAGAAAGTGAAAAAACAAAAGAAAAAATTGAAAAAAACAAACAAACTGACTTTTTTAGTTGCAGTTACCGATAATGTTTCATGTATTGTCTAAATTGTCTCAAAATATGGTTAAATAAAAAGTCCCACTTTCCTTCTGACTCTCCGTGATGTCACTTCCTGTTGCAGCTATGCGCAGAAGTTTGGCGCTAGCTCTTTGATTGTGGATTTCGCTGTTTGTGACCAGAATGAGTGGATGTCATCATCAGAAAAGACGTTTTCTCTGGATCTGTGCTAAAACTAAACATGGAGTAAGCCTGGAATCTCCAAAACTCGTCTTAAGTCCTGTTTTCACGTCTTTTTGGCTTATAATGAGTGTAATTTTGACATGGCCTGCAGGGGCGCTGTTTTAGCATACATCCATACCCCTTGTTTGGTCGTTTTTTGGGCTCTAAACAAGCGACCAAATAGGTCGTTCTTGATGTGAGGACAGTCTCTATTTAAGTGATTTTGTGAGCACTCTTTGCGACTCTGGTGGCCAACGGTGATAATCGCACTATATCACTGAGACCCTTTTTTCGTGGCGTCGTGCACTGGTTACGTGCCCCAAGTTTCGTGAAAATCTGACAATGTAGATTTCACATCATCGGTAGGGGGCGCTAGCGAGTACTTGCTATGTTTACATTCAGGCCATGATTATGCTCTAGTGACTGGATTTACAGCTCTCTCGGTCCAAGCGTGTGGACGTGACATGTGTTCGAAAACCAGGAAACAAGGCGTTTTTATATAAGTGCTATCTATGGCTGAGGCTATACCTTTACCATGACAGAAGTTATACAATCATTATCATCACTGATTATGACACATAAGAGACATTGGTAAGTTACAAGGTCAACACTTTGAGGCAGTGATGCAACTTTAGCGTCTGTAATTAAGATTCACTTCAGTATCATGTTGAAATCTCATCGCAAACATGGGTACAAAAGTTATACTACAGAGGTACAAACAGTAGCAGAAGCAGAAATAACACTATACTTTAAGCACTAGTGGTAGTGCTTAAATCTTATGACCTCCTCACAACACATTTAGAGTCTTATTTCAGGACAAACCTCGGTCAGTCTCCACAGGGTACTTTATTAGCCATACTTACAGACACGCCACACTTAATTTGACTGTTGATGTTCCACAAAGTGCCTGATCAGTATTCACTGTGGATGGTGCCCTCACAGCTTTGCAATGTCCCCAGTGATAACGGCTCCCTCCTCTGCACCGCTGCTTAGAAGTCAGTTATCCTTAATAACACTGATCGAGACACCTTGCAACAATAACAGGAATACTAATGTGTTTTTGACAAATAGAGACCCGCAACGGGCCTCTGTCTTTTCAAGTTAGAGCTTTGTTTAGATATTGAAGAGGGACAACAATTTAAGTGATACTAACACATGGTTTAGTACAGACTTTCTCCTTTCAAAGAGTTCTGAAGTTGTCCATTGTTATCAAAAGTAAAGATTAAGGATAATCCTAAAACGCAACAATAGTCAATGCTATATACCTATATTATTTGTTCATTGCGTCAAGACATGAAAATGAACATACATGAGACAGAGACATGTGAACATCCAGGACTGTGGCCCACATTTGCTGTCACAAACACACTCTCACTCATAAACCACTGAAAGCAAGATGGGTAAAGTGTCTTGCCCAAGGACACAATAGTTTTCACCTTTAGGTGGATGAGTACTGTAACTACTGAGACACTGCAGGGCCAGAAGCTCGCTGGAACTTGCCGCACAAATGTTCATGCCTAATTTACTGTATTTAAAGAAAGATGAACGTTCAATGAGGAAGTCACATTTGGAAGACTCCATTTCACCATAGATACTTTTGCTTCATGACATTTGATAGAAAACTAAACAAAAAATTGGCTTGCCCAGGAGCCTCTCTTCTAAGTGTCTTTGAGATCAGTTGTGGTAGTGGGTGTAGACCATGGATGTATTAAAAGAACTGGATAAGGTACGCCCCCTCTGTCTGTGGTCCCAGATTGATTTGTGGCCGTGCGAGGTACTGCAGCCTCTTGGAACCAGCCTTTTTCTAAAATGTCACATTATAATTGCAGACAGTACTGAATTATTATCTGTATTTAAATAAAATAGAAGGAAATGTTCTTTTCTACCGTTTCTAAAATCACCGAAATTACCGTTTTTATATGAAGTGGGGGATTGTGGTCACGTGGCGCCCTAAAACAAAGATGGCAGCCATCGTTTCAGGAAGTAAAACAAAGATGGCAGCCTTCAAATCAGGAAGTAAAACAAAGATGTCAGCCTTCGTATCAGGAAGTAAATGCGGAAGTAAGAAACTTTTTTGGGGTCATGCGCCAATGAGCTCACTCCATAGGGATAAACAGGACGGCCATCTTGGATTCATCTTCCAGGTTTTATTATAGTTCTATGGTGTAGACTGGCTGCACATAACAACAGCTTTATTATGTTATAGGGTAAATGCTGCCCCATAAATTACATTTGTTAAATATAGACAGAAAAAACAACTGTACTTTTTTAGCAATATTTTTATCCATCTGAACGAATGTGAAATAATGTCATTATCATTATATGTATTATTATTCAGCCTGCAACTATGGGCTGTGGGCGGGTTACAGCCTGTAGGGATAGCCTTCAACAAGATTAAATCCTAAAAATGATGGATTGGATAGAAGTCTTTAGGTTTATTATGACATGCTGCAAATAATAAAAACAGATTTAATGTTATAAAATGTCTCGGCTTACAAGCTCTGACCTTGCCTTGCCTGAGGTCTGCGAGATATTTCAGGAGTTTGACTATTTATATATAAAATCGAAAAATAAACTTTCCAGAATCATCACTGAAAAATAAATAAATAAATACGGGTTCATTTTTCAGCTTGTGACATTTTTAAATTAAAACTTTGCGATACTGAAACTGACTCAGGAACTAAAATTTAGATAAGTGTTAGTCATTTGAGCAGAGAATAATTTATCTTAATTAAGTACAACCCAAAGGATTTCTCCTCAGACAAAGCTTCCGTAGAAATATCTGCGAGAAAATGAGCTCCGTGAGTGGCATGAAAACTTCCCTCAATTAGAAAAACAAAAGTAATGGCGAACCCTGGCGCCACCTGCTGGTCAGTGTAATTGACAGTAATATGTTTATTATGTAAACAAAATGTTAATTAGTGTGATACTGTACTATGAGCTTGTGGTTTAAAATTTAAGTCAGAATAATATAGTCAGATTGCAGAATTATTGACCTGGTTATTACTGGGGAGAAGTTTGACATCTTCTCTGTCAGTATAAAAAAAAGCAAGCAAAGTGAAAATATTTGTTCACAATAGTTTGGAATCTGAAATTATAACATGTCTAGAATATCAATTGCAGTTTTACTTTAAAATTAGTTTTTACATGTATTGTTTAGTCTTTTCTACACTCTGGGTCACTTTAAATGACCCAGAAAAACACACGCATATAAAAATCAAAGCAGGTAAATTGACTCAGTGCGTTTTATTATTGTTCTACAGTAGTGACCTCTACAGAGATCAAGGGCCCAGTTAAGTGCCACACCTTATCCCTTTTTGAAGTTGTACAAACATGCGATCAATTAAAAGTATAACTACCAGCGTCATTATTATTTAAAGATTTCCAGCAATTCAAGTTACAGTAACAGTCATTCCAGCATTGGATTAAGAGAAATCTTAATTACATAAAACTATAAAGAAGAATAAAGACTAAAAGTTGATTAGGTGAACAATTAGACAGTGAATGTAAATGAGACAATTACAACATTGAAAAACATGGATAATACCAAAATAATGATGTAAGACAAAAATACTGCTAATTGTACAAACAGTAAAACATGATTTAGCAAAGACAGAAAGACAAGTGCCAATGAGAATGACACATATAAAATAAACATCAGTGCTGTAGGATTTAAGAAGTCAATCAAAGGTTTCTGTAGTGAAATGTTTTTTTTTAAACTCAGTTCAGATCAGGAATTCAGTATCTTCCCATAACCTTTGATATGTTCATCATCAAGTAGTTTCAGCCCAAATCTTTTGCTAAATTACACTGCAAGCTGCCAAAATCCAGAAAAAAACAGTAAAAAAACAATCTTTGCTCTACAATAAAATGTTCTGATTAAACAATGCCCCAAATAATAATAATAAAATGTGTAATGGTGACGTGCATTGAAGACGAACCCTTTTGAAGGTTTGGAGTAGTCCTGTGGTTTGTTCTTGTGGCATAATATGTATAAGTGAAAAGTTCTCACATTAAAGAAATGTTCAAGAAAAAGAAACAGTACATATAAAATGAATATAGACATTTAACAGCATGGTTTGCTATTACTGGTGTTAAGACACTTATCAAACCTAAGAAATGTATTCATATTAGCTGCAAATGACAAAGAGAAAATAGTACCATAGCACATTAGCCGACCTCTAAGTGGTTCAATATTTTTCAAGTTTCCTAGCTAGATATACAAGTATATTATTGAGTTGAGTTGACTGGTTTAAATGGAGTAATTCCTCCTAATGATATGCATTTAGTGTCATTTTACAGCATGAGAATGGTGTCATAACTGTAACAGTAAATATTTCCAGCAGACGCCTCAGACTATGCTCTGAAACTCCAGCTCCTCTGAAAGGGCTGCAAGGATTTTTTGAAGTTGAAGAGCATAAAATGTGGTTTAAGGCGCGGAGCTTTCTCAGGTATAACAGCAGCTTTGCTTTCCTGGGTGGGAAATCGATTTTGGTAGATCTCCGGATAAGACTTCTGGAACTGTCAGAAGAGAAAATGCATTTGAATTACACAAGATCTTTTTGGGAAGACGTCATTTTAAGGTGAAGAGCTTTTGAGCCAGGATTTAACTCAGTGAACTCAGCTGTGAACATTCATATTAACTCTCTGTAAAGGTGATTACACTGTGAGAAAGTCAGCGGTAGAAATGACTTTTGCAACACATTTTTTGAATTGCTAGCTGAGTTAAAAGATATATAAAGTATCTACAAAAACATACGATTTATTAAGTTTTTATTTCAAAAGCTATTGTGTAAATGTATGCTACTCCATCAGCACCTTCACTGCTTTGTAGAATTGCCTTATTTTGAGGTTTATGTAACTTTTCTTTATGTGAATGCTATACCTGTTTGAGTCTCTTCCTCTTGTCCCGCATCGGCAGCTCCTTGTCTGCGATGAGCCCCTCCAGCAGCTCTTGCAGGGGGGTCTGCGTGCCAATCACCTTCGGCTCTTCGGCCTCCACTCTTCTGATCTGTTTACAAAATGCTGGAGAGGCACTGAAATCTGAGTCAGTGCCAGCGTATTTGATCTGCAAAAAGACAAGGGCATGGATTGCTTTAATACTTGCTCTGAAGGCTGGTGCAGCTGTAAAATGTAATGCACGGCGATGAAACCACTCCTCCTGAGTGTTGCATTGATCACATGCAGTTGCAAGTTACTACAGAAGATGGACAGCATCCTGTGAGCAACCATAGAAAGGAGCTTGAGAAAGGTTTTGATGCTTGTGTGGCCTTTGCAATGCCACAGAAAATAAGTATTATCAAGACTGAGCAGTCAGAGCGAACTTGAATTAGAGGTAAATGTTAGTAACAGCTGTAGCCAGGGAGCCACTCATAACTCACAATAGCAAAGAATCTATGAAAACTGCAGATTCTTTTGGTGAGTGAAGATGATGTATGAAGTCTGTACCTTAAAATGTCACAGTAAAGATCAATTTTATGAATAAAGAAAATCAATGATGGCCTCATTTGTAACATATCAATACAGTCTGTTCTGCCCTTTCTGATGTCTGGTGGACAACAAAAGTCAACCCTGTACACAGTCACCACTAGTCCTTACAGCACACGGGGTAACAAATAAGAAAAAGGTCCAGTTTTATCAGTCAGCCGGGCAAGAGAGATTTTCCATTTCAGCGCCCAACTGCAGCTAACAGGCTCAACAAAAAACATGCAGTGTGGGAAATGCATTTTAGATGGCCTTAAGAGGTATTCACCAGAACAACTGATATACAAATGATAAATTCTGTTCAATATGTGCAGCCTCTCTGATTTACCAACTTTAATATTTACAAAAGGAACTATTAAAATTCAACAGACAGCAAAAATATATCAATCCATCGAAATTTGGTAAATCTTTACACATTACTAATTGATGTTGATATTATTGGCATTAAATTATTACAACTGAACAAAGGCCCAAAGTCACTGGGATAGAATGCTTTTACCTGCGACTCCTGACGGAACAAGAGGTAGAAAATGAATGAATGAAAATGGCAAGGCACTGGCAAGCTGTCTTTCTCTGTTGCTTAAGTTCAAGGCAAACACTGACAAAATATTGACAAAAATGACCTCTAATACGTTTCATAATTATCCTGCCTCTGCCGGTGCCGTGATACTCAACACAAAACATAATTATTTTGCGTGTGTGTGTGTACGTGGTGGTTATTTCAACAACCTGCACTCTGCGTAGGTGCGACAGGTGCTCCTCAACCTGGGAGCGCAGTTTTGGTGGCACTTGAAAAATGGTGTTGTAGCGCTCCATCATGAAGGTCACCAGTTTAGTGGACAGCAGTTCATCCAAGTCCATGTCGTCCACAGATCCCAGAACACACTGTGAGAACATCTGCACCATCTGTAAACACAAGCAAACAACAAACGAGCACCGGGCTTTTATGATCCACATTAAACTAATAGGTAAATTGCTGTTACTGAACACCAAGGTGAGTAAATAAACAGAAAACCGTAACGCTGTTTGCAAATGTACAGCACATTCTCACTCAAGTGGAGGCTGCTTTGATTAAATTTTACAGTAATGGCTAAAGGAATATTGATGTTATTGTCTCTAAAAAGGTACTTTAAACTTTGTATTAGCTGTAAAACTGACTTCATTTGTATTTAAAGTCAAGGGTGTAATCATTTTAATAGGCCACATATTACTGTTTTTGTTAAATAGACTGGAGAAGAAAGTAATTGGAATATGAAGACTAATGCTTAGACATTCTATTACTTTAAACCAAAGCCCAAAGCTGTGTTAAGACATTGAAAGTGAAAAGGCAATGAATTAAAGCAATGCATTCAAGGCATTCAGCTGAGGTGACTCATTATTGTTAGTTACAAAAAGCACTTTCAAGCCAGATCCATTAACTTTGAGTTTTGTACTGTATATTTGTACAATGACAATAAAACCATTTAAATGTTTACCTTAACAAAGCCATCTCTGTATTATAGTAATATTTTTAAATAAAACAATATCATTTTCAACTCAGACTTAGTTTCTTAATTTGTTTCTGTTCTACTCTTGATAAAGCTCATGACCGTTCATAGTATTTAGACACAAATTAGTGTCCAGTTGGTAAATACTAGTTTTAGTATAACTGCTGAATTATGTTTTTTGACAACACTACCTGACATTAATAGACATAATAAATGTAGTTAAGTGGAAAAGCATAATAGTTTTTATGCAGCAGTCTTGTTTCTTATTTAACCCTTATTATTTTAGTATGGCAGTGCAGAGCTGTTTTGAGACAGTGACTCAAGAAGTATAATGCACTATACCTTCACTCAAGCATTTATTTTTGTTATTGTTGTAATTTTATATATAATTTTTTATTTTTTTTACTTTGCCGTTATTGAATGTTAACGTTCAGAGGCAAACTTTGCACAGCGTCCAAGACAAATTTCCCTCAGGAGGAGATTATTCTATTCTATTCCAGGTGGTGTGTGTACCAGAGTGCGAGTGGGAATAGTGTCATTTAGTGGAGGCAGCTGCTGATTCTGGGAAACGCGTGCCATGAGCCGCAGTAAGAGCTGGAGTCGTCTGCGGTTCGGAGGAGGCAGTAACAGACAGCTGATCTGAAGAGCCTCTGTGGCAATCTCCTGATCAGACAACAGACCTGCAAGACAATCATGGGTTTGGGAGGTGAATATACATTAATCAGGCACACGATTTTTTTATAGGAAGAGTGAAATGTCTTCATCTTAGCACCTTGGTTTAAGTATGTTCATCCAATAAAAACATGTGTAGGGAATAAAAATTGACAATGTAAGAATGTAATAGTTTAACAGGGGCTGAGATTAGATTGCGATGGCATTATGGCAGTCCACATGGGTCTGTCCCAAGTGGTCTGAAACAGATAAGATACAGCAGATATCACTGACACATTTAAACAAAGTCTGAGCGGTTTCAGGCTTTAACTCCTCCATTAGGGCAGGGCTAAACTCGCTCAGAGTAGTATACATTCTAGTGTCTCAGACCATTGCTTTTAGATTGAAAATTACTTCAGCGCGCTCAACAAACAGCGTCCATATGACTTTATTTGAAACTTTTTCTACCATGGACCACTCCTGGACAAATGAGGGATTATACAGACCAACGTTTAAAGGTAGTTTTGAATGAAATGAGAATACATATTCATTGTAGCTTAGTTTTCCCTACAGCAAAAGATGACTGCGTAAACCCTCAGGTAGGTTCCATAGCAAGGGAAAATTGAATTCTGTCAACTGGACAAAAGTTTTAAGAGTGAAGTTGTTTCGCCACTCATCCATGTAGCTTGTTAGATGAAAGCTGTTAGATGAACTGAAGCGCAACTTAAACTCTTAATACGTTTGTCCAGTTGACAGAATTCCATTTTCTTTTGCTCTAGACAATAAGGTTGAATATACAGAAAAACAGCACTCACTCAAAATGTTGACAAAGACTTCATACAGATGAAATGTCAGCAAGGGCTGTTTAAGCCTTTGAAAATACTCTGCTACAGTTTTTAGAACATCCCTTTCAAAACCCGAGTACACAGGCTGCTTGGAGTCATTGCCATTGGGCCCTAGAAATGAATCAAACGTTAGCGTCGTACTTGCAGTGAAAGTGCATCTCAAGTAAAGATATATACATCCAAAACTACCATTTGTCTGCAAAATTATACTTACAATTGGCAAGACATTTCATTGCTGACACAACCCAATATGGCATATCCTCTGCAAATATAAACAGACACAGGTTAGTCTAGAAATAATAAAAGCACAGAACTGTAATTCAGATGGGAAAACAACATTACCAGCTTTGTTCTCCAACACAACTATGCCTGTCTTGTTGACCTTGGTCACATTGTACTCTATATGTTTCCCATTCACATGCACTGGGTTCAGAACACCTTCCAGTGTCTTCAGTCCCAGGACCCTCTGCAAACTAAAACAGCAATAGTATTTTGAAGATATTAATTCTTTCCAAATCGCTTTCAATTAAACAAGAAGACAAACTTTACATACTGTGCGACTGTCATAGTTTTCCAGATGTGGTCCACTTGCTTTGGAGTTACCTCTTTTCTCCTTATAAGCTTGCACTCATGAACATCTCCTATTGCAACACTGTGTCTCTTATTCCATAAATCAGAGGTCTGAACCAGAGAAATATACATTATATTCAGACAAAAACAAAAACATTGATCAGAAGTGAAATGTATTTTCATCTCTCTGTCTGCCTTCACAAAATGTATGAAAGCAGACAGCTGGAACGAGAGGAAATAATCTCACCAAGACAGCGGGCTTTGACAGGACAGTATTTTTCTGTGGAGGCAATTCTTCATAATCATCCCAGCGAATGAGTCTGGGCAGGTCATTGCAGTCTCGCAACAGGGATCTTGTAGGGATGGATTTCAGGGGAGACATGGTGGGGAACCTAACAGACAGTAGATTCAACATGAAAATCACCCAAATTTGACAAAATATTTCAAATAGTGATGTTTGGATTGATGTGAGTGACATGTTGTTAGGGATGTATTGGGCAAGTGAGGTACAAGTTTTAGTCAGGTGTGATTTGATGTTAACTACCATAAAGAGCATAACATTTTTTAACAGGAAATTTTGACAAGATTTGAGATGTTTGTTTTCAGCAACCAAAAACTTCACTTAAAAAAAATATAATGGTTGGTTTGGCAATATTTTAATAATAATAGTCCAACAATATCTTAACAAAGCATCAAGAATGTGCAAAAATGTGCTTGTAAATGTTTTGGTTGAGGCTCAAGTATCGCACAAAATGTATGTGGACCATAAAATGAACCACAGAGGGCAGAAATATCACTTTTTTTCCTTGGTAGATTACACTGGGCATTTCTGTAGCTTTTTAAGGTCACTTTTAATTGTTTTAATTAAAGCTGGTATGCTCAATATTCTAATTTTGCCCATTTCCCAAACAACAATTGCAATATTACAATATTATCTGTTTTCCAATATATCTCCCACTTCTATATAGTCAATAGAGTTATTACCAATATGGATAGAATGCGTAATGGTTCAAAATAGAAAATAATCAGCCCATCTTGATACATGTCTCTATAAAGTGTACTTTTACACTTAGGCCTTCATCGCACTCATACCTGTACAAATGACTGCTGTCCTCAAAGTCCTCTGTGCCATGTCGTCCCTTAATATCTTCTATAACATGAGCCTTTAAGAACTTCTTCAGTAACTGCAGCGTCTGGTAGCGAGTCACTTCTGGTCCAAAATTGTAATTGCGGCGCAGAAGGTCATGCAAGTAATCGACAGCCTCAGATCCCGTGAAACTGCAATCATAGCAGCGGAAGTGTGCCCAGTGCCTTCTCAGCGGCATGCCACTACGGAAGAGCTTAATGGTCTCATTCCACTGCAAGAAAGAGAGACAAAAATGATTGGGTTATGCATGATCAACCTTCATCTTTTACTTTGCCATAACGTATTAATTCTCTCTACAGTTAGTCACCGGAGAATGGTTAAGAGACATTTGTGTGCCTGCGAGTTAATGTTTAGAGGTACTGTGCCAGGCACTAAAATGTGATCAAATCTAACACATTTTTTAAAATGAATGGAGACAGCAAGGTGAAGCTAAAGTAAGTATAAATAAATAAGACAAGGCAGCCTGCCATAAAACCCATTCTATTTCACTGTAATTTCAGTGTAATGGGCTTGTAGACAACTGTGATTTTACATTTAAATGTCCCAGTGGCTGTTTCGCTTTTTATGTCTTCAACATAAATACAATGTCATGATTTTCTGTAAATTCACAATGTTCTCAAAACAACATACAGAGAAACCAGACGTGACCTTTATTTAAATTCAGTGAGTTTGATTATTATTGTGTTGCTCGCTCATAAAAGTAGAGGCCTTTTAGGAATCACGATTCAACATTTAAACGCTAAACGGATAGTGACCCTAAAACCCATGTTATTAAAAACTACAACTACGATTAACCTTTGCTAATGATGTAAGACGAGCATCAGCCGATCAAATCCACAGCTGATCTCCTCTTTCTCGTGTTCCTGTAATAAACATTCCGCTACATGTTGGTGAATGGCTAATAACAAACTCACCAGCTTCGTGGCTCTGTACGGACCCGGGCCGATCACTTTACCCTCCATCGCGAGGCTAAATGCTCTACTTCTTATTTCAGGAATACATCAAAGCTACAGAGTTCTAACAATCCCGAGCTTTGGCACAGAGCAGAAAAGTGTACACAAGAAAACGTTTCCAGCCAACTTTGAATTTCCTGCGTCACTCCGTTTGGACGACGTGATTAGACGGGAGGGTGGACACGTGACTCCCCAGGGACGCCGCGTTACGGAAGAGATAAAAGCTGTCACCATAGAAACGCTTGAACGACTGACTGGAGTGCCACAAACAACATCAGACAGGCAGCTCATATCTCATGCATTAACACATTCTGTACAGTTTTTTTTTCTGGAGTAGTGAAAATAAAAGCGCATAGTTCCATTAAGCCAACGTGTTCTTTCGAGGAAACATCTACGAAAGTGCCTGCACACAATGGTTTTCTAGGTAGCGAGTTTTTCAAACCTGGAATCCACTGACAAGATGTTACACTTCAGTCTGGAGGGAAAAAAAAAAAAAAAAAAACGACTAGGGAGAGGATCATGGTACTTTTCAGCAAATATAGGTCGACAAGACAAGTCTACAAAAAAGTTTAGACCATAATCACTCCATTGGTAGATTGCAGTACATGCATGCCTTAGCAATCATTATAGGCGATTGTGTTATACTTTTAAGATAAGAGTCAAGAGGGCCTGCTGGGTGTATGTTGGTTTAGAAAAAGTTTGCTTACTTTAGTTTGCACCCACTTTTAGTCGCCTACTGTCCTCCAGTGGTACATGTGCTCTCACTGGAGTGGTATCTGGATTCCCCCCGCAGTTCTCACAGGCCTCGTTGCTTAATTTGGGTTAGTCCAGGTTTAGAACACATAGACTATTAGGAATCTTATTTTGGATCTGGTGTAGTTTAGATCTCATGTCCGGTTATAGACTTGATGTTGAACCACTGGCCCAGATTGACCAACCTTTTTCTCTCAATGATCCCATGCATGTTTTTGATCCCATCCATACTACAAGTCCTTTAAGACAAATATTATTGTTTTTATAGATTTCATAGAACACTAAACATGATAAAATATTGTATAAAAGCAATTTATACAAATTTGTACCTGAGGACCCACAAAGGTTTGGGCACCCAAGGATCCAATATACCTCAATGGACTAAAAGAAGGGGGATGCACAAATACTGTATGTGACATTTGAGTTTTGAGCACAAGTTAGGCCACAGGACTGGTGTTTCATGGGGTTATCCATTCCCCACAGCAGACTGTGTGTGCTTGTGTTGGGAACTTAGTGGCATTCTCTGGAAAAAAACAAACAAAAACAAAGTGTGTGCTAGTGAATGGGGGTTGCACATTTGTAATGTAGAACAAACTTGTTTATAAGGGCTCTTGAGGTGTAACAGAGTGAAAGAGAGTCATTTAGACTTTGATCATGAGCACTGTGTGTTCAGCCAATATTCAAGCTGTTGTAAACAGGCCTAATAATCGCAGGGCTTGTCATGCAGAATTTCAATGTTTATAAAAGCATTTCAAGCCATTTTCAAGTTTAGCTCTCGGGGTGAAGTCAAGGCAAGTGAATATAGAAACGGATGATTTTATGAGAAAGTTTAAATATGTAGATGTTTGCGGATTAGTTCTTTATATTATAGGAGCAATCATTTAATGCAGTACATTCTACATGTACTTTATTTTCCCATGATTAAAGGCCGTCATCATTCATGCCTCTTTATATCACTCCGCTTGGCTTTGAAATGTTTTAACCATTTTAATGTCTTCTTATGGCTTATGGCAATCAGAGAGACAGCCTGGGACAGGCCTTCGTATGGGACATGTGTCTGCTCATATGCCGTCACTTGTCTTTATGAATTTGAGATCAGGCTTTACTCCTGTTTACACGCTGTGCAACACTGACCTCTGCTGGACATTACATTTAGGGCGCTCTAAATACAGCTCACTGGAATAGCTCATAATAGGGCCAGACACATATGGAAGATATTATAAGCCTATAAGACCTAGAAGTAATACAGTAATTAAAGTACATTTTAGTGTTATTATAAACATTGAATTTTAAGGCCATAGTGCCCCCTTGCGTTCATGATGGCCCTAACATAGAAAAGAAACGCTTTTGGGGCCAAACAAGCACCAATGCTGCTGACTTTGTCTCAATAAACCAAGTGAACCCAAAACACAGTTGTTATATGGCCTAAGAAGGTACTAAAAAGCCAAAAGAAGAGTTAGCGCCAGCACACAGGAACTCTCTGACAGAAGAGCACGTGTGACAGGTGAGTGCGTGGTTTATTTGTGCTTAGCTGTTAGCTGTTGTTACCCCATTGTTGTACATGTATATGTTTTCTTCTAGTCAGACAACGTTTTGTGAGTGATATGTATCTCACTTAACACATCTCACTCACAAAAAAGTTGCATGACCTGAAGAAAACACACAACTGAAAACAAGATGAACGTTACCAAAACATTGTTGTACATGTGGACCTATCCATGGATTGTCGTGCTGTTGTTGTTTTCATGCTTTCTGATGATTCCTTTAGACGGAGAAAAATACGATGGCAATGAAAAGTTTAGGCCTAAATTGCAGCGGAATCCAAAGTAATGTAATGTACACAATCTACCACTTGATGGCAGTGTTGTCTTTTTTATTTGATAAGAAATGCACGACCCCCGCCCCTGACAGTGGGCTTTCATTATTAATAGACTCATCATAATTTGTTACTAGTTATTTTTTGTGTTTGCCTCTTTAATGATCACTTTGTGTGCTAATTTTGGAACTAGAACGTTACTCGGGCTTTACAAAACTAACAAATGGATCAGGAAACCTCACAGGCATTCTCTTTATTATGCACACACAATCACTCTCTGAAAAGTTAACACTGTCTAAATCTCTGTGAAGTTCTTATTTAGTCATTTCCTCTTGGCTTCTTTCTGAAGAATAGTTTTTGTTTTTGTGAGATTAAAATTCAATGAGGAAAAACTCAATAGAGCGTAATGCAAACACTGAAATGGCTCTGCTGCATAGACAGCCGGGAGCTGTTGAACACAAAGTGTATTTCATTATTTATAACAAGGCCATGCACTTGAAGCACACAAAAGTTTTTTCAGCCTCTAGAGGAGTTGCATGCTTCAGTTCACATTAAACTAGCAAACACTTTTCAGCACATTGTATTAAAACATCATCCCAGGGCTCTCTTTGATGACATCATCACTGCTGTCACTTTATTCTCCACAGACCCCTGAAGGTAAGAGGGGTGTCACGGACTGGTGCACAGACATTTGTGGGTATGTGGCGACACTGCTGTATCCGCCATCACTGGTCCCTGTAGTGTTGCTCTGTAGCAGCAGATTATACCTGATCACTTCATCTGAATTTTATTCACCTTCATTTTCTTTTATCTCCGTGCCATGCCACACTGGCTAAGAAACCGTGCACAAAAGTTTGCGCGCTGGGACTGTCTGCAGTCTGCTTTTAAGACCTTTCAGGCTCAAGTCAACACCATTGTTGCTTTAGAGAAAAATATGCTACATCTGCTACATACAATAAAAGATATGTGTTCAGTCAGAAACAAGTCTCCCCTGTACAGTATGTTGTAATGCAGTCTATGCAGCATTAAAACATGAAATGGGGGTGAAGAGTGGGACAGGCATTCAGAAAATCCTACGACCCTTTGCCCCTAGCCATATCAGTCACGGCATCTTCAAGTTTTCTTATTTATTATTATTTTGAAGAAGGCATATTATATGTTTTATATGTATGGTATTTAGTATTAAGCTACAACTTGATCACCATTGTACTTTTTGTTCAGTATAAACCACACTATTGATCTTAAATGTTTGATAATAGAAATGGGTCCATTGACTTCCTGTTCAAAACTGCAGCACTGCGAGACCCCGCCTCTTCATTGTGACATTTCATCGCAGCAAATCGCTATGGGTTTTTCTATCCTTACATATTTATTTACATTTGATAAATGATCATAACACAAGTAAGTATAGATAGCTGGAGATAGAGGGTAGGTGACATTTTCTGAGCTCTCATGCCTCAATGCATGGCAGTGTAAGAGTACTCAAACATGCATGAAACAATCAAAATCAACTCTTAAGAGAATGATAAGTGAACACGGTTTAAAGCTCATGAAACATGTCTCCTTTAAGGGATTGATTGTGCCAATGCTGTTGCATTTAAACTATAAGTTTAGCATTTTATGTGCAAAAGCAGACCCATTTGTGAGTTGTTGCACTAAAGCGTAAAGTCAGTGTCAGTGCTGCTTGTGAACACTTTTGACCTTGCTGCGGACTCCAGACACACTCTGAAACATGGTTTTTCAGACGTGGCAAAGGGCCAACATAAATAACCTGTCCTCAGAGTGTCGGCAGAACCGCAAGAAACCCAAAACCTAGAGCGGCCCAGAAGCACTCACTCACAGGCTATCAGCGAATGACTTGCTAAAATTTTAATTGTCCGAATGCATCATGTGGTTTGGAAACAAAATCAAATCTGGACGGATCATCCTTCCTCTTTGACACCCGTCCAGAGGAGAGTAGCATTTTTGATTAGGGTTTCATTTATTTATTTTAGTCGCTTCTGATTTCAAGGTCGGGTTTCCCCAACTTGGGGGACAAACAGATGACATTGTATGGATAGGTAATTCAAGAGTCTGCATGCTTCGATCCGCACAGATAAGAGGCCGATAAGAGACAGGTGTCTTGTAGAATAGAGGACATTCATCTAGAAACTCAATAGCCAAAGCTCAGTCAAATATGGCAGCATGAAATAAAGGCGCTGCTATCTATACTCTGTAATATATGCCACAGAGTGAGATCTCAATGTATACGCTTTACAACAGGAGGGGCTGTTCTGATGGATACAAAATGTAAAAACTCAATGTAGTTTGTATTTGTTAGCCTTTTTTAAACATAAAGACAAAACAGGAAACTCAACACAGCCTAAGAGTGTTTTAATTGCTACACGCCTGCAGACATTTCCACTCCTGTCCGGTCCCTGTCGTATCACTTGTCCCATATCCCCGCAGCAGCCGGTATTACAGCTGTAAATGTGATTAAAGAAATGTTAGAAGTCGACAGTAGACGGCTCTTGTAAGACAGTACGCTCCATGGGCAGAGGTTATGCAAGTTTACAGTAGGTCACTATTAACAGGGCAGCTGGCCATTTTGGAGATTTAACAAGTACAGGGGGATTTTTTTTAAAGGATCCAAATTATAGATTCACCATAAACTAAAGCATGCCGTCAGCGTTTAGTGCTGAAAGGGCATTTTGCAAAAGCTCACACATCTCGCTGAGTGATGACGTGGCACAATGGTGAGCAAATATTGAAAAACAGTGATGAACACCTCTGACATTCAAGGTAAGGACATACTGTATGGCTCTGAAAACAAAAATCAATGATAGTCTACTCAGCTTCTAATGAAAATACCCTATGCAAAGTTACAGACAATTAAAAGCAGAAAAACCCACCTCGTGAAACTCTATAACCACCACAAGTGACTGACTCTAATGATTTCCAGCATTATTTATTGTCAATTAGAAAATGAGGCGTCTGCTGGAATGTAATGTGCCAACCTTCAGGTCACAATTAATCATCTGCACCATTAATAATCGCACAGTAAATATGTGCCTCAATATCATGACATAAAGGCTATGTCTGTCCAATTAAAAATGCATGAGGGGTAAATGGACGTTATGAATAACTTAATAGAAGCTTCTCAAATACTAGGGAGCTTTGTGAGGGCAGCAGTCACCTTTGTTTAATTTTGAGTTTCTTGTTGTACTTTTATTGCATGTTTTATCATCATAATCATTTTTGAGATTTGATCATATGCATACATTTTTCTGCCTTACCTCTTGCCCAGTAGATGTCAGGTTTGCACTGCCAGAGAGGTTTTCAGTCCTGTGCACCTTTGCCTCACAGTCGTTTTGCATGCCTTTGGGGATTCAGTTTACATCTGTAGTAACATTGCAAGTCGTTTTTCAAGGTTTTAGGGAAAATAGAAAAAAAAAAAAACACTTTACACTTATCATAGGGATAGTTTACAGTGTTTTCAGCTGTAGAAATCTATCTGATTGATCATGGATGCAGTCTGTAATAGCTTTAGATGCAGAAGGAATGTATAAAAAAAATAGAATGAAAAAAAAAAAAAAAGACTTGGGCCGTTATGCCCTGAGGCCGACGATTAGTAAAATCAGGTCACTGTGTAATTTTATTTGAAATTTAGCCTTTTTAATTCAATCTATTGTCCAAACATGCAGCTAAATGTCAAGAATTTTTTATTTGGCTGTTGCTGTCACATTATTTTGTCATTCAGAAAGTTTCATGTCGCAAAGGTAAAGATAAAAGCAAACTTTACAGGACTTGTTAAACAGTGGGATTGAAAGAAATGTGAATATTTCACTGTTGTTTGGTCATGATCTCAGTAATCATGGTGTTTTTTTCTCACAATAATTTGATATTATGACGTCTCTAGTTAGTTCGTAAGCTTTAGATTTATTTTTCTTTTTTTGCTACAGTTCCATCTGAGACGTTGAGGAGGCTTCAGGCAATCTCATCAATAGTTTTATCTTGTCTTACTTGGTGAATGTTGCAAAATTTGCTCAAAATACAATTCTTTATACTGAACTATATTGCCTTTTCTTAATTTATTTAGTAAACCTATGTTTGAGGGTTGTCAGTTTTCAGGATGATGTTCTTGTGACAGGTGGTTGACTTGTCTTTACCACTTTTTTTTGTTAAATTCAAATCAAATGTAATCAACTGACTAATCTGACAAGTTTTCTTACCAAATCTATCGGTGTTAACCCTGTTTTGTTGCAAGAATCACACCTTGAGCAGAACTAAAAATTGTGTTTTAATTGTGTTCTGGCTTTAGTCTCCCCTGCTCCCGGGGCGTTAGCAGAGATGTTAGCTGTGGTCTGAAGCCTGAAGCCCTGGAGCAGCTGGACGTATATATCACTTGACTGTGTGTCAGGCCGATTACTGGATAAAGATCACAATATGACACTTTTCCTTTTGTGTGCTGGCTCAGTGAACACAGGGAGGCTTCTGCCGCTCAGCATGGATCTGCTCCTGGATATTGATCACATCTCACAGCCATCTCAAACCATTCAGCACTATTAGAGCAAAGCTTTGTATTTAAGCCGTACACATAGGCCTGTCACGGAACACATTATGAAGCGCGATAGTTCTGCACCAAAATATTGCACTAAATGATATTATCGAAACTACTTTATGCCACTGAGACAATAACCTTAAAGCAAACAGTTTTTATGTCATACTGTAATTCGCTCCAGAAACGACAAATCTCCCGTCCCACTGTGTAAAAACTACGAATGCTGTAGTTTGGATCTGATTCTGAAACATCCGAATGTCAGTTCAAAAGCCTATTTCAGTCTTTTAGTCAATTCTCCTGGATACCTTCAACTTTGAACAGAATCTTAAATGTAATCGCAATACTTGTCAGAGAAATCGCAATCAGACACTTTAAACAAATCGTGCAGCCCTAATTAATTAATTTGTTTGTTTTTTCATCAGGTTCAACAATTCAGAAGATGCAAACTCCCAGCACTGAAGTACAAGACTTGGTGAGTCTAATATGTTTTGGTGCAATAGCTGCATAAATAACTAGTGTGCATTGTTCAGAATGTAGTCCCTCTCATAAACTGCAGCCTCTTGGGATCTAATGGGGAAAGTTAAACTATTCATTGTTTTGATTTTGTTATTTAATGCTGACCATGTAATCTAATAACTTATACATTTAGCATTCTAAAATCAAATTGCCCCTACAATATAATAAATTGCTTCCCCCAAAACCTAATCTTTACATGAAATACTTGCTGTCATAATCTATCAATTGAGTTTCATTCTAGCCACTAATTAGTTTTGCTTTCCTTTTACGATTTGCATCAATCACAGTTATTACTCCATATGACTCTGCTTTTCCAATACTGCAAATAATATACCGTCGACTTGCTTTGCTATTATTCTCTTCTTTCAATGGCTTTTTCTTGAGGGTGCTAATGGCTCCACGACTCTATGATCCTTAATCTTTATGATTTTTTCCTACATTGACCTGAACCAGATCAATATCCCATAGCAAAAGCATTTTATATTATGCAGTTATGAGGTCATAAGCTACAGTACGTGACACTTCATTTTCGCAGCAGCCGAGGGCCCTCCAGTGGCCCTCTCCAGCTGTGTCCCTGCAGGGCGACTATGCCAATTCTAAATAATACGCACTAATGAGATATGAATTGATCGTGTAGGGGCAAAGCCTGACGTCCTCAATCCATCACCCTAAATGATGTTTAACAATAGATTACCAGCCAATAATTCCTCCGATATGAGATTAAATAAAATAGCAGGGCGGTTTTCAGCAGGCGACCACCACCACCTCCGCCCCTTTCCCTCCCCATTTACCAACGGGTGGAAATAAATCTGCTCAATTACTGTACCGGCAATCCGTTTTTCACCGCTAAGGACATTATTATTTCATTTAGCGCTTGTTCATGCATCATAGATTATTTCATTTTACCCAGTCAATACAAAGAAGTGCAGTATTTTATTTTGTCCACCGGGGCTTGCGGTGAAGTGGCGCATTAATGGAGTACACTTGGTTCATAAGTGGGATTTCTCTTACAGGAAAAAAAAAGCTGTATTCATAATCACATAGATCTCTCAAAGATACATTTGTTTTATGCTATCCCCGGGCACCTGACAGACGATGAGAAAATGGTTCTTCTGCAAACCCGTGATCAATCGAAACCGGATTAGCTGTGCCTATAAGATGATTTGGAACATCACTTCCATCCCAAAGAACAATGAAAATCGGATAACACACATGCTTGCTGGGGCCTAACTTCTCTCCAAATCGCGTTAAGGTTTTCAGTGAAGCCAAAGTTGTGATTAGTTATTTCTCCTCTAACTGCATCACGCTGTACCTCTGAGGGTATACTCTGATGATGGCTGCTAATGCTTGCTTTTATCGCACCTCTATATGGCTCAAAGATACAGGCTGGGCTGAAAAAAACATTGCAGGAAAGCGGGGAGTACTTTGGAATGAAATTTGGAAATAGAAAACAGGTTGCATTTATGGCTCAGAGTCTTTTTTAAGATGAGACTGAAAAGGAACCGGTTGCCCTTAACAAAAGCAATTGGTCCAGGAGTATCACAACTACAGAGAGGGCCTTTTATCATATAGTATCTTATCTTGTTCATGATGCGTCCTCTATATCACAGGGAAATGGCTCAGAGCCCGTCTTAAACTTTGCGAATAGTTTAATTATTCCGTTGTGCAAGCATACTTCTGACTCCTTCTTATATTGGGCTGTCTCTGACCTATTCTGCCACCTACAGGCTGAGGCTCTGCAATAACACAGCAAAGTCATGCAGACTTTGGCCAGAGAGATCCTTGCTCAGTGTCTCCACACACAAACAATTTAAGCACTATTATTTTCCTTGTGTTGATGTGGAGTATTTTATTTTTCCTTAGCTAAGACATACAAAAATTTAGTAATTTCCTTAACATAAATGACACATACCTTTTTGGCATATAATACAAAAAAAAGTATTTAGTTTTTCTCAAAAGTCTGAACTTTGCTCTAACCGATATGCTTTTACTGAAATAGAATTGGCAGTGGATGTCTCCATTAAAAAGACACTGGCTGATCACTATCATTGTTTATTGTTTATTGGTTCATAAGTGGGATTTCACCGAAATTACTTTCTTAATTACAATTTGATTTGTAGCTTAGATTTTATTAGACAGGCTGCCACACCCACTCTGAAAAGACATAATTAGTAAGGCAAATTCTAAATAGACTAACTAGAATTTTTAAACCTGAGAAAATGAGCCTGTATATTACCCACTGTTCAGTCTGATATTTCTTCCTGAATTAAGAAATGATTACATTCCATATTCCATATATTTCCACATAACATTTTTAATATGTCATAGTTCTATAGGAGTTTGTATTTCCTTTTATCCGGTGATCTCCCCCGTCTTGACCCGCTGTGTACTGTACACTATCTGAAACACTTGTGCGATTCCCACATCTCTTATCTCTAAGCCGGAGCCATCAGGCCGAAGTCCCTTTATACCCGGGTTTTGTCCTCATCTTCTCCATCCTGTCTTCCCAGTGCCCGTCCAATCGGCCTGTCCTGTGTCTCGTGCTCCAGCCGTGGCCTCCTGTGGGTAGTGGCTGAGTGGGCTTGTCGAGGGGCTGAAGTCGGGGCCAGATTGGGAAGAGGTGGCTGTCAGAGTTTCTGATTAATGACCCGTCGGTGGCATGTCCAGCCACATTAGGGCTCTATGTATCTGCTGGAGTCCACACGGGCCGAGGGGCTTTGTTCTGGAGGAAATGGTGTCAGCGGCCCACAGCCGTTTGCCTATAAAAAGATAAAGATTTACTGTCATCAAAGGGCAGATTACAACCCACAATGGCAACATTGATTTTTTTCCTCCTAAACCAAAAAATTCACATTTTGGGAAAAGCCATTCCAGAAGTGGGGAGAGATATGATCAGCTTATTTGGAAAGGATAATATGGAATCTTCTCCCAGAATGAACTTTGAAAGAAGTAAATTGTAAATATTGATTTCTGAAATGAAGTGTCAATCTTGGTTGGACCCAGATTATTCCTATCATCGGGCTCAACCCCCAGCAACGATGAATTCAAAACTGCTGACAAAGTGGAGTGTATAGGATTTCTGTTAGGAGCAGTCGGCAGTGCTTTACCGCTTGGCCGGCCTGAGCCCCTGTCGGTAATGGCTGTTCAATTTTATCAGATAACGGAGGAGATCTCATCAGAGGGGAAAAATGAAATGAACTGTGACTCCAAATCAGGATCCCTGCTCTTATCCAGCAAAAATCATCCGCACGGGGCCCAGGGCTTTCCATTATTTCAGGTCACTTCATTACGGCCCTGCACACAGCACCCAATTGCTACAAACAAAGCGGGCCCTTCCTGTCTCACCCAGGGGTCGAATGTGAGGGGCAGTTTGATAGGCTCTTGACGTGTCCGGGGTTATCCCATTACCACTTAAGAGGGTTGCTGAAAGGCAGCAAATCTCACCCACTTGTTTGTTATCCTTCCTCACCCTTTTGTATCATGAAAGGTTTTATTGCTCACCTTATTTCTCATGGCGGAAAATAATTCATCTCTTCCAGATGTAGTTCAAAATGGATTTTGTCCTGGTCTTGCTCCTTGTCCCACACATTGTGGAGTGGATTCAAGGATAAGGAGGACTAACTTTCTCATCTCAATTCAGAGCCACACATGTTCATTTACATAGATTTGCAGATCAGTACATATTTTCCCCATTGATCACCTATAGTTTCATATATTCTCTGACAAACAGGCTGCAAATAAGCCAGCATGATTTCCTCTCCCTCTGTTCTATAAGCGCGCGGATGCGAGTATTTTTCTTTCTCGCTATAATGAATGAAATGAGCTGTTATCGCCAAGGAATTTGTTGCTTTGTGAGTAATTACAGTTTTTGTTCCAGCCTCCATAGGCTCAGTATTGATCTCCAGGAGGAGGGTGGTCGATACACATGGGGGCAGGGGCATTTGATAGCAACATGGGAGAAAAATGACGTTGGTCCGAATAGAGAGATTTGTAATAGAGCGATAAGACGAGTTAAAGGTAGGAAACAAAGACTGAGACTTCTCTGCATTTCCTGACTTCTTTGATAACATTTTTTCATTTTGAAGTCACGGGACAAGCTTTGTACTTTGTGTGTTTTTAGTATAACATGTCACCAAAGGAAACCCTTGTTTAACTCAGTGTTAATCAACCTTTTTTGAGTCGCGGCACACTTTTTAGTTGACTGAAAACTAACCTATCACACCATTACCAAATCACACCTTTTAGTAAAGAAAGTGGTGTATAGTGTGGTAATTACTGTCCGTGGAACTATGTCTGGTTCTTTAAATTTGGTCAGTTTGGACGTTTTTCAAGGCACATATAGGCTGAAAATCAAGGGTTTAACTGACGGCCGAGGCTGAGGCTTTTTTAGTGTTCATAGCAGTTACCATAATACATAATAAAGCGCACACACACCCCATTTTATTCTGGTCAGTCTATACTTTGGCAAAAAGTAGTGGGACTTTTGTTAATCTCCCTTATAAAAACGAATGGACAGTGCATTTTCTGAAAAAACTTAAATCGTTGAAATGGTTGTTGATGAGCTGTGCTAAAGTCCAATCTTTTTACACACTGTACTGCTGTAGAACTAGTTTGTATCTTCAGGTGACTTTGCCCTTTTGAAGCATAGTGTTAAAGCCATCAGACAAAGGCCACTTAAGGTCTTGTAATGAGACACTTTGTTGTACTGTCCATTGTTTTCCCAGAAGGAACAGCAGCCGTAGAGATCTTTTTGTTTGAGAGACACATGCCACATCCAAGTCCCTGAAGATGTCCACTTTTGTAAAATGGGCTCACTTTGAAAATCCTTGGACGCTCCTGTGTGACTGTGGGAAAGACATTTACAACAAAGAGAAAATGGCTTTATTCACTCTCTCCTATCTCATCCTCTCAAAGTTGACATTAATAGAAAATAAGGGGGGAAAAAAGTCTGGAAACAAAGTTGAAGCCTTCGGTTACGTTTCAGAGCACACGGCAATTTAAAAAGCCTGAAATGTGGAATTAGAGAGGATTTGATGCGTTTCAAATTGAACGAAGGGGGACACCGTCAGTGGCGTTGCACCTTCAGGCGTTATTTAAGTAATGTCTTGTGGCACGTTTGAGGCGTTTGCAAGGCAAGGGCAGAGAAATGAGGGATTTATGCAGAAAAACCAATGCACTTTTATCTGTCTCTCCCCAGTCTTCTTCAGTGCACGCTCCGCTGAGTACAAAAACACCAAGAGCCCCTTCGCACATACACGATCCACATCATAGCATAGTGTGTCTGGATATTCACTTTAAACAACATCTAAATCACGCTGTTCTCCACGGACCTCATCCTCGCTCCTTATCGAAAACACAGGCGTTGCCAGATAAGTTGATTTGCTTAAGGAACGGAGGCGATATTAACAGCACTTGACTACGGCAGTGGCCCCTTCTGTTGTTCGTATTAAACCTATCCAGCACTTCATTATAGCTGCATTCTCAGGAGAGCTTCTGCATACAGTCCCTCTTTATCTCCTGCTTTTCCTCCCTTGTTTCGTGCCCCCCTCTCGCGCCTCTCTCCCCTATACCTCATGATACAAGCATCCTACGAACAGACAAGAGCATCATCAACATGCGCGCTGTGCCGGTGTCATGCAGATAGCCCCTGTGTGTTGGTAATGGAGGGAACAGCGATCGATAGGGAGCAGGAGATGCGCCGCGGCCGTGGAGCGTCTGTTTGGCTAAGCCCTAATCCTGATGAGTAATGTTGCTGTCATAATAGCGGGCGATAATTTAATGCTGACACTTAACTCTGTGATGGATGGCCCCGCGCTGAAACAAGGGCCACAGCAGAGCAGCGCCTTTTTAGGTTTAAAATATTAATTTATTCACAACTTTAAAGAAGAAGTGACATTGGGGCAACTTTAGGAATTGAGTAAATTGGAAGTGCGTTTTATGGATGTTGGGGTCTGTGACTAGTCTTGGATCCAAAACTTTTATTTTTCTAGTTTCTATTTTTTTTTTTTTTTTTTACTCAGGCAGTAGACTCGCTGCAAACTAAAATTTTAAACTCGATTTTGATACCGATTTTGATCCCACAAGTATCATTACAAATACAGTGTTTTAGACAAGAGACTGACATTTTCAATCTTTATTAAACATTGTGGTCTTATATGAGTTCTGATAAAGCCCAAGGTCATTCTAAAACTGTTCACAAAGAGTCAAATGTTGTCCTGTGAAAGGATTTTTTAATTATCAATACTTGTCTCTAGTTTTGATACTAGTTTTAGTATCCGTTTGTTCTTTTGACAGCCATAGCTACAAAAAATATTATGAGGAAAATGTTTCAGTTTCGCCAGTTTTTGCTTTAGTGGTCATTGATATTCCTCACAATGATAAATACAATATTGGACAATATTTTAGCTTAATATGTATATTTTAATATGTAAATGAATGGTTTTGTAATTCACCTTACACATCTTAGCCAGTAAAGTCAATCAGCATACAACATCATTATCATTTCCTGTCAGAATAATCAGAATTACTTTTCCTCATCCCCAAGAGGAAATTCCTTTCATTACAGACATGAAAATAACTAAACTAAAATGAAATATCAGTTGTATCACAGTAAGAATAAAATACTAAAAACGATGTTAATGTACAATTTTATAAGTAAACTGAATATTGCACAATGACTTTAACAATCTCCTCAGTGTTTTGAAATTTAATTATTGCATCCAATCATAAACAGCAAGCTAAACATTTATTTAATGATAATGAGAAGCTTATAATGCTTTGCCAAAATTTGTAAAATGAAAATGAAAAACCAAAAGAGTCAAGACAGCTGGAGAAAACGAGTTCTTAATGTGTTTTATGTGTATCTTTTTAGCATAATCTGTTCGTAATGTTTTGGAAATAAATGTTATTTGTTTAACTCAATGCAATTTAGAATGACAGATGCGCCCATTAGAATAAAAATAGACTACTATCAAACTATTATTTTCTGATTTAAAAGTGTCGCAGCACATGTGTTTTATGATATATGAGTAAGTCTACTTTTGTAGTGATAAAAGCATGTTCCTCTCTGATAAAACAGATTCTTTTTATTAAAAGGCAGTTCTGACCCATTATGATTCCTGCCACTCACATTGCAGCACAGTGCAGTGGATGACAGCCCCAATCTCCACACTATTGCATTTACAGTGGCTATAGTTTGAGATGGCCTGATACTTGACTGTTTGCAGCCCACACTGGGACCTTGTGTACAGAAACTTAAATTGATTTGATTCCTAACTCTCTTATCTATAAATGTTTAGGAAGAGAGTAGTTTTTTTTTATGATTTATTACTTCAAAGCCATAAAGTCTCTTGTTGACACTTATAACCAAAGAACTCAGTTACTTCTTATCCACCGCTGTCTATCTCTGAGGCCATGGAGGCTGGGCCCAAAGCTGCACTTCCTGATGTGACTCAAAAAGGCATTTTGATTTTGTTGACAGAGCTTGTGGGAGGAAATAATGGAAAAAGATAAAAACTCCAATTATGATTTTTTTTTTCTTTCCCCAACACAAGAACGATTCTTCAGTATGACAGATGGTATGATAAATGACACATTTGGAAGTCCGTTGCTTAAGATGAGATGATTTTCCGAGCTGCAAATAGGCTAACTTGACCTTTTTCTGAGATACGATTGTTGCGTCCCTCGATGATGTGTTGCTTCTGATGCATAAAGTGATATGAAGTTAAAGCAGCATGGCAATGAAGTCCAAATCTAGATATTTTCTTTATCTAAATATTGTAAATGTTACATTGTGTTGTTTATCATGATTCTGGGCTAGTCCCAGTTTCTCCATTGCTTTTCGAGAGGGGCATTTGTGTACACTTCTACTACTGAAACCTAAGACCAATGGATCTAAACTAGAATGGACTAACACAGCCATTTGACCTTGGCTGGCTTATTTGCTCTGGCAAGACAGCCTAAATATTTACCTGTCATTGTTGATGATACTCCGGGCTTCAGCAGCCTTAATGGTTTTGATGGAGAAGCAGGGCTTTGCAGCAAGCACAGTGGTGGAATTGCAAAATTAAGAGCACTGAATTGGACTATATCTTGAGGACACTGCAGGCTTAATTCTGTGTCTTATAATACAACTGCCTTAATCTGGAGACGACTGGGCTGGATAGAGAGGGAGAAGTGATGAATTGCAATTGAGAACAATGTGTGCCTTTTTGAGTTTAACCTTGACTTGAATTTGTTGTAGAAGTGGAAGTCAAGGCGCAGGGAGAAGGCAGCTAACACTAGCCCTGCTACAGGTCAATCATGTAAAACATGAACTCATCAAAAGGTACTTGGCCTATCAGTGTGTCGTCTCTCTCTTGTTTGACATATGTTCATTTCTCTGTTGCAAAGTTGATAGATTTTCTTTTTGGTGCAGTAAAATGACAGCAAGTTTTCTAATAAAAACCAAACCAAAAAAATGTCAGCCTAAGAAAAAGTGCAATGCAGCGTCTGAAACCATTCATGTATAAAGACACATATATAATAAAATCAAATAAAATATAATAATACTCTGACACATTTGTCCTATTTTGCAGAGGGCTTAAAGTTTAAGATCAGTTTATGACTGAAACTGATCATGTGATGTATCCTCATGTGATCGTAGAGGGGTTCAGAGGTTGTCATCCGGACGCCGTTTAAAGATCGAGGCGTCCGGATGACAACCTCTGAACCCCTTTCTACGATGGACCACACCTGGACGAATGAGGGTTTACATCGACGAATCCTCATGTGATGTACAGAGGTTCATTTGACAGTTATCACTGATCTAGTGTTGTCCTGTTCTGGTTCATGTTGTGTTGTTCGGTGCTAAACCTCTGCTAAAACTTGCTCGGTTCTATGTTTTAGCATTCACACCTAAGCTCATTTATTTATAGTCTAATATTTTTATTCCTGACGTACATGATTAACACAAATGTTCATCACCATTTGCTGAAATTGGATGAAGTGAAGGTCAATACAGAAACATGGGCCTGCAGTCCACTCCAGGCTAAGCTCCTTGGCCGCTCTGCTCTCCTCACAAGGCTCCAGTCTGATTCTTTGAGTCTCATAGCCACGCACCAGAGGGATTGCTGATCCCCATTTCAGATAATGGTCCTCAATCTCTTATCATTTACAGCTGTCCACCAGTAAACAACAAAACGAAACAAAACAAAAAAATGATAGGAAAAAAATGAAAAGGGGGAAGCAAAGTTAACGGGATAAAGTCCCTCAGAGGTCTTAGTCCCAGTGCACCATTGTGTGGCTCCTTATGACGATAGCATCAAAATCATAACTGTTTACACTGCTGTCACTTCCTTATCCTGCTTCCACAAGTTTTCAATTTCAGGATTGATTTGTTTCAGCCGTGTTTATCTTTTTCAACAGAGACAGACAGAAAGCCTGGGTCTTTTTTCATTAAACTTTTGATTGCGCCTTGAGCTAAAGCGGTTTCCTTAAAAAAAAAAAAAGAAAACAGAACAAGCCCTAAACTGGTGCCACCGATGTTATTACATCAGGTTATGTAGAACTGGCCATCCAGAAGCCGGGCACAACATGGAGCACTCAGAGCGCACCATGGCAAACAGAATAAAGGAAAGTAATGTATTTTTAACCCTTCCTAATTGGCTAAGTCATTTCATTATTATAAATATTAGGTAGGCCTGTATGTGTAATGAGGAACACTAATTCCTTTGACTAGACTAAAGATTCCCACCTTCAAATAAGCATGCTAATCTAATTAGAAAGCTAGCGGAGCTGAACGACTACATTTTCTCATACTTAGCATTGGAGGGCCTGGCTTTGTGGAGCAGATGTGCTGTGAAATTAATTTCCTCTGGTGTAACCGGAGACACTTTTCTCACCGTCTCTGTTATGAAATTTCCATTTCACAGATGATAACCTATTATCACTTTATTCAAGGGAAACGTGTTAATGGCCAGGAGGAAGACTGAATTATTCATATTTGCTCATTTCTATTCTGCGCTGCGGCCCTGCTCTTTTCATGCACTGAGAGAGGGCTAATGTAAACATGACCAGAATCCTTGTAAATTGGCTTGTAGAGGAGGCTGTTAGCATAGTGCCTGGGGACTGATGCGGACGGGGATAACAGCTGATATCTGTAAAGTACAGCCTGTGCATGTAGTGTGATCGTGAGGGGTAAAAACTGTGTTGTAGAACAGGAGACTGACTGAAAGGGTGAAATGTGTGTCAACAGTGTAACAGCGACGCTAGCGGCCCATAATGGAAGCTAATTGGACCAGCAAGGAGTTAGCTGCTACATACGTCACGAGGCTTACGTATGTGCTCAGGAATTTGGACTCAGGTGATCCAGATATCAACTTCTGTCTCAAGCACACATCACGTTTTCCACCTTTGCAGCTAATTTCTGTAAAGTAAGGGACTATTTTCAAGTCACGCAGCTCTTTAGCACAGTTTCATCAAGTTGTATTGAGACAGAACTGTTTCCTACTGCAGCATGGCGGTGAGGGAAAAGAATACTTATTTGTTTACCACACGCGGTGTTGGTTGGCTCTATAAGTGCTTCAGTATGGCAGCACAGGAAAGGGCTCATTCACAAATAATGAGGCGTCCCATCCCAGTGACGTCATGCCTTCATTCAGCACAGGCCTGACCCTCGTCGGACACAGCCATTGTAAGTGTTTTGCATTCGATTACACGCCGCACAGGCAGGACTATTGTGTATTCATGAGTTACAGGCTAGTTTTGTGACATGTGAACATCATTTTGTATTGTCACCAAGAAAACTTCCTTAAACACTGCACATTTTTTGGTTTATGTTAAAGGTATAGTCAGAATAACATTTTTTTAGACAAGCTATTTTGGTCCAGTTGATTATATTATGGCAGAGATTTGAATTAACATAAATACCATATTGGTTTCTTCTTTTAGAGCCAACAGCTGGTTGAGATTGAACTGAAATGTCTTTTAGCCCTGACAGGAAGCTCTCAAGCCAATACAACTGTCCTGTGGGAATCAGCACAATGGACATTTAGTTTGCATAATGACTCGCATACAGCCTGTGCGTCATAAGTATTGATTTTTAAACCAAAATAGATTTGTTTGTGCAGGACAAAAAATACAATTTTTTTGGGAATCTAATCAAGTACTTCTGATCCTTTATTTTTCAGCTTGCATCTCAAGACATGTTCAAAGGCAAGATAAAACTATTTAAAGCTGCCTTTTGCATGCATGAAACGTGACGCTCTTGTCACTTATTCTGTGATCACTAGATGGCAGTATAGCATCCTTTAATTGCATAATGATATTCCCTCTGTGTAGGGCCAATCTCAGCACTTGCAAATTCATTTCTCCACAAGTCTCTGCGTTCATCTGACCTTTACCTTTGGAGACAAATATATGTTTAGCAATATTTAATAATAATAACTGGAGTGTTAAGTGATTCATAATTGGCTGTATATTTACTTGTAGTTAATCAGATTTATTTTACCATTCAGAAGACACCATTTGTTTCGAAGGCCTTCTTATTCAAATTGGAAAATAATAATGTTAACGATTTATCTGAATTTAATGCCTCACTGTGGGCCTCTCCGAATTAAACCCACAACAAACAATATCGCCGCAATTTGCCATACCAAATTATAAATTCAATTTGAATCTGTTTAGCCAGAAGTTGTTTAATAAAGTGTCTCTGTCCACAGTCCCTTTTTGAGGACCTCTCTATTATACCACTGCTTAACACAATCCATAGCAATCCCAATGCTTATCAATATCAATTTAGTCATATTGATACAGATCAGGCTCCCCGCGGATCCGCTCTCCCTGGCATCAGTCTGACATTGCAGGCTCCTCATCACGCTCAGACCGCTCCCGCACACACACACACACACACGCACACACTCACACACTCACATATACAACAAACACAGCAGCTCTTGACTTTGGCGTCAATAAGGCTGACCGTCTTTGTGCGAGTATCGACAGTTATCAAAAAATGCCCTTGATGTAATTTCATGCCTGTCGACGTTCACAGGCCATATGCTGAAGATTAGCCTGCGAGCGATCCCCCACAGTGCGCAAGGCCTTGGACTCTTTATGTGTGCCTTAATAGCCCTTAGCGCTTTATATAAAAAGCTACAATGGTCCAAGTACAGCAGACTAGTGTCCACTGGGGGCTTCCGTAGTGTGCATTTTCAAAGTGTTGAGGGAATCCCAGCCTCGTCCCCAGTGCGACACTGACTTATCAGGTTAAAGCAACCGGTGTGGGGCAGCATATGTCGAGGCTCGCCAGCTCAAGCTTTAAATGTCATAAGTGTCGCATTTGCATTTTCAGAGCTGGTCACAGAGGCCCAGTGAAACGCAGGGCGGAGAAGAGAGCAGGGAGTGGTCCAAAGAGGCCACTTCCTGGGCCGTTATACTCTGTTCTCTATCTTCTTTGTCATTGAGAATAACTGCAGTTAAGTTTTTTCCACTGTGATAGTATAATGTTTGTTTTAGGCACTTGTAACTCCATAGAATAAAAATAAGTAAAAAATGTTGACTTTTGACATTTACCTTGGATCAGTGCTTACAATGATTTTCTTTCATATTTGGTCAATAATGTTATCTTTTATTTATTAATTGTAATATGTCAGACCCATGCATGTGAATAAGACCAAATACTTTGAAAAGTGCTTGTTTTTACTTTAATCTATAATCTATTATTAAATATACCTGCATAACAATGCAAATGTGATCTTTGAACAAACAAAACCAGTGGGTGGAGCTAAGGCCTAAAGACAATCATTTCTTAAAGATGTAAGATGTAAGACTATTTCATATTTCTTTCACAGATACTTTAATTACCTATGCCTTAATCTGGCGGGATAATTAGGAATTCTATTGAGACAAAAAACAAACCAAAAAAAAAACAACAACACACATTTTATATTAAGTTTTGTCATAGCTGTCAATGTTGGTTTATCAATTGTATCTTTTTTTTTCATCAATCTGTTGTTGTTTTTTAAACATAATAAATACATAGTTAACAGTCACAGTATTCTGTAATTATCTCTCACAGAATCTGGAAGGAAATAACATAACATACTCTACATAAAGTTAATTTTGTTAGATGATACAACAAAATGTATTTGACCATAATTATGGAAAATGATATGAAGCAATGTTTTGGATATTGTTTAAAAAATATAATTGGTTTCAATTGGTTTCATTGTTTATGGCACAAGCCTCAAATCCACGTTAAACTCGTATACAGTACATTTCCCCCTTACCCCGGAGTGTGTCTCCCAGAAATGCTGAGTTTTGCAGAGGGTGATTTTTGTCCGCCCATGTCCTTTTGTTGCCTGAATTTAATCAGCCGTTTCCTCTCTTTTTCTCCCTTTTCCCCTCCGCTGCTGCTGATGGCGGCCAGAAGCCCCTTAGCTGTTTTGTAAGCATGTGCACATCCTGATCTCTCATAATATTAGTTAAAATCAATGCGCTGCTTTTTTAATTATTG
Organism: Rhinogobius similis; assembly: GCA_019453435.1. Taxonomy (NCBI): domain Eukaryota; kingdom Metazoa; phylum Chordata; class Actinopteri; order Gobiiformes; family Gobiidae; genus Rhinogobius; species Rhinogobius similis. The sequence continues at coordinate 18,468,027 of CM033626.1, read as the reverse complement.
CTCATGGTACAAAGCAGGGAAGGCTCATTTAGGGGAGAATCGATATGTGAGAGCGATTGGTAGACGGTGGAGCTGTACATCAGACGGCTTGATGTGAAAATCATTGGTGCCTGTGCAGGGCTGTGATCATCCTGGTTAGCCCCCCAGCTGGCTGCAGGGCCTGGGTAATGGGTGAACCCTCCGTGAACCAGCATCCTTAGCCTCCATAACACCCCTCAGAGCGTGCGACAACATCTCACTCCAGCCCCGAGATGCTATAGGCGGCCATAACACCATCATACACGCCGGTACAAATACAAGGCACAAAATTCAAGCGCATTGATTATGTGTGCCTGTGATATTTCTGCTTTTATTTGCCTCGCTTGTGCAACTTCTCAGACCCATCCCTAGATACACTGTGCATTCTTCCTTCACTTGCACTTCTATTATCTGCACTATCTGTCCCCTGACCACAACAGGCCCTGATGGAGGCTTGTGCGACTCTGCTCTGTAGGTTTTAAAAAGGTTAATAACTTGGGCCTGCGGACATTATTTAAGGGTGGCCAGAGGAAATGTAACGTCCCCGTTTCTGTTGCTTTAGTCTCACCTCTGACCCTTTTGGAGCCTCTTCCCAGCTCACATGACAAATACGTCCCTATATCCACCATGCACTTTACTTCTGCAGTCTTTCTCCTTGTCTTCACACCAACACTCTGAAGCTAGGGCCAATTCAGAGCCCCTTCATCATCGACTTGGGCCCCTCTGGTGCTAAACTGATACAAATGACGTTAATCTGGGAAAGTGTGAACGGCAGCGTTTCACGGCTTACTGTTATTTGTCACCATTTCTGTCTTCAAAATGGCTCCATTTTGCACACAGATAAAAAGTTAAAGGCCCAAATGATTGTTTTCATCATTAGCCCTCTACAAGTATTCATCATGCACTTTGTATTTCCATTGGATGATTTATACAGGCTCTTTGGTGACCAATTGAAGACCAATATGAGGTTATCAATCCCTATAAGCACTGGTTCACAAGTACAAACTTGAATTGAAGAGGTGGTTTGCACATTCATTATTTCCTAATTGGACAAAATAGGTTTATCATTTGGAAAAAAAGTTTGATAAACATTCTCAACTTCACTTGAATGTACAATGATGACATTTAAAAAATGTTCATCTCAATGTTCATCTCTCAAGGAAAAAGACGGTTCGCCCCGTGGTATGAGGTGGAGCTCAGAGTGCACTTTTGACATGATCCATGCTACCCCAAAGAAATCCTAAAATCTCAGAAAACATTCACTTAAATATACAGTAAATAGTGAAAAGTCATGTAATGTTAATATATAATTGACATAAATTATATTTGGGAAATATGCTGAGTTAGTTTCAATCATGAAATACCACAATAACCAGGGCATGATTTTTTTATGTATTATTTTTGCTGTTGAAGTTGATGTTTTCTGTCCTTTTGATACAGAGCAAGAACCTGCTAAAACAGTTTTAACTGAGTCAGGCCTAAATCCATGTAATCTTTCAAAATGAATACATGAACAATGAACTTAGTGCTATTGCTCTGGCTGTGTTTTTGACCAAACATCAGGCCCATCCACCATACAATCTATTTCCATTTATAGTTTCTGCAATAACAAACAAACAGACAGACTTTGTAGCTGAACAGTGTCAGACTACAGGGTCTGAATGCATTGAACTGTGTCAAACGTCAATAAAGTAAAATATAATTCTTCAGACACACCTCATATATACCAAAAGCACACTGTTAAAATGACATCAGCATGAAACATTTTGACATCAGCAAAAGCCACTTAGCCGATCGCTTAAATCAAATGCTTGTATTTTTGACAAGCAATCAGTACATAAAATGGCCAATTACAAATTAATACTGGGCACACGCACTAACTCCACTCTCTGCAACACTAATGTAATGGCCGTAGCTCATTTTCAGATTGCCATTATATATCATGAGCATTATTCTCATGCTTACATACACAGCACACAGTCATTCACTCACTCTGAAGGGCCTGAGCTTTACTGCCGGGTATCAATCATTGCTGCATAACGGCAGCTCATTTACTAATTAAAAATCTACCAAAAGAGAGCTGAATTGACTAAACACTAAATTCTTAATCAGGAATTTTTGACCAGCAACAGCAATTCATGCTGTTGTATCAACCAAGAGAGAAGTAATGTTAAGCCCCATTAATGCCGCTCAAAGTGGTTGTTGTATTTCTATAAGTCAAGACGTTCATGATACATCCATGTCTATGGCCAATATACTATATGTTTGTTTTGTCACCTGTCTTCAGTGCAGAGAATTTTACCCACTGGACCTTTAGTCACAGACAGCGGAAACACATGTCCTTATTTGTCACCTCCAGCCACAGACTGGATGTCAGTGCTCTTCAGCCTGGTACCTTCTGCTGTCAGGCTTATGGTTAAGTATAGGTTTAGGGTTAGCTTTGGGAACATGCTTATGGTTATGGTTAAGGTACAGTTCAGGTTAATTGTTGGCAAAAAAAGATCACAAAGTTATAGAGTTAAAACAAGAATAAAAAGCAAGGCTTGGGTGTCATAGAAACAAAAGTTCAGAACAGTTGGTTTTATTTTGTTACCGTGCTTCCTGCTCTGAGGTAGAGGTAAGAAGTCTGCTGCCACATCCCGCTCCATCAGTGTCAATGCCTAGTCAAACATGTAACACATATTTCAAATGCGGTGGTGATGATGATTTATTTATTTTGAGCAATTAATCAATCATATAGATTTCTTGTAACGTATATAAAGGCATTAATTAAACATGACAAGAACAAGAAGAAAAAAAATACTTGAATGTCTCAAGTTTTTCTTCATTATTTTTGGCCGAATGGAGTGGGATGAAGTAATACTAATGATGTCTTTGGTTATTTTTGTCAAGGTCATGTGAGTTTATCTAAAAATAGAAAAGATGCATTTTAGACAGCCCTTTGCACTGATCCCATCCCAACCTGAATAATATCCCATAAACAGAATGCTTGTAATGCTTGTTTTGCACAATCCAAGCAAACATCGTAGTTGCCATTGTGTCAGCCTGTAAGTGCCTCAGCTCTGCAGAACACTCTGAATAGACCAGAGCCTGACTGCTTTCATCCAGATTGAGACAAGTTTCCCTTTGATGGGTGAATGTAAATGTGTCATTTATACCTGTCTTGTCTTTTATCATGATAAAGCAGTTCATACTCTGGCAAAGGGGGAAAGAGAAATGCAAGCAGTAGCTTCATTCATGGGCTGTCCTGTTTGATTCACACGCCTGTGATTCTCTATCATGCTCCTCTCAGCAGCCGTCAAGAGGCCAGCGCGCATTGAAACAAATCTCTCATATTCAGCTTTTTGATTTCATTCTTTCTCCCTGTCGTCTCTTCTATTAGCTTATTCATTCTTCACATGTGACTGCCAGCCTGTTAAGGTCATATTAAACCAAAGCAATCCACTTTAAATGGTTATCTACGACGCGCATTAAAAAGCTCTTTGCTGCCCTTTAAATATTGTGATTGGGTTATAGGGGGTCGCTGTTTCGGAGCGCTGATCGCTCTCCCAGGAGCCCGCTTCAGAATATAAATTGAGTAATATTATAAAGGCGGGCACTCCAGAAGGACTGGGTAATGAATAGGATTCATGATCTGAGGAGGAACAGGAGGTCATGCAATGAAGTGAAATACTCTAATAACTCCAATTCAGCCCACTCAGATGATGATACATTAACTGAGGGAGCCTTGTATTCTTGTTTTTTCTCTCCCCTGTGACGGGCCATATGACCGTTACATTTTACAAAGCAGTGCCCGTTAAGAAAGGAAAGCTGATCTGGCGGTAATAGTTATTTAAAGTTCTCATTTTAACTTGAATGTCAAGGCCACAACCAACGACTCTACTCAAGGGTCAAACAAAATCTCTGCAAAGCTTGTAATCTCCGAGCTATAAATGCATAACAGGCAGATTTCTATTACACGTCCAATTTCATGATCTTCTGTAAAACGTCTCAAGAATGACCAGATCAGACAAAAGATTAATCTGAGTGTAGGCCTAGATAAAACATATTAAGATTTTAGATGTAATCCCTTGTGATTATGATTTTTTTTTTTTTCATGAGGATTTACATTTCTCATTGTAAGCTGTGTTTATTTGAGGTGGACTGTGTGGCATGCGATCCCTCAGATCAGGTCAAATCTGGCATACATCTCTGCATGGGACCCACCTGATGAACACTGATTATTTGTTATTTAAGTGTACCCGGCCGGGATTAACATTAAAGCTGCTTAGTCATAACTTCATATCAACAGCAACGAGGCCCCTTGTACTTCTTCTTGTAAATGTGACGTGTGATGTGAAGATGTTCAATGCGTTTTCAGCTTCAGTCTGGACATAGTTCTCAGAATTGTATGTTCTTGCAAAAAGGTCTGTATAATATTTTAGTCCGATGTGAAGAGTATTTGTAATTATAATATGAAAAAAAAAATCCATGTTACACCTTAGAATGTTAATAGTTTGGTAATGCTTTAGTCTAAGGACCACATATTAATAATTACTAAATAGTAAAAGACATACTAGAGGATTCATTGCAAACCTGTAAGTAAAGTGTAAAAGTGTTTGTTTATTATTTCTGTACGACCATATTTTGGTAGTTTTTAAGTATTTAACCAATAGTTTGTCTATAAATGGCTCTGCTTGAATAAAGTGAGCTTAAAAAAAAATCAAGGTTGCCACTAATTATTTCTTCTTTCTAAATGTCATATAAACGTGTATTTTGAATGCAACACATTTCAGAAAATCTAGAAAAATATTTTTTTCTGCTCTGGGCTGAATGACACTGGAAGTGTTAGAGTGCGAGCAAAAGTCTAATGAACTTTAATAAATGTTATTCCATTTCAGTTTAGTCTTGATTGTGAAAGTTGCCCCTCGACGTTGTAACCTTACCCTGTCTAAAGTTGGACTTGCATGTTGCACTCCAAGCCCTAGTAAAGTGCTACTGTTATATCATGCTTTAATAGAAGTCAGTGGAGCTCCTCTGTCACTGTCTCTTGATGGAGTGTATAGGAGTGCAGGAATGAGTCGCCTTGTTGCAATCAGGTGCAGGGAAAATGGCTAATTCCACTTGTGATGACACCGGCTCGGCAAGCACAACAGTTTTCAAGCACTGACGCTGACCAGTAATGACTGAAGGAATGGATGGAGAATAAAGGAGTTCAGTGTGTACGGGGCGGACAGAGGGAGAAAGGACAGAGAAGTCAGGACAAGAGGCAAGGAAAGTATGAGAAAGAAGGACTAAGACACAGCTGCTTCTCTACAATCCCTTTTCAGCAGCATCTACCGTCCCAGGCCAAAATACCATTAATACAAGTGTCAGAGGAGTGAGGGGAATCAGCCACAGCTCATGGTGCTGAGTGGATCCTTTGGGGACTGTCCTGTCCAAGTCGTCCCGTCCTTTCTTTGTTCCTTTTGTGGTGCTGCCTCTCTGTCCATCCTCCTCCTTTTATTTTGTGTGGAAGATTAAATTGCACATGATCTCTAATGTCTCTGGTCCCTGTCTTGTCGTAGGTCGGCGACCCCAGCGCGCCTCAGATAATAGATACATTGCCTGTTTGTCTTGTGCCGAGACGCTCGTCCTCCACAGTCCAGTAACCCACCATTGTCACTCGCTCTCAAGCAATTAAGTAAAATGGTGGATAAAGCCTTGGTGCATCCCTTCAATATTTATTACATCCTCTTTGTGAAAAGAGCTATTTAGTCGCGGTATCGAAAATGATCGCTAATGCAATTACAACTGCATTTAGAATACACATTAAGGAAATCTTCACCCTTAGAGTGGTCCTTAATGTTGCGAATCCTGGAGATAACAGATGAAAAGTTACAAAGGGCCCTATACGTGTGAAAAACTAATTGCTGCTAACCCTGTGCCATCTCAGCCTAACGACGCTCACCAGTTTTTCGTTTCATCTCTTATAGCTTTATCTTTACTCTGACTGTTGAGCTGTCCATCAAACAGCGTTGCCCTTGTTGTGACATTATTCCAGCGAATTCGTGTTGGAGTTTGAAATTTACTTTAACACTTTACAACTCTTCTCTAGAAGTAATGTTCAGAATATCGGGGATATGACTTGGAGCAAATGTAATGAAGATAAAAATAGTAAAAACAACTCAAAGAAACAAATTAACTCTGATTTAACTACAATTCCTGTGTGAAAGTAGAAGTACTCAAGACATTTAATTGAACAAATATAAGCATAGACAAGTAGAGACACTACTACTACACTTCTGTCTCTGAAATTCCTAATCACTGATGTTTTTGATGCAGACTCTGGGTCGGCTGATCTCTCTCCACACTTTTGCGCAGGTAGACATCACATTTCACAGACAGTTCAACACTGGCATCCGCATCATCCTCCCACTTGCACATAGACTCCTTCATGTCTGCTCCTGGACTAACTCTGAGAGACTTTAGAGAGAGAACCAGTCTGCTGCTGACAGCCTGGAGCCAGTCCTCACTGTCCCCTCTGTCCCCCCCTCTCTCTCTTCCTCTCTCGCTCTGTCCCCCTCTCTCTCTCTCGCTCTCTCTCTCTCGCTTTCTGTCCCTGTGTCTGTCTCTAATTGACTCCACAGTTTGATAACACATGCCTGTCTGATGGGAGCCGGCCTGTCTCGCTGTTGCTCAGAGGAACGTGCCTCTTCAATAGACGATCAATTAGTCTATTGAGATAACTGTGGGCATAGTGTGGGTTCACCCACCCCAGCTTTAAATTGATCCAACAGGGTTTAGAGTTCAAATATGCGTAATGTAATTGTTAATTGAACAGCAATTTTGAAAGAAACCAAACTGCCCATGTGTCAGCAAACATTTACCAACAAAATAAAAATGCCAGATGTACATTAGCATTAGAATGTTTAGTGTAAGTCAGTTAAAGTGCGTTTGCAGGTTCTTATGATTTTATGTTTTTTCTTTATACTTTATACTATACTTCTTGTAGATATGAATGATACTTTTATACTAATCAAGTGTCAAGTTGTGAAGAAAAGTTGAATAGCATGTTGAAAATGACAGGAAGTCCAAATTCCAAAACACGATAACATGACGCAAGGGAGACTCATCCAAAGTTTTCAAGAAACACATTTTTCTGATTCTTTAAACATTAGATCAACCAAATAAATAAGTTCTCATATATGTGTATTTGTCAAATGATAATAACTGTGATTTTTGGCCCAATGTACATGGTTACAGGGCTACAACGATGTCATGTGGGATTTACAACCAGGAAATAACATTTTAAACCTAACAAATAAACCAAGAGTTTGTTTATTTATTTATTTATTTATTTATTTTGGCAAAATCTTGAATATAATTATCTTAACTGTGTGGTAGTGATTTGAGAAGTTCATCTTGTCAATGAGACTTAGAAGTTGATGTTATGCCATTCAGTCTATGCTTTAATAATAGTGTAGTATGCTAACTGTCAATTCATGAAACAAAAGAACATTTTTAATCTGAAACTTTGACTGCTAAATTATTGTAAATACTAATAATAACCCTGTACTTGCATTCTTTCTTGCTATTTTCATGCAATGTAAAAATATATCCTTTGTGTCTACACTGTTGTATGCCAATTACAATAACCAATTACAATAATAAAAAGGTAACTTTGGGAACCCATCTTATAGAACATCAGATAATTAATATGTTTGCACTAAAAGATAAATCTAGCCCTGGACAAATTTGATGATAATACAAATATGCTGGACTGTTTGCCACAAAGCGACACTGGCTTTTCTGAATAACTGGTTCCTACAATACAATATTCATCTTAGAAAACAATTTGCAATTTATTTAAATCTGTTCAAGTCACTTTTGATCCATTCATTAATTAGCCATTTAAATTAGGGGTTGATGAAAGTTCACACTGTTAAATTGTCTGATTTTGACAGATGGCATGTTTTTTAATTTTATTTTCTATGCTACTGGTTTCTGAGCCTGGTTCAGCCATGACAGGTGGCTCGAATATTTATTTATTTTTGATAATTCCTCAGATTAAACCAAGGGATCTTTAAGATGCACCAGACAATGAATAATGTACAAAATACATCTGCCATTTCTTATCACAATTATGTCATTTCCCTCTGAGGATAAACACTATCTTTGTCATGTTAATTTTTCAGGTTGGTGGAAATGTAAAAGAAACATGACATGACAAGTTTCTATCCATCAATTAAACACTGATTAGATAGTCAGACCAAATGTAAATCCAACAGAAATGTGTTAAAGCATGTATGTATTTAATTTGTTGAGGTTCAGTTAACTGTTAACTGTTATTGGTTAAACTTGTCTCTTACTTCGAACTGGAGGAGTTGCTGGGGAATAGTAGAACAGCTTTTACTGAAAATCATTTGATATTCATACATATTGATGCTGTCATTTTTGTGGACAACCTGGCTGCACATCACATCTTCACCTCTGGTTTTCCACCTCTGCCCATTGAGGTACATCCAGCAATTGTTTCCTTCCGTAAGCAACTTTTATGGAGGCCAGTTGAATGGCGGTAAACCCAGGGTCAGCGGTCAATGTGCTGATGGATTGTGGGGTTGCACAGTTCCTGGTGCTGCTGACAGCCTTTATTGGCCGGGAGGATGAGCTTGTAACCCTTTATATAATTATTGTATTAAGGCCAGTGTGCCCCTGCCTCGCTGCCACTTGTCCATGGATCAATGTGGAGATAATTTCAGAAATGAATAGTTAGCATCGACCCGGGGCTTTAGTGATGGCTTATCAGGCTGCCAGACAGGTCGCCGTAGATTCTTGTACCGTTGTCATTTATGGCCCATGTCATAGAATTTGTATGTTTTTGAAGTGGTCAAAGAAAGACAATTCAATTTGCAATGGATTTTGTTCTATCTGCTTTTCCCAGTCCGAGCTACACAATAAGCAATAAATCACAATACGTGGTTTTATCTTTGCGCGCCCTCTGTTTTCAGGCCGATGCTGCCCTGGTCTCTCAGGACCGCAGGGGGAGGACCGCGAAGAGCAGCACTTGAACTCTGCTGAGGGATTGACCGAGCGCTGGTTCAGACACACACTGACCTTCTGCACACAGTTCGTTAGGTGGGAACTTGGTGTTTGTGTTTGGAGATGCCCCTTGTGTAAAGCGTTAGGAGGAAACATTGAGGCGATGTGACGTTGTATACAGGTTTTGTTAATTAAGCACATAATAGCAGACTTCGAAACCGCTGTATTTACAGTCTGGTATGTTTGTGTTTATTTATCCAGTCGCCTTTTTTGTTTGAGGAAGCTGAGCCCCAGTGTCATGTTTGTACTTTCCCCTTTGCCTTCTAAACTGTGAATGACAAGATGTATCCATCAGAGGGCCAGGGCTCGATTTCAATAGCAGCTCAGGGGGAATCATTCAGAGAAATGTAATTTTCTCGCTATTGGTCAGTTTGACCTCTGACCTCAATCACTTGACACGGTTACTATAGAAACAGCTGTGGAAAAAAAGCACCAGAGTCAGATAGCATCATTTGGCCAGCTCATCCAATACACAAACAGAGCTGCTAGAAATCAAAAGAAACAGGAAAAGCAAGCTGTGAAATCCAAAAAGAATGCAAGCAAACTGGATTTACAGCACGTCCGACATGCAGAGTTCATTACACTGAGCGCCCCCTCATTACATAATACACATAATTATATCAACACGCCGATTTGTCATAACTGTCACACGCAGTCATTTTTTCACATGGCTGACAGATTAATTACAGCCAATTATTTCAGAAGTGTTCTCATACTAATTAGTCATACAGTTACACAGCGCTAATAGCAGACTGATCAAAGAAAACAAATGGCTATCATACATCATCTCTTAACCAGTGTGATGGATTCATTAACACTGTACCATTTCAAAGCTCTGCTACGGCGATATGATGAGTGACGATCAGGGACTAATGGAGGTGAGTTCAAGAGCATGTGCTGGAAATAATGCCATGAAAATATGAATGTGATAATAGGTATAATAGAAAACAAATGCGTTTAAAAAGGTAAAAGTTGTATTTTTCATAAAACAATTGAACAAAACACATCTATTTCTACACATGTACACATTTTCTATGACTTTTACTCGAGTATGTTGTTTAGTAAGATTTCCATCTCCATTTAGTCAATCTCCTTAAACATCGTAACTGTTTAATTTGATTTTATGACGGCTGATAACTGGAGCCAGGTTAAGCTTAAGGTATCTGTATTATCTTGTCGAGAAATTGGTCCTCTGCATTGGACTAATCACTCAATGTATCTGAGACAACCTGTCAGGAGCTTCTTAAGCTTGGCCAGGACCACCACAATCTTCTAGGTGTGAGGCGAGAGTGCTTGCCCCCTGCTGACCATCTCTAGAAGACAATACTCCAGTCAGAATGCCTTTTCTACACTCAGACTTTTCAGGAACCTAGAAAACTAAATTGCTATCTGGCGTAGAATGGTGATAAACGTGCCTGTATTCACTCCAAACCTAACAGCCCAAACAAATGATTAACCCACCACTTTATAGCCCTAAATCTTTCCTGCTTCGTCGAAGAAAAACCATCACCATTTTGCCTTCCCATCATGGCTCGTTGACCTATGCCAATTAGACAATATTTATCCATATGGTTGACCTTCCTTAATGAAAGTTTGACATTGATTTGTAAATTTGCCATTGTTGTGTGCTTTTACTGTAGATGTGTCTCTGAAAGCTGCAGGCAACAGTTTTCAAAGCGCCTAATCCAACTCAATATGGCAGACACACTCACTCTTCATTTAAACAAACAAAAGCAGCACATAATGATCGGGCATGCCATCATGGCCGATTGATTTGATCTGGTCCAAGGCGTTGTGGATTTATTTTCTTTTTTGTCCATATAGAAGCGTGTCACGGCCTCAATATGCATTAGGAGGCTGCTGTGTGAGCATGTGCTGTGGCCTTATCCAAACAAATGGAGGCAGTTTGGGCCCAAGAGCCTGCAGCGCTGCCCGTCCTTTAATTGCCATTTACATACTGGAGAAATCATTAATTTCTAATTCCTTCCATTATTTGTCAGCCCTCACCCCCCTCACTGCCCCATCAGCCTGTCAACCTCGCTCTGTCTGACGCTTGTGTCAATGCCACAGCTGAGCAGTGATGTCCAAAAGAGATCCAATAACAAGGGACCACTGTCCAATTAAATGTGGGTTTAGGTGACCATTCATTTTAGGCCAGTTGTTCATTCAGAAGATTTCTTTTTAATTACAGTAGACATTTATTTTATGACTGTAAAACTGTAGTTCTAATCATAATGTACCATTAAAAAGAAAAACAACAACATTTAATTTCAACTGAAAGCAATCTACTATGCATGTAAATATAAAATGTTTTTCTTTTTCTACTACTTTTGCACATTTCATATTAGAGGCAATCATTTCGAATTGTTTCACATTGTTTATGATAATGCAGTTGCCATTCAAATAAATTTCATCACTTAAGTGTTGTCAAAGGGGATTATCGAGCTTTATGATGCAGTCCCTGAAATATCAATAGTAGTGGATGGCACAGGGGTTTTTCCCTCTCCTCTTTTGTTTGGCTGTAAATGACCTAGATCAAATCCATTGACCACAAAAGCCATTAACAAAGGACACATTGGATGAGTTTCATGATTAAAACATAAAAAACACTCTCTCACAAATGATGGTGTATAGGCTCCACAACAAATGATGCATGTTTACCTCAATCAGCCATTACATTATGGTCACCTAGCAAACTTTTTGGGTTGTTGGGTTGAACCGAGCTCACCAGCCCCTGCATCCCTCTTGTACTGACCACTGCAGGCAGGAGTTGAACCTTTTAAATATCCTCTTACCTACTGTTGCTGCCCACAAAGCATTATTATTGTTATTTTTGTTTTACACATTCATCTTTCTTCTAATATAAAACAAAACTCCAGTGTCTATATATACTGATGGTCCTTTGATGTAAAGTGCTTTTATTGCCTGATAAAGGAGGAGGAGCAACTGCAGTGACCGGCTCCTGTCCATGTGCTGCAGGACTGGGCCACTAAGGAGATCTTTCCTCCAGTTGCCATAAGACTATTACGGATCTCACTAATGTGCACTTTTATTACTATCGTTAGTAAATTTTATCTATTTCTTTAATTACTGTGTTTGTTATTTACTGTGTAACTTTGTGGTGTATTTTTGTGTGCACTTGGCCATGTCACTCACAGTATGTTCTGGACACCTGAATTTCTCATTTTAGGGGAAGACAGCAAGCACCAAATAAACGTGAACATTTGTGGCATGACAGGTGAGCATTTCTGGCATTTAAGTTATCCAACATCGCCACCCAGAGAGATGGTTCTAGGGCCATAATGAAGGCCCTCGGGGTTACTAGCTTTTTTTAGAAATAAATTAAAGATTCTTTGAGCTTAATGTGTTACTTGATGGACCCCAGCTCCAAGGGTGGGCAGACACAGAACAACAAAGCGGTGGCTCGCAGGGCAGTAAGCCACACCATGGCACTAAAATAACATGAACATTAGTAAATAGATTATATGGATTATGTCAGAAAAGCAAGAGTGAAAGCTACATAGAGCAGCAAAAAATGGACGTAAACGCGCCTAAATAGAGGCGGAAGTGCACAAGTCACAGGACGAGCTAGTGAAAGGAGGTAAATTATAGTTTAAGGCACCACCTACAGAAACCATATTGCTGTGCATTTATTAAGTTTTTGTGTTTAGTATGTCACTACAGTATGTGCCTTTCTCCTTTAGTTTGAACTCAGATCTTTGCATGAGATGTTGGGCTTGTCGCTGCCATCTAAAGCTCAAGTCTAGCAATTACCGTCTGATCATTGCCACAAGCCAGATAATAATTAGAGCTTGACAAAATTCAGTGCCAGCGAGGAGCACTATTGATTTCTCCATGTTCTCTGTCTTTGGGAGGATCAAGCAAATAAGACATGAAATTTACTGTCTTCATAAAAGTTTTACTAAATCAGGCCATTCGAAAGGCTTATCGACAGTTTTTTCATTACCATACATAGTGTTCTCTAAAGCGTTTTGGATTATTAGCAATAAGAGGTCAGCTCTCTCCTTTGTGTCTTTCATGCACCAATAAATAATGGCTCCTTTGGAATTTTCAGTGGTAATTTTAATCACCCAGTCGCACATATAACCCAGGCGAGGTTATAACGGGATTACTTTCCAATTTAACATTGACAAAGACTGCCTTAAGCTGAGAAATACACATATGAAGGTGTGCAATAAGGAACAGCACTAAAGACGATGCTGAAGGCAAAGCAAAGGAAGAGGCAGTTGCGCTTCTTATTGAGATCATGAATCAAAATCTAGTGCGAAACTGACATTTAAATTTGCAATGATTTGGAGCATTAAAAGAAGATAAAAACTAGAGGTACCAACATAAAATTATGACAAAACCAATTTATAATGCTGTAATTTGAGATGTCTGTGACTAAACTGTTGACACATGCTAATCTTTTGTCTCTTCAAGATCAGCCGTTATGTTCAAATCTTAATAAAATTTACTGCCAAACTTCTCTAAAGAGGTTATACATTCACCGGAAGAGAATGAGAATTGACACGCTGAACGCAGTCAGAAGTCAAAAGGCGTTGGATTTGAGTGGTGAGAGACGTGCGGCTAAAGCCCAGGGGCTCATTTCCCCTTCACGATGGACAGACTATTAACTTTTTGATTGGCAGTGAGGCTGACGCTGCCTGTTCATCATTGAGCTCTGTCGATTCCTCAGCATCTGGAAACAGCACATAAATTCCGAGAGTATGAAGACTGCATCTCCAGCATCCTCCAAATGAGCCTCAGCATTGCATGGTCATAAAAAAAACACTGGTGCGCCGGCAAAAAGTCACGGAAATGAATGACTTCTTCGGATGCGAAGACGCTGTGTTGACAGTCTTCAACAAAGCGCACAAGGTAGATTGCCTGAGCGTGAAGAATATAGGCCCACCTTTAGAGAAAATTTGACAGCGCAGGACAAAGAATTCAAAATCAAGTACTACGACTACCAAACGACTACCCTATAGACTATCAGTCTATAGGGGTGTCACGGTTCTAACATTTTAGTGTAACATCACAATTTTACGATTATTTCCAACTGTTGGCACTTTGACCAAACAACAGTGAAGTCTAATGATTAACCATTCTTTGCAAGCTTAATGAAATCAAACTCTGAATGAAAAAGTTATTATATTATATATTGGACATAAAAAAAGACTGATAAAAAAGTACTAGTACAAGTCGTATAGATTGAACTGAATTTACACATTTTGCTTTGTTAAGCGCTTTGTGTGCCTGTTAGGTGGAAAAGTGCTCTATAAATAAAAATCATCATCATTATTGCAATACATCCTGTTTTATTCTCCATAAAAACTGCTAACCTTGTAGATTATATTTGTTAAAATATGTTCAGAAATGTGTCTAAAAGCATCTAAAACGTGTCTAAAAGTGACCAAAACATGACTGAAAGTGACAAAAACTGACAAATGCTCCGTAAAGCAACAAAAATGTTCTAAAACAATTGATTATTTTATTCATTATTCTTCATATTTATGCCTTTTTGTCAATTCTCCAACTTTGTTTACAATCTGAAATTTGAACAGAATCCCATTATTAAGACACAAATCTAATAGCAATGCTGGTCAAAAAATTGCAATAGTATATTTTTCCCAAGTCTTGTAGCTCTAATGTACAGTTATTGACAACAAACAGACGCCATTACTTTGGACAGATGGCAACGCTTACAGTGGAATATTTAAGTGATCGAACTTTCCGACTTTATCCTGCCGTTTAATTACTTGTTAGTGTTTTATAGGGGAGAAATATGGCCGCCCGGGTTTATAGTAGGTCCAGTGTAAAAAGGGCTGACCTGTTTTATCTTGCCCTTACACACGCATCAGTGTAATGATGACAAAACGGGATGTTAACTAATGATTAGTAGAAATGGTTGCAGTTAATTAGTTGGTCCTTCGTTTATCGTTCCATTTGCACATTTTGGGGAGCAATCGTTATTAATTAGGGCCATCATGCCGAAAGGGGTGAGGTGGAAACCCTACAGCCAAGTTAATCAGCCCGCAATGAGAGCTCCATTATCCTGCCCCGTCCCGTTGGCCTGTGATCTATTAGTATTATCTAAAAGCTGCACCACGATCAGCGGCATGGAGCAAAGCAAAAAAATCAAAGAGCCATAAACTGGACAGGAGCTTTGATTGGCCCAGTTCTTGGGTCATTGGTTAAAGCACATAATATTATGTGGCAGTTTGTGTCAAGCATGCATTACTCGAGATTGCTATCAAATCAGTTTGGCACTGGGCATTTTTGAGACACTTTAGGTCTAACTTTTGATGCATTGTGTTGAGATGGAGATTAAAGATTGCTTGTATGTCATACGGGCTACAATTTGCACATTACACGCAATCGTTTTAAGGGTGGAAGTAGTACTTTAGTAGTAGTACTGACACATGTGCAACAAATTACTGAAGTAAAAGCAAAAAAAGCAACAAACAAACAAAAAAAGTCTTAAGTAAAAGTTTTGGAGCACCAGTTTAAAAATGTATGTTTAGAGATTAAAAAGTAAAAGTATTTCAGACAGATTTTGAGAACTATTTAAGTGTTGACAGAAAATAAGCACAATTCTTTATCAACAAAGGTTCATTTTAATCAATTTCTTAATTTTAATCAATACTTTTAATTCATTTTTCTTGTGAACTTTATGTATATATTTTATGTATATATATTTGCTCAAAGCTGGGTCTTGACCTCAGACCTTTTTATGCTGAATGTAATCATGAACTAAAAGATAAAAACAACCACTCAAATCGTATGAAAAGTACTTTCTCTTCAGTCCAGTTCGAAAATGTAGTGCAGTAGAAAGTACAGACTCTCAAATGTATAGTGAAGTAAAAGTAAAAAGTATCCACAGTGTTTCGATTTAAATAAAAAAGCAGCACACTTTTACCTTTATACTTATTTGCTGTCCACCACTTAATAGTTTATAACATAATTATTTCCTTAACTGTCAAATTAGAAGAGAAAGGGTGGTCAAAGCTCTGCATTTTGAGTGATTTTGCGTTGAATTACTTACTACTTTTTACATGTGCTTTAAACAGAGCAAAATTAATGACAACCCCAAACAAAAACTAAAAATTAAAATTGTGACCAGGTAAATTTTCTGATTGAATGTGAACATGTAACTATCATATCAAAAATATAATTAACTATCTGTACTCTATCTTTGACCATATTTTCACCATCAGTATCCTGTGATTGTTTATAACTGCTTTACCCGCCGACCAAAATGCTTTAAGTTACGACGCCATTGCCCCATCAGACTCTCCAACCACTTTCACACTCGTCTATTGTTAAATGCGCAGTGTTGCAGGAATATGAGCGAATGTAAATGCAGTCCACTATGAGCTGATTATGCTTTAGCACCATGAAATACACAGCACATTCATTACAAATAACTAGGGACTGGGCACCAAAGCGTAAAGGAGGAAATCAATGCATTTACTAAGCTTATTTCATGTAAATGAGTGGAGGCAAAGTGATATGGTTAGGACAAGGTTACAGAAAGAACGAACGAAAGGAACAGAGGAGTGAGGTCCAGTGTCCCTGAAACAAATCGATGCAATAAACTTGAGAAATGATTTAGATAAAGCTGATATGAACATTGAAATAAACAAATAACCTTAAAGGAAATCAATCATATAATTTAAAAAGTAAACGACTCCAAGTGGGGTGATCTCCCTCAAGAATTAGCCAAATGGAGGATTTTTAATTTCATCATTGATATTATGCCAGACTTAGGAGATTTTGCAGATGGTTGCAACCAGGAGGAGGGGAGGAAAATCAATTGAGTCTAGTTCTGTGGTCTTAAGAGATGTTAGATATTTACAGCATTGGAGGTATGGAGCCTTGTATAAATTTACATTTTAAGAGATAAAAGACCTCTGTATTTTATCTTGTTATTGATAATAGAAACTGTCGGGTCTTATCCTGTCCCATCTCGGAGAAGCCCGACTGTCGCTCTTGCTACGTATACGACTTGATGCAGAGGCGATGTGCATGATAGTGAGAAGACAGAGCAGTGGTGCGAGGCAATTTCAAGCCTTTATTTTCTTGATACACAAAAGGCATTCGCTTTGTGTGCGCTTGTATGTGTGGTTTTTTTTTTCTTTTTTTCTTCTTCTATCCACCTCCAATCCCGCGTCCACGTCAAGCCAATCCAGGTTGCATAATTGCATCAGAGGGCTTTGAAAAAACTATAGGGGTTTGCAATTTAAGGCCTGAGGATGAGAAGAAGAGGAGAGTTAGGTATAGCGGGAAGGAAAGGCGTCGCAGACAGGTTCATTTGCGCTCCAAACAGGGACATAGAGGTTAAGACGTAGTGACAAGAGACAAAGTAAATGTATGTAAATGCAAGAGGTTGTTATCACTCCTAAAACACTCCTATGCACCCACAAAGAGCTAAATTATATTTGGGGGCCCACATAAAATCCAATAGTCCCAACAGTGACCTGCTGCTATGTAAATGGTTTAGGTAATTCTCTAAAACAGTGCACTGGTGGCCGGACGGAGGCAGCAATGAACAACAAAGTGTTTACATGATTTGAATGATTTAGGACTACTTGCAGCGATCACTTTAATAGACTCTAGTGTGCTGGCACAGACTTCCACGTTAGAGCTTGCTTCCCCTGCCTGTTCACAAGCTGCTCTTTTGCTCAACAAGCACAAGAGGGGATAAGAATAGATGTCCGTTTGTTTGTGAATTGGGAATCTATATAGATATAGTTGGAAAGATCATCAAAAGAAAAACACAACCTATTTTGTTTGTCATTATTTGCCTAGAATGTGTTATATTGTGGACATATAAACTGCACACAAGTATTCAAGTATAAAAGGAAAGCATGTGAAGTTATAACACTGGTGATATTTAATTACCAAATTAAGAAAAAAAATCTGTAGTTGTTTTTGATTGTTTTTTCAGTGAGATTAAAGGTTCACAGTCATAAACTTCCTATCACAATAATAATATATATACATTTTTGATTTTCTCCTTATGAAGAGTATGTCCTTGTCCATATATTTCCAAAAGTTAGTTTTAGTTTCAGATTGCAGGTATTTTGTGGGATTATCCATGTGATAAATATTGTATTAGTGAACTGCTTGTTTTGGCTAAAATTATGTAATGTAGCATTTTCCCGCCCCATTAATTATCATATTATTTGCTGAGGGAAAACATGTAAGGATGATTCATTTATGTTATAAAATACTTTGCATGACACTCAGAGCCACAGTATTAGCTGAGGCTCATTTGGTTTTCCCCTGCACAGCCTCTCTCTTTCCCCTCCGATTGCCTGCTGTTAAAAGAGGTGTATCCAGCCTCTCCTTGTCCACTTTAATTTTTAATTACCATCTTCCGCTCACCTTTGTTATAGTCATGACACGCTGGCGTTAAGCCTTGTATAGCAGCAGAGCGGGGGAGGGGAGGGCTTGTTCTACCAAACGGAGAGTGGCTAGATTCACTTCTCTAATTATGCAGCAGACATGCTCAGGGCTGAACTGTGGTGCAGACATGCTGCCTCTGACATGGGATCAGGGCCCCGGGGCGGGCGCAGGGGCCGCTGTAAAACACACGCTTTGGGATGGACAGGCCTGTGAAAAAGACGTTTGAAAAGTCTGTCAACTCAATAAATGACTGAAAAAGTATTTAACTATAATCTTCTGAAATATATAAACTCAGTGGTTTGTGTCTGCTGTTGGACTGTACTGGAATTTTATGTTAAATATTTGAGTCTTGTTTTCCTCATGATTTATGTGATTATGATTATGTTTGGTACCTGACCAGCTTATACATATCCATCAGAGGCCTTAACACTGGATACGTTTTCTCCACATAAATGATTAATTAATTAATTAAATAATGTATACATTTCAGTGTCGTTCCTGGAGGTCACCATAGTCAACATAATTTGCCATGAATATGGAGGAGGCTTGGACCTGTGCATTAATGAATACATCTTTCTTAGCATGTATAATTGATATGAATTGATCCTTGTCTTGCTCTGCAGACCCATCTTGGTGTGTACAAGTTAGTTTGCATATATGCAGTTTGGTAGAGACCGAGGGAAGCAGGAGGATGAGCTGTGCGACCATTAGTGCCAGTCAGTTTGATGGAGACAGTAATAGATGGTCAGCTTTTTTCAGATCGGCCACTAAAGCTTTGTTAATTGTCATAAGTTCAAATTGATTATAGCGGTGCTTTAGGACGTACAGGGGATTGATTGTTTTGTTCTAAAAAGTCTGTAATGAATGTGTTGTAGCAATTGAATTCATTAATGGAAGGGATGTGACTGGAGGGTGAAAGCAGATGGGAACAGTAGACACAGTATACAACACCTTACAACATGATTGGACTACACACATCACACAGAGTGCCATATTTCATATTCATTTATAAATGGGAAATTGGTATTCACTAATTAATATTGTGTGTCTTAGGAGGATGGAGGACACCTGGAGACTTCCACAGACCCAAAGACTGAAGTCAGTGTCAGTGAGGTAACTTTATTACTATTAAGTATTTCTTATTTTATTATTTTAAGGTTTCCATCTCACTTTTTTTGTGTCCGGATGAACACTATATAATTGATCACAGCTTTTGTCACTATTCACAGTCTGTGTACAACTTTATAGATACTGTATTTGTTTTCTAGAAAATGTGTCACGTGTGTTTTGTTTGCTGACTTTGGATAATCAAACATAAACATAAAAATGAGCATAAATGGGCACACATGCTCAGCAGCACCCTCGCTTTTCACCAGCAATAGCACTCAGCACAGCTTATGCCATTAACAAGATTACATCCAAAACCATAAAGGGATGTTGTAACAGCATAAACATAAGCTTGTTGACATGGCTGTGACTAGATAATAGCCGCAGGAAAGCACTGGTTTAACCTCTTAGTCAAAGGAGACAATGATCTGCTTTGAAATCACTGATCCCACTGTTCACGCTTAGAGAGGTTTAACATCTGTAACAAAAGCATTGAAAATCAAATGATATCACACATTACCAGCACACACCATGTTATCCATGTTGTGCAAGACAATTATTACAGTTACAATGTCAAAATGAAACACATGAAGAACATAAACCTTTCCCAAGGCACTACTTTTCACATTTTACATGAAGAAATAATAGTTTTAATTTATTTTAAAAATACATACATTATAAGATAACAATCACTTTTTAAGTGTATATCTGTGTGCGTTTGAAGAAATAAAAAGGTATGGTTATTTAGAATAAATTATATTTTATAATATCCAATATATTTAGTGAAAAATAGAGGTTCTGTTTGTTGATAGTGAGGCCAGTTGGACGTATAATACTATTGAGTTATACCACTTCAAGGTCATATACTTTATTTCACAAAAATACAGTGTCTTTAATGTTAAGCATCGTACTGACCAAACATCAGTTTATAATTGACCTTTTAATTGAGCAAAAACACTGCCAGCCAAAGCCCATACATTATTGGGTGACAATAAAAGAAAGAAACTCAATTAAACATTATAGTCTTACAAATGAAATTGTGACTGTGGACCTTTATCAATTAGACATCAGAGCAGGGCCTCCTGTGCTGCCTCTACCTGTTCTTCCAGACGTCCCGCACCATAATAACTCTCTTTCAACCATTGCGTACAATCCTATTTGTATGCGTGTGCGTTTCCTCCTTCCACAGCCTCATGCTCGGATGCTCTATTAATCTTTCTATATGAACAGTTACTGGCGCTGATGAAATTGGGCCCAATGAGGCGAACCTCCCGTGGCCCAGGATAGGCCCCATTCATCTTGATTTGATCCACGCGCTGACACCGGAGCACTGTGATGACAGAGGTTAAGTCAGTGAGTGGCCGTTTGCCTTCTTGTTTGCTCTTTAGCTCGCCACCTCTAACCGGCCCGCAGAGAGGCACACAGGGACCAATGTCGATTTTATGGGGGCACAAACTGGAACATCCGATAACTCCCACACAGATGATTTCACCCCCTGTCATCGGCCGCCACACCTCAAACAAATATATACAGCAGCCTGATAGTGTGTGACTTCAGCAGATTACAGATAGATGGAGGACAGAATGAGCCGCCTGACAAGCGCCACCGCCTCTCAACCGGCAATTTCACACTGTCATTTTGGGATTATTTCATTACCCACCGCGATCCATGACTCCATGACTGAAAGGGACTGAAGAGAAAACGCGTGGCAAAGAGTTGTGAAGGAGTGAGAGATGGAAGTAATAGAGTGAAACTTCCTTCTTGAATACATTTTAAAGCGAGGAAATGGCAAAAGTATAAGAACCCCAAGAAGCCCAAACAAGGACTTTCTATTGTATGGCACTGAATTCTACGTACAAAAGACACCAAATTTATCATTGCGCTGCTTTACTGTCCCCTGTTGGAAAGACTTAACGAAACATTTTGGATCAATTACAAATTTAGTCTTCCATCTTCCAATTTTAAGATAGATTGATTGATGGCAAACGTTCCCTGTTTTGTTACATGTCTTAAGATGAACATGATAGTGGAAATAGATATACCTTGTACTGCATTGTACATAATCCCTTGAATAGACCCAAACCCATTGCACTGTGTAACTGCTAGACTGACTTACTTGGACTGAAAGCCTTGTCTTGTGGCTCAGTTGTTTATTTGTGATCTGCTATCCATGTTTAAGTCATTAGCCTTGTAGCAGGAGCCAGGCCTGGTGATACCAAATTGTCTGTTTCCATGCTCCATCAGCGGCAGAGACAAGCCATCCAACCAGACCTACAGCGTGTCTATGATGTCAGTACAGACCAGTGCAGTCGTGTAGCGCTCCTGCCTCCAGCACCTCTCGACTCGGAGAGGTGCGGCTTATGTTACACAGATTCCAGGCAGACGGTCCCAGACAGGAAGTATCGCCACATTAGCGCCATTAGATTAATTAACAATGTTTAATTTCTAAAATGGAACAGTGGAAGGAGACATGACTCATTGGTTGCTATTTCCGTGCTATATTTAAATTGATAAAAGGATAGGTTTTTAGTGCAATGTGATCCTAAGATCATTTTGAGTGCATGCAACAATCTGGCTCATTATAAAAACTGCTAATGCAATGAGGTGCTTGAATGATTGTGTTGGAAGGAACACAAAGACTGGAGATTACAGATAATCTGCAGAATCATGCGTGTTGACAGACAAAGCATTTTTCATTCTAGCTTTGAGCAGACATAATCGCCCCATCGAGTCGTCATACAAAGCCAATGTTAAGACGCATTGGTTATGCTTCTCAATTCATCCTTTTTACTAAGCCACAATTGTTAATTGTTCCAATGCTATCATTCTGTTTTCCTGTTTTCAATAGCAGTGAATCACACCAGTAAGAGCTGTTGGCTGCAGATGCTGCCTTGTTAAATGCCAGAACACACACAAACACATCTGTGACAATATGTGTATACATGGACTACTGGTATATTGTTAGCTCGCAGTCGGGGAGGTGTACAGTAAACCGCTTAGACAGAGAGATTTAACTGCCTGTATGCACAGTTCAAAATCAGCAGGAGGTACGACAGCGTGAGGGGGGTCTTATTTGCAAGAGTTATCAAAAGTGTACACATGAGAACATTTATTTAGCATCTTTGTACACTAAACCTTTGTTGCAAAGATTATTGTTTGAGTAATTTCAAATAATGCCTTTAAAATGAAGGGCACAAGCTTTCATACTTAAACCAGTGTATGTATATGTATTTTTGAGAGACCTTTGAATTTGTCCATGCACATAAAGTGCAAGGAAGTGTACTTGTCTTTTACTCTGAGGCATATAGTACTTTTACAAATAAAATGTCCTTATTAAAAGAGAGATGATGACGGCTTGTAGGGAAATGCATAAACGCAAGCCATACAATTGTTTTGGGAAGGATACATTTGTAATCTTTGTGTACTTGTTGTTTAAGTGCAGCTGTGCACGATCACTTTTGGAATAACCCCTGATCTGTTTATTTGGACTAATTTAATCACGGTTATGTTCTTCATAGGGTTTGGACCATGGCAGGCTTGGTGTAAAGTGGAGACTTAGTCGGACATTTACGTTCACACTCAAGAGGAAATCTAAGTAACTCTAAAGTGGTTGGCTCAAGTAAAAAAAAAAACAACAACAACAAAATCGAAGGGACTCCAGTCATATAGGTCTCATTAGCATTTCTACAATTCTATTATCACTATTATTGCCTTTTATGCTGGCAGTACCGCAGTGACACGTCGCATCTGTAAGGCAATTATTTTCCTGTTGGTGTGTGTGCTATGATGTGACACAGGGCCAGAACATGCTTTGGTAAGAGCCGCTGTGTTGGGGAAACCTGCCCCTCTGAGGTTTGTTGTTCTGACTGCACTGGGCCAGATGGGGATAATGGAATGTCATTCTGTCAGCTCCTGGGCTGATTAGGGAGTGTTTGTTATTTATTGATTGTCTTTCATGGTGAATTATCTATGCACAGGTCAGTGCCAGCGTTTTATTCCTGCAGCTCTGATGGCCAGCTATTCCCATCCTCACACAAAATCAATGCGTACAAATAAAATGGAATTTAAAAAAATAGGGGGAAATTAGCAAACATCTCAGCCCGGCTGGTGTCATGCATATGTTAGCGGTGATTGCACGCAGCTTGACATGAGCCCTGCATTTCCATGAAAGTGCATTCTGGCCAAGTATTCACTTTTAACACTCATGTTTTAGCAGTCATGTCTCATTCTCGTCCTACTTTGTCTTGTGTACCTTCCACTTCAAATCTGTGCATGAGCAACATATCATTATGAGAAACAATATAGAAAGAATGGTTTTTAATACAGACTTATAGATTTTATTATTCTCCAAACTGAATGTCAATCAAAATGTTTCATGCCTCATAAAGTATTGGTATAAGATCCACTGAGAATGAGATATTGTCTATTTTTATGTTAGATGGAGTTTTTTGTCTCAGATAAATCTTTTCAAGGACTGCAGAAGTCACAGCACCTTAACTTGCAGAATGACCGCATGTTATTGCCCTGCAGCCACAATCTACTGCCCCAGTCTTCATTTATTTAGTTCATTTCTCATTGAGAGACTACTATTTATGGGGCTAGAGAGTCAACAACTGTCAGGCAGCCTCTCTCTCCACACAGCCATTCTCTGCTCCGTCTGCCTTCCTGTGTTGTCACTGATGTTTGTGTGCTTGAGATGGATGCAGCTCTCTTTATTAGATAGCATCAGTCTTTTGTCAGAGCAGTAGAATTGCACAGTGGTGGCTGTCTGCACCGCGCACTGGGTTTTACTTTAGCCCTGCGTGGCTGATGGCTCACAGGCTTTTTGTTTAACCTGGCGCTGGTGTGATGGGGCCCACTTGGCCTCGTCATCCGGAGCATAAAAGGCGTCTGCGTCGGGCCTTCTTCTCACCAAACGGCTGTCTGAGCCACATTGACTTTCTGTCAACGCCTACACGCTTATTGTTTGTGAGTTTGATTAAAAAAGGGAAAAAAAGGAAGACGAAAATGCAATTACTCAAGTTGGAGGAAACTGAATGCAGACCTCATAGCGATAATCACAGACTAATGTGACATTCCTCCATCACCACAGCAACCGGAGAAAAGACTTAGCCTCACAAAGTCGTCGAAAGAGTAAAATGTGTAGATTTCAGTAAAAGCTGTCTCTTTACAGTGAAATGCTTTGTGGTGCAGTAACTGATTTTTATGAAGCATCCCAGCTGCATCTGTTGCACTTTGCATCTATTAAACTAGCTTCAACAATGTTTCTAAGTGTACATCTGGACAGTAAAAGGACTGCAACTTGGTAAGTGCCCAGTGCATAAATGACACTACACTTAAGGAAAAGTTACCTATTTGTGTTACTGAAGAAAAACCAATGAATAGACAGAACTTATCTGAAACAATGTGTTACTTTGGATACACATTCACATCCACACACTTAATGCGGGTGGTATCTGTGCGTGGTGCGTCTCTTAATTCAGCCAACTAAACAGCTTCCAGATGTACCAGCTTCCTGTTGGCCCCGCCCAGTCCAGATGCCAGCTCTGCCAGCAGATCGGCCTCAAATTGGGCACATTTGAACAATCATTTAGTTGCCATCCTCCAGTCGGAACTTTTATGAATAAAGCCTTTTTATCTCTGTATCTTTGATTGGGGTGGCTGCGGGGCATAATGGCTAAGTCATGTCAGACAGTAAAGGATGCTGGTTGGGGATCAGTGCATGCAGGACATGGGGGAGGGAGGTGTTGTTTTTACTGTGTGTACAGTGGAAGGAAACCGGTGATAGAAGGGAAAGGACATCCTCTGTTATAAGTGTTTCCAGGTTATAACCCTCTGTCTTTGGTTGAGCATCTTACCCTCAGCCACAAACTCCACAATCTTCTACAATCCTTGAATGCTTTAAATCAGCCATACACTGTTGCCTATTATCTCCGACTTAAGGTTTCTAATTATATTTCTTGTGGTTTTGTAAATACGTCCATAGGATAAAATGGAGATTTTAGCGTGGATGTGGGTTTTCCATAATCCTACCTTTAGCTCATTATGTGGTCGTTCAGTCTGGTTATGAGACAGTAAACTTTGATCTACATGAAACAAACTTCAAATGTGCAGTCTGAAAGTGACAAATTTAGATACAAGTTTGGACTAGTCAATATTGAATACAATGATTACTGAAATACTTCCTTCTGTTTGTATGGCTGGTAAGTACTTATGTGTCAATTACCAACCAACTGTCTTTGAGTAAATGCAAGTACAATGCAACCTCAATTCCCCCAAAAGCACTTATTATTCCTGTATCTACCACAAAGAAAGGACTCACCTCACCCCATATCTTGTGAAACCAGAGATAAAAATATCACACTTTGTTTATTTGAAAAAGTTTCAAGAGGTGGTATATGCGTATGTTGTGTGTTGTCATCTTTTACCCACAAATTAGTTTGTCACTGCAAATTACCATGTGCCATCCTTTATTCAAGCAGTTTTCCTGCTTTTGAAATGCTAAGTAACCCTGACACCCAAACTGATCCGTATGACTTCTGTCAAAATGCTCTATAGGCTTATTTACGCCACATCAGAGCCCAGGCAGGCCTAAAAATTAGATGAATGTTTTTATCTCTTCAGCGTCGGATGGCAGTGACTCAGGTCAGTTCCTGATTCTCATTTTAAATATGGCTGTCCTGAGCCCGAGCTGCGTCTGAGCGTCACTTTCCATTTTGGCCGGCTGTGCAATGCTGACATGCTCAAAGACACATAGGATTCCATTATTTTCACTCATATGAGGGTGCCACACTCGATTCTAGCAAAGCTGTCAATGCCGTCCTGGAGCCCCTCCCCTCAGGCACTGAACCACACTGGAGTTTTCTATTGTGCTTATGGTGCATTAGTATAACTTATCTTTTGCTTAATCTCATTAGAGGTGCAACTGCAGACTTAAGTGATTAGCACTGCTTCTGGATAATAACAATGTCCCAGGGTTTGTCTCCTGGGCCTTTACATATGGAGTTTGCATATTCTACTTGTGTCTGTGTTTAAACTATACCATGAAAAATAGATGAATCCTCCAGTTAGGTACTCCTGACCATGAGCGTAGCTCATGTGGTAGAGAAGAATCCTCGGGTGCTCCACTATGATCGCCCACTGCCCCAAACAGGAGGTCCCAGTGCATTAACCTTAGACAGGGTACACCATTGACAGCTTGAAGTAAACTGGGACTTTCTAATTCCATTAGGACTGCAACTAATGACACCGTTTATTTTTTTTTATTATTAGTCAACTGGATTATTTCTGTACTGTACATTGAGACTGTTTAATTACATTACAACAAATGCTGAAAAATGGTGACTGAAAACTTCTAGATAGATCATATTTACGGATAAAGTGTGTTATTGATGAAAATCAGAAAATGTTTATTCATTTTTGACATTTTTATTTAATACTTTTATTGTCTTGGTCTTTTTTTATATGTTGTAAAGTATAGTCCAGATAATGATAATCAAAATATCATTACAATTCTGTTTTTCTGGTTGACTACTTACCATTAGTCCTATCTGCCATAATGCACCATGAGTCATGAGAACTGCTTTTGTCAGATCTTTATAACACGCACAGCCAGAGCACTCATATTTACCATTACCCCTCTCACCTTCAAATGCACCAGTGAAACTAATCCTGATACGAGTGCATAGTACTTTATTCAGTCTATGAAATCTTTATACAATTGTTGACTTACCTCCTCCGTCTCTATATAAAGCAGCCGTGAGCGATCCGACTCATAACAGTGCCACTGTAAATCACAGAGATTTAATTTCAATTTCATTTCAGAGGGTTGGGCTTTAATAATTAAAAGGATGTGTTTATGACTCACAAAGATCATAATTAATATGCTCCGGGGGTCCAAGACGAGGTTTAACACAGATTATATCCATCATGTTCTGTTTTGCTGCTCGCGGGCCGTGACATGGCATAGGGCAGACATTGATTAAGACGTGCTTATGTGAATTATAAACCAGTGCTCCCCAGGCGAGTCATAAAGAATAAAAGATCTCGTACCTTTGTGCCATAGTTTAACAGGCTATGATTCATAAGCAGAGGAATGCACGTGCTGGAAGTGGAAAGTCATTTTTTGATCAGTATCAGAACAACACCCATCGTTTGTGGAGTTTGTTTTGACGGCTGTTGTGTGGAGCAATACTTGGTGAAGCGTTTTGAAACACCCGGGCAACAAAGACCTCCACAAAGCCTTAACTGATCCAAACACAAATATTGTATTGTGTTTATTTCTACAGCTTAATTTTGACTTTTGTCTATATCTTTTGATGTGTTGTTTTGCTGGATGGCAAGATGACACATATATGCCCATAAAGCTCATAACCGAATCATAATTTATTCATTAAAATGTAAAGGGAAAAAGGAACTATTTTGATCTGGGTCTCGGTCAGATATGTCCTCCAATTGTTAAACATTTTACTACAGTATTTGTCAAAAGTATCAAAAATCAGTACTAATCAATACTTAAACTAGTAGCTGTATTGATTAAAAAAAACATCACGTAAACTGGACATTTGAGCTTTCATGAACAATTTTACAATGATTCTAATGAAGCTTTATCAGAACTAAGAAAGTACTATTATTTTGTGTTTAAAATGATATATTGTCTAAAAAATAACCTTTCTAATCGTCAGTGTGGTATCGAAATGAATATTGAGCAGCGCTATTCCTTAGTATCAGAGTTTGAAATGTTAGCACCGTGACAACACTCTAGTAAAGAATGGATAACCAAAACGTGACCTCCTTGGTGGACTCAATCTCAACCATTATCGTTTCCCAAAGGTTTTAGCCGCAGCATCTGATCTGAGCTGTTGCCTGTCCTTTGTTCTCAAGGCTAAACTTGGCAGAAATCTCCAGAAATACATTGCACTTGTTTCATGGCGGGTTGACAAGGGGAAAAAGCACATCAGCAGTTACCAGTCAAACAGAAAATGGAGAGTGTCAAGCACTACACCAAATCAAGACAGATCCTGCAGCAAAATGTGTTTAGGCATTGTAGCGCGTTTCACTTTTCCCCCGTTGCGCTTCTTTTCCTGCTCTGTGGTGCAGGAGCAGAGGAGGAATTAGCCTTTATGATGGCTCCCTATAGCAACCCGTCTACGTATGGGTGAGGAATCTGGCCTGTTTCCTGTCACCTGTCTTCGCCTTTTGGGATTTTAACACAGCTTGGGGTGTTTGGTGGGGCCAAAACAAACATATTGAAATACAAAAGAATTACAAGTATAGGGCAAACTCTGAGATTGCTTCTGCGTTGAGCTTTTCTACTCGGTATATATTATAGCATGTACACAGGCAGCCCCAGTGAAACTTGAGTATGCAGGCAATAGTGAATCAGAATGAGTGTCTGGGTATGAGGCGAGAGGGAGGTGTTGGATTGATTTTCCTCCACTACAGCGGTATGAAAAGGTCACTTTGATCAATGGTGCATAATTGGGACTGTATTAGGATCATATCGGGTCATTTTACTGTTTAATGATGAAATATTAAATATTGGGTAGGTAAGATTGCAGTCATTAGTGGCCTCTTTCATTTATAGCCCTTTAATTAATTTGAACCTGACCCTCCGTCCAATACTTTTGAGTGTGCGAGACTTAAAAGCACTCTCGGCTCAAACCACAAGCTCTTAGCCAATTGGATCCACTTACCTATACACATACCTCACTTTGTTAATGGACAGGGGAGAATAGTATTAGCACTTTAGTAAATAATATGACTCTGCTAATAGTATTCTGGGAAGCCACAAAAGCAAACTGCACTAATTGTGATTTTATTATTATTTTTTTACACCGTAAAATGTAGTGCCAGAAGGTCTTTAATGGCTTCAATCACTCATCAGACTGATTGTGCGCTGTTCATTAAATCCAAATAAAATATAATCAAATAAAATAACACAATAGTGGCTCAGGTGGAAGAGTAGTTCATTGCGTTGTTGTGTCCTTGGGCTAGACGCTAAACCGCATTGTCAAGTCAAGTTTGTTTGAGCACCTTAAATGCACACAGACAACTCAAAATGCTTTATCTAAAATTAAAATGTACAAATTAACATAATTTACACAATTTTCAAAGAGTAAACAATTGTGTAAAAAAAACAACAACACACACTTTAAAGTCACTGAAAGTATGACTTCATACATAACCTTGATATAAGTTAGTAATAAACAATATTAAAAAGATGGGTCTTTAATTTAGATTTGGAAAATATTAAACCTCATTTCAAAACAAAGATTTTCTGAAAAAGACGGATTCACAGATCGGGGCAGCTCTAGAATTTCTACTGTCATAAATGAACCGTACTGAAGTGGGTCGTGAGAGGTACTAGCTTCCAGAGGGCGCTAGCTTGCTTGAGACTCCTGGAACGCTATATCTAGATGATTTGACAAGAGCGAGAGTGCAGACTCAGGTGAGAACAAAACGGCAAAAATCAGATAAAGAAAATTATCATTCCTCACCAAACGCAGACTTGATCTTGTGATAAACCGCCACATTTCCAGTGATAACTTTATTTGTTGAATTGACAAACTTCTCAGTGCCGTTGGGGCTCAAAGGTCAAATACTTGCACCTACACCATTTAGCAATTTATGGACCAATAGAAGAAGTTTGAAATGAATTCTATGGGGTATAACATTCTTGTACTGGAGTAAAATGTTTTCTTTGTTTTTGTTTTCGTGACAACCCTAACTGCGGCCTTTTGTGTAAGTAACTTTCCGATGGAGGACTTTATGAGAACTGTAAACAGGCCGATACAATAGTGCAGTCCATGTGTTGTGTGACTATGTGTGATTAGTGGTGCTTGGTGCAGAGTAGTAGTCACGTCTCTGTCAGTTAGCCTTGGGCCAACTGGAGTAAACCAATCGCACATTTAGGAAGTTTCTATGACGATGTCCTTTGTGGCTAGTCTCTTTGACCAGTCACTAAGTGGAATCGCTTTTTTATTTGTACTTTCCATGTACAAACTGATGAATTGCCGAGTTGACATTGTTGCCGTCTAGCTTTAACCAGCTTCAACTTTTGAACGATGATCCCCAACGTTCAAACTTGTCTCCATATCTTCCCCCGGACTTGTTTCCTCTTTTATTCATTTCCTTCCTTCTCCGGCTCTTCATTATTAACCATGATTGGACATAAAGACAATGTGCTCGGAGTCGTTGGGCCGCGCAGATGAGTGCTCTTTCTGTAAATGACTGGTAAAAACCCAGAGTGCATCGGGGCAGAGGGAGGACAGTAAGGAGACTAAAAGCACTTTAATGACATG
The DNA here is from genome assembly GCA_019453435.1 of Rhinogobius similis. Classification (NCBI taxonomy): domain Eukaryota; kingdom Metazoa; phylum Chordata; class Actinopteri; order Gobiiformes; family Gobiidae; genus Rhinogobius; species Rhinogobius similis. The sequence continues at coordinate 18,437,125 of CM033626.1, read as the reverse complement.
ACTGGACTCGTGTTTCCTAACGACGCAGGCCGGATTAATTATGCCCTGTGTATGGGTCATAATTATACCAGCCCTGGCTATAGACGGCCACTCTTCTCCCGAGCCTTGAGTTTCACATCATCCATCATCACATTCGCATAGCCCTCTCATTACGGGACAGCTCCTGACTTATTTATTTATTTATTAAAGCAAGACATATATTTATTTCTTTATTTTTGACATAAGAGGATGTAAGTGGAGATATTAAATCCTGCAGAGTGAAAGCACACCATCCATCACTGTGAAAATCTGAGTGGTTTTAGACCCAAGTACAAAAACAACAACTGTAAAGTGTGATTTGTGGACTGACACTGGCATTGCAGGACAAGTAAATGGAAACATAATTCATTTAGTGAGATCAGAGGAAATTTGAAAAAAAAAATCTGATGATATGCTATGGTGGAAGAGGAACTTCTTGTTCAAAGTTTCTTGGAAAATCTACTTGACGCAAAGACTGGATTCCAATTATGAACTGACAACTTTTAGCACCAAATTGCGCTTGTTCATTTTTTAGTTTCAAACTCAAATAAATTGTTGAAACATAATAAATTCCCCACTCACTAAGGTCCTGGGCTAAGAGTCTTGCTTAATAAGTTGCGTCAAGATGGTGGACAAGGGCCTATAACTCTGAGAGATTCACTGTTTTTGAACGAAATATCCAAAATATTTGTTTAGGATTGGCTCCACAAAATTGTCACATTAATCTCAAGATTTGGCGTCCTATCAACAATCACACTTTTGAAGTGGAATAATGGCACCACTTTCCGGAGCTTTTGTGGAACAAAACAAAACAAAAAACTTTAGTTTTTTTATGCTGAAAGAAAAGGTGTCAACACTTGTGCCAGGTTTTGTTTCATGCAGATAATCCCAGTAATTACAGACATATGTTACATAAACCATGTCAACAAATCTACAATCTGATAAATTTCACCATATAATCCCCCCGCTCAGTTTTAATCTATAGATACTCTAGAATGTTATGAAGTCATGTGAATGCAATCTATTAACTGCCAACCATTCAAAGAATAGATGGCCAAAAATGAGCAGTAAATGCAGTGTGCCTATCCCGACATATTCTTAATGTATTGTATAACATCATATATTGGACATAGATAGATGCTCTTCCAGACACTTGAGAAGCCGAGGAGTTAAAGGACAGTTAAGTAACAGCTTGGGCCTGATTTGATAAACCTCTGCGATGTGGCCTTCAGTGTGTGCAGACCTGAGGAGTGTGGGAGAAGACCAGGATGACAGGGGAGCTGGCATGTCTTAATTCCTTGACATAAACATACACACAGATTAATGAAGCCTTGGGAGATTGTGAAGAAGGGAAAAGATTGCTTATCGATCCATATCAAAATTTTCATGCTAATCCCAGTCGGGAGACAGAGTGTCTGCTATCAGAGTTAATAATCTGATTTCTAGGCTGTCCCGGACAATTCCAGCCAACGTGAGGGCCTAATCACAGCGCCGTCTTCCCATCTGAGAGCAGCTGCCCGGGTCCCTACGCCGCACGTCACCCCCCGGCCCCCACCTCTCCCCGGGGCCCCTGGACCCCTGCCACAGCCTCGGACAGTGATGGAGCATATGATAGAAGCATGTTGACAAATTAAATTTTTTAAATTTCAGAGCAGATTTGCAGTAGAGAGATTGGTTGGTGACGGCGCTGGCTTGTTAAATGCAGGGAGAGTGGAGCTGACCTTCGGCTGGAAGTGTGTGCTCTCCAGGGACTGGCTCTGTTACCTCTGCGCTGTGCGACCCACGGGCAGCCGCTCGGAGCGCAGAGAGGGCTCTGAGCTGGACCATGGTCACACTGCTTTGAAGAATACTTTGAAAATAGATTTAATAATAGAATAGTGAATACCAGCATTGACATATATTCTGTTACATGGTCCAATCAGTAGGGATTTCAAGATTATTCAGTTAATCGATAATCGTGATTATTCAGGTCCCCATATAATCATACAAATTAAAAGATAATAATCTACACTCTAAAAATAATATTAAAAAAAAAATGTTTATGGTAATTACATATTATAAGTATACTATAAGTTGTAAACTATAACTTGACTTTATAATTCAGAAAGTGTGATTTCATTGAGCTGGTCACATACAAGAGGAGACAGTTTGACAATTTGACAAGGAGAAAGTATTTTATTGTTGTTTGGTCTTGATGTAAATAATTGTAAATAATCATTAATTTGTGATATTTCCTCTCACAATAATTGTAACACAAACATTTGATATTGTGACATCCCTACCAATCAGAGGACTTTATACAGAATACTTGAAAAACTTTCACATTCAGTGTGACGTAGGATTAAAAATAGCTTGTTTGTTTCACTGTTTGTTATTTATCGCTAATTAGAGAAGGTCAAATCATGTACAAATCGGTACAAGAGTGACATTTTCTTGGTATGCGCAGTTTAGATTTCATTATTAAGTGCTCCTTTAATCTATTAAAAAGTAACTATCATGAATATCTCCAAAAGAAAGAGTCACGGAAGACAGTCACTCAAATTAGTATTGTGTAATGTCTTTTTTGTACATGTGTTTAGATACTTTCCGACTCTGACCATGGAGAAGTGGCAACATGACATTCAATACTTATTTAATTCATACTTAACATTTTTCTTAAGGCAATGACAATATCACAACTCACAGCTAATCTCATCCAGGTTCTGTGTATCCACAACATGCTGCACATCTATTCTTTCATTTTGTTTCTCCCCAAAATGTATTTCTATGCAAGTCAACTAGTATTTAGAGAGTAGGGAAATATTTATATACCACACACTGTTCTCCCGGCATTTTAAGATACTCATTACCTCTAAATGTTAAGATCATTTGCATCACATAATTAATGTCAACTCTCTTAGCACAATACAATGTTGATATTTCTCCTGATACTGTTGGAAGAGCAGATGAGACGAGTGCCCCTGAAGAGAGCTCGCTGATGATGTCTTAGTTAGCCTAATATCCTGGCCTAACATTTTTCTCTATTAAATCTTAATCACAGACTTGTCGAGTGTCACTTGACATTTGCATTTGTCCAGGCAGAGTGGAGCCGTGTGCACATGAGGGCCTTCCTCCCAATGAGCGCTTTTTTCAGTCAATGGCTCTTGTCTGTAAGAGACACAGCAGCAGCAAATTGGTATGAGTTTGACAATATCCTTTATTATGTAGCTGTGTTGTTAATGGAAATGATGGATTGTGGGAGATTAATGCTCTGAAACAACTGAAGACTTGATATCTTTTTTAGAGAATAGCACGAGGGTTGTCAAAATGTGAGAAAAATCTGTGAAAAATCAGACTAGAAAGAAACTATAAGGAGACAAATAAAAAATAAATCACATAAAGATGGCAAAAAGGGACCTTTACTGAACAGTTTAAGAATAATTTTGAGCTTTGCCAGAATTAGTATAAAATCACAGATATAAATTTAGCAAAATTGACTAATGCTTTAATCAACATTAGAATAAATGTAAAACATCGCAACAACAGAAAATTCTTTAAATGACAGGAATGCTTTTTTTTTTTTTTTTTTTTTTTAAGTAATTTTTTCAACAAGATTTTTTTCAAGCTTTATTCCAATTTAGCCTTGTTTTGGTAAGTAGCAGTAAATTACAGCATAATTTAACTTTTTTTTTGTAAATATATAAAATATTGCAGTGCTGAACATTCTAAATATTGCATCTTGTTCTCAAATTGTGCAGGTTTCACGTACTAAGTTTATGCAGCCAGAAGATGGCGCCTAGTGCTGTACACAATTCACAATATCACTTTAAGAGAATGCATGATATGCGATGATTAAGCCAGTAGTTGCAGTAAATGGCAGAAATGCTCAGAACGAGTCTAGTGATGATATAAGGACTTAAAACAGCAAAATATTCTCAGATAAGTGATGTATAAAATCGTAAAAAATTGATCGAGGGAGTTCAGCAGGAAGGGCTTCTGACAGTGGGAGGGGAGAGGATTTTCAAATCAACATAGCGTGAATGCAACTCCAGGTATGTTTTTGATGATAGAACAATGTTAGAACATGATTAGAACATGGTTAAAAGCTAAAAAAAAGTCACTAGTATAATATGTGTCCTTTAAAATAGAGTACTATTTTGTGTTGAAAGAGAGCATTTTTAATTTTCATTGTATCGCAATCAGTATCAAGAATCCAGTCTTAGAATTGGAATTGAGTTTGAAACTTAAGAATTGTGACAACACTCGTTAGCGCACAACAATACTAGAAAAACAAAGTATGCAAAACTATGCTGATTATTGTAGTAATGGCTTTTGCTGTTGCTGCTGTACATGATCAGCTGCTACATGTGCACCAATTCATTATCTCTGCCCTTCCTTCAATATTGTTTCATTTGCTTTATAATGCACCCTTGTTGTGAATGTGTGTACGCAGGGGACAACAGTAGAACAGGTAAATGACAAGGACATAGAAAGAGAAGCTGTCATCGCTGTTTTAGCGCGTCTCAATAATCAATCTGCTCGTCTTGATGTTTACAAAAAGCAGTCGATGAGTGGAGAGGGAGCTTTGTGATTGGCTTTGATTTCTACCTCCGGTCCAAATCAGACTCCATTGTCTCAGTCCACTTTTGTCCCTGTCCATCAATGTGACTTTCCTGATGAGACAATGGCACTTTTAATTAGAATAAATCAGCTGTTTGTCATTGTTGTATTAAATAGTGAGTTTAACTTTTGCAGACTTTTACTGTCTATTTTCCCCCAAAATTACAGATATATATGATTGAAACTAATAAGAAATAATCACTTTTATGGTTGTTTTGAGGTTCAAGTAACACTAGTAGAAGGTTAAAAACGTTGATTTTACATAATATGGGACCTTAAATGTTTAAATGGGGTGTTTTATGATAAGATAAAATCAATATTCAAATTTGTAATGGTAAAGCAAAATTATTTTAAGTGCATGACAGGTTAGACAAAAGTTTATAATTTTACTTCTTGGTTGGACATGAGGAGCAGCATGTGATTGAAGTAATTCCACAACTTTTTCCTGGCAGGGGCCAAAATTCATATCAACTGCACAAAAATTATGGTTTAACAAAAAATAATACCTGATAATACTTTTATTTTTTTATGATTGTTTAAACTGCAATTGATGCACGTTTTGACTGCTTACACAGGTATCAATTGCGTTTGAATTGTCACATTTTTGACTGATTGTTAATGAGATACAGAGAGTGAACTGAGCACTTCTACCTGTAATTTTCAGCTTTTTTTTTTTTTTAGTCTTCACAATCTGCAGCTTGATTGAAGTAAAACAATGATAAAAAATAACAGAAACTATACCACCAAACAAAGTAATAACTAGAAAAAAAAAGATATACAAAACAATACAAAACAAACATGTGTGTTCGACATTTTGAAAACAACATGTTTCAGAGAAGTGCAAAAAAATTCAAAGTTAAACAACACCATTCAGTTTTTACACTTTCACTTTGAATTTTTCGCTGTTGTTACTCCCTCATTGTAAACAACCTCTTACCGTCGGTGCCAGGAGCAGCAATAATTTGACAGTAATGTTGCCAATAAACAAACAAAAGCCTTCTGCACTCATAATCTGTGTGTGTTGGAGAGAGCATAATAATGTGAGCGCATGGCCCACTTTCCCTTTGTGCTGCCTTGTCATGGTGGCTCAGGGGAAGACTTATCCATAGAAGAGGCTTAGGGGAGGCCTGTTCAGATCTGCCAGGATTAGACCCAGGCTAATACACTGGGTCAACAACATGGTGGGCCTAATGAGACAGGTGTACAGTACTTACCAGTGTCGCTCCTCCACGTATAGCGCCGGCTCAAATGAAAGCTCATATCATCCCTCTCGGCTTAGCGCGCACTGCTATGATATATCTCCACAGTAAGATAAATGCAGCGGTTGCACAGGCAAAGCCAGCAGATCTGTGGTGCAGGGAAATACATAGCACATTAAAAAAGGGATACAGTGGGACTCCCATGTAGTTATTTTGAATAATTCTGTAGTCAGTTTAATGGATGTGGCGCTAGTGATTTGTCAGTTAACGCTGGGGTATTTGGTTTTTCCTCGAAGAGTACATTGTTAAAGCAGAACAGAAAAAAATGCTCCACTGTATTTGGCATCATTATTAACATTGAAGCATTAAATTTATCTTGCCCTGACTGAGTTACAAGTCACATCTGTGAAGAGGTGAGCCCGGTCACAATAAGAATGAATGTTTTTGATGGTATTTTTGAGCATTACAAATACCTGTGTTGAACTACATGTGTGAGACGGAGCAGTGCAGACCAAACACTAACATCTCCATGCAGACAAGCAGGTATCGGACCCTCCACCAGAAATATTACAGAGTGCACTTCTAAGAAAGGGCCAACAAGACCTCCATGATGTAATATATTCAATTCCACTCTGGGTTTGTTTTAAGATAGACAGACTCAGTTAATTTAATTTAATTTTGTTGTACTTGTTGTCCAGAAATATGTATTACTTTAATCTCTAAAAAGGTTAAACAATACCCAAATATAACATAACAAGATAAGAGAGCCTTTAAACATTTAATCTAGGACCTTTAAACATTGTATGCTGTGGATTTCCACCTGGTCCCTTTTCCTATTTCTCCCTAAACTCTTTTCCTTCTTCTCAGTGATCCTTACACAACCCGTGTCCCTCGTCACCTGCAGCACCCCTCACACCTCGCTCCACCCCTGGGAGCCTTCCTCCCCCTCCACACCCGCTTGTCAAAGCATTTGTGAAATCCTATTTTCCTTTAATAAAGTATAGTTGTGTCCTGCAGATGTATGCTTGGATAACATGTCATACTCTGTCTTTGTTGAGAATGGCGCCCTGCTGATGTTCCTCGGCAGTGAGAAAATTGCCTTATTGAAACGCGTTGCTTGGAGTGACTCTAATGCCATTCTGAACTGTGGGCCAGCATTATGCACATGACATATTCAGGAGCTGGGACTTGGAAAAACTATGAATATAAAGTAATCACTGAAGGCACCTACATGTTTCTCTACCATGATAGCTTTGCTTTCCCCTAACCTTTGTCAAAAATGATGATTTCATGATTTTACACAAAGGACTTAGAATCAGGATTGCTAGCTGGACCACAAACAAATACTTATTTGTGTTAGGGTTAGAAATGTAAGAAAATATTGATTAGTAATATTGCATTATATCACATGTAATGCTGAATTAATACAAACTTCTGCATTGTTTGATATAAAGGCTAATGAATGGAGCAATTGGAAGAAGAAACCCAGTTCAATCATTCAGTGATAATGAAGATATTGTATTTAAAAATATTATTTGTTGCTACTATTATTAAAGCAGCTTTTCCAGAATCATAATTACATACATTATATTGCTTTGCATTTGCATTGTATTTTAGCATTTCCTGCACAGGCCTGTCTGTGCTGAATAGCCTTAACTGCAACTGGAATGATAAAAATTAAATTAAAAAAGATCATTACAGAGAGTCTGTTTACAAATCAATATATCCCTAATTATTAGAAATAGCCACTTTCAGAAATTGATCTCATGTGCATAGGACTGAAAACAATGCTTTTGCGTCGCATTCAAACACACTTTAGTTTAATGGGCCAGCCGCCTGTTTGTGTGTGTGAGTGAGTGTGTGTGAGTGTGTGTGTGTGCGTGCGTGTGTGTCGAGAGGGAGACAATGTTCTGAGGAGCTGTGTAAACAGAAATACTAAGCTACCCCCAGAGTGCACTTTCCCAGTGAAGTTAAGAGCCGGCTACACATGTTTATTACAATTTCAAACAAAATGCAAATGCCATTAAACAAATGGCGCTGAGGCAAATTAGCCAGGAATTTAATATTCGCCAAGTCTATGATATAAGACATCTTGTTACGAGACAGTGGTCTGAAGTGAGCTCATCCTTTCATCCAGCCGGCTCTCTTGAGGATATTTGTAATTAGCACCATTTGCCTAATACTTCAGGTTAATTAGAATATTTAATTGAATAGCTCTAATCTTCGGAGATGACTATATTATAATCAAATTAGCACCACCACTAGGCTGGCTATTGAACGTGGCAGACTGCCTGGCTCCTGGTCTCTCATCTCCTCCATCTCCATAGAGCATTCTCACATACTTAATGGTCCATTTGAACTATGCTATCAACATTTGATTATTCCTGAACAACAAAGCCAGGCAGCCACAACCAGTAGGCATAAAAAACAACGAAGAGATGATAAAGAAAAGGCGCTATGGCTCCCATATGGCTGGTTTTGGGGATAGTGTTCACCGTGAAGCCAGTCTTACTATCTCCCATTCGACCCTCTTCTACCGTTTCCAAGTGTTTGCCAAGATAAGCAGATGAGGAGACATATGCTTGAGAGCCTTGTGGAGAACTATTGAGGGAGTTTTAGTGGTCCAACCAGATGAAAGCTGAGCCGCGGTGCTTCCACAGCCACATACAGTAATTGACCGGGCCTATACCATACCTTTATGGTTATTGTTTAGCATATGTAGACGCACTGCGTACACTTGGTTGCCTCTAATGAAAGACATTATCATAATAAGTAATGCACTTAAGGCAATTATCAATCCAGCGCAAATGAAATCAGTCATCCCGTGTTTATTGAACTCAAACAGTTTATGGCCAGCTCATATACAATAATTTGTCTCGCCGAGAGAAAAACAAACTAATGAAAAGCTAAATATTACAGTGCGTTCAATTGCAGCAAACAGATGGCAGCTAAATGAAAAGAAATTACATATACATTATCGTCACTTTATGGCTGTGCACTAATTGAGGCGATTATAACTCCTACCTTTCTACTCTGTAATGAACTGAATTAATTCATTTAGGCTGGAACATGCTGAAATGATACTTGGCGGTATTTTGTGTTTAGCGTCTAAAGTGATCATTTTTGACAGTGCCATATGTTTCACTGGCAATATTTCTTCTTGGTTGAGTTTTATTACATAATTTTATTTGTCCCTGCGCTGATTTCTTTATATATCTGCAAATGAACTCTTGTTGCAAATAGGTAGCCATATGCCACAACAATGCAAAATGGAGGGTAAAAAAATAATCCTTAGGCTTTGGGCTAATTTGTTTTCTCTTTGTCGCTGTATTGGCGCTGATTGTGCGTCGTGGCTATATTAAAATGATAATGAATAAATGTATCGTTAATTCAACATTGCCTCTAGTAGATTGACCGAATGTTGCCAAGAGGAAGAGGAAAACAGATTCTTCAGCTCTTCCGGCTTCACATATTTTGGGATTGGAACACAAAGCAAGACAAAACATGGTCCACAGGGTCAACACTGAAATGGTTTAAGCAGATACAGAAAGGAGATGTTATAAGGTTATTTGAATTTTACTCTTCAATGAGAGTGTTGTATTGTCAACTTTCAGTTAAAATCGTAAGGTGATATGTTTGCACTTTTGTGATTCATTTTGCAGATATTTCACATTTGTCTGATAATAAAATTTTTAAAGACAATGTTTAAAAAAATCTGTTGCATCGACAATATTTCTGACTATCATCATCGGATCCTCCAGTAAATAGTGAGATATACATTTTTGTAAATATTGCCCAACCCTAGCCTCCATGCATTTGCTTAGCTCCAAATGTAGTTGCGTATTGAATGCAATTGCAGCTCTGTCTGTTTATCTTGGATCTTGAATTGTCTGGTTGATATACTCTCTGTTTTTACAGTAGTATTCTAAAGTAAACACCACCAGTACAATAGCTGTAATGACATTTATTTGCGCAAATATCAAATTGATGAATCACACTCCCATCACATAATTATTTCTGGTGATTGGTTTGCTTAATGATCATTTCTACTCAGCCTTTGGTCCTTTGTCTCTCTCCTGCTGCTCTGTGGGATAGCATCGTTCTGTATGTGAATCCGTGTAGCACTGTCACTCTTATAGATTCTTATTGTCGAATATGGATAATTACATGTTTCAGTGTCTGTCATTGGCGATTAGCGGCATCAGCTGACACTCCTGTCCTGTGGTGGGCAGTTTGATGTGTTTGATGTGAGAGCCGTGATCTCGAATGACACTCGGCAAAACATTCTCAACAATTGGGTTTGAGTAGCTATAGTTTCTGAGTCGGACCCCCTGCGTTTTAAATTGCCACATAACAGACGCAGCATTGAGAGGTAAACATTGTCTAAAAAAGCGTGCCATTCTATCCATACTGTTGTCATTTTGAAGACAATGGACTCCCTGATTGGCACACAGACTCAGCCTTGTGGAGGGCGGCGTATGATTGGCTCTCAGCAATAAACGCAGCCTTCATTGTGGAAGCTATCAATTAAATAATTTACAAATACTCCATTAACATGCACTAAAATTGTATTTTTGCCTCTCAATTCTAATTTCAAAACAACCAGCAAGGCCTCTATCTGTGGAGAGAACCACTTTATGCTTTTACCCATTCTTTCACACTTTATTTTTGCAGCCTTTTAAATAGTTTCTGAAGAGATTGCAAATGTTGTTGACATTGTAAAGCTCCTAATGCACAGCTTGACAAATTTTCACAACATTTTTATTCTAGCCTCGAGCTGGAAATGAATGGAGGCTCATGCATGCATATGCTGAGAGTACTTCCTTTACAATACTAGATAATTAAAAGGTTCAACATGTCTGTCTTAGGCTTTAAGGGCTGTAATCATTCCCACAAAAATCCTCTTGCTCTCATAAAGATTTCAATTTTAGAATATATTTGGAGTGATTAAAAAGGATTAAAGTCAAGACAATTATCTGAAATACTTAATTATGTGAGGCTAGTAAGAGTTTTATTTGGGAGGTGTGGTATGGTTAGTTGAGAAGCTCAAATTAAAACAAGTCTTGATACCATATGTTTGATATCAGACAAAGAGGTGGGTAGAATGAGTCACATTTTGAATAAGTTCCACTTCTAAAAGTAGTTTTATCACAACAAATATGTCATGTTACTTTTATACCTATATTGTTTTGCAGAAGTTTTGTTCTATCAAATCAAAAGGATTTGTTTTTGTGATGTTATTGGAGAGACATTAAGCGCATAAAGACTTCCACTCTGGTGTCTGTCAGAGTAACTGAAAGATAGATGAATAATTATGTAAAAAAAGGATATGCAAGATCATCGTATTATTATTATTATTAGCTAAGTATGAATAATGATGGATGATACTGACAAAAATTAATATTGCAATCATTTTTGGAGCATCTCGATAACAATATTGACAGTGTTATGTCAGTTCAACAGAAATGTCTTGAGTTGAGGTTCAGTTAGCACACAAATGAGAAATGTCTGTACAATTAATTAAAGTGCAGAAATATCACCTCATATGTTTATCACTTTTTTTTACATTTTCATTTTTAATCAGCTCTTTTGAATCATGTTAGACTATAAATTATATACTCCATATTAACATTTTGCATATCTTCGAAAACCCAATTCACAATATTATGTAAAGTTCAATTTATTGCCCACCCAACTATTAACAATACGGAATGCTGTGATGATACTTGGAATAGAAAACACTGCAAAATAGCTTTGGATGGACTGAAAAGCATGTGTGCCCTGCCAGTGATCTATATTAGGATTGTTTTAAAAGGGTTGCAGCAGCCCTTATGTGATGTCCGAGGCAGTGAGCGCCCAGTGTATGGTCAGTGGAGGTGTGAGGCGTGCTTTGATGGAGTATGTCAGTCCAATCAGGCCAGCATCCAGAGTCTGATTGGGTCTGCCAGCCCCTGATATTAGCTCTACAGCGGCTGACAAGCGGCATAGAGAGCAGCTATATACGACACACACCAGCAACAACAAAGCCAACGCGTTCATGGCCCCCTCTGCGTCTGCCTGAGTGTAAAAGATAGTAGAGAAATGTAAAATGAGACGATGTGCATCTCAAGAGTGCCGAGAGAAAAACTTTGCTGCAGACTGAACCAACTTAACCTTTTTCTTCACTTTTTTGTAGGAGAAAAAAGCTCTAATTATACATCTAATTGCATTTTATATTATCATAATCATTCTTGAGCTTGACATTTCTGACCGGATTTGAAGAGTCCTCGACAGGTTGACGCAAAGATATTGAAGAACGCAGAACTCAAAGCGGGGTAGTACATTTTCATATACACATTTATCCAGACAAAACATACTACATGAAACAAAACCCTCTGTCTACAACCTGAAGCTTTGTTTCCTTGTTTTTCCTTGCCAGCATGCATGAAGAGGCTTCAATTCTTCTTGTGGCTTTAAAAAGTTCTTGGGGAAATTTTCTCTAAAGTTTATGAGCCATAGCAGATGGGTAGATGACCCAAGTTAATTATTATTGAATTTGTTTTTCCTGCTCCACTGATAGTTACCTTTATCTTGATGCTACAATGACAGTGAATGTTCCCATTAAACTAATGTGGCTTCTTTGGAGACAGCTATTTTTCAACAGTGAAATTCCCTTAAAGGTGCACTATGTAACTTTTCTGCTTGTCTCCATGGATATGTTATCACTTATCCTTGAATGTTCTATAGTATGGCATTAGATACATATTTCTTGCATTCATTCAAATAAAGCTGTTTTTTCTTGCTTGAAAAACACAAATTCTGTGACTGAGTGGGCTCGCATCTCCACAGATCAGACCTGTAACTTGGCCTGTTGTCGTCACCTTTTTATCTCCAAGAGGTATCAACATAAAAGAGACGAAGCTTTACGAATTCCTAGTGCGCTAAACAGCCATGATTAATTAATCTTTGCTCCCAGACCTGTCAGACCACGTGTGTCTGAGTCCATAGCAGGTCAAACAGCTGAATAAATGTGAGGGACCTCTAGTAATGTAGCATTAGCACTAAACTTTGAACCTATAATATCTAATCAAAACAGCTATCGCCACGCATAACCAGACTTTTGACAAACATGGATAAGCAACAACTCAATTACGTCGAGCGTTTGATTTTCAGACTTGAGGAATTGCGTTATTTGCTCTCTGTGGTACAAATAAACAGATTAATAATCCAATAGTTTTCACTTCCATTTTAATGCAGCGGATGAAAACAAAACACCACAAGCTAGTCCGTGGTGATCGTTTGTCATGCCCACTGATTTAATACACGTCCAAACAGATGTAATATTTTCCTGGCTTTTCGTACTGCATGCAGTTGAATGCCTCTCTTAGTGTCAGTACAACTTGACTCGCACTTCTCCTGATGTTTTATTGGGATGTTTGTGATTCAAATCAACACCAACATTCAAAAGGAATTAGTTTGAATTGGACTAGGCCACTTATCCAGTTTTCCCGGTGCATGTAAACAGCGGCTGATACTCTGAAACATTCCAGACAAAGTAGAAAAATCCTGAAGACAGACAAGCAGTATAGTTGTATAGCACACCTTTAATTCTACTGCCATCAATTGCATGTTTTTGTGCATCAGTAATAAAATGGTATAGAAATAATTAAACAACATTGTGTTTCCATGGTGATCACTTCTATTAGTCTTTGCCTGTCAAGCATTTTGAAACAGCTCTAAATAACCCTGCTGACAGCATTGACGTGCCCTCCAGTGCACAATATACACCATGTGTCAATGCACAGACAAATTACTCCAATCAAAGCCATAATCTTGAAATTAGATGGTCTAGCATGTAATATAACATAACATAATTGCGAAAAGGCTTAGCGTCAGATCAGATGTTGTATAATGAGACAAGGCATAAATCATCAAGTTACAAAGAAGAAATCTCCTTATGTCAGGAAAACAAAACATTAACTGTTCTGCGTTCAGTGAAATAAAGTTACATGAGATGGTTAATAGATTATTGTCTCATTTTGACTCACTTAAAATACGCAATTTATGGAAACGCGTACATAAATGACACTCAACAAATGGATATCTCAAACCTCAACAGCTTCCATCCAAACAGCCCTTTCCCCTCTTTGTATCTGCGCTGAGACAATATGTAGCTGCGCATGTCATTGGTTATCAGGGGATGATGTATAGTATAGCCTGCAGAGAAACATGTGTTGTGCTTTAATCTCGGGTGCATAGGCCAGTATTCATGGCCAGCAGCTGAGGAAAATCACAGGAGACGAAGAGTCCACCATGGAGAGCAGAGGAGACATAGTGCCTGCCTGGCAGATGCTGCTTCTTCTTATCAGGCCTGGCTGCAGCTTATTTATGTGGTGACTTATACCCCACACCCACCGCATGTGTTTGTTTACCACACACACATTTTCATATCAACACAAAGCTTTGGGCCCTTTGCACTGGTGTTCCTCTTTCAGTTTTTAGTTTTGTTTTTGTATTTGGCACATTCTACAAGTTAAAAAGTAATTCAGTGTAATTGGTGTTTCATGATGTTGTCGAGTACCATGCTTCCCAATATAGTCAACAAAATCTTGAGGAAAATCCTTCTATTTAAGATGACTAAAAATGTTGCCTATTTTTCCCATGCTTGACAAAGTTTAGAATGTTACTTCCTGGTTGGACATAAGCAGCAAATGTCACATAAAGGTAATTCCATAACACTAAACTGTAAACAAGAGCCAAAATCTGTATACATTACAAATAATAATACCTATAAAATAAATATAACACATTTATTTTGTTGAATAATGAAAACTGAACATTGAAAAATGTGCATCGGTTGCGTGTAAAGCGTTTCAGAACCCAGCTTCCTGTCATTTTCGATTTTTATTAAAAAAAAGAATAATCTTCACAAACTGTAACTTGACTGATTTAAAACTATGGTAAATATTTAACACAGGCACTATTACACCAAACAAAGTATATATTTGACTTATATGCACTTAAAGTTATTTTTCTTTTTTTTCTAATTAATGGCAAGTACAATGAAAACACTAGACATAAATAAATATACCATCATGTGAACTGAATGTACGGTCTCTACACACTCTCTGGTCTGTCTCATATCATGCAGAATCTCCTCCGTTGCACCTCGGCGCTGCGCTGCCGCTCTCTTATTGACAGGCCCCTGCTGCGATATTTATGTCACATATTTAATATGGACATGGGAATGATTATCAAATCCATACTTGCCAAGAGTCTCCGATCGGGCCTTAAATAATGGATGAGCAAGGATGCGACTCAATTTGTGAAGAAAGACAAGGCAAGTGCATTGACCCCCTCGGCCCTCCCCCACCACCTCCTCTCTCCTCTGAACGTCATTATTCTGGTCGATCTTTTCTCCCCTCGCTTGACATCATTCAATGTAATCATCCTTCAATAAAAAACCTGCTTGTAATAAAAGGAACAACCCGGGTCAATACACAGAATATGGAGAAGGATGACCCTGTGCCGGCGGACAGCGTATAAATGGGCCTCTTTATCAAAGCCGAGAGCTGCTGGTGCCTTAACAGGAATTCGACCGTGGCTGGACTTATCATTACTGTTACCTCCTGTATCATCGGCTGTGCGCGCTCGGTGAATATGAGCCAGAATGGAAGAACGATGGCTACATTAATGAATCAATGGGCTAATGAAGCAGCCATTGTGTTGGTTCATTGAAATACGCAAGGGGAAATTGAAGACTTCAGCGGCCGCATCTCTGAGCTCAAGGTTTCACTGTCATGGTCTCTCCATCGCACACCCTCCACTCAAGAGAAAAGTCAGTTCATCTCACAACTTTTGTGAACTTTTGTCTGTATGACATCCCACTCAAATTTCCGACTCAATTATGATACTAAGAAAAAGATCCAGTATACTGTATGTTACTGATTCTGGCACAATGGGGAAAAATATTCAGCCACTGTCAGATATTGTCCACTTTACGTGACTATTTGGTTTTGTTTTGTATTAGTACTTTTTCAAATGAGTATAGTTTCGACATTGCTGATATTGCTGATAAGTATCTGAGTTTACGTTTTTGACTGCCCTTCATCCCATCTCAAGTGTATAGTCTTTGTTTCATGATAGGGTGAATCAGAAAGGGCATCTGACATTAAACAACTAAAAAATACTTAACTAAATAAATAAAATAATAATAATAATCACATATGGATTATAAGATGTTTATATCTCTTACAAGACCTCCAAAAACACTGTTGGGCCTTAATTGTAACACATGCCTCATAAAAAGCATAATTTCTAGAATTATGAGCATTTTTGGTTTGAGGAAGGAAGTGGAAAATCTGCCCTGCATCTTTCTATAATCATGAACAGAAGTTCTTACCAAGCCACAAAGTAAGTAATAAAACACATTACACATATGTCCATACTTATGCTTCCGAATTATACATCTTATTTTACATTTTACTTTTGCTTATTTGTGAGAAAGGTCCAAACACTTCTCAGAGGTCCAGACATTCCTGTGGACTATAAGCCTTTGTTTGGTGTGACTGTCGTTCGAGGGTCAAATGCGCTGACAGGATCATTTCTTACACAGGCGACATGTGGAGCCGCCTGATTATCCCTGAGCTAGCATCATTTTTGTTTATCAAAAAATGTTAATTGCCTGTTTTTACGAGTAGGGAAAGATTAAAAGTTAATAGGAGAGACTAAATAAACACAACGCAATTGCATGAGGCTGTAGTAGATGGTAATTAATTCGTGGCCACCCCTGAGCTAATTAGCTAATATAAAGCTAGGAAAAAGGAGTTAATGAGCCTTAATGTAACGGATACCCTGAAAAGTTTGTAATGAATTTATGAACGCGTTAACAACACACACACACAGAAAACTTGTCCGACTTGATCACCTTTTAAAGTTGAGTACGGTATAAAATTTCATAGTGCATCCCAGTAGAGGTGAAAGGAGTGTTGAGCTCGTGCTGTGGACGAGATGGTGACCGGCAGGAGGGCCCATACTCGCCCAGCGGTGAGTTGTTTGGTGGATCCTTGGAGTGTAGCAGGTCCAAAGGATGCAGCCGTTTGTATGAGGAGGTCTTTAGGAGGTCACTCATCCTGGGGAGAAGGGGGTAAGGAAAATAAGAATCTGTGGTTAGTGTCATGGTAAAGATGCTCCTCATATGTGCGGTTCACAGCTTGCACTAAAGACATGTCTACCCCCTCATATCATCGGGATGTCACTTTGCTCTTCTGATATCTGTCCATTTTAAGAAACAGCTCATTATTTCACTCTGGGAGTACTGCAGAGGACATTACTTACACTCAATAGGGTCACAATGGCATTTACTGTTGACACTATGAGCAAAGGTTCATGGTAATTTCAATGAAATTATAGGGCCGCGCTGAATCCTGTAGCGAGTGGGAGCCAGAGCGCCGAGGTAATCAGGTAATTGCAGCTTTCATAAATGTAATTTATCAGAAAGGCAAAAGGCCAGCAGCACTAGCCGGCTAGCATGCGGTCTGCTCACACTGACCACACGACAGCCTGCACGTGTCTCTTTAGCAGAGCATATTTAAGAGGTGATAAGGAGGAGTTGTCCCCATTACAACATAGCTGTCATACCACATATATCATCATGCTGCATTGTCCACTTCACGGCACAGGCTGCTCTTCTCCTGTTAGTGGTTTACTGCGGGTAATTTGTCAATCAGTCTTTGATGGAGCAGCCATGTCTTTAATGACATTTATAAAATACCTCAGTGGCAAAGGCCAAATCCTGTGTCAGACATTATACTGCCATGAGGCCGTCAAAGATGAATGGGCTGAGTGTGGAGTCTGTTGTTCACCACTTTAAAGATGTAGTTCATTAATCTTTGCTGTAACAAAATATTTACATTTCCTTTCTTTTAAATTTCAATTAACCTAATCAGCTTAAAGCCGATGAATCCATTGATACATTGTATTGTATTATTAGGATTCCCATTAGCTCTCCATTTAATGGCTGCTAATCTTTGGGTCCTCTGAAAAATTGCTGATATAAATATATATTCCGAAGTATCAAAAACTTGTTTTGTGGTGTGAAATGAGGAGAGAAATGGAAGAGACATACGGCAAATGCTTCTACCACCACACCACCGGCAGGCACGCTTGGTTGATTTGATGAATGAAAGTTTTTTTTAAATGTGTGTACAGTTGTGTTGTATTATATTGACCTTTATATTACTTTGCAGTACTGGTTGCTTCTGTTCAGTAAATTGCCCTTTTCACTTTGCCACAGTTTCATTTGCCGTATTTTAAGATGAGTAATAACTTTCCAGACAGTGAAATAAAGGATATCCTTTTTGAGCAATAATTTTGTTCTTTTTAGTTGCACAATAAGATCTGCAGACACAAACACATGCTGCAAGCTGTCAACTCACTTGTGATCTATAAAATATTTCATTGTGTCTCCTGGTGTGAGGCATGTCTGCAGCAGTTTCTCAACTCAAATGTCTGTCTTCTACCCACTTTCCTACAAGAGGCCATGGAAAGTCCATGGTTTTTGATCAAAATCATGGCTTGAGTTCGGTTCATTTAGCTTCACATTGAACTCGAATTTAGCATAAAACCTAAACATCCAAATAATCTTTTAGTTTTCTTCACACAAGCTATAGACACATAAAAGTAAAGTACTAAAGACAAGCAAGGCCTGGACGCCCTTGAAGCTCAGTTAAGGCCCCTTTTTAAAGGAACTGCTTCACAGTCTATAATTGCTGTAGAAGACGGCCTAAGCCTGAATACACAGGAGAGAGATGGAGCAGAGGTTGATGTTTATGGGTCAAACGCTCATTTCATAAAAAAAGCCGCCTTTAGAAAACTGAAACATGATAGGTCAAACAGGTCTAAATGCCTTTTCCAGTTTTTCCTATTTTCCCATTTCAAATATCCGTATGGTGTCCAGGCTCTCTCGCCTCTGTAATGGAAAACTATTGCAGAAGCGTTTCTCCGTCAGCTCGGGGTCAAGAGGTCATCACTGATGTCACTCTCAAAGTAACCAGTACCAAATAGGTCCTGACATGTGCTCTCCGCTGAGGGAATGAGAGCGGACAGCTCCTCCGGCTCGGCTTGTGATCAGCCACAGTGAAGAATATATGAGACTCGGACATTCACACACTCACACTGGCCACTTTTGAGAGGCTAATACTAGGGGCTAAATCAGGGCACACATAACAGCCGGGTCATTTCTGATTGTGTTTTTAAATTCCTGCGCCTCCACTTGTATTTGTGAATAAAGGTCCAAAAGAAAGACACTTCATTGAACAATTCATGCTTTGGTTGAAAGTTGAACTATAGGTCTTACTTCTTACATATTACAATTTACAATTGAATAAACTATGAACTATTACTTTATTTTACTCTATGATAGTCAGAAGGCTAGACTAAACAAAACATGAACTATTATCTGATATTGTAAACTATATATACTATACTTTGCATAGTGAGAACAACAAAGAAATGTACATATTACATTTGCCCTAATTATATAAAACATATTCTTTTTCTTTTCTTTTTTTTTTTTTTTTTTTACTTTAGCAACAAAAATCTCCATCCTGTCCTTTGACTGCGTGTAAGTGACACTGCTCCGGCGCTTGTCTTATTCGCCTCCATCTCGAGTCCTGCAGTGAAACAAATTCTTCTTGTTCTCTGGCAGATGCGTGTCATGTAGCGTGGGATTTGCTATGCACATCCGACTCGAGTACAGACTCCTACGCCTGTTTGTTCTGTAAAGGCGCAGTGCCGCGCAGCGTGACCATTCACTCTGTGCCTGTTGTCGCCTGTATCCATCCAGCTGTCAGCGACCTGCACTGTGTCAAACCGCACAGGACAAAATATACATACCAACACATTTTAGGGGCTTTGCAAGCTTTAGAAGAAAGAAAAATCCTTTGTATTTGCTTTTGAGGTTGTTGGTGGGAAACAAGTTAAGGCACAACAAACATGGCCCCATCTTTTCATTATTTCTTTGAAGGTCTGATTGTCCAATCTGACAAGGAGTGGCTGAATAACCAGGAGACTGGCATTTTCTGATAGCGTTACTCTCCACAAGAAAAGTCACTCAAATGTTCCATCAAGAGGAAAACCATATTACTCTTTGGCCACAGCCAGTGAAGGCCTGTTATTTGACCACAACTCAGGACCTAAACAGTGCTTTGACATTTTTTTTATTTAAATGTGCCCGTTCTGAACTTTGATAAATCAAGGATAAACTGTATGTCAAATCAGTCAGAAAATCACTGCACTCAGTGTAAGAGACAGATGCTTAAATTAAAGGTACCTGTCTTAAGCTCTCTTCGTTTGAATGCACCTTTAGTCAATGAGCAACATACTTTTTCGTATCAGAGAAAATACTTATTTACATTTAGAATTTAGCATAAATTCTATGTTGAGTGATGTTTGGAACCACCCATGAAAGTTTAATAGTAATGAAATAAAAAATCTAGGTTCTATAAACGTGAAAAACAGATCTAGCGATAGTTATTTTTAAACTCATTGCAGCAAGTATTGCTCACCTACCAAATGCTTTGTTAGCATCCTAATCATTCACCACGCTCAGTTTATAAGCGCTGTTCAATATTCTCTGAAGCCACAGCAAGTTTTGCAGTCACAGTAAAGCTAACAAACAATAGCATGCTACCAGCACACTTCCTGCTTCACGGAGAATAAAATGCTGTATAATTAGATACACACTGAGGTCTCATTTTCCTTTGCTAGATGCTTTTACAATATACAGTATGTGTGATGGGTCAAAACACACTTTACTTTATTTCATGAAAACCAATCATGTACAGCACCTTTAAATTATGCAAAAATTAAATCAATTAATCTTCAACTTTTGTTTAAGGACAACTTTATTTGAATGATTTAATTAGATTACTTACTGTGGCTTTAAACGGGTGCAAAAAGAACACCCTGGAGTCTATCAGTCTTACCTTTCCCCTGTTCATAAAACTGATTCATAGCAATTATTAACCCCACTGAGCAGGAGACGGGCCTCTCAGGGTAATCCCAAAATGACTGCGAATGGTGAGAGAAGCCCTGCAGTGATATGTGACAAAGTAACTGAACATGGATTAGGAACATACTTAAAAACATAAGAGCATTGCCTTCAGATTTAAGCAACACCCTTTTTGTTTTGGTGCATGGGCTTTTTGTCATTTAGGTTTTTGTTTTTTGATTTTCGACATAAAACCTTTGTCATTGTTCCACCCATGCACCCTCATCCAGGCAGACTATAAAAATGGCCGCTTTGTTTGACTGTTTCCCATAAACCCGCGAACCCCTTTCCCCCGCTAACTCCTAGAGCTTGCCGCCTGTTATATTTCCAACACATCAATATGTCACCTAGTTCCGCTACGGCAGGATGTCACCCTAATGCAACTCTGGGGTTAAGAAAACACCATCTTTACCGCTGACTGATAGCCTGCCACTGCTCAACACAAAAGTTTAGAAATTTGATCTCACTGTCATCTCTGCCCCGTGATTATAAATCTTTTCCTGGGCCCATTCAAACGCAGTGTAGCTTGGCCGTCTCCGCTCGGCATTAGTTACATGGATCAGAGAGCAAACTTCAAATCACTCCCAACTTTGGGCGCGAGAGAGAGAAGGGGGGGTTGCGGCTCATCTTAATGTAAACAATTTGGCGCAGTGGTGAGCCTACCAAAATAGATAGTCTCTGAGGGCATGTCCTTATAGAGATAATGTGATTTTACTTATAGAAGTCACTCAACGCTAATAAACTGGAGTCTTCGTAAACATTTTCATGCTTTACGTTGCTTGAAACAGAACAATCAATATACAAGAATGCATTTAGCTCTGTTTGTGGGGCACAGTTGAAGAAAGCATAATGATTTAATGATTCAGGTTTTTTATTATTAAAGCATAATCTTTAACTGTAAGTACCTTAAGAAATTCTTGGTCGACTAAAGATATACCCTGTGCATCAATTATTGGTTAAAGGAAAGCGCTGCGTGACAGTGGCAAAAGATCTCAAACTATGAAGTTTCCAGAATCTCAAGGGAATTAATGGAAAAAGCAACTATTTCTAACAAAAAGTAACACTAAACAGCACAGTTAATTCACTCTGTGCCTTCTCTTTTGGACAATATAAATATCTAATGTCAATGAAATAATTAGTGGACTGCATTATTATATTTTATACACTTTGCATATTAAATAATGTAGGTATCATCACATTAAAATACAATACATTTTGATTTAAATGTTTTTATTTGTTGTTTTTGCTGTGTTGTCCCTTGTTAAAAATCTTTACAATTCTTTATTTAAACTTTTTATGACCAATTCACAATCAGCCATTACCTTGTTGCAGAAATTCTTCTTTTTTGACTTTTTAATGACCAAAAATGACATTACAGCCCTCCTTTTGACCTAATTTGAGTGGGGGGGTGGGACAAGCACCTGGATCCTGATGCTTCTCTCCTTAAATGTCAAGAGGAAAGGCACAGAACATAGAATACAGGTTTCTTTATCTATAACCTTGCAGTGAACTACAGATGACCCTTGAGTCAACTGCATTAGCTTTGGGGTGGTCAGGCTGAAGTGTGTGCGGGAGGGGGTGAGGGGTGTGTCCTGGAGGGGATTTTTCATGCTCTCCATTACACTTGTTTAGGTTAGAGGGGTTAACTCAATGAGGCTAAGTAAGTTTGAACTGTGAATCACATCAGCGGACTTGCGTATTCACTTATGCACAATTGCAAATGTGCAACTCCAAGGTAATCACATTACGTCGGCTTTATATAAATGAAAAGACTGAGGCCCAAAGAGTGGCACATATTAAGTGGCCTTAATTTAACATGAGAACATTCACCCTGAGTTTGTTTGTACAGGATTAGATGGGGATGAGGCAGTGTCTCTGTGTAGGTTTTATACATGCAGTTATCATGCATTTGTAATCATAAAATTCAGATACTTAAATCAATTATTTTGTGAAAGATGCTTGTTCAAAACAGTTTGCTTTCATTGTCAGTACTGCTTGGCCTGTGGGGAATTTTTTCCCTTTCAATAGAATAAACAAAATGCAACGTTATTTTTTGCTTTAAGCTGTCTTGTGCAGGGTCTGCTACCTGATTGTCTCCATGGAGATTTTATTGCTTTCCCTCAATATTCCACAGTTTGGCATTAAAAATAACCTCAACACCACCCACAGTAAGACTGCACATTTTGAGCAATAAAATCACATGTAATTGAATAAATACAAGATGGATGTGTTTAATGCCATACTGTGGAATGTTTTACGTCCAGTAATAACATCCACATGAACTTCCCCCCCACCAGAAAAGTTACATAGTGCACCATTATAGCGGTTAGAACTTATTAAATTAAACTATAATTTGTGGAGGAAAAAAATCTGATTGAAGTTCAGTTCAAATTCAGAGTGCAGCAAAGTGTTAGCGGTGAGAATGTCTTTATTTGAGCATTGGTATATATTTAACTTATCAAGCTGTCTGAACAGTTTTGAGTCCATGTCTTGTTTTCTGTCCTCTCTATATTTCTTCAGCTGAACCCTTTTCATCTCCCCAGACAGCGCCTGAGACTGATTTATTATAGATTTCTGTGTTTTGATTGTTTTGCTGAGAAGCAGGATGGGAAGATGGGACTTCCAGCTGTTCTGAATGCTTGGGAGTCCTGGGAGCCCTGGCCCGCCTGCCCTCTGGACCGGCCCGAGCCAGTGGGCATGCGCTGAGGCGGGCCGCGGCAGGGGGCTGATGGGGGGGCACACAGGCCACACATGCCTTAAATGACTTGGCATGATGGGATAGAGGAGGTTAGGAGCAGGTTTTCAAAGAAATCAAAATAGTTTTTATGGCAGGAGTTTGTTGTTGTTGGACAGAGTAAAGACGCTCAGTCAAGGCAAAATTGGGAGTATGATGTTTGCTTTATGTCTATTATGTCCTCTGTATACTCATATTTTTGCCTTTATAATAGTAGCTAACGTGTGTTTCTGAAACTACTGGACATGTTTCCAACCTTCACTTGAATCCTGCCCCCTGGTGCAGACCAACAGAAGGACCCCCATTAGATAGTAATTCATGTGGAAGCCCTGGGACCCCAATATCATTATCAGTGAGACCGGTGCCAGCTTTGTGTCTCGTGTTGTGAGGCATGACTTCAAAGCAGCCGACGAGAGAGGAACACATTAGTAAACTCTGTTACGGCTTAGTATGAAAAAGGAAATATCCCATTGTCAAAACAGATTTATGTAATTTTAGGAGCAATTTGTTTCCCCAAACCTGAACATGCCATAATCACAGGCTTTTTGAAGTGCTACACTGGTCCATCACATTTTCAACCACAATCAAGCCCACTTGTATTTAGTTCACACTGCAGCTTACATGTGGCATCAATATATATATATATTTGTTTTTTTTTTATATAAACCCTGGCTTTTCATTTCGTAGTGAGAAACTATACACTGTTGCATGTTAAGTTGAGTTAAGTTGAGTTGTTAAGATTATATTGGTATTCTATAAAATGCAAAGAAAATAAACGTGATCAGGTGGAAAAAGGGAAAAAAATGTTGACTTCAACTTTTTAAAGACTTTTCAGCATTTGTTCTGCACACTTACCTACGCAAACTCCAAGGGGCCACAGAGACTGGGGTCCCATTTCAGGCCCAGCGTGGAGCCGCCGAGCCCCTCATCTGTAAAATGAGAGCGCCGAAGCGCAGTGTGAAAATGGATTAGCCTCACTGAGATAAGGGGAGCCCTCAGCGCGCCTTCAATGGGGAAAAAGAACTGCTGTACAAATTGTTTTTGGTACATTAAGTACCTGTTACTTTATTTCACAGATGGAAAACAATAACACAGACTCTGGGGTTGGAACCACTGCAGTATTGAGGAATGGGAAAGGTTTTTGCCCACCTAGCAACCTTGAGATTGGCGCTCCATCTTAATATGCAAAGTGATTAAAAATATTCGGACAAATCTGGCATATCATGATAAATGACACAGTGCCAACAGGCAGCTGCTGTGGGAAATCATATTGAATATCTATCAAAATAAAAAATAAAATAAAATAAAAAGGCTGAATGTCTGCACTCAGCAAACAAGGCAGGGTTTTTTCATTAATGGGCCCGCTGCTGCACCAGGGCCCCCCAAATTAAATGAGTGTGTCAGATGTGGGATGATTTATACATTTGGACTGATCTAACAGCTCAGTGGAATAGCTATGACACCCTGACAAGGCAACAATGGATATGAAAAATGAGCCAATACTGCTGCGCTAAATCTTTGGACTTTCAAAGCTAAATGCACGCATACAATCGAACCCGCTAACATACTCACACGTATAATGAAAATAAAGAATCCCCATAAGATTCTGGAGCACAGTTTTAGCTAAATCATTCAGTGTTTATATGAGTGGAGTGATGGAGACAAATTGGTCAGAGTGGAGTGTGGCAGTACTTTACCATTTCTGATGCCTATTTCTTGTTTTATGTTATTTTTCAGTGTGGAGCGAACATTGCCTTTCAACAAAATGAGATATCAAGCGTTTCACTTTGCTCAGACTCAATGGAAAAATGTCAAATCAGGTTAGACCACAAGTGCTTTCAAAACACCTCAATTCTACCTCTATCAAATACCAATGTAATGTTCGGTGGACTAACCAGACCCAGGTTCTGTGTATATTCACAACCTTTGCTGCCAATCATACTTGTTTGTGCCTTGGATCACATGGAAGAGGAAAAGCTAACTGGCCAACATCCCTTATTCAAAACAATTAACGTGGCGGATTGGATTTGACTTATTCTGTGTGCCATGTATTTTTCAGATGTAATTATGTAAAACAAACATAATTTTTATGACTATATTAAACTTAATCACAATGAATCAAGGTCTGACTCAATCTGAAAGACATTGTTATCATTACAATCAAGTTCAAAGTGTAATTTAATATTATATTATTGTACTTTCTTGATTTTCCTCTGTGTCATTGGTGCCAACTTTTGTTTCCTCTCCAGCCATTGCAGAGAACAGTCTTTATAATTGCGTAGCCTTAGCAGATAGAGTGATAAAAACCAACATGATGGGCTATAGCATTTTTGCTTTTCTTAGTATTGTCCTTTTACCCTCTCATTCTGTGTGGGATGAAAAACTGCACTTGGTGTTCCTCAGAGCTCAGCAGATTTAGAGGAAACAATTACCAGTGCGGTGATCTCTGCTTCTCCGGTCGCACCGATAAACAGCCAAACGCCTTGAGGTACACTGGCAAAATGATACAGTCCTTAAACTGGTTAAATTTCATTGTTGGGCTCGCCCTCCCGCCCGCACCCCCCTCTTATCTCATTCCCTTTTGCTTTTATTTCACAAAAGTGAGGACACAATTTTTTGTCGATGAGGGGAAAAAAGACAATGAAAAGGCCATCTTCACAGAACATTAGACGTGGTCTAACAACCCAAAGCTATGATATCAAAAGTAACACGAAAAAGTTGATTGCTGAGCATGCACCGAGAGCTATATTTCTCAATCAGAGCTGTGCAGTTATTTAGCTTGAACGTGTCAAATCAGCATAGCTGTTGTTATTATTTTTGATCCTTAACTTATTTGGTATTATTGTGGTCTAATCTCACAGGTAATATGCAAGGATTTGAAAGCTTTCTAGGGAATGGATTTTACACCTAATGCTCTTTCCTGAAACTGTTTTAAAATTGACAAATAACTACTGCATTGCTATTCTGCAGAAAGGATAAATTGGTTTAAATATATATATATTTTTGTTATTAAGCCACACTTCAGTCAAAAGAAAGGAACTTTTGAAAGAGAAAGTTATATGAGCGGCACAGCCTGATATGATCATGTGTAATTTGTGTCTTTATCCTGCTTCAGTTTGAGGCAGAGACAGGGCAAAGAAGAGGATGAAGGATAGAAGCCGCTGACAGGAGTGAAGTGCCAGTGCAGAGAAGGCCGAGTGTGGAGAGAGCTGCAGTCTTGTGATTGAATGATCCCATTCTGGGCTCTTTGTTAGACACTAGGCAGCGATGTATGAAGATTGATACACAAGTGCTCAACTCGCTTTGCTGGATCATCAAACGGATTGATATTATACTCCAGCCGAGGATGAAGACAAAGTAAATGTTATCATACTCAATACCGGGGCTTGTCAGAAGCGGGAAATCATCCCGTGTCACTGGTTATGGGAGCATTTTGCAGACTGTCATGTGAATTTATCTGGGAGATGTGGCGCTCTAAGCAGTGCACAGCCTGACTGTGAAGCCCCAGCTGTACCATAAAGATGGAAAGATTAAATTACATCTTTGTGTCATAGTGAGCTACATTTAATCCTCCACTATTACGTTTGTCCCCACAGACACTGTAAATCCCACTGCCTCTTATCAAGCAGTCATTTATTGTCATTGGTTTAACATTATTCATGGCCATATCATTATTGAGATAACAGTGGCATTACAGCCCATGATTTGTTTATCTGCTGTTCTACAAGGGCTCCCCACATCACCCCAGAGGTTTGAGCCGCCTCCTCATTATTCCACAGTCGAGCAGCGGTGGCTCTGGAGCTGATGATGCACGTAGATAAAGACCGGCTCTAGTCAAGGTGGGACTTCTAAGTAGATGTAAACGTATGTGAGCTCAGGCTGTGCCATGCCATGACTGTGCACAGGCTGTGTTAAGGTTAAGGCATGTCCTGCTTCAGGATTTAGGTAAGTAAGAGAGCCGCCTCCTGTGAGCTGAAAATTGCAAGGGCAAAATAAATTAATCAATTTGTTCTGCTTTTTATTGCCTTGTTTGAGTGCTAAGTGCTTATTCTTTAAATGTTATTTTCATACATGACCTAGAGTCAGTATAAAGAAATTAGTATAAACTAGGCCTGTCACAATAATAACTTTACACTTATCATTCAATAAAGGAGCAGTGGATCTTGTGCATCTTTTATTTGCACTGGTTGGGAACCATTTCTTTTTTATTGTACCATTAGTAACAGTATTTTCACATGTGATGTGTTGAGGGTTAAATAATTAACATATGAGTCATAATAGATATTAACTGAAGTCCTTGTGCAGCTCTAGGATCATGTTTTAGGTTTACTGTGTCAGTGGTATAAACTTGTTGTATAGCATTATCGTTTATCACAACATCTTCTGTTGCATTATTCTAGGATCAAACATATGGCTCAAAACATTTTCTCATTTCCTCATCTACATTTTCTCAAGTCAACTTTTTTTGTTCTATTTTCTCAAATTATTATTTTTTTAATTGTTTATTATATCCATAATAATAAGTCCTGTTTTAATTCACACTATATGTTGTATTGTATTTATCATGGCACCACATCTTCCTATTGCTTGTCCTTGTTAAACTTGCGACGCCTTGATGTTATGAAGCAGATGTGTGTTTTTATTTGTGCAGTTGGTTCTATGACGGAAAGACGCAGGGGGCTGGTGTAGCTTTGAGTTTAAGGCTCTATCAGGGGACAAACTTCTCTGGCCCCACAAAGGCACATGATCCATCTCCTGGTTTAGCTGGTGTCACGAGCGCTTTATATGACGATGATTTGATGCTCGGGCACTGCATGGGGCTCCCTCCTCTGTCTCCTGCTCAGATTGAGCCATGATGGTCTGAATGGGCATCTCCAGGCTCAACTCCTGCAGTACCTCTGTTTATAGAGACAAATCCCTTTGGTACTGAGTTTACATATGCCACAGACCTGACACTATCCAAAAAAAATTAAACATACAAATCGTTAAATGTATAGAAATCTCATTATTCATAAGCTTGAGTTGTTGTGCTGTAATGACTGACATTTACTCTATTTTATTATCTTTTGAGTTATCCACACTAATAACTCAATCACTATTTAACCCTCCCGCTATCTTTGGGTCCATTTGACCGCATCTAGATTTTTTGTTATATTTTTTCATATCATCTCTATGAAACTTCCATAGCCAAAACATGGTCCAAAACATCACTAACATACAATTTATGCAATTAAAAAGATAAAATAAAATAAGTATTTTTCCCCTGATATGAAAACAGATATTGCTCAAATGCATTGCGCATTGCTCAAAAAAGGGTTGTAGGAAACACATTGTTTTTTATTAATGTACGTATTATTGAACTACAACATACGTAGATCATAATTTTACATTTTGTTCAACATAAATCGCACTATTTATCAAAAACGTCTTAGTAATAGAAACAGATTCAAAGACCAAAATTACAGAACAAAGACAGACTGACATTTAATTGTAAAGCAGCTTGTCATTTACATATAAGAACCCTACATGTATCACTCTGTGTTTCAAATAATCACAACAAAGCACTGAAATGTGGGTGGGGATAGGGGGTAGGTAAAAACAGGAATTTTCTGAGCATGTGATTCTCATTTGCAGAACATTCATTACTCAAACATGCAGAAAGCAATCAAAATACAACTTTGACGAGGAAGCATCATTGTAGCTCAAAAAAGTAGATTATTCATTGGTCCCCTTTAAAAACTTTACATAACGTTACGGTTTACTTTACTGTGCTAACTATTGTCTGGGGCGCTCCTTGCCTTCGGACCACAGTTGCGGAGACATCAACGAGCCTAAATCATTTATTTGGTTTGTTAGACATTTTCCTGTTAAATCAAAAATACTTTAAACAGTTCCATACATGACATTTGCGATTGCCTAGTGTAATCAATAGCACTGCATCAGCCTGTAGTGGAAGCCTTTTAAAATGTTGTTGTTATGACGATTATCATAAATGCTGTAAATCCATTGTCCAATAATCTGGAGCGTTTTAAGTGTGTCAGTGTGTCATGTTTGTGGTGCGGCTGTAATATAGTGTAATAACCCTGTAAGCCCGCCTGGGAGACCCTGTGTAAATGAGAGGGTTCTGCTACATTAGCTTCATAACACCACAATCCCCTCTCCATAAACCATTACATGCGCCGCAACATTCCTGATTTATGGCGGATCGAGAATCAATGGGAAAAAATTAATGCTCGCAAAAACGTTCCCTGGGACAATATTGAGCAGATTTTAATTGTGATTTTGCTCAGACGGCTGTTAGCTGGATGATGAATGGGGGGCTAACCTTCCACTCTGCCGCGCACTGGAGAGAGTCTTTATTATGACAATTAAGTGTCTGTCTTTGAGATTTTATTGTATCTTTCTCTCTCTATCATGTGGGCCGCTCAAGTCCCCCTCCCCTTCCTCTCCTCCTATCTCTCCCCTCACATCTCTCCATCTGTACAGTGCAGCGGCGGCTTTTTGCGCAGATTGAATTGCGACTCCAGTTTTCTCCATCTCCAAGCACTTACTTATGTTTTATGACACGCACTGAATCAATTTTATGTTGTTATTGATTTTTTCCTGCCCTCTTCTTATTACCCTCTTGCTTAAATCGACACAAACCATTTTGGCTTTTGCTCCTTAGATTCTCTTCGCTCTTGTCTCTTGGTGACCTTAAGTGCAAGGCAAAGACAAAGAGAAAACAAGTGGCTAATTCTTGTGCAGTTACACAGGCTCAAACCTGTACTGGTGGAAGTAGGAGTAAGAGTACCGCTAATCTGGTAAATATAGTTACTGCGGTTTGTCATTAACCAGGACGGTGTGGAGCTTGAGCTGCTTCTGGTACTCGAGGGTCTCTTCAATTCTTTCATATGGTTTATTGCATTAAAGGCTTGTCTTTGTTTTTATTTAACCTTTATTTATTCTCGATGCATCATAGAGAACCTCATTTTTCATGATGTTGTGGTTGCAGAGCTGCAGATTGACATACATCTATTTTTACTATTTAAACTATTTAAAACAGCCACAATGAAAACAAGTGTGTTCATCAATCAAAGTCTAAAATTGGCTGAAGGCAGGCAGTTCACCCAGTGTAGAGTAGCAAGTCCTGCAAAAAGAAAAAGTTTCGATTTTAGCTACATTTTCGACAGTTTAGTCCAAATTTAGCATCCATCTATTTGTGGCTGTAATAAATCAGTGCATCTCTTTCCATGACAGTCCACTTTACCACCATGGTATGTGCTTTTTTAAATTATTATTATTTAGAGTGAAGAGGAATTCATGAACAATTTATGTCCGTAAAAGAAATCACATAATTATTCTAAAAAGAAAAAAATCGATTGAGTAAAGTAATAATTTAAAGACAGACAAACAAGAACCTTTACCTTGCTTTTCTGTGTCACATTAAAAATTGCTTCCCCTCAGAGTACACCTTTTTTGGGGTTCGCATTCAGAACAAATTGCACAAAGTTGGTTTATTGGGTCGATCAAGTAAAAAAGCAAACTGAATTGATTTTTAATTTCACCTTCAAACATGCACAATGGCTGTGGCACAATGGCCGCCGTTTCCTTTGACTGGTTATTTATTTACAAGTGTCTGTGCTTGCCGAGCCAACAACCGAAGGACACAATTTTCAAGGATTGTTTGAAGCTTTTGGAGAAGCAACTAAATAGAAATTGACAAACACACCAGAAGATTTATTCAACAAATATATTTCCCCAACATCGATAATTGGCATAATTAAGAGATTAAATGCATTTTAACAGTGGCTCTTCAACAGTCTACTCTCACAGTACTTCAGGAAGAACTAATGGGTTAATTGCAGTAAGATTTGGCCCCATCTCAATCAATTTGTTCCTGTGTAGTGTTGGCAGGTGGCCCGCTACCCCAGATTTGGCTTCTTCCAGCTCTGAGCTAAGCAGCTAGCATCAATGTGACCATTTATAAGAGGGACAGATGCATCGGTAAGGTCAGCGCCATTGAAAGCCACCCCCCTTCTCACTTTTTCGTATTTCTTATAGGGCAGCATTCACATCAAAGTCGAGGGGCCTGGTTGGTATCGGAAATCCCGGTTTGGCAAAGGAAAGAAAGATCTAGAGGACAAGAATGAGGGCCTTGAACCAACACAGAGGTATAAATCCCACTAATGAAAGATATCCGACCGTGAAGAATATAAAGGACCAAAGGACTATAAGTTTAACAACAGTTAATGTTTGGCTTGACATATGCAGACCAATTTTCCAAAGCGAAAGAAACGTTTAAAGACAAAAATACATATAACTAACAGTATTTTATAGATTCTTATTGCACATAATTATTAAATGTAGAAATCAACACAGTTAAAACAGTACATTACATTTACTTTTGTGAGGTATTTCAAATGTATTGTTGTTAGAGGAGGACAATATTGACAAAAATGAGTATATCAGTATTTTTGTGACTATTCCGATAACGATATTCAGACAATATTATGCCAATTCAACAGTTAAAACATGTCTTTGAACGTATTAGAGGTTTAATTATCAGACAAATGTGAAATTTCTGTAAAAGGAATCTCAAGTGCAGATATATCACCTTATACCCTTAGTTTACACAACAGTTTACATTTTTGTAGCATTTTTACTCTAAAGGATATTCTTAATGTTCGAATATGGCATATCTTCATAAAAGCATTAATAATATTATCTAGATTTCTACCTCTAATTTTCATACATCTGCAATCATACCAACATCATTATCCCACACACGGTAAATACATTGTGGTTTGTGAGGCCGTGTAGGTGTTCAATTCCAGCCATAGATGTGTCCCAACATTTCTGAGAGAGAGAAATAACTTTTACAAAGACGCTAATAGCTCTGGACTGGCAGGTGAAAGCAGATGTATAACTTCTCCTCTCTTTGCCCGTGTTTCTGGCTTGTGTGGACAGCTTTTCAAATTATGATGTGGATTGACGTGCAGCAGCTGTCCGCTCTCCTGGGCCCTGTTCGTCACCTCTCTGCGCCGCACTGACACCACTATGATGGATTAGGAATTGTCATCCAGGACGCTTGTCACTTGTTTACAAGCCAGCCATCCCTCATCTCTCACCAACGGGCCTTATAATCTGACACTCCTCCCAGACCCCACCTCCAGACACGCCATACGACACAACACCATACATTACAACCAAGCATTTTTTATTCCCTTCATCCCACTAACCTTTCTGCCGCTCCCCCCTCAATACGTCCCAGGGCTGAACACAGTCAACACATTTAATGCATTAATATATGTGTTTTGTTCACCAATCTCTGGGGCGATGTCTTCGGCTGTCAACCTCTTACCCCTGAGAACTGACTAGGTTTTATACAAGCATCCCAGTGGGAGAGAGAGAGAGAGAGAGAGAGAGAGAACGAGAGGGAGAGAGAGAGAGAGAGAGAGGGAGGGCTCACACTGAAACGACTTTCTGCTATTTTAACAAAACAGCACACATTTTTGCCAGCATAGTGCAACTTGCAATGAATAGTGCAATCATAATCCAGCCAAATGTGCTCTCTCTGTGCTGATTCTAATCAAACTGCAAACTGTGATGGTTTGTTTTGGCTTGTTGTGTTTTACTAAATTGAAATGTGTGCTAAAGCCAGTAAAAGTAATAAGCTATCATCAAACAAACTCCCTTATATCAAATATAAAACTGACCCAGTAGAACTATAATAAAGGCTTAGGGCCACAGTTTGTGGTGTAACACATCGGTGGCCGTGCTGGGGCTGCCTCGCACTCCCAGTGTGGCACTCAAGACACTTGATAATGTTCCTGTGTCTGCCGATACGCCCTCTGCAGAGGCTGTGATGGCAGGCCTGGGAATGGGGTACTAAGCACCAGCCTACTCTGAGCATATTGCCATTAAATACAAAATTTGCGAACACTCCCTTGCTCGTGGCATAACTGCTGCCATGAGAGCGATCATAATTGGCTCTGAAAACATGTGTAATTGCCTTCAGCTGGCATTCTTTTACAGTTGACATTGTCACTGCGACAGCGGGGCTTATTGAACTGAATATGCAGCTTGTTTCACAATGGCAGTCGTAATTGAAATATGGTACTCTGGTACGCTCCCAGATAATCACCTGACGGGGGAGTCATTGTACCCACAATCTGCTGCAGTGTTTGGGGGAGCGGGCTGAGGAGGGCAGGGCAAACAGGGCAAATGGGTAAGAGGGAGTTTTTGTTTGTTGGCTCACATTTTCAAAGCACTTCTGGATTGCCAGCCTGGCATTCCTGGGCTCCTTCTATCACCACATTTATCCTCCCTCCTCTCCCTGGTCTCTCTCAGAAGCTCACCCCACTGCTACTTTAAGTAGACCACTTCCCCTTTAAGAGCTAACAGATGGCTGCAGATGTTGCATTTTATTCCCTATTCCTTCATATTTAAAGCATTTTTCTCATATTATTGTTAACACTAAAGGCCAAATTGCCTGCAGTAAATTTTATATTTTTTACAATGACTTTCTGAGCTTGCATTCAAACTATGCTTTCTGAACATGTTATTTTTTGTCTCAGACATGTCCTTGCGCCACTTTTTCAGTCAGTTCTTTCAGTTCCTTTGCTCAGTAAACAGGAAGCATTATTTTACAAATAGTTTGTATTTACAACAGAAGCAGAGGGAGCAGCAGCATGTTTTCTGAGCGAGCAGAGTCTGAGTGTTGCAGAGCACAGAGCGTGCAGGTGCCTCCTCCTCTTTAATCTACTCCCCCCTCCTCACCATTATCTTATATTTGGGTATAAACACACAGACTGTGCAACCCGATAATATGCAATTAAAAACAAAGATCATTAAAAAGTTATTGGTGTCTGCCTAATTACTATAACTTTACCCCCCTTATAATGAGCGTGCATGGGTATTGATTCGAAGCAAATCTCCTTTTCCTCCTGGAAAAAAGAAGGTAGTTACTTTGTGTTAAATCATTAATATAGTAATGATTTTTCCAGAAGACTCTCAATTAAGACCAGAGCAGAAAATGACCCAGGGGAGTTGAAGCTCACGCTCTTAAAAGTGTGATGTTCCAAATATATCCTACTGGCTACTTTCACTGGAGAATATGGATAGGCTTGAGTCGTGCCTTTGAATAATTTAAAGTGGCCTATGTTGATTAGGATGTGTGTAAATGTGTTTTTGTTCTAAAGGTCTGCCCATTAATGTAATACAGTAAGCACCAAAACACAGGACTAAATAAGCTCCCTGAGCAGTGATTTAGCTGTTTATTTTGAGTACCAGCAGATGAAATAACTTTATTAAATTAAAATAGCCTGTACAACACATCCTAGAATTGTATTATTATCTTATTTGTGCCTGGTAATTAAAAGCAAATCAGAGCATCTAATGCTAACAAAATAATGTCATCAACTAAATAAATATTCAACAACAAACTTGAAAACCTCACACAAACTCTTGCCCTCTACTGGACGTTACTGTAAGCGCCTCATGAGTCCTGCCTCACATATTTTGTATTTGCATATTTTGCTCTTTGTCATTTAAATGCCTCTTTCTCGTGCTCCCCAGCTCGTCTTAACCATACACACACACACACACACACACACACACACACACACACACACACACACACACACACACACTTGATCGTGCCAAACGGGCCTCAACAATTAGTTCATTTGTCTGTCTATTATCCCAACACCTGCAAGAAAATCTGTCTCAATTTTCCTCTCTGCTCTGGTTCCTGTCTCTCTGTGTGGCTCCTGCCGGGACTCCATTGGGGCCCCCTTAGCCTCTCCAGCCTCTGTATGCCATCCCATCATGCATTGTGTCCATGCCAAGCCCAGTGCCAAATCACACCCCATACGCGCCGAATACTTGTTGTGACCCTTTTCATGTGCACTTTTCAGAGGCCCGACTGCACATAAGGATCAAGGAGGGAGACAAAAAACAGCCCTTTCACCAGGTCCAATAATATTCACCAACAGCGTCTTCAACAAAGGGACTTTTAGTGTTGGTCAGTGATTCGTTAGAGTCTCCATAACCACACTTTACGACAGTTTTTGCTTTAAATACTTGACATTTTACTTCCCCTTCCCGTAGATATAGCATTCAAGTACAGTGCGTCATCTTTGTTTGACTTTATCACTTGTAAAGGGACAGGTTTAATGTCATTGCCCTGGTAACATGGAGGTTTTAGGCAACAATGTAGAAATGGCCAATTTGTCAGTGCTATTTGTGAAGTGTGCTTGTAAATCTGGCAGCTCCTCTTTGTCCTGGTCGTGCCATTATTTTTCATACGTGTGAGGGAATTTTTGCAACCGACAAGAAGGACGGTTTGGAGAAAAATAGGTGGAGAAGTGTATGAGAAGCAGTACACAGAGAAAAAGAGAGAGAAAAGTGAGACAAGAAGTGTGTTTTGACCAGAGGTGAGAAATCATGAAGTACAAAAGTAAGAAAAAAAAAAAAGTAGATACTTTTTACTTTTACTTCACTACATTTGAGAACAGGTGACTGTACTTTAATTAAGAGGTTTGTTTGTTGTTGTAGCAAGTTCATGCTGACATTCTGTATAAAGGTTTGGAGTTCAAGTCCCAGCTTTGAGCAAGCAAAAATAAATCCATGAAATTCACCAGAAGACACTCAAAAAGACACTGATTTGATTTGCTACCATTCACCAATTAAATCAGCACATTTCATTTGTCTAAATCATGACATTTAATGCTTTAACACTTCTCTAAATTTGTAAGAATCTAAATCTCTAAACTGTTCCTTAAAAACTCAACTTAAGTAAAAGTTTTGATGCGCTCCTTTTACTTTTACTTGAGTACTATCTGTACTTTTACTTACGCAACAACACTGAATATTTCTTCCACCACATTTTGACACATTTTGCCTTTTTTATTTTTAAGACCAATATTCTGGATCAGGGGGGTCCAAAATATGGGGGGTCCAAAATATGCGGCTCCCAGACCAAATTTTGTTTGTGAGTCCTCTCAGTGAATTGGCCCAGAATGCGTTAAGTCGTGCTTATTTTACTGACAATTTAAATATCCTCCTCCAGCATA
The DNA here is from genome assembly GCA_019453435.1 of Rhinogobius similis. Lineage (NCBI taxonomy): Eukaryota > Metazoa > Chordata > Actinopteri > Gobiiformes > Gobiidae > Rhinogobius > Rhinogobius similis. The sequence goes on along the minus strand of CM033626.1, from coordinate 18,400,486 downwards.
AGCTCAGAAACAAACAATGTTGTAAGAGACAGAACAAATGTTATGGTGACAAGTCTACGTAAATAAAGGTGTGGTGACATAGTCAAACCTGCTAGACGCAAGTATCTGAGTGGCTTACTGTGTGGACCAGCAGTTTGCAGCCCTCCAGAACGTGTTGCAAAATGCGGCCTTCATGAGAAAAGTTTGGACACCCTGCTCTTAATTCTTCATGCTTGCCTTTAGAGCCCATTTTGTCTGAAACAAAAATGAGTAAGTCTTTCAAATTTGAGTAATTTTGAACAGTCATTTTGGGATTTATTGAATTATCATGCACACTAAACCCTAAGGCCCATCGTTTCAAAATCAGTTTCAACGAACAGAAGATTAGAACATCCACCACTGTGGTCAAATCTTGTGGCGGTGTTGGTGGTCACCCTCAAAAAACACAACAACATATTTTTGTCCCGAGGGATCAAGTTAAATGGTAAGCGTGACTTGTAATGATTTCTCAGCGGAGGGTAGTAGCGTTGACTTATTGCTGTACATGGAACAGTGCGCTTCACGTGTCATTTATGTTCCTCTGACATTATCAAAACGCTCTTATGACAGCACTGCCATTATGAGCAGTGACGAGATGACACCACAACACTTCCACGCACACCGCTTTGACCTTTACCGGGATCCTGGGTCGGTCCGCTGCATCATGTCCCCCCCTGTGTGCGAGAAGACCTTTTTTTTTCTTCTTCTATTGACGGCTCTATCGTCCGCACCAAGATAAATCCCATCACGTTGTTACAGAAGCCAGTGAATGTTCCCTGTCATTATTTATGAGCCACTGACAGGGCCATGAATTCCGGGCAAAAGTGAAACTCATATTGTTATCAAAAGCATAAAATCCCTATCACTTTAGGTGTCAGAGCGAGAGACAAGAAAATGAAACAGGTACTCATAAAGGCGGCGAGGGCCATAAATCAGACGAAGGGGCCGGGCAAAAGAGGCGCTTGATTAAATAAGGAGAATTAGGTATTTTTGCAAAAGCGGGAAATAACATTGATGTATGCTCTTGTCAGCTGAGAGCCCACACTCTATTGAGCATTGTTTATTTTTATGAGTATTTATAGTGTGTCACTCTTCCTGCCTCTGGAGCGAAGAGTGAGGGGAAGTCCTTTGTCTTGTGCAAATAATATAGCACATTTTATAGCCTGAAAGATTATATAAAAAAACACACTAATCAAATTGTTTGCCAATAAAGAATATGGCTTTTGCATAGCACGTAAACTCACAAGAAGAGTAATCATTAATCTGGGCCTAACTTTATATTTGGTAAGTACATGATTTAATTTTAAGGTTGCAAAATATTAAAAACTGCAATTACTGTAACCCTAATTACACATAATCATCATTAAATGTACTACGTTTGTTTACAGTATTTAGTCAACAAGCCATTAAACCAAATCAAAGAAATAAGTGCGATTGTTATTTTAAAAGAGACATATTATGCTTTTTCAGGTACGTAGGATTGAAATATAATTTAAGCAGATCAATATTTTACATTTGTTCATTGTAAAATGCAATATTCATCCAAAACATCGTAATAGAAATGGTTCCATTGACATATGTTCAAAACTGCAGATCTAATAAGCCCTTCAGTGGCATTTCGGCGTAGTAAGCAGCTAATTGTTTTTATTATTGAAAAGGTTACGTGACATTTTAGAAGTCTACATGTATCACTCATATAAGTGCAAGGATGTGGGCGGGGACAGGGGGTGAAAAGAAGAATTTTCCATAATATGTCCCCTTTAAGATTATTCTCATTAACTGTAGTCATTATGCCAAAGAACTTTAAATAAACTGATTTTTTTTTTTTTCCTACTTGGTGAAATCCCATAATGCCAGGTGGCGCGCTAAATAACCTGCAAATGACTGCATTGAAAGCCAGATTTGTGTTTGTCATATGTATGATTTGAGCGGAGCCCCTTTTGCGCATGGCTGATAGGAGGCTGAACTCTGGAGAGTGGGGTGACGACCTTCCACCTCATCCATCACTGGCTGACGGACATGGGAAGCTGGTCCCTGACAGGTCTGGGGGGTGGGCGCTGGTTCGGGGGTACAAACGGGGTTAAAGATAGGACCAGGAGGGTCTCAGTTACCACAGCATGAGCGCCCTAAGAACAAGGGGAGGGGGAAGGTTGAGGTCAGCGAGGTATGACTGATATTAGATGAACTGATTATAGCCACGTAAATGTTTGTTTATGGAAGCTGAGATGGATTACTCCGTTATTGTGTCAGTTAAACTTTGTGCAACTTTGCGGTGATATTTTAGCTGATGAAATGGTCGAGGCTCGTGGCTTGTTTTCTTTTTGTTTTATATTTCATAGACTTTCTAAGAGGGTCAGAGAAAAGTGAAGCAGTGAGACATTTGTCCAAACTGCGAAGGGGACATGAAGCTGAATAATGATCAACTGACCTTTCTTTAACTTTTCAACACTACACTCCTCACATGTTTTTATTCCTGATTGCATATTGCAGTCAGCGAGATAAGGAATGGGTTCTGAAGTGTTGTGGACAGATCAGATCCGAAGTGAACCAGACAAAATGTGGCATCTAAAACAAAATGCCGTGAGTCTGTGTAATCCCTTATTCATCCAGGAGTCATCCATCGCTGAAAAATGTTCAAAGGTGTCATCTGGACTATGTTTTACGAATCAGGACAGGGCACAGTTTAGTCAACTCAAAGCAATATAGATTCAACTTTCTCTTAGATTGAAAATGGATTTTGGATGGGCTATTTGCGTTGTAAATGATTAAACAAGCCCAAAATAAACAACACGTATAAACACCTTATGAAGACACCTCGTCGTTCGTCTGACATTTCCAAAAGAACACTTACGTCCAATAGAAATGATGAATCTGAACCTCACCCAGGCCTGTCACTCAATTCTCCTGGTCTGACCGCGGTGTAATGAGTCTCGGAGGGCTACTTGCCTCCTGCACCTACAGGAACACACGGCACACACACCATCCATCTTCAAAGTGCGCTGAGTTGAGTTGTGTTGATTTCTTCCAGGGGTGAGCTTATTTAGATAGTCCACCCATCTCCACATGGGGCCTCAGAGCCTGGGCCACACGCCGGGCGGACAATGAGACCAAAACCTCCAACTGCCATGGCCGAAATATTGAGTGACACCATGCAGCGAAGTGGGGATGCAACACACACCATCGCCAGTGTGGAATGAGTTCAGTGACCCTTGACCCCGGCAATCAGAGTGTCTGTCAACTGCATATAGCATGGGTTTGTGCATGATCATAGCTTTTCCTGGGTTTGACCTTAATGCACTCAAAGTCTAGACTTTCTTTCTGCTGCTGCATGGTAATAATGTGCAGCTCATGTCATAAGTTTGGCTATTTTGGGAAGTTGAACAAGACTTCTTCCCCTCTTTGTCAGACAGTAGTTTGAAATGCATGGTATAGTGAAACCAGGAACAAATGCAAAGCCCAGTTTGCTCACTCTCACATTATGCTAAAATTGTATTATTTCTATAGTTATATAAATTGAGTAAATTGTCTCAAGGAACCAAGAAAAACTGTAAATGTCAACTGGCTCTCCATTATCATGTGTTTTTGGACTGTCCTATTGTTCATTCACAATATTGGACTGACATTAACAAAGCGCTGGAAACTGTGTTCAGCATTTACATTCCACCTGACTTGGGCCTCAAAACTCCTGCCATGGATACAATAAATGCCTTTGGAGCATACTTTTGGCAGCAGGAAAGAAGACCATTACAAAAAATGGATGACAAATTGCACCAACAATCAAGGACTGGACTGAAATTATAACTGACATTCGAAAAATGACCTTTTTGACAGACTTTGAACCAGATGAGACTTATACACTGGACAAGATGTGCCGTAATTAAGTTTTATTGGATGTCTTGTTTTTTTGTTTTAGTTTTTTTTCTCTCTCTCTCTCTCTGTGAAAAAAAAGATGTCTTAATGCCTAACAAAATGTCAGCCGGTGCAGCCCAAAGCAAATCCTGCCTGTTCTTTCTATAGCGTTCATCTGCTCTGCCTTTAAGCATGCGTGATTCACTTCTACGCCAGATGCCCTAAGAAATATTCCAACTCCTTATTACTGTTTTTTTTTAACTTGAGAAAAATAAGAGGGATATGTTTTACAGCATAAGATTAGTAATCTGAAAAACAGGGATTACGCTATTGTTATATGAAGAAAACAGGGATTGACACAGATAATACATAATATACTGTAATCTTCAGAAGGATTAATCTCAATAGCCTTGTTGTTTCTCACAAACGCCTGACTTTCTTTTCCTCTTCTTCAAAACATTTGTGCACAAGGCCAACATATGCGTGGTGTAATGACCTGAGGTGTGATCACAGCTATCATTGCTTGGAGATTAAGACACACAGAAGGGTGCACATGTTAGGAGTCAAACAACAGCTAGCTGCCCTTGCTCGCCTTGTGCCGGCCAAACCCACAGTGGGACAAGCAGTTTGTGAAAATGACAGGAACATGCCAACAAATTGCTTCACTTTTGCCTCTGTGGCTGAGGACAATGGGCCACCATATGCCAAAATGGGGAAATGAATGGGGCTCATTTGCGTTGGCACCCTGGACCCCCCCTGTATACCCCCCGCCTCACCCCCCAGCACACTCACACACACACTCTGCCCCCCCCTCACCCGACCTGCTGTGGTCCACTGTGGCACAGACAGAGGCGACACACACACAGGAGTCCAAAGCTCTGCCACACTGCCATCCAGGTGTCCATTTCTTAGTTAGTAAAGCTATTTGAGCGTCTATAATGCAGTTCCAGAGTTTTTGATTCTTTATTGTCCAAAACACTCAATGACAACATTATAGTGGGCCATTATGCAACTGTAAGTGAAGTTCACAGCTGACCTTAAACTTGGGTCGGATCAGATTGTGACTAATGTGATTAAAACATTGATTTTTGCTTCATTAGATCACTTGCAAAATGAAGTATAGATTTTCTTTTTCAGCACAAAATGTCACCAAAATACATCCTTGGGTTTTTGAGTGATAAGAAATTATTTCCATAGTGATTAACAATTTAAAAGAAAATATGATATCTTTTGAATGGGAAAAAGTCCTCAAAATGTTGCATAACAGAGAAGCTGAGACCCATGAAAAGCTCTTCTTAGTAAAAATAGCACTGCCATTTTTATAACAACACAATTTACTTATGATTCCTAATATAGCCATAAGACGAAAAAAAACTTCAAATATTTAGTTGCATGCAGATTATATAATGGAATAAAACCATCATCAATATGTATATTTCTTAGCATGTTCTAAATATGATACACTTTTTAAAAATATGTTTCTGCTAATACATCTCTGTGTCAGAATGGCCCTCTGGCTAACTTTGTGTTTATTTGTGCCGTTTATTTGCGAGCCCTGGGATGATAGCAGATGATTAAAGAGTGGCTGCTCTGTTGACATGAGATACTAATGAGGATGAAATGAGAAGGTCAGGGCTCGTCTCCAGGAGGGGGACACCATCCCACCACCGCCGCCCCCCCAAAAACATCCCCCCTCCCTCCCCTCTGTGCAGCCCCTGATCACCTCCCTCTTTGGGACGGCTTTGCTAATCCTCCGCTTAATCAGGGCGGCCCGCACGAGTACAAGCGCACACACAAACACATGCGCACACATATGCAATGATAGGACCCTCTGCATCTTTATAATGGAGGTAATTAGCAGCTCAACAAGGCTAGCTCAGCATTATGATTAGCACCTCTTTTTCAGCGCACTCTAAATCTGACTATAGAAGGACTCTCGAGTGCCAATAAAGCTTACATCAAACCCATGGCTGCACAAAGGAGTTTAGCATATTTTCAAAAGGTGTTGAATGTCTGTTAAAATTCCATGGCTTACATAATAGCAATAGAAAGATGGCTCTTAGAATTAGATGAATTGTATATCTCACTTTAAGATCATTTGTCCTTGTTCGTTTCTTCTTATTGTTATGCTGTGAGTATATTCCTAACATAAACCTAGACACTTTGTTTTATTGTTTGAAATATCTACATGCTTTTTACTTTCATAAAGATTTGTTTTACTTTAAGGATGTCAAGATCATTCAGTTTATCTGTAATCATGATTATCCAGGGCACAGTATAATAGTAAGAACTAAAAATTTTAGAAGCAAAATAAAGTTATTTGAATTTAGTCTTTACTCCAAAAAGTACACCTTTATGTTACAATAACTTTACTTTTGCTTTCAGAAGGTTTGATTTCATAAATCTGTCACAAATTATGAGAACAGTAATGTATTAGAATGAAAGTAAATTAAAGATTTCCTTTTGGTTTCATTACGTGTCATTGTGAATAATAATTGTGATGTTTCGCTATGACACTAAAATGGGATTTCGCGATATCCCTTATTTTAAGTCGGTTTGTTTTTGATAGTATAGTCTCTCCAGATTTGACATTTGCCCAATTCACTACATTATAATTTGCTAATGAATATGTATCGTAGAGAGGTAGTCATCTCTCATAAACAACTCATAAACATCTTGATTTTTAAACCTTTACCTCAAACCTTTTGGACGAATGAGGGATTGCACCGACCTGTTTCAATGAATATATATATTTTCACAACACTGTAGAATGCATTGCGTCCGTTCAGTCGCTTCATGGCTGTACCAACCTAATACCCGTGGCTTAAATTGAATGTTTAAAACTGTAGATTAATGCCAAACGCAAGCTAATTTAATTGTGTAAACTAATGACATTATAATGCCGACAAAGACAGGGTTAATGGTGTCTGCCCGACCATGCAGCGGCGTGCCCTGACTGACTTTAAGAGAGTCCTTATTAATGCAGGTGTGAGGGTCTCTGTCAGAGGAGTGAACTGGTGCCCCCAACCAGAGGAAAGGAAGTGCTCCGCCAGCTGCACGCCATTTTTCATCCGTCCCGCACACCTCAACAAGAGAGAAGAGGACGAGAGAGGACGGAGTGGGCGTGGACAGTCATACGGAGAAGTTGTTCCTGTGAAGTGTGGCGAAGTGTCCGACCAGAGGCCTCTTAAGCCGTGACCCTTGCGATTTTAAAAGAGCGTCCCATTTCAGCTCATTAATCAAAGGATGATGCGTATCACATTGACCTGCAGCCCCCGGGACCACCACCCGCGGGTCACTACATGGAACATTGTCATTTTTCAAGGAGCTGGTGTTAACATGGGGCCCTGTTAGGCTGGTGTGGTTTGTAATGTGTGAGTGGGTGTACTTTCCCACATGTGAAACAAAATGTATTCATGAATGAAGCATAAAGTGTACTCATTTACTTGACTTAACATTATTTATTTATTTGACAGATTTAGTTTTACAATAAAAAAATATACTTCTTTCTTATGTATAATACCTAGAGAAGCCAAACTATGTACTAAAGTAAGAGTAACATTACTTTAAAATAATATTACTACAGCAGAAGTAAAAAGTAGTGGCTGAAATAATTACACAAGTAAGCATAAAAAGGTATTTGGAGGAACTAATACTTGAGTACTGAGTACCAGTTTGCATGTTAAATGTGTTTAAAATATAATTCATAATTTCATGTAATCAGACAAACAAAACATTGACAAATCACAATTTTAGGTTTTAAAAAGAATAGACAGACACACAATTTCCAAATCATATATGAAGGTAGAGTTTAAAGTCGTAACACTATAGAATTACTCACAGTGGAGTAACCAGAACTTTTACTCAAAAAAGAGTACTGTTACTTCAAACTAAATATTAAGTAGAAGTAAAAATATAGAGACAGAAAACTACTCTGAAAAGTACAATATCTTCAAATTGTTACTCAAGTAAATGTAACCTAGATGTTATGGAAACTTGAATGATGTAAACAGAATTTACTTCCATATTAAAGTACTACAGTATTACTTCAAAATCAACCTTGACTCCAAAGTATACATTTCAAATCCAAGCCAATATTTGAAGTACTCACAAATAGTATCAGGATTCAACACAGACTCTGGTCCTGTCATGGTTTTGGATCATCGTTCTGTTCTGAAAAACAAACAAGCAATTCACTTTAAAAACAATGTATGCACAAATACTTAGTTCTGTCAATTGAATATTCTCCAACATGCAGTGTACGTCTTGATCTGATCTTCTATGATAGCTGTTGTGTTTGATCAGGAGCAAGTGGTAGAGAGGGAGCGGCGGAGGAAAAATGAGCCTGCCAGTGCTTAATTGAGCATACAGATTCCTAATGTGTCAGGCGCTGGCCCCGCAGATGAGGGATGGCACTTTTTCACCGTGTATCTTCCTTTGTTTCCTCTTTAAGGCTAATGAAGTCGGCCTCTGAGTCGCCACCTGGGCTGGACGTCCCGACACCAGAGACCCCCGGTGAAAGAACATCATCATCCTCAGCCTTTCACCACCAAACGACGGCCCAAGTCCAAAATACGGCAAGTACGCAATGTCAGCTACACACTGTACCATTATGAGTGTTTATTTTTACTATCCTCAAACAGCAAACATCAATTATCCAAATTTCGTTGGCTCCATCTTTGCAACTGCACTTTTTCTGTTTCATGCCTTTAGGTAAGCCACTAATGAGCTTAACACTGACAAAACATGGAAGTGGTTAGACTGGCTGGGCGGTGCTAGTGAAGGACATGCTATAAACAATTTTTTTAGTAAATAGGCGTATAATGTTTATCTTATACCGTTTTTGAGCTTGTGTGTTTCGCGTGGATGGTCTTTGTTGTATCCATCCACAAAAAAGTGCTTGTACTACTTTATTTTGTTGTCACTTTGTGGTGCCTGTCCAAAAAAGCCAAGTAGTTTTGGACACCCAAACATGTTCAAGGTGCTTTGTTGCCATATGTTTGCTCATTGGGGAGCGAAGCAGGGAAGAGCTGGTCCCCATGACCTTCACCCAGGTTTGAGCAATGAATACTCCAGGCTCCACTCGCTTGGGTTCATGCCAGGTGAACACTGTAGACGGGCATCCCAGCATGCACCAAACCACAACTCTGCGAGAGCTCCACTATACTGTGTAGGTACAATAGAGAGGACATTCTGCTGCTGGTGAACACATGAAATATAAATGACCAACACACCTTCATTCATTCTCCACTGGATAAACACATTTTAGTTTATGCCCAGTGTTGGTTTTAATTGCTCTTCAACACGTGTTAATTAAATATTATGGGGTCGGATTAAAAAAAAGGTTGGTCTTCAAATTAGTGTTGTCATATACAAAATATAGTATAGGAAAAAATACTAAAATTTCAAACTCAGTTGCTAAGAAATAATGTACTTGATTCTCGTTACCAATTTTGATACTATAATGATAATTACAAATGTTCTTTTTTAGGTCAAGGTTTTAGACAATAGACAAGGTTTTCAACACTAAATATTAGTACTTCCTCTATTAAACATTGTGGTCTTATACTAGTTTTGATCATTCTAAACCTGTTAACGAAAGGTCAAATTTTGTCTTTTGAAAGGGATTTTTTAGGATCTCTTCTTGCTCAAATGTGTATCAAAAACGATACTAGTTTTAGTATCGATTAGTATCTGATTTTTGATGAAATGTTGATAGAAATATGAAAATACTAGTGGCTGTTGCAATGCTTTAAAAGTATTGCTTTCTATGCTTCCTTATAATAGAAATCTTGCTTTCGGTTTCCAGTTGTGTCAATATTTTATATCAATTCCTTCTTCATGATCCACTTGTAGACCTTTCACAAGTTCCGTGTTTTGGTTCTGTAAACCTAGAGTCAATTTTGGACTTCTTGGTACCAGTATGTTTTGCCCGCTGTCTCGTTTTCCTCCGCCCAGTGCTTGAGTTTAAGTCCCCTGTTGTTACACTCTGCTCTACTTGATATATGCAGGCAATAACGTCTTAAGAAGGACACTTTTGTTACTGCAGCAGATTGATAAAGAAATTTTATTCAACTTCTACCAAAAATAATCAGCACTGGAAGCTTGAGAATTCTCAGTGTGAATGATAATTGGTGACCGCTTTAGTGAATGAATGCAAGAGTGTTGTCTATTTTTGTGGACAGTTTCAATGTCTAGGAATCACTAGGTCCTTCACGATTTGATTTGATTTGATTTGATGTGATGCATGATTCATGGCTCATTTGACATCATGCTTTTTAGATACATCATTTGTACACTGGACATGATATTCTGCCATATGTCACTCTGTTTTAGGAACCAAATACCTTTTAACAACAGTATTTCTTTGTTAAGCTATGACCTGCCCAAACTGTATATGAAGTAAACCCATTTTAATCATCAGAACAACCTAATGGAGCCTGGGAACATAAACATAGTGACATATAACTGTTTTATAAGCTTGCATTGAAATGAGCGGTATCAATTCAGTGACGGATTGTTTTGGGAAAGAGCGGCTGAAGGAAAATGCCATTACTCTCCAGATAATTTAAACATGTGTTGGCATTTATCTTGGTGGTCCATGTCCGAAACACTAATGACAAACTCTTGTTATAAGTGAACTGAATCAGAGCCAAAGGCATGCCCACCCAAGACTTTGATCCATTAATATTCACCACTCCCTCTTGTTGGTTTTAAGGAAAGAGGTGGTTGTAATGGTATTTTAAATTCAAGTGCTATACTGCATTAGGTTGTTAATGCTTTGAAGAAGAAAAAAAAAAAAAAAGACATTTGGTCAGCAAGCTAAAAAGTCTTTATACCAAGGCATTGCTCCTGTTTCACTATCATAAAGACTCAACTCAAATTCAATAATCCTCTACTTTGGGGTTAAGTAGAAATATGGTAAAAGCACTGTTTTAGCTATTCCTCTGGACACATGTTGTTTAGTTTTTATATCTTAAAATAATGTACATGTGCATTTAAAACCAATTCAGTCCTAATTTCTGAGCATACAAAACACAATTTTTTCCGGCAGATGGCACAGGAACTGCATACGCCTGTTGTGTAATGTAAATAAATATGTGTAAAACAATAGACGCCAGCTTCCAAGTGTTGCATGCACAGAATATGAGCGCTAATATTACAAGGTTCCTCAAAAACACAGTAGAGCGATTAGATTACCACCTTATGACCTCACAAGGTGGAACCAAGCAAGCCTGATTTCAGCAGGAGACAGACAAACTAAATATTGAACGAAACAAAACTAACTTTTTGAAGCAGAAAAAAAACATGTCTTAAAGCTTGAAAAAGGATTTATTATATGTCAAGATTAGGTTAATCCATAATTTGTGATTATTCAGGTCACAATATAATCCTAAAAACTACATCATAATAATCGGGACCATTTTAGAAGGAAAATTAGTAAAATTAGTAAAAAAGTATTTTTAATTCAGTCTAATTGAAAATGTGTCCAAATGTAAAGTACTTTTTTTATTTGCTAGTTTGTGTCACATATACTTGGATTTTGTCATTCAGAAAGTTCGATTTCAGTAATTCACACACTTGAAGACTAGTAATGTGTCAGACAATGGGAATGAAAATAAATGCAAGATTTCACTGTTGTTTGGCCATGCTCTCAGTAATTGTGAAAATTTGTCAAATCGTCATACTTTTTTCTCATAAAATGGCAACAGTAAAATTTTAGATTTTGCCATCCCTCATCATATGGGCACTTTATAGTTTACATCTTTGCTTTGTTAATTTACCATTTTTTACTTCCTCCGACTTAATGTCATGGAGGAGCTTCACTGTTTCTGCTCGAGCACACTATTTAAACTCTGAAATGACTGACAGTGACACGCAGGCCCCCCGACCTGCCCCACAACCACTGCACACAACACGCTTCCCTGATTTTGGATGGATAGATGGTGGGAGGGATTGAGGGAGGAGGGTGGAGGAGGAGGAGGTGGGGGCCCAAAATATATAATCTCCTGAAAAGAATGAGGCCCTTTGGGATTTTCTCTTCACTTGGCGACCGGGCGAGTGCTGTGTGTGTGAATGGCACTATAACATGGCCACTGCTCCACACTGTAACCTGAGCCAGAAGGGGGCCAATCTGTCAAATAATTAGCTGTTGCCGAGCACAAAGGTTTTTATTTGCAGGAATTTCATGTGTGCAGGATAGAATAATATGTGTGTGTATTGTGCACTGGGGTCATGGGAACATCATCTTGCACTGGTGGGGCATAAAAGAGGGCTAAATGATAATGAGAAAAGGCCTGGTAATTCAATTCCTCCAGCATTGGTTTCCGTCTTACTGCCCCCAAATACACACACATACACACTGTGCAGATTTACTCGTCTGTTCTCTGTCACTGCTCTGCTATTTTCTCAACTTTATGCTGTAAATTATCTTTGTTTATTGAGCATTTAGACAAGTGACAAGGGATGTAAAGGTTATTAAGTTAATTGATAACCATTATTATTTAGGTCACAATGTAATCGTAAGAACTACAAGTAATAATTGTGACTAAATTATAATTTAGTGAATGGAAAAGAAACAAATAAACAAATCTTAAAACTAAAGTACTTGTGTTTTTGTCACTTTTACCTTATTTTTTCAGTCAGATAATCTCATATAGCTGGTCACAAACTTCAGGAATGGTAATGTTTTATACTATCTTTTATTGTTGTAATTATAAAAGTTTTGTAATAGCTACATGTTTAGAATATCCCTTACAACATTTAACGCTTTTCAAATCTTGAATATTGTAAAGTTGTATACTGTAAAGGGCATCTGTTATAAAGTCTATACAATGCACTTTATACCTATGCAATGCACTCTATGCACTTTCTAGGTTGTAAAATTGTAAATATCATAGAACTCGACATTATTTGACTGTTTCATATTATATTTCCTTAAACTCAGGAGAAAAAGTATTGACTTTCCAAAACTAAATGAATAGCTAATCAGTGCTATGTGTTCCATTCCAAACCTCTCCGCCTCAGTTGTCTTTTTGTACATTGACCCCTGACCTCAGAGAGCAGCCAACCAGGAAGTGGATAGTGTTAAAAGGGATTGATTGGTTTGTGGTCTATAGATGATTGTTTATATCATTCCATACTAGGAGTTTGACCTTCGCTGACCTCTCTGTGGACCAATCCTTTGAGAGCCATGACCCGCCTCCATTCGCTACAGTGCTAATTAGCTCGGACGGGTGCTGGCTTTGCGTCTTGCCTGTAAAATGAAGCCCATGCAGTGCTCTGATTGAAGAAAACCTAAACTCTCCAAACCTGCAGCTCGTAGCCCACCGTTTCCTCCCACCGAATGTCAAACACATTAAGCTTAATGTAGCAGGAAATCTTACTCAATTATTTGTATGTTGTTGAGGTATGCGTGTGTGTGTGTTTTATGTGTGCTTGGGGGACTAAATGGTGTTCATATGTCTGTGTATGTTCAGCTGTCAGAGTACACTCAAGCATGCTGCTGTTTACATGTTAGCAGGGGACAAGCTGGAGCAGACAGTCTGAGCAATAGCGGTGAGTTGAGGTTAAAACATTGCGAAGTAAAACCAGGAAAGTTGCTTTTAAGTAAAATAATTGGATTATTGCATCCTGCGATCTTGCTAATTATAATGAAAGCAAGCTTACAATTTTCCAATTATTATTCTATGCTGATTCTGTTCCTCTCTAATAAAGAGGGGCACTGATGCAAAACAAAATGCCAGGACTCCCATTTCCTGGCCGTGCCTTAGAGCAATTCAGAAATGAGCGACGCACACGCCCTTCGAATATCACCCCAAATAGTCCCACATAAAACATCACACGACATAACGTACACAGGAGCCACAATGACACATAATAACTATGTACAGAGTCCAAAAAGAGATGCTTAAAACAGGAAATTATACCGCACAAAGGAAGCAGCGATCAAATCAATTTTATGTGTGGAGGTGTAGCTACATTTGAAAGTCCATATGGTTCATTTATAGCAGTGTCCTTGGTTACTGACCATCAAATCGACATGACTCATTCACTGCTCCTCTGACAAATCTTTGTATTAAATCTCCTCCCCTCACCCGCTCGGCAGCTCCTCCTCCTGCGCAAATACACACACCACTATCGGTCACTCAAACGTCTCCGTCAGTCTTACTCCAAATTCCCCGGATCACACTACATCTGACAGTATTTCATCTCGGATTTGAGGATAAGTGAGAGGATTTCAGTTCAAGCTCGGGGCTTAGCATGAAAACGCTGCTGAGTGTGAAAAGCTAAGGGTTTACACTGTGTGGGATCAGACCCCCCTCTCACACCACGCACTTTTTACATCTCTTCCTACTCTTTCTTTTCGGCCTTTTATTGGGTTTTGTTGACTTAGGCTGTGTTGTCTCAGACAGCCACTCACAGCTAACTCCTTAAGGAGCTAAATGCTGCAAAGCCCATTGCATAGTTATTCTATCATTGGCCTCAGAGGGCACGGCAAAAAGGATGTATTTTAATTAGGCAAACCCAGGGGTCCAGTCCTACTATAACCATGTCAGACAGACTTGAAAGCAGGAGCTGTAAATATGCTGCAAAATGTGATTTCCTCAATTGTTTTGTAACATTAAATGGTATGTTTTAAGACTGCTTAGGAATAGGAAAATCTGTTTCTACAATGCGGCTGGATAACCACAGTGTAGTATCTGGGGACCCTTCTCCAGATAAACCTGGTCAGGATTATTATGATGGTGGAGACCAATGAACTCCATCCCGCCATGAAGAGAACATAGAGCCTTCTTGAAGATATTAGTTTCAAGTAGCGACTGTTGCTTTGTGCTAAGTCTGACAGACAGTTATAACAGGTGGCAGGCTAACATGGAGCAGCCCACCTCTGACCTACACACAATAGAAGCAAACATAACTACGACACTGGTTAACCTTGGAAATAAAGAAATAACGGCCTTACATGGAGAACCTGAGGAGAATCGCGAATGCCAGTTGCTGTGTAGAAAAGATGGATTGCCTGAATTCTCCACCAATCACCAAACAACACATTGGCTGCAGCATTGATTGATGAAGTATTTAAGTCGTCAATCTCACATCACCTGCTTTTCTCCTCTCTCTTCTCAAATGGCCACAGAAAAGCTATGCTGTGTCTGCAGATTGGATGAACCTTGAGTGATGGGAAACTTTGGTGATATTGGGCTGGCCTGGTTTTGGGATCAGAAAGATAGAGTAAATGTTGGAGACAATGGAGTCTTAGGCAAATAGTGTTTGTCACAGCCAGGTTGGGCTTCTTGTTGAGACACATATTCTCCATGATCTGATGATTTTAGACTAACATTTTCAGTTATGCAGTAGTAGTTATTTATATTGTGCGAATGGCATAACCAAATTCATTGTTGTTGCTTGAATTCAGTCCTTATACCATATATCTTAGGAATTGACTTTTAGAAAGGTAAAACTTGTTTGGCTTAAAACCCCGTCCAAATACAGTAAGTAGTACCTTGTGAAACCTTGCTTTGCCTAAAAATACTCCTGAATGATTGAGGAATTAGATCAAGTAATCTGTCTATTTTATATCTCTAAGGACTTTCTGTGGTCTTTTACTCCTCACATAATTCATCTTGTAGGCTGGACTGCAGCTTTGGTCAAACATTCTTTGACTTTTGACTTCATTTAGCATTTACTTGCACAGTTTACTTCATGTTTCAATGTAAACCTTATTGAGCTCCAAAGAGGTCTGGTTTATGGCTAGTGTTCATATTCAATCCATTTAAAGTGCACCACAACGTTATGAGCCGCAACGTGTATAACTCAGGCCAATATTATTGATTTCAAATCATGATTAACAATAATAATATTGATAAAAATGGAACATTAGCTCTCACCTCCTGACCTTATTTGCGGACCTCTTTGTAGTCTATGATGTATTCAATATCATAATCATGCTTGAGTACACTTGGTTTTAAAAAGAGCATGGAAAATCGATGTGGCCATGCTCATAAGCAGAAAACCTCACACCTGCACATATATAGTGTTGACAGTGCACTGCAGAGCAAACAGAGCCGCAGTGTCATCGTCTCGCTGGAGTTATGCTGAAGAGGCCATTGATCCAAGACTTAACCTATTCTCTGCATCGGTACAGCAAAGTTAAGTGAGCTCTACATACCATACCCCTCCCCTCCTTTAAGTCCAGCGCACTGTTTCCCTGCTCTAATATGATACCCCCTGAAGGTTCTGCTCAAACCTCATTTCTAATCAATGAGTGTGGTCGCTGGGATCATCCTGTCTCTGCAAATTAATGACTTCACTTTTTTTCTGTGGTTTCATTCAATCGATTTGTTTTATTAGCCCATTGATCTCCATGCACAAGGCTCCCTCCTCCCTCGCAGCGACCTGTTCTATACCTCCTGTCTGAACGTGAGCTATGAGCAGGTAAACACAAATGACCTCATGCTTACCACTGTAAAGACACTTGGGAAAATGTATACAAAATCTATTACATACTGTACACAAAAACGGAAACATGGATGTGTGATTTGAAGAAACATCTCAATTTCAAAAAACACTGTCCAAATGATTTATATAACCTTTGGGACCATTTCTGGACAAATGATTACATCGAGAAAATAGCATATCCGCAGACTTAGTGTTACCAAAAAGACTACTGCTACTTTTACTTTTCCTGCGAAAACTTGAACCAAAAGCCTGTAAAGTAAAGTGTTTTTCACATTCCTAAAGGACACAACACAATGCATACAGCTATTGAAGTCTCTTGGTTTTATTAGTTTAATATAACTGTCATGGTCTAAATCACCTTGACATACATCTGGTCAGGCCCCGCTGGTCTTATTAACAGCCATATCTAACTCTCGCCTCTATAATTCCTTTGAGATCCGAACAAAAGGATAGGAAGTGCTTTACTTGGACAAGTCAGACTTCACTTCACCAGAGGAATTACAGCTTTTCATTTTCTGTCAGTGGAGCGTTTTAGCGAGGTGCCCCACTAGCATAACGATGTCCTTTCGCTCTTGTTTTATGAGCAAACCATGCACAAAGACTTGATTCACAGTAATTACATATGAAATGTTCATGTGTATATGCCAGGCTGAAAGATGGCTGCTTTTGTGCAAACCGTGGACATTTAGACGCTGAAAGATAGAGAGATACAGTCATAGATAAAGTACAGAAATACTCAAGCTCTGAATGTATGTTAGGCCTGTTTATATGAAATAAGGATAAACAATTCCATTAAAAAGCAAGCCATTGTTGAACCTAGGTCAAATCTAGGATCAGATTTAAATCAGACTAGTTTAAAAAGCGCCAAACAGGCTAAATCAGTTCTAAGTAGGATGATGATGATAAAGATTGAGCTCATAATGTACGTTTCAAAAAATGACTGAAATAATTGCCTGGAACATTTTTGTCTGATCTGGTCTGTATAGTTTGAATACCACTAGACACTTTCTTCAGGTGCTTTACCTTGTTCATGTCTGAATGTATTAGGATAAAACAGTTGGTGCAGACCATGTTTACACATTGTCCTCTCACAACCTCTGCCAGATTATCCCTGTCTTTCCTGAACCGTCAAACAGTGTCATATTCATCTTATTCTGCTCCGCCCACTTTTGCCTCTTTTTTACTGCAGATCTGCACTACTATAGTAAATGCACTTCCGGTTTGACAAAGACCCTGTTCACGTGATTCGCGAACGAGGGAAAAGTCTCACAGCTAAAACGCTATATAAAGTAGATTGATTTGTGTAAAAAAAAAAAAAGTTAAAAAGTACTCGTGCTACAACAAGTCAACAATGCACCGATTTCATTCGCTTTTTAGCCCGCGTAGATCTTATTTTCCATTGAGCTGGTCTGCCCCATGTAAAGCAATACAGCGGAAAAAAGATGGCGGTGCCCACAGAAATATGGTCAACAGCTGTCAACAAAAACAAGGCACTTCCATATTAACATGACTTTCTCCTCCTTCTCTCTCTCTCCTCCCTCGTCTTGTTACTCGGCCATCCACATCACTTTGTTCATCCTTAAAGACTTCGGTAGTCTAATCAAAGTAAACAATCCCAACTACATCAGAAAAACTGTACTACAGTACACAACTATTTTGTTCAAACTATTTCCTATAAATAGTGTGTACATTGAATTCTATAGTTAATATTAGATACATTAGATACATATATTACATTTGCTCGAACAGCTACAAAGTACATACATGATTGTAAAGTCAACATCTGTATGCATATGTTTTTATGAACAGATAAATAAATGTTTGAAGACACCCACTGCCCTTAGCCACATGTTTATCCAGCTTGTGGGAATTCCTGTTGTTCAGGAGTCACTGGATTACATCATGTTTCCATCGCGCCTCATGCTGCTCTTTCCTGATGAGACAGTCTATCACAAAAGATGTGTTCATTCAATATGATTAAATAAAATCTAATTATGCAATTGAATTTCATTAGCTTTTAAATTATGTCTTGAATATTATTTCTTGATTTATATGTATAAACATCACAGGTACAAGACGTTTAAAGGTATCATACTGTATTAACAGAAAATAAATTTGTATACTGTAAATGCTTATGTAATAATATTTATAAAATAAAAAGAAAGTAATGCCATGATATAATTTTATCGCAAGACAAAACAACTTTTTCTTGAAAAGAAATGAGTGCGTTGACCACACAGAGAGATAGGTAACCCAAATCCAGGGGGCGTGAGCGTCCCTGCCTCCACATCTATGTCCTTCTTTACATGAATCCTTTCAGGGCTTCTGGCAGCAGTTTCCTGCTCTTTCATGTTCTCCCTTGTGGCAGCACTATTAGCCCCGTCTTGTACCTGCGAGTGTTTGAGGCAGCTGCTACGCGGACGCTCTCTGCACTGGGCCCAGGGGCTGCAGGGAGCTGGGAACACTGGCACCAAATACCACTGGGTAATTAGAGCTTCATTCAAGAGCCAATGTGGCAAGCATTAGACACAAGGTTCTTTCCGGTTCAATTCATCCTCCTCTCCTCACACTTTCGTTTAATTCATGTCCTTGCATCTGATTTGTCTTTTCTGCAGTGCACATGTTTTGTCTGTGAAAATGCCATTCCGATTATTATCATCATTATTAATATTATTATTTAATTTTTATTCCAAAATGTGCAAATGAAAATGTTTTTTTTTAAATGATCTTTTTGACTTGGATTAATGCAGATCCCAGTTTACACCTGGGACAGTTAAAAGGATTTTAAAAAAATCTTTGTATATTGACCTGGACCAAAGAAAATACAAGATATTTGTTGCTTCCCCCACTTTGAACTTGAGCGCAGATCTGGGCACTACATCTTGTGCATTGGTGGCAGTGCCTTGGCAGAGGTCCTCCCTGCTTTTGTGTGAGAGAGTTTCCCGAGCGCTGTATGCTGTTTGTCTTTATGTGCTGTAAAATGAACAGGGAGCACTGTACGTCTCTGTTAATGTCACACTATGATTTTTTTCCTCTTGTGAGAAGCGTAAGTGCGGTAGTTTCTCATGTTCGCGGAAGAGGCCCCGTGTAGATTTGTGGTGAAAGGTGACATAACCCATAATTCCTTAGTAACCACACTGCCTTCCTTTATTCTCTCTGAAGATTCATATCACATAAAACAAACTCCAACTTGCTACCAAAACATGGACACACATGACAAAACGTTAACTCTTTACTTGAAATAACAGGTAAAACTGGCATAAAAATGACATCTATTTGCAACCAGACAGAGTGCTGCAGATGAGGCCGCTTTTAACGGTTAGCAAAAACACAAAGTCTAAATTAGCATGAGCATGAACACAAAAGAAAATAAATCCCAAATTGTGTTGTCAACAGACCCCCCAGTGAGGAATTTCAATTTCATATATCTAATTATCCCTGTCAGATGGATGGAAGAGACAAAGCACTGCCTTTGTTGTCCGCCACATCTCTCTCAATTAATTTCAGCATCCAAATATGACTAATTGTTCTGCACAGCTTTGGGAGCCACATAAATAATCATTTCGTTCTGCGTTTGACGGGAGGTGGCTTGTTCGTGCTTCAGTCTATGATATTTGAGGACAATGGATGTGCATAATTTAGGTGGGAGCAGGTCTGTGTCACCTCTCCATAGACATTGCCCTCTGTCTTGTTTGAATAATGCCCCTGTACTTTTTCTCATTTGTCATGGGTAGAACTTTTCTGTCCTTAGTGTTGTTTCTTTGTCTGGAGTGGCGATATTAGCATCATAATTGTCGGAAAAACAGAAAAGGCTGGGAATTTCAGTTTGCGTATTTATGTCAGAGAAAGTACTGTAATTTGCTCTTCTCTTCTTTACTGAGAGTTGTTGTTATTGGCCTATTTATCCAGGCTTTGGATCTATAAACCACAATTTCCCGTGTCACTCAAACAGCAGTAGCAACCAAAACAAATAAGTGTCTTTTTTCAACAAAATGAGAGTCTAGCTTTCATTGAAAATCAAGGTTAATATGATTTGAAAAAGTTGATGAAGATATTTTAGAAAGGAAAATCAACAAATGTACCACTGATTTTTGTCATTGGATAAAAAGACTCTCGAAAGATCTCTGTGTTGCATTTGGAAGTGTCAAAATATTGGTTTTACTTCACTGGACAGTTTGGGTTTGGACACCCAAACTGTAAAATGTCCCAAAACTGTCTAAATAAAGCTGCCGTGGAGATTCAGCACTTCACCCATAAAATACGCTGCAGTCATTCAGTTGCTAAAGCAGAGAGAGGGATAGAGAGAGGGGTGAGAGAGGATAAGGGGTGCGGGGACGGGCTGGTATTGTTACATTTCATTAGACACATTCCTTCTCTCTGGACTCTTGACCAGTTGCCATGGCGCTTTAGCTTACCGCATCTCTCATATCAACTTCTTTTCTTCATCGCTCACTCGGCTGTAGATTCAGATGGTATTGAGGAGCATATTGCATTGTGAAAAACAAAACAACTCTAGAACGTTTGACTGATTTATCGTCATTTTAATCTCAAGACTCTTTCAGGTGCCAGCCTTTGTCCAGTTGTCCAGGTGTTTAGAGACCATCTTTAAACACTGCATGATGTCACCAGGTCAATTAGACTTAGTTTTGTTTACTGTTACTAGATTGAGATACCTGACTTATACATACCTGCCATTTATATGGGATAGAGTTAGGGTTAGGTTCATATGTGCATTTGTCACCAAAAATCTTAAAAATATAAACAACTTAATCAAATGATTAATATTATAGTCACGGGTGTTAATAGCGTTTTCTAGTCAAAGGGATGTATATACACTTCTAGTCCAAACAAAAGATGTATGTAACTTAGAAATGCTACTTTTCTATTGAATTTAGATGTAATACCAACATGTTTGATATTGGTCTTTCCCACCATTATTTAGATGAAACAAATTGTAGTGTCTGTCATGAACAGACACCTGTTATTACCCACCAGATCCTTCCACTTGTTGCTATAATCCACAATAGACTGCCATATTAACTAAATGCAATCTGCCACTCAAATCCGGCAGCATGATATTAGCACAAAGCTTCCCATATATGCACATTAATTAGCCTTTTTCCATCAACAGTCAAGAGCCTGGAAAAAAAGCCCTTACAACAAAAGGAGAAAAAATGATTTGCATTTGGTGTATAAATAGTTGCGGGACAAGGGCTGTTAAGTTTGGAATTAACATGTAAACAGTTGGAAAGTCTGCTCCGCTTCTCCGCACTCCCGTTCTCTCCTTATCCCACCATTTTCCCATTTAGAGACTTGATAAATATACATAAAGCGGCACACAAAGACCGCCTTGTTCCTCTAAATAGGCTACTTTTTAATGGCAACATATATTTCCAGGATTATATCAGCATTGAGTTGCAAATGTGTGAGTTTTGAGGCAGTCTATGAATGAGTATCATTTGAATGCAGCAGACACCTGGTGCTGAGCAGGACTGAGGGGGAAGGGGGGGCCGTGTAGTCGACCTGGTGTCACTGCCAAGACTTCACATGTTCCAGATTTTTACTGAAGCTCCCATAGACTTAATGCTGGAAGAGGCGGAAATAGTTTTGAGATTGTATGATACTTCTCAGGGCGTTATAAATAAATAAATGCCAATAACTAAGGTTGAAATCGTGAATGTATCCGGGTTCAACCACTCTCTGTTTATTTTCTGTTTCTACCAGTCAAAGCTAATATAATTGAATGAACATTCTTTTTATAAGCTATGGGGAAGGGGCTTTGGGCTTTGGCGGTGGAGCGAGGGGAGAGGGGCATAGGCCTATTCGTATGCACCCCACATCCACTCTACACACAATCAGCCCTGTATTGCGTTTTGCAAATTTATACCCAGGATGTTGGTTCAGAGTGTTTCCCTGACGAAGAGAAAAAAAGGAAAGAAAGAAGTTTTTTTTTTTTTTTCAACTAAGTGTCTGCTTTCATGAGCAAGAGTGATTGAAGCTCACAAACAAACCTTTGTTTCCTGCTCCACAGATGCAAGGCCTGGGCCCGGATTTACACCCCGCCCCACATATTAGGATTTTAACAGATTAACACAGGATAAAACAGGTTGCAGTATGATAAAAGTTACTGCTAAACTATAACTGATATTTTGTCTGGTTAAAGTTGTTATCTGCAGGTTACTAAACATTCAAGGCTTACTCAAAATATTTGCTCAGCTGAATGTTTGCTGTAGCCAGGAGCACTGCTCACCATGTAGTCAGACACAAACAGTCAAATTGAGAGTGGCTGCAGCTCAGGGACACTCACTGGCTGTGTTTGACTAAAAGACAAAGGCCATAATATCCATGTTCAAATGCGTCTTCAATGAGTCAAGAATGCATCTATGAAATAGTTGTCTGTTTACAGTGTAACACATAAGCTAGGCTGAGGATCTGGAGTTATACACTATTGAACAGCACTGATTAAGTGCAAAGGCAGAGCTTTAATATCTAAATGAAGGGTTTGTAATAGGCACTCTGCATCAGGTCTGCAGGCTGCTGACAACCTGTTTACGTCAGTCCCAATTAATAATTAGTTTAATGATTTGAGCACTTGACATGTGCCCTGGACAAATGCAGGCAGGGAAATGCACACAGTGCTGTTTGCATAAATCTGCCGTTTCAGCCAGGGCAATGTAGTGAGGGTAAGAGAGAGAGGGTGAGAGAGAAAGAGGAGGGGTGAGAGAGATACAGAGGGGTAAGCGAGAGAGAGAAAGAGAGAGAGATACAGAGGGGGTAAGAGAGAGAGAAAGAGAGAGAGATACAGAGGGGTAAGAGAGTGAAAGAGGAGGGGGAATTGTAGGACTCAGATGTGTGATTGGCGGTTCCCTTGGCTCCCAGGGTTAGAGAGTTCAAAGAAAAGCCGATTATTGCACTCCCTCAGGTCAGGCCTTCATAAATAAACAAGGGAGCGCTCGCGGCACTGCGTTTTAGTATGATTAGCATATCATACAGGCTATCGACAAGGCACTTGTCATATTACACACAGCTGTCCTCAGAGCGCAGCGAGGTTACATGTACATACATGTGTGTTCATTACAGTGCTCCTGTGGGACAGAATAAATCATATCAGCACGTGCTTATGGCAGAGCACATTTCCTCCACAGCGCCACGCGAGAGGGGAGGCAGCCAGGCAAACACTGGCAACGGGAAATCATACCGACGATCGAGAGCAGAACCCATGCATCCTGAAGACTGAACTGTTGATCAAACCATTTATAATTAAAATAAAAAAGTGGGACAAGAGACGGTCTGATCTGCCAAGTTTGGGAAAATACAAAGTTTTGAGCTGTTTTCATCCCTTCATGAGTATTAGTTATTTATCCAGAGTGCGGTATCAGTGGACTTAGCTGGAGCCACACTGATCCAATGGACAGTGAAATGGATTAAATTCTGGGAGAGCCTGCTTCAGGAAACATATTAGTGTTTATATGGATGACTTAATTGTCAGCTGAGGAATTACTTACTGTGTCTTTAAATCATCTTTGCATGTTGAGTTGGAAGTCATCGTGACTTTCTGACACGCTGCTAAAATTTCAATTTGGGCAAGCCTTGACTCCACGGCTAACAAGCTCCGCTCACAGACCAGGGGCCACAATTAGCAGCTAGCCACTCTGACCAGAAGAAAGAGCAAATGACATCCACACCTAAGCCATCCTAAGCCTGGTGCCCGGCCATGCCTCAGGGTGCTCCAGCCTTCAGTCAGGCATATCCTCCTTTGGTGCTTTCCACACTCCGTAATATGGAATATTTAAACTAGAATTAGATGTGCTTTTTCATGGAGTTAAGGTGAGTGGATACAGTAAGTGTAAGAGTGTGAAATAGCCTACATCAAATCAAGTACATAAAATAAGGAGTGTGACTGTTTCACAATACACAAACATCATACAATCATTTATTGGAAGCTTATTTATAGATAAAATATTTACAAGATATGTATGGACCTAACACCACACAACTATCTCTAAACATCGAACTATGTCAGAACTAAAAGTGCAATTCTGGCACTGAGGAGTATTTGTTTATTTTGGTAATTATTTCTAGTCTGAGTGCACTGGAAACTGTCTCTACAGTCTGAAGTCTGAAAAGTCTAATTTATATAAGAAAGCAAATATTTTAGTCAGACCAATGTGCAGTTTTCCTGTCCATAAAGAACATCTCATTTAGATAAGACAATACAGAAACCATTACTTCATAAAATGTCCGTCTGTCAATCTGCATACCCTTACTCTTCTGGAGCTCGCTTTCTCTCCAAAGATATTAGAAAAGTTTGTGACCTCTAAATTTACCCCGGAATGCAAAAAAAAAAAAGAAAAGAAAGAAAGGTGGGCATGAAGTCTGAATAAGCAGTGTGCTGGTATGAGAAGCAGGCCGCAGTCTGAGGCGGTGCGATGGCCCTCAGTGCGCTCCTGCCTGGTGCCCAGCCCTCACTCCAACCCCCACAAAGCCATGCAAATGAGAACTTCACACATGTCTTTTAGCAAGCTGTTGGGGCTCTGTGATTTCACGCCACCAATTAAGGGCCTCTTGGCAGTTGTGTGAACAGTTTCATTAGAGGAGATAATATTGCAAAGTGAAATGATAAGCAATCATTATGATTAATGCCCAGACATTACATTGCTCGTTAATGAGGTGTAAATGATCTCATTATTTTTTGAAAGAGTACAGATTCGATTAGAGTGGAGTGGACAGCGCCGCTCGTTGTTCAGACAAGTTAGTGTTAATTAGGCCCAATCTCCAGGAGCAAATGAGCCGCAACCCTTTGGTAAACAATTAGGCTCCATAGCCCCCGGCGAGATGGACAGGGATAGGCAACTCAACGCAGAGATCGCTGCGGAGATGGATGTGAAGAGAGGCATGAATCTCATTTTGTTATCTGTTTTTTAGGCAACTTTTTATTTTCAGCAATGTGTCTGAGCATTAGGCTGAGCTC
The DNA here is from genome assembly GCA_019453435.1 of Rhinogobius similis. Taxonomy (NCBI): domain Eukaryota; kingdom Metazoa; phylum Chordata; class Actinopteri; order Gobiiformes; family Gobiidae; genus Rhinogobius; species Rhinogobius similis. Next base: position 18,375,186 of record CM033626.1, on the reverse strand, counting down.
TCTCGAAAATAAAAGTCTTTAATACATAATACAAATTTTAAAAAGCATTTTTTTCCTAATCATTATACTCAATGTCATGTCACAAGTTTCAGCCTTTGGAACCATATTCCAGATTTTGTACCCATTGTCAGTACAGAAAATCATATCAAACGCTCTCTGTGAGATAAATCTCCTTGACAAAATTGATTTGGCCCGTTTTCCTTTGTCAGAAAAGATATGCTCCGATTATGACAAGAAAAGCGTGGCTGTAATCCCAGTGCCATAGGAGTTATGTTTTCCAGACAGCAGCCCCTTATCAGTGATTGATAAGGCCTAACTCAAAAACATATAGAAGCATTAGCAACGTCAATATTTTGCTGGCTCCTGAAGGTGACCCCTGGTTCCTGTGTTTGCCGTGTGTGCGCAGTGGGCTTTGATGGTAAATTTGTAAGGCTGGTTATGTGGGGAGGCTATTATGGATTTGCTATCTTAGCCTGAAGTGTTTGCGGCTGATTATGTGATTAAATCAATAATAATTTCTGTTGGGGCTCCTCTGCTCCTCTGCTTCATCTTCTTTTTCCTGTGTAGTTGAGTGGAACTGCGATCGGGGACTGCTCTATACACAACACAGGGAAGAATACAAGACTGTTACATATCACAGAGAAGATGTCAAAGCAAAATGTGTTGCAGGAAGCTGATGAGTTGAAGATAAGTTACAAGGTAAATAATGTTGGTAACTTTTATGTGAAAGCAATATTTTAGTATTTTTCTACTTTAATTCTGATGCTGCTGGTTGCTACACTCCTGCCTTTTTCACGCTTATTTCTAACATGTGTCATCCACTTAATCATGTGCAAATCTGTATTATAGTGAATCACTAGCATGCAATTTGCTTAAGACACTTTACCTGCTGTTTATTGTATTGTCCATTTGCTACTACATAACCAGACCTATAACAAGTAGTACTTTTAAATATACTTATTTATCTTTATTTGACTGCATTTATATTTTATTCTTCTTCTTCTGCTGTTGTACATTGAAATTTACAAATTTTGGCACCCCTTTATAATAACTACACTTTATAAAGTATGAACGAAGACTTAATAATGAACAAATAATTAGTTAAGAGGTGCACGGTGGCAGAGCGGCTAGAGCTTCTGCCTCTCAATAAGGAGATCGTGGGTTCGAATCCCGGACCACCCCAACATCGTGGTTTCGAATTCTGAACCACCCTAACATCATACGATCTCTCTGAGTGGAGTCTGCGTGTCCTCCCCGTGTTACCGTGGGTTCTCTCCGGGTTCTCCGGCTTCCTCCCACCGTCCAAAGACATGACTGTGTAGGTTAATTGCCAACTCTAAATTGTCCCTAGTGAATGAATGTGAGAGTGAATGGTTGTCTGTCCTTGTCTGTCTCTCTGTGTTAGCCCTGCGACGAGTTGGCCACTGTCCAGGGTGTACCCCGCCTAAGGCCCAAAGTCACTGGGATAGGCTCCAGTCACCCGCGACCCCTAACGGGAATAAGCGGTAGAAAATGAATGAATGAATGAATAATTAGTTAAGAATGATTTAGGCTTAGTAACTACTTAATTAAGGGATTAGGGTTAGAAGTTAGGGCTAAAGTAAATACTTACTAATTGTGAATCCTTCTTGATAATCTATTTTTTCACTATGAATTAAGTCTTTGTCCTTGTTTTATTGAAGCTGGGATACCTGGTTTTCACACAGCGAAAGCAGTTATTAAAATCTTTCTAATTGGTTCCCTGCTCTTTGCCACATTCACATGCATTTATTTTACGGTGTATGGATACTTTTTTCAGACGGTAAAGTGAAACTGGGGTGGTCCGCCCAAGCACAGCCAATAAGAGCGCTGCTTTTGGCTCTCAATTTCAGGCTAAAATGCTTTATTATGATTTCCAGAGAACCCATATTTGTCTGGATGTTGTCTAATCTAGATCCAGACAAGATACTCTTTGGTGGAAAACAAACAAGGTTCTCATTTACAACTAAAACATTTTGGGTACCACAGCTTTAAAGGTCCCATAACATGCAAAATCGACTTTTCAGAGGTTTTAACCTTCCTACAGTGCTATTTTGGCCTCGTATGTGTGCCCAAAGTGGTTTTTTGATTGATTCCCGCATGCTTTCGCTAGAGAACTGTCTTTTCCGTCCCCCTCGGCTGAGCAGGCAGACGGGGGCTCATCCCATGGATGACGCGGCTTCCCATGGATGACGCGGTGTTTAAGCCATGCCTCCGGGAAGCGCGCAGCCGCAGAATAAACACAGCTAATGCTAATGCTACACAGTAATTACACGATGGATACGACAGATCGAAAAGTTAGCTTGTTATTTACCAAACGGCAACGTCCGTCGTCGAGGTACTGCGTGTACATCAAACTCCAGGTCAGATCCAGGACGTAGGACTCAGCACGACGCACCGTCAGGATGGATAAAAGGTTTATTCCCGTGTTTGTGTATCGCTGTTTACCGGAGCACACGGCGCATGCGCACAAACTCCGCTCTAGGCTTCGCACGAGTTGGGCGGGGAGCGCGCGAGTTGGGCGGGGAGCCGCCGGCTCTCTGTTCGGGGGTCAGATCTCAGAGTGAGCCGTTTGCTTTTGCAAGGAGGGGGGCCAGTCCAAGAAATGGGTGTTTTTTGGAAACTGTTATGTTATGGATATTGCACAACGCAAAATTTGATCAACAAAGCCCTTAGAATAGACTGTGTAAAGGGGAAAATAGCAGAATATGGGACCTTTAAGGCCCAAAAAGTGTAGTGTTATTTGTTGTTGTTGTTGTTGATGTTTTTTTCCTATTGATGGACGGACGGATGGATGATGGTGTTTTGAGTGAGGGGCAGTAAATGGTTGTAAAATGTTCATGAATAATCTCATGCTTTACTTTATAAATGGAAAGGGGAAATTATTGTATTTGCCCAATTCGGAAAAGGCAGCATTTGTTGGATAGTGTTCAATACTATCGTCGCACTTACATAAATACATTCCTGAAGTATTTCAGTTTTGGCCCTGTATCAACTCTATATGAAATGTAATAAAGGATTTGCATTATTTAGGTTAAAAAAAGAAATGGAGGAAGCTTAAAACGTTTATATTTTCTCTTCCAACTTCGCTATAGTCACTTAAACCAAACGGTATTCAGTACTGCACGCCATCTTTTACTACCTCTCTTTAGGCAACATTAAAGTTTATTGGTACAGTTTTCAGCCAAATAACTCACTAAACACAACCGTAGCTATTGGAGATGTGTATTTTTCATTCAGTCGACTTTATCTCACAGCTAGATTTGATGCCAACTTGTGCCAGCGTTCCTTCCTGTGCCGCAGCCCTGCCCCTTTTGGTTGTGCCAGTTTGTGTTGCTATGTCTAGACTCCAGGAAATGCAACATTACGTTTGTTTACAACCAACAGGAACTCCAAGCAGAAGCTGTTATGTGATTAAAGAGTACTACTACCCCAGAGATGTGTGTGGCTCAGGCCTCTGGGTTTGGCAACGGTCGAGTCCATAGTGAACCAAAATGGAGAGCGAAAGAAGACTAAATGCTGCATATGGTACAGAAGTGGTGCAAAGGTTTTAGCTAGGTTTTAATGACGTTGCTACTCCCCTGTTTTGTGCACAAAGTTTGATACCACCTTTGCTCCCGAATTTTACAAAAAGAAATGTCAGAAACTGTGAAAAATGGTAAACATTTGCAGCCGAGACCCGGAATCAAAAGAAAATACACTATTTTTATTTATCAACTACTTGTTCAATGGAAACACTTGGCCAAAACGTGGCTTAGTAATTAGTCAATCAAAAGCACTTTCAGTTAATTCACACAACCCCTCTGTCTAAAGTAGGACTGCACAATTTTTCTAAATCAAACTGAAATTGAATGAACGCAATTAGCAAATTGATAAGGCTGCAAGAATTTCTTCCGCAAACAAAATATCCTATTTTACACTGCATAAGAACTGATAACCCTGTAGAATAGATTTATTAAAACATGTTCTGAAACAAGCTAAAAGTGGCAAAAATGCAACAAAAATGCGGCAAAGACATCTAAACGTCACAAAACACGACTAAAAGTGTAAAACATGCAACTAAAACACAACACAAACTCGTCTGAAAGCAACTAAAACGTTACTAAGTGACAAAGACCTGACTGAAAGTGACAAAACTGCAACTATAAGTGACAAAAACTCTACTAAAAGCAACAAAAATGTGACAAAAAGCGACAAAGATGTTCTTTTGTTTGTCAGTTCATGTTTCAGTCGCTTTGTCAATTCCCCTGGTTGTGTTTAAAATGTGAGCTTTGTGCAGAATCCCATTATTAAAACATACATCGCAAATCTACAAGTTTGCCTGATTATTATCCATGTTTTACCTTTGTCCACGATCTCTCAAACACACATTTAGTCTTATATCCTCGGCACTTTACTGATGGATTCATTCAGGCAGTTATCAGCGCTCCATGTATTAGAGTATGTTCTTTGTGCATGTGTGGCTGCTGTGCGGCTGAGTTAACTCACAATCCCCCAGCAACCTCTGAAATCTATACTCAATAAAAATCAGGGGCGTCTTGAAAAACAAAAGCCAGGAAACATCTGTAAAACATTGATTTTGCAGATTGCGAACCAACTGCATGGCTAATGAGAAAAGAAATCATTTTTGATTAATTAACCTAAAAATTGGAGAATCTAAGCCTCCAGGGAGATGACAAGTGCGGCCGGGAGGGGGACGCAACGCAGCAGCTCCTGTTTACAGTCGCACCGTAACACAACTGCACTGTAAATGTGAACCACGTCCCACAGCAAATGAGAGAAATGTGGGAAGTGAATGGTATTTAGATTCCAGTTTTATATTTAACTGAACAACACTGCATTTATCCAGGCTTGGAGCTATAGTTAAAACCCATTAGTACCTTGTGAGTGGCAATATCAAGATTAATCGAAGTCAAATCAAAATTTTCGCTATTTGAATGGACGCAATAAGCAAATCGTAAATGCTGCAATTTTTTAAGTACTGTAATTACCACAAATAGTAAAATATCGTGTTTCATTCTGCGTAAAAACTTCTAATCGTGTACCAACTAAATCTGTACCAACATGTTCTGAAAAATGTTTGTCTGGTCATATTTATTTTTGTCAGTACTGTCAGAGAAATCTCAATTGCATATTTTTCCAAATCTTTCAGCCCGAGTGAATGAATTATTTGTTTAGCCATTAGTTTACATTGTGTCCATTCATATGCCATGCCTACAAACCTTAAACATGATATCAATTTAATAATTGTTTTTACTTTTACACAATAAAATCTTGCACAAACTACAAACTATAGTTTTTTCTCTATTTTCAGTTAGCTTAATACACAATAACATGTAGATATAAAAGTGTGCATGTAATAACTTCACAATTTACTTTATATTGCATTCGGTCAATTCTGTTCCAAAACAACATTGTCGTATACATTTCACACACGTTTTTCTTATTGATCAATGTCAATAAAAGGTACAAAAGCTACCAAATGTCTTTTGCTTTAACGTGAAAATAACTAACTGTATCACACATCCTTTCTTTTTCGGCCTTCTATTTAGCGTCTGCAGATTTGTTCCACATTTCCAAAGTATTTTTTTCACTCGTCCCTTTACACTTCAGCAGCAGCAGTAGCCGTTTGTTCACAGACAAAATGTACACTTCTGCTCAAGAGGCTCCTCGTACACACACTCCATCGTCAGCGCAGGGAGCCAAGTCGAGCTGCACTCACAACACAGCTGCCTCTGCAAGGTCAATAAGAAACTTGGAGTGTTTATTTGTCCATGTTTTCTATTTGTTTTCTAATACAGCATCCGCACCAGTCGAAATGATCAATGCCTGAAAGAGCATGGGAAATGTCCACCCACCAGAGATTTTGTCACCATTTTAATTCTGTTAGTTTTTCATAATTCATTGCTGTTTTGAAGTCTTGGTGTGTGTAATAGAGCACAATAGTGAGGCCTATAGCGGCGGCGCACTGGGGTGTAGCAGTAACTACCTCCTCCCAGTGATGGCCAGACAGTGGGGCATTGTAAAAGTGAATGGACGTGGATTTATGGCCATAGTCCGGGTTCCCAGAATGCAATGTCACTCTGTCACAACCTCATCAATCTGTTTGTCAAGACCAAGAAAATAACTGGTGAAACGGATTTAGATCTATAATCTGGTTTTATACAATGTGCACTTTAAGAAATAGTTGGAAATGGAAAATCTATTTTATTTCCAGACTTGCATAAGTTAAATAACGCACACTTTTAGGTGGTGTTATAAATGTGTTACCAAGTAAAGCTAATGTGATACACTTTTGAATGTTGGCCTTGTGCCAGGAAGGGCATCTGATATAAAATCCTGACAAACTAATATTGTTAGCTGAAGACTTCCAAAGGCTAAAAGGGGTAATTAATTAATGATTAAATTACATAACAATTTTTGAAGTTGCAAATGTACTTAAATTACAACTGAAGAATGAATTGAAATGCATTTTCTCATGAACATATTTCTTCACTTGAAGTGTCAATTTGGCCTAGAAAAACATGACTGAATTTGGTGCGGACAGTCCAGGAGTGACCACATCAGATCCTGGTCCAGATTGCACAATTAACAAGGCACTGGTCCAGTGCCAAATGTGCTCATTGTGGCAAATGAATACACCTTTTGACGCCAAAGTCTTTTCAAGACATTTAATCTTCATTAGGCTATAAAACCCACCGTACAGGGGAGTCTTTCACATACTAACATCCAATTATGATCAAGCCTGTACTTTACTCTAAATGCACTAAATACAGTCATAGTCAACTTCCCTGAAGAGAGAGTTCCATAACAATACTTTGGCATTATATCTCTACTTGCAGTCATATTGGGTGTCATAAATCAGCTTCATAAAGAAGCACTGAAGGATTCTGGGTATTTTTTGTTGGTTAAAAGGAGTGAAAGAAAACCTAAATCTTGATGATGAATGTGTCCTCAGCCCCTCACAGAGCCATGGTAACAGGGCACAGAGCCATGCCATTCAACATATCCCAGCGCTGACACAGGATTCTCCAACTTACTTCTGTTCTTATCTCCTTTAGGTGTATTAAAATTACAGCTTTACAACAAGCAAAGTTTTTGTGAGACGCAGATGACGTGAAAAGAAGCGAAACCATTAAACGTATGTATTAAAAGTATTGTTACCGATTCAGTAGTCTACAAATCACTTTCTCTCTGTCACAATTTTATCATTTTATGAGAATTACTTTGGAAATCTGGCCCATTAAAATAAATTAATACAGTTGGTAAAAAAGTATCCATATTCAACTTGTGGAAAAACATGTTAAAAATAAACAGACTACGCCTAAATGGCAAAACCATGAATAAAACAACATGTAAAACAACTGCCTTGATCCACACTGAAAAGACATGGATTCAAATGGACGATATATACAAGGCTAACCAAACTGTAACCAAACATTTCTACAAAGGCAATAAAATGAAGCGAGGAGATACTGAGGCGGAGACTTGAATAAATTGGACATTACAGAGAGGTGTGTCGGGACAGAAGTTTGCAGCCACTTGACATGTTTCTTCTTTAATTTACTGTGTCAATAACACTGCAGTGGTGGCGCTGACTGTGAGAGACACACCATTACATGTAACGATCCTAAAACAGAATGCCAATTGTAACTGTGAGATTTGTTTGGGAAAGATGTACAATGAATAATAAGGTCACACTTTACTGTACAGCAAAGTAATAGGATGGAAATGGCATTGTAATTGGGATAGAAATGCATTTTATACTATTAAGAAAATACTAGCCATGTTTGCTTGTAATTCACAGTCTTTGCAGGGTTTAGTGTAATAAACGGACACTTTTATTTATCCCGCTATTAGCTTGTTATTACAGTGTTGAAGAGTCGACTTCTACTATTAATAACACACTAATTTCCATCCATAATATCTACCTTTCTGCCAGGCAAAAGTAAAGAAGTTACCCTGAGTTCTTGACAGTTTGGCGGGCAGAGGTCTTGACAGAAGGCAACACAGTGCAATTACAGACAGTGGAGGTGAGCATTGATCTGAAGACAGTATTTTAGAGTGTCCCCCAGAGAACACAGGGCTCTCTCACTGATGACACACTCTTCAGGGAAATCCAGGTTAGTTGGTGTCTAGACGCTTTATTACAGGGACAAAGCACCAATGGCCATTCTCCTCTTTTAAGACTTTCTACAGCCAAATGTTAGAAGAGGAGAGCATGTGTTAACGTGAAGTAAGAAAGGGAAATTCACGTGTGCACAAAGAACTGCAGCCACAAAGGTCATAAGTAAGTGTTGGTTATGTTAAATGAATTTAGAAAATAAGCTGTTATTTAAAGCTGTGCGCTACTTTTCTGGTGGAGATTACCCTTTTAGTCTCTGTAAAATTGCTATTGCTTTTGCCTGGAATGTACAACAGTATGGTATCAACCTTATATCTTGTACATTCAAATACTAGTATTCATCAAAAATACTGTCAAAAACATTCTTATTGTGTGCATAGACCTGATCTGTAACCTCGCCTGGTGGAATCACCTGCTTGTCTCCGCAGAGATTAATGTACATGGCAGTGATTTTTTTTTTTTCATCATTCGGTTCCCTTTTGATTGTGAATTTTTGTTGACTTACATTGCATGCATAATTGCACACAATTTAAATAAAAATAAGTACATAAATAAATAAATAAATACATAATGAAAAGTAACATCCTGAAAAGTTACACAGTGCACCTTTAAAGACGACATATTATGCTTATTTTCAAGTACTTAATATTGAACTATAAAATAAGTATATAATAATTTTGTATTTTGTTCATTGTAAACTGAAATATTGCTTTAAAACGTCTTAGTAATAGAAATGGTTGTATTGACTTCCTGTTCAAACTCTATATCTGATAGGCCCCGCCTCTTCATACTGACATTTCACTGTAACAGAGTGTGACAGATTGTCATTTACATGTTTTTATTTTTTAAAGTGGCTACCTGGCATTTTAGAAACCTACATATACATTTTTCAGATGATCTCGACAAAGTGCATGGATGTGGGCGGGGATAAGGTCGAGGTGAAAACAGGAATTTTCTGACCACTCGAGCCTTTGTTGCCAGACAATACAGGATTACTCTCACTTGAATCAATTAATCAAAATACAACATTGAGTAAATAATTATGAAGAAACTCTGCTGTAAAAGCTCATTAAAGTTGATTTTGAATAACATGTCTCCTTTAAGCAGTAAATACTAAAGAGTGACTTTATCGGAAATGCACTTGCTTAGTTTAGAAATGTTGTGACAAATACAAAAAAATAACAAATAGAAGGCCTGAATGCAACTGCCCCATTTGTTTCAGTTATACCACAACATACTAAACTGATACACACAAAACATAATGTGGTATTTAGTGACAGAAAACATAAAGTTGGTATGGCTAAACAGATTCTGTGCATAATATCAGCAAAATATAAACATCTCAAAGACAATACATTGCTCTGAAAAGGTAAACCTCAGCAGACATATTTACCAACATTTTAAGCCATGACAAATACACACACACACACACACACACACACACACATACACACACTTCTCTGCACAGAAGAGTAGTGCTCCTGCGACGAGTGTGTCACATTTTAGTGGAAAATTACAGCTCTCTCAACAATCCCTCAGTTGGGATCCCATTCTCAAGTGGATTTTATCTGCAAATCACAATTATTTTGTTCATGCTCAGTTTTAATGGGCACTCCCACTGTGCTGAAGAAGACACTTCCCCATTCATACATGTATTACGGTCGGGGGATCATTAACTTATTGTTAGCGGCGCGACGGATGGCTTATTGGCATGACAACTTTTCAAGCAACACTTTAGTTTGCGAGTAGTAGATCAGTGAAAACAATGTCATCTGGTGCGTCTACACCACTCCCCCTGCGAGGCTGAGCTCATGTAAGGCTTTTACTGACAGAGGGAGATAAGTGTAGGCTGGTGTGCTAAAAGGGCTGCAGAGGAGTTCTTTATGACGAGGAATAAGAAAACAAAAGAGCCACACGCCAGCGCAAAGGAACACGAGGCAGTGAGATGATGCTCGGGAGAAATCGGTGGTTTGGATCGAGCTTTTAAGGAAATAGGATTTAACAGAAATACGTCTTGAAAGTGTAGGCAATGTCTAATGTTGACACGCCTCTTTATGAATTATTTATTGACTCTTACAGCTCATATCTGGTGATTGAAGCTGCTAAGTTTGGTATACTTAAGCCACCACCAATGAAAATTAAGTATATTTGATGGAACTACCAGGATAATAATTTAAATCTACAATTCTCTTACTTGGCTGTATTTGATTTTTGTCCAATTAAGTAGTCATTTAAAGTTTGTTTTGCCCTGGTATTGTAAAAGGGGTTAAAAGGAGACTACTGTGTGCTGTTTGTATCCAATTTTAAAGCATTTTATTGTACACTGTTGCTTGCCAGTTGTCATTCGCTCTGGCCTCTGAAAGTTGAGAAACACCGTTCTAAACCCAGTGAATAATTAAGTTAAGAAAGTGAGGATGAAATTCAGCCTGCAGCTGTTCTGTGTTTTTTTTTGTTTTTGTTTTTAAAGACAATATAAATCAGGTACAGCACGTTTAATAAGTCGGTGCTTTATGTAAGAGACACCAAACTCCACAAATATTTTTACAGTCTGCGCACCCTTTTTCCGCTTTGTTGAACTTTATTAAATTCTGTTGTTCACCGCTTCCTGTGACTCCCATTGTCAGGCTCTGCTCAGGCGTGACTGAACAGAGATGTGTGTTCGTGTGTGTGTTCATATGTGTGTGTGTGTGTGTGTGTGTGTACGTGTGTGTGTTCATGTGTGTGTTCATGTGTGTGTGTGTGTGTGTGTGTGTGTGTGTGTGTGTGTGTGTTCGTGTGTGGGGCTATCCTGGTATCCATCATACTAAACTACTGTGTGAACAAAAAGATTCATTCAGAAATTGCGCTTTAACAGGTTTAAACAGATGACACATGCACTCACTCAGAGTTACAGACTAATGTTCTCATTCAAACTGGTTTAAAATAGCTTATTAAAGAACACGTTTTTCTTCTTTTTTTTTCCTAACATACATTATACAGTTAAGATTCCAAAAATGACTGAAAAGGAGCAGAAAGAAGAGCAATATTATGTTATTTTCCCACTTTTTCAACTTGTAACACTGTAGGTTTAAAACACATTGCATTATACGTTAGTGATGGGTGGATCGATACCAAATATCAATATATCTTTACTGACAAAGGTGTTGAAAAGCATCGCGAAAAAATATAACAAATTTGACTAAAATGCTGTTTAAGAATACATTTTGTTTTAAAATGTTGTAATACATAGTTTGTACTTTAGGTTTTATGGACACGCATGTACTTTTCTTATTAGTTCAAGCTGAGGTTGAAAGAAACAAGGTAAAACTATTCATAGACGAGGAGTTTCAGTACATTTTAGCACAAAACTCAAATTAAATCAATTGCCCAAGACTGCTACATTTGAATTTAATAATATACAATCTAATTTTCCTTTTTTTCTTTACTAATTCAGAGTGCTTTTATGTATTTCTTAAAGGAGATTGTTGTTCTTGATTCTTTTATAAATTATATATTATCAATGCTTCGTTCCATTAGCTCACATTCAGGGCCCTTTTCTGTGATGTACATGTGTTGATCCCCACATTTCTACTCAGCAGGTCAAATATGTAAAGTCTTCTGTTTTTGTCTGTCTGTTGCAGCAGCTAATGTAGTGTAGAGTGTGCAGGGGAGATGGTTTTAGATGAGTCACCATGATGCTTTTTGTCAACCATGTCATGCCTCCAGCCTCTCGACACATCCGCGATTCATGCTTATCCTTCATCAGCAACATTTAATCTCATATCAGAAGAAAATGATCAGAAGAAAATGTATATCGACCTTTCAGACCAAAAATAAATCTAGATAAGGAGGACAGTTTATCTCCTGATCATAAAAAAAGAACAGGCTTAAAATAGGACTTAAAAGCGTAACGTTGGAGTGATGGGAACGGGAGAAGCAGTGACGGCCAAACAAACAAACACAGTGTGCAATGGGTGACCTTTGTTCAAAGAAGCCCTCTAATCTGTCTCCACTTTATCTAATGAGAAAAGCAGAGGGATTTTGAATGTGCGTGGTGTTAATGGGAAAGAGCTCCCAGGTGCTAATTAAAATGGAGGAAAATATATATCGCTTTTGCTTTTCTCTCTAAATTCTCTAAATCTATACCTTAATCTATCGCAAATAAGACAATTTGCGTCACCAAACCAATATTACATTTACTTAAAATCTCTGACAATAAAGAATTAGGATTTTTCTATTTTGTGCAATAAAATGATGGTCTTTCCCCATTTTGTGACAAAAGTTATATTATATTAAACCCTTCCTCCTCGATCAAGTCCACTAACCTTTAGATTCACTGAAATATACAACTTTTTTTGACAAACTTAACAAAACTGCTTTTCGTTTTTGCAAATAACTCCTATTAAAGGCAGTAAAACAAGATTAAAAGCCAATCTAAATGGTGACCTCACACCAAAAAAATACAAATAAAAAATACAAAGATAAAATTTGAATTAGAATAGTGTTGGACATACAATTGAACAAAATCATATTCAGACACATTTGGACTAAATGGGGCGTTAACCTCTGACTATACATATACGCCTTAATTTTTCTTGATTTTTTTCTTTTGTGATATCTCTGGTCTTATTATGTTTTTTGTTCTTTTTTTGTCTTTTGCTCTATATTTTGAGAAAAAGAAATTAGAAGTTAGTTAGTTAGAAATCAGTATCGAAGAAAAGAAAAAAAAAAACATAATTAAAACGTAATGAAATAAAAAATAAAACTCGCAATTCTCCAATTAACTATGTCTGGCCCTTTTCCTCCACAATGAGCTCAAGTTGAGTGTTTTCTTCCGTGGCTGGTGGCTTTCCTCACTTTAGGCGGTGAAGGCTACAGCGTAATGCAGACTGTGATTACTGAGGCTTATTTACAGGTGCAGTGTGTGCCCTTGAGGTGGCACATACTGTACATCCATTTCCTCTTCGCGCTGATTGTTAAAAGACGCCTCCACTGAGACAGAAGCCGCAAAGAGTTTGAGGAAACCATAAGGAGTCGGCTCACAGCAGGCAGCAGCTCTGGACCCGAACGGTGACACACGAACAGGGCCGCGCCGAGGCATTTGGAGGCCCGAGACTTTGTTTGGGGCCCACAAAAACAAAAACGGTTTAAAGAATTGAACATAATAGAATATAAAGTACAGACAAGAAACCAGACGAAAAAAGTAACCCGGGATCTGTAGTGGAACAGGCCGCATTTGTCAGCATTTACAGTGACCTTTTTACAGTCAGAGATAAACACATGTAAAGGGGGGTTTGAGGGTCGTCCCCCAAGAAAATTTGAACAAATCGCATGCCATGCCCTATATTTAGGTGCATTTAATAGATAGTTTATTTTATCCAGTTAGGAATTTGATTACATTACACAATATAGAATGTTTTATGCTGTATTTAAAGATTAGCTACAGTTTTAGAGTGGAGCATATTTGTAAAAAGATATTAATAATACATTATAACTTGTGCTTATGTCTTTTACCAGAGCATGGGGCCCCTATTGGTGGTGGCCCCAAACATTTGCTTAGATTGTATGTAGATGTTTTTCCTCTTTTGTTACTGTTTCAATCAGCGCATCCACCTTTTAGCAGATTTATCTGTCACTCCAAGCCTTTAATGGTATAATGACTATTATTTTATTCAAATTTCTTAAAAGTTGCCTCACAAATAACCATTGGCTTCTGCTCATTAATTGGCTGAATGAACAACAACAACTAAATAAATTATAAATGAAAGAAATTTGTAAAAATTGAAAAGTTATAAAAGTAGAGGTGGACAATATATTGAATTTTAGATAATATTGTGTTTTGAATTTGATAATATGTTGTTTTGAAGATATGCAACATTTTAATATAGAGTACAGTATATTGTTTATTAAAAATGATACAAAAAAGCAGATTAAAAATGTAAATGTTATACACTTTCAAATGAGAGTATGAGGGGTATTGTGAAAATGAAAGAGAATGCTTGTTGTTATAGAAAAGCCAGTTATGCTTTAATTGCCAAGTGTTAGTCAATCAATCAGTCTATGGAGTCTTGGTTGACACATTTTTTATTTAATCTTTCTTTTTTACCAGTAAATATGCATTACTTGGTGTTTTCTATTTAAACATGTGTAGTTACGTATTATTTTGTAGTCCTGTGGTCTTGTCAGTGGACTTTGGGTACAGATACATGTTCAAATCATAGAAATATTTAATTGGTTTGAGAGTTTTTACCAGCTTTTACTACACTGCACTCCCTTTTAGTCGACTAATCACTGAACGAAGTATGTATTTGGTCGACTATGAAATAAGTTTACTCTAGTGATACTGTTACTATATCAAATTTGCAATATACAGTATAATAGAAAAACATAACGGATAATATTGAAACTGGTTGATGCCTCACACAATAAGCCTAAATCTGGATAATCCCAACAAAGTCATTCTAAATGCGAAATATTGTCAAAAACTAACTTTTTAGTTGATTGGTGCCAATAATAAGTCATAAAAGTAACTTAATTCACTCTTTATGAATAAAAAACAAAGATAAAGTTCCCTAAAGTGCATACAAAATGTCCACACGATAAATATTGAGCCCTAAATATACTGTTTTTTCTCTCATATGTTGCCCGATCAGTCGATATAGTAATTGTGGTGACAGGCCTGGTGACATCCTGGTTAAATCTCCGCCCGTAGGACATGAGACAGTAGCGGATGCACTAAAGCCCTGCTCTCCAGCACATGAAAGGCTGCTGTGTGGTCCGACTCGCAGACGGCAGGGGACGCCGGAAACAAATTAGCTTTCTTGACCTTGGCCCAAGTTTCCTTTGCCCCCCTCGCCCCCTGACCCCCTCCCCGTGCTGTCCTTCATCTGGGCCACTTCAAGGGTCAGGCGCATGACAACACCCCTCTGTTCTCAAACGCACCGCAGGGAATAGAGTCACAGTCAGAGACAATGCAGGCGAGAGGGAAAGAGAGGGAAACTTTTTTAACAGTCAAGTCGCAGGTAGGAATGTGGCGATATCAGATTTTGGAGAGGAAAAAATGTCTTGGTTATTGGTGCGCAATAAAGCAAAAGTAAAATGCTTCATTCGCTTTCATTCTAATGCATTACTGTTCCAATGTGACCAGCTATGAAATGAAACTTTGTGAATGCAAAAGTCACACAAAAAGCACTATATATTCAGGTGTGTTTTTTGGAGTAAAAATTGAATTGATATGACTTAATTTTGCTTCTAAAATATTCACAATTGTTATTTTTTATAGTATGTGTATTAGCGGTACTTTTTACATTATTGTTGTAGGAGTTTTGTCTAGGTATCAAGTCACAATATCAAATTTACTGTTACAATTATGGGGAAAAAAATACAATTTTACAGTGTAATTATAATTTTCTTATTATTTTTTTAGTTCTTACTATTATATATATGACCTAGATATCACAGTTATTGATTTTACTATTTTTATAGTAGTAGTAGTAGTTGTACTAGTAGTTTAAGTAGTAGTTCGTATTATAGTACAAATAGAGGTGGGAACTTTGATGATATTTTAAATGTTGTCTGATATGCAAGATTTGAATATTGAGTGTATCGTTTATAGTAAAAATAGTAGTAACAATGAAAAACAAGTTGTGTTGTAAACGTTCAAATATAGGTAAACAGGAATATTTCTGCTCTTTTTTTGAACAATTTCACAGACGTTTCACTTTGTCAGTCAATTAAATCTCAACTAAAACATTTAACGACATGTTTTAACACATTTCTGTTGGATTGGCATAATATTATCTGACTCTTGTTGTCAGGATGCTCCAAGAGACATCCAGATATTCATTTTTGTCAATTATTGATTATAATTGCTTTAATATTTAATTTACTTCCTGTAATGTTCTGTGCAAAAACTGTGTTCAAACTGAAGCATGCAAGCACAACCCACACACACATTGTTAAGTTTAATTTGAGGTTGAGAGTTCTTTAAACATTTACTCACGTACAAACTGTGTGCATAATTCAATTTGTTTGTGCTGGTAAATACTCTACAATCACTGACACACGAAATCCCACCTCTTTAAAACGACTGTGTCATCATCACGTGCCGCTTAAGTTCAAACACGAGGCCTTTTCTACAGTAAAGGAGTCAAAAGAATCCTTTCATGGGATTGATATTGAATTTTAACACCAACAGGCAAATCTAATTCTCTCACTTCACGCAAAATCACGTTTAGGAGCATCAGAGTGAGGCGTGTGAACAAAAATACCCCGGGGTGTCCGACAGGGCTAAGAAGCAGCACTACATTAATGCTTCTGCTCCATATTGATCTACAAGGGCCTCTTAATCATGTGGGCACTTTCCGTCTGGTATATTTCATAATGTGACACATCATGCATCTGTATATAACGGGCAAGAGCTATATGTTCTCATGGTGCTTATTGATTTGTGAGGTAAACATGTCTTTAACAGACTCAGCATTGGAAAGTCTAGATGCTGGAATCACAGGGATCAATGACCACAGAGTTCATAAATGCCTGCGATCAAATGTAATCGCTGTTTTGGTGATGAAAAACACAAATAGAGAAAAGTCCTTCCACCAAAAGTAAAATCAAATGGCATTAAAAGAACATCCACTGAGCAATATACGCATGAAAGGTGCTTCCATAGAGTAACTATACAGTTATTATATCAGAGGACAAAAACATTCAAATCATTAGTGAAACTATTAAGCAACAAATGTGCATTAGCCAGCTATGTCTGAAGTATCTGAACAGAATGAATGAACAGAATGTGGTGGGTTTGATAAGCATATGAAACCTGGATTACTGGACTGAAACTAAACAAAATACTTTTATTAATCACTTGCTTTATTATTAATCAAATATTTTACTAATTGAAATGTATATCTTTGAAGCTTGAATTTTACAGGACGGAGATGTTATAGTTTTTGGAAATAAATCAGTCCTAATTGGGCCCAAGGAAGATAAACAACATCAAACAATCCTTGAAATAATTGAATATTTAGCCTTTTTAGAGTCACTGTTTTTTACTATTAGATAGTAACCTTTTTCTGTTTTTATTTTTCTACTTTTGCTGTGTAATATTATTTTAAAGTAACTTTCTTTTGTCAGCGTCGGTGTTTCCTTGGTTTGCAGCACAACATGAGTTGGACACATGTCCATGGCTCAGCGCGGCCCTTATTTATTCGCTGTATGATTCAAAGTGCTGTTTCGGGGAAATGATGAGCGAGAATACAACGTACTGTAAAATGACTCAGGGCCACGGCTTTGGCACTGAACCAAATTGACCATATCCTTATGACTAAATGGTAGCTTAGGCAGGAGCAATTTCCTCTGGATTTTCTGGAGGCAGCCAAGTAAAAATTATTATAGGTGTGAGAGGTTGTGAGTAACGTGTTTGTGTTTGAGCAAAGGTCTTTTACGGAGTCTCTGCTTTTCATGTAACAGTTTTACACGGGCATGAATCAGTGAGAATATATATATTTTAAAACTGCATTTTATTATTTTGTAGGCTACTTCTGTCAGTAGCAATGGAGTTCAACAGTCCGGCCCACTTTGAAGTGTGTCGTGGTTCTGGGAGTAAATGTCCCAAAAGTTCAAATATTAAGAGTTCAAGGCACAGTAGAAGCTAAACAACTGGTAACTATCGTCCCTCATGCGATTCTTTTCAGTCCAAAAAACTTAATATTCAGCAGTATGTTTTGATTATTTAGCGGTTTAAAAAGCAAGCTTTCAGACTTTTACGGGAAAAATTGACTTCCAGAGCCAAGCGGTGGGTGCTCACTTTTGAGCTCCATTAGTATTATAATATATAGTATATAGTTATAGTAATAATTTAGAAGTTTATTAGACTGAAATGTACTGTATCTTTATGATTATTAATAAATAAAGCTGCGTTTGTCATTAATATGATCTCTTAAAGCTCTTACAGCCCAGACCACACATGTTCAGCCTGGTCAGTAGTGCGAGCTGCTCTATGGTGGATTCCTGTGCAGTGAGGTCACATGACGTCCGGTCCAGACAGTAGGAAGTGAAAGTGCCGCTGCAGCCACAACACAGGTCGGATCTG
This sequence comes from Rhinogobius similis, assembly GCA_019453435.1. Lineage (NCBI taxonomy): Eukaryota > Metazoa > Chordata > Actinopteri > Gobiiformes > Gobiidae > Rhinogobius > Rhinogobius similis. Next base: position 18,356,971 of record CM033626.1, on the reverse strand, counting down.
ATCCTTGGGTTTCCGCTGTTCAGGGCACGCTTTACTCAAACCAGAGGAGGTGGTTTGGAGACCGATGAACGAGGAGTTTCCTGATGATGGAACCCGGTTATGATCAAACATGAGCGAGCCGCTTTGACGATGAACAACAGATGGCCTATGCATGTTGTTTAAGCTGGCACAAAAATATAAAACTTGTAAAATAAAATGTAATCCCAGATTTGTACATTTATTCAGCACCTGGAGAAGTCTAAAAATGACTCTGACCAATCCTCAAAACAGGTCATGTTATTTATGGATTTAACTTAGTTTGCCTGTGCTGTATTTTGTATTTTGTATTACTATTGTATCGCAAATAAAGAATAAAGATTATAAATATGTATTACATTTATAATTAATGATTCATTGTCGTCATAATGTTCAAAATTCCAGGATGAAGGCGACTGAAAGTAAAATTCTCAATGATTGAACGTCAGCTACAATGTAGAGTTACCAGGTTAGAAATGTCAGATAGTTTACTTTTCATTACAAAAGGTGAACAATACTGATATTTTTTCTAGTCTCAAAATTGTATTTGAGCTTCACAAAAAGTGTAATTTGTGGTTAAGTATGGAATTTATCTGTAGATAGAATTCAAAGAAATTGTGGGTTGAACATTTCCTTTGAGTATTTGTCCAATAAAACCTTAAATCAGGATGTTGCATCATCAAAAATGTGTCCCTCATGATATCTTATTGCTTTAACTAATCGTGTAAAATACCTTTTGTAAATGTGTTTAAACCATGCTCTGACATCACTCACTTGTATCTGAGTGCTTTTCTTTTTTCAAAACCACCTGGATTTTATATATTTTGTGATGTTTTGAAGTTAATCCTCCTTTCTCCATTGACATCACATCATGTTTTTCTAATTACTAGTTTGGTTGGTGGGATGGTCCTTGTGGTAAATACTTATCATAGTTTCACATCGGTCAAGTGACTGTTTACAGGAAGTGGAGCTATTTTTTGTCATCATTTTTATTTTCTAAAATCTCTCTGTGATGTCATCAGTAAGCGACACTCCATCCAGAAAGCAGAGACACATTTTTGAAAGTAAAGCCGTTATCATGTATTAGAATTTGTCCAATCGTAATAATTTAAATGGATCTTGTTTACATTACGGTTGCTATAGGTAACAGCTGTGGAACTACATCTATCTACTGCTCCAACCAACCAGGAAGTACGATTATAAACCTCACCAAAATGGTCAAACGGGACAAAAATAGACGACATGTTTCAGTGAAAAGCGTAGTCTAACCTGTCAGGCGCACTTCAATTCCAAAGTGACCAAACTTGAAATCAAACACACTGACTTCCCCCGACAATAACTCCAATAAGTAACAATCGCAGACGCTCACCACAAATGCGCACGACTTTATTTGTCTCCTCACTGTTTGAACATATGAGTCGAAGTTGTTTTCATGTGGATACTATCAGAACGCAGCAGCTTGAGCCTGCACTCGCCTCTGCATTAGGCACACTTTATTCTTTTAGCTCCTGATGAGTCGAACCTCGGGAGCGTTTGGGAGAAGAACCGGGACGCGCTATGGGTTACTCCGTTTGATTTGGTTTTCTCATTGTTTCTGACATGGAGGGGAACCAGAAGGGCAAACTCGTGTGAGATTTTCAACAAAGACAGCAGCAGATGTGGAAGTGTGAAAAATAAAACGGAAAGGGGCATAGCTATTTGTGTGCAATGAAGAAAGACATAAACGCCCCGTCCCTCGCTGAGATAGTTGCTCTAAATGAAATACCTGCAGATTGCATGTTGCTTTGCGTTTGCAGGGGTATTCAATTTTAATGAGGGTTTTGGAGACATCTTTTATCAGACTGTCACTAATCTTTCTCTCCCCTCTCTTTACTTGCCCCCTCCTACTCTCTCGTACATCCCAAATGCAAATACACCACCGAGTAAATGGACTCAAATTGGGCAAAATACAGCAGTTATTATCAAAATGCATTGGACTAAAGACAAAAACACAGTCCAATTTTATTTTGGCAGAAACGTTATCGTCACTTTTTAATTGCGTTTCTTTGGGGCAAAGGTGATAATTAATTTTGCTTGTGGAGGAACACGGGAATCAGAAGGCAGCATTCGCCAAACTGTTAAATTGTTTTATGGCCTTCAGTCAAAAAAAAAATGAGGAGCTGGAAAATGTGCGATAGATTTATTTGCGGAGGGTCAAATATTGTGGGGGAAAATGTTCTGACAATTGAGGTATGCATGTTTTGTTTAAAAATATACACATCTTATATTTGTGAATGTAAAAGTATTTAAAATATGTATGAAATATGATTTATCTTTCATAGTTTTGTGTATTCTAGTATAGTTTATTGAGCCATGCAAATGCCTACACTTTATATATCCAGCTATTATTATATAACTTACAATCACTTTAATACAGTAACATCAAATTATGCTGACCAGAATTATTCACAGTCATTTTTGCAATTTTGTTTCAATAATTAATTCAATTCTACATCTTCTCTCGTGTTGTTTGTTCATTAACATGCACTGTCCTGACCAAATAAACAAACAAATAAATAAAAATGAATCAACACAAGGCTACGCACAGAACTGATTTATTTAGATATTTTACAATACTGTTATATCGAGATCTGGATTGTGTTGTCACATCTCAAATCATTTTCAGAAAAAAGTCTATACAAACTATGATTTTGATTGGCTAATTCTGTTCCACGGCTCTTTTGGTTTACTTTTTAAAATATTTTTGCATAAATAAAAATAAAGTTTTAAAAATATCTTTATTTAACCTTGATCGAGCTTTGGAATCTCATTTTTAGGGGAGTCTTAGCTCTTGATGAGACACTGTTTCGGTACAAAGTGTGACTGGTTGAGCAATAGTTTATTTTTAATGGTTTCCTGTGAAGCACTTGTCATCAAATAAAGCAGATTGAAGTATTTTGTTAATGCACGCACTTTAAGTAACACTTTTTGACGCTTGATCCCGAGTTCTAAGCTTTAGATGCTTCTGAAACAAACTGTACATTGAAATAGCGCTTTAATTCAACCTTTCTTTACTAATGTACGGTTCTCGTCCATTCTTCTCCCTCTCCCTCCCCTCCTCTCTCCCCCCTCCAGTGTGTGTCCCCGGGTTATTGGCCTGAGCAGCCTCTCTGTACTGGACATCATCTCAAACCACACACGACAGGATGCAATAAGCTGGAGAATAGCAGCAATCTAAAGGAAAGTTCTCCACTCAGCCGCGGCTCCCTAACTCCCTGTCTTCTTATCCTGGACAGAAAATACAAAAATCAATAAGGGGCTCACAGGGCTTGATAAAAGTGCAGGACAGGGAGAAAAGCAACATTGGATACAGTAAATTAAAGTGATCAAAATTTTTCAGTCGACTCAGCCCTCAGCTTACGTAAACTAACAGCCCTGTCTCCGTAGCTGTCCGTCATGCACCGAACACTATCTCTGCTCAATCTGGACCTGGAAACGCACGCACAAAGAGACTGATACAGTGCGACGTGTGAAAAGTTGTGAAACATAAACAAATACTAATCAGACAGAATGCAAAAATAATTGTACAATGAAGTTTACGGTGCGTGTGACAGGATTTCATGTTTTTCTAATTATGACTTTGTTTGGTGGGATAGTCCTGCCGGTAAATATTTATCACAGTTTTACGTAAGACGGAGTTTGTGGAGAGGAATTGAAAAATACAGGAAGCAGAGCAAATGCTGAATACTGAACTCTCTAGTCTGTTAAAATCTACAATCCATCAAAACTGCAGGGACAATTTACACATTTTACTGACAGTTTCAACAATCATTTATCAAAATAAAGGTGTTATCAGGTATTATATTTCTCAATTCATAACTGTAATATGAGTGGATTTTGGCCCTTGTTTACAGTATGGTTGCTAGGTAACAGTACTGTATGTCACATCCAACAATTGCAAAGTACAAGTTACAAGTACAACTGCAAACGTCTACAGGGAAAATCTGTACAATTTTAAATATAATCATGTTCGCTTTGTTTATGTAAATATCATGTCACATGCACTTCAAGTTATAAAATAAAATACCATTCAATAAATTGTTTACAGCTCAGATTTTACTGTATAATGTAAAAGGATTTGTGCTTATTCGGGCAACAAAAAGAACTAAAAATAATAATTGTGACTGTTACTTTTAGAAGCTTTTAGAAGTAATTTCAATTCGATTTGTATTGCAATAACTTTACTTTTGCATTCAGAAGGTTTGATTTCATAAATCTGGTCACATTAATGTATTAGAATGAAAGAAAATGAAGGATTTCGCTTTTGTTTTGCGTCAGTAAATCGTTTTAGTGTTGTTTCTTCTCACAACAATCATAACACTAAATTCCTAAATGTATAATATGCTTTGACTTTTACAAAATATATAGTTGACATGCATAAGTATACATTAGAGTATAGAAATAATAACAGTTTCTTAATTTGTATTTCGCAGATACTGTAATATAAATCTGTTTTGAACATCATTGTCACCTGAACTTTACAAAAATAAGCAGGATTATGACTGGATTATACTGACCTGCCAAGCCCCACAGTGATAGAAGTGAGCCTGACCCTATGTTTCCTAATTGTATTACTGTAATACTTTCTCCCTCTCGCTCTGTCTCACACACACACACACACTCTAACACACACACTCTAACACACACACACACACACACAGAGCGAGCGAGCGGTTGGTGCCAGCTCCGCGCGGGCTCTTGGCACCCCTCGGCCTCACACTCAGATCTGGATTAGAGGGGATTGGCCAACTCACTCCTGCCTCAGTGTCGGCTGCAGCAGAGTTTATACGCCACATCAAGCTTCATGCTACATGACGACTTAAGAACAACAGCGGGACAAATAGTTTGGGAAAAAACTCAACTAAATGTAAAGGCTTCTGTGTAAAATACTACTGCTCGTTTTTTGATTTACTACTTTTACTATCACAATACTGCTGCAGCTTTGCCACAGGATTTGTTTTATTCCTGCGTAATTCACTGTGCAAAACGAGCAATTCAAAATAGATGATATATATAATAGATATAGATTTAATAATAGTAATGATTATTGGCCCAGTTCATACAGTTAAAGCAGCTGCTGATTGTGCTTTCCATGACGGTAAAACTGAAACAAAAAGCAAAAAAAGTGTGTATTTGTACTTTACTTTGGTACATTGGATACTTTTGACTTTTTCTTTATTGCATTTGAGAGCAGGTATCTGTACTTTCTACTGCACTACAGTTGAAAAGTAAAAAGTAATTTCCGTCTGATTTATTTTTGACACATTCATGGTGACATCCTGCTTAAAGGTTTTGAGTTTGAGCTTTGTCATTTCAGCAGACAAATATATACATCAAAATTACTGTTGACCCCAAATCATCAAAATCACTACATTTTATTGTTCAATTTTCAAAATCTGTGTGAAATCATTTTAAACAGGTACTTCATTACTTTTACTTAAGTAGTTTTGTTCATGTACAAAATTATGTACAAAATTGAGTGCGTCATCCACCACTGACAAAACAAATGCAGGATACATTAAAATATTCAAATGGTGCAAACAATAAAACAATGGAGGTAGGAAGTACAAAAGCTAGGTAATAAAATATGTTTCAAGTTCAGATTTAAAAGTATAAGTCTTTTCAGATGTGTGGAGGGAGTGTATTCCACAGTGGTGGAGCAAAGAACAAACAGCATCTCATTTTGTTTTTCCTGCGTTTTGGAATTTCCAAAAGGCCTGCATCCGATGAGTGCATGGTTTAACCTTAACACAAGGCACAGCCCGTGTGGGAAGTCACTTACTTCTACTAACTACTAAGTCACTCTTTCATTTTAGTGGTGTCCAGAGTACCTAAATCTAAGGAATTACATAGTATTAGTAAGAAAAACAGAGAACACGTGCTCTTGTGGTTTGGGCATGTGTGATTTTCCCCTCTCTAAACAGTGATAAATAATTGGAGAACAAATCGTGAAACAAACATCAAGTAATTTTACTCCTTTGTCAGTGCTTTTACTCTATAATATATTGAAGCTCAAAGTGAAAGTAGTAGTAGTAGTATTCAGAATACAATACTCTGATTAGACCATGCAGAATATGTTACAAAATACATAATGCATGTAGTCAGTATTTTGTAACTAAATACATTCGCAAAAATGAACACAATTAGCAACCTGAAAGGCTGCAGTTATTGAATTAACATCATTTCCTGTAAAGAATGAAATAAAATCTGCTAAGCCTGTTCAGTTCTCTACAAAGATGTTCTGAAATGCATGGGATTTTTTGAATAGTTCATCAGTTTTTGTTTTTTTTTTGATAATGTGCTATACTGTTGGCTTGTAGAGAATAATATTTAATAGTTGATTCAAAATTCTGAACTTTTGCAATGTGTCTGATGAAGTCTGTGACACGGAAGTATGACTTTTTTCCACTCTTTTATGAGCAGACTAACTGTATTCATTCATTATTGTCCATCTTGCTTTATGATTATATATTCAAAACGTTGTATATGTTTGAAATAAAAGTTATCATCTCGAGTTCAGACCCCAGTCTTCTCTTAAACATTACAGCAAGATGTGTTTGTTTGAAGTGTGAAATTTGAGCCTTTTTCCGATTCCTTCAGCCCTAAATCATTGCCTCATCGTATCACAACAGCGAGAGCAATAAGACGAGCAAAATGACTGCTGCCACCCCCAGCTGACATCCAGGTGGCTCCTCTGCCCTCTCCGGTGTGTCCCTGCGCTGGTGCCAAAGGGCCGTGGGCCGGGTGTGTGTCAGGATCAGCTTAAGAGGGCACTGTCCTCATGTTGACCACATACAGCCTTCAGACGCTTCAGTCCAGCTGTAACCCTGGGCAACATGCTTTTGTATATATGTTTGTATTAATAGTCCGCCATGTTTGCCTCTTTGCATCAATTCGACAAAAAGTCCATGTTTTCTATTTTAATTAATGTATTTAGGACAATGCAGTCATATTTATTGCTAATTTTCAACTCCTCGTGTTCACGGTTGAGCTTTTCACATTTCTAAACATTAAAAAAGCACAATACTTAAGGCGAGACAGTACTCATTTTTGTTTTTTTTTAGTCAGTTTGCTCTCTCAACATCGGCTTTCATGTGGAAACAACAAACTTGTCTAGTCTGCTACTTAAGATTTTTTATTATTTCATTTAATCCACTTCATCTAGATTTCTAAGGGACTTGTAAATTCAAATGCATTTTTCTCGCAGAGACCTAAAAATCAGACCTTAAAATAACACCTACACACACCAAACTTTACTAAACAAGAGATTGACTGAATGCACGGAAGGATTTGTTGATATCTAATTCTAAACCTGATTTATTAAAGTTTTAAGTCCAAAAAATTTGGCAAAATTTTCAATCAGTTCTGTTTACTCAAAGACAAAATAAGAAATCCAAAATCCTCTCTGTAAATATTTTGCAACTAATGTGTAAATGAACAAAGACGGAATTTTAACCTGGTTCTGTTCATTTTTCAGATTTAAATGTCCCAAATATGTGCAATTTAGTCATGTTTCATATAAAATAAAGACACGTGATGAAAAACTGCAATAAAAAAGTGTAATACTTTTACACAATACATTTTTATTCTTACATTTATGTGAGTAAACTATAGGAGAAGTTTCAAATCGATTACATTTAAGATTCTTTCCTTATTCACCTGCAGTATCTTGCCATAAACACAGTGAATATATTACGATATTTACAGCTTTGGTTTGTTTTTAACCAAGACTTGAGCTCTGATATGCATTTGAGTTCTGCAGTGACTTTGAACAGATGTATTAACTGGCTCGATCGTTTATGCATTTAAACATTTAATCAGTTGAAAAAAGCTTCATCTGATTTCTCAATATATCCATGGCTATCAAAAGTGTAAAGTTAAACATTTTGGCATTTCTATACCGTTAAAACAAAGTGTGCAGTGAAAGGTTTTGATTGCTGCTGTGTGTAATATACAATTCTCTTTATACAATGGACAAAGACTGTTTACACAAGACGCTGTTTTTCTTGTTTCTTGGCAATGACAGCCCTCAAACGTATCACTCCTTAAATAAACGCACAAACACGTCAGTCATAATCTAGTCCGTTAGTAATGTATGTCAATTAGGATATGTGTCTTCCATGAATAAAAGATGTCAACAAAAAAGGAGGAAAACTCTTTAAATCACTATTATCTTTATTATATTTTGTCAGTATTGCAGTATTTAATCCTACTGTGAAAGCTTACATGAGAGAGCAAACTGACCAAGAAACAAAGCATGTAAGCTGTTAAGATAATTTAGCTTAAAGTGAATTTCAAAAAACAAAAGGAACAATTTTCTTAACCCACTGGCAAATAATTGAGCTTGAAGTAAGAAGTAATGTATTGAAACCAGTAAAGTAATCTAGGTCCATCCACCAAATAGATCCTAACTGTAATGACTACCCTGAAATCAAGTATTTTTCATGTATTTTTTGCAGTATGGGAGTTCCCTTCCTTGTGTGGCTCTCAAAGGCCTTGTTAAACCAGTCCAAGAGCGATGGGGATTGCCTTCACCTTTATCTGTTTCTTTATTGTGCGCCACATTTTTATCACACATTATATTTCTCTCCCACTCCAGCCTTGTGAAAGTATTAATTAAAATCCAAATACCAAATATTGATTAATGTGTTATCAGCGCACAGCAGTTGGTGCCGTGGCTATTGATCCGGCCTGTGATTTATTATCATATTTAGTAAAAATCATTTCCTGGTGGCTATCCTGCGCTCTACGGCCAATGGATTTTAGGTGTAATTCCCCTCTTTTCTGCATCGCGTTTGTGTTGCCAAAGAACGGGCGCATTTTTCAATTGAATTTGGAGACGTCTGATATCATTGGTCGTGCGCCGGGAGTTTGTGTACGCTTCGTGTCGTGGGGGGAAAAAACGGGAAGATGGGGATTACCTCTTTAATCACAACAGAGATTAACAGATGGTATGAGAACAGTTATTAGCAGACATCTTGCACTCATCAAATCAATACGATGATTTGTAATCAGGCTGTCTGCGCCGGCTGAAGAGCGGAGAAGTCGGGGCGGATCACAGTGAAAGATCCTGGCAATCACAAGCTAAGTGTGGAGCAATTACCTCTCACAAAATAGGTGCGCTTCCTCCCCATGGCTGGCAGTGCTCCAGAACACACTGATAGCGGCGCAGGGCATTAACACAACACAACACGGCATGGCTAACCTTGTGTCTGATCAGGTGTTCCCTCGCGCTCCTAATTTCATTTCACTTTACAGCTTTTGGTCGGTGCTCGCCTTGTGAATGGGGAGATCTAAATGTTTACACTGGCTGCTGTCTGCTGAGCATGGAGCTGCACCGTTTGGGGGAAATATCTAGTTGTGGTTTTTCTGACCGCGATTGAGATTCGATTTTTAATTATGTTTAAAGTTCACGTTTAAACACAAGCAGGAGAACTGACAAAAAGACTAAAATATTAACTGAGAAATTAATAAAAGAATGTTTCAGAAAGTCTTTGCCCCATTTTTGCTGCTTTTAGTAGTGTTTTCGCTTTTTGTCACTGTATCGCTCACTTTTAGACGTTTTTTTGTTTTTAGTAGTGTTTTGTCACTTTCTTTTGTCATTAGTTGTCACTTGATAGTAATTGTTGACACTTAATCATGTGTTTTTTGTCACTTAGTTGCTTTTTAGTTTGTGTTTGTGTTTTTAGTTGGTTTTGACACATTTTTATTGCTTGTAGTCGCGCTATAGTCACTTTTAGATGCAATTTTGTCATTGTTAGTCACATTATTGTGCATTTAGCCACGTTTTGCAGCCATTTAGACACCTTTTTTTTTTTTTACTTTTTGTTGTCTTTTCTGAAAATGTTTTTAAAAATCAGTGTTAGCCAAAGGATATTTTGTTGTTTGTGAAGGAAATTATTGCACTTTAAAAATTGCAGCCTTTGTGATTTGCTAATTGCGTCCCTTTAAATTGCGATTTCGGTGCAATTGCGATTAATTGTGCATTGTTGCATTGTGCAGCCCTAACAGAATATATACTGTAGCTTAAGGAGATTTTGTTTGAGCAAAGAAAGGCAAAGGTGATCATGACAAAAATGAATATCTGAATGAATATATTTTTGGAGTATCCTGATTATGATGTTCAGCAAATATTATTTAAATCCGAAATGTGATAAACACTTAAACTTGAATGTATTAGTTGAAGTTTAATTATCAGGCAAATGTGAAATGTCTGTTTTATTATTATACACAAAGGGCAAAAATATCACCACATAACCTTATTTCAAAGTTTACAACATAACTTTTTTTAATTTTTACTTTTTTATAGCATTTTTATTTATTATAAACAATATACTCAATATTCAGATGTTGCATATCTTTATAAAACAACATTCACAATATTACTGCCCATGCACTTGTACTAAAGAGTGTTTTTTTTTTCTTAAAGGGTGGTACAGTATTGGGAACGTGGCAAACTTAATCACAGTGATTTAGATCAAAAGTAATTGTTCATCCATCGCACCAAGAAAAAGGTTTGAATTAGCAAAAGTCTCGCATGTTCTATTTATTTCATTTTCACTTTGGCTAATGGCATTTCAAATGATCAAATCTTAATCTCTCACCAATGCAAGCGTGACATCTAAACCTGCAGACATATGTCCCCGCTGCTGAGGAAGACAGTGGAGATATGCACTTACCAGGATTAAGCAAGGCAAATGGTGCCAAAACAATGACAGTAAGAAGTAACTGATGCTGTTTAAATATTCAGAGGCTTCTATTGAACAGACACTGTGGCACACACGTCCCAGCAGCCCCTGCACTGGTCTGCAGGCTGCACGCCCTCATTTAACTAAGCTTTTTACAATCAACTACCAATGGATGTTTTAACTGCACCTTTATTACTTGACTTTCACTTTTCAGACATAGATGTTATATAGAAGATAGACAACAACATAAATAAATGATTGAGAATATGTAGTGAGCGATGCCATCTCTCTTCCTCACACTTCATCCATAAGACGCTGTGGCTGAGGCTAATATCTGTCAAGGTCAGAGCTCAAGGAATTCCATTGAGATTAAGTGTCATGAGAACTATAGCTTTAGCCTTTTTCCGATTATTGTTCTTGGAAAGGGCATTAAGTAATGTGGATGACCGAGGCCTAAAAGTACAAACTTGCCCTGTGTTAAAAATAAAGCACTCACAAAGAAAACTAATAGAAGATAAATGCTCCCATTTTTATATTTTGTTATCTACATCCCATCTTGGCAACTGTTGTAGCTGTTGCTTTTTGCTGTGAATCTGACACGTGTCTTTCTGAGGGTGGCCCTGAGCATTTTGTCATCTCTTCTCAAGTGCTACCTCAATGTCCAATTACACTCTCGTCACTAATTCAATTACAGTACAGCTGAAGAAATGGTTGATTCAATTCATTTCAATTAGACTCAATTGACCAGTCACACCAGATTTGATTCATCTCAGGTACAAGCTGCACGTCACATTCTATCCACCTCCAGCAGAAGACAGCTGCACATGCAAAATGATCACCGAAATTATAGGCTATGTCCCAACCCTGTAATGCTAAAGAAATTACAGTCTCTGTTAGTTAAATCCTTAATTCCATATGAACTCATTTGTATACATCTTACTATGTCAATTTAAAAAATACATTTCAAAATGTATATTGAAAATATTTAATAGCCAAGGACAACACAAAATGACAAGGTATAATTTCACAAGCTTAAGTGGCTAGCTGACAACACAAAGACGTTTTTTTTTTTTTTTTAATTTAAATAACTATGTATACTGCCTGCTCCAAGTTTCCAACTAAACACCCTACATTAATCTATAATTTTCTGGTAAATATGTAGTTTTCAAAATTCAATCATGACTGCAGCATTGAGGATAATTGCATACACTCCAAAATCTGACTTTGAAATGCGTTGTTGATCCAGAATACGTGCAGTGTCCCTCATACCAGGCCTGTAGTATCGTGACTCGCGCTTGATATCAGAATATTTCTTCAAAAAAGTTGCTGCTGTGCTGTGATTGGTGCAGACCGGAGCCCGTGCGCCGTGCCATAGGCTGCTCGCACGATGTCTGCGCTCTGTGGACAGACACGTCTCCACACCAGTTGCGGGCGGTGGCGCAAAAACGTCTGATTGGCCGTTGACGCATACAAGTCGTTTGTACAAACTGCATAGCGCACTCATATCTACAGCACCGACACCGGCCCGACTCTGAACTCAGCACCGTCTACAACAGCAAGCGCTCAGAACGGACGGACCGTAAAAGCACACTGTAAATAAAGCGGAGGTTTTAGCATTACCTTTCGGCTCTTCTCCGTTTTCGGCCCTCACTGACTGTATCCACGAAAGCCACATGCTGCAGACTGCAGGGAGAGAGAAAAAAGAGTTGTACGAAGGCTGCGCACCAGGCAGTAACGCACCAAGCCGTTTTTACCTTTTTACGCGCCGCGGAACCAGGTCCAGATCCAAAGGGCTGTTGGGGGATTACACGTTTTCTGTCCTCTCCCTCCTCTCTTCCCTCCATCTCTCTTCCTCCCCCTCCTTCTCCTCCTTCTCCTCCGCTCCCAGCTGCTGCAGCTTTGCTCCCCTTCAGTCACTACAGCCCTGTTGGAGCAGCCAGTGCATTACTCAGACCTGCGTAAAAGGTTAACACCAAATGGGCATGTTTTTCTGTGAAAATCTTTAACTTCAAAGTACTTACATCACGGTCTCAGTTTGCATTTCTTGTCTATCTCCTGACAAAAATCTACTGCGCAAACACCACTCTGAGTCATTTCAGGCTGTTTTTGTCAACGTGTGTGTCCCATTCCGGATTAAAGGCACCTCGTCTGAAATGCACCTAGCCTCATCCCTCTTTTTTCTCTTTTCATCATCAGCAAAATAAAGATTAGACCTACAGGAGAAGATTGTAAAATCCCTCTTCTTTTTCTTCTTCTTTTCAAAGCCTGGTTCTCCATTGCTCCCCGCCTTTGTGATGATATTGATGATGATGATGGCCAAGTGGACAGTTTGATTTTTGTGGTGCGAGCTAGTTATAAAGAATCAATATTATATCAAGGGGGTAACTTTGGTGATAAAGGACTTGAGCCACTCTGGCTATTCATCATAAGTCTGTAGCAAGCAGATAGGTCAAAAGAAATTATATTGCTCTAAAGACTGTGTCTCCTTATCTCTCAGCAGCAGGGGAGTGGAGGACACGCCGATCGATACACTTGCTGCCGTATACTCCTTGCAATTATCAATAGCTGATTTTGTCTTCCTGGGGCTGAATCTATTAATACCAGATAATAACAGGCTTTTGGGCACGCCGCGTTGTAGGTGTTGTTGGGGGAAGATGGAGAAGAAAACAGAGGAAAGTTTGCGCGCAGGCAGAACGACCTTGTTGTCAACAGATTTCATATGAAGCAGAGCGGATAGACAGGTCCCACAGACACAGAGAGAGAGGGAGAGGCGGGGTGTGGGGCTCTCTCAGGCAAGTGCCCCCTTCTGTCAAAACAACAGGACGTCTGGTGACAGTAAACGTGCTTTAATAGAAGGAGCAGGTGCCTAAAGACAGACAAACCCTTTTCACCGAATAGTTAAAGATTCCTCTTTTGTAATGCGCACCCAGTAACACCGTTTTGTTTTTGAGCTACTGTAAACACAAATTAAAACACAATTAAATATATCTTATTCAGGAGATATCAAGCCACAATTATCACTTTCAGCACACCAGGATATTATAACCATTTTAGCGTACTATATGGTAGAATTTTTATTTCACATTCAATTCCATAATTATTATAATTCGTGGTAAATGCATAGCCACACAAACGTCACTGTTTGTGTGTCGAGCTCTCAATTGAATTAATACCATTATTTAATTTAAATGGAAAATATATGTTTAAAAAAAAGTTGGACCATATCATTCAAACATCTAAATATTTTACGCCCTCAAACAATCTTGTTATTAAATGAATTTGCAGATTAAAAGTTAAAAAAGAAATACATGTTTTGACTCTAGTTTCATCTTTGTGCGCTTTTACGCCCAAACCAAGCAGCCACTCATAAATGTGCAAAGATTTCCACTTGTCTGCCAGGGATGCGGGGTATGAGCTCAAATGATATGGAGGTCAAATGTGTGCCGCCTGTGTGTGCGCCTTTCGCCTCTGGAAGACGTCCCATTGTAACAGTAACGTGGTGGTACATCCTAGTGGTGGCTCAAAGCAATGGGCTGAACCTTTCCTCCGCTGCTCGTCGCGGGGTTAACTCTCAGACACACAGCGCAGTGCCCCACTCCACGCACACACGGCGGACACACACGGAGGCAGAGCGCGCAGGGATCCGCACCGAGCGACGACAACTTTGCACCGAGAGGAGAGCGCGTTTTCTGACTACATCCGCGCGCACATTAGGAGATTTGAAGATAAACGACCGCTTCATTTTAGTTTGGAAAGTGCGCCGAAGCGAAAACGCAGCCGGGACACAGGACTCCGGCGCGGCGGACAGACAGAGGGAGACACGGGGCAGGCAGGAACTCGAGCCCCGAAGTACACCTCTGCTCGCGGGACACTTCAAATGCGTCACATTTGGAGAGCTTGAGCGTTGTCTGAGTTTGGGACAGTACCCCCGTAATAACGTACAAGAATTGAACTTTTGTTATTGTGAAGAAGTTTACGCATCCACTCTGACGGCAGAAGTAAAGCGGCGCTGAGAGGAGCTGACACCGTCTCGTGTGCGAGTCAAATTGTGAAGTTATGAAGGAGAGGGAGAGATGAAGATGACAGCCACTTCACGGTGAATCCTCAGTGTGTAGAAGGAGGAGAGAGAGGTGAGGTGCGGGGGCTGACGTTCCCCTGTAGACCCCCCAGCGCTGAGTACAAGAAGAAGAGGCTCGCTTTTTTGTCAAGTTGTTGTGAGGCGGGGGAAGGCTGGGGAGTAAAGAGAAAAAGACACGGATAAAGTCTGAGAGTGAAGCGGCTAATTGCTAAGTCCGTCCCTCATTACCATATCCAATGCGCGTCCTCTGGACTGCAGCCAACCCTCCCCACCTTCACACAGTGCCATTAATCGCCAGGCATTATTCACTATCATAATTATTATAGCGACATGCGCAATCCGACGAACATCAGCGAGCGAAGAGCAACAACTAATTTCGACTTATGATTCCTCCCCGTCCTGCAGCGCGCACACTCCACTCAACTTCAGCGCGCGTTTGATTCACTCGCCTCTTCGCTGATGTATCTGCTCAACGCAGGCACATCCCGGAGCGCCAAAACACCGAGAGCACAAACGTCGCCAGCAGCATCATTAGCAGCATGTCCCGACGCAAGCAAGCCAAGCCTCAGCACCTCAAGTCGGACGAAGACCCCGCGCTGGCAGGAGTGATCTCCGAACACGGTGAGTGGACTCAGTGGGACGGGGCTCTGGGGTGACACGGCACCTGCCTTACATTTCACTGCTATTTTGGGAAATGTTTCACCTATTTTAAACACTTTGCTGACTTTCTGATACGTGCACTAAATATAGGCCATAGTCTATAGGCCATAGTGTGTTGGTCTAATACTGAGTTCTATTAAAAGGCGTTTTGATAAATCACTACGCTATTTATTTCAAAATATCTTATTTTATACATTTTAATGAACTAACCTCTTTCCATCGTTGCCGGCGTTTGCCATTTATGTACTTTTTACAGGAAAAATGTACTGAATCTGAAATATGAAAATATGAAATTACAGAAGGCCCCGATATGATTATGATATTGTATGACGAGGCCTTTCATGAGGCCGCGTTCTGTAAAAGAGAAAAAGACGCACTCAAAAAATGTCCGGATTTTCCTGGTAATGCGCAATTTACGCGCTAAAAACGCGCTCTAAAATGTGTTATTCGCCACTAAATCTCCAAATATACCGACACAGATCTGAAGCGGAGCCAAGCCACGTTGTTTTATAATTATAATCTACACGTTTTTATTTTAATTTCAGCCGGGTGTTCAGTCCCCGAGCAGCCCCTGTTCTTCGGGAGAAAAAAAAGCTTTCACTTGTAAGTCGAAGCCTAGTTTTTGTCATGGAAATGTTTTTGTTTACCGCCCTCACATAAATTTGGCACACTTGATTTGTTCTCTTTCGCTCACAATGTGGACAGGACCGGTTGACACAGCTCGTCCTCGCCATGTGGAATTTAAAAAAGACCCATTCATGTCTTATTTGCATGTGCTCTGCTTTTTGCGCAATGACGATCTCCATTGAAAAACAAGACACTCTTCAGACTAAGGCAAAACAAAGCCAAAATTATGGGATTTGCGTGACAACTTTACAAATCATACTTATTTTTTGATTAAAATATATAGACACACAGTGGAACGTCTGCATTTCACTTTACATACAGTTTTATTATAATTTATAATATTTTTAGCAACTAACTAATGCTACTGTAAATTAAATCGTCTATTTATACTTTAAATTTGTAATATTCTGTTTTGTGTCACACTTTTTTTGCCCAAATTATTTCTGCCTTGTCTTTGGTGGTCCAACACACACGCCCAGTCACACACATCACAGACACACACTTTGTAAGGCTCCTTCGGAATAGAAATGCATGATGTAATCTCCGGGGTACTGCTCTCTTTGCATGAGGAAATGTTGCTTTGAAGGGCGAGACTCACTGATCACTCCTTGCTCCTTTTTTTTGTCCATTTTGCTCTTGATTTTCTGAAGGGAAATCTCACTGGAACTTGAACGCTCTGCTGTCAGTGTCAGGATGCCACAGATTCCAGACGGAGATACGCAGCATCCATCAGGTTGCTCTCCTGTAGGATTGAGGAATGTCAAGTGGGAAAACTAAGGAGCTGATTGTAGTATTTTAGAATATATTTTTGCACTGCAAGCATTTGAAGCAGATACACCTTTTTACCTAAAGTTTTAAAACGTGTAATTGTTGTTTCGAAACATACGTGGTTCTATTTCAAGAAAATCGTGAATTGAACAAGATCGACAAATAGATATCAAGCATGATTTAAGATTTTATTTGTGCGAGATATAGACATTGGCAGAGGAACAAATAAGTACATTAGAAATTATTTATACATAAAAATCATACTTTTAAAATACTTATTGAGGGTTGTTGCTGACAAATTCTACAGGACTGAGAGATGGGAAAAAAGATATGGGACAATCTTTTAACTTGAATGAAACAGTAAAGTGTTAGCAGTGATTTGAATATAAATACAGTTTTTTCAATACAATCGGTGTTTTTAAATACACACTTATTCTTCTTGCAAGCTCCCAGTGTCAGTGTTGTTTTGCTGAGGAGCACAAGTAGCTTTGGAATGTCATTTGTCCACACATAGAGCCAGTTGTTTCTGGAGCAGACGTGGCAGAAAACAATCCCTATGGTTTGGCGTGAGCACGGTACACCTCGACACACTTTTCAGTAATAACAGCAGGTCTGGTCCCAGAGCAGTGCCTCGGAGGTGCAGATGTCACACAGACAGAAGCGCCACATTGGGATCACGTTGTTCCCACCACTGTCGCTCTGTGTCGCTGCCATCGTCGCGTTTGTGGCACAGCTACCGATGACACTATTGATCGCTCGGCCTTGACAAATGGTCTTGTATGATGTCCGAGAGATGTGGAAGTTCCAACGAAATCGGCTGAATCTGGCTATGAATCAGAAGCTTAAACGGGACAGTGAGAATTAAGGGGGATTTATGACTTATTACCATTAGATTTACATGAAGTTAAGTATATGTATTATTTGTAAAGAGGTGACAGTTGTTTTGGCATTGGGCGGTACAAATAAAATTCAACAGAATTGAAAATGAAACACTAGACAACGTGGCATTATATTTAGAGAAAGGGGAAAAATAACAATATTGCAGAATTTTGAAATGTTTGTAAAAGTAGGCATATTCTCCATTCTTTTACATATAAAAGAAATGGAAAGATATCAGGAGTTTGCAAAGATGAGACGATGCATTAAAGCAGGAGAAATTCCATCAAGACTAAATGTTTTATAATTATTTCATTATGTGGATTTTCCTTTTCGCTATTTTATCTGGTTAAATTAGCATAAACAAAATGTAGTGGAATCACTATAGTGTCTCCATCAATTTATTATTGTGTAGTGTGGTTTAGCCTGATCTATTTCAAGCGCAGATCAAAAGTACTTACTTACAAACTTGTATGCCAGAATCCCTTGTCTGGCACATTATCTGGCCCTGAGGTCCTCCGGACGCTGCCCCCGGGGTGTGGATGTGCTGTTGTGTGTGTTATGACAAGAAAGCAGGGCGGAGTGGAGCTGATTTTAAGAGTGCGTTTATAAAGCCCGCTGACTTAACCTTTGTCTCGTGCCCAGACAGCAGGTCGTACCGATGGATGTCACGACCTTTGTACAATTAGAACATGTGCTGCAGCCATAGTGACCTTGGAAAAGCAGCCTGTATGTGTGTCCTCAAAAGTGTGAACTACGAAGGGAGCTTTACGGAGCTTTACCTTTATTAAGAAGCAGGGATTGCCTTATCTTTATTGCAGAATGCATGTCAATAGCTCAGCCACTTTGTCAAACTACTTTAAACCGTATTTAGTATCTTTTGTTGGACCCTTTTTTGCATATCGTGCTTTCCATTTTTGGCACAAAAGAGAAGCTCAAATTTGGAGTTTTTATGATTTCCATTTGTTCCATTATTGCAAGTCTTCTGGATCATATCATATACATTTTTAAGTTGTCCTGTGTAATACTCAGCTGACAGTTACAGTACTATTCTCAAACACACTTCTCTTCATTTTGATCCATAGGGTGCTGACTGTTGGGCCACCCACACAGTTTTTGCCAACGATTTCCAGAAAGCTGCTAGAATATGGCAATGTCTTAATTACTAGTCAGTTCAGAAAACACAGGAACAAGAAGTGATATTTGGAGTAGCAGAAAAAAGAACATTTAGAAAAAGAAGAAAAGGACTTTGGGATCTTTGCAGTACAGTAAATAGTAAAACATGAACATTAAAAGTATTTCTTTGAAAAACAACAGGAGCAGAAAACATATCAATAAACTGGTGCTGTTGCGAAAACACTCACCACAATCATTAATGCCCAATTTGTATGATGAACATTTGTAGAGAGAACAGAGCTGAAGGAAAGAGTGGGGAGAGACATTTGGCAGATCGCTGTATTTGAGCCCCCAACACCAAGGCAGGCGAGTTTCCCTGTGTGTGCTACAGCACCACAGAGTCACATGGCAGCACGGGCCACAAAATCTATAGACACTAATGTGCAGAATCAACTAAAACATTTGTTTTTTCATGAGCAAAGTTTGTACTTTCAGTTGTCTTATTAAAATAATGTAAAATATCTCCCAAAATAGTATTCTATCCAAGCAAAGAATCAAAATGTATCTATTTTTTTCAACAGCAATTAAAAAATCACAACCGCCCTCTGTGTGAGCAAAAATAGCTTTCCATTCCATAGACTAAACGTATTACCTTTTATTCAAACAAATAACGTCAAATAAATAAGTGTTGTCTTGAGGTTTGACAGAGTGATGTGGACAGCGTGCCGTCATTGAATACTGTATTGCAAATGCTTACACAAACAAATCGTTAATGTTTTGGCTGCTCGACATCTGCTGCCAATGACAAAGGCCTCAGTGTAGCTGCAGATATGACTGTACCACGGTCTGCAGGGATGACACACGCTCACACTATGAGCGCTCTGCTGCAGGTCTGCTGCATGAAATCACTGGCCACGATAGCTTTAAAACACACACACACTATAGTTGAGTAATGCAAAACCATGCAGCTGACAGACAATGACATTCTTGTACAAGCAGCAACATTGCATTCAATTGTTCATCGAACTTGCTTATACAGTGACTGGGCTCATATATTTCAAATACAAATAATTCATAATTTTGATAATGTATGAGTTTTGATAAGATATATGTTGTGTTTCGAATTGTTAGTTAGTTTATCTTTTATTTTGAATATTGCACAGAAAAATGTGGGTATTAAATAGAAGAAAAAACATGCATTTCTAAAGTCGATAAATTCCCTAGAACAATATAGGAGAGTGTGAAAATTTAGAGTGTATTTTGTCTGCAGTGTACATTTTATTGGTGTCATAACTTGGCGGAAAAAAGTACTGTAATTTGTCAAGAATGAGATGATTTGTAAAACTCCTGATTCCTATTGAATGCCTTTACTGTGGCACTCAGTGGAAGAGTGGAAAGCATGAATAGCTGGTCTGATATAATATGTCAGATTAGCGGTTTCAGTTAGCATGCCAAAGATTGCTTAGCATGATAAGGAACGCAGGGATTCAATGTCCACAATCTCCTCATTGACCTGGTTCAACTTATGCATTAGAGTAAAGGAAGACGTAAAGAAATGAGAAATGGATACGGGCTCATTTTTGCTCTTGTTTTCATGCCATAGCCTAGAAAAATAATATTAACGTTCAACAAAAAATGCTAAATATACCCTCTTTGCTGCCAATGCATTAAAATATATGTTTTCAACGTATTATTTATCAGTAATTTCAAATAATAATTTTACAAACAATTCAAAATACATTTCCTGTAGTGCTGAATTAGATTGCTGCTGACAATGATTTTTAAATATTCTTTTTTCATCATTATTATTTTCTGTTAATAGAATATAAAATTGTATTATCATTATCGTAGGTCTAACAAAATAGTTTTGTATTAAATATTGTATTTGTGTAATGCAAAAAGAATCGCTTTTTACTAAAGTCCTTTGCCTATAGCTTTGTCACGTTTGTGTGTGTTTTTCCACAAGGTCAGCCTCATACAAAGGCTCTTGCTTGTAATTGTATGAATGAATAAAAGAGATTGACAGTAATACCATTCTAATAACTAATCAGCTCAACACAATGCCTACTCATTTGCGTTGACCTTTCACCCCTCAATTATGGAAATGAGCCGGGCCGTCCGCTGCTGGCCTAAGGAGATTTTTCGCCTGCTGTCACGTGTCGCGCTTTGGACACTTGCTACTTTTCACTCGTCAGCTTGTGTTTAGGAGTTCTTGTGAGGGATTACAGACAAATAATTATAATATTTTCATTTAATTCATGTTTTTTTTTTTGTAATCTCCTATATACAATGACATGACATGCTTAAAGCCTTATAGATAATTAATTGGGTTGTGCAGCCCAGACCCTGAGAGCTCAAGCCCCCTTCAGCCAGAAATTACAGCAGTGATAAATTTCTTCACTAATGACTCAATGTAATACGCATGAATGTTTTATGTGTGGCTCGCTCAAAAGACACTGTATGAATCATTACTTTTTTCACCCACTGCAGAAAAGTGTCTTATAGATTGTTAGGCGATATATATATATATATATATATATATATATATATATATATATATATATATATATATATATTTTTTTTTTTTAAAGATTACATTAATTCTCAATTAAACATGTAAATATATCCTTTGACATTGTACTTGCATTTTAATTGATTGATTGGAAGTATTATGTTAGATAAAACCACCGATGTGCATGTGTTTATTATATTTAATGACTACAATGCAATACACAAAGAGCAGTTAAGTTAATTAGAAAAATAAATATCAATTAATAAATATGATAATTGAGGTCAATATGTTTGTATAAATGTTGGTATTTGGTAATAAAAGCTTTCCAAATATATTTTCAGCAGGTATGGCTTGTTCTTTGTCCAGAGTTTAAGTTGCTTATTTCTTGTCCTGGTTGCAAGTGGAAAAGGAAGTGGCTTTCTACAACTGTGATTAAACATATGCAACCAATCAGAGAGTTTGGTGCCATGGCACCAGCATATAATTTGTCTTTTTTAGATGGCACGAGAGAAAGAGAGAGAATAGAAAGTGGTTGAGGAAAAAAAGAACAAAAAAGAGTGAATATAAAACTAACACTTTTTAAATGAATTCATTTGCATGTCAAATGGGTGTATGAAACAGCTCATAGTTTAGTAGTGATGCAGAAATACACCGATCAATAATGAGATTCAAAAACATACCTGGCATTGAGACATTATATTTAAATCTATATTACATTGGCAATTCAAAAAGGCTTTTGAAATTCAGGTGCAAATTGCTTTGATAGCAGAGGAGAATCCTAATGTGGCCATCAAAGTCCTGATTTGTACCCAACAGATGAGGCAGCTGTGAATTGTATGAAATATTGGAAATCAATAGCTTCTATGGAATTTCATTAAGCGGCTGTATCCACAATTGATAGGCCCTCATAATTTGATGGATTGCTCAAAGAAAATTATTAGCTGGCTCTATGGAGTGGGTGTGAACGCACAGAGCCGGGCCTGAGAATTGGTGAACTACGGCAATTTGTTCAGAGTAAAAAAATAAAAAGATTATTGATTTTGGTTATGTTAAAAGAGGGGGGGTGGAATCAAAGGTTAAATCTTTGCAGGTCTGCGGTGCAAAATATGTGTGGATTCTTTATCGATTATTTATTCATGAATTCTTCTTTTCTCTTCTCTCCCTCCCTCCCCTCTCTCTTTGGACCCTCTCACCTTCAGGTCGAGGTGAGGTGTTGGAGGACGCAGACAGTGGGAACGAGAGTCGCAGCGGCAGCGAGGAGACACATGTGTGTGAGAAGTGCTGTGCAGAGTTCTTCAAATGGGCCGACTTTTGTGAACATTTAAACAGCTGTACCAAGAACCCACTTGTGCTCATAGTGAATGAGAATGAGGACACTCCTAACCCCTCCCAGGAGTACCCTGGTGAGTCGTCCCCTGTCCCCAGTTGTCCCAGTGAGCAGGATGACAGCGAGGACCCCAGGGAGGGGAACCACAGCCCTGTCGGCGAGGGGGAGGACATGCCTGACACAGTAGCCTTAGACGGGGTCAGTGTCCTCGAAAAGGAGGACGAACAGATGGAGCTAGACTTGTCTCCTGAAAAGAGCTTGGATGCAGAGGAGAGAGACATGACTTCCCCTGAGCCCGACACCTCTCTACCTCCACTCAGTGATCTTCCCTCCAGCCTCACTGCGTACACCATGCCCAGCACAAACGTTACTCTGGAGACGCTGCAGGGCACTCGCGTGGCTGTGGCGCAGTTCTCACAGAGTGTGAGAGCCGCAGGCACTGGAGTCTCCACTATGGCCATCCCTCTGATCCTGGACCAGCTGATGGCCCTGCAGCAGCAACAGATTCACCAGCTGCAGCTGATCGAACAGATCCGCAGTCAGGTGGCTCTAATGAACAGACAGTCTGCCACACAGCCACAGCTCAGCCACCACAACACATCTGCGAGTCAGGCCTCTGTCTCTTCCTGCATCCCCCCTGTCCCCAGTCAGCTGCAGCTACACAGCTTCATCACCCCCCCTGTCCATCAGCTGCCTGTTAGGTTGCCAGCCACACTTAATGGCCAAGGGCCATCACCTCTGACCTCTGCAATGGAGGGGCCTCTTTCCCAAACACCACAAAGTGGTGGTCAGCAGTCGAACAACTCCTCAATCCCCAACACTTCCTCTAACAGCCCTGTGTTTCCTCCTCCAGCCGCTACGGGCCTGTCGTCTCTACTGCCCTCCTGCTCGTCCACAGTCACAAACATTAGCACCAGTAGTAGTGTAACAGTTGGCGGTAGCCTCAGTAACAGTGTGGCTCTACCCAGGAACTCCAGCACTCCTCCATCACTCAGCCACAGCAGCCTCCTGAGCTCTGCCTCTAACATGCCACTGATACCTCACAGTTCTTCCAGCAGTGTTATCTTCCCTAACCCGCTTGCAAGCATCGCAGCTACAGCCAATGCTCTGGATCCTCTCTCTGCTCTGATGAAGCATCGTAAAGGGAAGCCCCCAAATGTGTCTGTGTTTGACACAAAGCCCAGCTCTGACGACCCCTTTTTCAAGCATAAGTGTCGCTTCTGTGCCAAGGTGTTTGGCAGTGACAGCGCCTTACAGATCCACCTGCGTTCTCACACCGGAGAGCGGCCCTACAAATGCAACATATGTGGAAACCGCTTCTCCACTAAGGGCAATCTCAAAGTGCATTTCCAGAGACACAAAGAGAAATACCCACATATTCAAATGAACCCCTACCCTGTGCCAGAATATCTGGACAATGTGCCCACGAGTTCAGGCATACCATATGGTATGTCTTTGCCCCCAGAAAAACCTGTCACCACATGGTTAGACAGCAAGCCTGTCCTCCCCACTGTGTCCACATCTGTAGGGCTGCAGCTGCCTCCCACTCTGCCCAGTATGATGGGTGGCTTTGGCGACTCTCCAAGTCTTACTCCACTCAACAGGTCTCCACAGAGACCCTCTCCTCCCTCTAGTGAGTGCGCATCTCTCTCCCCTAACATTATTAATGACTCTGGTATGACCACTACTTCATCGTCCCCAAAGCTCAACATTGGGAGTGATGCCCCTCACTTAAGGGCCGATGGCATACTACTGCCTCCGAGCTGCCCCACTCGTCCAGGGGACAACACCACCACCACATCAACAGTCACTCAAGTTGTTTTGTCGACCACTGTAACATCCACCACATCCTCCAGTGGGGGCCAGGTGACTGAGCCCATTGGCAGCCCTAACTCTGCCTCTAATGCAGTCTCCCACCCTGTTCTCCCCATGCTGTCTGACCAGTTCAAGGCCAAATTCCCTTTTGGAGGCCTCCTAGACTCTATGCAAACCTCAGAAACATCAAAATTGCAGCAGCTGGTCGAGAATATTGACAAGAAGATGACTGACCCGAACCAATGTGTCATCTGTCACCGCGTGCTGAGCTGTCAGAGCGCCCTGAAGATGCACTACAGAATCCACACTGGGGAGAGGCCCTTCAAATGCAAGATATGTGGGAGGGCATTTACCACCAAGGGCAATCTGAAAACTCACTTTGGCGTGCATAGATCTAAGCCACCACTCCGGGTCCAGCACTCGTGTCCCATATGTCAGAAAAAGTTCACCAATGCTGTGGTGTTACAGCAGCACATTCGTATGCACATGGGGGGACAGATCCCTAACACCCCTGTCCCAGAAAGTATTCAAGAAATGGACACTGACATCGCCTTTGATGAAAAGAGCTTAGACGCAATGAGCACTTACGATGATGACCTTTTGGACGAAATGGAGGCTGCAATTGACGATGAACCTGATTTAAAAGATGTAGATGTAGTAGATGTACCAAAAATGTATTCCCCTGGCAATTCCCCTCCACTGTCTATTAACTCCAGTATTGCTGCCATGGAGAACCAGATGAAGATGATTGACTCCACTGCCAACATGACCCGCACAACCGGTCAGAAGCCAGTCCTGAACGGCAGCAGCAGTTTTGGAGGGGAGAATGATTGCTTTGCCACTGATTCTCTGTCTGCAGTGGGAGACACAGAAGGTCAAAGCCTGGGGAGCCCCGCTTTGTCCGACTCCTCCGGCTCCATGCAGCACTTGTCCCCCGCTCACAGCCACTCGGAGAGCCAGCGGTCCAAGTCGCCAATTATACTGAACAATAATAACAATAGCAGCGTCATGATGGCAGAGGAGGGTCTGGAGAATAATACAGGCAGCTTGGCAACAGTGAAGTCGGAAAAATCAGAGACGCCATCACCGCTCGCTGCCACGGAAGGCACTGGGGCTCTTGACCTCACTGCCACTCAACCTGGCAGGCACTTTATCAAGGAGGAGAGCCACTTCAACATGCTGTTCCTGAATAGAGATAGAGGTGAGTGTGCCCAAAACTATATTCAATACATGAAATGTGATTTTGTAATCTTAATAAAAATAGGACATTTCTAAACACCTAACATGTTACAGTATTTAATTATTGTTGATGAATTATTACTTTAAATTAGTTTTCTATGTTTACTTTCTATTGACCATCATTTACACTTGTCTTCCAGGTTTGAACACCCCCAGTCTGGCCAGCACTGCATCAAACATGATCAAAATGGAGATGAATGGCCACGGGAAGTCTATGAGTGAGAGCTCCCACCTGCCTGTGGGAATGCAAGGCCACGCTGCACCTCCCCAGAGCACCACCATGAGCTCCAGCCTCAACCCCATGCTCGCTCCTCCACCGCCCAGACGCACCCCCAAGCAGCACAACTGCCATTCCTGTGGGAAGAACTTCTCCTCAGCCAGTGCCCTACAGATCCACGAGCGCACACACACCGGAGAGAAGCCCTTCGCCTGTTCCATCTGTGGACGGGCCTTCACCACAAAAGGAAACCTCAAGGTACATCAATATTACTGTATTTAGCAGACAAAAAAGGAAATAAGCCTATGCAGTTCAGCATAAGTATGTCTAAAAAAATTGAAAATATGGATTAGAGAGATACATTTTTCTTTTCAGTTATGTTCAGTTAGCAGAAATGCCTTTTGCATTATGTTTGTGTATTATAAATCTTGAAACAAAGTTTGGAAATAATAAATTATTATTATTAATATGAAAAGGAATTACTACAAATACAAATGCATATTGTTTTGAACAATAGTTACCCTTCGTGTTTCCAACATAAATCACAGTTTACACAGTATTTTCTCATCTCAATTATCTGTTATTTTTAGGTCCATATGGGCACGCATATGTGGAACAACGCTCCAGCCCGCAGAGGTCGGCGGCTGTCTGTGGAGAACCCCATGGCGCTGTTAGGCGGGGATGCCATGAAGTTCAGTGAGATCTTCCAGAAAGACTTAGCTGCTCGGGCCATGAACGTGGACCCAGGCTTCTGGAACCAGTACGCGGCCGCCATCACCAACGGGCTGGCCATGAAAAACAATGAGATCTCTGTCATCCAGAACGGAGGCATCACCCAGCTGCCTGTGAGCCTCGGGGGCACAGGGATCACCTCTTTAGGGCCAATGCCAGGAGGGATGGACCGGGTGCACGCTGGCAGCAGCCCCCCCATGACTGCTATGGACAAGAGCGCTCTGGAGGTCGGGGCAAGTCGACCCTTTTCCAGGTTTATGGAGGAGAACAAAGAAATTGGGATCAATTAAATAAATTCATTCCAAGCTAGCTGTTTGGCAAAGACTAAAGGTCAGATGAGATGAACAGTCATACTATACTATGTACAGGAGAAGTACTGTATTTTTGTTTGGTTTTGGAAATATAGAATTTAGCAATGATTAGCAGTCTTTGCCTTTCGCCCATTCCTTCCTCAAGTGATATATATATGAAGAATATTTTGTCTCGTTCGAGAACACGCCGTCTTGCAAGATTTGCATGGTACTGTTTTTTCTCAGTATGTTTGACTGCTTTGAATTTTTTTTTCCAAACCGGGACCCTGCCTCACGGATAATGGACAAGCATCTTATCTGAACGGGACACACAAAGAAATGAGGAAAGCATTAGGCTTCTTTTTGTGGTTTATGAAGCTCATTAAAAGAGCTGTCGACGGACTGAAGAAATGACTGATGTTTTGTGTTTCTGTGCTCGCTTGATTTTTTCATAAACTAGAAAACTTGAAAAATAATGTTTGAACAATTTTACATTTAGTCTCCCAGCATTGTCTTATGATATTGTCCTGTGTCTTTAGTATTTATGATATTGACAAAAAAGCGGGTATACAAAAATATATTTAATGGCCCAGGCATTTTATTGATACATTTTTTTCTAGACTGCAGGCTTCACTGAGGAATATATCTTTCTCTAAAGACGGTATGTTCACTGAGTTGAACAAAAAAAGGAAAATTAATAGGTTTTGTTGGGATATCTGTGGATATGTGGGGCCGTCGTTTCACAAGGAAGATGTTAAAGATATCTGAAGCTGCTATGACCACAACCCTGCTTTTAACCTTTGTAAAAAGAAAAAAAGTTATGATCGTTTTGGAGAAATATCTATGTATAGAAATACAGACAAATCTAAAACAGGTATGCATATTTTGTATCACATAAAGATAGACATCCTGAGTTGAAAGTATTTGTCATGTTTGTGAATGCACTTTTTAAAACAAAGACGTTTTGTCTGTGAGTTACCGTTAACATTTTGACTGAGCTATAACGTGCTGTTCCCATTGTTCAAAGCATACCACTCTGCCAGTCTGCATATGTGAGTTCAACTCATCACTCAATCAAACCTTCGTAAATAAAAAAATACACAGTAACTGGTGTGCTTCGTCTGAATGTGTTTTTGTTTATTATGTTTTCACAGCATATGTATATATATATATATATATAATATATATATATATATATATATATATATATATAGCTTTAGAAATTTAAGCAGTAACTATATATACATATATATATATTTATTTATTTATCGATCCATCGATATAGATATAGATATAGATATAGATGTAGATATAGATATAGATATAGATATAGATATAGATGTAATGCATACACTTTTTCTATGTGGTAGAAAAAGTGCAGTATCAGTGAAATGAGTTATTGTGCCTATGGTCAGAGTGGCTTAAACTTCACACATGGGCACCATGTGTTCACACAGTTCCAAACACACAAACACCCACAACAGAATAAAGTATAAAAAATGTAAGTGGCTTCAGATGTCTATAAATGGATGTAGTCAGTGTGGGACATGGAGCAAGTAAGGTGGAAAACTGAATATAAGGCATACTTTGGTCACTAATACAGTTCTGTCACAAAAAAAAAATCATAAACAAATTTTTGTCTGCAACTCTCAGACTGGGGACTAGCACAAAGAGTAAATTGTTGTGGCCTGAAATCGTTCTAATTTTTATTTTATTTTTTCCCACAGGCTTTATTGGACAAGACAGTGTAACGTAAAATGGGGATGAAAGAAGGAGGACATTCAGCAAATTGTTGGAGCCAGAAACAAGACGTTGTAGCCGGCTCACGTGGATCCTAATAGCGTGCTCCCCACCCAGCCACAGAGCGGCACAAAATGTTTCTATTTCAGTATTTATGTGCTGAATGAATGTTTTCTGCTTATCAGACAACTAATATAACTTAATTTTGCACTCGACTCTTACAAATGGACATGCATCTGCATTCAAATACTATAAATTATAATGACCATCTGAAAGTGAGCCAAAACAACACAGTCCTATTTGACTTGTACATGTTTTGATTCAATTCATTTGACCTGACCCCTCACAGTGGTAAGTTATTGACTAAAATGATGACTGGGTCTGTAGTACGGCTTACCTCAGCTTTCATCTCCCTGCTGTTAGCTTTACCTCTGCTCTAACACAGGCTTCTCATGTTAGTGAATAGGAGCCTGGGGAGGATGCAGATGATAGGCTGCTGTTATAAGAGCATTTTTGACACTGCACGGTCAGCTGATCACACAGCAAGTGTAATTGTCTGGTCATGAACAAAAAAACAACAACTTTATGAAGGAACCTAGCTTGTATTCAAGAGGAACTGACATGCATTCCACTCATTTTTAAACTCATGCGCTGGCATTTAGTGAATGAGTTCACAGACAAGCAACAGTAAGCATGCATGAAGACTGCTGTTCATCAAATTTATAATGTCCATAATTATTATAATCCAATAGGCTACTGCAGCCTATTGTTTTACCTCAAGTGGCTTTAGTGACGTTTCGCAGTCACTACTTATTGTGATAAGTTCTTTATTGTATGGTTGCATTTCACAATAAATGTTGCTGAATGCTAAATAGGACTTTGTGACTTCTTCAATCCTTTATTCTGCCTCAGGTAGTTGCTAAAGTAGAACTAACACTTTTTTTTTTTTTTTCCAAAAAGAAAACAACAGTTGAAATACAGTTGACTCTTGCAATTATACTCCATCCAATCCTCATCTCTTTAGTGCTTTAGAATAGTGTTGTTTTAATAGTACTACTGCCTTTACCCCATTAACCTATTTTTAAAATGAAACAGAAAAAAATCAAAATAATAAATCAATAATCTCAATAAATATATTTTTTTAAAGTTAGTAAATATGTCCATTTTCAAATTAAACATTAAGTTTTTTTTCTTTCTTTCATTTCTCACATTTTTTTCCTGCTGCGAATACATTACATGGTATCCATCTGTTGTTTTCATTGCAGGAGTTGCATGTCCGGAGACCAGTCAGACAGTCCCAAACACACTATGATGGTCTACCTCCCAGCCACAATTTCACCAACAGCAAGTATTAACTTGTGAGTAGTGTGCCCCTTGACATGGTGTTAATAAATAAAGAGGGGCTGTAGCCACATGAACAGTATACCAGCATTATACCCACACACAATAGTAAATATCCTACAGTCATGAACAAGCCAAGCTCAAGATCTGGAGGTGGGTCGCCAACTGGTCCTGAGAAATTGCCCCATCGGCATTGAAAGATGGGTCAAATGCAGAGGACAAATTTCCCTATACAGAGACAATATCGTTTCTGATGATTTATTTATCTGTTACACATTTCAGTTATAGCTTTTCATTCACATCTGTAACTGTGTATGTTTAGTTGTTGTTTTTTTACTTTAATTAGTGCCATTATGAGATTTGGATGACGTGAACCTCTGACTAGACTCTGTGGCCTCCCAGGTGCTCTGCACTAGAATACTGAAACATCCTGGGCTTTTAGAAGTGTTAGCGTTAAATAGGTTGCAGGTTAAGTTGGCTTAAAATAGCACCGTGTAAGAATAAATGTTTAAAAACCTAAAAGCTTCCTTAGACTACATGAAAGAAACAGAGTTCCCTTTTTTCTTCATTTCATTTTTTTTTTTTTTTTTAAACATATTTTTGCAATTACTTTTTTCATCTTAAACATTTGCTTGTGGTTGCTTTTGCCATTGCACAGCCTCTGCTCGCAATAGTTTTCCAGCTTGAGATGAGAAACTGTCCAATGTGGAAAACAGGGGAAAACACAAATAATAAATATAAGGCATGTTTGCCCTATAATTACCCCCATAATTCCAATTCCAAATTTGGGTTTTGATATCCCTACACGGGCAACTCCATTTAAACTTGTTGATAACAGCGAGGTAAACATGGAATGGGATGGAGTATTCACTTGACATGTTATGTGAGCACCCCCTTTAGACCCCTAGAAAAAAACTGAATCCACCACTGGTGCAGCGTTCAGGACGGGCCGAGTGTGGAGAGACAGACCATCACTGGGACGGGGCTGTTGGCTGTTTGTTTAATGCCCTGCCTACTGTGAAAGTCTCCCTGAAACAGGCGCAGTAAATATCCCCATTGATCCAGAGGCAGGGGGCCCTACGATGATGTAGTGGCCAAGAGCCCAAAGAGTAAATCTAACCGACAGTAATCCAATCCCATTCTCCGGGCGCGGGTATCTCAGATAGGTGCTTTAAATCCAAAAGTCGTCCTTTTTGCACAATTTTCTGCCTTTGTTTGCACTGCCTGGGCTGTTTCAATTGCCCTGTATTGTTCAATGTTCTAGCCTACGTCACTTCACCAGCTTTTCATTTCTGATATTATAGTTATTCCTAGTTCCAAGAAAGGACGATGACTGAAGAAAAAAAAGTACATACATTAGCTGAAGTATCTGTTAGCATGAGCGCTAAGCCGTGCACTTTGCAGATAGAGTGGGGACGGCAGGGACACATTGGAAACTTTGAAACCCCATTAGGCTGGAATTTCCCTTTGATGGCCCAAAGCCGACTTTACCTCCTGCACTCGACCGGTGGCTTAGCCCGCTCAGGCAAGTGTTAGTTTTCATGCACTCTCTCAAAATGACAAACTTATGCACTCCAGAAGCCCTGCTGTCGGGCTGTGTGCTTGGCTCACTCACACTCTTTCCTGTATGAGTTGGTGGGGTACAATGCACCAAAGTCTAGCAAATTTCTCCCACCAATTTTAACATTAAATGCATAGATGACTTATTTCTAGTCTGTTTACCATGTTGATAATTCACATAAAATAACTTTTCATAAAATAGGATCATAATGTTACCAAAAGGGGTAACAAAAGCATTTGACTGCTACACTTGGATGTGGGTAGAAAACACTCCTTAGGTTTATACAGTTGAACCAACAAGCCTCTGTGTTAACAAAGTGGGACTGTGTTTGTCTGTTAAAAGTAAGCACTCAGAAGGGCACACTCTTTGCTGTTGTCCAGGTTAAGTCAAGGAGGCTCTAACTCGTGCTCTTGGGTCCTTAAAGAGAAGGAAGTGAAGGGGCGAGTTTTGGCAAATCAATATATGCGCAGAACATAGTGGTGGTCCACCTGCAAGAGAAGACGTCATCAATTAAACAAACTTGGAGAACAGGGCCAATTCATCAGAGTGCGGCTATTGGGTTGAGCTCCGACGTGACAAATGCCGGACCTCCTCTGTGTGCCCAAGGTTGCCGATCGATAGAGATCATCATTGTGATGTGGCCTTTTATCTCACGAGCAGCTCCCTCAAGCCTTATATTATTCCCAACACAGAGATCTCAAAGGAGGAGGAGGGTGAGAAGGGCACTAGCTTGATTGTATCTTTTATTCTCCTAACGTATAGGCATTATTTGTTCAGACTGTTTTCACTGCTTTTGATGATCAGCTTTGTCCTGGAGCAGGGAAGTTTTGAAGGTTCTTATTAGCTCTTTCCACTTGCTGTTACATCTTGGGATTTTCTGTCTTTGTTTGGTGAGTACCGTTTATTTTCTATTGCCCGATCTATGACTCTATCTTTTCTACTTAGGTCTGCTTTCTATCTGCAGTTTTTATTAAAAAGTGTCAAAACTGGTGCAGACAAAGACCTTTTGGTGCTCTCTTTGATCCAAACCATTATGGAATTCCATGATAATGACTTACTGTAACAGTCCAATCATTAGGCCACCCTTTGGTCACATGGCGAGCTTCCTCATTATCAGTGGCCATTATGAGAAAATGGAGTTTTGTAATTGAGTTATGCAATGATAAATATTGACTTATTCTAGCTTTAAATGGACGCATTAACATAACATCAACTGTTACTGGTGCATGGCTCAATAGAAATGCAAGCCATTTACTTGTATGTAAACATTTTAAATGAATGGAATTTCAATAAAGTGAATTTGTATTAGTGTATTAGTATGCAGTATTCTGCGCGTACATGGTTGCAGAGTGGTTAACACTGCTGTCATCATTGGGAGTGACTTTATTTTCATTCATAGCTGGCTCCATTTAATGTATTTCTTTATTTTATTTTATGAGTCTGAGACGGGTTTCAGACAGACAACCAACCATTTCCATAATCATTCATCTTAGGTCATTTATTGTCATAGTACATACATATACTTATTTAACATATTTTGTGACTTCAGACGTACAATACTCCTTTCCTCTCGCTTACTCACCAAATCTGTTCAGTCCCTTTCAAGTGCTGAAATGTTACACCTGGACTGTAGTGTAAAATATGCATGTGGCCACTATCAGTTACACGCCGGAGCCCGGTCCAGCTGGAGAAATGGAGGATATTACAACAGGCTGCATGTTTCAGCAGCAGCCCTTGTTTCCCAACACTGATTTGAACCAGTCTGTGCTATCTGCTCTTCATTAGATGAGATTTCACTCCCACTGCTACTGTGGGGAAAAAAAGAAAAAGGGTTCAAAACTGTTGGATTTGGTGAAATATGGGCTAAAGAAGGTGTCAAAATATCTTCAGAAATATCCAAATGAAAATCTCGAACTGGATAATTTTACACATTAAAACATATATTTGCATACCATAGTCTTATAGTTTACACGCCACCATCTAAAGGAAATATTACAGCC
Organism: Rhinogobius similis; assembly: GCA_019453435.1. Taxonomy (NCBI): domain Eukaryota; kingdom Metazoa; phylum Chordata; class Actinopteri; order Gobiiformes; family Gobiidae; genus Rhinogobius; species Rhinogobius similis. Next base: position 18,323,330 of record CM033626.1, on the reverse strand, counting down.
CTATAGAATGTTGTGAGGTAATCTGAGACCAAAATGGAGCACGCTGACAAAGAGACGTTGCTTGCACATTCCCTTTCACTTGCACAGTTTTGATGGCAGACGCTTCTTGCTGATGTACAGTATTTGGAGAGTTTGGACTTGTCACTGCGGGTGATTGACATGATGAGAGGATCGATACAAAAGCCTCCTGCGCAGCAATAATCCGTCTGACCTGATCACGCTTACAATCGGCCAAGGCTATTGATCACTCGCACCGGCACAGAAAACATAAGCCCTGTGCAATAACAGTCATGAAGGCAGGAGGTCTGGACCCACGCAGTATGCAAATGTGTTAATACCGTATTACATTTCATCTTATTCAGTTCACCATAAACATTTGTGAGGGCTACTACTGAAAAGAACACACACACAAATAAAGAAAAACTGTGCAAAACATGACCAACGATACAAAATAGTTGCGTCTTCTTTGAATCAACGGAGAGTTCCCCCCGCACTAGACCACGCCCCCTACTATGCCGACAACTCAACACACATTACATAATTTCTGCGCATACCAACTCTACACATTTTTGTCTGAAGTGACAGTAATTGATTTAAATAACTTTGCTTGGTGAGGATGTAGATGTGTAACTATCTTTTTTGAGACAATCATGACGCCAAGTATTAAAATTCTACCTAAAATGTTTCTGAAGGAGCTCTGCACTTAGAAAACTCTTCTTTCTCATTACAGATCAGCGTGTGCAGATTGTCCGCGGCCGGTGCTGTCCATGATCACAGAAGACCGTCGCATTACACCTTATCATTTCCTCTGGAGCTGAAACACAAACTGACACTCATCAATAATGCACCTATGATCTTCCATTCAGAACATCTCAATGGCAGATCAAGCTACTGTAGGCTCCTCTCCTTTGCCCCGCTGCTTGCACGCACTTAACGTTCACTTACACTGAGGTTCCTACATGTAATGCGAAGGCAAGCAAGTCTGGATTTCCAAGATACGTTCACATATACTATAAAGGACGCTTGAATATTTGTCCAAAGCAAGACGCTGTCAGTCATAGCCCAGTTTTATGCTGCCTATTTTGGCTGAGAGATGCTCCTCTATTCAGCCCTCCGCCTGAATTATTAAATACATAGAATCTGGTTAAGCCGTGTACATTTTCCTAAAGGTCACAAAGTTCATTAACTATGGACCGCCAATGATTGCGTAAGTCTCGGATGTGTGTAGGTTGCAGTAGCACCAGAAGACTAATGTGTAAAGGCACTGCTGTGTCACTCAAGTTGTGGATTTTCAAGACACTGTGACAAAACAATCGCACGTCTGATGTCTCCATTTCTCCGTCTTGGGACACAGTACACTGACTTCTTACTTCTCATCTAAAATTTGGCTGTTAAGATTTGATTTAACAGCCATTCACGATTACTGAGGTTCTAACACAACTGCAAAATCTTTAATTTTCTTTTAATCCCATTGTTTAGCACATTACTATTCCTCAAGTTTGTGACCAGCTTTACAAAATCGAATGTTCTCAATGACAAAATAAAGTTTAAGTGACAAAAACAATCAGTTACATTTAGGTATGTTTTTTGGGGCTGCATAGAATTAAAAAGATTTAATTTTGCTTATTTATTATTTTCTACTTTTTACGACCTGAAGTGGCTTCTCAATTAACCTTGCTTCTGACTTTGTGCCTTGATGAAAATGCCATAAATGTATTAATTTGTTAATTTTTCCATATCTAAAGCCTTTCCAGGAAACGTTGGGGGAAGGAAAAAACCACAAACACAACTATAAACTATCCATGGTTTTCAGAGTGGCGGAAATCTAGCAAAGTTGCCATAGCAATTAACAATTCCAAACAAAATTGTATATCTTTAGAATTGTAAAATTACTCAAAAATCAACTAAGAAACTGAAACCCATGAATAAGGTGCGGCATAAGGACTAAACTGAACTATACCGACCCAGTATTTAGATGGAAGTTCAATGTAGTTTTATTTTCTCTACAAAACCACGGAAAGGCCTATGAAAAGAAACAAGTATGACCATTCTACACTGACAAAAAAAACAAAAAAAACACAACGTAGAGGTTCAAAAGGTTCTCTCGCCTTTACCTTGATGTGATTTTGAGTGCACTTTCACTGCGCAGTGTCTCCAAACAGAAAAATCCATAATGACTATGACAGGCAGCATATCTATTTCACAACACTCTGCTCGCGTCAATCAGTCTGATGGCGATAGAGATCAGTATTTTGATTAAACGTGTGCAAAGCTGCTCATACTTTACACTGCCCACTTTGATGCTGGGGCCATTTGAAATCAGATGTCAGATGGAGGTCCAGGCCGGTGAGCAGCCAATCAGACGAGATGATTTCATAAAGAGGCCTCTTGGGTTTCAGCGTCATAAATAACTCATGGTAATCCCATATTTCTCTGACTTCTTTCATTTGGGCTTGGGATGGAAACAGGGCAGTTGTGACAAACATTGTTAGTGTGTCTGCCAAGGTATTCCGACTATGGCTTCGTGTGTCTTGGCTGGTCTAATTTAATTTGAACAAAACCCACAAAGTCATCTATATTGTTATCCATTACACACTCATAAAAACAATAGCTATAAGGTTGAAGTTTTACAACGGAAAATCAGGCAAAGGTAACCATTCATCTTACTTTTATAGTACAATTCAAACTTCTTGCTGTGAGAATTGTTCTGGTATTTGGGAGCTGTGTAAAAGGGAAAAGAGTTTATGAAGAAAAAAAAAGCCTTGTTTTACGATTTGCATTGTAGTAGATCTAGTCGTAATGGTGGGAAAAGTAGTGTTTTATACGAGTGGCATCCTAAACATCATAATAGTTCTTATTTACATATGTATGTGTACGTGAAAAAAATGTTTAAAGGTGCTGTACCTGATTTTTACTGTTTTGAGTCGTGAAAAACAGAACTAGTTCATGTGCCCGACATTTTATCTAATAATGTCAAATCTGTTTTGGCCCAGTACAGATATTTTGTAAAAGCATCTATTCAGGTGAAAATGTGAGAAAAGCGACTTCTCCGCATCTATTGATAGGACATTTTATTACATGTGAAAAAAGAAGTGCGGCGTTAGCATGCTAATGTTTGTTAGCTTTACCCAGGATGACAAAACCCAAACCTCAGAGACTCGTGATAGTGAACAGTGGGACTAATGCAGTCCCACTAATGCAGCGTGTGTTGGAGGACAAGCCATGGGTGTCCATTTCATACGCATGCAACTTTCCAGCGCAGTTCAGCCAATCCGTAATTATACTCACGCTTTCAATTATACTCCATTTCATTAACAAAAAATGCTAGGCTATTGTATAATTAGATATATGAGCTTACCACCTACATTTAACATGGCCACTACACAGCAGCCGGAGGGAAAACAGAGGAGCGCTCACAGTGGTTAGTCTAAAGATCAGGCAGACGTTATGCACCACACACACTCCTGCCTTTTCCTTGTGTTTGATACCAGTCCTGTAATCTCCCTGACCCATGCAGACCTGTAATTGACTGTTATGAGATGTTTGATGAAGCGGGGGAGGTTTGTTAACATGCACTGCACATGGCCACCGGCTTCCTGTGTGCAGCAGTGATGCTTTAAGTCATAAAGCGTGTCATTTAAATATGTAATGGCAACGGTGTTAGATTTGTTAGTTTCATAGTACATTTTGAAATTGTACAGGGACACTGTTGTTTGGCTGCTTCTGTTCTTGTACTCTGCTGCTGCAACACATTGTGGGATAAATTTATGTTTTCTTTTAATTTCAGTAGAAATAAAAAGTCATTAGTCAATCAATAATATAGCTATATAATATATAACATAATAGTATTTTATGTAGGTTATAACAGTATCACTAGTAAAAGCACTATGATTAGTTGCATATATTAGAAGTAAAGTTGCTGAGTTTTTAAAGTAACACTGTAACTTTTAGGAGGTGGAAAGTCTCCTATGGTTCCATAGAAATAGAAAGTTAAAAGCATCATGTTTTTCATTCTCAATGGAGATAAGTTTAATGCCATAATGTGGAATTAAAAAAAAGCCAAAGGAACAACATTTTCATGAAAACAAGCAGGAGGCTCCTCAAGGTCCATTCAAAAATAATGATACTTGTTCCTATGTGTTAAGTGCAATAAACAAATAAACATGTCGTGCTTTTATTTTATTAAATTTTTTTGGCGCAAAAGTTAAATACAGAGCTTTAAAATACCGTTATTTTGTCATATTGAATACCTCCTAGCCAAAATCTCCCCAGACCATCTTTTACTGTTTCATCCCATCTAAATCTCAATTTGGTTTGAACTCCGTGCTCTCCCTTCAAGTATGACCCGCAGATGATATTATATAAAAAATTAAAGTGTCTATCATCGGGGCTATCTGGCCATCTTAAGTGGCTGTACCCTGTTACCACACGGGTTTGAGTTTCAGGCCAGTGCAATCCAATACAAGCCACAGAAAGTCTCCTGTGTGCTGTCATTTTGTCGGTTCCCTTTCACATCCCTCGCAACAGGTCTCTACTGGTGGCCAAGATTGTTAGAAGTTAAAAAGGTAACTGCTGCCTAAATCAATATCTAGCGATACGGAGGCACGATTTTAACACCAGGAAGCAATCATAGCTGATGAATAATATCACAAAAGTGTAATAAATCTGTACTAAACTAGCCTCTTTAACTAACAAATGGCTCCCGCAAATGTGCTCTGTAACTTGTATTGACTGTGGCTGCGTCCCACCACTAAAACCAGATGGACTGAGATTCAGAACAGACCAGGTGATCTGAGCCTCCTCTCAGTAAAATGATCCCTGTTCAGTGTTGAGCAGCATTATTAAAAACTCATTCTCTATGTTTACAGAATACACTGACCAAAACAACCAAAACAAAACAATAAAGAGCTTTTACTGCTCTGAAAACAGCAGAACCATTTGTTGTGTAAAAGTTGTTCTGGATTAAAAATAATACCAATAATAATAATGAATATTTTAAAATTTATTTTTTTATGTTGCTGTTGGCAGAGATCCTGAAGTGTGACCACTTCTTCACCAAAATGTATTTTGTTTTCTGGTGTATAACCTGGCCTCTCCAGATAAAAACATTGCTTGCTTCCTTGTCATTATGCCTCAGTTTTGAATTTTTTGTTAGTCTTGAAGAGTGACCTGTCAACATCTCCAAAGAGGATCTCAAATTCAGGCTTCTCACCCGGCATCTCCAAACTGAAATAGTCTCATGCCTTGGTAGTTTACGCCTTTGCTTGTTTTCTGTTGGGTGCTCCACCGGCTTTGACGGTGCCTGAGTTGTGGAGGTCGCCTTGTTCTGATTCCTGGGCTGGTTGTCAGATCTAATCCCCATTTTGGGGTTATGGCCCTCAGCCTCCTCACACCTATTTGGCTGTGATTACCAGCTTTTGCAAGAAAACCTTTCCTGAACTTCTTTAGAGTCAACAGACTGGTGGGATGTCTGGTTGCACCAGTTTGTATTGGCTCTTTTCTGGTTGTTTCTCTCTCTCTTTTTTTTTTTTTTTTTTTCCATCTTGCGAGGCATTTTGTTATCAATAGTGTGATAACATTAAGTGTTCACCTAAAAAGCGTTTAGAGCTTTAAGATCTCTACATCAGTGTTTGTCTGTTCACAAGTGCTCTGGATATCAAGTTATGGATATTAGAATTGGTCAATTCTACGCCTGATTTATTATTATTGCCATCAAAATCTTGTTAAGTACAACACTGTAAAGTCTGGTGTGTGTAGGGGCTTCTTTTTTTGTCAACATTTTCTTAAACATTATTAATTTCACAGATGCATTTGGGATGCATAATTCATTCATTATTCAACAAAAATCTAAAATATGACAGTAAAATTCAAACTAAAAGTGTTTTGGGGATAGTTTAGTAATCAGTATCATACTTTGAGGGGGAGACATAAGACAAGTTGTAGAAGAAAAATTGACATGGACTGCTAAAATAATAGTGATCAAAGTACATTTTTGGTGACGGTGACTTAGATTCTCTTGAGTAGGAAAGTAGCATCTGTTTATGTTTGTAAGTAAAAGTAATGGTTGTCTCCTTATGGTGAAATGGCCTCTTCTATCACAGACAGAAGCGTGACTTGCTCAGATGAACTTAATAGTCCTCTCTATCTGTCAAAGCTAACTTATGTATATGAGCCCTAAAGCCTTGTCATTAGTGATACTAACCGCATTATGCTGGTCATCAGTTGCAAAAATGATCTGAGAGTGGTGTCCATTTTTAAGGTCATTTTGATACTAAATGGATTTAGTCTCTTTGTGCATAAGAGCCGGTCCTCTCAAGCCTGTACTAATTACATCTATAATCAAATGCATTCAGTAGCTCCTTGTTAATGACATTGATCTTTTGAAATATCCCGGCCTATATTCTGAGATTATTGGATAAAGTGCAGGGCGAAGTCTGTGTGACCCCACAGGGAAGCCATGGTCGCAGACATAAGTAGGTATTAAATGGATATAATTGACAGTGACCTCTCCTGACTCTCTGGTGCTGCCGAGGCCTCTGGTTCATAGCTCATACAGCACACAGGGCAGCATTAGCATGGCTCGGGAATGGGAAAATTAAAATCAAGAAAAGGCAGATGGGCTGAGGAATAGATCAGTGTTGAGCCTGCGGCTTATGGGCTGATAGGGGCCAGAAGAGGAGAGAAGAGCGAGGATTCAAGAATGGGGCAAAACTTCACATTTGCAGTGACAAGATTCAGATTTGTTTTACTTTTCATGGCCTTATCTGGACTAATTTGTTACATGTATTTTGTTTTCTTTTTTTAGATTTGGGCCTGCAGGTTTTATTAGATAAGACAATAGCATGAACTGAGGGAGAAGAGCAGGGAGGACATTCTGCAAATTGTTGGAGCTGACCACACAGCCTGGAAAATGTGCAACTGCTTAGACCAGTGATTCTCGACTTTTTCAGTCATGACGCTTGAAATAACAACAGTTGGCATTTGCCACCCCCGGACACAAAAATAGCCGACTCCCCAAGTGATACAATTGCCTTATGTCTAATGTTTGATTTTATATAGACTTAGAAAATAACTTTATAGTCTGACAAATAAGAATCTGCATTTACCACTGCATTTGAACAGTGTCAATACTTGTTTAAGACTATTGCATCAATTAAATACAATCATCATCTGGAGACCCCCAGAAATCATTTCACGACCTCCATGGCGCACACTGAGAACCACTGGCTCAGACCACTCGATCTTCCCTTGGAAAATACACACTACTCTTTGGCTTTGGTCACTCCCCTCATCGCGCCCCGAGTCAAACTCAAACAGAACCGAGCAATCAGACTTGTTTATTTCAGTGACGCATTTAGAACAAATCACTTCGCTCACTGATTCAGCAGAAATTCGCAACGATTTTCGGCAACCACACTCTATTTGAAAATAAATAAATGAATAAATACAGAGAGATATTGTTCTGGACTATTCAGGCAAAACTCAACCATTTGAATTTATTTTTCATTCTGTGTTTTTTATTCTAAAGCACCAGATTTTTGTATAGATGAACCACATTTGTTTTGCCCTGGCCAGTATAGATTGTAAAAGCAATTTTTAGAGTCAAATCAAGACCTCTGTGTGCTGTCTGCATTTAATTAGAAAGCATTTTATCGCCTGAGAACAAGGAAGTGTGCTATTAGCATGCTAGTTGCAGTTAGAGTGACGTCAGCACTCCGATCTGGCCTCTGAAAGTTGTGAAAAGCGTTTATGAACTCATTGTGGTTGCAAGAAATGCGTGGGGATAGTGAATGCTAACTTGAACCACTGCAAACAGTTTTTGGAGGAGATTGCCACATTTTTAAGACTAAAATTATCTGGTTCAACTTCTTTAACAACAAGCATGTCTCTTAACTGTCGGAAATGTGATGGTAAGTTCAGACATATTGTAATTTCAAGAATCAAACTCAAACATCTAAAATCATAAAAACAGAAAAATAAAAAACTACAAGCAAACTGTGAAAGGGTAATCTGATCATGTCCTCTCGCTTGCAACCGTATTGTTTATTTGTGTACAAAGCTCTGGAGAAAACAAGTCCCTAACCCTTGTCCTGACAGTGACAGATGAGCTGGAGATGGATCAAATGTTGCAGCGTATAATCTTTATGTCAGAACAACTAACCAAATTGTGTGCTATGTTTGTGCTAGTAATTGCAGGCTTGTATGTCTCAATTTGTATGATGCACTGACCCCTGTTTGGCAGAGTGTCCACCCCTGCACAGGTGGGCGTCTTTGTGCCCATACGTGCGGCCGGTCTCTGCTGCAGCGCTGGCATGATGAGGGTAATTGGAGTGTTGGTCTGGTGAATCAGTGCCAGGTTGGGTGGGCAGATTGCATATGATGATCATGTTCTGACCAGATGGTGAGCTGGCACGGGCCTGTGTTAGTGTGCTGCGTGTATGATCGATAGTGTGCGCACTTGTGCTTAGATACAACTGCAGCTTGTGTGTTAGGGCTCGACTTGGAAAATGGGTGGCACTTTCCAACTGTAGGAACTGTAACTGATTGATTTTTAAGATTACTTTTTTTTTCTAATATAAAGAATTCCTCTTCATTTATGCAAACTTTGGACCAGCTCAAAAAGAAAAAAAAAATCTTGATTCCAGACAGTGTGCTGAACCCTTGAGTTTGCTAAAATGCAGAAGACAAATTTACCCACGGTGGTAAAGTGCCTCTGACATAATTGTGTGTTTGTCTTGGGACACCTTACTGGTGTAATTTGGTCCAAGAAAATGCTGTATGTTTACATTATTTTTCTAACAAAAACATAGTCTGTGACTATGCTTCTTTCCCAAATGTCTAATGGACATGATAGACATTCAGATTTACCAATCAAAGAAACGTGTCATGAGTCAAAAAGTAATATATTTTAAGATCCCTTAAGAATCCACAGATGAAGCACTAAACACAGTTAAATATAACATTGAAAGATGTTATACACGTTATATGAGGTTATTTGAGTGGGAACGTGTTCCTGAGAGACGTGTGACAGTCCAAAAACTGACTTGCGCAGTATCCCAGACCATACATTTAAACAGAAAGTAGTAGGCTCACAAGTTTTGTGTTTTGTTCCACAAATAAATAAAAGGAAACTCTTGTCTGGCTGTCTTTTTCAGAGCCTTAACAGTTTAAAGCTCTAAATAATGGGTCATAGTTCCCCACATTGCGGAGGCCAGTCTCATGTTCTTGTCTCAAATCCAAGCCACTTGGAAATGTATTCCTTTAGAAGATGACAAATGACTCCAGCAAAGTTTTGCACATGCGGCCGGATAAAGTTTATCTTTAGGGCATGTGCAGCTGCCAACTGTGCTTCCAGAAAACTTTAATCTTTCCTTTCAGAGGCTCACTTCCTATTTCAGTGCAGCGGGCTTGATGGGAGGCAGACCGGGGGTGTTTTGACACCCGTCTGAGGCAGCGATCACAGTGAGTGGGCCTGCTCCTGCCTCTGCTGCAGCCTGTCTCATGTGGCCCCGCTGCCTCTAACACAGTGCCCAGGCTACTTCATTAGCACTTAAAGTTAGAGGGGAAAGACCCTGCTACCAGCAGCCATCCAGCCACAGGGCTAACCAACCAGAGAGCGGTGGTTTAGGGGAAATAAACCATTGGCAGGGCCTGATGAGAGGCATTAAAATGATTACCTAGTATGAATGAAAGCATATAATTGAATGTCACAGTACAGTAGGGGGTCCACACAGTGCAGTTATAACATAGTGGTTTACTGCTACACATCAGCATCATTACACTGCTCCTGTACTGCTGCACTGCAAACAGATAAATTAAAAAAGCATGGAGCAAAGCAAACTGGCAACAGTAAACACTATTGATGTGGAGGCAGATTTCATTACAACACTCGGCTGTTTCAACTAATGACTAACTTCTTCAGCAGAATCCAGCATTGTGAGAGCTGCAGATTGGGTGATGGGGGTGTGTGAGGGAGGGGGCCGTACTGGTGTGGCTGTCAGTAGGGGGCTCAGGCCAAGTGGGAAAACGTCAGCACTGTCAATGGGAAGGAGGGCTTGATGCTGCAATGATAGGCCTGTGTAATGGGCACTCTGAAAGAACAATCAGTGCCTTCAGTGAATCATATAGGCCTGCCATGTAATTCATGTTTGCGTCTGTGAATTTGCGCCAGAGCATGAGAACAAAAACTATTTGTGGTCTGGGAAGTAAGTTAAAGGTTGTGCATTTAGTCAATGTTCGAGAAGAATAATTGGACAGAAATACACTTTTTGGCAGCAGAACATACATGTCATGCTTCCTGTCATCTCGAATACACTGAATACATAAATGGAAAGAGTATCGGAGAACTCCATGAGGCAAAAGTTTAAGTAAAGAACAATACAGACACACATGTATTCAGCATCCATCCTTCATAATTTTCACGATTTATTTCTCAGTATCAGGCAAGTGTTAAACCTCTATCACCCTCAAATCCCCTATTCCTAACCATCTGATTAAAAATTCATAAGATACCTATATTGAGTTGACGAGGAAAATCCCAGAATATATGCAATTTGATCAAGTGAGGATTAAAAATGTCATTGTGCTTGTCAATAAGCGTTGGTGGCGATGCGGCCGTATCACATTGACTTGTATTAATACTCAGTGTCCTATTGGGCCATCAGCTGATTGTTTGGAATGTAAATGATGCTGCTGATGGCTCTGGTGACTGATGGCTTAAATTCCAATTAATCAATTGCTTCATCAGTTTCCCTAATTCAGATCAAATATCTCCTGAGTGCACACTCCTCTTTCGGTGGTATTAGAAGAAATAAATGCTCGGGAAGTAATTTTCATCAATCTCTTGTACATGCCAATATCCCTCACAAGGCCGCTGCAGGTTGAGGACTTAATGTCTTAAGTGTGCGGACGTGTCAATGTGTGTGCGTGTGTGCGTGTGTGTGTGTGTGTTGGGGGCTGTGTGCAGAGGGGATTTGCATATTATAAAGGGATAGGTGGAAAAACAAGGCATCATTATCCATGTTAGCGGGAGAAGTGAGATGTAACTTAATAGTTTATTACTGGTTACATATTTGACCACAATTGTTATAAATGCAAGATTCAAGCGAAGTATTCATGATTTATGTCAGCATAGCGCATACAAAGGCTTCTGAGTCGAAACTGTAATAGTAAATTTTGCTTTTTTTTCTTGAATTTTGCATCATCCTCAAGGCTTCTTTTCTCTCCCTCTCTCTTTCTAAACCTGATGGCTTTCACAAATTCAGGGTTATTACTGGTACATTGGTTTGTGACAACTTGTAGCTGGATCAATTGATATATATTAAAACACAAATTAAATCTGTATCTCTATTTTGTCCTATATTGTCCCCACGCGGGGCAGTTATAACAGGTGACGTGATCTTACCTGTGTGGAAACCATCTAATCGCGTTCAATGACGTGAGCTAAGCTTTTGTCCTATAGTCTGCACATATATCTCTGCATCTCCAAACCCACAGGCCCCGCACTGTACGATAAGCCTTGTCAATTATACAAAATCAAATCAACTATTCATAAGTCGGCTGTAACGTGATACCATCCGACAGATTCAATAATTCAGGTTTGCTCCGGCTTAACTGGTATTAGTTTGTAGCTAATGGTCGCCTGTGTAAAAAATTCATCAAAGACAATGCTGGAGTGAGAAGATACACATAATTATGCCTATTCATTTACTTTACCCCACCTCCTCTGCGATTTAAAAGTGACCTCGACTGTTTAAGCATGCAGCAAGCAAAAGGTACTGTAATTTGATTTATGAATTTGATCCCACCCACCCCCTCATTTCATTCATCAATGTTTCAGGAGGAGCAATTATGTATTGTGGCACAGCCCTTCATAGCCCCATTATGCAGCCTGAATATCTTTGTCAGGGTGTGTGTAATGGTATTGCTAAATATTCCATACTGGCAGACGAGGCCTTGTCCCTCACATTCATTATTAGGGTGTCCTTCTGCTCAAATTGAACTCTTTTTTTCCCGTAAACAGCATTTGACAACAAGGAGATGACAAGTTCGGCTCTGAAATGCATTTTGTTTTTAGTTTTTCAATATTTATCAAACGGGTCATTTTCAAATAAAAGCAGATCATTCAAAGCTTTATTTGTAAGTTGAAATATCACAGGGGAAATTTGAAACAAGGTATTTACATCTCTGTAAGTATACACTGTGTACTGTATGTAGGCCTGTCGCAATAATATATATCAACTTAAAAAAAAGTTGAAAAAAAAACTTTAAAAACTTATATATTTGGGGATGAGTATTTATGATTTGTATGCACTTTGGGGAACTTTTTTTTTGTATAAGATTTGCATAATACAGTTACTTTTATGACTCATCACAGGCACCAACAAACTAAAAAGGTGTTTCATTCTGTCATTTATTTATTGCATTCACATTAAGAATGACTGTGTTTGGGATTATTTAGTTTCAGTATCATTGCTTATTGTGATAGTTTCTCTTACATCAATAATCAACAATATATCACTCTTCAAAATGTGTCTACTTTTAGTTTCACTGAACTAAAAATTCATTTAGAAACACCTATCCACCACCAGAAGAAAGATGTTTCACGCTAACCCAAAGTAAAATCTTAGGAAGTAAACTTTTTTCCCTTTTCCACACAGATCACCATTGTAAAAAATATTATTTAATGCACATTTAAAGGGGACATATGATGCAAAATCAACTTTAATGAAGTTTTAACCTTGTTACGAAGCCATTTCCTCATCACTGGTGTACTTAGACTTGTATTTTGATTGATTCATGCATGTCTGACAAATCCTGTCCAGCAACTGAGGCTCAAGTGCTCAGAAATATCCTGTTTTCACCTACCTCTTATCCCCGCCCACATCCCTCTTCTTAGCTGTGTCGTTTTGTTAAGTTAAGACAAGACTTTGAGTGGCGCATTGTTGGTTCTAATATTTCACATTTCAAAATTAAATACATGAAAATGCTGCTTGTCACCACGAACAGTTTTGTTTTGAACAGGAAGTCAATGGACCTGTTTGTATTACTAAGCCATTTTAGAACAATGTTGCAGTTTACAATGAACAAAACATAAAATGATGCTCTTTAACTGAAAAAAACCCCCATAATATATCTCCTTTAAAACTACAAATTCTGCACACTAGCATTACAATTTGTTTTCTGTTTTCTACTTAGTCAAAGAAAGATGAAATAAAAACAATAAAATGAAGCAAAATCTCTGCCATTGTCCATGTATTTTATTCCGTCAGCGGTTAACATTCACCACATATGCTTTTTATTGCGTGATTTCTTCAGTGTCAAGAAGTATAAAAGGGGTTTAATGGTGAGGAAAAGTACTATTTTGCTTGCACTACATCAAGAGCCAGTCATACGAGCAGGGCCTGTCTCCTCCGCGGCTCACTCACTCAGCCCGGACCAATGCTCCGCGGTCGTGAACTACATCGATCAGGCCTATAATTCTCTATGAAATTGATGGATGAGGGCAGCCATTGACAGAAAGGGTAAAGACCACTTTGAGATGTCCCCTGTGAATAAGTATGATGGAAAATAGATTATTGAAGAAGATTTATGTTTGTTCTGGGCTGCCATGGGAGAACAGGAGCACCCTTCCCTCCCCCCCACCATTGTACCTTCATACACCAGCGCTGACCAATCACACATGTCACTGCAGCTGGATTAGACTCTACACAGGCGCTAACTTTGTGAAGGGTACGTCCATGGGCTGATGCAAAGACTCTTTATTCATAAATAGAGGTATATTTATGAGAAACAGTATTGCAAGTGCATGTTTACGATGTTTGAGAAGAACAAAAAATAATGATGGAAGAAAAACCACACAGAAAAAGTCGTCCTGACCAAACATAAGGTCTGGAGATGGGTCTTGAGTGCAACACTGTGGTGCCCCAAGTCCTATTTTTACGACTTAACTTTTTGCAAGGTTTCAGATCAATACATTATATAAAGCAATAGACTCTAGCTAGTTCAGGAAAAACTAAAATAAATGATCAGGTTCAATTTAATGTATTTTATGTTAGAATATTGTGGTGGAAATTAACTCCAAATATTACAATAACTGAGTCAATTTTATGGGGCACTCATTCCTTTTTGAGATGTACTTGTACTTTGAGCATAATATATTGCATTTAAATTTCATGTGAGTTCTGTAGCTCATGTCCCACTTGTGAGCAGAAGCAGCACGGTATAGCGCATCGATTAGCACTCTCGCTTCAGCTAGAAGGTCCTGGGTTTGATTCCCAGGCTGGAGTGGAGTTTGCATGTTCTGCCTGTGTCTGCACAGGTTTCCTCCGAGTACTCCAGTTTTCTCCTACTCCCTGGGGCCTGGACTCCCCTGAAAAAGTGATTCAGAATCTCAGTGGGACTTTCTTGGTTAAATAAAGGTTAATACAATCGTACAGTACTGTATGAATTGTAGTTTAAAACAAAACTTCAAATTTTTAAAGGACACGTATTCTGCTACAGTGACTTTTTGAGCTTTTAACCATGTTCAAACAATGTTTCGTCATCAAAAACATACCTGGAGTTGAATTCAACTGTATTCATGCAAGTTTGAGGAATGTTGGTTTGAAAATCCCTCCAACCATTAAAAGGACTTCCTGTTGAACTCCCTTGATCGATGACTTTTTTCCCAATTTTATACATCACTTATCCAAGAATCTTTGGCTGTTTTAAGTCCTTATATCATTGTCAAACTCGTTCTGAGCATTTCTGCTGATCACTGCTACTACTAGCCTGATAATAGCGTGTCACAGATTCTCTTAAAGCGATAACAGAACTAAATTGTGTATAGCGCTAGGTGCAGACAGAGTGTCAAGGCAAACTGCAGAGAAACTTGTTCATTTAGTGCATAATAAACTTTTTATTTTGCTTGTTTCAAAACATGACATGGCAAATTAAAGGTACTCAAGAGCACGTTTAAAGGCTAATAACAATATGAAAAATGACTCATATTTTTTCTTTTAAAATAAAATATTGATCCAAAATACAACTAAAACTGTAGTAGTTTTCCTGTATGTACTTTTTTACTTTTACTTAGTGTTCATTTTAAGGCGTAGTGGTTGACACATTATTACCAATTTAACTGTACTTTTACTTCAGTTCAAATTCACTCTACTCTTTCCACCACTCGATTTTACTTATTTATTTATTAGTTTTTCCAAATTTATAACAAAAGGAAAAACATCAAGAAAAAATTGAGGCAGATTTAGTCCAACACAGGTGTCCCATTTTGTCCAAAGTCTTTCAAATGTGTCCATTTTTGGATACCATCGATGGATATCTTTGGAGCATTCGTTTGACTGCAGGGAGGTCGTCACAAAGAGATGCGCAAAGTCCACCCACAATTAAGGACTGGACTGACATTAAAACTGACATATGCAAAGAGCAAAAAAACACCACTGTATTTCGGAGGAAAATATCCCACAATCCATGGTAAAACTGGTACTTGTCCCTTATCTGGGAGTAAGGCATCATCGTATTCTTTTGAAAAACAACAAAGTAACAATTTAACTCATTTGCTGATTTAAAATGTGAGTCACCTGTGGCAATGATGACAACATTTGTGCAGTTTGACACCTGAATGACAGATTACGCCGACGTTTGTGCATAAAACAATCTTCCTGCTCACAATGTTGACAGGTTTGTTTTGCCACGCTGTTGTACTTGGTTTTACTCTGAACTGTAAAACCCAGCGAGACTTGACACAGTCCAAACAGCGGCTCTTGAGCCTTTCACTGTGTCCCACTCTGGAGGTTCCTTTACTGCACCGTGTAAAAGACCTGTGTGGTGGGGCTTACACACTGTGCCTGCCCCTGTCCCACTGCTCTGTGCTCCTGTATTGTTCGCCTGCCAACAGTGTAATCAGATAATACCACTGAGAGGTCAAAAGCACTGCAAGCTTTAGCTTCAGATTTCTGTCACCTCCTACAAAAACAACCAAAAAAGAGACGTTTTCAATTGTATGTGCAGCTCAGTCCAGAGACTATTTTAACTTGAATTGCAAGGAAGATTGTTAATGTGGACCACGCTGTGAAGAAAATGTACGTAGAAGACCTATTGTGTTTCTGTCTTCGAAACTTTTCTAATCTACGACACTTGTGGGTCATTATGTTATATTTTGGGCATCTTAAATTGCAATATTGATTTAAAACGACAAGTTTAAAAAATAAGTCAGCTTACCCCCATTACGTTACGTCGCCTTTGGAGAGATGCAATTTACAATAGCAAACAGAGGAATTTTTTTCATTAATGCCAAAATGGTTACGTGACGCTGCTGAATGTGTCACTGTTTAAGAAAAATAAATTGTTGAACAAACTAAGTAGATATTAGTGGGCGTAACACAGGGAGCAGTAGATTGACGGAGCAATGGCGTCTTGTCCACAGGAAAATAAAGATATACACAAATCATTCTATATATAATTTTGAGTGGTTTAATGTCAAGAGGGAACAAATGTATTATAGTAAAAATGTATAAAAGTCCATTTAGCATAGTAGGTCTTGTATAATAAATGTTGAAAATAATAAATATCTAGGTGGCAAACCTGTAGTCTTTAGGCCGCTCTCCAGATAAAACAACATGACTGCATACAGACATTCAACATAAACCGTGATCAAAATGCAAGTTATTGGTTGATTATTTACTGTGGCAGTTATCTGAGAAAAAAGCTACAAAGAGAAAAAGTGCTGAAAAGAAAAACAACTGCACATTAGTCATTTTAAAGGCCACAACGGTTTGAAAAAATATATATCCCTGGGGGTTGTTCATCATTCTAAATTAAATCAAATTATTATGAAACAATATTAAAAGCTTATTATCTACCTGCAGTTACATGGATACATTTGGACATTAACATTATATTTAGAAATGAGGTTGTATCTGCTTCCAAAACAAACTCAACTGCAGGCTACAATCTGACAATCTGACGTCCATATTTAACCTTATGCTGCAATGGTCAGCAACTTGTGTGGGCCCTGCTTCTAGCCCCTTCCCATGATGCTTTGCTGGTAGGGGTCCTCTCTTTGTTTAGCCTTTATTTACATGATCCTTCTATGAAAACATCACCTTTGGCTTCCCCCAGGGGCTGGGCCAGGATAAATCTAGTATCAATTAAGAAGACAGAGGAAAGAGCTCTACTACAAACTCATGTATTCCAAACTTTAGACCTCAGAGGAGATTGTTTTGATGACGCTGCCAGAGGGTGAAGAGGTCGGCCTTTGTTTATGTTTGATCTGGCAGCTGCAGCCGACAGTGTCAAAAAATGAACAATGACTTTAACTTTTAAGTTTTCCCTCTTTCAGATCATAGTGATGAGATGTCTTTCATCAATTGCACTCAAAGTCAAAAGAAAAAAATCTAAGCCATTGAAGGAGGGATTAAAGCATCAAAAATGTTGACAGAAAATTGAGCCTTTCAAACACACACAAAACCAATTTCCATAATGCACGGCCGGTAATTACAGATGAGGTCAGCAAGGCCATGTCTCCGCATGACCCCGGCATGTCATTGGATGTTTTCATAATTACAGTTTATGTATGAGTGGGCAGGTTCTTTATATTTATTGCTTTATTGAATGATTCTTCTCAAGTTAAGGTTTCGGATCAAATGACTGTTTAAAACATGCACAAAGCAAATCTTCCAGCAAGGTACTCTTTCTCACAAACCTATTCTTGGGTTTCAGCTTCTTGTGATAGGCAGGGGCGGAAAGTAACTATACAAATACTCATGTTACTGCAATGGAGTAGATTTTTTGGGGAATTATACCTTTTTGAGTCGATTTTTTTAACCAGTATTTACTTCTATTTCAGTAAAATTCTGCATGTAATTGTAATTAGTTCCATTTAAAGGTATAAACAGTGAAAGTCATCCCTGTTCACAGCTGCTCCTTTTGCACTGCCTGCTCTGATAACCTTAAGATCAAGGAATATGCAACAACAATATAAAACAACTTAATTAAGTGTTTAACAGTGGAATTAATCACTGTATAAATGATTGATCCAAAATGCTGCAAAATTGCATAAGAAGGTGATTAGTAACAAGCATCTCCGTAGTATTTTTCTTGTGTACTTTGCATTGTAAGTACAATTTTGGTGACAGGACTTACCAAACTGTACTTTAATTGAGCACACATCTTCAGTACTCTTTCCACCACTTTTTATAGGAAACATTTTAAGGACTTCTGACCATTTAAAAGATAGAAACATATTTTGTGAATTGCTGTTGCAACAGTCCTAACTTTTCATTATTCTGATTCCTCTGATTCCAATCCAATCTACTTTATTTATATAGCACATTTTACAAACAAGCAGTTTCCAAAGTGCTGTACAGAAACAGACTGACAAGGAACAGACAGACAACCATAAACAATCTAGAGGAGGACACCTACTGCTCCTGACGTGTTTCAAATAATAATGTACGGTCCATTTACCAACACAGTAAATGGCAAACATTCTAAACCTAATCGTGCAGCTTTCAAATAGAGCAGTGATATCCAGCTACCCAATTAACAACATTGGGATGAAATACTTTATTTTATACTGTATTTACATTTTACGTTAATGTATACAACACAAATGACTGCACTTCCCACAACACTAAGTTCATTGTTAAAGGAATTTACTTGCAAAAGGGGGCAGACAACATAAGATTGCTCTTTGCTCTGCCCCATATCATTCTTTTTGTTGTTGAACTGGAAAATCCTTTATAATAACAACACTTGTAATAGCTTTAATTAACATGAACAAAACGTAATTCGTAATGAACAAATTGTTGAATTATTTGGACTTAGTAATAATAATAATTAACACCCCAAACCAAATTCAATAGTTAATAAGCCTAACTCATTCTGACATTTGTTCGTCTATGTTCATTCTTTATTAAGACAGTTTTTGTAAAGTGGTATTGTTTCCCCTTTTGACTCTGTTCCTCATGTATGTTTTATGACTGAAACAAAAGTAAAACATAAAAAACGACTTTAACCCAGCCATTTTCGAGCGCTTGTCCGCGATATCGTGAATTCATGCGGCGCCCTGAAACATTGACTCGACTGTACGGCGGTTGCCCGGTGAGGACAGCGAGGACAGCGAGGATGTCCGGGTGGTGAAATCAGCTGTCACACACAGCCGTCTCCCAAGTGTAACTCAACTCTTCATAAGACACCAGCCCGATACGGCGCCTCATCCCTTTTACCTGAGTCCCATTATGTCCCGCCTGCTACACGTTCAGACGACACCACCGAGATCTGCAGCCGTCCGTTTGTTGTCTTCCCCAAGCACTTAATGTGATCAGACAATTAAAATTTCAGAGCGTCATTAATGATAGGAGCCGCATCGGAGAGCTATAGGGTTTCCTGTGGTTGTGCACTCATATCTCTGGCATGCCACACTCCCCTCACTGACTACATTAGCCCTGAATGCTCCACATGCAGCCTGTTCGGTGGATTTACACCCACCAGCCAAAACATTACGACCGGCTGCCATTACCTGAGCCACTGTGGTGCATTATGCGTCCGTCAGAAGCAGTGTTATCAAGAGACATAACTATAGAAGCCCAAAACATGAAAAAAGAAAGTATGATCTTTAAAGTAATCATAATAGTCTTCATTTTATTTGTTTATTATTTCATTTACTATTCCCACATATCACGTATTCTTCTGGACACATGAGTGAGGGATTTCTGCTTTTTATAGATTGTAAAACATAAATTAAAAGTACTTAGACACAGTGTTTGGCTTGATGATCCTTAATAAAGCAAGCTTAATTCATAATCAACACATAGCTAATGAGGAATGATTCAGATGTAAATTCAGAAGTAAAAGATTAAGTTAAGGAGTTATAGTTATAGTATATGTATTTGCTAACAACTCCTTTTCTCCATTCACTAAATTGTTTCACAGTCTAGCTAACAACTATTTTCA
This sequence comes from Rhinogobius similis, assembly GCA_019453435.1. NCBI lineage: Eukaryota > Metazoa > Chordata > Actinopteri > Gobiiformes > Gobiidae > Rhinogobius > Rhinogobius similis. The sequence goes on along the minus strand of CM033626.1, from coordinate 18,303,377 downwards.
AACTAAAGTTCTATCTATCTAGCAACTTTGAACTCTCTAATTTCAACTCTTTTCAAAATAAATCAATGAAGACACTATCACAAATACACAGAATAATTGATAAAACAAGTGTAGTTATACTTTTTATTATTATCGTCTGTTTTATTGAAATGCAAAGGATAACTGTTTAGATATTTAGACTTCTTCGTCTTGGTCATTCCTTTCATTAGGGTTATTTATTTGATTAAACGAAGAGCAATCAGCTTCTTAAACATAAATACATATAAAAAGAGACAGTCTTTTGAGCGGACAAATATCTCAAATATATGGCTCCCGTTAAAGAGCCATCGTCCTCTCTTCTTCTCTGCATCACAGGTTTCTTTGTTGAACCCTGTGCTCTCTTGTCGTAATGTTATGGCTCATCAGTGAACTGGAGCTGGCCTGAATGATATAATAAAGTGGCGGGCATCTTCAAATGAAACTACTTTTATAGAGTCCCTTTTCATTCCTACTGAAGCAGATGTTATAACTGTGTGAAAGTAGTAATTATATTTCAATACGAAGCATGACTGTCGCCCTTGAACTGCCAGGTCCAATTCTTTTAACATGTTATTTGTGAATAAAAGCTAAATGCGCTTCGGGACTCTAGTAAATATGCTAATACTGATATTACAAGGACGGTCAATGAGGATTTTTGAACAGCTTAAGGCCATGGATTAGTCGCCATTTACAGCTTTTTATGTTCATTCAGAATGCTTCAAGTGAGCAAAACGCTTTTCAATTTAACTGACGAAAATGAATGAAGCATTTCAAAGTATCATAGGCTTTTAATAGGATTAGTATTGACGGAACTTGAACAGTGGATCGTTTTCATGCTCATTTGCTGAATTTCATAATCCTCTCCAATCCTCTCACTGTAAAACAAGTGGAAAATTACACAAGCTACCTATAATAATTCTGGAAAGATTCAATGGAAAATGTAACCCAAAATGTTGAATTGAATGTATTGTATAATTTAGTATTTAGAATACATTTTACTCAGTATGCACAGCCTTATATTTGAGGAAAAATGTCTATCATAATATAAGTTATCACAAAAATATAAATGTTTGCCGTGTTTTCCATTAATAGAGAAGACTATTCCCTCAGTCTGAAACATGCTGAGCAATTAAATGGTATTATTAATGATTGACTTTTTAAGATAAGATAAGATAAGCTGTATCTGTCCCACAGTGGGTAAATTCCAATGTTGCAACGGACAAATCAAGAATGGTAAGAAAATAGCACATCGACTTCAATGATAAACTTAAATTGTACACACTGTACACTGACATGTTAGTGCCACACGAACCATACTGGACCACAGGGACAGGCCTCCTGCTGGTGCCAGAGTCAGGACTAAACAGGGACCGGCCTCCTGCTGGTGCCGGAGTCAGGACTAAACATGGACCGGCCTCCTGCTGGTGCCGGAGTCAGGACTAAACATGGACCGGCCTCCTGCTGGTGCCGGAGTCCGGACTAAACATGGACCGGCCTCCTGCTGGTGCCAGAGTCAGGACTAAACATGGACCGGCCTCCCGCTGGTGCCAGAGTCGGGACTAAACATGGACCAGCCTCCTGCTGGTGCCAGAGTCAGGACTAAACATGGACCGGCCTCCCACTGGTGCCAGAGTCGGGACTAAACATGGACCGGCCTCCTGGTGCCAGAGTCAGGACTAAACATGGACCGGCCTCCTGCTGGTGCCGGAGTCAGGACTAAACATGGACCGGCCTCCTGGTGCCAGAGTCAGGACTAAACATGGACCGGCCTCCTGCTGGTGCCGGAGTCAGGACTAAACATGGACCGGCCTCCTGGTGCCAGAGTCAGGACTAAACATGGACCGGCCTCCTGGTGCCGGAGTCAGGACTAAACATGGACCGGCCTCCTGGTGCCAGAGTCAGTACTAAACATGGACCGGCCTCCTGGTGCCAGAGTCAGTACTAAACATGGACCGGCCTCCTGCGGATGCCAGAGTCAGGACTAAACATGGACCGGCCTCCTGCTGGTGCCAGAGTCAGGACTAAACATGGACCGGCCTCCTGCTGGTGCCAGAGTCAGGACTAAACATGGACCGGCCTCCTGCTGGTGCCAGAGTCAGGACTAAATTGTACACACTGTACACTGACATGTTAGTGCCATATGAACCATACTGGGCTCTGAGGACCACAGGGACAGGCCTCCTGCTGGTGCCAGAGTCAGGACTAAACATGGACCGGCCTCCTGCGGATGCCAGAGTCAGGACTAAACATGTCCCGGCCTCCTGCTGGTGCCAGAGTCAGGACTAAACATGGACCGGCCTCCTGCTGGTGCCAGAGTCAGGACTAAACATGGACCGGCCTCCTGCTGGTGCCAGAGTCAGGACTAAATTGTACACACTGTACACTGACATGTTAGTGCCACATGAACCATACACATGGACCGGCCTCCTGCTGGTGCCAGAGTCAGGACTAAACATGGACCGGCCTCCTGCGGATGCCAGAGTCAGGACTAAACATGGACCGGCCTCCTGCTGGTGCCAGAGTCAGGACTAAACATGGACCGGCCTCCTGCTGGTGCCAGAGTCAGGACTAAACATGGACCGGCCTCCTGCTGGTGCCAGAGTCAGGACTAAACATGGACCGGCCTCCTGCTGGTGCCAGAGTCAGGACTAAATTGTACACACTGTACACTGACATGTTAGTGCCACATGAACCATACACATGGACCGGCCTCCTGCTGGTGCCAGAGTCAGGACTAAACATGGACCGGCCTCCTGCTGGTGCTAGAGCCAGGACTAAACATGGACCGGCCTCCTGCTGGTGCCAGAGTCAGGACTAAACATGGACCAGCCTCCTGCTGGTGCCAGAGCCAGGACTAAAGATGGGGAATAAGCGTTACATGCAACTAAAAACAGGAATAGTTAAGACAATACTCTCCTCTGACAACGTTCAAATCCAGGCTAAATAACAGTTCTGTACTCTTCTCTTTTAAAGGGATTTTTATGATTTTGTATGTATTTATCTATTTTTTTTATTTCAGTGCATTTTTTTCCTGTTATTTAAAGCACTTTGAATTGCCTGGTGTACAAACTGTACTCTCCAAACAAAAAAGACAGAAACTCTTGTGGACAGTAAGTGATTATGATCATGGTAATACAGTGCAGTATATGTGCAGAATAAATAATAGCAAAGTGACGTAAGTGTATTACAATATTGTTAAGACTATGATTGATTATTAACAGTGCAGCATATGGATAAATAAAATATAAAGGTATAGATAAGTGATTTCAGTCAGGATTGCACCAGGGATTATGGACATTGTATTACAGTGTTTTGTTTGATTGTTTTTGCTGGTAGTATTATGAAAAATATATAGATGTAACTTTATCTAATCTTTAATCAGTCCTTTTTTGATTAGTTAAGGCAACAAGTAACCTATTTACACCAAGAATCCCATTCAATCAAATTATAGTCGTAGTATAAACAAAAGTGGGAACGTAGCAATAACTGACATTCTGACCAACCACAGCTTTGTACATAAGTAAAATGTTCCAATCTAAAATCAGAAACCCAACACATCTTTAATATATACATAGATAACTGTTTTTACTGTGGCATATATGAGAGTTTCCCTGCCTGCGTATCCTAAACGGTGTCAGTGTGTCGATGTCTGTGAGTGTGAGCTGCTTTGTTTGGTTAATGAGCGGCGTTCAGGCTCCTCCGTGGGGGCCGGCCTCCGCTGGATTCTCTTCTCCTGTTTTGCTATGAAAGCTCTTCTGGACGTAACCGAAGAAACTCAAACTCAAATGGGCGAAAGGGTTGAATAATTCAGCGTTTACAATCAATTCGGAGCCCGCCTCATCTCCTCACCTCCCTGGGACCACAGCGAGGGACCACGGGCTGCAGGATCATCCCGGGAATGTTGACAATTCCCTGAACAATGCACTCTCTGGAAACGTGGCAACATGAGACACACTGCCAGAGCATGGATATTTGTGGGAGTTTGCAACTTACCACGTTGAATTATTAAGAACCTCTCAAATGCTGTTTTATTGCTGCACATCTTTCATTATTTATATGTGACACAAAAGAATGGTGCTAATTTATTCTAGTATATTTTACATAGTTACCTTGCGTTTGTTTTTAAATGTGAGTCATGCTTTTTTCTAATTATGATCTAGATTGGTGGGATAGTCCTATTAATCAATATTTATCAGTTTCTTTGTTTGTTTTTATATGTGAAGTTGCAGTTTGAGAAGAAATTTTGAAAAATAAAAGTTTAAATTACAGGAAGTGGTACTGAATCCCTCTGTGATGTCATCAAAAGGCAACATACCATTGAAAATACAGGGACAATGTAACTGGCACGTTTTTCTGACAGTTTAAACCATCATTCAACAAAATAAAAGGTGTCATCAGGTATTATTTATTGTCAATTCATAACGATTGTGTAATTTATAAAGAGTTTGGCCTTGTTCCCAAAGTGGTTGCTAGGTAACAGTTACAGTATTTGCTGCTTTCAGCCAGGAAGCATAAATGATAACTTAACAAAAAAAAGTCAAACTGGGGACAAATAAGCAAAATCTTTTGTAAATTCTCAAATATAATCATGTTCACTATATGTTTTTGTGAAAGTGTGTGAGATGTTTAATGTATTACATTTTTTAAATTTTTATAAAATGATGTAATGTTAAAGGTGCACTATGTATCTTCTGTGGTGTGGGGTCTGCCATCTGTGTGTCTCCAAGAAAAAAAATATTTATTTGGTGCACAAATGGCTAAAAGAAGGGAAGAAAATGCATTCTCACTGTGAGCGGACTCACCTCTTCAGAGATCTGACCTGTAACTTTCCCTTTCACCTGTTTGCACCATGGAAATAGTTGAGTGTATTACCATGCTTTGGAACATTCCAGGCAAAGCAGCTGGTTATGCACCTCTAAAATGAAATACAATAAGTCATTCATTGCCAAGTAAACGATATAGATCAATCACTGAAAATGGTTTCTACATATTTTGTCAAAACTATCTTTTTATATTTCTTTATAATCTAAAGTTGTATAGAGCAGTCATTTGTAAAATACAAATGTAGTTTATAATCATGTTGAAAATAACTGTACATTTCCAAATGATTTGCCATGTAAAATGACATTTCTAAACTCAAGAGCACTGACAAATGTTGCTGAACCCATCCGCCAGCCCCGGTCACCTGCACTTGTAAAGTAAGTGTGTGTTAAAGTGGCTGAGAGTCGGCTGCAGCAGGTGTCAGCTTTCCCCAGGTATGAGAGCACGAGGCTGGGGAGACGACGAGGACGAGGAGGAGAAGGAGGAGGAGGAGGAGGAGGAGGAGGAGGAGGAGAGGCCTGGTCCTGGTGGAGGTGCTGCTGACTCTATCCCCTGTACAATACTCTATAATAGTTGTGTGGATTACATCAATTGCAGGTGATAACAGACAGGCAGCAGAGCAGTCACAGGACACCAGCTCCTGTGTGGGCCGCCAGATGAATTATTTCTGCTGTGCCAACCTACTATAATGCTATAATCAGGCACAGGGGGTGACAAATTAAGAGATAATTCAAACCAAATCATTTATTTTAGCAGCTATAAGGCAAGTCAATTAGTTTTCTATTTTATATATTTATTTTCATTTTTTTTTTTTTAATACAACAAAGGGGAACGCGAAAATAGAGTAAGAAATCTGAAACATTCTGACAAGGTTAAAGGACACAACTTGATTCATCTGCTCTCTTCTCTTTTAAAATATTTTTTATAATGATTTTGTACATCTGTAATTTTGTTCTGTTGTGTAAAGCCTTGTGTACGAATTGTGCTTTACAAATAAACTAGCATTGCCTTGCCAAAAGTGACAAAAACAAGACACAGACAGTATAAAACATCCTAGAAAGAAAAGTCTGACATTACCAGTCCTTTTGGTCCAGAGTCTGTTCAATTTTTCAGTCTGAATTATTTGTCAATTATTACATTGGTCGCCCTTATTTGTGAATAATGGGCACTTTGACATGGGGTTACGTTTTAAAAGGCGGAATAAGTCATTTTTTGAGGTGCACCATATACATCAAAGTTAGGATAATTGCCATAACGATTTGAAACAAAATACTATATTTTCTGAATGGTAAAAAGTCTTCAAAATATTGTATCTAACAGGAAGCTGAACCCATGAATATGCTCTATGTTCACCCATAATGCCGGGACAGTTTACACAAGGAAGGAAGACATTTTTCTGACCGTTTCAACATTCGCTTTTGCTGTCATGTATTTTTATTTATCAGATAACAACTATTGTGTAAATTAGAAAGACTTTGGCCTTTACGTTCTTGTTTTAATCATTGTCAAACTAGTGAAATCTAGGCAATAGTTTTAGTAAAATCTTAAATATAATGACTATTTAATATGTCTAACTTGGCATATGTGCTTTAATGCAATGCTGTGGAACATTCCAGGCAATGCAATTACGTCGCAAAAGAAACAAGCAAGTGCTGTACCCTCCATCTGAAACGTTAGTCATTTATACGGATGAGTTTAGATCGTGACAAAGCAAACATTCATATTTTTATTTTAGTTCCAAATCGTGCTAACTGCTATTGCTCCATTTTGTTATTATTAGTTTTAATGTTACCTGAATTCCTGTCTACTTGTTTTGGGTATCATCCTTCATTCTCATACATTCATCTAAATATAATTCAGAAAACCTACAATTTCTTACTTCGTTTCAGTTTCGTGAGCTGATTTTGTGATATGATAACTTGCCGAAGTGCTTCAAAGTGTGCATGTGTGTGCTTGAGCCTCCACGGTCTCAGAGCCCATATCAGGTCCGTTTACTGCAACAAAGTCAGGAGGATTCTTTGTCATTGTTAGAATCATAGGGAAGCTGATACCTGGTTTAAGCATGATTAAATTGACACCCCATAGAGTGTCTCCGATAGTTTTTGTGCTCTTGATACTGTGGCCGGCGCTTATTCAACGCTGTCTCACGTCCAGGCTCAGCTGTCACTCTGACATCACCGCGCCGCAATTACAGTGAGTGAGAGAGCGAGGGCGCCACGGGGAGAGGAGCCGGGCCATCTCTGTGTGCATATCTGTGAGAGAAGGAGAGAAGTGAGCTGGAGATTACTGTTTATGCTTTATCTTTATTGTCATTTAGTACTTTGTAATCCTTCAGTCGCCAGGTAAAAGGCAGAAGGAAATGTCATTCTTTTTGTTCGTTTTGCTACTCATCCAAGTCGATTCATCAGTTCCTCTGACAGGTCACGACCCCAAATATCTGTCTGATGGAGAGATCTATACCCTGGAAATAACACAGCCCGTTGTTTACAGTCAGAAGGATGTGTTGTTGGCTAAGTCTCTGGGTTTGAACTGTCACCCATGTCATATTTTTCACAACCGTTCATGCACCTGATGAGTCATCTAACACCCATTGACATACTCTGATTAGCCGTGTGGGTTTCTCTGTTTTGGTTTAGTTCTGAGGAGTATGCTGGGAATATGCCCCTAATGAGAAGACTCGTTAAGAGAATGAACGATATGACTTGGCAGTTCACACCTTAGAAGAGTTCACCAGCAACCGTTACACCTTATTGTAAACAACCGGGTGTATGTTAGTTTAAGTTTAGCTCCTCTCCTCAGACTGATAAAGGGCGTGATTGTCATTGTTTCTTGATATTTTGATTTAATAATCCTTTTTTCTTTGTGTTTAAGTCTCTGTTATTCAGATTATGATTATGATTATCAAAATACAAAAACAGTTATCTGAATAGTTGAACAGCTACAAGTATTCATTATCAGTTGTTGTAACCTTAGTTATTTGGCATATTTTTATTGTAAACATAATGTGCTTGTAATTACAGATCAGTAGCACACTTTCTGACCACACTTTTCTTTAAAATGTCATTCTCTTTTCTGTCTGCAACGGACCAAAAATTATCTTTGCAAAATCATTACAACAGTAAACTGAAATCTAGACTTCCATAATAATAAATACAAATATTTTAAGAAATCAAACTTTCCTGGAGACGGATACCTTTGCCTGAAATGTCACACACTATGGCATTAAACAAGCCGTTAGTCCATGTCACATCTGTAATTGAAAAGGCGCAGATGGACAAGTTTAATGTCATACAGTGGGATATTTCAAGCAAAGCAATACCATATCCAAACAGACAATCCTGGAGCAGAGCCCTCCACCAGAAAAGTTACAGTACATCTTTAAACTTCGTATGTAACGCTCTCAGTTTGTCATGTGTGGATGTCGGACTAAACTGCACTTTCCACACATCTGCTTCTGAGGTCAGACCCGCTCTATTTTAGGGTTTGCAGTTGTCCTGAGGTTTGGACTTCCATCATTGTGCTCTATTTATTATTTACAAAATGCACATGTGCACCATGTCTTTAGTTTCACTATCTGCACCTTGTAACATGCTTCTTTTTTTTCTTCTTTTTTTAACCAGACCTTTCAGGAAGCCCAGAAATAGCTGTTAATAGCGTTGGTTCTGAGCCATAGTGTGTGAGTGTGAGTGTGGCCAACAGTTAAGTGAAGGAGACACAGCGCAGTAGAGAGTGAAGAGGCGTCACAAAGAAGGCTCTGTTTACACATGTCTCTCCTGGTCACAGCAGCGTTCAGCCAGGGAGCATTTCCTGCACTAAGTCATAGCATGATTCGTCAAAAGGAATCAGATGGATCTAACTGCTGTTCATGACCTTCTCTTGTAGCTACATTTTATAGTATCTTGTTTTAGTGTCAAGACTTGCCAAGAAATGAAGTAGTAGCTTTTCTGTGGGCTGCCATTAAGAGCCATGTTGAGGTGCATTTCATAATCGTGGGATGATTTTAATTTGAACGTAAGTTGCTACATTTAATTAGGCAATGTAAAATGTCTCATACTCGTAAGTCATAGACAGTATGATCTGAACTTTAAGTACATGATTTTATTTGTTTAGGATCCCCATTAGTTATCACTGCAGCAATAACTATTCTTCCAGGGAGAAGAACATGAGTTTGCATGTTCTCCCTGCGTCTCCATAGGTTTCCCCTATATATCTCCAAAATACGCTAAGTTGGATCACGACTCATACTCTATTATTAACTCTATAAGTGTTATTTTGTTTTGTACAACTTGCATGAATAATGAGTAAATAACTCAAATTTTCTCATAATGACTTGCAGAAACATTCAATATATTTAATAATACGATCATTCTAATGATCACTCTGGCTTATTTATTTTCTTTTGTTTTGCCTTTGTTCTGGTAGTCTGAAGAGCAAACGTAACGTGATATATTCAACACTAACAAGAAAATAATATATTTTTTTAAATTGCATTTGTTCTGTTGTCATTTCAACTGATTTAAATTGCATATGACAAGTTACACATTTCACTAAAATGTAATTATATTTAAGATTTTTTAAAATACATAATAGTTAGACAAAGATAATACCTGATTACACCTTTATTTTGATAATTTGTTGTTTAAACTGTCATAAAAATGTTGAATGTCGCTTACTGATGACAGATATGATTTTGTTTCAGAACTCAGCACTATTTCCTGTCATTTAATTGTTTTTAAAGTTTTTTTCAGTTTTTGTTTTTTTGTTTTTTTACAAACTGCAACTTGACCAATGTAAATAAATATTTACCACAGGGAATATCTCACAAGTAAGGATTTGAAAAACACCAGAACCCGTCGTATGCACTTTTCAAACTTTGCACTCTGTACGGTGTTTCATTTCTGACATTACAGCAAATTGCCTTCTTTGATCCTGTGAGTAGATCCCAAACTTGACATAGTGTTCTCCATGTTATAATCAGTGGACAGTTTGATGGACAGTGTGGGCAGGATATTCCAGCGCTGCACTTCTCTCCGAGCACATGTGACGATGCTCATTTGCAGTGGGCAGAGGACGAGTCATAAAAGTACCACTGGAGTGTGCTTGGTTCTGCTTGGGCTTGGTCCAGGCATCGTGCAGCAGCCTCTCTGTGTGTGGCCCCAACTGTTTTGTCATTATTTCTTATGTGTTTAGCAATCATCCGCAACAATCCCACCACACTGTTTCATCTCCACTTTGGTAGAAGCCCTCACGCTTGCCCTAAGTGTCCTAAGCCCTGTTTAGTGATGAGCAAGTACAAATAAATTCAAACATGCTCTCAGTTTTGGTTTTATAAAATTATCTCTGGGCCATATTGTAGTAAAGACATGTTTTATGTGGTGGATAAGGATGGCAGAAATAGATTTGAATGAGCATCTTTGCAGCTTTTTACACCAGATGCCAATCAATCTGCAGCACATTGCTTGGCTGGATTATCTGGCAACCTTTCATAAATTGAACCCTCTGATCTGCTACAAAATGCAATGGAAATAACTTTGCTGTATTAACAGCAGATTAATTCCTTGAATGAGAACGAGGTAACTGTGACTTATGACAGTGAGTTATGAAAAAATGTTTTCATGTAGGCTGTTCGTCTGTCTTGGTGTTGCGTATTGTAGTCTTTACTTGTTTTATCTTCTCATTCAACAAATTCTGTTGCTTTGTCATAATTTGGCCTTATAGCACAATTGCCCAAGTCATTTTTCAAAGTTTTCGAGGAAATTTGGAAAAAACAACACGTTTAAAAACTGTACTGTACTGTCATAGTGACTTTTAATAGAGTTGCAAATAATTACATATAGTTAAAACCATACGAGTAATTTCATGATTGTTGTTTGTTGTTTCACTGTTGAAGAGCTGATGTATAATAATAGCGTGCAGTATAAAACAGACAGAGTAATCAGCTAGTATTTGTTTTAGGTAGAATTCAAATTTAAAAAATGTATATCATCACAATATTAAACTGAGTTCAAATCAGGGTCATGATGTTTTTCCCCTCAACAACAGATAGTTTTGTGATGCATTTTAACATAAAGATCTGACACGTCACCACACTTCTGTGCAATATTAATTTAATTCTGTAACTTGCTTATGCCCATGGAAGCCTCTGGACAAAGTAATCTGTCTGTCATGTTTAGATTAAAGCCTATGTTTTAAATAAGGCCTAATTTCCAGTTAACTCTTGACTAAGGATGTCATTTATTAGACTTTACTGGAGCTCTGACACAACAAGACAGTCTTCCTAAATAAACTCTCCGTCAGTTATTATTATTTTTCATTCCACAAGTTTTCACTTGGCCATTAACCTGGGATTCTGTGCATAAAGCACATTCGCACGCGGCTAATTTGCATATCAATACACGCGGTTCCTTCTTCTTGTCTTCATGGAGAGAGGAGTCTGTGTCTGCCCCGGCTGCTCGCAGCTCTCATTGGGCTGACAAGTAAAGAGCGTAAAGACGCACGAAGACAGAGGGACGAGTCAGATCCTAAATGAATGAGCTCAAATCAAGTTAGTCAATGTGAGTTCTGAGCGTTCGGGGTAGGGTCGATTAAATCTCAAAAAGTGCACAGCCTAACCCTGTGTTAAGTTCATGTCTAACGTGATGGTTTGACTCATCATTTCAGTGGGACTACTTTTCCGTGCGTAAGGTGGAGGAGAATCTCATCTCCGTGCCTGCCGGTACGCCATACCAGCACCACATTTTTTAGGGGTACACGGCTGACTTTCACCCCTGGCTGTTGCTGACTGTTGTAATGAAATTCACAGCATATTAAATCTAACAACTGATTCACAGTGTATTCACAGTGTGATGTGTATTTTTATTTTTGTGTAGTGGAGATTAAGTTAATAGATTCATGATTATAAAACACATAACTTCGTCAGTGCTACAGTCTATCTTTGCATTGGTTCCCTCAATCCTGCAAATAATAGACTCAATATATCCAGAACATCAAAGGTTGAAGTAATCTGAACTAACTTTACCAGACAAATTGAAGATAAACGCTGATATTTCACTTTGAAAGGCAGTTTTTAAAGGGTGTGCAATGTGTTTCTGCAGCGTCTATGTTTTTTCGCTGTAAAAATCTTTCTGATTGATAAACAAAAGACCCCTAAAGGTGCAGCAGGACCAGAGTTGAACGAGACAAAAACTCAATTTGGCCAAAAAATAACTCAGCGGCCAACAATGTATGCCAAACTATATATATATTTTCATGGCTACTGACAGTGAAATCTGATAGCCACAATTTTTTTTGTTGAAATTTTTTTGGTCACCAACAGCATCACATGCCTTCCCTGTCCTTCGTTGTTCTTTGAGCCATTTTCCATACAATGCCAACGTGCAGAGTTGGTTGGTGACGATGAGAGGAGAGCAGAACACAGGCGGCTGTCTTGCTAATGGGACACTTAGACGTCTGATGCTTATGTCATTCAGTCCCAGTGCGCCGCATCCATTCGCACCGGCCTATCCTGGGCCTCTAGCTCCACGCGGCGAGCATCGATCTGTGGCTAGCCCCCTGCACCAGGACGGTCACGGCTCAGGCAACCGGAGACAGCATGGCCCCCCATCACACACAGACTAGCACTGCCCACTGCCCCAGCAACTCAGACCCTGACCTTCAAGGACCACACAAGACAGACAGGACTCTCAGGGTACTCTGGGAGAAATAAAGAATACAGCGGATGAACTGTATAATGGATGAGACGATTAAGTAAGTTAAATCATTGTCTATGACGTGGGCATACTGTGTTGTTCACTAAGGATAAATCTGCATAAAGCTACAAAGATATGTGGCTACACGATCTGCGGACAAATACCAACAAAACCTGCAGTACAGTTTGCCTGAATCGCCTCTGTGTTTTTTTTAATACAAATCGATATCGGTCTGGTCACCGTTTCCCTCTCCCCAATTTCAGATGGGTGTAATGGTGTAATTTGGGATTAGTCAATCAAGAACCCACATGGCATATCTCTATCAAAACAAGTATGGATGCGTACGGGAAAAAAACATTGCACATTTCTGCAAAATCACAAATGAGAGAAGCATAAAACACTGTTAATCTGAGGTGAGAGAAATTGGATTTTGTTCTAAGATAACCAATTAACTCTCTCCTGTGTCACTGAACTAAACAAATTTGATTGCACAGTTCTGTTTGAGTTTGGCTCAATCAAACCACAATGTTATAAAATAATTTATCTCTGCATAAAAACAAACCCTCCAGTAGAAGTGTTATATATTAAGTAGTAGTGTCACAAAAGTATTGAAAAATAAATAAGCCTCCATATATTTTTGAGGGGAGCAGGATAATTAAATATGTAAATCACAGCAGGCTCAGGGGTAAAAACTCGAACAAAAGGTTTGCCAATAAGTGAAAAAGTCCTCCCTGTAAGTCTCCTTGTGCTTCTCACTGTTGCTTCATTCTGACCAATAAGAAGAGGGATTTGAATTGGAGAATAAAACGCCACACTGAATAAATAAGTCAGTGTTTAGTGTTAATACTTTATGGACTGTTGTAAAGAGAATGCAAGTTTGTCATTCGTCACTGAGGCCTCGTTGTTTCTATGAGCATGCCAGTCTTCTGTGGTGACTCAGACCATCTCACGTTGCATGGATAACCCGTCTCTGTCGCTGACAATGTGCCGTGTCTATAGGCTTATGAGTGGCCCTCCACCTATTCCCATCATTCTCATCTAATATTGATGCCATGCCTTCTTAGTTAAGCTCCTGTAATGGCAGGCTGATTTGAGATCAAGGACACTGATAAAGAGGCATCTGCATTATGCTCCCGGGAAAACCGAGAGGGACCTGCGTGAGAATAATACCACACATGCATGAAGCTTAATGCGTATGTCTTCAAAGTACCTCAAAGCCATGAAATGTGTGCAGTACAAAAAAAAAAGAATAAAGTTGTTTGTGTGGAGCTAATGGCAAAGGTATAGCTGGACAAGCTTCTGTTCAAATGCAAACGTGCCAAGGTAATTTGAGCTTGAACTAGAAAAAAAAAAAAACAAAAGAGCTGATGTACATTAGGATTACTGAAGCATGCACGAATGTAACAAAACAGGTACTGAGAGAAAAGCCTGGTTAGAAGCTTAAAGGGGCAGCACCGGATTTTTAGAGTCAAAATAAGGCTGCTGTGTGCCGTTTGCCTGTAATTATAAAGCATTTTTATCAACCGCGAGCCATGACATAATGCTGTCAGTGTGCTAGTTGTTAGCAGTTTTGCAACATGCATATAAACTCAGTGTGGTGAAGAAGAAGAATTAGGATGATAGGAATGCGTTAACAAAGTGACGAATACGTTTGGACAGTGAATGAGCTAATTCTGTTTTTCCCATTTTCAAGGTACAGTGCCTTTAAGTTTGGCGTCATATGGGACCTTTAAGTGTCTGTGGAAACGGTGCTGACTCAGGAGCTGCTGACCACACACATACAGTACCCCGCTGTAACTGATAGCACGGATGATCTCACAAAGGAAGGAAGTTTAATTGTCAACTAATAATTTGATGTTTCCAGAATGTCCAAATACGTGCTTACAAATATTTATAAATCAAAATGAAATTCAAACTATTTATGTTTCAGTGTCGATGACTCTTTTTCCCTTTTCAGTCTCTCACACACAAACACAGACAGACAGCACTCAGAAAAGCACTTTGAAATACAGGATGTGGACACACTGCAAACATCAATTCATTTTGTGCACTATAATTGAGCCTTCACTATCAAGCTGATGTTATGATGCAGTTGTTTAAAGCGCCCTGAGTGTGGGGGAGTCTGTGTACAAACTGCTTATATTCTAATATCTTTATGCAGAGCCGTTCTCGGTGTGTGGTCCACTTGTGTCTGTCCGGTCTGTGCAGCGGATGGCCGAGGTATATCGTTTTTTTGACTTCATATTTCAGCATTAGCCATTTGTGCTTATAATAAAACCAGATTATAAAAACAAGTCCATGATTCCTGGCTCACACTAACAGATTCAAACATTAACAACAACAGATGACACGCAACAAGTTGAGGCATTGTTTGTGTGTCTAGGAAATAATGGATTGTACGTAATTATTTTTTCATGTTGGGGAAATGAAGACCCTTCTCACTTATGTGTGTTTTACCCCCATCAACCTAAAATAATACTCTTGAACAGGAACCAGTCTCAGAACTCAGAAATGTTAGGTCATTTGAGTGAATCACCAAACATCAACAAAAGCAAAAATTGTATAAAAAGTTAACAAAAGAATTGTGCAACCTAAAAAGCCATTACTGGTAAACACATTTATCCCACTATAGCATCAAAACACTTTTGAATAAACACTAAGTTTAGCATTTAGCATTTTAAAATCTCAGTTTAATATAAAATGTGTTAATTGACAGGACAGTTAGAGAAAGGGGGAAACAGCAGCATATTTCCTTACTTGATTGATTACAGGTAGTCTTAGAGTATGTATTCTTATTGGGCTGTGAGTTTTGGTAGTCTAGAACTTATGAAACATTCCAGGCGTCCTCAGAGGTCGAAAGTCGGACCTTGGAGGGATGTTGTATTCCAGTTATGAAGTTGGAAAAACAGTCTCAAATCTAATTAAAAAAAACAAGAGAGCGCTCAATTTATGTGGATCTTATTGGGTTATTTCCTTATCTTAGACATTGTTATCACGTTTGTAAGTTGTAAATCAGTGGCTGAGAGTGATGCTTTTGTTGTCAACATTTATAGCAGAGTAGCTTCAACAATGCATGTGGGCAAAAAGATCAACAACACACTACCATCAACATCTTTTACAGGTGGATATCAAACATATCCAAACGCATTTTGGATTTTCTAACTCAGGGTCATGAAATGTGCAACTACAGGAAAATCCAACTTCCGAGGATAACTGGAAAGCCGCAATAGGCCAAAAACTTTTACAACAGGAAGTAGAAATGTAAAGAATACAGACAGCTAATTATTCTTGCTAAGCCATTACAGCAGTATTAACAGATTTCGTAAAAGATCCATTGAAATTTGCATTGGGTTTTTTTCAAAATCCATCTGCATTCACAACCACCTGATGGAGCCCCACCCTCCAGAGCCTCTCAGGAGAAGGATTACTTATTGCGGGTGCTAATCATGTTGAATGGTTTAGTCTTTCATAAACAAAGTGTAAAAATGAGGCCAAACTAACAATCTGGTGATTCAGTAGCGGTGGGCAGACGCCACTGATTCCATTCGGGGCTGGATTATGAATGCGTGTGCAAAGCTGTTGCCCTCTTAATGATGGCCGTGTGATATTACAGCTGCTCACAATTAGCAAGGCCTCCCCCCTCCGCCCGCACTCCCCTACCAAAATAAACGGTGGGACTGCGGCGGCTGGGCACAGTAAGCGCAGAAACAACATGGCTGATTTGGACATCTGGCGTGGTAATAGAAACGTCTCCTCCGTACTTTGACGTAATGAGTAGTGCAGAGAGTCCTGGTTAAGAGGAGGCTGCTGTCGGTGATGGAGACCTACCACGTATAAGCAATGTTGTGGGAGTTTCAATATAATATTCTTCACTTGTTGAGGCTCTAGACCCGTCTTTTTAGCTTAGCTTTTGATTCATCTTTATTATTTTGAAGTATTTCTTTTATGAATGAATGTATTTATCGGCTTATTTTCAATTTATTTTGTGATTTTAATGCATTTATTCTGTTATCTATAAAGCACAAATATCTTTATGTATGAATCGTGCTCTACAAAGAAACTTGACTTCTTCTCTATATTTATTTTATATATGTTCTAGTTTTATTCTAGTTTTACCCCCAATGTTTTCATTTATTAATTTATTTTTTATATTTTTTAAGTTTTTAAATATAAACAGAACTGAGAAAAACTTAAATAGAACATGACCAATGAGAGAACCAAAAAAAGTGTGTGGAAGGGAAGAAGGCCATGATAAAAAAAAATTGGATGACACAAACTGAACAAGGACTGGACCAACATCATAATTGACATTCATGAAATGGAAATAAATCCCATTTGGACTTAATTTGAAAATGGACACTTTCGACAGACACAGGACAGACAGGACAATATGTGCCTTAATTTAAGTAATAGCCTTTTGTTATATTAATTTATTTTAACTCATTTAGTTACTTTTGACATATTTTAATTATTATCATTCTTAGGTTTTCCTGTGTTTCTCCTGTGTAGGTGTCTTGTGGTTGCGGGCGGCTCTCTGCTCCTGGTGAAGATGGCTCCTTAGATGGTGTTTCCTCAACTGGTGCATCTGTACTCGGCCTCATGTTCATTCTTTCAGTGTGTGACTGAGTGTGTGTGTGTGCCTGTGGGAGGTAGGGTGACCTGTGATATTGTAGAGGATTTGCTTCTTAAGGCTATAGATTAAAAGGGACAAGTAGAAACAAAATATTATAAATTGTAAATGGCCAAAAGAAGTACACTGCTATGATTTGGCTTACATTTCTGTAAAATGCCAGCCATATTTGACTTTAATGTGGCAATTACTTTTTTTGTTTCAGACAGAGAATGAGCTGGACATGCACTCCTTTAATCCGCTTAACTTTCTTTAGCTTCTTAAAAACTTGGATCACTGCTTGAGTCTTTAATGAACAATTTGATTTCTCTCAAATCAGATGTGCTCTGATATAATCAGCGTGGAGACAATATAAAGGACAACGTAGTATAATAAAACATGGACACCAGAGCAGACAATGACCACTTGCTTTATCCTGTAGACATGGATCTGCGAAACTTGTAGTCAAAAGCCTTTCCTTCAGCCTGGTGATCAGTAATCAGCCTTGCTCTGATCCATGGTTTTGTAACCTTGACTTTTGAGATAAAGTTGCACCTATTTGTTGGAAAGGTCAGGAACAGATGTTAATTAACCAAGAGGGAAATGAACTAATGGGGGTTTTGGAGTGGCATTTAACTAGACACCTGACGCCACGGAAAGAACAGACCACAATCACATTTATTATGGGGTGTACAGTTCCACGCACTTTGGTGGCAGAGTCAGACATCAAGATAAACTAAATGTATGCGTTTCGTAATGAGATCCCCACTAGTTCATGCTGCAGATGAGATTTTAAGAAACCCATTTTACCCATTGTGTCATGATAAGAGACTGCTTATTTAGCCACTATTCGACATTGATATAACACTATGTTTTTGTTTTTTGTAGTGCACATTGAGCAAGTGCCAGTCACATGGACCAGCAATCCATTTAGGTTACAACAGCGTAAAAGTAACTGCAGGAAGTTGGCAACGATCTCCAAATCCTTCTTTTCATCCTCCTCCACCTGTAGATTCAGTTTCTTTTCACTTCTTCAGCTCAAAATAGGCTCAACGACCTCATTCTTTCCCCCTAACCCACGTCTTTGCTCATTTGTCCAGAATTTATTCCTATTTTCTTCGCGTTAGTATTCTCTGCCCCCTCTGTGTCCGCGCATGCATGACCCTTGTATGACCATCTGGCCCATTGGGGACTGCCACTGTCATCTGCTGATAATTACTGTCACCTGCACATTGCACTGAGTCATAAACACTTAACTGTGGTGGTCTGCCGTGCTTGTTTAGGCCACTGGTGGGAAGCAGCAAATCAACACACAAGCATCTGACAAATCTCTATCAGCACCAGGTGAGACAAGTGTATCTGGACTCCGGCGGGCTCAAAATAACAGGACATTTTAACAATAGAGCCCCTGGAGCGCTGCAGCAATGGAACATAAAAATAAAATTGGTATTAGGCTATATAATAAATATCTTTGTCTCAAAGTGTTGCGACGAAAATTGAATCTCAAGCTTGTCAACTAAAACATGATCTGTCCATCTATGATGTACGGTAGGGCTGTAACGATTAATTGACTAATCGAGAATAGTCAACTATAAAAAATAATCGACTGCAATAATTGATAATCGTAATTATTAAGTTCAGACTATAAAACACATGTCGAAAGAACTTAATAACTTGCTGATTTGCAATAATAACCCTAACTCCTAAATATTTTATATCTAGAAGCCTGAAATGACCATGAATCTTTATCTGGTTAAAAATCTATTCAAAAAGTCTAAATTCACAATAGGAATTATTGTTTGATTAGTTGATAAATTCAAAAAATTATTTCCACATAAATAAATGTTAGTGACAGTCCTAATGTATGGTCTATGATGTAATGAAATTAAATCTAGATTGTAAAGACAAAAGACCCACACAACATGTGCTGTCAAAGCTAACCCACATCTGTACCATAAACTTCACAAATAACATTTCTTTCAAACCATCTATAAAAAGAACAACACAATTTGGTGCAAAAAGAAAGCCTGGTACATCTAAAATATAAACATGCAGTATCATAGAAAGTCAGCATATCTGAAAGCATTTGTCTGTGAGGTAAAAAAAAAAAAAAATCCTCCATGCTTTTGTGGGACAAATTGGAAAAGAGAGAGAAAAAAAAAAAGAAAATGAAAAAAGTCCGGCGTAGCAATCGTAATGATTTAATGATGGCCTTATCGCGCTGCAGTGTAGTGTAAATCCTCAGTGCCACAGAATATAGCTTTTGTCCCTGGCAGCGGTTTATCCTCCTGCTGCGCCTGTCTCTAAATCTGCTGCTGACACTGACAATTATTTGACTCTTGTGAAGAAGAGGATCGCTCAAGTGCTCAAACCCAAACCAGTGGTGGAGGGAATACTCGAAAACCCTGACACAAAAGCAGCTTTGTGGATGTTACAAAACACTCAGTTAAACTGTAAAAATACTTTAATGAACAACAGAAAAATTGTTAGCTGTAATGGCTACTAATGCCACAGTAATACCTCTATTTTGCGGGTTAGCGTTAGCTTCAGTTTCGTTTTGACAGAACTAAATCCTATTATTATTGAGTAGAGCCCTTTTTCTTACCTTAAAAAAGAAAAAAATTACAAGTGAATCAAATCAAACTTTATTTATAAAGCGCTTTTCCTACATAAAATGTAACACAAAGTGCTTTACAGTGCATTAAAAACCTTCCCACATGCTGTTTCCCTCCCAACCACCCCACAACTACCTGACCCAGACAACCAAACCCCCCCACAGTCACCTATACATACACATACACACGCACGCACGCACACACACACACACACTCTACTCACACGCTACTCACACGCTCTAAGATACATGAGTACAGATACACCAGGTGAAGAAGCACCATCAGAGGAGCTGTCTGCACCAGGAGCAGAGAGTCGCTTGCAGCCACAGGACACAAACTCAGGGCCCAGAGGAGAGATGAGGCATCAACCAACCCTCCACCAGGGGCCCATGAGCCAGGCCTCTGACGAACAGACGAACACCGCTCCCGCTACAGAGGGTAAATTTTTTGTGTGCTTTTAATGTTATCAAAAAACATACTTATAATTGCACTTTGCCTCATTCGTACTTGTTTCTGTACTCCACTGCCCCACAAGGTCTGCCGAAACGAACCAAAACAAACACGGGGATGCTGACAGACGCCAACTATTTTTTTATTTATTTAATGTTTATTTAATTTATTTATTTAATTTTATATGTATGAAGGCGCTTTATAAATATAACTTGATTTGATTTGATTTGATAATGTATTTATTTTTATTTGTTTTACATGCACATCAGGTGCTTTAATCAATCAAATCAGCTTAATGTTCTCTCCCCTTGAGCACTCAGAAAGTACTCTGTTTAAATGTTTTACATAGCTATGTAACAGGTAGAACCCGTAATTGTAAGGTCATAAATCATCACCGAAGTTGTTCTGATGTTCTGAGCTTTTCTCTGGTCAAATTAGTTTCATTACAGTTTAATTAGAACATAAAATGTCAAGGCTACAATAAGCATGTTTAGGAGCCAATGAAGGCCAAAATAAAGCAAAATAAGCTGCTGCAAGGAGGACAAATCACATGTGACGCTGTAGTATGAATGACTGCTGGTTGCCAGATTGACAGTGTGGTAAACGTCCCTGATTGGAGGGTCCTAACGCGTCCCCAGTGGCCTGAGAGCAGCTGATAATTGTGCACGCCATAGATGTAGTGTATATCAAATAGTTTACAAAATGAAGCCAGCTGTGTTTCCCCTGCATACTGTGGCTTCCTGACACGCATCATTAAACCTTATTAGCTACTTCCTTTAACCCCAATCCTCCTCACCCTCATCTTCCACCCCTCATATTAACGTTTTTGCTGTTCTTCCAACTGGAAATTATTTGCTTTATTGTAGAGCGTCAACCTTCCTCGCCGTGGCCTTCTGACGTGACATAATTGGCACTTTACAATATAATCAGGGATGCAGAGCGCTGATGATTGTGGTCTTTTCATCCATAGATTTCGGCTGATTGTTGATCACTTTGTCTTGGCTTGAGCCCCCTCTTGTGATTCTCCGCGTCTCTCTTGCTGTCTGTCTGGGAATCCTTCTCCCAACGGCCCGCTCGCTTTACTGCCACGATCACAAGCCATTAGCGTGGAAATGACTCATAAAGAATCAATTGAAAACGATGGCAATAGGATGTGAATATTGGGAGAACAGATGTTAGCATACACACGGCGGGTTATGGTTGTATACCCGCCCAGAAAAGTGTCGAGTGGGGGATAATTGCAATATTGTTTTGATAAGACAGTGTTAAGATTTGTTTGAGTGGTTAAAGTGTGGCTATAAATCTGAGTGTAAACAGATGGCCTTGATATTGCACTTGCACATGCGCTGTCAAACAGTACAGGTAGCAGTGTGCAATGTCTGGTGGAGGACATTTAGAGTCTTGGTGTGGTTTAGGCTTATGTCAGATGCACTGATTGGTTCTTGAAGTCTGGATTTTGTTCTTGTTTCAGTTCTGGACATTACTTATTTAGTCTTGGGTGTTGTTCTTGTTAAATTTTACATTGGTCCTTCACTAAAAATGCATTTGTGATTATGTTTTCATTCATGGATATTTGTATTGTCATTTTATGTTCAAGTTTTCTTTTGATGTATTATGTTTAAAATAGAATAAACAACTTTTGATCATCCGTTTCTACCAAGAATAGTCCCGATTTTATCTAATTGAACTTCATTACTCCACTGCACTTGGACTTAGGGCTGAATTATTTGGTCAAAAATACCTATTCTTATTTTTTGGACAAGTACGGTGAATTTGGATTTGGATTTGCGATTTATGAACAGTTAAACTAATACATGAATCCCATGCGTTTCAGGACATAGGTCTGAGCTACAGGGTTTGCAGGTTTTTACATAATTAGACAGGATATGTTGTTGTTTGCATTGTTCGGTTCGATTGCGATATAGCATGAAACTCTCGGACTCCCATATTCTCAGAGCACACGGAGAAGACGGATTATTATTTTCTCGAGGTCACCATATGAAGCGTGGGCTATAATAAGAAAGTCCATAGACATGATGTATCACCAGCAGCTGAGAATGTTGATGTAATCCAAAGTTGTTGAAGTAATTACGGCTTGTACCTGGGTGGTCTCGATGAGAATACAGGCCTTTATGGATGTGTATGGACTGTATTTATACTATACTATTGAAGTAGGTGTGTGTTAGTCATACAATTGATAACTTCCTAATCACAGCGACAAGTATATTAACAGCAGTAACAGCAGCTGCTCGGGTAATGGAATGTCAAGGCTGTGAGGAACCACTTTTGGCAAATCACGTAATTTAAATAAAGATGAATAAACATTAAATACAAACATAATCACATTTATCCTTTTCACAGTATTAGTTGCTTGTCTTCTTAGGGCAAAATATTACATAAGGCCACAAGGAGAAAACAACTGAAATGTTAATGTGCTTCGTCCGCTGTTAATGAGAGCATTTTTAAGTGATTCTAAAAACGCGACCATGCATCATAAGAACTACTAAATGCCACCGCATGCCACAAGTTACCCATACAAATATAAAAACACATTTGATGCAAGCCTGATGATGAGTCTTTTTAATTTTGTTTTAAATGCACTTAACACTGTTATCAAAACCTGCCTGGCCATGCATTTAAGTTCTCTTTTTAAAGCAGTCTACACCAACTAATACTATTTATTACCTTTTATCTGTGTCCTGTTTGTTTATAGGACAACCGGATTAATGTTCAACTTGAAAATATTGAGGCCTAGAAACCGATAATTCTTCTTTCCCTTTGCGAAGAGTCCTGCGCGCCCTTGAAGTATTGTGAAGAGTGATTTGTAAATGAGATAGGCGCGTATTACAGACCCTTGGTATTTCTCTTG
Source organism: Rhinogobius similis (assembly GCA_019453435.1). Taxonomy (NCBI): domain Eukaryota; kingdom Metazoa; phylum Chordata; class Actinopteri; order Gobiiformes; family Gobiidae; genus Rhinogobius; species Rhinogobius similis. Next base: position 18,280,307 of record CM033626.1, on the reverse strand, counting down.
GCGCCCTGCGATCAATTAAAGCGCGACAATAATAAATGTATACATTTAGAGGGATTTGGCCGCGGTGACAAATGATTTTACCCTTGAGCTATTGACATTGTCTGGGAATAAGCCGTGGACGTCCCTGTTGTGTATTCTGTCGGAGGGTCTCCTCTCTGCTCAGGGAGTCTGAGGACATGCCACCAGCAGATACATCATTAACATGTGCACCACACACACACACACACACACACACACACACACACACACACACACACACACACACACACACACACATGCAGATTCAAGCATTCTTTTACACTTCTCCATGTCTACCCATACGTATTAGTTGAGTTGGAACATGCCGCTGACCTGCAACTCATTACAAGGAAGACAGAAGCAGAGAGAATGCATATTTTTGACCCAATTCACATTTTTAGTAGTAGTATTTTTAGTAGTATTATAACTGGTTGTGGTAGGAGGCCTATTCATTCTATTCAGCAGTAGTGCGCCTAGAAATAAGTACTGCATGGTTTTACATCAATTATTACAATTAAAAAAACAAAAAAACAACAACACCTGAAAACTACTGAAAATATATTATGTCAAATGTCACAAGCAACTTTTATTTAAGTGCACGCAAATGTCAAACCGTATACCTTGTTTATTATTATCTTAATCTCGTTATATTGCCCAACCCTATCATACTTGAAGTTTCTTTTTTAGGCAAACCCTGTTTTCTAGCTATTTCCATCTTAAAATATGTTTTATGTATTGTATTATTTTAAACTAGTATCTATTATGATGTTGAGACCAATCTTTGTCGTTTATCCAGGCTTGGGATCATCAACATGAATCATCAAGAGCATGATTTGAGGCTTTTTCTCGCTGACTGTGGAGGTATATTTGTCTGTTATGTGTCTAATGCCTTCCTCAGACTGAGGTAATTGACTCCCCTGTAGTGAAGAGAATGGTGATTGTGAGCGCTTATTAAGGAGACAAGAAAACGCAAGACTTTGGTTTGTCATTGCATGGATCATTGTATTCATCTTTCATTTCACAACTGCGATTTACTCACTGTTCATACATATTTTATCAGACAAGAAAAGTGGAAAATATATAATCTAATCTCCTTTTGATTTTATTCATTGCTTTGATATGTTACCTAGTTCATATGATTGATTGGTGGAGGGAGTGATGGAATTGTCGTAATAGAAGTCATTAGGCTGCTGGGGCCCTAATATTACCAATCTGCTAGTCCCTGAAAGATCCATCAATAGGTGAGATATTTTCTTGCGGAGAAAAAGAGGGGGCGACACATTTAACATATTTCAATAACGTAATTTTCATGTGGGGCAGGTCAGGCTGGGAGTACAAAGGGCAATAGTGTTGAACTGTGCGAGTTGAATCAGGGCGTATGCTAAAGCAAATCAATACAACATTAAAGGCAGCATGCAGAGCGCAGCCCATTTGGTACCTGTCTGCCAAGGGCAATGGTCTGGCCGTTCAGAAAAGAGAGAAGGATTGGAGTTGCTGGGCTTGAGGAATGTTCTGGCACTAACATAATTGGAAGGTAGTTGCCTTATGACTGCAAATTGGGTTTTTTGCGCTTCATCAATAGGCATTTTGACAAGCCGCGTCCATCACGTCGCATCTCACTCTCACAGAGAAAGAAGTGTCTCAATAATTACATTAAATGGCTCCCGCTCACCCACCCCCAGCAACCGGCCCCCATTGTTGGACAAGAAAAGCAATATGGTATAATTAGGTTTGATTGGGGACGAAGGCAGCAGGCGGAGGCGGTGGGGGTCTGAAGATACGTTTCCGATGCGATTTGCAGATGAGTGAAGTTACCATAGAGACGTCTGTATCCACTGGTGCGTAAAGCATAAAGAGAGGTATGTGGGCACGAGGAGGGCAACGCGCAACAGCTGTTAACTCAGAACATGCCAGGCGTGCTGGAGCTGACCCGCTGAGACACTGAACTAATAGCTCCTCGGTGCAGATGTGGAGCACTCGGAGACGGACCTGCAGCTGGAGACATTATGTACAGTGTTTTACCAGATTCACAATGTTATGGATGGATAAAACCAACATCGGCTTTGGTCTATTTAACCTCTCACCACGGCTTAAGACCTGCTGGCCCTGCAACACAAGCCACAGTAACCGATTCTGATTTACTCATCTTTATTAAATTGAAATGCGCGAAGAACAAAAACCTGCAGAACATTTTTGCGATATACATTTTAGTAGCTCAGTAGGTCGTTGTTACGTAATCTTTCCGTTCAGTTTTGATTTGCTGATTTGCTCTCATTTCAGTGTGAATTGAGTGATCTTGAATTTTAACCAACACCCAATCAACACATACCATGCAATATTAACTTTTTTAAAGGTTTTAACCATGTCATTTTGTTGTCCCCTCATCGAAAACATACATTGAGTTGCCTTTTCCTTGTTTCATTAATCCTTTTTATGAGGTTGTCTTGCTCTGAGCCTCAAAAATCACAAATTTGTTGCGTTTTTGATTGTGCTAGAAATCCTGTGCAGTTTTTGTGTCCAAATCATAACTCGTTTAGAACATTACTTCCGTTTAGTAACTGGAAAAGGCACTTCCTCAACTGAAACTTTCTGAACATTTTTATTTAGCCAATAGGAGTTGAGCATATTTGTCCTGTGCTTTGTTCAGCCACCAAACATAAACAAAACATAAAAACATCAAATCCACAATTAAATTCATGTAACAAAATACTAAAAATGACACCAAGCCAGTTTAAACATTTATATCTTGGCAACGACAGCACACCTGACCTCCTACTGTCATGTCGCTGTTGACTGCAGTAAAACCAGATGAGGAACTGTACATGTGATGTGAGTGACAGGACCACATCAGTCGCTGACAGGGAAAAGCTGCTGTTCCACTATCATCATCCCCCACACATGAGGCCACAGCTGAACATGACACGTTAACACAGCAGGGTGAGGACAAGCGCTGCATCAAACAAAATAAAAAAACAAGGAATACGGAGTTCAGATGGTGTAAAGAGTCATGTGATTTTACCTTTAAGTACTTGACTAAATTCAAAAACGTTATCCCTTGTGTTTTGTCATATTACAGTTGCACAAAGCTCTAGTGTATACAAAACATTATAATCTTGAGCCATTTATCAACATCCATAATGTTAAATATCTATGTACAATGATTCTACAAGTGCATAAATTGCCGTCTCAGTATTTTTGGGATAATGGCATCACATTTCCATTAGAATCCATCACAAAGTACCTTGTTGACATTCAGGAATTGACATTGCACAAAAAGTTGATGAACTGTCAATAAAAACTGCAGAAATCACCATATAGCCTAAAGATTATTCTTCAAGTTTATTTTTTTTCCCATTTCATTTTTTTTAAGTTTTTTGTTTGTGCAAATTTCAATTCAGTTCAGTTCTGTTTATTCTGTAGCGCCTAAAATCACAACAACAGTTGCATTGATGGGCCACAAATCTTCATGGCCAACAAATCAAAACTGGGGTCTTTTTTACACAGCGTGCAAAGGCATGCAATTTGCTTTTGGCTTATGCATCCATATCAATTTCAGTGCAATAAAAAATATTATTCCGTCCTTCCTTGATAAAAGCCACTAACCAATTTCCACTGGTAGAAAATTGTGACAAAATGGGGGAAAAATCTTACAATGAAGATGTCTGTTTTTGCAAAAGAATAATTTTTAATCTGATCCTTATGCAGCTTTGCAGGAGTTTGGCTATTGTAGACAATACAAATATTCATAGGCTTAACCCTAACCCATATTTTCAAAACCACTTTAAATTCCAACATATCGGCACTCACTTACAGATGATCATTTATAAAATAAAGGAGTTTCCTTTCCAGAGATGATGCTGTCTTTGCCCCTGATGACTTGCGTGCTGGTCTTTGTGTCTATGTAAACAATAACACAACAGGAAGTGTATGACAGGGCTCTGTTTGGTTTGATGTGTCATCACACTAAGTTTATGAATGCCTCTGCTCTTGTTTTTGTTTTGGAAGAGGGTAAACTTGTGCTGGAGATGTACACAGATAAGTCCCTGTTTAGATTGCCTCATGTTTAGTCAGCCCAGTGTCTTGTTATTTCAGTTATAAAGATCTTCACAAACATTATTTTCATCATCTGACTATTAAACACGGGCAGATACTATAAAGGAATACAGCTATGACAGAACAACTTCAAACTTAAGTCAATAATATGTTAACTGTGATTGCAACGGAATACACCAATTGATATATAAATGGATCTCATCAGACAGGTCTTGTGTGGCACTGATTACAGACAAATACCTGAAAGTTTGTTCCCATTGTATCTTTATAAGGTACTGAAACAACATTTCAACATTTGATGAAAAAAAAAAAAAACCTCCTTTTGAAGCGACAGCCACACACTTCAAAGATGTCTGTTAAAAGAGAGAGATTCTGCCGCTAATGTTTCATAAACCCTCCACTGTCTGCCTTTTGTGATTATTCTTTAAAGGAATTACATGGTAAGAAAAAGTAAAACAATTATCCTGCGATTTTGGAGGCATATTTCTTTAAAATTGGACAGTCTGGGGATCTGTAATAAACCTAAGTGCTGTAATGAAGAAAAAGCTGCCTTTAAATGTGTCTACCTTGGGGAGCGTGCCACTGGAAATCCTCAAGCTCCTTTTTAATACATCAAAGCAGTAAATAAATCACTAATACAACACGTGTACAGGCAGGTAAATGAAGACAAAGCCACAGTGGACCCAGGCTATGCAGCTCTTATTACAGGCCCCTGACGTGAACTCCACCTCTTTACAAATGGCTTATTGGGACACATAGGGGAAAGTTATTCTTAATAAGCCTGTCACTTTACAAGAGCAGTGTAAGCATCTGGAGGAAAAATTAAGGCACTAAGACAGTGCATTGTAATGAAAAATAGTGAAGTTAAATCCTCCTGAAGGTACAACTGTGTATATCAAACCAAACTCAATTTCAAAAAGGTCTCTAGATGTGATATAAAACTGAATTTGTAAATAAACACCGTGCACCAACTAATAAAAACTTTTTAATTTAAGACCACTGTAGTACCCATAATCCCATTTAAAAAAAGACTTTATAAAAAACTTTTTTTTATAAATAAATAATTGGATTTAAAGGACACACATTACGCTACAGTGACTTTTTTGAGTTTTTAGCCATGTTCTAACAATGGTCCATCATCAAAAACATACCTGAAGTAGCATTCAGCTGCATTCACGCTATTTTGAGCGTCAAAAACACTTCCCGCTAAACTCCCTCGATCAATGACGTTTTTTCTGATTTTATACGTCACTTATCCGAGAATCTTCTGCTGTTTTGAGTCCTTAAATCATCGCCAGAGTCGTTCTGAGCTTTTCTGCCATCTAATGACACAATAACTGCTATGGCAAATTGAATGTACCAAGAGCATGTTTGAAGGCTAATAACAAAACAAAAAAATGCATAATATGTTCCCTTTAAATAGCACTCAGAGCTCTTTACACTACAATTTTTCCCTCCCACTTGACAAGAGTAACAGAAACTAATCCGTGCCAAGAGCTTCTCCAACCCGACCGAGCAAACATTCATAAAAGCAACATAGATGAAGTGTATTGCTCAAGCACTGGTCTAAGCACTGCTTGACTGCTTCTGTTCATTTTCTGCTGTAACCTTTTGAGGAAAGAGTGGAGATTTGGGAAGATATTTATTCCCAGTTTTAAGTAAAAGTCGACATTCTTAGTTCTTGGTGGCTGTGACTAAGCACCAAAATGAACGGATGTTAAAATAGTTTGGACCAGTGACGCAGATTACTATGACCTATGACAAATCAGCTCATCTGAATCTAATAACAGTCATTATTAAGATTGCAATTGCATGCTCCAGCAAAGGCCAGCAGTAATTAGCTGGAGCAACGCAACATCTGTATCATGCAAGGCTCATATTAATCCAACTGATGATAGATGAAAAATGTTTGTTGCTCATACTGCAGCTATGATGTTGACCTGACATGAAGAGTGTAAAGACATTTCATTTCTGTTTCCTTGGTGAAAACTGCAGCTGATGCGACATGTTCCTTTCCCTGTAAGACACACGACATGATCCTCCCCCATGGGACGCCCTACTTCATGATTACCAGCTCTGAGCTTCCTGTCACTTAGTGCGTTTTGACAGCATCATCGCGGCAGCCATTGATCTGTTTGCTGGACTCCGCGTTATTAAGATGACAACTGTATGTGTCCCAACTGTAATGCGTGTCTCCGATCTATTATAACACAATTAGACGTCTCTCCTGGAAATGCCACTGTGACAGAAAGCATAATCGTTAATGAAATTTGTATGAAATTAAATTATGCGCGCATCAATAAACATAACGGGATTCAAATCAGTTAAATGGGTTAAATTTAATGGACAGGCAAGTAATGGCAGAGGTGTGTGTCACTGAAACAGGTTTGAAGAAATTATCTGATGGCAGCAAGAATGGACCAAAGCCTTAAAAATCACACCAGTCACAAAGGAAATATTCAGACCAATGGGACAATATTAACTTTAATGCCTTTACACTCAGTGCCCTTCCTGATGTAAACCAGTCCCATTGTGATCGGGGTGGCCCATAGAGGTTATGCAGATGACCTCACAACATTGGGAATTGTTACTATGCGTGACAAAGATGGGAGTTAATGGTGAGTAATGCAATTTTCTCTTGGAAGAACTGAAAACACATGTAACACGTGAAAGAGCTGCAAGTCTAATAACAAATATAAAAGTCTACAACTCAACTGTAAAATATTTAGTTTGTACCTGACATCTAAAAAAGAAAATCAAGTAAACAGTTATTGAAAACCAGATAAACAACAGGAACGCCACAGCTACGCTCACATTTATCACTGACTTTGGCATCACACTGTTGAACGGATTATCTTACTCTTCTTGAATAAGATGTTTCTGAAGCCATTTGTTGAGGAAATTAATTGTTGTGAGTTGAAGAGTCCTAACTCTCCCACTACCATGAGCAAACTAGCTAGTTAAGCTCTGTACAGTCAGAGAAACAACGGAGAAACTACGTCCATTCCATTCCATTTTGTTCTTCATTCCATTTTGTCGTATAAAGTTAATTTGAGCAAAACAGTAGCTCCACTGACAAACGCAAAGCCAATAAAAGTAAAGCCATACTCACGGCCGCTCAGTTGGAATCTTTTGGGCATTTTTTAAAACTGAAATCTTGTTGGTGCATAACTTCTAGGGGTCAAGTAATAATATATCCTGTGGGAAATTGAACCGGCTGCATATGAACTATTTTGAGATGCATTCAAAATTAGCAAACTAATTTTCATTCTTTAGTCGACCTGCAGAATGTACCGCACCCACTAACAGGTGCCGTATGAAAATAATCTGTCAGTAGTTTTAATGACATGGCTGATCTTTGAAACGAACACAATTATCAAGTTTAGACGTGCAGGTGTAAACGCGACAGTTTGCTCGGAAATGGAGATGAAGGATTTGCCCATTATACCTTACTGTGGCGTATTTGTGCATGTGTGACAGTTTAGGGGTAAGCAAGGCGAGTGCGACGAATATGGCCAAAGCATGAATTTGGATCAGCGGGGGACTGGCAGCATCTTCATCCACATGACTGCGTTAAGAAAGTTCAACCTTATATTAAGAGAAGACTGTAATTTAATGGGCAGGGTGCACATATGGCCCAGGAAGCCAACGGAAAAGCTGCAGACGCAGGGTGGAGGGGCTGGATGGTGTGGGATGGCTTGCGAGACAGATCATTTAAAAAAGAAAAAAGAAACATTAAAGAAAAAAAAAAAAATGTTGTGATGCTGCGAGAAAAGGACAAAGTGGTCGGCTCCAATCGCTGCAACAGTCAAGTGTGATCGTGAACTTGTCATTTTGTGTTTCCAATAGGAATTTGGGGTATGATTTTTCTTTCTCTGTTGGGGCGGGAGGTTAATAATCAAAAATGATCTGGTTCAGTAGAGCAGATAAATAGTGTCAAACACAGCTGGGATGGAGCTGGGCTGACTGGCCACCACGGAGCTAAATTGATGGTTGTAGCGGCAGAGAGAGACGTGAACAAGCCCCCTCGCTCTACTGTATGACATGAATACACTCCTTTTTTCCCACTTGTCGTTTTGAGATGAGCCGCCGCACACTTCTTTCAATTTACAATCTGAAGGAGCTTGACGTTTTTATTCATCCGGCTTTCGCGTGTGTACTCAACAAATGTCATTTTCAGACTCCTTGAGAAAAAAAAAAAAGCCTGTTGAAGACATATGTCACTGTCACCGTTTTTTTTCCCCAGCCTCTTCAGAGCAAGAGCTGGTTTTGAAAGATATACTGTCCACGAAAGTCAGGTCTACTTTATCCCATAAATCGGCCTGGATAAAAAGAGATGGACTCAGAGGGGAAAAGCAGCTCACTTACTTTATCATCTTTCATTCGGCCTCGGTGCGTTTCTCACTGGAGCAGCGCAGCAGATTTGTGGGCCATAATCGAGGATAACTTACAGTATAATCTTGTTTGTCCCTTTCTTAAATGGAGCGATAACATCTAAGAGAGCAGCCATGGAACGGGGAGGAGAGTGGGATAAGGAGAAGTAAAGGAGCTAAAGTTAGCTGCTTTGAAACCTTATGCGTCTTTTTGGAGACATTTAATAATATGAGGTACAATTTTGGGGAAAAATACATTGTTACTATGCAATCATGTAGCATATTCTTTAGATTTAGATTGTTTTTAGGAGTATTATTTTACACGATTGTGACATTTTTGATAATAATGATCGATGATGGATTGATTTATTTTAGAACTGATAAATAATTATGGTAATTGTGAGAAAAGGACCAACACTGTAGACAAATAAAATTATATCGGAGAACTTCTGAATGGCACAGAAAAGAAACATTGATTTGACTTTCGCTCCACTTCAGAAGAACCTTCAAAGAATCGGATTTGTGCCACTGCAAGATAGGGCTTATTTAATCTGCAGTCGGTAATACAACTGAACATAAAGTTTTGAGAATTGAAGATCTGAAAATGTTGCGAAGGATTCAATGCAGTTTTATGGAGAGGTCAGATCTGGACAGGCACAAATGATGGCTTCCTTAAATGAAACGATAACATCTCTGTGGATCATGAGTGGAGGGGCTGGAGGAAGTCAAATAAAATAGGCCGGCTGTTGCACCTTTTCCTTTCTTTATGTGGAAATCCTATAGAGCTGGCGTTTATGACCATCGGCTTGACTGCATCCGCTGTAGGATTTACTAACCCACTCTCAAACACACAACTCACAAAGCGCTGTACAGTGTTATCTATGGAGAGGACAGTCGTAAATATGAGCGATATAAAAGGTCACAAAAGGTCAAGCAGCGGGATCTCCTGTCATAATTTGTTTTAGGAGCCAATAGTTGTTTGGGGAATTGACAGGGTGAACGTGGGTAAGGGGTTAACCCTATAAGGCTTGTCTGGATTGAGTAGGCAAGTAATAACAGTGGAGAGTGTTGGCCTTGCACATGGGAGGCCTGGGTTTGAAGCTCAATAACTTTTTTTTTTCTCTCTCTCTCTGTCTCTCTTTTCTTTTTAATTGATGTAATATAATATAACTCCCAAAAAATATACCACCAGCCACCAATGATTTCTACTTGAGTAAAATATATTGAGTAAAAGTTTTGGTTTGATTTTGTGCATTATTTATTGTTTTGTCTCTCCAACTTAATTAACTTCAAATTAAAAACTAGATATTACATCCGGGCATTTTGTCTAGTTGTTCTTACTCATGATATAAAAAAATAGTTGTTTTATGGATATGCAAATATCCATTTGAGCGTTACTAATCAATCAGGACAGTTAGAGGTAGATTTGTGGACTGAAAAAATTGGAATACTTCATATATGAATTGATGAAAAACTTCATATCAATATCACTTCCACTTTCAAATTGTGACAGCACAGATGACTAAAAATAATGCTTCATGGGTGATGGAAAAATAGCAATTAACAATTCCAAACTATTCCAAATGTCCTAAAAATGGCACTTATACACAAGAAATGAATTAATTCCATAGTTACTACACAGACCTTGATCATTTTTTCGTCTTAAAGGAATCATACTCCTACTCTTAGATTGAGATGCAGCTTGGGTCATCATAATAAAGAGGTCCACATCCATTCCTCTGTCGGTAAAAGTATGTGGTTTGGAAGACTTTGGAGGCAGAAATTTGACATTTTGTTATTTGAAAAGAGTTAAAAGTTTAGTTTAGTTTATTTCTGTCAATAAAATGAAGAATAACAGGATCTTTCAATTGTATCTATTCATAAAGAAGCTGTGGAGAGACTTTCTGCTTAAGGTAGAAGACTGATTGTGCTGTTCCATTTCCAAACAAACAGGCAGCGGACCTCTGACCCTCCAGCAGAAAAGTATTATTCACATATTGAGATATAGTATTGTCAAGTTTGGCAATAATATTGAGGGTTGTTACAATATATTGAATTACAAAGTCCTTTGCTTATAACTGCACACGGCCCACATCTGAAGCATGACTCTCTCAAGACTGAATGAAAAGGATGCGGGGGTCACCCTGACGGAGCTGAAGGTCAATAATGCATCCATCTTCCAAAATCTGTGTGATCAGAGCCTTAGAAAATATTTATTTGGTCCTAAAATGAGACAATTTTAGTCCTGATTAGGGCTTAAGTCCTTTTGATTGGTCTATGGTGTCTTAGCTGACCACGTTTTTTTTATTTTTTTATTAGGATTATAAGGATTTATATTGATCACAGCAAAAAGGAGAAAGCATGGAATGAGTTAGCTGGAGTGACTGGACTGTTTAATCTGCATTTTCACTAATGAAGAAGTTGTTTACCAATACTTCTCGTACATAGCTGTATTCTAGTTTTGTTTTTGTGCAAGATCCTAATCATTCTGAGAGCTTTTGCCAGCTCCACGCCTCCTCACAATTTATTTTGCTCTGGTCATGATGTGGACTTGGTTTGGTCCTGTTCTAGTCCTCGATTTCTCCTGATGTAGCAGGTTTAGTTTCAGGTTTAGTCCTGGTTTAGTCCCTATTTTGGTGTAAACGCACCCTAAATATGTATCAGTCTAACAAACTAATATGCCAGTCAACCAATGTAACCAAAAGAATCTAAACTCATCTTTCTGCCAGTCCTTAGCCCAAAAGGAGAGCGCTGAAATTCAATGGTACAGTTCATAACAAATCTTTGACTGAGTTCTGCTTGCAAAGACGTCAAGCCAACAAAAAAAGGGTTCCACTTAATTACTTTACTTGATATAGTATGATCAAAGATTTAATTTATAATGAACAAATGGCTTATTAAGAATGACTGAGCCTAAATCATTCTTAACAATCTATTTATATCTATTGTATTGTGCATATTCTGAATTTAGGTCTTGCTTCATGGTTTAAAAAGGCTATGGAAAATATAGTTATTATAAAGTGTTAGCAAAAAAAAAAAAAGTAATTTAAGCTAAACAATATGGCAAAAATAAGTTCACATTTCTATCCTGCTCTTGACTCCTCACCATGCATAACCTACATAACTGTTTACATTCCGTGGTCTAATCTGAGCCATCCTGGACAAGAAAGACAGCTCTTGATAGATTCACATTCCTCATTAGAAGAATCGAGCAGCGTATTAATTATTCAAAAGCCTGTGCAGACTCCAAATCTTTACCGATAACGCCATTCATAGATGAGAGGTCTTTGCTCACTGTCAGGAAAGAAATGCAATAAAGAAGATCTCGGGCCAAAGCGTCCCAATAGTCTAGCTTTAGCAAATGGATAGCCTCTAGACTTCTGCCCCTCCCCTTCCCGCCCTCACTGTACCGCTCTCCCCCGGCTTGGACAGGTGATACAAGTGTATATTTATTTATTTCCTTTAATACTCTCCTTTATCTCCTTCATTGTTAGGAGCGCTGTAAGATTGATCAATATTTAATTTTCTGGGAGAAGGAGTGTAGCAGGAATCGGGGCTGCCGCAGTGACACTTGCCGGCGCTGTTCTCTCATCCTCTCCTGGCCTCATCTCTTGTCCAATCTCATTTCTCTATCTTCTCGACATCGTCTCTCTCCTATGCCTCCTTCCTGTTGCTGCCTCACTTCAGTGCCTGCTAGTCAGAGGTGAAGAGGGTATCAACAATTTGTGATTAATGAATGAAATAATGCCTTTGTAAGGAATTTTGCTGAGACATAATATGGTGTTTGAATTTGCTAGAATATTCATGAGAACTAATTGATTTTAAACTATTGACAGGATTAAAGGAAATGCCACAAATGTATAGGTCAGGCATTATATGGTCCCTGTAAAATGCCCCTTGATTATTGGCATATTTACACAACTTAATTCAACTACAAGCCTTCACTTAATTTTAAGTGGTTTTATGAGAAGCCAAAACAAAGCCAATCAACTAAAAACAGTCTTTGCATTACTCTGCAAGTAGATTGCAGATGACTTAGTGTGGACTTCAGAAATGCATTTCAGAAAAATGTTATTCTGCTTGCATCCAACACCACATTTTACTGTTCTTCTGATGTTATCAAAAAGGGCAACAATGAGATTAAGCTTTAATTTAATCTAGGATTGTTAAACGAGTTGCATGCCCTTTTAGTGAGAGCCTGTAGTGAACAAGACCCTCTGTCGACCTTTGACCCCACTGATCATTGTGCATTGCTAGCATACGGCCTAAATGACTGAGCAGACTAATGAATGGTTAATATTTCACTTTGTTGAACAGGATCTGGTAATGCCCTACAATCACAACAGTGGGACAGTGAAGCAGAGTTAAACTTTGTATATTCAAAATCCTGACAAATGATTCAAAGAAATAAGAAGTGGGACGTGGTATTTTGCTGTGGTTTGAAAATGAGAAATTGCATTTCCAGCTTTGCCAATACTGCCTTAAGACAACTGCTTAGTCAGGTTCAACTAATCATGTCTTTTTGTCGATGGATTTGAAACGAGCAAATTGTTGTCAATAACATAAGCCATTCCTGTTCCTGACCCTCCGGCCCTCTTTAATGAACCATGTACATGATTTAATACAGACCAAACTGACAACAGTGTACAGAAATGTGTCTTCTATTGTGCAAAACATTTTTAAATCTCCATAATGACTAACTTTGTCTAATGCCAACCCAAGTTTTGTAAATTATTCCTTCTCTCAAATGTCTGTAGAACTCCTAAAGATTACTTAAACGCTTTGGTTTGAATGTATCTTTACTCTGTTGCAGAGGACCATCAAACTAAGCTGATCGTTTGGACTTGAGGCCATTGGCACAGTTTCCAGGGCAGTGCCACCATGGCTCCTATTATGCCCCCCTTTTCTAATGCTTTCTTGATAATGGCCACCAGAAGGAGGCAGGAATTTCTCCTTACACATGCTGGTGGTTTCTGGCTCATTTCAAACTTTTCCATTGAAGAGGAAAAGAATTTTAATTTTGTACAACGCTGCCAAAGTTGTTCTAAGGTCTTCCACATCAGCTCCAAAGTCTTAAAATGTTATCGTGCCATTATAGATCACTGGCTCTGTTGTTTGTGAAGTGGCAGGAGACAGTTTTGGCCTTGTCTATCTGTGATCCACATAGCTGACTAATAGCGCTGTGCGGCTCACGGTCTCCAAGGGCCCAGGGCCAGGTGTTGGAGTTAATGCTGAGGACCTCACAACACCTGTTAGGTCGACTCCAAGTCTGCTGCACTTGCCCTGCTAGCCAACCCCGGACACACGGACATGGAGTACAAAAAAGAGACCACATTGGAATTGGATTGGAAGTGGACGCTTTACAGCAAGAATGAAAATGAAAGTTGGCTTAAATTCTTCACTTCGATTGGAGTATGTAGTGGTTTACAAGTGTACATTCTATTAAGTAAATATATCCACATTTGTGTTGAGACATTTGTATGAGAACAGGATATTGCCTCATCTGTATAGTTGCATGCGGATTTGGTACTGTTTTAGTTTTTAAAATGTTGAAAAATGGTGAAAGGATGTGCACATGGCCAAAATATCAGTGCAGATCAATATAAGGCATACACCAAGTGGACATTGACTTTATTGTTTATGGCTTGATTGGACAGAAGAAGAGCTGTCATGGTCATAAAATTGAGTTTTAAGAGCTGATCTTTCTCTAAGGGTGCATTCACACGAGCATTGGGACTAGACCCCAAACTAAACCTGGACTAGAACAGGACCGGGATAGGACTAAACTGGGCTAAAACCAAACTAGGACTAAATGTGAACAGAATAACAGAATTACTTTTATTCAGAAATAATTTTAAATGAGAATTAAAATATCAAAATAAGAATAAACTACTATAAATCGGTCTTGTTAAGAAACCCCAGTAAAAATAAAATCAATTTACATTCAACTAAAAAATATCGTACCCTCACAACATATTTACATATCTTCGTGTCTTTTGCAAGTCTTTTGCTGAACGAGCTCTTGCAGCTGACCAGCACTTTGTGGAACGGGTGGGAAAGTCCAGAATCATCATGATTTTGGACAACATCATCCTCTCCAATGCACAGTCAAAGAGTCAACACGACCTAACACGAGCCAAGTTAAATTTGTCATCAGAAAATTGGTTGAAATTCGTCATGTTTTCATACACAAGCGATATAACAAAGCACATCTATATCCACTAAGATGCACACATTTATGGTAAATTAAATAACAAAAAACAGTCTTAAAGAAATATATTTTGAACTCCACCATCACCAAAAGCATACACAATGTCTGTCAGACTACAGAGAATCCCGGCCTGAGCCTCATCCCTCAACGGAACAGAGCGACATTAAATCATATCCCGACAGCTGCCCCCTGCCTCCTCTCCCTGTAACATTATGTAACCCCACTCAGCCACACACAGCTTTACAAGATGTTATGACCTCTTAAACAGTGGCACTTTAAACTATTCCTCTCCCTCTCAGTGGTCCGCAGAGGCCCGGAATTCTTGCCAGGGATTATCAAAGTTAACAGGATTTTAATGGGTCTGGGGAGACTGGTAAAGACCCGACCAGGGCCAGGTAGAGCTACTGCATCGCGCTCCCTAATGCGGTCCGCCTGCACTCACAAGCTCCGCTAAATAATAAACAGATGGTCACTACCAAATATAGCAGGCCGACTTTCAACTACAAAGAGACTCTCAAATGAAATGATAGGCTGTTATGGGGAGTATACGGTTTACAGGTCAACAAGCAATGTGCAATGGGCCACAGTGCAAAATGAAAATTAACACAGAAGAGGCCGCACCCACACCACTCCCGTGTGATGCAGTTAGATCTTTATGTTGTTTATGTGTACACAAAAAGAGAGAAGACTTTTGTCATTGTAAGAATGTATGTACTGTAACTGTAAAAAAGTATATTTACACACAATGGCATTACAAGTTAAATAGATAGATAGAAATATAGGTCTGCAGTCACCTTAAACACCAAATATGACATTGATGATTGAGCAACATTTCTATAACACGTCACTGTGAAATAGAGTTATGTGCAAAACAAAATACCACTCATTTTTCATAGAATTATGAGAGCCACAAACAAATGAGTCAAAGTCCAGGGTATTTTTCCTCATGGATTAATGCGTTTTCACAAATAGTCTGGCCTCTTTTCAGTGTTCATGGGTATTATTGTTGTGGTAAAGCCCTTCTCTCTCTTCAGGCTTATGATGCTAGCCTTGTCATATTCAGCAGCTGTCAGCAAAAGGCCGCTGCACCGGGCCAAGCAGGGAAAGTGGCCTATTCATTATCCTAATCTTATTAGTTAAGATCTGTTAAGTAGAGACCGGTTTGAATGCATGCTTTTCCCTTTTAATTATTGACCATAAATACATTGGAGTGCATTAGGCTCTGAGGGCGAGGAGCACAGTGCCTCCTAATAGATTAGGGGACAAGCACATTATCTAAATGTACATATCTAACTAATCATGCACCCGCTATGGCCGTGTAAGCAGAGTGACATCAATTGCAGTTTGAACTTTGACCTTAGCTGTGGCTTGTCAATGCTCCAGTCGCATAAAGGGCAGCAGAGGAGGAAAAGAAAAACACAGTGGCATCATGACTGCAGTAAAACCAACGTGGCCCCAATCACTTCATTAGGAATATGTTTTCTCTGAAAAGATTATTTCTAAATTGCTTCATGGTTAATCATATTACACATGAAATCAACAGGGGATTAGCCATGAATACATGAATAAAGTTGGCAGTAAGTCCGTGAGCTCATGTTGAAGACAAACGGCTGGGACTTGCCTCCTTTCTCTCCCTCCTTCTCCCCTCTCTCTGTTTCTCTCCTCATGTACCACACAGACATGATTTTGTGGTGATGAGCCAGAGAAGTGTGCCGTGGCGGCTGCACAGAGGGGCTCTTGTCTGATTCTGAGAGGCTATTGTGTGAAACAACAGCGAGGGCATGCCCCTTCAGAGGTATCCTCCCAGCATAAGATCAAGCCTCTGTCTGGGACTCAGGGCAGTGCTTTGCGAGAGGAAGGCTTCTATGATATACAGTATTTCAATGTCATGTTAAAAAACCCCTAGCTTTATACAGATTTTGTATGCATTATTTAATATATTTTACATAACTCAATTAATAATCTTACGCATTTTGGTCTGAAATTATATATGTGTATATGTGCCATCACTTTTTATAACACTTTCTTTCTTTCTTTCTTTCTTTCTTTCTTTCTTTCTTTCTTTCTTTCTTTCTTTCTTTCTTTCTTTCTTTCACACGGATGAAGATTAAGTCAGCTATGTCATGTTGATGTTTTGATGAATGACATGCTAATATATAATATAATATCTTGCCTTATGTGCACTGAACCACTGATGGGACACTTCCCAGCGTTCATGCAGCGGCCATGTGGCCACATGAGAGCTCAGTGTTTTAGGTCACAATTCAGGGATGAATTGTGAATCTTCCTTTTAACGTTAACGGGGGCTTTCAACTGTCAACATAATCACAGAATCTTAATGTTGGCCAAAAAACAAACAAAACAGTTTTAATTTGTTGGAGGCATTCCCTCAACATGAAATATAAACGGACGACTCACCATTCAATCAGGAGAATTTGTCCCATTTGGAATAACTCTTTCAATGCATAACTGGACAGTAACTTTGCAGTTACGTACAGCACGTACAAGTGTACCGATTGTATTTGAAAGAAGAATAAGGGCCTCACTGTGTGCAGCCCTGTTTATGTGCATGCTAAACTATATACAGTGGATTATGTAATGCAAAGTATACAACATGTTCTGTGTTCCTCAGAGCTCATTTCATTGTGTTCGTCACTCCTCTCTGCCTCGTACCATAACATTTACTTGTCTCTATCATTATAGCTAAAAAGTATGCTATCTCATCTGGCATTAAAATAATTATTATCCGACATACACAATGCAATCAACCCACGCCAACAGATGCAAGAAAAGCATAAAGATACTGATTTATTGAATGTGATTCTAGCATTTTCTCACATGTATGTTGGCTTGTATTCACTAAGCTACCTAAGGATTATTATGAGTAACATTGCATATACGTAATGCTGGTTTTAATTATAGACTGGGGATGTAAAAATACAGTAATTACCGTGTTCTGTTCTGATGGTAAACGCAGGTGACACAGGCAGCGTTTCCAGTTAATCTGCTTAATTACTATATGTATGACAACATAGCTTCATGTGTGCATATCTGCCATATATCACAATTGTACACCAACACATACGCAAAGTAGTCAGTGGATTACTTTTACTCATACCATTATAAAATATTAAGTTCATTTAGCAGTTAGTAAGCAAAATAAATACATTACATTCAAAAACAGTTTCCTTCCCATGGCCATTTGGACTCTGAACCAATTTTTTTTTACCAATTCTACTTTGAAAGAAAGAGCGAGAATCCTATGGAAACTGTCCGTGCTTTTGAATGTAGTTCTGTTTTAATCTTTTAAATGCAGATACTTTTTTTTTTAATACATAGCAAAAAATGTATATCCAACCTGGTTTAAAATGACTTGAATTAATCATTTTTATTGTGTGTGCGATGTAGAATTTTCCACTGGTTTCAAGGCATTTCTGACTGATCATGCAATAATTTAGCTAAAATAAGAAAATTCATTTGTCAACGGGGTAAATAAAATCTTCTTAAACCATTGGCAGATAATTTGCCTTGAAATTGTCAGGTTCCTCGAATAAGAGCGTTTGTAAATAGCTCATACTGCAAAAAGGGATTATCTAATTTAGTTAAATTTACTTGAATTAAGCAAATTAATCTTAAAAGTCCAAGTTTAAGATTTTGACACTTGACAGGACTACTTCAAATTGACATTATGTGACTTGTTTTAAGTAAACTTGATAAGTAAAATAATCTTATTCCACGGGCAGATAATTTCACTTAAATTAGGGTAAAAAGGTCTTATTTTGAGTTTATTTTTCTTATTTTTTGATAGGCCTTTCATTCACTCACAACTAATTTATTCTTCTACCTTATTAGAAGAATCTCACAAGTTAATATTTACAAGAAGACAGAATGCTCTTTCCAAATATAATTTGCCTTGAAGTATGAAAGAATGTATTGAAACAAGTCAGAAACGCTTTGAAATAAGTAAAATAATAGTTCCATCAAATAAGTAGTCTTAACTAATCGTAACAAGTCAAAACGTCTGAAATTAAGATTTATATCCTGAAACCAAGACATTTTAACTCATCTAGAAATTCCGTTTTTGCAGTGTGATTGTGGTTTTGTTTCAGGACATCTCAATGGGTTTTTGCCTGGTTAAATAAAGGTTAGTAAAAAATTATAAATGAGTACATTGTTTGCCCCTTTTGTACCAGACGCAGACACAAACAGGATACAAACAAATTCTTCCAACTGTTTCTGTAAAGACAAAGGTGGAGTACTTCAAATAACGTCTTATTAATTCAGAAAGTAGATTAATAAAATAACTGTAACAAGGTCAATCTAACTCATCCCTGTCTAGCCCTGGTCTTAAGGTTAATTCTATTGAGGCGATTAGCACGACGCCATAATAACCTATAAGGATGGATGTCGGCAGCAGCAGGTCATAACAGTCATATTGTATTGGGCATATTATCCAGTCAATAAGGGCCCAGGGCTGGCTGATTTAATTACACCAGCGGCCTGATTAGCCCAGCGTCTCCCCAGAGTAACTACACACTATGTCATAATCATACAATGGTGTGAATAATGAACAGGTCAAAGTAATATGCCTTCGGTCTGTCATTGTTAATTGTGCTGCTAAATGACTCGGTTGATCTCAAAACATGCAGCGCCAACAATAGTGATTTTATCGAACTGTGACGGAGAATGAATGAGTACACTATACTTGGAATATTGGTGAAGAAAAACATATTTAATCATGACTGTTTTACCTGACAGTCCACATTCTTTAAAGGTGCAGCTTTTGTTGATAACGTATGAGGGTGGAACGAGACGGAATTTTCACGAGACGACGCAGGTCACGAGATTGAGATAACATTTTCATAGATTTTTTTTTTCTCGTTTAACTTGTTAAAAAAGCAAGCCTAATAAACTGCTATCCTTTGCTAAGTTTTCTGTATTAAATAAAACAATAAAAATAATGCGGTTTTAAAACTGGATATTCTTTTAAATAATTCTTCTAGTTACTGCACTCTAATTGCAGCAAAAACAGTGTATTAAATCATTCTCACGAGATTACTCTGTGGGTTCTTGCACAGTCTTAAGGCATTTCAATATCGCAAGATCTGGAGAAACGAGATCTCGTGCCACCCGTATATACTGAACAATTTCCATCTTTTTCCTTTTAAGATTGCAAGTGGTGTCATATAAACCATGAGACAAAAAGTACTTTCATGTGTAAACTTTTTTTTCAAGAATCATTTTCTCAGTTATGTTCAGACGCTTAATAAATGATTCCAACTTGACATTTAGTCTTTTTATTAAATGAAAGAACAAATAAATGGATCAGGTTGGTGTTTGTGTTGACTATTACAGAGAGCACTTAACACTGCCGCCAAATAATTAATTTGAAAATGTTATTTAGACATGATTTACATATAAATGTGTTTTGTATTAAAATGAATAAATGATACAAATACAACCACAGAGACAAATGACGCCCCCAAGATTACAATTTACAATTAAAATGGTAAACTACGGCTAATTTCCGAGAACAATTTCTTCTTGACCTTTTTATTACACATGGACTTTGCTCCCAGAATATTGTTTTAGTTAATTGTAAAGTGCATGATTTTAAAGGGAGGCTTCAGGGTCATCAAAGTAGGAAAAGACAGGGACAAAGTAACACACGCATTGTCCACTTCCTTATATTGTTTTCCTTATTTTCTTTGGTATCTTATTTTTAAAGTAGATTATTTAATTCCAACATGTGTATACCTATATTTAAACTTTGTACAGTTTTTGAGATGTGTTTATTTCGTCAGTTTCTGCCAACGTCATATTTTTGCAGACTAAAATAAAATAACAACAAACAAATAACTAAACTAACTAAAACTATAATTAAAAGTATTAAAAGTGCTGATATTTTTGGCAAACAATAAAACAACATAAATAATGAAAAGAACAATCCCAGATCCCAGAGTAAACAAAAAAACAAACAAAAAAAAAACATCCAAAGAACACGTCTGTACAGGTCCCTAACTAAATTAAAAACGAAAAAATATTGATTAAAACTATTAATAATTTTAGACAAAAGACTAAAACTAAAGTCAACTTTCTTGTCAAAAAACGAACAGCGTTTTTGAGCTTGTGGACGCGCCATGGAGTATAATGTCGGCATGTATCCACGAGGGGGCAGCACCACGCCACACGTCTCTAGTGCGCTCCCCAGCTGCGCTTATGTCTGGATGCACATGTTAGCCCCATCACACCATGTTTGACGGCTCTGATCTGAGGCCTAATGACTGCTGCCAAAGGAGCCTGACACAAACTGACACAGGGAGGACAAGAAAAAGACCCTCTTCTCTCGCTTTACGCCCTCATTTGCGGGCCTGTAAATAGCGACTACATGTTTATTAGTCATGTACCGACGCGCTGATGGACAAGGATGCTCATTACCAGTTAGTGTTGCTCCATCAGAGTCCAAACTGTGCCGTGCGCGCGTGGACTCACTCAGACGGGAACAGCTTTGACAGAAGTTGAACTGAAATCTTGCACATTACGTTAAACTTCATGAATGGGCTTTTAAAAACACAAAATCATCCGAATTAAAGGCATACAGTGCGTAAAAAGTTTGGAGTGACAGCAACTATTTTCTCCGCGCGTTGGGTTACGCCGCATCTGCATAAGCGTCGCAGTGCGTCGCTTCTGCGTGAAGTTATTTGATATTTGGACAGTTATGAGACGTGGCATACGGAGCCTCGTGTGCCTGCGCAAGGTTGACCTGCGTGATATCACTGTCTGCTTTTAATTAAAACACTTACCATGGGAAATATGAGCAAAACATACTCTTTTCAGACGCGATCATATTGCGCCTATTTCACAGTCAATGCGCATGTGGTATGCGGCGTTCTGCAGCGTGTCCAGCGCACGGATCAGTCAGTAAGTATTAGGGCCGAGTGAAAAGTGAAAAAGCAGTTACGTGAAAGATTTAAATGCGCATATGAGGAGAGGCAGGTGCTTGGCGTTGGCTGGAAGTGAGCAAAGGAATTTTGTAGACGTGGACAACCAAAACATCCAGCCTCAAAAATATGAAAACACACAATTGCTCTTAATGTGAAAAATAAATGTACTTAATGTATGATCACTCTCCCTGCGCTAGGCTTTAAAGCGATGTGACACTTGAACAAAGCTTTCAATTGTGTTCAAAATCAGCTCATAAAATAAATAAATAAATAAATAACAAGACTCTTTTCACATTCTTTCAGCGTTCAGTCTGTTTGAGTTTTGTTCCTTGAGCCTGCAATACAACAGATGCCCAGTAGATAGAAGCACTAACACACAAGTAGGCTACACCACCTTGTCTTCCATGGACGACGATGCAAGGATTATTTTAACAGCTGGTTTACCAAAGTAGGCTATATAGCAATAGCTTTATTTTTACCATTTTATTTTAATTTCTAGGATTGACAAGTTGATAATATTTACACATGTTTTCCCACTAATACAAAAGTCCAAAAGCAGGTTATTGCATTGAAGACTAGTATTGCACATGTGTGATTACAGCGGCATTGTGAGTTCGAGTCTAGCCTTTGACCATTTGCTGCATGTCTACACCTTCTCTCTTCCCATTTCATGCAGCCTGTCCTGTCAAAATAAAGCCGCAAAAATCTAAAAGAAAAAACAAAACACATCCTAACCTAACTTGCTAACAAGAAAAAGCAATGACTCGGCTACACATTTGGGATATATATCTAATGATTTTCAACAGACTGCATAATTACGAAGTCTAATACGTCACATTAAATATACTTGTTATATCAGAAGGGCAGCTTGGTTTACATTCTTTTGCGGGCCCTCCTTGTTCAAAGTAGCTCTGTCTACTTCTAAACCACACATGTAACCATAAGTATAAGGCATAACTCTACAGTATTAACTTTAGCATTTCGTAACCGTCTGGACACTTGAAAAAGCCACTCCGTACCTACAGCTCGCACATGTCTGGATCTTATGGTGATACTAAATGCTTCTGGAGACTATTTTCCACCTTAGGGATGTCCAACAGAATCCCACACCGCAGACATACTACTAATGTGTTCCGTCGGAAGAGACCCGTCCATAGTCAAGAACGGCGCAAAAAATTGGGAAATATCTCGTTCATCTGTGGATCTCCAAAGTTCTGGCATGGCTGTCTGGGAAGTGCGGGAAGCCGACGCATTGAGTCACCCTAGACATTGGGTCAGCCTGGTTTCAGACTGTTGAAAGTAAATTATTGTCGTTTGGGGCCAGCGTGGAGTGCGTATCCTCACATGAGCTAGCAGGGATTCCCTCTGACAAGACCAGGGCTTTATTTTCTTAAAGGAGGTGGGCGGTGGGCAGGGGGGGTTACCCAAAGTGATGATGTGTGAAATTATATTGTCCAGATGTAGGCTATTTACACATCCAACCACAATAAAAGAGGTGAGACGATCATTACTTTTCAGCAAACTCCTTGACTTACATGCAGGGAGTATCATAACCACGCACAATTGGCAGCGTTATAGGTCCGAGATCGTTTCCCAGAAGCCCTAGCTGTTGCGTAGACAGTGGCAAGGTTGTGACAGAAGGTAGCTGCTGAGTAACGCCGCCTCCCGCTACCATCTCTGACAACCTAAAACCGAACAAATCACAGAGGCATGCGGGCTTGCACAATCTAATTCGTTTTACTGTCGAAGATGCGTCAGAACAAGATGAGATCCCGGATAGCCGTTTGACCTCTGCACCAAAGGGTCAGGAATACAGCTTTCTACATGTGCAGTACAAATGGTATAAATGGTATGAAGTCCAAAAGGCAAAACACAACGGCAGGACGATATTAGAAAAAACAATAACGTCTCGTATAAGATCAGATTTGGCATTGCCTCAAATGAAATCGAGAGTCATTCAGTGGATATTAAGCATGTTCAGGAGCAGAAGCATTTAAGAGACGCTAGCTTCTGTTCTAACACAAGAATCACATGCATTTCAAGCAGAGGTGGGTAGAGAAGACGATTTTTTTTGTAACATTACTTTAAAATGAAATTACTCAAGTAGAAGTAATAACGTAATGACCGAAATAATTATTCTAGAGTAAAAGGTAGTAAAAAGGGATGAAATAGACTTGCTATTGTTACCACACAATGTGACAGCAGAAGAAATCCGAAGCACACTGTAATATGGAAGAAATTAAAAGTCCTTTATTGTAGCATGGACAGCTAACACATTTTGACACTACTGTCTTCATCAGGGCAATGATGATGAAGAGTAAAAAAAAAAGGTTCTTGGAGAAACTACTAAGGAGTAACAGTTTGGACAATAAAATTTATTTAAAATCAGATTAATGATTCACAAGTTAATGTAATTCAACAAACAAAATGTTAAATAATGGACAGGTTCTGAAATTTCCAAAACATATAGGCACAAAACATTATTAAAATAAATCATATCTGAAGGCAAGGTGTAAGAAGTTAAAATGTTCAAATCATTAAATTTTGTTGACATAAAGTTTCTGTCACTTTTTGACACTCACATTAGGAAGACTAACCAAAACGTTTACTCAGCAGTGCTACTTCAAAATAAATATTACTCAAGTAGAAGTAAAATGTCAGAAAACTGCTCTGAAAAGTAGATACCCTGACTGCAGTGTTGGCAAGTTTTCTGAAGAACCCATAGAGTGACACAGGTCGCTTTAGTTCTGCAAAAGTTATTACCACTCAAATTGTGATTCTCGTCTAATAAATCAAATAATTACATCAAAGATAAACCAGGACAGGCCTCTGAACGTAACAAATGACAGCTATATCACGCCCTCACTCAGCTAAAATGTTTCTGAGGGCAGTGACTAAATATGTGATGTGTATTTCTTACTGTGCTGTGGGATAAATGCCAAATATTTCTACTGTGTGCCGTTCAATCCACAATCTTGTCTATCAGCAACGTATATACAGTACAGCAAATATACTGTATGTGTAAGAAAACCTTTTGATCCATAGACAAGCTAATACAACAATTCCTAAATTCCTCTGTGTAATAATGTCGTCTGTATGTACACAAATGATTACGGCCATGCCCAGTTTGAACACTTGGCGTAACATTTGTTGTTCACTCGTGCATACAACGACTTAAAATGTCAACAAAAACGCCCTGTCCCCGGGAAATAATCACACAGCAGTGCCTTTTGCATAGGACTTGTCCTCTCCAGCCTAATCCTTGACACACTAACTCCACAAGCTCTGGATCCTGTTTGTTTTATCAGTGGACACGTGTGCAGAACCTTTCCCTGAATATTTTAATTGTGGTATTCGTCTTGTAATGTCCAGACACCACAAATGTTTGGTTGCCGGACTTAGTGAATCATCGCACAATTTGAGTCATTTTGCTCGAAAATGCTGTGTGATCATTGTTTTACCTGAAATTGCTGCATTGCATTGTGGTCTATAACTGTAACAATGGAAATCTCAAATCAATCCCAGATCGTCTGAAACTTGTAATATGTAAATTGATACTATTACTTAGCAGGCTTTTACAACAAACCGTGCAAGTTATCGAGAGTGGCGGCAGCAGCCAGTTTTCCAGCTCGCGTAGTATGAGTTTCCTGAATAGGGATTCCTTATTACACAATTATACTATTTGGTTTCAGCTCTTAAGGGTTCAAACTGCAGCATCAGGGTATTCCTATAGTGATTGGGATCAGTGTCTGAGGTTGGGAACGCCGCTGTAAGGATCCAAGTGAAAAACAAACCACCAGATTTAGATTTCCATCGGCTGGGGAGACGCTTAAAGCTTTAAGGCCAAAACGAGTGAGTCAGACGGATCCTAAGCCGGGCAGCACGCTTCTCTCCCCAAACTTTATTATGTCTAGTTTCATCTTTAATAGCACAAAGAGCAAAGGAAAACTGTCTCAGATCACGTGCGTATTTGTTTGTTAAAACGCAGCCACCCGTGAGTCACTGTTGGGAATATGATCCAGACACATGTTCTAATTTGGATTTAGGGCCTGTGTCATACATGGATAACACATGTTTTTAAATGTCGTGGTTGATGTGAAGTCTTGTAAAAATAAAAAAAGCTAAAGAAGCAGAAAAGTGCATGATGTAAACCTGAGTGTTCCACCACCTTTCTGTGACGGTCAGTGTGAAGGTCAAGGGCTGACTGGTGTACAGCTCACACTGAGGAGAAATGTGTCATGTATCGTTGTGCGGGCTTTTGTAAAACTCAAAACTTCAAGTGCACATCACAGGTTCTCATATATATTTTTTCTAAATATTACTTTGTTTTGTGGGCTAGTACCTGTGGTGAATATTTAGTTGCAGTTTGTGAGAAAAGAAAAAAGTACATGTTAAACATTACAGGAAGTAGAGTTCTAAAACAGAATCCCCAGACAGTTTAAACAATCATTTAGTAAACAGAGGTGTTATCATTTGATATTATTATTATGAAATCATAGCTGTTGTGTGATTTAAATGGATTTTGGCCCTTAATACGGTTGCTAGGTAACAGTTGTGGATTTACTTATACCTCTGTCACATGCTGCTCATGTCCAACCAGGAAGTAACATGATAAACGTCACAAAAATCGGTACGTCACATTTCAAGAATAGAGTTAAACTGCGGCTGATTGGACAGTGTCTACAGGAAGCGCCGATCGTTGTATTTTGCCTTTTACAAATGCAAAAATGGTTCACAAATGTTGCCTGAAAGGTGTCGGGTTTTTCCAACAAACTTAATACTGTATTTCAAAGGGCAGTCCGAGCAGATATCAGGACTTCTGAACGGCTTTTTTTGCAACATTACACAGACTTTTAACTGGTAAAGGGCTTCATCAAAGTAAGTACTAAAAGCTCAAAATCACACAACCTAATTTATATTTAGTGCAGCACTATTACTGCATATAGGGAAAGTTTCAGACAATTACAAGCCATATATGTTTCACTTGTATGCTAATCACCAATGATAATCATTTATTAGCATTTTATATGTAACTCGCTAAAACAAAGCCACATTTGTGTTTCAAAATGCAGCTGTGCATCATACAATGTATGATTTGTCAGGACCACAGCTGACATTAGGACTCTGATATTTGAGTAGCTTATGCAAATTTTCTTTGGAGTTTACATTTGTGTACATTAGCAGAATCAAGATGGCTGCTGGTGGTGCACAGGTCACATGTCTGCCAGGAACTCACTGTCAAATTGCGGAAAATTAGGTAAAATCTTAAACATATTCATGTTGTAGGTAAATATGTTGTCATGTGCACTTTAAGTAACTTTTTTCCAGTCTGAAGTCCCCAAGCCAGTGCATTAGTTTGTACTGGTACCAAGCCGAGAACAGAATCGGCATTCGGTGTACAATATATCACAATTTGTATTGCTGAGATGCACAAGGTATGCTTCATAAATTTGTCTTTAGCTAACTGGAAGTGAGTCAGTTCAACATTATTTAAAGTGCCTTTACAAAAGGAAGTTCACATTTCAGGCCGATTTTCAAGATACATGGGCACCTCTTGTAGTAACTGATTTGTAACACACATAGAGGTGTGGATTGCTGATGTAGTGCTCTTTACAGTATATGTGTATTTTAAAGGTTTGGTATGGTCAGTCACTATATCTGTCCAAAGCTGTTATTTGAGCATTTGGGGACAGCTCATGTGATCCACCCCAGTCATCTCACGGCCAGATGGGGGGTGAATCAAAGAGAGGGCTGACTAATAAAACGCTGAATCACAACAGCACTGCTTCAATGGAAACACATTATCAGCTCAAGGCCAAATTAAAGCATAACTTGCCCATATATCAAAATGCCACCACACAGACCATAAAGCGCCCCAGCAGCGTGGTGACCCTGTAACCTCTAGACCCCATTCTCTCTTGTAAAAAGAGAAAAATCCGTCCCAAATGGACAGCTGCCATGGTTGCCAGGCGAAGGATACAAACAGCAGGAAACAGAAGGGGGATCCCATCAGAGGGTCCCGGGCAGAGGATGGCCCTGGGTGCAGACAGGAAGAGCAGAGAAAATACACACCGAACCTCCATAATAACAGTAAGTCAACATAAGTACAGATGGGAGGGAAGAAAAATGTATCAAATCATCAAAAATTGTCCCAGGAAACGTGAGAAATCCATGATTTCTTAAATCTGTTTTTTTACTTTGTGTTGCTGTTATGTTTATCACTTTGCCCCAGGTCACCCTTGAAAAAGAGGTTTCGATCTTAAGGGGTTCTTACCTGGTTAAATGAAGGTTAATAAATAAATATACATAAAACATACTTGTAACATTTACTGACATTGACAATAAAATTGATCTTGATAAAATTGTGGAAACATGTTGTACTCATGTCATGTGAAGCCGTTGTATGCCAGCAGGGTAATCCATGCATGTCAGTGTAATAAACACCTAAAAGTCATTTGTTTAACTTTAGTCTGTGATTTTAGTCAATTATGCAAGAAGTGATTTTGAAAAGCATCTGTGATTGCTGTTCCCTTCAATCTACTTTCGCTCATTTAATTCATAGATTAATAATTAATAGAATTGCCAAATCACAATATTAGTTTTTGGCATTCTTCTGCCCTCAATCCTTAGTACTTTCAGGTGTGCAAAAATAATCCACAATCTCTGAAACTCCAATAAAGTTTGTTGATTGTGGCCAACAACGTTAGATTTAATGTGAATTCCCCGCTGCCGTCCCTGCTACTCTGGAGTTGCATGGATCATGACGACAACTGCAGGAATTCTATTTCTTCCTCTGTATTATCCTCTGCTTCTACAACTGTTATCACCGTCACTAGACATCCACACTTCTGGGTCACACATTCAATTAAGCAGATTTGTTTTAGTTTGTCTGTTGGTACAGAATGCCACGGGCTATTAACTGCACCGTGTTCTGACTTGTAAATGAATGTACTACTTCTCGGCTGCCCAGTGATAATGTTGACACAAGCTCGCTCTGAAACGTGACACAACACATGCACACTTTGGATGCAGTCCAAAACTGTTTATATTCTCCGCTCTGTTATTTGTAAGATGAGAGTGGGAATGTAGCATTGGGAAGTTTTTTCTTTTTTCCATCAGGGCTGCACAACAGATGGACAAGCAATGCATTTTTTTATTAGATAGTTGACCCAAATGCACCACTGGTTTATAGAACTGAGCTGCAAATAGAGAATAGAAAATAAAAGAACAAAAATTCCAAGTGTAATTGTCCAAACAAACAAAAAAGGTGCATATTTCTGCACTTTTGTGTTAAAACTGTGAGCCATTGAGCCCAGAAAATCGCAAAAAACCAGTAGTAGACAAGGATGAACATTTTGTTCTCACTGAGCTCTAATTTTGAGCGAAGTCACGGTGAAAAAATATTGAAAGACGGCTCAGTAGTGCCCGGTCATAAAATCTATTTACACGAGACCAATAGGAGCCCGGACCGTAACATTTCGTTTTTTTAGCACGCCATTTTAAAGCAAATTCATTTGAACTTGGTGGGCACATAGGTACTGCCAGGACTAGTTTTATATTGCATTAGGGCGCCACCCTAAAACCTACAGTAAGTCGGCCATATTGGGTGGAACCCTGGACCTTCAAAATTCATATCCCTCGTGCTTCAGATATCTCTGTCTTGTTTTGTTTTTTTTTTCCCAAAGGCTTCATACGTGCTTCAAATAACCTAGACTCATGTCATGAGTAAGCAAAACATTCTCAGATTTGTGGGCCAATGTCAATTGTGAGTGACAATTTCTCAAAAAGTGGGCTATTTTGAAAAGCATCCAAACGCACCTACCTCTAATGGGAAATGTGTGCACAATGACGACTTAGACGCAGTACAGCAAGCTGAAAATCCAACTGAACTTGATGGGACCCGATGGGTTCGGGCCTAATTTCAATTCTATTTCATTTTACACAGGCTCGTGCCAGTGCATGCGTGTGCCGCCTAAGGTGAACCATACAGGACCGTTTCAGTGATCTTAACTAGACCATGGGAGGTCTAGTTTACAAAGAGGTCTGGCTCTCTTTGGCTCCATGAACGCTTTAGCGCGAAATGACTGAACAAGAGAACTCAAATCAGAAAAAAAATAATTTCTCACCAAACACTGACTTGATTATCATTTCCAGTGATGGTAACTTTCAATACTGAGCAGACATGCTTAGCAAAACAAAGCTAGTGCACATTAGCATCAGCATTTCCCTGTTTATCAACACACAACACTTGTCTTTTGGTCAAATTATTATACAGTATTTCCAGTGCATAATACATCTAACACCAGACGAACCCACTGCATTAGATAAAGAGAGGTTACAATGCGGTGTAGAGGCGCAAAGAAGTGAAATACATTTTCTGCGATCACAAGGAGGGCGAGGGCCTTCGACACAGTTTGTGGTTTTACTTATTTTTGCAGTTCATTCGTTTTTGTGAAATCCTCAAACCTAAAGACACTAACAGGCATGTTTACACATTTCTGATGAATTGCAAAAATATAATCAGGCAGTTGTTATTTAACCAGGCTTACGCCAGATTGATATGTGTATCACTCTGAATTTAGTTGTACACATTATCAATCTGGACAGGCTCTCGCCGAAAGCCGTCAGGAAAATGTGCAACGTCATGACGAACATTTGAACCGATTGGTCGCAGCGTCACAAAAGTGGAACAAGCCGAGAAATTAAGAAATCCAGTTGAGAGAAAAGCTCCGACTTCTTCCTCGCCCTCAAATGCACAAAGCTCTTCCATGTGCACGTTTTCATAAGCAAAATAGTCCATAGATGTGTTGAAGTACGTCCGTCGTCCGCCATGTTTGTTTAGGTTCGTCTATTTGACTTCCACCCAAACCACAATGCAGTGCTGTGATTGGTCCAGCACACAACGGCCGGTGCAGCCCTCACAGTGGAACACCGCCCAGATGGATTCTCAAGAGTTTGTGAACTCACAAATATTGTGAGAATACTTATGGCAGGGCCAGGTTAGTTGTTATTGGGATGATCCTAAATATAATTGTGAATATTGCCCACCCCTATGGCGGAATCAGCATTGTAGACATGCAAACGTTGTATTGGGTGTTGAACCCACAACCTCCTTGCAAGGATACAAGTGCACAAAACAACTCTGTAACTGTGCACCAACCAGTGGATTTATACTTTTATGCTCCAGTACAACTTTGAGTTCTGATTTGGCGTAACATCTGTGACGCCTCCCTTATTTGACTGAGCAATAAACAGTATTCAAAACTACTTTCTTTACTGCACTATTTTATGAAAAAAGTAAACAACAACAACACACATACTGTATAACTTACAGGTAATGTTCTTAGTACTGATCTTTAATCATAATAAGGATGCTGGCTAAAGATGGCACAATTACCTTCTAATGTGAAGCAGTCACAGAGAAAAGACTTGCAGTAAAATGACTTTGGCACATATCCCTGGGGTTAAATCATAGAAACAGACCTCAGAGTGACAGTCATAGGCTTAGGAAAATGAAACCATCCACTGCCATCATCCCATAACCAGCGCCGGGACTGTCACTGAACTGCCCAGATACACATACAGATGAGAAACGGCTTCGAGTGTTTTTGTTTGACAATATGGCTCCCTGCACATGTCCTTCCTTGAGTAATTATTTGCGCTGGTTTTAATGTAGGAAAATTGTCTCATAGGTTATATTCCCTTTGACCTATAGAAAGCCTTATTGGCCACAGATTGTGAGTAGACTGCACATGTGGGTATGATACAGTGCCCCCGGTGGTTGAGATTGATCTCAATGCACAAAGTCAGCAAAAGCAGCACTCGACCAAACAGTAGAAAGAATAGCGTTCACTCAACCCTGGGGCAGAAACATACAAGCCATATTCAACTTTTTATGTATCCCATTTGCACAAACTTATCATTCTTTCACTATAATCACTTTTAAAAATCAAGAGGACTACAATTACAATATGGCGAGTCCGCTTTCCCTTCACAGTGAAAATGTCTTGGGTGCATTTCGATGTGGAGTTTGCTTGTTCTCCCTGTGTTTGAGTGGGTTTCCTCCAATCCTACAGAACGGCAAAACATGCACACTAATTTAAAAACACGCACACAAATTTTATAACATTACATTTTTGAGTTTAGTTTGTATGTGTGTTTTTTTAATAAATCTACGTGTTTGGTTTTGTTTTTTTGTTTGTATGTTTTTGAATTAGTGTGTGTGTTTTAATGTTTGTATGTGTGTGTTTTGAAATTAGGTTGTGTGTTTTGAAGTTTATGTAAATGTCTTCAAATTGTTTGTGCATGTTCTGAAGTTTGTGTGTGCCTTTTCAAATTAGTCTGCATGCTTTTTTAAATTGTTTGTAAGTTTTTGAATTAGTGTGCGTTTTGAAGTTTGTGTATGTGTTTTCAAAGTTCATGTGTGTTTTTAAGCTTGAGTGCGTGTTATGCATGTTTTAAATATTGTGTACGTTCGTGTGTGTGTTTTGTCTTTCAGAGCCACTGTAGATTTCCCCAGTTAACCTAAAGCAAACACAACATTATACAAGACACACATTTTCCAGCGGGAAGACTTAAAGTACAAGAATCTGAAAATTAATTCAACTCAAGATTTACAACCCTGGAGTAGAGGCATGTTGAGTGAATTTTGGGAAACAACATAAACCGACCAATTACCAGCCTCTCTGTTCTTACACCTTCCATAAATCCGCGATAAACATCCATGTGACGGTGACATTCTTCGGTTACGATCCAGACTTGTACATGACTTCCTTCTTATAAGAGGAATCTGAGGTGCTAAACATACAGCGGTGTCCAGACATGCCTAAGATAGCTCAGAGCACTTCTCCATTGTCAACTGCACCTTTATAAGTTGTACTCGATGTTAAAAGCAGAAGTTGGGAAGTTTGTGCGTATAATGTGGTTAGCAGCCATTCATAACTTGTCCTCTGTAACCGCAGACTTCTCTCTAACATCCACTGAGAAGACTGGTTACTATGTCAGCTTCAGTGGTTCAAGGTCTCTGCATAAAATGAGTAATGAACTAAATATAAATAAGACATATAAAGTGAGAAGATTAGTAATGATAGTCTGTGAAAGGCAAGGCAAAAGATGTGACTTCTGAGAATGAACCAACGCTATAACAATAAGAAAAAAGAAAAAAATAAACTAAACTAAAACTTCCTAAAACTAACCAAGTTTGAAGCAAAAGTAGGTCACATTTTTAGGTATCAGTACATTACTTGAGTACATTTGGAGAACAGTGGATAGTTTTTTACTTTTACTTCACTTCATTTGAGAGCATGTATCTCTACTTTCTAATCCACAACATTTTTGAACAGGCCTGAATAATAAAAAAGTACATTCCACATTGTTTGAGGGGTTATTTTTAGCATACTGAGGGTGAAATCCTGCCTAAAAGGTTTGAGTTCAAGTTTTGGTTTCGCGCAAAAGATAAATAAATAATCAAAAAAATAAAATAAAATAAAAAGATTACACTGTTTCTATTGTCCAAAAAATCAGCACCATTCTTTTTTAAAAATACATTTGGATAAAAGATCTCAAAATCATTGTGAAATACTTTTTTCTCAATGTATATTTTGAATTGGGTACTTCACTTTGACATAAGTAGAATTTTGCATATGATCCTTTTACTTTTTACTTCTATCTGTACTTTAACTTAAGCAACACAATTCGTCCACCACTGTATGAAAAACACTATTCATACAATCAGTTTTTGCTTATGGGAAATGCTCAAATAATTAAAATAAGCAAATAACGTGGTTTATTTATTTTTTTGTTTTTCGTGGACATTTACACTATTGTTACATTTTTTATTGTCCTGCTCAATGGGCTAATTTTAGAACAGAAAATACAAAGCTATACTTTCAATAGATGGTAGTCCTCTTACCATCTTATTACTATTGCCCTCAAGTGGCTTTTTTTCCCCATTCCCGATGTCTAGACAAACAAATCTGACAGCAATAATCCCACAGCTTGGAAAACTCAGATGTGATTATTTATACCTGTCAACTTCTGGCATAGGATTTTCATGTGAATCCTCTTCTAAGACCCAGCTTTCAGGCATATACCATGATGAACATCCAATCCACAGCCAAACCACTGGTAGTAAACATTATAGAAACTGGCAATAACCACATTTCCCATACTGCTAAAAGCCACTCAAGTTATTTATTATGTTGGGGAGGGTGGGCTGGGCTTTGCAGACACTCGGTAGCTTGGTAGCAACAAACCACCATGAAAGCAATACCACTAGTGAAAAAGTTACATTTTGTCACAAGATATTTAAATCAAACTATATAAGGGCTGTCACAATACTGAAAATGAACATTTCAAACTCTTAGAATGGGATCAATGCCAGTTTAGAGACTACAATGATGATAAAAGGATTCAGGAAAGGTTCAATTTTGTCTTCTTTATGTATTTTTTTCAGTAGCTATACTTCAAATTGGTATCTTGTTTGAGACTATAGTTTTATACTAATTTTAATATCTTTTTTATAGAGTGGCATTAACAGAGGAGATTAGTCATAACATTGTTTTATCTATTAGCTACTACGTATTACTGACAAATGAATATAATGAAATGCAATGAATGGATGGCTCAAAGTAAAGTGCACTAACTGATGAGTTCAGGTCTAATATTCATATCTGATTTATATTCTTTGGCTTTTCAAAGTGCAGAAGTCTATTATCCATTCACTCGCTGGTCATTCTCCATCAATAAGCAAATATAATTCTGTAGCCACAGTCATATGTAGGGCTTCCATCTAAATCAACAGGATGGGCATCATTTCCAATCACATAAGATAAGGAAAAGGGCTGCCAAGTCCTGTATTAATCTCACTCTGGGTTGTGGTATTGGTCTGGTTGATTAGTAGAGTACAAATTGACTGAATATGCTAAATCGATTTTTATTACTGTCTAAAAGGAAAAGGACTGTCGCACATGACACTGATGTGAATTTGCTTGGTGGAAATCACAAAATACATTATGTTTGTGGAAGAATTGCACAAGTACAAATGAACAAAACAAAGCAACTCAATCCATTTAAATGATAAAGCAGGAGGTGTCTGTTTACAAGCCATGAGCAATGATCATTTTGTGCAAAACACGCGATCGGGAGCAAGCTACTCATAAATCACACACACAAGACTAATGTGCTCCACAGACATGTTGTGGCTGCAGTGTAGTTGCACAGTCACAAGGCCAGATGTAGTAGCGATAAATTATGATTTTACATTTCCAGAAATGTGGAGGCACTTTCCTTCAGACTGGGCGCACCACCCATTTCAAAAATACAGCTCTACTGGGGTTTGTCAGAATGTCATTAAGAAAGAGGAAGAAGAGTGCTGTCAAAGAGACTGGCATGATATGAAAGATACAGACTGGATTCAGTATTGTATGGAGGAGAAAATACATTTATATATATATTTCAGGCACTTTCTGACCACCTCGTGTTAGTTTTCATGAACTGCACAAAGCAATGGGTATATATTGATCTTTAGGGTTAGATTTCCTTCAAATGCAAAACACTGACAAAACTCTATCCTTAAAGCGCTAGGCATTTGAATGAGTGGCAGTACACAATCATATCAACTATAAAAGACAGCCAAGGTCATAAATACATGTATTATGTATTATGCAAAAGTAAACAATATATATATACTGTAAAGATATATCTAGGATCAAAGCATATTGTATACATAAATATTTGAGCATGTGCAAGAAATACTAATCCATTTCCACAACCAGCGGCCAACAACGGCAATTAATGTTTTACTCATTCAAATTCTACTCTGCTGTTTTAGTAATATCGTCTTATATGATTCAGTAATTCTCTGTTAAAAGCAGTTCTATGCACAAACACAGGCACGCTTCCCGTCTCAATCCACCTGTTGGTCTGAGGTCTTTATAAAGCGATGAATGTGTGCATGAATTGTGATAAAATTGATCGCTCACTTACATGACTATTTGGATGTAACCTTCTACCACTGTTTCTGCTGCTTTCCAAACCATACCACACTCCTGTCAAAAACGTTACATTTAATACTTCTAATATAGTACAAGTATGCTTCAAAAAGGAGTTACTATCTCGACCAGAAAATCCAGGTTCTGACAATATCAAGAAATCGAGTATGACTATATATTACAGTATCTCCTTTCACTGGGGCTTGATGAACTGTCAGGTGTAATTCATCACGGTGGATCTCTTCTGGACTGACTGTTGTTGACAGATGTTACGGCTAATGGCACTTTCCTCACAAGCAGAAGATTCATCAAGATAAGTCTCCAGTCTGCCATGGGAGCTAACCGCAGCCACACAGCCCCTACTGCTGACACTGCCCATCAGACGTGCGGTGCTACTTTTTTCCAATACCACTGCTTTTTATCATAATTCATCTGCTCAAGTACGTGATGCCTGCTCTCCCATCTCGGGTCTCACATGAGCCAAGACCGCAGCTGACGGCAAGGAGCTACTGTGGGCAAAGAAAACACTCTGTTCTCCTGTTACTGTGTGCCTGGTCTGCCCATACCAGCTCCTTCTGCTTTTGATTATGTGTGATCATCCCAAACTCTGCCAGCTACATCAGCCCTCAGGGAGTTGATTTTTTTCACACTCTATGGCACAGATTCAACAGGAATTACTGTATGTTGTAGCTTGTCTAACCCATCATTAATTGCATCAGTTAGCAGCGCTCAGATATTCCTACCGTTAAAAACAGGATTTGCTTGTCATTACTCTTTCCATACAGATGTATATAATCGAGGTTGTATTTCACTGGCACAAAATGTATGCATTCATTCTACAAGTTAAACAACTATCTCTCATTAATCAACGCAAACAGACTGTGTCTACGCAAACCGGTCAAATTGGGGCTCCATTAAAGAAACAAATTACTTAATTCATGTACAATAAAAGCTCTATTTTAAACCATAACAGAAACAGGAACAGTGCATCACTTTGATAAATGAGTGTGTGAGATAATAAGTAAAATGATCCTAGTATAACATACCATACAGAGTCACAAAGTATATAAAAGACTGTAGTACCAGTCAAGTAGTACCAATAAATAATGAAAAGAAGTCACAAAAACAATTATTTGTTTGGAAGTTATACATTACAGCACTGAAGTCTCACTCTAGTACAAGTTAACTTGTTGCAGTAAAAAAAAGTGTGATTATTTTGAAGCTGAAAAATGAAATATTGTGCATTGTGCGTTCTTGAAGTAAACACAAGGATTGGTAGGACGTTAATGGTACAATAATAACACAGGAGCCGGTCCTAACGACCTGAGCCATTATAGGGCCATCAGTGTCCTGACACATGAAACTGTTGGTGTTGTTGAAGACCCTGGTCCTGAGGGAGAGCTGTGAAACAAGGTGTTTTCAAATGGTCTGGGAGCTGACCATGTGAACCAGGAGTGCACTGGATTCACTGGAAGTCCAAAGGTTAGTCATGTCTTTCTCTCAAAAGTCATGTTGAAATAAATCCAGGTATACTCTGTTCAAAAAAGCTACAACACACTTGTAATATGTTGAATAAAGTTTAAGTAAATATTTATTATGCCTATATTAATATCATCAATAGGTCTTGTGGGAATCAGAATGAGGATTTGTTTTTATGATGATCCTGTTTTCTATGTAAATGTCACTTTTGTGTTTGTTTCTTTTGGCATTAGTAAAAAGACCTTCTCTAAAAAGTGTGCAGGACAACCATAAGAGGCAGGTGATTTACCCTTCTCTAACCATTTCAACCTGATGCACACAGCTGTTCATCGCTTCCACTGTTCCGTTTTAATCTCTCTCTCACTGTCTATTTGCCTTGCATTGCAGGCTTATTTATTTATTTATTTTTTAATCATGATAAATCATGATAAAAAGAAAACATACCTTCTCAATATTCACATTGGGCACTTGAATGGTGAATAACTTAAAGTGTACTCTCTTCTCAAAACAAAAGGGTCACAATCTAAGCTCTGAAGGGCTGTCAAAACAACTCTTCTAATAAATAGGATCTCAATGGTGGCTGTAACAAGATAATGAACCCCTTTGGGATTAATTACTTTGAGTGGATTCTTTTTAAGTCAAGCTATCATTTTATAATTTGCATTTCAGCCTGCAACAGGATAACAATGAATAATACGCTATTCAACATCAGAAACATAGGCTATACTAGTGACATTGATTCACAACCTGTAATATTGACACACTGAGCATGGGCACGGCTGTCCTCTCCCCGGGCGGGATCCCACGGCGCATATCATCTGGCTGCGGGTCCAGGGGAGGTTTACAGGAGCGCGTACGCGTCATCCCCGGATGGGCGGGCGCAGCGGCAAAGCATGGAGGGTGTTTTCCACCTTTAAAAGCACCGGAGCCGGCCCCTATGACAAACAGTGCGGCGTCATCGACCTGAGGGAGACTCTTGAAAACCCTCTCGTAAGATTCAAACTCACCTCGAGTCGTTTCCTCTTCGTGGTTACCGGTGCCGCTCTGCAGAAACGCCAGTGCAACTCTGCCTATTGCGCGGGTACACTGCGAAGCGCTGACAAGTTCAGAGACTCTAAATTATGCTTTTTACTTGTGTTACCGGTGCATGAAGTAAAGTTTGGCTCGTTTTTCTCTTGCTCCTGACAGCGACAACAAATTAACGGGTAGAAAGTTGCGCGCCGCTTGTTGAATGCAGGAAGCGTTTTGCCTCAGCGTTCATTCATCGTTTAGTTTTGGATCAGCAGCAGCAGCCGGCTTAGATCGGGGACTGGACTTTCTCCCCTCTGTCAGCAACGAGATGAAGTCAGCAGAAGAAGGTAAGGAGCCATGCATGCGTAAACTTCCACAGAGCCACCGATCAGCGCGTAGATCGAAGGCAACTACCCTAATAACTTTGTAATAATTGTAAGACTTTATATAATAATATATATTAAAAAAGAAGAGAAAACCATGCATTCCAAGTTGCAAAAGTCTAATAGCATAATTACAATGGTTTATTTCACTTTTTTATGTTTTTAGAGCCTAACAGTAGGCTGATCAATCTAATTTCCTTTTCATGGCCTGAGTGATTATAGACTAGGCTGTATAAACAAGCTTTGCCAATTTGCATATTTTGACTGACAGCCACGTGCACATTGTGTATTTACTCCATAAGAGGTGACCTGGCAGGTGCTTGTCATTAGCTCTGTGCACTTTGTGTTGTTTAGTCAAACTTCTGAAACCACCTGCTCTCACCTCCATGTGAGGTGTGTGCCGCTGATTTACATACCAGTTTAAATGTAGAAAGGCTCAATAGTCGACTCTCTTTGTAAAGGTCTGGAATAAACTGCAGACAATATTCCATTTTTATTTTAAGACTGGGTGAGTCAAGATGTTCTGTTTAAGTTTAAGCTTATTGGCATTGTGCACAATCAGATATGGCATATTATGTGGCGTCCCTCTGCCTGTCTTGCTTTGATTTACTTCTCCTACTGTTGATGATGGCACCGTATTTTGTGGATTTATTTTGTCTTTTGTGGTTTCAAATGGACGGCTGCTGGCTCTACTATTATTACTCATTTTCAGACTCTCAGACTTAAGCCTTATAATTGGTAACAGACGCGTGTGTACCTCTATGCTTTGTCACTGCTGTGCCTATACTGTTGGCTACAGGGGCAGATAAATGACAGATATGTAATTCTCCAGCCAGTGATTCCCAATCTGTGGTGGATATTATTCAGGTGACACACAGGTTTTTACTGGTGATACTCAAGAGTTTTAATTTACCTCAGTTTCAAGCAAGTTTTCTCCGAAGTCGTCCAAATCTATTTGTGAACTGCGCTGAGACCAAGTTTAGTTAATCCTGTTTACACTGTGCATTTTGATCCTAAAAACTCTGTTTTGTTGCCCTTTTTGATACTTTAAAAGCCTTACATTTCATAACAAAAACGAATAAAAATAACTCTTCAAGAAAGTGCAATAGATGGCTTAGACTTCATGCTCCATGGTCTGCCTATGACTTCTCTCCCTGAGGTCCTGTCAGTCTGAAGCGGCACAGACCACAAACCCTGCAGATAAACTCGTCTATTCTTTAGTCACGCTGGTTTGGTCACCAGTGTTTTGATCTTGATAGCATAATTGTGAGAAATTGTGGAGGAAAGAATGGGTATGCTATAATCTGTGTGCTACTCACAATTTTCAAATTAACTGTTTACAACACATTTTGAATGCACTGTTTGATGCTCTAGCCATAATTGCTATATTGTATAATTGAGTAATTTTATTTCATTTTGTTCTCACACATTATTTCAATTGCAAACATTCATTCTATTTTTCAAAATTATACCTCAGAGGTTTTAATTGGAGCTTGGTTTATTTTATCATAGTTTATGCTATTATTATTCATTGTTGCGTGTTGCACCATCGCTGAAGCAAGTTCTTTTGGGAACAATAAACCTTTTTCTGACTCTGAAAGGATTTGAAAGCACGTAAGACATCAAAAGCAAGAATATCTTTGTAGAATCATAGATGACTGAGAAAAAGAAATGATTTTCCTGAACTAATAACTTGATTTAATTCTGCATTGCTGTTGTATCCACTGACCTTTCACACTATGGTATACTTATGTCTTCTCAATGCAGCTGAAAATATCCCCTTGCAGACTAATTTTAGTCCAGTCTGTTCTACATATAAAGTAGCGTGAGTGCTTGATATCTTGTGTTGTGGTTGACAAATATAGCCTGAGGGGAATGCCCTTTACTGTCTGCCAACTTTGACCACTCATTGAAGAATAAATGGGATGTTGACACAGCATTCAGCCACAACTTGCAGCAAATTTTCTAACTTTGAAGATATAATTGTTTCTTTGTGATCCTGCATATATTTTTGTGTGTTTGTTTTCCCTGTGTGTCAACCTCTCTCTTTGACTTAATCACAAGCTCCGAGTGGTACGAGAGTGCTGTCAGTTTTCCACCAGGGAGGGCCTAATACACGCAGTGAGTGATGCTATCAATCAAATAAAGCATCCATCTGCACGGCTAGAGAAATTCCTGTAGAGTACATATGACAGTGGGGAGTGCCAAGTACATACAAGCCATCAAACAAACAGTAATGCGGCGCAAACTTGTGACTACACAGAGCCACACACTGGGACGCAGAGGCTCGGAGATGATTGCTAAACTTCTCCAGATGTTTATAAAGCAGGCAGGCAGTGGAGACCTCAAAGACATATTGGTTGAAGATTTCTGTAAGGGGCCATTGTTCTTCTGAAATGCAACCACAGTTAATTATTGCCATAATGTAAAGGGTCTGAGAACTTTGGCCATGGAGCTTTACAGCTCTCAAATTGTGGTAAAAGGACTGTATACAATTTAAATTTAATTTTAAATAAAGCTATTTTTAATTGATAGGTTGTTTTCAATTGAAGTTCATCTACTTGATTAGTGTACTGGTTTCATCCCGGTTTGTTCCTGGTTAAACCTACACTTCGTTTAGTCTTGTCCTTTTATTATTGTTTGATTCAATACCCAGATTATAATATAATCAATTCTAAAATATGTACTGAAACAAGATACTCATCTAGACAGGTATCAAGCCTAAAAATAAATCATAAAAGGACAAACACAATTTATAATGGTCTTGATCTGTTCTAACTTGTGTCAGACCACATGGTAATATTGCTATGCTATGTTGTGTGTAGAAAATTACATTCTCGCTAAACAACAGTAGTTCTATTATGAATCTGGTATCAAAATTGGAATTGAGTAACCTCACGTAACCTTCCTCCCTCCTAATCTGATGTAGTATTAGCTACAAATCTGCTTCAGTGCTAGGCTAGACCTCATTTAGTATTGGTTAAGAGATGGGGTTTAGATTCTCGGTTTGAACATAAAACTAAGACCTGAATTATGTCTTTATCTGCCCTATTTCCTCCTCTTTTAATACTTTTTGTTTAGAAATTCCCTGTGCTTGTTCATGTGGATAAACTGCTCGTTCTTCTTTTTCCAGATGCATACAGCTACACTCCAAATGTCAGCCTGTCCCTTCCACTGGGGATGGGAAACCCTTGCCTCGCCACCCAGTACCACACATTACAGACCAGTCCAGTCATCTCCGTCACCTCCTGCCACCAGACGGCCTACAACCTCCAAAATGACAACCACAATCCTGCATCGGCATACTACCTTCCCCACGGCATGAGACCCAACGGTGCTCCAGCTCTCGAAAGCCCCAGAATTGAGATCACTGCCTACAGCCATTATCCAGAAGATGAGGTTGAGGAGAGCAACAGTGAAGACCACATCATCAAACGTAGCGTCAACTCCATTGTAACACTCACGCTGCCTAATGCTGCAGATGGTTACCGCGATCCTACTTGTCTTAGTCCTGCGAGTAGCATCTCCTCACGCAGCTGCAACTCTGAAGCTTCATCTTACGAGTCAAGCTTCTACAACTACGACAACTCCCCCCAAAATTCACCCTGGCAATCTCCATGTGTGTCTCCACGAAACTCGCTTCTGTCCTGCCCGCTTGCCACTGGTCCTGTGGCCTCCCCCCACCACTCTCCCTCTAACTCCCCTCAGATTGGGGCAGTGGCTGAAGAAGGTTGGCCTACACAAACTCGTGGATCTAGACCAAATTCTCCATCCAGCACTGGCGGAGTCACAAGCAATGGAATTGGGATTGGGAAGAGAAAGTATAGCCTAAATGGCAACACATATCGTCAAACTTCTCCAAATCAGTCACCTATTCCATCTCCTCATGGGTCCCCACGGGTTAGTGTCACAGATGAAAATTGGGTCGCCAATACAAACCAGTACACCAACTCTGCAATTGTGGCAGCCATAAACGCCCTAACTACAGATGGGGTGGTGGACATGGGGGAGGGCATACCAATCAAGACACGTAAAACAATGCTGGACCACCAAGCCTCCATGGGAATGAAGGTGGAGCCCAGTGGAGAAGACCTGGGTCCAGACGGAGATCTGTGTCACGATGACTACGTTTCTCGAATGGCTCTGAAGAAGGAGAGCTACTGCGGCGGGTTTCTGGATGTGCCCCAGCACCCATACTCCTGGTCCAAACCCAAGCCTTACCTCAGGTACCTCACACACATCATTTTGCAGGTTTTTACAAAGGGCATATATATATATATATATATATATATATATATATATATATATTAGTATCCTGATTAAATGTTAAATGTCCTAAAGTGCATCATCACTTTGTACCAATATTTGAAAGTTTACAAAAATAACTTTCACACTTTATCTTCCAATACTGTTATTTTATGCTTAACATTTTTAATTATGTGTTTATAAGGGTTTGGAGTTAAAGATTAGAGGTTAGTTTGCCTTTTTAGATAGAAATAAAATTAATCTTAGATTTTTATTATTTTGTTCACTGACTCTGTAACACTTCCCCGGCGGAAATCAAGTGTTTGATGGAGATAGTGCTCAGCAGGAAGTATTGGTGACAGGCCTGGCTGAGGGGGAAGCCGTCTGCGGGTTAATCAGCTCGTTGGCCCATCTCTCTGTGAGCAGCCAGTGTGATGTCATGCCCTGACCGGCTAGATAAAGCCCTGCAGAGGGGAAATCACTGCGTTTTGGGTCAACAAACACACTGCATGGTCCACACAGATCCAGAGATTGGTTTCAGTAAAGCCACCCTTCAGGTCAGGGCATCCGGTGTAGAGAAATATTGTCTTGCACATGTTTGTTTTGATTAAGATACCTTCGCAGTATTCATGTGGGAACCTCATGCCCCATCTCCAGAACAATGGTGGCAAAAAAAAGGCCAGCTGCAGCTCTATATACTCTCTTTTCCTTGTTAAACTGCATTTAACTTGTTTTCCTTACTTAACAATTGTAGTCATATTATAAATCACAGACATGAGTGTAACCTATTAGAAACATTTCAATCCAAAGTAAAGGTGCTTGCCAAAATGTGTAGGATTTGTTTTTACAACCCAGAAATGTCTATCTCTCCACTGTCACTCTTCCTAACTGTGTCTATTTCCACCTGTCATACTGTAATACAAAACATACCACTCTTTAACCGGTGCACTCTCTGCTCTAATTTCCTTTACTCGTAAAAGGGCCACCTAATTATTAGCCAGATTGTTGTAATTAGGCACGTCAGCGATTGACTTCAATTGATACAATAATAGACAGTGATGGAAGAGAAGCAGAAAGAGGCCATTTGAATGACACAAAGTGGCCTAATTTCAAGCAGCTATAAATCAGGTTTGAATGTTTTTGTCATTGTCTATGGAAAACGTGACCATTTGACATTTGATATGAGAAGACAATATATACAAACTGACTCTGATGCCTTTAAATTACAAAAATGTCTGGACCGTGTAATTATCTTAACATACATAATCCTTTTACTTATGCCACTGACTCTGTGATGGTTTTTCAGCCCGTCTCTGCCCTCTCTGGACTGGCAGCTCCCCTCCTGCTCAGGACCATACAGTTTGCAGATTGAGGTGCAGCCAAAATCCCACCACAGAGCGCACTACGAGACCGAGGGCAGCCGTGGAGCAGTCAAGGCCTTGTCTGGAGGGCACCCAGTTGTCCAGGTATGTACCAAAGGTTTAGACCAAGTAGTTAGTTATAGATTCAATGTCAGCACAAGCGACAATTATAACTTTCACGGCTTTGGACTTGTATTATATTGAAGGCAAAAAAAAACCTTTTTTAT
The DNA here is from genome assembly GCA_019453435.1 of Rhinogobius similis. Classification (NCBI taxonomy): domain Eukaryota; kingdom Metazoa; phylum Chordata; class Actinopteri; order Gobiiformes; family Gobiidae; genus Rhinogobius; species Rhinogobius similis. Next base: position 18,236,011 of record CM033626.1, on the reverse strand, counting down.
TTGTATTTTTAAACTTGAAAATTCAAAGCAAACAATTTCTGCAAATTCAAAAAGTGTACTAAATTGGCACAGCATGACCCTGTTATGTACCAAAACGGGCTGTGATGGATTGATTAAAGCAAAATTACCCCAAACAAACTGTATTCCTTACTTTATCTCAGATGCTCTTCCTGACCTCTGTGTATACAAATGTAAATTAACTTAGATTGCATATGTTAATAATTGATTTCATTTATTTCTGTAACGCCCAAACCTTGAAACAATCATTGGTTATAATAGAGAAGCAGATTAACCAACGTTCACAGGAATTACGCAAATGTATAACTGTTCTTAGACCCTCCTTCTTGGCAAGGAAAAACAAATTATAGGTCCACATTGAACTTTTACTCTGAATTTGAAGAAAAGTCTCTCTGCCCTTTTGGTAACGTGTGAGTGAAGTCTTCTGTGTACTCAGCGCAGTCAGCTTGTGTTTTTGTATGTGCTTGTGAGCTGTGTTATTAATGTTCCCTGAAGCTTGGAGTCAATCTGCTGCTGTAAAAGGTCACTCAGACCAGCAGCCGAGCATACTGACTCAATTAGTAACGAGCAAGACCATCACCTCTCACTATTGTGCTTGGCCAACAGTGAGAGCGCACACGTCAGTCTCGCCATAGGCCGTGCACAGAGCCGCTTTTCTGTGCTGCACTGTCCTCACACCACAGCTGACATCTTGGTTTACTCAAGGAGGGGACCAGGGAGTCAGCTGTATCAACGTCCTTAAGGCCCGATGGTCCGTTTGCATTAAGTGTTAAATCTAGGCTGCTAAATTGAAGGCTGAATTTGCAAACTCAAAGTAGAGTTGGCACACTTTATATAAAAATGTATGTAAATTGATGCAACACAATTATTAAAATATGGCATATGAAGGCTATACACACAAAAAAAAGAAAAAAAAAAGAAGATATATTGGGATTTAGGACGTATTCTTGATTTCCTTATGACAACTATATTATGATTAATATAGAACACATTCCAAAATCAGTCTAAGATGCAATTATGAAAACATTTTTGGCCCACTATTGCTTAAGTTGTGGTGGTCCATCTTTAAACACTCAGTGTTTGGGACAAGCACTGTAAATAGATGCTGTCAGCATTTACTAGTCTGCTTAATGTCAAAAGCACTTGACATGTGACTGCAACAAACAGGCCTGTTGCACTCCAGGTTTTCTCTGTAAATATAACTAATTGTCCACACTCATTACCAAAACTTGTATTTCAACACAACCAAACTACCCCATGCAACGAAGAGTCTGAGCAGAGCACAGCTGCTGCAGGTGAGGCTGCTTTGGATATCGTTTATGTCACTTTATGAGTCACTCTAGGGGCCCGCGTTAAAGTCATGAGTAAATGTCTTTGTCCAGATGTAGATTGATGACTTTGGTTGTTTATTTTATCATAATAACTGGCCAGTTATTTGATGGATGTTTTAAGTCCTACTATTTAAGTAAAGCATTTATTAGTAAGCTGGAGTGATGGAGAAAAATATGACGTTGGCCTCTGAGTACAGAGCTCACATTTTAATTCCAAGGATGATTTATGTTTCTGATTTAGCATGTGTAGTCAATCAGGACATCTGGATGACATACACTCTATAAGTAACAGGAAATCAAGTGTGCTTGTAGAGATGTAGGGACGAAAGCAACAATGCTCTACTAATATAGCATTGAATGTTCAGAATGACCTTCACAACACATGAACGTCCTTTTCAATTATATACCGAAAGTCAAGTACACCAACAATGTTTGTGTGGCCATTAATAAAGTTTGGGATTCTGATTCTCAAACAACTTCATTCTTTGGGTAAGATACATGTTTGTGTTGGATAGGTTCAGTCCCTTGCGCCGTGTGATAATGAGTGACTATGGATCTGTGAGACGCGCTCATGTAGAATAAGCTAGAAGTGACATGAGTGTAAGGAAGCTGCTGAGGAAATGTGTTTGTGTGCCTAAGACGAGATCGGGATAGGGCTGAGAATGGGGCAGAGAGAGTCAACATGCAGCTGGGGCCCGGCTCGGAGGCCCCTGGAGGTACTCTGCATCCTGCTGATTAGGACCTGGGTGGCCTGAGGTTGGCACTGAATTGGAGTAGTGGTTTGGAGTCATAATCCCAGCTCTCATCGGACACCGCCTTGTCTTTTCCATGCACCACTGCCTCCCCCCTCCCTCTATCCCCCATGGGAGCCTGAGATGTCACTGCATGTCAACCGTTAACTCTTCATCCATCTCCCAAACCTGCAGCTAAGTCCTCCCTCGGTTTGCAGCCACTCATCCACAGCGCAGTTGTTTTTGAGCTCATGGCTGATCACACCAGTGCACACAAGCAGTGGTGACATGTGTGTTGGAAAGTGCCAGTCAGAGACAAAAACATGCAGATGAAAAACATGATAGGATACAATGTAGCTAGTCATTTGCCACGGCCCCTTGAGAGAAAGTGACTGTCCAAATATACGGCTGGTGTCCTATTACCCAAAAACAAGTGGTAACATTTGAAAGGTTACATCAGGTTGCATTCGTCACAAAATGAACCTGTCAAAAAGAAGGCCGCGGTTGAGGGATTTTGTATACCCCAGTTGCACATGATGAAAGCCTGGAGTTTACAGGGAGCAGTAGTGCTTTATGTACTTTCCATTTCGAATCGCATTAATTTATTCTGGCCTCACTCTCTGACCATCTCACATCCTTTGCGTCTGCAGCCTTTTAACCTCTTCTGTAGAGTCCACTTTGTGACCCCCACGGCTGCTTTTCCACTTTATTTACTGCACTAGACCACAGAGCCATTAAGAGAGCTTAGGTACAACACCGGCTCCCCTCACTGTTCCAGACGCTTCCCTCTCTCACCACAGCTATGTCGAAAGGCCCATTTTAAAGTCGGAGAAGGCAACAACAAGCTCTATACATTAAACCATGAAACTTTGATTGAAAGATTGTTCCTGAGGAAAATGATCACAAACTGAAAAATGGTCAGTAATTTCAACATACTCAAATGTGATGTAATTTAACTGCAGGTTTACATGATGGTACCTTAAAGATTCAAATCAAATCAAGAAATGTATACATCCTGCAGACAATAACACCTGTGAGGTATTAGACCTATTGCTCTGCACGCAGCACTGTCCTGCATATGGCTAGTTCATATGGGATAATGACTGGCCTATAGGGTTTGTAACCCTCACACTCCTTCACCCACTCTCTCATTAAGTCTAAAGCAGCAACAGACATGGTGTAATTTCAGCAGGATGTGGCCATCATCCCCATTAACATGTGCGTGACTCAATACCCATATCTCCTCCACACTCACTATGTGATGCACATCACACTGTCAGTATGAAAGACCTTCAAACATATGCTCCCTTCTTCACATGTGCACATTCACCTTGAGATCAGACTCTGTGCACTACGTTATGTCTCACAGCTATCATCAACAGCAGCCTGGACTCTGCAGCTAATTGCTCATTAAATGTTCTGAAGTCTCTTGTTTGATATTCGAATTCCGTGGCGAGCCCCAAAGAGCTGTTAGAGCTTAACCAGCGCTATTATTTGATTCCCAAACGGGTATTTATGCCACTTTTAAATTACGGTTCTCCGTCCAAAAGAACTTTACTTTCCCTGGTACTGCAATACCACTAATTACATGTTAATAATAAGTCGAATATGGAGTGAAATGTGTTTCTTGTCACTACTTTTAGGTAATATCAAGAGAACTCTGAGATTTTTTGAGACTCTTTTGGTCACCATGCAACAAGAGTGTCTGATGGCAGCAAACTCATCCCTAATGCTCTGTAAATAAGGGTTGATTTTTCTTAGGGCTTGCTGTGCTGGTGACAAAGCCATATTTTTATATGTAATTTGGACCCTCACTTGTCTAGACATGGGTTAACTTTTGAAACTTTGCCTTTGGTGACATAACACTTAAGTGCTCCACTCAACACAAACTTTGAGGGATAGGGGTAGCTTATAAAATAAGGGGAAACATTTCAGAGTTTGGAAACACAATATTAAAAGATTGCATATGTTGCCTTATGCATTCAATATGGGCCTCAGGAGACATTTTGCTGTGATGGAGAAAAGTGTGTGAGGAGAAATGAGTGATTTAATTGGGCACAGCAAAGGCTGGCTGTGACTGTGAGCGGAGAGATAATAGGGAAAAGTCATTCTCCTGTCTGGGTTTCTGCTCCTGTGCAACTTTCAGACGTCCTCTCCCCAATTCTCCTCGCCACGTGGACATCTACGAGTCATGACATTTCTCCAGGCCCTGATGAAATCACTGTGAAGAGATGAAGGCAGTCTCTGCCTGTGTAGTGTATCCACACTCAATCTCAAGCTACGCCAGACACATTTAATTTACCTGCTATCCAACACACTCTTTTATTCCTTCAACTAAAGCCTTTACAATAGATTTTATTACAACAGGTTAGTCATTTTTCTCATTTTGCCATATTAAATGCTGTCCTTTTAACCTCTTGGAAATGGCCCTGTTACCAAACATTACTTAAACGATAAATGATAAGTTAAAAGGGGTTGAAAGAAAATGACAGCGGAAAATGGAAAAAATACCCAAAACTGAGCTTGTGATGGATCCACATTGGTACAAAGGTTACACTTAGATAAATGTCGGAGAGCCTGGTCTCTGCCTGACTCTTCACACGTCCTCACAGCGTCCGCACAGCTGACCCAGAATCTACATCTGCATGCAATTATGTCATTAATACTTCAGCTTCCATATCCACTCTGTTTTTCTTACGCCCCAACCTTCAAAGATGGCCTCTGCCTCAGTGCCTGTGCTCAGAGGTGTAAATTGGTTTTGACACAGTGGCAGTAGTTGGCATCTGAAAACAATGGCATCAAGCTGGAACATATCTTTATCACATAAAAATGCAGTTGAGTTAGTTTTCCTCTAGTACAAATTACAGTATGTTTTTTTATTTTATTTTGTAAATTAGATTCCAATTCAAATAGCTTTGTGATTCATCAGCAAAGCATACTGTGTCCTTATGCAAGACACGTGTTTTAAAATGTTAAGTGTGGTTGTGTGATTTGTGGTTTTCAGAAACTATTGACACTCTAGTGTCTCTAAGTGTGAATAAATACCGCGCCAAACTATAACAAAACTGTATATGTTATAATAGTAAAAGTTTAGTAGTATAAGTCCAGTGTCTTATTATGAATACTTTTGAGTTGTCCTGAAGCCCAAGTTGTTATCTACATTATGGTTTATGATAACATCTATGTCCATCTCTCCTGCTTTATTCATCCCTAGAGAATAAAATGAAGAAGTTAACCCTCCTGGTGCTGTGCTTTAGAGAGCATCCCAAAAGTTCAGTGGAAGCACAGGGGAGCTCTAGGAAGAGGGTCAGTGAGAGCACATATGGTAAAGAGATCGAGGTAGGGCGCCTGAGGGGGGCTAAGCTTAGTACTTTGCTGCTGGGAAGACCCGCGTAACCACGAGGAATACCTGACATCATTAATCACTTCCTCTGTGCTATGAGGTCATAATGGTTGGAGTAAGGATGCCCACTGTCATTGTGAGCTACCACAAAGAGACAGAAGAGAAAAGACCACCCCTCACTGGCCCCTGCAGACCCCCATGGCTCTGAGGTAATGGACGAGGTCAGCGACAAATCCACACAAGCCCTTCGAGGGAAAAGTGACAGGCGACACAGCTTTTCAACTCTCCGTCTGCCTTTTATTAAATCATAAGAAACGTCATGCAATTTTACGCTCCAGTGTTTTCGATTTGTACCTCATACCTTACCAGAGCGGTCTCACGAGTCAATACAGCCATAACTGGTAGCATGTGCGCTAAGGATAATTACCACTGGTGACACCATAAGTAAAATATAACAAGCAGAGAGGTTTGTGCTGGTGAGATCACCAAGAAATGAAGTGGTCCCTTGAGTTTCCAAAACTTCAAGAAGCTCCTGACCCGGTCCTAACTCACTGATGACTAGCATGTGTGACTAGTGCGCGGGTCAAGACAGCTGCTAGAGACACAAGGAGTAAAATAGGACCACTGGAACCGGATTTGAATGACAGCCTTAGTTTGATCACTACCTTTTATTCTTTTGATGTTCAAATCAGAGAGCAAAGCCAGATATACACTGCTGCGTGGATTATTGAGACATATGGATATACATTCAACTTCAGTGACAAGTCACATCCTCTTTTATTCAACATAATTAACACTGAAAATACTGCTGCAGATTGAGAAGGACCATATCCCCAGCTTTCCCCTAAATCCAGACATACGTTACTTAATCTTCATATTTATTACCACACGATATGTTAGCGCTAATTTCCACAGACTTCCCGCGACAGCCTGCCTCTTTCCTGACCAACCGCACGTGCTAATTATAAACCCATTAATCAGATTATGTCATAGGTTACATGTGGTGTGCATTTTGTTATATGACTCAGGCTGTTAGATAAATAACAGGCCCTCTATTCCTTTTCACGGCACCCCTACATTCACTTCCATAGAGCCCAAAGAAAATGACTGCAAAGCGCCAGTGTGTGTTGTGGTAATTGAGCAATTTGAGGGATTTTTTCAGATGACCATTTTGGTTAGCTATGGCTCTTGACTAAATGATCCCTCTCAGTGAATGTCACGTGTGGTCAAATTCCCACCTGAATGCATATTTGGGTGACCATTGTTTGATTTCTCTGGACTTAAATTTGAGCGTATGCCTTTTTGGTTTGGAGATGTGGTTTCATCTGCCACCATCTGCCAATCCCACTATGTACCCACTGCATAAAGCAAGCATCTCCCGGGAGGTCTGAAGGTCTGAAGTCTTTATTCCTCGCTCCAAGAGAAATTCACAACAGTAACATTAGTTGGTCTATCACGAATCAAATATTAGCCGTCATTAACCGCTGTAAGAGTTTGTAACTCTGTATGCTCATGGTTTTAACCAATTACACACTTGCTTAAATCATCAAAATTATGTTACACTGTTACCAGCCAGTCCTCGAATGCCTAATTTGAATTGGCAGATATGACTTATACTGAAAGTGCCAACGACCCGAATGCACTTTTCAAGGTGTGGCAGAAGACATTTTTTCCCCTAAAATGTTCAGGATTTTGTGTTTTTATTAGATGAGCGGGAGCAAGTAATGGTGGACTATTAGAGGAAGTAGTCCTTGTTTGAAGTGGTTTCTTTGTTCACAGCAGGACTTTGTCTCAGAGTTTTAATTGTAATCATAATGTATGTTCATAACAGCCCATGGGTAACAAGGTTTTTAGGGTGTGGTCTAGATGTCCACTTTATTACCTGGAAATTCAGTATTATAAGGTTTGTCATTAGCAGAGGTGACAGGAAACTCCTTCAAATCAATTCTGAAATTAAATAAATCGAGAATCTTTACTTGACTGAAGTGGCAAAATGCTCACAAGTCAATATGATGGTCAGTTATTTTAAGCTTAAAGAAAGAACTGCTACTGCTACTCCAATTTTTTTAAATAATTTGTATATTTTTCTACCATTTATATACAAATATTTTGAAAACAAAATCAAACAATGATAAATAATTTTCTTTCGTTGAGCAAGCCGCCCAGAAGCTCTGTCAGCCTGTGTTTCTGCTGAGATTCAGTCTAGAGCCTGATCTCTGTAGACACGTTTTAATAGCACCAGTGTGATTTTAATGAACGGTGAAGTTATGACGGAAGTCTGTCTCTATCTCAGCCTCCATGTCTCTTTGCACTGGAGATCCCAACACAGAGGGGCTTCCAGACATCAAACCCTCTCTTAAAGGAATGTCAGGCTAGTAAAAGGAGGAAAAATGCAGCGACCAGTGAAATAGGGGTATTCAGTCCAACCAAAAAGCAAATGGAGAGGAAGGGGATATGCCATGTACTGGAATAAAAGTATAACTCATGAAGTAATGCTTACCAGTAACATGTAGTGAAAATATAGTAAATATACTAACCCATACTACTATTCCACTTACCTCTGCAAATGATACTACTACTAGCATTACTTCTATTACTAACACAACCATTATAATGCTTTTGATTATAGAGTTACAATATTTTACAGTATTTAAAAACATGCTCTGTATATATTGCAATATTGTATACAGTGCAATATTGTAAAGATGCAAGATGTAATTTTGTCTGCTTGTCTCACATAGATGTTATGCCTGGAATGCTCCGCAGTATGGCATTAAATCTAGCTCATATTCATTCAATTATGGGCATTTCTATTGCTAAAAAATTCAACCTGAACCGGGTGACGTCACATGTTAAGATATGTTTAAGGTTATACTATTGAACATGCGCCTCCATACAGACAAGTTAGCCTCTCCACCAGAAAAGTTACACAGTGCATAAGACACAATTATGTTTTTTGTAACATTCCGCCTTTGAGGCCCATGTAAGTTATCCACATTCTCTCTATAATGTCCTAAATGAGTGGTTGCCTGCCCATTTGGATCTCACCTGGGTGCCTTTGTTCTCTCTCCAGCTTTACGGCTACATGGAGAGCGAGCCCCTCACCCTGCAGCTGTTCATCGGCACTGCAGACGACCGCCTCCTGCGCCCACACGCCTTCTACCAGGTACACCGCATCACCGGCAAAACCGTCTCCACCGCGAGCCACGAGGTCATGCAATCCAACACCAAAATCCTGGAGATCCCCCTGCTGCCAGAGAACAACATGAGAGCCATGTGAGTGCAAACTATCCCTTTTTTTCTTTTTGCACTTTTCTAAAACACCAAAATGCACCCCCGCTCCACCAAGCTCTACAAAGAGAATGACTGATAAGAGGTATTGTACAGGGCTGCAGCGGACTTATTGCACCTCTGGAGGTTCGAGATCTCAAGAGTTGGAAAGTGTGGAAAGTAAATATGGACTTTTTTTGCAGTTTCTAAAGAGATTCATCATTTATTCAATTTCTTACACTATCAGCTTATTTAAATTATGCTAACAGATGACTTGAACTTATTCCTGGTTGACGCCTTAAAACTAAAATAAAGTTATAGATTTTAAAGTGACAAATATTGATATGTAGTGACAGACAACCATTTGGATTCTGCAGTCCACACTGGTATTATACAGAAGGGACATTCTATGAACAGTACAACAATCTCAGCTTGATGTCAAACCACCATTAAAGAATATTTACATGTTACATGCTATATTCTTGTATTTCAGCTTCCTGTTATATGCAACATTTAGAGGACTTTTTCTCCATTCAAAGAATATAATATCATCTTTTAAATAGTTAATCGCTATGGCAATTTTTCATCATTCTGAAACCCATGGATATATTTTAGCCTTCCAAATTTTTGAAGTAAGTCAATTGTAGAGACAGACAGTAAATCCTACTATCCAAATCTACTACTACTTTTGGATTGGGGACATATGTTTAGCATTAAACTGTAGCACAGTCAGGGTCCCAGATAATGAAAATCACTCATCCAGATTTTTTCAAGTACAAAATCTTGTCCTAAAGGTGTGTCTCTAATTTAACCCGCCTCTAATGATTTTAACATTTGCACTTCCTTTTGTGTGACCCGCACTACCACAATACGCCTCACGTTGTATCATATTTAAGAGTGCCTGCTCCCATATGACTTAATGTGTCCCTTAGGATGAATGCGATCTTATATAAAAATATTCAGAAGGAAGTTGCTTTTCCCCTTTCGTTGTCGGCACACATGCGAAATGAAGAGCGAACATTTGGTCTTTCATTCCCAAACTAAATTATTGTAAAGGTCATGGCTAAGTGTTTAACCGTCTCTTTCCACTGAACTGTTGAGCAGCCGCTTCGATAACACTGCAGCTTATGTCTGTTCTCTCGTGCCAATAATCATTCTTTGACTGTGTGGGATGTAGGAAGTCGAGAAAACCAGTCAAGCTTTCTGTCAGTTTCAATTTGTCATTCTTATCTGTTTTTTGTGGAAGCAGGCCTTTCTTGGTGTTGTGCGAAGTAAAATAGACATTTGTATTTGCAACCAACATCTGACATTAGAAATTAATTCCGTGAAAATTGGAAAAGCTTGCTGGTTATTTGGTAGCTGCATCCCTTTTCCTCTTCTTCATCCAAAGTCTTAAATCTTTATTGCATCTTAGAAATTGTCTAATTGTTTGTCCTGTAGCATTGTTCAGAGTGCACATACAACAAAACACTTCTTTTAATCCAATACAAGAGTAAGTGAAGAAAATGAATGTAAAATATATATAGTATTGAGCGTTTCAAGTCTTAAGTGGAAGGTGGAAATTGAAATCAAAAGGAAAATTTGAATCAGCCGACAACTTGACTTTTACCATCTGTTCCAGGAATCCTGCCCAAAAGACCTACCATGTAAAATAACTGAAATGCCAAACCATATCCCATTTGTATTCATTTACTTTTTATCAGCCACGGAAGATTCATTTCATAGCGATTCCATTTTTTCCACATATGCAGAAATTTTACACTTTTACCTCCCAAATAGTGAGATGAAATCAAGAACAACACGTGGCAGCGGTTGAAGGAGATGTTAATGTTAAATAGCGCTAGTGCGGCGGACAGGTTTAGTGCAATCACAATAGTATGACTTAGTGTGTGCATAAGGCAGTCAACAGGGTCTGCAGCTATAAAGTTGAAGCTCTGTATTTGCTGTGAGATTAGTTAGATCCCTTCAGTCTTTAAATCCGTGATGCGCAGTGGAGAAAATCAGACTCTGACTTTGATGATATGCTGCAATAATAATGATTTTGCCATGCTCCAGTAGAATTTATCTCAAGGGTCCATAACTCACAAGTTTAGTTCTCAATGTCTTATCTTGCTACATTTGACTGAAAGGCATACATTGTTTTTAATTTGTATTGCAATGTACATACATGGTAAAGGTTTTCCGTGTTGATGGGACGGCAACGATTAATCTAAATAATCATAATAATCCAACTGTTAAAATAATTGCTGACTGTTTTAAAAATTATCTGGACTATACAGACTCTAAAACACACAACAAAAAGACCTTTTATATATATTTAATCTGTAAATAAGATGTTTAGCTGGTTAAAAATGTATTTTAAAAACTCATGTTCTATAGAGATAATCGATTGACTTGTTGGTTAAAAAGTTAAAAGTCTAAAGTAGGATTTGATGTTATTTTCTTTCTAACTCTTGTTCCTTTGCTTGTTGGCAGAATTGACTGTGCGGGGATCTTGAAGCTGCGTAATTCTGACATCGAGCTGCGTAAAGGAGAGACGGACATTGGTCGTAAAAACACCCGAGTGAGACTGGTGTTCAGAGTCCACATCAACCAGCCCAATGGTAGAACCGTGTCCCTACAGGCTTCCTCCAACCCCATTGAGTGCTGTAAGTATAAAATGTGTTCAGTGTTGTAACGAAAATAAACAAATCACTTCCATAACACTGATTACTTCTACTTATGAAACGGACTCTTCCATGAATGAATACTACTTCTGCAAAAATAAATTCTTCTTTTTTTTTTTTTTACACTTTCTGTTACTTTTCAAAGCATTAGTAAAGGTTTTAAAGTACTCATACCAAATACATAAATACTTTTTGTATATTTTGAACTTGAGTCAATCCGTTCACTTTTTACAATAATCGAAACATAACTTACCATGATCATAGTCTTGCCTGACCAGCGAAGACAATTTGTTCTCTTAAAATACTTCCTAAAGATTAAAGATTTCAGTGTGATTGAAAGGCAGATTAACCAGTCAAAGAAACTCGTGGTCCGTTTGTGTCCAAGCAATAATAATAACTAATGAAAAAGAAAGGAATACAACAACTCAGGTGGAAGTAAAGTTATACATTTAGTTCTGAATGTCACGAGGATATTTGAGGGGAGATGTTTTCTGCATTCGAAAGACACCTGCTACAAATTAGCAGCTGTGATTGGATAATCCCAAATAAGGCGCTCTATGATCTGGTTCCAGACCCTTCTGCATTCGAACAGAAAGTAGGATTGTCTCATCAGGCAAATCATAGCCTATATACCCAAAGCCTCAGTTAACTATTTTGCTACCATTTTATGACTGAATGCACAAGTAACTGTTATAAAACGTACAAATTAGTTAACGTTTCCCAAATTTCACGTGCCACGTCTATGTGTGACATGGTTCAGTAAATTTATACAATAAGGTCCTTGTATTTTATTAGTACATGTGATGCCATAACACGCTTGCAGTGTAGTTTATAGTAAAGTACTGAATTAACTCCCAGAATTACTACATATAAGAGAAGGTCAGATCTATCATTTAAAAAAACAAAAGAACACAAATGCTCTCAAGGGTTGCCAATGAAAATAATGTTGATGAATAGTCTCTGGCATTTAAAGCAGCTGTTGGCCCAAAGTAAGGTCATGATATAAATTTTCTAAGCTTATTTCTGCAGTTTTCTTGGCCAGAGTGAACAGTTTATATCCCCTGTCTTTCTTGCCACAGCTCAACGCTCAGCCCAAGAGCTTCCTTTGGTTGAGAAGCAGAGCGTGGACAGTTATCCCGCCACCGGGGGAAAGATGATGCTGGTGAGCGGCCTCAACTTCCTCCCCGACTCCAAGGTGGTGTTTGTGGAGAAGGCCCAAGGTAAGACATTGCCCCTATGATGCTACAACGCCCCACTAGCACTGCAAATATAACTGACACTATTAGCTTCTCTTTAAATGTACATACTGTCCACTAAAATTACTTTACAACTGCTCCTGGCACAATCATTTTCACCCTGCAATTTTATTATAAAATAGCACTATAGCATACCTTAGCTTTAATATTGCCAATACTAGTCACTAGCCCTACTTCTGCCCCTGGCACAGCAGCAGAATCTGTCCCGACTGATACCTTTCCAACCATAACTAGCCGTGCCACTATCATTTCGCCTTCTGCTGCTGCCACCAAAGTGTTTACTGCCTACCAATTTCCCCTCTTATTCAATATCTCTAAACTCGTCTCTCTCCGTCTGGCTTTGCCTCCTAACTTTCCTCCAGTTTCTCCTCCCCGTCAAAATAGAGCAGGCCGGGCCAAAAGAGGCACATGTGGTGCGCATTAAGCCACTATATTTTTAACCAAAGCGTATTTACATTTGCTGAAGTTTCCATTGCCTGTTCATTGGTGCTCGCCACAACTCAAGGAATGAATCACAAGCAGGGCATGTGCAACGTCTCACTTTCTCTCACTTTCTCTGTCACACTGCACTCGCTCACTCACTCCTGACATTTAGCCTGGCGCTACTTTGACCTCAACTTACACAGCCGGACTCTGACCCTGTCTGTCAATAACAACATTATAAGGCTAGGAATATTTGCCTTATGTTTTGGTCATACATCTTTAAAAATTGGTGTGTGGGTGGGAAAGTGCTACTGAAGTTTGCAGGCATCATTTCCTTGATGGGTGCCACTGAATCATTGCAAACAAAAGCAACCTTTGTAGTCAAAGCCAATTTTTAAAAAAGTAAGAGCTTTAGACAAGGTGATTAATCATTGTAAAATACATAAATAATGTATATACATTACATTATTCAAAACTAATGAGCTTAATAGAGCAATAAATCTTATTTGCATTCACATTGACAATCCCATTAAACACAAGTGAGTCAAATGCTTTACCAACTTGAAATGGCAACATTAAAATATATCAAACATATATCCCCAATACTGCCTTTGAAATATCATTAAGGTTGCTTATTAGCATGTAATTGTGGGTACAATCTAATAGAGTGAAGGTATTCATATACATAGGTATTCATGTCTTATTTTGCATCCTCATTTCCTCATTTGGCTATGGTCTTCTCCCAAAACTTTACTGCTCCTCTTTATTTTGAGAAAAACAGCCTCACAATGTCCTTTTAGTGTCAGATTTTGCTTACATCGCACAAAATAGAAATGAGTCGGAAATGGTTAGTCTTATGCTTGAATAGGTCATCCAAAACTGACTAAAATTAACAGGAAACCCCTTTAACATGGTTCAGATTACTCGTTTTCCATCCCCTGTGAGGAGGCCTACAAGCTGTATTACAGGCCGAACAGTGGGCGGATGGCCTTTTCTAATGTGGGGTCTCCCCCCTCCTGGATTTATTTAGTCACAGAGGGATCCCCCTTGAGAGGAAAGCCCAGGGTATACCAGCTCTCCCCCCACGCGTGCACTCTTTTGGCTGGACACATAACCCCACTTGCCTCCTGGCCACTGTGCTTCCTCTTATCCTCTCTGCATTCATCTCACCTCTCTCCCTGATTCCCGGTAAAGACATTAGCCCAAGTGGGATCCCCAAACTCTATCCCACTGTTCACATTTTAGTGGTTTGTTTTTCGTCTCTGCAGAGTCAGGGAAGAAGGAGAATTCAAGTCATAAAATGTATTTCTTTCTTAGTACCACTTACTGCGTCTGCTTTTATGTCAACTTTAATGACCTGTTACTTCCAGGGTCTCCTCAGAACACAATAATGACAGAACCACACACATATTTATGGGAAAATAATCATATTTTTAAAATTTGAAAACGCACATTCTGCGCCACCTTATTCTGGTAAATCAACTGCATTCACTGATGAGCACAATTGATAAGCAAATAGCACAGCAATAAATCCCATATGTGCTTTGTGGCACTGTGTCCTCTGGCTCTTAGCTCTTTAAACCAGATGCCCTCCCCAACATAATCCTCTCATGCTGCACAACATACAGTGGCATTGGTTAAATTCTTACTTGAAATCTGTTGCTATTAAAAATATTGTCAGATTTCTTAGTTATGAGATTATTTAACATGTAAACAGCAAATTCACCTTATTTCTTTTGATCATAGTCTCTATAATCAGATTTAGCAATTTGCGTCTCATTTAAATACTTCTAAAAGTCTAGAAGATCAGATAATAATTAGATGGTAGTGTAAAACATACACACTGATTTGGGATAGCTTTTTTTGTGCCAGATGCCCATCCATCCCTTTCTAGTATTTGTAGTGAATTAGCATGACTTTTTTGGCATTTCTTGCTTCTTGGGATCTAAACTTTTCATGGAATAAAATAGGCAGTAAAATTCTAATTACATTAGAGAATTATTCAATAACATTGTTTTATATTCATCTGGAAAAGCTCATGACTGAAGGCAGCCATGAAATACAGAACTTTTCACCGCAATTACCATTCACAGACACAGTCATAACTTTATATTTGGAGACACAAACTCTTGGGTTGAGCTCACAAATGATTGCTTGTGCCACAGTGGTGACAGCCATTACTGCCGCTGCCATCAAAGGTCAGAGCAGAGACTGGTGTTCCAACATCCACTCCAATAAACACCTTCCACAAGTCTCCACCAATCCTCCAGAGCAACAGACGCTTTGTGAGCGCGCCCCAACACTGTGTGAATAATTATGAACAGAGCATTTTCAGTTGAGTCATAGGACATCACAAAAACAGCACAAAACAAGTATTGATTAAATCTGTTTTTACATGTTTTTATTCACGTCTGGTTGCATTTTATGACTTCTTGAAAGTATTACCAATGCATATGGGACACATTTGATCTCTGTTTTCCAATCAGTGAATTTACTGAGTCTATTATCTTGAAAAGATTCTTTTATTTTCAATGATATAGAGTTTGGCACACAGTGTAGTTATAGTTGCACTGAGAAAATAAATAAATAAATATATCGATAGTCTGGTGATTACACTATTGGCAATCCATCAGAAATGTGCCAATGCAACCCTGTTAATGTTGTGGTTTTGGTTCAAATTCTACACAAGTAAAATCTGTAAAAATAATAAAAAATAATAATAACAATAAAGTAAAGTAAAATTAAAAAGTGCAGAAATATCACTTTATTTGCCCTTAATTGAAATTACACTATTACACTATGTTTGATTTGTTTTTATTTTCTTTTTGCAGTATTTGCAACTGCTTTTTACTTAATACTCTCCAAACCAACAATGGCAATATTATGCATTATTCAAAGTACCTCTCACCAATAGCATAATGGTTCACCCACTTATGTTAGAAATCCCTCTCTTTTTATACTGGCTTTTGACTGACAAAGAGTACAATATTGGCTCCATGCATAATATTCTGTTGTTTTAATTATCATGTTATTTATTCTTCAAAAACATCCTCCTGGGATGTCCCAAGATATAAATAAGCAAAGCTCAATTTACCATGAAAATAATTACTTTGTGTTTTCATGTCCCCCAGTGCTCCTCTTTGTCACCCACAGGATAGTGATGCAAACTCCGTGTTGTGTGGAGTGTGTAGATTGTTTGGTGTGTAGCCTGCAGGCCTGTTTGCCCTGCTCTGTAGGAAGTGTTTTCTGAGAGTCATCCGTAAGGGATTCCCTGTAGAAGAGAGTCGGAAAAGACAAGAACCTCAGAGGATCCAACTGACGAAGAGCAGAAGCAGGAAAAGAGAGTTTTTAGGAAACATTTGGGGACTTTGCTGACTTATGTCTGACCTGTTTTAGGAGGATACTGATAGAGACAAATCGAATCTCTCCCCTGTGCCAGTCACCCCCTGTCAACTCAGCTCTTGTTGTCTTGGCCTTCATCATAGACATATTACTTCCTACAAAACAAGCATAGTTAAACTAGACTGGACTGGGCTGGAATGCATACAGTCGCAATGTCGTAGGGCTCATGTCTCCAGATCCTGGGTCCTGTACTGATAGAAAAACTTCTCCTGCGTCAGAACTCCAACCTTATGCATCTTCTTTCAACTCTCAAGCTACTTCAGTTTATTCTACAACAGATACAAATAATTCATTTGAGGACAGTGGTTCAGTGGTCATTCTATCAGGAGAAAGGACGTTTGAACCCTGCAATCTTCAGTTCGTACTCTTGTTGTTCCCTTGGATAAAACTCTGATTATTTGTGTGAGAGTGGTTGTAAATGCAGTTGTTATTGAGCAGCAGCCACTTCATTGTTTTTGCCCTAGAGAGGACCTTAAAATAAGTTCACTCCATAACAATATACAGGCTTACTATAATAGATCAATAGGCTTTGAAATAATGGGTATAAATGACACATAAATGTTGATTGTCTTAATCTTTCTATTCTGTAAATTGCCTGGGTAGAGTGATTTGGATGTTTTTTGGCTTTTATTTATCTATTTTTTATTTTTATTCTTTCTCAGTAGATTGCCTCCTTAGTTCAACTTTCTTTATTTTGTTTTATTTAACTCATTCAGCTGAGAGTTAGCAGACAGTGGTATTATTGTTTGTCATGGTGGTCAGTGAAAACGAAAGGCTTTGGATATCTTAGCAATTATAGTACAAACAGACTCTCATATCCCAGATGAGAGATAGTGGAAGATCTCACCGCATAGCTCCAACATGAGCGATTCTGCTGCTATAGATAATCTAAATTGGGATTCCTAAATAAACATGACAGAACTTTCAGAGTACTTCCAAAAAGCAACAGCAGCAGTATCTTATTTTTATTCCGCCAGTCAATAACTCCAATAACAGACTTTCCAATTTCTTAGTTCATCACCAAACATTGCCAGGAAACTCTGATAATTAGACTGTAGCTAGATAATGATAGACTAGACTCCACATTTTCCGTACATCAGCTTCAGCAAAAACATGCCTTCAATAACCTGCACTTTTTAAGAGCTTATCATTTATAGTTTTGTACACTTTGCGAAAGCCACACTGCATGGATTTATGATATTTTTCCATTGTTGCTCTAGGTTTAACTTCTCTGTTACATTTATTATATGTAAGCTCTGAGTTTGTGTTTTGGTTCGCCCAAAAACCACTCTTTTGGCACATCAGATTTAGGACATACCTGGCGCACCTATATTGCCCTGTGTGTTCTGGCTTGTTCGGCTTTCCATGGGCGGAATGAGCGCTAGAGGCAGGGAAAATAGTCAGACAGACAAACAGAGAAAGGAGGGAGGCGGTATGGGGAAGCCTATTCTGTGAGTCAGAGAGGAGCTAAGGGAATTCCCTGGTGTCCA
Organism: Rhinogobius similis; assembly: GCA_019453435.1. NCBI lineage: Eukaryota > Metazoa > Chordata > Actinopteri > Gobiiformes > Gobiidae > Rhinogobius > Rhinogobius similis. Next base: position 18,218,081 of record CM033626.1, on the reverse strand, counting down.
TGCTTAGATGGGTTTTACATCTGGTGAGATTGGAGCTTTGCCTAGAGCACGGCAGCACCAGGCAGCCTGCAGCAGTGAGGAGAAGTCTGGCTCTGTTTTTAAGACGCACTAGACTGCGATAGAGGGAACACTGATAACTAAAGTTGAAGTCTTAGTTAAGACTCTGCTCAGTCCCAGATTAATGTGGGATTAGATTTAAAACCCTCCTAAATAACACTTTGTCTTACATTTGTCTTATATTTTTCTTTATTATTCGGTGTAATGAAAGCACGCTTTTACAATACTGTACTATATATAATTTCTGATGGGTGTAATCACAGTCGGATTTTTACTTGTAAAGATGAATGTGTGAAAGTAAAAAAAAATAATAATAACAAAAAAAAAGAGAAAGAAAGAACCCACATTTCAGAGTAATCACAAAGCTAAGCACTAAACTGTGTAAATTTGAGGTAAATTAAGATATATATTTCTGAATTGTACAAGGACATTTAAGAGGTATGTATTTTGCATTTGAGAGACATGTGCTAAAATAAGAAGCTCGGGTTGGCACGTCCCGAATAAGGTTATTTGATATGCCCTACGGTCTGGTTCCAGAACCCCCTGCATTCGAGCAGAAACTGCCCGGCAAAAATAAAATGGCACTTGTACAAAGGTGGTGGTCCCTTTTGAATCAGAGGCTCTTGAATTTATTGAATAGAAGTTTGTTTTTTCGGTCCTTTATACCGATGTAATCTTGTCAGCGAGTCCAACAAGATAAATGCCTGCTCCACTGAGGCTCAAACATCGCAAAACAGAAAGGTTATAAAATCATTGCAAATGTACATTGAAATACAAAAGAGAATATTCATTTGTTTCTTTTATTATGTTATTTCAAACTACATTATAACTAAAAGCAAAGATGAAATGAAATAATGTCCAATACAAAAAATACCTGAAGCAGTTATTTACATCTCTCTAACTTCAGCCCTCACATTGAGCGCCGAGGATCAAAGACGGTGCAGGTGCGATTTGTATTGTCTGTGTTCACTCGGACTGTTTATACTTGTACCCTGGGCAAGTTTAAACATCACACAAATTGGTCGATGTATTGTACTTCTAGCGCTATGTCTAGACTGCCCTTTGGATTGAGGCTGTGCTAGTCATCATGGTTATTGCTCACAGAGTAGCATTGGCACTGGGGCACCATAAGGTCAACCTCCACCTCTGCCTCAGGCTACAGACTGGAGGATACACTCATTACAATCAGCTTTCATACTTCAAAACATACTCTTTACTCACACCAAACACACTTTTGTTTGGTCACACCTGGGAACCCGAGTTGCCGCAATCATAACCAGATCATGTTGAAAATATTTAATATATTCTAGCTCTTAACACTAAACCTCAAAGATTCTGATTGAGTGATATCAGTGTAATCTGTTGCATTAATACGTCTCATGTCAGTACAAGAAGACAGATGAGTGAATACTATAAACCCTGTAAATTTTGTACGTTTTTTAAGGTGCACTATGTAACTTTTCTGGTGGGTGGTCCATCATATATTTCTCTTCATCTAGATGTTATCACTTTTCCTACAATGTTCCACAGTATAGCATTAAACGTATCTAAATCCAATGATTACTTGAACACAACATACGCACAAGAGTTTGGACCAAGTACGCAGACTTCTGTCCACCATATGTGGGACATAAAGGTTGCAGATCAGGTTAGGCTCTGACCTTATGCCCTTATGTACAGTGCAAAACCAACGCCATGAAGAACAGCTTTGATATTATGTTTTTGAAATGTGTTGCACATTTTTTATGACCGAATATCATACAATTGTAAAAGTCTTTGTGATGTTTAGCTTTCACCTTGAGGTCTTAGGTCCACAGCTCTTCAAAAGTCGAATAGGAAGCAATGACCCCAGCATCCCTACTTTGAACTCTCAGGTTTTAGTCGGCTCACACTTTACCTGTTTTACGCCAAGAATAACTCACTTCCTGACTGTAAAGCTATCACACGTAGACTGTCTCATAATAATTTACAGTGGAGTCTTGATTGGAAACAGACATGCATAACTCAGGTTTCTCTTGTCTGAGATTGGCAGAACCAGGTGTCTCGAGCTGTACCTCTTGGACCTTCTATCAGGGAACCCTGTTTGACTTTTTGGCTATGCTCCTCATTGGACAGTGAAATAATGTCTGTGAAATTAGTGAAGTGTGCTGGCCAGGCAGCGTAAAAAGATGTTAAAAAGATGGAAAATACAGTCCAACACAACAATTCAACTATATTGGACAATATCATGAGCAAAGGCGCAACTGGGTTGTTTCAGAAAGTGACAGGTAAATGGGAACGTGGCATTTTCTATTTTGAAAACTTTACACTGAGATTACACTGTTTTAATAATTAAGGGCGTGACCAAGAGGATCCACTGCTGTTAGCTCTTCTCATTGATACTAAACACCGATCCTGAAAAGCTAGGCCAATATTTGTACACTATTTGAGTCACTTGCAGAGTCACTCCCAAATACGTCTGTTTGATCAAGGCGATCTCTCAGCTACTTAAAGATACATACTATATCATTTCTACTCTGACATAGTTGACAATCAGGAAATATTTCTGGCAGTAGCAGGATGGGCATTTGGCTTACCTTCTTCCCTAAACATTAGCAAATATTCCTCTGAGCACACATTCATCAGTCAAGTCAAGTCAAGTTATTTATAAAGCACATTTAAAAACAACCACAGTGGCCCAAAGTGCTGTACAAAACATACAATACAATAATACAAAACAGAGCATGCAAAAACGCTAAAATCATATACAACAATGCAATACAAATGTTCTGCTCAGCTTTGTGTTAAAAGCCCATGCAAACAACTGGGTTTTCAATAAAATCTCAAAAATGTGTCAGGGTTAATTTGTTAGTGTTTTGCCCAATGCCCTGCAAGCTCAAACAACCTTTTGGTCAGTAGTTATTTCTTATATTAATGTTATATAATGTCTTATATTCACTATCTCTCATGTTTCAATACCAGGGCATTGAAATAGAGTTTCTTTTGCATTTCCTTATCCCATGTACAGCCAACTATCGGGGCCTCCATGCATCTTTTCCATTTGCATAAACATGTCACTATTCATTAAAACTACCACTATATTGTGGCCACACATACAAGGTCACTTTAATTAATATAATTTCCCAAGTTTATGTTTTCCAGTGCGTGGATGAGTCCAAGAAGCCTCTCCCAGGGATGCCTATGAATAAGAGCCTTATCCTGGCTGTCTTTGCTGGTGTTATGCTTTGTCCTTTGTCCATGTGAGTCACTGAGGGCAGCAGGGAGATGGCTCGTTTACCTTAGACTTACATACTCTCGCCGCAGAACAATCTGTACATGTGCGTGTCCATGTTTAACTTGGATTACACCTCCAAACAGTAGCGCCAATTCGGGATCATATTATTTGGGTTTTAATCATTCAAGTTGAAGGACAGAGCCAAGGCATGGGGCAATAGTGAGTGTATGACTGCGTGTGTGTGCGTACGTGTGTGGGTGGAGAGAGAGGAGGTGTTGTCGAGAATAGAAGTCTTTTGCAGATGTTGCGAGAAGGACTGCAAAAGTCAATGGAAACTTTTGTGGTTATCAGTTGAACGGCACTCACAAACTTAACACAAGAATGCCACATGAAGCCGCATCCCCGCTCTGAAGTCTGACAGATTAATTGTTTTGAAAAGATTGGACCGGCAAAAAGTTGTTTAAGGGATTAAGTGAGAAGGGAAAGTTTGAAAACATGTTTACTTGCAGAGGTGAGGCTGCTGTCGTAGTGTTAGGTTTCCCTGTTGGACAGCGGCCCGGTGCGGAGGCAGTGCAGATTCCCCTTCGTGGTGTCCCTGGACGTAACATGAGGAATGCACATCACAGTCTGTCTCTGTCTGTTTCTCTGACCTTTTCTAATTGTCCTTTCTTATACTTTGAGTGACTTTTACATTCACTTTTGCCACATACAAACAGACAGAATTTTAAAATAAAGTGTGAATTCAGCCGTTTGTTATGGATTCAAAAGAGCCAGATATAAGATTTTTTTTTAAATGTAACTAAGAAATACAGTTGAAAGCCATGTGTACCTTGTTACATACTTGAGATGACGCAGAATCCTTTATCACTTCACACATTCATAGATGGGTGACATTTCTTCACTACTGAAGAAATCCATGATCTACTTGCCCTTTGCATCGATTGGCTGAGGAAAACGTGTCACTATGTGGTGTTTTGTGGGCGCTTTTTGATTTATCAAGACTGCGAGGAGCAAAACTGCGTGAAAATATACCACGTCTGAAAAGCAGTTGTTAAACTTTTGTGCAGAACAGGAGGGCTATTGCAGTTTACACGTCAAGCCGTTAATATTATTTCATATAATTGTGTTTGGCTCATTTACAAATACAAATAGGCCTACTAAAAAGGTAATAATGTTGTTTTGATGGAGGTAAGAAGTTATAAAAACACACCTGCGACACGGCACGTCGCTGCATGCTGTGCCTCAAATGGATTTCAGGAGCTCGAACCAGATCCTTTAAACGTCCTAAAACCGTGCACTCTCTGAACGGAGGCTGATGACCAACAAATTTGTGTTGTGATGACACAGGAGAAGACATGACTTGTCCACCTGTTCCTCGTCTCGCTCTCATCCCGGTTTAGGGTCCCGGGCGTGTCCAAATCCATGCGCGTCCATGCTGTCCCGTTATCCCTGGGCTATTATAAAATCTTCGCGGACCCAAATTCATCATGCAGCGATTGTTAAGGGCAAACGCCTGCAGGTTTTCCATCACATCCCTCTGTCTGTGTGCTGCAGTGCACCTCTGTTTTTTCTGCCTAAACGCTCATAAACACAACGGTGTAGGTTCAAATGTTTGAGACACTAATAACAGGCATTCCCTACAACCTAAGATCTCATTAAAAAAAAAAAAAAAAAAAAAAAAAAACATTGTGCAGTGCAATATAATTAAAATAATGTATATCATTCTACGTTATGTTGGCCTATGAGGCCTTCCTATTCACCCGCTGTAAACTCATTTACATACCACATTTGCGCCACTGACAATACATGCAGTTGCTGATGGTTAATATGGTGCAACACGCCCACAAAATAGCGCGGGCAAATTTTAAGTAATACTTGCAATTCAGCCTAAGTGTCTAAAAATCAACATTCCTAATACCAACAACATGCGCTACACGTGAGCGCTGCTTGAAGTGTGACATCATCTCAGACTGGGTCCAAATTATCTGAGCTCCATAAACACAACCAGCAGAAATGGGGACTATTTCTGAACCTCTTGATTAACTAAATGCAGAAATGCTTCACACTAAATAATATTAGTGGATGTACATATTTATTTATTCATTTATTTTTTAAGCCTGTATTTATAATGGTTAAAAGTAACATAATAACTCATGACTGTAAATGATCTCTGGATAAAGATGAGGCTTCACGGATTTCAATTTTAGGGCTATTGGCTATTTTACTCAGGTACATCAGAAAATATAAAATGTGGTAATAAAACTATGGCCAGAATGCTTTCATCAGAAAGTATCTCAAGTTACACAAATATAGCAGAGACTGTTGGCGTCTTACAGTTCAGTTTCTATCCTGAAGTCATCCACATAATATCCATTAGTGATGCACATTTCACCATATGCAACCCTTATTTCCCCAGGTTCAAATCGAAAGCCTTATCTGATCTGTTTAGCGTCTGTTTCTTTACTTGTCTGAGTTTTAATATGGACATTTTGGAAAGAGATATCTACTGATGTTCGCTCTCTGGATAATACAGCGGCCGGCCTGCCTCCTCCAGCACAGATCACCAATAATAGGCCATCCATGACTCCACTCCTTTATTCTTTCACTCACTGCATGATGCGAAAAACACAAGTCTCTTAAAAGGATTTGAAAGCAAGCTTTACGTCTTCCAGATTTCTTGGAAACTGAAGTTGATTATCTTATCTGAAGGTCTTCTGTCCTCAAAGTTACAGTATTTTACTATAATCATACAAATGTGTTTTTATTAAACTGTCACATGTACTTTCTTCAAGTGATTTTTTTTCCATTTGTTGCCTTTAGCTATATGTGAAGTACATATTAACAAATTTAAAATATGTAGTTTAGTAAATGTTTTTGCAGTATATGTGTCATGCAGGCTTTACACCAGATTCAATTCAATTCAGTGTATTTTTGTAGAGCTTAAATTCACAACAGCAGCGGCTTGAAATCCAGACTTGGGATTGGCACAAGTAGAGGTAATAGTTGTAGCAATAGTAGCCTAGCATAATAGTATTAATAGCAGTAGTATTAATAGGAATAGTAGCAGTCTTCTGATGTGCAGTACCACAGCCCCTGCCTGCTCTTTCGTCACATAGTGTGCCAGTGACACAAAGACTGCTGTGTGTCACCTCTATTTCTGACAGCCTTAATAAGTCAGCAGGCCTGAATAAAGTGAAAATATTGGCATTGCGGTCGGTGCTGATTGGCCTAGCAGAGCCTTCAGCGTCTGTTTCTTGAAGGTGTGGCATGAAATCACAGAGAAAACTCAAAAGAATGTGTGCTGAGCTTGAGCAGGCTCTGAGCAGCTGCAGGAGCTCACAAGCTTTTATGGCGCGGCAGCAAAAGGGAACCTCCTCACCACAACAAGAGTCAGAGGAGAAGAAAGAGCACAAATGGGGAGGAGGCGTTTCAAGTGCAGGGTTAAGTTCTTCAAGTTCAAGTTTGTTTTGACTACAGAAAGAGGGCTTACATTGAATTTGTAAGAATTAAATGTATTTGAAATGTGATTACAGAACGAAGAAATAAGACGTCAACACGTGAATAAGACCTCACGATTACATGTTAAATATACCCCAAATCCAATCAGGAAGTTGGTGTATTGTCTTGTCGACTCTGCTAAATGTATGCTACTTTATGATGATAATAAGTAAAAACTGTATTTAGTGACATTATACTAGAGTAAATCAGGTTACTTCACCAAGCTAGACATAATTTTGCCAGATAAGATCTACTTTTGTCGCTTTTATAGTTTGGGATCAAATATCTTCTGGTTTTAATAGTAACATTAAAATGACATAGAACAAAACATTTGCAGTTAGTTTATTTCCATGTTTCGTGTCCCATTTATTGCACAATTTGGTGCACTTTTCTCTTTGGAAATTGCCGTGTGATTGCAATTCTGTGCTGCTGTCTGTTTTGTAATACATAAAAACAACCCTGAGCATTGTTACCATGGCATGGCATTATCAGTTGATTTTCATTTTTCTTTGTCTCTAGATGGCCATCATCTTTGGGAGACAGAAGCCAAAGTGGACAAGGAATCCGTCAAAAATGTAAGTGCGTCCAATCAGTCGCCTCCGAGAGCCATCTTGCTTTCTTCTGTCCCACTTTCCCTTGACACTTCCTCATTTTCTCTGCTCCTCATCTGTCCCCTGTAATGATGTAACCTTTGCTAAGGCGTTACAAGTTTCAACACAGACAATGTTGATTAGCCCATGCAATCCTGAACGGAATTTTCACCCAATCTCTGTATCCTCTTTGAGTAAACACAACCTGTCATTTTGTTTTTGTGTCTGCTAACTGTTTGCAGCTTTCGCTCTCTCGCCCTCTCTGCATAGCCAGACAATTAGTTCACAGAGACTAAAGTAATACTGTACTCTGTCATTGAGAGCACAGAACAGGTGTAGAGAAAGCTAGATACATAATTTACAATTAATTAGCTTTAAGACAGTAATATATGCAATTAAAGATCGTTGCACAGTGTGTATTTGACCTGGGTGTAATAGTCTAGCGGTGCAGTTTGACATTTAGTTCATATATTTTGTTTTTCTATAAACTTGGATGGCCACATCTGCGTTTGAGCCAAAGCCAGATTCCACCGTTGATTTTTACGTTGCATTTCATAATTGGCCTTAGTCAGAAAATAAACCAGACCTCATTCACAATTTCTTAATCTAAAACATTAGGAAGTGGGAATAACGAGGAGGAAGGGCCCGGTGTTGTTGCACGTGTCACAGACTGCTGCTTTTGTATACTCTGGACTTAATTACAAGCTCTAGTCAATTCACTTTGTCTGCCTCTAGAGCCCAGCGCTCAAGGAAGAGCCTGTGTGTGTGTGTGTGTGCTGTATGTTTTGAATTGCTTTAGTCTTTCATCAGCGGCATCTACCCCCTGCCTCCCCTCACCTCTGCATCTATTTGTGTAAGCTAACCCAGTCAATTTGCCCTCTCTCCAAGGCTAAAATAAGCATCTTTGAGTATCTAAATGTGACAACTTGAGGGTGTTTTTCTCCTTGTTATTGTTGTTGATGTTATTTCGCCCAGGTTAAATGGCTGGGTTGCATCAGGAGGGTAAGTGTGTGAGGACTGAGGGTACCTAATTGGCCTGCAGGGCTGGGCCGATGTGCAAAGGGCTAAGAGTCCCAGATGCTGGAAAAATTAGCGAGTGCGAGTGAGTTTATTTGTAGATACAACAAACATCATTAAAAACCCGCACTGACGACTGCCGTAATGCTGACTAGGCCTCCTGTACCTTTCTGCTTGGCGATATTTTCATTCTCACAAGCAGAAGGTTAGCACCACAGAAAGCAAAGTTTCCAAATCAGAACTAGTGTGTTAACTGAATGGCAAATTAGACAGTAAACGTAAATATCTATCATGTCTGATTTACAAGTTTAATATCCTTTATTTACTAAAATTACAAAAATATCAGTAGTTTTAGTTATTATTAGTTTTACTAGACAAAAAAAAAAGACTCAGTTTGAAAATGTACTTATTTGACAGACTTTTAACTCAATAGGACATGTTATGCCATGAACCTTTTTGGATATCTTGTGCTGCTACTGTCTGTATTGTTTTTTTCTTCTCCTGTTTATAAAAATAATACAAATAAAAGTCAAAAATAAAAAAAATAATAAGAAAAAATAAATTGTATGTCCAAAATTTTAGTTACCTTTTTGCAGGCTTAGATGAAGGAATCCTGAGAGTATTTGTACTTCTGTTTTTCTTCTGTTTTTTTCTCTTTTAGTCCACCTATATCTTCCTGCTTTGCTATATTTTACTTCCCACATCCATACTGGTCAAAACAAGAAGTCATGTGCCAAACACTCAGTCAGTCAGTCACCTGCACACTTCCCTTCATCATCTGGAGGGCAAATTAACCGCAAGGACACTACCCTTCGAACCTGACCCCCACCCTCAGAAAAGGTGCTTCCTGTCACTCTACCTCGGTGTGTACCCCATGAAGTGACAGCTATCTTAGGCATCTTTGTCAAATTCTCCCCGTGTTCCTCTGACAGCAGTCGAAAGTTCACATCCGTCCAGACTTGTCATACACTGGCCTTGTACGGGGGATTTGGGAGGGACTGGGGGGGTACGACGGCGAAAAAAGGGCTACACAGAGTATAAAGCTATCAAGCAAATGTTACATTCAAGTGTTATCATCAACAGTGGTAGAAAGTAACAAAAGTAAATTAAAAAATCCTTTTTACTTTTACTTCACAATATTTGAAAGCAGATATCTGTACTTTCTACTTCACAGTATTTTTGAAAACGACTGAAAAGTAATAAGTATCTTCCGTATGGGCTGAGGGGTTATACAGTATATTTTTGCACATTCATGATGACATCCTGCCTAAAGGTTTTGAGTTTAAGTAACAAAATGCAGTACTTCTTCCACCACAGATCACTATCAAAATGTCCACTATCGAACAAAGTGTTTTTTAATAAATAAAACTGAAATATATCTTATAATTAGTGTCACATCTATTAGAAGGACCATATCACTTCCTTTACCATCCCTTTACGGGACGCTGTGGTGGGACCAGGCTAAAGCCCAAGGGTCAGAGCGCCGAGACAAACAGGACCAGAGGACAAGCCTCCTGAGGCATCTGCACTGGACCAGAGCAGCTCATTTAAAGTGCAGCCTCTTGGAAACACTCACCTAAATACAGACCTGGCACTAAATAAACACTAGGTGAATAATTTTACACGCGAGAAATGACGCCATTCAAATGTGAAATGAAAATGTATGCAAAGAAAGGCATGAGCCAAAGATCATTATTCTAAGGGACACTTAATCAAAGTAGTGTGATTCTGTACTCAAAAAACAGGAAAGCTTTTCTGCCTAAAACACCAAGATTTCAGACAAAATAATAAAAAATAGAAGTAGGTAAGTTTTGTTGTCTTAACAGTGATGTATCTGATTTTGTACCTGACAAATTAGAACTAGTTCATTTTAAACATTGCAGCAGTCCAGATGTATTGCTCACTTAAATGCATTCTGAGCATCTTTAAATATTCACGAGTTTACAAACACTTTTCACCACTTTCCGAGAGACAGAGCAAGTTCCTGCTTTGTGGAGAGTAAAATACTCTTATTTCACTAATCATTAGAGGCTGACCGGCACTTTGGTCTTATTTCTACCCAAATAGATGCTTTTATCTGCTGGGGCAAAACTGATTTTACTTTTTCACTGATAAAAAAATCCGGTAGAGTCCCTTTAAGTTCATGAACAGGACAACACCTCACTATTTAAAGCTCCTGGCCAAACACCCCTTTGTTCACCGTCTTCGCTTATGGTTTTTCATTGCACTGAATTACCTTCAACAACATGCATCCATACTGTGAGCGGCTTATCTCACAGACCAGACTTATGACTTGGCCTGGTCGGGCATGCCACTTGCCTATCTCCATGAAAATCTCATTGCTTGCCTGGAATGTTGCACAGTATGGAATAAAACCCATATATCTCTACGTCGAATGTTCCAAAGTATAGCTTCAACTTTCTATCTGGGGCTATAATCAAGTTTTGAGAAGAAATACTTTTGGGCACAGATTTACTGCATAAGACATTTGCTTTCGTATTTTGGTTGTACCACAATTAGGGGTGGGCGATACTGACAAAAAGTAATATCTCAATATTTTTTTGAGTATAACAATAGATATTATGGCAATCCAACAGAAATATTTCAAAACATGTCTTTAAATATATTAGTTGAGATTTAATTATCAGACAAATGTGAAATGTATATGTAAAATGAATCACAAAAGTGCAGAAATATCAATTTATACCCTTATTTGAAAGTTTGCTAGAAACGATCTACTCAATATTAGGGCTGTGCAATTAATCGTATAAATAAATGAGATTTCAATTAATACTGTATTCAATTACAAAAATGTTGTAATCGTAATTGCAGTAAATTGCCTTCTGTTCAGACTTATGAGTGCACTTTTCTAAAACATTTCTAATACAATACATTCAATCTATACTTTCTCTATAGAATCATTTTGACTGTACATAAGTCATTTTTCGAAATAATTCTGATTTCAATTATGAGCCAAATAATCCTGATTATATTTTTTGCCATAATAGAGAAGCCCTACTCGATATTGACATTTTGTATATCTTCAAAACAATTTGCGATATCATCTACATTTTGATATATTGCCCACCTATCTACATTGAGTAATTGTGCTTTTTTTTTCTTCTCAGAGCTCACTTGTCGTGGAGATCCCGCCTTACAGGAACCAGCGAATATCCAGCCCAGTCCAAGTCAACTTCTACATCTGCAATGGCAAAAGAAAGAGAAGCCAATACCAGCGCTTCACCTACCTGCCCCCAAATGGTAATCATTATCACCGTGTCTCCGCTTTAACATTATTATAACTGACAGTGAATGACACATACAGGCTGCACACTTCTGCTTTCATCAAACTGACTATTTGTCTAGGACCTGACAACCATCCACCGCAGTTTATTTCAATTGTCAACTTGTCATGTGAAATTTGCGGTCAGATTTTGTACAACGAATCGGCTGGCATGGCATTGTGGGTAAATGGACTAGATGTGTGTTGTGTTTATTCAGTCGTGAGAGCACGTTCCTGAGCGCTGAGGTGATCCCATGCTGAGTGACAGAGCCTTGGAGCTAGTGTTGAAGTGAGAAGTCAATCCCCCAGCGACCCCAATTTCACATTATACTTTTAACACACAAACTACAACAGACCCATGAGCCAATCCTGTCGTTCAAGTAGAGACGTGAACTCCGAGCACTACGTCTTTGTCTGTTTTTTGTGAATCTTTGGCATGTGTTTATAGGTACCTTTCAAATAGGAATCCAAAGAATGTATCGGTGAGAGTTAAACAGTATCCAGCCATAAGATTGCATTGCAGGTGATTGAGTTTTTCCAGTGACAGATGAAGTACGGGATTTTATCGACTACTTTTTTAATAGAAAGTTTTCACTCCAGCTTAAAGGACAAGAGGATAGTTTTACGTGGGCCTCTGTATTGTGTATAATTGACTGGGGATGTCACAATATCATGTTTTGTAGGGGGAAAAAAATTTAGAAATCTTTAATTCCCTTTGTCTATAGATCACCATTGTACCATGATGTGACAAGAACAGCCAGATAAAAATACACTTCACGTTTAGGTTTATTTTTGGCATATTGATCGATGAAATGACTTAATTTCACTTCTAAAATTGTCTTACTGACCACTGTCACTGTCTGTTTTTGTTTTGATCAAATTATTCCGATGTTGATCCAATATTGATCCAAATACCAATGAGTTTTGTATTAAAATGTTTTGAAACTCTGTTACAATGAAGTATTTTACATATAGAGGCTATTATTGTTTTTGCTCCACTCCAGCTTGGACTGATTTACAAATTAAATGTGCAGACAAACTAAAATATTTAAAAAAAATGCTTCAAAAACAGCATTAAAAAAAGGGGATTTTAAGCATCAGTATTTTTGCATGAGAATCAATACTTAGCTACAGGGATAAGCTTTAGAAATAAGCAGAAGTTGAGTTGAATGAAGAGTATGAATGAATGAACTTGACCGAAGAGTAAAGTTGCTCAAGACTATCAAGCCGGCCCATCCCTTATTAGAGTAAACCAGTCAGCAACTTTGAGAGCCTCGCCCTCTTTTTGATAACTACCGATCCATTACATTTAAACAATTGTATCTTATTTTCATCGATTGCTGCCTAATGCATCTAATGTGGTATCAGATAGGTATTGCATGCACACTTTTCTACACCCACAGCTGTTAATACGATGTGACAGTTCGATTATCAGTAGATGTATTTATGTCCATTGCAGTCAGGAGATGAGCAATTTCAGATGAGCCTTTTACAGACAGTACAGGTCAGCCCTATTTGGAGATGCCTGATAACTGTAATGAAGAGTGCATTGTGGGTAACTGGGCCAGAGCGGAGGCAGACGAACCCTTGGCCATATATAGCGTATCCATTTCATATAGTGAACTGCTAAGACAATGAAAGAGTGCCTTATCAGTGTGCAGTGAGTGTCTCGGAGTCATTACGCTGAGCACAAACACAGGTCTAATTAAAAGATGACTTGTTGTTGGCTGCCGACTGAACCACAAGTACAACGTGGACCACACAGGCAGGGCCATGTTTTCTCTAAGGACTGCAATTAACTCACTGTGTTAAAGCCAAGGTCTGCATGAATCAAATGCTCTTATGCGATTATGTTTTTGAGATTTATACTGCAATACTGTATAACTGTACTAAAATAAACATATGAACTATTATTTAGTCTAAACCAAAGTTGTCAAAAGTATAGAAAGTCAGATACTAATCAGTACTTACAATAGGATCAAAACTAAAAGTATTGATACTAAAAAAAATGTTAAGAATGATCTTGAGCTATTATTTTGTGTTGAAAATGTCAGTCTGTTGCCTAAAAAAGAGTGTTATTGAAATCTGTATCGAGTATCAAGTATCAAAATCGAATTCGAAATTTTAGTATTGTTACAACACTAATCTGAACCCAAATTCTGATATATGCTAGCTATTTTTTATTTTACGTATTATTTATTGTACTTTTTTTTCTACAAGACATGTAGTGAACACATCTTATCAACATATGCTGCTAGTGAAATGATCATATTCACACCAAAAATAGATGGTAGAAACAGATTTACTGAAACCAAGAGGAGCGTAAGTTCTAGTGAAGCCTGTTGCTGTTGAGGGTTTCAGTACGCTCGTGTAATATCCGCCAGGTATGAACACACACACACTAGGCATACACTGTTGTCAACACTTCTTTGCTGGTTGTTTATGAAAAAGGGGTTTCCGGCCCACTGTCCCACTTCAAGCGCACTTGTGGTCACTGACGCTGTTTAGAGAGTACATTTCTTTCACACTCTGGTGTCTGCTGACTATAAAAAGACCAACCTGATACTTAAAATAGCATGACTTGTTTGAGAGAGCGGAAGGATGAGACAAACACGCGCTGGGACACAGATGCTTGTGAAAACCACCTTTATTTTCCACTCGGGTCATGTGACTGCCTTGTTATTCTGATACAATAGTGTTTTTTTGTGAGCTGTGAAATTTGGTTTAGTTTTATTTTTGCATAGAGGCTGCATTGTTACAGACCTGCACACTGATATAAATCTTGTCCTTTGTCAGCCTCCTCCAAACCAGAGTTATAACATATTTTTATCAGATTGACTTTGTTGTGGAAACTAAGCCATTCAAAGTTACTGACAGGGAAAGAGATCAGTCAAAGTGATAGGAATAAGGCTGTGGTTTAGGCCTGTTGAAGTCAGTATGTTGTTGAAAATAGGCCAATTGAGTAAAAGTTGTGGTGTAAAATGAAGAATCGTAGGAGGGTAACCATCCTCTGCTGTTAAAAGTAATTTTGTCCACCAATAACAAAGTAAAGAATGGCTTTATTTATAGTATTGCATACAACTGCAGATGTTATACCTTTTTATAGATTTAGAATTTCTTCTATAAGACCAATGTTTGTTTGTTGTCATACCTTTATGTGTTTTGACTGCTTGTCTGCTGTTGTTAGAAGAAAATCTATAATCAAATAAGACCTAATGAAGCTTTTCTGAGTAGCTTTTATACCTATAACTACTATAAGGTCTTATCCAGAAACTATTACAACTACTGGTTTGTTTGTTTTTTACTCTCTGGTCAACTTTTAGATAGAAACACCAAATGAAATAACTTTAATAAAAAGTTTGCTTTTGTATCTACGGAATGTAGACAGACATAATACTAGGACTATTAGTTCTTCCTTGCAATTTTCTGAAAATATCATCCAATATATGTTGAAGACCATATTCAGGAACATTTGTGGCTTTCTGGGTTGACTTAAATTCTTGTCTGCCATCTTGAAATGTACACCATGGCCAGTTCCCGGATCAGCTTCACTGTTCCAACCTCTCCTCTGAGCGCTTGTGCGTGAGCTGTAACATGTGACGTGTTGCTGAACAAATAACATACCGTTTTTCTACTAACCACATTAAGCAACAAACCTTCCCAAAACGAGCTGGGAAAGAGCATGCCTAAAACACTGAGATTCTGGGAACCCCTTTATTTTTACAGGCCGACTGGAGATTCCTGTAGAACGGTGGTCTATTCTTAACATTTGCCGTTTCTCTCCGCTTAAATACATTGGTTTGTGGTTTCAGCGGGAGACAGAAACATCTTCTATGACACATACAGGAAAAGCCAATATAATGCACACATTGTTCTTTTAAAACATTTCTGCACAGTCACATTCTACTTTGGAAAGAGTGGAGCAGCCCTGACTAAGTCCCACAGTGCAGGCAGACCAGCGCTGGGAGACCAGATTGTACACAGTGGGATATGGTCTAATGTGCCACCTGTTTTTTGTTAAATGTCACAGGCAATAGAAAGGCACGAGTGAACATGAAATCAATTATTTGTTAAAAAATAAGAATTTTGGACGGTCAGAGCCTTGAATATGGCCAGAATTACAATAAACAAAGAGTATGTTACATTTCTATGCAAACCTTATCCCAAGGTCAGCAGGGAGAACGAGCAAAGATGATTTGAATGGTTGAAACCTAGTTCAATTCAAGCATTTGGGTGCCTAGGTGGAAAAGCGCTCTATAAACAAAAATTCTTCTTCTTCTTCTTCATTCTCTGTCCTTTTATATTAGTAATTGGCATACATTTTACACCACATTTAAACCATGGAACAGCAACCTCTATTAACCATCAAATATTGCAATCATGTAAAGCAAATGCCTAATAATAAAAGACCAAATGAAAGTTTGCTTACAATAAAGCAGTATAGTGGTGTGCAGCCATGATCAGTGTAATCCAGGCAGACAGGAGGGAGGCTGCCAGAGCTGGGAGAGGACCATGTGCGGCGCATCCACTGCCTCTGGGCCATAACCCACCGCTCTGGAGGAAATCAGAGCCAGCTGAAGTTAGGACGCGCCTGGTGAATCTGTTTTCTCAGCTTCACATTCAAGTGCAAAAGAGACACACAGACGACTGGAATTGGAGGGACGCCCATGTTTATATCAAGAGCAGAGGGAGAATCGTGGAAAAATGTTGAATATTCTGAAGGAACGCCATTAGGACAATTCAGTAGGATTTTTGCTTTCACAACTCATCCTCTAGTCACTATGCAGTGGGGAAACACATTGGTCCAAAGTTTCATATTTGGTCAATCGAGTGATTATATTTATATTTGGTTATAGTATAGTTTTGTATAGTATACAATACTATATTATAATACAGTATTAAAATCTCAGGCATACTATTAAACCCAGATGGAAAGGGATGGCATTGCAGGAAGAGTTTCAGAGCAACTTTCATGAAATCTCCCCTTGAAACATACATGTTTGTGTGTTGCATAAGAAATGCCTTCCTATTCTCCTGCTCTGACGCTGCACTTGTGCCTCCTGACACAGCTCTGGTTCACACATAGAGGAAAAGGAAGGCGCTGCAGCGCATGGTGTGATTGCTGTGTCCCTAGGCCTTTGCATCATGGGACCAGAGTACTGTTCTCCCCTCAGACCAGGGCCCTGTCCCGGGACAGACAGAGCATGCTGAGCTGACGTAAACAGGCTGCTGCTGGGCTCACAGCTCTGCAGCTCAGCACCTCAGAGACTGAGGCGTGATCGAGGACTTTTGAATCCAGCTCCACAATAATAAACTCCAGCGGCAGCAGAAGCCTACTTTTATGGGACACACTTGCACTCTATATATTTCATGGCTTACTCAAAGGTCCTATTGTGTGACTTACAAACACAGTTTGGACAAGCGCTCTTTATGCGTATTGACATCTGTATCCTCTGTGTGCCTTTGAGAAAATGTCACATGCAGAGTCGTCAGCCAAAAGCCATTAATGGTTTGGCATCAAACACTGACCACACCCATTAACACATTTTAACAATGTGCAGAAATAGAAACAGTATATCCATTGTGACTCATAGGCCTTTGCTATGCATCTGGGTATCTTAACACCAACCTATTAGCTGCTGTTGGCAGTACGCTTGAATATGCACTAAATATTTATTTATATTTATATTTATATCTGACCAATGGGCTTTTTTTATTGTGGATTCCATGTCTTACAACATTGCCCTGTACTGCTGCAGTAAAACCTTTACTTTTCAAATGAGAACAACATATAACCCTTACATAAGAGCTTTTCAATTATATTTTTCAGTGGGCAAGATTTTTCTTAGCACTATGGGCACTGAACCAGGCCTTTGGAACTATATTTCAATCCTTTTAATGCAATAAAAGAATTACCATCATTGCTGAACCGAGCCTAAATCAAGACAAACTCGGGTGTAAACTGGACTAGACTTGGCCAAAACCACATCTTGATAAAATGGCCAAAAAGAACAAGGAATTGACTCATCAGATTATTTGGGAGCCAGATCTGGCCTGTGGGCCACCAATTAAATATGGCTGTTTTTCATGACTGATACCTTTTAGTAGCTATTTGCAGACACTCTAAGACAGATTGGTAGCAGTAAATGGAAGCCCAACAGTCAAGTGGGGTCATCACGCTCAGGCATGAACTCCAGTGTCAAATGCCAAAAAAAGACTCAGGCTCTGCTCCGCACCTTCTTAAGAAGCATAGCCGACCCAATCAAAATCAAATCATCTTGTTTTTTCTGACTCTTTCCCCTTTATCTTTGGTCCTGAGAGAAACAATTACTTTTAGAGTGTGGAGAAAAGCGTGGAGTCTCTGGCTCCTCGAGCAGCAGCAGCTCGTTGCTTTAAAGTAGCGTTTTATTGGATATCAGAGCTGAGAGAAAGTCCAAAGAAAATAGGTCTTATTCATTATTAGAGCCAGCTGTGGCTTTCCACACTGATGACTCATCCATTTTTCTTTCCCCCTGTTCACTTCTGTTTTTTTCTCTGTGTGGTAAAGTGAGGAGGGGGGAATTGGTGGTAGGGGTTTCTCTTGTTGAGCACTGCCAAGTTGAGGCTGTGCCCAGATCCACTGGTCGTTGTTTATTTGGATTATGGATGCTATCATGCCCACAATTGCTGCTGAATGCGTTACTGACTGTAGCTCACGTGGATCTCTTGTTATTCCCTTTCTTCTTCCCCCAGTTCCAATCATAAAGACAGAGCCTAACGATGAGTACGACCCCATGGGGAGCAGCCTTTCCGTCCACTCTCAGTCATTCTACAGTCAGCCTCGCCTCACTCCTGTCCTGCCTGTGCCTGACTCTGAAGCTTGTCTGGTGGGTACCTACCCCTGCCCCCCTCGCCACACCACCATCACCCCATCGCCGCCCAGCTCCAGCCCCACACTGCAGGACCTCACACCCTTGGCCTACAACAAGTGCCTGCCCAACAGCCCTACACATGGTCCGCTGATGTCCAGTATCCACGAAAACCCAAATAACCTTAACCATCCCGCTTCACCGGACCACAATTCCTCCCTAACCATGCTCCAGTCTCAGGGCAGCCCCAACCATCACCTCAACAGCCCAGGACCCCACGGTTACAGCCACATCTACCCCAGCAGCAGCCCCTCGTCCTCTCCCACGTCCCATCCATCCACGCCTGGAGGTCCTGCAGAGAGCCCCTTTGGGCCACTCTCCAGCCAGAATGGAGAAAACTCACCCACGCTCCTGCATGAAGACTCCAGCTCCTCATCCATACCCGTGACCATAAAACAGGAGCCCCGAGAACTGGACCAGATGTACCTCGATGATGGTGAGTGTCAAATCAAGATACTGCTGGTACACTGCTCTTTGTATTAGTTCGCGTTTAATATAAGTAGAGGTGTAAATACAGTAGCATATAAACGTTCTTGACAATTCACAAAATTTACAAAACAGATTTCATTGTGGTCAACACCTTGTCTTATCAGAGATCCTGCACACATTTAGTTGTACCCTACTGTACCTCACTTCCTGCCCAAATCCTGTCTGCAGATTTGCGTCAGAATTGTTTAATTTTAGCATGGGTCAATTTATTTGCTTTGCCCTAACATGTGGTGCAGCTTATGTTGTCCTCTCTCAAAACCGTAAATTGCCTTGATGGGATTTTGAAACAATCTGTCAAAACATCAGAGCGCCGAGGTCAGCCAAGCAGAGCGGCGAAACAAAAACAGTGGCACACGCGTACAGCGAACCAAACTGTTGATACAAGGGTTAATGACGGAAGCATAACAATGGGCTGGGGTTTCCTGAGCCGAGGCACCCTGAGCGACACCTCGTGCACTGCCTGTGTGAGAGATGCATGGAGGCGGGTGCTGCCACATGTTTTGTTTGGCTTTTGTTTCCCATATGGCGGTGGCTGTATGTAGCTGTCGTCATCAAGGGATACTGTGGGGTCGCTAGTCCTCCACTGGCGATGAGACCAGCAGCACTCAAGGGACCGTATGTTTGAGGTTATTGTCTCCTGTGACCACCACGCCTCTGTCTCTCAGGGTTATTATCTGTTAGAGCAAGAGCACACTTGTTGTTACTGTGAAATTATACTCATGAAAGTTTGAATAATTTTTCCCACATTTGGTTTACAGACCCATTGCACTTCTTATTACTATTAGTAATAATCTTAGCTAAAAATTCCAGTACTCAGAAGAAACCAATATATGCTCAATAGTATTTGTTTTTTACATGCAACTTTCCCTCTCGATCTATATGTCAGAAATGGACTTCTTATAAAGGTGGTAGATACCATCTCATTGAAGCCCATACACTTCAGTTTACTCGCGTGTATATGTGGTGAGTTGAGTGTTCTTCTCTGGGAGTTAAAGGGTAATAGGCACACAGGGACCAGGGGAGTTGCTGTGGAACTGTAATTGACTTGAATTGTACTTGTCAGCAGATCTGTCAGTGCTGATGAGTCCCATTACTCCTCAACTCATAAACAAACAACGCAAAAAGACAAAAGATGTCAGTCCGTGATTCCTGTTTTTATTTCGCCTTGTCATATTACTTTGTCTTGGGTTCACTTCAGTTCATCTAGAAATACAATTTTCACATTGTTGCATACATTTTCTTCCCAATTTTCAATTGTTATGGCAGGCAAAAGCTTTTCGATTCATTGTAAATTGAATCAAGTGAAACTCAAGCTTTATTTTGCATTTTGCAAAAGAGATTGTTAAGGAGTCATTTTACACTGCCAATAGAAGATACAGCAAACTTTCACGTCAGTGCTAAACTAAAATCATGTAACCTTGTTTCCCCTTCCCACCACTCAATCCTCTGTCACTTTAGCAGGCCTAATATTTTGTCAGTCCAGCAGCCAAATGCAGTCAGGCAGTGATTACTGCTGCATTAGGGATGCACAGGAATTCATATTGATTGATCAAGGACACTGAGGAGGACCTATGAAAAACCTCAGTGTGCTGCCCATCTGCATCAGCTACTGTCTGCTTAAGCCTGTGCGGTGAGCTACTGGAGACCTGTAAGTGTGTGGTGGTAACACCATACTCCGAAGGCATCCACCACCCACGGGCCGGCCATCTCCCAAGCCCCTTAAATGAGTCCTAAGCTAAAATAAATAAGATCGGAAGGCGGCTTTCAGGGCATCCTGCTTATGTCCGCAGGCATTAGCGCTGTATGTTAGTGAGTTGAGCGCTCCATTAGAGAGGGGAAGACAGACGGATGACCTCACCTCAGCAGCAGTGATTTAACGGCAGCCGCGTTGAGGAGCAGCGATTGTGGGCCGGTGATTTGGAGACTGCGGGAGCACACTTGATCTTCCCCAAGAGCAGATCACCTCCCACACTCCGGCGCTGAGGCCTCCAGCTCTCATCATTCAGAGAAAATGTGTCTCAATGGTCAGGCCAGGTTTTACACAGCCTCTGAGAAATCACTCAACTCATCAACTCAGGGCTACTGTATCACACAGGGGCTGGGTGGTTAGGAGAAAACATCTCTATTACAACCTGCTGAACACTTTTCTCTTTTGTGATTGTAGTTACCATCCAGAGGTTAACATGTGCTGGCAGGTCAGTCCCTCAGCCATTTGGGGAAGCAAAATCTTGCAAATAAAACTAAATGCCACAGCAGATAGCAGACATGTATCTGAGAGATGTGACCACAAACATACATGTTATTTTAGCAAATGCAATCAAACTCTGGAAAGAGTGGATGGTCTTTATCACACGTTGCAGAAGTCAGAGTTTATATTGGTTCTTTATGGGCTCTATGAAAACAGTATGCGGGGCGATGTTAGTGTGCCCCTGTGTGTCCTGTCTCATTAGCCACTATCGTGATGGGTGAAATCATGAATTTGCTGCTCATTGCAAAGGGGCAAGCACTAATCAATGATTTCTAGATCCACCCCAGCTGCCTCCCTGCAAAACAGAGGGCCCTTATTCACTGAAAAGCATCATGCAACACACAGCCTCTGCCATTTTCTGACATTTGACATATGTGCACTGATTGCCTCATGTTGCAGGGTATTTTCACTCATGATTATTTCCTGCTTTAATTCAAGGTTTGCGCATCTGAAACCCAGCTTGTTTGCCCAAACTCAAAACAGGATTGTTGTTAGTCTAACTCTTCCCTCCCTCATCTCCCTACGGCAACAAAAAAAGTATTTGAGGATCTCAGAACTGCCTCCATTTTTCTGACGAGGATTCAAGGCTTCCCTCATGGAAACTTTTACACATCTTGGCGACGTGCCCAGACCCCAGGACTCCACAAAAGCCCTAATGATGATTGAGAGTAGAGGTCCACAGCATGCTGAAAACATGCTGAGTCGCTAACATCGCAGTGTGCCGCGAGGCTGTCTCAGGATTGGGCGGTGGACGGGTACGAGGATTTTGGGGCCGGGGTGTTAGCTAACTGTCTAAAGGGAGTTGATAAAGTAATGATAAAGGTGAAGAAACCTTACTGAAGTATTGGTAAGTTATAGTATTATAACTATATAGTACTATTATAATAAGAGCTGCAAGATTAACCTAAATCAAAATTCGCAATATGAATTGGCACAAATAACAAATCTTAAAGATTCATTTCATAGGCCTATTTCAGTGTTTTTGTCAATTATCCTGTGAACTTTGAAGAAAATCCTAATATTAAAACATAAATCATAATTCTAATAGAATGCACAACTCATTAGAAAAATCCTAATTACATTTTTTTCCCAAATCGTTACAACTATTGCTACTTCTGCCACTGGTTGATTTCATTGTTTGAGTGCTGCTCTTACTTCGTTTTAAGTTCTCCCCATATTTATTTATTTTGTGTTATGAAAAAGTCTGCAGACTGTTGCAAGTATAAAGGTTCACAGCTAGTTTTATGCTGCCACCAGATGTAGAACATTTGCCAAAATCACTATTCAAATCAAAAGCACACATGATGTCCTGTGTTGACGTCTACAATGTAAAGTAAAAATAAAGTTCCTTCCCCCTGTATGAGTGCAGCCCTGACAGTGTGCACTTTCACGTCTATTCCCCTTTGACCCTGGGCCTATGGGAGCAGGTCAGGCCTCAGCTAATAGTGGACAGAGAGCGAGGCTGACTTGCGGTTAAGTGCAATGCCAAGAAGCTAGTCTCCTGCTGGACGTAGTATATTGACAAGCCTGAAACAATGGGTGATGGCTGCTTTATTATTCATGAATAGAGAGAGGATGTACATTTTTACTATTGTTGTTATGGCTGTCTTCTCATATTAGCCGCCGTGCTTTCCTGGCACCACTTGACACGGTGAGCCACAAGTACAGATTCTAGGCTTGCAAATGATCTTTGATAGCCTTCTGTAGTGTATCTGATTTAAAAGATACAGTCAAGTCAACAATTACTCAACAGTTGTTTGGACAGCAGCATTTGTGCTTCTAGCTGTGAACACAGAACCAGAAATCTAAAAATATTGAAGTACATGTTTTTTTTTAAGTAAGTAAGTATTTTAAAGTAAAAAGTAAAAGCCTTTCACACAGATTTTTTTTTTTTTTTAGAATTATTGAGTGATTTATGAAGACCTTGATAAAGAATTGTGATGATTATCTCAATATTTATACTTTATATGTGTATTTTTGTTTGATTAAAGCCAAAACTTGAACTCAAAATATTTAGTAAGGGAGGTTGTAATCATGTAAAAAAGAAACCATACAGAAAATACTTGGTCAATAAAAACACCAAGATACAAGTTAAGTCAGAGAAAAAGATATTATTTATATGGGGTATGACAGTATTTTTATATATTTTTTTCTTTTTTTTCTTTTTTTGGCTCCGCTGAGATGGAGCAAAGGATTATGGTCTCTGTAGCTCCCTCTCGTGTGTTGTAACAAATGGAATATCTATGAGATCCACTGGCAAACAGGTTAGTGGTTTGGTACCAGCTCCCACAGATGAATACTGTTGTTGTGTCCTTGGGCAAGACACCTAACCTGCCACACCCCCAGTGTCTGTGTACACTAGTGTATGAATGAAGAGGTGAGTGAGTCACTGATTTTCACAGTATAGACACAACAGTGTGACAGTGAGTGAGAGTGCACTCTTGTATTTGAAGTTTTCCGGATTACCTCTGTTTTCTTCCTGCTTCTCTTTTATCTCTATCCCACTGGCTGCACATAAAAGCCATCAATTCCTGGTTGTGATCAGCCTATATTTTTTGCAACGCATCTGTTGAAGCCCACTTAATTATATACACTTCATCTCAAATTGCTTGCAGTTTAGGAAATAATTGTATCCAAGTGGTTACATATGACAGTGGCTGCGAGGTCGCA
This sequence comes from Rhinogobius similis, assembly GCA_019453435.1. Classification (NCBI taxonomy): domain Eukaryota; kingdom Metazoa; phylum Chordata; class Actinopteri; order Gobiiformes; family Gobiidae; genus Rhinogobius; species Rhinogobius similis. The sequence goes on along the minus strand of CM033626.1, from coordinate 18,194,107 downwards.
GACAGGCTTGAAGTTCTTAGCCCTTATTAAAACCTTTGGCGATTGTGTTACGTTCGATAAGTACAAAAAGATGGATCGGACTAAATTGAATCCTTTTATTTTGGCCTTTATGCGTGTGTGCACTCCCTAAAACCTGGCAGGTCGTTCCATACAGAATCTGGTCTGGTTTCAGTCTCTCCGTCATAATATCCAGAGTCACTGAAAAAGAATGTGTCTGATGAAAATGGCCAGCTAAATTATCTAAACAAATTGGGTTTCCTTTGAGTCGGGGGGCTAGTGTACACATGCATTAGGATGGAAGACTTTAATTGTTTTAGTCCAATTGAATATAAATTCTCACATCCCTAGAATGACAGCAGAAGCTAGAGTTTTAAACTTGAAGATACTTATTTTTAAAATTGAGGATATTCAACCTTTGTGGAAATGTTCATGTTGGAAGAAAAGCTTGCATTTGAATCCAGCTGGGTTGTGGCTTATTATAAGTCATACAATATGTACCCATACAGAATCATTTGGTCAGAGATAGTATTTGTAATTAGCGGACCTTTTTGGAATTATTTGTCAAACATACCAATGCAGACTTATATTTGTCTATCTAGGTCGGTGAATTATTCATTCACTCTTCAGTCACACTTTAATTAGCTTCTGTAGCCACCGCTGCCCTGAGGCAAACTGATGAAAGTGTGGCTGCACATTACATTATTCCTAACTCCATTGCCTCCCAGTGTATTGCCTGCAGTGATCTTCCTTCAGTACACCACGTGCTGTATTTGAGTTTCTCCTGACGCAGCTGTTTAGTGGCTCACATTCTGAGGTTTTGGAGGAACACGTTGAAGAGACACCAAGCCACACGGATCACAGCGGGTCAGGATGCAGACAGTGCTGTGGCTTGGCTGCACTCGTCCCTGTACATGTATATCTGTGATCATGGAGTTTGCTGCTCGTGCCAGGCACGCTCATTACTGAAGAACAGTATGACAAATGTCAGTGTGGTCGACTGCTCTGACAGCCTGCTGACTACAGTCAGTTTCTCGTGTATTCTGTTATCATCTGGTCTGTGATTTGTCTAAGTGTGAGTAGGAGCACATTTAATCCTAAGTAAACATTACAACATGATCTAGGGTTTCTGAGGACACCACATAAAATGATCCCTACACCTAGTATATAGTCTTCTTTGATCTGCATTTTGATTTGGCGTTTTGATTACTCATGAGGCCTCTCTGATTTATCCAACCTTATAGTCCAAAATAGATTGCTTTTGTGGTCTTTTTTTTTTTTTGCTTTGACAAGTACACATTTTCAAGATCAGTTAACTCAGATTCAATATAGTACTGAAAAGAGGGTACTTGTGTTAAGCATTCTGCTGTAAAGTAAGTAGTCTATGACTTTATTTTTATCGTGCAACATCTGCATTGACCTAGACACATAAGACATTTGAAGACATATACAACTGAAATTATGTCTCCAAAGTTTAAAATTGAGGACATCAATGCTTTTCAAACAGAAACATGACAAAAATTAGATTTCAGCCAAACAATAGTCTTCACGTCTTGATGTGTGTTTTTCTACCGCCAAAGTGGTTCCAAAATCATAAATGGCATCTGTCCTCCATAAGCGCACTCACACAGTTGCCTCTGGTAGTCCTTTTGTTTATGGTTGTGTTTAGGGGACATAAATACCGACGTCCTCAGTAAACAGGAGCCACTCTAGTCCAGACCGCTTAATAACAGCTCCCCATCTGAACCGAGTTAAAGGGGTGTAATTGTATCCTATAGCGATGGATGTCAACACAAAAGGCCTGAGCCTAAAGCCATGAAGAAAGACAGTGGATTTTTCAACGCTTTGATAGAATCACTTTTAATATGTGCGTCTGTTCAGAAATATGGAAAATTCAAATACATATGGATCAGGATCATTTACTCTAAGATGTGCAAGTCTCATGTACTCATGCAAGAGTGTGCCACCAATGTATGAATGATTTAGAATGTTAAAAATTTTGAGCAAGCTTTTAAAAAACATTTCAAAACCTATCAATCTCTTTTTCATTCTTAGTTCTTTTACACTATGGCGCCTTTTCACGCATATTTTTACGCCATATTCACAGCTATACTTTTTCAGGCCTAAACTCTCAAACTCAAAGAAAGATAAACAGTAGTGGAAGTAAAAGTACACAGTGTCTTCCTCTGGTACTGCAGTGCTGGGAGCACCCTCACAGTGGGTGAAAAGCTTTACTTCAGGGGTGGGAATGGCCATAACCACTGAACTGTAAGCATCCTTCTGTTGACATATAACCCATGGTAGTAATAAAACTCAAATGTGTCCCTTGGCTCCAGCAATCTTACTCCGTCGAGTTCACTTCTTCTCAAAACAATGTGATAACAAATAGGGAAATCCTTAAGCCCTCGGTAAGCGCATACAGTGGGAGGTGAAGAGAAGTGATGAAGTGGCAGTAAAACTGAGGTGAAAAGTGGTCTTATGTGCTCTAAAATGTCTTAAACTGCAGTTCTGACACTACAAATCACATGTACCAAAGTGCAAAGAACGAGTTGATAGGTTATTGTAATAAATGAATAGAGGACCTATTCTTTTTAGTTCAAGCATACATTTCATTTTTATGTTATGCAGTGGTTAAAAAAAAAAAAAAAAAATCCCTTCCATGCAGTAAATTAGATGTGGAGAGAGACTATTATATATAGTACAAAAAGTGGTCTTTACATACTATAATAAGCAATAAAATGCTCATCATGAAATCATATTTTTACTTTACTTTTTTCTTTTAAAAAACATTACTTTTGTGTTTAAAATGATTAATTAAAGTGTTGGAGTTGATCTCTTGTTTAGATGGATATTATTTTGAGATAGGACCAATGCCTTAATCCAGGTCGGCAAGTAGAGTTGAGTTTGTTTCATGTGTAAACCCTTAAAACCCTGGAATTCGTCTCAAAATGGTATGACATTTAGCTCATGCTCAGTTGCTAAAAAAACAAGCAAAATCTTAAACTTTACTATTTCAATGCTTAGCTCTCAATTTTGCCCCGAGTCAATGCACCCCACTTGCCCTTGTTTCATAAAAAACTTCCATTATGATATAATGCATTAGTGTCAACATTTGTAATCTTCAAAATGTGCCTTTATTGACAGATCCCCAGTCTCCAGATGTTTGATGATTTGCCGGTGATATCCAAAGCAGGAGTTGACATTGAATTGGAAAGATATTTAGACATTTTGCCAACTGCCTTCCTTCTTTTACTATGCTGTTTCATAGGAGCACCCTTATCTGACCCCAGACGTGATATATTGAAATCTCTGCAGACATTGGGGATTTAAATTTGGATGGCAACGTATTGTTAATCACATCACTTCAGGATCAACAGGTTTTTTTCATTTGCAACACATGACTTGGGGCCTTTTTCCCCTTGATGTTGCATGCAAAATATAGTATGATATCCAAATCGCAAGAGAGAGCACTAGCAAAGCAGATAACTTATAAGGCAATGCAAAACAGATAGGTTACACAAAGGCTGCTCATGCAGACTCACCCACACTAAAAAACAGGAAGTAGCCTCCCCGGGCCGTCTATCAGTGATGGATAGCAAACTATAAAGCTAACACTGAGCTAAGCCTTTTTGGACAGTGTCAGTAGAACGGCAGAAAGGAAAACAAGCCAGACAGACAAAGGTGATTTAAAGTAGCCCACTACAAATGTGGCCATAAATCCTACAGGTGCACATTGACTATATCTAGTTATGATTATTTCAATATGTTCATTCTTTCTAACTTTAAAAATCAATCAGAATAACTTTATCTGTTCAGATCATAAATGTACTGGGATGAAAAATCTCTGTTCACTTTAAGTTTAATGTTGAGGTTCAAATGTTTTCCTTTTGCACAATAAATAACTGTTGGGAGGCATTTTGGCATGACATTTTTATATCGAGCAGACTTGGCAGTATTCAGCCATATCTTAGCTTTATTTGCATTGTGATAGGATTTTGATACTGTGTTTTTTATATGTGACATACTTAACTAAGGCAAACATTTGGCTCATAAATGAATGTGTAACTGTGATTTTGATTTGACTATCTTTAACTAACACCAAATAGATATAAATGAATTTAAGTTATGATTTGTATGTACGCAATATATTAGATGTTATATCACAGTCATAATAATGTTATGTGGAATAATCCATCCATAAAGTAAAACTCACTCTACAGTTTCAGCGCACAAATGGTGAAATATTTCTCATCTATTTGAAATTATTAAGAATTTTGAAATAATAAATACTGTAAATTATGACTAAATTATGTAGGCGTATGTATCCATAAGCTTCTTCACACCCAACAAAATGTCTTTAAAATATGGTTCCTTAGTAAACTATTTACAAAGCATTAATAAGTACTAGTTATGTGTTTATAAGCAAAAGGCATTTACTAGCATTTAGCACTTGGTTATAGAAAACAGTTTAATAAGCAGCTCATTAAGGCTCTTACAAACATTTTGTACATGGTTTATTAGCTTACATGTTTTTGGTTAATGGTTTATTAACATTTATAAGGCATTATAACCCATCTACAAGTGCTAGAAATGATCTATAAGTGCTTATAAACAAAAAGCTAAAGTCTTATAAGTAGTTACTATGGAATCTTATTTTAAAGTTTATCAGTGTTTTTTTTAATAAAGATATTTTCTCATACATTGTACAATTCACAAGGCTTTAATGAAGGTTTCTTTTGGCCATTGTTTGCGCTGACACCAAACCATTTTCAAAGAACCCTGTCATGAGGGCATATGAGAGCAGCCGGCAGCAGTAAACAGCTCCCTCTCTTCCCCACATGGGCCCCCTGGGAGTGACCTGCAGCAGCACACCGGCGCCCCCATGGGCCCTGGAGGAAATGAGACGTAGAGGGAGGATGGAGCTGAGGGCAGCCTCCCAAACGGTGGAGAGGCACCACATCAAACAGAGGGTTATCGCACAGACCAGGCGTGGGCACAATGGGGCGCAAATAAGGACTGTTGTTGCAGATTTGCTCGGCTAATTTTGGATAAGGCCTTACTGTTTAAGCCATGGTTTAAATGTAATCACTGTAGTTGTATCGTTGCCCAAAAAATGTTTGTTTTAAGATAAACAAAAGCAAATGAGCGAATATTGGACATTGTTTGTTCTTAAAATGCAGAGGGTTATGTCAAGAAAGGTATAAATCAGTTGAATATGTAAATCACTGCATATTGGGAAGCATTAGTTTTACCGTGAAGAATACACGTGTACTTTTTGGTAGGGATAAGGTCATATGAAATAGCACTATTCTTAGACATTAGACATTAGACATTAGGCTATTTCATTTTCTTGGTACCAGATTTAATGTGCTTAAGGATGACACTTATGAACTACTGTTGCATAAGACCAGGACTGGACTTGGGCTAAACTGATAGGACTAAGCCATGAGGTTCTGAGGTGTCTTTCTCCTCTCTCTCACTCACACCACTCTGATCAAACCACTCAGATTGTCCTCTAAAAACAGCAGCAGACTTATCGATCGGAAATCTCCTCTGTGACATCACAACTCTTCTTGTGTGCACACTTTTCTCTTTTGTCTCCTCCAGACCACTGGATTGGTGTCCTTGCCCCATCCCTTTTCCAGGTTATGATTCAATTTATGCTTTCAATAGCATTGTTGTTTCCTACTCGGAGACTGACTGTCTCATTATTGGCCTCCTTTTCTGTCCCATGTTCAAAAGATTGCATTCTAGAATTTCATAAAGCAGGACAGGTACCTATATAACTCTATGGGAAATTCAATGCTTCTGATAGAAATGCCAAAACATACGATGCTCAAATGTTGAACATCATTATTTGTTGGGGACTGGGTCCACAAACTTGTCATATAAATCTTATGATTTACGGTAACAATAATAACATAATCAACAATAAACAATAATGTTTTTGGGCTTGAAGAATGGCATCAGCTATTGTGAAAAAAAAAAAAATCACTGTTTATTTATGCTGACAGAGAAGATGTTAAACTTTGTGTCATTTATTATTTCATTTGGATAGGCCCAGATATATTAACCATAAGTCAGGTCAAGAAAACTGTAATCTGACAGTTACTATTGTGACAGACTTCTTGGCAATACACTTATCAATACAGGGATAATATATCGCTTGTCTGTTCCTTATAAATTGCCAAGTTATACTAAACTACTTGCAAACTATTGTATAAAAAGAGACAGGTTTTCAGGTACTTAGTATTGAACTTTTACATATGTACATCATACATTTTTTTTCATTGTAAACCACAATATTAATCTGAAACAACTTGATAATAGAAAGGTCCATTGACTTCCTGTTCAAAACTGCAGAACTGATCAGTTCCGCCTCTTCATTGTGACATTTCAGCATAACAAGCAGCAAATTGTAATTTACATGTTTACTGTAGAAAAGTGGCTACATGACATGTTTGATAATACATGTATCATTCAGTCTTAATTTTTCAAATAATCACAACTAATAACAGGGATGTGGGCAGGGATAGGGGGTAGGTGAAAACAATGATTTTCTTGCAGGACAATACAGAAATATTCAAATATGCATGAATAAATCCAAATACAACATTGAGTAAACTAAGGAAACACCAGTGTAACAAGGTTGAAAACTCATTTCGTTGATTTTGGGCTTAAACTTCTGAATATTGTAATGAGTGTAATACCACATGAACACAGCCTTTTATCCAGCTATCAGTGGTCACATCATAGCTCACCTTCTTAAAATGACCACCCAGCTCACTGTTATATTCTTAGCCCAAATTTCAAAGCCCTTAGTTCAGTGTCTTCCCTGTCCATATCAGAGCGGTGAGTGCTTCCACATGGGACGTCCCAGAGGTTCACACACCCGTGTATATCCGATGAAATACGCTGTCTGTTCAAATCATCACATCATTAGGCCCAAAGGGATTCTGGGACGTATTAGGCGCTGTCTACCTGCAGCGTCTCAGATGAATTTATGAAGCACTTTATCATGATGAGGCATTAGAGGAACACCCTGTCTCTCTCCCCGTCGAGTTTATCTTTGGGAATAAACTCCTCGCATCGTCAATTTATCTTGTATGTTCCAACCTTTGACCCCTCCCCCATTTTTGACGCTGCTTATAAGGCAGAAGATGTGGTGACGTGGTTTGTGCTTTGGAGTCGGGCGTGGGAGGCAGCAAATTGTCCATTAAGTGTTGCTGCCGAGGCCCGAGAGAAGATTTGATATTGCCGGGGAAACAAAAGTAATATGTAGCAGGAAATTCAATTGTCTCTGTGCAGCAAGTTGGAGCTTTAGTTTGGCTTCCATAAGCAAATCAATTTTACCTAAGTTCATTCGAGGTGTAACTCAGTCTATTGGCAGAAGTGTTTACATAGCTCAGGCTCCTTACAGACATCTTGACAGTTTGAGGTGTCTCCTGGATTGGAAACAAAAAATATATCAAATAATATTATGTAAAAAAAAAAAAAAAAAAGAAGAATACTATGTAGGTCTATATGTTTTTGATTCAGTCCCAAAACGATTGATACAAGTATTTTAGTAACTCCCTTTCATGTGTTGCATCCTGCTGCCCAGTTTGATGTCATATTTTAGTATTTCCAGATGGAAAATGAATCAGAAGGTTCACTTAAATGTTTGTTTTTGCTTAAAAGAAGAAAAATAATGGGATGTTTAGTATTATCTATAACATACGTCCATAATTACTTTACATTTTGTTCACTGTAAACCACAATATTGATCTAAAATGGCAGAAACCGGTTCATTGACTTTGTACCGAACTGATAAGACTACATGAGTTTTTTTCTTTCGTCAACACCTCATGCCTTAATTAATTCTAGTTTGTATTGCATTATAATTATTCATTGTTTTATGTTGCAGCTATGTGCATTTTATTCACTGATAATGGCATTAAAACTTACTCTGATTTCACTGCAGAAAGATTTCCCTTTACCTTTTTTTTCCCAGTTAAAAAATAGCTACGTAACATTTTTTAACCCCACATGCATGACACAGCGTCTATTTTTACATAATCACAATTAACTAGAGCTGTGGTTGGAGATAGGGGCTAGGTGAAAACAGACATTTTCTGAGCACTTAAGCAAGCATCAAATGCAGAACAATGTACTCTAGGATTATTCAAATTTGTATGAGTCCATCAAAATACAACTTTGAGTAAGATAATGATGAGGGGAACACTGTTGTAACAAGGTTTAAAGCTCATAAAAGACAAGTTTACATATTATGTCCTCTTCAAAACACTGTCCGCGACTCTTGGCTTGTAAACATGTTTCTCTGAGCTCAATAATAGTAGTAAGAAATAACATCCTTCATTCAAACAATGGATGCTTCTTTACTCTAGGCAGCGGAAGACTCGTCCATAGCTGCTGCAGGAGGTTCCTGACCTTCACACGGCGGCAGTTCATTCTCGCAGTGAAATTGAGAGAAGTTCAAGACGCTGCCTCTTTACTGCTTCAGAATCAAGAGCGCAGGAAGCTTTGGCTACACACTCGGGGTCAGGGGTCATGTTTTGGATAGTCAGCTGTGTGGAGCTGAGCTAAGGTGATGTCAGTGCCGCGGGTCATTGCCGGTCAGGGCGGATTTGGGCTGATGGAGATTGGGTTACGGCAGCGGGCCTCCAGACTGTAGACCACAGGGCTTTCACTGTTCACAGAGGAAGCCCGGCTCGTATCGAACCCTCTGCACAAAGGAGGCCGCTAACTATTCCAACTCAATCCCATGTGACGCTCAGGTTTACTCACAACTTTTGCACTTTTATATCTAAGAGGCTGGAAGAAGCAGTGAAAAAGAGTTACTAAAAGGCTATTATTTACATTTACTTAAAGGTAAATCAGAGTATTTTATTAAATGTTTCTCTTTCTATATCCATGCAACAGTAGCAACTTCTTTCCGACAAATTATTAGATTATTTTTGGTTTGGTTTACTTTTGTTTCCTTTGGTCTTTCTTGATTTACCAGGATTTGGGTATTTGCATAAAAATTATAGAAGAAATTATACATGCATTTGATCCAGTTTTAAAGTACACAATCTCGCTAAAGTGCAGTCTTTTAATCATATTTTTTGTTGTTTGGTCAGACCACTATATCGATTTTACTCGTTGATTTTAGGTTTTATGCGAAATGTCTGTCCCACTGCAATACAATATAGTATTTATACAGGACGGGAATGTTGTTAAATAATCAAAACTGAATGCTATGATTAAACTTCTGCTGCAACAAGGTCCAAAACCATGGCATTTATTTCCAAAGCAACACGTAAATACAGATTTGTTGTGCATTTATCTACCCAGCAAAGATAAGGATCTGGGTAGTTATACCAACCCTGAAAAACACCATCACTCAATTAAACAAGAAGGGTTATTATAGTATCTAGTATTTTTGTATCAACCTGAAATAGACCTTGCAGCTGCCCAGCCCTAAGAATAGGCCCTGACAGGTCTGAATAGTGCTATACAAATTGCGTTGGCGTTGTGACTAATAAAGGAAGACACGTGTTTAAGTAAGGTTTTTTTTTCTCACTGGGGGAATATTGGGAGTTTAGTTTTCCACTGTTTTTGTTTATTCATAAGCGGGGCTCCTCCCTGCTGCAGCTTTCCATTATTAACCTGCTTGGGCAAACTGAAAAAGAACAGTTTCCAACCTGCAGTGAGAAGGATGCCAGGACAAATGAGTGTTGAAATATAGCTTTGTTGGAATGTTGTATAGCTTTTATTATGGAAATTATATTAGAAAAGTTGGAATTCACTGAACAATATGTATTATTTATCTGAACAGCTTATTTAGTTACACACAATTTTGTTACTTATTTACACACAATTTTGTAATGGTAAAATAAGTCTATTTAAATAAAACTATGGTCCGAGCACATCAATTTGTATTTGCATATTAATTCAGAAAACCTTTTAGACCTGATGTCCAGCTTCACAAAACTTTTTTCCATTTATCTGTTTGATACACCAACACTGTTTTATATCCCCCCTATGTCTGCATAATTCTGATGATTCATTCTAAATTCTAAATTTGATCAAGGTAAAATAAATAAATAAATGAACAAAAATAATCAGTTACTGTAACTCGGGATTCATGTGTTCATTTGGCCTGGCTTTAGATGAAATAAAGTGATAATAATTCTTTCCTTCTGGGAAACACATGTGCACAGTCCAACCTGTTTGAATGTCGTATTTTCGCAGAGCTGCAGCCAAACAGTGACACACACAGCCTTATTAAGGCCTATAAATAGTATGTTGGTGTTTTTTTGTGGTGCAACCGTTCGCCGCATCCTGTTTCACATTGAGATTCACTCGACGACCAAGTGCGTACGTAAATAAAACACAGGGCCAGGCTCTTACCTTTCTCTATCTTTATAATGGAAAAAGTCTTCTCTGATCAAGAGGATGCACGATGACAGCTCAGTTAATACGTGGGTGAAGGAAATGGCACTTTTACAGTGACGGCAATCAAGAAGGGCTGTCTGTTAAATAAAGGGTAATTTTGAGGATGTTTTGGAACTTTTGGGTTTTCCCTAGGAAAAAAAAAAGTAGAAACGGTTTACAGTTGTGTTTTTTTTATCTTTATTTATGATTATGATTATGATTATTGTTATTATTATTCATTGGACATTATTTATTTTCATTGTTAAGAGTGTCATTAATGGACCATAGAATGAATATTATGTTTGGTGTGGATCCAGATACAAACCCTAATGACAGATGACTTACTTGGGAGTGGCTCAATAGAAAAAACTACTCACTCTTGAAGTTGAATATATTTGAATTTAAGTCTAGCTATAGCTTTTCCATTGCAAGACCAATGACTTCTGCCATGTTAAACGTATTTTTATTTAGTTGTACATTACATTTTTAGTTTTTGTATTATTATTATTATTTTCACTGTCTTTAGATACACCTTCATTTTCTAGACTGGTGCACAGTACACTCTACACTGTATCCTCACAGAGACCCACAGAGCAACAGTGACATTAACGTTTGATCATTTAACTGTTGCATGTCCCCCGCACTTCCTTAATGCGGCAGAGCTAAAAATACGCTGGACGTGTAAATGCTTGCTCTGCCCGGAGCCAAATGGAGTTGAAAACAGCCAGTAGTGTTGGCACAGGTCAGGTTTTTCCAATGGGAGTTCCTCCTGTTTGGGGAGGTGAGCCCCGACCAGCCGAGTCTGTGTGCGAAGGTGTGTGGTATGTTTTCAAAGTGGAGTTATTATTGTAGAAGCTGCCAATACAGCTTTGAAACCATTTTGAAATGACATATTTTAATTTAGGTCTCACTCAGCAAATATTATGTGATTTTATTTTCTTTCCATTAAGGCTGTGCAATTAATCAAAATTGCAATTGTGATTTCAATTATTACTCTATTCAATTACAAAAATGCTGTAATTGAAAATAACAAGCAAAGGCTCTTTTTAAAAAAAAAAACATTGCTAACAAATATACTTTCTCGTTAATTTTGATGGTATAGAAGTAATTGATTGAATTGATTGAAATAATTGTGATTTCAATTGTAAGCCAAATAATCATTATTATAATTTTTGCAATAACTGAACAGCCCTACTTTTAACTAAAATTTAACTAATAAGATACCGGCACAGACACTATTTATTACCTTATTTACCTTTTTTTTTTTTTTTTTTACTGTGGTACCCAACATTTTGTTTTTTGTTTTCCACCAAAGAGTATCCTGTAAGAGCAACACACAAAATTAGACCACTGCATATTGTGTGCAATTAAAGCATTTTAACACGGAAGTAAGAGCCGAAAGAAGCGCTCTGGCTGTGCTTGGGTGGACCACTCCTGTTTTCACTTTGTCTTCTGAAAAAGGCTGTACTAAAGCCATGCATTGGCCTTAAAATGAATATCAACAATGTGCCAAAGAGCTAGGAAATAGATAGATTTTAACACGTGCTTTCAGTTTTGTGTGAAAACCACGTACCTAAGCTTAAAAAGTCTGATTTCTTAATGTTTAGTTGGTGGTGTGACCCAATCAACCAAAAAAGTGCGGTGTGACTTAAAAAAGGTTGAAAAATGTGACCCTGCTTCATAAAATCTAAATGACAAATAATAATGGTAATTCAATAATGAGCCAAATACAATTACAATTTATATATATATATATATATATATATATATATATATATATATATATATATATATATATATATATATATATATATATATATATATATATATATATATAAATGCCATATTGTGGAACACTCAAGGCAAAGCAATAACGACATTGTGCACCTTCAATTCCGTATTAGATATTGAGTATTTGTTGCTAATATATGACACTATCTAAGTGACATGCATTGCACCCTTTGTACTAAGCCTAATGCTATTTCCTTTGTATCAGAAACCCGTATTGTCACATTCTGCAGACCCCGTTCAGTGGGTGGATTTCCTGTCTCTAACCTCACTCTCTGTCTACATCAGTGAACTTTATCAGAGCGCGTCTCGAGTCACAAAACCCTGGGCTTTGTGTTGTTGGCTGACTGCAGGGCCCTCGCCATCTCCACAGCCACTTCCCTGTGATCTGCCAAAGCACACACTAACGATAAGCGCTGGACTGATGCGTGTCTGCTGGGCTATGGGAAAGGCGCGGGCTTAGGGACAAGTGCAGAGCATGACTTCCACTGAGAAGTGCGTGTGGGGGCTGACAGAACTTGTAAAGAATTCACTGATATTGTTCTGATATCTGATATTATTCAAGTTTGAAAGAATCTACTGTTTAACAAATGATAAATGCATAGATAGTACTCTGCTGCTAATGCTGCAACTTCAACACTACCTAATGGGTGGGGCTATAATGTGAGCTCCAAAAAGTGCTTCCTCCTAACATTTATTCTTTGTTAGTTTTTTATTCTTCTCATTGTATTATTATATTATATACTATTTTAAGGGGAGACACTGAAGGTGAATAGGGAAAAATCATACATTTAAAGATCAATTTGAAACTTTAATTTACTCACATAAAATGTAAGGGAAAAAATGTATTACAAGTTTTTCATCATGTAATGTTTTCATATAGAAATAAGGCATTTTGGGTGTAAAAACGGTCAAAATTGCACATATTTGAGACATTTCAATTGAAAAATGGAGAGAACCAGGTTTAAATGTGCAGGTTCGTGTACATGTATCAGTTATCTAAAGAAATTACTGAGGGGATTTTGGATTTCTTATTTAGTTTTTGAGTGAACTACATAGGACTGAAATTTTGCCAAAAAATTCAAATTTCACCTAATTTTTAAACTTAAGCACAATCCGTCAAAATCTTGTTAGGTATAAGTTTGGTGTGTGTAGGAGCTATTTTAAGGGCTGATCCTTGAGAGAGTTGAGAGAGCAAACTGACTTAAAAACAAAAAAAATAATTTTGCTGTAGTGTCTTGCTTTAATTTTACTTAGTTCAACAACTTATTTTTTATGCATGCCTTATTGTATTATCGTTTACATTTTACTTTTATTATTAAAGTTCCCAGTTTGTCAGTTTTGTTTGATTATAGCAATAAAACTTCTAGTTAAAAAAGTATTATCAGTTTAATGTTTTTAATGAACATACTTTTTCCTCCTCCTTGGAGTCAGATATTTTCAAATTAAAACTATGAACTATATTTCTCTGTATAATTTTGACTAACGATCTCCCTTTGTGTGTGTTTTTCCACAGTTAATGAAATCATCAGAAACGACCTCTCCAGCATTTCCGTGCACACTCATGCATAGACATCCTGGACCCGTCTGCCGCTCACAGCTCCGACAACAAGATAACCACGAAAAACAATGAGATCCAGACTATGAAGAATTTGGATTTTCGACCAGGATCTCTGACTCCTTTTAACTCCTCCAAATGGCACAGGGACTGTCATTGGCAAGATCCACAAAACACCATGACTGTTGAAAGGGAAGTGATTTCAGGGGCAGTGTGTGGCTTGCCTTAACACAGAAAATGAATTGTTTAGTGGACCAAACAACTTACAAAGACAATCTCATTTATATGTATAATAATGCATGGACAGTGGATCGTCAGTTTTTTTGTACAAACTTGTGCCTTACTGCAGTAATATTAATGACAGCACTCATGTATTTATGTGTCCATTGTAAACCAAATTAAGATTTGTTTACCTGTTTTTGTACAACTTTGAATGATTTTTCCAGGGAAGCTCAAGTTGGACAATATGTTGGATGGGACTATGTGAATAGACTAGTCTTGTATTTTATTTGCTTAAGCATATTACCCTTGTATATTATTTTGTACATGTATTGATAATATGTATGCCTTCAGGTTGTATCATGCCATTTATCTATCTTATTTGTGTTTCTCTATCTATAGCTATTCTATGAAACGCTTTCACCTTAGTGCCTCCCCTGGCCCTGTCTTCCAGTTTTCAACTTCTAAAATGACTGAGTCATGCTGAGACAATCAAAATTAGCATATAGCACAGACTAATAGTGGCTTATTTAAGCAGGTATTTCCATTTTTATTTCTGACTCCAAATTCTTTTAACAATGGTATGGCTACCTGCTAAATAAATAAAAAAATGTAAGGTTAAATGTGCACAAACAACGTGCAAAAGATGGGATTTTAAGATATGTTATGAATACATGTTGAAGATATACCTACATGCACTTGTAGAGCACTGACCTCTGCTAAGGCATTTAGTCTGCACCGCTTTGGTAAAGATACATTGCTCATACCTGCTCTCATAATCAGCCTCTCTCCATTAAATCTCCAAATCCTATACTTTACAATAGTATATTATATATATTTGAATTTGATCCAGAATCCCTTCAACACTTGTGTTTACAGACTTTTCCATATGAGTTGCTTTTGCACTGCATGTAAATAGGCTCACTGGCAATACTGTAGAAGTTGGCCAGACTGTTACAAACGGGTGGCAATAATTGATCGGAATAAACCAAATGATTTTGTCTTTGGTGAAATTATTGCCTAAGTTTCACTAGGTCTAGCGTTGCGTTTCACCCCACAGGAAACCAATAGAATGCACTTTACTGTCGACACAGAGCAGACCAAATGCTGAACACTCTTTCAAACGATCTGTTGCATGCACATCACGCTGAAATAATTGAGCAGCCATATCCACTCACTTCCTGATACATTTGGACATGTGGTATATTAGCATGAGTTAACTGTATCATAATGTTTTCTATTTTTGTGCCTTACTCTCAGCTACAAACCTGTCACATCCATGGCGCTTTCCTGTGTAGGCACAAGGTCAAACATATTTCTCTTTAATATGAAATATTTATAAAAATGAAATGTGTTTAAAGTGCATTTAATGTGTTCTCTATATTAAAATAAATAAATGGCATCAATATGACTTTTTGTATGTACTTAATTGCACATGTCGCACTTCATAAACCGTACACTGTACTTTAAATTTCTAACTTTGATATCAATGTCATTAATGATCTTTCTCATGATTTTTTATTCATTCTGAAGCACATGGAAAAATAAAAACACCATGATTTTAGTTTACGCACACTTAATTGCTAGTGAATCAATTCCCCTTGCCTTTTCAGCACATTGTAGTTTAAGAAAAATGCATTTGGGGCGCTGGTACAAGCAGAGGCCTGTGTTTTCCGGTGATTATTGTTAGCGCTGGGTAGTTATGTCTGATATAGCCTTCGCCCTGGGAGCCGTGCCACGCTCCTGTGTACCACCTGCCAGTCCTACATGCCGACTTTTTCCATTCGACTAGATTCAGAACCGCCCATGGCCTGCACAGAGACAGAAGGCAGGCCCAGGCGGTGCTCCCCTGTAAGCCCAAAATAGAGCCACTATATTTACAGATGCAGACACGCCCCTTTTTCCTGGCACTTACCTGAGCCCTCCACTGAATGTGCCGTACCCTTTGACACAGTGAAGGGATGACTGCAGGCCATGCTTTCCAATGCACCGCGCCATTAAGGAAAGAAGGTTTAGTAAGAGCAGGAATACCAATTATGTCACAAAAACACACAGAGGCTTCAGTATGTAAAGACTTGTGGTTTTTTAATCTGTAAAATATACAATGAACTTTGTTTTGGAAAAAAAGCACACACAAAAAATGTGTCATTTGGTTTATGTTGGTCTGTTAATTATCCAAATGACCTTGGCACCATGAAATACATAAATCAAATTCAGATTCCTGTCATTGTGTGCTTGGTACGGCTGTATTAACAATTATTTGAATTGGTTAATCTATTGATTATTACTTTCAATGAATCGATTAGTTCTTTAAATTGCAAAAGGTACATGGATATGAGATTTTTCACACATTTGACCAAGACAAAGCTTAAGAGATGCTCCTTGAGAATTTCTTCATAGAGTGTATTTACAAAAAAATAATAATAAACCATCATTTTAGGCTAATTGCTCTGCCATAAACTTCTTTTCTCATCACATGGCGTGCTTTGGAGTCTACGTTTAGTACAGAAAAGGATTGTTCGATTACTAAATAAGTTGACGATTATTTCAATAATTGATTAGTGCCTGTGTTTGAATACGGCTTGTGAATGATTGCTTCACATATTTACATTTATTGAACATTGTTATGCCACACTAGCACCACCTTGCATTGGTGGCTATTCTAGTAAAAGTTTATTTTTCACAATTAGGGTAGTTAAGGAACAGATAATTTGGTTAAGTTTAGGGATTTGGGCCAGAAAAGCTAACCAGGTCTCTGCAAAACTGTGTTGTGGGGAAAAGGACATGATAGGTAGGGGTCATTAGCTTCAATAGAGTGTGATTAATAGAGTGTAAGTGAATAGCAATGCAAAAAATCTTGATAAAACCTAACATGAAAGACTGAAACATCTCTTCACTTTATTTCTGCACTATCCTGTTCATTAAAGCGTACGGACAAAAACCCTGTTGACTTTTGCATGATGATTTCTGCACGTGCCATGTCCTGCCTGTGTCCACCTGCACTCCACACCTGCAGACGGCACGACTTAAGAGTTTCATTATGCCCTTTTACTGTGACTTTACTGCCCCACATCTTTTCTTCTTGTATTCCCAGTGCACTCTTGATGTTGCCTCTTTACGAAGTGAGCTCTCAGGCCAAACGGTCTTGCACCTACCACCTAACGTCCATCTGCATGCAGTAAATTCCCAGTATCCCTGTGTTATGAAGGGCATGTTAAGATAAGCATGCTTTAAGATGCTTCAAAAGATAATTACTTGACCATACAGGCAGAGCTTTTGATAGTTGGGTCCCATAAGTGGGCTCCATTGGCTCTTTCTTGCCCCTTGGGAGTTGGATATTCAATAACATATGTCAGGAGAACATAAACAGCCTTATCAGGAGTCTTTGACGCGATAAAATAACACAATGACTACCACATGTGTCATTTTTACCATGCGTTTACATGTGTTGTTTGAATCTGTTTTGGGCGGGACAGTCTGAGTCTACAGGTGCACAGTGCAGCCTTTTCATGGGCTAGTTTCACATGGGACAGGCCAAAGAGATGACCCAAGTCACAATGGAGTAGGCCCTCATACAAATCAGTGTTTTAAAAGACATTTTAAGAGTCGCACCGCAAAAGCAAACAGATGGGGTCTGGAAAACTGTGTGCTGTCCTTTTTATTCTCCATCTGTAGCCTCCATGTGCTGTCCTTTTTACTCTCCATCTGCAGTCATTCAGCCTGAGCTCGCTCATTGCTTTTGCGTGAAATGTTGTGCGGGTATTTAAACAATTTAGCATCACGGCAGATGTTTGAGCTTAAGTAAGGCAAAAAAAAAGTAAAAATAAAAGTGACAATTTATTGCCAGAAAGTTCTCTTGTTTAGTTTGAACTAAAAGCCGTGTCCTGTACAAAGCTTTAATCTGCCTTATTCCCTCTTTGGGACACCTTAATGTTTGGATTTCACACTGTAACTTAAATAACGTAAATGTAATCCTGGCTAAAAAAAAAAACACATCCCCTTTCTTCCAGATTGCACACATATTGCTTCTGAGGTGACAATAACTTATATAAACAAAATCCATCAAATGGTGTTTATACCTAGATTTTTTTAAGATGTTGTAACTTATGTTAAGTTATAAAATTGTCTCATGTCGCTTGTGTCAAAGAGAATGATGAGCTGATTATAATAACATGATGGCACTCAGTGTTTAGTTTTGAATAACAGCTATTATTTACCAGTTCACAAATGTCTTTCAACATGCTTTGCTTTTCCTGAAAGTCAGGCCATCCAGCGATCCTTGTCTTGTTTGCTGTAAATGTTTTAGTACATGTACGCCATGTTTATGTTGAAGTACAGTGAAGCGCACATTAGGGATGCTCTAATGGGCCTCAGTAAAAGCTCTTGTCGGTGCAGAGTTCAGGCAGGTGCAGACTCTTACAGTAGATAAAGGAGCCTGGCATTGGATATGAGTTCACGACAATCACTGTTAGGCTTTTAGACGCCTTCTGCAACCTCAATCTTCATTTCCCTTGACACTGATTTTGCAATAAGGATCCGGAGAAAAGGGGAACGTCCATCTATTCATTTTAATGATCCCTCATTATTGACTGCTGGCAGAGAGGGGGCGGGCAGTGGTAATGATTCTCTGTCTTTGTGGCCAATCATTCCCCTTAAAGAAATAAGTCTAAATAAGGCCACTAATGGACGCCCTGTGCGACCTGCCACTGACCCCACACTCGACCTGATCACACGACTTCCCGACATGGACAGAAGAGGCTTTTGGACCTTTTCCTGTTTTGGTTTTCAATATGACGGTGCACTGTTTAATGGGAGAGTTCTGGTGTTGCATTTTTAATGAGACACTCAGCCTCAACTTATAGTTAAACTTGAAACTAAAAAGTAAAAATATAAACAATACAGATTACGAAGGTTTATATATTTATTATGGGCAATTGAAATAGTTGGCAATGGCAAATTGAGTACTGTAGTACACAGGGATAGCACATTTAACTGAATAAAAACAAACCAACAAAAAAGAAAAGTGCAGTTTAGTTCTAATCTAATAAATGAATAAACAAATAACAAAAAAACAAACAAAAAAAAAACAAAACAATGTAGCTCTAATACATGTAAACTTTTCTTCAGAACCCACTTTCAGCTGTTGGGGGACAAAATGAAGCGCTCATCTATCTACATCCTTGTGTTTAATGTATTATTATATGCATCTTATTGACTGCCATCTTTGGTCATTAAAATGCATGCACATTATTGGTCTCCACTATAATCGGCCTGTCAAGGAAGTGTGCTTTACTGCAGCCTCCAACAGCTCTTTGAGGCACACTTCACGCCACTTCTCACCACTAAAGATACTCTCAGGTTTGAGTTGTTTTGCATAGACAGTTCTATGTACGATGAGCGGGTGGGGAGGTCATTAGCAGCCTTCATCTTCTCTCCCCAAGCCCCTACTACACTGAAACTGACCACAAGACAACCCTATCGTCCTCAAAGATTACCTGTCTCCTGCCTTGTATATGAATGTTTTATCATAAAAGCTTTTCTTTGTGCTAAGTGCCTCCTTGAGTGTTTGCTCTTAACTTTTGATTACTTTATGTCTTAGTTCGAAGTTGGCCGTAGAGAAAAGGGTCCATAGGAATGTAATGGACCTAACGGGAAGGATGTTGCTGTACTGAAAGTTGTAGATCACTGAGGAGAAATCCAGTGTAGCAGGTGTGAAATCAAAGTTTCCTAAAACAGCAACACAGTTTGTGCTTCTGCAAGGACTAAAGAAGTTCAACAGAATGTTATATGACAAAATAAAGAGTCAAAAATACCATAAACCGACCAAGAGATGAATTGCCCTCTGTCATCCACTTGACTGTGAATGTACGGATAGGAGTGTGGTGTTTTGTTTTGTTTTCTTCATGGATAGTATTTAGTAGTTGGGCTACTTTACCACTAGTGAATGGTGCAGCGCGTTGTGTTCATATTATTAATGACTTTTGCCCTTACAGAGTTGCTCACGCTCTGAAAACGCTTGCCGGTACAGGTGGAAAGACTCAAAAGAGTAACACAGACATGACACAATCTTATAAATAAACCAATATGGCAGTTTTGTATGGGCTCCATATGTTTCAGGAAATATAGGATGTCATGCATTACAGTGTAAAAAGACTCATTTAGCACCATTAAAAGCAGCCTGTTTCAAAACCATTCAGTTTGATGTGGCTGCTCACATCTTACTCTTTTTATCTCCATCTCAGAGTTTTACTTTTATATAGTCTTGAGTCATTTAGCAGCAAAAATATTTTTCTGTCTCTGGGTCCAGACGTCAAGGTTTCCAGCCCCTTTTCTTCTTCCT
Source organism: Rhinogobius similis (assembly GCA_019453435.1). NCBI lineage: Eukaryota > Metazoa > Chordata > Actinopteri > Gobiiformes > Gobiidae > Rhinogobius > Rhinogobius similis. The sequence continues at coordinate 18,173,786 of CM033626.1, read as the reverse complement.
CCTGCCCGAGGTTTTACCAGACGTCGCGTTGTGAGTGGGGAATGGTCGATTGCATAACACACAATAGTTCCTGGCCTTCTTACAAAATTCAATCATTCCCTGCATACTCCAATCCCACGACGGCCCATTAAAGAACAGCCAAGGCTAGGATATCCCCCCTCATGTGTTTTAAATTGAAATTACAGTCACAATGTCTGCCTCGTGTGTGATTTTAAGAAGACATCGGGGAATGGAGATATGAAAATAGTGAAAGGTAGAGGACAGAGTAAGGAGTATCTTCATTTGGCTTGCTTGTGTCATTACAGATTCGGATCAAGAAACATTTTTTTACCAGCACTACCACATCTGTTCACTTTTGATTTAGGAAGGAATGATAGTGACTAGCTGGTTCTGTGAAAATATGAAAGAGTTACCAACTGGAAGATTGCCATAATGTTATGTCAGATTGACTTTGTAAGCTGGTGTGTTAAATCTAGTCAGTAAAGACACATGTGAAAAAGGCAGAGCTGAGATAAGGAGAGGTGAAGGTGAGCCATCAGGAGATGATGACCCCAGATGGTGTGAGGGACCAGTGGGATCTGAATCAGACATGACCAACCGTGAGCTTCCTATTGCTATTTATCCCAGTGGACAAAGTCAGAAAAAACGACATATTTAAGTTACAAGATGAATTTGACTTTATGTGTGACTAGGATGCACACTAAGGTAAACACTCAAGAGGCTTGCATCATTTCTGGGTAATGTTCAGTTGTGCAATATTCCAATAATGCATTACAATGGAATCAGTCAATTTAAAATTCTGTTATTGTATATGGTATGTTCATACCCTATACATTTTTGATTTCCAGACACCATTACCACTGAATTCTAAAGTTAATGAATATTCAAACGGCCCCAGTAAAAGCAGCGCTTGTGGATCAAATATAATACAAGATCGACATCTAGTGGTCGATTGGAAGCCTTGCAGTCTTTTTTTAATTTTTTTTTTTTTTTAATTAAATTAACTTTTATTTGAATCCTTCAACAAGTGAAATAGTTTACATACAGAACGTTTGCGAGATATTATTTTTTGTGTCTTGATGCTCAGAGGGTTAGTCATTATATTAAATAATTTGATTATTATTACTAATATCATTACATACTGACACTGCAGCTGATCCTCGTACCTGCAAAGTAAAACTAGTAAGACAGACATTGCAGCTAATTACGAATGCTAATAAATAGAGATGCATTAACATTTAATGTGAAGGCTCTGCCGAGGCTAAAAACACTGATAAGGACTGATAAAGAGCGTGAGGAGTGGAAGCAGAATTATTACTATCAAATTAATATTTATTAAATATCCTTGACGTTAGTACAAAAAATATAGATGCTACTATTTGGTCTAGCATCAGTTTGTAGCTAATTATTGTTAATTATATTGTTGTTGCAATTTTTTCCTTTCATATCATGATAAAAAGTTTAGGCCATATCGGCCTGTCTTAACGTTAAGTTCACTTATTTATTTATTAATTATACTTAATGACAAACATATCAAAACAACAGTAAGATTGTGTTCTGATAACATTTATATAGCACATACTGTAAACAACATTTTATTCACATTTTTGCACATTTAAAGCCAGAGTATAATCTACAGGATTAAGGCTGAATGTTGCGGCTAACAGTACTCCTGTTCAAGTATGGTTTTGACCTCCTACATGAAATCAAAATGGTCTTTAGTAACAAAATGTCCAGGCACCAGATCAACTCCACAGAAGAGGTAACAAGTATCACCAAAAATAATATAAATGTAAAGCCCTTACAGTTCAAGTTCACAAGATCATCAACATATCATGTGTCATGTATCATTAACATAATAAGTCATGTGAAAAACTTTACATTGGGCACTTTGTGTTGCATGCATCACCTGATTTAAAAAGTCCATAAAGACTAACCATTGGAAACATGGATATAGCACCGACCATTGACCCCAGCTGCACTACTGCTCCACACCACACGAGGGCACTGTGTCCTTCATCTCTGAGGATTACTCCAATTATGACCTTTACATATGATAATGACAAGACAAATAGGATCCATGCAAACACCTACAAAAATAGAGAAGACAGAGGCAGTTAAAATAATGTCATGTGCGCAAAGCAAATCAGTCCAGTACAGTATGATGGAAAGGAGAAATTCTTACTATGATTACACTTCCTGTTGCACTATGAACTAGCAAAGGACACGGACTCAACGCAGCCATTGCCATGATGTAGCCACCAAATCCAGTCCCACACAATGTCAAGACACCCATCAAAATGAGAGATCTGAAAAAAAGGGGGATGTTTCATTTGATACTGTTCATTTCATCAAAAAGATGTCCTGGAGGACAATACTAATTATACAAGATTAACATACAACATTGAGTCTCTCACCTCTGGGGTACAAACATAGCGATGAAGCAGGCCACAGGATTAGCAACAGCTGCCATGGTGGCGGCCAGATGGTACGCCTGGTTCCCATAAGGCAGGCATGAGTAGGACTGGACTGAGGGCAGCACTGCATTGGTCAAAGCATTGACCCAGGCAAGTACAACAAAGATAAACACCACCTCAAAGCTGCTATAGGTGCCCCTGCCAAAAGAGCTGCGGGGTTCCCACCTGGCCATCTCCTGGGGGCTAATCATTGGTTTTTGTTCTGGAGATTGAGAATGCAGTGACAACCCTTGTTCTCGTTTTTCCTGAGTCAGATCACTGTCATAGTATATATTATTTTTTTTTTCACGAGATACAGCAGGATGACAGTTGAGCAGTATGAAAGCTACAAGGCACACAACCATCATAGCACTGAGGAAAAGGAAAAACATTTCAGCTGAGAATTTAGCCGGTTGGTAAATGGCTTTCAGCTCTACGCTCTCTGCAGTTGAATTAATGGCTGTTGTGTTAGTGGAGAGGGTGACATTCTCACAGTGAACTACGCCAACACCTTGGATCAGAGCCACCAAAGCAGGCACAAGGCCACTGAGGCCTTCACCTGTGAAGTATGTAGTGAGGTACCGTGGGTGCAGGCGCATCATGAAGGGCAAAAAGGTGACAGAAGAGGTGCAGTCCACTACAGAAAGAAGAAAGCTTAACACCAGAAGAGGAACACTGTGTAAGGATCCACCAATGGTCACTGTGTGCTTCCAAAAGAAAGCCATTAGGAATGTAGCGATAACACCCAACACAACAATGGAGTAGACAACAGGCCGTTCGTCCAGGGTCCCAGGGCGAAAGCGGTGCATGAGGGTGATGAATAGCGGACCTATGTTCGCCATCTGGATGAGGACAGTCAGGTAGGACGGCAGGTACCAGCCCTCGGGGATCTCCGGGACAACCAGAGGAAGCTCCACCCACATCCCGTTGATGGCAACCCATGAGCCCATCCCAAAGAGACAGGCGAGGATGTGAGTCAGCAGCGGCATAATGGAGGCAAGGAATGAAGTCGGGGAGGAAGTGCTGAAGAAAATAGTCTACAAAGGAAAGAAAGGAAAGTAAATGGTTGCTTAGTTTCTGGTAGTATTTGATGGAGTAGATATTTAGATTTAGTCCGTGACCTTGGGTGAGGGGACATAACCTTTCACACACTGACACACTGATCCAGGGTCATGTGGTGGTACAGACATAGCCTAGAGCTCTAAAAGCATGACTCTGTATTCATTAACTTGTAACTACAAAGTAAGTATAATGAATGTTGCAAACATACATACACATTGCAGGTAAATTGTTAAATGTTACAATAAACTATAGGTTTATTTGGGACAGTGACCACAGTGTCAACTGTTACAGTTCATTAGAACTGACAGTTGTGGTAGAATGAAATGTACTGATGAAATGTAAGCAAGTAGCACACAAAGTAAGCAGAGAAAATGTACCTGAACCTACCCATCTATTACTGTTAATTATAATACAGAGGTCAAGTAACTAACTAACTCATAACCCTAAGTCATGCTGATTTCAGAAGCGCCAGAATCTCTTACCTAATCCAGTCCAGAATCAGACTCAGTCATTTCGCCTTAGTATTACACTCTCCATTGAGATGAAGATATCTGTATAACCCATAGACATAAGCCGCATAAGCGTGTTTATACACTCATACTACACTCTTGTCCGCTGTGAGTGACCCACACACCTCCCACCGCTCACATTCCGCTTCTGTATACTGCACTTGACACGGAACTGGACGGAGCCAGTGTTGCCAGATTTTACTGACAGTTTCCAGCCCAAAATCCACATAAAACCCGCCAAGATCAATGGAAACCAGCTCAAATTATAAACTTTCCAAAATTACTATTTAAATGGCATACAACACACAGTTGCAACGGTAAAATCATGAACAAACATACAATGCCACCATCTGTGCGTTTAAAGTTGACAAGTTAGACTAGATGGTTGACTAATATATACTGAATATGATTGTATTTAAGATTTTACTACACATTTTGTCCCCTGTTTGACGATCTTCATAACATTTATAAGAGTGTTAACTGTATTTATTTTCAACTGTACGTCACATTTTGATGACACACTTCCTGCAATTTTAAACTTTTATTTGTCAAAATTTCTTCTGGAACTGTACTTCAAAAATGTAAAACTGCTAAATATTTACCACAAGTGCCCTCTCACCAAACTAAGCCATAATTTGAATATAATGAGAACTTGTCATATAGACTTAAATCTCATGCAAACTGGATATCAGAACTGCAATACTTGTAGCATATTGGACTCGGTCTCCAGAACCGGGGCAAGCCGCATTTTCAGCTCGGGGTGGTTCCCCCATTACTTCCAATATACTTTCTTGTATTTCCCCCACTCCAGCCGTGAGATAAACTTACCTCGCCTTAAACCCTAAACGTTAAGCATGACCCCAACGCCGAACCCAAGGGTGCGCAGACTGAGCCGGTGTTTGTTTCCATCCAACCAGAGGTCGATTAGACATTTTGACTGACAACCAGCACAACCAATGTCACTGTTGCAAACAACTAAAACCATTTAATATTCTATTTCTATAATTATTCTATTCTATTCTATTCTATTCTATTCTATTCTATTCTATTCTATTCTATTCTATTCTATTCTATCAACAACCCAATCAATAATACACAAATATTTATGAAGAAATTAATCAATTTTGAATTTTTTAATTCCCGCCTGAGACATCCAAAAATAGCCCAAAATGTATGCACCTGCCCAACGCTATTTTTTTTCCGCCAGGAGCCAATAAAAGGAGCCCAATTGGGCAGAAGACCGCCCAATCTGGCAACACTGGACGGAGCATGCGCAGCTTCTTTGCCGGTTTCAAAACCACAGAACCATGTGCTCCTGTGCTCAGTGATTGGTGGAAACTTTCACAGGGTGCCTGCATTTCAGTGTTATTGACCAATTGTGCTGCTTGCTGTGATGAGTTAAGTCGTCCTTTGTATCGCAAATGCTGCTTGTGTAACTTAACTTGACTAGACGAAGTTGAGGCCGTTTCGTTCGTGTGCAATCAAACACATGTAGAAATGCTTAAAGACATAAATATATGCAGGATCATTCATTCATTTTTTCAGTACATTTCAATTTTCAATAGGTTTAAATCTCATAGTAATGCTGTTTGGAGTCTTCATCATGGGTTATTTCTTATGTTGAATTAATTTTTGTGACAATTGGTTTTACTTTGCATTTTTAAGTTTTGTGTTTGCATAGAAATTGTCCTCTGCATCTGACTCATCTTTCAATGCCACCTGTTAGGAGCATGCTTGGGAATCATCTCCAAATCTTCATCCAGCGCTTGACGAGAGGGCGAAACAGGCAAACTGTACATAAAGACCCGGGTTTCGAACCAGGAACCTTTTTGCTGTGAGGCAAGAGTGTTGGCCACTCTGCCAACATAACTTTTTAGGTTGAAAGAAGTCACAAATATCCCATCCATACATAAATAGGGTTAGGGTTATTGGTCATTGGAAAGATGGGTACAGTAAACCTACCTTGGAATGAAGCCCCTGATCCACAGTTACAGCTTTAAACTCTGCTCTTGTGCTCATAAAACGCTCTGTACTTCCCTGGACTGAATGTGTGGACAGTGACATGTGACTACTGAGGGCTGGGCTCGGGGTCCAGCCTGGGAAACAAAATCCACAGCAGTAGAAGGCGGTGGGGATAGCCAACAAGGACAGAGGTGGTTTGGAAAGAACACAGTGAGAGGTGAAGAAATGATAACATGACCATGAAGGAACTTTATTGAAACATGAGTTGGAACAAAGCACGGGTTGCTTTCCTGTAGATGAAGGTCACTCTGGCTTTTGTTCAATTCAGATTCCAGTTCAAATCTTTGACCTTAGACTTTGACTCAATGAACATTTTATTACGCCTATGCAGACAAATATGCACAGGGTTTTTCTGTTCTTCTATTGTTTTTTCAATGCATTTCTAACTGTGTTGAATAACATAACAACATATAGTACCAGCATTTGAGAAGCCCAAAAAGGTAGTTGAGTGGTCAGTTTTATATCATGCCAAATCCCAATAAGCAGACAATTTGCAGAGAAGTCTACAAAGAGAACCATTCAAAAGTAAAAATGTCATGTTGTTTTAAATGAAAGGACCAGTCATAATGGTTCATGTTTGGACTTTGGCACACTTGGAATCTGGAGTGAAAAGCAGCAATATGTTTTGGTTGTAGTGCAATACTTAAACACTGCAGGGTGCAGTGGTTTTGCAACGGAAATATATTACATCAGCGGCAGGAAGTAAAAAAAACTGCATACAGTGTAACCATGTGTACTTAAAAAATGTTTAATCGAAGTGTATATAAACATATTAGTGACATTCAATTACAGTCTCCCTAAATAGATATCACGATGAGTGCTGGGATAGAAACATTTACAGTACACAAAGTTTAGAGTGCATAGCCATAGTAAAATCTGGATGGAGCATTTTATAGAATAATTCATTTGTCGACCTATACAAATGTGTCATGTAAAACTTTAAAAAACAGCACCACTGTATAGAGCAAATGCTTTTAAAACATAAGCAAATGTTTATTATCTCAAATTATGTAAATCTGGTACAAAATGACTGCCATCCACAACATTTAAAGTTTATATGCATTAATCAGTTGATTATAAGTAAAAAGAGGCATCTGCTGGCAGAGAATTAACAGCAGCTGTTTCTTCTGGGGTTTACATTATACAATAAAAAGTTAAAACCATGCGTATTATGAAAAGGCTTTACTCTGGAAGAGCCTGAACAAGTAACCTGATCAACTACCTTCAACATAAGTAATCTCCTCTGCATCATGGATGATGCTTGACTCAGAACTCACTACTTTACAGTAGTGAACACAAAAGTGCATTTTCTTAAACATAAAAGTTGAAATACAGTATAAACATGAACTAATTCTACTGGATTCACAGTAATATTCCATAGAAATGCTTACATCCAACTGCAAAACCAATCCTGAGAAAACAATCTCAACGATTTAACAATGACATGTCTTTAAGTGCATTGTCCATAAAACAATCTCCAGTGTTTTAATTAATATAAAAGACATGTGTAATGAGCAATACATAATATGGTATCACAAAATGTATATGACAAACGTGTGTGGCCCTGCCAACATCGTTATGTTGTTTGAAAGTCACAAAATTGTTTTGGTACACTTCTTTTTTGGAAACTGCTAAGCCCTCAACATTTGTTCATCACAAGACTATTATTGTCACACTTCTCCCATACATTATCTGACACTGCCAAAAATGGCATTAGTGATATGTTTGAATATAAGTACTCCAAAAAGGATTCAGCGCCATGCACAATGTAACATGCAGTCTTTCTGAATTCCTACTTCTCTATGCATTTAAAAGCTACTGCAAAAAAGGAACAACTAAAGTCATTCTTGATTTTTTTTTCTCCAAAACTGATCAAATCAAACAGTGGGAACAATGTCAGTTTTCCTTAAGTAAATCCCCCTTTGGCATGAACTCTTTTAACCTCAGGAGGAGTGAGCAGCTGATCAGCAGCATTTCAAATATCTCACGTCTCCTTCATTACTCTCTTCAGGGCCCAAAACCGTTGAATTCACAACTGCAGCATCAAATGTTTGGATCTAATCAAGTTGGCATTTTTTCAGCTTCTTCTAAACATTTAAAAACACATTTGGTTAATTTAGTGGCTCCTGCATATCCATCACAATATACATTCAACATACTGACCTGATGGTGAGAGAGATGTGTCTTCCACTGGGACAAACTGTAGATCTGAATCTAGAGCAGCTATGGAACTTCGAGGACGAACACAGCGGTCTCCTGAGAAACTTCGTCTGAGAAAGGCCTTCTAAAACAGAAACACACAACATAAATGTGTAAATATTGCACTTGTACATGATTGAAAACATCTTAAGACAGCCATGTCACAGTTTTGAACAAAACTTGCCTTGCGTGATGTTGGACTGGTGGGGGCAGAGGCGCTGCTGTACAGGCTGAGGCTTGAGTTGGACCTGCTGACAGTCAAACCCTTGGACATGCTTCCAGTTGGAGACAAGTATTTCTCTTTGATTTTCAGGTTAGTCCGGCCTTTCACTGAGCAAAATAAAAGACAAGTTAGGTTTACAGGACAGTCACAAAATGTTTTTTTTAAGGACTTTAAGAAGAGTACCTACCTCTACAAGGATCATTCTTGACCAAAAACTCATCTAACGCAGTCCAGCCTCCTCCCACTCTCACCATCAAAGTGCTTCGCAAAATGCGGACCATACGTAACTGTTGGGAATCTCCAAACTACAACACAAATTTGTGTTAGCAGAATAATTCTTTCTGAATATGTTAATACAGTACATACATACAAAACTCACCCTGTATCTGTTTGCACTTATCTGTTCCACATGGAATCTCTTAGGGCAATTACACTGAGACACTTGGCGACTCACCTTATAAATAAATTAACAATGTGTTAAAAAATAAATAAATAACATACACACATGCATTCTATATATATATATATATATATATATATATATATATATATATATATATATATATATATATATATATATATATATATATATATATATATATATATATATATATATATTGTGTGTACCTCTTCATTTATTTGATCTGCGTCCAGTGTTTTTCTGTAGGGATCTCGGCTGGGATGAAGTGCACTCACAAACTCATAGTAGTCAATGAAGCCATCACTGTTCATGTCAAAGACATTTGCTACTGCATTCATTTCTAAGGAATTTGTCGGAAATTCTAGTAGAGAAAAAAATTAGTCTAATTGTGTCATGTTTATATTTTAGAGGATTAAAAGGAAGGAGACTATCTTACTAGATGCAAGAACATAATCAACAAACTCCTTCCTTGTAATGCGGCCATCCTGATCTCTGTCAATGCAACGAAATACATCTAGGATCCGAGACTTCAGATGACTAATCCACTGAATATAACGCTTTCTCCAGATATTGAAATCAAAGTTAGCAAACTCCTCCATCTGTTAAAAAGATGGCAGAAAAACATAAGCATTGCACTTGAATCACTTTATAAAAGTGTAGAGATTGTAAGAGGCCCATTACCTCTCTGAGCAGTTGCTGGTGTTGTTCTAGACGGTTTTGTCTGGCCACAGCCAGCAGCCATAATTTTTGCCACTGGCTGACCAGCTGACAGAGCTGTGGGGTCTGTGGGTCAAGGTGATCTAAGGGGACTGGAGTAGAAGGCTGCGGTTTCAATGTGCTCCTTCTTTCTGTGAGAAACAAAGCACAGTACACTTGAGTTTAGTACACACAATTTGATCACACCACTGAAGGTCTGTAACCCACTTGTGAGAGGCCTCTTGCTTGGTGATACTGATACTTGTTTAGAAATGGTCTTGTGTTTACAGCACTTAGTCGCGTGTTCAACCTCAAGAAGCTTTTTATTCAGCTCTTCCATAAATACCTAGAAAGCCCATGACCATCAACATGATTGATAAACTTTGTATCTGGACAAGAAACTGTCTTACTGTGTGCTGCTCAATGAGTTCTTGGTTCTGTTCCGTGGTCTCAGCCAGTGGTTCTTGTTCTCGGAGGTTCAAGGCTTCTTCTGCAGATGAGATCCAGTCCAAAAGTCTCTGGATTTCCTGCCTCTCACTTTCAAGGGCTAATAAAGCACTGTGGATCTTCTGACCTTGCTGCTGAGCCCATGCATGGACCTATGATTATGAAGGGGGGGAAATGCTTTGTGATATCTGCAAGACGGATTTCTCCTTTTGGGTAAATTAGTAAAATGAATATCTACTACCTCCACATATCTGGTGTTGGTGACACTGATCCATGATTTCAGTGTGATTATGGAGTCTGGATGACAAGAGGTCAGTATTTCTTCACCTAAACTCTGTATATTTTGTAGTTGCACTGCTTGATTCTCAAAGGCACTCATGGACTCCTAATAAATGTCAGAGAAAGGCTTGGTGAAACTTTGACAAGGTTGACATGTATTGTCATGTTAAACGTCCTTTAGTATGACCTGTAAAGAGTCAGTGTGCTAGGGGTTTTACTAAACCCCAGACACAAAACCATGATATTGAAATTACTTTGTGCTGCTCATAGAAGGTGCGCAAAGCTTCCTCCTCTTCAGGCAGAGGGCCATATTTGAGAGCTCTCTCTGCCTCTGTAAGGTGCTCCATGAAAGAATGGACAAGGCCATCAAATTTTCCAGCCTAAGCCGAGAAAGAATAGAATACTATAAGCACATAAGGAATGAATCATGGCAAAATACATAATTATGAGATCACAAACCTGCTGAAGTGCTGCCTCCAGACGATCTTGTTTGCTGACTGACAGTTTGCACACGGCGTCCCAGCGGCTCTCCAGTTCATCCATCTGCTCCTGAAGCCAGTGAGCATCGGCTGTGCTGCTCCTAGTCAGGTCCCGCACTGAGCGCTTTAGGGTCTTTATGCAACTGGCTCGCTTCCCTAACTCCTTTTGGAAGGCCTTTAAGACAATCAACAAAGATATTTCACATTACAGGCTACAGTAAGTCTGTCCTATGTGAACTGTAGGAACATAAGTCAAGCGCACCTTGTGTTTATCTATTAACTTATTGACCATCTCCTTGTCACCCCCAACTGGAGCATCTTCAGCTAACTGAGGCTCTGCTCTGTACAGCCAGTCATTCAGGGCTTGGAGAGCATCAGTGAATCGTCCGGAAAACAGAAGGGCTTCTTCCAACTTGTGCTGTCTAAAACAAACATAATAATAAATTTCAGAATCAGTTAGTTGTATTAGTCTATAAAAGTGCAGGGTCAAACAGATACCTCTCCATAGATTTGCCGTTGATAGTGTCCCAGGTGTCTTTAAGTTCAGCGAGGAGGTTCTCTAGATGCTGCCTATCATGTTTACTCTGAGTTCTTTCATGAAGACTGCGACCACTCTTTAATGTGGCTTCATACATGGGTCTTTTTGTCCTTAATAGTTTCTGAAATTCCTATAACAAAAACAAATAAGAAGTTGTTATATATTTTCTTCTTTAGTAACATTTTAATAATTCAAACAATTTTTTTTACTGCACCTTCTGTTCACTCAGCTGTTGTTTGATATCTTCATGTGTTCCAGCAATCTCTTTGTGTGTGTCTAAGGTGTGCTCTACATCAGACATCCACTCAATTAGCAACCGCCAAGATTCATTAAACTGAAAACATACATTTTAAAATGCCAGATTAATGTATGGCTTCTATGAGCTTTTAGCCCTGTTAAAATGGTGTTCCCTTATTATTAGTTTACTCAGTGTTATATCTTAATTGGCATGCATTTACATCCACATCTCTGTAGTTGCCATTGAAAGATAAGACTCAGATTCATACACGTAGATGTAAAAAATGTTCAATATACATATCCGTACATAGATGAAAAAATGTTCACTAGTCATTAATTAAAAATAGAAATATGAGAATCCTATTCTTTCTACACTCAAATGCTCCTATGAAGAGGTTGGGCTTAGTAACTCTTTTGAACAGGATGTGAATGGATCAATTTTTATGACTAAGCATTTTACAATTAATTAAATGTAAAATGTTGATCTAAATATTGTAGTTGGAGTTAACAGAAAACAGCATATGTCACAAATAGAACGTATTGTCTGTAATTTATCAAAAATAAATACATAAAAGGTGTACCTGCTTTGCACTTTTCTTGGCCTCTTCAAGTATCCTACTTCTTTCTACCAATCGCTGATGTAATTTCTTATAGCGATCTTGGACAGTCATGATCAGGTTGTGAATGACATCACAGTCTTCCTTTCTGCTCATTTCAGTCAGCCTGCCACCTATCTTCTCTACAGTAGTTTTCTTTTCACAGTAACGATGTACCTCTTTTGCCAATTCCTGTACATAAAAAATGCATAATATATAGTAATACATGATTATGTTATTTGTATTAAATATCATTAATGTTTCTTTAAAACAAACTTTGTGTTTCTCCAGCTGAGTGCAAACTGAATCCAGTACAAAGCTTGGCGGCGAGAGATACCCAAAACTGTCGTCACACTTGGACATCTTGTTAAGGAGCTCTTGAATATTACTGTGGAAATCCTTTGCCAGACTCAAACCTTCTGTCAGACTGGCCTGTAGGAACAACATCCCATTTGTATACATTTCTTATAGTTAGCTTAACTTTTAAACTTTTGGATGTGTTACCTTTTTCTCCTGAACCTTGTGGTAAACAGATACCCACTTCTGTTCAAGTATAGACAGGATGTGCTCTATACTTGATCCCCGGATGACATCACTGCTCTCCAGCATCCTGTGAATGGCATTCTTCACATCGGTGTAGGTGTGCAGCTTTGAGTCCATCTCTGTGCAAAGCTCCTGTAACAGAAATGTTAAAAAGTACACTAATTAAATGCTACTTATTTTTTTTAAAAAAGGGTGTAGTAAATTCTTTATCAGTTGTTTGGATATTGTACCAAGTGTGCACTGAGTCTTTCTGCTGCTGAGTCTGGCATTCCCCACGTAGCTTTGGAAGAAGAAAGCTTGACATCTGTGTTCTCCAGCCACTGCAAAAGATCTTGAATCTCCATTGTGACATCTTGTACCTGATTGGAAGTGAATCAAAACAAAGAAAAAACATATATAATATCATACTGGCAACTTTGCAAGGCTGTTAAGTGTCTTTTCTTTTCAAGTTTGTGACCACTAGAGGGCACCAACTGACTGATAGTAATAAAGAATGAATGCTTGATTTTGTGATCCTTAAAATGCTATGCTCGCTTAAATAATACATTTCTCAATAGACATATTTATATCACCTGACTTAGCCTGTTCTCTAACTCCAGCTGCTGGCGTTCTGTCTCACAGCGCACAAACTCCCAGCTCTCATTGAGTTCTTCCAGTTGAGACTGTAGACCATGTGCCCCAGAGCCCGTCTCTGACAGCGCCCTGCCAGCCAGGTTCAGGGACTCCACAGTGCGCACATGGGACATCACATCATTGCGCAAGACCTTTAACATAAGCATGTTAGAATTAGGGACAATATTGAGTTTACTAATAACAAAATAATGTATTTATTTTGTGCTGTTGTTAAATGATATGTGCTTTTATTTATTTTTATTACCAACCTTATGTTTGGCCAGCTCTATCTCACAGGCCTGGAGGTCAATGGTGATGGGCCGGCCACCGTGTAACTGTTCAGCTGTTCGGGACAACCAAGTGCGCAGCTCATCCAATGTGTTTTGGAACTGGCCAAGACCCAACAGGGCAGACTCTAACAGATGCTGTAAAAATGTCATTTGTAGTCAATATTCTGACAAAAATAATAGCATTTCATCTATGTTGTGCTTATCACCTGTCTGCTGACAGTTTCAGACTCGATGGTGTCCCATCTTTGTCTGAAATCACACAATGGTGACACTGAGCCTTGACGCTCAGATCCTGGAGATAGTCGACACACAAACCGATGGTTCAGGCTTTCTATCTCAATCTTCTTCTGGTAAAGCTCACGTTTAAATGCCTGAAAGAACAATCAGTTGAATTAAGATGAATTCTTAATTTATTGTGACAAATAACAATGTAACATATATCTCGAACCTTATAATCACATAATTGCTCTTTGACTGATTCAAGGTCAGTTCCAACCATAAATTCTTCTGTGGACCTCAACTCAGCTGACTTTAACCACTCAAAAAGACCCTGTTACAAAAGAAAAGTCCTGGATAATGAGAGATTCTCAAGTAGTGACGTCAAAACTAAATAAAATACTATATATAAATAACACAGACCTGCATTGTGTCTTGATACTGGAGAGATAATTGCAACAACTCTTCCAGCTTTTTATGACATTCAGTCCAAAGTTTACTCAGATTGTTCCAATTAGTGTAAAGCTGGAAATAACAAAAGTGTAATGGTTAATAAAAAGTAAACATGATATCAATTTGCTCTTGTTCTACGACTTACTTCATCAAGAGTCCTTGTGACATCTGGTCTGTCTGTGTCTCCACATGCGGACATTAAATCCACTCCTACAGCACCAAGCGTGTCGAGATCTCCCTGTATACCATCAATGTCCTCCCTGAGGGTCTAGTGATAAAAACGGTTATAAAAAGCATATAATTGATAAAAGTAAATCTATGTGCATGTCTTGTATTTGTGTTTATACAAACCTGCATGGTTTCGAGGCTTTGGCGAATAGTTTCAGAGTCAGTTTGACTTGCGTTCAGATCCATAACTGCCTGCTGAGCTTCACTGAGAGCTGCTGTGACATCACTGATATCTCTCCAAAACTTCACAGCGAGGTCGAACACTTTGAGCAGCCATGTTTCCTTTTCCTTGGCCTGAGCATTTGTTTCATCCCATAATTGAGACAAGGCAGAAACCTGATCTTGTATAACTGGGAAGTTCAAAAAGAAAAAGATTAATAATAACCTAAAATGGATCTATCATCAAAATCTAACATTATACAAAATACTGTCTACCTGTGCCAATGGATGCATCACCAGCCGCCTGTGTATTGTTCAAAAGCTCATCAGCCTGACTCTTGACAGTATTCAGGCTGAGCTCCAGTTTTGTCAGCTCAGCAAGAGTGTGCTTATTGTCCTGAAGCTGCTCCTGGATCCTTGGAGTGAGAGCCTGAAGTGATGTGGGGATCTGAATGCGGCTTTTCAACCGGTCAAGACTCTCTCTTATCAAGGTCATTCTCTCATTCAACTACCCAGACAAAATCAATGCAAGTTGTTAGTGTGTGTTTTCAACAATTGTATACTTAAAAGGGACAGTCATTACTGGGTCATTGATTTGGCATTCTTACTTGTGTGAATCGAGGCAGGGACTCCTCCAGTAGATTAGACGTCTCCCGTACTTTATCTCTTATGGCCTTGTGCCGATCCTCAGCCTCTGTGGCCTTCTGACAGAACTCATTACCTTGACAAGGATTGAGTTCTGACAAGCGTTTTGCCAAAGCACAAAGACGAGAAATTAAAGGCCTGTGCTCTGCAACAGACTCTCTCAGATCCTGTTCAAATAATAATAATAATCAAATAGAGTACATGTCAGACAGTAAATGTACTAACAGAAAAAAATGCCAAATGACTACAGTTTTGGTGTCACAAAGAAAGAGCTAATTTGCTGGCACTGGCAGACTATGTAATATGTAAGGACTACTTTACTGAGCAAAAAGGGGATTAAAACTGGTCCTTCTACTTTACCTGTAAAAGGTCCTGTTGTTCCCGAAATGCCTTGTAGCTAATTGTACTGAGAGAGAGCTGGCCAGTAAGCGTCTCAGTTTCCTCTAACCAGGGCGAAACCTCAGAAATACCTTCTGAGAACTGGAGAAGTAGTGAGTGAGCGTGCTCGAGCTGCAGGACCACATGGGAATTAGTGGCAGAAGTGCTGTTACACTGCTCCTGTAAGGCCTCCAATAGTGTCTGTGCCAAAGAATACAACTGTTAGGTGTGTTCTCTCTCTCTCTCTCTCTCTCTCTCTCTCTCTCTATATATATATATATATATATATATATATATATATATATATATATATATATATGATGATGATTCAGTTTAACAGTAATAGTCTTATTTACCACAAGGTCTGTAGTATCTCCATCACTGTATGTCATCAGGATTTCTGCAATCTTCACCATTTTTTCAATATTAAACCTATGTTGAAGAATCTCCACTGCTAAAACCTGTTACAGTACAATACAACACATTAGCTAATGTCAGGCTTTACAAATTACTACAAATTTTAAATTTCAAAATCTAACTGACCTTTTGTTCATGTAGTTGCTCTGATATTGTTGCTGGGATTAAATCAATGGTTTTCAGCCTCTCCAGGCTCAAAGAGGTTTCTTTGAACCATGCCACCTCCTTCACCACTGCCTGTTCAAGCTAATAACACAGAGGCACATGTTAGCATTTAGCAGTGAACAGAAACGTGTTCTCTGCTCAAGACAAGTAAGTAGCCGAAGACTGTCAAATATAGTATAAACGCCAAACCTCGTATTTATGTTGACATTTGCATACATAAACAACACCATAACTATAACAGGATACATTTATGAACATTTGCAAGACACAAAGTAAAACTACCTTTACTTAAAAAACTGTCTAACTTTGTTCTGTTTAGAATCTTATCTTTTAATTATGTATTTAAGACTTTGTATTTAAGTCCTTTGACATAATGCTTTAAAGGTGCACTTTTCGGTTGAGGGTCTGCTACCTGCTTGTCTCCATGGAGATTCCTCCATGTCCCACAGTAAACCTATTTATGGAAGACAAGCAGTTGACACTACCTGACCAAGTTACAGGTTGGATCTGTGGAGACAACTGTTTTTGACATAAAAGCACATGTAATTGAAAATGCTAGATAGGTAAATTAAATGCCATACTATGGAACATATTAACACAGCAAAGCAAGCAAATGGCAGACACAAGCAAATGGCAGACACAAGCAGATGGCAGACCCTCCATCCAGAAAGTTACTGTGCACATTTAATAGGTACACTAATATAGTCTCACCCTTTGTCTTTCAGCAGCACATAGCACTGCGTCTCCAGCGTGGGCCTGTGCTCCCGCTGCGCCCAACAGCTCCCTCTCTATTCGGCCGAGCCAAAGGTGTAGATCCTCCTGGCTGGAGGTGCAGCGGCTGGAAGCTTCCTGTGCCTGCTCCAGCCTTTGCAGAACGTCCAGACTGCTCAGACTCAGCACAGAGCAACGGATCCGGAGGGCATCCAACTTTTCCTGCACCTGCACTGCTTCATCCTCTGCAAACACCATCCAGGAGGTAGCCTTTATGTACTGCAGGCTAATCTAGAGTAGTTAAATTAAGCATCTAACCTGAAACAACTTCTATCAAGCTTTGTCCTGATTCCTGTATTTCTCCAAGCCCAGACGTTTTGACTTGAATCTCTTCAACAAGAGCCTAGATATACAGAATATCCACATTTATTTTTCTGCATGTAGGCTGTATACTGTAACAGTATAATCATTTTTGTAACCTTGGCACGATTTGTAGCATCTACGAGATGCAGCATCACTCTTTCAGCATTGCGCAGTTGAGCCAGAGCCTGCTCCACAGAAATGAACCACTGCTGCAGGCTGTCCACTCCCTCCTGGAACAACTGTGCCTTTGGTAGAATGAGCTCCAAGCTTGACCTCCTATCAGCAACAAAATGTTATCTTCAAATATCAGAAACTATTTGTGTTCCCAGGTGTGCCACTGCTGAGCTCACCTTTGTTCAGCCTCCTGTAGTAATGACTTCCATTTTTCCTCCAGTGAACAAAGCCTAGTATATGCATCCTCACCCTCTTCTCCAGGATGAGCCTCCACCAGCCGAGGACCCTCCAGCATCATAGTGTCCATACTTCGACGGCGGTCTGATAAAAGCCGTTGCAAGAGCTGGGGAAATCAAAAAACATACTTCAAATATGTGCAAAAATACATTTTTAGCAGCTGAAAATTACTTCTGGATGGAAGTCGAAACGCCTTGATTTCCAAAACGGCGTACGGATGACAAACCTTGAAACCTTTTCTATGATTTCTAGCAGTATTTCATTGAGGTTCAATGTATTTGTATGTTTATAATCCTGTCGTTTTGGCCTTTGTATACATAAAGGAAGCCCATTCTCATGTGTCAGTCTTGCATTGTCAAGAGCGAGGCAGGTTTCACCTCATCCAACAAACAATGGAAACGCAGGTGAAAGACAGCCCTGTTTGCTCCAACCCTCTGGGAATAGTGACAAAGAGGCTTACTGTGAACATGGACACCACCCTTTTACCAGTGAATATGGTGTAAGTTTAGGTGATGAAAGAAGCAATTGAGCAGGTTCCATGAGTCATGAGTTAGCCCATCTTAAAGGTTTTGCTTTCTCGTTCATATCTCCCAGCGTTTAGTGTGTATTTTGGGAAAAAATAATTGTGTGTGATTGCTGATACCACACCTTTTGTTCCTGGAGCTGTGCTTTCACCACTTTGACCTCTGAAGATGGAGGTTTTTGATTGGCCGTGAGCTCCTCTATTTCACACACCCATTTAAACAATGTTTCCAGGTTTTGGAGGAATGTATTGGAATCTGTCGATGCATCCTTCAGAGCCAAGGCTGGTCTTATTCCCTTCAGAACATAAAATATAATCAGAGAAATAACAGAATATGGATTTTACTCAGATCCTGCTACTGTACATACTTTCCATTTATCCACAATTGATTCCTGGTCGGAACTCGACTGCCCATCACTTTGAAGCTGAAAAAATAGGTGGTTATTATTTAGTAACTGACAGTTTTTCTTGTTAGTGATGTTGACTATACAAAAAAGCAATGTGGTAGGATGAAAAGAGCTCAGAACATGACAGAAACAGTAGTGATGCTAAATTAGTAGATTTATCAACCTCAGCGAGCTCCTTTGCAGCCCCGTTCAAGACCCTAACAGTTCTGGTGACTATGGGGTCGCCTCCTTTACTTCCAGGTGGATATTCAGTTACTTCCACAATTTCAGTTATTATAGTCTCTGTAACCTCTGTCACTTCTGTTACTTCTCTAGGAGTCTTCCATGACCAGGGGCTGCCCTCTCGCGAGTCCCTTCTTTGAAAGCTTGCCCTCCTCTCAGCTGCACTCTTGTCCATTTGAGCCAGTGGGGACCTTGCATATTCCGGAGGCACTGATCTTCTTGTAAGTGTCCCATTTCTGGATGTTTTTATGGGTGAAGGTGAGCTGTGCCATGCATTCTCCAAAGTGCTGCTGCTCCTAATTGTAGAGGCTGGGGAACTGCGCAGTACTTTATCAGAATTTGGGGTATGACAATCTTGCTGTCTTTTGTCATCCATTTCCTCTGCCTCTCTCTCCTTGTCCACCTCACTGCCTTTGACGGCTTCATTCTTGACTTGGTTATTGATTTCTTCTTGTTTTGTGTCTCCATTTTGCTCTGCAGGCGGCCATTCTTTCCGGCGTTGATAACACTCCTTCAGGAAGTTTTCGTCGGACCGCACTTGCTTGGACTTCTGACCCAGGCAGTTGGGCCGACTGATGAGGTTACCCATAATCCTTCAGCCAAGAGGCAAGTATGGCAACAGGTGAGGTAAGGCCCTTTGTAAGGCCATGCATGCGGGAGATTCTTCAGCTACCTACAATCAGACAAGGCTTGGGGTTATGATGTGCAGTACTCATCCATCTTACAGAAAGTAAAACAACCAGGCCACGAAGAAAATAGTGACTCAAATTATATGCTGCATTTTTGTGCCAGCTCTGCCAGATTCTTGGCATGTACAGCCAAAGAACACAACCAAAGCAAACATTTTTTGGCAAATCTGGAGCCTGTTTCTTTGTCCTTCGTCAGACCACATGCAAATACTGGCCCCTCTATCTCACAACACCAACTTAGAAATTCTGGGCTTGGAAATTAAAGTGACAGGCTTGGTGAGGATCCCACTGTTAGGACTGGCACAGAGGACAAGGGCAGGCTGCCAGCATTTCCTCTCAGACTGGCCTTATGTTGGCTGACCGTTAAGGATCTATTAAATTGTAAAATGTACTGGCATAAGCGGTTCCATTAATTCATTTAAAGTGATAATGAAGGCAAAGTGGTTGAATTTTGAAGTCTAAAAAAATATATATAAAACAAAAGTCTGTAATCTAAATCTAAACATAAGTCTTTATAGATAATATTCATCAAACAGCGCTCATTACTATCTTTGTCCATGAGAGCTTGTGAAGGAGATCTCTGTTGAGTCTGAGCACTGCCTGACAGGGGTGAACTGATCCATTCACAACCTTCAGGTCACCCGAGGTCATGCCAAGGAACTAAAGATCTGTAGGGGGCCAATATAGGTCAACAACAGGGAAATTGGATGGTTAGGTCGTATAGCTACAGGACACTTGCTTGGAATGAAGATGAACATTTGAATTTGGGTGTGTGTATGTCACATTTTAAATGTTACTATGCAAAAAGAAAAAAAAAATGCTGAGTATGTAACTTCTATCAGAGAAATATATATATATATATATATATATATATATATATATATATATATATACATACTGCTATATGTACTATAATGTGTTCTTGTCATTGTGCTACTACCAGTAGGGCAGGGCAGTATAGCCCAAAGGTTTTACCGTGATAAATGGGAAGATTTGCATTGCGGTAACAATAATATATTTGATGTAAGTATGTATTTGTGGCATTTACAATAATTTACCTATTTAAGTCCACTCAAATGACATGTATATCTTTGTAATGTTTTTAGTCTCCACCGTCAGAGTTTAAACTACTCTAGGTGTAAGTTGAGAGGAAAATCAGCTGCAGTGCATGTGTAGTAATATCACAATATTCAAATATCATGTCACAAAGCAAACAACACTAAATTATGAACAAATTATATGGCCCAGAATAAACGGCTAGCATTACTATTTGAATGCTATTTAGGGGTGCACAATATTACATCAAATATAGATTACAATTACTGTATGTGATCTGAAAAACAAACAAACCAAACAAAACACAAAAATATAGCCTATATTAATTGAATATTGTCATGACATTTTGACGGGAGTATTACGATAACATATCTAACTAAAGTACTTTATAAATCATTGGAATGTATATTTAACTTAAACGGTTAATGTATATTTTAATCTACAAGGGTGGTAGAAACTGGAAATAGAAATATTACAAAATCATGAAAATCAAATGTACTTTCTTAATATTATTAAGACTAGTGCTATTTTTCAGGATTTGAATGTGTCTTACAATTTAACAGTACATTTGGTGCTGTGGCTTGCAATACCATAACATGTATTTTTGATACTTTGCAGCCCAAATGTAAATCATCACTTTAGTCTCACAGGCTGCCCCCATACATTAGGCCTCAGGAAGTAATTACCTCCATGGATCCCACTGCTGAGCATATGATGTAGTCAAGACTTCCACTGGGAGTACACAGTGAGATTAGAGAGTAGTGCCCTAGACAAAGCCCCTGCCTCCAGATCAATGATTACTCAGTTAGCTCAGATCACTGCCCAGCCAGCGGTCTCTCGAGGTGGGCCAAAGAGTCTGTGGCTGCTCTGTCCACATGGGTTAACAATTCGAGGGTGAGGGCGCGCCGTGCCTGGTTACTGCCCTGCATGTGTGGTCGCTGGCAAAAAACATGTCTGCTTCACAGTGATGTCAACACAGATGCTGATATGCAAAGAGGGTCATTAACAAACACCTCCTCACAAGCCAATTCAATTTGCAAACATGCTGTGTACTGTAGGCCCATAATACAACTCTAAATAGGTCAGTTCCAACATACATTTTTAATAGAATATAGGTTATTTATATGTATTTATTTAAATAATTTACCTCTATGTTTAACTCCTTCGTGACCTACATTCGGCTTGTTTTGGAAGGGAAGCATGCTCCAGAGGATGCCACCCTTTGTGTACTAAGAAGAGAGAGCCAGTACACTATGTTACTCATTTTGTTGATGACCTAACCATCCCATCACTTAGCCTACTTTGAAATGGCCTGCAATTCGGAGCACCCCTTCAATGCTATCAACCCTGATTTATGATGAGAGGACAGTCCATTAGCTGATGGATTTGATTATATTACAGAATATGGTAAATTAACTCACTAATAAATATATTATATTTATATGCAATCATAATGTATTTTTGGTGTTTCTATCGTCAATGAATTGATTCTAAACATAATAACCATCCACTCAAACTGTACATGTTTTATTCAGTATGAATACTCAAAGGTTTGAATGAGTGGTAATGTGACCCTCAAGCAACAATTGTATTAGTAAAATTGTATTTCTGCTGTACCTTGCCATTTCTAGGAGCCCCTCACTGATGATAGTGGTCCCTTAATTAAACATGGCAGCTGGGCATTCGCACAAGAGACTTGTAACACTTTTACTGTAGTGCACAAGGTCACCTATTTACAACTAACACTGTTATTTTAGGATAACATTTTTAAAATAAAGATAAAAAACACTTTCAAAAATCCTTTTCATTTAGAAATAATTTGAAATTTTCACAAGTAAGAACAAATAAACAAAAGCTATTACTTCTGCTCTTCCAAATTTTAAATAACGCTGAAATTGTGGGTTATTTTTTTGTTGACTGTATGAATCCAGAGTGAACAAAACTTACCCCAAACCAGCCCTGATCTCGACCTCATGAGTAGAGGAATCCTTGCAAATCCCATTCAAACAGGCAGAGAACGACCAAAATCCAGCTTTGTTTGAGCATCCTTTCAACTGACTCTTAGTCCCAATATCCCAAAATTCTGGCTTCTGTCCACATACTCACACCTTCAGAGCACATAGTCCATCACGTCCAATCATTCCCACATGTTCACCCCACAAACACACTTTTCTAAACACAGCCGCACATGCCCCGATAACTCATGCTTTTCCGTTGCCCACAGTCACAGGCAAACAATGTCCTCCCTCCCCTCACAGGACACCCCTCCCCTCTCTTCACTTCTCCTCCCTCCCACCAGCTCGCTCTCACTCTCTCCACTCCTCTCCCTTTCTTCTTTGTTGTGTGATAGAGGAATTCCTTCCCTTGTTAACGCTACCGATGGGATAGTGTGCCCAAAAAGAGACAATGTATTCCAACGGCTCAGATGAACTCCCACAGCTCTGCTGCCAAAATCAGTTTGTTGTTTTCTTTACATGGAGGTCAGATAGATTTTTGCCCGCACAACAAGGAGGTGCCATCTTTGAGCACCGATGCTCAGGTTGCCCCTCCACCTATCGACTATAATGTGCCCCCTGTACCAACTCTATGCTTTTTCTCCCTAACTCTCACCCCCTTCTTATCCAACAAAGCCACTCCTCTAAGTCTAAGTGTGAATTAAAAAACTCGCTTGAAAAATGGTCCGGGATAGGGGGGTAAAAAAGGGGTGTTTTCTATAGACCCCCGGGCTGTCCTCGAAACATTCACATGGTAAGTGACAGCTGCCTGAGTCGGCTCCCCTTCTTTTCGTCAGTGGAGGAGAGAAAAAGAGGTGCACACTACAAAAGAAGGGACCCACACCCACCCCATACTAAGCCAGTCTCCCGCACATTCAGACCCCAACCCCCTTGCACCGCTCATCCCCGTTTCCCCATTCAGAGTCAGAGCAGAAGCAGCAACAAAGACGACTAATTACTGTAAAACATCTCAGATTACTTTTCAACTCACTTCCAGCTATTTCAGCATCAACATTAAACATAGAAAAAAAGAAGGCACAAAATAGTGTCTCATTACAGTACTCACAATACTTTAACACTGCAATAATATGGCAAAATCAAAACACTTGTTCACATTTTTGAGTAATTTCACAATACATAGCAATTCACCTGGCAGACCTCTATGTAAGCATGTAAAATTGTGCTGCCACATCAATATGAGTACACTGAATATTAATACTGTCTGTCTGCTTTAACGCTATTATAATTATTGATTATGTCATTTTAAATACAGAAAATCAATAACAATTTCTCTTGCATGAATTGCTTACAGCGTTTTATGAGGCAGGTCAAAACTAAAAGATCAACAAAACCCTAGTGCCTTTTGTCAACAGTTTTAAATAGAAGTGAACAATGATATACATTTTTATAGAACAGAGAAACTAAAATCCAGTCGACTTGTAACAGGTATTAGATTTGTTGCTCTCTTGTCATTTACCCTGCGCATTGTTGTGACTGTCCTTCCTCTTGCCAAGAAGATACATGACACCTGATCTCTCCTTTCTTTTCTCTTGTCCCTTCAGTGCTAATTAAAAGCTCTCTATTGCAGAGCTGGAGCATACAGTATAAAGATGACTGAAAGAGAACAGCAGATGGCAACACACCATGCTCTGGTAAAGTTTATGTATTTTGGATGATTAGCTAAAATCTAACAGTAGCAAAATCATTTCCATTGCAAAAATTAATTTATGACTCAAATATGCACTATGTTACTCTTTGTAGAGTCTGCCACCTTAGATATGTTATTTGCCTTTGTCTGCAAAGTTCCTCATTATAGCATTAAATGTCTATCTCCAAGAATACAGGTGATGTCTCCTAGCCAAGTTACAGATCTGTGGAGATTTCACAGTAAGAATGTTTGAATATATTTCCATGTATTTTCGTGCCACAAAACACCTGTAATTAAATAAATGCAAGAAAAATAAGTTTAATGTCATAATGTGGAACCTTCCAGGCAAAGCAATATCATCTAGTTGCGGACTCCTCCTTTAAATGTTCCAAGTTTGAAATAGTGATAGCAGATATATACAGCAGCCTTACAGATACTTGGCCCGTATAATATGTACAATTTTGTAAGGTGTTTAGGAGGACCAGAAAATAAGATTGACCTTATTATCCTATTTCCCCTCCTCTCCTATTCCAACCCCCGTACCATCATCAAATTAAATCAGGCCTCAGTGTTGTCTCCCAGAACATGGTAATTAGACCTCTAGACGAGAATTAGAAAAGAAGGGGCTTCTTTGAAGGGTCAAAGCCAGAAGCACCATTGAACATGTGCACTGTCATTTATCACAAAAAGGAGGTTGCTTCCAGGGAAAGCACTGTGCTGCCCTGCAGGGTTGCCCAGATTCTGCTGAGCTGCTTGGATACTGGAAATTACAATCAAGAGTCTGTCGAGGGTTTAGCTCCATGGAAATAGAGAAGAGTTCAACCACAACATCAGTCTCATGTTTGATGCAGCCGTTCAGTGCAAAAGAAGGATTTACAGCTGTAGGTCGGAGGTTTTAAATAGAGAAAATAGGCACCGAAAACAAAAGGTGGGGCCATTTATCACCATTAACCTTAAAATAGTGTGTGCATCGAAAAGTCTGGAGGAAAGGATTATTTCAAGCACTGAAGAAAATCAATTTGACATGCTAGGGAAAACAGTGCATTTGATGTATAACTTGAATTACACAATGATAGTATATATATATATATATATATATATATATATATATATATATATATATATAATGACATGTTCAGTGAATCTGGTAAAAATAGGAAAGATGTTCTAATCTACAACAAACAAGATAACAACAAAACTGCCAAAAAAGCCAAAATAAAACTGTGTTCCACTATTGAGCCTTGTTATAAATTAAACAAAAATAGAAATTAAAATAAAATATAAAGATACTTTCGATTATGGCATTTTTTCAACAACCTTTTGCACAGCGCTGAATATAATTTCTGTGTTGTGAAGACATCTCCCTAAGGCAAAGGTTATGCTGGCATAGTTGACATGTTTGCTCGCTGTCAGACAGCGAGAGGACCTGAAATAGTCTGTGGTCCTTAACTTTGCTCCCATGGCCCGATGAGGCCTGTTTGTATGTTCTGTGCACAAGACTTATTTGAGATGCAGCATCTGCTGCCAGCCCAGGGAAACCAGGAACCAGAGATCTAACACACAGGCCATCTTTATCCATCGTGTGGGGGTTGGGGCTGCAGAGGAAGTAATGTATAGGAACTTATGACCTCCATGTATGTGTAGGACAATATGAGAATATCTTGGTTTGTTTATGGGATTTTATCTTATCTTAAATATCATCTACAAAAAATGTTGTAATCGAATATACAATTAATTAACTTCTGTTCAGAATGATGCATGTGCTCATTCTGCCCAGCAAAACATGGAGTAGAGTCACTTTTTTATAATCTATATACATTTAAAATGTTTTAAAGTGTCAGAAAAGATTACTGATGAATTATTTCATCAGTTTAATTTTTGACAGTGTATAGGTAATCGTTTGAAACCATTATGATTTCATTTATGAACCAAATAACTGTGAATTTTTTTTTGCCTTAATCAATCAGCCCAAATACTGAAGCAGTTTATAAGTAAAATTACTCCATTAGTGAAACTGAAAAAATATTCAGTGTAATCCGCAATTGAGAATTTGTACTTTAATCACGAGTCTACCTTAAGACTAATACGGCAAATGTACAAGAATTTACAAATACATAAACTTTTCAGTCTAACTTCCCAAGCAAATACAATAGTAGGTACCTCGTTATGTCTACCATGTCTTTACCAAAGTGCTTCGGACCCCAGGTTTTTGTCATGTTAATGCTAGTCTGACACACTCCTTGTTATGGTCAAGGCCTGTGGGACTCGTTAGGAGCTCAAATAAGAACATCTCTAACCAGGCCTCTGGTAAAGGACCCTCTGCAATACACAGGAGAGAGACACACCTGTCACTTGACACAATGTACGCACTAGTTTTGCACATCTGTGTTTTCACATGAACAGTGAGGCCTTGGTCTATGATGTTGTTGTCAATGATAGCAAAAGAAAAGAAAAGTCCTTCTTTATTCTTTTCAGTTGTATAATTATATTTAAAGGTGCACTGTGTAACTTGAGGGTCTGCATGTAGTAGATGTCATTGCTTTGTGTGGCATGTTACACAGTATAGCAGTAAACCTGTCTGTCTCCATGGAGACATGAAGGTGACGTTACCGGGCCAAGTTACAGGTCAGATCTGTAGAGAGACGTGTCCAGTAATAACATGAGTTTTTCAAGGTACTTTTGAAAAAAGAACAGCAAATTAATGAATGCAGAATAGGTAATTTTAATGCCATTCTGTGGAGCGCTCAAGGCAAAGGAATAATGTCTCCATAGAGACAAGCAGAAAAGTTACATGGGTCAACTTTAATAAATATTATAGATGTGATTTATATCACACTTTTCATTCCAGGAACTGAGTGCTACCAAGTAAAACATAGCAATTTGTCTTCTCTGTCACACTGGTGGTGGATGCAGGGTTGAACACAGGGACAGAACGACAGTAGATCTGAGATTTGAACTGTAGACTGACTGGTTGATGGGGGGGGGCCTGTTGTGTTTTTATTTATTTATTTTTTAATGTCACTGTTTTCTAATGTATTGACATGGGGTTTGCTTTAATGAATAAACAAGGTCTTCAATCTACATCTCACATTTATTCTTTGAAGATAAATAGCCACAGCATCTACAGTTATTTCCGATAAACACCTTTTTGTCATTTTTGCACTCTCTTACAAAACAAATCTTGATTTTCTTTTCTCTGCCCTTTTGCTTCTTCCTCCCATCTGATTCTAATGTCTTTTCACTGTGTTCGCTCATCTGTGCAGTGGGCCTCTCCAGCAGCAACCACTTCAGTGAGCTGGTTGTCCCGGGCCAGGCACAAAGGAGCCCCTCGATCCCCCTGTGGTCGAACGGAGTCCGCCTGCGTGAGTGGAGGGGGACCACCACAGTATCCCAACTGGTGGTGAGTATGTTGTATGTTCATCAGAAGCTTCTTTTCATACAATGGGACCGTTACAGACTGACATGACTCATTGGTTCAGTTGCCCGTTGTGATGTGATGTTGGTCTTTTACTGGCAATGTGGTAATCAGTGTTGAGCAGGGGCTACAAATGAAGGCTTCTTATATTACTCAAGAGTTGAATTGAGGCTCATTATTGGCCTAATAAAGGCAATACCCGTGCCTTCTGAGGTGGAAATATCTTATTGTAAAGAACAATTATGACATGAAAAAAAGACAGGCAATGAATAAATGGATGGGATGAATGTAAGCAGCAGTAACAGAAGGCAGACAGACACTGACCCTGGGGTCTGAAGCAGGAAGCCTCATCTCCATGTTCTTCAGCCATTGTCTCAGGGCTCTGATTTGACCTCTGAACTCAGACTGCCACTGACTCAGTTCCTCCACGTCAGGGCTAAATCACATGTAGAAGATACACAATTATGTAAGACAATGTTAACCTATTGCCAGGTCTTTGGAAGAAAAGTTGTTAATCCCTACAAACAGTAGCCATTTAACAACACTCGAGTTCAAGAAGTGTCCACCCTAATACAATTTATGTTGACTGTGTATACTTGATCTCAAATGGGAGTAGGATCTCTCCTTCACTGCGCTTCTCCCCAAGGTTTCTACTTTTTCCCAAAGGTTTTTCGTAGTTTTTCCTTGCTGCGAAGGAGGGTCAAGGACAGGGGATGCTCTGGGACACTTATCCATTTGCTAAATTCTCTTGAAAATTGTTTATTTGAACTACTTTCTACCTGTGGCCCATTGGCAACGTTTGTGATTTTGGGAGCTACAAAAATAAACTGAATTGAATTGAAATACACATGAGTAGGCGTTATTTTGCCAGGGTTTGCTTCCCAATTCCATACATCAGTCCAGTAATTTAAACAAAAATACTGCATTATCTAGATGACAGCCATCTGATTTTACTTGCTCGCAAATTTGGTGGTTATGGCTCAATAGGTTTCAGTCCTCCAATGCTATTTGGCACAGCTTAGGAGTTCTGTATTGCATAGTCTTCATTGTGTCGTTTATGCACCCTCTTGCTGTTAACAACCCAAGGAATGAGAAAAACAAAGTTATAAAGTGAATAATTCTCATAATTTTAAATAATAATATAAATAATATAGGAAGCATTTGTTTTTTGTTGCTCCGGGGGCCAAAACATGAAAGAAAAAAGTTCTGTTGAAACCAAGTGTGCATGGTTTTAATTTTATATATACACAAATTACCCAAATCTATGGTCCTTTGACGAAAATGCCTGTGGTTCAAATTGTACGCCTTCATCCTGCACATGACAGAGAATAACAGCTACATGCATCTCATAATTTCAAACTTTGCTTTCATGCTATATCATTATTAATTAATTGTGATGGCTGAATAACTTAATTTCTTACCTTCCTTCCTCCAATGGATTGGAGAGTAAAGTAGGGATCATACTCCAAAGAGCTGATAGAAGAGTTCTGGGAGGTATTGGCAGGTTCTTCTGATGAATCCAGTGGCTATGTTTTATAAATAGAGCACATTATGATTTTCTTTGTATTTATTGGTAACTGAATATTTGTACCATAGAAATCAAACTACTGGACCATACATTTGTTTTTGTCAAACAGTGCCCTCAAGTGGTTGTCATCTTTTGATGTTTTCTGTAAGCTGCTTATAGTCTTGGACTCCAGTTGCCAACATTGTTTAATTCTTCCTTATATTGAAATAATTCCAGATGTAAGTGAATAAATGCATCCCAAGTACTGATACAAGATAGCTGTAAGAACACTTGTTGCTCTGATAAAAATGGGAAATGTACCCTTATACTTAAGTCAGATAATGCCCTCAAGTGGCAGGTCAAGTTATGTTTTCTAGAAACTTATCTCATCACATATCAACCTAGACACAAATTCCCTAAATGTATATAATTTGACCTTGGTGTGAAATAAAATCAGCCATACTATTACAATTAACTTTTTAATTTAAAATCCTTGCACTACCTTTTGTTTAGCAGATGAACACTTGTACAACTGATTATAGTAGGTGTTGTTGGGATTGTGCTTTTTGTCTGTGAAATTGCATTTTTTATAAATGACAAGATTGCCTCTTTAAAGTTTATTTATTTACAAGAGCATTTTGACTAACTTTCCCCAAAAATCCACTGTTTTTTGAATGTCCACAACAAGCAAGCAGATGTATGGTAAAATGCATAAAATTATTGAAAAAAAAAAAACAGAAAAAGAAAAGTGTTCTAAACACTGTTGATGCAGCGTATATGGTTCAAAATGTTTTCAGAAGACAGCAAAATTAGTTGTTTTAATATTACACATTCAAACAATGTTCTAAGTAACACTTTGGTTGTTTGCTTTTTTACATCATCATCATCAGCAACAACAAATACACCCAATGGACTTTCTAAATACATCCTTAAATTGGAATTTCATTAAAGTGAAATAAATCAATAAAGCACAATTATTGGCACAAAGGTCCAAGTGATTCTGAGGTTTCCAAGATGATGTCAATGCTTTTTGGATGAATGGACAGGCAGTGGCAAATCTAAAACAAACAAACAAACAAACAAACAAACAAAAAGACAAAAAACAAAACAAAACAAAACAAATTAAAACTTAACGCAAGAGAAAGTAATGATAATGAAATGAAAAGTTAATGCTTCCAATTTGTAAAAACAATGTACTTGCCTGGAATAGGACATTGTGATGATGGGGACTATAAGACCTTGTCATCTTAGTGTCCATCTTCAAAAATTGCATTCTAAAAGTCTGCAAAACACAAGAGGACACAGAAAGGTCACTCAATAATTCACCAAAACCTAAATACCTGAAAAAAGAGATGAATAAGTAATCTGTGCATAAAAGGGTGACAAATTATACATATATATTAAAATTAATAAATAATAAACTTACAGTAAATTAAATTACAGGGGGCACATCTGTGTGATGAAGCTGCATAAGGTCTGACATCTTCTTGGAATTGATCAGGAACACTTGGGCATAATTGTGAAGCTTGATTGATGACTAATCAATGTAGTGTCAAAATAATATGTACATGTCCACTGATTATAAACATATTAACATAAAAAGCAATGTCAAGTTTTTAAAAAGGCAAAATGTGTGTCTATGTTGTAGTGCCTAACTTTATGTGCGACAAGTAGTTGAGTAATAGTCTTTATCCAGAAAATGTTTACATAAAACATCATAAATCCATATTCTATACAAACATTCAATCAATGTAAAATCTCTATCTGTAAAATATCAAAACTTTGTTTACATATAGTATATAAAGTTTTATCATAAAAATGTCTAACAAAGTAATACTATATTTTTTGTTGAACAATAGTCAGCCTGCAAGGCAACCTTTTAACAGGTATAGTATGTTATGTCCAAAATATAAACTATGTTTAAAAATGTACTATTCTAAATTCTACATGCAAAAAAAAAAAAAAAGTAATAAATAAATAACTGCAATGTTTTTGTAACCATGTGTCTGTTAGAATGCAGTTCTACTGTTCTATTAGTGGGATTAATGTGTGGTTGTATTAATTTAGCATATGGCTATCAGAATCTGCGGCCATAGCTGGTTGAAGATGATGTATAAGAGGATGAGGAGAAGTTCATGCTGAAGGCAGAGCCGGCATCAATACTGCCTCTCCTTGATCCAGTTCTGGAGCCAGTTCTTGAACCAGACCGAGAGCCATAGGCTGATCCAGTTCCACTGAGATTATAGGGACTATACACTCCTTTGGTGGATTCTGAAGAAGCTTCAAGAAGCCTCAGGCCGGATCCTTCCTCAACCATGCTTTTGTCCATTGCATCTTTAAAGGAGATTTTAAGTTTGGTTTTGGGACATGTTAGATATTTTGAATAAGCATTGACATCTCTGAGTTTTTGGGCAGTGCGGGCATCAATTGTTCCCTTCCTGATAGACTCATCCAGTGGTACTCTACCCTCAACCTCAGGCTCAATGAGACCACCAGTGAGGTACTGGATCTCAAGGAATCGCTGTCCAGCTTCATAATATAACCAACCCTTTTTCAGAGCTTGGGAGGCGGACATTTTAACTTTTGTTCTAGGGTCTTCAAACCCATTAAATGCTTTTTGGGCGAGGTTAAGACGGTCAACCATAATTTTATCCACTAGCCCCTTCTCAGTGGCATCAGTGACGGAGAATTTCTCTCCACTTGAGGGGTCAATTATTCCGCCAGTGCAAGCTTGAGCTTCTAAAAGTCTTTGACCTGTAATGTTGTCAACCAGGTTTCTGTGCATGGCCTCAGTTATAGAAATCTTTTCCAGAGTGTCTACATCCAGTATTCCAGCAATGGGACAAGTGACCTCACTTGGGTCATTCCATATGACCGCAGGTGCTTTAACTGTGGGTATGGGGCTCATGGGATAGGAGGAAGTGGAGCCAGTGGTGGAACCAATTGAAGATGACCGTGAGCGGAAACCTCCCATATTTCCAGAAAGCATATCCGCAAACTCTGTGATGGACAAGTTTCCAGATCTGTAGCTCTCAAGTGAGCGCTGGTCAATCAGACCACGGCCAATAGCATCATCAAGGTCATACTGTCGTCCAGATCTTCTGTCGATGATTAGAGTTCTGACAGTACCATCCGAGGAGGTCATTGTGATCTCCTCCCATTCACACTCCTGCTGTGCAAGCTCCAAGTAGGTTTGATTGTCAATCAGCCCTCGCTTGTAAGCTTCATAGACAGTCATTTCTTTACCAGTTGCAGGGTCAACAATGACAATGCGGCGCTTACGGACAGAAGATTTAGATGATGTCTTTACTTCGCGATGTTTATCTTTCAGAAGCAAGAGCACCAGACCAGTGTCAGGGTCTTTAATGCACCTCTCCATTAGCTGTAAGTATGTTAGATTTTCCTCAGTGTTAGGGTCAAAGAAACCTTTAGTGTCGTCAGATGGATCTGTCAAAATCTCATTCATTTCTTCATCAAAGAAGCCACGCTTGTAGGCCACTTCCACTGGCAGCCGGTGACTTTCTTCTGGGTCAATGATTCCTCCTGTAGCAATCTGGGCTTCCAGTAAACGAATGCCATGGTCTTTCAATATGAGGCCCTTTTTCATGGCCTGGAACAGAGATATTGTCTTGCCTGAGTATGGATCTCTATATCCTGTGACTGCCCGCTCAGCTGAAAGAAGTTTGTCTTTGAACTCTGGTCCCACAATTCCCATCTTTACAGCCTCATTAACTGTAAGTTTGAGGTTTTTGATGGGATCAATGACATATCCAGTGGCCGCTTGTGCTTCTAGGAGCTCGAATGCTGTGCCTGGTCTAATCATATTTTTCTTCATGGCTTGATAAATTGATAGACGTTCTTTTGAAGATTCCAAAAATACACCAGCAATACAGCCCGTACCTTCAAGGTATCGTGACAATCTATTACTAACTTCTTCCACTGATAATGAGCCTTCATTCAGTAGTGTGACAGTCTCTTCGTCAATGATCTGTGATCGAAGAAGCTCCTCCAATGTGATCTGTTTCCTCAGACCCTTAAACATCAACCTCTTGTCTCCCAAAGAAAGAAGACGCAGCCCACCTTCTAGCTTGCATCGTTTCAGTAACTCCGCATATGACACTTTCTCTTCTGTTACAGGGTCAATAAATCCTTGAACATCATCATTTAGTTTCTCATTAGTTTCTTTGTTAATGTAACCTCTTTGCATTGCAACATCTGTTGGGAGGTGGAACTGGAATTCTGGGTCAATAATGCCTCCAGTGGCAGTTTGTGCTTCTAACATTTTAAGAGCATACTCTTCGCTAACAAGGTCTTTTTTCATGGCCTGGAAAAGAGAGATAACTTTTCCACTATAAGGATCTTTGTATCCTGTGACAGCTCTTTCTGCTGACAATAGTTTGTCATGGATTTCTGGTCCAACGACACCTTTGCGGACAGCTTCATCAACTGTAAGTGTTTCATTCTTTACTGGGTCAACAATAAAACCAGTGGCTGCCTGTGCCTCAAGCAGACTAAGGGCTAGTTCTGGTTTCAGGAAATCTCTCTTCATTGCTTGGTAGATGCTCATTTTGCAGGAGTCAGTTGTGATCCCTGCAACACATCCTGTGCCATAGAGATACTGTTTTACACTAGTCAACTCCATTATGTCACGAATGTCTCTTTTTCCTTGAATAAGAAGGTTGTATGTCTCCAGATCTATGATTCGAGCATTGTACAATTCTTCAATTGTTATCCTTCTTCTTATTGTTGTGCATGACAATGGAGTATCATTTCTGATTATTTCTCTCTGCTCCATGATCTCAATAATGATGATAATCATTCGTTCTTTTGTGATTTTACCGGAGCGGTATTCATCCATGAGCTTCTGTCTTTCTTGTTCAGGAAGCAGATTTGAGTTCATAATGTCCCAGAGGTTCATTGGTTTGTCAGAGAGACCCTCAATTGGAATGTCAATTTGAGTATTGCTCAGGTCACTCTGTGTTTGTTCCTCAGTGTAAAGGTAGGTCTTCTCTACAACTGTCGGAGACTGAGGTTTTGAGAGTGGCAGCATGTACAAGCCTGTGTCTTTATCTTTTCGGCATTTGTCTTTAAGCTGTTTGTAGGTGACATTCTCATCATTTTCTGGGTCTGAGAAAACTTTGTTTTCCTCATGTAGTTCAGACAGAGTTTTGGCAGTTTGTTTATCAAACATATTTTTCTGAAATGCGACATCAGTGGGGACTCGGTGGCTGTTAACTGGATCAATTATTCCTCCACAAACCATCTGTGCTTCAAGCATTGGCAAAGCTTGCTCCTTTAGTATTAGGTCTTTTTGCATTGCTTCAAAGAGGGAGATTTTGTTTCCAGTGAATGGGTCCTTGTAACCTGTGACAGCCTTCTCTGCAGACAGGAGTTTTTCGTGTAACTCGGGTCCCACAATGCCTGATTTAACTGCTTCATCCACTGACATGCACTTATTTTTCACTGGATCCACAATAAATCCAGTGGCTGCCTGAGCCTCTAAAAGAGCAAGCCCTGTATTGTGTCTGAGTAGTTTTTTCTTCATTGCTTGGTAAATGCTCAGCTTTTCTTTTGAAGGCTCATTGTAAATACCAGCGATGGAATCTGAGCCCTGGAGATATTTACTGACATTTGGATTTCTACTGACTTCTGCAGGTGTTGTTTTGCCTTGTTGAAGAAGATCAAATGTAGGTTTGTCAATGATTTGAGAGTCATACAGCGAGCTTGGCGACACATTTGCTCTGAGTCCCTTGAAAGTGGACTGCTCTTGTTTCTTAGCTTCTTTTTCAGTGATGACAGTAATAATAATCTTGATTAGCTTTTCGATGGTTATCTTTCCGGACATAAACTGTTTGAGGAGGTCATTTCGCTCTTGCTCTGTGAAATATTCAGAATGAATTATCTCCCAGATTGTGACTTTTCTACCCTTAAATGGACCATAGTCTAGATCCACAGTGGCCTGATTCATAGCCTCTTTGGTCTGAGCCTCGGTGTAAGTTGTCTCTTCTTTACACTTGATTGCTTCATCAGACAAAGGCAGGAGCTGGAGACCTGTTTTATTGTCAGTTATGCATTTCTTAAAAAGCTGTGCGTAGGTGACATTCTCTTTTGTATTAGGATTGAAGAAGCATTTTGCCTCATTGGTTGGAGTGGTTAAGATTTGCTTAGTTTCATCATCAAAATAGTTCCGCTGGCAGGCTACATCATGAGGGATGCGGTGGCTCTTTACTGGATCAATGATACCTCCAGTGGTCAATTGAGCATCAAGCAGCCTTATACCTTGCTCTTTTGGGATCAGATCTTTCTTCATTGCTTGGAATAAAGACACTGTTTTTCCTGAGTATGGATCTCTATAACCTGTCACAGCCCTCTCTGCAGACAGCAACTTTTCATGCAGCTCTGGGCCAACAACACCTGCTTTCACAGCTTCATCTACTGTATGCTTCTGATTGGTGATGGGGTCAGTGATGTACCCTGTTCCTGCTTGGGCTTCAAGCATATTTAGAGCAGGTCCTGGTCTCATTATGTCCTTCTTCATAGCTTGATAGAAAGACATTGGCTGCTTGGATGACTCAATGTATACACCTGCAATACAATTTGTACCTTTCAGTGCATTTTGAACAGGCTTCATTTCAGACACTTCTTTAACTGTCACAGCCCCTTTGTGTAATTTATTATACAAGTCCTTATCAATAATTTTGGATTCTACTAGATCTGCAGCAGGAACAGACCCTCTAATACCATCAAATGTGATTTCACTTTTCTTCTCTTTTGTTTCTGCAACTGTAATCACAATCTTAATGATCTTTTCGATTGTGATTTTGCCTGTCCTGTATTGACGTAGAAGATCTTTCTTTTGGTCTTCGGTAAAGTACTCAGAGTTGATAATTTCCCAAATAGTGACCGTTTTGCCCTTGAATCTGCCAAATGGCACAGACACTGTTGTTTTGTTGAATACATCTTTAGTCTCTTCCTCTGTGTACATGCTTGAGCAATATGCTGCTTTATCTGTGATGGGTAGTAAAAGGAGCTCTGTGTTTTGATCAGTTTTACATCTTGTCATTAGTTCAGAATAGGTCAAAGGTTCTTGAGTGCTTGGGTCAAAGTACCCCTTGTCATCATCTGCGGGTTTCTCCATGATCTTGTTCATTTCTGCATCATACTGACCTTGTTTACAAGCCAACTGAGTGGGTACTCTATGACTGTGAATAGGATCAACAAGGCCCCCAGTTGCCAGTTGAGCTTCAAGAATTCTGATTGCATGATCTTGTTCAATGAGACCCTTTTTCATTGCTTCAAAAGTAGATATTTTACCACCAGTATAAGGATCTTTGTAGCCAACAACAGCTCTCTCAGCTAACACCATTTTATTGTGCAATTCTGGCCCAATCAAGCCCTCTTTAACTGCTTCATTGACAGAGAATTTCTTGTTCTTAATGGGGTCTATCATAAAACCTGTAGCAGCCTGGGCTTCAAGAAGAATCATAGCTGTCCCTGGTGTTATCTTCTTTTCTTTGGATGCTTGATAGATGGACATTGTCTGATTAGTTGGGCTTAGGATACCAGCAATGCAGTTTCTTCCTTTAAGAATTTGTTTCAGGTTATCGGTGTCTCCGAGTTCATGCACAGTGGTTTTGCCATCTTTCAATCTATCAAACTCTTTCTTAGGTAGAAGGCCAACATCATGCAACCGACTTGCAGGAACCTTTTCACGAATGCCATCAAAAGACAAAGGATCAATACCATCTGTCATATCTGAGGCATTTTGGCCATTGAGGACTTTTCTTGTTTCAACCACTGTTATGGTCTCAATGTTTGTGTGTTCCTTTTGTTTATCCTCCATCTGCTGTAGTTTCTCTCGCAGTTTCTGGTTTTCCTCAGCAAGTTTTCTTTCTTGCTCCAGTCTCATCCTCTCCAGCTCCTGCATTTCTTTCTGTTTGTTAAGCATTTCCAGCTCAGCCTCCTTCTGCTTATTGAGGGCAGCATCCATGTTGGCCTGCAGTTTCTTCTTCTCCTCCTCCATTTGCTTCTTCTGACGCTCCTGTTCATCTTTGAGAGCTTGGGCTTTTCTAACTTCTTCCTCAAACTGACTCTCTAGTCTCTTTTTCTCGTCTTCGATTTGCTTTTCCTTTTTCAAAAGCATTTCCTTCTCTGTGAGGAATGTCTGCTGGAGCATGGTTTTTTCATGCTCTATTTGTTTCTGTTGTGCATCAGCCATCTAGAAAAAAGAGAGAGAGAAAAAAAAGTAAGTATCAAAATGTATTGGCGTACATCTCAATTCACTAGACTTTAAAATTGTAAAGGTTTAGCACCATATTTACATTTAGTACACAAAGTGAAATATTTCGCACATTTATTTATTTTTCTTGTGATGGTCATGGTGATTAAGTAACATCACAATTAAAATGAATAAATGCTTGAACTTTTTCAGAGTTTGTAAAGAATCTATATTTTTAGTTTTTAATAAGTTACATAAATGTACAATTTCTCAATACTGTAACCATTAACCTTGTTTGACTAGGACCACATTATACAATGCACTAGGCTTATGCATATTTAAATAAATTATGCATTTTCTGATCAAATTCAACTGAATGCATTACTAATTTGCATTGAATATTTTAATATTTGTTTTGGATTTGTATAATAGTAAATTCTATTAAGTATATCAGTGAAATGGAATGTGGTGATTTTGTCATTAACTTTTAAACATTGGGTTTATTGTCATTGTCATTGTCACTAAAATTCTAACTTAATTTGTATTTTCTTACATTAATAATGTAACTGCAAAAAGAAAGTCTAACAGTACAATATTGCACCTAAGATACATGTGTGTATGTTTTTTTTCCTTCTACAGCATAGTTAAGATGTTCCTGAAATGGGGGAAAATGCATGTCATTCCAGGGAATGGGACACATTCCGGATGCAATATGCATGAGCAAAGTGCAATGTAAAAACAGAAATAATATTTAAACAAACTACATGGATTCGGAGTTAGTGAAGGAAATGGATAGATAATTTATAAGATAGAAATTGGTTAGTTTGTAGAGATTATTCTCAATGACATAAGCTGCTTGGTTATGTCATTATTAACACAATACCTCTTTTGATTTATTTTGAAGTTCCTCTGCCTCCTTTTTGAGTCTAGCCTTCTCCTTCTCTAGGTCTCCGATTGCTTTACGTAAATCATCAGCTTCTCTGCTTGAGTTTAGTCTTTCACTTTCCAGTTTTTCCACAACAGTATTTTTTTCTCTTGTAGTTATTTCTGTCTCATGGAGACGGGAAGCAATTGTGTCTGCTTGTTTCTTGAACTTTTTGGCTTCCTCTTCGGCTCTCGCCTGGGCTTCACTAAGCTGAGAAACTTGCAGTTTGAGTTTTTCTGCTTCAGCTAATATCTCTAATTGCCTTCTCCTCTCTGCTTCAAGAGATTTCTGGTACTCCTCAGTTTCCTCATTCAGGCGCTGCTGCATAAGTTGTTTATCCTCCAATAGTTTTTGAGCTTGCTCCTGTGCAAGATCTTTTTGTCTTTGCAGCATCTCAGCTTCAGCCTTGAGTCTAGAAGCTTCCTGAATTGCCTGCATTTTCTCTTTTAGCATTTTTTCTGCCAGGGCTCGTTGTTGATTAAGATCATCCTCTGCAACTTGTCTCAGACGAGCTGCCTCTTGTGTTTCTATGCTAAGTCTAGCAGCATCTTCAGCCAGCTTCTTCATATTTTCAGCCTCTTCAGCAAGGAACTTCTGAGTGCCGTCTTTGTCTTTCTTAATGAGGCGCTGATTTTCCTCTTCAATCCTGAGTTTCAGTTTCATTAGCTCCTCCATTTGAACTTTGACTTTGAAAAGCTCCTCTTCGACCTGAGACCTCTGTTTAACAGCATCCTCCACCTCATCCTTTAAGCGCTGAAGTTCATCATCAAGGAGACATTTCTGCTTATCAGTTTCATCCAGTTTAAGTTTCACCTTTGTTAGCTCCTGCTCAACTTGGAACTTTTGCTTTAATGTTTGTTCAGCCAGTTTTTTGTGCTTGGCCATCTCTGCATCAGCTTGTTGTTTTTGGTTTAATGCTGATGCTTCTGCTTGTGCCCGTTTAGCAGCTTCAAACTCTGCCTCTTTCCTCAGTCTCTCAGCATTCTCTTGAGCTTTGGCTTGGTTTGCAGCTTCTTGTTCAGCTGCAGCTTTCTGCCTCTCTGCGTCCTCAGCTTGTTGGCGAAATAGGGCTGCCTCCCTTTCTGCCTTTTCTTTAGCAGCTGCAGCTTCTTTTGCAAGGGCTCTTGCTTTTTCATACTCCTCCTTTAGCTTTTTCTGCATGGCACCATCTTCTTTCTGCTGAGCAAGAACAGTCTGGACTTGCTGCTCAGCTGCATTGCATTTAAGTGCTGCTTGCTGTGCTGCAACAAGCTGCTTTTCAGCTTCTTGGTCGGCTTCATCTTTCTGCTTTCTGGCTTCTTCTGCCTTCTTTCTGAGCCGTTCCAGTTCTTCTAAGGCTGCCTTTCTCTGCCTGGCTGCCTCCTCCTCAGCAGCAGCAATTTTCTTCACCCTTTCCTCAGCTTCTCTTCTACGACTTTCTTCCTCCAAGGCAAGCTTCCTCATTTTTTCTGCCTCCTCTTCAGCCCTTAGTTTGCTCTGTTGAGTTTCGTCTGCAATGTTTTTCAGTTTGTTAAGTTCAAGTTCTAGATCGAGTTTGCCAGAAGAGGCTTTTTCAAAGTTGAGCTTCAGAATTCTAATTTCTTCTTCCACAATTCGCTTTTGTTTGAGGGTATCATCCACAAGTGTCTTCTGTCGATCCATTTCAGCATCAGATGACTTTTTGAGTAAGGTGATCTTTTCTTCAATCTCCTGTTTGTGAAGATTAGCCTGATCCTCAAGAGCTTTCCTCTGGTAGGCCTCATCTTCAGCCTGGCGGCGTAATCTTTCATTTTCTGCTTCCTTTTCTTTTAGAGCTATTTCAGCGTCTGTTTTGAGGCGAGTGGCTTCACTTATTGCCGCTAACTTTTCTTTGAGGATTCTTTCTGCTTCAGCCCTCTGACGGGCAGCTTCCTCTTCAGCTATCTGTCTTTGCTGCTTGGCTTCTTCAGCAATAGCTCTGAGCCGACTTGCTTCATCTGCTAGATCTCTCATCTTGGCAGCTTTGTCCTCCAGAAGTTGTTTGCTCTTCTCTGTAGTGGACATGCTCTCCTGTTCTGCTTTTAACTTCATCTGAATAAGTATATCCATTTCGCTCCTCACTTTGGCCAACTCGTCTTCTAGTTGTTTTCTCTGTTGCTCTGCCCGGATGACTTCATTCTTCAAACGGTATAGTTCATCCTCCAGAAGGGACCTTTGTTGCTCAGCGTTGTCATAGTCTGCCCTGAGACGGATCAGCTCCTGTTCGGCATTGAGTTTCTGTTGAGCGGTGCTGTCAGCGAGCTTTCTTTGCCTCTCCAGCTCCTTCTCTGCCATGTCTTTTTGCTTCAAAGCGGACTCTTCAGCTTTAGCTCTCTTCTTAGCCTCACGCTCAGCATCCTCTTTCTGTTTCTCAGCTTCTTCCTGTGCAATGGTCTTTTTGTGGGCTTCTTCCTCAGCTTGAAGCCTTAGTCGCAGAGCCTCGTTTGCCTTTTGCCGCCATTTTTCAAGCTCCCTTTCAGCCTCTTCTCTGGCATTTTCTGCACCCTCCTGTTGTTTTTGAAGACGTGCCGCTTCCTGTTGTAGTTGAAGTACTGCGCCATGCTCTTGTTTTAGAGATTCTTCCAACCTGGATGTTTTTTCCACAAAGGACAGGTGTTTGCTCTGGAGCTCCGCAGCAGCACTTTTCTGGGCTGCTGCATGAGCCACATGTATTTGTCTCTCCTTTTCGATCTCAGCCTGTTTAACTTTCCTCTCAGCCTCCTCCGCCTGCATTCTGAGGTTTTCAAGGTCATCCAGTGCTTTTTGCTTTTGGCGTGCAGCCTCTTTCTCTGCATCAGATTTGCGCTTAAGCTCTTCTTCTGCTAGACGTTTCTTTTGGTTTTCTTCATTGACCTGTCTGCGTAGTTTCTCTGCCTCATCTTGAGCAGCCTTCCGTAGTTTTTCAGCCTCATCAGCTTTGTCGCGAAGTTGTTTAAGCTCAGATTCTGCGATCATTTTTTGCTTAACTGTACTCTCTAGTTGGATTCTTATCAGGTATATTTCCTCCTCAATCTTTGCCCGACTTTGAAGAGCTTCTTCCACTTGTTGGGCTTTGTCATTGATCTGTTGCTCGGAGAGATTTTTCAACTCATGAAGTTCCAGCTGGATGTTGGACTTTTGTTTTTGTGCATCTACAGCAGCAATTTCCCTTTTGCTCACTTCTTCCTGCATTCTAAGTTTCAGCTCTTTGGCCTCTTTTTCTGCTTTCTCAATGGCTTTTGCATGAACATCAGCTAACTGTTTCTGTTTGTCTAGTTCAGCCTGCATCTCGGCCATTTTTCTCTTTTCTTCAGCTTTGAGTTTCTCTGCAGCTTTCTGCATTAGTGGAAGCAAATTATAGAGAAAGGATTATAATCAAGCATATGTTAAAGGTAATGCTTTACTTTAAATAGCTATACTGCATGGGACAGTTGGGTTTATGAGAATAAACACAATCTGGCCCCACTGGAGAATAAGCAATTTAATGTAATGTATTACCAGTAAATGTTATTGTTAAGGTTAGCTTAGATCACGTCAAAGAACACAATGCGTATTAGATGAACATTCATTTAAGTGAAGTTACATTCCCAGTGCAAGTTTAATCATGAATGCTATTGAAACAAAGATAAAATGAACGGTGATAGCTTGACAATTAAAGTATGGATCCAAAATTACATCACAGCAAAGAAATGAAATGGCATGCAACTGCAGCTGTAGATTTATTTATCTATTTGTTTATGTAATAATTTATTTTTATAAATCCATTTGGGCCATTTCTAACTTTTTTTTAAAAAACTGCCCCTTTAAACCAATATTATTCAAACCATCCACAAAAACCAAACCATTCCATGCATGTGGGGTTCTTTTAATCACTTTTTGCCACAAAATGAACAGAAACAGGAACTTTTTTTTAACAGAAGCTTAATGTTGTATAAGGACTTAGCAAAAAAGCAAGAAAGGGGAAAAATTAGGGCTAGGACGAGTTGGACAAAGATCTACAGCAGAATGAGCTTTATGAAGCCAAAATGCATGAGGCAGATTAACAGAAGGATGAGAGAAAAGAATAAGGGTAAATAGATAGACGTGAAAGGATTTATCAGTTACCTTTTTAATGCTCAAACAAGTCAAGCATTCGTCGTGGTAAAGCACTGGCAAGCAGTTAAGAAAGGCAAAGAAGCAAAAGAGGAGGGTTAGAAAATAGGTTGAAAGTTAATTTAATTTGGGGGCAGTTCAATGTGATCATTAAAAAAAATGAAAAAAAAAAATAGAAGGAATGAGCAAAGTGAAAAAGAACCCCCTCGTTTCGGTGGACACAATGAACTGATTTACTTATTTTTTATTAATATTATATTATTGTTGTTAAATCCACTCAACAATGATTACTTGTTGACTTCTCAGTCAGCTCAGCCACAGAAACCATACCAACATTTCGTGCCTTTTCACTGCAAATTGTAACCCATACAATAACTGAATGTGTAAATGTTTCAATTTGTGACAAAGAAAACGTGCACGCATGCTCTCGGTAGTCGGCGGATAATTTGAATAGTTTTTTGTAGTTGTATTATTTAACTGGTTGGTTAGATTAATGTTAGAACAGAGAAGAACCCTCAGCAAGTTGTCACGTACCTCCTCATCCTCTAGGCGGCGTTCTGTGTCATTTAGGAATTTAATGTACTGACTAGTCAGTGTCATCAGTTCACTATATCGCGTCCTCAGTGTTACATACTAATGAAAAAGGAAAATAAACATTTTAGTTTAGTTCTGAAATTACAATAAATACATTTGTATTTTAAATACAAGTATTTTACCTCTTGAATAATGTTGTCTGAGGCAGAATCAAGCTTGGTTTTCTTCAGAGGTGAAGAAGTAAGAGGCTCCACTTGTGCTTTGTAGGCAACTAACTGAAGTTCATAATCCTGTAGGTATAACACAATAACAGACAGAATAATAGCAATTTTTATCACTGAACAATTATCTATGTTGTATGAAGTTAGCTGTGTTTTACACTTACTTTGATTATGTCAATGTAGGATTTTGCATATTTCTGACATTCATCCACTTTGTCTTTGTTCTTCTCAATTTCCTCAAGTAGTTTCTACAAATAAAAAGCATTAGGAAATATTTCAAATGCTAATATAAATAGAGTTATACATACATATAAAAAACAAAAAACTAACACCACATACCTTCTCCTGAGCCAGTTGTTCTCTCAGGGTTTTTGTGTCAGTGATAGGTATAGCTTGTATTTTCTCTTGTCTTTGCTTGGCATCATTGATCCAGTGGATGAGTGAGTCATAGTTGTCCCTGTAGTAGCCAAGCTGGCGGCCCAACTGCTCCAGGTCCCTCTGACGGAGGTCGATCTGAGTGAAAACAGCCTTCCAGCGTTCTT
The DNA here is from genome assembly GCA_019453435.1 of Rhinogobius similis. Classification (NCBI taxonomy): domain Eukaryota; kingdom Metazoa; phylum Chordata; class Actinopteri; order Gobiiformes; family Gobiidae; genus Rhinogobius; species Rhinogobius similis. The sequence continues at coordinate 18,130,062 of CM033626.1, read as the reverse complement.
GGAGGTTGGACAAGAGCTGACGGTAATGGTCCAGCTCAACATCTCGCTCACTGTGCACGCGAGACATCTTGTCACTGACGGCTGAAGCTTTCTTTAACTCCTCATCCAAAGAATCAAACACTGGTTGTTCAGCCTCTGCTTCTCCTCGCATTTTCTATTAAAATAAAAATGAAGATAAAGAAAATTAAAAATATATATTTATATTTTTTAATTTCTTACAATATAGTACAAAAATAAGCATTAAAACCTTGAGCTTGGCTCTATAAGACTCCACTTCTTTGATATCACTGGGAACAGTGTGAACCTCGCGCAGGCAGTCCTCGTATTGCTTGAGAATACCCTCTGCACCCTGGGTGTTACGGATCACCATTTCCACTGTCTTCAGCCTGTGGATGGTATTGTATGGTTTTACTTTTATAATCTATACATATTTAATTTAATCAATACAAACAAATAATCCCACCCTTAGATCAAACACTACTAAAACATTTAAGAACACCACTCAGCACATACAAACCTCTTCTCAGGCAAGTAAATGTTGGACTAAGGTAACACCTAAATAGGTGAATTCATCAGTATTTTTAATTTGTTACCATGAATACAAATGTTTGGAAACTTTACAGGTTTACCTGACTTTGTAAAATACATCACACTGTTTTTGTCTGTATTTAATGTGGTTTTGATACAGCCACTCAGCAATCCTTTGCAGACGTTCTTTTACCATTTTCAGATAGTTAGTGTGTTTTCATGTTAAGTACAAGTCAAAACCACTGTTAGATCTGGGTGGTCCACTCACTTCTCGAGGTAGACAGAAGAGAGCATGTGGGCATGGTCCATCTTCTGTACTGTGAGGTCCAGCTCTGAGCGGAGGACAGGAGCTGAGGCCGAGGGCTGAGGCGAGTTCAGGACCTGCTGGGTCTTCACAGAGACCTTATCCAGGTCTTTCTTCAGACCATCCAGTTCCACCTGCACTTTCTGTTGTCAGACAGAATATCTCCATCATTATCCATTGGTTAATTGCAACATGACTAGCATTTGCACAGCTAAAGTAAAACTAAATTACCATCATGTTGAGAGTCAAAACCCATAGTAAACAAAGTGTGTAGTTTACCTTCTGCTCTGTTGTCTTCTGGAGACAATCCTTCAGAGGCTCTGATTCCACTGGTTTTCGGATACGAGCCACTGTACTGTTCTCACAATCTTCAATGTGCAGACGCAGGTCCTTCAGCTCAGAGATGTAGTTTTTACACAATGTCTCATCCTGTTGACCTGAATACAACATGCAGATGGTTATGATGCTGGATGTCCATTGTATTGTACAATTCACAGTCTGACAAAGATAAACTGCTTAAAAACTGACAGCAAAAAGCCAAAAGCCATCAACACTCTACTTTTTAATAAGCCATGTCTAGATTTAACTACACTAACAATGTTCAATTTAATTTAATGCATTTTAATGTCTTCATGTACCTTCTATGACTGTAACAAACCATGCAAAAACAATATTTTGTGCTTTTATTTGGCCACAACATATAAACAAATTGTGAAAGAATGAAATAAGCAGAGCAACATGCAGTCACTCGCTTATAAGCGTGTTTACAGCCTATAGCTTAAGCGCTATTCTGCCCTCACACCACTCACCTTTAGTCTTAAAAGACATTATTTCTGAAAGACGAATTAGAAAAATAAATTCTCTAAATTTCTATATTCAAACAGTAAAATGTTTATCTGCATTCTACTTTAGATTAGTCCATTTATTTCAAATCTCTGTATTACCTTTCTCCATAGAGTGAAGGAGGTTCTCAAAATATTGTGTCGACTTCACATAATCTTTCTCCACTTGCATGCGGTCATCTGGTCTAAACATCTGAGAGTCCTGGCTGTCCTTCATGAAGTCCTGGTAGTGAAGCTCCAGGTTCCTCATCACCAGCCTGTACTCTTCTGGTTTCATGGACTTCAGCTTTACAGTATAAAAAATAAAGAGTTACAAGGCGAGTAGAAAACAGCACATCCATGTAAATACGTCAATGTAATTTAACTTTAATTCCAAAAAATTTGGTTTAATGAAGTAAAAATAAACAAGGAAACAGTGGCACATCTAATAATAGAACAAACCATATTACTGTAACCACATTTGGGCGTAATGTTCAACACCAAGCCATGTAATTGGTTTTATACAATGAAATCTGTTGTTTTGCAACTAACAACCTTTCCTGTAGAAACTAACTTCAATCTGTGCATTCAAAGGCAAACCAAATTAGTACAAAACCTGTGCAAGAGTTGTAGAGAATACATGCACAGATATTGTGGCAAATGACTTTATACAAGACCGTATTTAAAACATAAGAGAATAATTTTGGATTAGGTTTGAATAAAACTTAATGCACAACAAGATTAAAGCACAGTTTCATTGACTACAGACTGACCATGGTAATGTTCCAAGAGTGAATCTGTGTGAAGTCTTTCATCAGGTATTGCCACGACAACAGACTCTTCATGTCTATGTAGTATTTCTGCCACATTGACACCATCCGCTGCTGCTCTCCATCCAGACTAAACATGGTGAACACATAGTAAGTTTAGCAAATAATGCAATTATTAGAGAAACATTTACAAACAGTTGTGCTTTGGGCTGACCTGGCTACACTGTCCAGAGCTTCCTTGTTGACTGGAGGCACCATGAAGCAGACAGAGGGGACAACAGACTCGTTTCCAGTCCGGTTCAGCACCTTCCACTTGAAAGGCTGCGAGTTGTTCATTAGAGCACACTCGTCTCCTTTATGGACTGTGATCTAAATAAAAGAAATGCACAGGACTTTATCACAATCAGGGATACAACGACATGGGAAATTGTAAGCCAAAACCGATATTATAAGAAAAGCTTGGATCGCTAACCATATTAGGCCCATATTTTCTATATATAGTTTGGTTATTTTATACTACATTCTTGTATATTGAGAATAAATACAATAAAATAATTCCATTTTAGAATTTATTTCTGGCATAAAGATACATTTTCAAATGATAGAACCATAATATTACACCCTTCACTCAGCACTATGTTTAGTGGGCCTATAGGTTATAATATGATTGCTCTTTATTAGAGTAAAAGTAGCTTTCATACTTTTCCCTAAATTTCAGTCAGTATTGTTTATCTTTTATTACTATCTATTTATATTTATTACTAACTTATTACTACTTACCTCTTGTTGCTTGAAGTCACACACAGCCTGGATGGGCAGTTTTCCTTTGATGGAGGTAGTGGGGTTACGTGGCTTCAGCTGAATGATGGTCTTGGCTCTCTTGTCAAGGCCAGTCACCATAGTCTTTAGTTCATTCAGCTGTTCTCTCTCTTCCTGTGAACAGAAATTCACCCATATTAATAAAACATAGTGTGTGTGTGTGTGTATATATATATATATAAATAAATAATCTTTTGGATAAGATACCCACCACAGCATCCTGCAGCAGATCTTCCAGGCGTGTGGCTGTTGTGTTGCGATCACAGCTGTACTTCTTTTTCATGTTTTCTTGTGTTTTAGTCATCTTGTCCTGGGCCTCCTTCACATCAGCAAAGAACTATAAAAAAAGACAGGTGTTAATGCTCTCGGCAACAAAAAGTGCTGAAGTTTCTGATGTGGTTTGTGAAGTACCTGATAGTAGGCTGTATTTTCCTTTAGGTGAGCCTCAATGCAGCAGCACAGTTGGAGGAGCCAGCTCCACTGAGTCTGCAGAGCAGCTGTGAAAGCCTAGATCAAAGATTCCATCAATAAATTAATGATACACGAGTATAAGTGGGATTTATTAAAAAGTATTGTATTTTCTCTGAAGTTAGAGTCAGATTGTGGTTTGGGTTTTTAAACTTGTGAAGAGTGCCGGAGTTCCTATTTGGAAGCCAGATACCAGAATAAACTGTAAATCAATGTGTACTTAATCTGTCTAATCAGGTGTTTAGGCTAAAAGAGTAAATTAATCATAGTCACCTCAACAGTCTTTTTACCAGGATGGCCATCTCGAACAAGTCTGTCACCCATGGCCTGGATATCATTGACCTTCTTCTCTCTATGTTCAAGTTCTCGCATAAGACCCTAAAAATAAAAAACAAACAAACAAAAAAGGTTACCCATTTGAAAGACCTATCACAACATCACATAGATATACTGTGAGACATACAGAGTAGTTGTCTTTCTTAGCTGTCATGTTTGTGTTCCTGTCGCTCCAGTCGTAGTTGACCTCTTCCTCCTCTTTATCGTTCAGCCACATCAGTTCTTTTGTGGCAGCACTGACAAATGCATGAAGTGAATCCAAGTTTCTTAGGCGAGACTTTGAAGAGTTCTGCAAAATAAATGTACATTATATTTAACTATAGAGTTTCTAATTGTTGGTGATAAGATAGAATGTATATATTTACCAGTAGTTTTCCATACTGTAGGTCCAGTTTACCCAGGTAGTCTTTATATGTGCCTTTGCTTATTGGCGACAGTTGATTCTGAAGACCAAAAATTTTTATTATTAATCTAATAACTAAAAATAAATGAATACATATTATTTTGCACTTATTTATATTAGGGATTACCTCATCTGTCTTGGCTCGCTCAATCTTAGCCTTGAAATCTTCAACAGTTTGGTGCAGTCCCCGGTGACTGCCCAGCTGGGACTCCACAGAGGGCTGGTCTGAGCCCCACTCTGCCTCATCGATACGTCGCTGGTTCTCCTCCACCCATGACAACAGATCCTGTACGTAACGTAAAGTGACATCATCCAGTTCTGGCCGCACTTTTGATGTTGTCTGCTGGACTGTCTGCACCACTGGAATCGGTTTGGCCTTTAATCGTAGGTTGTAGTCACTGCGCAAATTCACCAGCCTCTCGTGTATCCGGTATACTCTGCAGAATCAGTCATTTAAAATGTTCAGTAAAAAAAAAAAAAATTGGGGGAAATGTATTTGTTTTGCACACTCACCTGCGATACATCTGTTCGGCCTGAGGATGGCGCCCATCTTTAAGAAACTGCACATCATTGAAGAGCAGGCGGATCATGTTGTCTGCCTTGTCCAGCTCTCTCTCCACTTCAGCCGTGTGCTTGGCTGGCTTCCCGGCATTCAGCAGGTGAATGTCCTGAAATCAAAACATAACATAATTAGGGAATCACTTCTTTAAAAAACACATATAAAGTATGAGAATAAACTTAAAACTTATATATATATATATATGTATATGTATATATATATATTTAATCCCACTCAATAAGAAATTGTACCTGTTAAGGTTAATTGACTATTTTAACTTCTCTATCAAGGTCTTGGTTTTATCATCATAAAACTGAGTACTCATTTAATACTAAGTCAGAATGCCTTAAAGAAAGAATTATTACACATTTCTCATATTGTTATTAGCCTTTAAACTTGCTCTGGAGTACATTAAATTTGCCATCTCATGTTTTGAGGATTTTAAAATCAGCATTCCTCAAAATAGCATAAATGCAGCTAAATTCAACTCCAGGTATGTTTTTGATGATGGAATATTGTTAGAACAGGATTAAAAGCTCAAAAAAGTCCCTGTAGCAGAATATGTGTCTTTTAAGTAAATTAATTCATTTTCTACCGCTTGTTCCCGTTAGGAGTCATGGATGACTGGAACCTATCCCAGTGACATTGGGCCTTAGGCGGGGTACACCCTGAACAGGAGCCAGCATGTCGCAGGCTTAACACAGAGATATAGACATCGACAGACAACCATTCACTCTCACATTCATTCACTCGGGGCAATATAGAGTTTTCAATTGACCTACACACGTGTGTCTCTGGATGGTGGGAGGAAGCTGGAGAACAAGAACCCGGAGAGAACCCACAGTAACACATGGAGGACATACAGACTTCACCCAGAGAGATCGTGTAAATGTCGTTTGTAAATTAACAAATATGACCATGACTTACAGATTGCAACAGGGCCTCCAGGCGACTAAGCTGATCATCACAAACACCAGACTCCATTTGGACCTTGGTGAAAATCCTCTGAAGTCTTTCAAGCCTGTATCAAAAGCACAAAAAGGCTATTACAAACATAGAACCGTTACACAGTAGACTTCTGAACATTCTAGCAATATTCAGTCAGCTGTATTTATATTACAGCTTACATCCATCTATGCTTCAGTAGGTACTCCGGTCTATGAGAGTCTGTTACAAATGCCATGCTTAAGGTCCAATTAAAAAGACCTTTTTTTGCAGCGAGGACAGAGACAACTGCCTGTTTTCTGCCCATTCGGTCATTCCTCTAGTCAGACCGTAAACAAAACTGCAATATGAGCAACCATCCCGTGACCTCCATTTTCCACACACAACAACATTATATTTTTTGAAAATAATTGAATTTAAATAAAATCTCATGACATTCAGAATTTTAATTACTTCAAAAGCCTTCTTTTTTTTTTTTAGTTTTTTAGTTTTCGTTTTTATTTCCAAAATCACAATAATTGCCTAATCTTCAGCCAAAGGTCTCTAAACTGCATTTTTCTAAGACAACAAAATGTCCAAAAATAGTGTTCCCGGACCAGTGTTACTTAGTACCATTTCTCTATAATGCATGACTCTGATTACCTTTCAAACTCGATTCTGAGCAGACGTTCTCGCTCAAGAATGGCCACATGCAGTCGCCCCCATTCCTTCTCCACATCAATGGGATGGTAACTTGGTGGGACTTTCACCTGACCAGCATGTACTGCGCTCTGTGTGGGGGGGGGGACATATGTAATCTCTGAGATTATAACCATTAATTTGACAGTTAAAGAAAACATACCTCAAAAGACTGGTAAATTTGTTTTGAGTGGTTCTTGTCAGTCTCTTTCACCGGTAACTCTGTCTCCTTGAACTTGAGGAACTGGCGCCACAAAAGCTAAAAGAGAAATATTTTGTTTTAAAGTTATAGTTGTATATTTTTTTACAACAGCGTGCATAACTTGCACAATTATTCTCTCATATTTTTTCACCTTTGGGTTAGGTTAACTAAACATACTTTTGAATGATTTAAATGAATACTTTGTACTGTTGACAAAGAAGCACATAACCATTGAAATATCAAAGAAAAAACCCGACTTTTTCCTGCAGCCAACAGGGCGGGGTTGAGAAGAGACTCACATTATGTACCTTTTGGCAGAATTATCTCTGCCCCACCTACAGTACAATAAAGTGTATTGACAATGGACATGCGGTTTCTGTCCACATCTGTCTCTGCCACAGAACTGTCCCTCTAAGCTATCAAATAACTTCTCTACTGAACTAAATGGATTGCGCAGGTTGAAAAAGATTCTTGAATATACTGTAGCTAATTTCTGCAGAACTATATGTAAATGTATACCTAATTTAGCTATGCATAAAACAGAATATAACTTTACCTCTATCTCCTCATAGCTGGAGGGAAACTTCTTCTCCTCAAAGATTACAACATGGTGTCGAATCCACTGCAGCAGAAGTGTCACCAGCTCGTAGTACTCCTGCCAGCGCAGCTCCAAGTCCTGCAGTGAGAAAGAGAGTCGTGAGTCCACTGCAGACAGTACAGGTCTTTTTCTCCCATGTCTGGATGCTCCAACTCTCGCACAGCACCTAAACTCAATTTGGACTCAACAATCCAAGTCTTGTGAAAGTGGACAAGTAAACATAGAGCAAAGATACAGCTAATAGAAAGTGAAAACTCAGCTTTTGTCTTTTTCATTAGAAACCTGGAGTGTGTGTTGGAATGTGAGTGGCCAAAGATCAGTATCTGTAGAAGTGTCCAGACAGTATCTAGGATGTAATTAAGCTAACAGCATTGATAACAAAATGGCTAATGCAATAAGATGACATATACAGTTACAATTCCATTGGTCTACGTTGTTTAAACATCACAGGTTGTCAATTATAACTATACTTGGATTCACAAGACCTCTTTTTCTCTTTGAAACACTGCTGGGATACCAAGAAACAAAATAAGCTTGTGGAGCTCTTAATACATCTCATCAAGCCAAGAATCAAATAAAATTTCGTCTTTTGTTTTTTTTTTTTTTACTTTTCCACAAAGTAGAAATGAACTGAACAAGAACTGAATATAGCCAGGATGAGCACATGCTTACATTAGCCCTGGCTCCATCGGTTACATCAACGCGTGGCATGACGTCATACAGTGATGAGACGTATGTAATGATGGACTTCTCATCAGGGTGAGCCACATCAACGTCTAAAAAAAAAAAAAAAAAAGAAAAAAATCAACCAAATTATGTATTAAAAAATGAATTTAAAAGTGAGACATTGAGATCTTACCCTCTGGATCCAGGAGGCGGGTAACTCCCAGGTCTCGCTCTGCTACTCCAAAAGCCTGCTCCAGGTTTTCCAGGTTGCTTTGTCTGTACACCTTGCCCATATCGATAAGTCTTGGACTGTGGAAACGCAATCATTGATCAGAGTTAAAGGAAGTTTAGTTTCAAATTACAACAGAAACAAGGATTTATCTTATAAATTGCGTAGCATGTAAATTATACATGCAATTATTAGATTAACCGTAGCAACTGTGCTGTCAAAACTATAAAAGTTGTCTTTTGGTGAAAAAAACAAAAGCAGCACTTAGGCAACAAACACTTTTAGGGAGATTTATATAATTAAAAGCTGATTATATAACTCCTGCCAGTAGCTAAAAGTTCAAGCACCACCTGCTGATGTTCAGCACCTGCATTTTAAACCTCGGGGCATGTGATTTTTAGAGCCAAATCTCAATCTAAAGAAATAATGTAATTTACAATATAGAGCTGCTAAAATAATCATCAAGACTCAACTGTACCGGCCAGAAAGATGTTTTAGTAATTTCAAATTAGAATATAAACAGTAGTCCTCAGATTGTGACATTGCTCATGGTACGCACAATGAATGAATGTGAATCAAGTCTCTACACTTGTCTTACACTCTAGTAGTCTGGTCCAAATACAATGCACGGACAGGACTTGACTCCACTGGCCTTACATCCCGAAAAGAATACTGCATCATAGGTCTAGAGGAGCGACTTATGCCTGGAGATCGTGTTGTTCCATGGAAGCTGTGAGACCTCCATCCCTGTCCCAGTTCGTCACCATTGGAGCGCACCCCGGAGCTGTTTGATCCCCGCCCCGAGTCCAGTGACGACGCCTCTGACGGGATGTCCTCACACAACATGAGTACCCTATCCACTCCATTGCTTGAAGATTTACTGCTAAAACCAAGACTTCTTTTCCTCGATTTAGACTTTTTCTTCAAACTTAGCATCTTGTCAAAATGGTCTTAAAAAGACGTTGGTATAAGCCTCATTGATGCCCATGTAAACTTCAGATATCACCAATGCAGAGTTTTAAGGTCCACTTGTGTAAAGGAAATTCCAATAACATCCAAAATTGAAAAACATCCATCTTGTACAATCTTGCATCAAAATGGTGCCGCTCCTATTTTCTGTTCAAAAGATGAACACATTTCCTGCAACTCAATGCCCTGTTTTGTGCCCAGACTCGAAGTAACTCTGGGGTTTTCAGGCTACAGCCATACAATGTTACAGTAACGCCCACACACCACACCCCTTCCCTTTATGACACTCAACAACAGAACTGTGTGTCTCCAAAAAGGGAAAAAAAAAAGAGTAGGCAAATCAAATCAAAGGAAACCTGCCCCTACAGGTACATTTTATTCCACTTCATAATACCAGTAATACTACGCCTTATCTCAGCTTTTGAATACGTGGAGATTTGGATCCTTTATACACAAACACATAGAATGATTATATTTACTGTCAACAATGATATTGTATGGTGCTTTGTACAGTAGGGTCTTTTATATTATAATTACTTGTAAGGAGGGAAGATGGATTAAGTTATCAACTGATCAAGGAAAGCATAATAGAAATAATTTCTGCAATCCTTTTATATTAGTAATGTTGCAATTAAGCAAGTCATGACATTCGGCAGAGTATCACAGTCAATTGACATTAAATAAACAAAAAGAACATTAATATAATTTCAAGTGTAAAGATTATTGATTGAAACTATGATCAAAGGCATTTCTTTGGTTGTGTTTCTAGCCAAATAGTTTCTTCTTTTCTTTTCTGCAATCACAGTGGAGGTTCATGCTAACATATTGGAAAGTAGTTTGACATTTGAAATCATTCCTTAAAAGTTCTGCTACACTGATCCTGATGCGGGAGTTGTCATAACAAGTCTACTTATTCTTGCAGGCTATATTTAACTAACTAACTAATAATGACATAGATATACACACACACACACACACACACACACACACACACACACACATATATAGATATAGATCTATAGATATATATCTTGGCCAGGACACTCTTGAAAACTAGATTTTTAATCTCAGTAAGACTTTTCCTGGTTAAATAAAGGTTAAAATAAAATCCTGCTTAAGTTTATAATAACCTCCTTTCAGCCTCATCTACTGCATAGTCAAGTGTAGCTGGATCGATACAGACCGACTACACCTCTAAATGTGATACACAGTGACCTACTTGTCTAGCCGTAACTCTTGGGCCCCAATAACTCAAATCCTTGGATCACATTCCAACAATCCAACAACAAGGTTTAGGCTGGACAAAATATTTCCTTGGTAACTAATAAAACCCACACACTAACGGACTAAGGGACTAAGGAGTCAATGACAATAACACTGCAGTTATTCACTTCGTCTTTACTTACTAGTGCTTGTGAATGACAGCATTGAATAGTTTCCCGTCTCTCCAGCTGGTGGTGAAGTTGTCACAGCGGATGCCCTGGTATCCATCTGTCATTCGCTTGGACCAGAGGAGCAGCTTCTCCTTGGCCGACATGTCTTCTGACTGACCATTCACCTGAATATCTGAGATCTAACATGTCATAAATGGAAAACATGTTAAAATGGAACAATATTATGATTCATTTTAATTTTACAAGAATAAAGGAAATAAATTAGTCATTAATGGAAACCAAATTATATAACTAAAACCAAATTAATGAATCCCAAGAGTTGAGTGGTGTTGTATGAGGAAAGTATATATAGATTAATTTGAACACAAAAAAGTAGTTTTGTCGCCTCATACAATAACACTTCATAGAAATTACTTTTAAAATCACTCAGATTTACCCCACTGTCTCACGCCACCTGTTGAGATTATGACACCTTCACACCCACCATGTCACTTTGTCACACTAAAATGATGAAATTTGATGTGTCTAAATTATTTGTGTAAAAAGATGAGTTGATTTTCATATCTCTAGGGCATTCACCAGATCTTTCCACCAAACCACACCTCTTTTGTATTTTCAAATCTTGGGCTTATGGGAAACTTGATGAATGAAGATTAAGGGCACAGGGAATGTTTGCAGCCATAACAGACCTAATCGTGGGAGGTATACAGTATCAAGAAGTACTGCGGGCATGAGAACACACCCTCCACATGAGCGCTACAGAGAGTGACTCATACTATTGAGAGCCAATAGTGTGCAGTCTGCTACTAAACTACACATTAGTAAACTATGTTAGCCTATGTTGACAGGGATTACTGTGACAATGAGAGGAATTGTGAAGAGCAGGATCCGTTCGAGGTGATTCCAGGAGATGGCAAATGGCAGCCGATAGTTGCAGATCCCAGAGACAGAGGAACAGAGTGATAATAAAATAAAATACAACACTGACAGATGAGGAGACCTGGAAGTGAAGGATGATGGTCCATATTAACCCCAGAGTGAGCTTGGGGTTTCCGTCTGCAATGTCATCATTTCGGATGTTGACAAGCTTCACCTACACAAACACATTGCAGTAGTTAATCTTATCTGCTTATTAACGTTGGATTCCCTTTTTGCAGCAACAATTTGCAGGGTAAACCTTTAACTGTGACCAGAATATTTTAATTTAATACAAATGTATAACTTACCTGTCTGTGTCGGAGGAAGTCAAGTGCTATCTGTACATTCTGTAGTTTGTGGAATCTCATGCGGCCTTTCTCTCTGGGCTGTGAACAACACAATAAACAAAAACAAAATCAAACACCAGGGGTTTTAGTTATGGAAAAACCTAGAGAGGAACACACTAATACCAGGATTTACACACAAACAGACATGGAGTATTTAGTAGCATTTTTTGTGTGCTAGACAGGGGTGAAAGTAAGCCGGCACGGGCTGGTACGGTGTACCCCTAAAAAATTTGGTGGTGGTGCAGCGTACCGGCAGGCAGGGAAACGAGATACTCCTCCACCTTACGCACGGAAAAGTAGTCCCACTGAAATGATGAGTCAAACTATCACGTTAGACATGAACTTAACACAAGGTCAGGCTGTGCTCTTTTTGAGATTTATTCGACCCAACCCCGAACGCTCAGAACGCGCGTTGATTTGAGCTCATTCATTTTGGATCTGACTCGTCCCTCTGTCTCGTGTCAGCGCAATGAGAGCCGCGAGCAGCCGGGGCAGACACAGACTTCTCTCTCCATGAAGACAAGAAGAAGGAACCGATCAGAGCAAACGCCACAGCGCATTCACAAACTTTGGCGCTTCGGACAGTTTTCGCGTGTATCGATATGCAAATTAGCCACGTGCGAATGTGCTTTATGCACAGAATCCCAGGTTAATGGCCAAGTGAAAACTTGAAGAATGAAAAATAACTGATGGAGTTTATTCAGGAAGACTGTCTTGTTGTGTCAGAGCTCCAGTAAAGTCTAATAAATGACATCCTTAGTCAAGAGTTAACTGTAAATTACCATTAGGCCTTATTTAAAACATAGGCTAATGATCTAAACATGACAGACAGATTACTTTGTCCAGAGGCTTCCATGGGAAATTTAAGCAAGTTATAGAATTAAATTAATATTGCACAGAAGTGTGGTGACGTGTCAGATCTTTATGTTAAAATGCATCACAAAACTATCTGTTGTTGAGGGGAAAAACACCATGACCCTGATTCTAGATAATTACTCGTGTGTTTTATACCGCACACTATTATTATATAAGTAAAATAAAAGAATAATAATAAAATGGACAGTACCGACAGAACTACTTTCACCCCTGGTGCTAGATATGGAACCAAAACATCTAAATGAAATATGACATTTCTAATGAGAATCACTGAAGAACATTTAGGAAGAAATGTGATTCAAATGGCCGTGGTTATGGCTGCATGAGTGAAGACTTGTCAGCAAAAGGACAATGACAGTGAATGGCTTGTCAAATGCACAGCCAAGTCTGGAGCCTAGAGTAATTAGACTCACCAAACGAACGCTCCTGACCATATCTCTCTCCCGCGGCTAGCAAGAGGAGTGCAAAGAGAGGAAAACAAGCCACACAGCAGACATCAGCTCACACAAGCAACGGTTATAGAAAGGCAAAGACCAGGAGGAAAGAAGAGCAGTGTAAAAAATAGCGATCACACCAGACAGCCAAAGTGGAGGGAAAGTGATTATTGATTTTGAAAGATGAGCAGAGCCAAAGCTGCAATAGAGAAAAATTCAGTCCTTAGGGCATCACCAAGTAATATAAGAAAGCAAGGAAATAATAGCCCAGGCCAAATGTATGATGAGAATTTGAGATGAATTTCATAGTGAACCACTTTTTAGTGAGGCTCGATTGTGTAAACCATTGATATTAAAACTTGCTATCAAAGTACTGCAATAAACCTGACAAACTGAAAATTGATAAACAGCAATAAATTGTAAAATTGCATTTGAACTTGAACATGAACACATGTTGGACTTGAACTTACCAGAGTTTCCCCAGAGAGGACTTCCAGCAGAGAGATCAGGTTATGTCCATCCCGAAGGTCTTCATAGAGATCTGACACATGGCGTTGTGCCTGCACAAAAACAAAAAATATATTCAATATTTTTGTATTTATTTTAAGTGGTCAACTTACGCACACAAAGAAATTCAAAACACCCTGTACAAACTGGACATTTTAAAAACAACTTTTTTTTTCTTCTTTTTTTTAACACTCCTACCACATGACATTGAAGTAAGAGGAAAATTTAAGTTAGTAAAATTATATGACAGTGAAGACTGTTTGAGGCAGATCTGAAGAATGCATAGCCCCAAGAAGCTAAGCCTCCTGGGAAGCTGTCACATTTGATAAATGCATAATCCGTCAAAACCTGTGGATAAGAATATGCCCTGGAAAATCTAATTACAACAGGAGTGGTGTGTGTGTTTAAATCTCTGTGAAGTTGAATACATGCAATCACACCAATAATGTGTAACACAGTGGGCATACTCATGCCATAATGGGCTAAAGGACCTACCTCCGGCTTCTAGGATGCAGAAAAAGAATAACGTTGGATGAAGAGATGGAAAGAGAAGAGAGAAAAGGAAGGGATAAATGACAAAGAAAAGATGAGTCATTAAAAACACAAAATCATATCCATAATACATGATATGATTAAATAATTAGAAACATATGTTACTGATGTGTTAGTGTTTTGGAAAGACTACATATACAATTTAAAGTGACTGATTTTTTAGCTCCTCCCTGACAAGGTTACTGCTGAAAAAACTGCACCAGCCACTAGGGGTCACTGTCAGCACACTGCTAAACAAATCACCACAATACAACCCCATAAAGTCATGGTGTAACGATTCTTAACCTGGTCACATTTATTTAAATAGTAAATTGGATTTCTAAGACACCTGGCCTTGCTTTTCATGTTGTTTATACAGAGGACACATCTATCAGCACATCCCATTTGCCTTGTAAAGAACCTGCTTACCCTGTCACCACTGAAAGGTGGGCGTTACGCTACAAATGACTCTCTTTAAAAGCACTTCTTTGTGACCTGTTCCTTAAGTGAAAATCATTAGCACACATGGCTGACAGACGGTTATCCTGATCCCCTGTGTGTCTGTGATCTGTTGTCTGGGAGCAAGACACTTAACATGCCTAAACTTTTACATCAGGAGGGTTGTGCAATTTCTCTCAACTACAGCAAATGGTGAGAAATGGCTTTTCTTCTTGCCTTCCCTGTTCAGTTTCCAATGCTACAGCATAATAAATGAGTCCATGTAACCACTTCTGTCCCTTTATAGCTCCCCACAGTTGCACCCAAGTTAAAGGCTACTCGTGTCATGACATTAAATCATGTTTGGCTTTGCAAGAAAGGCAAGAATTCCTTAACACGATGCCCTGCTCTATGGGTAGCATTTTATTGTCAGTCTGCAGTTGAGGAATTTGGAATCTTTTTTTTTAAACATATGAATTACCTTTCTTGTAGCAAAGTGGGCAGTAATAGTGGTTTAAGTAGCTGCATTACTGTAATAACTATAGAAGAAGGAACTGTCATATAGTAAATAAAAGAGTAATTGGTAGGAGCAGATGAAATGGTACAACTAGTAACCGCTATGTTAAAATCAGCATAGCGAAGGTGGCACACTTTTGGAGTAAAACTATTTTGTAACCAATGAGTCATTACTGCAAAAAAACAAAACAAAAACAGTACTAAATATCCATACATAATTAACAAAACTAATTAATAATAAACTGACAGGCCCAGAGAGAATCAGTCACAATGTAAATATGTAATATCTAAAGACTATGATAGAACTGATGATTGTGTGGTAATAATACTGTATATTTACAATTGAATTCAAATAAACCTTTTCATTTTGTATTCAACAGTTTTGAAAAGTAGGGTAAGATCTAATACGTTACAATACCTCTCTGTATTTTTTGTGTAATGCAAGTCTAGGTCGCCTTACAGCTCAAATATATGGTGTACATGTCTTGTCTCACAAAAGTGTAAATTAATATATATTCTGGTTGAATTACTGAATGCGTTTGCCGCTCCTTATATCACTGCAAAGCTTTCACTTTAGCGTTACACTCCCATGTGCTACCGTTAACCCTGACCACTAAGAGCAGCCTTTTCAGAGAGAGAAAAGTATGTCCAGATGTGTATGACTCACTCCAGAAAACTGAAGGGGAACACTTAGGATTAATACGTCAGTTCCCCTCCACTGGTAGCACAGGCCGCTGCATATGCATGGAAAGGAAAACATCACCTTTAGGCTTATTTTAACCTTCTTGTTCCATTCATGAAGAAAAAAAATGAATAGGGCAATGTCTGTAGAAAGCAGAACAATGCAACATTCTCTACTGTGGAAGCCAACAGAAATTATAGGCTGGATTTAGATGTGATAAAAATAAGTGGAGTGAGCTATTTGGAGTAACATATGTTACGTAGCTTGCTTTTCTCATGAATTCACATTTCGCAACGCAAATAAAGTAGGAAATAAATATAGTGAATAGTATGATGGACTAAACCATGTTAAAAAAGCAAAAAATAAGTTAGTAGCTAAAATACACACAGATGACATTATTCGACACTGCCAATGGTGGGTTCCTGGGCAGGAATATTATTACAACTCTCTTTGTTTAGGCAGCTAATTTTTCACTCTTAATGAGAAAGCCTAGAGTGAGGGCTTCCTTGTTTGCCTTTGATGCATTGAAAGACCCTTGGCGTTAGTTTAAAAATATATAGATGAGGTAGGTGAGAGGAGACAAATGTAAATCTATTGTTTAAACAGTCTTTAAAGTGGTGACAGAGCTGGAGGCCTCTCCATTTCAGTGCCATGTTAGAGATTCATGTGTTAAACAAAGGCTGAAGTGAGGTGAGGAAGTCTGGGTTCGTTAGTCCAGTTACAAATGTCTTGTTTAACTACTGAGACGAGTGAAAGATGATATGGCTGCACAGTGCATTCAGGGTAAGATGTTTCCAGTGTCATAAAAGGCTTTATCAGTAATTATTAATCGATAGCTCACAGTTTGCATAAGGAACGGTTAGGCTTGAGCAGTGATAAAAACATTAAGAAACATAATGACTATAAAAAAGGCGTGTTAAAATATGAATGAGAGGGCCAACTCACCAATGCAAACAGGCACGACTTTAACAATGCCCTTTAACTTTTGACTGTCATGCTGTTATGTAAGAATGGGTTAGCAAGGACCAAAGAGTCTGGCCATTGGAAGCTTGTGGTAGCTGGATTCTTTGTCGTTGTTATATAATCTTTTATTTCTACCTACTGTAATGTTTTCTACAGAAGAGATTAAAAGGAGGGAATCTTACATTTATCAAGTGCTTGTTGACCCATTTTGTGAAGGTCTTCTTTTGTACTCGGTCCCGTTCATCTGCAAAGAGATAAGACAAGACGTTAGACAAGTGAGGTCAAAATGAGACAAACTGTTGGACTACACTGTGACATTAACAAAATCTTTGTATAAAGGTTTTACAAGTTCACGGGTGGTTTTGTCCTGATTCCGCTCTAGTTTGAATCAGTAAGTTCAGAAATTGTATTCCAATGACTATTTTGTCCACTAAAAAGATAGCTTTAAGGAATAAATAATGGCAAGAAAATCTTGAATGAAAAGTGTTTGATTTAAAAACATAATCTCCTGTTGGCTGGAAAAGACTGTCACGCCTGCTTGTGACTCAGACCATTTAACTGTGTATCATCAGATGAGCCCTCATTGTCTCAGCCCGACACCAGCTGTCTACTGTCTACAACAACTCACAACACGACCCGATCCGACATAAAAACACCTACATTCAGGGTGAAGACATGGCTTAACTATTAGACACGGTGTAATTTACCGACAAGAAACAGCAAGATCTTCACAAGTAACACACCCCTTGATAAAACAAGCCCTCGATGCTCCCAGCGGCCTTCCCAGAAAACCGCAAGGTGTGTCAGGGGCATCTATACACAAGCTATGGATCAAGTTGTTTGATGGTGGTGATGTGGTTGACTTAATTTCTTATGACAGCTGCCATCTTTTGTAGTAATAGCTTGTAAATGCCACTTCTACAGTAAAAAAATCTTTCAGTGTAAACTTTGCATGGGTTTCAGCTTCCTGTGTATATGTGATATTTTCAGGACTTTTTGTCCACTCAAAAGATTTTGAATTGAATTGTTAATTGCTATGGCAACGGTGCTACATTTTCATCACTCTGAAACTCACAGATACTTTCGGCACTGGGGAGGCATTTCAAGCCAACTTCTGCTTTATATGTTATGAACGTTTCTATGTAAACACAAAGTACCTTTGTCCTCTGCATGTGTCACTGAGGACTGCGTACGCCATGTGACTTTATGGAGTTGTACTCTCTGCCCAAACCTAATGAAACACATGCAATATATGACAGCTCTTTATGAAATATATTGACAGTTATTTAATCAGTATGTCCTAAAAGGGTGTTGTTTGGGTGAAAAAAGTAAGAACTGGATGTATTTTGTAGTGACATTGAAAGATCTTAGTTTGAGCTTTCCTATTATTATGATTCTATTTAACTGCTCAATGGCCTTCAGGGACAAATAACTTGGTATTGTTTGAGTGATCACCAGTAAATATTATATTGACATTTTGCAAACTTGCAATCTATGACTATTTAAAGTCTCAAGTGTCAAACAAACAGGTTTTACAGAGGTGTAAAGTTTACAGCACAAGACACAAGTGGACAAGCTGGTCTCTGGGTTGCCATTTATGGAATCACAAGAAAACAGCCACCAAGAATCAAAATGAATTGCATTCATTTCCAGCAAATATTAGGTTAATTCTGGTATGTGATGCTACAAAGAAGATACACCAACTTAAATGGAAGCAAACGATTCAAAGGAATTATCCAATCTTGGCTACAGTGTGTTCGGAAACCACACAGGCATGAGTCACTTTGCCCAAAACACATTTGTGCTACACAGCTAAAATTATGAATGGACTCAAATGACCAATACAATGTGAGGAGGATGCTGATGCATTAGGGAGGGGTGTTTCCTTGTTTAGGAACAGTAGCCAGAATACACCATCATAAGCCCAAGATCAAGTCATCAATGAAACATATTAGAGAGTATACCACAGTAACCAAATCAACATAAGACTATTATTTACTGATAACCGTAATTAAATATAAATATGCATTCAAACAACAACAATTAATTACTAAAAACTCGAACAGTGCATTTCTCAGTTAGTCCAAATAATAAAAAGTTACACTGCTATGGTGAGTTTAAATTCCAGCAACATTAATTTTTTATACAAAATAAAATAACGATCATTACCTTTCCTGTCATCCATTGACTTTAGCATCCCTTGGTAAAAACTGTCATCTGAAGGCAGCCTTTCTCTGCCATAGCTATCAGTGGAGAAATTCCTGTACCTCTGCTGTTGAGAGGTCATTTTTGTAATATATTCTTCCTATTAATTGAATATAAAATAAAAATGTAAGTCCAGTAGTTCACTTCGTGCTCCTGTGGTCCAAAGCTCCTCACAGACCTATGATTGCTCTCCTCACTCTGATTGTGTTGCCTCTTTCTTTTTTTCTCTTTCACTTTATCCTCTCTACTGAGTGGTGCCTGTGGGCTATAAAGTCTGGGCCTGTCCCGTTGTGAGATGTTCGAGTGTGTATTTAGTGGTGTGGTTTGGGACATGGTTGTGGGTAGGGCTTTTGGACACGCCCCTTTTCCTTTCCTATGTTGTGCCTGGACAGGGAAGATGCAGGAGCACTGAAGGATGAGGTGTGGTAACCCGCATGCACTATGGGGTAATCATGTTACGTGTATCAGGGCTATGTAAGGGAAAAAGTGTCATATTTTTTATTGGCAAGTTCAACGATGTGACTTTAAGACTATCTAGTATTGACACACACAGCTAGAAGTTAATCATTACTTATTTATGGCATTCTTCGGACATTTGACACCGGCTTACTCACAGTGACATTAGAGCTGGGAGGGGATAGAGATGGGGGAAGGATGAGACACATTGAGGAAGGGCTTGAAGCAATTCCAGACTGTGATGTACCACAACCACGCCCTGGACAACAGATTTGCCAAGGAACAAATATAAAGTCATATGTAAACAGGAGCTGCCAAAAATTAATCACAGACTCATGAGGTTTAAAAGTTCCTAATACTTTCTTTCTTTATTTTTTTTTGTAAACTGAAGTAGCATCAGCGTTCTTAGCACAAAACAAATTTTAAAAATAAAAATGCTTTACAATAGGGTTCCTTATAGTAAACTGTTTATAAGGTATTCATAAGGACCAGTCATTTGTTTATAAGCATTAGCATAAGTAAACAGCGCATTAATGCTTATACAGACATTTTACATGGTTTAATAACATACAAATCTTTTTGTTGTTGGCATATTAACATGTCTATCGTATTACAAACCATCTAGAAAACCTACATATCTTATAAGTGCATGAACAAATAATTTGCTTATAATAGTGTGTATTAATGTAGTCTATGCATTATATAATAATTATAAATAGTTTACTAAGGAACCTTACCAATGAAAGAAAAAAGGAATAAATAAAATCTATACTATGCATTTTGGGATGCTTATTGGGGATTGTAACTATTGTACATGACGAGAAAAAATAGTTTTGTTTTTTCTGTTTTCGTTTTGTCCTGTGTTTTTTATATTATGGGTTTGTCTTGTATTGTCTTCTTAGTTTTTTATATAACTAAATGAAAGATTCTTCAAGGGTTCTTTACTTGGCTTGAGCTTCAGACTTTCTAATTGCCATGTAATCAAGTGATGTTTTTAAAAAAAATACTTAAGTAGTGCTTAAAAACAGATACATAATTAATTAATTAATTATTCAAAGTATATGGTTACTTTTTAACCACTTTGGCAATTGATTTGAGTAAAAACAGCACCTTACAGTATCCAATTTTCACCTCAGACATAATTATAATCCTCTCCTCCAACCAGTGCAGATAGAGACATATGAATATAATATATGTTTGGCATGCAGGGTGTGTTATACTTAATCCAGACCTATAGCCCCGAGCTGCACATATACCTCCACAGACTTACATCACCTTTATCAAGACACTAAGCTCACTTTTTCTTCAGAGGAGAAAAAGACAAGAGACCAGTGCTGACATGAAGAGCACTTAATGGGTTAGTGTAAGTGTGTTGACTCATTTTAAGCCACGTTTGCAGATTTGGAGACACACCTTTGTACTTCCACAATGCCCAGGCAAGTAAAGGAATTAGGGAGTGGTAAGAGCTGGGATATTGGGACTCCAAAAGGCCACTGCAATCCCACAATTTTGTCAAGAAAATAAAAATGCAGTTGTACTTGTGACTATAACGATAATTCAGGTTATGTGAGCTGTCGTTGCAACATAAACCGGTAACAGAGCTGGCAGCGAGGCAAGTGCCAACATCTACCTAAGTGCGATTTCCAAACCTCAGGGGAAACATTAGGAGGGGACCCACATGGGAACTGTGCAGGATGCAAACTCGCTGGAACATCTTAGTCATGAGTACTTTGTTTAAAAACGGACACATATGATTAAGGTCTCGACATGCTTATTACCCTGCGCCTTCATCTGGTTCCATCAAAACCAGATGGAGAACTTGGGCTTTTTATAAAGTGGAGAGAGTGCAAACGTGAGGCAAAGTACAGTGTTTTCTTAGCTAAATGACAGGTTAAGCCCTCATCAGTTTGTCGGAGTTAAGTGGATGGGATTTGTGCCACTGATCATGCGTTACCCAGCGGTCACTCCAGCACAATGGATAAGCCTTTTAAGTCTGCACAATCGTTAACTTGTTTGTTTTCAAAGACATTATGCATTATAGTGCTTTGTATAATTGCATCCTAAACGCATCTGACCACAGACACAGGGTGGATTTATAAGTTATGGTTCTCGGAAAACCACAAAATCCTTTATAAGCCTTTGTTGTTCTCTTCGTTCCATTGAGTATAGTTGATAAGCAAGATTGACATCATAGTTTTGCTTTTTTGCCTGTTTCAAATAGGATCTAGATGTTGGGATGTTGATCCCGTCAACTATTGATCGTAGACTGTGCAATTAATCACATTTTATACAAGACTGAGATTCAGTCATCAGTAATCATCAGTGGTATTCTTGATTCTTTTTAAGCGAGAGGTCTACAGCCAATGCTCTGTCGATAAAAGTATGAAGTTTAGATCGGTTTCAATATGTAATGAAAGCTATTTTTATTAATGATGAGGTCAAATGGAATAGAAACGAAAAACGTGATGGGAATATGAGGGAAAGAAATTGCGATCCACATTTCTAGTTATTTTGCTTAGTTGAGGAACAACAGGCAGGTCATCAAAGGTTAACTCAAAGACAAATGCTCACAGACAATCATTCACTTTTCCTTTCATTGACAAAGAGGAAATTGAAACAAATAATGACTCATTCATGAATAAACATTGTACTAGGGCACCACACAGACACAGACACTCCATTCAGATTCACTGACAAGTGATCGGACCCACAACCATCTAAATACTCAACTTCAATGACTCCCATTCAAAATAATAAATGGAGAATGCTCTTAGAAAATAAGGACAGCTGCTTTTGATCTCTCTCCTGCATGCCCTTTCTTATCCAGGTGAAAGAGGAAATCTTTTATGGCGAAACCACACCCCGTAGAGAAAGGAATGCTGATAAAAGTACAAGATCCAGGACACACCCCGGATTCTCACCTTATTTCTCTGTAAAAAAACAGTGAAAAGAGTGGGAGAAGATACACAGAACCATTTATTGACAGATGTATGACTGTTGTGCAACGTATATAGCCATATAACTGTCACATAAATACGTTTCTTAGGCGTGACTGTTGTAATAGGCCAAAAAATATTATGAGTTTAGTTTGTTTAAGGGCAGCCAATGAGAGAAATGTGAATTACTTAAGGATTTCAATGTTTGTGTTGTTTATTTTTGGTACACATTTCTATGTTCATTGCCTGTAAGTGTTTCCCAAAGTGCTGAGTTGGAACTATGTAGGTCACTAATAATTTATCTCAATGCTGTCCTGAGTCACTGTCCTGATAATGTCCCCTGCCCGACAGCGGCTTTAAATAATGTTGTCAAATTAGATCCCACAATGAAGATGCAATAGTGAGTTTAACCCAGACAGGATTGCTCTCAACAGCTGACTTTTAAAATAGGCCCAATGTTGATCTTCACAAGCCTCTGTAGAAAGCCTCATAAGTGGGACTTAACCTGTGTGTCAAATGATAATATTTCATTCAATGGACTCACATGTTATACATACAGTTTATGGATGGGACAGTGGTAAGGCTGAGAGAATACACACACTGCCCTCCAGTGGACAGAAGCTGGAAGTAGAAAGGTTGGAAAGGAATGAATGGTAAGTTTCATAAAGAAGACAAAATTACAGATATTCAGACAGTATTTGTGCCAAAATGTGTCTGTATATATCTTTGTTGAGGTCTAGCAAAAAACATGAATAGACCATAGCATTTATCACAAAAGGGCAGAAAAATCACTCTATACTCTTGCTCAGAAGATTACACATAACGTTTTAAATATAGTTTTAATTAAGACAATATACTTTACATTATAATTTTGTATATCCCCAAAACAGCTAGTGTAATATTATATTGTTTTGATACATTTTTCACCTCTAGATATTAGTGTTGTCAAGATACAAAAATGTCAACTCGATTTCGATACTACGGAATATACACAATTTTCAATACCAATTTTGAAACCACAATGATAGTTACAAATTCTCTGTGGTCTTATACTAGTTCTCAAAGCAGAATTTTGTCCAGTTTAAGTGTGTGTGTGTGTGTGTGTGTGTGTTTCATATTGATACATCCTCAAACAAGTATCTAGTTATGATAATAGTTTTAGAATCAGTTAGTAGGTATTTATATTTTGTCCAGTTGGTGTAACTAATAGTGGTTGTAGTATTAATAGTTGTAGGCTTGTTGTAGTAGTAGTTGCATGCCTAATAGTAGAAGTAGCAGACTGTTTTTTGGTTCTAACACTAATATTATTTGTCAAATACAATGAATGCCTTGTACATGTACATTTTCCACAGCCTTACAAACACTCACGGGTATTTCCCAGTACTTCAATGTAGTTTTGACACTTTAAAACCCAAAAGAGGAAACCTGAGACACCATTTCCATGACAACATCTAGAACACAGAAGTACCAGCAGCAGCAGAAGGTCTGGCTCAGGGTATTTTTGGACGCCAAGTCTTCCTAAAAGTAAATGTGAGAATTGGGAAAACACCCTCTTTATTTATTGCCAGGAACAGCTTATGTCCAAATGAGCACTAGAGGGAGCTCAAGCACAAGTTCACAAAAGTGTCTCAGTCAAGGCAATCCCTAACACTAATACGGCAGAGTGCATTTAAAAAGGTGAGATTTAATACAAACTCAGAGGCCGCGTTAGCATGGAATAAGCATCGAAACACAAAACATAATAGGTCTAGGTTAAATGTCAAATTAATGAAACTTGGCAATGCTGAAAGAGATAGATTTTGCATTGAATCTGTTCCTTTAAAAAGCCCACACATCAATAATATGTCAACAACACTGGACCTGTTAAAAGATAAAGCTTAAAGCAAACCCCTCCAGTCATAAAGAAGTTACATATTTACAATGGTTCATAGAAATCAGAGTTCTCAGCACACCTCAAACATGTACTCAACTTGCTCTCACGCATTTAATGTCTATAGTTCTGTCTACAACTGTAAAACCTCACTGCAATTTCTGCCAAAATATAGGCTTTAGTCTTTGGCATGAAAATGGTTTTACTAGAGTTTTTTTTGTTTTTTTTTTACTGCAGCAGGTAGAGGCAGGCGTCACAAAAAGATTCAGTTATTTTGCTGTCAGTCACACATTTTTTCCACTGCCTTATGAGTTATAGTCAAATCTATAAAGTAAGTGACAGAAACTCAAGTACTCAAAGCCGTATTTAAACATTTAGCTTAAGGTAAAACTAAAGTGATTTAATTTCCAGCCAAATAAACACAATTCACATTAAGGCGATGTCAAGGGAGCTCATAATGGGATTTCTGCAGTATGCAAACAATGTGAAAGCACGCTGACTTGGCAAATTGTAAACATACCTTAATTTCACTCTCCATGTCTAAAGCCATTACTATCAGCCACTCAAACTCCTCCTCCGACTGCACTCAGCATAACGGCACACATCATACAGCACAGATATCTGCTCCTCTGATCATAGTATCAATACAGAAACAATTTATGACAATGACGATAAATCACTCCATCTAAGTTCCGGATTTGTGTGATTTGTGCCATTGTATTCCTGTCAGGACCAGTCAGACCTGAAGGCTTCCTCAGGTCAAAAGTGTTGTTAATGCTCAGTCAGGACCAACTGGTTGCAGGTGAATTATAATAGCAGCTTTTTAACATAAGGATGCTGCATGGCTTGTTCTGTCCCTCTCAATAATGCAGAAATTGAAAGATAACAAACATGTAATCCAACAAAAATTACATTTAATCCCATCTTTTTCCTCACTGTAACGGACCATTCATTGCAGCAGGTCACTGACTTCACTTCCATCAGTAAGAGTTCAGTTTTGTGGATGTATAAACAAGGAAAAGAATAAAAAAGCAAATATATTACACAGAAGGATGTCACAATATCAACTCTTGGATGTATGATTATTGTGAGAAAAAACAACACAATTTAATGATAATTCACAATTACCAAATGGCAAACAGTGAAATATTACATTCCCATAGTCTAACGCATTAATTTCCTCAAATTTGTGACCAGCTTTACAAAATTTAGCTTTTGGAATATCAAAATACAGTTAATGTGACAAAAACAGCCAAATAAAAAAGTAGTTTAGCTTTATTTATTACTTAAAAACAAAAAATGTTTGGACTATAGATTATACTAAAAGGCTTTTAAAATGGTCACAATTATTATTTTTTAAGTTTAGATTGTATTGGGACCTGAACAAACACAATTATTGATTTAGCCTAATAATTCTGATATCCCTGCACAAAATAAAAATAATGAGAATATGCATAGTTGTCCTGATTGTTTTAATGTAATTGTTGTCAATATTTCAGCTTTTTTAAATATAGTAAGCAAATACAATACACACACACACACACAGTATTGTCATCTGGAGAGCTGATATCAACACTTTTCTTTCCAAAACAACTGAACTGACCACCAGTGTATGTCTAGTCATCGTGACGACCAGCTAGCGCCACACACCTTGCCTCTCCAGTCGAATGACCAAAATATGCCATGGTTCTCCCCTTACAGGACACTGCCCTCTGACCTGAAACCGTAGAGGAAACCGTGCTCAAACACGGACAGTCTGATCAATCACACAGGAAGACATTTTAAAAGGGGTCACCTGGGTATAAATAAACGCCTCACGGCACATCGGAAGTGTTTCCATGACCCCTGTACAACTCGTAAATAAACGAATGTCCCAAAAGTGCTACCAAAAAGACATGAAAACACCCCAGCACACATTGTATTTGGATGTATTCCGTGTTTACAAATGACTCATGTCTCCTGGTTTGAAACACACTGTATTATGGGTAATTGTTCTGTATACAATTCCCTGCCCTGGAGCCAGCATTGGATTTACTAAAGTGGAAGGAGCGCGGGGATTTCCACAGAACAATCCAAAAATTTAATTCAAAAGTTTACCAGGATGTTATTCTTGTCAGACTCAAGCAAAGTCAAATTCAAAATGTTACTTCATACTAGGGTTAGAAAATGTACAGATCAATGAAACAATTATTTATGTAATGTCAAAAATTAATCTGTGGATAATAGGCAAAAGATACATTAGCCTACTGTAGGTGAGACAAAAAGAGCGGGCCTTATCATTAAAAATTGAATATGTGTTTTGTTTTGTTTTTTTAATCACACATTTTTATAATTAATTTGAGCAAGTAATTGTAATCATAAAATCTGAAAATAAATAAGAAAAAAATAGGTACAGTGAATCTACAAAAATGCATAAGCTATCAAGTGTCACTGTGAAACTACCAGCTGTCAATCTTTTTTACAAGACGATGTAAAAATAATTTGCTTGGACTAATGGTGCCTCTCATTAAACCAGTAATACTACTACCACCACAGTGAAAACACTAATTAACTCTAGTAATTAAAGTCTCCTTGAGTGTGGGAAAAGCCCTCATTCAGAACAGTGTGGACGTATCATACCTTCAGTGCCATCTGTTACATTATAGTGCTAGGCCCCACTGGTTGACACGCCACTTATGGCAGCAAGGGGAAGAGAAAACAAACAAAGTGCAAAGGTTAAAGATCACAGGGAGAATGCCAAATGATGTACCTTGTGAGGGGTGTTTACAGCGCCAAACAAGCCACGCCCCTTTCCTCTAGACCTTTCAGCTGATCTTATTTCTTTACAAATAACTGCAATTAATGAATGTTATATGGAGAGTGGAATGTAATGACTATAATTTTATGTATGACTGAGGATAATTTAAGTCATGCTGTTCAATTGGTTTGGTCTCCTTTATTATTTATGAATGGCATGTATTAATTGTCCATCTTCCTCCTAATCCATGTCAGTGTATAACTTTAAGGAAACTGGTTGCAGGTGAAGGTTCAGTCAGAGTTAGAGGAGAACAGTGCAGTCCCGGTGTAGAACAGGAGCCAGCACAAAAGGACAGCTAAGACCAGAAAGCCCCTGACAGGCCCGGGCCATTGAAGATCATCAGCTGCATTTATAACTCCGTATCAGGGAATCAAAGGGAGAAAGGTCTAGGTCAGATAAAAAGAGGGACCGTGGAAACAAACATGCCCTATGACATTTTTACTTAAATGATGGTGGTGGAGTATCTCAACGGATCACTTGATAGAGTGCATGTTGTGCCAAAAGTTTGACAGTTTTATTCCTGACTTCAGCTGTTTTACTTACAATGTACTATACAGAGATGGGTAATATATCGAATATAGATTATATTGTGAATGTTGTTTTGAAGATATGGAACATCTGAATATCAAGCAAATTGTTAATAGTTAAAAATGCTACAAAAATAGATGGTTTAAAAACTTTCAAATAAGGATATAAGGTGATATTTCTGTGTGGTCTATTTCACATTTTTCTGGTAAATAAACCTTAACTAACTTTAAATACATGTTTTAACACATTTCTTATGGAACGTATTATCTTCTGACTATTTTTATCGTAATACTTAAAAAAAAAAAAAGACTCACCAATAGTATTATACCTTTCCCTATACTTTTCCACTACTTATGTGACACTTCTGTCACATATAATTATCGATAACAAAAAATGAATAATCAATACAATTCCACAATA
Organism: Rhinogobius similis; assembly: GCA_019453435.1. Lineage (NCBI taxonomy): Eukaryota > Metazoa > Chordata > Actinopteri > Gobiiformes > Gobiidae > Rhinogobius > Rhinogobius similis. Next base: position 18,101,949 of record CM033626.1, on the reverse strand, counting down.
AGTCGTGCATATTGCATATTCAGGGAAGGCTTTATAATAAGAATACCTTTCATTTATACAGCGGTTTTCATGACACTCAAAGAGTTTCACAAAAACATAACAAAATTAAAGAAATTAATCAAGTAAATCAATTTTAATCATCATTTCAATTGCTCTCAGGGAAAACTTACACTGTGAATTAGAATCCAAAATATGGGTTAACTAAAGAGGAAACTTGCAGAGGCTTCAAATCAATGGCCAAGATTAGAACTAAAAAAAACCATTTCAGTGAGAGCAAAAACGTCTGATAGCGACTCACAGCCATTGAGAGTGAAACAGGTTTGGGTGGAGCCTGGTTAAACACAGCCTCGCCTGCCAAAAAACTAATGAGTATCTCAGAAATTCCCAACTTTGAGTGGGCCGAGTTGTCGCTGTTTCACTTCTTGTTTGAAATGTGTCGCTACCCCATCATGAAACAAGACCTACTTCCTTTTCAACACTTCCATCCCTGAAGAATATCATAGCAGTGTAAAGTTATCGCAGGGCAAAAGAGAAGAGTGACTTTTGAGTGACCACATCCCAGTGGACAATGGCGGCACGCTTTCAAGGTTACACCACACTTTGACAAATGCATCGGATAAGCATGCCACATAAATCCTTAAAGCCGTTGTATTAAAATAAGGTCGAAGTCCAAAATAACACATGCAGAACTAAAATTATGACACAAAGCCCCAATTCTATAGGCGCGTGTATTCAAATTGCAATATCGCACACACTTTGACATCTTACCTTCCTTGTTCGACTTTTTAAACCGCCAAAACAATATCAAATTGATCGCATGGCCTAAAATCACCAGTGTGGGTAAACATAGTCCAACTGAGCCATCACGCATTGTTAAGAACACAGAGCAGCAGTAAGATAAAGCGGAGAGTTGTGGGTGACAGGTGGGCCCAGCCTGGTGAAAGTGGAGAGTGGGATGGTGGAGTGTGGGTGTGGCAACGACTTAAAAAAAAAAATAGAGTTGGGAATTCCTGTTGTTTTTTCCCTGCTACAGTATGAGTTGTTACTGAAATTCTCTGTCGCTCGGCTTGATTGTTCAGCTGTTTAGGACATTTGGGACTGAAGCCAGACGGTACAGTATTAAAGGGAATCTGATTAAGTGTGAGAGGATAAACAGCCACTTGTGTTTGCTTTGGAAGACAGAAAAGTATTTAAAAGTCGTCAATAGTGATATGATGGTTATTGCACAATTCGGACTCATTCATAGTTGTTAGTACTCTGTGAAATAGGAGCTTTTAATGAATTCCAGGTTTAGAAAATTGTGATGTTTGCTGAAAAATGTAAATATTTTGAAAACCTATGACTCAACAGTTCATTTAAATCTATACTTAAGAAACTATAAATTATTTGATTTTTTGCCTCATTCTACTCTTCGGGTCCTGTTGCATCTTTAGATTTAACTGGCTCCATCCTTGGTAAATAAGACACATTTTTAAAGCCAAAAAAAAAAAAATCCCTGTAAGTCATCTCTATGGTAAGTGAAAACCTCAAAAAATACATAGGCTTTGATGCTTTTATAAAAACGAAATGTAAAGTAAAAAAATAATGAAAGATTAATCTCAACTTCAACAATAAAATACACTTCATTTGTGGCATTATGGCTGAATAAATATAGTTCAGTACACAGTAGTTGTATAAACCAGCACAATATACAAAAAAAGGCATTTTATAGGAGAATCTGTCTCCATTGTTAAGTCTATGTGACACTCTATATCTGATTGCGGCCACATCCAAAGCTATCAAGAGCAGGGGGCATTGTCCACCTTTCACGTCGCCGCCTGCCCATCCACATACCAACGAATCTCGGAAAATTGGGAAGCGTCCGCCAACATTACTCATAATTCACGTTGGTCACATTGCTTCCAGTGGTTTAAAAATGGAAAACAATCTCCACCGCGCTACGTGTTCCTTAAATGTGAACACCTGCGTGACATTTGTATGGGCCAAGAAGACAACAAGACTTCACGCGTCGCATTTGCCAAGCTATACCAGACAGCGAGACCTAGCGCCAGACAGGCAGACACCGGACAAGGTTAAAAGTCAGAGATACAAGCAAGCCGACACATGTGAACCTACCAGGTATGATCTTCATCTAAGGGAGGAAGGAAGAGGAGGCCCGAGGAGAAGAGAGCTGGACAATTGCGGGACACAACGCGACTGGAAAGAAGCTACTGTTTGTGTGCTCGCTTCCCCCTCTTTCTCTTTTGCTGTGGTTAACTTTGACAGACTGTGCCTTCTGTTTAGCTCACCAGTGGCCAAGTGAGGGAGGGGTGGCGGTGTTAGGTGGGGTGGTGTGGGGAGAGCGCAGAGAGGGGGCAGTGGGGCTGGGTGGTCAGGGGAATGGTTATAAATATCCACGCAGAGCCAGATGATCGCACTGTGTCGCACTTAGAAAATGATGGCAGCGCTGTGGCGGGACACTTGGCTGCATTCGCCCCCTGGAGACTGTCCTCATCATACACGGCAAACACAAACAAGGGTGTCTCGCTAACATGTAGCTTTGACGGCACCGGTTTCAGGTTTTATATCCGCACTCAATCTGCGCTCGTTACAGGGATGATATTGAAACGTCTTATGATCAGAGAAGGGGGAGAGGAAGACAAATTGTACTGAGGTTATGGGTGAGTGGTATGGTAAAATATTTATTTTGCCAGATCACAATTTATATGCATTTTGAATTGTTGTTATTGGTTTTAAGAATATATAAGTCATCACACTTCACTCAGAGCCTTACAGTGGATGTCTAATTAATAAAAAGTATGTGTTTGAGCAAAAAGCTGCATTAAATGTAGAAATGGAGAATCAAAATTTAACCAAAACAGCAGTGCATCACAAAAATGAGGATTAGCATCTGATTTTTATTGCCATGTGGCCCCGCCCTAACTGAAGTGATTTTTTTTTTCTTCTAAACTTTAATAAAATTGTTTTGCAATAAAGCAACTCTTAGAGAGAGAATTCATCCAGTACTTCTTCCCACAATTCCCTTTAATTCAAGCACATTTTGTACATTTTCAAAGGCTGTAACACAATGGCATGCATCTTTTGGGTCTCTGTGGTATGGGCCTAAAGCGCTCAGCTGTCCGTCACCCACATTGCTAATCCTTTTTAGTACCAAAGGAATGTCTGTTTATTTTACAGCATCCCTTTGGTGCTAGAGTGTCTGTCTATACATTCATATTAAGGCTGCCATTTGATCGCTAATGCAGGATTGGGTTGTCATGATACTAAAATTCGAACTTGATTTCAATACTAAGGAAAAGGCTCGATACTCAATACGATTTCATACTAGAATGATGAAATGATGATGAGGATAAAAAGAAAAAAAAAGCACAATAGACTGACTTTCTTTTATACCTGCACAATATGAGAAAAAGATGCAATATTAGCCAACTATGTTTTGTATTTTTGATACAATAAGTTCATTATAATAATGCTTTATTTTCTAGTCGAAATGTGTAAATAAACTTAACAGTGACTAAACCAATTCCAAAACAAGGCTAATTTAGGAAAAATCCTAACTACATTTAGATTGTTTGAATTGTTTACTTTAATAACACAATGCATTTTTGTCAGAAAAAGAACTTTCTGTTGTTGCTGATGTATTTTTTTTCTTTCTTGCAAAAATCTATTATTTTGTTACGTCAGTATTGTAATATCACTCTTTGTGCAGTAATAAAGCTCAAGATCATTCTACAACTGTTCAGGAAAGGTCCATTTTTTTGCCCTGTTTGTGTGATTGTTTTAGTATTAATATGTGTTCAAATGAATATCTAGTTTCAATATTAGTTTTAGAATTGATTAGTATCCGATTTTTGATACTTCTGACAACACTAAGGCAGGAAAGCATTTATATGTTGTGTGATGAAAGACAATATGCAGTGGGAAAATAACTGCATGCACTTTTAAGTTAGTTTAGTGAGTGACTTTGAGGGAAAGTGCTATAACTGGAGCGTCTGACCCTTCGGTGCTCATCGTCCATTGCTTTTGGGAACATAGCAATGCATAACAAAATCTAAAAATACCAAGTTTTAATATACATTGATTGCGGCGTTGACATGTTGTGTCATTTGGCTGTAATGCTGAAAGCCTTCTCACTCGATGTCCAGAGAGATGAGCTTGGATTTTCCTCCCATGTGAACTTTGAGCCCTATAGATGGATGTGAGAAACCGCAGCCCCTGTACTGAGAAACTGTGGGGAGGCTTTGCACAAGATTGCAGGGAATTCCTTCATGGACATTCCCTTGTGCCTTGACAAAATCCTGACCTAAACATGTTACAACACATACTCATGGCTGGTGTCTAAAACATCTCTTATCTATCAGGCAAAGGTGGAATGTTAACTATCATGTAGGTACGAGTGTTTGGTACAGGCTTTACATTGCCTGACAAACCTGCCTTCAATCTTCATTTGTCCCATGATTTGGAAATGTGTTACTTGACACAATGGAGTTTGAAATTCTCCAATACCACTGAATAATCTGACACATATAATGTAGGAAAAAAATAATAATACATTTGGTGAGTGAAAACAAGAAACTCCCATACATCCTTATTTATCTTTCATCAAGTTTCAACTTTGCTGCATTACACAGCCTCTGTAATAAGCCCTTTCTTGCACCAAGGGAAATGACTAATATCACAACTATCCCAGACAAGCCCTCAATATATTCCACATGTTATTGATCTGGGAAGTGCAGATGTAGCGTGTGACGGTCAGTCCACAAACTGCTTTTCCATCACAGGAACGTTGGTCACGAAGGATCTTTAATTGCAACAGTGTCCTACTAAACTTGATCTTATCATTGAGCTTGCCAAAATTGTATTTGATTGCGGTGACTAAGTGTATCAGACAAGGCTTGAGGACATTCTTTGCTACTCTTTAAAATTGAGAGATGAGCTTCTAATGGCGCTATCCAGTGTCACTTTGTTGATGAGAAGGGGGATGTTTTTCATTGCTCTGGTTAAAAAATAAACTGTTTATCACCCTGACACATGGCTTATCGACTGTAACTTGTGATGGCTATTGCTCAAGATTGGGCACAAGATCAATTGGGCTTATGCAAGAGTGCAAGGAAGCTGAATCATCTGTGGCACAAGTAGAGCAAAGCATAAATAATAGAATAACGTTAACTTTGATAGTGATAGTGTTTGAAGTGTGCAATCTTTGAAATTCAGCAGGGGAATTAAAACATTTTGATATTCACTGATTCTTCAAACTATTTCAAACTAATTTGCATTTTTTTTCCCACATTTGAAGCTCAAAGAAACAACTTGGGTGTGTCCCAGTTGCACAGTTCCAAAAATGCAAGCCGTTATATTGTGACAGTCAAGATAAGACAATTACAACAAATTGTTTCTCAATAAGATTAAGCAGTAAAAACAGGGCATGGCTGCACATGTTATTTACAATATTATGAGTAAACACCAATGACAGCCAGCAGCGAGGCAGAGACCCATCCGAAAAATCTGGCATGTACAGACAATGTCCATTCATAAACTGACATTTTAGAGAACAACTGGATGGAAATGTTCAAACTCGTAATTCTTTCAGATTTGTATGGCTTGCGTGAGTCACTGCATGAGAATTATATGTGGCTGTAATGAGAGGCACACCAGTGTACTCTAGCAGCCCATTTAACAGTCACAGAAGTATGCAATGGGCATCATTTTGGAGATGAAAACAGAGGACGTCGCTGGCATGTCTGCAAAGTCACTGAGGCTAAGTGCTGCTGGTGCCATGTGTGGGCAGTGGTTAGATGTCTTTCCCAGAATGACTGCTATGGCTAACCAGGTACTTTGTCCACAAAATACACTCAAAAGATAGGCATGTCCTTTTTTCCTATTGTAAGGCGAACTCAAAAGCCACATCTATTAAAACATCAAAGTACATCCACGACTGCAATCAAGCAGCTCCTTTGAGAGCAATGTGCAATACAAGGGGCATCAGTGGACAGCAGATGTCAGTAGTGGGTCAGCAAACATTGGTCACTCTGACACAAAAACTTCAAAAGAAACAACTGTTTTGCACAGTGTGTTTGAACATGTAGTGAATATAGGCAAGTAGAAAAGAAGCACATTTTACCATAATTACTTACATATGTTGACTGTGATGCATGTGATTTATGGAAGTTAGAAGATTTCTTGATGATTATAGCAGATTAAACAGAGATCTTGGGCGGTTAATTGAATCCAGATCTGGTGTCACATGTTTGAGTCCAAACAAACATATTCTACAACAGTCACAAGCAATCAGTCTGTGTTTTAGCCACACCCACCACTGACAACACCCCTGGGTTTTCTTATCATATCTAAAAGCCATATAATTTATAATAGTGAGTCTATTAATACAGTATATAAAGCAGTCTAATTAAACATTACATGGAATAAATCTGTCAGCATTTGACAAATCTTTAAAACTTTGAAACAGAAATCCGTCACATGATTGTGAGTCAACAAGCATGGTTTCATTTCAGCAGGACTAGAGCACGACTCATGATGCATGTTTCTTTTCCTCCTACACTTCTTTCAACACTTTTTACAGGTTAACTCACAAAACCTTTATCAGATGGACTAAACAGTATCTTTCTAAAAAGACACATGCCATTACACATAGGAATGCAAACTTCATATCTATCTCATGTGCTAGGCAGATGAGGGGAGAGGCACCAGTATTGAGAACATTCTTATAGAGTAAAAGAGGAGAGAGACTCCCATTTGCACCACGCCTCCTCTGAGTCAGTCTGGCTCTAACCATGTCTGCAGGGAGAAGGCGAGGCTGGATCTCTGAGAACTGCCCCACCTTGTTGGAAGAGCAACAGGTCTGCACATTCTTGCATTACAAACACTGCACGAGTTATTGATTTTACAAAAACAACACACACTATGAAGGAATTAGATGCACCTAAAAATCTGCACTAAATAAACAGAGTAACTTAGTTGATCATATTTGATTAACAGGCAAATCACAGATGCCAGCTCAAGTTAGATGAATAGAGGAAGTTACACTTTCATTTACAATACAAAAGGAATTTCTGTCATGTGTCTGTGAGAAAACTGACACCGTCTTGAATACTACACAGACAGTGATAACATCTATTTCAACACACCAAATTAAATCAGAGCCTCAAGACTTCTCACTGTCTGAGGAAAAGTAATCCTTCGAGACTGGCATCCACATGACAAGCTCGGCGGTATGTGTAAACTGTTATCAAATGTCCCCATGAACAAGAGAATCACAACAAATATCAACTGCAGCATATATTATGATTGTCAAAGAACCAGTGTTGTGCAGAATTCACAATAGACCCATAGTCAAATACCCTCCCTCACATCCAAAACAAAGGCGTGATACAGGCCCACCATATGCACTACATGCAAAGTGGGACAGCTCTAAAGTAGTAAATTGAAAAGATGTGAACAAACCTTCAATGAAGTTAAAAGTCTTGTCATCCGGCGCCACAAGCGAGTGGTCCCACTCCCCTTCAGCAGCTCCTGGTCCAGCCTGTAAAAGTGACCTCTCTATCGCGATCTCCTCCAAAACATCCAAGTCCAGTTCCTCTTCTTCCTCCTCTCTTTGTGTCACAGGTGGCAGAGGTGACTGCCCCCCTGCTGCAGCATCTGGACTAACTATGCGTTTCACCTCAACTATCTCCTCCACTACCACTATTTTCCTCCTCATGTTGGATTCGTCTGTTTCACAAAATATGGAGTAAGTAGGCTCCCCCGGGTGAATCTCTGAGACGGCAGGTGTGGTAGTGGCAGAGGGTGTGTCCTTCACCGTTTTCTTCTTCGCCTCTTGAGTCTGCGGCAGTGCCTTTGAACCGGCGTGTCTTTTCTCTGTGCTGCGCTCTGCTGCCTGACTGGTCCAGTGCTGTTGTGCAACTATGGGAGGCTCCGGGTGCGGGTGGAGGGGGCTGTCCTGTGCCTGAGCTGCAGCTGCCTGTGCTGCTGTTAGCGCTGGAGCCTCTGACGCTAACTCTCCACACTCTCCCTTCTCTGTGGAGGATGTTTCTGCCTTTGGAGCGCTCTGCATACGTTTTTCAGCACGGGGCAGAGCAGGCTCCACCTCTCTTTTGTCTGCCGGGGCCTCAGGGAGCACAGCTGCTGCCTGGACAGTTTCCTTGCTATGCATTCTTTCAGCAGACATCTTTGAATCTGCAGTGTTTTCGGTCACTTCTAAGGTCACCACAGGGTCGTCCCTCGCAGTAACTTTGATTGGTTCAGTGCCCTCTGTAGATGGCAGGGCTTCTGCTTCCGGCAACAGTGTAGGCTCAGTGTTTATGGTTTCTGATAACTGGGTCGCTGCAGGCTTTTTCCCTTTACCTTTCCTCTTAGACTTGCCCAGCTCTGGAGTAGTTTTAACAGGGCTTATGGGGGATTTAGGCTCAATAGCAGGCTTGTGGGTTTGCTCTTTGATCTCAATATGTGTTTTTCTCTGCATTGTCACCGTTTCACTTTTTGACGTGGGCTTTTTGGTTGAGTCAGAGTTTTCTTTTGGACTGGGCAATTTTTCAATTGCAGTCTTTTGTGCAAGCTCCTCTGGTTTTATTGCAGGCTCTTGAGAAATAGACTCATTCATTGCATCCAAAGATATCACCTTGACTGGTTTATCACTTGTCTCTTTTGAAATCTCAGTTATTTGCCCTTTGTCATGGTGAGGTTTACCCACAGGTGACTTTTTCTCTGCAGGAATGCCACCTGTTTGAAGTGTATTTTTGTCTTGAGAGAGGATTCCTGTAATGTTTTCATTCCTAACGTCTGGTGGGTGTTCAGAAGTCGGAGATTTCTTCTTCTTTCGTCTGGATTTTGAGCTAGACCCAGTCATGTCTTTTTCAGCTTCAGTAATGAGTGTCATGGCTTCAGGGCCCTCCAATGATTTTTCATCCATTTTGACAGGCCCCTTTAAAGTTTGAGTGGGGTCTGGAACGGCCTTTACGACTTGTGTTGTTTCTGGCAGTGTGACTGGACATTCTTGGCAGGTTTCTGCTTTAGTTGGTGGAATAGTTGCTATCTCTTCAGCATGCATGTCTTTCACATTTTCTTTTGTCACATCTTTGACGTCTGGACTAGAGTGTTGGTGACCTGGAGACTTCTTTTTTGGTTTTGATTTAGAGCTAATGTCAGAAACTTGTTTTTTAGCTTCAACCTGAGGAGTTTTTTCAGTTAATTTGTCATGTTGAACGTCAGAGGACTGGTCTTTGTCTATCAATTCCACTACTGATTCAGCTTTAATGGCTTTTGAACTTTCAGGTTGTGGAACAGATGGTTGTAGTTCACAAATGGAATCCTTTTCTTTAGGTTTGATTTGAGTTGTTTCCTTAACTGCCACAACATTTTCAAATTTATCTTTAGGACTAGCTGGCTCTTTGTCTGTTTTGCCAACACTAATATTTTGTGCTTTTTCTACAGGCTCCACTGGGGGCACTGTTGACCTGGGACAAACTGACTCACCCTTTGTCATAATTTCTGTCTTTGGCTCTCCAGCAGCTTGAGGTGAGAGAGGAATGATAGTTGAGGTAATAGTTTTCCCCTCAGTGTGAGTCTCCTCTCTTGCAGCAGGTTTGATTTCCAGGCTGCTGTCTCTAGGCAACTCACTCACAGATTTTTTCTTCTTCCTTTTTGATTTTGTTTCTTTAGCAGGGATGATGACCTCTTCTGTCTGCTGTGTAATTGATGTCTCTACAGTGGATGCATCTGTAACTGGCCACTGAGTTTCTAGATGTAAATCAGGGCTTTCTTGAATAAATTCAGCTTTAGTTATTTTCTGCACTGTTACAGTTTTTAATTCAGTATTTTTTAGCTCAATTTGTGCTACTTCTGTGTTTGTATTTGCTTTTTCAGTGGGGCTGGTTGCTCCTTGTTTAGTTTTGGTGACAGACATTTTCTCTGTTACACCTGCAGTAACTAAAGGCTCCACTTGGGGTGCAGCTGAACTCTTAGAAGCAGTCTTATTCTCTTTATTGGTGTCTTTAATTGGCTTATTATCCGTTTCTGTCTTCTCTGGTGTTTCAGACTGATCGATTTGCGTCTTATCGGTGTCAGAGGGAGTAGATAAAACAGCAATGGCAGTTTCCCCAACTATTATTTCTAGACTTGTGTCTTTTGGTGTCTCACTCTCAGATTTCCTCTTCTTTCTTTTTGATTTAGAGCTCACTGGCGCCTCCTGATGAGATTCACTTGCAGCTGCAGGGCTGGATTCATGTACTGTCACTTTAAGAGTCTCTGATTGCATTTCTTTAGTGGCAGGAGGAATTACTTTTTCAGATTGTGCCCCCTGAATATTTGGCAAGCACTTTATTTCATGCATTTCTTGTTTGATGTCAGCTTTAGTAATCTTCTGAACAGTCACCGTTTTCTTTCCCTCAGTATCTTTTGGTTTGATTGACTCCTGGCTTGTTTTGCTGATACTTATAGTTTCTGTAGTGTCCTTAGGCACAGTTGAGATGGGACAAGTTGAATGAGTAGTATCTGTCATCACTTCTGTTGACATTTCAGTTGCAGGTTTTAACATATTAGCAGTTGATGTAGTTTCTTGCCTGGTTTTGGTCTCATCTGTTGCTACAGGTTTGATTTCAGGACTAGTGTCTTTGGGCGACTCATTCACAGATTTCTTCTTTTTTCTTTTTGATTTAGTTTCTGTGACGGGTATGTTCACTTCTTCTGTCACTGTTGTCTCTACAGCAGACTCAGCTATAACTGGTTCTTTAGTACCCAATTCCCCATCAGAACTTTTTATCTCAGGTATTTGACTATCTTGGATCTTTTCAACTTTACTTGTTTTTTGAACAGTCACAGATTTAATTTCAGTAATAGAGTCCTCAAGCTCTGTTAGTGTAATTTCACATTTGGTTTTCTGTTTGGGGCTGGTTGTCTCCATGCTGGTTTTGTAAACAATAATATTCTCTTGCACACATGCAGTTCCTTTAGAATCCACTTGAGGCAGGTCTGAGCTCCCAGATGCAGTTTCATTTTCTTTGGAGATCCCTGCAGTTGGTTTCACATCAGTTTCTAAAGTCCTAACTGTTTCAGGTTGACTTATTTGCCCATTACTGGTCCCAGTCTTAACAGGAATGACAAAATTCTCATTAGAAATCTCTGGGGAAGTTTCTTGACTTATTTTTTCTTTATTTTCTGATTTGGTGTCTGCAGGAGTCTCACTCTCAGATTTCTTCTTCTTTCTTCTTGGTTTAAAGCTCACAGGGCTCTCTGATTGAGACTCACTTACAGCTACAGGCCTGGGCTCATGCACTGTCACTTTAAGAGCCTCTGGCGTAATTTCTTTGATGACAGGAGGAATTACCGTGTCAGCCTGTTGTGCAATAGCCGTCTCTGCTGTAGACTTACTTGAATCTGGTTCTTGGTTTATGGGCAAAGCGTTTATTTCAGGCATTTTTTTATCAGTTGCAGCTTTAGTGGTTTTCTGGGTCACTGGTGTCACACTTTTGTCCTGAGTGACTTCTGTTGTTTGAGATTTGCCTGGCTCCTCGCTGGTTATGCTTACAGTAATTTCTTCTGTTACAGTTGTAATGTCCACAGGCTCCACTAGAGGTACCATGGAGCACTCTGCAGAAATATCACTCTTTTTTATGTGTTCTTTGCCTGCATCACGTTTGCCTCCATCATCATCAGTTGGTGAAGATAAGAGAGGAATGTCAGTTTTGTGAATGTCAGTCTCTGGAGTTGGCTTTTTATTTGCTTTAGACATTTCACTCACAGTTTTCTTCTTCTTTCTCTTTGATTTTGAGCTCGACTCCAACACTTTTTCATTTTCATCTACTTCATTTGTTTCTTGTGCAGTTACTTCACTTGTATCTGGCACAGAAATCATCTCTTCATTTGTAGCTTGCTCTGCTGTGGTCCCATCTGTACCTTGTTGCTGTGTTTCTAGTGGGGAAACTAATACTTTTTCTACTGTCGATAATTTGTCTTGTGTAACTTGAACTGTGGTTTTCTGGTCTGTTACTATTTCAGTCTTGTCCACTCTCTCCTCTTTGGCACTGCTTGGTCCCTGGCTTGTTTTGCTGACTGTAATTTTGGTCTCAGCAGGTGTAGTGTCACTAGAATCTCCTGGTGGTGCTGTGGAGACATCTGTTGTAGCTGCTTTTTCATCATTATCATCATAAATGGTCTTTATTTGCTCATTGAACGTTACATGCTTAACTTGATGTTTGACTTTATCTGTTGGCAAAGATGTGGAGACAGGCTGATTTATATTTGCATCCTCAGTTGCAGTCTCTGTAATAACTTCCCCTGATGGTTTTTCATCTTTAGAGGCCAGTGGAATCACATCTGTTGTCTGTGCATGTTTTGTCTTTTCCATGAAATTGTCATGTTCAGGTTGTTCTTGAGATGCAAATGTTTTAATTCCTGGTTTTGTAGTTTCTTCTGTAATTTCAACATTTCTATCTTCAGCTGTTGTTTTGGGCCTTGGCTCTTTGTCTTTAGCTACAAGTGCATCAAGTGGAAGCTCAACTTGAGATTCAGCTGTGGCCAAAGAAGCAGTTTCCATGGGGATTTGTGCAATTTTATTTGTAACAATTTTCTTTTGGGCATTTTCCATTTTATCTTTTTCATCAGCTTTCATTAGGTCATCTTTGTTGTCCTTTTTAGACATGTCCCCTTCATCCTCAGTGGCAGAAGGCACATCATTTTGAATAATGATCGTTTTTTTCACTGAGAACTCATCTTTAACCAGCTCCTGAATTTTCGTTTTTACAATTTCTTGTTTAATTTCTTGCACATGCATCTTTTGTTGTTGTTCTTTCATGTCATGAACCACTTCAGTAACTATCTTCTCAGTGTCTTTTAAAATTGTTTCTTTGGAGGTGCCTGATATTTCTGCAGAAACTGTCAGCATTCGCTCCTGATCCATCTCATCGGGTGGTGAATATTGAATTATTCTTCGTTCTTTTGTTCTGTCTTTTATAGGGTGTTTTCTTTTCCCATGTTTAACTCCTTCTCCACGTACAGAACCATTTTCCATTTCAGTTATTTCACTTTCTTGAATGATTTTAATTTGAGTTATTGTCTGCTTTGTAATAGTTTTTTTGGTTATTTCAGTTTTCTCTGGCTCCATGTGAACATTTGCTGATTTCTTTTTGGGACTGGCAGGCACATTGATGGTTTTGCTAGAAGTAATATTTTCGGTTACAATTACAGGTTCCTCTAGTAACTGTGCCGCACTCAAAGAATCGATCTCTTCGTTGACAACAACTTTTTGGGCAACTGTTTTTTTAGACAGTGGTTTTATTTCATCCTTTTCTAGTAAACCATCTTGTTTTGTATCAGATTTAATGTCTGGACTTATGTCTTTTGACAACTTTTTCTTTCTTTTGGATTTAGAGCTCCCTGCTGCTTCCTGTTGAAAATCATCTTGATCAAAAGCGGGATCGTGTGCTGTCACTTTAAGAGCCTCAAGTGTTTGTTCTTTGATGACAGAAGGAATTACCTTTTCAGTTGCAGCCTGTTGGGTAACAGACATCCCTATAGACATATTTGAAACTGGTTCCTCAGTTTCCGGCTGACCTATAGGTCGCTCTTCATGCGTGGGACTTTCTTGTATAATTTTTACTTCAGTTATTGTTTGAACTGTCATTAATTTGCCTGGCTCCACTTGTGGTACACGTGTCGTCCTTTTAGGCTCCACTGATGGCACAACTGAGTTCTCAGAGACAGACTCACTCTTCTTCATCACCTCTTCAACAATTTTGACACTAGTTTCTTTCATTTTCAATAGTTCGGTTTGATCTATCTCTCCCTTATCAGACTTATCTTTATTTTCATACATGGGTGGAGACAACACAGGAATAGCAGCTTGTTTTATCTCTGCATTATTTTCTGAATTGATTGGTAACTCATTTATAGCTTTTGTCTTCTTTCTTTTGCCTTTAGAGCTCATTGGAGGCTCCTGGTTGGCCTGACTATCACTTGAGTAAATATCATCATGTACTAAAACTGCAGGTGTTTGATCAGTGATGCTTTCTGTTTTAGTTTGTCCATCTTGCCTTGTGCTATTTAGTTCCTGGATCGAAAGTGGTGCATTCTGGGTTTTTTGATTCAAAGTTCCTTGTACATTACATGCTAATTTCTGCACACTCTTTCCTTGTTCTAGTTCTGTTGGTCTTGGACTAAAGTCTTTTGTCATTTTTGCAGCTTCGGTTGATGCAGAGATATGAGGAACTATGTCTTTGGTTTTATCTTTGATTGACTTTCCCCCAGATTTGCCAGACACTTCCTTTGCTTGATCTTTATCAGTGTCAATTCTAACTCCATGTTGTTGATTCAGTGTTGACTTGGTAGAAAGTTGTGTAATATTTTTCTCTTTAATGGAGCCATCTTTATTGATTTCATTCATATCAGAAGTTGGACTTGACGAATTCTCACTTTTCTTTTTCTTTTTTGATTTAGAGCTTGCCTCTACTACTGGTTTGTCAAAGGTTTTCGTTATTGCACTACATTCCTGTTCAGTGTTTTCAACAATCACCTCTGGAGATTTCTCATCTTTTCTCACTGAATAAATCATTTTTGATTCCACTTTGGTCAATTCTGTAATTACTTTTTCTCCCTGAACTGGTTTGGAGACTTTAGCAGGGTCAACAGTCACTAAATTACTATCTACTGTTGGAACATCAAAAGTTGCAGAGTCAGCTACTGTACTAGTTTGTTCTGCTTCAGCACCTTTGGCCTTTCGAGGTATTTGAACTCCATCAGTACACATGACAGGTTTGCTTGTATCAATGTCAGTCACTTGGTCTGGCAGTTTGGTGGTCCTTTGAGTTATTTTGGATCCAATTGTTGTTTTATTTGCAGCAGGCTTTGTCCAAAAACTAGTAGTTTCTGTTGCTATGTCAGCGTCTCTAATGGCAGGTTTGGGGATGGTTTCCTGAGAAAGAGCTTTACCCATGACTGTGTTTATTGAAGATTGTGCAGGAGCCTCAACCTCTACGTAAATATTTTCCTCCTCATTAACCTTCTTTTTATCTTGTGGCTCAAAACTACAAGTACCCTGCTCATTCATTTCCCTCCAAGTCTTCTCTTCAGTGATCTTCAGTGGCTTATCAATATTTGTTTTGGGAGGAGAGGCTTCAGCTAGAACCTTTAATGCTACGGCACCTGAGGCTGCAGCTGCAGTTAATGGTAGGGCGCTTATTGATGGCACACCAGACTTAGATACAACTCGTGATGCAATGCCGTTGTTAAACTGGGCAGAACTCGTTGCTTTCTCTGTCTGTACAATCATTCTCTCACGTGGCCTGTCTCCACTTGCACTCGGCTGCTGATGGAAGCTTTTTGCAAACCTGCTCTCTTCAATGTTGAATCCATTTGTGAACAAAGACTGACTATTGTTCACTATTTCTCGTGATGGTTTGACTTCAGCACCAATCGGACGTCCCCTAAATCTTGGTGTCTTCTCAAAGTAGCCACGGTTTTCTTCTGACTCCATCACTCTTCTGCGATAGACTTGCCGTTCAGCCAGAGCATCTTTGCTTTCTAGATCTACCCTGCGTCCTGGTTTAGGAACGTAAGACGTTGGCCCTTCAACAGTTTGGACCCGTGCAGCTCTTTGGGCAAAAGGTAATGTGGTTGGCTTTCGAACTCTTTGCAGGGATGCAGGGACAATTTCAGAGGGAAGCTTAAGAAAATCACGCAGGTAAACAATGCCCTCATTTGTTAGGTACCAATAGAAATGACGCCATGCAAATGTTTCCTTCACAAAGCCTTTGGACTTGAGAGAACCCATCGCACGAATCACTTGGAGATTGCCTACATCTTGGATCTCTGGGTGCTTTACCTGAGGCCGCTTGTCTTTCTTTGCAACCATGACACCATCACGAAATAAGACCTCATAAATGGCCCTAAGGTCCCTTAAGGGCATTAACATTCCAGCAACCATGATTGTTAATTCAGTTGTTCAGCCTACTAGACTAAAATGTGCAGAATCAAAAGGAAGAAATAGAATAGACAACCTCACTTGATCCAGTGGAATCCAGTGGCAAAACCGGCTGTCACGTGTCTCCCAATCTAATTAAAGAAAGAATAGTCCAAGTTGTGTTGTTCTTCTCTTCTTCCTTTGAAACCCATACAGAAAAAAGTATATCCCTTATTCCAAAAAGTTAGAATGTGTACTGCCCTACTACATTGAGTAAGACAGAATTAACAGTCTCTGTACTGCCGAATGGCAATGACAGAATGGAAGAGAGGGAGTGTGAGAGTGTGCGAGGAGGAGAGAGAGCGAGACACACTTCTCAACTGGCTCCTCCCCCTGCCATTGCTTAGGAAAGGACTGGCATGGAAAATAACACTACACTTTTAAATAGTCCAACACGAACAAGGAAGCAATAAAGAAAATGTTGTCCTATAATAAACTTGAGCTAAGCAATTATAACAAAACAAAACTTAAAATGTGTTTGAGCACATGTTCAGTGCTCTGTGACTTTGGAGACGCCCACAAGAGCACACGCCTCCAATGTAATGTACACACAGACTGAACTATAACACACCCTTTATCCACACACACAAAAGAGGCAAATGAATGAGCATCGCTTATAAGTTAGTCACTAACAGGGAAACTTATAAAGATAGACATAGAGATAGAGAAACTACATGGGGACCAAGTGCCAGGTGTATAGTTTTACACATTTCCTGATCAGATATCACGGGAAAGCTCTGTCTCTACACACAGGGTGTGGTCAGATCACATGACAGCAGTTTGAATGTGTATAATAATGACAAGTGAGACTGCAAATATCAATTCACTTCATACATATAGGGACTTTCTGGTATCAAGTAATAACTATTTCTATTTTAATTACCTATGTAATGGTCTGCTCTATTCTTATTCATGTTTGTGTTTTAGAGTCACCAAGCAACAACAAAAACTTCAGTTCATGTGTAACTGATGCAACAGGTTGTAAGAAAGTCTAAAGTTGTATGGTGACATTTCAGATCACCTGATTTAGCTGACAATCTCTTTTGCACAAACTATATAAAGAACTGTGCATTATATCTAACCTTTTCAGCAGCACTCACTGAAACAAGGTATCAGATTTCCATCCTTACGTACATCTGTCTCTGTGTGTCAATGAGGGTGGACTACTCAGACCACTGTCCAGCAGAGCCAACAAAAAGTACTACTACAGTACAACTCCCAATACTTAGACAGTATTTTGTATTTATGACACATTTGTTATATTCTTGTAGAATTGTTCTTGACAGCAGATTTGAACTTTATTCTAGTTCTGTGATAAAGGCTCTTTATGTCTTTGACCATGATTATTTTAAACTTCTCATAAAGCACAGTCAAAACTAATGAGAAAAAATACACAAGTTTGTCCAAACCATGATATGTAAAATATAATGTCAATACAAGGATGCCAGAAGATGGAACACAATCTAGCTTCAGAATGACAGAGGTAATGAATGGGCAGTGCTGCTGTAAGTGACGCTTCTCAGCTGCTGCAGTTTCAAACCACATGGCTGCACATCCAAACACCAGGGCAGAACTGTTTATACTTTATTCACTATAGCAACAGGAAAATGAAGTGAGTCAGTGAAGAGAGAGCAAGATCTCATATCCGTTTACAGAGCCCTGGTGGAGCAGCATAAATCACAAACTGGACAGCTGGACCACAGTGAGAAAAGCTGTGGAGATTATGCTTTTGTAGACAGGGAAGTAGGACTGGCAAAGCAAACAGTAGTAGTAGTAGTAGTAGTAGTAGTAGTAGTAGTAGTAGTAGTAGCTGTTGTAATTGTAGCAGTAGTTGTAGTAGTAGCTGTAGCAGTAGTAGCTGTTGTAGTAGTATCAGCAGTAGTAGTAGTAGCTGTAGTAGTAGTAGTAGTAGTAGTAGTTTTACTGTTTTCAGTATTGTTTAATATGACCACATATTTTCCTAAGGTGGTTCTATGTGAATAATCAGAAAATTGCTTCTCTAAATCATAATATAATAAACAAAGCAATTATAATAAACCCAACATGGGTTTGGCGCATTCATGATGTTAATAATTTAGTTTTTTGTTTTTTTCACACAGCTGATTATTTACCAAATCCAGTTTAACTAGAATGAGATGCCTGCAGGTCCCATCTGTGTCTCCAAATGCACAAACTGGCGTCTCAATTTTACATGCAATTTAAGTCAGCATCATAAGAAAATGTACAAAGAGGGGAGATAGTCACGACCAAATTGTATTATTAAGTTCTGTGTAAATGCAAACGACAAATAGAAAACTATTTTACATGTGACATATGTTAGTATTTAAATAAGTTGTCAACCAGCTCTGAGGAGTTAGCCCATCATCACCAGAATGTGCTAGGGGCAAACTATTTGTGTGATTTCATGGACTGTTTATGCACAAAACGTTACGTGAAGTATACCTTTCACAGTACCCTCTGCTTTGTCCATGAAACAAGACACACACTTCAACTGCTGACCTTCTATCAAATATCACTATTACCAACTCCCTGTTTATTATACAACAGATAAACGTATTCAAAGCTAAAATGGGTATTGAAAAATGTAGAATGGAAGTTAATGGTTTTCCAAATGGTGCCCATGTCTTCTGAAGAAGAAAACAAGACTGTTAATATTAAAATATATACAGTAAATTGATATACTGTAGCACACCCCAAAAGGAAGCAACTTCAGATTGACTAAAGCAGATAAAGGGCAGTAAAGGTGTCTATATTAGGCTCATGAATAGATGTCCACTTCTGCTCCGGGCTTTGAAATCTCTACCATTCCAAGAATAGACTTGTCACCATCAACTAGTCCAGTGGCACCAGTCCACTCTAAAGACCTGCTGGACCCACACGCGTGCGCACCATTCAAATATCAAGTACAAGCCACTTTCAAGCTCTTTTAGCCAAGGAAAGGGTCAAGATGTAAACAGTGAGTGGACTGGACTATACTGAAATACAAGAAGTTTGTTAATCCTTCATACTAGTCCAGTATGATAACACACATCACACAAAAACAATGATAGAATCAGGGTTTATGCAGGTTTCAGCAAATCAAATTTAATAGCTTGTAATGCCACATTTCAAGATTTGTAATGCCATAATAAACATCAAAACAAGACAAATTACACTTTTATCATGTCAAAACTACTGGCTTGTAACAATTCCATTTGGCAGCAGAATGACAAGAATATAATACATTTTATAATAAAACCTAATTTGAACCCTATATTTTACATTTAAAGTTTCAAATTATTTGATCTTGGCTTTTAACATCTAGAGTCAATAAATCCAGTACATGTGGGATTTAACATATATTTGAATGTTAAATTTCAAAGTAAAAACTACTGTCATGGACAGACACTTCTGATTGGCTCTGGAGTGACACGGTCCACAATAATTATTTGTCATATATATATATATTAGCATATGACAAATAATTATATATATATATATATATATATATATATATATATATATATATATATATATATATATATATATATATAAAAATAGGACAATAGACAATAGAACAAAAGGATATCACAAGATTAGAAACTATGCAGGGCAGATAATGTACAGTAATTGCAAAATCATTGTCATTTACATGTTCTCTCCCAAAGTAACGAGTTTTACATTGAGTTGCAATGCACATACAGGCCCTTATACTTATAGAGAAGACATCATAACTTTCTACGAAAGAGGCTTATCGTCTCTGGATACAATCAGGATAGTGACCTCTCTGTATGGGACAGCTGTTGGATAGAGATGACACTTGGGCTAAACTTGGAGCCTCAAAGGTCATTGCTCTCTGTGTCCTGATCTTTAGCCAATCACTGATAAAATAATAGGGCAATGCATGTTTTATAATTCCACAGCACTCCGTTTTAAAATAACGGGAAAAACACAGACGGCAGTACTGAGAGGTATGCAGTTATGATGTATGACTCATTTGATTCTGTTGCTTAACATTGCTTAATGTTTTCATGAAGCATTCTTTACACCTTGAAGAAAATGGTTGATTTCAGTTGGATTTCTAAATATGTAATTACACAAGCTTGACTTTTAATTGTTCACATCAACACACCAATGTAAAATACAATCTCTTTAAGGTAGAGAAATCCACCTTTGAAATGAAAGGATGAAACAATATTTCATCAGCAAGATTTACAATTACATTAGTCCAAGTCAACTGTGCTGCCAGGCAAGGGAGACTGTTGAAAATGCAGGTAGGGCCGAGTAGAGTATTCTTATACTTTTAACACAAGCATATAGCAGTGAATGGGCCTTTACAAAGAGGCTCTGTGCGATGAAAGCTTTAACAGGCTGAACAAGAGTATGAGGTATGTCGTAGGAATTTCACACACAACTGTCAAAATGAACTTCAAACTCCTTTTGAGTATTCAAACAGATTATTCTTAATAAAGGTTATGGTAGGCCTTTATTGTGACTCATCCTTCAATGCCGCTGAGGCAACCGTCAGGAACAGTGGGTGCCCCCTCCGGGCCCATCTCCGGATCTTGAGCTAGGCCACCACACCTTAAGTTAAACTAAAACAATATCGTGCAATGACATTTGTTCATTTCTGTGACACATATGAAGCTCATTGGTCAACTTTCATTTAGAACAAAACCAAACTTCTCTCATTCACGTTGTGTTTAGCTAATCGATTCTGCCGCAATTCACGTTGTTTTCCCAATTTCTTTTTTTTTTTCCTTTAAATGTTCCTCCTAAGCAGCCCTGTTTGGTTTATAATAATGATGTCAATTGATTAAAAATATATAATTTATCACACTTTTGAAATATAGTATATTACACACCTTTTCTTTAAGAATTAAAAATATATATATTATTTCACAAATCTAAATAAAGTAGCCTATTCAAAAGCTCTATTTTCTATAGGTTATTCCATAATAAATCATGATCACAAGTTCAAGTAAAAATACAGGACTACAAGGTTTAGTAGGGTTCAAAACTCTTAATTGCTGCTTGCGGGTATAACTGGCTCTTGGGGACAGATGTGAGCTAATGAGATTGGCCTGGAGTTTGTTCTGTCGTAGTTTAATGGAATATTTGTACCTGTTACCGATTTGAGCGCTTACACAGAAGCCTTATTTTTGTTCCGGTGCGTACAGTGCTCAACTCAAATTTGGTAAGGACAGACCACACGTAATAATAATTGGCTAACCCACTTGTCGATTACGCCCATCTGAACTCTGGGCGATGACCAGACTGATTTCAATCTGTATCGAAATTACAGACACATATAATTCTGGACTTTCCTGACAAGGTCAGGGCTACCTGAGGATTTTACTATGCGTGTATTGACTTGATGTGTGAGGAGAACCATTCAAATTCCACACAGATAGTTGAATATGGAACCTTCTTGCTGTGAGACATGAGTGCTAGCCACCATTGTTTACCAAATGCAGATCAAAACAAGTCACAATCATCAAGAGGACAAGACTAAATGGTCCATGACTTCCTAAGCTACTGGGGACACATTGATTGTATTCATTGGTCTCATGCCAGACGAATGCCAAGAGAAAAAAAAAAATGATGGTGGCAGTCAACATAAAATCTGTGCCAAATGAATATGAAA
The DNA here is from genome assembly GCA_019453435.1 of Rhinogobius similis. Classification (NCBI taxonomy): domain Eukaryota; kingdom Metazoa; phylum Chordata; class Actinopteri; order Gobiiformes; family Gobiidae; genus Rhinogobius; species Rhinogobius similis. The sequence continues at coordinate 18,080,356 of CM033626.1, read as the reverse complement.
ATAATTGCATAATAGCATACCAATATAATTTAAACACATCTAAATAAGTGTTGCCTAGGCACTTTCTTAAAAACACAGAACTGAAACAATATGCCATCAACTGCCAATAGCTAAAGGTTATGTAAGGTAAGTACGTATATAAACAACTCATCATGGGCAGACTGGACCACTGTGTGGCCAGAGGAAAAATGCCAGTCCTCAGCTTTTGTCAGGCCTGTTTACGCACAAAGTCACGGAAACTCTGGAAAGCCCTGTTGGACAGAGTTGAGAAATGACAAGTCCTGCTTCACGACTCAAAGATTTCTCCTTTTTCAGAGTGGAAACTGATGATGTCATACCATATGCCCAGGTTAGGTCTCTGTTCTGACCAACAACAAATACGGACAGCCAACAAGTTCATCAAATGCCTTTTGTTCAAGATTTACTGCGAGTTAGAAGAGATTGGTCTCTCAGGTTGTAGAGGCAGTGTCCGACTAAGAGTGCCCCCTATTGGCTCAGTGCCCACCATATGGAAGAAACATGTTAAAGATCTACAGAAACAGCTCTGAAGACTTTGAATGACATTTGGTGAGAAAAGCACTCTTGCTGCATATTTTACAAGGCAAAGTTAGTTTCTTTTCATAATAAATCGGAGTCAACGATTGCTCAACAAGAAATACAAAAGTGTTTTGTGCTGCAAACTAGTTCCAGAAGGAAAATCTGGCCAGCAAATTCAAACCAGCACTCCTTTCTTCTTGTGCTTTCCCCTTGTACACACTGCATGCCAGCTCAGCTAAAACAGCAGCCAGAAAGTGCAATCAACATTCAATAAGTGTGTTAAAAGTCTTAAGATTTTTTGCATTTAATTAATTTAGTGTTTTCTATCAATTATAAACAGAGGTGGAACATTATGCAAAATAATTTACTTGAATGAAAAATGTTCCTTTATAACAGTTATAACTTATGTTTACTTACGGATTCTCCAATGTGCTACAAGGCTACTAGCAATATACTATATCATATGTCTGCTCAGAGAAGTAAAAACAAAAAACAAAACCTTTATTAGTTTACTTCAATATTTTTCCAGTTGTGGACAAGAATATATTGTTGTTACTCAACATAAATTACTTCGGTCTGCATTGAAAACACAAAACTGAACACTCCAAGAGTAAAGCAATGACCTCTTCGGGACATTAATTAATCAACATTAATGAACAGACCAACAAATATAGCAGATGTCCTTGCCTCTTACCTTTCTTAGGGCTGAGCCAAAACCGATCTCCAAGCACATCCCCCGTGTCCATGGCGCTATGATAGGAGCAGAAATGCAAACTTTCACCTTCTTCCCTTATCCTCACTCCTCCACTTCTCGCCCTATTGAGACCCACAAATTGTCCCGCAGCAGCAGGCAACATTAGGCTGGCTGAAAGAGCACTGAATGGGGTGCAGTCTGGGTTAGGGAGACTGTTTTTGCGGATGCACGAACAAGGGAATCTTTTCAACTTGAGACATAAATTCAGAGGAACATCTATAAATCGGACGGGTTGCCAGATTGAACATAATTCTCTGTGCTGCCCTGGATACCGAGATCACCATCCCGTACATCTGTAAAAGCCCACACAGCTACACCAGGACACAGAGGGCCCCCTTGTTCCAGAAATTATGGTCAGAATGATTGCAGAACACAAAAGAAAGAGAACTGGCAACACAGACTGCCACTATCAATACATCCAAAACAACTGTGTCTTTGTAACTCTTGTATTTCAGTTTAAGGGCAGTCATAAAGCATCTGTGCAATATGGTGAAGAAGTGATAAAATCTAAAGAGTTGATATCAAAACAACTGGTACAAATTATTCTTCCATTAATAAAAAAACAAAACAAAAAAAGACACAACCACGTAGTAACAAAAACCACAGTTAACACATAATGAAGATGTTATGGCTTTGGCTTGAAACCAATTTGGGAGCCTGGAGTGAAGTGTCTGTAAATACTGTAATAAAAGTAAATGAAATAAATTAAGTAGTAAAATAACGCCTCTGTGGGGACATGTTCTGGGCATATCACACCAAGAGGAGGCCCCACGGAAGTCCCTGGACACACTGGAGGGACTATGTCTCTATGTCCTGGGAACATCTTGGGATCCTCCCAGAAGAGCTGCAGGAAGTGTGTGTGGAAAGAGCATCTCTGCTCAGACTGGTGCCTCTGCAACCCTGCCCTGGATGAAGCGGAAGAAAGTGGATGGAATAACTATATCAAACTTTGAATTACTGTAAGATGAATGTTTTTGTCAGTCCAAAACCTGAAGCAGATTGCCAGAAGGTTTTCCAACAAAAGATATCTATACAAGCCTATACATTTTGACTCAAAGGCAAAAAATGTTCCCTTTATTTAAAATTATTAATATGCATTAATTGTTTTGTTGTTATTTTTTTCCATTCTGACTTTGCAGTATTGTCATTATATAAGGAACATAAATAAATAGTGTATATAAGGAACATAAATAAATAAATGATAACAGACTAGACTCTGTTTTAAACTACAAAATGGATGCCGTGTGTGTGTGTCAGTGAAGAAAATGGCAGGAGGGAGTGCCAGGTTTGCCAGTGCCATGTGGGCAAAGAAGAATTCACCCCTCCTACTACATACTTTGGTTAAATTATCTAAAAATGCTCAATGTAATGTTTTGTGTGGTGAGTTTTTGACTCTTAAGGCCAAGACGACAAAATCATAAATATTTCCAGGATGAGTCAGCAGGGGTGTGGCTATATCGGTGGTGTGGTTACCATAGTAACAACCCACAGGTTCGACAAATACCACGTGCTGCTGTCCACGGCTGAAGTCCCAAAGTAAAAGAAGAAACGTGGGTCCGCAGCTGTCGTTGCCACTAGCAACCTAACAACCAACATGAGCCAATGACACGGGATCTGTCCAGTCTCCCGCCTTCCTCACTGACCGCCCCAGTGTGCACATTTGCATTGGTAATGTGAAAGAGGAATTGAAACAAGTTGAATATTTGGTTTTGCTTTTTTGTGCTTTATTGTGATTGTTTGTATTACTTTTTGATGATTTTTTGTATAAAACATTTATTTAAGTTAACTCTCTCGATGCAAAGGTCTAAACATTTCTTATTTCTTTGCGTGGCAGAGTGGGTAGACTAGTAGTAATGGTGGTAGTAGTAGTAGTAGTAGTAGTAGTAGTAGTGGTTGCAGTAGTAGTAGTTGCACTGATTGTAGTGGCAAACAAGCATAGATATTCAGCATAATGCAGGTTCTCCCACTCTCACACAGAAAGTACCAAAAGACATAGAAACATGATTTACTGTCTGCACTCCCCTAAAACCCCATGCATCTGGAACAAATGAGCCTGTTGCATTCTTTCTTTCGTTGGCCAGAGCAGAGTACACAGGCAGCTCCTTTCACAAAAGAGAAACTTGCATTAAACCAGTGTTGTGGCCGAACAAAGACAAGGTCTATTCTCTCACAGTTTAGTGTCCTGTTACAGACAGCGGTGACTCACGTTCGTCTCTCTGGTGTCTGTAAATTTCATAAACTGACTACATTGAGCCAGAGACTTCTGGAGAAATGCTAGACTAGATATTAGATATGTATTATAAAAGTATATTAATTATTAAAATGTTATTGGTAGTGATTACAAAGACAAAATAGATAACACTGCCATGGGATGGAAATGATAATAATTAACTTGTAATCTCTCATTCCAGAATGATTCGTCATAGAAAAAGTTTCAAGGGAAACATCGTCAACTGGACAATAATTTGAAATCCAGAAGCTTTGACTTTCAATTGAAAGTCATTTTCAATCTGAAGGAGCTGGTCTGAGAGCATTATACTGCTCAGTAAGCTCAGTATACTAGTACTGTATGAAGTCTAGCTTCTCAGACCAGCTCCTTCACATTGAAAATTACTCTGTCTGACTACTTTGAAACTTTCTCTATACAATAATGTATCACTTTGTGAAGTTCAACTTCACTTACTATTGTGAAACTAAACAATGCGTCTTGGTATTATGCAACATTTTATGGTTTGTGAAGAACTGAGGCCTAACTACTTCAATAAACTTAAACCATGTTATCAAACAAGGCCAGTTAATATTATTCATAGTAGTAAAATCTAGAGTTGTTGAATTACACAATGAGATCAAGATCATTTAATACAAGGAGTCCACTGCAAGTATAGTTCACATGCAGTTTTGAAAAACATCATTCCAGTTCGTCTTTGCAGTATGTGGCCCCACCCCAGAGGCAAACATGGACAAGTGCACAGATCTATAAATCATCTGATTTCATTTGACAAGAACATGGCGGTTTCCCCATCTGTTTTTATGTCACCTATAGGGCGTTTAGACATGCTGTGACTGTCTGCAGTGAAGGAAAATAAGAACATTTTAACCACTTGTCTCTTCATGCCACAATGCAGTTAGAAACAGCTTAGAACTTGGCAAATGTTCAAAGACGTCAGGCTGTTTTCTTTGTTGACAACGCAGGATAATTTATGAAAGTATTTTATTAATAGTCTATATATGATTTTATTATAATCATAAGAGCAGCCATGCCCAAAGGTGTCTTGTTTTTCAGGGCACATTGTGTGTGAGAGACTGGCAGCCGTTCAAGATATAAACAGAGAGAAAACAAAGCCGCGCCCTGCCCTGTTCTAAGGCTGGATTAATAAAATAGTAGGTGTCCATTGTTTCGCAGAACACTGGCAGGATAATATAAAGGAAGTTGGACTCACCAAACTGTGCCATTGCTCCACTAAACTCCTTTTCTTCAAGTTAATCAATATTGCACAACTACATTTTTTTGTTTGCACAGAACCCCCTCAAGCACACAAATTAAACTCAGGCTACCACATTGTTGCACAATGCATGCATCCGTAATTATTCATTCCTTAATTTTCCACCAATTGTTCCCGTTAGGGATCGCAGATGGCTGTCCTGGACCCTCGACAAAGGCAGAGCATACACATAAACACAGGCATAAACAGAAAACTATTCACTTTCACATACACATCAGTAATTATTCAGACCTTATTTGAATTGCTCAAAAGTCTCTGAGTAACTTTCCTTTTGAACAGATCATCAAGTGAATATTGAAAAGAAAAGCAATTAGGCTAAAAATGTTGTTGTATGTTTACAGAGTCATGCAAAAATATGTTATAAACACAGATAAATACATTTTGTTATTATTTTTACAAAAACTAAAACAATTGTGAACTTTACTATAACTATAACTTATTACTATAATATTCAAGTGTGTGTATGAGAAAAACTGATTTTTTGCACAGTTACTGCACATTAAGGCTGCTACTATTACAACAAAACATTACAAAGTTATGTCACCAAAAAGATAATAATTTGGAAGAAGTAAAAGTGCAAATCAAAGTATATAGTTACTTTCAACCCCTGTTAATGTCTGGGTCTGGTAACCAACCTTTAAGAGTCCAAACAATAGGGCAGCTTTCCTTCCTCAAATGTTTTAAACCTCAGCCTACAGGAAGCTCTACAATAGCACACATGCTTACACAAAAGTCAACATACAGCGTTCATAGGAGTCATGGAGTGCAGTGAATATCTGTGTTCACAGTTTGTGTTAAAAGGGTGTGGGAGGCGCCAGAAGGGACAGGGCAGCTACAGCCAACACCAGATCCAGTTACTCCTTTCACACAAGTGAGCACCGATTTTCCAGATTATGTCATAGATAGAGCAAGGCCCACAATATACTAATGATTTAATGAACAGCAGGGTGGCAGGGCTGTGACACAAAAGCTCGAGGAATAAGAGTATCAGGTTGATCACATCATAGCATCAATAGCAGTACGTCATTCAGAAGCAGATGTCTAACCGGTCTGTAGTACGTAATGCATAATCTTACTTTGGAGAGCAGACAAAACTTGGACTTGTGTTTCCTCACACCTTGAAATAAAGTGGCAACCCAAGACTTCAGTTTAAACGTGCACTGCGTAACTTTTCTTGTGGTCATCTTCATGGAGATTGGCATTTATTTCATTAAAAGGTGTTTTTATTGCTCAAAAATATCTTGAAAAATATGCATTCTTACTGTGAGTGGCGTTGCCTCTCCACAGATCTGACCTGTAATCTGGCATGGGAGCTATGCTTGTCTCCAGATAAGTTGAATGCAATATTTCAAAAGCAAAGCCATAACAACTCAACCAGGTGGCGTACTCTCTACCCTTAAAGTTACGCATTGCATCTATGACCAAATCCAAAGTCAGGAAAGTTTTTTTTTTGTTTTTTTTCTTTTCTTGTTTGATATAGCAATTTAAACCAACTAAAAGCGGAGGCATCTGTCGATTACCGTAGTACTGTAACACAAAATACCACATTATTATTATGTAAGATTTGTGTAAGCAGTAATTATGTGCACTTATGAGTCAGATAATAGCAGGGCCTGAGAGGAGCGTAGTGTCACTTTTATGGGCCATTAAAACTCCATTATGTCCATATGTTGTACAATTTTAGTTTCTAGTCTATGTCTAACACAGTTTTACTTCAAGAATATGAATAATTGTGCATCACTATGTAGACATTTGCTGATAATAGTTAAGTGACTGCAAACAGCTCCCACAAAGAATAAATCAACTTTCAATTTGAGTTCTGTACATGCTGGTGCGGCGTTTTACTGCCATACTGCCCCATTATGTAACCTCTTCTGGAAGATTTCACTACATTCACACAGGCCGACCACACACACATTTTAGACATTCTTGCTTTGTGAGTAAAGTTCAGAGTAACAGTACTGCTTTGTTCAAACCCATTCTTTTAGCGACACCCCCATAATACTTTAACCTAGCTGTCTGTTTACTCTTCCTTGGAAAGAACAGATAATTGAATGCCTAAATATTAACTTGTTGCAACACCCATATATGATCACTGAGTACTTTTACAAGCAGACATAAAAGTAGTCATCCAAAGTATTTGTGTGTATGGACACAGAAACGTTAGTCAAAGGTAAGTCTTTATAAACATTCTAACTTACAACCACAAGAAAGGTTAATTTCTAAATCATCTCTACTAATTCATAACAAAGATACAGGTAGAGATAAAAGTTAATAATACAGCGTAAGTGCTGAGCAAAATATGTTGGTAAATCGCAATCCACTTTGAGACACACCCATCCAGCAGAGAACTGATGAAAGACGAGGGCTAATCCTCACCCAGGTGTTGCGACCCCTCCGTGAGTGTCATCATACCAAGTGTAACGCATTCCAGATGCAGTTTGCAGGAAAATTATGACCTGACAGGGCAGGCCTTGACCCATACCTTCATGTTTTATGACAGTTGAGTCAAGGGGAAGTAAATTTGCCCAAAGTCAGCGTAAAACTACCCTCAAAATAAAGAGGTGCAAACATCTTAAAAATGCAGACCTGAGAATTTGTGAAAATGTCAGTGTGACCCACATGAAGTTGCTCCTAATAAGGAGAAGTAATGAATGTGTATACTTAGGTTTGAAAGTCCAGGTGTCTCAGGGAGAACAAAGATGTACTCACCTGGAAAAGAAGGGACAAAAAGAGTTGTATTAGAACCATAGAAGTATTTGCAAATATGTAAAACGCCACTCCCTTTTGTCAGATCATATGCAAAATACAAAATGCCAAACTGAAATGGGTGCACAGCAGCAGATAATGTACTTTCATATAGATAAGTAAAGAAACTTAATTTTCAACAATTGAATAATGCATGATTAAAAATAAGATGTATTGCTACAAGAAACATTAAGTCACAAATAATTGTTTAATATGATTTAATATGTATTTACCCAGGCAAATTATTAACACAATGTTTTTTATCTAAAAAAAAATAATAAGGTAATTTCCTCAACCTTTTGAAATGTTTCTAAAAGCTAGACATAAACACAAAAACTCTCAGATATATAGTAAATCCCCTTTCTCGTTTCACTTGAACACAAAGTGGCTCAACATCACCATCTCCTGGCAACTAAGAAGAAATGCACAAAACACAACGTCTCATTCATGGACTGTATACAGTACATAATCAATAGTTTCACTGTACAAATCTTTAACACAGAAATTTCAATGTAATTTTGGAAGGTAAAAATAAGAAACAACTTAAATTATGTCGATTTAATTTTTCATGCACATGACCTTTTTAGATCAAAGTTTATTTGTTAACAGTCGCCCCTGGTTTGGGGTCACTCCCTGGTGGCTTCCAGGTCTTACCACCCACAGAGGCTGCTACTGTCAGCCCATAACCGCGACTCAGACCCACATATTCTCCTTCAAAGTGTCACCTTCCACCAATGGTCTGCTAATGTCCCTTACGTGAAACTAGTGCTGTGTTAAATCATCACCTTGTGACTTTGGTCAGCCGGGAAATGGGCTGCACTTAAAATAGGGCCTGTATGTGGTTTAGGGTGGTTTTCAGCTGTTGCAGCTGTTAATGAGGAATGTGAATTAAAATAATAACTGTGTTTTGCAAGCAGTCTGGTAATAAGAATTGAAATATTAAAGTCTCAAAGAACATATCTCCAAAAGCCATAGGTCCTTTCGCACAATGTTAGATTAAACATATCTCAGTAGTAAATAAACTATTAAGTAAAGTACATACTGATATTTTTAAGTTTTTGCTCAGTTTCTAGGCAGAACAACTGTCTTTAACCTGTCTTTTCAAATGCAAAGAGTCCCTCATGGTAACTAATGTGTGATAACAACTGCTGCCATAATCACACGCCCTATTTTAGCCCCTGTGAAGTCATCATGTCCAAATGTACGACACTCTGGGAGGCTGTGAATGAACTTCAGCTCTGTCACGCTGTCCTGCCCTGACTCCAGCCATGTCGGAAACACCAACCGCTGCCAAGAAAACAGAGACACAACACTAAACGCCTTCTTCTAAATCTCTATGGGTGGTCTTTGAATCATGCTGCCCCCTGTTGGACACCCAGTGGGAATGGTTTCTGCAGTAATCCCTGCCTGAAAAAGCTTTCTGTTTTAAAGGACCCCTCTGGGCTCAGGACTGTAGTCAGCAGCAATACAAGGTCGCAATATACTGCACAGGCTGCTGAAATAGGGCAGAAAGAACCAAATTAGTGAGCTCTGAGTGAAGACAGTAAATTTTAGAGGACATGGGCACAGTCAGCATCTATTAAATGCATTACAGCACGTGTTTAGATCAGATTTACAGCAGTATTAATGGATCAGAGGTTAATCCAGCATGTCTATGGCATTACATCATATTCACTAGTGTTAGCACTGTCAACAAGCCAGATAGTAGTTATAAGTGATTTGCAGGCTTTTAGTCGTAAATCCAAGTAATTAAAATCATTACTAAATGGTTAAGATTATTAGCTTTGGGCACTTGACAATGCATTAGGTAAATCTGCATTATCGCCACCAATTACACTAGGCAGGAGGATTATAGTCGTATACTATAGTCATGTGCATAGGGAGGGTGTCCTATTACTCACAATTATATATAGTATGATATAATGCTGTATATATCATATCACAGTTCAAAGTAAACAAACACTTATTATGATACTAAAACCTTACAATAGTTATGGTCTACTTTTATTACAGATAAAATATGAGACTTTATACCAACTTTTAGTTAGTTATGATTGACAATTCATACTGACAAAATAAATCTGTTTTTTATAGGTCCCCATACCCTTAGGGAGGAAACATGTATTGTAATCTACAGTATAGAGATGGGCGATATAGCGAAAAATTAATATCACATTTTGTTTTTTTAACATATGCAAAACTAGAAATACTGAGCACATTATCTATAATTAACTCTATTAAAGATGAGCTCAAAAAGAGACAGAAATGATTGGTGTAACGTCCCAAACAAGGCTATAAAGTGGTTATATATATTTATTTATTTTGTGGTTCATTTAATGATTTATTCATATTTTGTGCTGGACTTGAACCTCAATAAGATATCTATAGGCACATTTTTGCATGTTAAAATATTGTCTCTAATATTTTTATAGAAAAAAAAAAAAAAGAACTCAAGATGTTTATTTGGTCAATATAACCCAACAGTACTGCAGTAATAATATTCATTCTTTCAGCAAATAGTGATTATAAATATTTCTTGTGATGTTGATTTTAGTATTTTACAAATATAAAAACACAAGGTTGCCCACTAGATAAAAAAAATAATAATAGTAATAATAAAGTTTTGTTTTTATTTCTTGTTATTGTGTTGTGAATTTGTATGACATGTCCATTGAGGCCTTAAAGCTTAACTTCTAAAGCACTAAGCAAGTGCAGAACTATGCACCACAAGGATAATGACATGTTTAGAGTCAGCGTAGGGATGGTATGAGAACAATACTGCTGTTGTGCTTGAGTACACACTCATTACTGCACACTGTCTCATAAACGTGTTCTCTGCAGCAAAGAGAAAAACAAACTACAACTATATAGTGGGATCCATGTACACACTTCACCTCTATTGGTTTGCTTCAGTCAGTTTTACTAATCAGTTGCATTGCATTAAACAGTATACCCAGACACTGACACTCGTGTTTTCTGTTTGACAGCAAAATTACATCATGTTGTTGCTTTCAGTTGACAGATGACATTTACAATGCAAAAAAAAAATATCTTGATGATTTTTTTTTTTTTATTGTGACGATGATGATTACATTGCCAATTTGAATCAATATTAAGTTCAGAGTGCAAACACATTTAAGATCATTAACATGTGAAAGAACACAGCGTATTACCTGCTAAACTAACACAATGAAACGCCCCATTGATTTACATTCAATACAGAACACAAAACTGCATAACGATTCCACTCAGTTCACCGTAGAGCGACCGCAGACAGTTCACAAGGTTAGATGAACAGATTTCCTCATACACCTGCTGCAAGTTTAGCCATTCTTCCACATATGTACATACTATAGTCCCACCCACCACTCATAAAAGCTCTCCCCGTCTGCTCTGCACCTGTATCACTTTACCCAAACTTTTCCATTCTTCTACTTTCGCTGCTTACCTTTAGTTGCATAGTACAAGGCGTCCATCTTGAACAATGACAGCAAAAAGTCCAAAGATCATCCAGCTTTACACCTTCCTTCACACGCTTAACTTCCCTGTCGCTTCCAGGCACTTTTGTAATTTTCCTCTCACTAGCTCGGTAGGTTTTTTTTCCAATCTCGAACACGTCTCTCTACAACAAAAAGGGAGTCCCCCGCGCCTCCACCTCTACGCTCTCGTCATCACAGGTCAGAGCCGCCCTTCGTAATAATAGCTTTTGTTTGAGCGATATTGTGACGAGAAAAGATAAGATTTCAGTGCAGACTACAAAAGATGAAACAGAACAAAGATCAGGAGTGAAAGTAGAAAAGCATTCATTCGACCTCTTTCTTCAACATTTTACGATGGCTCTACATATACAAAAAAGGCGAACGCAGGTTAGTTTAAGGTTACATTATGAGAGCCAAAGGATTTGTACTTATGAGCTAAAGCAACATGCATCTTGTGTTTAGGGCAGTGTGTCTATATGGCTACTGTACATATAAGGTGAGCTGAGGACAGACATGAGAGTTCATATGGTAAATAATTATTTGTGTGATACTAAAGTTGGCATTATGAAAGCACAGAGGTCTCTAAAGTCCAAAAGTATGATGCCTAAAGTGTGCAGAGCAGATAGGGTTACATTATGAGCAGGCAGGTGTTGAGCTGTGTCCGTGAGTGCAAATGTTAATGATTAACAGTTACTTAAATTGCAGCACATAAACTCCACCCAAGAATAAACAAGGCACTTAAAGGCAAAATATTATGCAATTTTTCATATTTTTATTAACCGTTAAACATGGTCTTGAGTATCTTAAATTTGCCATCTCATGCTTTGAGAAAAAAAAGTTTTATTATGCACTAAATGAACATGTTTCTCTATTATGTTCTCATTTTAAGCCACTATGGGCCGTATTTTGCACCCGGAGGTAGCACAGCACACGCGTTAATTAGTTCATCTGACGTTTTGCGCCAGTGCAAACGGAGACTTCATAGGGGCATGGAGCTCTAAACAAGAGGTGTGCATGCCAAAATATGAGGTGGAGTGAAGCAAATGTAAGGCGTGGTGTGATGCATTCTGTGAATCTCCAGAATGGTCTAACAAACTTAAAAACTACCGCAGTGAAAAACATAACATGGGAAAAATTTCGGTCAGCAGTCAAACCAAAACTCCTTATTCCCAAGTCCCCATCCTGTCCTGTCAGAGCAGCGGCCCGCGCAGCTAGAGTGCGTGTGTGTGTATGTGTGTGTGAGTGAATGAGTGTGTGACATGTGCGTGTGAGCGCGTGTCTGATCGTGAACACTGCATGAAGAACAGAGCAGGTGGAGACGCGAGGAGGACAGCTCTGAGCGTCAGGTGGATGTCTCACAGGACAGCGCTCTAAACCCTGTGAGTGGATCGACTGCATTTATGACCTTTATGAACATTTGTCTCTCTGAACAGTTTCAAGTTCCTATGCATTATTATAGGCCTTTTCAAGTGACAAATGAGCGTTATTAAAGATAAAGGCTGTTGCAGCACTAAAACAGCTAGAACCTTCATAAGGCACCGCTCATATCTGACAGCGGCGGCAACGTTGCAGCCTGGATATGCCATGGATGCAAACATCTCCTGACGGCCTTTTAAGTGCCACAGTTTTTAGTCATTGGTTCAAATGCGATCACCATATACATGCTGTCACATTCCCCTCCAGCCTCCAGAGGACAAGTACAGCGTCTTTGAGCTAGCATTAACGCCATGAAGGTAGCAAAACCCTGACCTAGAACCCCCCTGGCCAACGCGCCAGGGGCAAAATACAGCCCTATGTGTCATCAGGTAGCAGTGAGGATGTTTAAACGGCAAAAATGCTCAAAACGAATCTGGCAATGATTTAAGGACTAAAGTGTTTTTGACCGTCAAAATAGTGTGAATGCAGCTAAATGCAACTCCAAGTATGTTTCTCATGACGGAACATTGTTAGAACATGATTAAAAGCTTAAAAAAGTCACTGGACCAGAATGTGTGTCCTTTATGAAATATTTCAAATAAATCCATATATGTGGTTTATTTTGTTTGAATCAAATGTTTAGCTGAAAATATTTGACAAAGCTAAAATCTAAAATTGCTTTATGTATTTTCAGATTATTAGTATTAACAGATTTTGAAAACATGAAAAAAAAAAGTTAAGTATTTAAGAAATACTATTAATGCATACTGTTAAGATTCATTTGTGTAAGGGACAGATGATGAAAATGCAGGATATTATGTAACTTGCATTTTACAATAGCCAGTGGTCTCTCACGAGTTACCGCTATCATAGCATTCAGTTGTGGATCCCAAATACATGTTTGTTTTGGTTCCTCACTCGAGTGTGTTTTGAGCTTTGAACACTTGAAGAACAGTGGAGTAACTGTGACTTCAGGTGAGAGCAGGACACCAACTGAAATCCCAGATGTGCCGACCTATTGTGAGATGTTTCCCTTGGGCCTGACCATTTTCAAAATAGCTTCACACACAACTGGGGGAAAACTACCCATGATGCATTTCCTTTCATGGCTAGCAGTAACAGGAATCTCCGGAATTGAGCACAGATTGCTTTGAGCTTTGTGGACATGCAACAGTAGTTTGATGTATTCAATGTGATAAACAACCACCTAATAGAGAACAGACGGGTTGAGATTATATTTAGGCATTTAATACATGTTCTAGAGAAGACTACACTACAGCTGTAACACGTTAAACTCCCTTTACTCCCATGTGAGTAATTAAAAAGAATCAGTAACATGAGGCTTATCTATTGTTTGGACCACACCGAAAAGTCCATGAAATGAGTCAAAACAAATGTTGGCTGGCTGAGGGTAAAACCTTCAAAATCATATTGCTCACAAATTTGTCAAAAGTCAAAACATTATTGTACGTCTAACAACACCAGAACGGAACATGGCTTATGAGAGAATAATATATGCCAAATAGGAACAAAACACTTAAATATATAGCTAAGAAGCACCCATATCTTTACATAAGCATGGATGACGAAGCAATATACGTGCCTAATGTCAAGGTATTTGTTCAGTTTAACTCATTCCTATTTCTTTACCCTGAACCTCATAAAAAATAAAATAAATTAAAAAAAGAGACACAGACAGTCTGGAAGTGAAACTGGTTTGTACTTAGTTCAAAACGCAACTCCTCATTAGTTCAGATTTCCAAATTACTGCACCCCGCAAAATCCCAAATCACTTCCTTTAACCTTTAATGAACCACTCTCTAATCCTCTCTTTCATCTTTTGCCAAGATGTCCATAATCAACCTCTCCAGCCTAAAAGATAGCTTGTGACAGCAATGACCTGAAAGAACTGGGATATGGTTCGGAAATGTTTCAGTATCTATTTGTAGAAGTTGCACAGTGGCTCAGCAGTAGTTCAAGATTTCTGTTATATCAGCAGTCCCCATAAAGAAACTACAACTTCCTGATCCTTTATACCCCTTTGGCTTTCCTTCCTCTCTTTGTGTGTAGTATAGTAAACACATAAAACAAAATAATTCAATAGAGAGGAGGAGGACACAAGGCAAAGTTGACCAAGTATCTTATATGTCAAATATAATAGGTCGCAATGAATTGTTTCAGAAAGGTTACTTGTTGGCAACATAAAACAATACTTTTTCACAAACCATTTGGAGTAGATTTAATTGACAGAGAGACAAAAGTTTGAACAAATGATTCCACTATGGACAGTAAAGAGTCGCCCATTCACTTAACATGTAATCGGTAATACATAGGAACCTCTGAATTAAACTCTAAACCTCCTTGATGGAAGGCAAAACTAAACTAAAATACCCCCCTCTGTACGGTGAGACAATGTGTACTTCTGTGTAAAGTTCCAAACCCATCACTATGTTAACATTCACCAACTTCAAAGACATCTTACCTCAGAAGGACATAAAAACTGACAGAGCATCGTATCATTATGAAAGAAAAAAAAAGAACATGGCAGATGACAAACTACTGCCTTATGTCTACATACCCGTGAAATGTTACATGTTTGGGCTACAACACTGGGATAGTCATTTTTGCCTACAGTGGCCACAAACAATAACATCTTTCCTGTTGTTGGTCTGTGTGCTTAGGTCAGGAACAGAATGTCACAACCAGGAAGCAGCAAAGAGACAGAGGAAACTACAAGTCCACAATAAATCAGAAAAGTTGCCCATTAATATTGTTGAAATAGTTTGTTCCATTGCGAAGGAGCAGTGGAGAGGAGACAGGAAGTTGCACCCATCTGCGTGAGAAGGAATTCCCACTTATGTGAAAAGGTCAGGGAAATCCCTCCAGTGCTAATTAGTGGAACATACTGAAACACAACACTACTCTCCCATCAGCCTATGGAGACTGAGCATCAGACATGGCAGACTGGAGAACAGTAATCATGATATAGTTTTCACCAATCAACATGTCAACAGTCATCACTTTTTTATAGTAAAACAGACCAAGACCAACTATTTTATAGCAACTCTGAACGGAAATTCTGAAAGCATCATTTTGTTTTCATGCTGAAATGCAATAACAACACATAAAATTCAATTTCCTGAATAATAGCAGTTGCTTCCTTACAGACAATAACTGGGAGGATGTTGCATAGACAACAATGTTTTATCCTGTCTCATTCAACCTCTTTAAAAACACAGCTATCATGCAACTCAGCAAGTAAATGAAAAGCTGAACATTTTGATCAAACAGATTACCATAACAAACGTGTAGTAAACGTGTATAGTTGATTATCAAAACAACTCGTGTCACATGGAAGAGATCAGCAAGTGCCCTAAAGACTTGATGAACAAGCAGATACACCTTAAATTTTCTAAAAATAAGAAATGCCCTTGCCCTTTGCACAGCAGTGAGATCCAATAAATGGTTGTCTATTAGAGCCACTTTGTGAAAATTCACACAGTGTCCAATGGAGAGAAGTGAGGCAGTGGAAGATGACTTACTATGAGCTCATCATTATTGCTTATACATGCATCAGACTTACAGAATGTCACAGAGGAGTACAAAAATACACTGTATGTTAGCCTATTATATATATCCATGCTCTAAAATCAATTAACATGCAGCACATTTTATCATCTCTATGAATTCCATGTATTTTGTCTTACTTCAGTTTACGTACAGTTAAGACCAGTTGTAATTCTAAGAATTTTCTTGTGAAAGACCTATTGCTTTTGTCCAAGTAACAATAGAAACTGAAGTGGCGCGTGTGCATAGCTCAAAGAAGTAAAACCTGATATGTGAAGTCAGTTGAGAACAACTAATGAATGAATGCGATAAGAAATGTAAATCAATAGGGCAACAATCCTTTTTAGGTCAGAGAAAGATGATGTCGTCTCTGAGTCTTTGCAAGAGTTTGCATGTCAAATGTGAGGTGTGAGCGCCCATCATTCAATAGCATGTGTTCCTCCTGTCTCTGTAT
Organism: Rhinogobius similis; assembly: GCA_019453435.1. Lineage (NCBI taxonomy): Eukaryota > Metazoa > Chordata > Actinopteri > Gobiiformes > Gobiidae > Rhinogobius > Rhinogobius similis. Next base: position 18,063,898 of record CM033626.1, on the reverse strand, counting down.
GCTCTGCTCAAGCCTGACTCTGCTTAAGTACTTTATGTCAACAACAGTGTCAAGTTAGTATAGGCAAAGGGCAATATAAAGAAAGTTAAAAGGTGAAAGCTAATAATAAATTAAGAGTGTTTTGACAATTTGACTGTAAACCAGGATATTTTGGACTAAGACATCCGTTAGACACTCCACCCAGCTCCTTCCTACTCAGGAACAGTAGTCTCTGTTACAATTTTTGCTTAAAATGAAGTTAAAAAGTTATAAATACATTTTGGCATAACCAAGAAATACCATATAGACACAGCCTACCTTTGAGAGTGGAAATTTCATTTTGGATTGATCTGATACTGTTCATTGTTATTTCTTCTCAGTTAAGATAATACACCGTCTTCTCAATGGGGATTCTCTTGAAATGTATGACCAGAGCAGATTTCTCCGGTTTTGGATCCCTTGCTGCTCTGTTTTGGTTCTTGTAAAGTCCCATGTGCACACTCACATGCAGTCACACATATTCACTGTGTACAAGAATTTGCACTGAGCTCCTCCCACCTGTTCCCTCCTTCACTTCCTCCTCTACCTCCTGCTTCACGTACAAGTTGATTATTCATTCAATTACTGAGATAGCAATTCCAGTCAATACGTACTTTGCCAGCAGCCAATAAGGATGGACACTGGACAAATCGATCTTTGTGTCTGAGGATGTGGCCATAGAGATCAATGCGTATGCAAACTTACAGTGCCACACCCACAGCCTCCCAGACTGAGGAGGAGAGTACACGCAATACAGACAAAAACAAACACTGCAGGATAAACAGCACTCATTCAGAGGTAAGAGGGGCAGCTCAAAGAATGTCAAATGCATCTATTGTATTCAAACATGTACGGATGCTTCACTGCCATACGCCAAGCTCACAATAATATAGATCTGGGTCATAGCTTTTATAATATACAATATACACAATTTGATTTGTGATTTTTTTTCTGCACCAGTATAGCGACTGCAATTATGCAATTTAATAAAATTGCAAAACTAATAAAATAGAACATATTTCAGGTTAGGAGTGTATCTTTTTACGTCGAACGCCGCATATTTAAAAAAGAAGCAGAGGCCCACACATTGATTTGTCTTTTAAATATGCGCATTTAGGAGAAGTACACTCGAGCTGCGATACCTCCATTCAGCCTTGGAACCAAAACATAAGATTTTTTTATACTGAGGTTATGATGGGCAAGGTTTTCTAAAGATGCAAAAGAACTGCTTATGGTAATTTGGGACAACTCACACAAGAAAAAGGTCTAAGGGCTGCATTTATGTAAGAAATGGCCTGAATGTTCAAGCATAATTGTGTAACATGTATTTTGCTATAAATCTAAAAACGTATGCCACAAGAAATAGTGGAACTTGTTGCTCTCAGTGCCACAGGATATGAAAAATGGTGTGTTATTATTTGCACCAGTGAACCAAATCTGAAAGAATAAATGAGAACAAATCAAGCCAAGCATTTATAATCACTTAGAGTCTGGACTGCCAGCCAACGACAAAGCCATTCTTTCACGCTGCTCTTGAATTTGTACAGCATGTTTCACATAATAAAAGCTGTCTGAAGGAAATGACTGACGCATACTTGGCACTCAGGAAATAAAACTCTAGCCTTTTTCTCCTGTCAAGTACTTTTGGAGTACACTGCTTTTCAACCCTAGTGGGCTTACTGATCTTGGATTTATGTAATAGTGACACATAATAATCCACAGATGGATATGCTAAATAATAATGCTCTGCTTGCATTGGCTGACACCACAAACCCTACGGACAAAGGACTGTTTCACTTTCTATTGCAGACTTCACTCAGATTGACATGTTCTATTAGGAGCACAAAGATACATTTATCCAAGTAAGATTTATTAGTGATGGTTTTTCAGTCAAGCTGCTTCCAGTGAGGCTCTGAATGAAACATACGTGTCATAACAGATTTAAGTTTTTGTAGAGTCTGCATGCGCTCTCTCTAAACAGTCTATAGATTGACACAAAATTCTTCAAAGTGTATCTTATTTCAAAGTCATAATTGCTAAGGCCAGTTTTATTTCACAACAAAAGAAGGTTTTTGAGAGAAGGTTAAAGAAGACATTGCCCTGGTATCATTTTACATTTTTTGCTCATTATAAATTACAATATTGATCTAAAACAGGTCAATAATAGAAACAGGTCAAATGACTTCCATTGACTATGGTATACATGACTGGAGTATGATTTTTCTTTTTTTTTAGGGAGTACAGAGCAGTGGGTGGGGATAAAAACATTTTCTGAGGGCCAAGCCTCAGATGCAAGACAATACAGAACTGCTTAAACATGCAGGAATCAATCAAAATACAACTATGAGTAAACTAATGAAGAGGGATACAATGGTGAAAAGCTCAAAAAATATTTTTTAGCATATGATGTCTCCTTTAAGCTATTTCATTCTTTTTTCTTCATTTATCAATAGTTTATCACCTATGAATACATGTTTGGTCAAATACAAACAAATAATAACAACATTATTTATTCCAAGCATGATATTACTGTTGCGGTCCTGCCATTTCTGGGATGAAATCAAAGTACTTTCTGTTCTTTTACAAGAATTCCACCTTAACTGTAGATTTATGCCTTTTATAGCCTCACTAAAGCTTTACTAAACCCAGCCCACAGCCCTGGAACACATACTGTGCATTCACGAAACACTGCTGTACAGATGGTGAAAAACAGATCTCTCAGTAGCTTATTTAGCAGTGAGTCCATTTATCTAAAGGTTTGACACAACAGCTTTGGATAAATAACCCTGAATGAGGCTTTTGACCTTGCTGCGTTACAGAGTTTCAGCTCCCTCTGTTCAGACCGCATCAGACCAGTAGCCCTGCTGTGGACATCCAGACAGACATTCCTATAGCCTGATGTCACCCCACCACCCAAATCTCCTGCCCCGTGTAGAGGCTTAGGCCCTGGGCAACAGTCAGCAGAAGACCAGCATCCCCACAACCAAACCTGGATCTGCTGCAGAGACTGATCCAACGGTTAAGCCGTCAAAACAAGAGCACCAGATTTGCGTTGTCAAATAGCTTATTAGGACTGAGGGTCACATCGATGAGACAAATGCTGTTTTAATTATATGAAATTGCAAACTTAAAAAAAATATGTCACAATGATCAGTGACTATGTGGTAAATACTTGGTCATAATCTTACGTTGTCTTATGCATCCTGTCTTTGGGTCATTTTTAACGAAATACTCAAAAGTATTAAAATTCAGATGAATTAATTCAGATTCAGACTACTTAACTAGTGCTGAAACAAGATACTAATTTGACCAAGTCTCGATAGCAGTGAAGAAAAATCTATACATAAGCAGGACAAGATTTGATCTTTCCTGAAAAAAAAAATTGATTGATCTTGAGCTAGTATATAAGGTAACATAAAGAAAATCCTATTATTTCATGTTTAAAATTGCAGTCTGCTGTCAAAAAGAGTGCCTATTTCTTTAGTATTAAAATCGAGTTTCAAGTTCAAATTATTATCCTGACAATACTAAACGTGATTATCCAAACATTAGTTGAATATCCAGCCAAGACCTTGAAAATGCAAATCCACAAAACCAAATTTGAGTCTCATACCACAGTTTGCAAAACAGAGAATTATGGAATGACCTCTTCTCGTTTCCTCCCACTCTGTGACCAAACAAAGTCCCAGGGGTGCAGTATTACACTCCCAAAAGAAAAAGGCATTCTGAAATTCTTAAGCAACAAATTCTAACAGTCTAAACAGCATTATGGTTGAAGGGAGTATCAGTGGATATCACCAGTGCACAGGGGTCCCACCCACACACAAACTCAGACTTATTGACTCAGAATCTGGACATGAACCAAGAAGGTCACAAGAGAGATTCTGTCATCCCAGTTTAAATTAGCTGCAGCTACTGGAAATGAAGCCTTACCCACGCCCCATTAAAAACTATCTCAGAAATCCCCATGCTGCAATCACAAGACATCACAGACAGGAAAACCAGACTAAGGCAGTGTATATATACAGTTTATTTTATCAAATCTCCTGCTATGATAGAAGTTCTCCACTAGGGGCTGTGCTTTCCTTGTATAAGTAGCATGAGTAAGACATTTGAAGTATTTAATGTTTGCATTAATGGCCATGATAAATATTTAGTAGTTTGATGCTTACTGCACTTAATGCACTTAGTAAAGCACAATAAATAGAAGACAATATAGAGTGTATTAGTTACACTCTGAATCTGGTACTGCTGTAGTTGTAAAAGTGTTATTTATTGTTGCTGTTCTACAACAGCTGGAACCAGTCTGGCCTTAGTCCCCTGACCTCTGAAATCAGCATTTTCACCACAGAACTGCCCAACACCATACATTCTCTGTAATGCTTATAATAATACACACTGCTGGGGCTTGAATCATGTGAACTGTCTTTTATTGGAGTTTAAACATGCTTTTGGCAGCTTGGCATTGGCATTACAATAATTTTCAACTCAAAACAATGAATGCGGTAAACAAACATTACTATTTTCGAGCATTTTTAAGCCCTTTACATAGAGGCATTGTATACTCAACATAAATTCAGCCACAAGGAGTCAGTGTCCAGTTTGTGCAAACAATTAGCCTGGATAAATGGACCGGACAGCATCAGGAGCGTAAACCTGCACTAAAATACCATATGCAAATGAATCCAAGGGAAAGAGATTCGCTGTAGTCTCAATAAATAACAGGTGTACCAGCAAATGTACATGCTGTGATTTGAATAAGAGAAATGCAATGCAAATATGATACCTGACTATGGAAACACTTCTTTGCCAACCATGCCTCCCCTGAGAATTTAAGAAGATGACATTGTCCATGCCTTAGCTGCAATGTCAAAACTCTGGAAACTGTCAGCATGAGGATTTTACTGCCGCTTCATGAGCTGACACCTACAGTAGTAGCAACACACAGAAGACAATGACATTCTTTTTTACGATTCTTCCTAAACAACTGTTACTGCCTGTTAAACGGAAAAGTATACACGCTTTCAAGCAGAGGTCCAGCTTGACAAGACTCAGGTTTTAGAGATTTTTCTCTGTTGTATGATTAAACCAAGGGCTAAACCAGTGCTGAAAACAGTTCTATAGCCGGTCTCAAGTGTAAAATTTTAGTGTTACAATTATTGAGAAAAACCTACACAATTTAGCGATTATTCACAATTACTGAGAACATGACTAAACAACAGTGAAATCTATAAATCATGTTATTATTTGCCAAGTTTGAGACAAGCTTTATGAAATTTTACTTTCTGATTGACATCCCTAGTCTTAACCATGACCATACCTGGAGTAAATCTAGACAAATGACAAAATCAGGGTCAAAGTTGGGAAAATGTGAAGGTATCTAGGGGGGCAAAACCAGGATTAAACACCAACTAAGGACAAATCTAATACAAAGGTAAACCAGTAATGACTAAAACAACAAAATCTAAACACATCTGAAGTTCTGATCACCTCACTCTGAGTTGAAAGCATTCAGAACCAGTCAATCCCTGTGCTTCCTGTTGTGCGTTTTTCCCATATGGTGCAGAGTCTATCATCTTTCTCTGTCCCGTGCCTGAGAGGGGGCAGCAGCTCCAGGCGCCGCTCTGACTCCTGTTCTTTTAGCTGCTCCTGCTCCCTTGACGAGTGCTGGGACAAGCCCCGTTTGTCTGACAGATTTATATCGATTCTTCCAGAGACCTTTCCACCAGTCTAATATTGACACTATCTGACTCAAAGCCACTGGGGATCTTTGTAATCTACTGCCTCCTACTGTTAATCTTTGGAAAAACTGTAATTTTAACATTTCACAAGTGGATTTTGGTCTCTTACCTCCCTATTGAGTGATAAAATGTCATTCTTAAAGTCAATAAGGACAATATTTCAGTTGTTACTTAAATCAAACACAGTGGATTCCAAAACCTCAATTATTTTGAATTAATTGTGCTTTACAATTGATGATAACCAATTGAAACTAATCGCACAATTCAAATCTGTGTGCACTGAACGTTATATTTGCCTCACAGCAATGTTAAATATAGGAACATCTGCTAAATGTAAACATATTGCTAGGCTCTACATACCAACTCAAACCCAAATAAACGCTCCTTTTTATTTATTACCTTCAGCTGTGAATTCGTGGCATGAACCTAAAGACCAATGATGAATGATGTTCATATAACAAAGGTGATGGTATGCGTTCACGGATCTGCTCCACATCAAATCAAGTTGTCTGTAAGAGAAGCAGACGCTGGGACAACCGTGAAATGATAAATTATATAGAGAATCTTTGTGACACTTGAAAGGACTTTTTTAACCACTTTAGCCTTAGCCCTACCACAAGTAGCCGTACCACAAGTAGGGCTAAGGTAAAGAAAAAAAAAGAATCACAAATATTCATTAAATGTGACGTCAGTTATATAAATGTAAACAGATTTGTAACAATCTTTACAAGGAAAAAAATTACATAAAAATGTTGACACCATAGTTGTGTCTACTAAAATACAACATAATGTAATTTCCTCCACAAATAATAATCTTTAAAATCATAGTGTGGTCTTATACTAGTTTTCATATTAAGATCATTCTAAAACTTTTCAGGAAAGGTCCAACTTTGTCGTATCCATACCTACTGAAATGTTTTTATGTTGTATGTCAAATGTTTATTAAATTTAGAAATCGACTAGTATTGTGGTGGTCGGAGGGGCCGATGGTGCAGATTGGCAGCCTCACTTCTGTCAGTCTGCCCCAGGGCAGCTGTGTGTGCTGTCTCTCTCTCTCTCTCTCTCTCTCTCTCTCGGGGTTTGTGTTGAGCAAAAGTGATACTTTGACTACAGAATCCAGCGCTGAGGGTATAACAGGAAGTATGGAATTAGCTTAGTTTTAAAATGAGATAAGAAAACAAACAACATTTTTTTTCCAGTGGTTACAGTTTGACCTGTAATCACAGAGACTAGTGTCCACACCCTTTTGGGACGCAGAGGTCAGTGGACACCCGGGCACATGCAGGCACCGAGGCAATGTTTAGTTTCACAGCAACCTTTATCTCCGGCTTTTTTTTATCTGTTCCGTAAATCTTTTATGTAATCGGGAGCTTTGACCCTTCTATGGGAATCCCTGGAGACTGGTCACTCCATTTAGGGCAATGGTGAGTACTGTCAAAACAGAGAATGTGAAAGGTATTTACTGCTAACAGGCCTCCTTTTGGTATCGAGGGATAAGAGGATGAAATGGTCCAAAGACACGAGAATGCAAAGCCCGGACAGTGGAGGAGATAGGAGTGTGTGTGTCGTGTGTGTGATTATGAGCTTGTTGTCAGCTGTGAGGACGGACTTGCTGCCACATTCCTATGGTTCATGTGGTCAGAGTCACTGCAGTCGCCTTAAATATCAATGACAACCAATAAAGTCACCGCCTTCCACTGTCAGGAAATGACACCTAAGATCATATTCATAATTGAGCCAAGTCCACTTGTAAATCGGTGAGTCTCATTACTCACTGAATTAACTAACATCATGTCTATTTTTATATCCTGCTGGCAGTAAATCAAGCCTTGTTTCCACTTGCAGTCTGGACACTGTTCAATGAATTACAGCTCTATCAGAAAGTTCTTGTCCTCCCAAAACAGAGCACTTCTTCAGTCCAGACAAATTATGTCCATTAATCCTGCGTGCCTGGATACAGACAGTTTGATTCACACACAGCAAAGACACAAAAGGAAATATCACCAGTGATTCATATGAAAAATCTGGCTGAATCATTACGCACACACTATACAAGAACAATACGCTAATAAACTAATCACACTGTAGTGACAATTCAGTTGACAGCAATTCAGTGACAATTAGCTCAATTACAGAGCAGTTTTCCTCAAAAGCAGCAAAACAGACACCTAACCAGGTTAAACATAAACAGACTGCAGTTCAAATTTGTTGATTGAGCCACAATTACCATTTCTTTACAAAATGCTCTGAGACTCAACGTTTACTCATAAAAAGAAATGTGTAGTAGAATTAAAATATTGTGGAAAGTTCAAATAAACTACAGGTCTGAAGTTCAATCCAGAAGCTACGATTCTAGATTTATGGGAAGAATAACACCCATATGAGTTGCTTTAAATTGATTATTTGAAAACAACAATGTATCATTAATAATGCATTAAGTGTATTGGAATTTCTTGTTTATTTCTGGCCAATTAATCAACATAATTTAAATATCCCTGTTACTCTTAGTATTAACTTGTAACTTTAATTTAAAAAAGGTAAAAGATAGATTGTTTCTTTAATAGATTACCATTTGATTTGTGTCGTCAAATAAAACAGTACACCCTCACTCTCTCCGTGCCAGCTATTACATTATTATTTTGAGGGAGGACCGACTAAGGAGGAGACTATGTTCTGGACCTGGTGACTCCTCTGCAGTTTTAAAAAGACCTTTCCAATTACAGCTCTGGTATGCAGTAGTCGGAGCCTCTGCTACGTCACGATGTGTGTGTTTCTTTTAACCATTAACTTTTTCTGAGCTCACTGAAACCTTGAAGCTACAATGCCAGACAAATAGTGGACACTGTTAAGAGTTACGGGGATTCTGCACTTAACAGTAAGCGTTTGTATCTTCCAGGTGCTAGATCTATAGGATTTTCCACACAAAACCTTCTTTCCAACATGTGTTTTGGCACTTACATTAAAAATTTCCGAGCTCCTGGTGGTTTGGGTTAAAAAGAGCAGCAGTAAAAGTTAAATTCAAGTGCTAAATGTTATAAACTGGCAGCTGCGGCTCACACCGTTAGCAGGCAAGTCTAATACAACATGGAAGCGATAGAGATTAAATGGGATCACTACAGGGCATTGTCATCCAGCATTTATAGGAGTAGCAGTCAATATGAGGCAGCAGAACAGGGAGCTGACCTAGCATTTCACTAAAATGGGTGGAGTATATGAAACTGGCTTTAGCTAAAAGGTTTATGTGGATAATGAGCAGGCATCACATGGGGTTGTAAAGTTGGGAGTAGTGCATGGTGGTGGAGTATTGTATCCAAGCCAGTGAGAAAACCCACTGATGCACTTTCTTTTGTTAAAACTCACAGTTTCGAATGCTCTGTAATTATTTGGTTCATGGGAGGAACATGGGTTCCAGTTTCAGTTTAGGAAAAAACATGGCTGATTAAGTTGTGTGAACCTCCTGTAAACTACAAAGAATTGCATCTACTCTGAGGAAAAATGTAACTCCAAATCCAGCCACCTGGTTTTAGATGATTTATCATAGAGATTTGTGAGAGCCTATTCCTGCAAGTAGATATATGCATTACAATTGTTCTCTTTCATGTCCATGTTCATATAATGGTTCTGGTCACTAATGAAACACATGTGAATTTTGAAGAGAAATATGCACAAACAGCTCAAATATCAGAACAATCCCAATCTTTACTGACAGCTGTGGTGCTGGTCTTTATATATCAAGTTATATCTTTCAAAAGTACAGTTGCATTTTAAAACGCAAATTTGGCCAAATTGCTGCAAGTTTTGCACAAAATGCTAGTCAATGATTAGTAGATGTGATTAGCATACAGGTCAAACATAATGGACTTGAAGAAATCTTTTAACAACTGAAATATGTCTGAAACTTCCTGAGTATATTGTAGTAAAGCACTAATTATTTATTACGTTTATAGGTTATTTTAAACTTTAAGTCCATTGACTGTCTCTCTAGAAAAGCAGTTTGATAGAACCAGTTTGACCAGTTTTGAATGCCCTGACATCTGCACTAACTGCCCTGAGTAACATTAGTTGTCAGAAAACGATAGTTAGTTTATCAAGAGAAGTTTAAATAGTGTTGGGTTAAGCAGTCACCCATTACCAAAAAATGTAGCTGAAATAGCACACTCGCCAGTTCATATTTATGTTCATCATTTCTCCTTCTTTTTCTGCAAAAAGCCTGAATAAATAATGGCCCTAACTGCAAAGCCACTTCAAGTGTCTAGACAAGCATTAAAAGTCTGACGCATCAGAATTAATATTAAATACAGAGAACCAACCAACCAACCTGTATAATTAACAATGTGCACTTGCAAAATGTCAACTAGAAAGAGAGCGGCGCCTCCAGCCCTGGAGAATGGCTGTTTGTTCGGCAGGAAGAGCACCAATTTGATAGAAACATCTCACTTCCTTAAAAGGCAATGAACCAATCTGTTATTTATGATAGTTTCTGATTGAGTTTTGACTCTTTGGATGCCAACCAAACTGAAATGTATGTATTTTAACCTTTATTTTACCAATCAAAACATTAAGACTACATTTACAAAGTTGGCCTAAGTACAAATATGTCCAAAGAAAAACAATGTCAGGCTCTTTTTACACCAAATACAAATACAGCTAAAGACACACCTAGTTTTTACAGTTTTTAACCGTTTGGACCTTGTGTGATTGGGAAAACTTACAAAAATATCTCAACCTCTTTTCAATTATTACAGGCCAGATCCACCAACGGTCTACTTTCCATGACTGCTTCACCTGGCACTGATGCCTGCGTATGGCTGACCTCAAACTGAATCCACAACTCTGGGTTTGTCATAGAGGCTGGAGCTGGTTCCAAAAGAAGAAATGCTTACCGCAGCAGTGGGAGAACAAAAATATACTGTTTTATGATTGATTCAAGTAAAATATATACATGCTGCCTCTGTAATTTCACAACACGTAGAACAAGGATGTAGAGCGTCTATAATAATTAGCAATAAGTATAAGAAAAGTCAAAGAAGTGCTGCTGTTAACAAACAATAATAGTTGAGGTTTTACTAATACTATAACACTGACTCTTCCTATAATTCAACTGTTTATACCGCAGCTTTTTTTCTGTTTTTACCCATCAATTAGTACTTTATTTTATTTTACTCATGCTATTCTTTGCCTTCCGTTCCACACTCATTGTCCTTGGCACAGTCTGGGCGGAGTTCACATAGACAGACCTGACACTACTACGATTGTTTTCTGTAGGGCACTTTTGCGACAACATCTACATTTGACCTGTCCAACCTGTGGCCAAACGCCAAAAAAAGACACGGGACACATCCTGATCAGCTGCCCCTGCCTCTGACTCAATCACTCAAAAAAAGGCTTGACAAATGACTTCCCACAAGAGCCCAGACAGATAAGTTAACAGAAATAAATGTTATGTGTCCACAATGACTAGCTTTCTAATTGAATATTATGATTTTAGGATATAGTCAGCAGGGCAATTCTATTCTAGTCACAGAGAAGAGATGTTTCACTCATCATTGACCCTTTAATAATTCACAACTGCTTGATTATTCCGCCAAGAAGAAATTGGAATTTAAATTACCCAAAGCCGACAATCAACCTGCCAAAAATAGCTGCTTAATTGGTTGACTGTAAATGGCCAGGGCTATACTGAGGTGTTATTTTAAGCTTTAGGGGGCAGAGGACAGGGCCATGAGTGCGGGACACTGGGGTAGACCATCCCATTTGAACGGGACGCCCAGTAACATTGGCATCAGCTGCTCTCACAAATTACATTAGAGGACAGTGAAGAGGCAGCCAGCCAAGTATTGTCCAGCTACACTTAGACAGAACAGTGAGACAGCAAACACTTAAGGGAGCAGAATAAACTTGAGTAAACAGAGCTATAATTGAAGTATTGTAATGTTATTTCCATCTTTATATTATCAATATATATATTGCCAGATATAACAGAGGTTTCTATCAGCAGCAACAACATTTAAGTGATTTGGCAGTGTTTGAAATTAGCGAGATTGCTGACATTTTGATCAGGAAATCATCAGGATGTCAATGCAAATTATCATTAACAGTGAATTAGATACACCACTGGTTATACAGTCAAAATCCATGTCAGTTACACGCCATTCAATAACTTGTTTTTACCAAATAGCATTAGACCAAATAAAAGGTCGGTGGGTTCATAACAGGTGGGTATTGCTTTTTACCTCACGATATGCATCAGTTTTCTGAGTTTGACATGTCCTGATACATGGACATCCCTTAAAATCAGTGTTTAAGGTTTATTAAATTATGTTTTGATTATAGAGTAACAAAATGCATTGGATTTTCGTGTTCACAATGCACTTAATATCAGAATATAATTGTCATTGAATAAAAGTCGTCTTTACAGCCCAGAAGATTCAGCATAATATCACAGTCAACAGGTTAATAAGAGTATAACTCAGCAATCTATAATAACTTCATGCTGCTTAATAATATGTATGCATGTATTGCCAAAAAGTCCTTCACGATATATTACCAAATTGGTAGTTTGAATAGAGTCCTAGCTCATAACAAGAACAAAATTGTGTATTTAGGACTTAAAGGATTTGGTAAAATATTGGCAAGCCTAAAATAGAAAACACGAACATGACCTTAACTGACATTGAGAACAAGATAGCTTCTTCATTTGCTAGTCCCAAGCCTGGAAAGACAGAGAGAATGGTGGGAGCGCATCTGAGGGAAACATTATTCATTTGTTAAGGCATCTTCAGACTGGAAAAATACAATATATATTAAAAGAAATTCCCCAACAACAACAACAGCATCAACCTCACACAACATCTTGGAATAGTCTTTTAAAGTATAAGATTAACTAGAGTTATGGCTTTCCTGACTCCTACCCCTGATAAGAATAAACAACGGTCTTTATGATTTTTGGTTCCATATTTATCAAGGAATTAGGAAAATGTCTGAATATTCATTGTGCCTTAAAAAGGAGAGGGGGATCTCTGCAGGAGTGAGGAACATCTGAAACATAAACACCTGCCACAGACACAGCTCCTGCTTTCTATTAGCCACTGTTACATACACCACACTGACTCATAGCAACACATGCTATTATTGCTAGTATTGTCATGGAAAATACCTCCATTTATAGAATGTATCAACAAGTTGGTCTTTTGCTGAAAATTAGGTATTATTTTATCAAATGCCCAAAGGTTATTTTTTTCAAACTTCAGGCAACTTACTAGATAAAATACCAGTGAAATATGGTGGATATTAATCAAGGGAACTAATTTTCTGCATTACAAAAGCTAGTGAACAAACATTTTCCAGATGCAATATTGTTAATTTATCTGTGCCTTAAGATTGTACATAAATATATATAAATAATAGGTCAATTGTGCACATGCGTTGTGTAGCTCGAATACTCTGACCCTTGTAAGAACTGTCAGATGAATAGCTTTGTAAATAATACAGTTATTTCAACCTTGTGTATTATCATGATTTGCAAAAAAGGTACAACAGTAATTCATCATGAACTTTCTCCCAAGAAAAAAAGACTAATCTGGGGCAATATTTATAGAGCTCTTCGTGTTCCTTATCTGCTGGAACAGTGCGGACATTGAGAAAGGAAAAGTGAAAGTGTATCATCTGCTGCCAAAAGGATGGACATGACATCAGCTTAAGAGAGGAGACAGAATCATGACCAACTAAAGGCTGTAGATCATCACTGATGATCTTGTTTGAATGACTTAAAGCAATTAAACGATCAAGAAACATGTCAGAAAAAAATCTCACTGAGCGGGACATTTTTGGGGAATAATGAGATTGAATTTGAGATTAAAATCAGAACAGAAACTCCCTGAAGTTGCGTTAATACATTTCACTCTGGCTCAAAGCGCACCTGTTAATGTCTGCTGGAGTTTAGGATAACAATCAGGCCTTAAAACCTAAACCCCTCGTAGTCCAGCTAGGGTCAGAGGTCAAACACAGCGACACAGTTGCTATGGTCACATATCAAAGCCAGGCGTTGCTGTAAATCCGCCGAACTCTGTCACTCTGCATGTGCAATACACGTTCTCTGACAGAGGTATCAAACATGCTACAATAAATAATAATAACAACACTTGCCTGACCTGCAGCATGGAGAAAAAAACTTAAGACAGGACAAATAGCCATGTATTTACACCTGCGCTATGCCAATACAGACAAAAATAGACAGCTAAGCGAGACCCTCCCCTTAAAATAAACACAGCTGACACAATGGGTTTTGTCCCCTTAAGCAGATGTCAATGTTGTAGTACCTTTATACTTTTCTCTGACATTTTCATAAGCCTGGATGAAGTCTTGCTCCTCAGCGTCTGGAGGCAGGTAGGCAGGTTCGTACATCGCCATGCCGCTGGGGTCACTCTCTCCTCTTCTACTGGTCCTTTTGCCGGTCAGCTCGGTGCGTTTGTTGAAATAAATGAGAGGATATGCCCACGGCTGTCCTCCCTGCCTTCTCAGCTGTGTGTGAGCCCTCCACAAATTCCCTCAACTTCATTTCACAGACCGGCGCCACACCCCCACCGCCCCCCTGTCCCACTACCCTCCCATAGCAAGCTCCTACACACGCTCGTATAAATGTCAAGCCACGCCCTCTTAAAGACACAGGCACGGCTGACAGGCTAACGCACACATTACTGAAGGCCGTAAAGGCGCAGAGAGGAGGAGAGAAGTGGGGAGTGCTTGCCAAGCGACAACACAGCAAAACCTAAAGCCCAGATCAGCAGCAGGGTGCTCTAGTAACACTTGAGTCAAATCAGAGCGTGACAGAAGTAAAACAAATTACTGTACGTCGTCGACTGAGAAGGAGCAAGTCTACAGTGTCAGACAAATGATAGGAACTCAATGATCATATACTGGAACAGGAGATAATATGACGTATGAATTTTTCAACAGTATAGAAATATAACTTGTGTGAAGTGCAGCTCATTGACACTGATTTGCACACACACACGTTATACTAGTTAGATAGCTGTTGATACATGAAGATTGATAACTGAAGTTGTTGCATGATTGAGTGATGATAATAAGTGGAAAGTTTCACATGGATTCATTTTTTGTTGTCAAAGGCTCAGAGACACAACAACAGTGTGCACTGAAGAAATCGAACTCCTAACATGCATTGGTGAGTGGCCAAGCAGATCACAACATGGATAGCAGCTTCTATAAACATACAATATAAAAATTAAAAAATAACGCTATAAGTATTACAAAATAATTTCCTTTTATTTCATTCATATTCAAAACATGGCCTCAAATGTGGTGTAGTAGATACAAGTATTATATTTGGAAAATTCATCCTGTCCATTTATTTTAAAGCGAGACAGGCAAAACACATTGTTTTTTGGCCTGTTTGCTCTCTCAACATATAGGTTTTCATATGGAAACAGCAAACTTGTCCAGTCTGCTCCGAAAAATATTTTATTGTTTCATTTAATCCAATTCATCCATAGAAATCTATGGGACATTGTAATGCATTTTTCTTTCCTAGAGACATAAGGATCACCACTTAAAGTAGCTCCTACACACATCAAACTTTACAATCTTGGACTCAATAAGATTTTGACAAAACGTACAGAAGGATTTTTTGATATATAATTTCAAAACTGATTTATTGAAGTTTTAAGTTTAAAAAAAATAAGGCGAAATTTTAATTTTTAGGACAATTTTCAGTCAAATCAAAAACTAAATCAGATATCCAAAATCCCCTCTGTACATTTTTTTGTAACTAATATGTTACAAAATGAACCAAGAAATTGAAACCTGGTTCTGTCAATTTTTCAGTTTTGTATATCCCAAATATGTGTATTTTAGGCTTTTTCTACTTGAAAACATGATATGATGAAAAACGTGTAATATATTTTTTCTTACATTTATGTGAGTAAACTACAGGAGATATCTTTTTAAGATTTTTCCCTATTCACCTGTAGTGTCTCACCTTAACTTGTGAATTTCTTCTAATATTTTTTTTAAAACAACTGTCTTATTAGAAGAAATTCTAACATTCTGCCATAAATAACAATTTTGTTTTCAAACGTTGAATATTCGCTGGAAATGGTTGTTATTTTTGTGTAGAAAAGAATGGATTATATGTAAATTCACAAATTTCCACACAAGGAACAGCACTCTGCTTGACCGTATATGCTTCAAAAGAAAAGGAGTTTTATGACTACATATGTGTCCTTGACACTCCCAACAATGTCAAGCGAGAGGTCAAGAACTGAATATTCACCAGATGCCCAGACGACTAGCCATGCTCATGACAGGGCATAACAGATTATACCAGGGAAACAGTACAGGATTTCATTTCAGTTTTCTACTTATGTCATAATACTTTAAACTACTGCAAAGGTGTGATATATAAAAATTAACCAACATGGACATTTCGTGCGTTTTGTGACAGTATCTTCTGTTACAGTAAAAAAAGATATATCAGAATCAGTCTCATAAAAATACAATGGACAGTCAGACAATACCAACATGCTGTATTTCCATGATGGTTGTGTAGGAGGAAAAGGAAAATCCCTGCAGCTTTGTCTAACTATCAGGCCCTTCTCCGGCCAAGGCCGACCTGACAGCAGCCTGGACACTTCCCTCAGCGGAAACATGATAAGTCACTGCCTCCAATTCCAAGCTCAGAGTGAATGTAGAAGCTATCTTCACTTAATGTAAAAGGCAAAATAGACATTTTATACATAGAACAACTTGTGTTAAAGGACACATATTATGCTACTGTGACTTTTGAGCTTTTAACCATGTTCTAACAATGTTCCGTTGTCAAAAACATACCCGGAGTATCATTTATCTGCATTCACGCTATTTTGAGGAATGTTGGAAAATCCTCTCTCCTACGACCGTCAAAAACACTCCCTGCTGAACATTCTGAGGATTTCTGCATTCTAAACATGTTCACTGCAACTACTAGCCTCATTATCGCATTTCATGCTGTCTCTTAAAGTGATAAAATAACTAAATTGTGTATAGTGCTAGGCGCCATCTACTGGCTGCATACAGTCAGTAAGTGCTGACGTTCATATACTATATAATAAAATGTTTTGGGTTTCAAAACATGAGATGGCAAATTTAAGGTACTCAAGAGCATGTTTAAAGGCTAACAATAATACAAAAAATGCATAATATTTTTTCCTATAAAATATGGGGATTTAGAGACACTGGCTATGGGCTGGATTTAAATATTCAGTTTACTGAACCGGAGTTTCATATTGACATCTTATACAACACCAGATACTGATGTCATCTTTTGCTACAGCCAAATCTAAGTCATTATTATAAACAAAGTAGATGACACATGTAATATCCACACACTGTTTAGTTTAGCACTTTCTTTTAGGGAAGTATCTGTGTCTCTTCAGAAAGAGAAGCACCATTTTAGGCATTCGCTGTTGGCTTATTTAGTGAAAGAGGCTAAACCTCAAGATTATTATCCTGAATCCATCAAATGTAAAACCGACCATAAAGGGAAGAGACATGATGTTAATGTGCAGACAGTAGCTTTGTTTCAGTGGCTTAGAGGTGGATACAGTGTTTTTTTTATCTGCATCTATTTATGGGTTTGATGAGGTTCAATGAGGATTTTTGTTGTAAACCGTCGCTACAACAGTCCTTATTTCTCATCATTCCAAAGCCCATGGATGAGTAGTAAGTAGTAGCAGTAACCAAGTCTTCTTTACACATCGATCCTATGTATTTACACCATGTTTGTGTTGTTTTGTTTTTTTTGACGATGCAGAGTGTTAAAAGCGTCCTGCCAATGTTTGAACGTTCATCTCATTTAGGATTACCATGATTCTGTACATCAAGGGGAAAAACATAACTGCACATCCACAACACCTTGAGAACTTTTCAAGGTTTTAAAATTTTCACAATAATAAAGAAAGGTAAGCAGTTACAAGAGGCACATCTTGCAACACTTTATCCATTTACTTTAGAAGCTGAGCTGATACAGGTGGCCCATAAACAGCTGTTAGGATTTTTCCTCAATAGTTTCCATTCAAGTGGGGTTTAGTCAGAAGTTATCATTAAATACCTTTCACTGCTGTATCACAGAGTAAGATCCCGTGCACACAAATCGCATCACACATCTTCTCTGTCCAAGTGTCAGGGGGATTACTGAAGCGCAGCTGACGGAAAACACATGGGGCAAACAAACTTTGTTTATGAGCAACAAAGTATTTGATACTAGGCTGATAGTCACGCACTCAAATGACAAATCTTGCAATGATAATGTAAAAGGTGTTATTAAGAAGGAATGTATGGCAAGCTCTGGATAAAATAAGAGGTTTCAATTGTGGAAATGTGTTATAAAACATAATTAATATAGTTATTTACCTTACTGAGATTCCACAGTGGCTCAAATGTATAATCAAACGAGTGTTTTTTGCCACCACTTCTGAATGAATGTAAATCGTTGTCAGTCTCTCTCCTCAGTCTACATGAGTACAATTATTTTCTTATAACAGGGGTTGAATAATAAGTATCCACATTAATTAAGAGACAAAAAAGAAATGTTGAAAACTAGACTTTCTTTTCAGCAGCTCACAGATTCAAAAGTCCAAGAGCAAGAGTATATTCAACTAAACTACAACTAAAACATGATCCAGTCACATCCACTATGTATTGAATTTCTCTATCACTAATCTTGCAATAATTGATATGATGATAATGGTGTGTGAGTGTTTCTGATTGAATTACCGCTAAAGCCAACTTGCATTCTCCTCTGTCAGTGCAAGTGCATTTGAACTGTATCAAGGACATAGCTCCCCCTACAGGAGACAAAAGCCACTCTGTTCCCACAAGATTTCAAACCCTGTGAATGTGTGGTAAGGTCATGACAAAAATATAAATTATAAAACCTCTGTGACAAGCCTCTTTATGGTATTTTAATGTCTGGTGAAAACGGCAATAAAATAAGAACAATGGATACACTATAGTCACTGTTATTTGAAACTACTGTAGGAAATGAGGCAAATTTTCCAGAAACTGAACCAAAGGAAGACATGAAGGGAATTGTGGGTATACAGTGACATCTGGTGGAAAAAAGATGTGCTCTTTAGTACCCCTGCCTGACCAGCCAGTCCCTTTTACACTTTGTAAAACGTGTGGTCTTGGCTGGTTAGGCAAACTCTGCATTCTCCAACTTCTCGTGCCTTTCTTACTGCCTTTTTATCTTTTTACTACAGTGAGAATGTCAAACTACAAATTACTGCAATAAAAAAATAATTTGAATTCATTACAATGGTGCACATTTAACCCCAATATTATCAAAAAGACCATTCTTAATTATCCAATTTATGTGTTTTGGAAAGAGGGATGTGTTAAGGCTGGGTGATATGGCAAAATAATTAATTAAGATTGATTTTTCTCCTTGATTGATTTTTAGTTTCGATAAATTTTTTGACTTTTTCACAAAATAAAAATAGCTTTAGGAATTCCTTTTCATGATCATAATCAGTGTCCAGTTTCCTCCTCCAAAGTCCAAACTCAGTGCTATTCTTGATGGAGGAAAGAGCCTCGCTGATCACTGACGAGTAGAAAAGACTGAATCGATCTCACCTGTGAATGAGTTTTAGTATTGTCAAATTTGCTTTGGACTTTTTTGTTCTTGGTCAAGGACCGTTTTTAGAAACCACAAAATCCAGTGGCCAATATCTATGAGGCAAAATGAAGGGTCAATCTTTATTATATTCCACAAAATGTATAAAGATTTGAATTCTGGTATGAGTTTATTATCAATTACAGTGCACTGCAAATATCACCAACAGTCATTGTATTAGTCCATCTCTTTCAAAGAGAGCTTGGTGTATGAGCAGAGATGAGCGGAGCAAGCTGTCATTAAAGAACCATTACTTAACAGCTTCACACCACGGCGGGAACAGACAGAGTGCTGTATAACCCTCATAACTCGCGCCTGCTAACATTAAGTGCTAAATGCACTGTCATCACTTACAGCAGCACTGTAAAATCAGAGACAGAGTTATCTAAAGGATACTACTAAAGTAATATAGTCATAGAAATCATGTGCATTTGTGTTGGTTCCAAGCCTGGAAAAAAGTAGGGCTGGGCGGTAATGCCAAAAATTTAGTTTTTGAACTTGTTTTTTTTTTTTTTATGTTGTCTTATTAACACAAATACATATTTCCAATAATACAAACTTTTAATAATTGCCTTTAACCCCAAAAAATAGTCTGTTCCAAAACACATGCTTTTGCTAAGAGAGGACTGGCTGTACCTTTTGATTAAAAACTTTAATAAACAGTGGCACGTTTATCTCTGATGGGAAACACCAAATGCTGTCACTAAAGAATCATCATGAACACACTGTACATTTTTTGCTGTATATTTTTTATCAGAAGTGACAACTGTATCATGTACTTGTAATACCACGCTGTAATACCCTCTCTGTTAGAGAATAGACACTGGCTATTCGCTTTCACAGACTAGTTTGTGTTTACAAATGATTGCATATTTCTCTAAGACAATATAGAGAAAAGAATTAACCAATCTTTACTTCACCCTCATCTTACTTCAAAAATGTGAAAACTATTCTAACATGTAATAAAAAACAACAAACTTGACAATGGAAATATGCACTGCAGAGGGAATCCTTCTAGTATTTATTTGACAGGGACAATACAGTGTGTCCCTAATTGAGCTTGTCTACACCGCATTACATTATAGTAAAAAAAACATTAATCAACTACAAAGTTCTTTCAGTCACACCCTCATTCACTCATTCTCATGCAATTCACAAATGAAGGTTTTGGTACGTTTTGAGCTAACACTTATGGCGAGACACTACAGGCAAAACTCATTTTCATCAATCAATTCATCCATAGATTTCTCTGGGACATTGTAATTTCAAAGGCTGTTTTCTGAAAATGTATTTTTCTTCCCTGGGAACATAAGAATCATCCCTTAAAGTATCTCCTACACACATCAAGCTTTACAATCTCGGACTGAACAACATTTTGATGAAACATACAGAAGGATTTTTTTTTATATCTAATTCTAAAAGTAATTTATTTAAGTTTTAATTAAAAAAAAAAAAAAAGATATCCAAAGATATCTGTAAAGTTTATTGTAACTGATATCTGTACACAATGAACTAAGAAATTTAAGCCTGGTTCTGTCCATTTTTCAGATTTATATGTAATTTACATGTAATTTTGGCCGTTTTTACACATAAAGGGCCTCATTTCTACATGAAAACACAACATGATCAAAAACTTGTAATACCTTTTTTCTTACATTTATGTGAGTAAACTACAGGGGAAGTTTCAAATTGATATCTTTAAATTTAAGATTTTTTCCTATTCACCTGTAGTGTCTCACCTTAAGCCTGGAATTCTCTAAAATTCAATTGGTAGAAATGTGTAATTTACAACCAATTTGCATTTTCATTGACACAAAGGCTGCAGGTTTATTTAACTTTGATTGGTGCAATGTGTGAGAATTAAACATGACATACGATCTACACCACAATATATGGCTATATTTTCAAATGATAAGAATAGCTAATTTATTAATATGTTTGGATATATGTCAGCATCTTTTTACTTACAAAGGCTCTTCTTACAATACCGCCAATGCCTTCATACAGTAGATAGTAAAAGAGGTGGAAAATATCTAGCAAAACACAAGCCAAGACCATCACAATGTTTAAAGTGCATTTTGTCAAGAGAATATTTAGCGTTTTGACAGTTACTGTGCCACGTTGTCTGTGCAGTGAGGCCTCCAGCATGGGTCTGTCAGCAGAGTCCTAAACAAAAGCTGAGGGCAAGTCCTGATGCTGACACAGCTGACATGACCCTCTGACGGACAGAGGAACATGGGCAGGAAGAGGATGTGCACCTATTGTAGGAGCCAAAGTTATAAAAACTTCCACTTAACCTGGTCCAAGTGTCAGCCAAAACTAACAATGAAATACTGCGCTAAAAAGGCATACACAATCTATTGTTTAATGTTTTGATTTGATATTGCAATTAACAAAATGCAAAAAATTGTTGTTCATAATCTGACAATAGGAAGAAATTGCCACAAAATCCAACCTTTGTGAAAGCTGTATGTTTCCTGTCAGCCGAATACAAGCAGTTTGTTTTCACATGGTTCTCCATGGGAAAAATGAAAAAAGAGCAAAGGATTTTTAGCTGCTGTTCCATTGGACTGGCGACTAGTCTGACAAACAGCAATAGCAGTACCATGTTCAGTTATTGAATAGATCCATGATCTACCTCAGGGTAACTTTGAGAAGCTGGTTAATAATAATTAGGGGTAACTGAAATGTTCACCTAAAACCATTTGTTCTCTCATTACTAGCGTTTATCAGACACAGCTTTAATATTTGCTAAATACACGTGGACCATACAAAGTGAATCATGTCATATCGAGCAGTACAGTAAGAGTAAATTATGGTTTTCCAGCATGGCCACAGTGAATTTCAACGGGATGTCTGCTGTCTGAGTGGACTGACCATACCTTGGACAATGAAAACATACCCATTTCCCATACCCTCTAACTTACAAGTAAAGTCTAACTTACAAACATATTATGTACTTCACTAAATTAATTCACAGAAAAGACTACAAATGAGTTGACTAACCTGCAATCCGTATGACTGCCCTCTCTGCAGGGTCTAGGACGTCCCCTGAGGCAGATTTGGAACGTTTGACCCTCTGGTGTTTGGGAAGATTCCAGGGCAAAGTGTCTCCAGGACACGGGACGATGTTCCTCTCTCCAAAACTCTCCTCCAGTGGGGTCCGGGTGGGAGTTGTGTCCTTGCGTCTCTCTCTTCGTGTAGCCATCACCTAAAACTAGAAATACAGTTAGTCTTTCATTCTTGTTCACAATTGACTAGACATCTATAAAATAAAACACATGCTCATTGTTTTAGTCATGCTAAGGAAAAAAGCACACTTGACTTAATGTTGTTCAACAAATGTTTAACTATGACAGCAACGATAAAGACAGGTTCGATAACTGTGGGCAATAAAATGCAAACTATGAGTTGCATGCACAAAGCACTATGTAAAATGACTAAAGGGGATAAGATACAGTAACTTTATGCAAAATGCATTTTTCGCTATAAAGATGGGGCCATCTGAAATAGGTTTGAAGGTAGAATTCAGATGCTTTTTACTGTGTCCTTGAGACAAGATCAATGCAGTTAAGGGAATTGACATCATTGGAATTTAGGCATAGGTTTATGAAAAGTGGACTGTAAATTAGACAAAGTGAGCAATGAAAAATGAGAAAGACAATGACATCAACCAGGCAATAGTTTATTCAGTTTGATTTGGTTTTGACCTTCATCTTTATGATAAACATTTACTTGCTTTGGTTGTGTTGTGTCGACCAAGATGCATCATGTCATTGTAACACCCTGAAAATGTCAAATTCTATAGAAAAGTCAACAGTTACACTGGGCAATGGTGTCCACCAAATTCCACTTGGCAACAGCAACAGCTGAGAAAAAGCACTCTGTAATGATTTACCTGACCTAGACTTGGAAAAGTAAGACTTACATATATTATGCAATAGCCGTGTTTTGTACATTATATTGCAGCATGTGAATATGCTGTATGTAGCCTAGTGTTAATGCAAAGAGTACGTTAAAATTGTAGTTTGTGTTTAAGGTCAAGTCTACAGTTATAAACAAACTACATTTAATGAGGTTCAAAGTTAAGCTGCATGACTTAATTAGCCTACTGTGAAAAAACGAGCACAACCTGCACATCATCAACCATTGACACTGAATGACTGGAGAGCTGTAATCCTAAGAAAAGTGACCTTTGCTTTGCAGAGGTAAACAAGACGCATGGTGTCCAGAAGTTTTTCTTTTTTTAAATCTGGATTGGCTAATAGCTCGCAGCACCTGCTCCCTCCATGAGGCGATGAAAGGCAGGTAACAGTGGCCTGCAGAGGATCACTGTAAACAGACCAGGCTAAAGCACACTTTGTCTTACCTTTACGCTGGATCAGAGCGGAAGAGCTGGGCAAACAAGCAAACAGACAGGTGCCACCAGTGCTTCCGTCAAAGTGCAGCTGATTATCGCTAGCCCAAACCCATAAAGTGTCCCAAAGCTGCGAGTGCCGGTAACGTTAGAAAAGCCACTCCTTTGACCGAGGGCAGGCGCAGGACCGCGTGTGAAATCCGCAGTCATCTGTGATGTTTGTCTCCGCGGGGTCGCTGCTTTTCTGACATTGTTACAGCACTTTGGATCTGAGTCGTCCTTCACACTAACTGTGAATATGAATAAAGATAGAGATTATCGACGCTCACCGGGAGCAAGGTCCGTGCATCCTCACGCACTGGCGCCCCGTCCACGCCGCCGTGCAGTGGATTTACAGGCGATCGAAAGCAATTAAGCTCGACGGTCCATAGTCCAGAGTCTGTGGATGCTGCGCTGCTGCGGGAAGAAACTGCACCATAGTCAGCTCGAGGCATCCGCAGGCTGCGCACCGTCCCGGGAGAGGACAGCATACAGGACACAGTGTGAATATAAGACTCTCCAATATGATGTTTGACAGACGCCTATAGAAGTTACCCACTGACTGCAGCAAGGCTAATTTATTTTCTACAATATATATTAAAATAAATAAATAAAAAGTTATACAGTTAAGTTATACAGTTATACAGAGGACTAAAAGTTACTTTTCCCTGCAGACAGCAGACTAAGTGCAAAGGCTTTAACCCTAAGGCCCACTACAAAATATTTTCTTGGGGAACTATTGATGCTACGAGTCTACAAATGCCAAATATGATGGATGATGATAAGTTATTTATGACAATATGGGACAAGTAATATTTGGCAAGGTCCCTAAAAGGTAGTTTTTATTCATATTTATTATGTTTGTTTTAATATTAGTTATTGTTTTTTGTTAGTTTATTTGTTTAAAATGATTGTGAATCTATGTCCAACCAGCTGAATCTTTGGCTGCCATGGTGCCAGTGGTCACACGAATTACCAGGACAACACTGCTCTCTAGTGGTCATTCAGAATAGTGTTCCATTCCTGGACATTACATCTCGTGGGCTGAAGTTCAAAGCAGGACAGGGACTCTTTGACCAGTCCCATGTGAGGATAATCTTTTTTATTGAACAGAGAGGTGGAATAAAATTATATTGACAAAACCACAGACAAAATAACCATCACATCAGTGACAACCTTCTCGCGCCTGGAGTATATATTTACCAGGCACTTCATCCAAAGGAAATACCACCTTAGCCACTGTGAGCCTTTTTTCTGTTTAACACATCATAAGATATCTTTTTTTTTTCTCGATGAAAGACATATTTTGAAAAAGAGATCACTGTAATAAAGCCATAAAGTCATGATGGAAATCTGGATGCAAACTACATATGCTGTCTATATGATTTACATAAACAATGACTGGAAAGACTTTGCTCTTACCCGCAATGAGTCACTTTAAAATCAGATACTAGGTTGGCTTGGCTGGATGTTTTCTGTATTATGTATTCAAATATGTAGTGTAATTATTATTAATCACCCCTCTATAAGAAAGGCAGCATTGAGAAGTGGCCACATACGCAAAGATATGACTAAACGACACATTTAATGAGTTCAGTGCAGACCGCGCACACTGTTCACTGGGCTGGCTTCACCATAACCACAGTGGTACACACATGCACACTCCTACCTCCTCCTCATTGGTGCAGGCCCAGACAGCGCATGCCAGTGCACCTCACACAGTACGAGCCACAGGCCGCAGCAGCAGCAGAAGAAACAGATGGGTACCAGCTGTTTGGACGTGGGCCCCGGGTATGGCTGCTACTGTATCCAGACACATTCACACTCAAACTGTTTAAACTGCCCCTGTCTGCACTGCTTCTGCTGCAAGACTGGAAAAACATAGGTGCATAAACAGATAAAGCAGGTGACATCCTTGATCCAGTCCAGTTATTGTACTGCTTTGTGAAACATTTAAAGTCGTTTGCAGTTTGGAGTAATGGGGAATGTTGCAGTCACCACACCATGTATGGTCTGAAATAAAATGTTAAGTATATTCAGCGATTCTCTGTTTGATGAGTAGCCTATGACAGAGCGGTTGGTGATGCTTTGGGAGTGGAATCTGTTCTCTTTCCTACAGGCCAATTAATCCCTTAGTAAGATAATTCTTCCGCACTATACATTTGGAAGTGGATTGTTTTCATGTTTAATGAGCAAAATCATTGCAACAAACTCACCCTACTCTATATTTACAATGGACAATCTTACAAAATGTTTTATCATTGTCTAATTTTATAATATTATTGAGTATTCCAGCTTGTCTTTGTCATACTTTGTCATTTTATTTGTTTTTAGTTGTTTTAAAAATATGCATTTGAATCTTCCCCTGCAATTTACTCACATAAATGTAAGAAAACATGTATTAAAAGTTTTTCACCATGTAATGTTTTCATTTAGAAATAAGTGTGATGTGTGTTATGTGTAAAAAAAAAAAATGCCAAAATTGCACATATTTTAGACATTTCAATCTGACAAAATGGACATAACCAGGTTTAATTTTTTTTTTTGTTTATTTTGTACACATATCAGTTACAAAACATTTTACAGAGGATTTCTTATTTCATTTTTGAGTAAATTAGATCTGACTGGATTTTTTTCCCTTTAAACTTTAATAAATCAGGCTTTGAATTAGATACAAACAAAAATGTTTCGTCAACATTTTGTTAAGTGCAAATACAGTTTGTTGTTTCCGCATGAAGGCCTATATGTTAAGAGAGCAAATTGATCCCAAACAAAAGGGTTTTGCTTAAGATTTTGTATCCTGCATATGCCACTGACTTATGTACTCTTGTTTTTTGTTGTTGTTGTTTTTTCTTGTGTGTGTGTGTGTGTGTGTGTGTGTGTGTGTGTGTGTGTGTGTGTGTGTGTGTGTGTGTGTGTGTGTGTGTGTGTTTTCTCGATCTTTTTTGTGTGTGTGTGTGTGTGTGTGTGTGTGTGTGTGTGTGTGTGTGTGTGTGTGTGTGTGTGTGTGTGTGTGTGTGTGTGTGTGTGTGTGTGTGTGTGTGTGTGTGTGTGTGTTTTCTCGCTCTTTTTTGTGTGGGTTTTGTATTGTAAAAACATCAAATGGAAAATTTACGAAAAAAAATTGTAAAGGGTTTATTTGACAGGGTAATGTGAAATGAGGAGAGACATTCGACAAAAGGTCAAGGCCAGGAAGTGAAGCCACAACGCAGAGGTGGTTACAATCACAATATCAACGCCTTAAACCACTTCACAACAATGGTGAGCACAGCATACTTTCATATATTTAATGATAATTTTACAACAAAAACTCTGCTGGGAAGTGGCATTATAATATATCTCCTTGTATATACTGTAAATGCTGCATGCTGTCCATTCAGTCAGAAAACATTCAACTTAACAATGAAGCAAACCCCACATACACTTCCATCCACATGCACACACAGACACATATCCACGGACAGATGTGCACTGTAGACCCTGCTATTCGTTTAAAATGAACAAAAAGTCAGAAGAACCATAACAGAGCGGACTAAATCTGTACTTAGCATCTAATACCATCAATCCATCAGTCCACATTTTACACATTAGTGAAATATTGTCAAGGGCTCTTTCACAACTCTAATAATGCAGTCTGTCAGTATCTGGACAGCCTGTGTTATATTTGGTCCTTCAGCACACTAAATATGAAATGAAAGAATAACTATGAGGTTTGAGCGCTGAAGGATTGCACTGAAACACATCAAATGTTTGCACTTTCCTTCCAAACAGCGAAGGGAAAAGTAAGGACAGACAAGGAAATCAAGAAATCTAAAGCCAAGATAAGTGGAATACTTTGGACTAGCGTTAACACCAAAATGTGTGCAAAGTGTGTCCAGAATATACAAAAAACAGCATTCATGAGCCTTAAATCCTGGGATGAAAACCAAAAGGTACTCGGTAACAGACAGGTTTAGTCATTAAAAACACATTTACAGCTAAATGTCAAGGATTAAGGGATATTCAAAAATGTGGAAAAAGCTACAAAGCTATGTGTATTAGAGAAACACATGGGGAAACAGACTGAAGCTCTATTCACCTTGTATTGCACTGAGTAACATCTTAGTTTGGGAGAGAAGATGTGTAATACCCAAAACGTACCAACCGTAAAACCACCGGTCTTTGGGAAATAAGCTCCATACAATATAGTTTTTCAAAAAATTGTGTAAATATTAGGATACTTTGTGTTTAAGGCCAAAGACTTGTGACTCTGGCAGACTACAAAGATGAGAAAAAACACTGCAGAGCTCAAGATCAGATCAACGCTCCACATACCGTCTATATTGAAAACTGTACATGAAAACCAATGACAAAATGGAAAGCATATTGTGTGCCTGGTTGGCCACACTCGCCCTGTGATTTCAGAGCTGCTGCTGATGTGGTCAGACCTGAGTGGGATTTGGGGGCAGCAGTCTGTATACGGAGACCCTTTTTCCTCTCAAAACCAACAGGATGTCTTTAATGAACCGCTGCGTTTGAACTGCCACATCTCAATGCGCGCAGACCAGTCCTCCTCGATAGCATGGATTGAAAAAGGAGGGACCCACACAAAAATGAAGATCCAAGAAACAGCATCCCATGCCTGCAGGCCACAAATCAAATATTGTTACTGCAAGTGAGTGGAACATGGTAAGAGAAGACGTTTTCCACTGACTGGTGGTGTCCAATTCTTAGTAAGTCCTTTTGCTACAGTCTAATTTTTCATTTGAATTAGATGTGCATGGACTTTTAAAAATATTATACATATTTTCAAATGTATATATCTGTAGAATGCAGAATGATTATTTAACATTTTGCCAACAGGGTAGATTACTGCAGAATTTACTTTGGTTTTCTGGAAACGTGCTGCATAATCCTTAATAATTGAAGTTGGGGAACCTCTTCTCTACAGGTAAATTTACCTGTTGTGTCCACAAGATGGCGGTGCTGGTGTATCATGTGACATTGCTGCGGGGCCTGTTGTTGAGGCAGCACCAAAGAGAAAACAAGTTACCATCATTATCACAATATCTGCAAACGGCCGTGATGGTTCAGTTACTGTGAACATTGATATGCCACATATTGTTTCAATTACTCGCCCAACTGTTGTCCCAGTCCATGCCATATAGGAAAATGCTCAAAATACTCTGTTTGATCTTGTGGCCTCTTGTGAAACTGGAAATGAACGGTGATTAACTATAATGATGATCATCATGGTGAAAACTTTGTGCCACAGGTTATTTGACTGTGAGAGCCAGTGCACACAGTCCCAATCTAAAAATACAAGCACCACTCAAAACAACCATTATTTGTGGGGAATGTTTCACAATAATAATTCAGCTTCAATTTGTTTTTTTTGTGTTTTTTTTCTTCTTGAACGTATGTTTTTCTTTTGATGCGGCAGTGTCATAAGAGGCAATGCAGTGAGACAGAGGAATATGGCTATGATTAAAGCCAGCGCTAAAGCAAAGGTGGTAATTGGGATCATAAACACTCACTTTTCCATTTACCCCTCCGGAGAAGTGTTCCTGTTTATTCTTAGCAGCTGCTTCATCATAAAAACATCACCCAGTCCCACCAGCTCCAAGTGTTCAACAGACTGCATCCGACTAGATCACTGACAGTCTGGAGATTGGTGAGAGAACGTAGAATGGACTTTGAGCAGAAGCAGGAAAACACACAATAGTTCTACTGTAGAAGTTCCAAGGAAAAATGAGAGCCAAAACCACACCACCGATACGCGCCAGTCCAGTTTTCAGCTGGGATGATAGGTCAGGTCAGGAATCTGGTTCAAGTTATAGCCTATACCAACGACATTCATTTCATATGATGCATGTGAAATTATCCCCATCTAGCTTTTTGTGTCGTTTTTTAGACTTTATTAAATCTAAGGCACATGTTTGTACTTCTGGAGCTTTCTGGATGTGTTTTAGATGTGCCCAGTAAGACTCTAATGTGTTATGTTTCCCAGACTTCCCTCACCATGTACACTTCCACCAGTTCCTCCAAGTGCCTTCAGAGGGTTCTAACTATTCCTCTTTAGAGATTGAGGAACAGCAACTCTCTTCTCTGAGCTATGGGTTTCCAACCTTAAGGGAAGGTGCAACTGCCTGTGCCCCGGATTTTGTTCTTTCAGCCATGACCCATAGCTCAAGACAAGAGGCGAGAGATAGAAAGTATGGATCCGCTCGTTAATCTTTTTTTCTTTTTCTTTTTTCATGTTTTACAGTTTTGAGGCCCAAATGATGCCAATGCTGAAAACAATCTGCAGTGCTTTATTAATTTATCTTACAATATCTGGACAGTAGATTAAAAAAAAAAGATAATAGTGGGCCGCTTGGTACCCACGGTTTCTTTTGCTGCTAGTATTTATCTGTAAATAGTACAGGTTGACATGATGAAATATGTAACACCATGCAAACTATACAGTATATATACAGTGTGTTCCCGTCTTCAGGTTCCTTCTTATAGGTTCTACATTACATCAGACATTGCACCATTCATCTCATCAATCTAAATAAACGAATTGACCGTCTATCCCAAATAAATGCAAATCAACCAAAAAAAAAAAAAATCATTATATACATTTTTGTAACAAACAAGCAGTATTTTGGTCTCCTTGTACCTCTTAAGTGAGTAATATGTCGAGGACATGAAGGTGTTTTACTGCTGAGGTGAGCCCTGCCAGTGCCTCCTCACACTGGGGCAGTAACCGCCGTAATGCACTCAGACAGAGGTATAAAGCCAAAGCAATGGCAGCACACAGTCATAAATATAAGAGAACGAGAATTCACCTTTTTTTTTTTTTTTTTTTTTTATATATATATCTGGGTGAGTTTATATAATCATATGATATAACAATACTAATGTCAGTGCTGCCTGCAACAGATTACAATAACAATAGTTTCCTGTCCCTCCATAATTCCATGAAGTTGAAATAGTTTCTGTTTGTACCAAGCATGGCATGGTAGAAGTGATTGGGAATGAGGCAGTCTGGCAGGTAAGACAGACCCAGGGTACAATCAGGAAAAGCAAGTTCAGAGCATGACTTCAAATAAATACCTTCAGTGCTACTTTGAAAACGCATTAGTCCAAGTCAAATTAAACAGCACAGGGCAATTAAAAGAAATGGCTGTGTAACTGTTTGCATGTGGAGGTTTTATCGAGCAGGAGGTCGGCTGTACTCCTGATGTGACCTGGACCTGAGCTAATGAAAACAATGCAAGAAACACCCAGTGTGTGTGCACCATCGCATGAACACAGACATAAGAACACATTCTTATGTCTTTTGTTTCATAAAGCACCTTAATATCAATCAAGACCGAATGAAAATAGCAAAAAATGAAATTCAATAAAAACTATAGT
Organism: Rhinogobius similis; assembly: GCA_019453435.1. Lineage (NCBI taxonomy): Eukaryota > Metazoa > Chordata > Actinopteri > Gobiiformes > Gobiidae > Rhinogobius > Rhinogobius similis. The sequence continues at coordinate 18,032,688 of CM033626.1, read as the reverse complement.
TCTGTCTCACCAGCAATAATGCAAACCGGTGTACAGTGAAAACAACGTCCAAAGTTTCAACTTGAAGTCCAATGGCATTTTGGCAGGATTTTTACTGATAATTATATTTTGTTGAAGCAACCCCAGATCTTTGCTTCCTCCAGTTCAAACAGAAGTAGCTTTCCACCATGCCATGTAACTGAGGAGTCAATTATAAGAAATCAGAAAAGGTCCTGCTTATATTCAGAGTGGTGTTTGTTGTCTTCATCAAGTTTTGTGGTAATGATGAAATAAATCCATTAATAGCTGCCTACTGTTAAACCACTCTGAGTTCTGAATACTAAAGCCCCATCTTACCCAGTATTACTAAACACACTATTCATTTTTAGAAAACGCAATAACATGGAAAAAGCTTATACCATTTAATATGGCTGATATGTGGTTGACTTGCACCCAGTGTAAGCTGTAATAGGATTTGAAGCAAATTGCTTTGTAAAGAAACCGAGCACCATAGTTTGTGTGGGGCCTACAACTCTGCCCTGTCAGCCTGATCCCAAGCACCCTTCAGTCCACAGTCATTGAGGGTGTCGCCTCACCCCACGGCAGATGACTTTCCATGGCAGGAACGAAGATGTCTGGCCAAATCCACTTTTCCCCCTTATTAAAACGGATATTTCCGAACTGTCAGGGGGTTAACGTCTGGCTTCTCAAACTTCGCACCAACTGTGTGCTTCCTTTTCCTATAGGTTCAATATCTCCTTTTCTCAGTGGTGTGCGTGGGTCTCCCTGTGGGTCACAAGCCAAAGCAATTCTGGCATCCTGCTGACTTTTCACTTAGCACCGCACACTAATTTACTGAGACGCTCTGCTGTTTCGGGGCCGCGGTGCAATTCCCACGTTCCAGCTGAGAAAATATATCATTAGTCCCTCGTTGTTTAATGCTTGCCACATTATGTTATAAAAGCCGGGTGTAAAGCGACATGGATAAAACAGAAACAATTTCCAGTGTGCCTCATTTTGACCACCGGCTGCTCGGAATAAGTGCTGGGTGTTGAGCCTAAGAAAAGGGGGACAAATGTAGTGTTGAAAAGACCATTATGCTTACTATTACTCCTGGGTGGTTGAGAGGATAAACATTTCCATTGCAACTGAATCCAAAGAACCAACAAGTTCTTATAAGGTTGCAATTTCTAAGTTATAAATAACTCTTTTCCAAACAATTACAGATGAAGAAAACATATATTGCATGTTAAATCTATATGAGAAAGTGGGACCTGGTGGAGTTTGGTTTGCAATTTTAGCCCTAAGACACTTCATAGATGGTTAGATGTTACTAAAGATTGATCGACATGGGTTTTTCCATTGCGTAATCAGTATTTTAGAATCCAGAACACAGCTTTGTTGGGGAAATTTTGATACATCTGTTATTTGAAATGACCACAAACTCAATAACTCTCTGTTGTTTCCGTGTTTGACTAAAGAAAGCCAACCAACTTATCGTTTTATCTCTAGATATGACAGAACCAGCAGTTTACTTTTTATACCATCGCAGCTTTTGAGTTGTGTTTTATGTCACTTCATTAACTTTCCAGAGACATATAAATTCCAGCGCTAATTTTGGTCTCAATATGTGTTTTATGAGATGTCGACAGAAGATAGTACTGCACAAATGAGCTCTTTCCTCCCCAGATGTTTCCTACTTTGTTTACTACTTTTAGCCCAGATGCTATGTCACATCTCTCCCGCCAAACAACATTCACTCCGGCTGCTATAGAAGCAATGTGTTACTCTGTCATTAAGCACCGGAGAGAGTGAAGAGAGAGTGACTGAAGACCCTTTTTTGGCACAAGACCACAGATTTCTGGCTTCTTTGCTTCACAAACATTTTTATAGTCATGACAGGCTATGACAAAACAACCGCCCCACTGCGCCACACTAGAGACAGCTAAATTTAACATCAACCAATGAAAAAACTGTAAATAGTAATACACTACATGGGTTAATTATTGAGCAAAATTAGAGGTACAGTCCATTCTTTTAAGCTTTGACCACACAATTCCCACAATATAAAAAACAGACAGACAAAAACGTGATGGTGAGATGGTAAATCATTATTAGTTTTTCAGTATGGAAAATGACTGCGAATTAGTTGTAGTCGAAGTAGCTCTACATTTCCGTCTAGTATTTATTCAAGTAATGATTGTGCATACTTGAAAGCAGATTTGCGAAGCACACACACAATGACCACAGATGATTTGCCCACTCATTTGTGCCATGTTGCATACACCCGATATTTAGTGACTCCTACAGATCTAGATGATTGAGATGCCGTGTTTCTGTTTATTTAGTGCAGAATATTTCATGTGGCAGTAATTTAGCCTTGTGCCTGCCTTGTGCCTCGCCACATCTAGGCAGGAGCTTCTTGGGCCCCAGCTCATAAAGGTAATCAGAAGTATTTAGCATGTACATCAGAGATCACGCTGCATGTGCACCAATGAAACAATAAGACCTATTATGAAAACACATTTCAGAAAACTACAGTGGTAGAAATTATTATATTATGTGTTTGTTTAACCTTCTTTGTTGTTACAAAATTCATAGTAACACATGTTTGTCCTTTCGATGTTTTACTTAAAAGTCATATAATTCCCTGTCTTGTCTGTTTATGTCACAGGAATGCACGTCCACTGATTTCTTCTGTTTGATCAGTCTTGCCTGTACTTGCTAATGCTAATAGAATCTGATGGTCAAAGGTCACTCAGACAGTAACTTGAATGCAAATTGAGGAAGAGTTTAGGGACAGTATTGAAGTGATGTTAACTCTCACTTCTGGCATGAACTCTGTCTGTTCACAGGTTGCACGTAAATCACCAAGGCAGTCCAAGACAGTCTTCTTGTATGTTTTGGTATTATTTTTCAGATAATTTCAGCAAAATTACTTTCCATCGAAACCGTCATGTGTTTGTGGATAGAATCTAATAAAATACAATTATAATTAGAACATGTATTATTATAATGTATTATACAGTTTGGTACATCGTCAGACTCATTGTAGGCTACATAAAAAAGCTAAAATTCTAAATTTAAAGGTACTCTACATTTGGACCGTGGAGGCAGATTAAACGACTCATAACTTTTGAAACTCTTTCTGATGTGATCCGTGGTTGTAGTGATAAGATATTGTATTGGTAGTGATTGTATTTCAGTAAATCCTCATATAAATTTGGAATTGCACATGTTTTTTTATCCTCTGCAGAAGGCCCTGTTAAATTGATTGTTACAGAAATGGTGTGCCCTTTGACCTTTTGCAGAATACATCATCCCAGGTACAGGCTTCCACAATAAAAGCAAGCATGCCATAATGGGTGCTGCTTTATTCACATACATCCGAGTGAAAACATTTATTGGACTAATTACCCTGGTCTCCATATTGGAGTTTCTTCCTGTGTTACACATGCTTTGGCAGGCTTCCCAGTATTGTGTCAGAACCATTACCTCAAGACCAACTGCAAACACACTTGAATCTGAAGTGAGACTGAGAGCGTGGGTAAAATAAGACATAGTACAGGACTGTTCAAAATGATTAGTTAGCTGTTACACATCTTGAATGATTGGAATTACTGAATACAGAGTTTATCTCTTTATTTATTTAAAAAAATAAGTAATTACATTTCTTACAATACGTTACATTTAGAATCAATAAGGAAAAGCAAGGCAAGTTTATTTGAACACAAGTAATTCAAAGTGTTTTACAGAACGAGGAAAGTTGTTAAAAGGACTAATGTGGTTGTACTTCCTGGTTCTAGTCTGGACCTGAGCAGCAGCGTTCTGGATGTACTGCAGCTGTTTTACAGCTCGTTTGGATAGAGGCCAGTGGGCAGGACGTTACAGTAGTCTAACCTACTGGAGACAAATGCATGGACCTTTGTTTTTGGCAATGTTTTTTGGTAAAAAGTTGCTGATATCATTGATTTCTTGTGACTGTTAAAGACACTGACTTCAGTCATGAGTCAGTCAGCATCCACACACTATTCACCTGCTGTCAGTGAGACATAGATCTGAGCGTTATCTGCTGTATGCATGCTGGACACTTTATTATGACTTAATGGCAGCATGTAGGGATGGAACAGAAGTCCTGAGACGCTTCACAGTGAATTGTCTGAGGGACCAGGACTCGTCAAAACGTTGCTAATGTGCTCTGAGTCACCAATCTCAATAAAGTACTTTCTGTCTTCTAGATATGACTTGAACCAATTTAGAGCAGTTCCAGTGATGAGGGCAAGAGCAGACTCAGTGTTGTGGGGTCTAAAACCTGCCTGGAAAACATCCATCCTTCAATAAGAAGAAGTACTTTCACCACAATACGTTCATTACTGTTAACACTAGTAATAATGCATTGGTGACTTTTTTATTACTGTTGGTCTATAATACCTTTCTCGAAAAATCATAGATTTAGTTTATTTCATTTGATTCACTGCACTTATGTGACTAATGTATTTTTCATTACAATTTTCCAGTCCATTCACATTTGATGATGATGATGGACTGTTGACAAGAACATTGTTAATGCCCCTTGCTATCAGTCACAGTGGACTGGCCAATGGAGAGCTTGGGGAAAGCCAACATTGTGAAATAGTTACAAATACTTCTGTGTAGCAATGCAGCTCAAGTATAAATATCAGCATGTGTGTTTTCAATCCACAGCACTCACACAATCTCAGAGGTCTGATGAAGAACTGTCAATTGCCGTTTGGTAAAATAATCATTTGTGAACAGATAAGGGTCAGAGAATGAGGAACAAGAGGATGTTTTCATAACAACAGACAAAGCTTAGATTCTAGACTTCTTAAAGACAATAAATTAGGAGATGTATTCACCTTGTTGACATGTTTCTGCTGCTTAACTGTGAGTCTTCTTCAGAACTGTCTCCAGCGTTGGTGACTTCCTGTGGCGTGTTCAGCCTGATGCACCTGACCACGCCTCCTGCCGCAAACTAAACTCAATTACCTAAAGAAGACATAATGAACGTTGCTGGCGTAAGCAGGACTGGACTAACATAATAATTTATGACATTCAGCACACATTCACATTTGGAACTGGACTAATTTGACGGACTTTGGACCAGGAATATATGTGCTATTTAATGTAGCCTATGTTTCTGTGTACTACTACTACTACTGCTATGATGATTAGGACGTTTTGATACAACTACTATGACGGGCAACCCAAAAAGACTCAACGAGGTGAAACTGGCACTCAGAAACACAGAGAACAAACTCCAAGACCAGATCACCGCGTACAAAGACATCCGGTATCTTTACAACACGTCTGTGCGGGACTCGGTCAGTCTGAAACAACAAGTTGCTGGCGCCAAACGCAAACTTCCAGCACCTGCAGCTCCCGTCATGGAGCCACCTGAGGAGAGCCTGCAGGTCCAGAAGCTAAAACAACAGTTGGCGACATTACAAGCTCAAGTGGACGATCAGGACCTGGTTATTAAGTCCCAGGAGGGTAGACTTAAAACCCAGGAGAAATGGGCAAACCAAAAACACTTGGAGCTCAAACGGACACTGAAAAACACGGAAAATAAGCTCCAAGACCAGGTCACAGCATACAAAGAAATCCGGGAGCTGTACAACACGTCTGTGAGGGACTCTGTCGGTTTGAAGCAGGAGCTTGCTTTTGCCAAACGCAAACTTTCAGAGAGGTGGAAACAATAAACCACTTCCATCAACCCCAACCATTGCCCTCATGAATAAAAACGAAAGCATCACTGTTTTGAGTGTGTAGTATTTATACTGTAAATACTGTAGATAGACAGACATACAGACATACAGACATACAGACAGACAGACAGACAGACAGACAGACAGATGGAAACATGGATAGCTGCTTTGTTCATCCTCAAAAAGTGGCAATGCAGGTGTCCATGTAACTCATTCATACATTTTATCACACAATAAAATAAGAAAAAACATATGGAAGTTTGTGTGAGTGCAAATTCCTAAAAGTGACAAGTGGGAGTTGGGACAGGTTATAGTGTTTTCAGTTCATTTGTGTCCATTCAGGTTGCACATTTTCGTTGTCTTTGGAAAAGTAATTTCTCGTGTAGACTACACATGAACAAATACATCATTAAATAAACAACAGCCACATCATCCTAACTATCTTCTATACTAATATTTGGATAGAAGATAGTTATATAACAGAGTAATGATTAATGTGGAAAAACATGGGCGATGCACTTGTTTATCAAATAGAAAGTGAAACTTGAATCCCTGGGAATATCTATTCTTGCAAAATAGTTTGCGATTGCAGCTTCACTGTGCTTTGATGGACAGAGATCACATTTAAATCCAATAAACAAAATCATCCCTGAGCTCAGGTGAACAACTGACCCAAAAAGGTCCATCATGAAGACTCTGTGTGGCTGTCATGGCTGCGTTGTTGACCATTATCTGGGTACAAGGGACCTCTACTCCTGAGGTAAAACTAAACTAATTAAAAATATACTGCCCGGTCGTGTGCTCTATTATTTGATTGGACATTTAGCACACATTCGCTGTGCCATTGTTTGAATTTGTTTTGACAAGAATCTGCAATGTCAAACATTTAGTTAAACCCAGTATTTCATTAATTTTTCACCAAAATATTTTATTAATGTCATAGACCGTATAAAATCTGGAGCCTGTTAGCCGCCACGTTCCAAATAGGATGTAGCCATGGAGGCTGTTCTGGCTCCTTCAAGCAGAGCTTCCATTCACTTTCTATTGGGGCACTGGTCCTTTACTCTGTAACTGCGTCTGTCAAGATCAAAATCTTGGAACAAAAATGTCCATGATCTTAGAATGTGTATGATCTTAGATCTTACACTATGTGCTTTATTGGTGTTCTTTTGACTAACATATAGTTTTGTGTCCAGAGTCCATACTATAGGAGCAGAGTGAAGAGAGGTTTAATACCATTTAATTTACTTTCACTTCCAAGTTATACCTTCACCTTTAATTATGCAGGATGTACACTGTCCTGTAGCTGATGCACTGGAGTAAATCAAACTTCTTTGGGATAACAACAGTCACACGTTTTCTGTATAGAATGCAATGAGCTGGTATGGCTAGTTAGGCTTTAAAAAGAAAGACTTGTCATGTGTGTTTGAAATCAAATAAACTTTAATTGAACAAAGAAATGCCACTGTCACTTGTTGAAAGTGTGTTCAGAATTTGCAGCACACTCCACAGACTCCAGGAGTGCAGCAGCCACAGCAGAATTTACACTTAAAGCCTCGTTTCTCTCTGCTCCTGTAGAACGGACTCTGGAAACAAAATACAAAATAATTATACAACAATGCAAAAACAGTGAGTGAATGAATAATAATAAATAAATAAATAACTTATCCAGTTTTGATACTTTGACATAGAAGGCCCTGCACCTGTCCTTTATTTCTTTGTGAAAGTGTCCTTTGCACCTTGCACTTTGTTATAAAAGGTATTTACTAGAAGAATGTATAAGCAACATATAGAAGATTTTTTTTCCGTATCAGAGCAATTACTGTAAATCAATATCAGTGGATGTGTATAAGTCACCGGCACAGGAAAGAATAAACAGAACACTCACCATCATGGCGTCCACTGACACTTCCTCTGCTTTCAACTCGACTGGAACGTCCACGTCCTCATGCTCCTCCATCTCTACCATCTAAGATCATACTCTGTCATTAATGAGGCCTTTTCACAGTCAAACAGAGCTCATGACTCTTACCTGAGAGTGTGGTTTGGCAGAGCTCTCCTGGATCCAGACAAATGCAAACAGCACAGCCACAGCAGCAGCCACTCTCACAGTCTTCATGTTGGATCTGGTGCAGCTCTCACAGACTGGACTTGTGGATCTTGTTGGAGACTGGTCCCAGTTCTTGAGTGTGATGAGGACTGTGTGAAGTCTGCTGTATTTATACTGACATTGGAGTCTGTTGCCTCATCAGGGAAAGCACACTTCACCTGCAGGGTCAGCGGCTGCCACTTTCCCATAAATGACCATAACAAAATAATTGGGAAATTCCGTGGATATAGAACACAGATATGTGAAAACAGATATTACGTAATGTTGAAGTTCAAAAATGCATAAAGACATTACATTTGAGTCCTTTTCAAAACAGTAGTGTATGAGTACATTTATTCATTCATTCATTTTCTACCACTTATTCCTGTTCCTGGGGTCGCGGGTGACTGGAGACTATCCCAGTGACTTTGGGCCCTAGGCGGGGTACACCTTGGACAGTGGCCAACTCGTCGCAGGGCTAACAGTACATAGTGTATGAATAATGGAAGATCAAAGGCAGGATGGGTAAAAAGTATTTGAATCTGTAGACTTTGCCTACAAATAATGATGCCATAATGAACCACAGTTTGATAACCATTGCTGTATAGGGCTGCAAATTAGAATTATTTTGGTAATCGATTGATTAGCAATTGTTTGATTGCAGCGGGCCCATGGAGGTGATATTTTTACAGTATTTTGTCAGGATTGAGCTAGACACATGCAGCTTGAGAATATTCATAATATAATTTTTTTTTAAAACTCTTCTCTTGGCACATGGCATGTTTTGAAGTTGATATAGTTCAGAAAAATTGTATCAATTGACTTTAGCCCTACATTACAACAATCTATCAGAAGGCATAACATAACATTGTATGCCCTGCCTCACAACAAACAATTCTCCTTCTTAAGAAAGCCAACCCCACCTTATTTTTGTCATTTTATTTCTTATTTATGTCTGTCTTTGTTATCGAAAGACTTTCAAAAAACAAATAAATTACTCATTTAAAAAAAGAACAAAGAAATCACAAGTGTTCTGTCTGTTAGATGTTCATCCCTTTTGCTCAGGACAGTTTGATAATTGATCGCATTTATGGGAAAGTGGTAGCCGCTGACCCTGCAGGTGAAGTGTGCTTTCCCTGATGAGGCAACAGACTCCAATGTCAGTATAAATACAGCAGACTTCACACAGTCCTCATCACACTCAAGAACTGGGACCAGTCTCCAACAAGATCCACAAGTCCAGTCTGTGAGAGCTGCACCAGATCCAACATGAAGACTGTGAGAGTGGCTGCTGCTGTGGCTGTGCTGTTTGCATTTGTCTGGATCCAGGAGAGCTCTGCCAAACCACACTCTCAGGTAAGAGTCATGAGCTCTGTTTGACTGTGAAAAGGCCTCATTAATGACAGAGTATGATCTTAGATGGTAGAGATGGAGGAGCATGAGGACGTGGACGTTCCAGTCGAGCTGAAAGCAGAGGAAGTGTCCATGGACGCCATGATGGTGAGTGTCTCTCTAGTTTCTATTCTTTCCTGTGACAGTGTAGTCATTGACTTATATTTATATAAATGTACTATATGCTTATTTGTGTGTTATTATTGCTAATACATTATGTTTGTGTCCAGAGCCCTTACAGGATCAGAGAGAAGAGAGGCTTTAAGTGTAAATTCTGCTGTGGCTGCTGCACTCCTGGAGTCTGTGGAGTCTGCTGCAGATTCTGAACACACTTGCACCAACAAATGCTTGAACATTTTCTGTAATGATTTTCTTCACAAATAAACATTTTTCTTAACATCAAAAACCTGCATGAAATTTTTGTTTCATGTATTCACACAAATCTGTTTTGGTCCAATATTGTTTTTAATAAACGTACAATATGCTCTTATCAATTCATCCAAAATAGCCACAGTCAAAAAATGAATAAAATAAAATAAACAAAAGAATAGCCTTAGTAGCGTGAAATGAAGATGAAAAGGATAATATGTGATCCAACAATATATATATATATATATATATATATATAATATATATATTATATATATAAATTCCCTTCTCACCCTCGGCGGGTGGTCTCTCTCATCCATCTCTGAGCTCGGGTCCTCTACCAGAGGCCAGGGAGCTTGAGGGTTCGGCGCAGTATCTTAGCTGTTCCTTGCACTGCACTCTTCTGGACTGAGATGTCTGATGTTCCTCCAGGGATCTGCTGTAGCCACTCCTCCAGTTTGGGGGTCACTGCCCCGAGTGCTCTGATCACCACGGGCACCACTCTGAGCCCTTGGTATTTCTCTAGTTTCTCATGTTCCCTTCTCCTGATGTATCCATCACTTGGTATCGCCACATCAACCACAACGGCCTTCCTTTGCTCTTTATCCACCACCACGATGTCTGGTTGGTATTAGATATTTTTATGAGATTTCCTTCAAAACTGCATGTTTGAAACACAAAAATTCATCTAAATAGTTTAAAAATGCATAGATGTATTACATTTGTGAAACAGTGAAAGACACAAAATGATAATCTTGCATCATGAATGAATGGAGGTTGAGTGAAAAGTTTTTGTTCACTGTGTATGTTCTGTCTGTTAAAATGTTCTTCCCTTTTGTTCAGGACATTTTATAATTGATCATATTTATGGGAAAGTTGCAGTCGCTGACCCTGCAGGTGAAGTGTGCTTTCCCTGATGAGGCAACAGACTCCAAGTGTCAGTCAGTTTAGTTCTGTTCATTGTTCCCCGTGACAGTGTATTCATTTAGTTATATTTACGAATACTTTATGCTCATTTTGTGTCCAGAGCCCTTACAGGATCAGAGAGAAATGAGGCATTAAGTGTAAATCCTGCTGTGGCTGCTGCACTCCTGAAGTCTGTGGAGTCTGATGCAGATTCTAAAGAAGGCAAACATTTGTTTCCACAAATAAATATTTGATCAAATTCTAACTGTGAGAGAAAAATTAGTGCAGGTATTATATTTACTCACTGACATTGTACATTATGTAAAATCAAGACCAAGGCGGATGAATCTCTGTGGGCCTTCAAATTGTCAGGAAATGTCAACGCTTAAAATCAGCTAAAATCAGCTTAAGGCCTAAGAGCTGGTCTCAAACAAGTCTCCAATGCTTTTTGCATAATGTAAGTTACAGAAGACACAGAAAGAATAATGTTGTTGTCAATGCTCCCAGTGTTGTAATTTGAACAGGGCTGGAGGGGTTATCTTTATCTCACATATTGACTGATTAGCCACAGTTGTGTTTGTTGACACAGCTTGTCCAGTGGGTGACTTATCAGAAAGGTTTTACAGTAAATATATAGGCTTTTACTCTTCATCAAAAAGAGAGGAGGGTGAGGAATAAGTTTGGACATATGTATTTCCCTTTTGCCCATGTTATCTCAAATAAAGAAGCAAAAACGGAAGTCAAGTACAGGTTAATAGTCATATATGGGCCTCCGACAAACTTCCTGGCACACAGTGGTGGTGGTCTGCTCTAATGCGGCTCTGTGCCTCCTGCTGCTTGGGTTTGGTGAGGTATGGCATCATGCCATGGTGGCCGCTTTTTAACTGTTATGTTATTCAGCTGCATCTCACCTCACATGCTCTATAAGGGCCACAAGGGTCAAATAAACAGTCTGTTGTTAGTGCCAGGCCCAAACCCTTAGGAAACACCCCCACTCTCATCAAATCTGGGATAGTGATGAAACATATAAGTTCAATATGTGGCATTAGAACAATAGCAGGCCTGTGCATTTTATTTCAGTCATTAAATTAGTTATGATTTAATTTGCTTGATACAAGTAGCATGTAGAGCGTGTATAAGGTTGCACAGAGCAGTGTGGTGCCTCACAGTGTGTAACGGAGCTGAGCCAGTGCCAGGCCTCGCGCCCAGACGGATGCCCTGCACGCCCCCATCCCACAGAGCCACTGCCAAACCACACAAGGAGATAGTAAATGAGAGCACTGCTTCCTCCCCCGGCCGGCACACACACACACACACCATGTGGTTTGTTTTATCTGACTCACACGAGGAACAATGCCGGCGTGTAGTAGAGGCAGCAATTAGAGGCCTGTTCATCTGTATAAACGGTACTGCACTAGCTCAATAAACCTTCAACCTAGTCTCCAGTAGGACTACGCTCCCGAGTATATGGGTGGTACTCTACAAAATACAAGATGTTATTCTGGTTTCCATTTGTTGAGGCTCTTAAACAGCAGCAGTGAACCACAAAAAATGCAAATGATGAGGGTTTTTGCATAAAAGGTTCAGATTAGCACTTCATGTTTGCAGCACTGGCAGACTCTTCCTCATAAGGACCTCTGGATTAGACACACTCAAGATACTTTTTTATTGTTATGCAGTCTTCAGGTCTTGGTTGACATGAAATTTTACAAAACTCCAGCAGAGAGGGCCAACACCTACTCTGGCACACTGGAAATCAAAGTTTGTGTTCCCTCTCCAACTGCTCTGCCACTCCCATCTCTGTGAATTTTCAATTCTGCATTTTTTGAAGAGCATACAACAAATAACCTGAAGATGAATACAACATATAGACCTTTTAATTTAGGCTTTTGATAAGTCCCTTGTGTTCTCTCTAATTGAATACATTTATGGAATTAGAGGACCCCCAAATGAAACCCCAAATCGACGCAAAAATACATTTGTATCTTAATTAATCTGAGCCTTGACAACCCGTTTGTTTATTTACAGAAATAGCCTAGACTTCTCTCGTCAATCTAGAACTTTATAAATCCTGTAGAATGCTGTGTCTTTCTACTGCCCTCGATCATTTGTACATCCCTGTGAACAAAAATAATCCATCATCTCTGAAACTCCAATAAAGGTAATTGCAACCGGCGCCGTTAGTATCAATGTGAATTTACCGCCATCACCACTGTGGAGTTTGGTGGTGCATGCTGGGATAGCGTGACAACCACTGCAGGAGCTCTATAAAAGAGCATTGCAGACCTAATTTCACTAAATCTTTACGTTAGTAGATGTATTTTGAGACACTGTAAATGACAAACATAAACTAGTAAAACGCAGTCAGCAGTTAGCTTGCTAACAAACACAACAAACACAATTCTAGGAATCCAAAGTCTAGGAATCAAATATCTGATTTTTTTTTTTTTTTTTTTTTTTTTTTTGATAAGGACTAACAGTTGATATTATGAAAAAGTGCAACTTTAATTGTTGTTAGAAATGTATGGCCATTTAGCCTAATCTTTTATCATACAAGTAACATTTAATCATGTAAAATTTACAAATTAAACATTGTGAAAACATTTCAACTTTACTTTTAAATGTATGGAGAAAAGACCTCTGGAGTGCTTGTCTCTCGCATGTTTTCTTGATCTTGAACCTTATGATTCCAAATGAATATCGTAGTTTCAGAATTAAAAGGTCCTATGTGCAAATGACCACTGTTTTGCTATTCAAGTGGTCAAAACTTTTGGCCTAAATATCTCAGAACTACCCAGAACGCAGATAGAACCTTCTAAATGGATGCATTGTATTTATGCTAGAATTTGAACTGGTTTTCTTTGAAATAGTGTTTGTTTGTTCTTTTAACCAACAGATTAGTCACCACTTTCCCCAGCTAATGAGTGTGAACCATTGCTGTACCGCAGGTCACACTTGAGGGCAAAAACTGGAAGTCATTCACACACATAGACACAAGACAAGCTTTGAGGCCAAGACTTTCTACAGCTGATTAAAGACATTTCCACCCTTCCACACATGAGCAGAGGAGGATGCTGCGATGTACCCGCCTTCATCTCTGTCTATGCCATGTTCAGATGGAGCCATGTTCAATCTTTATTATCAGAAGGGGTGATTTGATATTTCTTCAACAGACCCTCCAAGTGGTGTCGAAGGCAGCTGTGGAAGCATAGCAAAGCATAATCCAGATCTGAATGAGTGGGAGAGGAAGACAAACATTCCTTACCCCCTGCAGTTACTCATGCCCAGTAAAAATCTGCTTACCCACAATGCACCTCTCAGCTTAACTGAACAGCCCCCCTGGAGCCTGTAGTGGCATAGAGGAATATCCTTGTTGTAGAAGCCACACGTGTCAGCTTCAGTTCAGATACAGCCCTACTGGGCCCTAACTGGGTACATTATATCCACTTCTACTGCTCTTAATATACTTTAATAAGACCTGTTTTCTATTAATACTCCCTTGAAACCGGTAGTAACACGGCTACTAGGCACATATAAAACTGAATGAATGGAGCGGGGCTGCCAGCAGTCTGAAGGGGAGAGCAGAAATCCTTGTGGATTTGTCCTCACCAGCTGGCTCATGAGTCCAATATAATGGCTGTGCCCATGGCCCTCGTAGCAGGAAAGGAAATATTTGGGCAGCCTGTAAGCATTAATATGTTTAGGGAGCACAGTTTGATTCAGTAGAGGTCATAAAGCACATGCATGTCACATCCTGAAAAGAACGACATAGCTGCTTGAACTCAGCACCTCAGGTGAGCAAGGACAATGGCTTTGTGTCAACTCCACAAGGTATGGTACACCTATCTGCTTATGGCACCCATAAGGCGAGCTGCAGGTTGGTCTGCTCCGTAATGTGTGGTGATAAAAACATGCCGCACCTGCTGCTATTAACCCCTAAAATTAGCTAAAAAATATTGTCCATTTGTCATTCAGGAAGGAAAAACTAATTCATGCGCACAGTGGGGCATTCTATGTGGGTCCAAACAGAAGGAATAGGATGGAGGTTTGGAATCAAAGCAAATGACTGCCACAGACAGTTTCTTTTTACTAAGAGGCATATTTATTTTGGTTAATTGCTTATTTCCTATTGAGCCTTGGCACACGTCGTCACCCTTCAGAGGAACACCGGCTCCCCCCATGACGGACAGCAGAAGCACTGTCTGCGCACAGTATAATTATGTACTCTTCAACTCGAAAAATCTTCCCATTAATCAGTTTATTTCATTGTAAAATGGTGATATCCTGTGGTGCGGCTGGCTGCACTAACAGGCAAGTGTGTAAACCTAAGGTAGCTTTTTATCATATAAGTATTTACAGATTTGCATTGACCATTTTTTACAAGGTGAGTCAATGCCAACATTACAAAATGTATGGCATTTTACGTAAAATGATCATGAATATCTAAAACAATCAGCATTACACAGCTTGGCATGTATTTAGTCATATAAATAAAGAGCTAAGTGAATGAAAATGAACTTGCTTGAATGTACAGTTTATACAATTCAGTCATTGCATTATACGTACATTCACAAACTGCTTGTGCAAGGCGGGATGACAACACAATCAAGGCCAGTTATGTCGCTCAGATTGGCGTTATCGGGTTGGTGCTCGACGCCGAGCGCCTGGCGGCCTGGCCTTTCCCCATTGGGCCCGGCCTGGCACAGTCCGAAGGAGCGACGTGGGGCCATCCGTCCGTGGACCCACCACCTGCGGGAGGATCCGTAAGGGGCCGGTACAAAGAGATCTGCGCAGCAGTCGAAGGCAGGAGCCTCGACGACTGGATCTCTGGACATAGAAACTGGCTCTAGGGACATGGAACGTCACCTCGCTGGGAAGGAGCCTTAGCTTGTGCGGGAGGTTTAGCGTTACCGGCTAGATATAGTTTGTCTCACTCCACAAGCGCTGGAATGCACCTCCTCAATTAAAAAAACATAAAACCACAATACAATTGCAGGTCAGAGACAAAAACGTTAATAATTACTTTAAAATGTATTTAAAATAGTCAAATGAAAATAAGAAATCCCTCAGTTATACGTAAGACATAAAAATGTGTGTCGTCAGCATAGTGTGATAAGACACATTATTGGGGCGTATTAATTTAGCTAATGGTAACATGTACAGGTTGAAAAGAAGGGGTGCCAGGATTGACCCTTGGGGCACTCCATAGTTCAATGCCATATGGTCTGAAACACAGTTACCAATCTCAATAAAGTATTCCCTCTCCTCCAGATGGGACTTGAACCAATCCAAGGCAGTGCAAGTGATGCCCACCCATCCTCTACTGTAGTATCTGCAACAGCATCCTGTGATTGACAAAGTCAAAAGCAGAACTAAGAGCCAACAAGACTAAGACAGAGATTTTGCCTGCATCAGTACTCAGACGGATGTCGTTTGTCACCTTGAAAAGAGCAGTCTCAGTACTGTGGTGAGATCTAAAACCTGACTGAAATACATAAAAAAAAAAATCATTCATAAAGAAAGTTATTAAGCTGTTGATAAACAACTTCCTCAAGGACCTTACCCAAAAATGGCAGATTTGAGAGATGGGCCGTTAATTACTTAATACTATGGCATCAAG
The DNA here is from genome assembly GCA_019453435.1 of Rhinogobius similis. NCBI lineage: Eukaryota > Metazoa > Chordata > Actinopteri > Gobiiformes > Gobiidae > Rhinogobius > Rhinogobius similis. Next base: position 18,016,607 of record CM033626.1, on the reverse strand, counting down.
GCTACTCTTTTTTTAGGAGAGGCTTTATCACCGCAGCCCTTGGGAATGTGCCAGATTGAAGTGAGAAATTGACTATTTTAGTGAGTGGAACCAACGAACTGCTCAGCACAGACTTTAGAAATCTAGTAGGTAACACATCGAGGGAGCATATAGAGGAAGAGAAATAGAAATACCTCTCCCTTGTGTATCAACATCACTTAGATTCAAAATGTAAATTTTTATTTTTATTTCAAGTGTTTCAGAAAAGGGTTAGGGTTAGTTATAGTTATAATTCAGGCCTGTTTTTCTTAAAGTGTCTTACTAAAATTTGCCTCATTTCAAACTGAAGCTATTTCTGAACCTTTTGTAGCGCAAACTATTGGCTGGACTCTTTGTGAAGCTGAGACTCTGTAGTTGTGTCTTTTGATGTCTGATTTACTATAATTACAAGTGGAAACAACAAATTTGAAGTCCATCTAAATTTTCTTTGTTAAATATATGAAGAGGTAAAGCTGGTGTTTGTGGGTTATGCTTGATTGACACTAGTTTGAGCTTTTGTTGGGTATTGACAATTCCTCTTTCAAAGCTGAAGCTAATTTAACTAAATACGAGTTTAGTACGTGTAATAAAGTAAAAAAGTCCAGGTGGAATCCATATAAAAGTCCATTACATTTTTCTTAATTTTTGTACAAATGTTTTAATTTGTGCTTTTGGAGTACAAACTGACTCTATTTCATCCCATGATTGATTTGACTGTAACTAAAAGGGTTACAGCCTTCTTTTCATATTTAACATGTCCAGCAGCTTGATAGTTTCCTTTTATCAGATGGTAGATAAAAAGGAATAAATTGACAAAAAGTACTGCGTCCCACTGGCGGGACACCAGAATCACAACAGGTTTTGGTATCATGATTTAAAAAATAAATAAACAAAAAATGACTCAGTTTTGCAACTATTAGGCTGATTTATTCAGTGTGATGGCCCACATTGGACAGTTAACACCAGCATGTCCTTGTTACTGTTTTGGACTGGGCCAAACCCAATGGCAAACCAAATTAGTGTTTCCATATTTCCTTCAAATAAAATGGCAAGTGACGGCTCATTATACGGTTATTATACACTGCAGATCATGACACGTTTTATGATCTTGGGCATTGTTATTTATCCCACCAAAGTCATAGCTTCCATTTGCCCTGGAGCAAATGTGTCACAGCACCCCAGCCCTCACTATAAAGGTCTCACTGACACTGCACACAGCACTGCCAATGCACTCCATAACAAGCTGCTTTAAAACTCCTATCACCGATCTATACAGTACGGCTCAGAGCCCAGTGGGTCATTTCCTGTTTGTGGTTTCACTTGTTGTGCCTTTGAAGCATGTTTTAATAATAGGACTCACCCGGGCCTAATGAAAACGCTGGCTGTTAGATTAAAAGGGAGATCTCGTCTGAGCCACCGAACCGCACGCAGCACAAACAGTCAAGCGCACATACGCAGTTTACAGAAGTGGTTTAGTCGTTCTCTGTGATGTGTGAGTGACTGCTAACCCTCTTGACAACACAGACACTTCTCCAGCAAAACGAGTGGTCAGGAGGGAAAAGGTATGTTGGGTAAAATAGCAGCGGTTCTGTCTCTTTCCTTTTATTTTTCCGTTGCAGACTGCACAATGTGTGTCTTTAAAGGTGGTCCCAGGCTTAATGAATCCACTTCAGTGCCATTGCTCTTTAGGTCTAATCCCTGTCGAGTCTGGAGCATTGATAGTCTGGCCCACTGTGGATGACATCTGTGATTCGTTCATTAACTCGTAACCAGCAGCAGATGCCTTTTAAAACATAAGACCAAGTGCATCTATGCCTGGTTTTATTGGCCACTTGAGTCTTTATTCATTCAGTAAACCTAGTTGGAGACCTCAGACGGGACCAATAGAGCATCTGTTGGATTGATAGAAAGTGTTACTTTGGAAAAATACACAATCAGTATTAAGTTTTCGTTGGAAGAGAAGTTGATTCACCAAGGGCTTTGGACTGGGGGCTCTCAAAAGCATGTGATTTTTCTTTTTTTTTTAACCTTTTTTCCCTCAGTTGCATTTTTCTATGCTTTAATCTATTTTTGTTGTAATAAAGTACAGTGCGTTTGAGTAAAGAGACTCAATACAGTTATGCGTTACATTAGTGGCCCATCAAACCTGTAAAAAAATCTTTGCTCACATATGACAAAATAGTGATTATAATTTAATGTATATAAGTTAATGTATTTTCTTATAGTAATAATGCATTTTGAGATCAGACAACAGTACTGTATCATGATATGGGCCTGTATTTACACAAGCTGTCTATAAATTAGTGAGTTATTGTTAAGTGCATGTGGAATGTGTGTAATTTTCTATTAGGGAATAAAAAAAAAGAATTTGCGGGGATAAATAAATAAATCATATAAAATTATGTACCTGGGGCCCATAATTTGATATAATTTGTTCATTCACTGTTGAACAAATAATATCACAATATCCAAGATTATAGTGTGTTCTAGACATATTTAGTGCTTCATGCTAGGGCTTGGCTAAATGATGATAAAAATCTAATTGTGGTTTCATTCCTGTGACACTATGCTATTTTGATGAAATCGCCATATTGTGGTCCACATATTTTTCTTTAATTCAGCTCTATGTTCAAGCAAAGACACTTTTTCCTCTCACACCACCTTTGGTCTGCCTCAGCAATGCCCAGAGCGAGTGACAAGTGGATTTAACCAATTGTAAGGAACTTTCAGAAGAAGCAGATGACTTTAGTTACCTCTTCAAGGTAATTGTACATTAATTGAAATAAAAATGAAATGGTGATCTGGTTCCAAGAAAATTGGAAACCTTTTGTAATAACTACACTTATTCCTGCCTTAATGAAGCATGAACAAAGAATTGATTCAAAGTGAAAGAAATAGTTTATTGAGAATAAAGTTGATACTCTAACTCTTATTCCTAACCCCAACCCTATTCCTAACCTTATCGAATAGATACTAATCCTGAATCATGCTTAATAAACTATGTTCTTTATGAATTAAGTCTTTGTTGAGACTGTGTAAAGGCAAATTAAGGTGTTATTATAAAGTGGCTACCGAGAAATATTTTTTTTGTCGTATCGCCCACTCCCATCTGGATTTGGTAAGCAACATCTTAGCCACAGCTGGCCTGACACAATCTTCCACTAAGGTTTCTCCGATCATTACCAGACACACGGAGGGAAGATGGTTTAAGCGTCTTGCCCAATGACACAATGCAACTAGGCCACAATGACTGGTTGCTTTGGTGCCATTCACGAGGCTGACTACATCATCGAGAATTAAACCCCTTTTTTGAGCTGCCGTCACACACGCTGTTAAGACCCAACAGACCGTGTCCAATCCTTGGGTTGGAGGGAGCATTGTGTCATACTGTGTACAAGATGGATTTAACAAATGTTGAGAAAACCACTATTAAACACTGAACGGAGAGACACATTCTTAATTTACCTCCTCTAATATTTTTATGTTCTTTCTCAATTGGATTAATGTGGTTTATTTAGACTTCATTCACTTCAGTATTAAAGAACAAACAAACAAACTCCAACTTTACCAGCATTTGAGTGTAATAAACAATACGAATAAAAGTCTCTCTTGTACAGTCACAATGTTTTTTAATAAAACACATGTACACATATGCAGTCCTATGACCATACATTTACTCAATCCTAATTTTTAAACCTAGAACATGAATAAGTCTGTCTTTTTATTTTTAACTCTTCAACACATTGAAATCAGTAGATGAGGTCAAATAAATCACTCACTGTGACGTCAGACTTGTTAAAGATATGCACTGGTATAAGGAAGTCAACAAATATTTCAGCATATAAGAGTATCAGCATGAGGCAAAACTTTCACTGAACAAAAAAGTACAAAATAGAATAGAATTAATAAATAAATCAAATATATACCATATAAATGGAATAGTTATGTGTCGGCTATATTCTTTAACAATTTTAACTGTAGCTTGGTATTACAACCTTTTTTGTTATCTCTAAAACATTTAGAACGGTGAACTGGTCAATACTGAAAATACAGTAATAAGCTTTCATTATTAGATAAACTATGTACAAGTCATGTTTATGCCATGCTAGTCGGACAACTAAATTATTCTTTTTTTATCCACACTATACAGTTAGAGCATAAAGCGGTCTGAACGTAAACAGTTTGTGCTGAGAAGAATAAAATACTTTGCATCTATGCATGGTAATTTTCACTTTTAATATTACTCTCTCAAAATGTACATAACATAAAAGGCCTCACATGGGAATGGTCTCTGTCTCCACACCTTTGTCTACAGGGAAGGTGAGCTTTGACATAAATAAAAGTCTCTTTAAGTTCGAGATGCCTTTTTCAGTCCTTTAGCATCATTCTTGTTTAGCCAAATCCCTGGTTACCCTTTCATCTGCCAACTTGTGTTTCATCCTTCTCGCACTCATCTCAGACAACCTTCTTCCCCACAGCCTGCACAGTCTCAGCTTTTCATCACTTTTGGACGGTTAATGACAATGTAAAAGGCCCATGACGAGGTGATGGAACAGGGGAAAGAGCTCGGGCGAAGGTCACCTGGTTGGCCACTGCGACTGGACAAAGCAGCATGAAGCACATTTTTAGTGATATCCTACATAAGAGATAAATACTGGAGTGACCTAGTGTCCTATAGGCAGTGGGGTGACCCAGGGCAGGAGGCGGGGCTTGTGGTCAGTCAGGATATGGGTGCAGCAGTGGCTAGCAGCTTCGCGTTGGTTCTTTATAGTATTTGGGTAGTCCGTAGTTGTTCTCTGCTCACTGACTGGAGCGAACTGCAGCCAAGTGGTCAGTGTGCTGGTTGTGAGCCCGAAACCGCAGTCTCTGCTTCTTCTTCTTCTTCTTCTTCTTTTCCTCTTTGGACGGGTGCTTCCCTGAGCCCCCTGTGGACAGAGAGACAGGAAGGTTAGAAAATCATCAAGAGCGTAATGAAATGCTACTGAGGGAATATAGTATCAAAAACAACAATCAGCAAAGTAAAATAGAGATGGAATGTAAATGTTGTAGATTTTATAGAACCATGTCACAGTAAAAGAAGTGAAAAACATGAACCTGTTCTCAATTTATAAAACAGCTAATTTGACTCTAATTTTTGGTTTCTTGTAATGTTCAAGTGCACTATGCAAATGCAAGCTGCAGTAGATAAGGATTTGTAGTAATGGCAGAAAAGGGTTGACTAATGTCCGAATCTGTGCTATAAGTTGAGTTGTGAGATTTTCACCGAATGAAAATAGCGACTATTTCAGAAGACATTTTTGCCATTCAAGTTCTGTATCCAAACTCTGAGCTAAAGCTTCACTTTAAACAAATGTCTCTTCACACCAACACTCTTCCCTGTCTGTGCAGCGGAAAACGCAGATAACTTTGGGAAGTTGCATAACTTTTTTTTTCCAACTTGGAAACGTCCCCCTGCCCAGGGTTAATACACCCCAGGTTTGACTGAGACGGGGCAAAGCATGCTGGGAGTTGACTTCCTGCTCTCATGGAAGCTTGTGTGGTGGAGGCTGATCTGCAGCCATACTTCTCTATGACAGAGAGAACTCAGGCTACTGAACCACAAGGCAACAATCTGGCTGCCAAGGCCACAAATAAGATAACGAGGTGTGTGTGTATGAGGTGGAGCGAGTGTGAGGGAATTTAAGGGAAAGAAAGTCTAATGGGGGAAAGTGGAGAAGGTCTTGAATGATGAGATGCTATCTGGATCCTGCTGCAGAGCTCAAAGAACAGGCTGCTATGGTTCGTTGAGGGGGAACTGCTGCCTCATTCACCGCTATTACTGCACTTGTTCAGGCGGCTACTCTCACGAAAACTTGCTAACACTATGTTATCACTAATTGCTTTCACATAGGCTGCCATGGCAGTGAGAGCTACTCAAAAATGCACAAAAAACTGCAGAATGATGAATTAATAACACATTTATACATCAAAGGATGCTGCAATTTTCATCAAATCTCATTCAATTATATCCTCTAATAAAAGTATTTGACAGGAATGTTTTTTCAGTTGTACAAAAACATTAGCTGAGCTAAACTTGCAATTTTAGAGTATTTAGACTATATAATATGTCCATTGCTATATTAGGGATGTAATTATCAAAACAGTGTTGCTAGGTACCCACAAACAAGCATTTGAGAGCAATCAACTCTACATGAATTACACTGATGGCTGTAAAAACATGGTGTGGTGGGTGAAGCCCTGCTGGGACATTTCTTGGACACAAGGTTGTGTTTATGAGGGTTAAGTTAAACAGGAGTGTTCCTGGCTACTTCAGGACTGGGCAGGAGATCAGTAATGCACTTTTTTCTCTCTTTGTCAGAAACCTGCCAACACATGTGAACAGCAGGGAAGACAGTTTTTCAGGAGCCCCAGTGCAAAGGGCAGATAGAGTTTACCACAAGGATTTCAGGTCACAAGCGATAAACAATCTTTTCTCTTTGCACGCAACAAAGAGAAAGTACATTACAATGCAAGTAACAAAATGGGTAATGTTTTCAAATAGGTTTTTTTTCCTTATTTATAAGGAGTTTATTAGCAGTTATAAAGCATATACAAGCATTTATCGCCTGGTTATTGAAAATAATCTTATTAATGCACATTTTGTACACATTTTTTTTTTGTTAATACTCATAAACGTTTTAAAAATGTCCATCTATAAATGTTTATAAGTGCATTAGCGCTTATTATGCCTTATACATAGTTTACTAAGGAACCTAATTTTAAAGTGTTACCAGTTTGTCAGTGGCCACACTTGGATGTATTTTCAGTGTATGTAATCTAAGAAATCATAACAAAAAGAATTATTGGGTAATACATTTATCTGTCTCTCACTGCATTAGAAAGTAAGAAAGTAGATAGAATGGAACGAAGATGATAATCACTTAAGGAATAGCACAACACAGTGTCACAATGTTAGTTATGTTGTTGTATCTCTGTGAAAATAAATCCTGGCCACGAGTGGGTTTTTGCGCAGACATAATCTGATACTATTTCATAAGGATACGTTCTTATTGCTGACAGCTAGAGGGCAACCACTCTCTGCATGCAAGCCCATGTCCCTGTATGTGATCTGTGGAGATGCTCTGTCATATCTGCAGAAGAGGTTTCATTTGGTCTTCCCTTGAGGCACCATGCGCTCAGCTTTCATCCTCTCATACTGTATTTACGGCCAATGTAATCACTTAGGCTGATTACCAGGGTTCACGGAGGAAACGGTTTCATTTGCCTGGAAAGAAATGATTAAGTCATCTCCATAGCTTTCAAAACCAAGAACAAATTCATAAATCCTAAAGAATGTACAATTTGGTCTTGGAAAGGCAAAGTTGGTTTCTTTCTTTCTTTTTTAAAAATGCATTGTCGTCCATTGTTGTGCACCACATCTGGCACGGTCAAAAGCCATTCAAAGAACAATCATGTTTTATCTGAAAAATCACAAGCTATCCGTTCTGGCAACAGCAAACCGTAATTTTATAATGTGTAGTTTTTGTTCTTTCTTTGATACAATCGGCCCTGCCAGCTTGACATTTGTGTGTGAGTTCAAAATAGAAGCTAATCAAACAAACAAACAAAAAACCCAGAGTTGAAATCAATGTGGAGTTTTGTGGTCAGGTGTTTACTGCTGTCAAATGTGACCTTTGTGGGTTCTCATTCATTGGTACATATGCAATGAATGAAAATAGTTCAGGGTTGTGTCTCAATTGAAAGAGAATTTACACATACATTAGAACATACTTGAATGTAGGTATATGGTAATGGATGAAGTCTTGTTAGTTAGTAGAGAGGGAAAAGCAAAAAAAAAAAAAAGTATCACATGGTGTCAAATATAGTGGGATAAAGAATCTGGATAAAGAATTGTCTGATTTTTGGTCAAGAGAAGCCACTCAATCAGTTTCTTAATTTTTGTCATTAAAGCTGGGACTTGAACTCAAAACCCTTAAACAGGTTGTTATAAAAAATGCTGAAATGAATCCCTTCCATACGTACCACAAGTACAAAAATGTACTTCCGTTCCATACATATAAACATTGTATTTAATGTTTGTGAGACAGAACCTGTATTTTGCAGAAATCTACATTAATGTTTCTCAAACTGTGGGTTGCTTCTGGTGATACGTTTCAGTGTTTGATTTAGAGACAAATCAATATCAATAGTTTTTTCCCTTTCGTGTAAATCATTATTTAGAACAGTGATTACAGCCACTCATGTGACCACTCATCTATATCTGACTGCATCTGGTTTAAGTTGTTATAAAAAGACTTAATTATGTTGAATTTATTTGTCGTGAGTGATTTCTTTATTACTGTCTAAGATTTTGTGAAGCTTTATAAATCACCCAAAGCAGCCCGAGGAATCTTTTTTATTCAAACTCAACATACACAGTGGTGGACAATTTTCAATAACGCCTCAAAGCTGCTTTACTATCTGAGGCTCACAGCAATAACACAGCACGGTGAAGGTCCAAGCAAGAGTTAAACAATATTATACATATCATATTATTAGGTCAAAGCGATACCTCCCTGTGGGACGTGAATATAACGACTGATGCACTGGAAGATAATCAGTCAGTTGTGTATCCCAGTGGAAAGGAGGCCAAAGCCAAAGCCCTCTTCATCTGTGTCAGAGCTAATGTCTTTGTTTTGGAAAAGTGGACCCAACTCAAGAATATGTACAAGCTTTAGGCAACTGTCTCAGATTTGTTCGAAAGCAGGCTTAGCATTTTATCACCCCATACAACAGTGCGATAGTATTGGCAAAACTATGAACGAAGAAGCGCAAAGTGTCAAGTACAAAATGACAAAGAAAACAGAAATCTGCACTTGGAGAGTTGACTGTCTCCAGGGTAAATGCTCATTCCACAAGCTTGTGTCAAAATCTCTACAGGGACTTGGCATATTACGAGGGGTAAACTCAGACGAGATTGAGAAAAAAAATGAAAGGGCAGTGTGATACTGTATTTGGTGATAAACTATATTATCATACCGTGAGCCATGTATTGTGTATCGTATCAAGTCGTGAGGGCCCTTGTGATTCTCAGCCGTTATAAAGACGTTTTTATTTCATTGTTGCAGCATAGAGGCCAGTGACAGTGGTGAGACATCATTTCAATAATTAGTTTACTTTCAATATGAATATTGTGTTTGATAATAACAAAAAAAAAAAAAAACTGATAGTATGATGTTAAATAATGAATCAAATCCATTATACATGATGTGGCTGCAGAACATGTGCATGGCATTGTGGCAGCGGTTAATTTTCATAGCAAGGCTGTGTTCGATTCCTGGATTGGGAGTGTGTGATTTCCTACAATGTCCTGTCCCAAAGGATGAGAAAGTCCTACCATTGTGACTTATACTAAAGCAGAATTAATACATTTGCCCTTGACCATTATTATCAATAATACATATGTGGATGTTGTTTTCTAGGTATGCACAATTTGAATATTGAGCAGATTTATTTGCAAAAAGAGTTGATTAAAAAACAACAACAATAAATACATAAATAACTAGCACATTTCTGTTATGCATCTGTGCTTCTGTGTAATTATCAAGATAATTATGCCATAAATTTTAATCAATAAAAAATAACACCAGCTTAGAGAGCACACATTTTTATCCACAGCTCACTAAAACTTTAGCACAGCACAGTAAAGGCAGTGTCCAGAGTATAGTTACAGTATAACGACAATGACCTGCTAATAAAGAAGAGCAGTGCAGCTACAGTCGGCTGTGGCCAAGTGATTTCATCCACTAACGGCTCCAGCGGCAGCGCATGGATTGGAGGCCTAATCTTATCTCCATAGCTTGTGGTTTGTGAAAAATCAATGGCTGACCTCAAGAAGACATTAAGACATACGGTAAAAGGGATTCTATACTCTCCTGTTACCTCCCGAAGCTTATACTCGATGCGGACGGGCAATTAATAATCTTTTTTGTTTAGGGCCAAATGAGGTTAAGGTGATGAAAAATCTGAATAATTTTGGAGAAGATTCGGAAGGTCTTTTCTGGGCTAAAGCTGAAGTTTTTGGCGGTGCATCGCATTCATAAACAGGCCAAAACGGAGGCCATTATTTGTGAGGGAAGGAGAGAAGTACTGGCGCCAGGGAGATTTGATTTCAGTGAAAGAAATTGGATTAGCAGCCATTAAGGGCCTCCTCACACATACATTTATAACACTGTGAAGGGCCGGCTCGTGCACTATGAACAGCGAACACACCGGCGGAATAGGTTGCATTTGCCAATACTGTTCAGTACGGCTACTGTTTTCACTTGGTTAGACTTGGGATACAGTTGTTTGACCTCAAGAGACCCATCATATGTTAAGGCATTGGCAGAAGTTTTAAATGGTAGTTAGGGCATTTTATAAGGGTTGAAAATTGCACTAGAGGGATGGAGAAAGTAGCAACAGAAGAGCAAGCTTCAATACAAATGTATTCTATAAACCAAACCAAAGCAAGAAGAAAGTATATGATGTTTTGGCAGTTTTGGGATCACCATTGCACGCCTGTCAGGATAAAGGCTGCATGTTTTTAAATTGGGTCTCCATGAGAAATGACTAGTACAGCACAAGTACATAAAAGTGACATTGAAAAACTGTCGTTTAGCAGACTACTGGCAGCAGGCCAAAAGGCCATCACAAAAAATGTTTGACACACTCAACCAACAATTAAAGGACTGGGTAGAAATAATAATGGACATTAAAAAAACAAAACAAAATGGGAACTGAATACATTTGAATTCTTCTTTTTTTTTGTGCATGTTATATATAAAATAAAACAAAACTAATTCCGTATAAGCTCATAGGAATCTGAAGATTAATGTATGAATATTTGTTATTTGTGCAGAATGGCTGTACTAAAATCCGTTTAAGTCTTTTATTTGACAGAGGAGAGATCAGATTCTTAATATGAAAAGCAGAAAGACTGAGGCGTGTGTTGTTGATGGTTGACCTACAGTAACGTACGATTCAACTTTTTACCCCTCATTTCATCAAAAATGTAAGATTTTCTTCTTCCACTTGGAAAAAAAAGTTTTACAGAAACAGACATCAGATGTCGGAAAAATGAAATCAGGCTTTTGACAGCGAGGACAATCATTTACAAGAAGCTCATCTTGCCAACCAGCTGACAAAAGGCCCTCTGCACAGCGTCACTTAGCCCTAACAAGGTTATCCTGGATTAGACCCTTCATTCACTCCTTCATTCTGTCCCTCTCCTTCCCTATGCTCTGCTTACTATCACAGCATAGCTAGGCGCGAATGATTTAAAACATACACATTCCGATTTAAAAAGCTAACGTAGGGATTAAGTTAGTCATTATTTTCTCGTTGGTGACATCGTTGACGTCGCCCTCAGATTACAAAAGCAGGTTAGATCGCCGCTGTCCTTTTTGAAACTCCATTGCACTGACAGAAAGTAAAAGCGAGAACCCAGTCCGGAGATTAGGGTCTCTAAGCGGAGAGGTCCTAGCAAAACATGCATGACTGAGACAGTGATTAATACAACCGGTGGTCCACTCAGACAGCATGTCTTTTCTCTTATGGAGATGGTCAACTGCAGGAGCGAGGAACTGACACAGACTTAACACGTGACAGAACAGACATTTACTGTATGGTCCATACCGAATAATCAGAACATTCAAGGTACTTTGTTGATTCGCTAAATTACAAAATTTCATAAAATGTTATGATTAGTTGCAGCATATGTGATGGGGTCGTTCCTTTTTGAGTGTGTCTTGATTCAAGTTTAGGTCATTAGTAGCAGCATGATTTGGAAGTGTCTATTCTCATAAAAACAACACTTGCATTTCAACTTGAACTTTTGAACTCATCACTCAAACCTTGATTTGGGCTTGTGGCAAAACTAAAGACCCCATTTGAGAGCTTGCTGAAGCTCCCATATTGTGGTCACCGAATTGGAAAAGACTCCTGCCTCAAGTGAAGATCATTGCTGCTCAGACTCTTTTTTTGAAAAGCCTTATAATCACAAATTATCCCAATATAAAGTAATTACTTAAAATTGTTTTAAACAAACTTGGTCAACTACTTCAACATCTATTATAAAATCAGCTTTTAAATGAATAAACCATGTGCGTAGATGCAAAGTTCTTTGGTTCCTTTCACCAAAATTATTCCTTATTCCATATGGAAACTTCACAATACCAGCCATCAGTCACACCTTCATTTTGACACCACTGATTTAATATGGGAAAGCCAGGAGTCATTTCTTCCTACCGTATTTGAAAATCAGCTCAGGAAGCTACCGCTGCTTGGTCCCAGGTCAGATGTGTAATGGGAAAGTTGTGACAGGATTTCTTTGGATTACGTGCTACACTTTGATGCCGTCATGTCAACATGATACTGTAATCCTGAAAATACACAGCCGCAGAGCTCTACATTAAGTGACTGTCTTTCAGCTTCTCCTGAACATGTCACAGATGACAAAAGAGGAATGTGAACCCTGCATCAGACACGATGTGGGGTTAATGTCTAAGTCAGGGTTTATTACTTTTGTACTGCAGCTTGTGCATTGGTTTCGGCCGATACATTATATATGGCAGGCAGTAGGTATGTTCTAAAATAATTTAAAAAAACTTTCCTTATTATATTTTACTCTTGAGACAAAGATGATGTGTGAGAGAGTGCTATAGTATCTGGTGGTGGAACTAAAAATATACTACCAGTACAAACTACTATAAACTTGCACATTTTTAATAATGGTAGTATTGACCTTATTCTGCCCCGCCCACTTTTGCAGTTTTTTGCACTTTTGTTGTAAACGCACTCCCGTTTGACGAGAACGCTGTTAAAGCTAATGACGAACGAGGAAAATGTCTCGCCGCTAAAATGTTACATAAAGCAGGTTGATTTGTGTACATTGTTTAATGAACCCGAGCAACAACAAGTCAACAACGCAACGATTTCCTGGTCAGTCTGAAAACGGCTTTTTAGTCCATGTAGAACTTATTTTCTGTTAAGCTCGTCTGCTCCATGTAAACTAATACAACAGAAACAAGACGGCGGTGTGTAAGGCAACTTCCAGAATACGGTGAATAAAAAAAGGGAAGAAGTAAACTTAATTCTAAATGATAAATGACCAATGAGCTCCCCTGTTTCACACGCATCACTGACATAAAACAAAACTGATTATACAGTTCTGTTTGAGTTTGGCTCAAGGTGTGACGGAGGGAGTGGTGATCAAACTCACTGTAAAGAATTGGAGAAGTGTGTATTCTGGATTACAGGCAATACAAGTGGAAGGTATTGTAGCTGAAGTTAGTGGTGTAGTGGTACTCATAATAGAATTAGTTCCCACCGTATTATTAGTGGTATTAAATATGAGTTTAACAAAATGTTTTCTCGAGTAATTACTTTCAAGTAATCATACTAAGACCATTTCTTCCACCTCAGATAGCCACAGCACTGCACATTCTTTCTGCTACACTGAGATGTTAATGGGCCGCACACAACCAGATGGCTTTTTACTAAGGCATTAAGCTTTAGTGCTGCACAAGGCAAGATTTATATGAATGTACATTAACAAATTATGAGAAAAGGTACAATTCCACATGCTATAATTTTGAACGGGGCTCAGAAAATAGTAAAAAATAAATAAAAATACAGTTAGCATCATGGCGTTCTGGTTTCTGATCATTGTGGTGGGCGGTTCAGCCATTATTCCTAACTGTCTGGAGGGGGTACTAGACATTGTGAAGGAGAAATGAGGTCTGAGGAGTTAAACTGCATGACGTGAGCCTCATTCTGGGCATTGACATCCTGCCAGCTTTTACAGTTCCCCACTTCCACTCAGGGCTGCCAAAAATACTTCAAAAAACACAGGCGCTTTTAGACGTAATATTTACTGCGCAGTGTTGCCCTCTAGAGGAATCAGATGCAATATTTGTCATTGTTCAAGTGCAGCTTGAAGTGGAGAGATGGAAAAAAAAATCATTTAGGAACCAAAATACTGTTGTTTGTAATAATACATTTAGCTTTTATCTTCTGTCGTTGCCTGTATAAATCATCTGCTTCCAGGTAGTTTTTCAGATTTGGAACTGGCACAAAAACAGCGATACATAAAGTATAATTTGCAAGTAATCATTATCCACCTTCTGTCGTGACTTTCTAAATCCGATAGTGTTGTGGGTATAACGTCAACGGCCCAGGCAGAGAACATAATTCAGTTTTTAGTGTTCGCTCACGAACCGCATACTCGTCTTTGCCGTCCGCTATCTCCCCACTGACTCATCCACACATCTGGGCCTAAGTATATGGAAGCCCTCCTGCCCCACGGCTACTTGGATGAACAAGCCATAATTAGCCTTAGATGGGTTTAATGAATGGCTTAATGTTGTGTTTCGATTGTGATGAGAAAAAATATGACCTCAGCACTTACCAAAGCAAGGCGCACGTACTCTCCACTGTTTGTGTTTGCATTTGTTCTGAGCTGAGGAGCGCTGCGGCACCATAAAAATGTGGTCAACATGTGAGGCAAAATATACAGTAGCGGATTCATCACAAGGAAGTAAGTACAGATGTGAGCTCTGTTTGGGAAATAGAAAGTACAAAAGCACCCCACTTTGATTTGCATCGCTTCCACTTCCTGATAGGATCTCTATAAAGGCTTTGATCCGCATTATAGTTCCCATATGCAGTGCCATAAAACCAGGAAGTGTCTTTGAGAGTCATGATAGCCATCCATCTTGTTTTCAGATAAGTGTATTACATTTAGATGATGAAATTAATCTTCAGCAAACAAATGTCAGCGTGGATTCAGTTGTACAGTTTAGTTCCACAACAGCAAGAATATCCCAACACAGACTAAGACAAGAACTGTATTATCCACATTATATCATAACATCCTAACCATGAACCTAAAACACTTTTTATTAGCATTATTAATACCCACTTCTCTCTCTCTTTCTCACTCAAACTGTTTTTTCTGACTAATTTCCTAATGTCAGTCAGGTCTATCCCAGTTTTAGGGCATAACTTTACTGTTTACTGTTACATTAGTTTTGTTTTTGTTTTGTTCAAACTTCATCTGTGACTGTAAGAATGAGTAAGTATATAAAATAATACTCAGCAACATGAACTCACACTGTATGAAATGAAGTAAAAGTAAATTAAACTGAGACAAACATAATGTAGATAGTATGAGGCATTAGTAGGTGGCTTGTTTAAAGGCTATTCAACACAGACAATAAAAATGTGTTTATCATCTAAAATCATCTTCAAAATATCTCACATAACATTCTGCACTCTTAATCGCACCACTATTAAACAAATATTTCAATGTGAATTATCAGATTCCAGAGGGATTGAATGAGACGGGGGTCAGCCCCCAGTGGAGCCCTGTCCTGGGATGTTTACCTGGCTCACATGCCTCCACTGCCTCTAGCGCTTCTAAAACAATCCCCTGCATTAATGCACCCACCCCAGTTTATGGAAAGGAATAAAATGGTTGTTAACACAGCCATGAGGAGCACGCAATAAGTTGGATTGGCCTGAGTAGGGGGCTTTTTGCATTCCTATGGCGTGGAGGGGTAAAAATAGGTAAGGTTATACAAACACTTTGGCAGTCAAGTAAACTGCATGTGCAAATTTAAGAGCAAATAGCACAGGGCTCCAGTTCAACACTTTAGTATGTGAGTATTCACACAGCAGCATAAAGCTGTCCAGTAATTAAGGTATGGCTTAATAAGACATAAGGTGACCGTATGAAAAGTACAAAGTTGTCATGTCCTGCACACGCGTGCTGCTTGCTACTCGGAGTATGCATACACGTGGCCCACATCCTCCGGGTCTCTGTGGGTCCGAATGGGAACAGGGCTGGATATGGGAGGAAATTGTCCAGCATGATTCCTTCTTTATATCTCATTTCTGCAGAAGTCCTTTCATCCCGCCTTCTCTCTGCTAGGAAACTAAAGGAGGAAATCCCTTGCATGTTTGAAAGTGGTGCACAACTGTCTCGAAAGTGGCCCAGACCCTAACAAGCGGGGAGCCACAATAAGTCAGGCGGGCTTAGACACTCAAACAAAGACAGGGGCCATCAGGATCATGCCCCAATCCCTGTGCGATGTCCAGTGATGAGCGACTGAAGCCCGTGCGGCGCTTATTGTTATCTTTGATTGTTCTGCTAACTCTCACGGGGCCCTGTCGCCATGTCCCCCTTTTGAGGGTCCAGCGCACGTCACATGTTTGGTAGATAAAAATAGTTTATTAGTTCACAGAGATGAGTGGAAAAGTGTATAGGGGGAGGGGTGCGTTTGATGTGTTAGCAGATCTCCTGTTGCACAGGGAGTGAGGTAAAGCCAATTCAGGAAAGACTTGATCCTCTTTAGGCCTGGGCTGCATCAAACACTTGTCAAACAGCGGGCAGACGGACAGCTGAGAGGCTCTGACAGATCTGATCACAGACACGGGCAATAAGAGGCAGCTCCAGCACTCCTGACAATAATCCCTCTTTTGACTCCAACATGGGACTTTAGTGCATATGGCAGACATTTTCTTGTTGTTTTTAGCTACATATGTGATTACGGTTCAATTTCTGTGGTCATTTCGGGGTCTCACCTTGCCGATGAGCGCTTTGTGTGCTCCAGAAGGCAGCAGCATCTGTCAAAGATGCAGCAGAAAGCCAGGAGACAGGAATCAAATCAAAGGGAGACTTAAGCTCCCACTAATCCCAAAGAACTGTCTCAAGGCCTGTCGGGATCACAGTCCGGGACCTTGCCACCCAGTGGGACAGTGTATTTATGTTTGAAGGGATTTGATATGGTACCTGCAGAGGATAGAGTTTCATGACACTGACCACTCAATCATGTCTGCAGTTTTCCCTCTGAGAGCCATCATCTTCTGTGTAATATAAGGGTCATTTCACCCAACATGGCATGGGAAAACAAAACATACATTTACTAAACCTTATGGCAGAGTCTCATGGTTGTGGGAGGCTGCAAACTGCGAAAGGAGTAAAAAAAAAAAAAAAAAAAAATATATATATATATATATATATATATACATATAGATAACATTTTCATTTCATTTCATTTTCTACCGCTTATTCCCGTTAGGGGTCGCGGGTGACTGGAGCCTATCCCAGTGACTTTGGGCCTTAGGCGGGGTACACCCTGGACAGTATTAATAAAAAACAACAATAACAAAGAAAAATTGGGGTAGTATATGGGGCAATTTACAGTTGCTAATTCATCACTGTTTTTGGATGATGTAGATGTTCTTACAGCCACAGCATACTTAGGATGTAGGGAATAGTCAAGAACAATTTAATTTCAGAACCATGTCCAAACCTTTACTCATAAACATGTGTTTCGCCTGACAACAGGTCATCACTTCATGATGCTTTCACAAACATGCCACTGTCTTTTGTTGAGGTATGTGCCTCCTCTCTCTTTGATGCTACAAACATGTAAGTTGGCGCAGGTCTTTACTTTGTGCAGTAATAGCTGTGCTGTTAGTCTGCATGGCCCTGTATTTGTTGGAGTTCACACAGAGAGAAAAACACAGACACCCTCAGACAGCCGAGGGCAGCAGGCCTATACTTGCTGTTTTGTTTTGTCTGCGTGTCTACTCACTGCGTCCACACTCAATGGACATGAGAGGGTCAGTGACCACAACCTCCCACCGCACCAGCGCTAATTAAAAGTTGAGATGTTTGTGAGGAGGTTGGTCAGAAATGTGAGAGAGAAGTGTGCAGTCAGTAAGGTGAGGCGAGGGGCTTGTGGTGAAGCTTTGCCAATGCAACTGTGCTCCACATGTGCTCATGCTCCCCTCATTGCCTTCTTTGCTTTTGTCTTGGCTCCTCCAGCCAGACCGCTGAAGAAGAAGGAATAATACTACAATGTACACAAGTCTGATTTGAACAATGTGCGCCACGCGAACACTTCCTGCCCATTGTTTGCCAACATCACAGCTTCATAGTATGACCAGAAATGTGTGATTTGAGTGTGGGACAGGCGAAGACACAGGAAAAGAGTGGATGCTGTGGTGACTTGTTCTGCCTGTGAGGTCTGGTTTGTTGTTTATTGGTGATGTGTTTCTCACACGCTGGTGGTGTCTCGGTGTCCTGCCAGCCTCCGTGGATGTGGAGATGAAAGTGTAGGCAGCCCACGGGAGAGCTGGCAGCAGATTGAGGGTCTGGCAGACAGAGCAATGAGACAGCTCCCACTCACGACCAGCTCAGGTTATCTTTATATGAAGTGAAAAACCTCAGAGGGGAGTGCACTGATAGTAGCACTTCATATATTGCAATGGAATGAAGTAGAAAACAGATAAATGTTACTTCTCAATTCCATTTGTTAAATATCTCACTTCAAACAAGAATCCAATAATATATAGCACACAATACATCACAGGCCCACGCAGTTCAGGGAGGGGTACTTTCTAACATCATAATACAACTTAAATCCACACTAATGAAATATTTTAAAGCCAAGTTAATAGCTTTCATCTCAGTTTTACAGATAGTCTCTAAAAGTTTCTGAGCAAAATCCTTCATCATATTGATTTGAATGAGTTAGAATAAAAATAAACGCATATCCATCTCCATCGTTTGACAAGTGGACAGCATCTGGCAGCTCAGACACTGTGCAGAGAGAGCAGTGAAAACTCCATATATCACAGGAACTGTAGGTTAAAATTCACATTGCAAGCTGTTGCCATCCATCCCTGTAAAAACCCAGGCCGTGTCTCGAGTGCTGTAAAAATCACAGGGTGTAACGGCATAAACTGCCCATCAAGCAAATGTCCCTCAATGAAGGTCCGTTTTATGGCTCCCACAGAGTCACGGGCAATATCAGGCCAGTAGTGTGCTCAGCAGGGGGAAATAGCTCCCATTTGTGGGGCATGAGAACAAGAACACATTCCTTGTCCTGTACAAAATCTAGCTGGTCTTTAACGTTACACATGGCCTCCACTAGTTTTCACAGGTGTAAGGGCAAATCTCTGTTCCATATTGGATCATACAGTTTCTTCTTTATTTCTTTTTTTCTTCTTCATTTCTTGCAATGAGTAGAAGGTCCAAAACCCCCCAGAAATTGGTCAAAATATCATAATCATAATACCACAAGTGCCCAAGTCATGCTAAAGACAGTATACTGCCATTACAGGGACAAACAGAGACTACAGCTCATTGTGCCTCTGCTGAGAAGGTGATCGGCTGCAGCCTTCCATCTGTCCAGGACCTGTACGTCTCCAGGACTCGGGGACGAGCAGGTCGGATCACAGCGGACCCTTCTCACCTGGACATGGACTATTTGAGCCACTCCCCTCTGGCAGGAGGCTACGATCCATCCGGACCAGAACCTCCCGCCACAAGAACAGTTTCTATTCCTCTGCCATTGGACTCATAAACACTTTATAAGACCTGTCACTTTAACAATCATACAATAAAAGCAGCTATCCATTTTCCACTGCCAAATCTGCACTACTGTCTAGCCAACTGTACATTTCTGTATATAGTCTAAGTCTATTTTGTTTTATGCACAGCTTCTTTTATATATTTTTCTACTATTGTATTCATTATTATATGCTGCATCTTACCGCCAAAGCAAGTTCCGATGTTTGTGGATTTTTTTCAATGACAATAGCAATAAACCTTTTTCTGATTTCTGATACCTGAGCAGATACAATAGTTGCATAGATAAGTGCAACCTTTTCAAAGCGCTTTACACCAATGTTTCATGCACAAGCACCTTCATCATAAATATAAAATAGTACAGCATTTCTTGTAAAAACAGTGAAACAACAAAACTGGAAGAACATCCAACTGGGGACAACAGGTCATAACAGGAAGTGCACCCAGTGTAGAGCAGTAGGATTATTGATGGTTGGACCAGAACGTTTTGCTCACAGAGCAGCTGTACATAGCACAGACTACCCAAACCCTGAATACTATGCACTGTCAGCACATGTAATTCCTCTTTAACTGTCACTTTCAACTTTCTTCACTTATGCTGATTATAAATTGTATGGGATTTACTACTTATGGATTTGTTATGCATAGTGAGGCATAATATGTATAACTGCAAAACAATCACTGTGTGGTTACGCAAACATAAGGAAAACATGCAGATTTGACCTGATGACTGAAGTGAGCTGGTTGAACTAGTTTTGTGACACAAGAGTGATAATCTGCCACAGTGCACCTTCTTATCTCAGTTACATGTAAAGTTTTTAAGGTTTTATAACTGCCAACATTCACAGGAAAGTGAAACAACCATGTCGACAGGTCTTCAGTAAAATTTAGTTGGAGCAGAGTGTGAAACAGTCTCTTTGGTTTGGTCCTGCTTGGAACAGACCAGATGACAATAACATGGAGTATATGGAGCCCCAGTGAGCGGCTCACTCACCTCCCTCTACCCAAACCTCCACCCCTTGGTCTTTGAAAGGCCTCCACATGTTTATGGCTCATGCCTGTGGTATGACGATGGATTCTCCATATAAAAGCCAGCAGGATCAGGGGGTGTTTCAAATACTCTCTGAAGACAGTTGCTGACAAAATGACAGCAGCCATGTTTATTTTGGTAAGGGAGTGGGGGCACTTGGTGAGAAGTTAATAAGAAAAATCCAACTGCCCCTTAACCCTCAGTGAGGAATGTACATGGGGCAAACAAGTTGAAAATGCTGGTAATGACTTTCTTCTATCATGGAAGATTTACAACTTAAGCAGTGCCAAAAAATACACGCAGAGTTGTGCTTGAGAACATCAGCATAAAGCAAGTGTTGACTGTCTGTCCAGATCTGAACCTCGATAATCAATTTTCTTTGGTTTTGGTGTGAATATAAGCATGTAGATAGGAAAGGAACTAAAGCAGGACAAAACAAGGTGTAGCACTAGCACATCTATACCAGGTCTATATTAAATCAGGATATTAACGGATTCCAGCAACAGTTAAATGCTGTTGTGTTGTGCTAAATCCACATGAAATTGCGGATATTTAAACAGAGAAAAAATAACCCAAACCAGAACAAAACAAATAAAAACTCCAACATGTGGAAGATTTAATGCTTTTGAATTGAAAAAAAAAAAAAAAACTATACTAAAGCTTTTTTGATGAGCATCAGCATTAAACAAGTCTGAATTGAATTTCCAGATCTGACCTTAGATAATCAATTTCTGTCTGGTTAGGTGAATTTATATAACATAAATGTAGTGATGGGAAAAAGACACTTTATGGTTAGGTAGAAAAATCCAGGATGGCCAAAACAGAACTTGTGTTAATTTGTTACTATGACCGCAGCAGTGACCATAACTACCACTGGCACTCGACTGTCGGCGACTGGGCCAACTCAGTGACAGGTTGATGTGTCTTTCCTATTCGTCCATATTCCTATTCATTACAGCTAAGTGCAAGGCTTCCAGGACACCACCATTTGTGCTTTATAGTTGCTCAGCTCTTTGTGTAGCATGAGAAAATCATCATCACAGTTGCAGAACTCATTTAAATTATTGAACTTTGTTGGCTTGTACACAGGCGAGTCAATCACCAGTCAAATGGTTCTGTAAATCAAAGAGGAAAAACAGCCCTTGGGTCTTTCGATAACATTTTAGTAATGGAAGGGTCAATATGTGGTCATAATGAATCACTTTGTATGTACTTAAAAGCTCAACTATACACTAACACAGGACAAAGCCATGCATAACAAGCTACATTTAAAAATGTCCACTTTACTACTTTTTAATTTTTTTCTACTCCTGGACGAATTAGGGATTACAGTGACAATAATATAAAGAAAATAGGTGCAAATAATAATTACTAAACAAACCAAATAGGACCCAAACTAAACCAGAACAAATAAACCAAATTTAAACCAGGAAAAGGCAAAAACTTTAAGCAAATCAGGATTAAACAAGGACTAAATCAGATGTGAATGAGAACTCAAGGCCTAAAGATCTATTCTATACAAACAAATGAATGTGAACTAAACTGGGAATAAACCATGACTTCAAACTTCAGTCCCATCATCGCAAGAGGAGGATATCATTAGCTCTGAACCGGTCGAAATCACAACTCAGAAAAGTCCATGAACTACCAGCAGCTTCCGCACCACAATTTGAGAACCACTACCACCCAAAGGCCTTTTTCTTGGGCCTTCTTACCAGCCTCAGTGTCGGCCCCTATGGAGAAAGCTTATTAAATGAAGATTAAGCTGTGCTCCCTGAGTCACAACAGGCTGCAGAGTGCACAGACATAATCACAATGACAGGGCGGCTGCCAATTAGTGCTCTCCTCCTGTCCTGGGAAAACACTTTTTCTCTGGCTCCCGCTGGCAGGGAAGAAATGATCCGGATTGTCTGCGATATTAGCCAGGCCAGAGATCGCCGTTAATCACCACCTGTCATTACCCTGCATTTCATACCCATCCAAAAGTCCAGTCTTTTCTCAAAGTGCTCCATGGGAACATTAATTGGAATAATGAGATAAATACATTAAGGAACAGAGGCCGGATCTCCTGGTCTTTGGTGGGGGTTTGTGCTACAGGAGATTGTTGTTTGACTTGAGCCACACTTTAGTTGTGACAGGTCATGAAACTTCATTGCTTCGTTGAAAGCGTGAGATGAAGAAAGGCAAGAAATAAAATCAGACCAAACACAAGATGGACAGAGTATGGACACAAAAGGTCATTGTCTGTATTTGCCCATCCTTCAACTGGATTCAATGGATTTTTACACTTGCCCGGGGACCGGATAATTTACAGTTTGGATGTTGTTAACTACAGTATATTACACACATATGATTACACATAGACTTATAAAATACACAAAAAACTACAAGTACTATTCTAGTGGTGGCCATTCTCAAAACTGATCTTAAATGAACAAGCAACTGCAGTCTCAGACAGCTATAAAATGACAAATGCGCCAAACTTAATAAATCAAAATTGTATTAAATGCTTTGCGGGCCGGATCAAAATGCCAAAAGGGCTGCATGTGGCCCCCGGGCCTTAGTTTGCCCCCCTCTGTTCTAAACAATGCTACATCTTACTTTAAGTCGCTTTTAACAGCTGATCTGCCCTACGCAGTCAATACTGTTAAAACTCCAGAAAACTTTTCCTACATTTATACACAGGTTGAAAAGCGTCTGTTGGATGTCATGGAACACCATGGAAATCTGCCCTTTTTGTTGCTGGTGTGCTAAATGTACATAGACGAATTTGTCAAAACTAGGGCTGCTACTAACGATTATTTTACTAATTGATTAGTCTAGTGATTATTCTTTCGATTAATCAATTAATTAGTATTGAACGCAGAAGTCATGAGATCAAAAGATTTTTACTAAATTGGACCCAGATGACGCTGAAGTGAAGCTGTTTGACGATCCTGGTGAAGTACATTTATGGATAAAGTGTTTTCATCAAATACACAACATTTATACATTTCCATGTAGTTTTCACACAATCGCGGCTCAACTTGAGCTTTTCTCAGCTCAAGGCATGTTTGGAACTGATGTATTGACCAGTTAACGATTATTAGATTACTAAATTAATTGACAGCTATATCGATAATCGATTAGATGCGATTAATCAATCAACTAACTGCAGCCAAAACAATATTTAAAAACTTAACAAAAAAGCCGGGGATCAACCCAATAATCTGCTGGGTCACTACAGGTAAATACAGTAATCACTTTATATTGTCAGAATTATTTTAGTTATAAAATAATAACGATAAGTTTAGCTTTCAGCATCTTAAAATTGATTTAACTTTAACTGAAAATTCTTGTGTGACATTACAGTCCCGGGCTCTATTGGATGTTCACTTTGCAGGGCATAAGTCATACCAAAAGTCTTCTCCTCTTAAATGTAATGCCATCCTTACTCATGTCGCCTGTCTATCCAAACTGTTTCACCTACTCTCTGGCATCTTACAAAGACTCTTGAGCAGATGGTTTGCAGACAGTGGTGGACCAGCAGGTCTCAGACACAGCCTGGCGCATGTCCCACCAGCCAACCAAATCCACCGCGGATGCGGATTCAGTTTGGCCCTCCGCTCCAGACTGCAGGTGCTTTTGGGCTACATTAAACAACAGGCTTCCTCTCTGTCATGTCCACTGGTTGTAAATTCAGACTGAAACCTTGCATGGCCTATAGATGTGACACAGGGAGAAGTATGAGGTGGGAAAGTGAGTTGAGGTGTTTGGATACTGTATATATGGGGTAGGGTAGGATGTATTTATTCTGGAGGGCAGCGCACTGAAATAAAGCCTTGTATTTATTCAATTTGGTGCCAAGTTACAGTCTAAACATGAAAATTAAAACGAAAAATCAGGAGTACTGAAGTGAATATGTGACTCAAAATATCTAAAAATGTATTTTAGGGGTAAGTGGTTGTTGCCCCAAATATGTACTGTATATCGATACTCCTTGTTAGTATGCGCAAAAAACATAAGGATTGAGTTCATCGATGGGTCAGATGGAAAAACAAAGATTCTGCAATCAATGAAACATTATTACTCCTCCTTTGCACAAACTGTAGAGCAGACCCGGGTTTATTCAAGGTTTTAAATAGAGGACAGGGGAAGGAACTGAGCTTTATAGTTATAAAATCTGGTGGTCAGTTACAGTGCAAATACAAAAATCCCTGGACGTTTTGACATCTCTGCGGTGTTGGAGATAGCTGGATCAGAGCACACTCCTGTGACTGATGGGATGGATGTTGGCCTGAGTTGAGCCCTGCACCAGAGAAGGTTTCTACAGTTACACAAAAGAGATCAATACTCCCATATAGGCCTGCAGCTACTCAAATACATAGGTACACTGTCCAGATATAATCACTATATGTTCTTTCACTTAAGTTTTTTCTTTCCATGAGATCAGCAGAAGCATTTTGAGTGTAAATCGAACCGCAATATTCAGTAAAAAACAGGGTCTGTTACATTTCTGTTATCAGGTCCAAAATTGTGCGGCTATAAATTTTTTTACTGTTCCATAACATCACTTGATACTTCTTGTGTTAGTTCGGGTTAAGTCTGGAGTAAGCGTACATTGTAAACTGGCCTTCTTACCCAGAACACAAGCAAAATGACTTCGTCTGAGAATCTCAAAAGCCGATTTGTGAAACTGTCTGATATTAGCTCAAGCTGTTGGTGTGTTTGTGTTGGACTTTACCCCCGCTTAAATCCGAATCAGGGATTACAATCAGTGGCAAATTCAAGAGCCTTAACAAGTTGTTTATGCACAAAGATCATTAGGAGTTGTTAATAATAAGGCAACAGAAACAAAATATAATATATAATATTAATATGCAGTATTTAGCCTAATTATTTTATAGATAATAATAATAATATAATATAAAAAGCTTCAAACTGGTTGTAACAATAGTGAAAGGGTTAACTAATTAATCAAAAAAGGTAAAAGGCATAAAAAGAGCAGCTCTTTGTAATGATAATTAAAAACTTTACGTACTATATAACTGTACGTAAACTCATTTACTTAAAAAATCTGATCAAATACCAATGACATTACTTTTTTCATAAGATAAATACATACATTTCAAGTTAAAAAAGACAAATTATCCAGTTTAAAGATAATGACAAATTGTTATGAGAACATAAAATCACAATGCATCGTCACATCATCAGCTTATAAACCAAGAAACTAGATGACAAGATGGCAAAGGCACTCTCTACGGGAAGTTTATATATAAGGATCAATACTAAAAGTAGAGCTATATTTTCCTTCCTCACCTTTCGTTAAGCTCTCATAACAAAAGGAGGGTCTGCCAGTGCTAATAGAGATAGAGCGGCTCTTAATAGAGTCTCTATAGTGCTCATATAGCACTCCAGGGATCCAGTGGATAAAATAGCTCTCTACGTCTTCCAGGGCACAATGCTAATACCTGGCACAAGAGTCCAACAAAGCAGCTTAAATCTGGGTATTTTTTAGAAATAAAAATTAAATGATTCAACTTTCAGTGAAATCATTGTGCCTAAACAGTATTTCAGGCAAGCTAAACAATTTACAATGTATTGTAGCCGAGAAGTGGAACGAACTGAACACAGGAAGAAAGCACTATGTAGGAATGTAACAATAACGAAAATATTGTGATACTGTATCGTCAAAAGTCTCACAAAAATATTGTGGGTTTTCACAATATATGGCGAATATAACATGACAGTAATTATATGCACCAAAGGCATGTCGAGGCAATTTTAAAGAAATATAATTTCTACAGTTCTCTACAGCCTCTCGTACTGTGAAATGAATGTTGTGATAATTCGTATTTGCGGAGAGAGATCTCTTCCAAGGCACTCATCCTATCTGGCAAAGGTCAACATAAAACTAATGAATACAAGTTTTGAATTTAGTAAACAAAATTAACTTGCATATTTCAAAATGGTAGAAAATTCCTTTTTTATTGCACCATATTTTACATCGAATGAGAGCTTGCACCTAACCCTGGGAGATGTCAGTCTTTACATTGTGTCTTGACGTGATCTCGGCTTTTCTTCCGCAGATCGTGTATGCTTTATTGAGGGATTAAGTGAGTGGCAGACACATGGGAACAGCGTCCTTGTGCATCTCAGATAAGCTGGGAGAAAAGGATCTGTTGATGACGTGAAACATAGAAATGCAAGCCACTGTGATCAGATAAGCATGTACCATAAATAGTGCGTACCTACATGCTGCTTCCTCTTATTTCCTGTCTACATTTAATCCATGGCATCTTCGGTTAAATAATCCACATATCAAACAAACGGTGTCTGGTGTCCACTGAGAAAGACTGGGAAAAATTGACGTTTCAGACTGGTTTATGTTCCCTCACGAGATCATTACATGTAATTCTGAACTATTTATTTCCCAAGATTCAAAGTTTTAAATCACTGTGAGTAAATATCTATTTCATCCTACATAAATAGATGTATATGATACTCCCACTTTTTTATACCAGCTGATCCCGGTATATATTTCACTTCCTGGCTATTTTTTATTTTTTATTTTTAGTATGACTAAATTTTATTTTACAATGTCAGCTTGTCATTATCTCTTGGCATCAGCAGCTATGGTTTACAATCACAGCAATTAAAACACATAATGTTGCCTTTTTAATATTTTTTAAACCCGAACCCTCCTTTTTATCTCTGCTCTTTATCACAGTCTTTTTCTCCAATAAGGTGATTATTTACCCCTGTGTGCTGTTTGGTTTAGATTTCTTTTCACTATATTAAAGCATTGTTCCTTAGTTCCTTAGCTTTCTGGCAACTGTTCCAACTGACTGACCAATCTTACACTTCTGCAATATATTTATTTGAAATGAGGAGTGTTGCATTTCAGTGGCTTTTGCCAACACAGAATGTTGCAAGCACTTAAATGGTGTAGTATTAACAACACATGCCTAAGTCTGAAATCTACCTTATTTTAAATGGGCCACCACAGAAGTTCATGAGCCCAGAGAGTCCTAGATATGTGGTTTAACAGGACTGAGGCCACAGTACAAAACATTATTGCAGAAGGAAATATACTATAGTTTTAAGTAATGCAACCACATCACCAGGGAACAGTAGTTTTAAGAAAGATTGACAAGGGGAGTCTACCTTTGGTTTCTAAGGCAATGAGGGAAAAAGTTCCTGCTATGTGGTCAATTTCTCCAAATCCTGTCGGTGAGCTGATGCTTAAGATAATTGCTGACAGTTACCATGCGCAACAAGCCAAATTTTAATTAAGAAAGTCATAAAAGTTAAAGTCATAAATAGGGCACGTGGGGGTTGGAGAGGGGGAGTTTGAAGGAACTAAATGTGCCATACAATCACAGTTTCCAACCCAGGCAGCACTAAGTGCCTCAGTAGCACTGTAATATGAGAAACTATCTGAGTTTATTTGAAGTTTATTTACTCTTTCACCACTTCTCCCAGCAATCCTCCGACTCAACACTGCAGGCCAAAAATGGAAAGAAAGTTAGGGAGGTGGATTCTTCTTTCTGCTAAACAATGTTAGATTTTTTGACAGGCTGAATGATATGTGCCACTGCAATCGCTTCCTTATTAGGTAAATTAAATATTTACACACTGTCTATCCTAATCCAAAGTTTACGAGAGACTAAAAATGCATTAACAGAGACAACTACTTATTTTAAAAGCACTGCAAAAAGGACCGAAGCCACTCTCCAAATGTTGTGTTTGTACTGCCTGGGGAAAATGGTTTATGTAAAAAATAGTTAGTGATCTTAACAATGAAAGAGACTGCATGTTTGACTTCTCTTTTAGTAGCCTATGTAGTGTGCGCAAAAAAAATCTCTCATAGAGACAGAAGAAAACAGAAATGCCCATTGAGGAAACCTGAAGAATTCCACTGAGAACAGGAAGTGAGATGAGGAAAAATAGAGCCCAGAAAAGTAACTGGCTAGAACAAGGCCACAGTGGAAAAATACTGATATTTCATGCTCTGAAACGCAGCGGTGCACCTCAAAAACACAGACTGCAAAGAAAAAAGGGCTGAGTGTAAGGTACATGAGTTACTTTAGACAGGTGGAAAGAGTTCCCCTGTGGGACTGCCTGGCTGTTTTCTTTAATATGCGCCGCGGCAGTGTAAACTTGAGAGTGAGAGTGGAGGGAGTTCAGAATGACATCCCTCTCTGTCACATAGTAAAGTGCTGTGGGAACATTTACCTCCTCTGCATTGCCGCATGGCCATTTTGCACATCCGGGACTCGGCGATGGTGGGACAGGGTATCGTGTCCTTGGGCGGTTTCTTTACAATGTGCCGTGTCCGCGTCTCCAGACCCCACTTGTACCCACAGGTTTTATTTCTTCTGGTGCATGCTCCCCATTCACTCCACTGGCCGACCTCACAGCCTTCTGCAGCGAGACAAAAATAAAGTAACATTTTTAGAGAAAGGTAACGAAACACCTGGGTCAGAGTAAAGGAACTTTAATAATTAAGCGACTTTTTAGTGTGTGGCCTCTTTTGTTTGAAAGGCAATTTACCTACACTTAAAACTTCAACATTTGTGTCAGTGTTCGGCAGAACATAAAGCAGCCGTCTGCTAAGGTTGGTAGTTCAAATGTCACTTTCTTTTGTTGTGCATCTAAGCAAGACATTGGGGTCACTGGGCAAGACATTTTGCCCACATATCTTTCCTGATTTATGAAGGAGTAATTTGCTATTTGGGCGAGGCTGTAGTTGCAAAATGACAACCACAAGACCAACATGTAACAATAATGCAACTTGGTGTCAAGATAAGAACTAATTTAGGTTGCTGTGTTACACATCTAACACAAGTGACTGTTAAAAAGTTAAGAGTTTAATTGAAAAATGCGTGACCTACCTCCACACTCCATGGTGTCCTCCAGCGGGGCGAAACCCTCAGGGCACTTTTCATAGCAGCGGGCTTTGTGCAGGTAAAAACCAGCTTTACACTTGGTGCAAAAGTCTTTACTGAAGCAGGACTCGCAGTTCTCTATCCTGCACCCTGGAGGAAGACAGACACATACATGAGACACTCGGGGCCCTGTGCAGGCCTCTCATCTGGACTTGATCGAAAGCTGAGGGCTTTGTGGAATGGGGTTCTTGAAAGGATTATACCGTCTTTCCCACAGAGAGAGAAAAAACTGTCAATGCCTGGTTGTCTCTGGGACTGGAGTGTGTTTTACAGAGCTTGTTTCTACCTGACAGACAGTTTTGTCCATATTCCCTGCTTCACGATTTCAAAGTGAAAAAGAGATGAGAGAAGAATTAGATCATGTTGACCTCTTTCAGCAGTTTGCTCTGACTGTCTGGATGCAACACGTTATGGGGCATATGTTTTTAACTATTCGTTTGCCGCAACAGGAAGAGTACATTCCGTCAGGCTTGTGGATAGTGCCAACAATATGCTATCTAATCATTCCTCACTGTTCCGTGTCTACTGCTTTCCATAACTGCAGAAATTGCTACGTGGAAGGTTATTTTGGCTGTCAGTTCAAACGGATTGAATACATGATTTTGGTGGGGAGGTGATGCAGGGGGTGGGTTACAATATTTAAGGTTACAAACAAACAGTTACACCAGCAGTAAACACAACAGCACACGGACGGCATCCTCCCACGCCACACCCAGCTGCCACACATGACACAAAGCGCCACTCGCAAAGAAAGGCAATGGCAATGTGTCATCAAGCTTCTACTCTGCAAATAGCAAGTCAGCCAGGGCCAAATTACACCGACCACACCAATGAGGGCGACGCGCGAGCCCACATGATTAGAAGGAACCTCCCGGAGCTGTCTAATTTATGACACTCCTCTGCAGTTCCCAATGAGGTTCTACAATGCAACCTGCAGCTACTGTCTCACACTACAAGGCTATTGTCATTTACGACACTGATTCTTATACAAACCATTCATTTACGTCCCATGTATTTCAAGGTGCGTAAAGAGTGTAACGCATATTTGTAAGGGTGAAAGAAGCTCAGGGTTGCTCTTTTATCTGTGACCCTTGCTGGGCCTGGGGAAGGGAAGGTTCTCACAATCACACCCCTTATAATTACACCATCTCCAGCTAACCATCAGCAGGCCTCCTCCTCCTCGACATTCCTCCAAAACGAGGGGGTCCCTGCCCACTGAAGTATGGCCTCTGCCCACTCACTCGGGTCTCATGCTTTAGCAGTCTAAACAAACTGCGGACACACACAAACACATACCAATCAGATGGGATTAAAGATAGAGCGGTTGTCACTTCTAAACTTCAATATAAAATATAAAGTAACAAAATCATTGTATTGGTATAAGAAGCATATTAGTCCAACAATGTAAATTTCATTTTTGATTTACAATAAGATTATTTTTGTTTTGATGACTTTACTTTCTTGTAAAACCCTTTTGAGAAACCTTAATCCTTAGATATACTAAGCAAATCAATAAATCACTAAGCTAATTTGAAAGCATAACCCTGTGTTTCAGCCTTCACACTTCCCAGGCCGTCATCACCTGTGGGACTTTTAACTCCCATTCAAAAAGGCAAAGGCAAAAAAAAAGGCAAGCACATCTGGCAGTACTCAAAGACTTGTTGTGCAATGAGTTATTGATGGTATATATGACTATCAAATACACTATGAGCAAAATACAGTTAGCATGTGCCAACAGTAGCATCTAACAGTGGCTTTGAATTTCATGTTAGGAGATGGCAGATGTTTCGGCAAAGCCGAAAATAGCTGATAAGTAATAATGTCATGGTAAGACTGATGAGGTGAATGCCATATCAATGTGGCTCTGTGGGAGTTTAACTGCAGGGAGGCAAAACTAAGAGGTCATGGGTCATCTGCAAAAATGGGCAGTTAGGAAGGGATCACCATGACAGACATGTATCCATCTGTTTAGTTATCAAGCAAAAGGCTATCTCGGACACAGCAGGCTATCTTGTAGAGTCTTGTCAGAACCAGTGTAAACTCAGTGAGGCCAAGTAGGAAGACAGGCAGTGTGTCCAGCCAAACAAGGGGAAGAGAGTTCATTCTGCCAACCGGATTAACCTCTAGACCACCTTTAAAGTCTTCATGTAGGTGCCTCCAGAGACTAATGAGAAATAATGAGGTCAATACATCCCAATGAAGGCTTGTCGTTCCCGGAACTTGGACACATTATCATCATTATCTCTGTCCAAGCTCCAGCTGTGACGTCCATAATGCGCACACAAGTGAAAAAGGTTGAGGTTTGAGCTTCTGGAGCAATATCAAATAAGATTGGTTTCAAAATGTATTAAGACGTTTGAAGATGTAGGGCATATCACTGTTGCCACTTTGTTGATGAAGTAAAGTTGAGCAATGAGTCACTGGGCATCGACTCTGACCTCATGGTGCATCTTTGGCAGAAGAGAGGCTCCCTCAGCTGTGGTCTGGATGCAAAAGGCTTCTGTTTTATCACACACACTTAAAGCGTCGGGTCAGCTTTGGTTCGACCTTGGCTGACAGTGCCATTTCTAATCACCCCATATCTTTGCATTTATATGACTAGCATAGGAGAGCAGAGCGGAACCAAAAGTAATATGGTGTCTATTTAAAAAACTAAAATTAGCTATACATTTTGTAGTAATAAACTTCAACTATGTGTTTAGTGTTCATTGTTTTTGCTTTAGAAAACCACAAAACATGACATCATAATTTCACAAGCTTGATATTGACCTGTATGATTAAATTACAAATACAAGCGCCAATCTATAAATTTAAATCAACTTTAAAAGATCCATTTAAGATCAACCTGGTTAGAAACCTCAGGTGAATGATGCTGTGTTGAAGCAAATTTTATAACTTTTATAAAATGGGGTTTTAAGTGTTATCTAAGTTGTACGTAAGTCTGATGGACCACTGACATTGCGCAGCAAGAGTGTCCATGTCATAAAAAGGCCTGGCAGTGTGTGAGGGAAAACAAGCCTGCTTTTTTTCCATTCTTAGGCTCCAGGCTGAGTGTAGCAGCAGCTTTGACCCGCTCCCAAGGCCCCCAGTTTGGCTGACACGGAGAAGGCTGTGCTCACTGCCACCCAGCCATGTCATGTGGAACTGCAGATGGCAGGAGTTCATGGCATGGGCCACAGCTGCCATGTTCTTCCCCAATGCTGTCCATACTGTTTTTCCACATGGATGCTCCGATTCCACACCAGCGCGGGCCAAGGTGAAGGCAGGCTGTGTTCCTGTCAATCAGCGGGCCGCCAGGTCGGATACGCTACGGCAGCAGTGTCAGCAGACCTGCTCGGCCTCTTCACTTCATGGAAATTCTCTGATCTTTGGTATTCCTACCTGGTCCAGAGCACACATAAACATCTCCTGCTTCAAACCTGGGTCATGAACAGTTTTCAACACTTGCTATAGGTATGCTACATAGTAATAACTGTGTAGAAATAAAGGTAAATGGCATTAGGATTCTAAAGTTGATCAATAGAATGACATTGAAAAAAACGATTGAAAAAAAAAAAATAATAATAATAATAAATAAATTCAAAAAACACATTTATTGTGTCCTTTTAGTTCTACTTCGAAATTGTGTTTTAATTTGACATTAGTTTTAGACAACAACAATGTTTTATTTTTGGCTTGTATGAACAATAAAACCGTTGTTAACTTTTTATTACTATCCATAGAACAGACAGCTTGGTTTCGTGGTGTATTATCTGGCAAATTGAATGCGCGGTTACTAAAGCTGTGATGACTAAAAGTCCCACTGTAAAGTATAAAGGCCAAAAGCAACTGGACATTTTTGTTGGTTAAAGTGTGCAATGGAAATACCCGCAAGAGTGCAAATGTGAGAGCTTGAATGAACCAGAAACAGTGAGGAGAGAAAATCGCCAGAGCTGCCAACTATGGGCTGGTAGTTCCTTGCAGTGCCCCGACATGTGGCTTCTATCCAACTCAAACCCAAACACAGTCCCATGTTGCTCTTTAAAAACTAAACGATCCTGGAGGAAGGTGATGCTAATTTATTTTTTATTTCCAGGCCTAATTTGATGTGACAAAGCTGCTAGAAATACAACAATGGGACGTAGTAACATTTTTCCCGCAGTACAAGAAAAGCAGTAAAAAGTAAATCCGAGCTGGCAAGCCACAGAAATTACCTCCGACAATGGAATCTCTGGTGGCACATAAAGCGGTAATATATAGCTTTAACTTCCAGGATATTGGCAATCTTGTGCCTTGATCGTACCGGTTGGCAAACAGTGAGTGGTTTCAGTGTGTTATAAAGTATGTGGTACTGAGAGGTAAAGGCAGCTGGGTTTGTGGCTTAGCTGGTCGTGTCGTTGGGACAGTGGGAG
The DNA here is from genome assembly GCA_019453435.1 of Rhinogobius similis. Classification (NCBI taxonomy): domain Eukaryota; kingdom Metazoa; phylum Chordata; class Actinopteri; order Gobiiformes; family Gobiidae; genus Rhinogobius; species Rhinogobius similis. Next base: position 17,982,833 of record CM033626.1, on the reverse strand, counting down.
CGCCTCACTGGGGGGTCTGTGATGTGCCCTGAGGGAAAAAGTTTGAGAACACTGCCCTGCTCTCATGCTGACCCTGACAACATACTACTCCATATAAAGACAGCAGCTAGTAATTCTTTCAGTTTGCAAATTTGCCTGCAGTGATATGGTGTAACATGATTTGACTTCAAACAGAAGTGCTGAATTTAAAGCCATTATAGGTATCTGTGCTTTAATTCAATCAATTCTACAATGGATACATTTTACTTTTACTTCACTACATTTGACAGCAGAAATCTGTACTTTCTACTTCACAACATTTTTGAACTGGACTGAAAAGTAAAGTACTTTTGTGTAGGGTTTGAGTGAAATGTCCATGATGACATCTTGCCAAAAGATTTGAAGTTGAAGACTGGGTTCTGACATAAAATTAAGAATAAAATGAGTAGATAAAAGATTCAGTTTCTTCCTTTGACCAAAAATTCTTTATCATTATCACTAAATTTAGTGTAATAATAGTTTTCAAAATCTGTGTGAGACACATCCACTTTTACTCTAAAAATAGATTTAGGTAAAGATTTTTACTTTACGCATATTTGTTTATGTGATACATTTAATTTTACTTACAAAGTAATTTTTGCCTCTGTATTTCTCCTTTTACTTTTACTAGTGTACTGTACTTCCACCACTGCTGCTGCTAACTTTCAAGGGTAGATAGTGCTCAGACATGATGAAATATAATCAACTACAGGGCTAGATGCTCTTCCATTGAGTAAATTCACTATTTACTATGATTGTCTGTACTTTAAGTCCTTGAGTTAAGTCTGTATTTTCACAAATTAAAGCTACAGTTCTATGTGTACTAGTTCTCCACAGCCCACCAAGACTTTTGCACAGCACTGGATGTTACAAACTATTATAAAACATGACTTGAGAGATCATGCTGCATTCACACACATTTGGCCGTACATGAAGCACTGCTCTGTGCAAGCATCGCCACAAATCTTCCACATACTAGACACGCATTAACAGTAGTGTGAGGCCCAATAGACGGCTGATAAGAACCACTGTATTGCATATGGTAGTTTATGGGTATAAAGGCAACCATCAGCTGCCTTAAAGTAGTGATACAAGTATATCATGAATAGACAGGAAACCATTAAGCAACAATGGGGCAAAGTTCTCCTCCGTTAGCAGTGAGTGAATATCTCCTGGGAATGACAGAGGGGTTGTGTGGAGGGCCTCTTTGGAATCCAGCTCGAGTCACGCTGTAAATGGGCTTCCAGTTATTCCAGTAGTTACGTTATGTTTCGGAAAAGTATAGTTCCCATTGTTTTTGGCCTAAATTAGAGTGTTATTTTCTCGGCAGCCGAGGGAAAACCCCCTCAGAGAACACTGCCTTAAATTTAAAATTCATTATGTGAGCCACTGCTTCATAGTGAAAACCAACCAGGGAAATGGTCAGTTGCAGAATGGTAAGAACAAATTGAGCTTGAAGTTCTTGTTTAAGATGTACTTATTCAATTCTCACTTTGCTTGTGGGCATATTTGGACAATTGGTGCTCTCCCTTACACACTAGAGAATTTTAAAATTTTGAGCGATAAGACGTGTCTAAAAAAAGAGTAGGCCACAAACATACAGACATTTTTTGTCTCACCCTCACATGAAGGACAGCGAAACCATACTTTTGCCATTTTCAGTGGGGATTTTCTACAAGCGGAGGAGAGTGCAAGTGTCGCGTGATCGAAGAGGGTGTAATGAAAACAAATACATGAGGACACGAGCGCCACTTGCCTTTAAATGCGCTCCTATTTACAGAGAAACTAAAACAAAACTGTCTAACCATGTGGTTATACTGACTCACTGACTCATTGTAGCTGAGATGAAATGAAAAAGTTTGCACAAACTCCGGTTTCGTCCGATATTTTCTACATTTTAAAAGCAGTCACAAGGCAACAGCGCCTGGCACTGTATGGCTGCTCTGATCTTACGATTTAACAAATGGTCGTAACAGTTGCACTGCCCCCACAGACATGAAGAGAGCCACGACAAATCGCTTAAGAGAATTACTTGGGCCACACCTCCTTGAAGTCGTGGAGTGGCAAATCGGGGTTGAAATCCAGTAAAAAATCCTCTAGTGTGTGCAGAAGGCTTTAGTCTAGATAACCGGTCAACATTCAATATTGTGGGATTAGATAAAATGGCTATACAGTACAGTATATAACATAAGCAATACTTGACTCTGATCCAGAAGGAGGAAAGTACTCAGTTGGGGTTTTACGTGATGTTTTTGGTTAGAGGTGTTTTAAAAATATCAAATTTAGCAGCTTTTGTTTGGTGTTCTTTCTTTTTGGAGTAGAAAAGCGAGCACCGGAGTATTTCGGGCTGATACAACTTATGTAACTTAATATTTACATTGAGAAACAATATTATTCTTTCGAGGCACTAAAAAAAAAACTAAATCTTTACATAAAGCTTCACCAGAAAGAGTGTTTCAAAGTTGGCTGCTGCGTGCAATAGCCTTTTGCTTGTATTGCTCTTGTTTTCCTTTACCAGGGGAGTCCTCAAAAATTCTTGAATGAGATAAGATCACGCAGACAAACTCCAGTGTAATAACAAGCAGCTGCTCTCTAAGTGATTTCAGAGACAGTGTTTAAAAAGCTCATGATAACAGAGATGTAATGCTATGGACTGAGGCAGCAGCAACAGGCAGCTATACTACAAGTTGCTGTTGTCAACCTGCAAAGAGCACGGAGAGATCTGATAATTAGGATCCAAGTGAAAAGCTTTTTGTAAGTCGGATATGACATGCAACACACAGCGCCCAACAAGGGTCAAACAGGAAACTGGATTAGAAATGTATGACTAAAACTGTGATCAGATCAAAGCCAGCCCGACTCTGAGATGTAATGCTTTGTGACAATACAAGATGTTGTTCTTTGAGCAGTTTGTACGGCGAGGGACTCAGATTAACCGGCCACACATCAGCACTGGTTACAGTCAAAAGTGGCCTAGTGCGGGAAACAGTGGTTAGCAAAGAAAGGTTTCAGACTGTGTCATAGAACAAGATGGCTTTCTCCTCCAATTTTCTTACAGTTGGGAAAATTGGGTGAAATTAATGTGGCTTTTCATAATCGGCCTCTGTTGTGGAGATATGTTTTTTGTTGGGGTATACTCAACTTAATCCTGAATAAGCTGCACTGACTAAAGCCAATAAGAGTCATTCTTTCTGTCCACTTGTCATTATTGAAAGTGGTTGGAAGAGCCAATCCCAGCAACAATGGCCCATAAAGAAGACATATTATGCTTTTGTCTGCGATATAGTTCATTATTTTATAAGCTGGGCATTTTAAATTGCAATATTGATCTGAAACAACTTAATATAAAAACAAAACAAAAAAAGAAACAGCTGATTTTTGGCTGCCCTTTTACGGTAGCTCACTGTAAATAACATCTCTGCAAAGTACTGCTATCTTTCTTATCTTTGTTTTTTCGGCTCCCACACAGAAACAGATCTGATAACATTTTTTTCATATATTTTATGTTTTTATGACTTAGTTAATTAGTAAGTATGCAATGCTGAATTTGGCTCCAGTTAAATAAAATTACTAGCAGTATAAAATAGGCATACATAAAAATTGCTTAATTATTTGTTATAATATGATATACTATAATATACTATAATATGTTATAATATAATATAATATAATATAATATAATATAATAAATTACATTAGTTGACATTTTAGCCCTGTTTCTAAAGGCAATTATCATTTATGTTTGAGGTCTGTAAAAGACATGGGTACATGAACGCTCGCCTAATATGCGAACAAATTAGCATAGCGTTCAGTCCTGCTCTGCCGCTTGATTTAACCAAGTTTAGGATTTCACTTTTAAAGGTCAATGAAGACTTTGCAGAGGTAAAACAAATAGTATCTATGTCATTAATAATGTTTTTAGCTGCATAGAGCCACCTCAGCCAGTGTTTCTGCTGCTCTGAGCTTTAGCCATAGCATTAGAAGCGACAGCTGCGTGTGGAACGACGTTATTCAGTGAATGTGCCCAATCTAGTCTCTGATTCCGATCCACGTCGATACTCTAAAAATACCCAGATTGATGGCTGAAAATTATACCAATATTTCACAGGGTCAATCCTATCCCGTACCGTGCTGCCGGGGTCCACCTATAGAGAGTTAATGTTTTTTTTTTCATTTGTGCCAAAATGAGTGAGTAAAGAGTGGCCATGGGGGGAAAACAGGGTTTTTTTTGGAACAATGGCAAGTCCTATATATGTATACATACATAAATACATATATATGTATATGTGTGTGTGTGTGTGTGTGTGTGTGTGTGTGTGTGTGTGTGTGTGTGTGTGTGTGTGTGTATATAAAATAAAAACAACAAATTCATTGCATGTGTTGAAATATACTTACAACACAAGCTAAAATGGACGGAGACAATAATAATTTCCAATAATATGCTGTTCATTTAAATAATCCAAAGGGTCCAGAGGATGAATTTTCATGGTGATTGGGTAAGCATGCTGCATGCTTTTCCGCCCGTTCTTCATGTTCACACTGTTGGGCCTTAAGGTTCGAAGGGGCTCCTCTGGGGTTTGATTTGAGTTTCTTTGTCAGAAGTTTGGCTCCGAGAATAACATGGGTTCAAGTTCCACTCTGTTTTCATGTGAAGCATTGGGCCAACACCTCAGGCTCTGTGTAAATTTACCAATGTGTCTTTTTCATTCAGGATCTAGGGTCAAAATATGCTTTAATGAATAAAATTAAGGGGTATTTTCATGTCTTCTTTTGTACACTATACAAGCAATTAATCAATAAGTTTAATCAAAATCAACACCTGGGCCCCTAAATAATGTAATAATTATCTTGTCAACAATGTTTTATGAATTTCACAGATACAGATGCAGAGCTACATTAAAGACATTAAATCAACACATGTAATATGTTAAAGCTGCATCTGCAAATCATCAAAATAATAGTCTTGAATTATTTTTTTTTATTAAATCTTGACATAAAACAACAACAATAAAACTTAAAAACCTAAAAACGGGCCTGGTTTAACTCACATTCACATGTGAATGCAGCAGAATTATTTTTTCATTTATCAGATATTGATTTTTTACATTAATTAATTTTCTGATTGGATTTTTTTCAGTGTTGTCTCTCATTTGCATATAACCTACATTTGCATGATCATTGTTTTAAGAATGTATTCTGTATCTGATTAACAATTAGCTCCAGTTCACAGTAAACGTATTACACAGATTCTTCACGTCCCGCTAATTTAAAGTTAAATAACAATTAGATATTGATATGATGATTGAACTTTGAAATTACATTGTCTGGTGAGAGTCTCATTCCTCAAGGACACAAAGTGCGCTTCAAGTCTTAATGCCAACACTGTGCTCATATAATATAGCATGCATAAAAAGGGCTTGGGTTTACATGTCAGCCTTAATGTGAGTAGACAAATCTCTGGAGCTGGGTTGGCTTTAGTCTTTTTGTGCATCTTGGTTGAATTTCCTCCCGGATTTCATGCCTTCAGAAACACTCGTATAACTAGGGGATGTTTAGTAACACAGGTGTAAGGAGAAATAAGAACCAGGGCTCTTCCTAGCTGTTAAACAATCCCAGGAGTGGACTACAGCCTTAACTGCTTTACATCCACCTGTGAACAGACGAGCCGTTCAAATTGTGAAGTATGTGTGTCTGCTTTGGATAATTGACAATAAATCAAGTGTTGTGGGAAAGAGGCAGAGCTGATGGATCGTGAATGTGCGTCTGGGGATGATGAGGTGCTAAGAGGGAGGTGCTGAGAGGGGGAAAGTCATGGGTGTCAGCAGAATTTCGTCAAATGTTCTTTTACAGAAAATATTTTACAGCATTTCAGACTATCTGTATAACTGTAAAGTGTACTTCAGAATATTATGATTTTTAAGATATTTATATTCTTAGTATTTGATCAATCACTCAGTGCCACTCAATACGTTGGGAATTACTGTTTTAACTTCATAGACAGCCTGAGGGGTAAATGAATGGATCTAAGACTTACTGGAGCACATGTTGACCTCTGGGCTCCTCATGCCGTAGTACCCAGCTGGACAGTGTTGCAGACACTCCCCGTACTGCCTCATTCTCTCACGGCGCAGGAACAGGAAGAGTTTGGGCTGGCAGTTTACACAGCCGTTGTCTCTGGAGCACACCGAGCAGCCTTTACAGATTGGATACGCTCCATAGCTAGCTGTAAAAAAATCACAAGAGGAGAAGGGGACACAGGAAGAATGAGCACAAAGTTGGCAAAACAAACTGACCATTTAAATTATGTCATTGAAGTTTGAAAGGAAAATGTCCTCAGGGGTAAATATGTTCGTTTATCGTGACTTTGAACTATAGCGGAATATAAACAGATTTTGTATATGTTACTGTGACAGTTTAAATTGAAACATTTTCAAACTAAGCTCTGCACATCATTGAAGAGTGTGGGTAATGAGTTGTCACTGAATTGGGGGCACGACTTTGTTTATTACATTACTTCTATTGTCTACAGTAAGCTAGTGTCTTTATTTAACTTAAACCTTGAAGTGACATTGTCAGTATTGCTATTACAGTGGTAAAACAACATGTGTGTTTCACTCACAAAGAATAGGGATAACTCAACTATATGTGACAGCCCTAACTGTTGGAGTCCTTGCATCACACAATGAGAACAATAACCCATAAAAGATACATCGGTGGGTAGTAAATATGTCCAATTCAACAATTTGTCATTCATACAAACTCTGGTTACCCTCACAACGTCCCACCATTGATTGGTTTTGAATGTGAATATTGCATTGAATCTGGCCAGATATGTCCTCTTGAACGTTATACAGCTGACAGAAGCACCCAAACCACAGCGGCTCTGGCCCAGCCTCATGTTGGTGAGCACAAAGACACCAGTAAAATACTTTTTTTCCCAATAAGTGACTTTTCAGTGCATGCACCAGGTCCCGCTTGTAGGAAAATGTCCTTGGGCAAATCCGATCTCGGAATAAAAGACACTTGACTTGATGTAAGCCAAGTCTTGAATATCATACCCAGGGAACAGCGACCCACCACAACGCTTTATATACAGGCAGCATCTAAAAGGACAAACCCGAGGAGACAGAGCTTGCATTACTGGCCATGGATTCGCATATTAGGTTTCTGTGTACAGATTCACCAAGACAAAAGTGAGCTTTAAGTGGGCCGGTGCAGGCATCAGTCTGGAATCCTGTGAAGATCAGTCAGCGAATGTCATTAGACACATCAATTTTGCATGTCTTTTGTAGGAGAGAGAGGAAACTTTACCGCAAATTGTTGTCCCTGCCAAATACACAATATAAACCACAAGGAGGTCTGTCTAGGTGAACTTTAAATTGAATGCTGATGACAGTGTATCTCTTGTGGGCCTAAGTGAACAGGTTAATTGTGACAAGACATTAATCACAGCTCAGAAGACATTTGTGCACCATACAAATTAATTACAGTGCTGCACTGCAATTATTTATCTGCACTTAAGTCTTTAAACAACAAATATAATTAGTACATTTTACAGGATACTTCCAAGCACTTAGAACGCTGAACAGTCGTCATTAATTTCAGCTCGTTCATGCTTACAAATTAGAAGGAACTAAAAGATTCACCTACCCTTTGGGCTGTGAAAGCTAAAGGATCCTGAAACAAGCTTGTCAAGGCCAGGTAAAATTGGGAATATCTTGACAGGTATAGCTTCTTTAACGGCTTTATCCACCCATTTAAGCATTAAAGGACAAATATTAGGCATTACGTGTATTGGTATTGGCCTTTAAGCATGCTATTGAGTATCTTTAATTTGGCATCTCCTGTTTTATAACAAAAAAAAAAAGTTTAGAAAAAGCAGACTACATCAAATGCTAGCTTGCCTCCGCATGCTACTCACGCAGTGTCTCGTGATTTGAGGCAGAAATGCTCACAACGAGTCTGGCAATGATTTATGGACTTAAAAACAATGCAGACAATTTCAGAGCTCCATTTATGCCATCACAGATCGGAGATACTGGGGTCGGGATGTTTTTGACCCTTAAATAAAAGAAGACATTCTAATCAGGATTCATCTAACTAACTTGAATGAAGCTAAACAAGCTATACTACAATGTTATAACATGATTAAAAGCTCAAAAAATAATAATAATAAATAAATCAAAAAAGTAAATTTCAGTCAAAATAGGTGTCCTTTAAGATACTTGCAAAACTATCCAACATCACATTTCATTGTGTCAGTCCTCTCATTGAGTAAAACTACACCGTGACATGAGACCAAACCTCACCACTTAACAATATATCTGTAGTATATACAGTCTGGGTGTGTTTATGGCAAACTGACATTCACATTAACGTGGTCCCATTCACTCCCTCCACTCTGGCCCCAATGGAACACAACACTGACAGAAAGACAAAGCCAAGTTGGCAAATATAAAATAGCTATAAGCCTGGAAAGCTTATTCATCAAGCCCATTCCAAACTAGAGTGACTCTATATGTTCCTTACTAATTAACAGTATGCTGACAATAACAACAATATTAAAACAAAGGATCCAGTTTGCGGTTTTTGTAGCTCGCTGGTGTCTCAGTCAGCAAGGGTAACACAATCACTGAAAACCTTTTTTATGAGCTCGGTTTGAACGTCTTGGATAATCTTTGTTGTCCAACATTTGTTTTGCCAGTTGCTAATCTCGCCGTGAACAGTGATTGAGGATAACATAATCACACGCTGTTTGAACATAGCAGATCCCACATCCTGGAATCAAGCGACTGGGAAAATGGAGTGGAAGCAAGGGGCTGGTGGAAGGGAGAAGGTAGGGCTGATCGGAGGAGATTAACTTATGTGTGTCTGTGGAAAGGTTTGGAAGTTCAGGCCACAGGTATGTCAGGAAAGAGGCCGCAATTCACTGCAGCGCCGACCAGCTCACGTACCTCACGACACAAGCAGCACAATGTCTTACGTATGCTACATCAATCTGTCACTGGCCAACAGGTTTGAGCCACTCTTAAAGAAAACACTTGGTCATGTGAAGTGGAAAAGTAAATCTACAAAAGCTCTAGAAATATGCATCTAAGGGATACTAGATTTATAAATTCAATATTGTTAAGTCTATGCATCATTGTTGCATACCTTAATTTTATATGGAATTTTTCATATATGTGGATTCTTACTATAACTCTAGTCATAACAATACAGTGTTTGGCTTCTCTGTTCAGATCTGCCTATGTATCATTCCAGCTCAACCTAATTTTGTATGAAATCTTCTCCCAACAATATCTGTATGTTTATAAAGTTGCATGCATCATCTTACTTTGCATACCATTCCCATAAATTACGTTTTGACACATGCCTCTGAAGCCACAAAGCTCCTCCACTGTTCATTCAAACTGAAACTAAAGTGGCACAGATGGGGATGAAAGCCACACATAAAGTGGTCACTGTGACTTATCATGAATATAAACTTTAACATGCATGCTTCAAAACACAAGACAGAACGCACATTGGAAGAGTCAGTTCACACAATGGACCAGCGGCGTTTACAGTTACAACCGCAAAGTACATAAAGCGTGGAACAAAACAAATCTGCACTTCCCACTTCTGACAGCCAAGTTAAGAGTAGGCCTGTACTGACAAAAGCAATGCTTCATCTGAATATCAGTGTAGTCTGCTCAGTGCACAGTCCTAAAGCAAAATGTTCTGTCACTTGTACCCAAAACTGTCACTGCCCTCACAAAGGAACTGTAAAGAGATCATATCATTATCTTCCTCTTCACTCATCAACAGCATATGAAACATAGAGTGTAAGGGTGGAGTGGTGGAGCCAACCCAGACTCCTACACTTCAGCGTTTGTGATTTGTTTAAGAACCAACTATAATCTCACTTGCACTTGCACTTGGACTTTAATAGTTTGTAATATACCTCATTCTTCTTTTTTCTGATTAATTCCTGAGTAAAACACTTTGGACGCCACTGATTGTTGTAAATGTGCTATTGTAGAAAAGGTTTCAAAGCTCGTCATCTGGAGACTGTTTTGAAAATCAAGACATTTCGACTTCCATCTGAGAGTCTTTCTCAATTAGTAGGAGATCTTTGAAACCTTTTCTACCATGGAACAGTCCTGGACCGATGAGGGATTACACTGACTAATAAATGTGCTATATGTGCAGATAAATTTGACCTTGACCTTGTACAGGATACAGCAACATTTTATCTGAAGCTCTGCTCACATTTGACAAATGCAGAGTTTCTAACGTCTCACTCAAACTACACCCGGCGTAGCTCTGGCTGCTGTGTTGAAGCGGTGGTGCTTTTGCGGTCACAGGCTTTGATCACGCACTTGCGAGAAATGCTCATGATGTAACTAATAATTAATATAGGGAAGAAGCTTGGTGGGTGACAGCTCCTCCACCGACACGACCGCACTTATATTCAACGTAAACAACACGTGACGTTTGCTGAATGTCCGGCAGAATGTGAAAGATCTTTTTTCTTTCTTTGCTTAGGGTATATAACATGATTCATATGCTTTAATAAGAATCTGAATGTCTTATTTCCATCTTGCAACAAATCAGAAGTTGTACAGTAAAGCACAATGCAGTAATATGCGTTCTACGCAAACACGCTGAGCGTAACTGTTGTTTTTGATAGAAATTGGCCCAATTATATCTAATTTTAGCATGAGTGACCACCAAACCCGTTCTCAGGTAATTTTTATGCGTCCAAAGTAAACGTGACTGACTGCATTGAGTATTGCCAAACCTCAGCATAGAGGGGTTCCTCCCACGGCCCACAGACTTCCTGCTTTCCCCTCACCTACTGTTCACCGTGAAATAATTGATGTCGACCCGCTCCAGCTCTGTGCAACCCAAAACCTTAACAAGGCAAATAGCACATAATTTTTGTGTTTCTTTTAAGGCTGAAAATTTTACATCAAGAACAAGACACTTTAACATTTAACATTTTATTCAAGTTGGCCTCTGGTCACTGCTGGAAAGTGATACCACTTCAGCCATTTTCACTTCTTCAGAACTGACATTTTCATTGAAAGGTATTAAAGACTTGAGTAAAATGGCCAGGTGGCTTGTGCATATATATATAGATAATTTAATATAATGCATACATGGATCCAGCATTGTAGATTAATAATAAAGTGGGTGAAGTACTTATTTCCTCTTTTACTAAAGAGCAAAAGAAATCCCATAAAGAAAACACATGACTCTAGCTATGTCTGTGAGATTTGTTTTACTCTTGTTAATGAAACAATCATCTACTGTGGAGCCACAGACTTAGTCCAAAACACATAGTACTTCAAATAAAGCAGAATGGAGCGGAAATTAATGTTCTTATTTGAAACAGAGACAGATTTAGGTAATTTTTCTTTATTCAGTTGAGCTGACACAGTCTTTTCTAATAACTGTCTCTAATCAGACCTACTCTTTTATATTTGCCAATACCAAACTGTACCAATGCTGTGTCTTCTTCAGCTTAATGCAACCCTTTAATGTGGAGTCACAAGCTAGTGTATTTTAGATTTATTTTATTTTTTTTTTTTTCGTTTATATCAGACTCTGGTTTCTCAACAATGCCAAACAAAGTCTTAAACACAAGCATTTCCATCGTCACACTTTTCCAAGTGCCCATGGTATGTAAATCTAATAACATAGTGAATGCACCCAACAACCAGTCACTCTCACCATTGTAGAGAGGGGCATATACAGTGCACACTTTTCTCACACTGTATAGAACTGTCATATAGAGAGGAGAGCCGACAGATTCTTATGACAGTTACCATTTGACGATGTTAGGTTTGCAGCCAGCAACTTGATGGAGGCTGAGGCTGGGACCAGACCATAATAAGCAAACCACTCAACAGTCTGGACTTGTGCTGCTCTGAAAGCCAAGCCTAAAAGTGTCAACCCTCGCACCCAGAGTTCACCAACTGCCTGGCCCCACGACAGCGCTACATGGTCCGAGCTTGTTAAAGGTTGGTAGATGGAAAAATGACATCAAACCTGCCGCGATTCAGATGTGGATGTGTCACAGATCTGGAGGTGGCACTTAGCTCAGAGCTACAGAGAAAGACCAGGAGCAGAAACAGAGGTGTCATAGGGTTACACTGGCCTCGTGAGCTACAGGGTCATTTCAGCTTCAATTTAGCACAAAATATCTGGGAGTTGCTTCCAATTTATTTTTCCCGGCTGGAAATCTTCTACATTATACTTTTTCTCCAGGTTTACTTTAACAGTTCATACTGCTAGGCACATGATTATACTTTCAGAAAGACCTGGTTTTTATAATACAGCAGTAGAGTGAACAGTGTCAAGTGAATGATCTTAGGCAAACTGTTTCAATGCCATTGGTCATTAAGTGGAAAACTGGAAAACAAGGGCATTTGAAACATAAAATGAAATTTAGAACAAGGTGAATAATTAGGCCAGTCACATGGCACAGCTGCAAAAGAGTTCACAACGCTGCTTTGGACTAGGATGAACTTACAGAGTGAGAGTGAAAGTCATAAAGTGCATCGATTTCAACACTTAAATTCAAACTATTTTCAATTAATTATGGAAACTCTATCCATCCATCCATTGTCTTCCATCCATCTGTCTATGTTTTTATATCAAACTTGATATAACATCAGCCAAGTTTGTATTGTAATTTCACTTCCCTGAAATCTTTACGGTGAATTATGACTTACATCCACTGTCCTGAGTCACGCATCTGTTTCTCTGATGCTATCTCCTTAAAATTTTCACCAATGCCGCCCCATGGTTTCTCCTTCTCACACTTAAAAGTCTCATTGACAGACACTTAAAACTGACATGGAAAGCCCTACGGCCATGTAAAAATCAAAAAGCATGGGAATGACCTTGATGTGGTGGTCAAGCAACAGCACAGCGTCTTCACTGTTGAGCTGTGGTCCCGTAAAATGGTTTTACAGTCCACTTTCTGTGGAAAACAACAGAATTGATGTTTCCAGTCATGGTCAACATCATTGAGACAATTCAACCAAAACAATTAAAATGCCAAAATTAGGTTTAGTGCAGGGAAGATCACAAAGATCTTGCACTGGATCTCTGTGCGGATATAGAGGGCCGATCTATAGTTTCCTTTATGCTTGGGACACAATGGTAGCACAAAACTTCACTTTTTTAAGGTGCAAGGCTCACCTGTCAGAAAACAGAATTGAAAACAGAATTGATTTGTTTTTATGAAAGCATACAGCACATTTTCCAATACTAATGCATAGAACTGATGCATTTATAGTTATATCTTTTTAATCAGCATCACCACAACTCATCACTTGGGCAATTTTTAATTGTTTTCAATTTCGTTGTCAATTTTGAACTCCCCGTTAAAATGCAGAGCCAGTGCTGTATGCAGCTGTCCTGTTTGAGCTGCCAGTCTAGAGCTGTGCTCACAAACCTTTTTAAGGCTGAGTTGGTCGAGGGGTCAGACTACCACGTTTTTAACCAAATTACATACAGTAAGCTATTGAATTGAAACAAATGAAAATGAAAATAAAAATGTTTCATTGCAGCATCTGCCTCAAACACATTTACAATTGACTTTTATATACTGAAGAGTCCACATAAGCTAAAGTTGTGTGAAACATACATTATTAGTCACAGTTGCATGTTGTACCTGACTGCCAAAGCAAGTTCCTAGTTTGTGAATTTTGTTCACTGAAAATGGCAATAAAACTTTTCTGATTCTCATTCTAGATTATCCTAAGCCACACAAAGCAAACTGTGACATTTAAAGCAAGTCAAATCATGAGCTATTACACAAATACCTGAGAAGGACACATCATAAAATATAGCCCTGCTTCAAATAATAAAAACTTCAAAATACACTTTTTCACAATGTCTGGAGCATCTAAAGATGATTCACTACACTTGGATGATTTAACTGTCCAAGAGGTTGTTGCAACTAACAAAAAATAGATTTATTGATTCACAAATCTCAGGTCAGGTAAGACAAAAGCAAGTATATATACTTGTTTTTGTCTTACCTGACCTGAGATTTGTGCTGCTGTGTGAAAGTTAGTTAGTTAGTTTAGGGTAGTTTAGGGTAGTTTAGGGTAGATATTTTCATTTATACCATAAGTGCACAATATGAATTACTTTAAACCTACTCAAAATACATGCTTTCCAGCAAAGACACAGGCTACAATCTAGTGTAATGACAAACTCAATATATTCTTACAAGTAACAGGAATAATATATTTGCTGAAACTAAAGCTGGGTGTAATATTTTTTCACTGAAAGAACATAGAGAAAAATGTGTCCAGGAGCCAAAAGTGCATGGATGGGAAGGTGGCATGGCTCCGATTAGCCACATGTTGTTAATTTATCAGACATAAACCTCACACCTAATTTTCACACCTGTAGCTCAAAGTGCTGAAAGTAGAGTAATTCACTGAGTCACACACTACAAGGACAGAGACAGAGAGCAAGCTGCGGGTTTCCCCCAGAGCACAGGACATCACAGGCCAACATCAGTCAAGTACCAGGGCATGCTGCACATATTTTCACCGCACGTATTATGGCCTGGGCTTTCCTATCTGAACTTCTGTTGTTCAAACTGTTCTCTATTTGTCATCACCTTATGCAGACCTATGCTCAGCTCATATGTTCAAGTGACAGCCAAGGTGCAGGAAATCTGGCCTGCTGTTTCCAAATAAGAGACAGGTTTTACTCAGGTGTCAAGCAAAAACAGAAATATTTGACTACGGTGGATGTAACTGACATTGAACAAATACATATACTGTATAAACTGTACTCCTCATAAGCACTCAGCAAACTCAAGTAAACTCATGCATAGTCATTTATACAAAAATCTATTTAAAACAACTGAATAAATACATTTTGATCACATTGTAATTACACTTTAAAGAAGAGATGATGCTTGATGGTATTTAATTTGACGTGCATGGATGATCATTATATATTTTATTAATTGTAAACCACAAACCCCTTAATGCTTCGTCACTAAAGGCCACTGAGCTAATGTCTACTCACAAGAGAGGACATTTTTTTTTTATTGCGGGAGCTAAGAAAAAAACTGTCACATAACATTTATTTGCCTCACAGTTCTAAACAAGTTTACATTGAGTTTGCACCCTCCCTGGCCATCCAAGTGTGCCCTCTTCCCTGGCACATGCCTTCACAGTACACAGCAAACAATTCACTGTAGCGTTTGTAAAAAATGGATATTGAGACATGTCGCCTCAAATGCCATACAAAATTGAATAAACATGCATGAATCACACAAAACAAAACTGAGAAAGCTTGCTATTATATTGCATAATATGTCAGCTCTAACATATTACAGCCTCTTACTTTCAAATCGGAGACCAGACAAAATCATTGTCGAGAGAAGAAAAACAATGATAAAAGCTGGCAAGAAATATCCAGTGTGCAGAAGAACATGTACGAACGGAAGCAAACAATTTGACATTTTGGGTTTTGTTTGTACTGAATTTATGAAAACCAGGTCTCAGTAGTAAAGAGTGCTACCTAAACAAACTCAAATTTCAATAATAGTAAGAATTGAGAAAGGAAACCCTTATGTTTTGCCAACCAAGCTCTACAAATACAAAAAGCTTAGCTTTGCAGATGGAGACAAAACAGTTGAGACAGAAAGCAAAACAAAAACTGCCCGACCTAGCATTTCTGCTGGACTTAAATCTGTAAAATGTGGAGTTCCACTACAAAGTTCTACCTCATTAACCCTTTAACAAGATACAACCTCACGCCCCTACGGCCCGGCGCTACAGCAGGGAGATCTGAGGTGAGCGCCAGGGTCAAAAGTGGACGGCTCCACAGGGGACAGATGGCAAAGACCTGGGCTCACTTTCACACATGCTGTTTGTCACTAAACCCCCAAACATCAAAGACCTATTTTTCTAGCCCTCAAAAACTGGCCTGGATCCAATATTGACATTAGGGCTGTGACGGGAAGCTACCTCAAATTCACTTGTTTTCAACAAAGTCTGTTTCCTATGAGTCAGTTGGACGCACAGCCACTGGATTCATGGTGGTGAAATGACTTAAACCACTACGGAAACATTATTTACAGAGCATCAGTGATTAATAACATTAATATGTCCTCCTACAAGACTCTCCATCCTTTATAAGAGAGTAGAGAAATAAATCTAGCACAAAAACCTTCAAAAATGAAGTTCATTTGAGGTGTTGAAAAAGTGAATATTAACAGCACACGGCAGCCTGGCCTGTTTAGCAGGTGTCAAACTGCTGGCCCCCGCTCCTTCAGCACCTCAACACTGGCACTGCCAGGACTAAACCAGAGCAGACTGTTGGCTCCAAGTTCAACCCACACATGTATGAGTTTTTTCCTGCAATGCAAATTGAAAAAGAATCTTTCAACCTAGTAAATACAGACTTTTTTTTTTTTTGACTGCATTTATCTACAAGTTATCATCTGATACAGACACTTCAGGAATAATATGCAGAAGATAAGAAATAATGATAAAAACGGATTAAAATACATTTTGGATGAAGATGCAACAAATAGCATTTAAATCTCTGGGTGGCATCAGTCGCCAGTCGGAAGTTCATTATAACAGACGCTCATGCAACTATGGACAGCGGCAAATTCTATTGTTCATGTTTTTTGAAACAAGGCATCTCATAGTCAAGTCCCTGTAGTTTCTCTCATGCATATGCAAGTGCGGATGATGATAACCAGCCCCAAATTGTCCATGACACTCCATGTCCATTACTGCACCATGGCAGTACCATCTCTAAAGCCATTAGGTGGTAAACATGTAAACTACAAGTGACCCCTGTCCACAGATACCCATTAGTTATGACTCCTGCTGGTGACAGCTGTTTACATTACTTAAGCCACAGCTCCTGGCCTTAGTCCAAATAAAATAATATCCAGTTCAGGGAGAGCCAAGATGTAATGTAAGTGCATAACTACAGGCAAAATGAGTCAAAAATGTTAGCAATGCTAACAGACTATACTTCCCGCATTCACTTCTGACAATGTATCTTTTTGTGTGGTCTTAGAAGCATGATTAACATTTTAATGAAAAAAGAAAGTCACTATAGTTTTACAAATCATAACATAATGCGTCACACTGGTCAAATAAATCATAACTTATTACTCAGACATTTAGACTATAAATGGACATTTATTTGTGTTTTGAAGTGTGCAGGGAGAGCTGTGGCCGGCAGCAGAAGCAGAGGGAAACCACGCCGGAGTTTATAATGCAGACAAAACATGCACACAACACAACAACAGCTATATGACCACAATGGCATGAAGACTGGCCACTTATGCACTATACTACAGCAAACAGGGCTAGCTTTAACTCTGAGGAAAACCCTGGGCTCAGAAAAGGAAATTGCAATTTAAATGCAGCCCACAAGGACAAGCAAAATCGTTAAATGCATTGGGTGGTGTCATGCCTCAGCCTAAAAACATTACAGCCGTTTCAAGATTAACTGCAGAAATGTGTTTAAACTGAATCATTTTTTGCTTTGGAACCATGACATATGTGCCTATCTATCTGCCTTCTCAATCTAACTATTCCCCTTATTCAGTAAGTTGCCACGGGTGCCACAATTAATTGTGCCCCTCCTTCTGCTTGTATCATTTTACATAGAGCTGCCGATGTCAATAGCAAGTACTTTCTACACAGACTGCAAAGTTGTTTTCAGAGAAACAGTGTAGTGATGACTTGTTGCACATGAACACTGAACATTTTACACAAATCAATCTATCTTACACAAATCAGTCTACTTCATATTGAGACTTTTCCCTCGTTCTCCACTTAACAGAACGGAACTCCTGCTCCACCAGAAATGCAAAAACATGAGAATCTGTTGTAGGAAGAGGCAAAAGTTGGTGGGATGGAATAAGGTCAAAATCTATATTACCAGAATAAATGTGTAGTGTTTATAGTGAGACCTTTATTGGTCTCAGTAATTTCACATTTCACATCTAATTTCACATTTCACTTCACATCACTTCACAAATTAATCATTAAGAAAAAAAATTAAATAAATGCTTTATACAACTACATCATGGTGTGTGTGCGGTTTCATAAAATGCTGTCTTCAACCAAACTGCTGGATCTGAAATGAATACTAGGCTGAGGACTGTCAGGTACCATGTCATTTGATCTAAAACATGAACCTGCTTTAGTGTTATTTCCAGTGGTCAGTCGGGTGTGACATGTAAGATGAAGCTGGAAGAACTGGCAGGGGTAAAATGGAAAAATGTATACAGAGGAATAATGCACGTTCAAAGACATGTCCTGTGCATTTTCCACACTGAGGGAAAGTTA
This sequence comes from Rhinogobius similis, assembly GCA_019453435.1. Taxonomy (NCBI): domain Eukaryota; kingdom Metazoa; phylum Chordata; class Actinopteri; order Gobiiformes; family Gobiidae; genus Rhinogobius; species Rhinogobius similis. The sequence goes on along the minus strand of CM033626.1, from coordinate 17,964,468 downwards.
AGCTGAGACAGACCTGGATGGAGCTCTCAAGAGGGGCTTTCTGATCCTACAGGTTACACACATAAGAGTTATTTGTGTAGGACCCTGATCAACTGTGACAGCACAACTAATACACTTTGCTGCCTCCAGGCTAAACATCGTACATCGGAGCATCCATTACAAGATTGATCTCCAAACTTATGGCTTACCTCCGATAACAGACAAACGCATGTCACTTTTAATCATACCACAATTGATCTGCACGGCCTCTCTTCCCATGCCTTTGCCTCTCTCTGCTCTAGGTTGTGACCACATAAATCAACAAGGTATGACCCTGTGAGACCTCTCTACATCTGACATGCACGCTATGCTGCCTTCTGTGTCCCCCCTGCACTCTCCACAGAGGGAGTCAGAGAGACAATGAGCTCAACTCACCGGGGCCCGAAAATGACTCCCAGCCCTGTCCCTGATTAAAAACACACCAGGAGCTTCTGCACTGCGCCGGCCTCCCCCTCACACCACAAGCACCAGGATGGGCCTCATCACAGCTCCAGCCCACTGCAGCATTCAGAGCTCTTGTCTCAGCTAGTCCAACTCTGTCTACGGTGCCCAATTACCAATATCAAACCCAGGCTTTGCCAAAATCATAACAAAGCCATAACAAAAGCTGGAGCCGAGGGTTTTCTATAGTGGCTGGCAAATACACAGAGAGCATTTCTCAACAGGTTTGACGTTCATATACAATTCAGATCTGTTATAGACGAACGTAAATTTTGTAACATTTTTGTAACAGTTAGTGTTGTGAAAATACAGAAAACAAACAAACATCTGATGCTAAGGAAAAGACCCAATACCGCAATAATAAGAAAAACACCTTTCTCACATTTCAAAGTGAAATTAAAGGCTTAATTTCTCTCTCTCTCTCTGTCTCTCTCTCTCTCTCTTTCTCTCTAGATTTATAGATAGAGATATATAGAGGTAGATCAAATGAGCAGTTTGATACTAGTTTCAAGGGCTGCAACAGAAAAACACATAAGAAAGACAGATCAAAATGTCACAGTCACAATATTTTCAATATTCATTTGGTCAGTAATGAGTTTCTGTTAGTTGTAGCCCCATAGTTTCCACATTGATAAGCTCACAGATATTGACTCCTCTGACAATCCTCCACCAGTAACAACAAAGCGACTTGATGAGTGGTGACACCATAAACAGGTGCTAAAGTAAAGTCCAAACAAGGCATAATTATAATATTTTTGACGTTTCATTTGATGGTCTATAAAGTTTAGTCCTGTCATGTTTTTACATTTGTGATTTAGAATTCCAATTTAGATGCAGTGTAGGTAGCAGCGGGGGGCACACAACCGTTTGTCACTGTTGAACCAAAAATTACAGACAAGCTTCAGTAGTAGTCTTTATTGCATCTGAGTAGCTCACTTCCTCTCCATATACCAAAGGCTGTGCACGCTGGGCCTGATTTTGATGTGGCATGTAAGCATAATTAGAGGTCCCATAAAAAGAGTAGGGGCGGAGGGTAGTCCATCTGTCGAGTGTTAAGGGGTGGGCACAGGAGTAACAGTGGTACCCCGTGTCTCCATATTGTTAGAATGGTAGCACATTGGGTAAAAACAGACCTGGATTTGAGCCACACAAAAGCATAGAGTGGAGGTTTATTTGAGCACACAGTGAATTTTCTCCAGGGGACCTCTTTTGGTTTCACATTTCCAGGCCGTAATCGATGCAAAATAGGTACAAGTCGGCACGCACACTGACTTAGCAAAACAAGAGCAGTAATGGTACAGACAAGGTATGAGATCTCAGATGTCAAATTATTCAGCGAGTAAACAAATCAACCAAACTGCATCCACTTTAATGCCTCTAAAAAGCACCACAGATTGTTAAAGCAATATTAATATGGTGCATAACCTGCTGGAAGTTAAGTTAAATTCTCAGTCTTCTTTCCCTCTCTGGGTATTATATCATATTATCTTATGTTTGCTAAGTGATTCCAACATTAGACTTTTATTTTTCAATCCCAGCTTGTGAGAATCAACCAAATGAGTGAGTGAGTGGGTCATATTTAGTAGTTTTATAAGGGCACCTTTTGTGAGAGATTGCAGAATTATTTTTGAATTTTTACTTTAGAAAAATGTCTACTATCTGAAATACCAACCTGGATCAGTGCATCTCATACAAACAAGTATGCTCTATGCAGGTTAGCCAGAAGGACAGTTTTAAACCTTTTCTAAATCAATTTGCAAGTCAACTGAAGATTGTTTGGTATTGTGACCCCAAAGGAAAGAATCCAAAAACCAAAGGGAATGAAGAACACCATCCCCTAAAACATAAGACAAACCATCCATAATTCCATTTAATGTTACTGTATTTTGGAGTTGTGACAAGGTACGGAAATAGTTTTCTCTCTCTCTCTCTCTGAGAAAACAAAGAAAAGCGAGCCAGCTCATCCCTGAATGTCACATGGGAAAGAAAGAATCCCTGTGTGGTTCTCGCCAGTAGAAAGTTCATGCCACTGCTTGTTTTTTCCTCTGGTGGGCTTTCCGAGTGGGGTAGCATGGCACGAGCACACTGAGGCGCCTTTCAGCAGACACATCTGATACCGCTGTGACTTGGAGCAGGAGTCGCACTACAGGCTGGGATCGACATGCATGGGTTAGTGGGTCAAACAAGGAGCTAGTCTTTCTCCAGCAGGGTCAGACTAATGTGATTTATCAATACAGCGTGTGTATAAGAGTATCATTGTTTCTAATGGATATGCACAGGCGAGATTGGTGATTGGCTAGATGTGGAGGAGGGTGTTTGCTGAGTCCTAATTTGGAAATGTGCACCTGCAGAATTTATCTTGCTGCATCTTACATGCAGTACTCATGCACAGATCTAAAATTCTGTAAAGACATCCAACCAGGAAATCAAGTTCTGTAGCCTATACAAAATCAATATTGAGCAAACCAGTGGCGTTTTGTATTGGTATTGGCACTACAGTCCCGATCAAAAGTTTAAGACCAGTTGAATAAATGGCAAAGGATTTGCATAGTTGGATCTTGTCAAAAAAATGACACCAGCATTGAGCCGGAGGATCTGATTGGCTGATCGTCAAGACACTGGACAATCCTCGACCCAAAGTAAGGCCGTTACTGGTGCTGACTGCAGCCCAATAACTATCAGACAAACCTGATGGTTTCCAGCGTTACTGGCATGACTGTTTTCTACATGCCACAGCGAGGGGCACCAGAATCACCTGGGCTGCTTTTCCTTCAGTGGAACAATGCAGCTCCAGGTGGTGCAGGGGCGTCAAACGGCCACTGGTTTTGTGCACATGTTGCAGAGAGCATCCCTCATGACTGAGGGCCCTGGTTGAGGGCAATGCTACACTTCACAAAGCCCGCAGGACAAATTACTTTTTCCAGAAGAATAACACTTTGGCCCATCAGTTCAAACAGTTCCAGACAGCAGATGCCCTTCGTGAGTCCGTCTTCACCACTTTGAGAAATGTTTGCACTCACCTCTTGAAAACATTTGCATCAAGCATACCACAACCAATTTTTGAAGTGATCAACAATAACGGCGGCGCTACTCATTACTAAGTTCAAGTTTGGAACTTTAATTTCTGTTTTGAGGTGTGGTCGTAAACTTTGTATCAAATGCCTATTTCAGTTAAATGTTGTTTTCAATAAAATGTTTCCTTTCTTTTTTTTTGTCTCAGTCCCATTTCTTGTTGCTTATTGACGGTCTAACATTGTTAAGATCCAACCATGAAAATGTGATTTTGCCATTTGTTCAACTGGTCTTAAACTTTTGATCGGAGCTATAACATTAAATCATTGCTCTCATATGGATATTCAATATATATTGTTCTAATATAGGAACACTCAAAGTTTCTTGCATTGCATTATTAATTTGCTCCTCTACAGCACAAAACTAATTACTGGAAAGATGTGTGAAGTGACTTTCCAAAGACAAAACTTGCATTATGTGATTAATTTATTTATTTAAGTGGTTTTCTATCATGTCAAACTATTTTAAGCACTTTATTTTAACTGTAAGCTCTTTTCCACGCATTTAAGTGATGAGAAACTAATGTATACAAATGGAAAGGTCTCATACAGAGAAACTGCTCCAAAGTGCAAGTCCACAATTATTATTATTATTATTATTATGGCTTGGGAGAGCAAAGACACAGAGTCCTGTTCTTAGACGCCGGAGATCGCGGCTCAGGTCAAGTCTCAGCTCTCTCTAATCCCTCTCAGGTGATGCTGTTCACATTCAGCCTTTTCCAGCTGATCTGCTTAAATATGCCTTCCTCATCCTCTAAAACGCCCCCAATCCCACTATCCCAATGGTTTCCCCCTGACCAGAAATGAGAAAAAAAAACAAGAACACGAATCCCTGTCAAACATGAGATAGTTTTTCAGTATTCTGTTAAACGATCAATCTCTGGACAGTCCCTGGCACAGAGAGTACAAGTCGCCCGTAAAGCTGGGGTCTAATGGAATAAAACAGTCATGATCCAGTGCTCCCATCACCTGGATTAGAGGCGCATCATGTGAGAAAGCCTTGTTAACAGACATGCCATCTTTGTAAGGCCTTTTCACATTTTCCGAAAGGCAAGAGTGGCAAAGGCAGCTTCATAGAGTGTTCCCTCTCCTCCCCGTTAGGCACTTAATCAACATATTATATTGCACTCACATAGCATGGTCCAACATTAACACTTACACCCTCAAACCTGGGACTTGGAGCAGGGCTTTGGTTGACGGCAAAACATGATTTCCAGAGCTCAAAAAACACAGACGCCTTATACTGACTTTTTCCCCACCTGATGATGGAACTAAGGACAGGGGATGCGGCCTGTTTACCGATTTGTCCAACGCCTATTTCTGTAAGTCATTTGAAGCTGATGTGATAGGTAATAAAAAGGAAATTGAATTATTCAATTGAACAAGCCATTTGTTATTTTTTTTCTCTCAACTAGCATTGCAAGAGTCACAAATTTCATGTTTATGCAATTGTACAAAAGGCCTAATAGTGAGGACCACGAAATCATGAATATATTACGAACCCGTGTAATAGACTGTGCAAAATGTCAAGGATCTCTGACCTCACTGCCCCAGCCCTATGCAGTTCATCTAATCACTTTTGTCCTTCAGAATATTGGAGAATGTGGTGTGCAGTAATGGATTACACACTTGCAAATGATCTTAAACAAGACGTTTCCTACTGGGAATTGAATGTTGGCTGTGCTGTCTCAAGCGACACACATGTGGTAGAGTTAACGGTATCACATGGCAACTTTTCACCACTTCAACTGCTATTACGTACCCATTACCTGTTCAAACATCTGGAGGCCCACTACTTATTTCTACTCCTCCTGGCAACATTTGCTACTCAAGCCTGATTTTATGTAGTCAGCAGGTGGCATCATTAGCCAACAAATAAAAATTAAAGTTATACCCTGAATATGACGGCAGGGCACATTGGCATAATATCCTTTTCCCTAGTGGGCAGGGTAAGGCGTAAAGAGGTGCACATTTAATACATTTTGTCATGTGTTAAAAAAAAAAAAAATACACCTACATATGATGACCGCAAGCAAATGAGAGGTTGGGACATGCCATGACAAGACAAGATCTGTCCTCAAAACCACACAGAGATCACAATCTTTTCCACTTTTTCCCCCTTCTTCTTTAAGACAGCTCAGGAAACTTCTAGGCAAAACCATAAATGCTCACTCATGCATGTAAAAAGTAATTTATATTGTGTTTTGCTACGTGTAAAACATAACCAAATAGAGGCCAAATTGAATTGTTGGGATGTGTCTGGGTCTCAACACTCCTGAATGGTTTGGATAGCTCCCTCTGCATGCCAGACAGACTGTATATAAAGCTGTCACAGAAACCTTGAGGGCTAGAAAATATTCAAGCATTTCTGGAGCTATTGGACAATGGATCCCTTACACATGCTTCTTTCAATATAACCATGATAAATAAAGGAAGTAAGCAAATACCAAAAACCCTTGGCTGACTGCCACTACTTTGCAAGAAGGGCACATTTGGCTCAAACATTTGCAGTAAGCTCACACACACATGTACAGAGAGCGCACAGTAAAACCTGTACATTTTTGCATTGGATTACTTTGACAAGTGTAACATCCGTTCACATAACTCGCTGAAACAATGTATAGCTTATGTGGTACTCAGCCTAAAGCTCTTCTTGGGGTCAAACGTATAAGTTAACCTCTTGATCTCTTCCCTAGTGGTATAAGAACTCCATTTTGCCTTACTCTTTCTCCCTTTCACACAACCTGGCCCCTAAAACACACAGAAACTCCAACGCTGTCTCCAAAATACCAGCCTACATGCGTTCCAAAAAAGTAAGCAAGAAAATGGACTTAAATGCTGCACAAGATCACACAGAGAAATGCACAGAGGGGCTGAAAAACGTGTGTGTGCCAATACCTCGCAGTGACTGGCTGATTGTTTGCAGATGGGCAGTGGAGGGCTTACAGAGTGTGGAGGTTCCCCCTGGCACGCAGCGCATATGATTAAATCTGTGATTGCCTTACAATTTACAAGACCCCCTCCCACTCCCCTGACTTCTCTCCTGTACTGTAACTTTGTGTGTTGATTACCATTACTACCCACTAATGGTCTACACGCTGGTCTGGTCTCACGGTCACTCTGAGGATTTGTATGTTATGTCACTGATCTGATCAGGTCTCAGCGCAGAGAGAGAGAGAGGGGGTAACTTTCTCTAATACCGCTGTCTCCTCATTCATTCCCGTGTATTTACAAAAGGGCTGATCTCCCCTAAAACTGCCTATATCCTCCCCTATACTGAGCAGTAATTGTCATGCAGACCCCCCCTCCCCAACTTGTCACAGTGGTTATGAGATCAATTAAAAGCAGCTTAACTGAGGCTGGAGTGGTGATCTGCAACTTATAAATGAAAAGAAACGACTTCAGTATCAATTTATCCAAGGACTTTCCTTCAAGCAAACAGCATCTTTTATCAGTTTCACGTGGAAATAAAACAGGGCGTCCTTTGTTGGCCACTTTGGGACCATAATATCAGATACCACAGTTTACTGTTGAATGTAATAAGATGGTTTCAGACAAGCAGCCAATTTCCTATTAATTCTGACAAATGCGCTCGTTGCCAATTTTACGCACGCTTTACGCATTAAAATCGGGTCTTTAAAACATCTGTGAAAAGTACTGTGAGGACGCTGACATATAACGTGTTGAAAGTGATCTGTACGTATGAGTTACGGACTGCTTTCATCAATCTGGAGATGCGCGGTGTGCGCTCTAAGATGCCTATACAGAGGCTGACCCTGAAGTCCGCTGCATCAAACCTATCCCCATCTGTTAGAGTCAGTGTCTGGATGTGTCTGGTGTATGTATGCTTTACCCTCGTGTTACCTCTTTTGTTTCTTCTCCAGCGGTGCGACGGCGCCTGACAGTTGCTGTACTCCATACAGTTCAATATGATCAGGGCAAAAGAGAAGAGTCGAAACTGCATCTGGCCGGCGGTGTCGTTGTTCGGACTCCAGTAAAGAAAACGAGGAAGGTTCGGTGGTGCAGATTATTTGGCTTTGGCAGACGTTTGAATGTCCACCTCCAGTTTCCTTCTCTTCAAATGTGTCAAACATCAGACGAGATGCGACATGATAACACGTCGCCCATTGGGATCATTTTATGAAGCGCTCCCAGACGTAGCCTTCAATCACCAGAAAGGCTTTACTTTGTGATGCGCTAAGAGAAGAAGGAAAAGAGCAGGTTATGTGGGGTACAAGTTGAACAATACGCTCCTAAACAATGATAAGTGTAAAGACTAAAGCGGAGTTAATGGTTCATACATCTGTGCAAATGTGACGAAAGAATCTCGCGTACCTCTCAAACGCCACCTCCAAAACGAGAGCGTAATAGTCACCGAAACCGTTCCTTGGAAAAAGTGGAGCCGTCAACTTGCATCAAAAAAGTACTTTTACGTTCCCTCGGAGTGCAAGTGTGGCTCGGAGACATGCAGCATCCCTTCTGTGTGCGGGACAAACTTGGTTCTTCGGCAGAGTAGCCTACAAGAGAAGTCCGGAGGAGAAGGAGGATGATAAAATGATTTCCTCTTTGAGAATAAGGTTAAAATCCTTGCATATCCTGGCTTAAATTCGTTTGGTCCGTGTCCTGTAGTAGTGGTTAAAGTAACTCACGTGTGTCTCTTTATTGGAACAACAAGCGCCGGCGAATGTTGTGCGCACTGCTGCTGCTGCTGCTGAGACTGAACGATGACTGACTCCAGACTGGTCCTGATGCTTGCTGCCCTTTCTCATATAGCACGGCGCAGATGTCACGTGTGGGTCTTTCGGTTTGAGTTTCTCCTTGTGAGAGGTGTTGAAGATGTCATTTGTTGAAGAACTCCTTGCCATCCACCTACTCCACTTCACAGGCCAATTTATCACGTCCTAATGTAGTCTAGTCTAAGCGTAAAAACACTTTGGAGAAGTTTCTGACACAACCTAAAGTTTGTATTAAAGCCAATAGCATTAAGGTCTTAACATTTTGCCAAAATTCAAGACATATTTCCAAGTCGATTTCGTTGTCCTCGCTCCTCCTTTTAATTTAGCCGATGTTGGCCATTATAGATAATTGAATTACACCCAAGCGCAATTAGCTGAATAATGTGCGTAATAAGGGGTGTCCACAAGACAACCTTCCCGTCGCGCTTATATTATTCTTTGTCCCCCACGCCACCAGCCCCCACCTTTCCGGAACTCAATACTTACAGCCTAGAATAGAATATATCACACTACTTCACGTACACTATTCACCAGCGTAAAGTGTTGCACTTTGACAATAGGCCCAACGTTGTAGGCAACTTGTTCCGTTCTACATTCAGATGGGGCTTCAGGGCGGTTTAAATTTGCAGAACATAAAAACAAATCACGTAAAAATGTGGCAAACTGTTGCGTGCGTTGGTTATAATTTTATCACTTTATAACTTCATCCTATGACTATAATGTAAGGAGGGAGTGCTCTACCCCCTTTTGCCACTAGGTGTGGCACTTAATCTTTTTATTTATTAAACCCAATTATGGGGAGGGCTGCAGACCACGTAGCAAATACCAATGAAATCGCAACAAACCCATTTCATGTACTGTGTTTTAAAGGCAGCAGGACTTTATTTCAATACAAACCTCAGAATATTTAAATTTTTGCTTTGCTCTGCATAAATCAACAAAACGTGGACAATTGTAACCATGAGTTGTAAAATACAGAGTACAAATTTCAATTTCATCACTGCAAAGAAACGAAATATAGAGGACGTGGGGAACCTTAAACAATATGTCCAAAAAGGAGTAGTCATCCCTCCCAAAACTTATGGTGACCTTTGTCCTGGCTTTGTTTATTTATTTATTCGCAGCGGAGTGACAGACACTGTGGTCAGCAGACTGGCCGCCTCAGGCCCACACTTGGTTTGGACTTTTCTCTATAACAACATCTGAGTATGCACTGGAAAGGTGAGTGTGATAATTTGAGCACTTTTATTTTCATGATGTGTCATGGAGGAGCCCGGTAAACCAATCACATTATTCTCCATAGCATCACTGCTGCCCTCCCTCTCCCTCCCGGAGCAGTGCACACAAGTGGAGGTGATGTCAGCATTTGGATGGCCTGGCTCCGAGCCTTTAATGCCATAAGAGCAATGAAGGCGGGCCTCTGTATGCGCTCTCTTCATCAAATGTCTCGACTGGATGATTCCCACTCTTGGATGCTGTCACACTTGACTAAAAAAGAATCAGAAACCAAAATGGTCATCTCAGACACAATCACCCAAATGTCAGGGAGATCTGAGTAAGAAACACAGAAAGTTCAATCTATTGTTAGTTCACATTTGTGGCTCTGAAAAAGCAGACATCAGAGAATTGAAATGATGCCAGGTGACATTCATAAACAAAGCTGAATGATAAGTGGAATAACAAACAGAATTTATAGTTTATGTAAATGTCAAGATGTCCATAAAAAACGTGTGACTTGTGAGTCTTTGGGGGTCAGTGCTTTTCATTGTGGATCCACGTGAACAATAACACAGTAGAAAAGTCAGCACTCAAGTCAAAAGTTAATTAAAAAAAAAAATCTATAAAGCTTACAGAGAGGAAGGTTTCAAATTAGATACTGTATTAAGATACTTAAGAAATGGTGGCAAAACTGTGTAGTAAGAACTAAAGCATAAGTATAAATTATGAAAAAGTTTTAATTCTTTCAGTTAGCTTACCATTTTCCTGAGTTAACAAAACCGAAGACAAGACAATAAACCACAAATTTAAAATGTACAGTAAATGAAATACTCACTAGCCTTACACCATCTGTTCCTAATCTGCACTACCCAAACTATAATTGTTTTGGCCTTTTTAACCTATAAACAATATCGAACATCGATCAAACTACAAGCAGGTGATGATAAAGACTTTGCGCTTTTCCTACTTTTGATTCAGGCTCGCAATGCCAACATAATTACATAAATTTCTCCTAACTATATAATTTGTGTGCAAAAAGAGGGAAAATTAAAGACATGTGAAGGAATGAAAGACTTAGTTTGTGAGCGATTGTGATAAAGGAGGCGAGGGTAGGAGGGCTGTGGACTGAGTTATGAGAAGGTCGAAGCGCACAGAGAGGCGGGGGCGGGCCAGGACATTAAAAAGATTGTGTCCGTCTGGCTAATGGTTCTTTATGGCTCCCTCATGTGCTCTTCGTTGGGCAGGATGACTGGCAGAGAGTGTGACCACTGGTAACTGTACATCACCTCTGCTTGCCCCTTGATGCCGACATCCACTCAAGGTCTGCCTCTGTAAAAAGTGAACCACTAAAACGCCATAAAACCAACAGACTAAACAGACATTCGTCATTGCTGTGCACACATGGGGACGTCGTAACTGTCCTACTCAAGTGACTCAATGCACACATTAAAACTTCATCAAGTATTACTGATAGAGAAAAAAGTCTGACCACTAACGCTAACCTCAGCTGCGATTTGTAATACACTAGAAATAGGCCAGTCAGGGGCGAAACTTGTTTGTTGGTCACTTTTTATTGAATTGGGGATGACTTGACTTAGGTACAAAAAAGCGCTGTACTCATTGAGAAGCAAGTGTGTAAAAAGGCAGTGTAATAAACATCTGTCTTCTTTGTGACATTAAAACCCGGCGTCCTGGCCTGCCCAGTTTGGTGTCTGAAAAGAAACATATACAATTATTGGTACAAATTCAAATAACTTGTCAAATTGAACCATTATTGAAATTTAAATGACAATAGCGAAATACACAATGTGATGAATCAAAATAAGAGAAAATGCAAAATAATTAAATAGCCTTTGGATACTTTTTTTCTTAAGTACCCAGTGAGAAATAGTATGTCAAACTCTATATGTGACCGTAGGACACATGTGCAAGCACTTTTAATCGTCAGGGTGTGTAATGTGTGTGTTCTTCTTGTAAACATTGAGTGACTATTTGAGCTGACAGGGACCCTAAACAAGCAGCCCAGATGGTTAAATGTTCTTGCTATAAGCTAGTGATTTGTAGCCTTGAGGACTGCAGGATGTAATAGTCCTTTGTGCCTCTCTCCGACTAATTACAAAAAGTCCTTAATGAGGGGATTTTCTTTTACAGGACAGGGTTATGGCCAACCATTTTCAAACAATAGGGAGGAGGAGTAATTGGGCACATCAAACAATAGCCCCAAAGTGCCCACAGTTAAAAGGTGAGCAGTTAACAGGTTGTGGCCTTGGTGCTGTTAGGTGTCTAACTTATCTGTCTCATCACTCACACAGACCTGTCTCATAGAGCTTCCACTTCTGAGAATGCTTTTGACTTTCTGGGTAGTTTCGGTACTTAGATCTACATGTAACTAACATGCACAAGGTCAACATCAAAAACACACTTAAATGCAATGACTGGACCCTTGGCTAGACATCTGCAGCAGCTCGTAAGTGCAGGGAACTCCAGCATTTTGACTAATGTTCACCAAAAGCCGAGCGCAAGGGTCCACCTTATTTATGTTGCTGCGCTGAGTCACTACGCTCAGGCCAGCATTTTATGGTTGTTTGGAATCTACCTTGTCATTAGGCCTTTGAAGAGTGGATGGCGGGATGAAAGCGCTTGCTCTGTTAAACTTGCCATTACTGGTTTAATTTGTGTAAAAAGCTTTTGTTGGCATTTGCTCATCTACATTCGTTTGCCTTGTTCTCCTGAGTTGATCATCTGAGTCCTTTGAGCCGAGTTCATGGTAACCTTTGTGCAATCCAATCAGTTCAGAGAGTGATGTTTGATTGGGAAACACAATGTAGCTTGTGTTTTTTAGGATGCTCCGAGCTTTATGTGCGGCTCACCTCGTTCCTGTTGTTGTGGGCCTGCTTCTTCTCAATGTTCATGGCCAACATTTGGCTTCGAAAAGAGAGGCTCTTGGTCTTCTCAATCACTTGCTGGTAAGGTGATATGGCGTTGTTTCCCATAACCACATGGCCCTTAAAATCCAGACAAAAATAGACAATACATTTACACCAATGGGGCTGATGAGCAAAGTGTCTTTGATCTCACTGACACCATGCTATAAACACCAACAGGAGTCTGCACCATTCATATTTATGCACAACTAGATAATTCTATGTCATTCCCAAGAAATGGGCTATGATTTGCTGATTACAGAGAACGGCTGTGATGTGAATGCCAAAACATGCACATTTGACAAGACGCCTCTCAAAAGGAACCAAACAAGGGATATTCTGCTTGCACTTACCTTTCAATTACAAAATCACAACACAAATAATGCTTTACAAGTAAGGTAGGATCTAAGGCTTTCTACAGTACATATTTCAGTAAAACACAAGAATTCTTACAAGTTTGGAGTCAATCTTGGCGTCCAGTCTGGCATTACGGATCAGGTTTACGATCCATCTCTCCGCTTCCTCGGGGGACATGTTCAGTTTGTCAGCCAGCATACTGTAAAAACATTACCCAAACTGTCATACAAACATCTTTAACGCACACAAAAATTTGATGTCTGACAACATGATGTAACCCTCCTTCACCATAATCATCCATTGCCTAACATGATGCTGAGAAACACACACCTTCTCAGTTGCTTGTGACGCTGGTCGTACAGTAACTGTCCCTCAAAATGACCACCAGTGGATGTGTCACAGCGGCAGGCGGGAGGGTCGCGGGTGGCTGGCATTCTTTGATCCAAAGCTTTCCCTGTGCAGCTGGCTTCCCTTGTGGTTTTCAAAATAACTCGAGACCCCACTTGGTAGCCCCTTCCCCCATATTTCCTGCTGCTTTCTTCCCGTCTGACCCCAACAAGCCTAGACGACTACCTCATTTCATACAAGGGTGCAATAAATGTCCAACCCGTATGTGCAATGCTTATAATTACTTAGGCAATCAGCTTTTCGGACCCGTGCCGGGTACTGGTAAAAATATTGTTACATTAGCAATGTTGTTGTTTTTTTTTAACCTAAATGCATAAAAATTAACGCTTGCTGATCAACACCAGACATGAGGAAAACTATTAATGCTCCGATACTGGAAATTGTAATGGATTTGGTATCAGTTCCCTAACTTCCAATACTGATCATCTTGAGAACATACCCAAATATTGACACGTGATACCTCATTTTAAAAAAGGTCAGAACCTAGAGGTTCTGGTTACAAGGTTTTGCTGTTGTAATATTACTGTAATTGGTGTATTATATTAACTTGTGAGTTTCTTCTAATGAGACAGTTGTAAATAGCTATAAGCTCATTTACCTGACCTGTTTCGGCAACAGGACTTCCTCCTTATTCAGAGGTGACGTCTGATGTATGTGACGTCTGTCTTATCAGATGTTGTTCCCTGGCGTGGTCAGCTTGACAGATCTATCTAAGTAAAAGCTCCCTCGTACAAGGGAGCTTTTACTTTGGCTTACACATGGGACTCGCTTCTCCAGAGACGGGGCAGGCATGCTCAATTTGATAGATCTGTCAAGCTGACCACGCCTGGGAACAACATCTGATAAGACACATGTCACATCCGTCAGACGTCACCTCTGACGAAGGCCGAAGTCATCCCACCGAAACATGTCAGGGAAATGAACTTATAGCTTTTTACAACTGTCTTATTAGAAGAAACTCACAAGCATCGGACTTTGATATCACAACTATTCTGTAAAGCTTAGAGATTAAAATAATTCATCAGCTGTGCCGCAAACCTCATTACAAACCAAAATTTGTGGAAAATGGTCATTGACAACCAAATAATCTCAATAGATATGTATCAGGAGCTAACGAGTACAAAGAAGTGTCAGCCGTCTAATGACGCAAGAGCAGTTTTTGATGGATAACATATGCCAGTAATCATGGTCACAGTTAGGAAATGATACAGTCTATGTTCAGAGGAAGTGGCTCAAGGGTCTTGAAAGAAATAATTGAATCCATCTAAAATTAATTAGTATTTGCTATAATAGCAACAGATGTAACTGCACTCTTACAACTATGAGCTTGGAAAAGAACATGAATAAAAAATGAGCCAAGGAGATTTCCTTCTTTTTTTATCTTTACACACCAACAATCAAATAACTGAAAGCTACATTTTAATATAATTTATAATTAGCTCTGATTTTACACACATAATTGGGTAATTGCTGTGTGGGGGTTCTGGGTGTTTTGTTTAGCCGTTTGTTAAAGTGGGGGCACAAGTCAGTCAAGTCCAGGTTAGACATGAGGATCAAAACAAAAATGATCAGGTTTCCTCACTGGGGGGGAGTTTCTTAACCCCAAACCCTGTTAAACGTGATCTGTACAGCATAACACGGGTACACAGAGCCCCAAAAGGCCCAGGGCCCTGGCCTTTACCAGCCAAAGCCCCCTAATCTAATTTATAATACAAAGTCTGGGAGTGTTTACCTCTCCGGAAGCACATTTATGTATCACAAGAAAGTCTTATCTCAAGCCTTAAGAAGAAATCCTCAGCAGCCACCTATATAGACCCAAGAGAGCCAAAACGAAGGGGAAGAAACGCCGATGTGGGATGGGACTGACTAAAGCAGTCAACACAACTGACATCCTCCAGCTCTTAAACCAAGAGGACAACCTCCAGGCCTGGTTTTATTTTACACTACCATGGTCCTGTTCCTTTGGGGACCAGAGATCCCTTTCCTTTCGACCCCTTACTCTCTCTGGCTCCTGATCTTCGACTTCACACACAAGGGGGGTCAAGCACTGGGTCTAACACTCTTGGTAAGAAGAGGATGAGAGATCCCACAAGTAGCACTTAACATGGCCCGCCTAAAATAAATACAGTGTTGAACAATAACATATGATAGCATTTGGGCCAACCTCATATTTGGCTTGGGGAAATTTTTCAGGGAAACCAAAATGAGTGTGTGGTCTTTTAAATAACTCAATCGTGAGGGGGAAAGATCTGTAGTGTTGCACCCAGAATACTTGTTCCCAATGTTGTGTACAAATACAGTCCAGAAATCAGGAAAACCCTGCCTAAATCACTTAAACCAACACTTTAAATGTCAAAGGACAATGAACAGTTAAGGTCAGTGTAGAGCCAAAACTAGAATATCAAATAAAAAAAGAAACGGGAAATGCAAAGTATTGTCTGCAACCGTGTGATTACTCCATATAGAGGTACCTTAGATTACTTAAAATATTTTATTTGAAAAGTAATCACATTACTGATTACAATAGAGAACTTTGAAAAAAAAAGGACACTTACAGCTCTGGAACTATTAAAACATTTGTTTAAAAGGAGATAAGATAAGGATGAGAAGGATCATAAAATGGTCATTGATCTATTGTCGATGTAATCCCTCATTCGTCCAGGCATGTTTCATCGTAGAAAAGGTTTCAGGGGTTGTCATCCGGACGCTGTTTGAAAGATCGAGACGTTTCGACTTCTATCCGGAAGTCATTGTCAATCAGAAGTTGAAACGTCACGATCTTTCAAACAGCATCCGGATGACAACCCCTGAAACCTTTTCTACTAATCTATAAAAAAACTTGGGGAGCGGTCACTTAGTACAACCTTTTTTTTTTTTTGTTATAAGACCTGCATTCTGTGACCCATTTTTGGTATAAAAAACAACACAGAGTTACTAGGGACAGTAACTGCTATCAAATTTCTCACTTTAAAAATTCAATGAGTTACATAATTGTAATCTAATTACAGTAATTAATTACTTTTTAACTAGTTACTGACCAATACTGGTCTGCAAACAACAAAAGTACAGAATCTCCGCCCTAAAGTACAGATAAATACATATGATTTTATTGCATAAAACAACTCAATTAGGACAAATTCTGTTTAAGTTTACTCTGAAAACTGGGCAAAAGGCAGGCTAAATATCAGCTAAACCAACATGACCAAGAGCTGTAAAAATCTCCTCATTAAAAAGATCCAAATTCATTCGGCCTATGCCTCGATGCAGAACTCTTGTGGGCAGCAAACTAATGATTTGGAATCTGGGCGTTTGCCAAAAAAAGGTTGATCGTCATAATCCAGCAACAATAAACATGGAAATCCCTGAGACTGCCCTCAGAATGCTAAGTTTAGAAAGGCCAACAAACACAAATCAAAAAGTGAAAATGTGAGAAAAAAAAAAAAAAAAAATCAACCATTTGACTTCCTCTTTAAAGCTTTACCACTAACCTTTGTGGTCCTTAACAAGTAAATGGATCCAATTGCAGTAAGTCTGCCAAAAAGAACCAGCACTGCTAATCAATTCCAGACAATCTGCAACTGGAGATTTCGACAAGCCCTGATCATGTTCCACTTTTCAACCTTGACTTCAGTCCTCCGCAGCTATATCTAACACTCAACAATGCAATCATGTCAAAAGGATTCAATTCATTTTATTTCCGGTGAGAATCTCATATGGTGTGCATACATGTACATGAATGTTATTGAATAACTGAAGATCTAGGACTCAAAAACCTTTGGAAAACAATTGGTTTTGTAATAATATTAATAATAACAATCATAATTATTATTATTATCTGATAAGATAAAAAGTCCTACTTAATTGCACAAAAAGGAAGATTAATCCAGGACTAAATGCGTAAAATGGGTAAGAAGAAATAAAATCTGGTAATTACTAAATTGTAGACATCCAATTTCACCCCTGACCAATGTTTCGTTTAATTAGCGTTGACTACATTTCTTGGCTTTGGTTCCCCAGATCATTTTTACTATGAAGTCATTATGAAGCTTAAAGTCAGAAGAGAACACATCACCTTCTCACCCCACAAGATTTAAACAACTGAGCAGAGTGGTTGTTGTTTGTAAGAGCAACTGGAATCCAAGTCATGACCTCGTATTGGGAAAAAAAACTAAGAATTGGCCCCGGACAGGTGGTCCTAAAAGTTTAGAGAGCACCATAACCTGCTGAGTTCTGGAAGCACTTACAGGCTACAATAGCTAATCACAGAAATGTGTAGAGTCAGAGAGGCAGTGATGAGAGGGCAAAAGCTCTAAAGATCAAATCAAATCTACTTTTTACTCCTTTATGTTCTGCTGCTCTGAATAAGAGGAACTTTTGCATCTGGTCTGCAAAAGAGTTTGTTCAAATTCTGCTTTCTGTGACTGCCTGGAGATGTGAGATTCATCGAGACAAAAATGCCCCATTTATATTGAAAAATGTAACATTAAACCAACCTTATGCTAATGCACTGGTGAATTCTGCAGAAGGTCTCAAAAATGAAGAGTCTAGCATTTTCAATGAAATCCTCTAGGCAGGCAACCAAGAAGAAGTCGTTCACCAGAACCTGTAAGAACAAAATATAAATCGTATTGAATAAGGCATACTGCAAATATATTTTTCAAAAAAGTCTTTATTCCTTTAACAGTAGGAAACTACTTTTCAGCAGTGCAATACAGTAGTACTTCAGTTTGTGGAAACCATTAAGAATGGGTATGCTCATTAATTATCTAAGAGACACAGTTTGTTGTTTATAACTGTCTATATTAACTGCTACTTAAAATACACCATGTTCTTAAACAAAAGCTATCTATATTGTGATACATGTATTAGTTAAAGTTGTTTATTTTAAATACTAGTTAATCAACTGTGTAATTGTAATTGTGTATCACTCTGAATTGTGTTCTACACCTTATCAATCTGGACAGGCTCACGCAGCCGTCCACATTTGTGGAAACATTTTTTATTTCAGTCCTTCAGTGTCCAGTATTTCTCATCAGACTATATCTACAAACTTTTCCAACAATTCCCAGGTTCTGTTTCCTTAAGCTTCAAATGACTCGATTTGCCTAAATAAGTCCCAACTACATAGCACTATCAGGCAAAACACATTTCAACGACGACAATGCTTATCTTGGACTGATAACTTTGAACAGCCAAGTGCCCTAATTACTGTCATCTGGGATTCAGACCACAAAGTTTAAACAAATTTTGAAAGTGGCTTGTGGAGAGCTCTTTTATGTGCAATCTGAGTGCTTGACTGTAGGTAAGGATATACTTTTCATTCTTTGACATGCATCTAACATCTGACAGCGATTCCAAAACCGAGGTGAAGTGGGAAGGAAACAAAAGCTCTAAAAATTACTATTCCAACAACCTTAACCCACTATTTGAAAGTAGTCCAAATCATTTTGCAGACCACAGAGAATTAAAAATCAAGAAAATTGCATAGTGCAGCCGGAATGAAATTGACCTTTGAATATCACTAAAATAATACATTCCCAAAGACAGTCAAGACAACCTTTGCATTACATGGCCAAATAATAAATACATCTAGTAAGTTAATTCCTAGACAAAATGTAACATGTGAAATTGTTTGAAGGTACAAGTTGTGCATTACCAGTGATAATTTGTGAACTACTCAAGACTTGTAAACATAGCAAGACATATAGATAACAACTAAGTTGTCAAATGTAGATAAGACAAGCGGGTTGATGTTAAAAGCATTGAGGACAAACACAGGAGAGTGCCATCGGAACAGAAGCAATCTTAAAGCCAACAAACAGAGCCCTAAAACGTAGACAAGTGTCCATTTCCTCAAACAAGCATAAACCACAAGCATAACGTTAGAATGTATAAATATTGAAAGGAAGTGGATAATTTAGTTAAACAACTTTGTAATCATTTGATATTTTGACTTTCATGCATCATACTAGATTTAAACAAGACCTCATGCAAACAGACTTCATCTCTAAACATTTACTCATCTGAACGTGCCATATGATCAGACAGATGTTTTTCATTATCATAGTTCATTGGTAAGCGACAAAGATCAAACGAGAACAATATGACCCCAACTTTAGTCTAAGTGATTACAAGGCCAAATGGTCATGTCACCTGGGAAGAACAAATTACAGTTTGCAAGACATGATAGATCACTTTACATGTAAAAGAAAGAAAGACATCAATAGTGGGGAAACTAGATCAAAAAGTCAATTTTAAACTTAAAAGTTGACATCTATGTGTGAAATGAATACCTGAAATAATGCAAGCTCAAAAGCTAGATTGGGATTGAAACAGGGTTACATTTGTGTATAGAATTGAAAAAAGGTTACTTACAGACTCACACTCCCGAAGTTTCTTCTGAGCACTATCAAAATCAAAATTCACGTAGAGGCACTCCACGAACTCTGTAATTGGATCTTTATAGGTGTAAGATTCCTGTGAAGCAAGAAGATCTCAAATCAATATCTCACTATGGTTTTTAATTGTCAGCAGAAGCTAGGTTAAAAAGAAGTACAATTTAACCAAAAACAGCTGTGAAACTGGTCCAGATATGATATTATGTTGTATTTGAAACGGCCGCCTGGTGGCAGATAAACAAAGATAACAGTTTAAAGAAGTTAAGAGACCCATCTGAACTTCGAACAGTTTCAAACTGTGCTTAAAGGATTCACAACCTGACCCAAGGCCCCAGAGCTCCAAGCACATGTTTAACTGATTACTCACAATAAGTACTCACAGTGTACTGAGAGTAAGGGATCTCTGATGGGAACAGTTTAGAGGCTTCTCTTTGACCCACCAAATGCACTACATGTTCATACTACATATCAACGTGTTTACAAATGTACTACTTTATAATATGCAATTATGATTAGACAATTTGTTACCTGCTGTATAACTTTCACCAGATCCTTCAGGACCTGTCGGCGCTTACGAACATCCTTGTTGGTGATGACTGCTGTGGTTAGGTAACGCAAGATGTGGGGGCACATAGTCTGAATGGCATTCAGGTATCTGCAAAGAGAATGATCAAAGCAATGACTTATTAAAGCAATCTAAGAAAAGACGTGGTCTTTACTTTGGGCACACATTATAACATTCTGGCTGCTGCTTATTTGGAATCTGACATTTAGAATAAAGAAAAAAAACCTTTGCCGCCCAAGCGATAAATGTCTAAGTGGGATTGTCCACTGCTGTACATGAGTCCAAGCTATAAACCATCTCTTTCATTAGTGTCCTATGAGAGGGAGGAGGAAAGCGTAAACCTGGTAAGAAGATATAGATCAGTGAGCAGGGACAAGCCCAGTAGTTGAAATCCAATCCATCAGGGCCTGATTTTTCGACCACAGGTCAACTGGCTCCTGCACAAGAGACAAGGCAGTTTGGGCCCTTGTCCCACACAAACTTAAGATTGTGGTTGAGCGATTAAAATAATTGTGAAACTAATTTACTTGAAATTATACAGAAAAAAAGCTGATTGAGGAAATTACGGAAACAAATCCATAATAGGGAGATTGTGCATTTGAAGAAGTAAAGCAACAATGGACCTGTAGCCGTTAGAGCCAACAAACCTAACAGAAACAGGGCAAAGGCTCCATTGAGCTGATTTTAAGAGTTCTCCCATCTGTCTGAGAGGCCTGACCCGGAGGATGGCCGCAGTGCCCCGTGCAGTGTTCCTGATTAACTTACACCTCGTCACTCTCCAGAGGCAGCTCCGGTAGCTCCATGATTCAC
The DNA here is from genome assembly GCA_019453435.1 of Rhinogobius similis. NCBI lineage: Eukaryota > Metazoa > Chordata > Actinopteri > Gobiiformes > Gobiidae > Rhinogobius > Rhinogobius similis. Next base: position 17,943,501 of record CM033626.1, on the reverse strand, counting down.
TGTACCGTGTCTGTGGGCCGCTCACCCAGCACCACTGAGGGAACCTCCACTTGTTTAGTTTAGTTTCACAGTAATACGTTTTGTTCTGCTGGTATACTATAGATGTCATGACTGCATGTAGCCAAGAAATAGAGTTCTGATTTTTTTTGTGTGTGTGTCTTTTATGCCAATTGTGAGATGGTGCCTGTGTCATAGCTTTGAAAAAAAATACCAATCTACCAATCATGCAACATGCACAGCAACAGACAGCTATGGCACTATGGCTTTGTACTTTATTTAAAATCATGGCAGCATGTAGACTGTGGACAAACAAGTATTCTAGCCACCATGTGCTGACTGCTGGGGTAACAGAGGTCAGATGTGGAGCTGAAGGCCAAGCACTGGTCACTTCAGCCAAAGGAAGTACTGGTCAAAAAAAAAAATGGGATACAAAACCCCAGCCAAGCCTCAGTGGGAAAAACATGAGGTTTCAACAGTGAAGCAGCAAAGCTCACACAAACCTACCTCAGTTTGTCCACACAGAGGGCTGGGTGAGCTTTTCAGAAGAAATTATTGGGCTGGCCGCCTTAATAAGCAGCAATAAAATTAAAAACTGAGTAAAATTTGGGGAAGCAAATATTTGAGTGTGCTGTGTTGTGGTCGTTGGTCATACAGTCTGTGGAGCCCTACCATGTGTACAATTATATAAGCCGACAAACAGAACGGGGGAGGGGAAAGCAAATTTTAACTTGCATTTAAAGTTATCCACTATCTGTGACACACATCTCCTGGTCCCCTAAACACATACTTCTGTAACAACTTAAAGAGCTCACAAAGAAGCACCAAAACAAGCTTAAAAACCAAAAGGATAACTGAATTCATTTACAATTAGGGACGCACCAATACCAATAGCAGTATAAATATTGGCGCTTTAATACTTTAAATATCAGAGTGTATTATTTTACAAACTGTTCTATCATTTTTGATCGACAAGCAAAAAAATATGTCATATAGCGCTTGCATTGGTAGGATCATTAGCAATTGCTAATCGAAGAAGCCTGTGTCAAACTCTCATTTGACATAATCATGATTGGGTTTGGTTCAACTGAATAGCACATGTCTCCTTTTGAGCACTGTCAACGTGCAAATGAAACTGTAATGCACAAATAATAATTAAAAAAAAAAAACTTTCATAAAAAGTAGGTTCATTTGTATTTTCAGTAGTTTTTTTTGTTCCAGAGAGACTGTATTGAGCCTATTATTAGCCTAGTATAATGGTTATAACAATCCATTTATAACAAGCTTGTAGGAGCTAGTTTTGAAGAAAGTCACTCGGCATTGGTTGATACTGGGTATCAGCAGATACTCCAAGCCCAAGTATCGGTATCAGAGCTGGAAAAGCTGGATCATCCCTGTTCAAGCATAAGATCAATTGCGTACATCTACTTTTCTATGCAATACAATCTCAGTGAGTTAAGGTTTTGTGTGGCAGTGCTAAGCTTTGTTACGTGCATTTTATTTGATTATCATAGACAAGTATTAATTATAATAGGCATTATTATCTAGCCTCAATGAATTTGCTATTGTAGTGAATAAAAATTAAACTTAAAAATAAGATAAATTATAATTCTTCTCTAATACATTTAATAGCCTATATTTGCAATAAATGTGGCTCAACAACCACAACAAAGCAAAGAACTGTAGAGCAGCGTACGGAATGGTATATCTGCAGCAGTGGAAACTCAAGCACCACAATTACTTAAAAATTACAAAAACTTTTTTAAATGAAGTTGTGGTATAACACGTGCCACAAAAAGCATTTGATACTGGACATGAACTTATTCACGGTTTACTGACTATGTTTGCACTTCAAAGAAAAAAGTGAATTTTCAAGTAATTTTGCCTTCTGTTGAAAGGCACTTACTGAGGTTGATAGAGAAATAGCTCGATGATATTGTCTCTGCCCTTGGGATGGTTGAAAAACACAAAGAGAGACCAGTGGATTAGCCATGTCCTCTGCTGCAGAGACTGGAGAGGGGAGCTGACCGTCTGAAAGTTAAAGAATAACATTTTTGGTAACAAGATTATAACTTTGAGATCCATAAACAATCTGAAAAGGATGTGTGAGGGGAAAGGAATACCAGCTGTACAGGGAGTGAATTGTCAATATGAGAGTCTATGTAAGAAAATCTAAACGCAAGATCAAATTCTGAGAAGTGGGGTATTTACATTGTTATCAATAGTCTCCCTCAGGCGGGTGAGGTCCTCCATAGCTGCCTCCCAGTTCTGCATCAAGATCTCAGAGGCCAGCTTGCCCCACAGAGAGCTCAGGGCATTTCTATCTGTAGCAGGAACCTATAAAATAAAAGAACATTAGAAAACTATAAGTTTGTACCCATCATTAAGACTTACATTTTTTAAAAACTCAAATGGTACACCTTATATCACAACTTGATTCATTTAACTTCCCAAATAATTATATTTTAATTTCAGTTTCATTTTTATTTTCATTGCGATTCTTACAGCTGATTACTTCAGCATCACTTCAAAAAACTTCAGCAAACCTCCAGGTTTATTACAAGGTAATTAGAAGGAAACATGAACTGGGGCTTACGAGACACATTTTAGCAAGCATAATCAGTCTCAAAATCTCGCAGACTGCTGTTTGTAACTTCCAGAACAAGCTAAAGCAAACAGAAAAACACTCAGGTAATGGGAGACAGGTTAAGAATGCCTCTGAAGCTCAGCATGGCAATCACTCTACACTGGTCATCAAGCTCCACCCTGGTGCTCATGGGAAGGTCTGGGACAAACTACTTCCAAGATAACACAACGTCCAGACACAGTGACAGGAGTCAGCAGGCGAGCAGGAAGTCAATGTGGGTGTCAACAAAGTGACTAAACTAACCATCTCCCAACAGTGGGTTGTGAAGCACTCCCGTAAAGTTAAAGACAATTTGGGAGTAGAATTCTGTGCATTTTGGTATTGGAAGTGTAAAATAGCCAAAACATTTAATACTGTTCAAGTAACGTCATCTGATCAGGGAAATACATAGCTTATTTCACTTATTTGTGTAAGGGGAATATAAATGCTCTGTCAGAGAAAAAAAAAGTCTTTATTCTGACCCCAGTGTTTGCTTTGTTTGTTTTCCATTCCATCCTGGAAGTCCCAGCCTGCTACTTTTGGCTGACCTCCAGGTCATTAGGGCAGCTTCCTACACACACGGCCAGGCTTTCAGCAGAGTGGCCATGCACGACAAGTTTCAATACTTGGGTTTTTCCAACAGTTACCTTGAGTTTCCATTGGTTTGTGAAATGGGCACATTTTCACTGACTGACCAGCAACAATACATTTACTGTCCCCGTGATCCGTCTGGACACCCAATCTTTATTCTTAACATTCTATCCCTGCATTAAGTGATGATATGAATAAGTTGCTCTTTACGAGCTACGCCACACTGTAACAGGACCCTAGGCAAGGATTTTGCAAGGCTGGCTTCCTTCGTTTAATTGACTAGGTTTCCCACGTTAAATAGCTTTATGCAGCCTCATCTCTCCTATACAAAAGAGTGAGAGACAGATGAGGGGCTTGTGAGGATGGGAGGTCCAATATACCTACAGAACAGGGGGTAATGCAGCATGGGCTTCATAATAAAATGTATTTAAACCCCTTCTAGTTTTAGAAGTTTTCTACATTAACAGGAGTAAGCCATACAGCATATTACAGCATTAGGTATGATAAGATGTTATTCAACATAACAAAATGACCAGTCAATTAGAGGCATTTCAATCTGAAATCAAGTTCTACACAAATGTTGTTCATACCAGAAGAACTTTAACTTTACCATAATGTGGACAGCTCGGGTAAATCAGCCATCATGATGTCTAGATTGCAACTCTTCCTGCTCCAGACTGAGTCAGATCAATGTAAACTTATCAAATGAATTAGACAAGTGCTTTGGGTTAAGATGCCTCTTTAGAGCAAAGGGCTCATCAGACTTCTAAATCAGAGCCAAGTTTGTGAGAAAGCACACAGTGAATGTGCACGCAACTGTCATTTGACGGAGCAGAAAGAACCAAAACACTGAGTATCAAATGTCAATTAAAAGCAAGACAAACAGGTTTTTTGTGTTACAAAAGAATATCTAGAATACAAAAGTCTAAGCAAAATGAAGTGATACTTGGGGAAAGAAAAATGCCATAATAGAACATTTCATGGGTTTGTGCTGCTGGATAACAGCTGGACAACAGCACAAGTGAATTGAAAACAAGTAAAAAAGGTAATACAGACCATAATTTCCTACATGGAAGAGTTTTTTTTTTTATGCTGCCAAGTCAAATATGCCAGTTTACACAGCACAGGATTCTGTCTCATAGGTTGCAATAAGTTGAATGTTGTGTTGTGTATTATCCCTGATCATCTATACATTTCATAATCTTAACATTGGATAGGCTTGAGTCATTGTGACATGGCTGGGGACTCTCTGGACTTAGCCGTCAAATGTATTTAAGCTGTCTACTGCATCCCGTCTCGTGTGGTCTTAAGACAGATAATGCAGTTTGCTACTGATCACTTGGCTCAGTAAAACCTCCCACTCAAGTCGTACAACGGCAGTTGTCAAAGACAGACAACGTGCAGAAAATTGAATAAGCCATGATGACGTAACCAATGCATTCAATTACTCTGCGTTGCTTGCATCAACCAGAATTCACAAATAATTAATGAAGATAAACATGTCTAAACGTAGACTTACCAAAACACGAAAAAAGTAAAGGTATTCTGCTGCTCCAGAGTAGTTTCCGCATTCATACTGGAACTTAGCATATCTGTAGAGTGTATCCAAGTACTCTTGACGAAACTACAGAGAAATAAAAATGTCAGCCAATCAAAAGCATTTATTTCTGAAAAATGTAGTAATCACAGTAAAATAACATTTATTGTCCCCATTCTGTATGAACGTGACCACTGATGGTCGTTTTCCTTGAAGCTCCTGTTGTGACCCCCACAAAACAGAACCCCACATATAAATGTAAAAAGCTCATTTAACTAGGTAAATGAGCTTTATTACAACTGTCTTATTAGAAGAAATTCACAAGTTATCAACTATAATTTATTTCAAATACATTAACTGCAGTTGGAACGTTTTAGTCCCAATACATGTTTTTTTATGTTTGTGTTTTGTTTTTTTACCATTTAATTTGCAAACATATGAATTTTATTTAAAAATTGCTCTTTCTACAACTATTATTCAGATTACTATTATTTTATATACTTTTTTTTTTTTGCTTATTTTAATTTCTATGAGTTGTATTTTTTTAGCTATTGTGTTATTTTCCTCACGGATAGAAAGTTTTAGATAAGTTTTTCTAAGTCTAACTGGTAACGTTTGTTTGGAGGTGCACTAAGGACAGTGTGCAGGTCAGCAGGATACTGGAGTGGGAGGTGACCAAAGTAGAGTGGTATAAGACGGCAAAATCATGGTAAATATAGAACCCCCGGCATTTTTGCGGCTCTATCCACGAGTCCCGGGTTACTCAGTTTATTCTTAACTATTCACCACAGAATGTAAATTCCGCAGAATTTGTGCAAGCCATACAAACCCTGAAAATGAGTTAAGGATTTTGAGAAGTAATTCTACATTTCCCTCCACGGTCTGGCCCTACCACTTTACCCCTGAAACAATCATGGGGTCACAGCAGAGTCATGGGAAAATAATGAAGAAGTGAGATGTCAGCACATGAGGCCAGCTTACGTTATGCTTTTCAGCCAAATAGTCAAAGAGCATTCTTCCATCTCTGAAAAAAAAGAGACAGTTGTAGTTATTTTCTGTGCAGACATTGTGTTGTTGAGAGACATACCAGCATGGGATTGGGACTGGTTCTCCCAGTATCTAATCCATTCCACTTTATTTATATTGCACATTTCACAAACAAACAGTTTCCAAATCTGCACAGAAACCAGGGGACAATAAAAAAGGAAAAAATATATAATTTAATTTTACTAATCCTAACACAAGATAAAAACCAGTAAAATCAAAAGAGAAAAAGCAAAAAAATAAATAAATAAAATACATGTAAAATAAAAATAAAATAATAGCAGCTTTTAAGACGAGACTCAAAACGCTTTGGGTGCCGTTCAGATGTGAGGGGCAAAGCGTTCCAGAGTTTAGGGCTGACCACAGAGAAGGCAGTGTCCCCCTGGTTCTAAGTCCCATTTTAGGCACTTGATCTTGAGCTGGCCCTTGGACCTCAGAGCACAGGCTGGTGTGTAAATCTGGGGGCGGTCCGTGATGTACTGTGGGGCCAGTTCATTCATATGCTGTATGTATCTGTATAGTTATACAGAAGATCATTCAGTCTGATCACTACCTTTTTTTAGTTGTTGTTACAAATATATTTATACAGACATAAAAAGATTAAGAGATTACAGAGTGTACATTTAAACTCTTTAAATAAACAGACAAGCTCATTGGTCATCTATCATTTTAGAATAAACATAAACTTCCTTCATCTCAAATTTAATAGTGTTTACAACCTCACTGATAAATTGTGCAGAAATCTGCTTTTTTCCCATGTAAGCGGTCATCTTTGTTACAATATGACCAATTTACTCTATGATTGGCTAATCCACCTGTGAATCATGCTCATCTGAACTCTTAAGAGATAGCACTAGCTAAACTCAAACAAGACTGAAATCCTTGTTTTTGGCCCACAGAAACAAAGAATGTGTCCGCCGAGATTGGAAATGAGTGCAATATGTGATATAGGTGTCAAGTATTGTGATAACGATATAATTGGGATATTTTTTCCTCATTTGCATATATTTTCCTTTTCTTTTCCAGGTATAAAGGAAAACAATTAAATGCTCAACTCTTACTTTAAAATGTAGTAGCTTAAGTACAAATACTACACATTGGAGACCTTTGGAGTATAAACACCTGGAGTTACATTATCCATTACACTGTAAACCATAAAAATACATTATTTCAGGCATTTTAAACACATCAGACATTTTATTCACCTTCATTTATGTATGTATGAAATAGTGAAAAAAGTTATGAGGATTTTGAGGCAAGAGCTTTAACAGAAAACACTTCACTTGCCACGTCTGTACTTGCAAAACGGCGCTTTTGGGCGTGAACATTTGAGGGTCCGCCTGATTGGTCAAAAGTAAAAACAAGCTCGGGTGCATAAGAAACGCAAGATTAATGCATTAACCGTTGGAAATTATCTTGCATATTTGCGATATGCATATCGCGATAATAACAAGTGTGATTGTGATATTTTTTTGATATATTGTGCAGCCCTCGTCAGCAGTCACCAACAGTCTCTCGCTCTAAAATCTACAAATTAAGTTAGAAATCTGGGGGCAATAATGGACACAGACTTGAACTTTAACAGCCACATCAAATCAATAACAACAGCAGCTTTTTACCATCTAAAAATAATTTCCAAAATCAAAGGTATAGTTATCTAAACCAGACTTGTGGAGACTTTAGCTGTGTATATGACTGAAATGATTTTCATCTGCACTCTTCTCCTTCAAATTATTTTTTATGATTATTTAAGTCTTTATCCGTTTTGTGATTTTAATGAATTTACTGTTATGTAAAGCACTTTAAATGACTTTGTCTACGAATTGTCCTCTATAAATAAACTTGCCTTACCAGTGACCAGGCTACTTCTTTATGAAATATTGAAGAAGAGTGTCGTCTATGCTGGTCAGGTCAGCCATAGTCAGTATTCAAGTAGATTTTTTTTTTATGTTCTAAATTGAAACTAACTCACACAGACAAATGATGTTCTGCAATGATCAGGACTACTTGGCCATGTCCAACAAATAAATACTGATGAGTCAATTCTATGCTCTAATGCATAACCCTAGATTTGTCAAAATAATGTAACAGCAGAAGCTAAAATATAAAGGATAGGGAGCAGATGAGAACATTGTTGGATTATATTGATGTGTGCTAACTGAATTTCATTGTAGCCGAGGTAGGGTTTCCACTGTGGCCATTTTAAATGACTTAGCAGTAGGGTAGGATGTCAGTGCCGCAGTATATGGGAGAAACTGCTGTAAGCACCTCTGATTTAGGTTACAGCACAATATGATCAGTACAGGACAGTAAATCCTATATGGAATGACAAAAGCAACACATAGTATTTAGTATATTGTGTTGTTTAATACAGTGGAGTCAGCAAAATGTTTCACTGTTTTACCGTAATCAGACCATTGTAATAGTGTTTAAATAGTATATAATATTCGACCTTTATGCAATCAGAAAATAAATACATGGAGTCAAAATCCCTCAATATACAATAGTAATTCCCATTGCTTCACAAAGAAATGAATCTTACCAACTGCCTAGCATATTTCAGCATCATCATAGAAGACAAAGTGAATATGCCAAAAATATCCACTCCATAATGTTAAGCACTAAAGCATATTATTTTCAACATTAAGTTTTATTAAAATAATTTTCTGTTTCCCTTTCGAAGTTTATGGGAGTCCTCCTAGATTGATCCCAGATGAGCAGATTATTGCTACAAATTCAATGGTCCAATAATGTGAAACTAAAAGCTTCTCCTATAGCTTCTCCTAGATTTGTTTTTATCCAACAATGACAGAATCATCACAGTCTGGTAGACTAAGTCAATGTTTCCATATCATACTTTAAATCTCACAACTGACCTTTTACATCAACTGGCTTCAATAAACAAATGTCTACATCTTCACTAAAACAATACATTCAAAACAGCTCAAACTCAAAAGAAGATTAAAGTATGGAATGCTTTTGATTAAGTGAAGATATAGCCTCTAAAATTGAAAAGACAGGATGATGACTGCATACAAGCTAAATATTTCATCACTGACAAAAGTATAAATAAAGTTAACCACACCCACAAAGGCATATGTTTTCAATTTGCCAAGACAGACTACTTTTCAGTATACTTGCAGACTATTAAAAAGCATTATGTTAAAACCATTACACAAGTGATTACAATTTAATTATCATACTATTAAAGCACGTTATTGACTAATAAATATGACAGATTATTGGATGTGTGTAAGTTGTTTTACTTTTCTCACCTGGTAGATTGCATCTGTCGCGTTGTTTCTTGATCTTCAAACATTTTCACAATAGGCTCTGTCTCAGACTGTAGTTGTTTGAGCTGGGCCACAACTTCAGTCCTTTTTTCTCTCAGGGCTAATATAAATAAACACATATTAGCAAAGCAAATCAAGAGGAGGGAATAAGTTTGGAGTTTAATTTCAGTCTGAACTGGCCATCTTACTGTGTGGTATTTCCCGGTCAGGAAAAAGGCTCTTGTGGACATCCATGGCAAAGTCAACCATGTTTGTCTCACTAAGAAGATCCAACTTCCCATGAAGCAGCTCTTGCTCATTATAGATCTAAGCAAAACAGTCCATATGAAATTAGTTGAATACTTAGTGTGCATACCAAACAACCTTCCTCTACTTGAGAAGCTACTGTCTTAAAAAGGAATATATAATTATTTTGTGTTCAATAAAAGTGTAATAGAACAGTATTGATTATAAAATGCTTTATACATGACACTGTTTCATTAAAATTCACACAATCTAGTTTAGAACTAGATCTAGTTTAGAACTAGGTTGTGGACTAGTAAAGAACCCCTTGGGACCCCGATTGAGAATCTTTGGGGACCCAATTATGGATCCCGACCCCAGGTTGGGAATGACTGGGATAACTTTGTCTACGAATTGAAGGCCTCTGAAAGTCTTGCCCACTGAAACATCTGTTAATAAAACATGATATCCAGAAAGCAAACAGCCTCTTAGATCCATGGATACGACACACTGCACGCTGCAGAGCCTGCTTCCGGTTTGACTCCAAAATAAATGCAAACTACGAATGAAACTTAATTATATACCGTCAATTACAAGGTTGATTTACCAGGGAAGCTAGTAACAAACCATATCGCTCCATGTTTGCCCATAGTACAGCAGATCAAAGGTAAATATATGATGGTAACGTGTTTGGCTGTTTTATTATGAAAATATAGACAAGAGTTTCCAGCTTGTTTTTCGTCACTGAAGACAACGTGCTCTGCAACTTAGCATTCACTGCTAAAACAGCCGCTGAAACTCGCGCGAAGCCAAAGGAATACACTATAAACATTCAAATAAAGAATAATCTATTAGTATATTACTTGCCTCTTTAACGGACAGAAACTCCAGAAGGGGAAACACAAGATGACGGTCTAAAAAGTGGGCAATTCTTGTGGTGAGGTCGTAGTCCGCCATCTTTCCTCCGGTAGAAAGGAAGTGGATGAGGCAGCGTCATCGAAGATGTCCAATCAGAGGCCGCCTCAGCGTCCTGAAACAGGATACCGGTACATCGTCACGTGATCGATGTCGTACACTGGAGAGAAGAAGCCTCAGCTGGGCAGTTGTTTCAGTGTGAGGAAAATAGTATACATTATTATACGCTATTATATGCAAAGGGCTACCTATGCTGATGCAATGAAATCTTTCATTGTATAGGCTACATGTGGAATCTGGAAGTACCAATTAAATGTCAGTTTTGATCATATTTTTTACTCTTTTTACCTTGTTAGTTAGCAGCATATATCTTCCAATTCATGCATTCACACAAGGATGAGTCTCAGGTCTGTGTAATACTTTTGCCTAAGTCAAATTAGGCTATAGGTCGATACATTTTTAAAAACAGAAAAAGTGGTGCTCATCTATGACCTTCATGGTTTAAATTATAGGTGGCCTGGACCACTTTATTTCAAGAATAAAGCCACATTTTAATAATTTAATCTATTTGTATATTTCAGAAAGCTGTTTCTATTAGATCATCTAGAAATGTAATTTTAAAACTAGACCACAGTCCGTTTGGCTTCGGCAAGAATATCCTTAAAAACTGATCACGTCATCTGTTTGTGGTTTTAGTTGTTCAAACAGGCCTGTACCATAAATTATAATGTTATTATTCACAAGACTGCCCACCTTGTCTTTAATTTTTGTGCATGTATCTTTGTTCACTCAACATTGATCATTTCTCACAATGCAAGTGTTTTCTATGCCATGAGTGCATGTCTAGATTTATGTGGCGGCACAAATATTACACACAATTGAATTAGGAAGCGGCCGTAAAAAAACGGGCGGGTAAGGGCAATAAGTATGTAATACCGCAAATAAATCTAGACTGACAAGAAATTAGGTCTTTAGTATGGAAAGGCTTCAAAGGCCAAATTGCTTAAAGAGTTTGTTTGACTTTATTCAATTGTTCATGCCAGCTTTATTATGAAACCAGCGTCCTAGTGGGAAAAGGGGAATTTGCTTAGTATGTCTATGTTGAGATGTTAATACTCTACATTTAGACAGGCTTACTTAAAAAAAAACGTTTGTGTTTAAATGTTTCAATGTTTTCATTTCCACTCAAGTTGTTTTACATGAAAGTACAGGCTAAGGTCAAATTAAACATAAATCTTTCATAACACACTCTGATTTATAGTACAAATACTTGACCAATGCTCTGTCGTTTATCAAGCAACTTATTGTAACAAAAGCCAAACCTGTAAATTACAAGAGAGATGGATGGAAAATGTCCTCGTTTGATTAACAAATAACTTTCTTCGTGTGGATAATAAATGATAACCTATATACATCTACAATCATGCATAAACAAATGTGTCCACAATAAACTGTGTACCTTGAGAATATAAATGCCAATATTTATGAATATTCAGCTATTTAAATTTCAAGCTGTCAGTGTCATGGACTTTTATAAATAACATAAATAAATGAGCACACTTGTACTGAAGGATTAATGTGGCAATACTTGTCAATTGTCTTTCCATTTGCTGTAATAGAGTGCATCATGCGAAAATGTATCTCTGCTCTGTCATGTGAAGTTCTGTTTTTTGTTGTTAACTTATACATTAGCCTGGTCTGGTATGTAGGGTTATAAATCAGCGGCCCACTCTCCTGCTCCAGCCTGCTGCTGACTTATGCACTGTCACTGTTCCCTTGTGTTATAAGATGCAGATATCGACCAACTCCATAATTCAGAAAGCAATTATTACTAAGCAAGAAGTGCATCTGTGCCCCTTGTGTAAATAATTTGTTGCATATCAGCATTATCACAAAATCAGGTCAATCATTGCTATACTTCCCTAATTCTCCAAACAATCATTTCTACCATCCACTTTCCCCTAGTTATGCATGACTTCTCGTATGGTCTACAATTATCTTATTGAAACAAGACATTAGACAAGAACATAGTGCTATCTTCAAATTTGCGGTTAGGTGCATTATTGCTTGAAAAGAAATGTGAAATGTGATAACCCCAGATTTAGCAGTTTAGTTACAGGCTTTGACTTCACGGTGGATGACATTTCAATATCTGTTTTCCTCTGAACTAACAATTTTTCTAATAATTACTATTGTGCGTCCCAAGTGGAGGTCTTTCGATGTAACCGCCAACATGATTAAAAGAAAACAAGAGGGCACTGAAAAAAAGACTTGCAGCATATCAAGTTCAATTTGAGAATTTGCACTGCACTTGTGGAATCCAAACCAAACTTTTCTGTGTTAATTGTTGTCGGTTTTGTAAATTTCACGTCCAATGCTTATTAAGTGTTCGTTGTATTTTAAATCCTTTAACTTCATTGGCCTGATGATGTTACATCGTGGCCTTGAAAGTCAGGGATCTCATATCAGACGTTTTGAATAATGTCTATTACCAGAATGGTGCTGCTCAGACAGTGGTTCGATATTTTTCTTGGCACAGTAGCCAAAGAGGAGAGGAGCAGGGGAATGTGGAAACCTAATTGTGATGTGCCATAATTTCCCACTCAGGGCCTCTTACTGTGCATATGGCTGAGCTCAGTGGTGCTACACAGTAAGTCCGTCATAGACTTGGTGTGCTACATATATTTAAAAGTTATCGGTAAAGCTAATTAATTTGGCTGTAGGTGACTAAACCCGGTTTCAAAGTAGTGCCCCCAGAAAGTCCAAACATTGTGACCTCAAGCATCAACTTTATATCTCAGTTTTAGTCACCAATCGATTATGAGAAAGCCATCTTTGATTGGTTCTTAAAACATATCTGAACAGCAAATACCGAAAAGCAAAATCAATTGTCCAACGTTCTAGGCCCCCCAATTGTTTGACAAATGATGAACAGGTAAAAAGTATGTCTTGGCCTTTATAATTTGAGTTTTTGTTTGGTCATAGATAGGCTACATATGAGATGCAAAGATTTACAGGGCCACCTTGACAAACTTGTCTGTCTTTATACAGACAAAATGTTTCAACCACAATTGTGCATAATTCCCAGAGTCAAACCTCTTCCCCAAAACGGTTTCTTTGGTCGTTGCATTGCAGTAAAAATCCATCAACTGCCATTTGTGGACGGAAAAATTACAAGTGCAAAACTCGTCAGAGCTGAATAAAAAAGACACACAATACACTGATATTATTTAAGCCATATTATGGCATTTCATTGTTCTCCACTTGTGTTCACCCAAATCTTCTCCATAACACTCACTGTTTCATTAAAATAGTGCTGCTATTGTTGTATTTGGTAACATGAGTCGTTATTATTAACTATATATTTATCTGCAGGTGGATCGTTGATTTTCGAATGGAGGCAGTGTGTGCGGACACTCGGACCATCAGCACAGGAACTCCACAGGGTTGTATACCTTCTCCTCTGCTCTTCTCACTGTTCTCACCAACTGCTGCATCTCCAGCCACGACGCCATAAAACTGATCAAGTTTGCGGACGATACCACCCTCATTGGACTCATCGGATGGCGATGAGTCGGTCTACAGAAGGGAGGTGGACCGGCTGGTGTCCTGGTGCAGCGACAACAACCAGGAGCTCAACGCCCAGAAGACAGTGGAGATGATCGTGGACTTCAGGAAAGTCTCAGCCTCCCAGGCCCCCCTCGGCTTGACAGAGTCTCCTATCACCACCATGGACTCTTTCCACTTTCTCAGCACCACCATCACTCAGGACCTGAAGGGGGAGCGGCGCTGTCATCAAGAAGGCCCAGCAGAGGATGTACTTGCTGTGGCAGCTGAGGAAAGCCATGCTGCCGGCGCAGATGATGGTGCAGTTCTACACGGCCATCATCGAGTCCATCCTCACCTCCTCCATCACCGTGTGGTACAGGAGCCACAGCCAGGGACAGAGACTACAGCGCATTGTGTGCTCTGCTGAGAAGGTGATCGGCTGCAGCCTTCCATCTGTCCAGGACCTGTACGTCTCCAGGACTCTGGGACGAGCAGGTCGGATCACAGCTGACCCTTCTCACCCTGGACATGGACTATTTGAGCCACTCCCCTCGGTCAGGAGGGTATAGTCCATCCAGACCAGAACCTCCCACCACAAGAACAGTTTCTTTCCCTTTGCCGTTGGACTCATGAACACTTTATAACACCTGTCACTTTAACATTAATATTATAAAAGCAGCTATATATTTGCACTGCCAAATTTGCACTACTGTATGGCCAACTGTACATTTCTGTATATAGTCTAAGTCTATTCTATTTTATTTTATATTATTCTTCAAATTTTATACATGTATTTTATATTTTGCTAATATTTTATTCATTGTTTTATGTTGTACTTTACGCCAAAGCAAGTTCCTATGTTTGTGAATTATGTTCTCTGACAATGGTAATAAACCGATTCTGATTCTGCTCAAATGTAGCTTTTTTTTTTTTTGCTTTTACTAGTAATTTTATGTTTCAATACATGCAAAAATATAAAATATTTAAATATGAATATATATAAATAAAGTTTCTGTGTAATTAAGTTCAGTTCTTTTTTGTTTTTTTTCCCTTTTCCCCCTATTTTTTCTACGCTCTGCCCACGCATGGCCGTAACACGATGACGTAAGCACGCCGTGTCGTGTGTAGTCAAAGGGGGGAAGATGGCGTCCGTTTCAGAATTGTACGATGTGGGGTGGGAAGGTAAGACTGCAAATTGATTTACATAATACATTTATACCAAAACACTATTCTCTGTTGTCGATCCGGGTGAACAACGTGGGGACGCATTTGTGGGTATCAGCTCTGCCCGTCAACATTAAACAAGGGAAGTGAAGCCAGTGTTACGGACAGTCGAATACAGTTCAGTCTGTTAGCTATAAACTAACGCTAGCTCACTACTAATCGGACAGTCGCAAATACAGCAATAAGGACAGCATATTTTGACAATTAGAGGACATGGCTGATTGAGTCATCTGTAGATGACTGGATTGAGTGATGGCACGATCAGATTTCTATTTTCCTCTGATTCAGCTGCAGGTCTGCACTGCCTTTGTTTAACTAAATATTAATCTTTTCCATGTCCACAGAAATGAGAGACAAGTTGCGGAAGTGGCGAGAGGATAACAATAGGAATAGTGAACAAATTGTGGATGTCGGTGAAGAACTAATCTCTGAACATGCATCAAAACTAGGAGATGACAGTAAGTACATTTTTTGCTCGTTGCATTGACGTTTCTGTTGTGTAAGCAAATTGTGAGGTGAACCAACAATAGAAAAAACAAGAACAGGAATGATACATTTTTAGATATTTTTAGATATTCATAAAAATGTTTTCTTTGGCACAATTTCTTTTGGAAGACGGTCCGCCACCTGATTGTCTCCTGGGAGAGGTTGTTGCTTTGACTGGAAGGCTCCACAGTGCAGCATTAAACGTTTTCATTTCCATTGAGACAAGCAGGATAGTTGCATGTCTGATCTGTGGAGAGGTGACTCTGCTGACAGTAAAAATCATTTTTTTCTTGGTATTTTAGAGCAATATAAACACGTCAAATGAAATACATGCAAGATGTATAACTTTAATAATGCCATGGTGTGGAACGTTTCATGTAAATCATAATGCTTTACATTACTTTCTCCAAAGAGACAAGCAGGTAGCAGACCCTCTCACCTATGTTTCACAGTGCAACTTTATCTAATTTAAGATTTCCATTTAGGTTAGGTTCAGGGTCATGCTAGGTTATGGTTATGGTTATGGTTATGGTTATGGTTATGGTTCGGGTTAGGAAACTGTTTTAAGGTAGTTGACATGTTGACAGTAAAAGCACACAAGGAAAATTTCAAACAGCATAGACTGCAAAATAACAGACAGTTGGTAAATGTCTGATGGTTCAATAGACTTTTAATTGACTTTTAATGGCACCAAATTCCAGGTCGAGTTTCAATGTTTAATAAAGATTAGCTATTGTTCCATGTTTTTTCTTTTAAATCTCTGGTGTAATCAACATCAAACTGTAGACACAATTCACATGAGTTGAGTATATTGAATGTTAGTACCAGGGATACAATAGGGCTGTTGTCGACTAAATAAATTCTTGTCGAATAAAGACCTGCCCTATCGAGTGATGAATCGAATATATCAAAACTATTAAGTATTTCCATGTATCTGATCCAAACTGCTCTTAAAAGAACATAATTGCACAGGAATTCATGCTAAAACATCTATTTTTACAGATAAGTACTAGGAAGCTTTATTTATATGACAAAATCTTCAGCAAACACACTCCATATCTTCTTGTTTCTGCAGCTTTTGTCATATAAGTCCTTTAAATCTTAAATCTTAAATAAAATATTTAGTCGACTAATAAAAATGTTGGTAGACTAAGACGTCGTCGACCAATTAATTGACTAAACGACTAAAGGTTTACAGCCCTAGAATACAGACATTACATCTAATATTAATTAATTAATTTATAAAAGTCAAAATTAATTGAGATTTGGGATAATAATGGTTTACAACTCTATATTGCTGCATAATTTGTCACTGCACATTTTAATACTAATTTAGTTTTTAGTTATTTAGTTTATTTTTACTTTTACTTTTTAGTGTTAAACATGATGCCTGATTTATTTATTGGCCTGTTATCAATATCTCTTAATGTAGCCCTTGTTTACTCATGAATTACTTGAGTGGGCTCTGGGTTGTTTTACAGTGTACTCTTGAGCTAAAAGGTTGAATCAAAATCTAGTACTATTACATCTTTGGGTTACAGGGTAGTACCTTCAAACAGTAGTGCTAAACACTGAGATGCTGTCAAACTTAACTACTAGGACTAAATTAACACCAGACACAAGATAAAAGTATCAAAATAATAAATAATAAAGAAATAAAATAATCTGGGGTTTGTCCCTCGTTGTCCAGTCCAGTAACGTGGTTGGTGAAACACAGCTGAAAGTCACTTTTGTGAGGTTGTTTTTCTTCAAACTCAATGAACTTGTAATAAGCAGTGAAAGCACAGTCCACAAGCTTTGCTTTACTGCACTGGATTTTATCACAAATCACACACTTGTACTCATAGTGAATTCTCTAAATCAGTGGTTCTCAATTTTTTTTAGTTGCGACCCCCAAAATAACAATAGTTCACATTTGCGACCCCCAAACACAAAAAATAGGCAACATGCAAAGTGATCAGTTAGCCTTATATCTAATGTTTGATTTTATTTTGAGAATATAGACCTAGAAAAATGACTTTGATTGGCCAACAAATAGGAATCTACATTTACCACTGCATTTGAAGAGTGTCAAGCCTTGTTTAAGACAATTGTATCCGTTTTTCCCCATCATCTGGGGACCCCCGGAAATCATTTCCCGACCCCTAGTTTAAGAACCACTGCTCTAAATGACATACCACTGCACAAGCTTAGCTCTTCCCCGGGCATTCTCTCTCTCTCTCTCTCTCTCTCTCTCTCTCTCTCTCTCTCTCTCTCTCTCTCTCTCTCTCTCTCTCTCTCTCTCTCTCTCTCTCTCTCTCTCTCTCTCTCTCTCTCTCTCTCCCTCTCCCTCTCCCTCTCCCTCTCCCTCTCCCTCTCCCTCTCCCTCTCCCTCTCCCTCCCCCTCCCCCTCCCCCTCCCCCTCCCCCCCTCCCTCCCCTCCCCTCCCCCCTCCCCTCCCTCCCCTCCCCCTCCCTCCCCCTCTCTCTCTCTCTCTCTCTCTCTCTCTCTCTCTCTCTCTCTCTCTCTCTCTCTCTCTCTCTCTCTCTCTCTCTCTCTCTCTCTCTCCCTCTCTCCCTCTCTCCCTCTCTCTCCGCATCTTCACACAAGAACTCTGGTTACCTTGACAGACTCTCACTCCAAGAATAGGAAAAAACACTTTACCACATGTACTGCATAAAAATAAAAAAAAATGAATATGTATTACCCGTTTTTAGCTTTTGTAAATATGTTTTATATTTATATATTGTTCATGTTCTCGACATGAACTATATATTTTAATGAATAATGAAATAAAACAAAATGAATGGTCTTTTTAACCTGTGGTATAACTATGTAATATGTAAATGTATGTTTTAATGCACTTATATTAATATGTATGTGTTCTCCACCTAGTTTGGATAATTTATGAACAGGTGATGATCGCTGCGTTGGATTGCAGTCGGGATGACTTGGCTCTGGTAAGATTGTCACCATTATCACCTCTTCTGAGTTTTATATTGTTCATAAATACCAAATAAAAATAGAGGTGTTCGACTTGAACTGATGTTGCACATAAATATAATTTTTTCAACCAAACAAATTGCATTTGTGAATGATAAAAAGTTGTTGTGCCGCTTGGTGGTAGAGTTGATTGCACGCATGCATGGCAGGCTGTAGTGTAAGTTTGAATCCGGCACCGACAATTGGTTTCATGTCCTTCCTCATTCATCCCTTGTTCCTATTTCACACTGCTCTGTCCTGTCAAATGAAGTAAAAAAAACATTAACAAAAAAAAAAATTGGTCCTGATCCAATTCAACATTTGTTTTACCCATTTCCTACACAAGTTTAGTGTCCTTCAATTCTGAGTAAAATTAAATCAATTTTACTATAGTTTGTTGTAATTGGTGGCTCTCTCTTGCTTTGCAGACCTGTCTCCAGGAATTAAGGAAGCAGTTTCCCGATAGCCACAGAGTGAAGCGATTAACTGGTATGAGACTGGAGGCTTTGGAAAGGTAAGCACTAGGCACAAAAAGCTCAATCAGCAGAAGTTATAGATACACGTTTGGAAAACTTGGATTAACTCACTGTTAGGAAATGCTAAATGAGTCAATGGTCTGGGTGTGTTCATGCACAGCTAAAATGTTGGCTGTGTTTATGTTGGATCCCTCAAAAGGAAGAAGGAATGGGTAGAGAAAAGGTTTAGCGACAGAAAGTCCTGTGGCCCGGCAACCCAAGCTCGGGATTCCCGGGAAGGAAGTGGTCTGAACCAGTGTTATTCTGGGGGTCCCTCAGTCTTCTCTGGTTTGTGCTGCATGGTTGTTTCCTCCTGCCACTGTTTTTACACTGGCTTTTCTCATGTGTTTTCCTGTGTAGGACTGATTTTGGTACGTCACCACAATCTTCATTTTGGCCCGAATTTACCCTGTAAGGTCTATAACTAGTTCTTAGAAAGTTAAACAGAGTATTTTATGTTTTGCAAACCGCGCACATGATCAACATTTCTTGTTTATCAGTTATGTCAGAGTTTATTTGATAATTGAGAGTGATTGCTTGAGTTCTTTCAGATTAAACAAATGGGACGCCAGCATGTAATTGGCTGCAGACACTTGAGTGAGACGGCTTCAAACGGCACACTCACTTGGTTCCTAAATAAATAATGTGAATCAAGTGGCTTGTGAGGGGTTGCCTGGTGCCGTCTAAAATCTCCCAAAGTGCGGCTGAGTAATAAAGTGAATGTGAGGTTAGCAGCAGCTCTGGAAGTGCTGCTTGGTGCTAATGGGAAACAGAGTTGCTTCTGTTTGGTGCAGGCTATAATAGACTGACTGCTTTTTATTCATACAGTTTGGTGAGCATCATTACAGTAATAAATGTAAAGTTTCAAATCATCCTTCAACTTTTGATTTGGAATGGCAAATATTAGGCAGATGCTCCTTTCCCAGATTTCTTCACCATATGATTTGAAATTTACAGCTCATAAAATTTCTCTCTAAACCAAATCATGTGGGATTGGGCCAACTGTTTGAGGCCTGCTGTGTTGGATACGGTTTCATATGAGCTTCATGTGTGAATTACTGCGTTGCATTTGGGCCAACACGAAAGCAGTCAGCCGAACAATTTGGTTATACATTTTGATGAATGTAACAGTGGAAATCACTTTTTGTTTGGAGTGATTCAAAGTGGCTGCAGTCAAATGAAGTAGTAATAATAATAATAATAATAATAATAATAATAATAATAATAAAAGGGGTGCACGGTGGCAGAGCGGCTAGAGCTTCTGCCTCTCAATAAGGAGATCGGGGTTCGAATCCCAGACCACCCCAACATCGTGGTTTCGAATTCCGAACCACCCTAACATCACACGATCTCTCTGGGTGGAGTCTGCATGTCCTCCTCGTGTTACCGTGGGTTCTCTCCGGGTTCTCCGGCTTCCTCCCACTGTCCAAAGACATGACTGTGTAGGTTAATTGACAACTCTAAATTGTCCCTAGTGAGTGAATGTGAGAGTGAATGGTTGTCTGTCCTTGTCTCTGTGTCTCTGTCAGCCCTGCGACGAGTTGGCCACTGTCCAGGGTGTACCCCGCCTAAGGCCCAAAGTCACTGGGATAGGCTCCAGTCACCCGCGACCCCTAACGGGAATAAGCGGTAGAAAATGAATGAATGAATAATAATAATAATAATGATGGCATGCTTTGTTTATAATTCGTATGGCCCTTTCAAGCAATATAAACTTTAAATTATATGACCATCAAGCTTAAACAAGTGTTTACACTTTGCTTTAGGTTTTTTTGCTCATTATGACCACAGTAGAAATGTATTTTTTTTTCTTAATTTAAGGTATGACGAAGCCAACAAACACTATGATGCCATCCTTCAAGAGGACCCCACCAATACGGTAAGAACTCAAATGAACTAAAACCTTCTGCTTTGTGTATCTTAAGTTTGTAGTTTGAAGACAGAGCATTTGAAGAGGTATTACATACACTATAAATTAGCTGCTGTTAGTAATGTTAAACTTCTGTGACCCTTCTGGCCTTAACCCACATTACTGATAAGCCTCTCACTTACAACGTGTTCACACTCAGGAGCAATGAGTGTGGGTCATTGGCAGGCAGACTTATTAATGATGCGTTTAAAGTCAAGACTTTGAAGACAGAGATTTACTATTGCCTAGCTCAGTAGCGCTAATGCCGTTTTTTTTCTGCCAAAGACCTACACACTGTGGATCCACACGCTTCTACACGCCCCTACTTACTATTTGCCCCTTATCGCCCAGCCCTACTTCAGATATACTAAACCATTTATTCTACACTTATGGTGGGTTGCAGTGACAGCACTCACAACTTCTGCTTTAAAGTGAATGTCTGTAATTTCCTCTACTTTCACAAAAAAATATTTTTTTAAAGAATTCATAATTTTGACCACCTGGCCCTGTTCTTTAATGTTACATAAGTGATCTGCAAATATAACATATTACATATAGTCCCTCCCCTTGCCGGTAGCCACAACCATTCACAGTTCTCTGGCCGTCTAGTTTGACCAATCAGGTGTGGCTTTGTCTGTGCTGAGCTGTCAATCAATGAGGACGCGCACAGTTTGTGAGGCGGAAGTGGAAATCAACACATCACCGCCGACCAGAGCAGATTAGAACGGAGCAGCCAACTCTCGGATAGAAGTTACCAATTCCTCGACAGCCTTCCACTTCTCCGAGGACATTTTAAAAGCCCTTCCACTAAACTTGCCGAAAAACGCTTGAGTGACCACAACCGCGTGAATATAGGAGCCTGTTTGATGTGATGGAAAGAGCTTTGTGAACTAAAAGGATTCAAAAGCGATGAAGAGTTGGCAAAATTACTTTTGGACGGGTAACCAAGTGACCAAGTGATCTTTTGTATGTTTATTTAGAAATTATGTTGCCAATAATGCATATTAACATTTTTTTCATAAAAACATTTACCTTGCTGTTAGCATTAGCCAGCAAAAAAACGCTAACTATAAATGATACAGGGTTTTGGTAAACACTAAAACACCGACCACATTTACGTCGAAGCCTCGTAGAAAGTCCTAGTTGAGCGTGTAAACTTTCTGTTGTTATTTTTAGATAATTGGCGTATAACTGCATCTGCCGTCGGGAGGTGTGTCTCTTAGTCCTCTCAGGAAGGGAGTGGGAGTGAGCGGGGCGGAAGCTTGAGTTGAGACTTTCTCTCTGCCCTGATTTTCAAAAGTTACGGACATTCACTTAAACTATAGAATAAGGTAATTAAAAAACAAAAAAAAAGTAAACATTTTTGGCCTGTGCAAGTGTTGCAAATTGGAGGGATCACTTCCCTTCATGTTCTTCAGTGCACTTTTTAAGAATCAGTATAGTCCTGGCGGAAAATTGGCGACCACAAGGAAGACTTTCAAGGCATCCCAGCATGTGAAGCATATATTGGAAACTGAGCTGTTGTAATTATAGGCTATGGAACAGATGTGGTACCCATTAACCAAAATTGTTGAATCAACAAAAATTGTTCGAGGTTCAAGTTTTTTTTAGTTTTTTTTTGCCATGGTGGTGTCCAAAAATGTTTCAAACCCTTAGCCCTTCCTTGGCTCCCAGCATCCAATACCTACAGCACTGATCTGGCAAAATTCTTGTCTGACTGTGTAAGAGAATTTTTAAACTTTTCTATGCTGTGTATTTTGGACTGTGCATGGCACGGCCTACCAAATTTGGGATTAGAATATATGTGGTAAAAGAACACAATTTGTATTTAGTTATTTGTCACTGTAATATATGTAATTATTTATCCTATTTTTGTTCTAATTGTTTAATTTACCACAGTGGGGGTGGTTTGGACTTGCTTCTTGTTTAATAAAGTGCTGCGTGATTTTTCTGAGCTACCAACTTCCATATGTTTTGGGCCCATGGTGTTTTTTTTAATCTAACAAACATTTTTGTTTTTTTAACTACAGTTCTACAGGCAAGATCTGTAGGTCCCTCTTTAACATGATGGATACTTAGATTTCTTGTGATGGCAGCATTAGAGGAGGAGCAGATTTACAGCCCAGTAGACATGAGTCATGCACAGCCCGCAGTGTCTTTGGTTATGAGCGAAAGAAAGGAAGCCTCACTCCCATCAAGTGCCAGTCCATAAATAAAACGGGCCGTGGCAGTGAACTTCTAATGGGAGCTAAGCCTCCTGTGAAGATTTTCACTTAACTACCATAAGGAGGAGGTGGGTGAGGCTTTTGGAAAAGTAATAGCAGCAGAAATATGTTCTAATTCAGCCTGATGAGAAACTAAGCCTCCATAAGGTCACCTCAACATAAAAAAAAAAAGCTGAAAGCCATTTCCAGCTGATGTAAGTCTGACTGGTGCAGCCTCAGATGCGTGCCTTGCCAGCAGGAAGACAGGCATTTGGGTTTTGTAGACTGTGCCATTTTCCCTGTTTGGTTGGAGATGACTCACCACTTTATCTCAGACAGAAATCTTTTAACTCAAAGACTGACTGCCCACCTTACATATTACTTGTATTTCTTTGTGAATGACTAAAACTATTCAAAACGTTTATTTTCTTGTTTTTTTTTTCCAGGCTGCAAGGAAACGCAAAATCTCTATTTTGAAAGCTCAGGGGAAGTCAACTGAAGCCATCAGGGAACTCAATGAATATCTGGAACAGTGAGCGCTAAGTTACATTTTGCATTATTGCAAGTTTGCATCATCATTTGATTTATTTAATCGAACGGGTTAAAACCCCCAATGATACAGAACTAGAAATCTGTTGAATGATATTGCAAAACATCTGACTAACCATATTTTTTATTGCAGATTTGTTGGAGACCAAGAGGCATGGCATGAATTGTCAGAACTCTACATCAACGAACACGAGTAAACACATTATCAATAAATAATAATATTCTTATTTGGGGAGACATTCAGTGGTTTAGTTGGATGTCTTGGGTCTGACAGTTCTGCAGGGTTCACATCATGGTTCTGACGGCTTGATTTCTTGGATGGCAACAGTGATGGAGATCAGATGCCAAACTCAGTGAGAGGTCTGAATGGAGCTTTGTGCGTGTTTGCCACATAAGAGTTGTTTTATAGGATTGTTGTCTTAAGCCTCTTGGCCTCCCACTGATACCTCAGTTGCCAAGGAGAATTGTCAGACAGAATTGTAAAAAAAAATTGGTTTTTGTCACCTTTTATCCTTCCTAAATTGTCTACAGCTTAGAAGTTACTGAAGCGTTGTTGGCGGCTGCACTGTGGCTTTGACAATTTGCAGTGTGTGTGGGGGGACTGGCCTCCAGGTTGCCGAGTTGCCCCGGGATGTGCAGAGCTGTAGTAGGAATGTGTGGTGGCTACTTATTGGATATTTTATGCTTTTTGTT
This sequence comes from Rhinogobius similis, assembly GCA_019453435.1. Taxonomy (NCBI): domain Eukaryota; kingdom Metazoa; phylum Chordata; class Actinopteri; order Gobiiformes; family Gobiidae; genus Rhinogobius; species Rhinogobius similis. The sequence goes on along the minus strand of CM033626.1, from coordinate 17,919,186 downwards.
TGAGAGGTTTTATTGCTGTAGTAGCTAGAGGAACTCGAGGGGTGAGCGGATTATCTCACAGCTTATCCCAGCACTTCCAATATCACACCATTCACTCCCACAGCTCCTTATCTACAGGCGTGTCAATTTCTTTTGTCCATGTCCATGTTTCCCCTCCTCCTCTTCCGGAAAGCTCAACATTATCAGCTGTCTTTTCCACAAGGATGGAGACTCCGTTGAGAGAGAGAGCACTTAATGTGAAATTCCCAAGAGAAGGTGGTGGCACTTTTCTTTCCTCCGGGTTGAGAAAACACAAGCTGATGGACAGAAAAGGAAAAGGAAGAAACTTTCCTCCCTCACGGTGCAACACCCTGAGAGCTAAAAATAAACATGTGTTCCCATTGTAAGGAGCGTTGCAATCGCGTTTTACAGATGTAATTAATTGGCTTAACCCCTAATCTAATGTCGTTTACTCAAGATACCTCGGCGACCCAACTCAAAGGACTAGGCTGGTTATCCAGAGTTACTGGATAAATCACTTTGTTTTTTTAAATATGACGCTGACATGCCATATTTTCCTTTACAGTGTGATAAACAAAATAAATATACTCCCAGTATTTTTAGAAAAGGGAAACGAAAACTATCCTTGAATCTAGAAAATGTGTAGAGTACTTATTGTGTACAAGAAGTTAAGTCCTGGCTCTGATACAGCGCGGAGCTGATGTAGCCGGCTCTGTGCAGGCCTGGGCCTCTACACAGCACATCTGAAAGTCTTTATATGAAGGAAGTGGTAATTGTAAGCAGCCTCAACCTCCCAACCCTTCTGATCTCCCACTCCTCAGACCCTTCCCCCTGTTTATTTCTTTCTCCCTGTCTCCACCTTAATTTCCCTCCAATACTCTTAATCATGCTGCTATTTTTTACTTGTCAATTTTATGTGAACACCAATAGAATTGTTGTAGACACAGTTCAATGTTTCAGCAAAACAGTTTTTTTTTTGGTTTTGTTTTTTTTGCAAATGCACACAAGCAATTAGATTTGCTGTATTTCAGCCTTTCAGTATTTCACCTACAATTTGGACTTTTTTAATTATGAGGTGGGACTAAGAGCTGTGGGAACAAATAATTCTGAGCAGTGTGCTTCTAGAAAGTTCCCTTAAATTGTTTAAATTCATAAATTCATAGATACATAATTTGAATTTCTTTACTCTTTTCTTTTCTTTTTTTTTCCTTTCTGTGGGTTGGTCTCTCTGGAGGAAGGGGAAACTGTATTAGAAGTGGAGTGGCAGCGGATTAGTGTGAGGTCAACAGCTCAGCAGTCTGCTGCTGAGAAGTGATCTCATCTGCGTTTAGGCAGTGAGTGCCAGGTCTGACTGCAGCACTGACCTCAGGAAGGTAGTTAACTACACATTAAAGTCTAAAAAAACAACCGGACAGACAAGCTTGATCTTCACATGCCCCTTTATGAGAGTTTGTCATGTGCCACGTAAGAATTATTTGTTATACTCTACAGTTGATAATATTCGTTACTAAAACTATTCATTTTGTGATCTTCACAGCTATGGCAAAGCTGCATTTTGTCTTGAAGAGCTCATGATGACCAATCCTCACAATCACCTCTACTGTGAACAGTATGCTGAGGTAGGTTTGTACAAAACAACTTAAAAAAAAAAAAAAAAGCAACCAACCAAATACATGTTCATAATATCAGGGAGTGAAACTGCTAGCTTTTCATTAGATTCCAAAACATGCATTTCCCTTGACACAGGTGAAGTACACTCAAGGGGGGCTTGAAAACCTGGAACTTAGCAGAAAGTATTTCGCCCAGGCGCTACGACTCAACAACCGAAACATGAGGGCTCTGTTTGGTCTTTACATGGTAAGTATTACTTTGTATGAGAAAAAGAGGGAAATGGTCAAACCATTTTTGTAACCCTGTGGTTTGTCAAGGTTGAGCATGTGTGTATGTGGTGTGTTTTGGGGGAGTATGGAGAAGGGGCTCTCAGACAGGTCAACACGCTGCTGACTCAGGCGGTGAACTCCAGCTTTGGAAATTCTCCCCCTATGGAGCACTTTATTTTAGTAATAATACCCTTTTGGTGAGACCTTTTTTATGTGTGCTGTTCTTAAGTAAATAAAGCAACCCTGAGCTAAAAGGGCAGGGTGAAGTACAACTGCTGCAAGCATTTTGTCATCAGCAATTCATCCAACCCAGCAAGTGCCAGTTTAATTGTGGCCTTTGACGTCCTTTAATCTACATATTTGTTTGAACAGGATGTTGTCTGCTAGCACCAATGCATCATATGTAAGTGAGACCTGACATAAGAACACAAACGAAGCGGTGCGTGGTATAAAAGGTGCAGAGTGGAAGCTGGACTAAGACAGAGAGCCCCAGTGTTTTTCTCTGAGCTGTCCTGGGGTTCTTCAGGTAGTCCAAACACCTCATTGTAGCACATAGCAATACTTTTTGTAACCAGTCACTTGTGGGCAGCGGGCGGTGACAGAACAGGCTTCGGCTAAACACAGACGTTTGCCTCTGTTAACTTTCAAGTAAATGTAGACACAGACCAGGCACCGTTTCCTGACATGTCGTCTGCTGACACTTGGGTCTTTAGTGAATACTTCAGGTGGGAGTTTATTCTTTATCATTCACAGATCTGTCTAATGATGTGTTTTGTAGATTGTCAGCTAATCTTGGTGGTCCACATCATGACAGGTGTGCGAGGTTCAGCCAACAAATAGGAAACTTTCACTGTTTTGCTCCAGCTCATCCATAGACTCAGTTGCACTGACCACAGTTGGTTTGGTGGTTAGTTAGTCACAACACTCCCGTAGGGAATCCCCTCCATAATAGTAAATGCTTTTATTTGGGGATAGCCTGTTTTGGGTGACATCATTGCCATTGAGGTTTGAAAAAGAATGCATGCAAAAATACAAGAACCCAGAGAATTATTTTGAAATGCCAAGCTTGGGTTGATTGGTGTGTAGTTAAGATTTCAGCACACTAGTAGTGCGTCTTTGAAGTGCAGTAAGGGTAGACCCGCTGGGGTTGCTGTGTGGAGAAGATGGCAAGAGCATGGGATTTGTGGTTCGGAGTGGAGGAGAGGCCGTGATTTAAGTAGCACTCCTCTCTGCCCTTTGGTTTTTCTGTTGAATTATTTGAATCCTAGTTGGATCTTTCATCACTGGAAATCAATGGTGTTTGATGAATTAGGCCTGTTGAGTGACAATTTGTGAATGAGGCACTATAACGCTCACTTTTTCCTCCCAGTGTGTATGACTTTATTGAGTGTATTAAATCCTCTTGTAAATACAAAGTATAGTATTACTCAAGTTAGGTAGCTGTTTGTGGAAAAGTTGAAAAATATGTCTAAAATTACAGGAAGTAAACAAATTAATTGATATAACACTAGGGAGCCATAATTTACACAATAGAAACTACTTTTTTAACCGTTTAAGCATTGATTCAACAAATTAAAGGTGTTCACATGTATTTTTTCTTTGTCAAATAAAAATAATCTGTGACATTAGAGGAGTTTTGGCCCAGTGTATAAGATGGTTTCTTGGTAATTTCCTAGTGTGATGTCATTATTTACAACCAAAAAATAAAATAAAAAAGCTCAACTGGGGTGAAATCTAAAGATTATAGCAGAATTTGAAATATAATTATCTTAACTGTATTTTATTTTATATATATATATATATATATATATATATATATATGTATATATCATGACAAAATAAAATTCCCGGGTGAGCAGGGAATTTTATTTTTTATATATAGGATCATTATAAACCAAGTTTTCCTATAGAAAAACCACTGCTCTTCCTCTGTGTTAATTCTTTTTCTCCTTCCACACCAGTCTGCAAGTCACATCGCTGCTAGTCCAAAAGTTAGTGCAAAGGTGAAGAAGGACAACATGAAGTACGCTGCTTGGGCAGCAGCCCAAATCAATAGAGCCTATAAGGTGAGTAGCAGGTCAAATTTGCGTAAAATGTTATTTCATCAATTTGTTTGAAAATGATAAGCAAATAAGCAAAAGACATTTGCACAGAATGTTACTGATTTAAGCAATTCTTTACAATAATGCCTACATATGCACTATATGAGCACAAAAAGTGGGGGAAATTATAGGCTGTTCAAATGGTATCAGGGGTTTATCCCGTTGTCATGGAGATATAAGTGTAAAGCTTATACATAGGAAATATTTTTGCCACACAGCCCATGTGTTCTGCTTATTTGGGCATCAGCTCTTAAACATGGAATAAGTGGTTTTGTGCACTGTAAATGCAGGGACTGCTGAGAGAGGAGCTCCCTGCCGAGCCCATAAAGACCACCAAACTCTGATACATTTCACACATGTCAGTTTAGTGGTGTTGCTAGCTTCACAATGACAGCACTCAGTTGTTTTTTCTTAATTTCAACAGTGGTTGAAAATATCTATGGTCAGCTTTGTTGCTGGCATCACCCCAAGTCTTAAAGATCTTTGATCATAACAGGGAGCAAGTTTCATATTTCAAACAGAAAACAAACATAAGTCAGAGTAATGGAAGTAAAAGTGTCAAATTCGAAAGTCCAAAAATGTGAATCTTTATTATTGATTAAATCAGACGGTGTGAAATGAGTACATCCAGCCAGTAGATGGCACCTAGCACTTATCTAAATGAGTGAAGTTAGTAATCAACAAATGCTATGATGCAGGTTAGCATGTTTGCAGAAATGCTTAGAACAAGTCTGGTAATGATTTAAGGACTTAAAACAGTGAAGATTCTTGGATATGTGATGGATATGATCTGAAAATAAGTCCGGGATCGAGGGAGTTCAGCAGGAGGTGCTTTTGCTGCTCGAAGGGGGAGGATTTCAAATGAACATTCCTCAAAACAGAGTGAATGTGGCTGAATGCAACTTTGGGTATGTTTTTGATGACGGAACATTGTTATAATGTGGTTAAAAGCTCAAAAAAGTCACTGTAGCAGAATATGTGTCAGAATAGTCTCAGGCCACCGTCAGAGAACCACCGGCAGCTTTGTTAAATGTTATTTCTATGTGGGGTTCCCCCTCTGGTGACTTTAACGAGACACTTCTGCCTCTTAAGGACCATGAAGTCACCTGGGTCACACCTCCACTTTTCCTTGTTGTGTTTAAGTTGCCTGGTAATGCAGCGTTCTTGGTGTGGACTTGCACGCATATGATTTGTTTTCTGGTTGCTGTGTGAGACAAGTTTAAATGACAAGGTGTGTGGCTGCCTCTTATTCCTGCCCAGTTAAATGACTTCTCAGATCTCCGGGGGAATGGTGCATTGCAAGACTGCTCCAGGCTGCTCTTTACTTGTGCTTGCCTGATTGATGGTTCCTCAACAGCCTTTTCTTGTGTCAGTTGTCCACTTTTATTAAAGGTTGTACCTGGTGATTGTCATACTTTTTGTGAGAAAAAGGTAAGTGCAAGCGGGGCAGACATCAGCAAGAGGTCATGACTGACTGGGTCCTTTTCATATGTAATTATGTGCTAGTGGTGGTGGTGAATATGCCGAAGTGCTAGAGGTGTGTAGAATGGAGGTGCGGATGCATTAAAGAGGTTCTATGCAGCTGCCCTCCTGGCCTTGCCATCTTTTCTAAACAGATTCTGTGATTAGTTCCACTGTCATAGACCATAGACTCACTGCGTCACCACTCTATTATCAGATGCTCAAAATAGATGTGGGGCTGCCTCTGCTGTTCTGTTGAGACCAGGGCACAGTTAATGTGGTGGTCTCACCTCAGGCTGAGGGGATAATTGACTACCGGGCCCGGGGTAATGGCGCATTAGGAAGAAGGCAATGAAATGCACTGATCATTATAGCTACCACACTGCACACACCCTAAATCTAAAAGAATGAGTCATGCTCTGAAATTACGTAGCCAATTCTACACCTTGGCCAACAGCTCTGTTGGCTCAACAGAAAGGAAAAAAAAATAAACCAGAGAACAGTATAGGCTGAGTTTGTTTCAGTTTGTGGAATCAGGATTTTTGTCAATACAAATAAAAATAAAAATAAACGGCAAATGCATATTTGGCTTTGCTATAATATATAGTATTAATAAATTCACTATCTTTCCAAGCATACAAAAATCACACAACCTAAAAAAAATAAAAGTTTTTGAAAACAATGATTATTTATCTATAAAATAATAGCCTTTTTTTTCAATTCCTAATCAGTCCTAATCAGTGCTGTGTTGATATGTAATGCACGTATCGGTTTACGCACCCTTTTAGTGGTTACATTGCAATATTGTTTAGCTTTTGCATCACGCTAGGGTCGTCCTTACACCACCTGCCAAAGAAATGAATGGAAGCTCCAATTGCTCACGTCGTGGTTTGAGTGAGTACAGTGTCAATCACTCAAGACTGCTACAGTGTCCGGGAAAACTGCTAAATTCTTTCCCCGGACCCGTGTCTGCAGCAGTCCAATGCAAGTGTGACAGCACCCATTGGTTTTAATGACCTTGGAATTTAGTCCTAAACCACATCCAACTTGCATTAGAGGTAGGGGCAGCGTCAATCATTTATATGCAAATAAATGCAAATTTCTGTCTTGAATTTATAAATACATACAATTATATGTTAGGGGTTCACTTCCTAGTGAAAATGAGCTAAATTAGGGGCGTTATGTACTTGGACTAGAGGCTGCGGAAATGGAATTGGGCTAATCATGTCATGTCTTGAAGCATCCATTACAGACAAAGGACTAAAATGGCACTTATGAAACAACTCTCAAATTAGAAGCTTTATTTGTGGTAGTTGACCAATTTGATCAAACAGTACTTCCTTCCAGCTTCTACAAAGTCTAAACTGGGACAGAGATGTATTTAATTGGCTTATCCAATACTAGACTAATGACCTAATATCCTGTGTGACTTTTTTTCTGTCTCTTTCAGCTTGCCGGCCGAGGGACAAAGGAAAACAAATGCTCGGTGAAGGCCGTGGAGGAGATGCTGGAGTCCATGCAGATCACCATGTCCTAGATATCTCTTATGTCTCCTTTCTCCACTGCTCATTCTCCTATGTCCTCAGGAATGTCAGTTTAGCCAGAACCATCTCCTACAACAGAAAAAAAAAAGAAAAAAGTTTCTCTGAACGTGGCCGATAAGACATTTTTTCTTTTCTGTGGAGAGTTGTCCATCAGTTTTCATATTTTTGTTTTCATACTTTTGTAACACATCTGTGTCATAGCATAGAATAGACAATACAATTGCTATTTATTAACACTTTAGAGATCCACTTTAACTGTAAATGCTAACCCATGAACTGTTTTTATTTTGCAATATCTATTTAATTGTCCTCACAGACTAATGGTTTAACCGAAAATAAACTTTCTTAACAGTTATCAAGGTTGTCTACTTTTTGACAAATCACACCTGTCATTGTGAAGTTGGTGGTAAAATTGTTACAAAAAGTTGCTCTTTTCATTATGATTTCATCTTGGAAGTCTTCCCCCTCAATTACTGCTGACAGCGAGTCAACTAGCAGTAACCAAAAGAACACCTCATTCTACCTTTGTAAAGTCTGGCCTGTAAGTAACATCTCATGAATGAAAATAAATGCCAGAGCTCAAAACTACCAATTGTTACTTTGTGATCTTGCATTGATCCAAATAATAATTTTAAATCCCCTTTCACCCATGCAAAACTGTTACATCCATTAACAATTATTTATTAAGCTTCAGTGCTGAGTTTATGGCCTTCTTTGGACAGCTCTTAAATGGACATAGGTCATCCATTTCAAAGTTGTTAGTGTGGAAAGCTGTTTGAGCAATATTTTTATAGTGTCTGGCTGTAGTCTCTGAATGAAAATGCCTGTTTTTGATTTTCCCTTTAATCTGGAAGAATGAAAAATGAAAGCCAGGGTCCCTTAACCTGACAAGTGTTTTTTCTCAAGATCTAGGGCTAAGTGGGTGTCTTGATGAAAGTAATCACAACTGTGCAAAGGTTTTAGATAAACTGCAAAGGTCACGGAGTTCTAATTTTATATTTTGTGGTCAGCTATAGACCAACAATTAAATCAACTTTAGTGTGGATCACTTTTTTTCTACCATTTATTGAAAAAGATAATTTCACTCTCAAGTAATTTGTATGTCATGAGTGTTAAACAAAAGGAAGGCAATTGACTTGGCAAATTTGGCCAATGCTTCTTTTTTTTTCCACTTTGTCTAATAATCCATTTTTGGACGATATATATATATATATATATGTAATGTATATTGATGATTTTTATAAAGTAACCTAAGGAAAACACACTAAGGCAATAGTGCCATCTGTAGTCAGCATGAGGTAGGCCTATAATAAATGTGTTAAGTATATATATATATATATATACATACACACACACACATACACACACACAGCCTTAAGGGACACCTGGAAATTGATGGTTATTGTAACATTTAAAATAATCTAACTTTAACTGTGAGGTTTGTTATTCCGCCTTCTCACAAATCTTAATTCCAGAGCCAGAAAAAGCCACGCTTACCAGTGACCAGTCATGTTTCGTGATGAATGTTTTTCCTGATTTGGCTGCACTTAGAAAAATGTCCCTGTAGGAGAAGACAAATAACCAGTTGGTTCAGATACTGCCCTGTGTTTTTATAGCATCACTTCTCACATTAGAGCTCCTGCTACTGGTGCTTCTTACAACTTGAAAACCAAGCTACATTTTTACAACAGAGAGACACTGACCCTTGACCACTGACTGGGGGCTTTATGCTCATCCTGAATTGGTTTGAAACTCTTGGTTAAGGTCTGTTTCCACTTTAGTAATGATAATGTGAACCCCAGGAAGAATAGCTACTGGGACTTATACACACATTATCCTTATGCTTTTCCAGATTCTCAAAGTCACTTTATAATTATGTTATATTGTTATTAGTGTCTTGCCCAAGGACCAAATTAGCTACTGCTGCCACATTGCACAGGATTTTTTTTTCATAAACAACAACCATCATATGTAAGCTTTTCTCTACTCCCCACCAGTGACCAGTTTGTAATAGGGCACCTACATTCTGGCTTGACAATTTCTTAAATAAATTTAAGTGAGAAAATTCCTGCCATGGCAAATAGTGCAGTGTAATTTTTGTGTAGGCTCCATGCCCAGATAAATACAGTTGGTAGTGTCAGAATGAGCCTTCACTGTGAAAACTATGCCAATCAATGAAAGCATTTCGGGAGATGAAGATGTTTTGGTCTTGCCTCATTGGAGAATTTGCCTTAAGGGAAAGAGTCACATATTCTTCCAAAATATAAACCCAAGGCTCTTTCTTCTAATTTCTACTCTACGCTGTAGCCACTTGACAGCCCTTGAAGATGAAAAGTCCAAATGTGATGAATAAGGTGCAGAGATGGGGCGGTGGTGTCAGATGAAAGGTGATGCTGAACACGAGAAGAGACGTGGAAGGAACAGATAATTGTGCATCTGGAAGCAAAGGGGAGGCAGATTTTGCTCCATGATGCTAAGAACTTTTCCAAGGTGAGGGGGCGAGTGGAAAGGGAGCGCCCCGTCTGGTTCGAAAGCTCATCCATCTTTGTCTGGTTTAGGGGGAGATGCCGGGAGCTGCAAAAGATGGATGATACTTTGAGCGCTAAATCCTACTCTGTCCCCCATCATAGTGAACCAACCTGGTGATGAAATAGTGTTTTGGCTACAGGCAGGGACGGCACGACCCACTCCCACCACTTTTCTGGGAATGGAGATGTATTAGGAGCGCAGAGTTGGCCCAAAGAGGACGGATCATTCAAATAACACCTGACATCACATGTGAACCCGCAGTAGATCGGATGCACTGTAGAACTGGCCACCACAAACGCACTGCAAACTGCAATTCCCCAGAATGTATAGACTGCAGTGCTTGTGATTCGGTTTAATAAGGCTAAAATACTAATAGTGGACACGCAGCAAGCAATGAATTTCATGGAAGTACAGAGCTGTGGGCGTGGTTAGGGAGTAGGTGAAAGCAGATCTTTTCTGAGCACCCAAGCCTCAAATGCAGGACGATACAAGATTACTCAAATATGCATGACACAAAACACAATTCTGAGTAAACTAATGATGAGGGTACAATGTTATAAGATGGGTATAAACACATAAAAGTTTACGTTTTGACCCCTTTAGGAGGAGTTCAGTATTAACCACGTTTTTTGGGCCTTTGAGAGAATGCATTAGAAACTGCACTTTAAGGTCGTCGGGGTTGTGAAAGTGTTTGCAATAATTGCGGTGGTGAATAATGTGTAATGTCTATTTTTGTTTGGATTGTGTAGTTTTCGATCAAGAGGAGTGGATTTACTGAGTATTGTGTTACGTATGAAATGTGTTTAATGTCTATTTTTAATGTGCCCTTGATGTCAAAGACAAATTTCTCCATTAGGAGATGATAAAGGCTTGTTGTGTCTCATCTTGAAGGGTCATGCTTGATCGTTGTAACTGCACCTATTCTGTAATACTAAACTTGTAAAATCTTTTATTCCTATATTGCACAACCTTTCTGCCTTTTATTTTCCTTTGTAACGGCATGGATGACGTTTATTCTCTCTCCGAAAGAACTTATTGCTGGGAAACAATTTATTTTAGTGCAACCAAATTATGCTGGTTTGTGCAAAACGGAGAAACAGAGGGGAACATTGCGGTTATGAAAGTGTGATTATGAACATGCAGACAATGTGCAGGCATGCCTCTGTGTCAGCTCCAGTTTGCCTAAGTGTGTGAGAGAGAGTATGTGAGAGAATGTGGTAGTTTGAAACAATATAAATCTCATTGGAATTAAAACATTTAGCCCGAGGCTGTGCTGTCCAGGAGGCTCCAGAGTTCTGATATCTTCATCCAGTAGATTGTTTTGTCTGTTTGTTTAGCATCTTGCCCTATATTCTCAGCCTGAGGAGCTTTGGCAGAGGTCTTGCCCTGCACATGTTAAGGCTACATCCTGTCTTCAAATTCTGTCACATACACTATGTAGGGCGTGTGCAAAACAGAGAGTGGCAAGTCACTGGCTCAAATGATGGTTATTCTTTCCAGGCCATGCAGGATCCTCAACCACAAATTCCTAAGTCATAGAATCTTCTTATAGGAAAGCTTTGATCTACCTTTTTCACTACATCAGATGTGGCAACAGCTTGAACTTCCTGAATGAATGTAAATTATAGCCACAAATTAGCACATTGTATACCGTGAGATCTGATTTAAATATATATAAGATTTTTTAAAATCACATATTTCTAGAATTCCATCAGACCATGACATTCTTAATTAGACCACCGCAGGAGACTTCATCTTTGTTCATATTGACCTTACAACAGTGAGGAATGATAAACATTTCTAATTACTGCAACATGAGTCAGAGCAGCTCCTGGGCTCACAGCCAAACCTCCTTCCGACTGGGAACAATGGGAAACATATCCTTGCATACTTGTGCTTTGATGTGCAGACACCTCTTCTTCTGGCACTTGGATTCCACACATTCCACTGTTGCTTTGACTCAGCAGCATTTAGAAATATCAACCTGCTTCACTGATGACCTCTCTTCACCTCCGCTCGTGGTTTTCAAACTATAGTATAGATACCACTGCTGGTACCATATCAATGGTTTGATTGAAAAAGACATGTTATTTTTTTCTGTTACTTACTAAACTATAACACAAGTACATAAGTACATTTTCCAACAACAGAACTGATAAGCCTCTTCAAGTGGCAATTCACCAGATGAAGCAGCACATTTTCATTTATTTTTTATTTTGTTTTTGAATAATGGTCACATAACATTGCTGAATGCCATGATTGACTATGGATTTTTAAATTTCAAATTCAAAAACACTCGCCTGGAAGCCAAATACACACCTCTCCAGCACTTTACAAAGAGTTGGTCTGGTCACCACTCACTCTGTCGTGCCATAAGCCAAACTCAAACAAAACCGTGCAATCAGCTTTGTTTATTTCTGTCAGGTGTGTGAAAGGGAGGAGCTTATTGGTCATCTATCATTTAGAACAAATAAGTCTACTCTCACCTCTGTTTACTGCTTTTCTCACTGATTCTGCATAAATCTGTGATGTTTTTAAGTCCCCAGTGATATTTATTTTTTCCCTGTAATTGGACATGTTTGTTTTGATACAACAAAGCGTGCATGTGTGGTCATACCTGCTTGCCAACGCCCAATCTCGTCAGAGCTTGGAAGCTATACAGGTCAGGGCCTGGTCAGTACTTGGAAGGGAGACCGCTGGAACATCAGGTGCCACAGTGGGGCGACTGTCATGGTGTCCTTAGGCAAGACATTTCACCCATATTGCCTACTGTAGAATGAGAGCAGTGGCGCACACTGGCAGCCTCGCTTCCGTCCATTGACCCCAGGGCAGCTGTGGCTACAATAGCACCTTACCACCGCTGAGTGTGGAGTGAATGAATAGTGCAATGTGAGGTGTCTTTGAGTGTCCAAAAAAGCGCCATATAAGTCTAATGCATTACTATTATGTCCCAGATTGGCTAATCCACATGTCAATCACGCCCATCTGAACTCACAGAGATGAAAACAGTAACCAAAGTGATATCAATCTGTATAAAATGCTGAAAGATATCAGTCTGGGTTTTCCAGACAAGAGTAGACCTAGCCATTACCGCAAACATGAGGGTTAGACACAGAAAAAAGTCATTGGAAGTGTGCAATATCTGATGATGCTCTACTCTACTTGGACCTTGAAGCGCAATGGAATCGAGACTTATGTACACAAAGATTGAAGAAGAGCAAAATAGCAAAGCAAAAGAGGAAGGAAAGACAGGAAAGATAATCAAAGATAATAAAAAGAAAATAATAGCATATCCATATAAATCCGCGGAAAACTTCGTGACCTATAACAAGACCATATATATATGTATATATATATATATATATATGTGTGTGTGTGTATATATATATTAAAGACTCCCTAGTTTGAAAGTTATTGATCTTTATTGTATGCTTAAACGAGGATTGGAAAACTAGCTATACAATTCTAACATACTGCATATACGGCGGCATATACACATACGGCGAGGGCTGTTAAATAAATAGATAACACAGTACAGTTCTTAAGGCTCACAGATAAGTTCATGATAGTAAAATGAGTGGCAATGTTCTATTTTTATGTAAATTTACTTTATATGCAGTCATCTTGCAGTCCGTTTTAATAATTTAGTTGATCATTTGTGGCAGTTCATTGTCCATCATGCAGTAGATCCTTGGTTAACAGTGGATTTAAACTTTTAGCAGGCTCCCAATCGAGCCCTGACTTGCTTCGTTCCCGAGATGTGATCAGGCTTTGACATACCTGCTTGTGATGACTTTAGCAGGAGTTTGAGAGAAGTTTGAAATCAATGCAGGAGTTCATCAAGGCTGCCCACTCAGCCCTTTTTTATTAACTTTGGGAAGATAAGATGTCAAAAGACAAAATGTACTAAATGGAAAGAAGTCATGTAAAACAGAGAATTGAAAAGCTGGATAAGACTAAGATGATGATAACAGGAAAGCGACAGAAGAAATGAAAGATGTAGGAAGAATTGAAGTAAGAAAAAAGTTGAGGTAGATTATGTTTAGCTTGCAAATCCTCATAGGATGGAAAAGTGATAGATCAACAGGTAAGAGTGTTGTGCTGAAGGACAGAACAATAGAGGAAGTGCAGAAGTTCTTGTTAATAGGCTTGTAGAAAATGGAAGGAGCTAGCGAGTATGTTAGTAAACTCCAGTGTGCCTCTTCCACATGGAGCCGGATGTACGATCAGGCATGTGCTATGGAGTTGAGGCATGGTCTCTAGCAGCAGGGTTGAGCAGGTGCTGATGTCATCAAACAGATATATGGCTGAAGTGAAATGGAAGGATTACTTGTTGAGTGAGGCGCTACTGAAAAGAACTGGACTCAAAGATATTCTGGAGAGAATTGCTCAGAAGTGTCTCTTGTGGTTTGGACACAGTGAGTGTGAAGTGTCCAGGAAGTTGCTTTAAACTGGAGATTGAGGGACAACGGCCTGCAGGGAGACCAAGAAAAAGGTGGAGAAATGGGATCTCTGAGGACCCTGCCAGACTTGAAATTATCAAGGGGCTGGCAAGGGATATATGGGGCAACTTCGTGCCCGTGTTGCCCTGTGGTCGGCTCACTTGCCCATGTCGACCCACTTCGCAGCTCCTGCGCTTCCTACTCTCTCTTTTTTCCTTGTCTCTCTGGTCCATTTATCCATTGTCTTTTTGGTTGGCTCTGATCACTGATTAAAAACACGTGCGCTTGACCAATGTTCTCTGGCTCCAGATAAGTGGGCGGGGCCTGCGTCCACATCTCAGGGAATATTCTGGTGATAAAACATGCAATATATAAAAACATACAAGAAATAAAATAATTTCAATTAAAAATGCACAACATGCAAATATAAAACCACAGCCACTGCAAGTTGAACTTCGAACAGGGAGCGATTAAATGAAAACGATGACGAGTACTTTGACCGTATAATAATATTTAAAACATAGTTTTAGTGGCTGAAAATTCTCCCTAACCCACTTCACTCATGACCCATCAATGCTAATGTGATTTAGGCTTCTGTCTTAGACCAGACCAGTCTCTCTACAAACTACTAGCATGAGAAAAATGCAAGGTTACATAAGACAGTCATTCACTTATTTCATTTTACTACTTGGGCACTATTATTTTATAATGTTAATAGTTGAACTGTTGAAGAGCAGATATGCTTTACATCATCAGATGAGGTCAAAACTTACCCCAAAGATTTAAAGGACACATATTCTGCTACAGTGACTTTTTTGAGCTTTTAACCATGTTCTAACAATGTTCCGTCATCAAAAACATACCTGAAGTAGTATTCGGTTGCATTCACGCTGTTTTGAGAAATGTTTATCATCCATGCGTCATACACACGTCCTACCGAACTTGCAGGATTTTCAGACGTATTTTCAGATCATCTACGTCACTTATCTGACAATGCTCCGCTGTTTTAAGTCTTTAAATCAGTGGTTCCCAACCTTTTTTGTCTCAAGTACACATTTAGCTTTGTCTCACATTCAAACTTGAGTTTCAGGCAAATAAATGGGTTTACTGGTTAGATTTAGTCAATTATTACCATTATATTTTTTAATTTTAATCATACTTATGGGCCAGGATACTCCAAACCGATGCTAAATTTACAACTAATAACAGTTGTTTTTTTTTCAGATAAAAGTACATTTCATCCTTTTAAAACCTGAAACAAGTGCCCCCTGGTAATTGCTCACGTACCGCTTGAGGTCCCCATACCTCTGGTTGGAAAACACTGCCTTAAATCATCGCTAGACTCGTTCTGAGCATTTCTGTCGACTAAACACGACAATTGCTGCAGCAAATCCGCACAATGACATCTTTTCAATACTAACTTCACTACATTGTATATATAGTGCTGGTGCCATCTGCTGGCTGGATGCAGTGCAATAAGTGGAATTTCACAGTAGCTGATGAGATCTGTCATAGAATGAATAAGAAACTTTTTTTTTGTTTCAAAACTTGAGATGGCAAATTTAAAATAATCAAGAGCATGTTTAAAGGCTAAAAAAAATGCATAACATTTTCCCTTTAAATTACGGTAAGACTATGTGATAGAGCAAAAGCGTTTTCTTTTACTACTAACAGGAAATGTTTAATTTTAGTGCATAAGATAATGCCTAAAATAATGTTGGTTGGGGATTTTCCCCAAGCCAGTTTGTATGAGCACCCTGTTCTCATGGTGGCTTTTTGTCCGTCAACTCTGGGTGGTGGGTGGTCAAGGTTAATTTACCATTCGCTATGAAAACTGACCACATACAACACCATTTCCGCTGAAAAACATGGAAGCAGAAAATCATAAATCTTCTTTGTTGTGCAAGGCACTGCTTCTATGCCATGTGGTCTGCTGACTAAAATCACTTCTCCCGTCAGGAGGGTCAGGATAGAATGATTTTTTTTAGCCATTTTGCCTATGGCAAAGATATTGTTCATAACATGAATGCAAGTGTAAAAGGATAACAATTACAAAATTGGGAATATTTAATGCATCATTGAACAGGTTTGTGAGGTTACAGACAGCACAGGGGTATATTTGCTCATTGTAACTATAGAATTGCAGGATTCCTATATGCATAGTGCTAGTGAGGGAGTTTTCAGAAGCGCTGATGGTGGTCATGTAGGTTTTGCTGTGTACAGTCCCAACAAAATGTCTCATTTATACAACTTCCTTAACGGTGTAAGTTTTGGAAGTTATTGTTACCTTTGCTTCCAGCTTGAGATTTTAAAAGAAATTGCTAATTGGATGACTTTTGTTTGTAAAAGAACTTTCACACACAGCGTACAGTTATGAGTAACGGAAGCCAACAGAGAAAGAAAACAAAATAAAAAGGACTAGGTTTATGAGTTGGACTTTAAGCCAAATGAAGTGAATACCTGCCAGAGTTTTAAAAGTTTCAAATACATTACTTATGGGAACCTTTTGATTCTAACTACAGAATCCAATTATGGTTTTCTTTTTTTCAGAAGATGATGTTATTGGGTTGCTAATGAGACAAGTTTTAAAAACATATTATCAAGCAGGCAACTGTCAGAGACTGTTGTTCTAATTTACAGAAAAGTGTAAATATTCACACATGAATTATTTGTGACATTGAAAGACGTTGACCAGCTTAATTGCAGCCACCCTAATGACCACCCCTGCTTACACTTTTGGCGTAAGATTTCAGGTTTTTCCCCAATCATAGCAGGGCCAAACCATACTTCATCACATATCGTTCTCATGAAAACATTTTATGTCAGTAACACAAGAGGCTCAGTAGTTTCAGTAAACACAGATCTCAAAGAATGGCAAACACATGAGAATATTGTTAGAAGTAAAACAAAAAATCTATCAAAATTTACTATAAATTTGATAATAATTTTGTAATTATATCAAATCTGAACATAAAACACAAATTGATGATAAAATCTGGTTGCTTATGTCTAAATGATAATTCACTTAATTTGAAAAAAACAAAACAAAAATGTGTTAAAGGCACAGTACGTGATTTTTACTGAGCGAGACAACCTTTACAAGTGTTAATTCCCTCTTCATTACCATTAACTGCCATAAATTCTCATTAATTCCATAAATTCCTGATGATTTCTATGGACATTTTCCAACTTTAAAAGTTCCCAGAATTTTGCAACCCTACTGGTGAGTATATTTTTCATCTAGTAAACTGTAGAAGATTACTCAAATGTTGCTGCTGTAGCACATGTAAACCACAGCAGAAAAGACTTGTTCTATACGTTTCCGATCAAATTCTGCAAGGCCCAATTAAGTTTGACGACCGAGACACTTAATTCCAGCACGGTAATCACAATTGCCCCTGCCTGCTACTAGACCAAACACAGTGAGCGCTAATGCAAGATCTGGAGAAGTCATAAATATCTCATGATGCTTACTCGTCAGAAGGCTAAAGTTACCTATGTGGTGACTGTTTGTCAATAATTGTGCAGTTTATACCCACGGAAAGTATCTGTAAGAATTTTCCTCCCCCTCTTGGAAAATAATCATTGATGCAAATTTGTTTTGTTGTGGAGGCAGTGATTCAAGCCAAGATGGAAATCAGTCTGGTTTCCTTACAGCCTAAATTGAGCTATTTTTCCCCTCTCAAAGAATATAGATTTAAAAAACGAAACTATTAAGTCGTTTGAGTTGAGTTTAACTGGTTTGCCCTTTTGTGTCAATCACTCTTATCGTCAATACAAGACAGACATTGGACAAAAAGTGTACATTTAATTTGATCAAATGACGATACAGATTGCATTTACTCACATGAAATTTGGTTGATGTATTTTGTTTAGTGGATAAATGTGTTTGCAAGAGCCATGTATCGATCCTTGAGAGCTATGTATTACTTTTACCACCTGAATTTGAGCAATGATTTTATGATAATGAAAGTTGTTGCACTTTGTCCTGTCCAACTTGACAGGGAAATGAGTAGACTGGCCCAAAAACTTTGAAGGATCTCTGCAAAGAGATGAGAAGAAAGCGAGTTTGAGGATGTTTGTGTTGTGTCCGTACGCTTTTATTAAGGAGTCTATGTTAAGTTTTGTAAATGAGACCCCTGGATTTTACATGAGGTTCAACTCCGAATAGAAGGAAGTGCTGGGCAAAGCGGTCTGGCCAGAGGAGCTGCTCATCAGCGTGTGTGTGAGTGTGTATGTGGAGAAAGGGGGGTGATTGGGGGTGTTGTGGTAGGAAGTGGTGGTCTGAAGGGCAGGCACAGGGCTTGGGAAGAGAGGAGCCCATACTCACGGCCTGCTGGCTGGTCTGCAGAAGTAGAGATATAGGGTGACTGGGAAAATATGTGGATATTTTGGCTCCATCACATTTGGAGACCACAGAAAATCTCACTATCTGTCTTTCCCCAGCAGGTCTTTGACAGCATAACCTGGGAATCTCCTTTGTGTGGTATGCAAATCATATTCTATCCCCTCTCTAGAACTTTGTTTAGGTGTTTCTTCTTATCAGTGTCATCAGACTGGTGGTCCACATGTTTTGTTTATCAACTGTGTCAATTAAGACCATGACTTCTTCTGGACCTACCACAGATCGTTGTTAATTAATATTTTGTCATAAAAATAACCTGATGTTTCTAGGGGATAGAACAGAGCAGATTGCACCAACCTTTCTGTGGACCATTTCATAGTGAACACAGTGAAACATTGGTTTGTGCCAAAGCCCATCACTTCAAACACAACCATTAACCTCCAGAACACGTTTTACCTACTTTTACTTCCTTGTAAAATACCAGAAACACACAAACATAAAAAGCCAGTCACTGGTTTGTTTACGTTCAATAGCTCAGTTTCATTCTGTGTGATCCTTGAGTTCAAGAGTTGCAGGAGGGTACTTTAGTGTGGAGAAAAGGGTCAGGCGGATTGTCTTCATCACTGCTGTGGCTCCCATGAAAGACAGACCAGGGTAAAACACTGATATGTCAGGACGGGTTGTGATCCAGATTGATTGTATTATTGCATTAATCTTTATTGAATGTTCATTGTCATCTTGAAACATGAGCCCATACTCAGTATATGCACACACATACACTGACCAACTCTCACTAAATCAGGGGATAGAGTTGCCTTGATGTGTACTTCTATCTTCAACAAATCAAATCAGCCGCATTAACTCAGGAGGACATAATTGCATTTCTTCAACCCCTGCTCCTCCACTCTTTGTTGGCCATTTTGATATTCCTACGGAGAATGTAACTAAGACCTTTCAAAGTTGGATCTCTGCTGCTCTTTAACAGGTCATCATAACACTCTTGAGTAAACACTGGTCACAGAGGGACTTCTACACTTCTCCAAAGGCAAATTGAGAGAGAAATGCATGTGGTCTTCAGTTAGTTTCAGGGCTTGATTAAAATGGCTCTCAAAATATGAAGATACTTTTTATCCGAAACCACAACCAATTATTTTTCAGAATAAAGGAAATGCTTTCGGAGCAAAGAAAACCCTTTTCTTTTTTAATTATGGAAACCCAAACCATGAAAAGCTTTATGTTGATGGTTTATATGTTGATGGAACAAATAGGAATGTCAGACTGGATGATTCTTCTTCAGACTTGGACTCCTGGATCACTGACGCTGCTCTCCTAGATGTGGACTTTGTGAATGTATGAAGTTAGTTTTCTGAGAATCAGTCCATGAATCCCACCACACACTGTAGAACTAAAACATTGACACATTGCCCTGGTTTGTAGCTGGAGGAAAAAAAAAAAACATGTATAAAAATGTTTATGAAAGAGGCCCATTGTTCTTACTAGCCACATTCTTCTGCTGATTGTTATTGACCATTCGTTTATCTAGAGTGACCTTACTCCATGCCCATAGTCTATCTATTGCTCAATTATGGACGTCACCCAGGCTGTACATTTTAATACCGGCTGTAATTTCAGATTATTGCTTTGCCATCAACATTTAACAATATAGAAAGGAGCCATGCAAACATCCAGTAGGGTTGTATGATCTCAGTAAAATGTTCTTTAGTGGAGTTTCCAAATGAACTGACCACAAAAAATCCAGTTGTGCCATTAAGACTCTGTATTGACCTGGACTGTGGCATCCAGTCAAGAAGACACTGAGCACACGCTGAACCTCTCATACCGCAATTGTCCAGGGCATTTGGGTCTCATCCATGTTCTTTTATTGTTCAAACCGTTTGGCCTCTTGCCTTTTCACATCAAACAATGAGTTAAGATTGCATTTTTGAAGCATTCCATTTAGAGTTTGACATTCATCTTAGTCATTGATAAAATCTTTTGTTTCATTAAAGGAATGTTTGTTCTCAGTGATGAGTTTAGAAATTGATAGACATTTTTAAAGGTTTTATAATGTAAATAGTAATAGTAAAAGCAATAATACGCAGACACATGTATTTTATATATATATAACTCTCACAATAATCCATCTAATCAACTCAAACATTAATGTGCACGTTTTACAACATTTAAAAAAATTCCTGTTTAATAACTGTCAAACCCTTATTTTTGTTATTAGGTTTTGTCGTTAGGTTTAGTAAATGTTGTTCGTTCCCCTTGTCATTTTGGGTTAAGATTGAGTTACAGTTTCCCACTTTCACTTTTTGTGCCATTTTTTTTCCCCTTAGATCTGTTTCTCCTTCAGTTTTTGGTTAAAGTTCTGTATTTCATTGTTCTAATGAAATATAGAGTCTGTTCTAACTTGTCTCCATGGCTGTTCATTGAGTATGATAACTAAAAAAAATAATAAAATACTTGAAAGAGGAGAAAGGGTGTCGGGGCAGGG
The DNA here is from genome assembly GCA_019453435.1 of Rhinogobius similis. Taxonomy (NCBI): domain Eukaryota; kingdom Metazoa; phylum Chordata; class Actinopteri; order Gobiiformes; family Gobiidae; genus Rhinogobius; species Rhinogobius similis. Next base: position 17,898,383 of record CM033626.1, on the reverse strand, counting down.
TGCTTGGACAGAGTGTCTGGGTGAAAAAAGTTATATAATAAGACATTGACAAACATTGTTTGTCATGCTGAAACTCAAGTCTATTTCCATCTATCACTGTTATTGTTTCAAATGAGCTATAATTCTTATATGGCCATTGTGTAAATGTGGTATACTGAAGTTTGTAGAGCAAACTCTTCTGCTGCACAAGTGAGAAATACATTTTCCCACCACAGAAAGATTACATGAAGGAGACATGAGTCGAAGGGCTGTGGTTTGACATAGAAATAGCTGAGCTGAACATTGGGCCGCTGTGGTTTGGTGGTGGAGGGCTATTTACTTTGCCTTCAGCAGCACTGACCCAGGTTCACTTCACAACTCAGAGAGAGGCCTCTGACCAAAGACCCTTTAATTTGGGTAATAGTTTGTTATCATTATGTGCAATGGCCTGCTCTTAACCAATTTCCAGCTACTTGACAAAATCAGCTTTGATTTGAACCGACTGATTTGATTGGCTGGCGGTGATGGATGGATTCTGTCATTTAAATTAAACTTGATATTATTCAATCAACAATTATCTTTTATTGCTTGGGAAATATCTGTCTGTCTTGTCTGTCTACAATCAGAATAAGTTTTATTGCCATTGTCAGTGAACAAAATTCACAAACTAGGATAATTCATTGTCAATAGGTGCAACATAAAACAATGAATAATAAGTAAAATATGATCAAATAAGGCATACATAAAAAATAAGGTGTTTACTAAATAAAATCATAATATACAGTGACTAAAATATACTCAAAATATATACAGTTAGAACAATAGTGCAAAACTGGCCGTGTAATTAGGTAATGGTTGTTGACATGAGCCAACAGTGACAGATACTGTATTATACGATAGAGTTCATGAGTCCAATGGCACTGGCTTGTGGGGAGATGTTCCGGTCCATATTGATTGTTGCCCCCCTGCCTAAGGGGAGCGGCTCAAATAGTCTGTGTCCAGGGTGAGAAGGGTCAGCTGTGATCCGAGGAGGTAAGCATGGACTCAGTGATGGACAGCAGTTTAGCTTTCCTCTGCTGCCTCGGGGAATACATCCTCTGCCGAGCCTGAGTGATGAGGGCGCTGATGGTGGGCTCTCACTTGAAGTGCTGGGTGATGGTGAGGAAGCGGAAGGAGTCCACGGTGGTGATGGAGGAGTCGATCATCTCTCTCCTCTGGCCGTTTAGCTCCAGTTTGTTGCCACTGCACCAGGACACCAGCTGGCCCACCTCCTTCTAGTACAGGTATGGGCAAACTTTTTGTGTCACACATAGGATTTTTGCACTTGCCTGCACTTGCAAAATCATTACCTTTATTTTAGAGGGAACAGTGCAGTTAGTCACTCTTTTTAGTCAATGCATCAAAGTTTGGTTTTCTTCTTGTGGTGGCTATTCTCAAAACTGATCTAAATGAACAAGCAACTGCAGTCTCAGACAACTATACAATGACAAATGCGCCACAGTTAACTCATACATTTTTTAAATTAAATGCTTTGCTGGCCAGATAAAAATGCCAAAAGGGCCGCATGTGGCCCCTGGGCCTTAGTTTGCCCCCCTCTGTTCTAGTAGGTAGACTTCTAGATGAACTTGATCAGTTTTACGGCGTCATGGCTGAATGTGCAGTGGTTGGTGTACAAATATTTATTATTTATAGCAAATGTAATTTTTTAAGTGAAGATTAAGTGTGATCCAAGAAATATTTCTGAAAATCACAAAATAACTTTTCAGTCCTTCAGCACTTTCATCTAAACACAGACTTAAGACAGCCATGTTTAGTTGCATTTCTTTACGTTTAGTCACAAGGAGACACTGAACACTAAATAATCTCTCCTCCTCATGTACACTGCTGATAACTAAGGTGCCACAGTCAATTTGAATCAAGTAGGATGTTCTTCATGTTCCTTTATTATATATGTGGCCCATCGGGGTAAAAACAATTAAAAAGCAATGCCACCTAGTTTTAATTTTAAAAGAGCCTAGGAACTCTTAATAAATAACAAAAAAGGTAAAAAGTTCTAAAACAAGGTGAGCAGTGTAAGTAACCAATAAGACCATAAAAACAAGTTAACGGTTAAAAGTACAATGTATTACAAAGTAAAACCAAAATAAAAACAATTGGACCCAATGATAAAGTACTAAACGTCCTTTAAAAACGGGGAAGGGAGAGTGCAGCTCGGGATGTCGTTCCGGATCTGTAAAACAGGGATATTCGGGGCAGTCATTTGTTCATTTTTTATAAGCCGTTTTCAAGCCGCCCAGGAATTTGGTGCGTTGCTGACTTATAGTTGCACGTGTACATTAAACATTTTACACAAATCAATCTACTTTATATAATGTTTTAGCGGTGAGACTTTTCCCTCGTTCGCCATTAGCTTTAACAGAGTTCTCATCAAACGGAAGTGCATTTACAACAGAAGTGTATATCTGTGGCAAAAAGAGGCAAAAGTGGGCGGGGTGGAATACGGTGAACTAAAGTGCTCTGTGCTTACTGGCCTGCCCTGAGTCTGTACCAGTGGGCGAGGCTACCGCACTCAAATTGAGCCGCCGACTGTAGGCTGCCATGTTTGCAATCTGCTGCTGACCGCTAGGGGCTGCTGCGGAAGTAGAATTATTCAATGCAAGTCAATGGGGAGTTAGACGTTTCAAAACCTACTTTAGAGCCCGGCTCAAAATACGGCTTTGGTCTCAAACGTTAGCTTACGGCTCTGTGACAACGCTGAGGGGGGTGAATTTTTTTGAACCAGGCTGGTTTAGCCGCTGTGATTTTTTAAAGTTCATGCATATCTAATGAAGAAGGCGGGCTTTACGCGCCGGAAATGTCAGGGCTCAGCCATTCACCTACGAGTGGGCGGTAACCATAGAGGCAACGACGGCAGTACGTTGTACGAGCAAAAGGCCGCCCCAAAGTCGCCCGCTCCCCGCCTTCCCACCGAGGGGGGAGTGGTGGGGGCTAACCCGCGACCATTTTGAATTCTCCATGACTGAGCCGCATTATCATGAATGGGGCGGAGCGACAACCGTCTGTCCACTATTTTTATGTCTATGGTCTGTACAGTCATTGGTTAAAACAGGTAAAAGTCTGCTGTAGGTGCAAATGTTTGGGGTGATTTAAAACAGGAAGGAAAACACAGAACAGTGCACACAGTAAAATATATTTCAAAATAAAAGCATACAATAAAACAAAATGTGCAAATCACTGCAAAGTGCACTGTGCCTTGTCATCTGTGACATATACGGAATTTGCACTGATTACTGATACAGCTTCAGTGTAATGTCGACACAACACAGTAGATCATTATTGGAATTATATTTTTCATTCATGTATGTAAGAAGAATATTGTTTGTTGCAAAACCTGGAGAACAGCAACCTTCTCATCAGCCAATAATATAACTTTACCATTACTTCAGGTGGGACCATAGAAAAACAAGTTAGAAACCCTCATCAGTCAAGCCACATCTGTAGCTTTCACATGTGGACATTTTCACATCTATCACATTCAAGCCCCACATTCAACGATAGAAATGGCACCACTCACACTGTTGCGGCTGAATCCAAACCCTCTGTCAAGGTTACAGTGCCACAATCCACTCAGACACACAGCTCTGGGAAGTGGGAGATGTTGAAACAGATGTTTTTCATATTGGCTTCATGGTGCATGGTTGACAAGTGCGTTGTTACATTACTGCATGCCGTGCTGGTGGAGGAATCTTATTCAATTTCACCTCTTCGTAATTACTGACAATAAACTACATTCTCTCAGCATCAATTTACACTGGCCCTTAGATGAGATAGACCAGCAATGGCACTTTCTAAGGTAGAATTAGCATGTTTTATGGGGATGATTAACACATGTTTGTGTTCTCAAGAAGTCCCTAGAATACCATATGTAAGGAATCTGCATAGCCAAAATAAACAGATTCTTGAACCTCATGTGTAAGGGTGGCACCTAGACCTCGTCAAAGCCATGTTTGCCCAAAATATTCAAAGCTGGGGTATCCACATGTTGTAAATGTGTACATTTTGTGTTTTCTGTATAAAAGCGGAACTGTGTGAGAAAATTAGTTATTAGTTATTTAACTTCTTGTCAACCAGGAAGAAAGGGCCAAAAGCAGTGCTCTGATTGGCTGTGCTGTGGCGGACCACCACAGTTTCACTTCAATGTCTAAAAAAAGCTTTCTTTTAAAATGAATGCATGTGAATATTAATGACGTGCCAAAGGGTTTGAGGGTTGAGAGCTAGGCACTAGATAGATTTAATACCTACTTCTAGTTTTGTAGTGTGAAAATCAGGTAGGCCAGCTTTAATATCTTTTGAGATACACTGTCTAACAGTGAGACATTATTTTAGTCAATAGTAGGAATATAAAAATGCTTTGTGGTGTGGTAGGAACATACTGTCATTTATCAGTACATGTGACATTGACCAGTTTTGTGCCTGTGTAGTGTGCGTCCTCTGCCTCCATCCCGTCCTAGGGACAGAGGAAATAGACATGCATTTAACAATATTAAATAGGTCTATGACTCTTTTGTCCTTATAGAGTGAGGTGTGCCTTCTGACTGACATTCACTCGGTCTGACTTAAGTGTATGTTTGTTTTTAATTCTGCTCCACTTAGCTTAGGATGCTAATGATGACAAGAGGTGCCTTGTGCATGGGTTTGCAGCTACGGGGATAATGAAAAGTTTGTTACATGAGCATTTAACAACAAGGAGCCGTGTGTTAAGCAGTTGTGAAGTGTGTTAAAACTGTTTACCACAGCCACAAACTGAAATATTTCACCTGTGAATCTGAAAAGGTTGTTTCCTGTCTGTAAATGTCTGAGATATTGGTTATTTCTGTGTTTTACATGAAGCTTGTCCCTCAAATTAGTTAAGCATTTGTTTTTGTGATTATTTCAGACTTTGCCGTTTTAGTTTACATGGGGCAGACAAGCTCAACAGAAAATAAGTTCTATATGGATTAAAAAGCCATTTTCAGGCCGCCCAGGAAATCGGTGCATTGCTAACTTGTTGTTGCACATGTACATTAAACATTTTACACAAATAAATCTACTTTATATAATATTTTGCATGAACGTGTTCTCGTCAAACCGGAAGTATCTTTACTGCAAGAGAGTAGATCTGTGGCAAAAAGAGGCAAAAGTGTGCGGGCGGAATAAGGTGAATAGAATGTGATTTAACTGTTGGCGGACTGCTTGTGCATTGTGCAAAATGAATGCACTGCCGTGTACTTCTCACTGACCGTGGTATAATATTCATTCACCTATGAATTTTATAAAAATAGCTTATTGCCATGTGCCAGAAATTATGTAATTCAGTGGATATGGATAACTGGATAGCTCACGCACATACCACCCAGGACGTCCGTCTCTACCAAATACAAGGCCATGATGAATTGCAGTGTGGGCACTCAAAAATCAGGGAACTACAGGAGTTATATAAATTTGTTGAATTCCGGATGACCACTTAAATCCACTGCACATCGAGACACAAAGAAAACTAAGTATAGGTTTTAGCCGTGGAAAATGTGCTGTCATTTGGTATCATTTTCTGAAGACTGCCTGGCCAGTCTTTTGAATACAAGGCCAATGGAAACAAGTGCTACCCCGGACTCCCACAGATCTCAATATTACTGTGCCTTTTTCGAAATAAAACAGGGCAAAAATGCACCTAACCAACCTATCATCTTCATATAAAATTACATAGTCTCTTTATCAAGTGCATTTGCAGCAATCTTGAGTGCTTCACCCTTGGATATGTCTGCTCCACACGCCATCACCCTTTACCTCTAGAAAGCTTCCAGTGCTGGCCTCCAACAGCCCTTAAGCCACACAAATGCTTTTTATTTTCACTGCATCCTCTCTGTGTCTCTTTTGTGAAGGATTTGCCATAGTGTGGCAGCTCTTAAGCCTAGTAAGACTGCCAAAATGGTCCGTGGTTGAGAAACAATGGCACACCCTCAGTGCACTTCGAACCCTACACATCCTCTTTGCTGTAATTCTGAGTTCCTTTGATTCGTGAGATCACCATTGCCTTTTCCAATTGTTTGTGTCAGCTTTGGCCCCAGGAATGCAGAGCCAATCTGACCAACATGATCAAGAGCTGTGCCAAAAGAACAGAAGAATAAAGAAGGGAGGGGAATGAGAAAAGTGCTTTAATTGCTGCAATGTTGTCAGTTTTGGGAAGACTGTCAGATAACAAGGAAGACAGAGGTGAGAAGAGTGATTCGACTGACCTAACACTGCACTGGCAACATGTGTGGCAGCCATTGTGCATGCTTGTGTGTTTGCTGGGACCGCAGCCAGGATGGGACAGTGGCAAGGGGATCACCAGGAATTGGAGAAGTGCGTTTGCTTGAGCCATTTGTGGCCTGGAGGTGGTTTTGTAGATGTAGTAAGAAATCGTAGGTAATGGATGTTGACAGATGCAGAAGATTTCTACGTGTTCAACATCCATCGGGAAAACAATTGAGGAAAAATGGTTGAGTGGTGCCAGCTCCCAGAGACGTGCAGTGCACACACCACAGTCAGAAAGACCGTTGTGAATAAATCACTTAATTTATTCAAAGAAGTATATTACATATTGAGGTTAGCTGTAGTTACCACCATCTGTAGGTACTTTGTGTGGTTAGTGCAATGGATGGAGATCACAAATGAAAACTTCCAGCATGATGTTGAAGTTTGTGACAGTCAGCAGCAATGCCTGGACCTTGTTTTTTTGTGGGAGAGGTGTGAGAATATGAAATACGAAAATATGAAATGGTAAACTATGTGAAATTGAGGTAGGTGATGTATTTCAGCTCTTTCTGAAAGATGTCGGAAAGAGTAAAGGATGTGCAAAGTGATATTCCATTTTTGAGACTGCCAATTTGTCAACACAACTGTTTTCTTATGGGGCAGATCTGAGGGTAGAGTACACAAATTGCCCATTTCCGAGGATTTATGGAGACGGATACACAGGCAGACCCAGATTTAGTGTGTTACATTTATCTTGGCAAATGAACTTCTAATAAATCTTGAAGAAATATTAAAACCTGTCCAGTGGTAGTTTGGAACTGTGATTTGATTGATGGTGGAGGGCAAAACAGTCCCGTTACATGCAGGTGATTCTTTTACTACCTCATTTTTGAATTCAGAAGAGACATTTATTAGTGGTCGATTGTTGATTCAAGGCCACTCATTTCCTAAACGAAGAAATGCTCACCTGGGCGAACATGTCACTGAGAGGGATTTATGGGCGCCTGGTGAGACATTTCAGCTTATAAACTGAAGGAAATTTAATTAAAATCTTTACTCCTGTCAAAACACTAATAATTTCAGGAAATGTGTCTAACAAGCTGAAGTAAGGGTCACATTTAATGACCACTTGGCTGATACTTTTTGTGTTCAGAAAAGAACACAAAATGTGTATGTTTCAACATTGTATTACAATGCAATGTGTTTATTTCTTTGTGGCTTTCACATAATATGGTTGACTCTTTGGTGTGGACATTTTGAATTTATGGTACAATATACGAATAAACTTTGTCTGATTTAGCAGAGAGTCCAGCTGGCCGGAAAGTTCAGAACAAGGGCAATTTATGTTTGGGATAGAAAAGACCAAACGACCTAAAGCAGGCCATTGATCAGATTAAATGGAAACATTGGGAGTAGATGCTCATTTGTCCTAAGATGATTCCTGATACCGATAGTTTCCCTGAAGCATAAACCTTAAAATGTAAACGATCCTTCTGCTTGGTAAACACATTTGAATTTGTTAGGCCTTGACTGTGAGATAAAAGATGTGGCTTAGCCCTAGAGTTAGGGCATATAGACTGAAGGCATGAGGCTGCAGCTGATGGTGGTTGATGGCTGCAGTCAGGTGCCAGTCGGGCCATCAGTGGAGGAGGCCATCCCCGCGAGAGAAGATATCAACATTGCCTGGTTGGCTGACAGCTCCAGGCCCTTATTGAAAAATCAATGTCCATTTGTGCGTCCAGCTCACCTGGCTGTCTGCCAGCTCAGCTGAAGTCACCCCATGAAGCCTGATCCCGTTACCTGATTCCTGAAGACTGAGGCAAAGTGACTTTGCAGCTGAAGTCATGCAGCATCAGGGAGCTCTGAGTTCAGAGAGCTCTGCCACCCTGTTTATGTTGTTTTCTTTAGAATTAGTCAGTTAACTGCAAAGGCACTTGCAGTGTATGAGCTGGAATCTATCACAATATAAAGTGAATACTGGTAATTATACTATACTGTTGTTTCTGTTTAGTTTGAATGTAGTTTTTATGAATACAATCATGTCGAAACATAATAGATAATACTGTTATACAGTATATTTTTTTAAGACAAGATCTCAAAACCAACTTGACCAAACAGCCTCAATTCAACGCTGTTTATTTTTGACATCACCATATTTGAAATGTATATACACTGCAAATAAATATTATTTAAATATTTAAATGGTTTACATAAAGCTGCACTAGACTTTTACGAGTATTGCATAACATTGTTTACAAAAATTGCTCAGTAAAGAGGGAGATTAAATTTGACAATCGGGATGTTTTACCATTGGAAAACATGGGGAACCCCCCGCTTAATACTATACTGTAAATGACTGTTTCCTGGACCGCTGTTGAGAACTACTCCTCCAGACTATCCCAGACTATACAGTGAACAGTAGGTCCTGACTGCGGTCATCTCTGTGGAGAAAACCACTGTAATATCACGGCTCAGAGTGAGGCTTTCCTTCCAGTCACTCCACTCTTGGTTTATCATTAGACCGGCCTATTGTGTATTGTGATTCACTTTTAGCCTTTTGCGAGGACTTAGGTCTAATTGTGTCCAGGAAACCTTTGCCGTGTGTAAACTCTGGCCACTCACACTGATCATTATGTTAAATGTCAGCACTCTTGTCTGGATTACAGCTTTGTGTGAAGTTTCATCTGTCCACTGCAGGCCTGTGATCCCAGAGCCACAGCCGCGACTCCTCATCCTAGGTGTAGTCTGTGGGATGTCCCAAGAATCTGCACGAAGATCCCAGCAACTCCAGTTCAGGACAGTGGGCTGGTCGAGCAGTGAGTGATTACAACTGTATGACACAGATAAACAATCCTTCTGCATCTGGCTGGATGTGGCATAGGCCTTTAGACTAGGACAAATAAATGGGGTTAACAATGTGTTGTTAAGGAGAAAGGGAACGTGCATTGCCACATTTCACAAAGAATCACAGAGCAAATATTACAAGAGTAATGAAATAATATACACATTGGCACACTGATAAAGTGTGTTGGACTGTAAGACAATGATGCCAAGACATGGTGTTTGGCTTCATACTTTTTAATACTCAATCGTAGTCTTCATTCATTTTATTCATTCATTCATTTTCTACCGTTTGTTCCTGTTAGGGGTCATGGGTGACATGAGCTTATCCCAGTGACATTGGGCCTTAGGCGGGGTACACCCTGGACAGTGGCCAGCTCGTCGCAGGGTTAACACAGAGACATGGACATTGACAGACAACCATTCACTTTCACATTCATTCACGAGGGGCAATTTAGAGCTGTCAATTGACCTATGCATGTCTTTGGACGGTGGGGGGAAGCCAGACTCAGAGAGAACCCACGGGAACACAGGGAGGACATGTAGACTCCACCCAGAGAGATTGTGTGATGTTGGTCTGATCCGGGATTCAAACCCACTGTGCACCTCCAGTATCAAAGTATTGATTATATAATATTTAATTTAATGTATTTGTTTATTTGGTCAGGACAGTACATGTTAACGAACATGCAACGCCAAAATTAACCATGGGCTAGTTTTTCCTCCGTTGTTCTGCATTCACGCTCACAAACACACTGTCATAAATACGGTAGATGCTGACTCAGTACAAATGTGGGTATCATACTGTTAGAATAGAATATACATTATAAGCATATATGTATCTATTTTAGAAATTCTTGACAATTTCTTCACTGTTTTGTGTCAAAAGACCTTCACCAGCAGCAAATTGGACAGATCCATGTGTCCATTTAATTTTTGTCCCGTTTAGAAACTTATAAAAATAAAATATAAATAAATGCATGTTTATCGAAGAGCCTTCACACATGAGGTTAGACCTGTATTGGGTATCGGCATTGCATTGGTATCACCCACAAAAGTGTTCGGTAAAATTTGTGGTATTGCATGTCTCTGTAGTTTTTGTAGCTGGAATGACCATTGCACTGCAGACTGAAAAAAAAAAAAAAGATCATAAATGAAAACATTACCTATCATCATTGGTGATTGGTTATCTCTCGACAAATGACTTTCGAAAGGTATTATAATGCTGTTTATCTCGACTGAAACGAAAAGGAATGTGGAGTAGGAATATGAAGTGATCATAGTGCCGTTGAGAGTGGATTTATAGACACGTGTGTACACTTACAACAGGATGAGTCACGAAGGTCTGGGGTGAGAGAGTTAAGCTGTGAAGTCACTGAGGGTGAGGAGTGGAGAGAGATGAAGGCGGAGGGCACTGCTGATGATAAAAGACACTATCACAGTTGAGGAGACGGGGAGTGCTCTGCCTTCAAAGTGCAGCCGATCGGCGAGTCGAGCTGGCATTCGTTACAGGGATGACGTCTTCTGTCTGTACACCTTGTCTGTCCCTGCTCTGACCCTGAGCACAAGCTGGCCCCTGCCTTCTCTCAATGAAGGTGAGTGGAAAAGCATCGGAAAGGATCCCTGCACCGGAGATCTTCCCCTTGTTCAACACATGCACCTCAAAAAAAGTTTACCTCATATTTGGGAATGCCCCCCTTAGGTGCTTCCAGAATAACCTACAGTAACTCTCCCTGCGGCGCTCTCCCGTCCTGACTTCCTCGGCCCGGAGCACAGCCAGTGTGTAATGCAATTTGGTTGATTAAAAGAAAACATTAAAGCACTACCTTATTGAATTTGACGGCACGTACGGATCCGGATCTCACTGGCCACTCTGTTTTATTGGCCAGGATAAAGGGGATCACGTCATTCCACTCTCCCCCTCCTCAAGCACCTCCACCCCGCCCCACGACAACACACCACCCACCGGATACACCTTCTTTATCCCACTGACAAACCTTGGCATCAGGACGTTCCGGCAGGACAGACATTTGTTTGGATCCCCCTCCCTCTGTCACTTTTTGAATTGTGGCTCTTTAACCTTAAGCTATCACCGGCAGGGATGAGGGAGGCAAACCAACAGGGCAGGTAGTATCAGATAATAAAGTGGGACCCCCAGCTGTGGAGAAGTATGTTTGTTGTGTCAATAAACAGGCTGATAGGTTGTTAATCATGAGGCGGAGGTTGCTCTTTGTCGCTTTGAGATGACTCATGTTGTCGCTATTGCTGTCCAAGTCTTGTAGTCCATAATTTAGTCTCATTCTGAGGGGGAGAGGAACACTGATGTGGGAGGAAGTAAGGGGGAGTGTGCATTCAGTGAATCTTAAACACCTGCCAATCTCCTGAGCTGAAGCCAACTGCGCTCTCAGTCCGTCGTACCCAGTCCATTTATTAGAGTTATGTCTATGGGTTGTCCATGCTGATCGTGTACAGCAGCAACAAAACAACTTCTGAATGGAAGTCCTGTGTTTAGATGACATCATCTGTGGCTGCTTCAATTACGCTGCAAGAAATGAATCACAGTGCGCTAAGGGCTGACGTAATGTATCAGCCCAATGTCGAGCCACCGAATCGAAACTTTTAATCCATATTGGCCCCAGCGCATTGTTGCCTCCACAGACTTCATTACATCACCCGCAGCAGCTAAATAAAATCAACTTTTTATTTGTACCCAGAACTTTTTATACAGTGGCTGACAGTGTCCCGGTGTGTAATCTGGGTGTTGCTCAAAGTCATAAAGCACAGGTGCCTGTGTTGTCAGCTATTTAAACTGGCCCCTTCAAAACCTCTCTGACTCTGACTGGCAAATCTTGAAGGTGGGCCTTCAGAATCTGACTTGGAAAGACTTGTTTCCATTGCTTTGCTATGGAGCGGATCGGTGTGGCATGAAAGTGTTTCCACTGTCTCAGTCTATCCAGGGCCGTCTGAGGGGTCAGAAGTGGACTAAGCCTGGTACTACCTTCCAAGGTGGTGTTGCACTATACACAATGCAGGGAGATGATTGGTCAGAACGCAGATTCAGCCAAAAACAAGACAGCTAAAAGCAGATATAAACAGATTTGCCGAACACTGATTTGATCATGTGATAAACTGCTGTATTTCCAGTGATGGTAACTGTAAACCCTCAAACTTAGAAACAGCTGTTTCCTGTCCATTGATGCACAACACTTGTTTCAATATCAAAAATATTATATCTCCAGTGCATAAAGCATCTAACATTTGCCAAACTTAATGCATTACTTAAAGAGACATTGCAGTGTACAGAATGCAGTGTAGAGGCCCTGAGAAGAAGAAAAAAGCTGACAATAAACCAGAAGTATAGCTTCTCGTGTACTCTAGCTTTATTCACATCTCACGGCATCTTTTAGTGAATTACTGAGATATTCCTTATGATCAAACATTATCATTCAGGTTTGATTTAGTTTCTTTTATCAAGAAAACATTTGTTATGTTTGGGACGTCAGTTCTCACCCAGCAGACCCCTGGACCTTCACACAGAGCTTGTAGAACATAGAAAGTATGATGGAAACATGCTCCATGACCTGAGCAGACCAGTGGAAATTTGCCTATTCAGGAGGGTGAGTTTTATTTTTCTTGACATCTGTCCCTTGAAACAGCATGGTCAATACAAATGATGTTGTCATTATTGATTCAAATGTACTTTAGCTTTAAAAGTTGGATGTACACTGTGTGCTTCCTTGAGGAGTTGCAGTGCAGTTCACTTCCAGTTGCCCAGCTGCAACAATCATCAACAATTCTTAATAGTCAAATCTGTATTTATGGCCAAGACAGCGACACACCTGTTATTAGAGCCTTATTTTGTTTCAGAGGATCCGTCATTTCATTGACTTTGCACAACTCTTGGTTCCATTTTCTAGAACATTTGTGGCTCAATATTTGTCTTTCGTTGCATTCCCAGAAGGATAGAACAGCAAACAAACAAAACAATGAAAATCGAATACAGAGCGGCCATATTGTTTACTGAATGTAAGACAGTTAGTGGTAGCTGCAGTGTTTTATGTTGACCTTTATTGATAAAACAATATGTCTATAACGATATGAAACTTCAGACTGGCGGTATATATGGTTTCTCATAATATTGACTGACTCAATTGTTCACCTGTGAAAACCAAACAGTCGCTGGGTTAAAAGAACTCACATGTGTGCCCTGTCATGAATGCAACCCAGTTCTTGCATAAAACAAGATTTGTTTTGCCTCTTACTACCTCTTTAAGTCTAGGGCAAGCAGCTGTTTCCTAAGCAGACCCACATGTTTGACACTGTTGAGGAGGAAAAGGAGGATACAGTTTCTATTAGCCATGGATGAAAGTTATGTCAAACAAATGTCTTAGATCAACACTGCTACATGTTACAGTGCAGGTGTGATTATACAGTGTTAGCTTTGTGTACTTGTGTAATTTATGACTTAATGCTATTCCAGAAACACTGTAGGGTGGAACATCATGTTCATAAATATACAGTGCTAAAGTGTAAAACAAGTTGTAAATGTGTGTTAGAGATGGTAATTCTGTAAGTAAGGAGGTTGTTTGTTTCATACCAGGCCCCGATTGTTTACTGCTGTAGTGTCCTTGGGCAAGACACATTTACTGCCTTGTCAGTGACTCTGTCGCACTTGTGGTAGAGTAATTATATATACCAATAATTACCAATAAGAAGGGTAAGAACGACCCGGTTTAGGAGAGTTTGAGAAAGAAAGAGGACAGATTGAAGTAAAAAGCAGATTTGAAGGTTAGGATGATGAGCACACACTGCATTTGTGGCACTGGGAAATTGGAGATGTGAAGAGATAGGAGTGTATGCTAGAATTTCCCGCAAAGAGCCCCCTTCACTGCAGCGAGGGGGAGGGATGGAGGTATTATTGTGTTAGGACATTAGAGCCATAAATTTGTCATCATCATCTGGATCTTAGTTACATAACAGTGTGTGGTACAGGACAGAAAGGTAGATAAACAATTTAAACTGGGATGAAATTCTTTTTTCTTTTTTTTTTTTGTATTCGTTGGAACTAGAATATTGTTGCCTTTTTTTTTTTCTTTTTTGTACAGCATGTAGAAGACAAACAGGTTGAGATATATATATATATTGCGTGAACAGAGTTTTCGTCAAACTGGAAGTACGTTTACTACAGGAGTGCGGATCTGTGGCAAAAAGAGGCAAAAGTGGGTGGGGCGGAATACCAACTTCAATAATTGAGCATTCAATCTGCCGAGCCCTGATATCAGCAGATAAAACTGCATAGATTTATTTTCTTAAACCAAAATTAACATATGAAAAAACTGATCCAAATGGGTTGTGTAACTTCTGTTACACAACCCAGAGTGTAACTATTCTTCAACTATCAACAGAACAGCTTTGTATGAATAAAAATCCAAACATCATGAGATGTTCTGGTCCAACAAGGGCCACTAAACTAAAAAGTCAGTAAATTTACGGCCCCAACCAAGATATCGGCTGAACTGATATTTTCAAGCCGATATTCTGTAAATTTGTCTTTATTAGCACCGATATTCATCAATACCAGTATCACAATTGGGGCATCACCAATCAATCAATCTGAAAAGATAAAGATAGGGTTTTCAGTTCAGTTAGAAAACTTTTCCAACTTTTATGTTAAAAACATTTTCCACATTGAGCAAACTAACAGTTGAATCTGAAGTTGTATGAAAATTGTGAAATTTGCCTTTAATCATGTCATTTGGTGGCAGTAGCTCATTGGTAATTATTATCTCGTTTGATTTGGTTAAATTCCCGTTTGTATCTGTTTGAATCGGTTTTAATCCCACACAGGATTCAGGAAAATCCCACACAGGATTCAGGAAAATCCACTGGGCACAGATTGGCAGTTCGATTGCAGCTCCCTCAGATGAATACTTCTGTTGTATCCTTGGGCAAGACACTTAACCTGCCTTGCCAGTGCCTGTTTGCACTGTTGTATGAATGTGTGTGAATGAGTGACTGATTCCTTGATGTAAAGCACTTTCAGGGCCTTCAGGTTATAAAAGCGCTGTATGAAGGTGACCATTTAGCAATTATTTGTAATTTCATGTTTTCTTCTTTATAGTGATGCTGCCGTCTAATTCTGTACGTTTAAAATGTTATTCTAGTTGAATCTATTGTCACATGTCATTTGATGTTTGTGCTTTGCCTTTTGGTTATTTATAACAGGGATGGAGAGATCAAACAGGGCATCTGACATAAAACACTGCATGTTAGGACATAGATTATTTACTTACAACTCTGGACAGAAAAATGTCAAGAGATTTTATGGAGAATTGCTTTTTTTCCCAACACACAAAATTCTATTTTAAATTATGTAATCAAATTTCTATATGCTATAGAATCCCAGTGGTGATTTAGCGTTCTGTAACCAATTAGTAACCAGAAGACCAAGGCATATAGTTTATATAGTTAGTGCTTCATAACCTCTCGTCACTCGAGCATAGGCCTACAGATGAATTATTCAGAATCATGCTGTCTGAACTCCTCGGGGGCCAGTGCTCACTCCCCTTGACTGTTAGAGCTCCACTTGACGGTAAATGCTCAGTGGGACAAACAGGAGGTCCTTAAAACAGACCTGTGTGCACTTAACTCACTCTACAACCCCCTCCACATCCCACCACGTCCCGTTAGCTCTGTGTCCTGACCTCAGCCAAGATCAATAGTTATCCAGAGCCAGATGTTGCACAATACCAGCCCACAGTTCAACAGGGAAGTCTCCAGAGGAAGTTGTGTGCCTGAATTTTTAAACACGTTCAAAAGCCAGCAGATTGCACGAAAAAACAAACATTTAACATGAGCAATAGAAGCCACAATGGTATGCTTGAAATATTTGCTTTTCAAAGGTGTGGAGTATCAGACAGCTATTACAGGGTTCACTGGTGTCATCCAAGGATTTCACATATCCAGAGCAGGAGCATCAAACTGCGCTCTCAGAGGAGAAGAGTGCTCCAGCCGCTGCATCCAGGGTGGATTCAGAGATCTAGTGCTGCCATCTTCAGGTGACCCTTTGTAATTAGACATTTGAGAGCCACATTGAAATACTGGATAGATAGAGTGCTGTACAGTATGATTGAAAATTACCCCTGGACGGCAGTCGAAATGTCTCGATTTCAAAAACATTGTTCAGAGGACTTTGAACATGTTTCTACCATTCTCAGGGAAATATTATACATGGCATTATAAATATTATATGGCATGCAATATTTAGATAAGAGACTTCTATATCTGTTAACCCTCCACTTTTCCACAAAAAAAAAAAAATAAATAAAAAAATATATATAATATATATATATATATATATATATATATATATATATATATATATATATATATATATATATATATATATATATATATATATATATATATATATATATATATATTATTATATTACTAATTACTATTGCAACAACACATCATCAGTAGGGTAAAACTAACCTGTCTCACGACGGATATATAGAGACATATATAGACATGGTATAGACATGGTATAGACATTAGGCAAATGATCAAAGGCAGGAATCAAACTGACAATGCTGTGATGGTAACAACCACACATGTGCAACACTCTTAACCCCTGCACCACACTACTAGATCATAGATATTAAACTTCTTGCTGACGAGCTAAGAAATTGTACACAATTAACCTGTAAGCAAGAAGCAAATGTTGATGAGACATTGTATCTTGACAACAATGTAATATCTTAATGGTGATGTTGGGAGAGGATTTTCATATACAGTATAAGTAATGGAAAAAACTGCCAGTATATAAGGCCAGAATTTTGAATAAGTATTGCTTCAGTTATAATCAAAATAAATGAGCAGTGAAGCTAAAGAGGTGGTGTTTATGCAATCCTCATAAATGGTGCAAATTAATTCATTATTTAAATAAAATAAAATAAAACATCACGTTGAAAAGTAAATTTGTGAACTTTTCCACAACTTTAGTTCATTTCATGGGCCCTGCCATGTAAGAAATGTCTATCAATAATGGCAAACATCAGTTAACAGCCACAACAGCGAGCCAAGTATTGGATATTATTATTATCATCATGTTACTGTTACACTGAAATAAACAGGTCTAACACCGAACATAAGAAACAAGCTCAAAAAATGAATTCACTCATGTCCGACCTTTCCTGTTCTTTAAGTACTTTTCTGGGATCTCAAGCTTCTCTGATTCCGGCAGCTCTCTTTATAACATAAATCAATAAAATTGATCTTATCTTGGTGTTTGAACAGTGTTTGATTCTACATGTGTGGATGTGATGTTCTCTGGCTGTTAGCCTCGTATGTCCACATCCTGCTAACTGTCTCCAGTCTGTTCCCCTCACTGTCCCGGGACGCTGGGCTGAAACATTACACTTCAGGCAAATGAAATGCAGCGGAGACAATCAGGCCAGCAGCACCTCATAGATGTTTCATGAAGGTCTGTCCACTGTCTATTGCAAGCCACTATGTCTAAACAGAGCTGATTGTACAGTGTGAGTACCACTCCATGCTAATTTACATTAGACATGCAGATCTGATATGGAAGGTAGAAATGAATGAGTTCCATGTGTTTGAGGAAAATGCTAAAATATGGCTTCCAAAAACTTTGTTATGGTGTGGTGTTATAGTTGTGTGCAGCTCTAGCTTAATATAGTGTACAATATACTGTTTCTTCAGTGAAGTCAACACTGCAGAATATCACTTAATTATAGGCCTTCTAGTAACACTGGCAATAGATCTTAAAACATCTTCCTCAAGCTGAATTGGATCATTTTTAATGGCTGAAAAGGTTCTTGTTTAGATAAAGTCTGAGGCAATGAAACAGCTTGTTTTCTTGGCATGCTGATGTCTTTGTAAACTGCTCATTTATTAACTCCAGTGAGCTATCGTTACTGTAATAGGCAAATGCATTGGCATAATCACAGAAATAGGCATATGTGGAAGACCTAACGTGACAAATAACTGCATTAGCTGTTTGATACAAATTGAATCAATGGGGCCTTGTGTAATTTACAACACGCTAAAGTGATCAAAAAGTGAAGTAAGCAAGTCATTTGTTCTCTGTGTGGCGTATTGCATTAGCAGCTCAATGAAAATATGATCGTTGACAAGGCCATAACCCTGTCGCTATAAACAGACAATTTAAAATGAGATAAGTGGTGGTTTTACTGTTACACTGATCCATGCAATCACCTCATTTCCTCATGTGCCACAGTGGCCAGTAAAGTAATTTTTTTGTTGCTAAAATGGTCAGATTACTTCAGTGGAGAGGCATCATTGATTTTGACGGGTGTGTGAGTGACAATGTGGCAGTCACGCAGAACACATATCAGCCAGGAGGTTTTAACTGATTTGACATAGCGGCAGACTCTTTTCCTGTAAGAAAATCTATCCACACAGCCTCACAAAATATATGCATGTACAAAGACAGGGCAAGACGGTACGATGGTGTAGGGCTGTTTGAAGAAAGCAAAACTAGTTCAACTAATGATTAAGCAGCTTTTACGATGGATGAAAATAAAATAGGCCCTTGCACAAGGACACAACACATTGTCGGACCAGTGGTACAAAAGTAAAAGAACTGTACAGTCCCTTTTAGTGAATCCTTTTTACTTTTACTTCGCTACATTTTAGAACAGCATCAGCACTTTCTGTTCAACTATATTTTTAACTGGGCTGAAAAGAAAAAAGCACTTTTCTTTACTGTTTGAGACGAAATGCCGAAATGGCTGAGGAGTTACCATTAGCACGTTCATAGTTTGAGTTGATGTCCCGTCAAACTATATACAAGTTAAAACAGCTTGAAAATGAGGAAAATCAATACTTAACTTTTACTTCTGTAGATTTTTTTTTTTTTTTTTCACTAAAATTACCAACTGAGTACATCTTCCACTGTGTCAGACATGACTCTTCATGCTTGACAACCTAATCTTCTGACTCCACTTCACCTCACACAGTATAAAAGATTATAACTAATCTCAGTATTATGTAATTTGTGCATGCTTTCCCCTCCGTTTTGTTACACAAACCTTTCTAAACCCACTTGCTTAATGCAGGATAGTGGCTGACATAGAAAATGTAAAGTGAGGAAAATTCATTTTTCATGTACTTCTTGAGTTGTTACAAAGAAAAATTACATGAACTCTACGGCCTAACCGGTAATTGCATTCTGAAATGCAAAATAGCCAAGTTAAGTGCATCTTAAGCAAATTGGGCTTCGTGCTTATACAAGAGCTTTCCAAAAACCAAGTGTGTCTAATAATATCTCACTTTCCCCCCTGAACATTCACCCCCCTTTCCAAAACCATCATCAGTTAAGTGCAGTTCTTTCGTCTTGAAGGTTAAATGATAAATACATGAATAAATAGTCCATGGCCTTAAGTCTTGATACAAACAACCCACACTTTTTTTTAATACAGCGAGATTCAAGTATTTTTCTCATAAGCCAACTGTTATCCCACTTATATGCATTTTAAAAGCCTGTGGAGGTGAATATATTGCATATGGAAATGTGTTATATTTTGCAATAGACAGTGTGGGAGGTCATAAATAACACCTGTCGGGAAATGAGACCGTGGCAGGCGAAAGCTCATCCCTCCCTTTTTAAACCTGAAAGGATTGGCTTACAGAGGAGCAAAGCAAATATCAATGACTCTGATTTAGACATTGCTATATCACTCAAGGATAAAGAGCTTATATGCACCAAGCCCCTGGAAATGTACTCTGAGCCAAATGCAAATCCTGAAATTAAACACTCACTGAACATGTTTAGTTGGCCAGATGATGAAATAGAGAAACCGTTTCAGAAAAAATGAGCCCATGAAGGAGGGCAGAGGGCAATGAGGTAAGGGTTACTGTATGTGCGTCTGTGACCAGCACAATAATACCAGCAACCCTAACGCAAAGAACGTGTTGTTAACGATCTCTCGAGGGCTTTGTCACACATGAAGACACCTCCAAGTGTCACTGTTGTTATGGAAATGGTTAAGTGATAATTCAGCCTGTAAAATGTAAGGAAGAGGAGTGTAAATACAAAATTGAAATGTATGTATTCACTCTGTGTGCTAATTAGATTTGTTAGGAAATTGTATTTCTTTGTAGATTTTTAAACATGCACTTTTAATATAACTCCAGCGTGTAACTGTATTTTATTACATTTAAAATCAAAGTTACTGCCGTCTCTGCTCCTTTTTATACCTACAAACACACATAACAGCACTGTATGACAGCCTAAAAAAACTAAATTCAGTTTTGCACAGTTTGATTGATCAAGTTTTATGTAAGAGCATGATTTAAAATGCTAAAATTGCCTTAACAAGTATAGTAGTAACTATAGTGCTTTGGGTTGTATTTTTAAGTAAATCTGGTACTTGTACTAATAGACTGTACTTTTACTTGTTTAATAGTCTCCATAATAAATAATTAAGCATGCTTGAATGACATAAAATGTTCTATTACTTTTTTATTTGAGAAAATGAAATTGCCATGTATTCAAGTTTTATAAAAAAAAAAATGTTACATCAATTCCTGTTTTGCAGCATTTCCCATTGGAGCTGCATACAGTATTACATAAATTCAATATAATACTAATCTTTTTTATGCAGAAAAATATTAACAGGAAGCGAACAGAGACATGTCTTGCTCCTGGGCTCACAGTGTTGTTTTTACGGCCAACGAAAGCTCACTAAATGAAAGAAATGTTGCTGTGTAACAGAGGATGTGGATTTACAGCTTTACCAAAGAGAAGAGGACATTGCCTCATTTGGATCATTAATTTTTATTACCTGCGTTCCTGGAAATGTCTTTGTTTAGTTTTATACTAGTGTGAAATGCACCACTTGTTTTTCAGAAACACATTTTCAGTCTGGACAAGAAAGAATCCACTATTAACCTTGGAGCACTTGCTCACACCAGCCATTACAAATCAGGTCCTCATGGATATCCACTTGCAAGTGTGAATGACCCTTCATCATGGCATCTGTACAGAAAGAATATTGGCTGAAAGTAAACATTTTGTCCTTGATGTTGATAGTAAAATCAAATACTAACACTTTGGACAGGATCTCTCCAAATCTGC
The DNA here is from genome assembly GCA_019453435.1 of Rhinogobius similis. Classification (NCBI taxonomy): domain Eukaryota; kingdom Metazoa; phylum Chordata; class Actinopteri; order Gobiiformes; family Gobiidae; genus Rhinogobius; species Rhinogobius similis. Next base: position 17,877,163 of record CM033626.1, on the reverse strand, counting down.
AGCTCTGATGGGGTCTATTGTGCATAAGCAATTGAATATTTGGTAACACTTCAGAATAACTCCCCTTATTCCTGCCCTAGTAAAGCATTAACAAAGTCGTTTATTAACTACTATTAAATAGCTTATTAAACATGATTCAGGATTAGTAAGTACTTAATTAAGGTTAGGGCTAGGAATTTGGGTTAGAGGATTAGTTAAGTAGTTAATAAACCTGAATCATTCTTAATAAATTCTTTGTTCACTATTAATAAAGTCTTTATTCATTCTTCAGGCAGGAATAAGGGGAGTTATACTAAAGTGTTACTGAATATTTCACTAAATAACATATACTTATAACATTAGGTTTTATAATTCTGATGACGACTTTGGACAAAGTGTCATATATTTGCCATCACTTCTACTTAAAAAAACAGAGGTAAGCAAAAATGAATGAAAGGCACACGACACTGGCCTGGAGGTGTTTACTGTGCAGTAATCAGCTTGTGCATCTCATTAATGCAGGCTGACTCATGCCATTTGAATACACGCCTCATAAACATGGTCAAAAACATGAAAAAGCAATGGCTCAACACAGACTAAAAATCATTGGTCCCTGTCAAGTACAAACAAATGTTCTTCTGTTCATCATGATAGTGACAAGTTATGTACAACATCAGTTATGAGTCCCATGCTGCAAATCAAATAGTCCTTTATTATTTTTCTGCATAAGACATTTAGAGAGTTCACATCTTTGCCTCCAAAACTATTTTACAAAAAGCAGGTAAATTAGTTATGACCATTATATTTGACATTTTCCATTTGGTTTGGAAATTACATCCAACAAATGGTGAGAGATTAAGGAGTGGAAAGTGAGGCAGCTCATTCATATGAAATTAGGTGGCCTTAAATCTGCTAAAATGCATTAAAGGTCCCATAACATGCAAAATCGACTTTTCAGAGGTTTTAACCTTCCTACAGTGCTATTTGGGCCTCGTATGTGTGCCCAAAGTGGTTTTTTGATTGATTCCCGGATGTTTTCGCTAGAGAACTGTCTTTTCCGTCCCCCTCGGCTGAGCAGGCAGACGGGGGCTCATCCCATGGATGACGCGGCTTCCCATGGATGACGCGGTGTTTAAGCCATGCCTCCGGGAAGCGCGCAGCCGCAGAATAAAAACAGCTAATGCTAATGCTACACAGTAATTACACGATGGATACGACAGATCGAAGAGTTAGCTTGTTATTTACCAAACGGCAACGTCCGTCGTCGAGGTACTGGAGCACGTCAAACTCCAGGTCAGATCCAGGACGTAGGACTCAGCACGACGCACCGTCAGGACGGATAAAAGGTTTATTCCCGTGTTTGTGTATCGCTGTTTACCGGAGCACACGGCGCATGCGCACTATCTCCGCTCTAGGCTTTGGCACGAGTTGGGCGGGGGGAGGCGCGCGAGTTGGGCGGGGGAGCAGCCTGCTCTCTGTTCGGGGGGGTCAGATCTCAGAGTGAGCCGTTTGCTTTTGCAAGGAGGGGGGCCAGTCCAAGAAATGGGTGTTTTTTGGAAACTGTTATGTTATGGATATTGCACAACGCAAAATTTTATCAACAAAGCCCTTAGAATAGACTGTGTAAAGGGCAAAATAGCAGAATATGGGACCTTTAAGAGAAAGTCTTGGACGAAAGTCACATAATAAGCCACTAATGTGTGTATTATTTGGAAAGACACATATTTTGCACGATAATGATGTAAATGAAGCCCATTACGGTACATAGTTGACCTGTTTGATTGGCCTTCAAACAGCAAATGACTGACAATGAAGAAACTACTTTAGTTACAGGATAATCACAACCCAGTCATTTAATCAGAAAAGGCATCTGGTGTAAAAACTATGGCAAAACTCAAAGTTTTGCCTTATTTCCCTTTTTATTGAACCATGATTGTCTGAAACAGTAGTATGTGCCTCCAACATAAGGAGAACAAAGAGCACGGGAATAAACTAATTGTCATTATACTGCTATTGTCCAACAAAAGTTTAGTTTCTCTAGCACTGAAAACAGAATTTATTACCAAGCTGTGGTGATCAGCCACTCCACCCACAATGTGTGAACTGGAGCTGTTGTTCTGTAACCCTCACTTACTTTTTTCTTTTCTGTAACATTTTGCACTCCATTTAGTGACCAATCACTTGCAGCTTTATAAACTCTACACAGGTCTTTATTACAGAATTCAGACTGATATTATCATAGTGTCCCTAGTAGTAGAGAGTAAAAGTAGGGTAAAGTAGTCAGCTTATGTCAGCAATACAGAATGCAGTATAATATGGACCTTCTCTCTGGGACTTATGGCTTACCTCAGCACTGCACCAGAACAGGACTGTCACAGGATATTACCACGTGGTCCAGCGCGCTTCACCTCCCTGCACTCTCACCACAGTGGACACAACACACTCCCAGCTCCACAGGGACACACTTCCAGCAACGTGTCCATCTGTGGGCAAATTTACTGTCGGAAACATTCCCTATTAAAAATGAATAGTGTTAATAATGAATGGCGACTCCCAGAGACAGCATCTTCAAACATGTGTAGCACTGTCTGTGACACTGGGATGCCCATCTACAGTACAGTGCAAAGGTTTATTTTTTTATATACGGCTTGAGTTCATGTATAAATGTGCAAAAATAAATCGCTTGTTTACGCATTACATGGATGAAGAAGATGGATGAGTAACAAAAAAAAAAAGCTCTTTACCTGAATTGCTCTTTACCCCTTAGTGACTTTTTCTACTAAAATGAAGAAATATCTTTTATTCTGACTTCATAAAGTTTGCTATTGCATGATGTGTAATGAATAAGGTGTGCAGATGCAGTGATTGTGTTTTTGTTTTTACAACAAACTGCTGCATAGTTTTCAAGCTATGGTTTCATCCAGTTCATCTATTGACACTTGCACAGATGAGTGACTAGGGCTGGATCTCGTCTTGAGGCTGATGGATCCATATAGCTTGGCCGTGCGTTTAGAGTATGCTATGACTTTCCTCCTGTACATCTCTCCTTTCCACATGGAGATCATCAGCAGCGTGGACAGCACCACTCCCCCCAGAGTCAGCAAACACAGCCCGGCTATCACACAGCGGTCCAGGTGGGCTCCTATCCGCGCACTCTCCATCTCCAACCTCTCCATCTCCCTCGCCGATACAGTGTCCCGATCCACCTCGACATCTCGGGGAACTGTGTAGGATATGATCACCAGAGAGATGCCGGTCACCAAAAACGTAACCGCGCTTATAAAACCGTAGTCTATGGAAGTCCCAGAGCCTTCGCCAAATGACAAATCATCCTCGGACATGAAGGAGAAATCTGGTAGTGTTTCTGAGCATGGTTCGCCGTTACGCGTTGTCCTGTGTGTGCTCTTACAACTTGTCTCTGGACTGGTCACGCGCAAATTTACATTCTCATCGACGTACGTGAATGAAGTCTCCAGCTCCCCGTCGCAACAAACTCTTACTTTCTCTTCAGCTCCTCCCCCTCCTGCCGGCGCTGGTTTCCTTGTCCTTGTAAGTGAATGACACCGGACGTGGTTACAACTGCGGGGCACGTTGCACCCGCTCTCCCCTGGGATAGCTCCAGTTGACACGGCAGGCTTACAGACCAGCTTTGAGCCCGACATATGCTCAAGGACATGCGGAGGATCAGGTTGTTTCCCCTCATCACGTGAGGGAAGGATCTCCGGCACTGCTGCTGCTGCTGCTGTACTGGTGGACGACGTGGTTGTGGTAGCCATAGCTCTTTATTAGCTAAACTTCTGCCACCCACAAGCTTCATCACACCGCTGCATCCTTAAACTGGGCAAGAGGGGGCACACAAGAGTCCAAGTTAAGTGACATGCAAATGAGATATACAGCGATAAAGAGGTAAACTTTGAAAAAAGGAAGATTATAATTAACAATAAATAAAATGAACAATAAAAAACATTCTGAATTCAGTACTGAAGGCAGAAGTGAAGTGGAACATAATGTGAGTTCAGTGGGGAAACTGTGATTAATCTCAGAATATCACAAAATATGAAAAATCCAGGTGGTTTTGTGAAATGAAAACCACGTAGATACATGCGAGGGATGTCAGGGCTTTGTTTACAGATATTTAGAGTTGTATTTTACAGTATGTGTTATAGGAAAAATTCTGATTTATAGGTTTTACAAGACAAATATTTACATAAATGTTGATCATGACCCGAATATATTACACACGTTACTGCAAATGATACTTTTTGTAAAATTCAAGTTCAAACTTCTAGAAAAGAGTAGGCCTACTTTTCTCCATCAGTAAAGTGACATTCTACTCTGGAAAGTCTAAATTGTTGCTTGGTTTTTGTTATTTATGATTTCAAATCATTAGTATTTAGATTTGATGTCAGTTAATGATTGAAAATGTGTTAAGGTTCATTGATTTTACCTCAAGTCGCCTCCATCCCGGAATTTTGAACCTCCTGATGACATTGTATTTTAAAGGGTCTATGACCATGGCACAATACTATGGTAAATATCTGACTTAGGCCTACAGCTAGTAAAGCGTTTAAATTACATTCGCTAAATGTATTACAGAGTTACTTGTAACATGTAAAAGGTTGCCCTGTAGGAGGGTGGACCACATGCGCAAAGCAATCAAACACGTTTTAGAAATAAGATTACCCCTGCTGCAGCACGCTCCCTCGTATTGCATCCCCCCGTTTCCATGCGCCATGTCAGCTGTTCTAGCCAGCAGATATCATGTCTTCTAACCGTTTTGGGTGCTTAGGAATATGTTTTCCCATCCGCATCCTCCTCCGTCGCTTCCTCCTCGATGCCGTGACAGTAGGGTGCGTTAAGGGAAACGCTCTCCTCCTGCGTAAAAGTCCCGCCCACACGATGCACGCTCGGCTCCTTCCACTGTGCCGCTATCAGGGAGCAGATTGTGATCGCTACAACAGCCAGTCAACACGAGGCTGGATGGAGAAGACTCAAAGTGCAGAGTGGAGTCAGTGAGTGAGTGAGTGAGGGGGAGACGTTGTCTGGGAATATCACGTTCATACATTACAGGCAACGCTGGATTTCCCACAGGAGCCATTTTAGAACATAAACCCAGAACCAATGCTGTTAGTAGGTCACGGGAGACCATAAATAGGACTATGTAAGAATGCAATATAAAGTCACACCTGGAATCTGGGTCGCTAAGCACACTCTATGATAGAATTCAAAATCGTTATTGTGCCATAAAGTGTAGTTATCTTGTAGTGAACTTGGACAAATGGAACGTCCTATTAGGAATGGGCTATTAGGTCTTTACATTACGGTTAATACTACTCAGATCTAGTAATGCAGCCAGGAATTTCTTTATATAGCCTACAACAACAACAACAACAACAACAACAACAACAACAACAACAATAATTTGATAGCGCAATCTTTTATTAATGCAACATGTCGATATAAATTCCTTTTCTATAACAGAGATTCAGAATTGTAGTCACAGGTAACAGTCTAAACCTGCTGCATCACTAAAAGGCGTAAAAGAGGGAGAGCCATCCTCATCTGAAAGTGATCTCAAGGGCTATGTTATGTCATGCAAATATACTGCACCATCTGCTCTCTCACTCCGTCAGAAGATTACAAGTGGTCACTATGTCAGAGCTATTCTAATCCTTGTTTAATCTACAGATTGAGAGGTCCTCTGATCTATTGGCCACATCTTGCTTTGTACTTTCTTCTACCAACGTCATTGATACTGGAAAAAATCAAAGCAATGATTGATTTTGCCAGTTCTTAAAGCTCGCATTAAGAACAGAATCTCTATTAAAACCTGCCAGATCATTAAAATCATTGCATTTTAGGACAAGAGTTGCAACATTAAATAGTAAAATGAACCAAAAAAGTAAAGTATTTTGTGCTTGTTTGCATGCAGCACAAACCCTACGTTTAACATAACTTTAGATATATCTTATATAGTGCAATAAGGCAGCCATGATAAATATAGTGGCAACTTTTTTGTCCACCCAGCCGTAAGTGCCGGTTGGCTTTGGCACGTTTCCCAACAAGAGTCCATTTAACAGATGAGTGGGGACAGATGCGGAGAGACAAAAGAGACAGCCAAATATATTCCACTTTAGAAATGAACATGTATGGGAAAGACAGACTGCATTTCCGAGCCATTGATGAATAAATTGCAAAGCGCCAAAGTGTGTTTGAGATTTGGCCTTGAGCTGAAACATAAAAAGGAGACTGAAAGTGGCATCGGTAGCCAACTCATGCCAGACCTATCTGCAACAGTGCACTTCTCCTGTTGGCAAGGACACCACGAACAGAGGAGAGAGGGGAAGCGGGCAAAGGGAGTCTGCAGCCAGTAAATCCTCATGTCTGCTGCCACCGGCAACTGTATGTGCCCAACATAGAGCAGAGATTAGCAGGAGGCTGCGGCTTCAGATGGGGAATGAGAAACAATGGTGAGCGTTTACTATAAAGAGAAAAGGAAGAATCGTAAAAACTGCATTGTCTTGTCGCTGAGATTCAGAGCGCTCACACAAATAGACACAATGCACAGCCATTGATTTCACAACACAGGCAATGCAGACCAAAAATGCAACGTTTTGTTTTTCCTTTCATTTTTTTGGTATAACTCTACATTATGCTGGATGCACCTTCCACTGACGCAATGCACTGCTGCAAAGAGCATGCTGCCTTTTCTCCCTATGGCTCGATACTTATTAACACAGCTTTATGAATTAAGCGTGACAGTATGTGTGTCTTCTGATCGTAAAACCAATATTTCTGACACAGAGATGGGGTCATTTAAGGACAGGTCTAAAAGATAAAATAAACTTGGAGAATATTAATAGTGCGGATGAGAAAGGCAAATCCATAGAGATGCTGACCCTGAGATGCTGACCTTGTACGATATAAAGTGTCCAAGAAATACAAGTGTGCATCCAGACATTTTTAATCAATATCTAAACACTTAATAAAGACATAGTATGTTTTTTGGTGTTTAATCTATAACATAGCCTACATAGATTAGTATTCTACATTTTGTAAACCACAGTATTGATCTAAAACATTTTAATAACAGAACCAGGCTTATTGACTTTCTGTTCATAACTACAGAACTGTGAAGCCTTTTCATAGTGGCAAGCAGGGGATATGCTATTACTTGTTTTGCCCTTAGAGCCCTTTTTGCATATTCTGGAGTCTGTATTTTTTGCAACTGCAACAAAGAAGTGAGTAAAGTGAGGGTATAGGTGAAAGCAGAACATCAATAAAAAATACATCTGGGGAAACAAAGTATGAAGGATCATTGTTAAAACATGGTTAAAAGCCCATACATGTTTTTAGGGAGCAAAAAAGACATTAATAACACATGATACCTCACTCAATGGCATATTTAAGGTTGCAGTGTTAGTGATGCAGAGAAATCGATCTATTATACAGTATTCATTTTGAACTGGGCTTTCATGCAGATGTCAGGGAGCATGTGAGGTCTCGAGGAGGGGGCATTGTGGATTATTAATAAGAAAGTCTATGCAGACAGTCCCCTGGGTTTGTTTGGGATGTCTGGCACGCAACCTCCGAGTCAGTCTTCAAAACAAGCGTGCAAGGCGATTTAGAGAATGACAAAGCAATCTTAACTAGTTTATTTTTAGAGATAGGTGAAGCGGACATTATTATTAAATTATTACCATTTTGTCCTTTGAGTTCATTTATAATTTATATGACTGGTCTAACATTTATAGCGGGATAATAGAGGATTAACATTGCCTTTCTTGTGTGTGGTGATTTATACTTCACAGTTAGATAAGACCCCTTTAAAAATTCATTCCATCCTATATTCAGTTCTCCCTCCACTGAATTGTTCTGGTAATAATCATTTCTCATGTCTTATAGGTCTATGTGCTTTTCATATTATTATATCATATTTATTTATATTGCACTTTACATCCGAAGAACAAATATCAAAGTGCTAGTCGGTCAAAAACACATTAATAGCAACAAGCATAATCCAAGCATAAAAAACATTTTTTTAATAAAAATGTCTTTAGCGTTTTTACAGCATGTGGGGCCGTCAGGTGGACAGGCAGGACATTCCACAGCTGCAGTGCAGTTGCCTGAAAGGCTTTGTCCCCTATAGTGTGGTGCTTTGTTTTGGGGACCACTGTTGGTGGAACGGAGACATCTCGTGGTTTGGAGATGTGTAGTTCTTGCAGGTACACTGGTGCGCTGCCGTGAACACATTGATAGGTCAGAAGGCAGAATTTATATTCCACCCTGAACCTAACGGGAAGCCAATGGAGGTTATGGAGGATTGGAATGGAAGGATATTCCATGTTTGCTGATGATGTGGCCCAGGGGGAGCATATGAAGAAGAGGCTCAGGCTGAGAATTGACCCCTGGGGGACCCCCACATGTAACTGTGGGACCTTGACCTAGCATTCCCCAAGGCCATGTACTCATCTGTATCAGTCAGGTAGGACCAAAACCACTGAAGTGCTGTGTCTGATAGGCCAATAAGTTTATGAAGTCGGTGAAGGAGGACGGTATGGTCAACAGTGTCGAAGGCGGCTGAGGGGTCCAGGAGCAGGAGAAGTGATGGACAACCACGTTAACACTCATTCTCACATGTGTCCAATATGTATGTTGTCGCTTTAAAATGTGATGTCATCAGGATGCTTAAGATTGCATTCATCTTTCCGGACCTGACAATCTAACACTAACCCTTGAAGAAGTAGGCCTAGATCTAGTAGCCTACAATGATCAACGAAATGTTTGTGATTTTTTAAAGAAAATTAGATACAGTCCTGATCAAAAGTTTAAGACCAGTTGAATAAATGGCAAGAGTCACATTTTGCATTTTGGTTGGATCTTAACAAGGTTCCAAGTAGAGCTTCAATATGCAACAAAAATGGGAATGAGACAAAAACAAAAAGTAAACATTTTATTGAAAACAACAATTAAACTGAAATAGGCTGTTTTGCAGCTTATCAAATGACAAGGCCCACACCTCAAAAAATAACCCGAAACCATCTCAAAACAGAAATCAAAGTCCCAAACATTAACACAATAATGAGTAGGGTCACTGTTATTGTTGATCACTTCAAAAAATTGGTTGGTGAGCGGAACATTTCTCCAAGTGGTGAAGACGGCCGATCAGAGGAACACGCAGGATGGTTCAAATGAGTGATGTTATTCTCCTGGGAGAAGTTGTTTGTCCTGCGGGCTTTGGTAACTGCAGCGTTGTCCTGTTGGAAAACCCAGTTGTTACCACAGACGAGGGCCATAAGGGATGCTCTCTGCAACATCTGCACAGAGGGCCGTAGCACCAAATTCTAGCCCCCCCCCCATCAATGTCCAATGTTTGGTGTCTTTTGTTAAGTCCAGGCAGCAGTTCTGTGGCATTCAAGGAGATGAGGCCTTTGAAGATGGTTTTTGTTTTTGAAGCTGATGGTTATTGAGCTGCAGTCGGCACCAGTAATGGCCTTAATTTGGGTCGAGGATCGTCCAGTCTCTTGAAGGACGGCCAATCAGATCCTCCGGCTCAGTGCTGACGTCATTTTTTTGGGTCTTCCACTTGACTTTTTTGTTCCATAACCTTCAGAGTCTTTAAAGAAATTCAAAATGACTGTGTTATAGCGTCCCACCTCAGCAGTGATGGCGCAATGTGAGAGGCCCTGCTCTCAGCTTATCAACCCAATCACGTTGGAAAAAAAATACAAAAAAACGTCATGACAGTGTGATTTCCTGATTACAATGAAATTCACATTTTTGCAGAGCTCTACGTGGAACACTGTTAAGTGGATCTTGCATGGTTGGATACCATGCAAAATGTGACTTTCAACATTTCTTCAACTGGTCTTTAACTTTTGATCAGGACTATATCAGTATGAATTTGTTGGCTAGAAATGTCAGTTAGTTTGCTACAAAGGAATGCATTTTATCTGTAGATAAAAGAAACACAGTGTGGTCAACATTTCAGTATCTGTCCATCACAATCTCTTATGAAATAAATAATATTATACGGTTGCAAATGTCTGATATCACTTACTGAGCGGCTTTCATTTGCCAAACCCTGTTTGATTTTTCATATATTTATTCATAAATCTTTATCCACTGATATTGCATTATGTCCCACTCACCCTTTGCCCCCATATTTGTTTACAAACTTCTAAATGGTTTGCCTTCAACACAACCTTGGATGGTCATATGACCATTACATTTTTAGTTTGTATTTTAATATTTGTTCTGTTTTATTGAAATCTTTGAATAGTTAACAGAGAAACAAAAATAAATTAAACAATGTTTCTATAATGGGCTGTATTTATGAATGGAAAAACATATTGAACTTAACTTTAAAAATCACAAGATAGAGGAATAAGTAATTGGATTTTTTTTGGGCCTAGACGAGATGCATTGAAAGCATTTACTAAATGAGAAACCCTTGAGTATAAGCCAACAATGTAAGCCAAGCTCCAAGTAGTCTGCTGGCAATAGCAGCAATAGTCTCGGGTAACTTGAATGTTATATATGATCAAATTATTTCCCTAGCTAAACATTTCAAAGTAAATGAATCATAATTTAAACGGATGTTTATTATACAATAATATTATGTAATGAGTCCACCCTAGTTCAGTTTTACATTATACTTTTTAAAATCTTGCTAAATTATTTCAGATAGTGTAATTATTATAGCCTAATTCATCAAACACAACACTTGAATGAATACTTTTTAAATTTAGTAACTTATTAAAAAAAAGAAAAGAAAAAAAAGCTCTTTCACAGTTTCACAGTGGAGAGGTAGATGTGTTCCCATTAAAGATGAACTATAAAGTCTTCCTCAAAAACAATATATATACATTTATTTTTACATCTACAAAGCTTTTATCTTAATCTGGGTCTAAGTGACCTTCACTCAAGGTTGACAGCTGCTAACAAAAGCAACATTGAGTTTGTGCTGACTCTTAATGCTGGCAGCCTGGCACTTACTGCATGTGAGGTTCAATTATCACCCTCTTAAAACCAGACACACTTTTACTCTTGATGGAATCTAACTTTGTCCAGGCAGCGCTCATCGATTCTCCCTTCCTGTCTACAAGTGTTTCAGTTCTATTTTTCGCCAGGAGATGGGGCAATAAGCCCACTAAACTTGTGCCTTTGAACGTCTGGAAAATAATGCATAATTATTTGTAGTAGTGCTGTAGTACGTATTAGAAATAATTTGCCTTATTTGTGATTGTTTAGCAATTGTCTTAAATATTGTTTCTTATTAAATTACATTACATTGCATACATTTTTTACAGCAGTAACAACAATTGTGGTGTGGGTTTAAATAATGCAATAACTGTGATTATATTCAATTAATTCCCAAAAAATGATACCATCTTGTCCGTTGCTGATGAAAGCTGAAGCAGGTAACCACATCAAATTACTCACGCTCTCATGACACACCACTGATTGTATTTCAGAGACGACAATTACAAAATTCTCCTCCTCAGGTGATATGTGTGAGATTGACTCGTGTCCTGGGGCTGTGCAGTGATGGCTCGTCTCTGTCTCTCATGAGCGCATCATTTAACTCTGCTGTAATATGCCGTAAAAGGCCAGAGCAGGATCGATACAGAGGTGAAAATGTTACTGCGATGACTGTTTATGAATGCATGTGCTCGAGGAAACTAGCAGAGTATGTGATGGTTCGCGCTCCATTTGATAAACCTGTAAACGTCACCCACATACTGCAGCAATGGGGTTGTCATATAGAGGCCTATTGTGTTTTATAGTGCTTAAAACTGTGGGCCGAAGAAAGAAAGAGAACAATAAGTACCAATAAAACTCAAAGTCATATCTCAGTTGCAACTATCTTTACGTTTCTTGGCAGCCATACAACATTTGCATTAATTGTGTGTGCTATAATGTGGCTTCAGTGGTTTTTACCTCCTGCTTTGGACCTCTGCACAGTAATATGACAGGAGAATGTTAAGAGAAGTAATCTCCATGGCAGATTCAGGTCTCACAACAAGAGAAGTTGGGTTAGAGGGTAAATTCCCAGACTGCTGTGTGTCTATACCTGTCGTCCCATGATGAACCACCTCCAACCCCTTCCCAATAAGACCTGTGTAATTAGTCTTTAAAGTGCGTTTGACAGATTCATTGTTTTTTTTTTTTTCTAATTATTGCTTAATTTGGTTGTACTGGTGTGAATACCTGTCATATTCCAACCTCAGGGAAGTGGAAACTTGTGACAAACAATTGAAAAAAAGTTGGACAATGACTAGTGTTGAGTTCTAACAAGGAACTTAAAATTGAAGTGAAATAATGGAGTTGTCAAATTTTCAATTTTTGTTTTTTAACTGATTTGTCAAATCATATTGTGTTAATTCAATATACTTTAGCCCTTGTTTTACAGCTGTGGAATAACCTTTACTTGTGTCCAAGGAAGTCAAATTATAAACTTCAGCGTCAACTCAGCTACATATTAGTGAAATGAGTGGCTGAATCTCTCGGTTAACTCTCTGACTTACACACCTATAAATATGTCTGCAGTGTTTCTTTTTAGATGTCTTGCTCACCTCAGATCCACAGGTTCTAGTTTGACAGAATTGAGTTAACAGGGTGTTAAACACGTGACGGCTTATGACTTGAGCCGTTTGTGTTTTTTGGTGGCTTGGTTGTTTCTGTTTGTCCAAGGATGAAACCAAAGACACCTACAGACGCAGAAGGGTCTAGAGAGTAGAGTTAAGCCATGTTTCCACCAGCCCTGGTACCTGAGCCCGGTTCACTTTGGAGCATCTCCGGTCCTTCCTGGTAATGGTGGAATGCGTTCCTGTGCAAAGGTCCAGTTACCTAAACATAACATAACATAACATAACATAAAAAACATAATTTTCTTATATATGAAACAAATAAACAAATTGTACCTTTTTTGTTGTGAGGTCAATCATTAAGCTTCAAGCCACAAGTTATGGAAGGAGAGAATGACCCAAAAAGCCGAGCGTGCAAAAATATTGAGAAGGGTGAATGAACGTGTTTTTGTTCACACATGTCTAAATGTAAATGTTACCCCTCACCTTTTGTTATTTTTGTTTGTGTTCTTTACTCTCTGTGTTATATGTGGGGAATAAAACAACAACATAACACATATTTAGGGATTTTGAGTGGAAAAAAGCTTCAACAACAAAATAAAACAATAAAAACTATATAAACTGTCCAAGATTTCTTTTCTTAATTCACTTCAACTCAAACATTGTTGAATTAAGATGCTGACCTTAAATAAATGTATTATGTCACATTTTTATGTTTATTTTAGGTTACTATATAATTTATGTGTATTTATGGTCTAGATTTATTCTATTTCTGTGCTTCAGTTCTTCTCTTCGACTCATATATTTAATTGTTTACTTATTTTTAACCCTTTATCCCTTGTAGGCTCTCCAGTGTTTCCTCTGAGCCCTCTGTACCAGCAGCGGTGGTGGGCTGTGGCTGCAGAGCCCTCATCTCTCCTCTGGGCCCTATGTCTGTGTCCCGTGGCTGTGGGTGACCCTCTGCTCCTGGTGCTGACGTCTCCTCTGATGGTGCCTCTTCAACTGGATCATCTGTACTCAGCCTCATGTCATTCAGAGAGCACGGTGTGATCTTGTACGTGTATGGGGTGCATGTGACTATCTGTGGTTTGTTTGGTTTTTGGGTCAGGCGACTGTGTAGTGATTGAGAGGGAGGGCTTGTGGGAATGTTTTTAATGCATTTAAAACACTTTCTGTTACATTTTTTGTACGAAAAGCTCTTTATGATTGATAGGTTGATCCAAAGTGAACTATATGGATTTTAAGATAATCTACGTAAAATGTACACTATATGTTATATCAACATATGATTTTCAAAAGGAAAAACTTCTAATGGTCTCTACTGAAATAGCTGTTCCACAGTATGGCATTATACGTCTATATTCATGGAGACAAGCAACTGACCCCACCAGAACAGTTACAGGTCAGATCTGTGGCGAGGCGACCCTTATCATAGTACGCCCGCTGGGTTTTCTCTTTGGCAAAAGCTCGGTTCATGCTCAAAGATACCTGCGATTAACTGTCTGGACCCTGTAAAAACATAATGTCATGAGTTCTTACAGTTTCTACATGTTGATGAGTGTTGTGGTGGACGTATGAGGGATTACACCGACATGTTGACACGCACTTATCAAATGTGTTGTTTTTGTGTGCAAAAAGTTAACAGGTTTTCAATCATTTAATAGCATTTTTTTTCCAACAAAAATTATATGTAATTTATACAAAATGACACTGATGTAAACACAAAATTCACTGTTTAATTGGCAGTTTACATTTAGTGTAACTTATGAACAAATTATACTTCTTAGATCCATTTTATCTCACTGTACTTTTTCCTAACACTTGAATGACATAGTTTTATACTTTGTGATGTAGTTTTTTTGGAAAAGCCAAGAAATATGTGTTAAATGGTTTTGTCCGCCAGTTTAGTGCCCTACAAAAATTTACAGTAACTCAGAAATGACTTCCAAAGTGCTTCTCAGGACTTTTGTATTTTCACCAAATACATTTCCTTCACAAACCTTGTAGGAATTGTAGGTAGTACTCTCTGTTTCCATTGCTTTGAGATTGGATAAAAGCTGTAAATTAGACAAACGTGACTAAACCGTAGTAAAATGTACCTCTAACGTGTGCCTCTGAGAAGTCGAGTATTGAACGCAGGGGAGTGTTGTGTCTACTATGTTATTTGGGGAACTCTGGCGTTTCCTGGTGATTTTCAGTAAGAACAGATGGAATTTTGAAGATGTATTTGATGATGTTGTTGGTCAAAATGTATGATGTAACTGATTGAGACAGGTGTTTGTCATACCTTTATATTCTATTTTAACTTTTTGTTGTGAAGCAATTTTGTGACTTCACTGTTTGTTAAAGGTACTATAAAAATAGACTTTGCTCGCTTGCTTTTATTGTGTTATTATTAGTGTGTCAGTTCGCTAACATTGGAATGATACAGAGAAGATTAGCATGGCCCCTGCACAAGGACATGCAAATTCATGAAGAGTTCCTCTAAAAAAAAAAAAAAAAGTGTTTGATTCTTGTTTATGTGATTTCATCTGGAAGGAAAACCACACAAAAAAAGAGACTTAAATATAAAGAATTTTCAATATTCAAATATAACTTTTAAAGTAAATTGGATAAAGCGTATCATTGGAAATAAAGAAAAAATATGGCATTTGAGTCCAAATTATGTACACGGATTATTCAAGACTCCTGCAAGGAACAGAACAACAAACAATCAGCTGCTGGTTTAATCAAACATATATTTAGATGAATAAATCTCACAGATGACAAACTTGATAACACATTTTAGAGTCAGATAATAACAAATACAGCACATTTCTTTGGAATATATATATATATATATATATATATATATATATATTTTTTTTTTTCAAATATTAATTGGGATAAAATCTGGGTTTATAATAATTAATATCTTGGCTAACTCATTTATGGAAAAAATGAATTAATAAATGTGAGAAATGAGGCATTACACCACATTAATCTAAAATGATTCACATACTTGATTATTTGTTTTAAAGTGTCGATTAAGTTTGATTATAAAATACTAAAATACTATAAAATACAACAAATATTTACTGTGAAAGTCATAATAATGAACAACAACAATGTGAACAAACACAAGAGCCAAGAAAGCGGGCACACAGTTATAGGACTAATGAATCCTAATGTAGTCCAGCACTGTCATCCCATTTGGCCCAAAATGTATCATTTTTAAAAATATGTCCAAATGTAATTGTAATTGTATTGTGTTGAATACCGGTTCAGTTTGCGTCATCCATTGCTTTGTAATGGCTTTCCCTGCAGACAGAAGTAGCTCCAAGGAATCCATTGATTGGGTCCAAGGCAGGAGTTTTGAAGCCTACATACAATTGAGTGCCATTCCATTAAATTCAATTATATCCTTGTTTCAGATTAGGGCATTCTCTCCCGCTTGTTCCTGTTAGGGGTCACGGGTGACTGAAGCCTATCCCAGTGACTTTAGGACAGAGGCCAGCTCATTTCAGAGCTAACACAGAGACATGAATATGGACAGAGCCATTCATTACTGAATATACCAAATGTAAATATACTTTTTCTGTGTTGTCGTGGAGGTATAAGGGGTATGCAATACATTGAAACAATATTTAGTCGTTGTTTTGGAGTATGTTAATACATTTCTGCACTTTTCCAGTTAAAGTTGCAGTACTATCACTATTTATGTGATACTTTTTTGTGATAAAATTGTCATTTAATCTACCCTCTAGCTCTAATCCTTGACAAATTATTCTTTACATTACATTTAAAAAAGCATAATTGTGATGGATGTGTGTATTTTATAAGAAAAACAAATGTCTCTGAATTGTGATCGTTTTTATTCTGAGCCAAGCTGCAGGTTTTGTGAGCCGTACTTCTGTCACAGAGAAACCTCAAAGTACAGAGAGGATTTATTAGTCTGGATTCTGGACTTTTCCACAGTCCTGGTCAGATATGGCTGGACCTCAAACCACCAAAACATACGACAGTGTGACATATTTATAGTCCCAAGTGGCAGACCTGCATTTTTACCAGTCGTTAGCTTGGAACATGTAAGTGATTGGTGCACAGAACAACCTCTCACTGGATTTCCGGCGAATTAAACTTGATAGCCTTTCTGACAACTTCAAAGAAATGCTTTACCACAACAGAAATGAATGATAACAAAAGGAGCAGTTTGGAAGTGATTTGATGCTAAATCTTATATGTTGTGGTTATTGTAAATAGTGAACTGCACAGGCAAACATTGAGATCTGTCAATAGCCTTCACCCATATATGAGGGTTTCTTCAACTACAGGCACATTTGGCCACTACAACTTCTCTAACATTCTAAAAATGCTGTGTTTCTATATAATACCTTTCTGATAAAGGCTGTAAATAATAATTTTATAAAAATCATACATTTTCTTGTCATTTTAATTCAAAGTTCTGAAGAAAGTGTAATTTCCATCACACAACAAAAAAGCCTTTTTATAAATACAAAATTACACACATATACTAATTTTACACTTTTTGCTAGATGTACACAAATATATAAATATACTTTGCATGTAGTAAACACAAAGTAGTTGCATGATTGACACAGGTTTTAGTTGAATGAGGTTATTCTTTTTTGAAAGAATTGCAATAATTAACAGCGTTTCGGAGCCTGGAAGGGCTCTTCTGTTTTAATAATTTCAATACTAAAATTGCCTTCATTAAAGTGTAAGTTAGTAACATTAAATGTATTTCATTAGAATTATTTAAAATGCAGAGTGAAATATGACAATTAACGATCTTTTTGTCATTTCCATCATCATCATCATCATTATTAGACTTATTAGTCAGTCAAGCTGAGGTTTATGATAAAAAAGTCATATAAAGTATAAAATGACAGGAAGTATGAGTTCTAAAACAGAATCCCTCTATCTATGTCATCAATAAGTCGATATGGAACAATCCAGACAAGAAGGTCGAGCTGTAGAGATTTATTATCTGCAAAGTTCAAGATCTAATTAAGAGCTGAATCCGAATCTTTAAGTGACTGTCATTGGAAATAAATAAGCACCATTTCCTCACCTCTAAATTTAACAGTCAGCTGTAGCCTTAGAATATATATTTGTTTGTACTTCAGCAGTAGAAAAGACTGTTTTTAATTGAACTTAAGAAACAAAAGAAAGGAAATAATACAATTTGTGATGCTGCTTTTCCCCCCGGGGTTTTTATGCGGTTGCCGTGTGGGCAGCTTTGATTGGAGCGTGCCCTTTTTGCAAAAACATCTCAGAAAGGTCAAGTGCACAACGGTTTAAAATCCAGCCTGAATAAAGATAAAAGTCAAACTAAGTTTGGTGAGCTGGCCTAAAATGACTTGGGGCTCCAACGTAAAATAATCTCTTGTGCGAAACATATGTTTTCATATTGCAATATTAAGCATTTCCACACATTTTATATATGCAGCTTATGTTGTCATCCTTTATTGGTCTATACTTTGTGACTTACAACTGTGTCTGTTTTGCCCTTTTTGTTATGTATTTGGGGCCAGCAAAGCATTTAATCCTCGAGGTGCATAAAGAGAATGTCGCGCGTAATGCATTGTGGGTCTTTTGGGGAAAACTTTGCACGTGGGCGTGCGCTCCTGACACCTCTTGCCACAGTGAGGAAGAGCACTGAGAGGACGCGCCTGGTCCTGAGTCAGTCAGCTCTGAGCCTGGAGCAGCGCGCTCTGCAGCTCTGCCTCATTCAAAGCAACAGCAGAGACTGTTACTTTGCATCAAATACAAAAGAGTCTGGATGGATTGGCCCCTTGGGAGAGTGGACTGTGCAGACAGCAAGATGCGCACCGACTGGATTTCTGCAGGATGAAGAGTTTTGGATGAAGCTTGTATTTAAACGTGTGGTGAAATTTTACCGAACCTCGACTGCAATGGAGAATCTTACCATGTCTAACATAAGTGTGGCCAGTAACGCATCCGTGCCGGGGAACCAGACCCTGGGCGTTTGGACTGACTACACAACTGAATACAAAGTGGCGAGCGTCTTTTTAGTGTCTCTCATCTGCGGGGTTGGTATAGTTGGTAATATCATGGTCATTTTGGTAGTTTTGACCACCAAACACATGCGCACTCCCACAAACTGTTACCTGGTGAGTTTGGCGGTAGCTGACCTGATGGTGCTGACCGCGGCTGGACTGCCCAACATCACGGACGCGCTTTATGGCGAGTGGGTCTACGGTTACGCGGGCTGTTTGGGCATCACGTATTTCCAGTATTTAGGGATAAACGCATCGTCTTGCTCTATCACTGCCTTCACCGTTGAGCGTTACATTGCCATCTGTCACCCCATAAAAGCCCAGTTCTTGTGCACTTTATCCAGAGCCAAAAAGATTATAATGGTGGTTTGGGCACTCACGTCTGCCTACTGCGTAATGTGGCTTTTCTTGTCCGACACAACAAAGTTAGTCTACGACAACGTGGTGCTGCTGAACTGCGCCTATAAAGTGTCTAGGAATTACTACCTGCCCATTTACTTCACGGATTTCGCGGTGTTTTACGTGCTGCCGCTCATGCTCGCCACGGTTATGTATGGACTCATCGGCAGGATTTTGTACCTCAACCCTCTGCCCTCGGACCCGAAAGGCAACACCCAGAAGTGGAAGAAGGAGACCACCAGCCAGGGCGCACGGATGGTCAACACCAACTCGTCCAGCTCCAACACGGCCGCGTCACGCAGACAGGTGAAAACTCATTCATACCGATCACCAGTGAAAAGGTCACGTCTCAATTGTGTTATACTTCTGTGTGAATGGACAAGGGGTTTTATTTGTTGAGCACAAAGAGTGTGAATTATTTAACCATCAAATACAGGCACACGCTGGGCTAACATTGTATTAGATATTTTATTATTATGAAGGTGATTTTTATTTGATTATATGATTATTATGATTATTATTATCAATATGCCTATCAATATAAAAAAAAAACATGTGAATGGACAAACCTTTGCATTGCTCTGGTGCCACTTATAAATTAAAGTTAATATTTTGTGCTTAACCCAGTAGTTTACCTTCTGTTCAACACTAAAGATTTGACACACATTAATGAGTTAAAGCGTATAACATTGTTTAGAAGTACAAATACATTCTGGATTAAAAAACAAACAATAAAATAAAAACAAAAACAAAACTTAAAACTAACAAAAAACTAAAAGGTTTTCCTCATCAACTGTGAAGGAATCCACTGTGTCAAAGATTGAACATTGTTGTTAATTATTTCACTTTTATGAAAGTATAAATTTGCCTCAAAATCTCAAAGAGGTAGACAGTATATAAACTCAAAAAATATGTTCATTTTAAGTAAATGTGAAGTAAATTAACACTTTTAATTTAGCTGTGTACATATTTTTTCAGTTCATCATCACGAGGAGGGCTGAACCTTCGACTATAATGCGGTTAATGTATCCTGGTATATTTTACCGCACCTTATGACTCCCAAAATCAACATTGTCATAACAGTACTTACAGCCAAGACAATTCTTAACACCTACTGCACACAGAGTTTAAGTCACAGAGAAGCAGAGGAGCTGCATGTTTGTTTGTCAGATCTTCTTTGTGGAATGACATCGTGGAAACAAAGCATCTGCCCCAGGCTCCAGTGCTCAGTGTCATGAGTTAACCCCGCACCAACATGCTTTTGGTTTTCAGTTGTGTAGATTGTGTTTTGTTTCACCAATCACCACTCACAACGTGGCACTAGTGTTCCCCATCCATACCATCTGCAATGCCTCTAAATGAATTAACTAAAGGTCAAGAACTAATGAAGATGTTAGATTGGTTGTTTGGTTGTCCAGCAGGGGCCCTAACCAATCCAATTAGACACATCTCGCTTCAGAAGTGAAATGGCAACATTGGGGGATTTAATTACACACTAAATTCATTTCTGGATTAGAGCTTTAGTGTTAATGAAAATCTAGCCACTGACAAATTGTATCTAATGATTTGATGTCTCTCATCATCAGGAACATGTGTCAAAAGTGATTGTTTGAACAAACACGTATTCATGAATCATAGTCTCCTATTGTGCTGTGGAAGCTGCGCCAGGAAGAGCATCTACACTTGGAAATGACTGCAGGTTGAAGGCAGCAGACTTGACTTGACCAGACAGAATGGCGTAGTTCAGTGACACTTTGATGATGTGCGCAAATCAGCTGAACACAAAACAGATAAAGAAGTCAGGTGTCATCCATCAGAGGGAGATGTAGTCAGAACAAAAGATGCAGATGAGTTCAGCTGTCATTGAGTCAGTGTTATGTCTGTAGGCAGTGTAGACAGTACTGTTTTTTGTTTTTGTTTTTTGAGGCAAATTCTATGTTCAAAACTGCTCTCTGCTCCCTGAAAAAAAAGTCACATTCATTTAGCATTTTGCAAAGGAATTATTTACAAATCGCATCATAGAATAAACAACAAAAAACAATATATGCTTAGAATAAGGACAATCGTCGCAAAAAAAGACAATCACACACATTAAAAAAAGCCGAAGAAGAAGAAATGCTAATGCAGATATGATGATTCATTTATATTATAATATTGCATCTTTCTCTATAGGCTATGAGAAAGATTGTTTTCAATAACATAACAATAAACTTTGATTTTATTATTTAGTGGTAAAACTGTAAGGGTGTTGTGAAATTTGAAAAACCTTTGAAATGTAACATTTTTATTTAATTGTGAGGCTCTAGTTAAAAGGCAGGCTCTATCCTGTGTGTCTGACCCATGACAGGTTACTTTCCACTAGTGTCTACATCGTACGTCTAGGCTAAAGACTCCTTTTGACTACTTAATGTTTTAAAAACTTTTTGCTAGCTTGTTTCTATGACCTGGTTTCCAGCAGAACGCAGAAGTAACCCACTGTGAGGACCATAGCTAATTATTTCTCTGTTGATTGCTGATTACGCCGATAGTGATGAAGCTTTATAGATAAAAGCATAGTCTTTTCAATGCCATACAGACTTTCATTTGAAACTCAAAAGGCTTCATTTAGAACAGCTCTGAGCATGGTTAGCACATTCTTTTGGCTTTGAATTAGTGTGTGCAGTTTGTGGCAAAGGTTTTACACCAGATGCCAATTCTAATACCACCCTACAACACAAAGTTCAATTGTTCAAGTCCAATTTTTTATATCTTCTGGACAATTCAAATGAACAAAGACATGATGTGTGTCCTTGAATGGATCCAAAAACATTTGAATTGTTTTACTACTGCACTAAGACACTTATTTGTATTATGTTCAGATGCATTTTATTTACCAGTTTCTTTGGTGTAGGTCACAAAGATGCTTGCCGTGGTGGTCATCCTCTTCGCCTTGCTCTGGATGCCGTACCGGACGTTGGTGGTGGTCAACTCCTTCCTGGACGATGCCTACCTGGACACCTGGTTCCTCCTCTTCTGTCGCCTCTGCATTTACCTCAACAGCGCCATTAACCCTGTCATCTACAACGCCATGTCCCAGAAGTTTCGCTCGGCTTTTCAGAAATTGTGCCACTGTGGACCTCAAAGAATGGAGAAACCCGCCGCTTATAGTTTAGCCCTGACCTACAGCGTTATAAAGGAGACGTCCAATGGAGAAAGCCCCGATCACTTCACTACAGAGATGGACGAACTGCACACGCCTATGGATCATTACATATCCAGCAAGAAAGCGCCATACAGTGAAGCTAGTTTACCGGGGTGTGACGTGAAGACTTGAATGGAAAAGACTGTGTGTAAATGTGTACAACGAACACTAACTTCTGTTGAATTTATTGTTGGACATGAAACACAACTAATGGACAAATGTATTTTTAGATGGAACTTAAAAGTTACTCTCAAATCAATCAAAGTTCATGCAGTGGACAGCAAGTTATGGATGGATAATTATTGACAACATGTTCAAAACTCTGCGCTTGATGTGAATGCCAGGGCAAACTGAAGGATGCTTGCTGTCGTTTGTAGCCTTTAAATACTGATTGATTTGAGGGAGAGGCAGGAGTCCTGAGGGGCCTGCAGTTAGATGAACCGGAACTATCCTCTCGCACTTGTCCATAGAGCCCATATCTATTTGTCAGACCAACGCAGAGGTGGATTCAAGATGGAGTGACGCGTTGTTTCTCTTCTTTGTGTTTTGAAACTGTAATAACGTCTCAACAGTTAGGTCAAGAAAACAAGTCACGTTTAAATTCAAAGCCAAATCAGGCTAAAAGCAGAGGACATTACTAATGGCTACCGGGCCTAGTAATCTGATATAGCACAGACCTACCTTTGCTGCAACTAAATTACATCTTAAAGAATTGCAGGAGACCACAAGCTCTTCCTTCCTCTGCATGAAGAATTGTCATTGCCCTCTCTACTACATCCTCTCTCCTTATTTAGGAAAACATGATATTTAACATGCAAATGTCATTCTGGCCTTTTACACCAACTAAAATCAATGCTTTCTGTTACACGAAGAAGCCGTGAAATCAAGATGGAAAAAGCGATACAGCACCATGACATTTTAATCTCAACACTGGAGAGGCGACGGAATTATATGACCTTTTAAAACAAGCTGCTCAACATAAAGGGCCCAACAGAACAGGAATAACACCTATCACTTAACATGATAAAATGAGCCGACATGTGCTCAGCGGGGGACTTCAGTCTTAAAAGTCAAACACAAGTCGCAAGCTGCGTGATGCTTTGGTCATGTTGTGCTCTCCAGGTGGCGCTGTGAAGGTCAATGGCAGCTATGTAATGAATTAAAAAAAGCGTGCGCGCCATATAAGGGCAGAGAGGTTGTTACTCAAAGGGTCAGTGGTGTGTTATGGCGGTATTTCTCTTCGATATTGGCTGAGACGGCAGATTGTGGGGCCCTATATGTGATTTATCAACCAAGGAGCAAGAACTGAACGTGTAAATAAGAGGAAGCAAAGTGCTGTACTCCAGGGTGTTTAGTGCAATTTATGTATATAGCTCACCTTGCTATTAAAGAAGGGAACTTACTCCAGCGTCTATGTGGTTTAAATTGAATCGCACTAAAAGAACAGACAGGCTTTTAGTGAAAAAGGCCTGCTTCAGACCGAACAGCTATCTAGTGTAAAATTGCTAGAAATTGATTGTGCAATGCAATGTGAAATTTCAATATTGTGTTTTGTGTGTGTGTGTGTGCGTCCTAGCGTAATAAAAAAGCTGTTCAAATGCAACCTTCTCAATGGAAAGTAAACATGAAAAGCTGTTTGCACAATGATGGCAAAACTGAAAATGGTGACCTTTTTCCCTTCCAAAGTCCAATTTGATTTTATAATGGAACCAAGAGCTCAAAAAGTGGTTTGCTCTATTCATCGTATTGATTTATAGCCTTTTAAATTTGTGTGTATGCAATTACACTATTATCTTTCTGACTTAATAGGGGTGTCTTATAAATGTAGCCAAACCCATGTATAATGTGACGTAAAAGACAAAAGTGCAATAGGAAAGTCCATCTTGTTTTCAAACTTGCTTCACATTTGCTTGAGGAAATGTCTAATTTTACATGTCAAAGATCTATATATAGATATACAGTATGTGTTTTTATTATACTTTTGTCCATGACTGTTCTATTCATAAAATTCAGTTTTTGTGTACTTTTTTCCTTTCTCTGTTCTCTGACTTCTTGAGTGGTGATCTGCCTAACAAATTCTTGCTTTGACTGTGTAAAAAGTTTTTGCTCAGTACAGTTTGAGCAGAATATTTATGTCGTGAGCACAACCACACAACTTCACCTGCTTTTGTTGTTGAATGGATTATTCAGTATTTTGTATTGTCTATAATAAACTCGTACGAGAATTGCGCCACCTTCTTGATACTTACTCTATCATACTCCTTTTGTTTTTCCAAGTTCCTGCACCTACAGCATTGCAGATACATCAGCACAAGGCTCATTCGGGACTCTCCCAGAGGGACATAGATCGTGTATGAGCTACGAGTACCCTCTCTGCATGTATCATTAAGGGTGACTGCTCCATTCTGCAGTCACTCAGCATGTGGCAGCCTGCTTCGACAAAAGATTCATTTGGCCAAGGCTATCTAAGCCAAACAATATGTCAGCCCCAGAGTTTATAACCAGCCACAAAAAACACCTGACTCATCACCACCATAATGACACATCTGACTGAGAATGATGAGGTGGAGAGGTACAGTGTGAGCCTTGCACTCATATCGCTGCAGATTTCAGCACAGGGTCGGAAGGTAAATGCCAGGTTTAATTTATTGTAAGTCATATAATAATTGCCTGATAGATGTTTATAACGCAAAGGAGTAATTTGTGGATCTTACTGTGCTGGACAATTTTCTTCAATATTGAACCTTGGTGAATAAACACATCACAGTTTTTACCAAATACAACATGCAGTGTGTTGAATATTGTTTTCAGCTGAACTTGAATTTGACTGGCTTACAAATGCATTCACAATTGCCTTGCCTGTTCCTGTGCTTCTTCCAGACTCTGTTGCCGTGTCAAGACTGCGCACTTCCTTTGGTCCAGTCTTGGATATCATCGGCATAATTTACCATTACAAATTAGGCCAAGAAAGTTATTTTTTTTTTTTAAATCCAGAGTTCTCCCATGCCACAATGCAGATTTTTATAGTTCATTCCTGTAAATACCTTTTTAACCTCTGATACTGTTTTCCAGTCATCATCGCATTAGGAGCATTATACGTCTCTATGTTTTAGATGACGATGATGAACAAGAGGAAGTGATGCTACACTAAAAGCCTTGGAATCATGAATTTGCATGAGCCAAGATCATTTTCTCCTACAATGCATCTCTAGTATTAGCTCTCATATCTTCCTTTCAGCTCATTTCCATGCTTCATAATTCCATGCTTCATAATTCAGTGAGCCATTGTCTAAATAATTAGTCCTGTATACATGATGATACAATGTGCGGGTTTATTCAGTCAAGCCTATTGGTGAGTTAACAAACAAGCATCTAGAGGCAAACGTTAAGATGGAATTGTCAGTTTGTTTTAAATTACATTGTCATACACATACATTGACAGTTTTCGACGACTTTATTGAAATTTGTTGAAAAAAAAAAGTAAAAAAATACAAATGTTTCAGTGGTGCTTGAGCTGTTGCGAAAGGGCAAGCTTTGCAAGTCGTAATCCATTCATTGAAGTCTGTGAAGGATTTCAGTGTTGCAGTAAAAGCCTCGCCTCTAAATGAAGTGAATCCAAAAACAGAAGCCAAAACAAACATTGTTGAAATTGTCCGCCACCTGCTTGAGATGTTGGTGTTTTGCATGTTATGTTCCAAAATATGACATTTATCTATCAACATACAAACAATGAGGTGTTTTCAATTGTATTTTTAAGCAACAGAAACACCTGTAATTAAGTAAATACTGGATAGAGAAGTTTCACCTCACCACCAAAGCTACCTAGACATTTTTGTTGTTTTGTTATATCCAAACATGCAACCAATATCCTTTCATTTTAGACCAGCTATAGAAAAGTTACAGACACGTGCACAACAATGAGCGTAAACTTTTCAGACACATTGACATAGGAATAAATCTCTCTAAATCATTGCAGCCATTATGAGTGAGTACGGTCTCTCCAAAGACTAGAATTGTGAGGGGACCAGCAAGAACATGGTCGAGGAGATAATAGCACACAAGGACAATGTTTCCATCACTGTATGCAATCACATGGAGCAGAAAGAAAAAAAGGAGAGAAGACCCTAATCACAGCTCGATTCTCTTTCTTAAGAGCTGATCAGTTTCAGACATGTCAGCGGTGGATGATCCAGGTTCTCGTGAAGTACTCATAACAATTGTGGCTGAAGAGCTATTTGTACAAGCTTTGAAGTGAATGGAGTATTGAAGTAGTATAAGGTCCCTCATGCACACTCCTGAGGCTTGACAACGAAGAGGTAAGAGTATTCTGAAATACAGTATTTTAATATCCACATGCATTTCAAGTAGAAACTGAGATAAAGCACAACTTCTACAGCATAACTAACACATGGGCTGTCGCTCAGATTACTCAGATCAATATTACTTTCCACGCATTGCTTTTCACAGTCATGGCATTGCATATTGCTATACATTCTATTATCTTGTGTTTGCAATTAATTCAAATTATTGTTTTCATTCATTATTATTTTGTTGAATATTATATGGTTGTTCCATATCAAGCCTTTCTAGTAACAGTTTTGACCAAAACTGTTGAGATGTGACAAGAAGTCACAAGGGAGTGCAGAAAGAGAGAGATTCAGTAAATCGACTGATGTGCTCCACAATTGGCATTCCATTGCACATTGTCAGACAACAGGACATTAGCCACATGTTTCCATGCTGTTTAGGCCAACATGAAAACTTTATTTAAGTTAAATAGTGGTAGTGGTTTACTTTTCATGGAAAAAAAGCCCTTGAACCTTTCCTGTGCTAGTCTGACCAGCCATTCCCACTTTCTTCATCTTCAATATCTTTAAATCTGGAAAGAAAATGGGTATGGGCATGAGCGATAAACCCCCTACTTCCTCTATTCTCAATGGGACTTTCCTGGTTAAATTAAGGTTAAATAAAAAATTAAAACACTGAGCCAATCAGAATCATGAGAGGAGAACGTCACATCCTGTGTACCTCAATTACAAGCGATAACAAGCAAGATGGCTACAGAACTATAATGAAAACTGGAAGATTAATTAAAAATGCCGCCGTATTTATCCCTATGGCGTGTTACTTCCTGATAGAGGCTGCCATCTTTGCATTAGGGGCACCGCGTGATGACAACCCCCCATGATGCTCTGAGCAACGGAAGCGATCACGCAGCTTGCAGGTTTTTGTGTCAATGTTAGCTTGTGCGATTGTAATTGTATTCCTCATATTAGATCATATGTGAAAGCATCTGAAATTTGATAAAATACAACTCACAGGTATTATTTATTTTTTTTTTTTTTTTTATACAACTCACAGGGGGGTGCACGGTGGCAGAGTGGTTAGAGCTTCTGCCTCTCAATAAGGAGATTGTGGGTTCGAATCCCGCACCACCCCAACATCGTGGTTTCGAATTCTGAACCACCCTAACATCACACGATCTCTCTGGGTGGAGTCTGCATGTCCTCCCCGTGTTACCGTGGGTTCTCTCCGGGTTCTCCGGCTTCTCCCACCGTCCAAAGACATGACTGTGTAGGTTAATTGAAAAACTCTAAATTGTCCCTAGTGAATGAATGTGAGAGTGAATGGTTGTCTGTCAATGTCTCTGTCTCTCTGTGTTAGCCCTGCGACGAGTTGGCCACTGTCCAGGGTGTACCCCGCCTAAGGCCCAAAGTCACTGGGATAGGCTCCAGTCACCCGCGACCCCTAACGGGAATAAGCTGTAGAAAATGAATGAACAACTCACAGGTATCGCTGGTCTAGCCATGTCCACGTGCTTCTGTTTTTATCGTCCGGCGTGCTCGTTCACGTGGCTCACACATGTAATTTCGGTGAACATTTCCTTCTATTTTATTTAAATACTGAAAATGATTAAGTACTGTACTGCAATTATAATATGCAGTTATACAAAAAGGCTGGGTCCAAGGGGCTGCAATACCTCGCATGCCCACTAAACAATCTGGCTTGCTGACAGAGCGGGTGTGCCTTGTCCCGTTAGTTTAATAAGTCACATTTTGTGGCACACTTCCAGACAAGTCGACAATATTGAATAATACATGGGCCAGGCAATTCCTGTGCAAGTCCCCCATATTAAACAGCACTAACAGGGAAAGTCACCCCTCCCTGTTTACTACTCCAGCTTATTATCCCTCACTTTTGGCCTCTAACTTGTGAAGATCTCTCACGTATAGGTCATACCTCTGTAAACTACAGACTATAGTCCCCCATTTACTATACACAACATTATTATTTAGACCACTTCTCTCCTCGTGGATATTTTTCATAACTAACCCATAGCAATTTGGGTGTAGCTCATTCTCAATCAATTCAGTTTTGCTATGATGACGATACTATGATCTTGTCAACAAAATCAGTTCACTCATTTGTCACTGAGAAGCCTTGCCTATTGTGACATTTAAATAAGCTGAATGTTACACGCTGTCATAATAAGTGAGTGTGGGAGTTCTCTTGTGCAGTGCAGTTTGCTCAGCTGCTGCTACACTTTGGCCTCCACATGTGAAAAGTGTCATATGGATGTGTGGCTTGCCCTGGTCATTTATTCATTATCTGCAGGATCACCTCTGCCTGTACTGTGCAAATACAACTGACCTACAACATTCATTTGTGACTATTCACTATTTCACCTCATGAGCTATTTCAAGACACCAACAAGTTGTTTTCACTTGAACGTTTGGAGCTCAATGTTTGCATTAGTTTCCTCATGATTTTTCATTACTCTTTTCCTTCCATTTGTTTTGTATTGATCGTTTGACAAGTTGATTGTGCAGAAGGTATGAAATAATATGAACTCAACTGGATGTAACATTTGTCGATAAATATGCAGTATATGTGCTTTTTGTTTGACATAATGTAAAGATAATAACAGTAATTTCAGTATCAGCAATAAATGCTATTTAAAATGGTTTAATCACTATTCATTAAAACAAGGAATCGTTTCCATTAACAGCCAAGTGTACGAGCTAAGATGATCTAAATATGAATGTCTCAACATGGTATCATAACAGGATTTGCCACTCTTGTTGATTTTTGGGCTGTCATCTATCTTCCACCACATGTGACCACTGAGTTTTCCATTTTGTTCCATATTTCCAAGTAAAAACTGACAGGAATGACATCGGTCTCAGCAGCAAGTATAAAAATAAACCCAAACAAACCTGAGAGAGGCAGACTTTTATCAGATGTTTATATTTTTATAGTTTAAGAAAATATTTGTAGCATGTTTTTAAAATCCTTTCTCTCTGAACTTGATTTATTATTTACCTTCTGAAACAACTAACCTTAATATTTCTTTTAGTGATGAAAACAAAGATTCACTGACATAAGCAAGTGGAAAACACAATCAGGTGACATTTTCATCAATTCCTCGAAATGTCAAGGGCTTGAAGTTACCAGAAAATACTTGTAGAGTCATCATAAATCTGAGATTATTCAGCTTTAATATAATATTATGTGAGTTATTTGAAGGAGAAATCTTCTTTCATCACCTTGACCAAAGAAACGCTCAATGACATTTTGATATCATTATTTACATTTTCAGCTCTTAAATTGACCATTGTTTGCATGACACTTTGTATGTCACTTTTAAATGGAAATGTCACCTGAGGTTGCAGGTCAGTTACATGTCTTTGTGGGGTCAGGTTGTGTTGTACTCCTCGTGTCATGTTCAGTCCATTCCACTGAAAACCAAACGTCACTCAAGTCTTTTAGGGCAGAGTGTGTGATTTTGTACAATTTAGAGCTCTCCAACATCTTGTAGTCACATCGTCGTGTCACTGACCAGCGTGAGAACCATGGCACAACTCAGTCCAGGCAGCAGTGTTTGAAGTGGTTTGTTTGTCGTTGTATATTAAGCTGTGAATGTTATTGACCTACTTGTGTCTTATCAACGCAGCTCCCTGTAGGTCACCAGATGCATATTTAAATAGACTGTGTAACAGATCAAATATTAACATTGTACTCTCTTTCACTGGGACACATGTAATCATGATGCTGTGAGTATTGAAAATGAAACATAGCAGTTAGCTGCTAATGCCTATAAACAAAACATTGAAGATATGGTGGACATGTGTGACGTCCATTTAAATGCCTTCATAATTGGCTTCATATTATCAACAGTGCTTTTAAGCTGTAAAACAATTGCTGGCATTTACACATGCCCTTTATGCAAATAATTAGCTATTTGCAACAGGACCAGCAGCCCATTTAATCAGTGTTTACTATTGAATAACAGGATGCTAAAAGTGAGCTGTTAAATAAATACTTGTTTACTGGTACATCTCAGTTCAAAACATCAAAAACACAGGCACACGCACGCATGCACACGCACACACACACACACGCACACGCACACGCACACGCACGCACACACACACACACACACACACACACACACACACACACACACACACACACCCACACACACACACACACACACACACACACACACACCCACACACACACACACACACATCCACACATGCACAAACAAAAACAAAAAAACAATTCCTATTAAGAGCCCAGCCCGTGCAGCAGTTTCTCAAAATCCCATGCCTCGGTCCCAGGAGAGTATGTGTCTGTCAGTGGTTCTGCTCTGGCTCTCCTATCACTGAACTTTGTGTCCACTGCATCTAATTGGCTTTTTTGACATGAAAAGTAGCTAGATGTTACCGTATTTCAGACTTTTTTTTTGTGCATAATGTTGTTTTAATCTGTAATTGAAACATATGAAAACACATTCTCCAAACTCCAAAATGGAACCTCACACTAAAATACTTAAAAATAATCAACAACTGAAAAGCTTGTCTAAACAGAAAAGTTCTGCTTTAAAAGTGTAAAAACAGAATATCTGGAAACTAAGTTTTTTTTTTTTTTTTTTTTTGAAGGATTGTTTGGCCTTATCAGACAGGACAGTACAATGGGGATGAGACAAGGGAAGGGCATTGCAGCAAACAGTTGAGAGCCAGATTCAAAGTCAGAATGCTGCAGGTTTCTCTTGTGGATTTTAGAGTAAACGCCAATGAAAAATCTGTAACTAGTCTGTCTAGTCTTCAGGAGATCATAGCATGGACAAGTCTCTTTGTATTGAGAATAGATCAGAGTGAACAGATGTTTTTAGAATTATAAAACAAGATCTTTGATAAATGTTTGATGTGTTTATTGAAGGTGATCTGCATATCTCTTGGGTGTAGGGGCGACAGGAGCTGTTGGCAGAGATTGTCTTCTGATCCCAAGGTCGGCGGTTCAAATCCCGATCCAAACATGAATATCCTTGGTTGAGCGGTCAGATCCACTGACCCGCAAGTTGGCGGTCCAGTTGCTCCCTCAGGTGAATACTGCTGTTGTGTCCTTGGGCAGGACACTTAACCTGCCTTGCCCCCAGTGTCTGCGCACTCTGGTGTATGAATATGTGAGTGAATGGGTGAATGGTTTCTTGGTGTAAAGCGTTTTGAGTGCCTCGGAAAGCATACTCAAAGACTGAGGAAGGAAATTACCTGCAATCAAACCTTTGAAGTTATGAACTACTGCTGTTTTACTTATCAGTCTCGCCTTTTGGCCTTGGCCAGTTTAAAAACACAAGTTTTTAGCTTATTATGTTTTCCCATCGTTGATTAATCTTATAAGACAATATACACCCACTAGTTATGCAACTCTTGTGAATCTGCCCCTTGCTTTCATTAATGCACTGCTACAAAAGATGGATTGAATTTGCTCCTACACAAGCTTGTTTTTCAGAGCGCTAAATCAAGCCTAACACTGACTATCAATCGGGCACATGAAGATATAAATCCTCTGGGAAGCACAGTTTAATAGTGGAGACCTTGGCTGCAACGGTTCTAATATTCAACACTAAGTCTGTTGTATCAATGTCCATCCAATTTAATACCTTTTTGTTCAATTCCTATTTGTTCAGTTATTGCTGCTGTTGCACGGCTATTCTCAGTAGGTTATTTAATCTAATTGACCAGAAACATTGTTATGTTTATGACTATGAGGAAGAAATAAATCCACAATTTAGAAGGCCACCTGTCTTTTGTGATGTGAAATGCCACGACACATAAGAACAAATTGTTTCAAGGAGAAGATTTAG
Source organism: Rhinogobius similis (assembly GCA_019453435.1). Classification (NCBI taxonomy): domain Eukaryota; kingdom Metazoa; phylum Chordata; class Actinopteri; order Gobiiformes; family Gobiidae; genus Rhinogobius; species Rhinogobius similis. Next base: position 17,844,841 of record CM033626.1, on the reverse strand, counting down.
ATCCAGAATTACTTTGTATTCTGTATTAGACACATGAGACATGATTTTAGGTAGTTTTCTTGTCCTAACTGGTGTGGATAAAGTTTCCTCGGGCACAAATGCCATAGCTGGCAATAGACTGTCAGATCCATTAAATCCACTTGTCTATTTATACACCTGAGTCTTCCTGCACGCCTGGAGGAACTTACACCAATATCGCTGCCTTATTTTAGCCAAGTCTATACTTTTTTTTTTTTACCATTGTCATTACACATTTTGTTATCTGTTGCAACTTACACCCAAAGCAAGTTCCTAGTTTGTGAATTTTGTTCCCTGACAATGGCAATAAAACCTTTCTGATTCTGATTATATCCTCTGCTGTGGCACTCAAAAGGAAAAGAGCTATAGCCTTGTTTGCTATGGAGCAGATCAATATGTCTGTCTTAAGTAAAATGTACTGAGCTGTTTAAGGCCTATGCGTCCACCCCTCATCTTCACTGGATCCGCTTTAGCTAAGGAGGAGCTATGAACCACAATAAGACAATTGGATAAATGAAAACACTCGGACGTCATGCATCTGGTGTGTTTGGATGACGCTAGTTTCTCACATAGCAGGCCCATGTGGACCCGGAGCCATGCCCAGAGCATTTAAACTCACTCCGCCACTGAAGGACACATATTATGCAAAATTGACTATGTTGAGCTTTTAGCTCTAACATTGTTCTGTCGTCAAAAACATACCTGGAGTAGCATTTAGTTTGATTCACATTTGTTTGATGAATACTCAATTGAAAATCCGCTCCTTCTCCAACACTGCATTCTGAACTCCTTCGATGTGTGATGTAGATGATGCTGATGTAATTTATCCCAGAATTTTTTGCTGTTATAAGTCCTTAAATCATCGCCAGACTCGCTTTGAACATTTCTTCTGTCTAATCACAATAACTACAACTTCGTCAGATCCACTCTTTACTGCAATGCATTGTGGGTATATATTTACATGTGTGTAATTGCCTCTACAGCCAGTAGATGGAGCCACAGCTAAGTCCAAATGGCATCACCCAACGCAGTGATAAAGTCATTGTTTTCTATGTAAAAGCATTTTATTTTTAGTTCTAAAACATGACACATCAAAGACACTCAAGAGTAGGTTTAAAGGCTTAAAACAATACAAAATTGCATAATATTTTTCCTTTAAACATAATCGTGTCAACCATCTCCAAGGCGAACTGACTGGGGTATCAGAGGCTGGGGTACCAGAGATGTTGGGGGATAGGGACTGGTCTTGTGAGCTCATGCATCTTTAACATTTACACTTCATATTGATCCATCTGTCGACATGTTTCACCTCTTCACCTATATCACAGCTAGTTCATAAACTGCAGCTCACTCACTCACTTATCACTGTATTGATTCCTCGTGACATAGCTTAGATTGGACATTTGATCGGCCTGTCTCGTATGATTAGCAAGTAGGAGGCCCAAGGTGAAAACCATACCTTATTTTCTCTATTTTATAAGAACTACAAGGACGTCCATGCTCAGGTCTGGTGTTGGACGGATGGCAAGACTCCCATGTCAAAACCGCTGTCCTTTAAGGCTCATTAAATCCTGCACAACCGCCTACAGGCCAGACAGAGACAGTGGAGCAGCCCAGACAGCTGAAACCAGAGCAAGCTAGGAGAGAGACGTGAAAAAAGAAATGCACCAGGCTTATGATAGAGAACAGTACCATGGTCTTGAATTAAAAGCCTACACATTTGATTAATGAGAAGGGGGGGGGGGGGGTGTAAATGGAAAGAGAGAGAGTACAATTGGGCACACAAAATAAGGCAGAGAGTGAGGAGGGCTTTGGTGATAGCAGACAGAAAATCAATTTCTAAGCTTAGAACCAGTGATCCGACTTTCAAAGTGCCACAGTTGTGAAGATGAAATACAGAGCTTTAAGACAAGGGTCTTTCCCATGGTATAATTCATAGGGATCTGGACTGATGAGTCACACTGGCAAAAGAGAAATGTTGCTGAAGCTTCAGTAGACAGAGAGGAAGTTAGTTATGAAGTCTTCAATATTTAAAGTCTGTTCTTCATTACATTCTTTACAGTATTTTTATGTGGTTTGTTTCTACATCTCTGACATCAGTCTGTCTGTTTAGTTGAGAAATCTGCACATTTGCTCCACACCAGAGTTTAAACTTAAAATATTAGTAGACTATATTGAAAAAAGATAGTAAATAAAATAAATGTTTCTTTTTTTTTTTTTTTCAAAATAAGACAAGGATGTTAGATTGCCAATTAGTTTTTTTTTTTCACACATAACATGCATGACACAACATAACATGCAGCCCCCAAACTCATGAGACAGACAAGTGTTCCCAAGTGTTCCTGCATGTATGTGTTAAAACTCTGCCACGTTTCCTGGAAGAGACTCTTTCAACTTTTGTTTTTTCTGTCTAACATCAATGTTGTGTGTGTTTTTCTCTGATTATAAAAATATACATTTGATCATGTAGTTTGATTTTCATTTTATTATTAACGCTCTAATGTGTTGAGCGTTTTGCATATTTTCCTGCACTTCCCCAACTTGCACTAATTGACTCCTGCACATCCCAGTGGCAGGCCTATCAAAGGGGCTCTCTCCTGTGGATGGGGTGGGTGAGGGTCAGTGGGAGGGCATCTGGAGGAGACCTGTTTGTCTTTTAGTTTCGCCTGAACTCTTTCATGTGACTGTGAAAATGTCACACAGAGCAACCACCGACCAGACCCATGTTCACCACAAAATATAGATCTTTACTTCCTTTCATGAAGACACTAAACAAAAGAGAAGCACTTTAAGCCCCCCAATCTGGCTACAAAACCGAGATCAATGTAACTGACTGTACAGAAATGGTAGTTATTGATGTAGTAGCATGCTTCCATGAACATCCCCAGTGAAAGTTATTTAGACCCACCTCATTTTGGCAGTTTTTCTCGAAAAGTACATACCCAAATGAAAAAGCTTATTGCATGGCAAACTTACAGTCTATAGACTTGTATGATGTGTCATTTGAAAGCCAAGACCTTCTAGTTTCAGAATCTGTGCATTAGATTTGTCTGAGTGAAATACAACTGGCAGTACACCTGTTCAAACACACCCCAAAAGTCGTTTTTTTGGTCTCGAAAAAAAAAAGAGAAAATAAAAATGTCTTCCTGAAGACATACTTAATGCTGTGCTATTGAAACTCCCCACAGCAGTTATCCACCTTGTTGACAACAACTGTGTGAAATTTCAGACTTCTAGATACAACCATTTTGATGTTGAGCAGCTTTTTGTATGAAATAACCCTAATCCGAACAAGAGGTCCTTCTCTGTGCCAAATGTGCCAAACTGCTTTTCATGCATTTTGCCACTCTAATGACCCTGAAAACCAAATTTGGTCATTTTGGTGACTATAAATATCCATTATAGATTATTTTTTTTCATAAACTTCCTCAAATCAAAGGCAGGTCGTGCGTACAGACGTTCCGCTGCGTAAATGATGCGTAAAATGATGTCTTGGTCTCTTTACGCACGTAAAAAGCAGATCTTGGCCTCAATGAACCGGCATGTCCCGCCCCTCTTTTGAAAGCTCTGGTGATTGGCTAGAAGAATATGTGATTGACTTACTGAATCACCAATGGCATTGCAGGCTGTGACGCCATTACGCACGCGGAGCTGACGCTCCTCGCGTGTCAAACTGGATGCGTTCGCTTTGTTCAAAGGGCTCTCCCTCTGGAAGTACTCGACGGAAAATTGCACGGATAGGCTCGTTTTGAAGCCAAGACTGAGTGGAAAACGACCATACCCAAGCCGAACCGCTCAAGCCGAAGATATCTGTGTAAAGTGATGCGCAAAAGTTATGTTTTTATTGCTTTTGTGTTACTGTCAAATGAAGAAGATGCGTTTACGGGTGGATATCAACAAATGGATTATATTATTTGAAATAACAACTGGATATTCTTATTTTGTGGACTGTGATGGGCAGAAAGAGTGCACACACTTCTGGATTGGATTTTGTTTGCGTCTTGAGGAGCCAACGAAAGGTAAGAAATGCGAGACGAACAGTTTGGTTATGTTACAGTTTGATAACTTACAAGTATTTTGTGAGGTGATTTAGCGAGGATTGAACATTTTAGACGTTTAGTGGTGACTCTAAGCTTTCAAATGACATATAACATGTCTGTATTGAAAACATTTGTTTTTAATGAATGACGCATGTATGTAAAAACTCGAAAACTGTCCCTGATCAGGGACGGTGGGTTTTAAAAGGTTAAAAGCTTTTCACTATATGGTAAATCTTTTATGCGACACAAGAAGAGTGAACTATATATCAATGCATATATATTCAAAAGCTACAGGTAGTTTATACACCTGTTTGTTTCTTTTCAATTCAGCGGCTCCCACACATTAACCAGCATTTGCCATTACTGCTGCGAATGAGCTGGCAGGCCTTTGCGCTCTCTGGAGGATGTGGGCTTATCACAATAGCACATGACGGAAATAAAATGTTAATGGAGGGGAAGGCCAAGCGTGGGGCATATTTAGTGCCTACAATCGGCCTGGCAATGCTCTCTCATCATAGAGTGAAATGAAATGTGCTCATTGAACTTGTGGTATGAAAATAAGCTCATCAGCATTCATTTATAAATTAGAGATAATGAGAGGTCTTCAGAGACATGGCAACAAAGGGTGTGTTCAAGTAATTAATTAGGGATTTAATTTTTTATAGTCAGTATGGTATAATTACAATATACCACTTCTCACTTCCTGTGCTAAATCATCAATCAGCCCTATGTGATGGTCGTCTTTATTCAGCAGGAAATGCTTGAATACCGAGACAAACAACGTGGATCATTAGCGTCTGCCCATCTTAGTTTCCTCGAAATCCACTTGAACACAAAAGAGCTCATGCCAGAACCAATGTTATTGCATCTTTTGCACCTCTAAAAGCTATGGGAGCTTGTTCTAAAACAGTGAGGATAAGCAGCTGTGCCGTATTTAATCCTGGCAGTACACAAGTATTACCACTTGAATTTGACATGGGCTGGAGCTGCACTTGGCAATGGAAAATATTACAATGTGATTGTAATGATGGGAATAAGAGCAGCCCAACCAGGAGCTTTTTAAAGCCGTACCATACGCATATCGACCCAGTAACAATATAAACACATATAAGGCATGGACGGAGTTTTTTTTTAAAATGAAGTGCAAAGAGGTGTGAGAAGTGGATGTTATCACCAGCCCAGAGAAAAGGGCGACTGAGAGCCAAATGGCAGTGGATGTGTTGAAGAGGCACAAAGCATCTGGGCAAGAGAGACCGCAGCCTGCTCTCATGTGCACCACACTTCATCCCAATCAGCGTGGCACATGCAAAAGACGGACACATCCCTCCAGGTCCAACAGCTTTGAGGGGAACTCCTGCATACATGTGTCTGTGCAAGTGAACAGTGAAATTTCATTGTAAAAATGGAGGAGGGGGGGTTCTTCTCTCAAGGAGAGAAGAAATGCATTAAATATATCAAACAATGTCAAACATATGCATTAAATATAGTGGAGTCCCAACAAAGGAACAAAGGAAGACAAGAAAAGATACAAGAGGCTATTGAAATCAGGAAGCGGGGCACATGGACCATCAACAGAGACGAGGGCACCTCCACCGCGTGGGGCGAAGCGTGCAGTCGGTCAAAATAGATCTGTCAAATTGACCACGCCTAGGAACAACCACAGAGATATGATCAGAGACCTGTCACATCGATCAGACGTCACCTCTGACGGACGCGGAAGTCCTTTTGCCGAATCATGTCAGGAAACCGAATTGCACATCTGAAAAAACTCCTTAAAAAGTTAAGGAGCCAGTCTGAATGCAGAAGTGGTTTAGTCCAAAGTTGGGAAAGATCCACCAATGGAAAAATTACCAAAATCACCAAGGAAACTAAATTAGAACTTATTTATAATTAAGAAAAATATGAAAATACCGTGCATTAAGGTTATTGTGCATTAAAATGTCAATAGTGCCCTGCCACATTTACCTTGGAGGGTGGAAGAACTCCGATGCAATGAGTAGAGCACCAACAAGTGCGTCAGAAAGGCACGGACACACAGGTGGAATTGACATCAAGGGATTGTGGTTTGCTAGACGGTGGTTTACAGGCAGCAACACTGAGTCTGAAAGTCTCTATCTCATTCCTCTTTTGGCATTAACTGTGGCAGTGACAAATGTGGAAAAGAAACGGTCGCCTGACTATTTTTCCGTCTGTTGCTGCTGTACAGGAAGAGCATACCCATGGATGCAATTGCAAACCCACCAGCAGGTCATCTTCCAGACTTTTATGCATTATTAATAACACCAATCAGCTCTGTAAATGCCCCATGACGAGGAGCCATGATTCTGTGGATGAAATGTCACCATCAATATGTTTACTGACTAACACCTTCATCAACTGAAGCCATGTTTTTAGTGCGATGGTATGGGTCAGCTTTCACATCCATTCAGCATCATCATCATCATCATGAAATTTGTTACAAGTGACAGCTTTTCTAAATCCTCAGCCCGCACCGGCCGACAATCCATGAAGAAAGCGCTAAGATATTCATTAGACAGAAACTTCATACATGCATACAAATACACACAAATACACAGTGAGAATCCAATATAAGGCCTCAGAGTCATTTAAATGATCACGGAGCCAGCCACAGGCCCAAACGCCACTCTAACAATTTACCAGATTTATTGCTTCTTATGACCGATGCAAAGCAGGCAAAATACACAGGAAACAGATGGCTACTCGGAGGCATGAGTGTCAATCAGCCGTGACAGAGACGAAGAGAGGTGCTCTGTGTAAAGAGATTCAAATGTATGCATGCACAACACAATATTCAAATGGTGGCCGTGAGAAGAATCAAGACTCCATTATAATAAAAAATCTTCCATCAACTTTTAATTCAATTCAAGTGTTGGAATAGCAAAATCTTAAAGTTGTTTCTTGCTTATAATGTTTGTAATCATGGTCAAATCCTTGTGGGCAAAAGCTTGATCAAATTTCTTTGGTTAAATTGTGCATTAGAGAGGAGGATTGAGAGTGGATCATACAGTATAACGCATAAAGTTTTGTTTTGTAGCAGAATGTTGTCCCTGCCCTGGGTAAACACTCATATTGGGACCATAACTTAATCGAATCGTTTCCTTTCTGATAGATGGAGAGTATATTCTTTATAAGCTTGGGTTATTTCAATTTCATCTACCAAACAACCAGCTGAATTATTCTAGCGATTCCTTTATTATTGAAACATACAATATAACGCTCTGTACACTGCGCTTCGCTTTCATCACCAAAGAAAAATAGAGAGCTTGTACCAAGAAACACACAGAGGACCGAAAAAGACAGAAATAGCTTCTTCTGCCAGATATAATCAATGGACACTGGCCTTTGTGAATGGAACAAAGTAAAAAAGACCCAGCTAATTATGAGAAAGCAGGAGGCAGAGTAATCTGTCACAAATGGTCAAATTGTAGAATGAAAAAAGCAAGAGCCGAGTTGCACACATGCCTGCTGTGCGGGGCGGGACGCGGGGTTGTGAGTGCGAATCCGTCTCAGACCATTTGCCGCATGTCACTCCCCAGTCTCATCCCTATTTCACACTGTACAGTCCTGTCAAACAACGTCTATCTGTCAGACAATCGTAAAAAAAAGAATAAATAATAATAATAATACAGCAAGGGGTCAGTTTTGGGTGAGTTTTAAAGATAAATATTTAGAGTCTGAGGCAAAAATTCTGGTGTGCTTCTTTTTTCTCCCGAAAGCATTGAACATTTATTAAAGTCAATGCAGAATAAGGTCTGAGATGTGCAGATAAGAAAAGGGTCAGAAACAAAAATATATATAATTTATTTTCATTGAACTTGTACATATTATACAACAATTTTAACAAAATGATTGATAGTTTCATCAAACAAACAACTTGGGCACGAGTCAGACTGACATCACAAGTCACTATTTCAACAACTTGCCACTTCATGAATGAAAGAGCGCATAATATCACAAGGTAAAAAAGTTAGATGCCATGGAAGAACACAGAAAAGCAACATTAAAATACAGTCCATGTGTACAGTTAATTGAGCAATACTGGGACAAACAATGTGTGCTTGATCAAATTAACTATAGGAGCATTTTGACTTGAAATTACACAACGTTTCTCTTCAAAATATACACAGTGTCCTCTTTAGTTAGATATACTTTCAGTGTTCCATTTTACAGGAATAGACTGGATCAAGCCCCTCCCAACTTCTCTTATTGTGCTCATTTACTGATTGATACTTTAAAACTGTTTTGAATGTGTAATTTCTTTCACTTTAATCTAATACAATTTTCTCTCATATACCAGAGCTGCAGTGTGTTTAATTGTGCAAATAACTCAAAGCAGTTCCACTCTAAACACTCACATGAGCCCCCTAACGCAAATGAATAGCAAGAGGGTTCAATTCTCGGCCCCTGAGACTGAAACAATTTGTTCTACTCAAGAAAAGACCATAAACATATGCTGTTACTGTTATCCACACTGAATTTAAAAAACAAAGTTGGCCTATAATTAAATATGTAAATACATAAGTTTAGATTTATCTTCACATAATGTAGTTGTAAACATGAACCATTCAGTAGCAGTTGGTTTAATGTTCTCTTTCCTTTGCTTTTCAGTGAATAAAACCCTGTGTGTTCTTCACGGTCTGTGGCTGGCGAATAAGAGGAATGGGCACTCGGATGTTTCAAAAGTGAAGATGTCCCCCCCAAGGATCCACGGACACTGTTATTTCTATAAACTAATTGCAAAGGGAAATTCATGGCTATCATTGTGGCCACTGCAGCCTCATCTCGCTCCACCGAGATCCAGCTTCCTCGAAAACCCTGATTTAAAGATTGGACAATTTATTATAGAGTTACAGAGTCCTCCCTGTGGATTTGTTTTTTTTTCTTTTTCAGATAGGGATGGCTGATGCAGTTGAGAATGTAATAAATTAACTTCTTTGTTTTTGTTACCTAAGCTTATCTTGATAAAGGGGTGCTGTGGTGACACAACATACATTTGGTTAACTTATATGAGCAAACCTTGCACATATAGGTGATGAAAAAGCAACAATCATAACACTATGCTTTTTCTTATGGATCAGAATTCTAATAACTGATAGTGGCATGGCTTACATATAAGTTAATTTCATATTTTATCTTATCTTTAGTGCTTTTCTCTTGCAATCAGAAGTTTCATACAAACATCATGGGGAACTTTTGAATGCAGGATGAGAAGAAAATAATAACCTAGACGTACGTAAGGTGGCGTCTAAACAAAGGATGAAAAGGGACAGAAACAAGAGCAAGGGATGTAAAGTGTGATAATATTGTCTAAAGTGTCTTGCCCTTGGCCACAACAACAGTCTCTCCAACAGCAAGACTCAAACCATCTCAAACAGATAAAACATATTGTTATGCTTTCTTGCGTTTTAAATCTCTGACAAGAACCCCGACGTTGCACTCTGGGACAAAACACGTCACCCAATAAAGAAGTGTGTAATCAAAACTGTTAAAAGATTTCCTGGCAGATTTTGTGTTTACTTCCGAACCATCTCCTGTCTCTAAACAGTTCGGGGGATGAAGACAGAGAGCGTCTTGATAAAGGCGGAGTGAATTAGTGAGGCAGTGCTTTAACCTTTACAGAGACGCAGAATAATGATGGATATCCACTGACCCCTTTCCACTGGAGGACTGTATTCAGATGCAGCATATTCTCTTTAGTGTTCTCGTTACTGTGGCAACCTGACGAGGCGAGAACCGTTTTCCTATGTCCAAAATGACACTTCCTCCTCAAGCATGACCACGTAAATGTTAACCAGTGATTAAATGTGACAAAATGTGGTGATATATCGAGGTGTTGAGATAAAAGTAAACACCACATATAGTCAAAACTGGCAAACTGCACGGAAAAGGAAATCATTTTGAGAACGAATTTGAGTGAAAAGAACCAGATGTGCCAAGCGCAAAATCTTCTCGAAAATGTAATAAGTTTACCTTTGGTGCAAATGGAAGATGGAAGATAATCACCAAGGTAGTTTGACACTTAGTCACAACATTCTACAGCTTAAGGGAGGTGACTGTTTGTAAGGCTTCAGAAAGATCAGCCCGCAAGGTAAAAAGAATACAGCCCGTGTCATTTTGAAAGCCTTGCCGCACCCTCAGCCCTGTTTGTTTGTAAAGTACAGCAAGATAAGAAAATAGGATGATTGAGGCCAAGTTAATCATTCCTTTAAGGCAGTGGTTCCAAAAAGGTGTCGATAACAGTATATTTTGGTGACATTAAGTCAAATAACACAATGAATGACTCAAATAAATACAATTAAACCGGATTTGAATGCTTTGGAAACTGAGAGACGTCCATTTCTTTTGGCAGTGATTGTCCTGGGTCTTTTTCATTGTTTAACATACAGTAAATCATCAAATTATATCTCCATTAATAACATCTAATAACATAAACATAAAAAATTCATGCTAAATAATTTCACAAACCATATCCAGTGAATCATGTATTGTGTAAGATCTCACATGATCAAGCCTTAACCATTTTGTCTGTGCAGCAGTGTCGTGCACCTGTGACCAACCCCGTTAAAAGTGCTGCATTTCACAGACAAGTGATCCTCAGCCCAATTCACAGACTCATCCAGGCAGAACGCAGAACGAAAATGACCTATAGTGCAATGTGGGATGGAGAGGATTGTTCTCTCCTGGATAAATGTTGAATGAAAATGGCAAAATTCCTGTCGTGTTATCTGAAAGATGAAAACGGCTTTCAAATAATTGCAAAAAAAAAAAAAAAAAAGGATAACACATAAAAAAGTAAATTGGGAGTGTTATCTATTTTTTGTAGCTCTTGGATTTTGCGTAGGTTTTGTGTTTGTATTTTTACAGTCATGCTTTATATCCAGTTCCTCTCTAGTGTAGCCATCGATCAAATGTCCAGGCAGCAGCTTCATATCTGTGCTGAGACTGCTCATGTGCAAACTGGATATGAAGTGGAAATGAGAAGAGGAGGGCCAGCAAAAGACTTCTCCACGTAGGTTATATTTAGGAAGCAAACACACAATTTTGTTAACACGTACTCTCTTCGTTTCTGCTCTGCACCTTGGATCACTTATTTTATTTTAAAAATTTGGCATAAATTGTTGAGTGATGTTTAGAAGCAGCCAGTTTCATAGTGATGAAATAAGAAAGAAAGACGAGGTCAAAATGACCCAAAGATAACACTAGGGTTTTGAAAGAATAATTCCAAGTTTGAATGATTTGTCAAGCAACAGCAGCTAAACAAATATCTTTGTATTTCTCATCTAATTAGCCCCAATAACATGCAACTATCTGAAGATTGGCAGTTCAACCCCATGTGTTGCCTGTTGTCCTTGGGCAAGACATTTGACCCACCTTGCCTGAGAGACTTTGTGAATGTGGCCAAACCACTGAATGTAACTGATGAGTACACCTTATTATAAAGCAACTTTGAGTGTCTGCAAAAGCACTTTATACAACTAAAGCTTTATTATTCTGGTTTATTCCTTCCTTTTTATGGATGACTGCTGTGTGTCCAGCTGGGAGGAAGTGAGAGAGAATCCATAGTAACGAAGATAATGCAGACCCAAACAGGCTGTGTGATTGTGCTGAATAAAAGGAAGGCACAAAACCATGCTTTGATTTTTGTGTAATTGGTACCTCAAAGCAAGGTTAGTAAGAGACATCATCTCTTTAAGTACATAATAGATAGAGGCTGGAGTGCAGTGTGTGCATCAACAACAAGATTCTATTTGATATCATCTGAAAATGATTTTGAATGCATCTAAATATTCAGCAGTCTTTCTTTATTTCCAGCATGTGTTTTTATTCTTGTGTCTTGCATCTCAAGCAGGTGACAAATGTGTCTTAGCGAGTGCAAACCATTCATCAGGAGACGCTGCCCTTCTGGTTAATGAAGTCAGGGAGCCTCAGAGCACAGATATCTTCTCTCTCTAGGACAGACAAACTGGAAGGGCCAGGACAATCACCAGCTCACCTGCTCCACCTGCCCTCTCCACTGAATCACAACAACGGAAACAGAGAAACAGATAGGGGCCATTCCGGAAAACCTCCAGATAAATCACACTAATCACAAAGCATAATGGTTAGAGAGATACATCTGTTGCACATTTGACTCATTCATTGTACAGACTACAGTTGTATGAGCTGTGTCTGGTCTTAGGTGGGCTCTATCTTAGACAGGCCCATGGCCGGGGAGACTAACATAGACGGACCGACATCCGTTTGCTTGGTGTCGAATCTCCAGCTCATCCTGACCTTGGACGACTCACAGCAAAAACACTTGATTTAAAGCACTTTTATATATCGACAAACTAAGGATACAAAGTGCAGCCCCTCTCCTGAGGGACTCACTGAGACAGATACACCCGCACATTGAGGTTCACTGAGTGATGAGGCCATTTAAACAGGCAGAGTGAGAGAGATTAATAGGAAAAGTGGGGCAAAAACTAAAGTCATGTCAAGGTTGTGTTTATCCAAAGCAATTTGTATGGTCGGTTTAACATTTTCTGCTCCATTTTGTGTTGATGTTATCTGAAAAGATAAATACCACGAGCATGGCTATTTAAAAATATTTTTTCATGGGGTGACTGCAGGTGCATTCATGTTCAACCCTAAATATGGGGCTCAACAGTGACCGCCCACTTGGTTCCGGAAATCAATTTTCCATCCATGTTTCCCTGGGATTCAAAAAAATAAATACATTTTTAAAAAGTCAAGCTTGCTTGGGAGCACAAGACCTATAATTTTATTTAAAATCTGTTTCTGAAACTTTATAAACCACTAAATTATCAAGTTTTATATGTGAACTGAAGTCAACCATGTTAAATACATTAGACACCACAGAGCTGCTTAGCCTCCTTTATCCCTTTTAACTCTTAATTCTTCTAAATGCCTACAGCACAAATGAATAAGAAATTTGTTTTCGAACGCACACGGCGCACTTTGAAGTTAATTTCACAATTCAATTCAATTTATTTTTGTAGCGCCCAAAATCACAACAGTTGCCTCGATTAAATAAACAATATTCAAGAGAATTTAGCAAATGGATAACTGTCCTTGACCCTCCTTCTCGGCAAGGAAAAACTACAAAAAACCATGTGGCCATGTACACATTCTTGCATGCAATATATCAAGAGTATATCAAGAGTATATCAATTGTCATGTATATGTCAATGAACAAAAAAAAGATAAGTCACACGGCTGTGTTTTAATAATTTATCAAAGTTGGCGATTTCTTTGGACTTAAATAAAAGTAAAATGTGGCAGCTAATCAGCACTAGTGGTCTTTCTGATGTCCAAACCACCACAAAAACATACACAGGTAATTTGAAATCATTACACTGACTACATTGGTAAAAAGAGTTGCTGATGTGACAGCAAAGTGTTTTGCCCAAGATAGAGTTGGTTATAGAGGGTCATGTGCCCCTCGGCTGTTGTGCTGCCTGTCCTGTCCTTTCTCAAAGCTCTGATAAAGTGCTGGAGACCCAGCCTATGTCACAGAGGAGAGGACTGAGAACATAAATGACATGCTACTGCAGGATAGGCATACACAATTGCACTATCAACTATGAGATTCACGTCATTTTGTTAAAGTATGTGGAAATGATTCTGTCAGATTTTTTCCGCATCTCACCAGGCTGCTGTCTATAGACAGTCCAATCATTAATAGCCCACAGAAAGACAGGTTTTCCTCTCCACTCTTAAGACAGTTAGTCCATCTCTACAGCAGGGCCGCCCATCAATCTGTCTGTCAGAGAAGGATGCAGGCATTTCACCTAAGCATATTAGGAAGTCTTGGAAAGCCTGCCGTCTTTTTGCCAGGTGTTTCTTCTTTTTTCAAGTCTTTATGTTTGATTCTGTCAAATTAATAAAGGTGGATATTCAGTGTTCAATGTAAAGAGCATTCAAATTGGCAAAGCGTGGCTGAGTGGCTATCACCCACAACAAGTAGGTCCACGGTTTGATTAACAGGGGCCTTTCTTTGTTGGGTAGACATGTTCTCCCCTGTCCAGATGGATTCTTAGAGGGTACTCCAGTAACTCATTAACTTAAAACATGTGCATAAACAGAATCCTTCACTTAAGCTGTTCTGATCAAACTCAAAACCTGAAGAGTGGTCCCTGAATGGTCATTTGTTCATGACGTAAGTTGGCCTAAGTAAGTTCCAGCATTGAAGGATAGGTCCAGTGCATAGGACAAATTTAATACTGTTTTCAAGTCCATTTTGAACAACATTTTTAAAAATGATCCTTTTCTTTCTTCATCCTTTACACACTTGCCCTCGACCATTGTAATTAAATGTAAATAAATAGAAATAACCAATTAAACAGTGCAAATAAGCAAAAAAAGTGTGTGGTGTCAAGGGGTCTTTTATAATAAGGCAGTTTTAACTTCAAACTTTGTGAATGGGGCTCATTAAATGTGGAGGACAACCCTGAGTGCATCCTTAAAATGTTGTGCACCGGACTGAATCCGCTGGTCATTAGAAAGTTTTATGGTTTCTATAAGTTTGCACGTGGTAAAAGCACTGAACTTGCTGCAATTGAAGATGTTTAGACAATTTGTAATTACACTTGCATCAAATGTAAAACGTGAGGCAGAAGATGCTGTGGCAAGCAGGGTTGTCTGTCATCCCAAAGCTTTGAAGAGGTGGAATGGAATGGAACACTCACTCTGGCCTTAAACGTTATTTTCGCTATGGCCATTAAGATGGAAAAAGCAAGGCCAAGCGTGACTTCCCACAACCTTCTGTTAATTGAAGGCATGATGTTGAAAACAAGACAACCCATTATGAAACCGAATGTATTATGAAGACATATGACGTTGTGTAAATCCTGCGTAAATAAAACAAATATGAATGAGCCTCATATCTAATAATTAGATGAAACGAATGATAAACTAAGTAAACATGCATAAAAATAACACACTCCAACACAAAATAAAAGGACAATTGATACATACCGAACATACGAGGCAAAATTATTTTCTGAGTAAATAGAGCCATCGTGTGGTCATTAACAGCATTACACCCAATGGCTCAGACTCGGAACCATTGCTTAGTGCTTTGTTTGTAGTCGGAATGTTTAGTCGACGGAACCATCTCACAAAGTTGTGGAAGCTTTTACCAAGCCAACCGAGGGGAAGTTTTGATTAAATAAACATTTAAAGACGCTTTTACATAAGCAGTTCAGTTTTGTATTGGCGTCTTTTGCTTGTACTTTTTGCTGGAGAACGGACTAATCAAGTGTGCAGCAAACAGTGAGTCTGAAGCTTCTCTGCACAGTAACCAAATGTCTTGGTGTTTAAGTTGTTTTGTGTGTTGCAGTAAACCTGCAGGTGAAACACCATGAACAAAGAGAGCAGAATGAAGGCCTCAGTGAACCAGAAGCTGACGGAGATGGGTGAAAGAGAGAGGTGAGATCATGACTAAAAGTGTTTGTCTTTTAATATTTATGAACACAAATGTTTTGCCCGCTTAAGTAAAGGGTTCAAGTAAATGCTGCCTACCTAACACGTCTGCTAAGTTCATATAAAAATAGCTTTTGTTTACATAAATTACTATCTACTACTATATATTAGATCTTTACATATTGTTGAATACCAAAATACAACAGTTTTAGAAGGACAGCATGGTAATGACAAGCTCTTTAGACCAGTTACTTGTTCTACCAACCCTTTGATAAAGACAAATTAACTGAAAACGCTTTATTGAAGACTAAAGGAGCTCCTGAGGGCCAAACTCACAGAGTGCGGATGGAAAGATCAGATGAAGGCCCATTGCAAAGGTATGAAGCAATCTACCTCTTGACTTGAAATGTGTACTTGTTTCTGTATTCATTCTATTTTTCTCTTGTTTTTGGTTAAGAAATACAAGATATTGTGGTTTATCTGTAGCCTATGTATGTGTTAACAAGCTATAAAATAATAATAATAAGTAAAGCAATCATCAGCAGGAGCAGTAAATGTCATAATGCCTAATATTATCAAGAACTTGTAAATATGTTCCTTTGTTGTTGTGTATTATCTGTGCTTTTAAATGAATAATATCAAATAAATGCTTTACTTTGCAGACGTAATAAAGGAGAAGGGTCTGGAGCACGTAACTGTGGAGGATTTGGTGGCAGAGATTACTCCTAAAGGAAGAGGTAATTGTTTTGTTTAATTGTTCAGTTTTCTAAAATATCTCTAGTAGATTTTGGATACTTACTGCATCTCCCCTCTTTTGCAGCGATGGTGCCTGACAGTGTCAAGAAAGAGCTTCTCCACAGAATAAGAGCCTTCCTATCTCAGCACGCTTCATAAGCTGCTCTGTTTTTTTTTTTTACAGATTTGCTTTTACTTGTTTATTTTGTTTGTTTGTTTTTTTTTACTTGTTTTACCACCATGTTTTGTAAGTTTTTTCTATAGCTTTAGATTGTGTATGAATGGAGTTGACATCAGATGATATCCTTGAGAACATGTAAGGAGACTGTTCTAGCTCATAGACTTTGCTGCCTACAGTTGCCTACATTACTGAGATAATAAAAAAAAAATCCTTCCCAAAAGATGGTTTGTTTTTAACTTCCACTTGTGCATGACATGTTATTGTGATGATTGTTGTTGTCGTTGTTGTTGATGATAATTTATAATATATTTACTAATAATTATTAGTAAAATATTTTATTACAAATAACATTTAAACACTACTCACTTAAAGTCTAATATAGAAGAGCTGTAAAATTACCAGACAAAAATGCATGTCATAAAATTAATACTGATCGAAGAAAATTATTGAGATTAGATCTAGCCATTTATACAATATATTTTTTGTATCAGTATTTATGACATGTCACAAAGATATCCAACAGAGTGATTGTCAGGGAGTGTGCTGTGAGATATCTTCACTTCTTTTGGATCACTGTGATAGCACCTGTGTCAATAACATATGCAGCCAAAAGCAGAAGCGAGGTTTCTGTATATTGGCTGTAGTCATTTTAGTAGCAAACTGAAATGATCATAAACACCATTTTTCCAGTAACACTGCACATGAAATTACCGTAAAACACATGTCCATGACATGTTTTTTTAAACTAGTGGGAATATGGAACCATACCTCACCTTGGAGCATGCACCTGCTTCAGTGATAACTGTTGTAAAGTGAATTACTATAGGTGAAGACCTGGACCTGTTGCAGAGCTGTATAAATCTCTATGTTTACAACAGCCAATCTGACGTTTCAAATTTATTAAGACATCTCTTAGGCTTTTCTGTCACATATATCATTGGCTAAATTTCTTTTTATAAAGGAAAGGGCAGAGCATTGCATAAGCAGGCAATGGGGTCAAAAAGACCCCATTCCCAGGACTCGTACATTTTACTGTGAACATGTGTGAATGCCATGCCCGATAAATTTCCCTTTGAATTCCTTAAGCTGAATTTATGGACCTTGCAACTCTTAAGACAACGCAGCATCAGTGCTCAAAACCATGTTTCTAATATTTTTTTTAAATACAAAGAAAGGAATACATACATAGTAAATACATGTGTGGGTGAAATGGCCAACAGATTGGAATATGCTTTAAAAAATAATAATAGTAAAAGAAAAGAAATAATAATTATAATAATAGTACATTATTTGGGCATACTTGCCTGTTTATGTGTGGTTGCCCAATTGAAAACAATAATTAATGTAAAATGAACTTTATAAAAGTAACTCCTCATACACATGTGTCCAGACTGAGTCTCCTGGGGACATTTTTCTCCACTCTAATGAGGCTGACAACCACATTTCATTGTTATTTCTGGCATCAAACACTACCATGCAGGTTTTTCATTTTCTTTCTCTCAGTAGCGCCATACAAATAAAATATAAGGAAATACATCATCCCCGTTTCAACGTGACAGCCATAACCTGTTTTGCCAAAGCTAACACAGCACAATCTTCAGTAATGGTCAGCAATGAGTATAAAGTTTCATAGAGCATGACTTCACATAATTCTTCCATGTATAACTCTTCTGCCATTGTAGTAATTTAGAAAAAAAAAATGCATTCACAGCAATCACAATAAAAACTTGCATCATGTGAGACTTGATTTTACTGCTTTATAAACAACAACAGCACTCTTTTATAAGCAGTTTTGTTGGAGCGCAATCATTTGGATAGTATTAGCTACCAGTCGTAAATGTAAACGGCTAAATAAACTGTGTCATTTTTTCCATTGAGTAAAATAACATTGCATCATTATCCAATTGATGAGAATTAATTGGCATTTGTAAATGTGTTATTGCTCTACCTACAGCACAGTGCACACAGATGGAAAGACGGGGGGTCTATATGTTGAAAGGGAAACATAATCTGTACATTGTTTATCCTATATTCCTGATGTAGAGGCCACTTTCTGCCTGTCCAATGTTTAACCTTTCATTTGCTGCTACAGTGTTTGAAGTGTGTGCATATTTCTGCTGCCTGACATTTCTCTAACCTCCCTCTCTCCTTCTTCCTGCTCTGTGCCGCTGCAGTAGAGAGCGAGAGTGCAACTGGATAGGCCGTGTTTCCAAAGTTGGGGGCTCTTTTAGGCCTGTGATAGAAAACACAAGTGTGGGGAAGAGGGGAGATCCACAGAGAGGCCCCAGCCCTGCTCCAGACAACGCTGCAGGGGATTAGAGCACACCCTGGCAGCAGAATGGTTTCACTTAAGAATTTCAGTAATCACTTTTAGGAGTGTAATATATAGCTGACCCTCGGCAGCGCCACACGACCCCCCGCTCCCCCAGCCATTTGATCAAAGGAAGCGGCAGTGGCTGTGCAAACAGGCACTATCAGTGGGCTCCATAGATTTACTGCCTGCTTCTTCTCTCTTGTCTCCCTGGAGTTGTACGCTGCTGATGCACAAACCCACTTTCAACTTACAGATCCTTGCTGTACCTATTTACAGGGTAGATCATGATTTGAGGGAACTTAAAAAGGAAAGATTGGGGGGTGCTTAAAAGGTGGTGGGAGGTGTGCCCCTTTCCACTGCCTGATAATGAGCCAACCACAGGCGTTTTCATCATGGGAAAAGCCCTGAAGGTGCTCTCCTCTCAGCTGGAGCGCCCTAAACACAGTGGCCAGTGCTCCTCAACAATAAGAGCCTCCAGAGACAGAAGACTGGCCCAGTGGTGTCTGCATACTGCCCGCGCTCTCAGGATGCCTCCACAAAGAGAGGATGTCTGTTACATGGCAACTATGAGTCCAAAAAGTGTTTAGTCAGTGTAATTAAATACAGAACCCATTACTGTGAGAGTGCTTTATGAAGTTCAATAATTGTGCCTCTGCAATCGATCTCAATTGAAATACAGAGTAGCCTATTTGCAGGGATTGAAGTTTTTTTGGGGGGTAATTGTACTATTTTATTATATTCAAACCTGTTGAGTATAAATCTTTGGAGTTATTAATGTAACACAAGTCCATTCGTCCTTTTCCAAGGTTTCATTAATTTATTTTTCAGTCAAATGGAAATAAAGACAAAATAATAATATCAAACACTATTCCTTTCGACAAACACAAATAACACTGTCAACTGCTCTGATTGGCCTGAGCTCAGAGAAAATGTGGATAACAGTTTCAAAGAACTTAATTCAACTTCACGGTTTGATTTATCACAATTGTACATTTAAAAAAGTCGTTTTTTTTAAATGCATACTTTTTGGCACCACAACACTGTATTTAAGTACATTTTTAGCCAAGTAACAATATTTTAATTGACTGCACATTTTCAGTACTCATTTCACTCATAGTCATTTTACATTTATTTACATTTTAGACAAGACAGCTAAAAAGCATTCTACAAATTGTCAGACTCAATATTCAATCTCTGGGGTTACGTATATAAGCACAAATGCCAGCCTATAGGCTGTGTTGGTGTTGCGGTTACACAATGTTAATGTTGTTTATAGATCCATCCAACTCCAATTTTTTTAAACAGATTTGCAGAGAATTTACTGAAAGGTGACCAGAGAGTGAGAAACAGTACTTTTAAAATAATGTTTCATTTCTAGTACAGTGACCGTTCCAAAGCTGCATGCACTCACACTAGCCACTGGAGGGCGTCAAAGGTCTGAGGATGAGAAGCCCTAATTTAGATGCACTTGTTTGGGGCAAAAAGGTCATTGCAACCGCAGAAAGATGTATCACTCCCGATAAACGAATATCCTCTTTATATTTCAGAACACTGTTGTCTTCAGGGTCAACAGATGAATAGAATGCGATCGTGTCCTTTGGCTGGCACGTCAGGAAGTGTTTATGTAAGCCAGTTGATGACAATGCGCACCATGTCGTTAAATGACCGCAGGAAGTACTGGGCTTTTATGAGCTTCTTAGACAAGCTCGGAGGGGAAGAAGAAAAATGTTTCCTGAGTTGAGCACGTGAGAGCGGCGCACCACATGTTCTGTTTGTCCCAGAAACAACAGGGCGAGACCCAAACAGGACCTATGAGAAAGTGGGGCTCTAAAAAGCAGACTTCATACTCCCTTTCATCTCAGCGGGTCACTGCAGGTCAGCCAGTCCTGTAGATTTATCTTGGCTATATGTTACACCAGAATTGGGTGGTCACATTAATTTGGGAATAGTTCCACACTCCTCTGGCCATTATGTAAGCCTTAAATTTATTAAGTAAGGAGTGGTGCAGGTGAGAGCATGTTTTCTGAGGCATGCATGCAATCCCACATCAGCTGATAAGTGCTTTGTGTTGAGATCAAAGATTTGTTTGATGCATGTGTTCTTTTCACATGATTACTGTAATACATATGGTGATTTTGACAGTAAGTGCAGCTGATTCAGTTACA
Source organism: Rhinogobius similis (assembly GCA_019453435.1). NCBI lineage: Eukaryota > Metazoa > Chordata > Actinopteri > Gobiiformes > Gobiidae > Rhinogobius > Rhinogobius similis. Next base: position 17,823,940 of record CM033626.1, on the reverse strand, counting down.
GTAAGAAATAATAACTTCTCGCTCTCTCTGCTGGCAAGAAGTGTACTCAGCCTGTGATAGTGCTACTCCTTATTAACCCTGAGCCAGGTCCATTAACATATGGTCAACACTTGCTTCAGGAAAGAGGAACTCTGCTGACCCTCGTGATTGTTGCCTTACTAAATATGCAGGAGATTGGGTGGCGTGGTGGGTGGGTGCACAAATGGCTAAAACTTTTAAGATGATTAACAACATGTCTGTTCCAATTAGCATCAACTCCACTTTAGGTTCCTAAACTAGCAGGTCCAGTAACTATCATATGCTGTGTTTTGTGCTCTGCTTGTGGTAGACATTGTGTTGTAGCGGTGTAGTGTGCCACTGTGTGAATGGATCAGCTGAGCCTCATGTGGCTGAGCCTGGCCTTGCTCTCCACGACCCAGCCAGGCTCAGCCACCAGCTGCCTAGCACCCACTACACATTCCTGCTTTATTCCCATGCTCGCGGTGCCTCCCTCACTGCAGCGGTCAGGACCAAATTTATACCAGCTGCCACATCATTAGGTGAATGGAATCCGTGCACACTTTATTAAAGCTGAAAGGTCGAAGATGTTACTCATAACTTGTGCGGTGAAGTTCATGCAGGCATTGTTATTTACTGCACAACAAAACAACTATAGCCTAATTGTCTATAGAATAAATAGTTGTTTGCAGGTGCATGAAGAGTTTCACAAATATCAGCAATAACACTTTACTCAAGGTTGTATTTTGATAGATTTATACATGTTTGAATAATCCTGTATTGTCCTGAAACTGAGGCTGAAATGCTCAGGAATATGCCGTTTTCACCTACCCCTTATGGCCACCCATATCCCTGTACTTAGTTGTGATTATCTGAAAAATGAAGACTCCGAGTGATACATGTAGGCTTTTAAAACGTTACATAACCGCTTTTCATGAATAAAAACAAGTAAATGACAATCTGCTGCTTGTTACAGTGAAATGACGCTATGAAGAGGCGGGACTTATCAGGTTTGCAGTTTTGTCAATGGCTCTGTGTCTGTCCATTTTACTTCAATATTGCAGTTTAGTTTAGTTCTTTAGTTAAAAAGCATAATATGTTTCCTTTACGAATAAGTCTGACTGTGTCACTGTCACCAGCTGGGAATTTATCTTCATGAAGATATGACATCTCCAAATCAGGCCTCTACACCAGCCCTGACCCAGTTATTGTAACAAATGACTTAACAATGCGGTTATTCACTCCTGTTTGCATTAGAAGCTAAACTCCTGCTGTAACACACTTTTGGCCTACAATGTGCTATATAAATCAAATTTATTATTTTACCATCATCATGGACACATGAGCTCACTCTAAGGACCCATCCTCTGGAGACGCATGCTCTGATATTTTCAAATCAAGACACAACACACCAAAGAGTCCTCGACTAACTATCAAGACACCACGCAGCCAGACGCACACACCCTTCCCTCCAGACCGCAGTCACTACATTCAGAGCACAGCTGTCAAAACGTAGCTTCATCCAACTCCTCTATGGCAGGGAGCAAGCGGACAAGGAGAGGAAATGTAGAGCTTGTCATGAGCGGCACCTCTGGACGATAGATAGGTTGACACAATCAGGGTGGAGCACTTTACTAAAATGTCCTTCTTGCCTGCCCCCTATTCCTTACACTATTACCTCTTCTACAAACGGGTGCACTGTTGTCCCCCATCAACCCTTTAACAGAAAGTTTCAGGCCTCACATGAGTGCATACGTCCAAGAGGAACAATAACAGTGAAATACTCCAAATCAGGTCGTGTCAAATTAAGAGCGGTATTTCAGGAGCCCACCCAGGTCTGCACAAGGGGTCAGGAGAGAGCCAATCCAGGCCTCATTTGCATGTCAAAATATACTCAAAGATTCAGACGTCTTGTAAGTGAAGGGAAACAGTTGACAGTGGTCGATAGTTGAGAAGATGCTTTATGTCTGGGTGACGTCTAGAGTGGACATGGGTGAAAGAACCTGTTGGCAGACACAAGACACAGAACTCCTTGCCAAATACTAGGTAATGTGAGGACATGGGGTGATGATTTGTCCATTCTGGTTGATATTGAAATCAGAATCTATTTGAAAACGTCAGAGGCACTTATCTATGCAAGATACAGTGTCCAGTCCTGGATTCTATTTTGTGACTATCACTTTTGCTGTGTGGTGGATTTGTTTTAAAGGTGCACTGTGTAACTTTTCTGTAATGAACCGTCTGCCACCTGCTTCTGGAGATGTTATAACTTTGCCTTTAACGTTCCACAGTTTGACATGAAACCTACAGTGTCTTTCCATGGAGACAAGCAGGCGATGGCACCAGGCTAAATTACAGAATCTGTGTAGAGGAGAGGTATTTTATATTTATACTTTATGGCAAATCAACCATGTAATTGAATAAATCCAACATGTTTAAGTGTAATGTCACACTGTGGAATATTTCAGGCAATGCAGTGACATCTTCATGGAGACAAGCAGGTACACCTTTAATATAATTTTACTCAGACTTTGGAGTGGCTGGAGTACACTCTGGTTTCAAGCATTTAATTTCTCTTCAATCCAAATGATTTCTGAATCAAGGCAAAACGATATATTTTGTCTTGTATTATAACTGGATGCACACCACAAGGCAATGTGCAAAACAAAGCACAGCACCTGTGTGATTTGTTGGATAAGAGATAGTCCAAAGATCACACTGTTTAGCGCTGATAACATTTGAACCTCACATGAAAATCCCCAAACAACCACTTGGCAACCTCATACAGCAGACGCTCCTGGGAAGTGGAGGCACGGAGATTTACGGCCAGGATGTGACTGTAGTGAGAGTGTGAAGGCTGCGGGTCAGTGAAGGCACTGGAGTGGCAGGTCAGGGAGATAGCAGTCTGGGATCTATTCAGGAAACTCCCATGGGGGCCGTTTACTGGAAGGAGGTGGTAAATCCTATTCTGAAGCATTTTGTTTTGCCGACATTGTGTGGACTTGGAAAATAAGTAGTAAGAGTAATTGTATTTTCAAGGAAGCTTAGTATTGGTGGGTTTATTTTTTTTTTTAGTCTTGCACAAATCTCATGCATAATTCTCAACGTTTCTTGTGAAGTCAAAACAACCAAGAACAATCATTAACCTCTTATAATTTCAGTTATTTTCCCCTAAAACCAAATTAACCTCAATTTTTTTCTTTCTTAAATGTTTTTTTGTAAATATAAAGGGCAAAGCTGCTGTTGAGAAATATGAACTGAATTATAGTATATTGAGCTTTTGTTAGACCTTGATTATTTCCAAGTTGAAGCCAATGTCACTAAAACTGATTTCCGTACTTGTAATTATAAGTTGGTGTTGGAGGTTTGATTCCCGCTCCGTCCAAGTTCTGTCATTGTGTCTTTAGGCAAGACACATCACCCACATTGCCTAGTATGAAAGTGGTGTGTGCGTGAATGATTGGCAATGGTCGTATAGAGGCCGATGGCGCAGATTGGCAGCCTCTCTTCCGTCAGTCGAACCCAGGGCAGCTGTGGCTCACCATCACCAAATGTGGAGTGTAAAGAGTGAACAAATAATGACAACAGTGTAACACTTTGACAGGCTTGTGTACACTTTGTGAGGAAATGTAAGGAATTACTGAGACATAATTTATCAAGTAAGTCTAACAATTATTCAATGCTAAAATGCACTAATGTCTCTACTACTAAACTATTTCTGTTCGAGAGTATAACTAAATCCCTATACATCACACAACAGAAAATTTGGTCTGCCTTTAATTCCCAGGCAGATCCCTTAGAGCTCCCAGCTTTGTCTCACTGTCCAAAGCATGCATGACATCTAAATTGCTCCTTAGTAAATAGATGTGAAAGGGAAATTTTTCTTTTTGTTTAGATTAACTGCCTATTATCCACAATGAACCCCCACCTCAGGCCGCTAGTTAGGATGAGAGTACATGGCAGAGGATTAGCACAGGCAAGATAGCTAAAGAATGTACAAAATGTGGAACTGTTACTTTGTTTGATCATTTACATAAACACTTTCTTTTTTCACTCAGCATGATCCAATCTTCTCACATTCAACGACATGCCAAGCTCTTCTCAGGTGCACGGAAATAACGCTGTTTCTTGAATTCTAGACTGAAATCTCCCCCTTCCCTCCTCGGCTGTAAGTGGCTGTGGTGCACGTAGAAACCCACTGAGACCGTAGAAACATACACAGTGGTTTAGTGTTGGTCCCAGGCCAAGACAAATGACTGCTCCAGGTAAAAACAAACTATTGGCTCTGCATCCCCCTTTTTCCATTTGCAAGTCTTTTTCTGCACACGGCTGTATGTTGCAATGGTCTTACACATGTGCTCCAATTTACTAGGGCTGTAGTTTACTAAAGTAATTCTTGGTTGACTGAAGACGACATGCCCTATTGAAAGATTAGTTGACTTAAAGGGGGTGTGGCAAAAGCTATCAAAACAGCATCTCCATGTATCTAACTCAAACGGCATTCAAAAGACTACGACTGCCTCGGAGTTCACGCACAAACAACAATTTATATAGAAAAGGATTACCGTATTTTCTGCATTATAAGGCGCACCGGATTATAAGGCGCACCTTCAATGAATGGCCTATTTGAAAACTTTGTTCATATATAAGGCGCACCGCATTATAAGGCGCTTAGAATAGAAGCTACAGTAGTGGCTGTGGTTGCGTAGTTGCGGCTCAGTATTGATCCATATATAAAGCGCACCGGATTATAAGGCGCACTGTCAGTTTTTTGAGAAAATTGAAAGCTTTTAGGTGCGCCGTATAGTGCGGAAAATACGGTAATAGTTTGTTAGCTATATGTGCGTTAGATTAAACTCATGATTCACTCCAAAGTCTATATCTTATAATCTTATACCATTATAAGAGTATACCATTATCATTTACCATACTTTAGGTGTTGTGGAATAAATTAGTCAGAGAACTGAAAGAAAAGGCATGAGGCTGGAATTCAAACGCAGTATACGTTTATTTCCATCAGTACAGGACCCTTGGATCCAGAGACATGAAACCTCAAGACATTACGATTGTGTTCATTCCAAGCTAGTTCAGTCCAGTCTGACTATACTTCCATTATAGGGAGTCATGTACGTCTGATGATGTAGGCCAAGATAATAAGAGCTGAGCTGGCAGTGGCACAGGGGAGGGATGCTATTTTCTTCAACTGCAGGCTTATGATTTGGGCTACACAATTAATCAAAACTGAATCTAAATCACAATTTGAATGGGTGCAATTAGTGGTTTGCATAGGCTGCAACTTTTCAAGTGCAATATTTTCCTCAACAAAATATCCAGTTTTATTCAGCATAAAAACTTTAAACCCGTAGTTTAGATTTGTTAAATGTTCTGAAACAAGTGACAAAAATGCAACCAAAGCAACAAAAAACAGTCTAAACGCATTAAAACGTGACTAGTAGTGCGAAAAACTCGACTAAAAGTGTCACAAACGCGACTATTATCGACAAAAACATGACTAAAAGCGTTACAAATGCAACCTTAATGACAAAAAACAGCACTACAAGTAACAAAAACGCTACTAAAAACATGACAAAAACATTTCAAAACACGTGAATAAGTTTGTCAGTTGACATTTCAACCTTTTTGTCAATTTTCCTGGTTTTGTTTAAAATGTGAACTTTGAAGAGAATCACATTATTACAACGTAAAAAACAGGAAACTAAACAAGATCGTAATACTGGTCAGAAAAATCGCAGTCAGATATTTTTTCCAAATTGTGCTGATCTACTTGTGATTAACTTCAGTCCAGCGGGGTTATTTGTAAAAATCTGTGCATTAATTAACCAGTCATTATCTACAGTTTCCCAGTCTTCTTTACATGTTGCTGTTACTTTTCTAGCTGTCTTGACGGATCGCTTGTCACGTCAGGAGCTCTGTAATCACCTGTGTTTTACCTGAGGGAGCGGGGAAAGCCTGCTGAGCCACCTGAAGGAACCTCAATTAAGAGAACAATGTCTTCAGTCACACCGTTAAGAGCTCAGGCTGACTAAATGCAGAAGGCCTGGAGGAGTGTGGCTAAAGATCTGTGGGTCCTGCTGCTGAGACCTGCCTACCCCCCATGGTTCCTCACAGGACCACCGACCGGGAGCTACTTTATTAACATGAGCAATGAGGGATCAGCTAAGGTCGGAACAAAGCCTCAACATCTTCTGCTAAACAGGGTATTAAGGCAATACAGTCAATATTTAACTGGTTTGCTGTAAAGATAAATTTGCTTTTCTGACAAGCTGCAATTTTTTTGTTTACTTGCTTTTGTGGTTTTGAATAAGCAATGTACTGATGTATCAAGGTTAAATTGTGTATTGAATATCATCAAAGTATGTATGTTTTTTGTAAATGACTATCAGTTAGACCTTATTTTAGTTGGAAAGTTACAGTAGGTGGTGGTAACTGCGGCAACACCCCTCTGCTTCCCTCCGTCTGCCCTTTGAGAAATTCCATAACGGGGCAGAAGCTGATGTCACAACCTGTTTGCTAAGCTTGCTCTAGGCTTTGTATTTCGTGATTTCAGTTTTCTTAAATACAGAAACCAGAAACATTCTCCGGAGTGGTCACATCAGTGCAGCCGGGTCAGAGTTTACGGGAAACACTGATATAGTTCTTTTTAATTCTTTGAAATGACATAATAATGCACATTATAAGTTTATGGTCATGCTTTTTTTTAAAGCTAAAATCTTTGTATTTCTTCATAAATCATTAAACAAAGACAATATATTGTACGGGTCTATGAATTGGCCGTAGTGTAACCCCATATAGTCAGGTCAGGGAGTGTATTTCGTCCTGTTACGTCGATTTTGAGCAAACAGAAATATAAACCTTGATACTTTTGTGATACTTTTTCTTAAAGGACACATGTTCTGCTTCAGTTACTTTTTTTGTGCTTTTAACCATGTTCTAACAACGTTCCGTCATCAAAAACATACCTGGAATATCATTTAGTTCACGCTGTTCTGAGGAATGTTCATCAGAAAATCCTGTCCCCTCCGAGCGTCAAACACACTTTCTGCTGAACTTGATCTGGAACGTATTTTCAGATCATCTACATCACTTATCTGAGAATCTTCTGCTGTTAATAATCGCCAGACTCGTTCTGAGCATTTCTTCCATCTAAGCACGACAACTGCTGTTGATAATAGTGTGTAGCATAGAATGATAATATAGTTAAATGCATAGTGCCACCTACTGGGCTGGATGTATCTCTTCTTTTTTTTCAAAACGTGGAATAGGAAATTAAAGGTACTCAAGAGCATGTTTAAAGGCTAATAACGACACCAAAAAAAGGCATAATATTTTTCCTTTAAGTAACAAAATTTAGTCTATTTTCTTCCATGATACCTAAAGCGGAAATTACCATTAACACAGACTTTATACATTTGACTACACAATTGTATAGGACCTAAATGGGTTGATAAAATCAGTGGCCATCTTGGGTACACAATTTAGATTAGTAACGGGCCCCCACTCTGCTAAGCTTTGCTTTGGCAACCAAGTTTTTCCTTGGAGAGGAATGAATGTGCAAATGTGCTACAGGTGGGATTCATTAAAAAGAGACCTGGCACATTGGTACTCGCTCTGCACAATTACCATGTTGCAATAGCAAAAAAGCAGGCTAACGCTAACATCACATTCTGTCAATGAATATAGCACTTTGGACTGAAAAAAGGAAAAGGCAACACTTTACATCACCAGATATGCGTGCACAGCTGAAATATACTGTACAGTGCAGATTTCAATACTCCCTGGAGGCCTATTTAAAAGTAAATAAATTAGTACTGCTTGTGTGTGCGCGGTTTCACAGAGGATGAAGAAAGTTAAAGTTCAAATTTCACAAGATCTTTTTATTAGTATTCAGTCTCCACTTCGCTCACCTTGCAGATAAAACTTTGCACAGTCAAATCAACACGCTTTCCATTAAAACCAAGCTTAAACAAACTCTCACATACTTCACATTGTCTGCGAAATCCCCGTCTTGTTGAGCAGCCCCATCATGTAAACTCTGGTGTTAATTTCACTGAATAATGCATGTAGTGTTGTTGGAGTTTGGCGCTGTGGTCACATCAGAGAACATTCTTAAACTTTATAACTTCCTCCTGCTTCCCTTTCCACGCTGCCATTAGAGACCATTAAAGAAGTGTACAGATACTGAATATGGAAGAGCCAAGCGCAAACTAGAGGTGTAACGTGACTAGATCCTAATGACCACTGACTATTACAATGTGAGGAATTCGTTTGCAGTGTTGGAAGCAATAAGGTCCTGGTCCTACTGCACTAATGGGAGCTGGCTTGCATTGGCCGGTTGTGCACTTTTTGATTTGATCTGAGGCAGGTTTGGAGCATTTCTCATGTAAACTATGAGAACAAGTGCTGTTTTCTGTCACTGCACAAATCGATCCAGGTGTTAAACATCTGTAAGATATAAACATGGAGGTTAATTAGTCTTGCATAGCGTAAATACTTCAGTGCATTTGGATTGATTTTATTTCAGATGAAGTAAATGTTTTTACTGCTGGTAAACAATCAAACATTGTTACATGATATTAAGTGTTAATGTATGTTCATGAATCTGGAAACTATTGATATCATATAAATAAACTAATATAAATGATTCTTAACACCAGACCATGAAAACAAACTTTCATCTATGTATGCGTTCCGAAAAAGAAAGTATTTATTGCCTAGTTACAAAAAAATGAAAGTTTCACTGGAAGAAATTAAGGCGAGACACTACAGGTGACTATAAAAAAACAACAACTTACATTTAAAGATATCGATTTGAAACTTCTCCTGTAGTTTACTCACAAAAATGTAAGAAAAGAATGCATTGCACGTAATTAATTATGTAATGTGTTGCATGGCCATTTAAATATGACATTTTATGTGTAAAAAACTGACATTTCAATCTGAAAAATTGACATAAAAATCTGAAAAATTGGTTATAAAAAATATTAAAAATGTAGGAGATTTTTTTGGATTTCTTATTTAGTTTTTGAGTAAATGAGATCTCTGGAAATTGCCTTGAAATTTTAGATCTTGCCCCTGCCAGTTTTTGGGATAGTTTTAGCCTTAGACAGAGCAGTGAAGCCATAAAGACAGTAGAAGACAAGCTCTGTCCAAAAAGTGGTATAAACGACTTACTTATTTTCATACAGTATTTTCAACTAAAAATCCAATTGTGAATGAACATACGCCACAGTGTTGTTGCAGCTGTGCAGATGGCCTGCCATTTCCACTGTTTTCAAACGGACATGGATACAATACTGGACATTTGCTGAGTGTCAGTCATAGCAGTCCTCCATTCACACGTATGGAACAAAGCATTCAAGTGACCCGCTTCCAAACTCCACAGTCAATAATTATTTCCAGTTATAATTAGAAAAACCCTCAAGATTTCTTTCTGGACAAACTGGATCAGCAAATATCCTCCCCTTGGTTTTCTACCTCTTTGACAGTGCTTGCATAAATACCCTCCACCTGGTCATGAGAGCGCCTTTAGGGGAGCTATCAAAGCATTCATAAAATCAAGATGTATGTGACATGCAGTGGATTTCCCCTTGTGCAGCAAATGGCAGGCCCACTCTGGAGGGCCGGGGCTGGGGTTAGGTTTCCTCACTTCTTCTCTCTGACTAGCGCCTGACGCCTGATTGACTCTGATGGGCTTTTTTATGCCCTGCACGTGTTGTTCCGCCACACAATCTTCACTTCTGTCTCAGCGAGCGGTTTCAAGTCTGGCCTCTGCTGCTGCTTTCCATAATGTCAGCTCAACACTCCAAAAATGACCCGAACAGGCCACAAGCGTGTATTTCTTGAATGATTCTCTCACCACCACAGTGTTGTTTCTGTATCATGGTTCATTTACAAATTATAACCCATGTCGGTATTTGTCAAACTCTGAAAGAAACAATTTTAAATAAAGATTATGACGGTTAAAGAATGCAGTTGCAGCTTTGACGTTTGCTTGCATGTCTATAAAGTGCAAAGTGATGACATGCACACAGATAATCTCTGCCTGGGATCCAGACTGGTTCTCTATGTGTGGGTACAGAAAATTTCACATCTTCTCAAAGTAGAGAAATGTGGAGAAGCAAAAAAGTAAAGACAAGAGAAGTGTGTATTCTTGGCTGGTTAGGCAAGGAAAATGAATGCTTGACATTACGAGACATTGCAAAACTGAAAAAAAGCTAAAAATTCTATGATTACATTTGAATTGTAGTCAGTGAATATTCTGGAAGACCCTAGATACAAGATCATTCATTTCCCTGATCTCTACTTTTATTAGTGAGAATGTTCTTCCCTCCCTCACCTGTAGGGGTCAGTGTAAGTTTTGCACAGCCTGCCCTGGCTACTGGATTATCTAGGACCATAAGGCAGAGGTGCAGGGCAAGAGGCCTGTGGTGATGGCTACATACTTTCCATTCTTTAATGAAGCCTTTTCGATGACTCTTGCACTGCTGCACTTACAACTCTGCATGCCCATACATTAGTATTAGGGCACTTTCCGCTCTATAACACACACCACATAGGGGGTCTGTGAAGTATTTCCAAGAGCTAAAACTGCCACAGTGTTCGACGGACAGAAATGATGGGGTGGGTCCTAATAGACACATATATATAATATATATTCAGATGAAAGCAGGAGGTGAAGAGGGGCATGAGGTGTCACAATAATGTTGCTGTATCTGTATAAATTATGTAAACCAATCTCCCTTTTTACTATAGTGGAAGACAAAATTACCAAAATTACAATGGAGCATACAGTGTATACAGTTGGATTATGGCAATTTTTGAGAAAGACACAATTGTTTTCATTAGTTTAAAGTTAAAAATATATGAACAGTTTTGGTTGTGCCACACTTAAACACTTACTCCTTTGAAACTACTAGTGACAACAATTCAGCTCTGAAACAAATAAAGCAGCTGTTTAGAACATTCCCCATCTCATTGTGAAACTCATAATTGCATATTTTCTCTTTTAAGGCCTGTGACTTATAGCCATCAGGAGACCAGTCAGTGAACCACTGGGGCCCACAATTTCCAAAATCTTACAGAAAAATTGGCCCTGCATCTAACTCCAAGATGTCCAACGACTTGTGCGGCCATTGCACTGGACCAAGGTACAGCATGATTATCATTGTAGATTGTTATATAAAGCAGAGCAAAACGTCCTAGTAATCTTTGAGAGAGATCCAGTCAAAGATATTGGGAGAAAATGGCAAAAATACATGGATGAATAACATAATTTTTGTGTTGGCTGCTGCCTTAATGACCAGCTTTGTCGGAAATTAAACAAGAAAAAGCATTTCAAAACAGAAAGACGAAGATTAAGTTGATTTGAAATACCCTAACCAGCCAGAAGTTCAGCTCTGTGCCTTTTAATGGGATGGTTTTGATCAAAACGAAGCCGTGCTGCCAAGTTGGTTGTTGCTCTGCTGTTTTTGGCCTCCACGCTTCTAATCATCCTGTCAACACTTTGACCAACTTCCTCTTTCAATAATAGTCAAGTTATGGTCCTTATTAATTGACTTAAAACTGACAGATGAAACATAAATTACAACTTACTTGCTATATTATTAGTTTATTTTAATTTGGTGAACTGCAGTCCAAGTAAGTAAGCTACACTTATGTGTCCAAAAATGGCACTTGGTCATATTACTCAAGTCCAACGCCGGCTGAAATCCAAATGACCCCTTTTACCCAGTTTTTACCTTTGGAAAGCTCAAGCAGCCAGTTTCCACTCTGTGTACTATTCAACATTGTATACCTTAAGTCTATTAAAGTAAATAAACCTTCTTTTGGCTGTTGTCAGTGACTGTTTGTTGGAGGATTTGTAACCGTTGACTATTTGAGGTAAAGTGTGCAGTACCACTCTAGACTTCCCTGCCCAGCCCATTTACATTAAAGCCCCACCGTGCAAGTGTCAGACAAAAAAAAAATAGAATGAAATAAAAATATTTACTTCTCTAAAACCATTAAATAACATGCACCCTTGCTATGAGCTGGTTTGCATCTTCACATACCTTACTTTTGACCTTTTTGGGGAAAGGTCCACCACACACTTTTCTCATGTTCTTGTTCTGAATGGAAGCTTCCACAAGATGACACAAACCGTTGTTAATGTCCATGTAGATGACACATAGTAACAGGCGTCCACATCCTGGAGCCTTGTTCTGACTATAAAATTCTACTAAAGAACGAATTAACTAATAGGAAGATAGGAAGAGCATTTTTTATAGCAACTGTCTGAGTGTTTTTTGACATTCAATATACATTAAACACAGACCAGTGTTTATATATATATGTTTTGGGATTTATGTTTAAAAAGTCATATTACTTTGCTGCAGGTTTTGTTGGGATTTTACATAATTTGGAACATACTTGAATACATTGTTTTTTTGATTACACAATTGCTTGTGATTGATTGGTTTTGTATGAACTTTACGCCATCCTTGCAACTTTCTCTCCAGGTGCATCTGCCCTTGTTTAGAAGTCCAGTTACTAAAGCAACCCTGGTGGAAGAATATACATAGATGAATGATAAAAATTAGAAAAGCATTAAGATGATTCTGATTCAATTAGAAATATGGATACAGTTGGCAAATTAAAAAAGCACATTGGTAGACAAGGTGGACACTTCTCAGCCTCTCCCACTTTGAAGTCAAATCATTTCAAGATCTTACTAAGAACGGAAAGATTTAATGCTTTTAAACGGCATATTTTTTTGCTTCTGAAGTTTTAACGGGCTTAGTGGATGTTGGAGTAAGTGCCTCGTCAACTGGAAAAACATTGGCTTATAGTTGTAAAGACCTAATGAAGCATTAGTTCACAAGCCTCTCCCCCCAGTGCCTTACCCCAAACCCTGACTGTGTCCAGAGCAGGAAGACTGGTCCCTGTAATCCTGTATATCTTCAGCCACTTGTTGCTAACTTCCTCTGGGCATAGATTTCTTGACAGTTATCTCCCTAGAGCAATTGTTAGTAAACACCAGTGAACTGCTCAGCCCACCAACAGGTTTCTTGTAACCCTTAATCCAGGCAGCAGGACAGACCCCCTCATGCCCTTTTGACCCTGCCCCTGTCCCGTGGCCCCTCCCCTGTGTGGTGATGGCAGTCGATGGGCCAGTGAGATAAGCTGCGGTGGAATTCCCGTCTGGGTGTTCTTGTGAGTGACCTGGGTGGCAGAGGAGCGTCAGAGAGAATCACTCAGCACTCAGTCCAATAAGGAACCAGTCACCACTGACTTTTACGTCTCTCCTATTCTGTCTGTCCGTTTCTATTTGCTCTGAGCATTTGATTTGGCCCATTTGCTTGAAACGATTCCAGCGATGTCAAATAGAGAAAGTACGCTGACTGAGCTGCAAGTCCCTGTGAACTTTTGACAACCTCTAACCCAGGGTAATACAGCCTTAAAAAGCCTTGTTGTGCATGAGTCAAGGAATGAGCTTAGCGCTGAAAAAAGCTTGAAAATAGCACCAAGAATGTGATCTAATGCAAATCCGATTTGTCGAATTATAAAAGAATCATATTCGGGTCAGATTTTCTCCATTACAAAATGGCATTTTGTCAAAAAGAAACATATGAACCAACTAATGTTATCATCGGGAACCAAAGTTTCAATTCATGTTTGTGTTTTGTTGTGTTAAGACTTTAAGACAGATCAGCAGGTCTCCTCGTTGACATGTTTGTACTCCCATCCACCATGTTTGTCTGTGCATCTGGTACTTCCTTGGGTCCGAGGTGGAGGGGCCACGGTCTGGGAAAGAATGCTGGGGTCTGGAGTACCCAGGTTAGGCAATGGCCTGGCCATTGTGCCCCAGGAGAAGGTAATTAGGAAGTGAAACCTTGACCAGTTGACAGCAGGCTTTGTTCAGGGGCGAGTGGGCCAAGAGAAATGCTTTTGAAAGCTTTTTCACTTTCTTAGCTGCAGCGACCTCCACCCCTCCCTCCCAGAATACTCTGAGGGAGACCATATACATTTCTGAGGAAAATGTACAGAGGGGGGTTAAGTGTTATTTATTGAAAGAGTAGTAATCTATAGGCAATAGGCTGTTTGACAAGAGTAACAAACCAAATATACAGAGCACTGTATCTGCTTACCACAAATGTCATTTCTAATTCATGTAAAGGTAGTTACAGTAAATTCATTTCCTATGTGGATATTTTAATAATACCCACATGCGGCCTGCGTCCAGTCCTGGTCACCTCGTTTTCAGCTGTAGCTGCACTCAGAGCTGCCAGTTGTCCATAATCAACTCAGATTGTATACTTTTCCTCTACTGTACAATTACTGCGCAACATTACACTTATTACACTTGAGAAGAGCCAAGCAGCCTGTGAGTGCAGGGAGGGCATCCAGCTCTGGGACCCACAGCTCTGTCCCGACCGACCCCACAGCTCTGCTCCTATAATGTGGCAACAAAAGTGTGAACATTGGTCTGGCATACAGCTACTCACTGCAGCCAGACTTTGCATTAGATTAAGATAGTAAACATATTAAACATGTTGTTTTTTTGTTTTTGTTTTTAAATAAAAAAATGAATAGAATAACCTACCCTTTTAAAAAATAAAGTCCTTAAACATAAATCTGAAACAGTCTTTATGCAGCAGGTTTCTGTGTGTTGGCCCATAAAACACTAAACCAATCCCAGTGTCTCTTTTATTGTTATTTGTTCCGTGACTTTTACTGGAAGCTTGAAGCAGTAACAGCTTATTATTCCATCTTGGTTCATGTTTGAGTAAATAACATGTGTTGGAGTTTTCTGGGTGACTCACACGGTTTTAATAGGCCTAAGAATCAAAATACTGGCAGTAATGCATGTTGCTCTGTGATGTTGAAGGCATCAAAGGTCAAAGACATGGATTAATAGTCATTTGTCAAACATCTGTGTGTAAAATTTAACAATGTACACAAAACAGTCTCTGGACAGACTTAGCAACATTAGAGTAAGTGTATACAAGGCAATTAAATGAAGTATCTCCTTTGCCCACACTGTTGGGGATCTGCAAATGCATTGTGGAAAATACAGGAATATACTTGAGGTAGTTTGTCTTACCATCAGTCAGGTTTTATGAACCTGTAAGGAGAAGCCATTCTGGGTGGTTTTGCGCTGCTGTTTGACTTTTGTGTGTGGGTCTGGTGTCACATACAGACTTATGAAGTCAGTTGATGGCTCTTGACAATGTCTCATAGACAGCTGGGACGGGATCAATCTGTCCTAAGAATTATTAACAGTTTATAGAGCTGACAGAAAGTCAGAAAATGCCAAGAGACATTTAGATTGATGATGACCTCTTCCAGGCCAGAGTTATGTCACTGTGAGTGACTGTTAAGACAGAGTTGGATGACATTTTTACAAGTGCACTCTTGTAAACACATTTGTGTGTTTGGAGAGCAACAAGTGACTACATTGCAGAGCTGCAGGAGCACCAGACCCACCACTGTACACATGTTCTGGTGAAGTAATGAGCGGAGCTGGCTGCTTCTCGACCTGTGTCCCGTGTGTGTGTGGGGAGTGCCACAGTGAGCCGGTGGGCCAGTGTTTGATGATGATGAAGTCATTAGTTTAAGTAAACTCCAGATGGTCAGACCCAAAGTAAAACAAGTGCCATCTGCTTGGATTCAAACACTGCTGGACTCTTACCTCTCTCCTCTCTCTCTCCTCCTGCAGCGGGCACCTCGAGAGGGTCGGAGCACTCTGGACATTAATGCCATTAGTGAAATGTGTCAAAAGAGGCAACCAAGCACAATGCATAATGACTGCTCTGCACTACCACCAAGAGAGCTAATTACAGGTGAACCTAAAACACGCTACAAAACTGTAATTGCTAAATGTGAAGTAAAACATGTTAAAAGTAATGTAACATCTGAATAAATGGACCCATGGCTTATGTCCACTGTTTGTGTTGAAATTTATTAGTGGAATCACAGGGGACCTTACAAATGGAAACCCAATGTGATACTATCACAATATGTCAATTTTAAAAGATGTTTGAACAATTTTTGTTGTTGTTGTTGGTGTTTTAGAACCTCAAATTTTAGTAGATGTAGATAGTGCGTTGGTCTCATTAATTGGTAAGTTTAACTTTCTACTGGCTAGCTGTTTAAAGAAGGAAATGTGACATTAAAATAAACAGAAAGTAAGTCTTAAAGATGAAACAGATTGCTGTAAATGTTCCTTGGCAGAACAGATGTAGTTAAAACTAAGGATGTTAAAGGTTTTGGTGTTTATAGACTCTTTCACTACGATGCCAGAGTCCATACCTGATCACATTTCCCTAAATGTAGAATCTCATCTATTTATTAGCTTTAAAATGTCATAAAAACAAAGCTTACTCAAGTTGGGCCTTTTGATCCTCCCATTGAAGCAGATCTTTCAGCATTGCCCTTCATCTGGCTTAAAAACATTTGAGTCTACACATTGGTTAAGCTTCGTGTCCCAGAAGAAAAACAGGACCAGTCTCCCTCACCACTGTGTGTTGTAATTAGGGCCACAGCTGGCAGTTCCCATTACGCCATCATCACAGGGCCAGGCAGCTCCGGCCCCTGCCTCACCTCTCCGGCCTGCGCCCCTCTCCAGCTCTGGCACCTGTACATTGTAAAGAGCCACAGCCAACGAGAGTTGGCTGTGAGAGTGTTTGTTGTGCAACTCTTGGGCGTAATGCAGTCTCTCTCCCACCCACTCGATGTCCAATTTAACGGTTGATGTTTGGACTTGCAAGTAAACATGGTTTTAGATTCAATAAAATTGACATCAGACTTTGATATCTAACAGGAACCTGTAGACGTGAATTAAAGGAGAAAAAGCATTTTATGGTTGCTGTGAAAACAACAACAAACAGGGGATAAATAAATGCCAAGGGCTCAGAGAAGAGCTGGAGAAAGCCTGGAAGGTGCAGGCGACAGTGGTACCCAGGGTAATCAGATCACTCGGGGCAGTAAACTGAAGGAGTGGCTGCAGCAAATCCCAGGAAAAACATCAGATATCTCAATCCTGAAAAGTAGAGTACTAGGACAGCAAAGATACTGCATTGAACCCTTAAGCCCCTAGGGCTCCAGTAGAGGACCAGAGCCTGGAGAAGAATGAGACCGCCCCCGGGGATGAGAAGGGAACCATTTAATAAAGGAACTGTAGTCTAGCTGGTCATGAGGGTCAAAATGAGACCTTTGTGAGATATCTGAACATTCAGCACCACTGGACCTATGGCTTTACACAGACTTATACCGGGCAGCGACAATTATCAAAGTAAGCATTAACAGTTCAACATCTCCAAAACACTTCTCCTTCAAAATAAGCTTCAGCTCAACTTAATAGGAAAAAAAAATGCCATCAAATGATGGAAAAATGAATCTAATATAAAACAGAATAAAAGTTTGTCACATTAAATGTTCCATTTACATTACTTTATTTTACAAAAGTCGTTTCTTTAATGCAGCCGAAGCGATGCGAGTGGTGTTCCACGAGGCTCTCAACTACAGAAATGTAGAAATGTCTCTGTGGCATAAACATTATTTTCAGGCTTTTTCATTAAAACGAGACAGAATTACATTAAGACGAGAACATTGTCACGACAGTCCAGTTACCTGCTTCACGCACAGATCTGAGAGGCGGTACTAGTCCCTGTCCAAGTGCGCACACACAGTCTACAGCTGTGCACAAAGCATGAGGCACCTGTCTTTGACAAAAGCCTACAACTTCAAAGTTTTTAAGGGCATGTATCTACTTCAGCAGACTCTGTTCACTTGTCTGAATAAACATGAAGGGAAAAAAAATTTGTGAGAAAATTTGACCCCGGGAAACTCGTACGTGAAAGAGGCTTTGAAGATGGAACGAGTGGCTGGACGTGGATGGTACATGAGCATCGTGTACATAAAGATGTGAATGATTAGCGACCCACTTTGCCAGAGATAGCCCTGAAGAAGACAGCCAGCAGTTTCCCCAAAGCACTGAATAGAGGTGGGAAAAGTCATACCAACATATCTGTACCATACAAAGCAGAACAGAAGTGGATTCGATCCTCAGTGTTGCTGTACTTCATACTTTACAATTCATGTAATTTCATGATCATTTCTTATCACGTAATTTTGCATCATGTTTAACATGATACCTATGAAATTGTGTGATACTGTCATTTTTTATTTCATAATTTAATCATCATTTTGTATCACGTTTTTTACCGCGAAAACTATAATGAAATGTGATACCATCATGTTATTTCAAGATCATTTGATATAATTTCGTCATAATTCTGTAACACGTTTGAATCTGAACTAAGTAACTTCAGTGACAGAGTGCCCCCTGCAGCACTCTTGTGAAAATACACCACCAGTAAAAAGACGCAAAGGCTTTTTTTTCTTCTTCCTCTTCCTTTTTACTGAAACAAGGAAGTACAGTCATATACAAAAATGTTTCATGTTGCCAAAAGGGAGCCAGGGTTTCTCAGGAGAGTTGTCTTCGGGTCGGCATCAGAAAATGTTGCATGGCTGGTTTTCCGTGCAGAGACAGCTGGAAACGATGGGGGCTTCAAACGCCCCATAAATAGAGTTAAAAATTTGTCAAAATGTTACTTAGTTCTGCTTTAAGACTATAAACTCAAATCATGTTTTAAAACATCAGTTAGGCTACAGTGTCCAGTGTACAGTTTATATATATATATATATATATATATATATATATAAATCTCAAAGCGCGTCACATTGCATTAGTATTTACTCCACACTTGATGGTGGTAAGCCACAGCTGCCTTGGGGCAGACTGGCGGAAATGAGGCTTCATGCACGCACAACTTTCATACTAGGCAAAGGTGAAGTGTCTTGGCTAAGGACAAAGCGACATATATATATATATATATATATATATATATATATATATATATATATATATACATATATATATATATATATACTATACTCAAAAGTACCAAAACTACAGCCAACATATTGCCATCTGTGATACAATTGGATTTTTCACTTTACCACCTCTGTCAAGAAATGTGAATACTGTACAAATGTGAGTACTACTAGTCATTTTCACCCAACCTGTAAGCTGTAATTTACATGTCCTACTCCTCTCTTCATTAAACTCTTACCGGTGCTGTTAAAGGACATAAAGCTGAAACGGACCATGTGGTACACTGTTCCTGGGTCACTGTTGTTTTTGTTCCATGTGCTGCTGTCAAACATAAAAATGGCCATGCGTTTTGTTGCTCTGTCTCCCTTTGTTGATTGATGTTTATGTAAGCTTTTCTGTCAAAACAGAGAAAAAAGACAAATGTGGCTAATTAAAAGAACATTTTTTTGTAAGTTGCAGTAACCTCATTGTGGGGTCTGGGGGCAATTCAGCCGTACTACTGCTACCAGCATGATGTTAAATTTGACTTTTGCAAAAGTGACAGTTTTTTTGTGAGCAAAACATGATTAGACATTTGCTGAGGCAAAAGTGCAAATATTTTTAACCACAAATCCATATTTACTGTGTCATTTTGGATTGCAGTGCTTGCAGTTGCATGCAAAGCTTTGATCTGATGGAAAGTCTGAGACCCAGTGAGTCATAGCACTGAAATGGATTGGACACCTGCCACACCTTTACACTTCAACCACACAATATCACCACCACATTTACATTATACATGTGTAAATGGGCGAAAGTCACCTTGCAACACGTTCCAGGTGACCGCAAATAAACGGTAAACTGGAAATACCAATACTTACCATTGATTTAGTTGTACATAAATTGGTCTAAATGTGTTCCAGGGAATACCTCACAGTTAACCACACAGAGTGAACAGATTCTGCAGTCATTTAAATACAGTCGTAACATAAGGGCCTCTTTCTCCTGCAAATGGGGTTTCAGTGCACAAGGTAATGCACTTTTATCTTATCTTACCTAATTATGAAAATTAATCTCTTCAAAATTCAAAAATATTTTATAATAAATTATTATTATTATGTTTTGGTATTTTCATTAGATTGATAACAGTTTTGTCTACACAATTACATGCACAGGAAAGTTTAGCTCTACATGCAACATCAAATGTCTTAAAAGATTAGAAAGTAAATTGAAAAAGTAAAAAGAGAACACAAAAACACTCCACAAGTCTTAAATGAATGAAACACAGACAGAAAGAATTGATGATGATTATCTTACGTGTTGAACATATTTCAATTTAATGCAAAAATACCAAGGCAGAACTGCAGTGAAGAGACATGTAAATCCAGAAAAAATACCCACCATTTGTTGGGGTTGTTGTTGTTTTTTTTTTTTTTTTTCTCTTACTTTAGTCATCTTTGGACATGTGTTGTGTCTTGGTGGCTTTCGGAAGGTCTCCCTTTTAAGAGATTCCACATATTTAGTGTTTCCATCTTCCACACTCATTTGTAGAATGGTTTACAAAATCACTTAATAACATAATATAAATGTTCATTAGCTTAGCAGCTGCAGCAGTACTCTGGATAACACTCCTTCATGTTTGAAGAATCTTTGAAAAACACAGATCTTGCTCACACTCTTGTAGATGCATGGGCAGAGTGCTAACCACTTGTTTCTTAGAAACAACCCTAACTTTAACCTTAACTTAAAAAAAGAAAGAAAATACCAACATGTATTTACTCTGACTAAACGATAGGTCAGAGAGTTTAAAACATTATCTTCAGATCAGCTCTCACAACCTCCAGGAGGTTTTTGTACCTCATATTTGAATGTTACCTGTTTGGGGTTGGGGATTCGATTCACATTATGTTTTCACAGCGTAATTAAAACATGCAGATTTAACATCTGCCACAATCAATCAGCTTTTATAAGATGTAATGTTTGAAGCAAGAATTGGAAATAAATCATGTTATTGTTTGAAAATGTGTGTTCAAAATCAAGATTAAAAAATATCTAATTTCAATGGGGTCTTAAAAACATTTTGACCTCTACAACATATGATGAAATGCAGAGACATAATTTTTAAAAATATGCAAATCTGCTCTCGATACTCTAGGAAATATATTGCTGATAAAGGCCATCTGTATGCTTCTTCTGGTGGAAGGATATACTCATCTGGAATAACAGATCTAAGCATGATATTGTCATTAATAATTATTAATGCTGCGTTACACCAGGCCAAAACAGTGAGTAATCATGCACAAAATACATTTTTATGACTTATTTTCCTCCTCTGCTTTATTATTTCACGTGGTTAAAACATTATAAATCCTGAAGCTGGGAGATGGACTTGAGAGCCCCAGTGAGATTTATATGCTTTGCCTTTTTCTAATCCAATATTCCCTCCTCCATTCCCAACATCGTTTGGCTGTGAGGGCTGTGCAGAGGCTCTTAGGGGGAAGCAGCACACATGTTCACACAGTGACCAGAGAAACAGGAGGAATGTAGCGAGTTGCGCCACATCCCAGCTGGACTGACAGTGTGCGCTCGTGGTGTCCTCCTCTCCACCAGGAGGATGAAAGGACCTCAACTCATCCACGACACCCAAGGAACGCCTGGAATTAAGAGAAGGGAAGCTCTCCAACAGGGGCCGGCCTCTGCGACGACCTCGGTTCACTGCTAAAGTAAAGAAGAAATGGAAAAAGAACTTCAAAACACTCCCCATGCTGCACCTGTGATCAATTATCAAGTGCAAAATTAGAGAGTTACCAACAAGAGCCCAGCCTGTAATAATTCATAATTATCAAAAGAACAGCGTGAGGGAGAGCAGGGTTCACACAGACTGCAGGTCTGACGTGAGAAGAGGGCTGTCCTCCACGGGACGTCCCAGGGTCAAATCATTGTAATTGTGCTGCGCTCATGACTATTGTCACTGAAAATATTTGCTTTGAGTAATGGTTGATGATAGGAGCAGTATTTTTAGAGCATAAACATTGTGAAACATCCTTTAAACATCCATCATATGAAACAAAAGCTCTTTGTGAAAGGGCAATAAACACCTAATAATGCATTACAATTTGAGTAGCCACAAATCTTACCTCTGTGAATTATAGACTAATGACATCCATTACCAATTCAGTTGAATAAAATTCAATATTATGAGGCAAGAAATATTTGGAAATGGAAAAATGGGTCAGCATTTTCTATTGAAAGATCAAAAGAGATTTTTTTTTTTTTCTTTGCAGACTGTAAAATACAGTCTTATCAGAGCATGCGATAAGCCTAGTGCTAATGCTGTCCTGGATAGTTTAAATCATACAAACTAAATCAAGTGTGTCTCTGGAGCTTCCAGCAGTACCAGACATGTCGGGAGACAAGTGTGAACTGTGATGTGGTAATGATAAAAGTATCCTGCTTATCACTACCGCAGCTCTCAACGTGTCTGACCATTAAAGCACAACTACAGAGCAGACAGAGGAGGGAAGGGCAGGGTGCAAAATGAAACGACTCTACAAACAACTCCAGTGCCAGAGAATATCCTCTAGAATACACTCTCCCTTTAAGAAAATAAATTAAATCTTCTGTTTGGGTTAGATGGTTTATAAAAAAAAATGACAATTTTCTGGAAGTGCTCGACATTCAGCCAGTTAGTGATGAAGTTAATTGGGAGAAGTGTGTTAGAAGCCAAAATAGACAGGGATAATTGCTGTTCATTGTCAAGTGGTAATTTGCAGAATTATTCTTAAACATAGCAACGCCAACAAGTCATTTTACACCATCTGAATTTTGAATCAGACATGGATCTATCACAGGAACATGACAAATCGGTACTTTGTTGTGGAACACTTTGCAAATAATTGAAATAAAACAGCACAAATTCTTGTGTAATTATATTTAAAGTTTTCTCAGCTGCATGTTGCTCTTACAGCGCAGATATAGTCTAGTCTTGGACGTTATACATCAGTGTTCAGGGTGAGTCTCTGAAACACCTGTGAATACTGACAAACATTTACATTGGAAATGTAATTATGTTCTTAAGCTCTTAACTCTGATGAATTGATAGCCAGTGTCTCAAGTATCTATTTCAGTGGTGAAGATTGGAATAAGGTGCTGGAGTCATGTCAGGATAGTGTGTGTGCGTGTTTGATATTAAGTCTCCAGGGCTTCAACACTAAACCACAGCTTTACAACTGGGTTCTGTGTGATTTTACAATGAACCGCATCCTCAGCTGCCCTTTATCCTACGTTCCATATGTGTCAGTGGCTGATGTTTTTTTTTTGCCTATATAGTTTTGTTAAAAATAAAATGATGAAAAACAGCATTAATGACTCCTAATGTAGTTGCACATTTCTCTAAAGTTAGACTACGTTTGCAGCCCTCTACAAAGACAGAAAGTTGTGCCATAATTAAGTTTTTTACAACTGAAATTTTGTATGTCAAAGCAAAAGTAATTCTACTGCCAACCTAAGATTGTCTCCCAAGACTGTGTCAGCTTTAATCTGAACATAGCACTATTTTCATCAACAAACAGCCTCATAGTTACAAGAGAAAAAAGGGACACGCCTGCAGTGGGGGACATTTCTCAATGAAACAGTCCCTCCCCTCTTTCTCCATCCCAAACCACACTGCCCCTCAGCTCCACTGCTCCAGCATCTTCAGACCCCTGCCAGCCTCTGGAAACTCCCAGCAAGCTTTGTTCCAACAGCAACCACAGGAAATGAGCCTCAGAGAGCGCTGAAGTTTAATAAAAACATATATGGATGGGGTGTCACAGGGACAGGGGTAAACCAGGGGAAGAGAGAGAGAGAGCCCTAATAATAAACAATATACAGTACATAACATACAAGGTATAAAATGTAAAGCATTGATCACAGTGATGAATCAGGGAAACCCTAACTCACAGATGCTGGAGGCAAGGTGAAGTCTCTTGCCCAAGAGTGCAACAACAGTATACTGGAGCATGGAATGAATATCTGACAGTCAGCGGGCTATACCCTCTCCTATGTTAGAGCGTTGTACATGTCTCATCAGCCCTTATTATGTGTGCGCACAGTGTTGGCCCGACACAATAACTTTCATACTCTAAATGAGGGACAAACATTCCACACATGCCGCACGTCGACTGCTGGCCAATCATTAAACTGTGCTGGAGAAACTGCAGGATCCCCTCTGTTTCTCCCTTGTCTTCTCTAATTACCCCTATGCCTTTAATTGATGTTAAACATGAAACAGGTATTAACCCAAAAGGGGATGGCGGAAATGGGAATCTGCTGTGCATTTGGGAGTAAGTGGATGCACTTTATGCTCCAGTGAGAATATGTGACCACTGTAAATCAAAGACCATCTTCTTTTAGTCTGTTCCCAGGTCCACTTTATACTATACACAACGTACTATATATTCAAATAAACTGTAGAAGAAGTGAGAACGACATTAGTTTCTAGAATAGTACATTTTTTCTTTCTTTTAAATTTACACATGTATCTGTAGAATGCTGTCTATTTTAATATTACCCTGCTAGCAACAGAAATAAAGAGGAACAGTGGTTAAGACCCAAACAGGTTTAAGTAAGAAAACAGTAACTTTCAGATACCTGTTTGCATACCTTCAGGGCCCTCAGAGCACCTCCTTTTGCTGCCTATTTAGCGGCAGGTGATGTGCGGCGGAACAAAGAGGGGATTGAGCACCTCAGTGACACAGTGGGGAAGAGATGAGTGATGATTGGCCCCGCTGAGCGCCCTGACGGACCGTTTAAAGACTGCTTCCTTTGATAGTGACAGTGTAATTGTTTCACACTTACAATCGGGTTGAGCACTCACCTGGGGCAGGAGAAACTGGACTTTCAATGAGAGTGTGGGACTGTCTTCAGGCTGCTCTGTAATTGTGCCTGTTGTCTTGTTTTGTGATGTTGTCAAGTCCTGCGCTGTGAGCTGATCCAGAGGAGTGTGAATGACCTGGAGCTATGGAGATACTACGCTAGATTCCAAGCAAACAGCTCTCAAGTAAAAGTGCTGATGACGCAGAGAGATTTGGAGTAGAGAGGAGCAAAGGTGTTTACATGTTTTTTTGCCTTTAGGCGTTTCTCATCAGGAAGTTATGGAGTAAATCTTACTTCATGGTGTGTTGCATTTTGATGTGTATTGAGCTTTGGGACTGAACCAGACAGAAGAATACAGACAGACAGAAGCAGATGATTAACGCAAATATTGTACTGACATTCTATTGATAACACTTACAATATGAAGTTCTTCATATCAGATATTTGCTTTGGCATGACAGGGACTAACTTGTTCCTAATTGTACTGCTTTTGAGAAGACTTAGAAGATTAAGATGAGTTTCTAGGAGAAGATAATTCTAGGAGGAGATAATATAAACATAAACCACTTTCAAAATGTATCATCAGAGATTCACAGCAAATAAATATCTATTTTATATTATTTAAGGTGAGATACTACAGTTTCTAAGCCTGATTTGTTAAAGTTTTAATTCTAAAGAAAGTTAGGTGAAAAGTGTTTTTTCCTATTCACTTCCAGTGTCTCACTTCAAAAAAATGTTTTGACATTTTGCAAAACCTTGATATTTTTTTCTGAACTAAAGATTCCATGAGAAATCTTTGGAAAATGTCAGTAAATGTAATAAATATTTTCCACCCTTTTGCAACTCAAGTCTTGACCCACACTTTCCCAAAAAGTTAGGTTATACTACATGCTGTTTAACCACTTGTTTGTGCCCCTAAGTGGATATGGAGAAAAAACAGTGACAAGACAAGGAAAATAAACCAGACAAGACCAAACAAACAGTGGGAGAAGGAGGTGGTACGTCTCACTTAAGCCTCTGTGTTTGTTTTCGATGGAGGGCACAGAGATGACACAGTCTGCTGGGCGCTCTATTGGCCATGTGGTCTGGGTCCACTGAGCTGCCTGTGTCCGAGGCCCGAGCTGATAGGACGATAAAACACAAGAGAGTGAAGACAGAGTAGTAACATGGGCAATTTACTCAAAAGTATGTTAAAACACTGAAATGGTGTGCAGTTTACTCAGAAAAGTGTACGTGTTTTAATCTAAATGTGTTTATATTTGCAATGGAAAAAGGAACTACTTATAAACGGTAATTATCTCCTCTGTTACCACTGAATATTTTCCCATTTGTCTTGTCAATGACTCAGTGAAATGAATAGTCTATTGCAGATGTTGTAATCTGCTGATAAGTGAAACAGGCAAATCATAGCTGCTTTGATATCATGTGGTTGTTTGATTTTAATAGATTAGCCATGCATTAATAACATTACAGTGCCAGCAATGATTTAGCGAAAAGAAATATAGAACATCCAGCCTGGAGCTCTCCCTCAGCACTTAATCTCCCATGTCAAATTGCGGTGTGAAGTATTTTTCATTAAAGCAAAATAAATTAGCGTTATTATTGTTCAAATCAGTCATGCTCTCCCGGCACATGTAACTATATCCAGTTGCCCTTCCTCTTAGTCCTGCGCTCGCCACTCAGTTTAAGTGATGTATTTTTGTTTTCAAATGACAAATGTGTGCTAACTAGAAAGTCGTGCATCTCTGTCTGTGTGAGCTGTGCCACTGACCCTTGTCCCATGTGTTTATGCTCCAAATACCCATAGCTAATTTGCAACCTGTTGATAGGCATGGTGCAGATCAAGTGCAATTTCAGGGCAAGTAAATGAGGTGAAGGGGTAGAGGGACACAAAAGATTTATATGCTTCAGGGTGGCAACATATTGTAAGTCTTTCAGTGGAAAAGTAACATTTAGTTGTTATGCTTTTACTGCAGAAAATGCACTTTTTCAACCTGAAAAAGCAAATGCTTGACAAATTGACTGGTAAATTAATCACAATTAATCGCATTGTGTGCTTTTTGCGATTGTCATTATTTACAATTCTAAGTGATTTTACACATATTCTTAAGAAAAGCAATACTATATTTCACAAATCTAATTAAACTAGCAACAATTTAAGTCTAGACATGGCCTTTCATGTTCAATCTGAGTGGTCACATGTTTCAGGTAAATGTAAACTACATGACCAAACAACAAGTTTAGTGAGTTAAGGGCCCTTCATATAATCATAGAACTATAGTTACACGTAGGTAACTGACATTTATGCTGACAGATGGAGCTGCTGGTGTTGGTCTGTCGTCTACAACTGGTCTGTAATAGTTTGGTTAAATGTTTGGCCCATTTCACTAGTTTCAGCACCACAGAGCTCACGCGGTTCAACGTGAGATCTGAGAAAAGCCGGACCGTGAGAAAGCTGAACCGCTCTGCGCCGCTCCACGCTCATAAATATCAGCCGCTGATTGATCTGCACTTCTCCACATGAGGACTGATGTAGTATATGTGTACAAATAACCTTGTGATTACAGCGCTGCTTCTGTTCCTTCCTCCTTCGCTCAGGTCCCTGCGTAATCTAAAAGAGCGGGTTTCGTCAAATCAAACCGTGTGATTAATCCACGTCAATTTGTGATTAATGTCTATATGTCTGTCTTAATTATGATTAATGATTAATCACATGAGTTAACATGTTAATTTTGACAGCCATAATTTTTTTCACATATATATCTGTACTTTTACTCAAGTAACAAAACTTTCTCCACCACATATTTATCAGATAAATGCAGTATAATATCTTAATCCTTGTAATATGTGCATAGTGGCTTTCTGTTACAAAATAAAGTGTACAAATCTGAGGTTATTTGAACCTCCTTCTCTACATGTATTTGATAATGGCGTTTACTATGAGGACCTATAACAAAGATATGGGATCCAAACTTGATTTAGAACAGCTCCAAACTATAGTCTGCTGTTTCAATGCCTCCTCTGTATTGAGCCTATATTACATTTAAATGTATTTCCCAGGAACCCTCTTGTTGCAGCTTCACATGCAGACGCTTATTGGGAGGTAAAGTGATAGTTGACACCAATATTACATCCCTTAGTGGTTTGGAGTGTGTCCATAAGCCCCTCGGCTGTTGTTCGGCACAAAAGGCCCGCTCCTCAAGCCGAGCCTCAATCCAAAAAGGATTTGGGGAGGGAGTTATAAACAAGGGCCCCAGGAGCACACCCCGTAATGTGGCTCCTGAAGGCCTCCATCTCTGTGAAAAGATCCGTTCCCCTCTGCACTCCAACCCCACTATTTCTCACATTCACCAGATCACATCCACTTCCTCAGTCTGCGCTGTAAATCTGAAGAGCAGTGGTCCTGATTGACATTAATTACCCACACTCCTCTTTAAAGGAAGTCTCCTCTGCTAACATCTTGATTGGTCGAATGAGCGTTCCTGCCCGTGCATGTGAAACGGGAAATTAAGTTTTGATAACAGGAGATGAGCAAATTTGATTCTCACTATACATTCTCGCAGTGGCCCATCTCCAAGCACCCCCTCCTCTTCTACTTCCACGGTCCCCTAGCCCGCTGTTTATAAGTGCCTGAGCCCCAGAATTTAAAATAATAAGATCAAGTATCCAAGCAGGTAAGTGCATCCAGACCCGTTATCTGTGATATCGCTGCAGCCTCCATCTCTGCC
Organism: Rhinogobius similis; assembly: GCA_019453435.1. Lineage (NCBI taxonomy): Eukaryota > Metazoa > Chordata > Actinopteri > Gobiiformes > Gobiidae > Rhinogobius > Rhinogobius similis. The sequence goes on along the minus strand of CM033626.1, from coordinate 17,795,482 downwards.
TGATCCCCTCTCACTCCATCCTTCTCGTTTCTAGGGTATCTTGCCGAAACTTTACAGTGAAACCCAATCCTTTGCATTATAGACTCTGTGAAAAGCGGTTCCTGCAGCATCTTGTCGTGGTTTGGGTGACCCGCATGCTGTTTGAAGTGCTCTCGGGTTCAGGCCTCTACGGCAGCGCTGCGTATTATTTACCCAGATGGGGTTAATTGCTGGATAAAAGAATGGTTCTTTTCAGTTGACCATTGTAAAGCCTTGGCCCACCCCTCGTCCAGACTTCTCCTGCACACACTCGAACACAAGGCATCAGAAACATGAGCGCGCACAAGGAAAACACACACACCACACATAGAAATGTAAGGAAAAGCACATCCACTGAAATATTACAAGAATGTAAGTAAGCCAGTAGAGAGAAGTGGAAAAGTGGGGGTTCTGATAATCTTAGCTTTGTCACTCCCATCAAGACAATCACAGGTGGCAGCAATCAAAACTGTAACCAAATCCAAAGTACAAGTATTTATTAACATTTGAATTGAGTATCAAATGTAATCTGTAGAAAATGCAATAAGTAGCACAGGTTGTCCTCAATTGCTTCCCTCCATTTCTTTCGTGTGATTTCTCCAGTTATACATGCTATAGGTTCTGACTACATTGGTCTTTTGAAGGTGAAAAACAATATTATGGACATAAGGTATATATACTTTTGTACTCCACATACTGCTGACAGGAATAAAAAAGAATCTGCCTTTTTGAAATTTCAGTAGCTAAAACATTTGCCACGTGTGCCACTTTCCCCATAACGTCAAATCTTTATGAAGTCATGGGAAGCGTAAGAAAACCAGTTTAAATGCGTGAGAGCTGCATTTGGGAGTAAAAAGAAGTAATGCTCGCAGAGACAGAGAAAGGGGGAGAAGATGTAAGTGAATGTGAGAAAGCGCGAGGAGGAGAGGTTAAATAGCTTCCACACTCCAGGGCAGGATGGCAGCTTGGACAGGGCTTGACAAGTCCCAGAACAGTAGCCTCTCCTGATCCCCATTAGCAGCAGGCCGACAGTATTTCTCCTTTGAAGAACTCAAAGTCAACACTCCATTTGTGGAGATAAGGAGCAGGTGAAGGAGTAGAGCAGGAGGCAAGGAAAAAGAAACACTTTGAGGAAAAAAATATGGAAAGGTTAAATCATTTGAACCAGTGCTGTTTCATTGAAACAATGTGTACATTACAGCAGCTCCTTCCATCTTCCTCCTTATCTGAGCTCTTTAATACTCTACGTTCCAGTGAGGTTCCCGCCTCTGACCTACTCGTCTAAACAGTCTGTGCCTTTACATACAGGGGAAGAAAGACCAACATAATCTTGTGCCTTCTACTACATCTACTACATCGACTAATATTTTCTGGGAAACCTTAAGCTTTGCATTTGGAGAGGTTTGGAAATGGAGTTGGAGACTAGGGTTGCAAAGTATTTCAGAGAAGCTGTGGTTATCAAAAAGGCAACAACTTATAAATAAATAAAGCAAACATGTAATGGCAGCAAAAGTCCAAACTCCATTTTGGTCTACTGATAATTTATACATTTATTTAAAAGGTTCTTTTGCAGACCAGTTCCGACTTCTCGTTCACAGTCTTCTTCACACTCGATGTTGCTGTGACTTGTCTAGTCAGCTTATTTACACAAGTTGTGGTGCTGTTTTCCTTCCAATAGTGGCAGGATGACAGCGCCATCTGGAGTGTGACTTCTGTAGGACAGTTTTCCAGGTGTGGGAGAGTAAAAAAAGTAAAACGTATATCGGGGAGGGCACTCAGCCTACAAAAAAGGAACAAAGGACAAAATGTGAGAAGGAAATGCACACAAGCAACAAAACACAAAGCAAAAACTCAAATCGATAATTTATGATCACTGTAAAAGAGACATTATGACAGCACATTATGACCTGGGGCTGTAGTGAAAGAACATCGCTTGGAGGGACAGAGGACAATAAACATTGTCGCTGGATTAAGGATGCAATTGACATATGGAAACATACCCATGGGGCTATTAACTGGGACGAAGGGGCTTTTTTACTGTTCCACACCTGAGATACTGTCCTAAAGAAGTTTGACTGCAGATGGTGCTGTGGTCCTGTCTTTACTGGAAGGAAAGCAGCGCCAAAACATGTGTGAATCGGCTGATAAGACACAGCATCAACACTGAAGAAAATTTGCGATTGAGCAGTTGAAACTGTCAGAGAAACAAACAAACTCTGATTTGAAAAATGAACCTTGCAAACAAAAACAAAAAAAGTAATGGCTGCAAGTGTAGGGCCTGGCGCATTCTCGCATGGCGAGAATACCTAGCCCAAGAACATAGTCCACTTAGCCTGTAAACATAGTGAGTGTCTCCCAGTATTGCCATGGACAAAGAAAATTAGGCTGAATACCATCAAAGTGTCTCTCTTCTCCAACTGGGACCTCCCTTTTAGAAAACCCAAGTGTCCACCTTGGCCCTGCTCTTCAAACATAGCCTCCATTGATTAACTCAGGGTGCTTTCTCCATACCATCCACCTATTAATTATATGGCCTTCATTAACACTGAGCTGAAGAATGGCCCCTGGTGGAAAGGCACGTTAAGAGGAGGTGTTAACACAGCACCTGCCTGCACTCATGTGGACACTTATTACCAACAATGACCTTCTACATCATAAACCCATGACCGCCTTTGCAGTATAGTAAACTCAGCCCCTCTCTCTTCTCCAGTGGATCCCCTTTACTAGAGCCCCTCGCACTTTATTGTTCTGCTCCAAGAACTAAAAAAGAGATGCCTGTAAACTTGGAACACCTGCAATCAACTAAAATACAGATTCAAAAAGAGTTAAGTAGCAAAAGTAATTAATGGATTAGATAAGAAGGCTCTCCACAACTTAAAAGAGGAAGATGGTAGCAACTTTAGATGGCAGAAGTTTTGCCAATTTGCCAAATAAGATGAAATATCTGCCCAATATGTTGACTAAACTCTGTCCGCTCCCTATAAAAAAAAAAAGTAAAAAAGAAAAAAAGTTAACTAAGAACTGAACCCCTTGAGAGAGAGGTTCAGCTAGCTCTGTTCTGATGTTCAACACACACTTCCATTTTCAGGGAAATGCTCCAATTTAACGGTTTAAGTTAAGGTATTCAAACAAAGATCAGACCACCATACACTGTCTGCATGTGATTATAAAAGTCATCTTATTTATTGTAAAAAAGGCGGTTTCAGCCCTATCCTTAGGGATGAATCAACAATTATATGCATGTATACTGTATTTCATTCACAAGATTATTCAGCAAGATTAGATAAGGTAAGATAAGACAACCTTTATTCTTCCCACAATGGGAAAATTCCAGCAAACTCCACCTCCTCCTTGGGCCTACTATTCTAATCCTGGCCTGAAATGTATATAATCCTGACCTGAACTTCTTTAAATACATTACTTTACATTAAATACAGTATAGTAATTGAAATCGAGTTGCGTTAATTCAAATTGCATCAAAACTTGGAATGTTTGATATTAAGTTAATGCATCTGTGTGGAGAGGCGCTCAGCTCCTTAGTGAAAGGCCCTCTGACTTTGTAGGCCCATAGGCTGCAGCCCAGGTAAGTCCTTGTGTTAAGAAGGCTCTGCCTCCTCCTTTCACACTTTGAAAATTGGAGAAATTCAGCTTTAAAGAAGACCAATTATGGACACATATTCTTTTTCAGTGACTTTTTTGAGCTTTTAGCAATGTTCTAACGATGTTCCGTCATCAAAAACATGCCTAGAGTTGCATTTAGCTGCATTCATCCTATTTTGAGGAATGTTGCCCTAGCCCCTCCAACCAAGTTTTTTCTGAGTCATCACTTTTCCGAGAATCTTCTGCTGTTTTAAGCCCTTAAATCATCGCCAGACTAATTCTGAGCATTTCTATCATCTAAACACAATCACTGCTTCTAGTACCCTGATCATCTATACTTTTTACTTTATAAATGTACAAGAACTAGTTCGGTTTTTCACTTTTAAAAACAGTAAAAATCGAATTTTATTTTCTGAAATGCTGACACACGTGGGATTTGTCACCATCACCCAATCATTTTGGCTATCGTGCACAGCAGCTTCCCAAAGGCGATGTAATATCACCACCAAGTTACATCTTCTCTGCTTTTTTTGTCTTAGATCAAGTGTATCTGTTCTTATCAGTCACGTCACTTCTGTGGGGAGGCAACCCAGCTTACAGATTTTTTTTTTTTTTTTTAGTAATAAAGTAAAATAAATAGAAACACCTATAATATTATAAAATAAAGATAAACGTATAATTTCATATTGGAACATTCCTGACAATCCAATTAAATCTGGAGACAGACAAGACAATTTCCTAAACTAAAAAACATGCCATCTAAAATTTCTGATAGATAATGCTGTCTTGAGATAATATTACCTCCACTTAGCATGTTTACGTGTGTGTACAAACCACATACTGACATGTTTAAACAGCATTAATGAGTTTGTCAGTGGTTGTAAAAATCATCTAAGGATAGTTTTCCTCTGTGTTTATGAGATCAGAGAAGTGCACCTGTCTGGACTGTGTCATTCTGACTCCACTCTATCTGTAGTTTACTTTCCACTAGGGTCTTCACTTTTAACAGATGAGAGGAGTGGACAGCAATACCACACAGTCCATCCAGTTAATAAGTTTGTTAAATAATATGTTCCCAAAGGAAGCAACTTTTATTTGTTGAAGATTGTTGGTGGTGGAGGGTATAAAACGTCCTATTCTCCCGGAGATGGAGTAAAACCATAGACCGTATAAAATCACTGGACATCTGGAGCCTGCTAGCCACGCCGTTCCAAATAGGAAGTAGGCATGGAGGCTGTTCTGGCTCCTTCAAGCCGAGCCTCCATTCACTTTCTATTGGGACATTGGTGCCCTTTACTCTTTAACTGCTTCTGTCAAGCTCAACATCTTGGAACTAAAATGTCTGTTTTGACACACTCTACATGATCCTGCTGTTTCTTTTTCGTTAGGTTGTTCATAAATCAAGTTACTGGCAATAATAACTGACCAATCAGGTGCTTTCTTTTCCAGAAACCGGTTTTCGCTCACGTTAGCAACAGGTTTGATTGACAGCTAGCGGCGCACACTGTCTCCTTCCTTGCGGAAACCACTCCTAATAAGTCCAAGTGGTTGCTACGATACGGCACTCGGATTTCCAAATATGGAGTCTGGCTTCACTTTAGCCACTATAACTGCTAGCCGTGACTGGCTTCATTTGGCCGGGCGCCAAACGCTATGGGTGACGTCACACTCTGATCGTCCACTGCTTTTTATGGTCTATGAGTAAAACCAATCAATCTCTACGGAGACAAGCAGCAAATCAAATACTTTTGAAGCAATAAAAACTTCTTTGTGGATAAAAGTGGAGAAATGAAAGAAAGATGAGTTTATAACATACTGTGGAACCTTCCTGGCTAAGAAAACTTTATTTTTTATGAGAAGATCAGTACGGACCCTCAACCAGAAAAAAACACAGTGCACCTTTAACTTTACACAATGGAGAAACCAGTCACTCATTAAAAAGCCACACTGGAAGGTAGGAGCGGTCTTGGTTGGACACTTGGCATAAACTTTTCCTGGTTTACCTCCATCTGAAAAATATAAATACACAAAAATAGACATTTTAAAATAGTCAACCTTATTTACTTTGCCAAATGATATGCTTTGCCACAATATTCAGAGATGAAAGAAGGTCCAGTTTAGGAACACAAGACTCTCCACATTGCTTTAAGGTGTGTTGATGGTCACAACCTGAATGACTGGATTGTATGTATGTAAGCTTATTTATAAAGTATGCTGCTCAAATCATGAATGGTTAACAATGCCCTGATGATGAAAATGTATTTATCTAAGTGCAATGGTCAGCCGAAGAAAGAATTAGAGAAAGAAAGTAGCAGACAGTGGTGTGTGGGATATATTTCTGTCAGTGCTGGAGTGAGTGGGTTGGGTCCTTTGGCTCTCAGTTGGAGTGCTCTTGAGTGACCGTGTGGATGGAGACTCTCAACAGTGGCCTATAGTGTGGTCGTTCATAGACGAGCACCAGCGCTGCAGCCTCCCATAGCACAGGGGCAAAAAGGGGAAAGAGAGGTCCACTAATGGCCCCTAATGTGAGGACGTATTTATTTCATCCACTGGCCCAAGTAATTGTCTGTCTGTCAGTGTGGCCCGGGTTAAAATGGTGAGTGATGCATGGCAGTTTTGACAGCAGTTAGTTGCCTGATGCTTTCACTGCTATTCTCGGTGGACAAAAGTATAGGGAATTAACTAAAACAGCCTGAACTGTGCAAAACTATTAGCAGGTTTTCAGGAAAGACAGTGTATAATGCAGGCTTGGAAAATAATAAGTACAAAAATAAAAGTCTTGTTCTTAAGTGAAATTTTTAGTATTTGTATTAAGTATTTTTTCATTTGCAGATATCTGTACTTTCTACTCCAATGTATTTTTGAACTGGACTGAAATGTAGATAAGACTTTCCATATGTTTTGAGTGGTTATTTTTAGTTATGGTGACATCCTCTGTAAAGGTTTTGAGTTCAAGTGCTGGCTTTGAGTAAACAAAAATATGTACATAAACTTCACTTGAAAAAATAGGAAATGTATTCAAATTTCTACTGTTGGCCAAAGATCAGCACAACTCTGTATCAAAAGCACTCAATTTAACAATGTAATAGTTCTCAAAATGTTTGTGAAATACCTCTTTACACCTTTTTACAGCACATTTTTAAATGGGTACTTTTACCTGTGTACATTTTTATATGTAGTACTTATAATTTTACTAGATTTTTTTATTTATTTATTTATTTGAGGTAGGTTTTTGTATCCCTCCTAGACATAAATAAAAACAAAAAAAATATAATACATTAATTAATTTCATAGTTAAGCATTTTTTCATCTAAGAACTTGTGTATTTCTTAAAACAAAAGGGACAGTAAAAGAGACACAGTATTTAGTCTGTATCACATAAAAATTTCACAGTTTAAGTTGAGATGTCATGTTGGAATTCCTTTGTGTGCTTTGGGAATCTGGCATAAATGTGTACATACAATGTTTTCACAGCTAATTCTAAAAACGCAACGATGAAAGAAAGCACAAACTGGACCAATTATAAATACTGCTACACTTGTGGCATGTGAAGATATCCCTCTATGTCAATAAAATGTAAACTTCAATAAACTGAACTAATTCCTGTGAGGTGGGACCTTGGGAAAGTACAAGTCAACCATGGCCATTCTGCTCAAGTTTCAACCTTTTTCTTCTGTTAATTTAAATATAGGAAAAGTCTTGGCTGTGGCAGGGGTTCATTATAAATTTGGCAAAAACTCCACCAGAAGAAAAGTTGTTAATTGAACGTTATATTCCTTGTGAGCTTGCAAATATCTCAAGGTTTGGATTTGATTCATAAAACGCAGCCAATTGGGTACATCTGAGGTTGAGGCCAGCTTTTTTTGGCTTGTGGTCCAATTTTACAAGTGACTTGGAGATCTATGAAAGGACACATAAGGAAAGTATGCCGGATTTGATACTAAGAAATAATTAACAGTCATTTTATGATGTCCTGTCCATCTCTACCTGTTTAATTTAGTCTTGGCGCTGGTATTAGATTGGCAGGTAGAGAAGTAGGTGGCCAATGCGTCACTTCTGCCAGACCTCCTCCATCTATCCACATCTATCTAACAAAATATAAGCAGTATAACATAAATTTAATACAAAAATTATACATAAAAAGGCCTTCTCGTTACTTATAATAGTATGCCACGTCTTTGCCAGGACAGCTGAATAATCTGGGTTGCAAACCAAAAACAACTAAAAAGTCTTAAAGAAACAACAGACATGCCATAGATATATGGCATAGGGAATTGAGGAATTGTGTTATTCTTGCCCTGATCCCTCGATTATAGCCAGACTGGTTGTACTGAAATTCTTAGGCAAGCTGGGAAAAGCACTTCAAAACTACTGCTTTATGCGGATAAATCAACCGTGTGATAGCTATTAAATTCCTCAGGGCCTCCAGAACAAATTTTGCTCTTGATGGTCAGAAAGGAAGTGTATGGTGCATCCAAAGGTAAATTAAAATCATATTTACATGTCAATTTACTACATCTACCCCCCTTTTCCCCTTTTTTCTTCCCCCCCCTCCCATGCTCTTTCCTCTGTCTGTCTGGAGAACATTCCCTGCTTGAGCGGACCGGGCCATAAGGATATTAGTCCAGACAAGCAATAGTGTTGATTACTCATTGGCCATTAGATTGCTTTCACTGTGGTGGCTAAGCCCTTTGCATCATGAGATCGCTTGGCTGAGTGCAAGATTAGAGAGCGTGCTTTGCTCAAATCCTCCCTAAATCTACTCCCACCGCCGGCCCGTCACCCTCGCACCCCTTAGGCCCCCCTCAGGACACACTGTAAGTTCTGCAGCGCCACTAAAGAACTAAAGAAACATTAAAATACATGCTATTCACTAAAGTCACAAAATTATCAACCAGCTTTGTAGTTAAGACTTAGTGGTTGCCGTGTGTTTAAAGCTTATCTGAGTGCAAAATAAGTCATGCAGAAATTGGAGCTTCAACCTGCAATTCTGGTTTTAGTAGAAGAATCAAATCCAAGGTCTTAAAGGGCTAGGCCCAGGTCTACAGAAGTGCAAATGGTTGCATTGCACCCTCATTTAAAAGTGTTTGCACCCTCAGTTGAGGTGAGTAAAATAATGACACTTAATGGAAGAGTATTGTTTTTGCACCCCATGGAAACCTGGGGGCACCCTTGGTTAGTTTGGTGTCGACCCGGGCCTGTACCCAATTTTTTTTTTGCTTGTAAGTAAAATCTGTTTTGCCCCAGTACATGTATTGTAAAAGCAACTTTTTTTTTTCTTTTCTTTTTTTTTATGTCGATAGGCCAAAAATAATCTTTACATGACAAGGAGTCAAGCAGAGCAAGGGGTCATAGAGGGGTCAACTTGTCAACTGAGTTGTTATGACGGTTCCTGTATTAAAAATGTAGTGACACAATGGCCCAAAGTGCTGTACAAAGGCAATATAAAACGCAATGAGACAAAAACAGAGCATGCAAAAACAAACTAAAATAAAATAATAGAATACAAATGTTCTGCTCAGCTTGTGTTATAAAACCGTGCAAACAAATGGGTTTTCCACAGAGTCTTAAAAAATATTCAGAGATTGGGCTGTTCTAATGCCCAGAAGACTGTCCCAGAGTCTAGAACCTGCTGCAGAGAAAGCCCGGTCCCCCTAGTTTTTAACCATGATCTCGGGACATCTGAGATCATGAGTTTTGCTGATCTCAACGCTCTACTTGGAACATGGACAGACAGAAGCTCCAAGACTTAAGGGGGACCCAGCCCATTCAGACATTTAAAACCATCAGCAAAATTTTAATATCATTCCTGTAGCTGACAGGGAGCCAGTGCAAAGAGGCCAACACAGGAGAAATATGCTCATATTTCCTGGTGCCGGTGAGCAAACGAGCAGCAGCATTCTGGACAAACTGCAGGCGGTGGATGGAGGCCTGGTCTAACCCTGTGTACAGGGAGTTGCAGTAGTCTAAGCGGCTGATTATGAATGCGTGAATAACATGCTCTAGATTTGTACGGGGCAGGTATGGTTTCACCTTACTGAGCAAGCACAATTGATAAAAAGCTGAATTAAGAACTTGGCTTATTTGTTGGTTAAACTTGAAAGAACCGTCTAACACCCAGATTTCTGGCACACTGATGGCAATAGCATCCCAGTGGCCCCAGATCATTTTTTTGCATGTCATATCTGTTCCATATCTGGCACATCTGTTTTAGATTAATTTACCTTTAAAAAGTTCAGAGCCATCCAGTCTTTTACATCCTAAAGACAGCTCAGCAGAGTTTGAACGCAGTAGGGCAGGTAGACTTGCACATCATTTGCAAAACAGTGAAAATAAATGTTGTTCCTTGAAAATTGACTCCAGGGGAAGTATGTACAAAGAAAACAATAAAGGGCCTAAAATGGAACCTTGTGGAACTCCAGAGCTAAGTTGGGCCATGTCTAAACTATGAGGGCCTAACTGAACAGAAAACGACCTTTCTTCAAGATATGACCTGAACCATTTTAGCACCACACCTTTGATGCCAACATAGTTCTCAAGGGGAAATTAAAAAATTGGTGATGTGATGAACACTGCAGTCAAATATAAAAGCAATAAAACAGTGGAGGAACCATAATCAACAGTTAAAATAAGATCATTAAAAATTCTAAGTGCAGTGCAGTGCAGTGCAGTTTCAGTACTGTGACATATTTTAAAGCTAGACTGAAATTTTTCTCAAACACAATTTTGCTCCAAATGGGTTTGGATTTGCATAAAAAGCTATTTCTCCAACACTTTTGACAAAAACGGCAGCTTGGTAATTGGCCTATAGTTAGACAGAACTTCAGAATCCAAGTTGGGCTTCTCAAGCAAAGGCTGAACAATAGCATGTTTAAAAGCACTTGGGACACAGCCTGAGTTCAAAGAGATGTTCACAATTTTCTAATTGAAGCTATTTTATCCACACAAAAATTGAGAAATTGATCACACAGTGATTTAGACTGTACAGTATTGTTAGAGCCAGGAGGATCCACAAGACGATTTAAGGTATCAGAAAGCACTTGGGGTCTGTGACTGTTTGTACACAGCTTTGGCACACCCTACAGCTTTCTGATAATTACGCAGTCTCTTAAAATGCCCAGAGAAACATGAAGCCTGTCCTTTTTCCATCTTATCTCAGCGTGTCTGCATTCACACCTTAGCGCAAGTGGTCATTTAACCATGGCTTAAGGCTAGTTTATGCTTGTCCGTCAAAGCGCCATGCTCCTCCCCGACGCACAAGACTGACAGTCAAAAAGCTTACAGCTCTTGCCGTGCCCTTGGACGCAAGCATTAAAATTGGCACTCGTGTGCATTGGGGAGGAGCATGGCGCTTTGATGGAGAAGCATAAACCAGCCTTCAGGTATGTCTTAGGACTCCAAGCTTTAAAGGGAGCAACAGAGTCAAGAACGGTGGTACAGATGGAGGTAAAAGTCAACATGAATTCATTAACACTTGAAGAGCATTAAATGAACTCCTGAGTAGTGGAAGTGTTAATTACGTGTCGGTTACAAGTAAAGGCGCATGGTCTAGGCGGAGGACCGGGTAGCTTAAGGGCTGGTTTATGCTTCTTCTGCAGAAAGCACCACGCCCCTTCCCAACGCACATGGCTGCAAATAAAAAACCTTGCGTCCAAGACATGGCAAGAACCGCACGCTTTTTCAGTGGCATTCATGTGTGTCTGGGAGGGCACATGGCGCTTTGACGGAGAAGCATAAACTAGCCGTAACTAGCCTTAACAAGACAGGCAAATGAGCCAATATCTGTGTGCTACATGGATCTTCAATACACACGTTTAAACCATAAGAAAGAACAAGGTCAAGTGTGTGTTTGTGCGTTGGGCCATCTACCCATTGCGTTAGGTTAAAAGAATCCACAACAGATAAAAAGTCCTTAACCAAAAGTTTCGCGTCACAGAAAACATGAACGTGTACGTCTCCAACAATTAGAAAATGACCACTGTTCTGACACAAGGTATTGGGAAATCCGTAATGAAGTCTTTTGGGCGATTGAAGAGCGTGCACTGGACAAGAACATCATGCTGTCACTCAAACAATTGAAGTTCAAAACTGGAGAAAGTGTTGATGGGCACTGTTGGCATTTAAAGCTGGATTTAAACAGAGGCTAGCCCTCCACCTTTGCCATAGGTACAAGGAGAATTGAAAAATGAACAGCCTGGAGAAAGGAGCTCAGAAAAACTCCTCTGGGCGTAGCAAAGTCTCTGTCAAAAACATTAGATCCAGATGCCGCAACACAAAGAAGTATTTAGCGCAAAGGTCTTATTTGCCAGCGATCTAACATTTATCAGTGCCATACGACACATGTCCTCATTGTTTAGGGTGTAAGCACGAGCTAGCATGCAGAGGTTTTCCTGATTTACGCGGCAGAGGTATTTAGCACGGCGTGATCTCCGGGAATGGAACCGCCACTCCACAGCCAGTGGTGGAGTCCGTACCACCTGCTAGTTCCCAACAATCGGTACAGGAACAAGCCAACGCTCCCACGATGGGGATCCATGAGGATACGAGCCCCTCTCTCTGGATTACAGGTAAATCCTGAATTTTACCAGGACACCTCATCTCGTTCTCCTTCTGCGCGAGCATTTCCTCTGGAGCACAGCAAAAGGAGTGATGCGCAGGTGAGCCGGTGTGCACGCCAACAGCAGAGGAGGAGGAGGACGTGAAGACTGTTGTACATTAAACTGCTTCAAGAACAGTTCTTGGGATGCGAATCTTTCATAATGACTGGTGATCATACACAAGCGTGACAGAGACATTTGAATAGCAAGGCTGGGAGACGGAGCGTCGTGCACACTGCTGGCACCATCTTACACCAAGCATTTGTGAAATTTTACTTTATGGCACTCAGGTTTGAACAGAATTAACTTGGATGCAAAAGGTGCAACTGTGCAGTTCTTATTAGCCGCCATCTTTACTTGAAATATAGTGCTCCATGTTTTATGATTGGCATACCTATTATAGTTAATGGTCTCTATGACATCATTGTTTTGCTGGTCAATTTGGAGTGACAAACCCAAGTGAACCAGTCTCTGTTGTTAGCTTGTGCTAAAGGCGCTTGGCGAGTGGAGAGTGAAGCCCGTTGTGTTTGTGGTTCCTGTCATACCTCAAACTTTCATGCACCAAACAAGTGAAAGTTCCCATATACATAAAACACATGGGCAAACACGCTGCCACATACACTTGTAGTTATGACCCCCATGTGGTCAGAACGAAGGATGGCAAGAGCTTAAACCTTTTTAAAAAACGCTGTATGACCTGTTTCAACCCGAGTTTTAGCCTTCTGTTCCTCATGTTGGCTTCTTTAGCTCTGATGGGATTTAGCAAAAACAACAAAAGATTTCCTTCTTAAAACAGAACAAGAGCGAGGGAAAACAAATCACATGCGCCTCATGTCCAAATGTTCTCTCAGAGTAACTTGGCAAACCCTGAACTTAAAGCCCTTAGCACCATGTCTGCAGAATAAGCTTGGACTTGAAAGGTGGCAAAGCTAAAGGAGGTGCAGCAGAGGCATAGCAGTGCAGCTTAAAGCTCATTACCTTTGCTCTCGGCACCTCGCTGAGTTGAAAAGACCCTGCTGCCTCTCGTAGACACATCCAGCGGCCGCTAATCAGGTCAACAGCAGAATTAACCAATCTTTTAGATTTGGTCACTGGTGCTTGTAGGTTGTACAAATACTTGCTTTTGAGTGTCACGGCAGTTTACGGTGATATAGGTCTTGTCTGTCATTTAGAACAAAGAGGTAAATCAAAAGAATGGTTTAAAGACAAGGTCAGACTTTAAGAAGCTCAACAAGAGCACAAGAAGTTACTACTTACTACTGTGACCCAAAATCTCAGAACACCTTTATTTTGAACTTTTTTTTTTTTTGTACAAAAATAATTAATTATGTATTAAAATATATTTGAAAATTTCCCGTTCATCATTTGTACAACTACAGCATGAGAGCTCTATTTGAAAAATATGTTCTGTGTGAAAGAAAACTTTTTTTATTTTTGTTTATACATTTGTCTATTATACATTAAGAGACATCAGACATGACTTATTTCTCTCTGTCAAAGAGAACTATGTAAAAATAGTTAATTCTCCTCTAAAAATTCAATAAAGTTGTCACATTTTGCCTGCTCTGTGTGTGCTACATGGCTCCTTGTAATGTGAAGCCCAGTGTATCCTCCTGGTTCTGCACTTCCACAGTGAGGGCCAGATGTGGAGCAGTGCAGCCCTTTGACACTGACAGGCACCGGCACATTGTCTTCACTGAGAGGTGCATCAATCTCCCTCTGCAGCCCGGTGCTAAAACTGGGCAGTAAAACTGTTAAAACATCGAGTGGCATGTGTGTGTTTCCCCCAAGGAATTTTTACTGAGCCTTCCTTCTCAAAGAACACTGTCTACACTTGGATTTTTACTTTGCTCCTTCACATACTTGCCATTTACATTTATACAGACATTTTATGTCAGTAAAATACTGATTATTAGTTAATACTGGTCATGAAGGTATTCTCTCTAAATGACTGGTAGGTAAATAGTTTGTTTTCTAGTGGATTCAATTTCTCATTGATAATTGACCCTTTGATATAGAGAAAATAATACATTTAAAAACTTGAACTTTGTTTAAGAGGATGCTTTGCCATTGTTAGATGGAATATTTTATTGTCTCTCAAACTCAAAACATGATTCATCATTCATACCCTGAACTAGAGAACATTATAACACAGTGGTTTAAATTTGAGATTTGGGTGAATGCTGTTCCTTAGGAGTACAGGAGTGCTGTTCTTGGTAAAAAACAAACAAACAACTATTGTGGAAGTAGGTATTTTGCTCAATGCCTGACTCTGATAAGTATGGTAACATTGCATCAAGGCTTTATTTTTATCAGAGCTCTAGACAAGACAAAGGAACGCAAACATCCGAGTGAGCAGTCGTTCCCGTCAGGCAGACAATGCTCCAGACAAATTAAGAACAAAGATAAAATAGCTTTAGCCTCATCACAGGAGTTCGGTCAGTCACTTCATTCCTCACATTCCACTCAAACCAGAAGCGAATCTCACCAGTGGCTCATTTGGCATGATTGACATTAGTCGCTACCATTAGCCACTAGTATGCGGTTGCCCTCTGACCCCACGGCAGCCATGTTGTTTGAAACAACTTTAAGCAGTATGATTTAATCTGCATGGGAAAAAAGCTTGTGGAACCTGCCAGCCCAGGACCTCTTTAGATCAATCAACAATGAGAGGTGAGGTAATGGTGGCCCTATCTCTGGGCACTAATCAGACTCTGCTCCAGACTGGCTCAGACGAGTTCAGCGGCACAATTTCTAATTATTAACACAATCCAGTTATTAAAAAGGCTAGACGAAATGGTGTGTGTAAATGAATACTGTAACTTACAACACACACACACATATACATATATATGTGTGTGTGTGTGTTTGTGTGTGTGTGTGTGTGTGTGTGTGTGTGTGCGTGTGTGTGTGTGTGTGTGTGTGTGTGTGTGTGTGTGTGTGTGTGTGTGTGTGTGTATGTGTGTGTGTGTGTGTGTGTGTGTGTGTGTGTATCAGGCATGTTGTTTTTCTTTTTGATTGGCAGATGAACTGCTTTTGTTTACCATTTACTGTGCACACTTACGGCTCTGTTGAAATATCTGTTTAAAAGTCCTGGTTGTTCTTTTCCGCAGAGTAAGTGAGACATCAGTGACCGTGACAGATTTTCCCTGAATGTTTCACTTTCCAGAGAAGATTTATTCAAGATTTTCAAGCGTGTGTTGTTTTGTAAGAGGAATAAAATGCATGAAAGAAGTTGCAGCACCTGGGCAATATTTCATTCAACAATTCAGTATCCTGGTGGTTATCAATCCACTGAATGTACAGGGGCCCTAGTTTCCAAGCTTTATTTTGTCTTAATGGTTCTATAGTTGTACTATTGTGTTTTGCATGCCTGAGGATCCATGTAATGCTCCTAAGGAATAAGTCAATATGTAAAAAGTATTCCAAGTTTAGTCCAGACGTTAAACTACAGTATCAATAGTGGTTCTGCTTTTCTGGTTCGCCTTATACCGTTTTTGGCCTTGGTCATTCCAGGATTTAAGCCTTTCTTATGTGCTAATTTTGTCCATTCGTTTGGTGCTTAAGATCACAATTTTCGAGTCCATCTCTTGGTGTAAAGCAGTTGGACTACATAAACGTTTGAAAGCAAAATAGTGGAAGTTTGTATCCATGTTAGACCTTCTTGGGTAGAAATGAAACGCACCTGAGGTAGATTAAGATGGCTGAACTGTGACCCGACCATTTTAAGCTGCTGGTGTGAAACACGGGTTAACAACAGACCCCCGAAAACGCCCCATCTTCACCTCACAGACCTCTACATAAAGACTACGGTGGTGCCGCCCTCGAGAGGCTACAGAAGGGGAGCGGGAGAGAGGGAAGGAGAATCAGGGGAGGTCTACGTACTATAAACAATGTCTGAATGATCTTCTACACAATTGTCGTAAATGCACTACTCACAAGTGTTAAGGTACGGATCAGTCTCTCAGGTGGGTGTCTGCTGTCTGTATTTGACATGTGATATTGATTTGCTGGTGTCTGTTAGTGCATTGAGTCATTGTTTAACTTCCTCTTCCAAAAGCGTCATCTCCCTCTCTGGACTCAGGAATGTTTGGATGTTGAAAGATCAGAGTTCTACTGTTGGTTATGATCCTCCTGGCTGATCTAACACGTTGGATTTTAGGCATGCCTCACTTCATGACAACTCACAGATAAACAGATTATTCATGTCACCGTAGTTTAAAAGTCTCAAAACCTCTAATGCATATGGATTTTTTTTTTTCAAGTAAGGATTCCTTTTTTCTTGAATCACTGGGTCAATGCTGAGGCCTTCAAAATTTGCAATCCAAATATTGGCGAACCTCTGCAGTCTCAATCAATAATGTCTGGGTCACATATTAGCAGAACTGTGTGCACAGGGCAGGACTGAATTTTACAACAAGTCTAATTGTTCTGCGATGTTGCTGTTGCCTGCCTGAATTGAAAGTCTGTAAAAAAAAAAAAAATTTTGTCTTCCAAGCTGTTAAGTTAATAGACCCTTTCAGGAGTGATGCAAGGACCAGGATGTGCACGCAGCCTGGTACTTGTGTTTACACTCAATTTATTCATTTTAATGGAGCAAATTGAAAAAGGTAATTTTATTGTCTGTAGAAAACACAGAGATATAGTTGTTATTTATATATTCATCATCATTCAACAAGTAATGACTATCAAAATCTATCTTCAAGCTCTAGTTCCTTGGTTTACCTATTACTGTAGGATTTATGGCACTTGGTGAAACAAAACAAAAGTGCTCCCCTTAAAGTGTTGCCACCCACTGTTTTTGGCGCATTATTGTTCAGAATAATGGTAGATTTAAGAAATGTTTATTACAAGGTTGTTAGCATGTATGCCAATTTCAGTGCTAATCGCTAACACTTCTACACGGGGTTATATTTTCTTACAAGGCTCCGATTTTACTCCCGTGTGGTCAAGTGGTTGTCAGTTGCCAAAAAGCCCTGGAGTTTCATAGTTTGTGATGTTTTGAGGCTAATGCTTACTGCCTCATTGAAAATGCATTAGAGCTAAAACATGGAATGGTACCAGGCTTATGGAACGCAGTGTTCTGTTCACAAAAACTCAAAGGATCTATAAAACTGTTGTGCTTCGCAATCTGCTTATTTTTTATGTATTCCCTTAAAGTATTTCAAGTTTTAAGGCAGATCACGCTTTTCAGAGTTAGTAGATTCTTTTAGAATGTATCTTTACCTCTTACTTAATTCTTTCAACGCTCGCAATGTCACCAAAAGGATTAGTGGATAAAAACTGATTTCCTTGAGTTAACTGGCTTGTTTTGACCGGTTTATGGTAAGTATGACACAGAGCTGCTCCAGGTCGGACAGCTGACGTTTGGAGCGATGTACAGTAGTAAGTGACTGTGAATACACGTGTCCATATTGGCCTGTTTGTCTCTGTTGTGCCAGATGTGTCACTGATGTGCTGGTCCATATGGAAGCACTTGACTAAGCAAACAGAGAAGAGCCTGGATCTCCACAGCAGGAAGGCAACTGTCCCTCTGAGTAATAATAATGAAAAGAAGGCTAACCATACGTCAACTATCCCACATTTACGGTCTCAATCCTTCAAACTCTATACCGTCGACTTTGCTGTGTCGTTGCCAAAATCCCGGCCTCTCTCCCTCACTCTCTCCCCCATAAGGCTTTGCAGGTTCACAACAAGTGCACACATGTGAGCTGTGCACTTGCTGTTAGCCTTTGCCGCATGTTTCCGTTCATTAGAGTTAATATGTTAATAATAGCTTCATAACTGGAATCAGAAGTCACATATGGTTCACAGTTTGTTATGCTGTCAAAGCCATCAGGGGGAGTGATGTTATTTTAACGTTGTGAAAAACTGGAGCCGTCAAATATTCCCCCTCTATAAAAGTTAAGGCAGAACTTGTGCATGTTTATGTGTGACAATCACTGCTGGGAAAAATAATGAGAGCGATACCAATTAACGACAGTCAAACAGCGTTAAAAAGTTAATTGTGTAACTTCCACCACCTGTTTCCATGGTTTTCTCTACAGAATGTTCCACAATATGGCTCAGAAGTTATATATCACCATGGAGACAAGCAGGTGTCATCACAGGCCATGTTACATTTCAGAGCTGTGGAGAGGTGAGCCTGTTTAGTAAGAACTAATTTTAACGTTTTTTTTTTTTTTTTTGGTTTTTTTAGCAATTCAACGCCGGATAACTTAAATGCCATACTGTGGCACATGCAGGCAAAGTGATAACATCTCCATGGTGACAATACAGAGTGCACAATAGTATGTAATTTGGAAGTCAAGTGAGGACTCATGCTTTTCTAAGTTTTCAGTGCGATAAAAATAACCAAAATGGGAAAAAAAAAAAACATGCTATATGGCTGAAAAGTTACATCCTGGGTCTTTAAATAATAGACAACATATGATCATTTGATTATTACAATTACTCTGAATTTAAATACATGTCAATGGGATTAAATGAAAATAAATACACACAAGAACCTTTTTCAGATGTAGTAATAGCATTGTGCTTTATTTGTTGCATATGTTTTCCATGCATGAAAAAAAAAATTGCCTTGCTTTTGGCTAAACAACCCCATGCACAGACATTCAACATGTGTCCCCTTCAGATGATTATCCAGTAAAACACAGTCAATTCCCCATGGCAGCTGGCCTTTGATCACACCATTGGTTTGTCTCCGCCACTGATGATACATACTCTTACCCCTCTCTCTCTCCTAATCTGCCCTTGTGTCCCCCGGGGTCAAAACCAGACACTTTTATATCTACACCCTGCAACAGGTCCAGCAGTTCCCCGCGTGCTCGCCCCGGCTATATTACAAAATATGATTTATAGCCCCTAAATACAGACGTGAGGTGCTTTAATAAGACGGGGAGCTTATAAAGGGGAACATGATTAAGAGCAGATCCCTTATCCTCCAGGGACACCGAAGAGCATGTAATATTGTTAGAGGTGGGGCCTGGGGTAATGTAGAGGGGCAGCAGCACAGAGGTCCTGAGCTGGGGCCATTACATCTTATATGGGCTGTCAGGCACAATTCAACCACGTCAACTTTCTGTGTCCAAGGATGTCTGCGCGGAGGAGACTGCTCTTGTTCAAAACTACTGGTAGAAGTAGTTTTAATCTTTTTACATTTGGGAAATAATAGTGTTTAGTACCGCTATGACATCATCTCTACACAGCTCTGTTTTATGTGTGGAACGGAAAAAGTATTTGCAAAAAGTACTTCTGTTCGTGTATAAATGCTGTTATAGACATATCAGAGGGTGTTTTTTTTGGCTGGATGTTATTTTGTTTCATTCATAAACTTCACTATTGTTAATGTAATGTACCTTTTCTCAAATTGTTTTATTTTGTAAAGATATAAGAGTATAACATTGTACAAAAACATCAGTGGTATTTTTCTCGTGTAGCATGTTTAGGCACTCAAGAATAATGCACATGGTTAAAAGAATTAACAAGACCTCAGAGAAATAAAACCTCTTTGTACAGCCACTCCTAAATGAAACTGTAACTCTGCACCAATTACAGGCTCTGTATGTGATATGATCCAGGCTACACTTACGCTAATTGTGGCATTTTGGTCAAAGGGTGTTTCTCTAGATTTTTGTCCCTCCCTGTACTCCTTACCTACAGGGAACAGCATCAAGTCCTGGATTATGTCGCTGATCAATCACAAACCATGATTCAGGACAAAGATTTTGGTGCTTATTGGAGCTGAAAGAACAACCGCAGCAATTGTGTTTATGGCAGAGCATCCTGAAAACTTCAAAAAATCATTATTTTGGAGGCATCTGGATTCACATGAAATGTATTTTATGTATTGAATGGTAACTCTACCCAAGGCAGTTTATATCGTGGAAAGCAAGGCCAAAGTATATTACACCGCTAATTGTCTCATAGTAATTGTATCTTTTATTTCCTTCCTCTAGTTATTCCTGATAAAGGATAAAGTAGCCAGAGATTTTTTCACCCAAATATAGCTCATATTTGAAGTTACACAGATATGACATGCTGTCTCCACTTTTTTTAGTAAGTCAGTCTGAAGATCAGATCCACATCAAAACCATGAGGCAGGAACTCAAACTGCCCATCACATATCCAAATTGATAAACTAATTATGAGAATTATGATTTAGAGGAGGAAATATTTATCGTTTCAGCTTTGCAGACAAATGTTCTGTTTTGGCGTGAGGCATGCAACAAGCTTTCATCATCACCATCACTCTCTTTCATTTTTTCTGTCTGTGCGGTCGAAAGTCTTGACCATCTGGGACGCAGTGAAGTGCAGGACATGCTCTCAATCCAACTAAGTCCTGTCAGCAGGCCCCTCCTTCACCTCATCCAGTAGATAGA
The DNA here is from genome assembly GCA_019453435.1 of Rhinogobius similis. NCBI lineage: Eukaryota > Metazoa > Chordata > Actinopteri > Gobiiformes > Gobiidae > Rhinogobius > Rhinogobius similis. Next base: position 17,774,883 of record CM033626.1, on the reverse strand, counting down.
GAGTACAGAGTGGGGGAGAGAGCAGCAGACAGAGAGTGCCTCCCCTGCTCTAGCATTGCCTCATCCTATATGAGCTCAAAATGGGCTGGGACCCATGTGTCAGGGGTCGCACTGTGCATGGGGACTAGGCTTGGCCCGAAAGCCTGGGAAATGTGTAGAACTCAGCCATATAGTACATTGTGGCTGCCAAGAGCAAATGCAGCATTCACGCATGCTTGAGGGGGAAAAACACGGAAATAGACACATGCACACATTTAAAACACATGGCTCTGAAAGTGGGTGTAAAACTGTGAAAAGAGGGAGGGGGCTTGTCTAGGTGCAGAGCAGGTTGGACCCATCACAAGTGTGCAGTGCAGTGCAGAAATCCCTGAGGCAGCTCTCCCCCTGTTGTCCATCCACCACACACACCTCACAAATCATGGAGATTCTCACCAAAGTTCACATTCCTCAACATTCAACTTCATGAGAAACATATGGCCGACATGAATCACATTATTCCTGATTAAGTGAGTATCAGGGAAAAGCATCCATATAAACATTTTGGGTAATAGACAAGAGTTCACTAGACTCCCCCTGTACAGGTATAAAGGGTTGTCATGGGGACAGTAGATCTACTATCCATGCATCTCAGAATGGTGAGAAATTAGGACTTTTGCTATAGCAAGTAACAAATCTAAACAAAATATTATATCTTTTGAATGGGAAAAGGTTGTACATAGCAGGATGCTGAAACCCGTGAATATGCAGTTGTTCAAATGTATCAGAATTGGTGATCTCTCTAGCTGGATCTGAGTTTCCAATGTGCATCATGCATACATTGCTGACTTTGTAACTGTTCACTGTCATGGGTGTATTCTGCTTGAGGCTCATAGTAGCTAATGTATGCCCCAGTTACCTGTGACAAAAAAATTTGATTTAATGTAAAATATCTATTACCTTATAGCTTGGTGAATTGTAGGAGATGGGGAGACATTGTCCTGACATATTTGCATCGATATAATTTGTATTAATGTAATTTGTAACATGGTTTTGAATTATTACAGTAACTCCATGAGTATTTCTCTATAACCATAAAACAAAACTTACTCTGCTTGGTGCTGCCTCCAGGCTGCATTTGTTGTTAACAGGTGTTCAACAACCATGTTTTGGATCATTAAAAGCCCTTCCCTTTGGCACTGACCTTATTCATTTACCACAAAAATGGTCTCCTGAGGTTTATAATAGTCGTCTGTTTACGCAAAGCATTAGTGGGCAGCTATCATTAATTGTTTTAGGATTTCAAAGCATGAGAGTGTGACCTAAGGGGATTGCTCAACAGTTACAGTAAAGCTATGGGCACAGGTGGAAGTAACCAGATATACCGTAACTTAGGCGGCTTGCCAGCACTTTTTTGCCTCATAGGTACCAGGTTTGATGTACGCATGTTCTCCGTGTGTCTTGATGGATTTCCTCCATGTATTTTGGATTCTCCTAACAATATAGACAATGCACAATAAATGGTCTAGCTCAAGATCAGGAAATCCGTCTGCTCTGTTCTGCAGTCGCCCGCTGCTCCTGACAGGTTCCTGTTGCTTGTATACCATTACCTTAATCTTTTGTAATCATTTTGTATTTTCTAGCAGTAAATATAATATAAGTAATTTGGGTTGTAACAGCCAAAGAAGATGTATCAGTGCAGTTGTAAAGGATGTAGCAGTTAAATAATGTATGATGTTACATCAGGAGTTGAAGTGATATCAGCAATGTGGCAAGGCACTTTTATTTGTAGAGCACAATTCATACACATGGCAATTCAGAGTGCTGTACATGGCAGTAAAACTTGCATTAAAATCACAAAACATGCAAAGAAAAAAATCCTTCATACTGTATACACTCCACTGAGGCCTTAATGTTTTACTTTTACTTAAATCAGTAGGTTACTTTTTACTTTTGACTTGACAATGTTTAAATGGCTGTACTTTTACACACTTTTTTTTTCTTTTTTTTCACCTTTGATAATGAGACTGGTGTGACCCTTGGCTTGTACCCACTCGCTACACCCTACAATTCTTACTGTCATGCAATGAGGTGAGGAGATAAATGGAGGTCAATGACAGGTGCTAGACAGTGACAACATGGCCTACGCAGAATAATGTTTACGAAGAAAGAATGAAAATGCCCCGTCGAACAATGTCATCAGATAATTACAGGGCAAGGCTGTGTCCTGCCGTGCGACTCCTGAGACACCCCTGGGCTCTATAATCTAAAGCTTTGTCAAAGGAAGAAGAAGATGGCAGACAGAAGGATTCAGAAAGACTAGTTCACAATATCATTTTTGTTTTTCACACATGCCACAAAAGTCCATAGAATCAGATTTCACTGAAAAACGTCATCGCTGCCATTTTAAAACGCATAGGCTCTAACAGAAACAAAAGCAAAGAGTGAATGAGTCATTTGACCCAACGGTGCTTGGGAGTAAAAACTTTATTAACAGCCTTGTAAAGCCTTACCGAGTAAATTACACCTCTGATTATTTATTACAGAAAACTACATCTATTACTGAAGCCACATCATCCTGTGTGTTGTTTGCCAAGCTGGCAGCCAGTGATTCACAGGAAATACTCTGGGAAATTAGGAGCATAAAATATAAAGGACCAAAACACAGCCTTGAGACATTAGTAATTGCAAAACAGGTGAACCATGATGTGTGTCATTGATAGTATTACAACTTAAGAATTCCTAAATGATACATCTTTCGATAGTCTGCTATATTTGCAACGGGGAGTTTCCAGTGGCATTTAAAGGACAATTTATAAGACAAAGCTGCCTGTCATCTGGAGATCAAGAAGCTGAACACAGTATTATTCAGTATAACATACAGTCAACACAAACGTCATGGTGATTAAAAAAATTCAAATTATGTGAACAATCCCTTAACATACAGTGGCAAATGACCTATTGTAATTTACATGTTACGCGTTGAGTGCCTTTTCCAGGTGGAAAAGCGTTCTATAAATAAAAACCATCATCATCATCATCATTCCAGTTTTATGTTGTATGCATGTCTGACAATATTTATTTGGGTAAGGGCAGAGCTAAAAGAGCTTCTGACAAGGGTTGTCAAAGGAATCTAAGTTCAGTTTTAGCTGATTTTCAGTCTGTCACTGATGACACACACTCATGTCGATTTAATTATTAACCAAAAAACATTGCTTTACCTTTAGTTGGTGATTTAATTTTTCTACAATAAGCAATTGAACAGTCAAACATTGTTTTTCAATAATAATCAGCAATACGCACCCCTTTAATACAAAGTTTAATCATTCTGAGACAATGGTTATTCCCTTCCCCCATCCCAAGTAAAAAAAAAAATAAAATCAATGCAAAAGTACAAATGTAGCTTCAATAATGGTAGGACCACTAGTCCGTTTAATTGCGCCTGCGATCTGTGACTATACACCCGCTTGTTTTACCACTGAACTGAACTATTTTATACTCAAATATACGTACCAACATTCTTCTTCTCTCTAATGTTAATGCAATTTTATTGTCTAAAAATTGTCTTTTTGAGACGCCTGCCAATAAATCAACGCTTTGTTTCCGCTTGAGATGTTTGAAACAAGAAACAAGGCGCTCTGATTTAAAACCCGTCTTTCTTTCATTGATTCTCTCTTCCCCCTGAACTCACCTCCACAACCTCCCCAGACCCTTCACTACCGCCTTCCATAACGCTGATCTATGAAAACATACAAACATGACACTGAGCCTATGATAAACACCAGGGCTCTACTTAGGGCCCGAGAAGGAAATCAACTCCAGTTCAGGATGTGACCACTCGCTCTGCCCAGATCAATCATACTCCAGACCCGGACCATGTGGGGGGCAACCATATCGCGCACACATGCAAACAAAGACTCCGGTATACAAGGCTCTGTGCAGTGTATAAGGTATGCATATGAGCACTCAATGTTAACAAGTCTCCCATGGCAGACAGGTAAAAGAATCAGCCCCCCAATGCAACTGGATTCCATGGGTTGCGATGCTAGGTTTACACTTTCAGCTCCCCCCGCCCTCTTGCTTATCTCCCAGATTAGCTCGATAAGAGAATTATGAAGCCAGACGGACATCTAAAGCTTCCTGGGGGGTCAATAGCGTGATGAGAGACAGCCCAGGAGAGCGGCGATGAGGTGAGGTGGGGGGCGGACTAGTGTTTAACCCTGCGATATACCCCAAACATATGGGCCGTGCATGCTTATGGTTCGCTCTGTCATCTCCTCTGCCCTTTATCGGAAAAAGAGTAGGAGCGCGACACAAAAGAGGATGGAAGTGGATGGAGTAAGGGAGTAACAAATAGCCTTGGTGCTGGGACTTCCTTCCTGTGCATTCCAGGTTTAGTGACCCTCATTCAAGGATAGAATCGTGAAAACCTTTAGTAGGAATTCAAATGAAGAAAAAAATAATTTTGGCATTCCAACAAGTGTCTTTGAAGGTAAAATGGCCAAAAATAAGAAAAAATAAGATCAGCTAACAAAGGGCACATTGTTGATAGCATCCTCCACCTCTGAAGCTGCTGGTTATGCTGTAGGTTATTTATTTTGTTATTTATTTATTTCCTTATTATCTTCAAGAAACAAGAATTCTCATAAGGAGATGTCAACAAGTCTTTGACAAATTAACTTTGCTTCACTGTTCAAGGCCAGACTTAAATTAAATATGAATATAGAAATGTTGAATCGTGTTGTACAAACATAACACATTTAGATCATTCTCAAAACATTTAAACAAAAAGTAAAAAACCCAATACTGCTGGGTAATGTCTTAGTAAAGAGCAAGTAAAGATGCAGAACTCAAAAGACAAAAAAATGCTGTGTTGCATGAGCACAATATCAGGCCTAAAGTCAATATATTTCTCTCTTTTTTTTTGGTCTTTATTTTTCTGTCTCTTTTCAGTGTTAACAAATTGATCATAATCTACAGGCTACAACTCTAAATCAGCCAGTTACTCCATGATTCACTATTCAACTCTGTCATTTGTGACTGTGACGCACCTTCTGCTGCTTCCTGGGTCATGATTAACTCTCTTATTTGGACACCGCAGCTGCCCCTACACCCTTCACTGCCCTTGGTATCATCACTTAATGCTCGGTCTAGACTCCCACCTTGTGCCCTCTCTCCCTGAAACCAACTGCCTTCACATGCCATGCTAATTTAATCCAAAAAACACTTCCTATAGCAGCCTGTTAATGTCAGATTTGATTTCCTCTGTGTTCTTTGTGACCCAGAAAAGAGCACCACCCTGCCACTTTGCCAGGAACCTTCCTCGGTTTAGTGTTTCCCAACAAATGGCAAATATGCTTCAAAACCAATAAACCCAGCCTTGATATTTATTGGGCTGTTATTCAAGTATTCCCTCCCTTTGCAGCCAAAATGCATGATACACACGCCTTGCACACTCTCATACACATTGCTCGCACACCTTTCGTCAGACTTATTAGTAATTGTAATGAGGGGCAGAAGATTAAAGGGCTGTATTGTCTTGGGTGTTACAGTACACGGCTAGCCTTACCATGAGGAGCAGAGGTCAAGAAGAGGAACACGGAGGGAGGAAATTGAGAACATTTCTTGATTAAAGGCTTCTGCTGCGTATAACCTTTGACTGGGAGCAGGCTTGTCAGTGGCTTCAGTGCTTATGCCGGTCTTTGCAAATCTTTGGTTTCTACACATTAGGGATTTGTGAAACGATATGCAACTGGATAGACTTTTAAACTATCAGGAAACCAGTGGTGGTATAGTGACTCAGAGGTGGAATATTCGCCGTTGATGACATTTAGTGGAATATAGGTGTAGGACATAGGGAATTATTAGTTAATTATTGTCATGTTTTGTTTTTGCTGATCAATGAAAAAAGTAATACATTTATTATTTTTGAAATGAAAGTGGTAGACATTGTTAGTCTCCTCGTGTTGTTAATGCGTGTCAACAATCAAATCTGCAGGAGTCTGAATAGATGTGATGTACAATATAAATAGAATTTTGTGAAAAGAAAATGCTTTAACAAGGGTGAATTTAATATTCAGGCAGTCTTATTTGGCCTTGCCAAAACATCTGTGCACCGACTGGCAACAGCAGCAGCTAACTTGGCAGTGAGGTTTATTGTTTGGCTCTTAACAGTGTGCAGAATGAACCGCCATGTACAGAGCTCACACTTTTATGGAAATTATGAACATTACTTTCCCTCAATCACTACACTGTAGATGTTTTTTTTTTTTTTTTTTAACCTTTCATCATGGAACTGGAATAAATGGCATTTAATTTCAGTTGTTAAATTCAGACATCATCATATTTCAAGCATTCAATCAGTGGCATATTCCACTTCATGTAGATTCTGTACCCTATTTACAGTATTTGAACATTTAAAAAACATTAAAACAATTCTGTAATTTGTTTAGTGACTGCAATTTTTTTGTTTTGTTAAAAAGGTTTTACTGTCAGGCTTCTGTCTAAAAAACAAATTCCATCCTGTAAACAAGTTTATTGGGCATCTCCTCCTTTTCCTCTCATTGAGCCACTGTTTCCTTGCGACCCCTGACCCTGCGAGCCCCTTTGCGCCCATTTCAAAGTTTGCTTATCAATGCTCTCTCAGCTCCATCGTCAATCTCCCTGTGAAAATCTTCTGGTTTCCTCAACTGTTTGTAGCCTCCCAAATCTCCCCCTCTTTCCTGCCAGGCTGCTCAGGACCTAATAAAAGTGTCCTGGTCAGTCACAGGACACCCCAACGGAGAGTAAGAGGGTGCTATTGGTGCAATGAACCACGTTTACAGCTCAGACCCCTGTGAGTGACCAGTGGATAACTTTTAGAGCTCCAGATCTCCACAGAAAGATAAATGGTGTTTAAAAGAGACAGTAAAACAAAACGATTGTATAGTCATTATTTAGGTTAATTAGAAAATATATGGAGGTTTGATTAAATGTGTCTCGGAGGAGCGGTGAGAGAGGAGCAGCGCCTCTGACTCACATGCATTCCTAAAGCAGGACCTGGTCTGTGTAACGCACTTCAATGGGTCGGGATGATTCATCTTTTTCAGCAGCTATAAAAACACAAGTCGTCAGCAGGAACTGGACATTTCAATTGTTAAACCTACATGATCAAATACATTCATGTTCTTACTTTTCATTGCATCTTTTGCTGAGTTCACAACAAGAGCTGTGAAACAGTGATGGTTGGATTCTCCATTGCATGGCCATTGGCACCATTGGCACTTTCCTTGGAAATATTTCTTTGTGGATAGCTCTCCCCATGTGCAGACTAATTGACAGTACCACAATGTGTTGAGTATTGAAGTCTCCGGGTCCGGTACTGATGGTATATAAACATCTCCGTTATACATCCAGAGTCCTCTGCACAACTATTTGACTTTTTTTTTCTCCTCAAAATTGTAGTCATTGCTATGGTCACAGTACGATATGATCACAGTAATAATATAGCTTAATGGGACAATACATTTTCTCATGATTATGGTCAAGAACTGTCATTCACAAAGTTTTACCTTTCACTGTTTAGATTATATCTCATGTGTTGAAAGTTGCAGTGAACTAGGTTTGTTCTAACATTCACACAGTTATATCAAAGCGCGCTTGTCCATGTGCTTGTGTGTGACTGCGTGTGTTTGAGGGCATCTGGTACATTTCAGATGGGCTGCATTGTTACTGCTTCTGAGTGTTAGTGTGCAGCCGCTCATGCAACCAGTCTGCGCTCTACATCCACAGAATGTCTGTGTTTTTGTGTCTCGTAACTCAGCACCAGCTCACAACAAAGAAAAACACAATTTCTTCTGATTTTCATCAAAACATGACTAAAACATGCCATGTGTTTTTATGTTGCATTGACAGTATTCTCACAGACAAAAGTCGTATCGAACTGTCTTCAGATAGAACTTCAAATATTACTCATGCAGACATAAATATTGAAAGTGAAAATAAAATGTATGCAAAATGAAATGCATTCAAATAAAGGTAACATTTAATAATAATTACATGAGCATGAATAAAGACTTTATCTATAATGAACCAATTGTTTATTAAGAATAATTCAGGCTTAGTAACAAACTTACATAATACCCTAACCTTTAAAGAAGAACTAAGTAACCCCCTGCAGCTCTCTTGTGAAAATACACTGCCAGTAAAAAGATGCAAAAGCTTTTTTTTTGTGTCTGCTTTTTTCCCATTCCTTTTTATTGCAATAAGGAAGTACAATCACATACAAAACATTTCATGTTGCCAAATATAAAAGAGAGCCAAAGTTTCTCAGGACAGTTGTCTTCAGGTCAGCGTCAGAAAATGTTGCAAGGCTGGTTTTGCGTGCAGAGACAGCAGGGAGAGACAGCAGGGGCTTCAAACGCCCCGAAATTGCATTCACAACCACCACACGGACTTACAAAGACATTTAATAAGGTGAAAATGTTACTTAGTTCTGCTTAGTACCAGACTTTTTTAGTTGTAAATTCCTATATTTTGTGTTTTCCTCCAAAGTGTATCTTGTAAGAGCAGCACTTTGTGACTAAATTAGACCACTGCACATTATCTGCAGCTAGTAATAAAGCCTTTTATTTTGCGTCAACCCGGAAGAAAGGTCCAAGAGAAGCTTATTGACTGGCTGCGCTTACAGCGGACCACCCCAGTTTTACTAAGCCGTCTGAAAAAAACAGTTCTAAAGCCATGCATGTGCCTTAAAATTAATGCATGTTAATATGTTCAATGTGCCAAAGCGTTTGTGAGAGCGAGGAACTATTGACAGATTTGGAAAACATACTTCCAGTTTCACAGTGTAAATAATCAGCTACCTCAGCTTTGATTAAGTGGTTGCTGAGCCTGATGTATTCTAAATAAATGTGTACATTTTGAATTAAGTCTTTTTTCATACTTACATAAGTAAAAGTAAAGAGTTCTAGTTTAGTTAATTTGGTTATTAGTAGTTAGTCATTTAGTATACGCTTAACCCTAAAGACTGGCCGTATAAAATCCATGAATCATTGAAAAGGAGCAATAATCAAGTCACAGTCTAGAAGAGGGGGGCTGAGAAAGAGAAGGTTTGGGGTGTATAAATCTTCATGGGGTTTCCAGGGAAGGAAACTCTTATGCAAAAGGAACAAGAAGCACATGTAGCAAGCAAGCTACCAGGAAATTGGTATAGTCTTGTATGATTTTATAGGGATCTTGGGCATGCCCTTCACATTAATTAGGATGTGGAGGGCTGAGGTATTTCTTACAGGAAACTAAGTATGGGACTCCTGCTGTTTGCCTCAGGGTTCAAGCTCCTGAGTCAGAAAATCCTAGAAGATTCTCCTTAACCCAAGTCAAGTAGGATAATGTGGGTCATATGCACAGTGCACACACAGACCGGGATACAGTAACCTCAAGCACATTTAGAGACATCATTGTGACCTTATAAAACTGCTTCAAATTAACCCCTTTATTTTATTAAAACTATTCAGTAAGTGTAATTGGTAGGTTGTGTTTGTTCATTGTATTACCACAGATTTATTACAGTCAACATCATTTCAACCCTATGTTCCATGCATTGGTCTAATGTGTGTGTCCGTGTGTGTGTGTGTGTGTGTGTGTGTGTGTGTGTGTGTGTGTGTGTGTGTGTGTGTGTGTGTGTGTGTGTGTGTGTGTGTGTGTGTGTGTGTGTGTGTGTGTGTGTGTGTGTGTGTGTGTGTGTGTGTGTGTGTGTGTGTGTGTGTGTGTGTGTGTGTGTGTGTGTGTGTGTGTGTGCTGCTGAATGCCCACCCAAGTAGTTCTCCTTATGAACTCTTTGGAAACCTCATCCTAGACTACTTAAACATCACCCTGCAAAAATGCACAATGTCTGGTGAATTGAAGAAGACAACTTGTAGAAATAGTTGACTTTACTGTTTATCACTTGTATAAAGTCGTACCTTTTATAACATGATCATTTGCAAATCAAAATCCCTGAAGCTAGGGGCCTCGAGAGGTTTTATGAGCTTCGTTCATATAGGGGCGCTAACACAAGAAAAAGTTGGATAGAATTGCCTCATTAAATAGAAGAAGCTCTGAACTCCTTGTGGTTATGAGTAACATAACAAGCCACCCAGTTCTCACTTAACCAAACAATACACTGCACTGACATTTTCTGAAACATTTAAATCCCTTTTAGACACATGTTACATCATTCACTCATGTACAGTCGTGAATAACGCTATATTTTGCTTGAAACATGGAAAAGACTATGAACAGTTTGTACCCAGGGTTCTCGTTTGACAAACCGCAGAGAAAATCTTCGCCTTCCTCTCATAAATATCAGAGCTGCTTTTATTCTTGACCCTGTGCACTCTCACACACACACTGACACGCAACACCGCCGAGCCAGAGAGGAACGGACCAGTGGAGGGAGCAGCAGCGCACTGTCAGGACAAGCCGGGTTCTAAGCATCTCCATGTATGTTTACACAATCTAATGCACAAGTTCAAAGGTGAAGGGGAAAAGGGCTTTTAATGTTTCCGGGTTTATTTATTCAGCCTAGTGTCTGGCTAAGAACTTGCTCCCACCCACATCACCCCCTCCATCCCCCTTTGCATGAAAGATCCTCCTACTACTGCTCCTACCTCACATGACATCTAAAATCCCTCCACCATGATTGGTTGATGGCACAATGCAGTCTGTAAAAGAAAGCTGCAACCATAATCCACATGTTTTCAAGCTCAGTACAAACAGTATATAAAATCAATAGCTCACCAACACGGTAACCACAACAGTCCCATTCAGATCAAATAGCTCATTCAATTATTCACAAATGCCAAGTGCAGAAGTAGGCATTTTCTTCCATTTATTTATAATGTAATTTGAGCGCTTACCTCATTCTTAGAAAAACAGTAAATCACAATCGAGCAGATGTTCAATATAGCATTTAATATCCTATCCACGCAATATAAAAATGGCGTTGTGTTGGCAGGATTTTAGGGTAGTACCTGTGAGCGTAGTCAGTCATAAACAGTTGAGTTGGCCTTTTTTATTTGGCCAACTCGCTGTTGGAGGACAGCGTTGGCACACATAAACGCACTCTCGTAAAATTGACATGTCTGTAAATTCATACGTTTATTGAAACAAATGAGAAGAAGAAATGGGTTTTTATACGCCTTCATTTTTCACTTTGCTTTACAACGAGTCAGACAGATTTTGGATGCAGTTCCCAGTCTGGAGGAAGAAAGGAAGACTTTTTTTTTTTTTTAAGTTTCAAAATCAGTTTGAGTGTTAAGGCCAGACTAAACAGAAAACAGAAAGTTTACTGTGCACAGATGCTCGGCAGTTCAGTTTGAGTCCAGGAACACAGGCCAAAGAAGCACGGCTGACTGTACATTATGGCTATCAGGGGGCTTTGTTCTTCAGACAGCGACAAACCATTACATTATGTGGAGGAGGAGAGAGTGTTTTGCCCCTTGTATCAGCTGCGGTCTGGTCTCTGTGCAGGCTGCAGGTGCTGTCTGCTTCTTGCAGGTGAGCCACAGTTTCCCACAGTCCCAGACTCGGCGTGTCAGGGGAAATCCATCATGGTCTTCATCCATCATTCACATATTGTATTACTATTGCATTGTCTGGGCTTATAAACAGAGACGGGTAACAAGTTCCCTTTATCACATTTTTTTACTAAGACATATGTGAGTGTTGCTCTTTTGATCCAGCGGGAGATCAAAACAAAGGATTGCATCAGCACTGATATTCATTTAGACCAATGACAAATTAATGTGCTTATCAACGCACACTGACAAATGATTTGTGGTGGTATTATGGAAGAGACCAGAAAAGAGTTGATACACATTTTAAGCCTTGTTTTATTTATTTATTTATTTTACTAAAGGCTACATGTTATACAATGTCGTATTAAAGAATTCAAAGAAGACACTATGCTTTTGTCTTCCATATAGTTATGATTTATGACATCCATGGATCATTATTTAAAATTTTAGCCATTTCATATCACTATATTGAACTAAAATGAGAACTGACTGCAAACTGCATGGCTGTTTCGTACTGCTCCTTTACAGTAAGTCACTGTAAACCTTATAACAACAAAGCGCCACATGTAGTCATACTATGTTGACGGCCCCACATAGATCTGCATTTCATAGTAGCGAGGAAACAGACATTTTTGGAGCAATAGCATCTTGAATCCATGAGAATAAAGATTATCCAAACATGCAAGGACCCCCCTAAATATAACTTGGAGAGGGTAAATGAAAAGGGAAAAAAACAGCTCTTAAAAGTCGATTTTAATATTTCCCCTTTAAATTACATTCTGTTTTTACCACTCGTTTTGCTGCACCCCCTCTTTTACGGGAAATGTTGATTATATATTTCTGCAACAATGCACCCTTACTGACTTCAAGACTGTAACTAACTCCCCTTTCCCAATCTCATTTTCTCAATTTCACCCTCTCTCATCCCCCTCCGTGAGCCGCTAACGAGACGTGCCAGTCACGGGACGTCCTGCCGGCAGAGGTACAGCACTGCCCCTGTCTTCTGCACCAGGAGCTGCTTCAGCGATTTGCCTGGCTGGGAATCAGGAATGCCTCCCTCTCCACCTCCTCCTCTGTCCTGGTGGCTCATACCAAACTCACCGGGAGACCTGTGACCGCAGCATCCGCGGAGCATGAGAAGATTGCCACCAGCTTCCCACAGGAGCAGGACCACATGGTACTCTGGTAAGCTCTATATAGTGTGTACTTTTATTTTGATGCAGATTACGCTTTCCAAGAAAGCCAGTTTCTTTATTGTTTATATATTTTCAATGTTCTATGTTTACATATAGAACAAAGACAGATCTCATAACAAAAACTATAAGGCATAACCTGAAAAGAATTGACATAGAAACACTGATGTCAAACTTCATCTTTTACATTTATCCTCCGCAGCATCTACTCACACACAGCTTCATCCACCATTCTCTTCTTCCACATTTTCAGTGTAGTATTCGGTTCTTTCCACACATTCTGCATCTGTCCCTTGTTCCACAACAGACACTGTCAGGTCACATGGTAACCAGCCCTGCATGAAGTCCAACACTTTCCCCATATATAACAAAGGACAGTCCCATAGATTGCTCCCACAGAACATTATTTCTTCTAAAACACATTTTATGGAACCTTGATGTGATTAATGAATACCTTTTCTATTTAAAAAATTTACTTCGGAATTCTCTGACAAATCCCCCCGCGTTTTACAGGAACTGAACAAAAGCAGCTTTGCAAATTGGAAAGAATTTTTTTTAATTTGTTTTCTTCTCATTTGACACATTTTTAGGAGTCAGGAGTAACTGACTGGAAGATTAATCATCTTTTTGATGACAGAATAAAAGACCCTGACCTTTCTTTGGACCTGGTAAGATAGCAGGTTATTAAAACCAACAAACTCCCTAAAGTTGTGCTCTGAATATATTTATGCTCTTCTAATATTACCAACAATGTGTAAAGTTCTTTACTCCAAATAACATTTCCCTTTGACTTTCTAAGTCATATCCAAATCCTTGAGAAAAGCATATGGAGTACCTGCCCAGGCCAGTTTTGTGCATTGCTGTGACCTGATGATAGCAGTGATGTATTTCTATCTGGCTGCCCTAATGGTTCTCGGCAGCATCTGTTCAGTGTCTGGGCCCGGGGTGGATATGCCTTTTAGACCCAATAGGAACACAACAGTGATATGAGTCAATGCAAGAGTTTGGATGGGATTCAGAGCTATATACCCCTCCAATCCCAGAGACTTGGACCCCTCTGATGTATAGACAAAGAGGTAATTTCCACGAGCATCTGGTTCCGGTGGCAAAGTATCTTAAAAGGTCTCCTCCTTCCAGCCCCCTCTTTAGCCTGCAACCACCACCCCGTTCTGTTTATCATAGGATCTCCAACACACAATCAAACATGAAAGGATGAGTGCGCACAAGAGCCTTTTTAGATTTTGTGGAAATGTGACATCTCTGGAAACATTTAGCCTGTCATAGCTGCTGCTGCTCTTCAAAGCGCACCAAGAGGAATAGATTAATGTTGCTTCTGTAACAAACTTTCTTCCTGTCCGTCCTTCTTTGACTAAACAGGCTGGATCTTTAAATCTACAGTTAACCATAGACTGCCTGCGCTGCAATAATTCCACAAATCATTTAAAGATGTTAGAATATCAGAGCAGCGCAGGCCTTGATTTCACTGATAAGACATTTGTGATTCATTTGATATCTCAAAATGTCTGTCTCTGTATCCCATTATTCAATTTAGATTCATCCTAATCTATATGTTTTCAAGTTGTGCCAGCTAAATGGAAGCAGCATGTGAATGTGCACCATGCGGTTATCTGTCAAAATAGAAAGAAGATATACTTAGTGTTTTATAATCAAAACAAGTTGATGTGGAAACTGATTGTACGGAAACCTAATATTATCCAAACCATTTATATTAAACAGAGATGTGGGATCTTTGTATTAAAGGACACATATGGCTTTTTTGAGCTTTTAATCATGCTCTAACAATGTTCCATCATCAAAAACATATACCTGAAGTAGCATTCAGCTACATTCACGCTGTTTTAGGAATGTTCATTAGAAAATCATCTTCCCTTTGAGCGTCAAAAGCACTTCCTCCTGAACTTCCTCGATCAGTGATGTTTTGGTTTTTTTGGGGGTTTTTTTTCAGATCATATATGTCACTTGTCTGAGAATCTTTTTTAATCATCGGCAGACTCATTTTGAGCATTGAGTCTAAACACAATCACTGCTGCTAATTGTTGTGTGTCTTAAAGTACATAACTAAATCGTGTATAGCGATAGGCGCCATCTGCTGACTGGATACACTCAGTAACTGTAACTGCACACAGCAGAGAAATCCTTTTATTTAGTGTATAATAAACATTTCTTTTTGTTTCAAAACGTGAGATGTAAATTTAAATTACTCAAAAGCATGTTTAAAGGCTAATAACAAAATGAAAAATGTTTTTTTTTACCTTTAAAACATCATGTCTTTGAACCATTACTATATGTATAAAAGCATTACCTCATTTAAACTTGTAGGATTTCACATCTCAGGTTATATCTCAGCCTCTTCATCTTCTCTATCACATAATGCATTGTCTTTTTCCTGGTGGGAGGTATTATCTAATGCAGTGGTTCTCAAACTTTTCACCACTTGGTAAAAATCTTTGGCATTCTGAGTAGCACCGGATCTAAACCAGGTCTAAAACAGGACTATTCTAGGTCTAAACAAGGCTAATCCAGGTGTAACATTTGCTATACTAGCTGTATACTAAACTAAATTAAGGAGGCCAATTATATGGATTCAATTTAGTCTAAATTCAGAAAATGATTTCACTGCAGAGGAATCCATGCACCACCTGAAGGAGCTCACGTACCACCAGTTGCACATGTACCTCTATTTGAGAAACACCGCTCTAATGTATCGTCCTCTCTTTTCATTATATCACTGACATCTGCTTGAACCAAAAAATATCAGTTTACTTGCACCTCTTTTTGTCAGTTGTATGTATATTTCGGTTGAAATCCTGCTTAAAGCGACACTTTCCATTAATGAGTATATTCTGTTTTCCCACAAGAAAGCGTACTTGTCTTTATGACAAAAATCCGACAACTACACACTATCTTGGAAAACATTTTATCTATTAAAAACTTATGAGAAAGAGCCAATTATGACACTTTGGGATGAGAGCTGATTGGCTGTGTGCGGGTGGTCCACTCTGCTTCCCTTTTACGTCTGAAAAAGCTGTTCTAAAGCTGTGCTTGTGTCCGAAAAATTCATTCATACCAGTAGGAAATACCAAAGGGTTTGTCAGAGCTGGAACAAGATATATATAACTTTGGAAAACTGAGCTTTAATGTGCATTTTTTTTTTTTAAATCATTACTTTCTATTTCTTTGCTATTCACAATTTCTGTCCGTCTTGGTTAAGAAGAAGGCTTTCAAACCATCCAAATTCGAAATTATTATTATATTAGAGTAATTAAGAAGTTTGATTTACTTCATTTTGGGAATGAAGTAAATCACATTTCATTTATGTCATACAATTGTTATTTAATTAATTTCATTCAAGACATTTGACTTCATCAAATTAACTGAGGGGTATTTTGTGGTTTTGCTTACAGCCAACAACAAACACACTCACAAAAGTTAGAGAGACTTCGACATAAAGACTGGAATGCTGTTTACTTATAGTACTTATCCATAAGAGGGCTCCATCTCTACAGCAGCAGGACATCCAACCGACTTACTCCCCCCTGCCCCCCCTGCAAACCCCCAAAGACCCTAAACCGCCACCACTTTACCAACACAAAAAGATGCAGCACGGCACTTTCCTTTTCACCCCAGCATGCAAGTCCCACCCAGCAGCACCCAACACACACAGACACCCCGGCCTCCCCCTTCCCCACCTTTGTATCAGTTGAAAGGCATATGGTTACTGCCATCCGATTCCCCGCGGCTGAAAAGTGCCTTTCACTTTGCCGCAGTTCACAAAGAGGTCAGACTATGGCAAACAGAAATATTGTGTGAGAGTTTAACTTTTTAAAGAGGAGCGGAGAGAGCAGAAGTCTGATAAAGTTACATCTGGTCAAACAAACCCCACTCCATTCCTCATGCCAGCGCTGGAGGATTTATGTTGTCGAGAATAAAGAGGCGTATTTGGGAGAATTGACAGAGACTAACCTCGGACATGGTCAGTTGTAGATCATTCATTCAGCTCCACGTCCGTGCGCCCAGTGTTCAGAGCTCCACGGATTTCCTTTGAACAGCTGTAAATGGAAATCTGGACTCAAACAGTGACAAATGAATAACAGGGTCAGATCAATCACTGATGTATGACTACTTTCACATAATTAATAAATAGAATAAATAATATACATTCAAAATAACACTATTTATTATTCTGTCCCACGGTATAATAAATATAGTTTATTGCAGCAGTTGTAAGTACGACATACTTAAAGGCTAATATAAGAAAGTATGTTTTTTTTTCTTTAGTTGGTTCAAATTATAGGTGACACAGCACAACACAGAATCTCTGCCAAATTATTTTTTATTAACAGAGTTTTTCCACCGAACGTCCAGTTTCCTGTTGACGGGGTCTGCTGATGGGTCATAACACTTTAATAACACATCCCTTTATCCAGGTTTTACACTTGGACAGTTGACTTGAGTCCGTCTGCATGTTTGCACATTTAGTATGCCTTCTGCAGGGTCGACAATTTCATATTGTTGTTTTCTTGAAATAAGTTATTGCCAAGACATTAAGCTAATGATGTGATTAAAGTTTAACTTATTTGACTTAAGCCTCTGCTCCATTTGGGACATAGGCTGATAATAGGGTCTGTGTGTACAGTTCTTTATACCAGACAAAGATTTATTTACTTGAATTAATTAATTTTCTTTTGCTCTGGTTTATATCTAATTAAAGTCTGTGTGTCTAAGCATTTCAACATCACAGCAGCCTGATGTGTGCAACATGATGAGGCAGTGTTGCAGTGTCAACCCTCGGCTATCTGGTCCCTCTAACTTTCTTTGTGTTACTCTGGTAAATGATTGATGATAAGTGATACTCTATTGACCATGTTCAGAAAAAGACGTGTACCTGACAACTTTGGCTAACAGAGTCTCTTTTTGACACATGTATGTATTTGTATATAATAAATCTAATCAAAATAAATAAGGGTTGAAAATCTGGATCTCACCCTGTGAATCGTCAAATTAGTGCACTGCAGAAGAAGAAGATAATGCTTACTGTAAATAAAATTTAAAAAGATATACTTTTATATTCCACTGAAATGTCAACATGATGCTAACTTGTCATAAAAAGAAAGATGTTTTTTGAACTTTTGTGATCTCTACCCCAGCAGCCTCATTGTTAACCTTAATAATTGTAGCCATGAGTTGAGGGTACATTTTCACCACACAGCCCTGTAATTAGACGACATATTCCGGCACCAATTTATGAGCAATATTTTTCTTGGCATAAAAAGCCCCTGGAGTAAAGATTTGATTTCCAAATGGGAACTCTGAGGGAACCACACCAAAAACGGCCTGTGGAAAGAAACCACGCAAGCCAGCGAGAGAGGGAGCACTTCAAAAGCTTCGACAAAGGCTAAAACAGATTCACTCTGAAACGCTAACTGCTGTTTACTTTGCCCCGTGCGATGGTTCCCTTTAGTAGGATAACATTTGGTGAGAAAGTGTCAGAGTTGGTTTTCCTCTCGGTCGACCACTTCCCCTGTGCACAGACTCTTCCAGGAGGTCTTCCCCGACTCCCTCCTCCCTCCTCTGGGGTATTAACTGATGACTGACCTGGAATTGTGCCTTGTTCAGTAAAGCCATCAAACATTTATTCAGCTCTTTAAGACTTTGCCAGAAGAGCATCGGGCAAAGGTCATGGTTATCAAACTTGCCTTGGTACAGTATTTTGTTTTATATTGGCAGTGTAGAGACAACCGTTTTTTTTTTCCTCCAGACTATTGCAGACTACTGTACTGGAATTGGGAATGACATTTAGACACATTATTTTCTGAAATCAACTCTCTAAACTCTGAAATCAAAAATTCCTTTTCACAAGACAGTGATTGCAGGATTAAGAAGGGAATATTTAAATGCCACTATCCTTCAGACCAATGGTATTCCATGGAAACTTTGAGATGGAAATTCCAAAAGCAAATAATCAAAAAGCATATTTCAGTACAGTATTTTATTTTCTTTTTTTTTTTATCATGGTGCGCTGTGAGTTTATAGCATGAGATCGAAATAGTGTTTCTTGTGTGCACGAGTTTTTGGAGAAAGCAGAGAAGGACATTTCACCCATCAATGGGAGACTGGATTCCCCCATAAATCTGTCCCTCATTGGGAAGACAAAATGAAAATGGCCCCGTCATAAAACATCTATAATAGCTCCATCCACCACCAACACATAATGGGGCAATTACTGCGAAGGGGGCAGGGACAGTCTCTATGGTGCACCACAAAGCTTTTGGATATGAGACTCGGAGTATGTCTGTATGCATATGTTAGCGCTTTATCCCACCACTCCATAAGACTCCAGTTACAGTGTAATAGCACATTGTTTAACTAGGTATGCATTGTTCCCAATTGACAATTTGACAATCCACAGCAAATGCATACTAATATTGTTTATGAACTATATTTGTTGCAAAGGAACCTAAAAGCTGCAGTTATGTGTCTCATGTCAAATTATAAAACCTCTGAGAAACACACAATCCAGGATCCTAAAGTTGTATACATTTCTAGGTGCTGCTTTATAACATCTGCACCTTAATTTACCTTAATAAAGCATGAGCAAAGACTTGATTCACAATAAACATATATGCATGATTCAGGCTTGGGTTAGAGTATTAAGTAGTTACTAAGCCTGAATCATTCTTGACTAAACAATTTGTTCATTCATGCTTTATTAAGGCAGGAATAAGTGTAGTTATAATAAAGTGTTTCCCATTTCTATAACCCATTGCTGCATGTTAAAAAAAAAACTGTCACAAGATACTAGTCTCCTCAACAAGCTGCATGTCGTCCCTTTTCTGACCAGACACTTACCTCCCATTAAAAAGTAAAGAAGTGGTGCAACTGTCTGGCCCGAGAGAGGGAGTGATCTTGGATGTCTGAGATACCGTGGACAGTGCGGGTCACTTCTAATCCCAAACTACATTATTGATGTTGGATGTGCAGTCTGAGCCGGTGCCCTCCCACTTCCACACCTTGTAATCAGCTATAATTGAGGTTAACTGTATGACATGGCCGAAACGCTAGACAGGTGAGCCTCCGACCCTCATGATTAATGTAGTGTGTTAGTGTGCCGCGCGCTGACCTTTTGAGATAGGCCAGGCCCCATTTTTAAGTGAAAGCTCTGCCTTGGCCTGCTTTGAGGAGTTGTCCATCAAATCCTCCCTCTGCGAGCACTGCTGCCACCCTCTACCTTCCACCAACATGCTACTTGACAGAGACTACTTTATACCGCTAATGATTTTATTGTGAGTCAAAGAGGGTCTACTGCAGTATTTATATTACAACCAAGGCTTCGAGAGGGTTATGAATGCAATCTTTGGGGCTGATTTTTATATACTCTAGTAAAGATAAATTCTCTTTCCATTACACAGTGTTTGATAGACGCAACTTCATGGAAAAACATTGGGTTTGTAATGTATAATCTGTGCATATTATTAATGCACTTTATCAGGAAAAAAGCGTTTGCCAGGGTCACCTCTTTTCAGCCAATCAGGCATATTGAATACTATGAATCATGGGAAAATAACTGTCTGACACTATCCCAGACATGTGATTCTCTATCATGGCGCAGTTTCAAAAGTGCTAAAAGCTAATTGTAAACAAAGTTAGAAGAACCATAAGGAAACAACTGTATAAGACCATTTCAGACAGTCGTTTCTCAGTCATGGTGCAATATTGAGGGAAAGGAAGGACTATGTGGGCGGGGCTAACAGTTCAAAGACAAACATGTTCCTGTCTAGTTCAAAAGCAGGTACAGGCCCTTTAAGTGGTAGAGAGTAACGATAACGAAAACAGATGCAATACTATGTACAAAATAGCTTGATGAGGTTTACATGCTGTTTACCTTACAACAACATATGCATAAATATATTGTTTTTGTATATGTACTGATTTTTTAGGGTGCGTTCACACTTGATTTAGTCCTGCTTTGTGCCCGGTTTAGTACAGATGTAGACTTGATTTTGGTCTTGTTCTAGTCCTGATTTAGACTGTGGTAGGTTGAGATGCAGGATTTGGGAAAAATTCTGACAAATACTGCGATTAGATTTGCGATTTATGTTTTAATAATAGCATTCAGTTCACATTCCAAACGCACCAAGGAGAACTGACAAAAAGACTGAAACATGAACTGACAAACTAATAAAAGAATCATGTTTTTCAGAACCTTTTTGTTGTCACATTTTTGTCGCTTTTAGTCGCATTCTTGTCACTTGTGCTCGTGTTTTTGATGCTTTTAGTTGCGGTTTTGTTGCTGTTATTTGCGTTTTTGTTGCTGTTAGAACACGTTTTAACAAATCTAAACTGCATGGTTTGCAGTTTTTATGCAAAATAAAACAGGATTTTATTGTTTCTGGAGGAAATTATGGTACTTCAAAAATTTTAGCCTTTGTGATTCGCTTATTGCGTCCTTTCAAATTGCGATTTTGTGAAGCCCTAGTGGAAGGTTAGTAATGCATATAATTGTCTTAATATAAATGTATTAGGTTTAAAATGATAGACTTTTATTATGAATGTATTTATTTTGTTAAACTTCCACTACTATCTACCTTCCGTTGGTCACTACCCAGCTCTCTCCACCTCAGCATTCTGAGCGGATGTAAATTGTCATAGAGGTCATGTCCTTGCCTTGCTCCCAAACACTGGTATTGTCGGTGTTAACTGAGTAAATTTACTTTAGACTCAGGCTCATTCACCCACTACGCACCCACACTTGTCAACACACAACATGCACGCTCGTAAGTCCCCAGTGAGGGAAGAAAATAAAGAAAGATGGACTGTGAGTACACACAAAGAGACTATTTCCCTTTTTTGGCTTGGGGTTCGCAGGAGAATTTGAAGGTGTACTTGTTAATCGGGGATGGCGTGGGCTGAGGTCACCAGCTGTAACATAGACCAGGGGCAGTAAATGGATGAGGAGGGGTCAAAGGTGGCCCTCAGACATTCCTTTAGAAAATAAACAGAACAAAAAAACGGGCTTCTCTAGACAGGTATTTCAAATAGATCCATCAAAAAGTAGCTGGGTCTCATAAACGGCACAATCAGGAGCATTTCAACTTAATTGAAATTAAGTTGAAATGCATGAGGTAAATGCCTTTTGCTCTTGGCAGTGTATTTGATTTAGTGCTCTTCCCTATGCAACATTTGTTCATCTGGGCCTGGGATGGGCAGATGGTAAAAGACACATTTGTAATCTTTTTAGTTTCGTCTAAAAATCTTTTTAGTTTCATCTTAACGTAAGCAGTAATATTTTTTTTTTTATTCTACTTTATTACCATTTTTTTTCTTCAGTACAATACCATAGCCACTAGCATATACATATTAACATTTTATTTAGGTACACAGTATCTTTGACTTGAAGCACTAAAAGACTTGATTTGGCCATACACTGCTTTTTGGCACAATGTTTACACATGAATCTTGAGGGCATTATATGGATATCATAATAAAATGGGATCATGTTTCAATCCAAAAAGCCGGTTGAGAGGGAGTTTAACACAATTAGCAGGTTAGGTGACAGGTGCGGTCTTCCTCTTACCGTACGATCGGACATGAGGGAGGGGCTTAGGACAGGGCAGATGCTGTCTAAAGGAAAGGTCTTGGCGGTTTGTTTCACTGTAGAGCTTGTGATCCATTGACCAGCTGTTAAGTAATAAGGCTGAAATTTTGAGTTATTTTGCTTAATAATACACTGTATTTAAGCTACAAACATTGTTTTTGGTTTATATTGAGAGATGACAATGTAATTGGACCATGTCAGTGCCAGAGTACGTCCAGTTAGGTGAATGAAGTACTTAATGTTGGTCAAGTGGAAGAATTTCAGATTATGCCATATAAGGTAATACACACTCGAAGTTGCTTTGAAACTGCTTGAGTGCTGTTACCCCCAGTGCCTCTCAACCTCCCCAGGTCATGCTGTTTCCTCCTGTGGTCAAAAGACATTAAAATATTTTAATGAAGGAAAAGGAACGTCCCCATTATTTTTGGTAAACGTTTGTCTCTGTCTTCAAATCAGTGCTCAATGAAAGACCACAGCACAGGTCTGCTCCTCTTTCTCATCTGTTCACCTGTGTACTGCTGTCCACATAATATTGTAGTCAACGCTGAAAAGACATCTAGGACCATATACTTTTGAGACAATTATATCATGCATGTATCCAGAAAGGATACCATGATTTATTTTAGCTTCAAACTTGCAGTATGTTGTTGCAAATAACCAGAGGAATAATCAGTGTCTTACAGCCAAGATACTTAGTCCAAAAAGACCCAGAAAACAAGGAGGTCTAGGACTGTTTGTGTTTTCATGATAAAAGATGATAACTTGGGTTTGCACCTAAAGATATATTAACAAGAATTTTTTCAACTCTTGACTATACTCATAGTCAAAGGTTTACAGGAATATTTTTAACAAAACATGAAGGATTGAAGTGGGTAAACAAAGCATTCCTTTCCTATTCATCAAGAGTTTAACTGGTCTCTATAGGCAGTCTCCTCCTGACCTCCCCAGTGCCCCAGGTCTATAGGCCTCTGCCGGTCTAAGGATGGACTAAACAAGGACTTTATCTGGACTCAACTAAAAGTATAGCATGATCTCTACAAGCCAGTCAATCAATGAGACTAAAAATGTAATAAAATTGAATGAAAAAAAAAAAGATTCCACCAAAGCAATCCGTGAAGATGGCATGACAGTTCCACACTTTAAAAAATAATTTGTGAATGTAATGCTGACTTGTATGACTTGACAAGTAAAGGGCGTAATGGTGGTGCTTCTACCTCCCAAAGTGCACTTGTGCTGTTATGGGTGCTCCATCGCCTCCGGGGCCATTTGGTTAAACTCAGGGGGATGCTTGTTGTGTCAGTCATTTGCAGCGACTGCTAAAGAGTGCACTTAGCATCCTCTGTTTCCCCCAGCAAACATGTGGGGACTGGGGAGTGACATGATACTGTACAAGAGCCTGGACAACATATAACATTTCAAAGACATTTCCTAATTGTTTCCAGGCCAAGGTCGACAGTCTATATGGAAGCAATCCCTTCTTTCAAACTCCCTTTTTCATCCACAGATTGGGAAACATTAAAGTGTTAAGTAAACTTAACCCAGGCTGGCTAATTCATTGGGAAATAGCTAGGGTCTGTGCATTCACTGCTGTATCGGTGTCACTCTGTCACCAGCCTTCCTTCCATTTGAATGTCCACCATATGTTTACAGAGCCTGTGTGGTACATGTGGCCCCAAAGTCACAAAATGGGCTTGCATGTAATCATTAAGTGTATTTGCTGCCTGTTTGATGAGTGACCAGGCATATTTGTACAAGCAGATTAACACAAGCAGCAGAAATTGCGGCCAATGACTTGATAGTCTCAGTTTTGCAACATACATGCTATAGTCTTAAATATGGAACATCATCCAGTTGGAAATAAACAAAATGCAGCAAAAGTTTTATATTTTCCACTATATCTTTTTGGTTTCATACTTTTTTGGAATAATGATGCACTTTGTGGTCAGGATGTGGAAAAAAAAACAGCTGCATTATGTAGTCAGTAAAACGCTGAGAAAATGAAAATGTTGATAAGTAACGTTAAATAAAGTGGATAGGTAACTAAGTACTGCAATAACACTGATGAAAATATGAAATACACTTACATTACAAAGGGTGGGTCATTTATTTTCAATTTCATTTTATTTGTACAGTAATGGTGTGAAATATTATCCAGTAATATATGTATATTAATGATCTTAATATCATTGAAAAAAGCGTTTTACACTCTAAGTGAATGCACCTCAAACTCAGATCCTATGAAGCAATTATGAGGTAGACAATATGGACGGTATTTTCCACCCTCTGCAAAACAACAAACATACAGTATCTAATAGTACACTTTAAATTACTCTCATCAATGTAAGAAATATATGATTATCATGAAACTCTGTACATCACAAATAATAAAATAATTATAGAATAAAAATTATACCAATTTGAGTGCATTTGTATATTTACAAAGAAATGCCACTTGTTCATTTCTCCATTTGTTGCACTTTCTAGAGTATTTACAAATATTATACAAAAAGAAATAATGAACAGCAGTGCATTCAAAGCTAATGTGCATTTAAATATTGTCTCATTTCGAGTCTTTATTTTTTATATATCTATTCATCAGTCTTTTTCTCTCTCTCTCAGTGGAAGTGCATTGAGTAAAGATGCCTCAGTATTGTGTGCTTTTTATAGGGCCCCAGTCCATCGTCGTTCTATTTGGAGGCTTTTCAACTTCCCTCTGACCCAGAGGATTTCCATACAACGGATTTTTACCGGTAATAATAAATCCAATTGTGTTTTTACAAACATTCGTCCAAGACAAAACAATGAGACTTGATTTTTGCTGACTACTTTTAAGACTTTTGTTCAAGTCATGTTTGCGCCAAGACGAACTAAGTAGGCCAGAGGTAAAGAGCTTACTTCATTCATAATGATCTGTCAATGCCACGATAACACATTTGATTTCTCGATCAATAATCTTATTCAGTAATCTCTATAATTACGAGATTATTACGCACCAGTCCAATTAGAAATCGCCTAAATGCATCAGGCTCCAACAATAGTGCCCTTATGTGCGCCGCGCTCCACACTGTCGTCTGTCCACTAAGCAGTGCTAAATCTCATGTAGGCATTATCTTCACTCCTGTGTCTCTCTGTGTTTGGTACATTAGACTT
This sequence comes from Rhinogobius similis, assembly GCA_019453435.1. Taxonomy (NCBI): domain Eukaryota; kingdom Metazoa; phylum Chordata; class Actinopteri; order Gobiiformes; family Gobiidae; genus Rhinogobius; species Rhinogobius similis. Next base: position 17,749,411 of record CM033626.1, on the reverse strand, counting down.
TTTGCCCCTTCCTTTTCGGCGGGGGCTAAAAATGCACTTGTTGCTCGGGGCCTGCGCGGTGACCCCAGATGGACAATAACACGATTACTGGCCTTTGGAAAGATGCACACAACCAGAAGCGTCCAAAATAAGTGTGCGCATTGGCAGAGATACAACAGCGCGTTCTCATCACACGGGCCAACCGCGTCCCGGGTCCTCTGGCCTTAGCACGGAACAGGTGCACAGTTTGGACGCCACTTTTAAAGCACCGCGGGGAACAAAAGCCTGTTTGATGGACTGGTGGGTGAAAAGAACACTTTAGGGCGAAAATAAATAGCAGCCTGTGTGTATCCCTTTAAATTAAGGCGCGTCGTTGCATTTGGGGAGGGGGGGAGCACCTTCTGGCCAAACAACGGGAACCATCAACGCTCAACGAAAGCTGAAGGGGCCGCTACCTGCACCCACACTGCTCCACCACCATGTCCTCGTACTGTTTGTAGACCACGTTGTTCCCAGAGTCTATGTACAAGATACTAATGGGACTGAGTTTGGTGGGGACGCAGCAGCTCGGGGGCGTGCTGTTGGGGTCCATGGAGTTCATGAGCGTCTGTATGATGGCGTGGTTGGTGGGCTCCAGGTGTGACCTCAGCGGGAAGTCACATACGCCCTCACAGTGGTACGCTTCGTAATCCAGGGGCGCAATGATCCAGTCGTCCCAGCCCAGCTCTTTGAAGTTCACGTGCAGCGCTTTTTTGCTGCACCTGGATTTGGACTTTTTCCCGTGCCTCTTGCCGTGCCTGTTGCTCAGCGCGGTCCTCCTCCTCCTCCTCGGGCCCTCTCCCCTCACGCCCCGCGGTGAGACAGCCTCCTCCTCGGCCTTTTTTGCGACCGCTCCATCCGCGGCATCTCTTTCGCTCACTGACCTCCGCGATTTGATTTTCTCCTTCATTTCATTGAACAAGTTTTCTCTCTTTCTGGAGCGAGTGTACGCCACCAGCAGGGCCTTCTCCTGCTGAGATCTGCCTGCTCTATCCAAACCCAGCTGCCTCAGATCCACCTCAGTGTCCGTTTTACCCAGAGTGACCCTCAGTTGGAGGCAGATTTGCTGAGGTTTGTGAGGGTGCATTTTAAACATTTCCCAGACGTCCAAAACTTCCCATCCCGCTTTTGTGGCGTCCACGGGGTCGAGTGACCGGGAGTCCAGCAGCGTGTCCGAGCGGCATGGGTAGAGCTGGATGTCGTAGAGGCCCAGGGAGCTGTGCACGTCTCCCAACGGTCTCCTAAATATCCTTAATTCCGCCCCAACCAGCTCCTCTTTGTCTGAAAGAGTTGAGACATCAAATGTGTACTTTTGTCTTCGCAGTGGAGGGTGCAAAAGATCGTCTGTGGGGATAAAAGAAGAAAATAATTGCAGTCAGATTCACTTAGAGAGTACAGTGTTCAGAAAGAGGGGGAGGGGCGCGCATTCTCCCATAGAGGCCTGCTTTGGCTCCCATGCCCCATCCCATGTCTTTTTCTTTCTTTTCTTTTCTTTTTCTTTTTTTTTTCTTTCAAAAAAGCACACATGAAAGATTCTTAAACACAGCCGACACGCATCCTTTCCGCATATTTATTCATGGTTTGTCTTTTAAATAGGCCTTTATCCCAACGAGAAATGACATAAGCACTGGAGTTTCGCAAACATCCCATTTTCCCCTCAACCGGTTTGTTTGCGACACAAATTCTGTGCGTAAAAATAAAATTAAAACTAATTGCTCGTTTAATATTGGTATTTCACTAACTACACGTCTTTGTGCAGGCTGTGTTTCTGAATCCCACGTCATTTTCAATCAAAGTCGTAATGAAATACTGCTGTTCCAATAGACTTGATGACAGATTGATTTTAATTTCCACCTCACTGGCAGGACGGAAAAGGTAAGGTTTTCCTACTGTAAGAGAGAACGGAACAAAGAATATTGTATAAAAACAAGTTGTCTGATGAAGTGAAGGCCCCTGGGCGCTGCCAGACACAACGAACCAAAGGCGACACAGAGCTGTACACTGTGGAACAATACACAATTAACTCATTATTCGGCCGCAGGGCACAGGCCTGCAGGAGCTGGACATGAAGGGGCTGCAGCTACTGGACTCAGCATGTTCTCTCTGTGTCCAACATGAGTTTAAAAAAAAAATAAATAAAAATAAAAGTTCGAAGCAAGTTTATGTAATTTGTATTTTTATGCATAGGTCTAGTTTTTTCTTCGGCTAAAGGGCTGCCATATCGTGGTCGAAATCAAGACGAGTATGGGAACACGTGTGTTCTCGCTCTGGTAAATGGACTGTACCGTTTTGCAATGTTATTATTGTGGTTATAGTAATTCAAATCAAGGATAGGGGAAATGTCTTATTAAGGGGGATAGAGTGGTTTTAAATGGCGCCTGTTGCTTTAGTTTATGGCCACTGTTTTGGCTGAACGTGAATGAATCAAATGATCTGCCCCGGTTTAAACACAACTGTTATTATGGATCATAAATCACCAGTGAAGGAAAAAAGATCTGTGAAGTTGCTTGTCAGTTACCCTCGGTGATCCCCGCAGAGGCAAATCGTAAAAACGCACTGAAGGCGAGTACGTATGGTCTGCATTAGAAGTGTTCCTTTTGCCCTTTTAATTTGTTTTCAAAAGGCCCTCAAACAAATACGAGGCCAGCAAATAATTAACAGTTTTTATATATCCCCATCTTCCTCATTAAAATACTGGCGCTCTTGAATTTCACCTCATTTTGCCAACAACAACATAATTCCCCTCCGTGCGCGTGCTTCGTGCTGTATTGGTGTTGACAGTGAGAAATGCAAGTACTTAATTTCTCGACTATATGGTGAAGGACATTTTTCCATTACGTACAAAAAAAAAGAAATATATATAATTGTAGCAGAGTAGTTTTATTGCTCACTTAGAATTAGTGCCGCGTTTGTATCTGAACAAACGCAAAACAAGTTTTTGTCATCTTTGCCTGTTTCATGCGGCATCGCTCCACCGGGAGATGGAGAAAGGCACGCCATCCGCAGCTTTAACGAGTTACCCCAAAGTGCCAAAAGTAATTTTCAGATTACGTTTATTCTTTTACAGTTTTGCCATTAATGGCCTCTATATCTATAGGGTTTGGTTCTAAACACCAACGGGAAAACCAAATCATGAATTGATTATTTTGGGGCAAGTAACTCACAGTTTCTTCCCGTTGCAGGTGATTTAAAAGTAATTCTGGGCGTTTCATTCTGCGGGTTAATGCAACGCAACACTTCGGGGATGCGGGGAACGAGAAGGAAAAAAGTGGTGCAGAGCTGAAAGAGCGAGGATGAAAATAATGTTCCGTAATTAAAGTGGCTGTCGCAAAGGGAGGCTGTTGTAAACGAAGGAAAGCACGAAGCACTTTGCGCAACAGCTGAGGAAGTACTTTATATTTTTTTCCCCAAGCCTACTCTATACTTTTTGGTGATGTGCCACCGTGGCCAAGCTGGGTCATTATGGGAGAATAGACATTGTTTGATATGTTATGACATGAACACTCAATTAGATCAGTGAGATCAAATACTTCAATCAGCCGTTCGATGCCAAGCGATGCTCACGGGGTCCAGCTCGAGGTCAGAGGCAGTGACACATCACATCACAATCACAAGAGACCTGGTGTTTGTGGCCCTGTCAAATCAGCCTCTCCGTCCCTCGGGAATGGCTCAAAATGGTCCGTTTTGAAGAAAAAAACACGATTGCAATTTAACAAGGTGTTGTTAAATGGTTTGGTTCATTTGTTTAAATATTAGGCTTATATTATTGGGAAGATTCCCTTAAGCTGGTTGCCCAAGTGAACTCTGGGAACTGCGGCTTTGTCCTGAGGAGAAATGGCAAACAAAGATAACCCTTATTTTGTCCTATGCAAAAGATTAACTCGGTTTATGTGACCTTGTGCTCGTCCTCCGTGTTTGTATTTATCAACCTATAATTGTTGTCTGACCCAAACACCTGTTTTTCACACTGCTGCAGGACACACAACAAAATGGGGCCCTCACCCACTGCACTGCGCACTATTACCACTACTACCAATAATAATTAACCTCACATTTAAAATCTCTAAATCTTAATCTGTAAATTTTGTTTTATGATTTAGAACTTTTTTTCGTCAGAAGCAATATAGCACATTTTTACTCAAGGGTGGGTGGTTTTTGAGCTTCAATGACAGTGATATACAGCCTTAATTTAGAAAGAGCACCAATTAGTGTTTTAGTGTCTTGTTACGAAGAGGTATAGGCAGGCTAATATTAATTATAGGAAACCTCTCTCGGCTGCGTAATTTTGTTTTGATTGGGAAATATGCAGACAAAATACAACCAAGAGAGTTGTTAGTTGACCAACAAACGGGGTTAAAACATTTGAAACACAGTTCTCTTTTTATATGCTCTCTTCGCTCCTTTAAAACGTGTGCGTAAAACATGCGTAAAAGTTGCTTGTATTTTCCATTTTTAAAAAAGTATCAGCGGGGTGACAGTGGGAGAGGAGAGTTATGCAAAAAACCAACCTGTTCCTCTGTCCACAAAACTTGTTATGGTGTTAGCAGACTTGGACGAGCGAAAAAAGCTTGCATTTAGTCCGAGCTTCTCCGCGGCTGAGTATGTCCGGTAAATAGAAAGCATGTACTCGTGCGGCACAATGCCGTCTTTTAACTCGTCTGTGTGGTGATGAAACTGGTTCGCTACTGTATTCGAATAAGAAAAAATGTCTTTCAATAGTTTGTGTGACCTTTGTCCGTCCTGATGCAAAACTTTGGTTGCTCGGTGCCTCCTTGGTGCAGATGGCGAGATGATAGCTGCAGACTGAAAGCACGGTATATTCCCAAGGAAAGCAAAAATAAAACCCAGAAAAAGCGTTATGTGGAGAGACGCGTCCATGGCTGAAAAGGATGATCGGCCGTTTCAGTGAGGTTTTGCTTTGTTTGAGGAGCGGTCGCTGCTGGTGCTCGTGGTGATGGTGCGCGCGTCAGATGTCTCTCTCAAAAACCTGCTGTCGCTTTACGCGAACTCTGCTCTCTAAGAGAATAAATGTGTTTTGGGCTCCTCACAAGAGCAGAGAGTGTTGGGCCGAGAGAAACACGCCCACATGATCGCACAGTGCAGCAGGCTTCCCAAACAAACTCATGGCCCGCGCAGACCCACGAAGGACGCGGAGGTTAGACGAGCCACAGGGGAGACAGTGAATTATGTTTGGCCAAGATTGGCAGCGCGCACTCAGCGGGTTTCATTACAAGGCACATTATAGTGGTTTAATATGAGCAAACATGTAAATAACCTCGAAACCTACAATTTCCCCGAAACGAGAAAAGGTTACAGTTTCTTGTTGAAAAGCTACAGGACATATAGACATTTGTAAAAGTTCCAAGGACGCATCAAGGAAAGTTAGATTTTACGGACAAGTAGATATATAACTTATACAAAGTCATTGTATTGAGTTTTATTTATTATGTTTTAATTTTTTTGCACAATGCATGTGTTGTAGTAAGGATGTAGCATTACATTTGGCTTTGCAGAAAGATCCACATTCAGCAAACAACTCTGCTGACATCAAGAGGCGTTTGCTAGTCATTGCAGGAAAAGCTCTCGCTTCGGCAAATAAAATGTCATTGGAGTGAAAATGATCGATTATCGTCATGGTGCTTGGCATATTTTTTATAATGGAGAATCTAAAGCAGATTAAACATAATATATAAAACAATCTCAGCTCTCAGATCATCGTTGTCCTGAAGTGCCTCCTCGTTACTATTCCTTATAAATCCAGTAGAGGACGCCAAAGACATCAATACGAACTGATACTTCGCACTTGTCTTGAAATGTTGTGCCCTGCTCTGCGGTCATCGTTGGTGTCGACGCCCTTCACCACCCATAAGATAATGTAGTGTGTTTGACTATTGGATTTCATTGGCCAAACATTGCCAAAGCTTCTCACGCAATTTCTGACTGTAGTTACGTAACCATCTGCCCTATCAGATATATGTAGGCTATAGGCTACTGTGTTACACTTGCCAATAATACTAGTGCAATAACATTAGCAGGAAGATTTCAGCACCATGGAGAGCCAACGTGGCTCGACGATGAGCAGGACATTGCGCACTTGACTGTGGGCTGCTGCATCACTGACTCACTGCTGAAGCAGTGCAGGCGCAGATGTGTGGCAGCTTCAGGGTGGCGCGGGTAATACTGTTTGTACACTGTTTGTTAGAAGCCAACACGGCGTCCACTTAGCACATACGTCACAATATTCCACATTCATGTCGGGCACTCAGGGGTTAAGCTCGCCTGTTATGTAACACTCGTCTTGGGCATGCTGTAGTCATTGTGCTTGTCATGTTCGTGGTCTCTTTCTTGTCCAATCGCGTTCGTCCTCGCTGCTGCGCGTGGAGGTAGAGCAGAAGTGAGACGGGACCGGGGGAGACTGGTACCACCACAGCATCTGCCGTCAACAACATCAGCAGCAGTCAGCTGGACGGACTCTTTGTGCTTCTTTCAGTGGACAAGTATTATCACTCAGGCAGGTAAGGTCTATTCAAATTACAGCCTACCCTAAAAATGAAATACATACATAGGCCTGAATTTATAACGTGTTGTTTACGTCATTATATTGGCGCGTTTCGACAGTACACCTAGGTACTGACAACAAAAACAGTTTCGCTCTGAATAAAATACATTTTAAATTATTCGAGCCTATTGTTGCCATGGAATTACATTAGATTATGGTGAATGATTGTCAAATCCAACTGTTCCTAAACACAGTGGGCAAAAGGAGACTTTTTGATAAACAAGGGCGTGTAAGGGAATTTATTTGAGCTTTATTGGCAGCGTGATATGTCAGACTAGGAAAATGTGAATTTGATACTCTTTGACCTGTATCATTGAGTGCATTAGGTCATCTGTTTTGGGAAATAGCCGGTGGATGCTGCAGGGGTTTGATCATGATGTGAAAGGGATTGCTCATTGTCATTGATGACTTAACGTAGCCACAGTGATGCTGCAAATAAATAGCTAGCCTTTTAAAATGCATAATTGTGTTTTCTCTGTCACCCACAAGGACCACAAGTAGAAAAGACAGATTTTCTCAATGAAATATTTGAGAAGCCTATATTTATATCTTCTGATGTTTTGTTTGAATTTCACTAAAATGGTGCTGGTTGTTTTGATATAGGCCTTCATTATTGTGCAATTAATTAAAATGACCACCTAGAGAAAATGTGAGTATAATGTAATCAGTAACAAGGAATTATATGTTTAATTCTGGTTAAAATAGCCCAGTGACATATATGTTATTTAAAACTGTACATGGGTTACTGAAAGTGTGGATCCGTTGTTTTTCATTGTGCGTCATCAGTGAAATTATACAACTTTAAAACTGATTACTTGTCTGACTGACAGCACAAGTCGAAAGAGCTTGTTAACATCATTGAGAGGCATTAGGCCGTGTCCCTGATAAACAAAGAAGTAAGAGAACCACAGAGGATTATAGGAGATATAATTCACGGCAACACCATGCTGTTTCTGAAAGTAGACCATCTGGACTGTCAAAAGGCTGGAACTCAGACCAAAATTCCACATTGTTTACCAATTATATCATCTTTGTAGGCTAGTACTGCTGAGATCAGTGGTTTTAAACTGTAGTGTGTGCCATTTATGTCTTGTAGCTGGTTTTATTTTGGATACTCCTGGATTCGTTTTTTAGCCATGTTCTATAGTACAATACAAAGAGCTTCATAGCTTTAGATAGGCTAATGCTCTGTTTCCCAATAGGTAACCAGCCATGGTGATGTCTGGTTTCAAGCTGTGAATCCATAAAGAGGGGAAATGTATTTTGAAGATTGCAAATAAATAACCACTATACATTTGTCGCGTGCGTATGGTAAGGCAACAAATGACAGTACTTGACATTTACTGACAGGTAAAATATAGAAATAAAGGACAGGAGAGAGGGATCTTATAAATTCAGAAAGGCCAGACTGGTTTGAACATGGTAAGAGGTGTGGTCAGTATCGGTAAAATGATGCTGAGCTAAGTACAAATAACGCACAACTAAATGATATGAAACCAAAGTTATTATATAACAACTGACTTGTTACACGCCAGTCGTTTCTATTGAATTCGCTTTTTAAAATTGTATGTATATCATCAATTGATGGACCAGATCCAGTGCATGCATCTTTACATAGATATAAAAATAATTGGTCTATGTTGTTCCCCTGGTAACTAAGCCTGTTGCTAGGCACATCTCCTCTCTCCCTCGCCTCCTCTCTGCCCTGCTTCTGCCTAATCTAATTGTATGATGCCCGAATACCATGCTTGCCAGCTGCGCAGTGCTACAGGATCAGTGTGGTCTGTGGGAATGTAGATAGTCAAGCTGAAGGCAAGACGGCACACAGGCCCAGATGAATCCATGCTATTTCTGAGGTGGAGGACTTTGATTCCCACAAGGCTCTGCTCCAGTTTTACAATCCTTGAGTCTAGGCTTTAAGAGGAGGCTAAGACAGGCAGTGCCGAGGACTGGTATTTTCTGGGGGAAAAAATATCTGAAAAAGGAAAAAAATATGAAATTGTCATCTTTCAGGTGAGGTGATTGATTTAGTAAAAAATCTAAACTGATAGTGTAAAGGTTATGGTTCACTTCATAGGTACAGTAATACCAAACACATAATTGGAATCCATGATACACTATCTTTTTTGCAAACGTTCTGTGTGATAACCAGCATCAAATCAACAAATTATTGTAATAGACTTGTATTCAATGACAAAGCTTCTGTGCTGGACTTGGGGTCAATTACGTCACATTTCTCATTATGCAACTGCTCCCTTCGAGGCAAAGATGCTATAAGAGCATGGAAACAGGTCAAAGGAAATGCACGGTGCATAGTGGGTTATAAAATACTCGTTATTTTTGCAGTTTGTAGACCTATTTTTGTATCAATTAAAACACAATGAAACAACTCCCCTGTTTTTAAACGGGAGCACATTTTGGACACTGGCAGGCATCCTGGCAGTTCTGACACAAGGCAAAACTGAATTCTGCAGCTTTATATGACTGAACACTAAAAACAACCATGGGTTGGTTAGTTCTTACTCTTCTAACACCACAACATTTGAGGCATGTTTTGTGTGAATAAGTGTGTGTTGCTGTGAGTGGGTGGGACTTAATAGCATGTGCAGCACTGAAAGCCCATGTTTGTTAAAAGATTTGAGAGCCAACAGGGCCATATTCACAGCCTAAAATGGCACTTTAATCTAATGCTGTTTTTCAGGGGAAAACTATTCTGAAGCACAATGGGACCTTTCCAAGATTATGAGGTCAGTTGTGATCTTGTATTTGATTAGTGTAACCTGATTCAAAATTCATACAAATGTAATTGTTTTATTGTAGAAATCAGCACTCAAGTCATCTCGTAGCCGTATCCCACGTCTGGTGCTGCACCCGTATCGGCCAAAAGACAAAAGCTCACCCCTATCTGATTCACCATTTTCAGAAGAAGAGGGAAAAGATTCTGACCACTCCAAAGGAACCATCAGCACTAACAGTTTCTATTCTGGTAAGAATTACGCTTATGTAATAGTTGTAGTAGATTCAGAAAGTTGTTACCATAAATTTGGCATGACATTTAGATTATGTAATATAAAACACACCATCTATTATTGATTGGCCTCCATGGCATTTAGTGAATTTGAACTACGCAGCTAAAATAGTCTCTGGTTTGTTCAAATCAAATTGTTGTCATGCAGATGTGCAGAAGAAATTATCTATTGAGTAAAAAAAACTAACAAAAAAGTGCCATGGTAATGGTATTTGTTGTTTTGACAATTGTTTGTGCAGAGTTTGTGCCAATGTGTCAATAAGTACAAAGTGCCAAGTAGGTACAAGCTGCTTCAGGTCAATACATTTACAAATGACCCTTGAACTTTGATTGATTCATTGAGTTTTCTTCCATTTCTCTCTCTTGCTGTTCATTCATTGGTTTTACGGTCTGTTCTAGATGACACCGGCTGCCCAACCAGTAAGTCCACGTCTCCCTCCAAATCCCCGTCCGGTTCAGAGCAGAGTCCCCACAGCTCCCCTGTGCTGTCCGAGCGCACCACCAAAGTGAAGAGGGTCCGAGTGGTCGCAGAGGGGTGCGGGGAACTACATCCCAGAACAAGACAAAAGAGGGAACTACGCTCTGCTATGAAGCACAAAGGTAACACTGAACCAATGGACAGGGGGGCAGAAAGTTGTTTCTTAATTAGTTTATTCAACATGAAAGCCCGACAAAAGTTAATTATACATAATATATAGCCATAATACATTAAAAAAATCAATGAGGATTAATTATGGTATAATATTTGAGAATCTGGTAGTTCACATTGTAACTTTTTAAGCTTGTACTAATTTAGATTCTGATAAATTAATTTTTTTTGTAAACCACATTCAGTCATGATTGGAATGAAAAGGCTTCAAATAGTTATCTTATATGAACAGAGATTCATGTGATATTCCTTTCTTGATTTGTGGAATTCCTTGCATGTTTACCTTGGACAAAAGTTCAGGTTAGATCCATGGCAAAAAGTCACGTAAACTGCTAGAAACTGTGGTTCAAATTGCAATCCCAAAATGGCTTCTCTTGTCTCTCACTGACCTATCATGAGACTGAGAGGAAAGGAATCCGACTGGTCGAGGCAAAGTTTCAGGGGTTTAGCCAATTAGGCTGATTAGCTGGAGGTTACTACACCGAGTGGGTGTGCACAGATTTCAGTTGATTCACCAAAGAAAGAAAGATCACATTTTGTAACTGTATATTTTTTATGTCACTGTCGTCACCGAACACATAATATGGTTTTGTTTGACGGCAAGAGATGCTTCTCAGGTTTGACTGTAAAATGACTTTTTAATCATACTGCGAAATGATTTCAACTGAAGCATTTGCAGCAAGAATGTTAGGTATTGTTAGACATTTTCAGTAGAGCTTCTGCAAAATGTGGACCATTTCATCAGGCATGCTTAGTCAGTAAAACATGCCATTTACGAATTCTAAAAAAAAAAAAATATTTCTTTAACCCGTTTATTTTAGTTGCTACTTGTTTTGCAGGGAGTGAAACAGATTTCAGCTCCTCCAGCAGCACTGGGAGCCTAAAGGCCAGAGAGACTGTCTCTTCAAACTCAGCTGGAAAAAAGGCTCCAACTCGCAGGTACAAATCCAGAATAGGTTGGTTAGAACAGAAATTGCATAAAAATATAATGAAACTTTGTTAATTTTTAGTTACTTAAGCCGGACCACTCGCATTAGACCACTGCCCATTTTTAAACCAACTGGGAGCCCAGTCGCAAATCGTGATGCAGAACTGTACGCCCCCTACGGAACACCCCCCAGAGTGACGACCTCTGCAAACAGCAGCAGTAACTCCAGCCCCTCGGCAAGGTATCAGCTACTTTTCTATTATTCATGCATCAAGTGCTTGTGGGTGAAACACATTGAACCACACGTGATAACATTTCTAGTTAATATGTGTATGGCTATAGAATGCAAAATGTTAATTTTTGAATTTTCCACAGAATAAACAGATGCAGAAGGTTCGGTTTCCTTGATGCCTGTTTGAGTATTCGCTGGCACTGCCTTTCTGTTAGCGGATTGGTTTGTGACTGGGGTTTTGTTTTTTTAATAAAGATTTTTAACTTTCAAAAAGACTGTAAACCACCTCTACAGTAAAACCTTAGGCACAAGAAAATACAATTAAAGTAAGAAGCTATCCTGTTTGTTAGCAGTAACAATCTGTAATTTGTCGCTGTGATGAATTCATAATGTTCATCTCTCTGCCTGTGCAGCCTAGTGTCATGTGACATCCCCCCTTCCTCTCACTCCCTCTCCTGGTTCTTTCTATTTCTGGCAGCAGTGCCCTCTCATCAAAGCTGGCTGTATCCAGGTTGCCAGGATATTATTCAGGGCTAGAGAGGGAGACTGGCATATCTTGTCTCAATATCACTTCTCTATCTCTCTATTTGCATACAAGCCTTTTTTGTAACGTTATCTCCGGCACTGTCAGTGTGTTCCTGTGCTGCGTCTGTGTTTGGTAATGCTTATTTGAGTTTTTTTCTCCTATAGTCTGCACTAATCCTAATGTCAGACCGTAATTCTCAGCTTGAGAGCATCTGCCTCACCAGCACTCATTTCCCAAGTCAATTACCTGTACGTCGCCAGTAACAGTGAGGTGTTTACATGGTTGCTTCCAAATGTCCAGTTAGTGACAGCTGTCATACAGCAGTGCCACATCAGTCTTAATTCCCCAAACCTGCACCATCCTAATGTTTTGTATGTAGTGGTTTCAGCAGGTATGTCTCCATCCGACTTACTCAAGGCAGCTGTGACTATCCTTGACAGTATTATTTGAGTTTTGAAAAGCGCTGTTTTGCCCACAGAAGAGCCAGCCTGGGCCGATACCATTCATGTGGAGACAACCACGGCATCAGACCCCCAAACCCAGAGCAGTACCTCACTCCCCTGCAGCAGAAAGAGGTGACCATCAGACACCTTAGGACCAAACTGCTGGAATCTGAAAACAGAGTCCGAGACAGGTGGGTTTGGGCCAGTGCAGTAAAAGAACGCTTACTGTAGTAATAATAATAATAATAATGTATACTGTACTTTAGGATTTTATACTTTAGAACTTAAAGGTTCACTATAACTTTCTGATGGAGGGTCCGCCACCTGCTTGTCTCCATGAATATATTGCTTTGCTCTGGAATTTTCCTCAGTTAGATATTACACTCTACTATCTCTGTAGAGACTAGCAGGTGGTATAACACAGGCTGCCTTTGTTCTACCACCAAATCTTACATTGTGAAAAGCAGTGAAATTTACTGTCTTTATATTTAGTTAATTTTAATCTTTCAAATTGGAAAGCTATACCATTATTTGGGGTAGAATCGGTGTAATCAATGGTATCTTTTCAACAGGGAGTCAGAAATTGAAGAGCTGAAGGGGCAGATGAGCCGAATGAGAGAAGATTGGATTGAGGAGGAATGTCACCGGGTGGAGGCCCAACTGTCCCTGAAAGAAGCCCGCAAAGAGATCAAGCAGCTACGTCAGGTGGTGGAGACCATGAAGAGCAGCCTTATGGAGAAAGACAAGGGCATCCAAAAGTACTTTATTGACATCAACATCCAAAACAGAAAACTAGAGTCTCTCCTCCACAGTATGGAGTTGGCCCAAAGTGGTAACAGCATTGACAGTGAGCAGACGTTGGATTTTATCGGTGATGGTTCCAATGGTGGCGGGAAGAAGATGCTGGGTGAGGTGGATGTTGAGATGGAGCATGGGGCAGAGGCGATGGCAGACAGTGGGCTGCTTGTTAATGACGAAATGGCTAACAGGGCGGACATTTTGGAGCAGGTGTTTATGTCCACAGCTGTAGATTGCAGTCAGGATGCAAATGGAAAGCTTTGTGTTGATGGGACTATGCTAACAGCACTGTCAGAGGTGTTTCCAAGTGAGCAATCAGCTGTAAATACGGCATCAACAACGATTTCCCATACTGGACTGTGCCAAGATGACAAGGAGGTTCAGACTGACCCAGTGTGTTCGGATATCCAAACTTTACTTCTCCAGCTGCTGAAGTTTCATGGCGTTACATTTGATGAACCCAATCTTTTAACTTCTGAGGGCCTGCAAGAAATCACAACTGCCAGTCCGCAGTTATCCAACATACCCATCACAGACGAAAGCCCAGACACGTCCACAGATTCAGGCATAGGGTCTGCGGAACCAGTCGAGAGCACAAAATTCATGGAAGAGCTAGACTTTGACAGTGGGAGTGAGGAGCATCGCCTTACTCCTGGACTTGCGGTTATGGAAAAACGCTACTGGAGCAACAACTTCCTGGTCGACCTGGTAGCTGTGGCAGCTCCAGTCTTGCCTACAGTGGCCTGGATGTACTCGAGACATGGGGTGGATGGAAGCACGCCGTTTTATAACATCGCTTCTCTGATTAGGGGCTGTTGCATCATGGGATTGCACTCTCTTCGTCATGGGGCTAACAGGCCAGGCACTTGAAGGATTCCTGCATGCACAAACTAAAAGCACTTCTGCATCTTATTTGTGAGATTAATTGCATTATGTAACACCTTAAATCTGACAGTTATTTTGAATCCACTTGACTTTGCACTTTCATGGAATTGAACAAACATGGTGATGTGGAAGGGATTATTTATAAAAGGGTATTTATTATTTATGTATAAGATAATCATCTAGGTAGATGGTTATGTGTGTTGTCCTGTACTGTCCCTAAATGTGTCACAAAACTTAATTGTTGATGGGATATTTGAGGTGAAAGTTTGTACTGAAGTCATTTATGGTTACTTTTGTATGTTTTGTGTAAAGGGAAACCTTCGACCAAAGCTTTAATGTCAAGTCACTTATTTTGTGAGAAGCGCATATATTTTTCCTCACTGGGAATAGAGCTTTATTTTGTACCTCTTGTGTATTGTTCATAGATGCTTCAACGCTGACACTTGTAACGTGCCTGAGCTATGTGCAATACTGTTTAAACATCAAATGTCCTTTCTAATATTATTAAAGCATGATAAATAAAATCTGTATTTAGTATTTGTTCTCACTGAAAGATCAAATTTAAATTTCACATCTTTGCCTATTAGCCACATTTTAGTCTTAGGTCTTGTGAAATCAGAAATGTAGGTGTTTTTTTTTTGGTCTGCCCATAATAGCCACTTGATTTAACTTTTCTTCTTTTAGAAAATCAGATATGTTCAAGCGCAACCCCTGACTGCTGTATAAAATAAAATCCCCTTTTCTGTTCTCCAAAAGCTGCACTCCATTACCTCATCCCAAAAAGTAAAGTGGGTCAGTCCCTGAGCAGCTGTAGTGTACCCATGTAAACTAATGACATAACCCCCACCCATGCAAGTAAACCAATGATAGAGGTTTGATTAGTGCATTTCTGCCATATGGTGATGTGTTGCATAACTATACTTAGTTCCCACAGCAATGGCACCTCTTTAATCCCCAGTTCCTAAGATTGATAAACACAAGTGACACTTGTACAATTTAAAGAAGGACCCTTTGGGTCACAAAGTTCCAGTCATTCCACTATTTCATTAAGTGCACATAGTTATGGCTAAAAAACATAGTACCACATGAATAAAAGATGCCATTGGTATACCAAAGATTTCTTTTAATAATTACATTTAATACATCTCTCTGTCCGTTTTGTTGTGAAGAGAAAGAGAAACAACTTGCTTGCGTGTTGGCGCATTCATTTACAAATTACATAACCTGAATACAAATTTTTACATCCCGAACTGAAAAGTTGACATATGGTGACCTTCTATAAAATGCATCAGTAATGCATTGTATCAGACAACCTGGTAGTGTGAATGGCCCTTAGATACTACGTTGTTATGGTACAATGGAACAACATGAATGCTGGTGGATACCTGGTAAAGAAAGGGAACGTCTGTAGTGAGCCTGTTGGATTGATGAATTTAAAAGAGTAACGTCAGATTGAGGGTCTTTGACCGTCCTCTGGCTCAAACCTGAGCAGTGGTAAAATGTTATGAGAGCTTGACAGCCATTTTCTGCTCTTTCTTCATCATCCTCTGTGCCTCCTTTTCCATCTTCTTCCTCTGCTGCTCCATGTACCGCTTCTCCCGCTCAGCCATCTTCTGTTGTCTGCAGCAGAATCATTACATGAGTCACTAACAGAAGCCTGGTCAGCTGGAAGTGAAGGGACAAATCTAGTACTTTCTCTGATAATTTGGTAAAAGACACTGCCATCTGCTGGTCAGTCATTACATTACATCGATTTAGCACTTTAGCGCTCCATCTGTTGGAGCTGTTGTTGTTGGAGATTAAAAGTACAGAACAAAGGAAAAATAATTGAGCTTGTCTTCTTTCCCAATCTAAAAAATTCAATAGAACCCATTCTACATTCTACAGAACACATTTTTATTTGCATTTACCTTAAGACCTCTTCAGCCTCCCATGCAGCATCAGATTCCTCCTCCCATGCGTTTGTGTCTCCCTGCCAGTTGTCCAATTCTCCCAGCTCAGCCTATAAATCAGTAATAGTCACTATTATAACACAAACTCTATTTAATTAATAATTTTAAACTAAAAATGGCATTTGTAAGCGTGCAAAGTCAATAACTTAATCAACACAAAAATTATATTTACTGAAGGAGGGCTGAAAGTCATCATGTCCTGAGAGGCTGCCAATCGGCTGGAGAAACCTGAAGAGCCATCGGGCACCAGGTAACTTGTGGGTTCCCTTTTCTTTAACACTATCTGCAAGAAGAAAAATACACATTTTTTTTTGTTTTTTTACGCAAGCCTACTTAAATTGTAACTGTGTTAAATTGTAACTGTGTTACAATTAGTCAATAACAGTCCAAAAACTGACCTTTTGTGTTTTTCTTATAGTTGGGGCCATGTCTTTGAAGTAGTCTGGCTCTTCTTCTTGGTCATTAGTGGAAGGGGTAATGTTTCCATTTCCACCTTCAATTTTGATACTGGTGGGAGCATCTTCATCCCAAGAGCTCCATTCTTCTATTTCAGGCTTTGCAGACTAGGGGATAGAAAACAATTGCCAATGTGTGATCAATATCTTTATGCGTTCCAAGAAGCGATAATGTCTTTGTATTATCAGTGATTATAAATGTTATGCATAGGGATGGGATTGTAAGAAATGTACATGATATAACGGTGAGTAAAAATACTGTGGTATGAAGGTTACCACAGAGTTACGTTTTTTATAATTCTAAACTAGACGCAGGACAAAACAATATTAGACAGTCATACATGGATTGAAATAGACAACAGGCCATTCCTTTCCTTCCTGATTATTTACATTAGCTATTTATGTGACCTGATAGACCTTTTATTGATGATATATTGTGATACTAAATTTGGTGATACAGTAATGACATTTTGAGCTGTAATATCGATATATAACCAGGAGTACTTTTTGGTAGATTTAACTTAATTATTGTGTAACAGCACTACAATTTTTTTCTTCTTTAACAGTAGTGAACTACTTTATGCAAAACATCTGACATATGTACAGTTTTGATTGTTAAAAATTGATGTACTTCATATTAAGTTTGTGCAGGTCATGGTTTAACAAAGAAAATACCATTGTTAAACTGTATTCAGGGCTTAATATCATGAGCATATTGATTATCACACGTATTGAAAACTCGTAAGCCATATGTCATGAATCATATTTAATTGTGAGGGACCCTGCAATTCCTAGCACTAATTGATACCATATTTTAATACTGTGGAATACTTTAATACCAGTTCTATTTCCATTCCTACATTATCAAAGCTGCCATATTCCATCAAACAAGACTTAACAACATGAATCACAATGTGAAAGATAATTCAAATTGTATTGTTAGCTAAATTATTTTAAGTCTAATACCAACCTGCTTTGGTACCGATGAGTAATCCACTGTTGTTGGGAGAGTTACCTGATCACCACTGAGCTTGCGACCCCTTCCACTCCTGCAGGTCATATTAACATGTATAACTTTATTATTTAAGTATTTAATAGCTTGAGATAATTTGTGCCATTAAGGGTGTGCTTACCTGCATATAAGCTTTTTAAAGAATGAAAGCAAACTGGCTAGGCATGTGCAAATCTTGAAAAGGCGGAATTGAGTGATGGCCATGGCAAAGTAAGCTGAAGACAAGGAGACAAGTCACAACTGAAGGAGCGTTTTCAGACAAAAACGTTGTATCCTGCATATGTATAAAACTAGCATACTACACTGGAACATTAAAGAGCTTCAAAACAAACATCGCGGTACAAACACCAACGAATTCAGATGATAGGATGTTATATTTACAAAAGTATATGCGACATAATTGTATCATTGGGTTACCTTGAGAGATGTTAGACTGTCAGCAGAGCAGCTGCTTTATTGTGCAGCGGAGTACTCAAATTCATTTGAGCTTGATGCTAACCACTGTTTGCTAGCTTTGTTCAGAAACAGTCATTTTCTACAGTTTTTGAAAGCGTCCATAAATAGAAAATGAATCAGAATAAAGAGAAAAGATTAGAGATATGCATAAACCAGCACAGCTTACTGACAATGGTTTTAAAATTGTCTTGTCGCTCATCTCTGTCCCATGTCTGCCATCATTGAGGAGGAGCAGGAACACGGAAAAGCCCCGCTGCATTCACATCCCGTCGGACACAAATTATTTAAGATGTAATTGTTACAATATGAATGTATTACAATTTTCTTTATTTCTACATTATAATTTTTTTTCCTGAAAGACTCTTCCTAGTCTTCATCCCAAATCAGAGTTATTATTCAATTAAAAAAAAAAAAAAGTAATTCAGACAAATCATAATAAACAAATGGCAAGAAAGCTACCAGATAATTACATTTCTATATTCAGTGTTTTTTTTTTCTTTGCTTTTCTGCAATGAGGTCTTTGGTTGTTTTTTTTTTTTTTTTTTTGGAACGAGAGTATGTGAAATAGAAAATAAATGACGTAGTCACGGCGTTTCATCCAATCAGCGTGCGCGTTGGGCGCAAGTGGGGATATTTGAAAACGGCCTAAGAGGACGATTCGGCGAGCTTTTTCACCGCAAAAAGAAGAAAGGATCAAATAAAATCAAGGAGGTATAAGGACATATTTTGCCGACTCGATTAAAAGTAGTTTTGTTAGACGTATAAGTCATGCGAAGAGCTACAGTCATAGAACCTAAAACTTGACAAATCGAGAGACTAGACTGCGAATAATGCTAACTAGCGCTAGCTCGTTAACTGTGTCACATCTGATCGTAAAATAATAATTAAAAAAAAATCTACGATAATAAAAGGGTGTATCCAAAAGCTCCCTGCTTTACGGTATTATTGATATGTAATGCAAAACTGATACTTCACTATAAATGGAAAACACAGATTATAACAAAAAGTAAAGTAAGGTTATATTCCGCCCACCCACAATTGCATTAACCCCCACAATGAGAATGTCTGTCTCTCAGCGCATTTAAAAAAATGTTTATTTTAGATGGAGGAAGAGGAACACACAGACAGAAAACAACAACTTGCCATGCTTTTTCAAAAGCTTAACAAAATTAAAAAGTGTCTTCACGATGGTACGTATTGCTTTTAATGTTCCGGTAAAAATAATGCGTATCCATTTTGTTGTAATTAAAACATAAATATTTTCATTTTGCAGATGACACAGACAATATAAACCAGGTCATTGGGTCAAATTCGCCTGAATCGTGTCTCTCATATTTGATGGATTTGGAAAAGAAAGGAGATCCTCATGTGGATCATAGCCATCTCACTAGACTTCTGGACTTTTATACAAGAGTATTTTCTAATTTACCTCTTGGAAAACACAGTCAAAATGAAAGCTATGCCAAGATGCTGGTCAGATTTGCAGAGCTCAAAGTGTAAGTATTTATGTTTAGAAAGATGCATTGTACATTTAGCACATGTATGTTTGCTAATTTTTTTTTTTTTTTTTTTTTTTTTTTTTAGAATTCAGGATGTGAATGAAGCAGAGGCTAATTTTAATGTGGCAAGATCTCACAGTCAGAGCTTTGCATTTGTTCATATTGCACATGCAAGGTTTGAACTTTCTAAAGGTAAATGGTCATGCTCTGTCAGCTAGATAAATTGTGTTTGTGCATTGCTTGAGTGGCAACTTCTGTGTTACTAGAAAACACAAAGCGGGCCATATATATTCTTCAAAGTGCTATTGAAGTTGGTGCTAAACCAAAGGAGCTACTGGAGGAAGAATTGCAGAGGATACAAGCTGGAAAAACGCAGCAGTCAAATTTGGAAGATAAAGAGAATTTGCCATGTTAGTATTTTTATATATTCAGCAGATTTTCTTGGTATTGTATTTTATTTGCTTACTATTCTGCTTTTGTCTTTTTCTAGTACTGACAAACAATAATGTCAGTGACTCTGTCAGGAAAGGATCAGAGTTCAGTAAAACGAGCCGAATATCAGATGGTACTGGAGACTTACAAATGTCCAGTAATTTTGGTTCAAGGTAAGACTCATTTGGAGAACCATCTCTTTTTAAAATGTGAGATTAATTTTGTCTAATATTCAACTTTTCAGAATTGAAGCATGCATTGGTTCAGATGAACAACTACCTGTCTGGAGGGCTTCATCTCAACGTAAGAGACCCATTGGCTTGGTAAGTGGAACTTGCTAACAAAATACCATGAATATCGGTTGTGTGTTTAGATATGTTTTATTTTATTTTCAGCCAGGGAGAGTCCCTGTAGTTCCCTTTTCTATTCCAGAAAATGATGACGATTGCGTTTGTGGAAAATCTTCACTTAGTGCCCCAAGTATGTCTAGGTATGATTGTGAACTTAAATAAATTTCATAATCCACTTTGGCTTGGCTGCCACAAGAAAAGTGTCACCTCGATTAATGACTCCATTGGGTTCATTTTGTTTTAGGTATACAGCTGCTTCCAATGTGACCAGTATGTCCGGATTTTGTTCTGCTAAGAAAAATACTGCAAACAGGGACATGGTTACAATCACAGTAAGTCCTCTAATGTTTGTAATCTCCATTAAAATGTGTTACATTAGTACTTCCTCTAGACTTGTCACTGTAAAACTCATTCTCTTCCATTCCCCGTTCCATGGGACAAAGAGCATTATGTGTCCAGACCCCCACAATCTGGAATTCACTCTCTTCAAATGAATAAATTCTCTTTTTCTCATTCTCAATTTAAGTCACTTCTCATTACAGCCTCTCTCTTATCTGATGTTAATTCTTCCTTTTTGTGTGTATGGCTGTGTGCAACTGTGAAGTGCCATGGGTCAAAATTATCCGGATATCTAAATCCCTAAAAAAACCTTTATTACAGCATGGCTAAAGAAAAATACGCACCAATGCATTTGGTACAAACCAGGGTACAAACAGGCTGTTTTTACCTTAGTTTCGTTGCTACCTAAGCAACATCTTCAGAGTTCTGTTGTTGATTGTTGTGTGTCCACGACATCCCTCGCAGTCACCAGTACAAAAGTGCAAAGTCTTGAACAAACAAAAGATACACAAGTTTATAAGTTTCTCATTGTGAACAATTTATCAATGATTTATCATGTTTTTACAATAATAATAATTGTATTCATCATATTTAAAATAAATAATTTCCTTTTTTTTTTAATCAGGTTTTACTTCAAGTTCATTTAGATGATTAAAGTTCTTATTTTGTCAACAATAGGATTCTGAGAAGAAAAAAAAAATCTAAATTGGTGTGAAAAGCTATGAAAAAGTAAGACTTTAAGACCTTGGATCAGCCTCAAATCCACCACTAAGATGGGATCATTATAATCCTGAAATCAGGATCAAATTTACCCAGATTTGGCTCTAAAATTTTGAAATCTCCAAATGAGCAAAAAATCTGTATTGGATTCATAAATCTGGATTTGAACCTTGTGGATCAAATCCTGTTTGAAATATCTGATTTCAGATTTGGAAAAAATCTAATCCACCTGGATAAATCCTGGAGGAATAGGTGTAAAATACTGGCCCCTGGTTATTTCTGACTGGGGGAGTTAAAGACAATTATAATGGATATCTGTACAGACCTTTTTTTTATTTTTTAAATTCACAGCCCCCAGCTTTAAGTCCAGAACCCTGGGAGGGCCAAATTGATTCTACCACAACACTTCTAAACACAAAATACACCTCACAGATGGAAGGTATTTTACAGCATTTATCACTTTTAGTATTAAAAGTTATTTTATGTTTGTATATGTTTTGACTGTCTTAAATGTATCATCTCTCGGCAGATTTAACATTCAATATTGACCAGATTGTCAACTCAAAATCTCCGGAGTCTTGTTGGACTCACCTCAAGAATCTGGAAAAGAGGGGAAACCCGCAAACGGACACTGTTTTTCTTAACAAACTCAAAGACTGCTACTCAAAGATATTTGCCAAGATGCCCATAAGACAATACAGCAAAAATCCAAGCTATGCTAAGATATTGGTTCGATATGCAGAACTCACAGGGCAAGTATTTCTGGAAAATGAATACTTCAGTTATATAGTACATGGATAAATGAATCTGATGAATGCGTTGTAAAATAGAAATTATTCTTATCTCACTTTGTTTTGTAGTATTGAAGACCCAGATGATGCACAAGACCATTTCATTGTCGCAAGATCAAACTGCAAAGCATTTGCTTTTGTCCACATAGCTTATGCCCAGTTTGAAATTACCCAAGGTAGTGTATCTCACTTAAGAAAGTATAGTGTATAAATATATAATATTCGATGGTATAATTCATAATGTTTTGTTTTCTGTTCTAGGTAATGTTATGAAGGCAAGTTCTATTCTTCACAAAGCTCAGACGTTAAATGCCAGACCAACTGAGCTTTTAGATTTAGCCATGCGTAATCTCAAAGATGGACAACAGCAGCTGGTGCCCAACAATGAAGACCAGTCCATGGGTAAGGACAATACATTTACATGTTATGTAAATATATCAACCACATACTGATGTTCTCAGTGTATACATATCTGCATCTTATACACTACATTAATGGAATACATTGATTAAACTAGACTGCCAAACTGAGCAAGAAAATGCAGTTCCTAGTTTGGCAAAAGAGAACTTCGCACCTCCACAGCGAGTCCCAGTGAATCGAAAAGTCGAACAGCCTATATGTAACAATAAGGAGCTTGCAACTGAGTGGAAAGTCCCACAACTTAATATTCGCCAGGTGTCACCACAGGTATGTATTGACATTGCATTGTTAATGGTTTGCTCTTTTAAAATATTTTGTTGTAGAATAACTTCTGTTTCGTAGGATAAACGTGAAACTCCTCCTGATCCAAGGCTAAAGTCTCAGGCTCTGCCCTCTGTTCCCACTCCATCTTTTCAGCCTGCACCCAGACCTAACCCACAAATGATCTGTCAGACACCCAACAATTATCGTAATCCTTTCCCTAACAGGTACACGTTTTTATTATTTATCAAGTAAACATATAAACTATTTAACAAAACTGTATTTAACTGTTCCAACTGGTGTCTCCCCTAGCTTTATTACCCCTGTAGTGAAGAGGTTCTCTGAAGAGCCTTCCTCTGCAGCATCAGCAAACATGGCCAGACCTATGCAGCAGCCATTTACACCACAAAACCAAGTCAGTTTCCAAACTCCACAGGTAATAAAGTATCTGCTCTTCTATTACACCATTTAAAATAATGTAGGAAATTAATAGATAATACAAATAATTATTTGATAATTTATTTTTTAGTCTTCCATTCCAACAATATCAAATGACTCCATTACTATCAAGGGCAAACAATTCTTTATTCTGAAGATAATTGGGCGTGGTGGGTCTAGCAAGGTAAATTAATGCACATGAAACGTTTTCTGCCCATATGTCAATGTGACATTAATAACAACCATTTTCGTCATCATCAGGTCTACCAGGTTCTTGATCATAAAAAGCAGTTGTTTGCTGTGAAATATGTGGACCTGGAGGAGGCTGATCCACAGACAGTGGAAAGTTACAAAAATGAAATTGAGCACTTGAACCATCTACAGCAGTACAGCGATCAAATTATAAAGCTGTATGATTAGTAAGTCCAAGTATGTCATAATTATTATTATTTTTTTTTTTTAGCTTTTTTCCTAATTGTCTTTCTATCACCAGTGAAATAACAAACAGCTACATCTACATGCTGATGGAGTGTGGAAACCTGGATCTAAACACCTGGTTACGGAACCGAAAATCGGTTAATCCTCTGGAGAGGAAGTTTTACTGGAAGAATATGCTGGAGGCTGTACACACAATACACAAACATGGTAGTTTATTTTATATAGCAGATGATGATAACAAATGTTTATATTTGAATAACATCTATTCTTGATCCTGCAGGCATTGTACACAGTGACTTGAAACCAGCAAATTTTGTCATTGTGAATGCCTCACTAAAGTTGATTGACTTTGGGATTGCAAACAAAATCCAACCTGATGTTACAAGCATCATGAAGGACTCACAAGTAAACATAAAAATACACATTCTATAATGTGTGACCTCAATTATCTAATGTGATTAAAGAGTATATTATTTATTGTCTCAGGTAGGTACTCTGAATTACATGCCCCCTGAAGCCATCAAGGACACTTCATCTCAAGGAAAGGCCCGTTCAAAGGTAATTATTACGTTCAATCTAACACTGTAGCTTCAGTAAGTTTCACACTGTTTTTATTTTATCCACATTGGTTACTCTACGTTAGAAAATGAAAACTTTAGGAAGTTTTGTCCCTACTACAGTATTACACGGTGAGAAAGTATTAAAACTCCAATCGTTAATTCAAAGAAATTTACTGCTGACGTTTTATCCCGATTATGGTTGTGATTGTATTGTTCTGCAATTTTTTATTTAAAACATTTTTTAATTCTTGACTTAAAACCTCAGCATGCTCGATGTCTGAGCAGGTTTATCACCTTGTACCAAATATATTCAACTTTGCACTATCAGTGGAATGTTGCAGTGATGATGTCCTTCTGAAACGATGCCCCGTTTGCACATGGGTATTGAGGAGCTCAGTCAGCGTCCCCATTGGACCCCATAAAAGCCATTCCTCTGGTGGGTCTTTTTAGTTGGAAACCCAATCCAAGTAAAATAAATAAAGCTTTCCAAATCGGGACCAAACACTGGATTTGCTGGAGGTGGAGATGCTGTGGACCTCCTTCAATCATCGAGATCAACTCATTTTTAAAATGAGGGAAAAAAAAGGCGTAATCTGTGTAGAAGTACAGTAATAAATATACATTGGGTATGAAAATGTATATTTAGTATATTAGTATTTGGCAAGACTGTAATGAATTTGAAGGAATTAAAGAGTGGGAAAACTTACCTGAAACCATTGTGTATTTAATTTCACTTTAAGTTATTTATACAATTTATACAACAGATCAGCCCTAAAGGAGACGTGTGGTCACTTGGTTGTATCTTGTACTGTATGACCTATGGGAAGACTCCGTTCCAAAGCATCACAAATCAAATTGCAAAGCTTCATGCTATCATTGATCCCACTCATAAGATTGACTTTCCTGACATATCAGAGAAGGACTTACTGGATGTATTAAAGGTGAGACAATCTTGAGTTCCAAGATCTTGCTTTATGTCATTGCCTTTTTTGAATATACTGAATAATATTTTTCCCCCTAAAACACAAGAGTTGCTTGGTACGGAATCCCAAAGAGAGAATTTCGATTGTTGAGCTGCTGGAGCATCCTTACCTTCAACTAAAGCCACAAGCTTCGCCTGAGCCCGGTAATCATCAACTGAATTTAAATTTGGCAACACAAGTTTTTTCATTGACACATACTTTACATTTTATGTTTTTACTTGTTTCCAGAGCTGCAGTGCAATCGCGATCTCCAGAAAATCCTTAAAGATCTTGCAGCTCTCCAGTCCCCAAACAGCATTGTTCGGGCTGCTAATGTATGATTATGTATTTATATATTATAATTCTTTGTCTTTGATTCTTTGTCTAATCTGGTGTAATATACTTTTTTTTTTTCTTAGAATCTTGCTCGGATGTGCAGTAGTGGTAGAAAGCTGGATGTGGCTGAATGTGCAAAGTCTTCAACCTGACCATCCTGAAAATGTTACGGGACTTTTTTTAACTTGGAAACTTTTAGTGAACGATTTTTAACCACTTCACTGTAAACTTTCTTTGTGCTTGTGTATAGCCTATATATTCTTTTTGTCTGAGAAGATCATTATATTTCTAGAGAATGGTGTTTCTTACAAACATTTGCCATATTGTTTGAAACCTTATCTGACAAGAGTTGATGTGTTCACACTGTTCATAACAAAAAGCTCACTGATTTAACAATGAGTTTTTAGATGGATTAAAAAAAACAAAAAAAAAACCTTTTCCATAGATCTGTGATCAATACAAGTGTTCATGGTCCTGTTTAGGGAGAGGGATTACCTGTATTTTTTGGCTAATACTAACTTGTAACTGTAATGTAAGTTGAAAACTTGTTAAACTGAACAAACCACCTGTTTTAGTTTAAATTAAAAATTCGGCTCTGTGTGGTCAGACTGTGTTGATGCAAAGTTCACATTAAAGTCTAACTTGAGTAACAGCGCTTCAGACAGAGCAATGCCTCCAGTTAGCTTCATCCTCAGCTAATGTTGATGGCATCACGTAAAAGATATCTTTAAGTAAATGCACTGTACAATATGAATGGTTTTGTAGGGGGGGAAAGGTTGCCGACAATGTTGCACCCGACATTAAAAAAATGCTAGAGGTCAAATCAGGAACATTATTCAGTACAATCATGGATCTATTAAAACGCTACAATGGGCACAACGCCTTCCCGTTTAGCCAATCACAGCGCTGCAAAAGTGACGAAGATTGAAGCACACGAGGTTCCACTTCGTCATGTTCCTGATTATAATTTACGGAAAATGTATTGCAACCAGTTTTTCATCATCCAGATGGTTTGTTCTAATACATTTTAAGTGGCAACATTAGATGGGACCTTATTTTTTGAAAAGCCATGGATGGGTGAGACATCATATTAACAAATCTACCGTTACCATCATCTCAGTAGACGATCTCTGCAGCTTGTTTCTGTTTGTCCTTCCTGTTCAGCCATAACAACAGTGATGGCGGCGGCTGCACGGTTTTTCGTCCGAGGTGCAAACCCGAAACTGTCTTTGTCCGGTGTCTGCGCCGGAACTCAGGGCAGTTTCGGTGCTAGTCTTCTCAAGTTGTCACCGAGCTGTGTATCCCGAACAAAGACGCACAAACGGCACGCAGCGCACTTTACCTATCAGCCTGACCCTGTCCCAACACAATATGGTGAGTTCAGCTAGTGTTAGTCACCGGGCACCGTCTTCTCTGAAAAGACTGACACAGCTGCTCGAGCAGAAGGTTTATGACGAAATTAATGTGAAACTACTTTTGTGTTTTGGTACCTTAACATCATTACAGTATGGCCATAATAATGTCGGTTCAGTATCGCGACTATTTACGCTCGAATCAATAATTTAGGATGACGACGTTTGGTTTTCTGTTTCTTCAGTGCTTCTGGTCTGTGGATGATGACTAAAAAGAGTAGGTATAATTTGAGTTACGAGGATTAGTTTAACCTAAACCCCAGAACTGATTACGTTTTTATTTTATTTATTTGTAGGTTTTACAGTTTTTGGAGACATATATGTCTATGTGACGTTCGTGATAATTTCAAAACACCATCCCAAAAGTCAAATATGAAGGATGGAAACCTATGTTGTTGTTTTTAATTTGGAAAACCTACTATAATAAATGGCAATGGAAATCACTGTAGTAGTGCAGCCAGCAGGACCATAGACCACAAAGTGATAAGGAGATGGTTATAAGACTTCAGAATGTACAGTCTATATTTCAGTGTGGCATAGGCAAATCCACCATCTGATCAAGCTGTGGAGAGGACTGAAGACTGGAGAGGTGCCTTGCAAGACTGATATTCTAAAGAAAATTAAGAGCAAAAAATATTATTATGGCAACAGCTATTCTTAATTATTATAAGATCTTGAACAAGATAAACTGCTGAGCTATGTCTTGATCAGAATGTCTAACTTACAAATGCATGTTCTTTAGGACCCACTCAGAAGATGAACCTGTTTCAGTCAGTCACAAGTGCCTTGGACAATACTCTGGCCAGTGATCCAACAGCAGGTACAGCTTGATAACATTTTCCTTGCAATTGCTTCATAGTTATGTCTGAATTTGTGCAGAAACTTAATGTCTGCTTGGATGTGGATATTCCATTCAAATGTGACTTTAAGCACATTTTATTCTTTACCATTTTAACTACAACTGCACAATACATCGCAAAAGTATCAATATCACGACATACTAAAAATCTAAACCAAACAAAATATATTGCAATAACACAAGAGTCTCCATGACAGAAATATGTTTTTTTAATGAATGAATGAATTAATTGTTTTAAATTAATTACATAATTAATTATTATTTTTTGTGTGTGTCTCTAAGTTTTTATTTAACACAGTTTGACTTGACTAGTAAATTTAAGGATGTGCATTTTTGTTTTTATATAACTGAAATAATTGTGTCCAAAAGTACATTGAAATATCGCATTATTATCATCATTGCAGTATAGTTGTAAAACGTGTTTTGTTATGCATTTGTAAATTTCCAGTGATCTTTGGTGAAGATGTTGCCTTCGGCGGAGTTTTCCGATGCACAGTGGGTTTGAGGGACAAATATGGTAAGCCCGTTTATTTGTTGGCTTCATTGCTTACGCTATTTTTTACCACAAGAAGGTGTCCACAAGATGGCAGTGTAGCATTTTAGGCAAATGCTCCAAGGCCAAAATCACATCTTTTTTTTCTTCAAAGACTCACTATAAGAGCACACTCAAGCTTATAAAAATAAAACAAATCAGTGAGCTGTAGATTTAACTTAACTTGCAAAGTTGTCTATTACCCACTAAAGTCATTGTTTTAACAAGAACAACACTGAGGGTTAGGGTTAGAGGGTTGAAATGCCATTATGTTGATGGAAACAACCAAAACTAGTCCTGCAGCCCTTGTGTGTTCTCTGTTTATTAACCATGAAGTTTGAGTACCATTTTGCAGTTTAAGTGCTGGCAGACGGACAGATGCATCTCAAATCCACCTTACAGTAGCTGGCTTTGCCTTTTTGTTTTCATTGACGTCAGGAGTGTTGACCTTTGGAGGAGGATCATTATTTTCCATCTCAACCTTGTGTACAGTGACGAGCGCAAAGCGGTTTTTATCCCTCTCAATCTTACCACAGAAAACGACTGATGCACATCTCTGCTACCTACAGTCATTACACTACACAGGGGTTAATGCAGGATGGACACTTAAGATTTCATTTCATTTTATTTGTTCATTTATTTATCAATGGTTGAGTTTGTTCTCCAGCTTGTGTATTTTCTGTTGCAGAGTTTTCTTTTCTCTATAAAATGAAAGGTTATGTGTTCTAGCGGGATTTTGGCACTAAATCATCCTGGAGTCTTTCCCTGTGTGAAAATGAGCTAGATTTATTTTTCTCATGTTTTTCTGTTCTACTTTGACTTATTTCTTGACTCTTTGATGGCAGAGAGCAGCACACACCACCAGTATTATTCACTCTCACATTTACAGCAGCTGCATATTAGAGGATTGTTATGTAGTCTGAGAGACAGGGCACTAAATTTTGATAACTTAATTATCTTTTCCTTTAAGGGTTTGTAGTGAAATAGTCACTAATTGAACTCTGTGAGCACAGGGCACATGAGGGCATTTTTCTTTCAACTATGAAGCTCAGTTCTCAGCTGAACAAAAAAAAAAAAAGCTCTGGCAAATTCACAAAAGGCAAAAATAACATCCATAGCCCAAATTTAGTGTTCTTCCACAGTTAGCGGCATCTTCAGATTACAGGGTGGAAAACTTTTTTTTTCTTGTGTTTTTGCTTCTTGGGACAAAGACTCTGTCGGTTATAGCTTAAAACGTCCAAAACAACGGTCTTTTTGATTGACATATTTTCAAATTCATTTTTTTTCTCCCATTTTTGAAGTGGGAAATTCTACTTGGCACAATATACTAAGTGTATACTGTTGTTTTTGATCCAATTATGTCACATAACGTTTAAAAAAATCTCTTTTATCTTTAGGCAAAGATCGAGTCTTCAATACACCCCTCTGTGAGCAGGGTATTGTTGGATTCGGTATTGGAGTTGCTGCAGCTGGTGCTACAGCTATTGCTGAGATCCAGTTTGCCGATTACATATATCCTGCATTTGACCAGGTAAGGCAAAAGCTGTTCTTTATACATTAGGCCACCTTTTTGTTCAGTTTTCTCATATTCATCATATTTTCTTTCAGGTATTTGTTGATTTAACATTGGTGTATAATGTTTATGCTCAAATTGATTTATTCTTTCCAATTATTTTTGGCTGCCGCTAAACTAAATTTGAACTAGAGTATCCTGGAAAAGACAGGATATGTAGAGAAAGTGTGGGCTTAGTATTTGGCCAGAAACTATCTTACAAGATAACAACTAATAATGACTCTCTCAGTGTGAAATACTGCCATTTTGAAAGGAGAAGCAGAAAGTTTATCTCTTTAAATTTCCCACATTATGTTTTTATATAATATATTTTCTTTTATTTGTTTTCTTTCTTTCTTTTTGGACAGCCTAGTGTTCATATATTAACTGGCACAAACTGGTCAACAGTCCAGAGAAAATGGTCTGAATAGTAGCTGTGTCCTCTTTTGGCAAAGTAGGGAATGTGAAGACGTTTAAATGAGAATAATTGCTGCTTGCTTTGAGGTTGGTTACTAGCTGATATGCTTCATAGTGCATAAATGTTCATAGCACGAATCACTTTATTGAAAACTAAGGTAGCAACCCATGATTCACGTGACAACCACAAGTTTTCTAAAGGAGACCTCAAATACTTAATATTTTTAATGTATAATCTCTGTATAGTGTTTGTGATTTATTCATATTCAAAGTAACTGTGAGTATGTGATTGCCGCTGTTCTACACCCTTAGTCGAAAGGAGACACTGTAAACTCTGGCAGCTAACTTGGCCGTTTAATAACCCACTCAAGAGTACCACTTATTCATAGACTCAAGTAATCTTAGTTGCTTGCCATGAACAAATTCAGCCAGCTTTGTAGGACAGGTCCAAAGTATGTTTGTGATGAGGATGAGAGACTATACTTTCAACATGATAATAGGGTCAAAATATGTTTTAAAACATTTAATTTGAAATGTATTTGAAATTAAAGTAACGCATACTGAAACACTAAGATACATATATTTAATAGTGTGATGGTGTTTTCTCATCCATTCCAAGATAAATGCAGTCTGTGCTATGTCAAGGTAACACAAAACAGAAAATGTGATAATGGTGCCATTTTTCCAAAAAGACTCTTGTGTGCAAGCGACAGTGAGTTTAATCTAGTATCAGTCCTTGAGTGGGCTCCCTCACGCTGTCTGTGCTCTCACTTAAAATGACTCGGTCCAAAGCGACCTTAGTGGCACATAAAACTAACATTAACAACCCACCCGAGTTTAGGAAAGAAAACCGGGCACGGGACTTTTTTGGAGGTAAACCAGTCTAAGAAACTGTTTAAAATGAAAGATGCTAGACCCTTTAGTTGATCAGAGCTATTAAAATAAATTATAGGCTAAGTTGCTTTAAGAGCAATACCAGAGCGTGATTCAAATAACTGAGACTGAAATCCACTATCATTCACCAGTGTGGTCTTTGTGCATGAAAATAGATCATGTCTTGTTACTTAAGTGATCTTTGATGTGTCATGTGTTGTTTTTATTTTACTTTAGATAGTCAATGAAGCAGCAAAGTACAGATACCGCTCTGGAAACCTGTTTGACTGTGGAAACCTCACGATTCGTGCACCTTGGGGCTGCGTTGGACATGGATCTCTTTACCATTCTCAGAGCCCAGAGGCCTTCTTTGCCCACTGCCCTGGCATCAAGGTAGGAAGTTCTATGTCTAAATCTAGATATAATCTTATCATTTATCAACTGTTAAAAAAAAAGAAATAAATAAATAAAAACTCCACATACATCACAAACACCACACCCTTATTATATTTATTTTGGTATGTGCTGGGATTTGGTTGGACTTTGGTTTAGTCATTATTCTCTCTTTACATTCATAAACACATTAAGCATCCCAACGTGACTTTATTTCTAGTAAGCAAAAAAAAAAAAAAAAACGCCCTTTAGGCTACATAATCAACTAGCCTTGTTTTTTTTTCACAGTATCCTTTTTTATATCATACTGTATGAAGTAAAGGCAATTTGTTGTATGAGATCCATAAAGAAGCAAATGTCAGAGTAAGACAATTTCAATTAAAAACGGTGTCTGATGAGAATCATGTGGCAACAACTGCTTGTGACAATTTGAAAATCATGATTCAAAATCAGTAAGTGGAGTACAGGGCTAATGTTTTTTCCTCAGATGTGTTCTTCATACATACTTCGAAATTGTATTTAGCACCTTTTTAAGTTAGTTTATTGATGCATAGAATAATGAGTCATAGTTTATGCCCTTTGTACAAAATCTCCACACTGCCAGCGGCGTTTGACACGTCACAGAACAAGTGAGCCTCTGTGCTAGGTCATGGATCTGCATTTGCAGTTCAACAATCTTGCCATATTCAAACACTCAAAAGTTTGGACATTGCCGTAAGGTGCTGCTGATGATCTTTAAATAAAATTTATTTTTGATTTGTTTGTTTTTGCCTTGTAACTTGTCAGTTGATTGTTTATTGGACTGACTGTGTTTTTTTTGTTTTGTGTTTTTTTTGTTTTTTTTTCCAATGCTCCCAACATAATAACCATTTTTCCAATTGTAAATTTGTGGTGGTGTTTACCTTTTGTTTTTATGTAAATGTTATTGATTACACAATGTAAAGATTCATTTTATGAAACAAATCACTGGCGCTGATGTGTGTGGTATTACTTAGATATTTGAACCACAAATCATCAGTTTTTTGCAGAAAACTGGCTGTTGCTTAATGTTTTGATGCCACACAAATAAACACATTCAGATGAAGCATCTTTAGACTGCTAAACAAATATGGGTTCCCTTTGTGCCATCAATTTGAAAACAGCAACAGTTGTTCCCCTTTGAATAACCAGTGGGAAAAGCAATGAGCATTTGTCTGTCAGTAAAGGTCAGGCTGATAAACACTAATCTTTATGCATAATATCAGTCTAGTCTGGGGTCGTTCCCAGCACTCACCCTGACGAGCGTATTTCAACGGTGCCCTACTTTCTCTTCTCTCAATTTTAGAAAGAAATGTTGGCCTTGTATTATCCAGAAATAAAATACAATTGTACAGCAAGAGAGATAACAGTTGATGATAAAGTGCATCTGAGTAAGTAGAATAAAATTGGGGAAATCATAACACTTAAAAGAAGACATTACTATGTTATTTTGTTTGTTTCAAATCTGCATACCATACACTTTAAATCATATCCAAGCAATTTACCCACATTTCACATAATGCATAGTATGAAAATGAGGTGGATGAAGCAAAGCTAGTGTATTTCCACACCCCTTCACACCATCATTCTTCACCAGCAACATTACAATGTAAACATAACGTATGACATATCATGTGTATAACGTATAATATTGCTCAAAGATATTACACACAGACAAACATTTGCATTCATGAAGACCAATACAAACAAGACAAGCCCGGGAATCTCTGAACCCTCATCCCTCTCCCCATCATCATTTTGCTCTCAGTTGAGGGCAGCACTCGCTCTCCATATACTTTCTCGTCACTTCTCTTTGATATATTTGTTAAATTGTGCCACATTTTAACAGGTTTTTGTTATTCCGTTAAACTCTTCCATAGTTTTACTCCCCTCAGTGTGACACATCGATTTTTAAAGTAATTTTTGCTTTTGGTTGATAGAATTGTTTATTCCCTCTAAGATTGTATTTATGGTGTGCATCTATGTCTAGAAAGATCTTTTGTAAGTTGTTTGGAAGAGTTTTTGAATGCCCTTAACATTAATTGAGCGGTTTTGAACCAAGTCATACAACTTAAGAACATTTGTTTCCAAAAAAGATTATTAGTGTGCTCATTATAATTTGCTTTATAGATAATCCTAGTAGCCCTTTTTTGAAGCGTAATTAGAGGCAGTTTGTTGGTCTTGTAACAATTATGACATTACAAATGAATGACACAGTAAAAGGCTTTTGAGTACATGACTCCTCATTACCTCTACACATTTGGCAACTTTTGACCTCAGATA
The DNA here is from genome assembly GCA_019453435.1 of Rhinogobius similis. Classification (NCBI taxonomy): domain Eukaryota; kingdom Metazoa; phylum Chordata; class Actinopteri; order Gobiiformes; family Gobiidae; genus Rhinogobius; species Rhinogobius similis. Next base: position 17,715,585 of record CM033626.1, on the reverse strand, counting down.
TCTGATATGTGGTTCCCAAGTAATCCGCTCAGCTATTACTACTCCAAAAAATACATTCTGCTTAACTTGTTCGGTAGGTGTATTGTCAATAGTTGAATAGTTTTTTAGTTTTTATTGGCTGGACTTTCGTTTTCCAGATAGCATATGTTTTGTATTTTTCAGATTGATTGATTAATTTATTTTCATTAAACCACTTTTTTAACGTATGAAATTACAGCGTTATTTGACTCAAAAATTGTACTAAATCTTCGCCTGTACAACTTCGCCTTTTTGTCATCAAAAAGTACTAATTTCTTAAGACTTAAGACATTTTGCATATATCATTAATGTACAATAAAATTAGTGTGGGTCCTAATATTGAACCTTGAGGCATCCCACAAGTAATCGCTCTGTACTCTGATTTGTTTTCATTAATTTGTACCATTTTGTTGTCTTTCCCCCTATAGCTGCTCAACAATTTTTTTGTTAGTCCTCTTATTCCATAGTTTTCAAGTTTAAAAAAAAAATTAAAATATGAACAAATTTATTGTTTTCTATTCCATTTGTGATTCCTTCCATCAGGTTTATTAAAGCAAGTATTATGTTATTATTCTCTTTACATAATTAGATCTGGAGATGAACATTTGTCCAAAATATAAAATGATGCAACTTTCGATCTTATCTTTTTTTTTTTTGTCCAGATTGTCATACCTCGCGGACCAGTTCAGGCAAAGGGACTCCTCCTCTCCTGCATCAGTGACAAGAACCCTTGTATATTCTTTGAGCCCAAGATACTTTACAGAGCAGCAGGTGAGAAATTTATTTTTAAGTGTTTATGCCACAACCTGGAGTGCTTAAACTAACTACAATAATGGTTTGTCAATATTGCTTGAACACAAATGACACTAATACAATGAGGTCAAAACCTTAATATAGGATATACAGCATACCTTTTTTTTGGATGAAATCTTGTGTTTATATGGACACAGACATATGTTGTAAGAAATTATTTTCAGACATGACTGTTAGGCAAAAAGATTTAGCTCACATTCATGTCACAATTTCTTGAAATAATACTTTAAAATCCTTAAAAGTATTGACTGATTAAATGTCCTTGATCAGTTCTATTCAGGTCTGACTTTCAAGCTGCTATTAACAATTATTTAAACCATTCACTTGCACACACTTTGTCTTGGAGTGTGTTTCAAAGACAAGCATTTTCTTTCCTAAAATCTCATTTATGTGAGATTTAGTCTTTAGACTAATGTCTAAAGTCTTTAGACTAATGTCCCATTCCACTAATGTTCATTGTCAAGATTAAGCACAGTTGTGGGCCTGGAGCTGGCAAATGATTATATTCATGCATTTGAATGTGCTGATAAAACCGTTTTCTGCCCTAATTGAGGCATAGTTTGGCTCCACAAAACAGACATTCTGTTTTGGATGTTGTGACATTTCAGTTCATGGGAAATTTTAAGGCAAACCTAGAATTGCAAACAACTCCTGATACTTTATTTCCTGATTCCTGTCATACAGAAAATGGTCATTCACTGCTGTTTATCTGCAGTGCATCATGTAATTGTGAAGGATACTTTAAAATATGTTTTTTATTGATATTGAAATCTGTTTTTTCTTCTTGCATAATCAATATATTCACCACAAAAATATATTGAAACATGTTTAATTTCCAGCATATTTTCTCTTTACTTTTTATTCCAGTGGAGCAGGTTCCTGTGGATGCCTACACTATCCCACTGTCACAGGCAGAGGTGCTTCAGGAAGGAAGTGATGTTACTTTGGTTGCTTGGGGTACTCAGGTAAGCATACAAATGGATTTATGAGTGATTTAAGTAGATTCTTCACAAGCTGCTTAACACAGCATGGTTTCTAATTGTGAGATCTCAGACATCTTAAAAATACAGAAATTAAGCCACCAAGGTCTTAACTGTCTACAGGTTCAGATGTTAGATTCTTCCTTTCTGTAGCTCTGCGCTGAAGTGGCTTAGACTCACCAGGAATCATCTGTCTTACATTGTGCTGAGCCACGTACAGGGATTTATCCAGACTGCAATGTACCTAAAGCAGCAGGGGGTCATGAAGGCTATTGAAGAAAAAAGTCTTATCAAAGATAATATATCACACAGAGAAGGGAAGATGCACCATTTGAAGTAGGGGAAATTATATAACATTTAAGCAAAATGAACAATTGAAGAAAATCTTATAAAAAGATCATGATTATTTTGATCTAAAATACATAGTTTTATAAAAAATGTAAAAAAAAAAAAAAAAAAGAAAAAACTTTTTATTTCAGATTTTGTGTTCCGAGCACTGTTGTAAGCACAGTTTTTATATCAATATGTTATGTTTTCCTTAGATCCATGTCATGAAGGAGGTGGCCAATATGGTACAAGAAAAGCTGGGAGTATCCTGTGAAGTTATTGATCTGCAGACCATTCTGCCTTGGGACATAGACACTATTTGTAAGGTAAAATCATGCACTAAATGAAGTCGACTCACAAGGCATAAAAATAAATGGGCAAGTCTTAATTTAATTTTACATTTCTCCCAAATTGTTTACATAAACATAATGTTGATAAACACAATTCTTCCTACATCTGGCAATTCTGATTGCTTCTGATTCCGAGCACTGCCTTATGTTATCAGGAAAGGAAGAAGAGGAAAGGTGCGTTGCTGACTTGTTTTTGCACATGTACATTAAACATTTTAGACAAAGCAATGTACTTTATATTTGTTTATATATGTTTTAGCAAGAGACTTTTCCCTTGTTGGCCATTTGTGCGAACACCGTTAGCATCAAAACGGAAGTCCCTTTACTACAAGAGTGCGGATCATAAACATAAAAACAAGCAAAAGTGGGCGGGGCGGAATAAGGTGAATAGATCAAGACAATTCTGAAACATTCAAGAAAGATCCAACGTTGTCCTATTTTTTTTTTTTTTTCCTGCATCAATACTTGCTATTGTAATTGAAATTCAAATTAGTATCAAGTTTCAGTATTCGTTTTAGAATTGATTAGTATCTGGGAGGGATACTTTTGGCAACCCCAGTGTCCACATGTAAGCACATTATCTTTGCAGAGGCTCGATATCTCAGTTGAATTAAACAGAGTCACAAATTTCCATTGGCATTCTGCTAAGACACACAAGTTGATCAAAGAGCTGTATCATGTGCTATAGCTAACATTTAAGTCACAGGAAGACATTGCGGTAGGACAGTAGCAATTTAATATGAGCCAACTGGACCGATGTAGTACCACCACGGTACTGGCATCGAATGACCCTGGAGTTAAAGTGAGGGATAGTGTGTCAAAACAAAGAAATGTCCTCAAAAACATACAGCGCTTTTCTCCTTTTGAAGTGTGGCCCCATTAAAACAGCAGCCATGAAATTGAACAGAGGTTTATGTGCCGCTCAACGGGACTAATACCCGGCCTGCCACCTCAAGCCCGTCAGCATCATCTCTCTGTGTCATTGCCTCCAACGCCAAAGAGCCTGCGAAGGTCTGTCAGTGCCAAATGCATAAATGCAATCCCAGCAGAAGCAAATATCATGTCCGCTGTGCATATCTGCTAAATTGCTGCTGTTTCGCTCCGGTTCATGTGTTTTATTTTCTCTTGGACCATTTTGACTTTTTTCCTGGCATGTAACTCTAGTTGAACACCAAGCTAGCTAGCCTTTTATCAAGCCATTATCATATTTTACTGTGGAAACTAAATCAATCTCAGTCTAAATTATCATTATTATCAGACAGACTAATGCATAGGCACAGGCATTAGGGATGTTCCTTTATCTTTTAATTAAGCAGAAGCGCGTATGCAAATATCCAGATGTGCATGAGTCATGACCAAAACAAATTAAGCTCTATGGGGCTGTCCAGTCTATACAAGACATCCACTTAGCTTTAACTGAATTCAAAGTAGACAAATGTATGCAGTGAGTGGCACAGTACTCTATGCCCTTAGTAACCTTACACAGTGTCCTAACAATTTGGTCCTACTCCAGTGAGAGGTGACATCACCGTGCGGCTGAAGCTCTGCTTATTCTCATCAATTAGGAGTCTTATTACCTAAGAATAGGATTACACCTGTGTGTGATCAAATCAATGCACCAGTACAGTTCATAATACATAGACCCATTCAATTTTTGGAGCTTTTTAAATTTGTAAGAACTGAAAACTTTTAAGTTAGTGGGTGGATTTGACTTGAGCTTTGAGCCTTAGGTGTGGTTACACAGCTGTCTCTAGTGTCAGATGTTATTCCCTCTTATTGTACTTGTTAGATAGGTACCTCAATGCAAGAACTCCCTCAATTACTTTGCTTTAATAGGTTTTTTTGCTGTTGATATTGAACTGCCAACATTTCTGTGTGTTCCCCATCTGTTTGACCTGGCTTTAAAAGGAGTAGGATGAAAATTTTGTCCTATCATTATAAGCCCATGATTGGTGCATCCCTCAATTGTAAGGTTTTCCGTTCTCTGCTGTGACCGTTTTATTTTCATCAAGGGGATTATTAATCAACAATTACAGACTTCATTTGCCTGTCATCCCCTTTCTTCTTAACTTAACCAGTGACGGAGCTGGGACACGTTGTCTCAGCAGGTATGTGCTAGTCCATGAACTACTTTGAAAGACTTCTCTATTTCCTTTTTAGAGGAAGACGAAGCATTTTAGGGCCTAGCTAAATTGTCCAACACATTTTTATCCTAAATGTCCTAGAAACTGCTTGCAAATGCAATGCATGGGTTTATTGGAGACATGCCATACGCACAAATCCTTTGGTATTTTCTGTTTTACCTGTGGTGCCCGCCTGGACACCCCCCCGACCTGCCCCAGCCCACCCCACATATATTAAAGGTCGTGCATGGAAATGTAATTCGGTCTGAAAAAGTTCCTAGAAGAACTGGGAGTTTGTGTCTTTCCCTACACATCCCCTCTTACTCGCTCTCCCTCGCCCGCTCCCGTCTGTGCAGGGTTTGGAGCAGAGCCAACATGGAAGAACGTAGATGCAGGTAAATCAGTGGGACACATGGGTCAGCAGACCACCCGCGCATCAGTGCTCAATAGCATTAAATAAATTCATATTCTATTACGAGTCCTAAATCATTGGCTTAAAAATGCATAGCTGATGTAGCAATTGTATTCCACTAGGATCAAAAATACCCAGGTCCACTTAACCATTTTGTCATTGAGGTTTCATTTGAAACTTCTCCTCCTCGTTAGATCACTTTATCTGTTTAGTGTCTCCAAGTGTAGCTCTGCTTTGATCGAGTGATGCAGCTATTTTGGCTGAACCTGTTTCACTCACATACGAGTCTAGTCACTTACTTAATATGTTCAGTACTTATAAATATAAATCATTTAGCGTCTCATGTTAGGAACAAAAGCAGCATTTAATTGATGCCTTTTAGAGCAAGAATGGATGTTAAGAGTGTGCTTAAACAGGAATGTGCATCTGCTCTGCGGCTGTGATTCTTGGAAGTGATGCAGGTTGCAAATGTTTCTCTGAACTCCTGTTGACTTTCTGTACAGATAAGACCTCCTTATCAAGGCCCTGCTTTCCCTATTCTTGCTCCTAATGGCTTTGAGCCGTATTGTTTGTGCAAGCCAAAGCCATCAGGTAAACACAGAATATGGAAGCCCCCAGTATGCGTCTGCCGAAGCAGGGCATGCTCAGAGATGGGGTTGTTTGCCGTGCACTGAAATGGAAAACACCAGTTGGTTCTACCAGTGGTACTGTTAAAACATAAAATACCCTTTCTTGTTAAATTTAATGTTCTGTAGAATGCTATTAATGAGGAAATGTGTCAGTGTACTAAAGATTCATTTTATGTTATTCATTATCTTTTTTCACTCCTCACCTCACATTTTATACAATAATTGCATTGTTAACTTGTGGTAGTGAAACTGAAATAAATAAATTATTCAATATAATATTGAATAATGAGAAATTGTCAAATGTAAGCATTGTAATAACCTAGAATTCAAATCCACATTTAACAATATGAATTTCTTTTTTTTTCTTTTTTTTTTCGTCTTTTCTGTTAAATACGTGTCAACAGTAAATTACTAAATAATCCAGAGATGTGATGCCAGTATATATCTCATCCAGCTATGTTCACTTGCATGCTATTTTGGAAATTTGCGAGTAAAATATTCCAGTATTGGTACAATTGTGGTTTTAAGTGTGCTTTCTTGGCGATCAGTTTTCCATGGCAGAAACCAGCATGCTGTACTTTCCATTCGTTCAATCTGGCAGGCTTTATCTACCACATTTGGCAACAGCACTTATAATTGAAGATACTTTAAGCCCCTACTTTAGACCTTGAGCTGCCTTGATGGTAATAATGTTAACATAATAGTAATCAGAAGTAAGATATACTTGAGTGGAAAGTGGTGTCAAAAGTCATATTTTGATTGCTAATATGCCCGAGCTATAAATTATACAAGTCTATTTTAGTATTAATAATCCACCGTGTTTACATGTGTTTTGAAATGCACCACTCCACTATACTGGGCTTTTTACCAAACAGAACTCTGGATACTAGTCGAAGCATGTACACTGGCACAAGGTGTTCCTCATTTTGATTTGTTGTGTGCATGTGAGTGTGCATCCATAAAAAACTGGGTGTTGGAAGGTAATCATGTAGAAACTTGGTGCATCCTATTCCTGCTAAAAAAAATTAATCGATCAACTTGCCACTGAGCTTATCTTGGAAACCGGTGTTTCTGTTAATGCTGTATGCTTAAATTGCAGAGAGTACTGTCACTTGTCCTGTTCACCTGGGTATTGTAGTTACAATGTTTTTTTTTAAGGTACTTTTTCATTTCTTGTGATGTGATACATAAGTCTGATTAAAAGATTAACAGAGTTTAGGCCATTAAGATGTGGTTTGGCAAATTCAAGTCCTTAGTTTGAATAGCGTCTGTTTTGAATTCAGTTGATTTCGACCAGTGGATCTGTTCACAAGTCCATCACAACACTCTGTCACCAATATCTCTGTCACCACACACACTGGGAGTAATAAAAGGCCATATTAGGCTCAGGAAGAAAGTGGTCAGAGGCTTGGGTCCCTCTATGTATCATTATTATTCTTGCCCATGTCTGTAATTACAATGTTGAAACTGAGCTTTGTGGACTGACGCAGCAGGGCACCATGGAGAGAAACACGCGAGGCTTTGTTGAAGGGTGACGTTGTTAGATTTGCAGGCGTCATAACTCTTCAAATGTCAACTCGGCTGCACAAGTATTGTTCATGAGTGTCAGTGAAAATTACTCACCAGGATCTTCTAGGTTCAGTCAGATCACCAGTTTGGCCCTAAGCAAGTATTAAACGACCATTTGAGATGTTTGTGCTGTAGTGTTTCGAATTTCTGCATGAGTCAGGCCTCGGCATACTGTAAATTGTGTTCTCCTAAAACGAGAAACAGAAATGTGCATGGAGTCATGTTAAGGGCATTCGGGCCCAAAAATTCCTGCCATGTTTATCTACTTCATTACATCCAGTGTCTGTCATGAATTTGGTAGTTATTGGCAATAGAATAAAATAATTGTAGAACTAGTAATAATTATTATGAACTATTCCTAGTATCATTCCTTCTGTACTGCTCTCTTCTCCACACAGCCTTTACCTCGGTTCTGACATCTTTTCCATTCCTCTTCCTGGCACTAGCCACCACTCACATTCCGCAGACAGGCACTGGAGATTTCTCAGATTCTTCCCAGTGTCACTCATGAAGTAATGCTACCTCACAGGACTATAACAAGATACTAGCTACTCATGTGAAGTACTGATATTAAAAAAAAAATCTGAAGTTTTAAGGCCTTATGTGATGCATTATGTATATTTAATTAATTACTTGACATTTTAAAATAAATGTAAATCTGCAATATGTAAAAATGGCAGGGAGATCGGAAAATGGATTTTGCAGTTGATTTTATAATATATTCCATTCCATATATTTTATGTTTGAAGATTTTGGCTTGAAATGTGACTAAAGATTGAAGTCAGTGACAGACAGAAAAGGGAGAAGTCTCGGATACATACAGAGTTGCACCTTTTTTCTAATGAAGATCAGAACCTATTTCAGACCATTGTTTCAACAGCTTTAGTAATGTAATACTAAAATAACGCTTGGAATGAAACACCGACTGAAAACACTCCTTTTGTTATACAATGCTTTATGGCCTCTAAAATAATTGAGTTTTACGGGTTTTCTGCTTCAGACATGTGGAGGCCTTTAGGATGCCCACAGAGAGCTGTCATCAAGTAGTTTTATTCTCGCGAGTTGGTGTGCACAGTGGCAGTGTTACCTTTGGCTTAGAGGCACAAAGGTAAGAGTGTGCATGTCTGTGTCAGGGAATAATTGAGTTGAATTGGTTTGAATGTGTTTTTATGGGATGTTTGGAGGTATTTCTGTCTGAGGTCTCATGGCATCCTGGCCGCGCTGCAGGAAGGCTTGGCCCTCAGCCCAGCTCAGAGGTCGCACTGCACTTTCATTTAGTCGGTGCCTTCTCTCTGGTTCTCACTTCCCTCGTCTGTTGTGAGAGAGCAACTCAGGAGTTCCCATTGAGCACTGGGATTACACTTTGTTGCAAACTTCGTTTTTTGTTCATCGCTATACCACTTTATAGCTATCGGTACATCTTGACTTTCATTTGCCATAGAGATCATTTGGCGGTGCATGACTTAGGACCTGCAGTGGCCGCACAATTACAGACTCTATTCAAAGACCTTGGTGGAAGCTCAGAACCCAACTTTTTTCCTGTCAGTCTGATGGACAGTCTTGGGTGCAGCAAAGTCTTTGGGAAATGGTCACCTACAGCTGGTTATGTGCATACATTTTTGCAGTAGTAGATTTAGGTTAGATTTTACAGATCTAAGGTCTTAGATTACAACTTAATATTTCACTGATCTAGGCCTATAAAACACAGATCCAACAAATGTTGTCAAAGTAAACTGGAAAAAAATAGTCTTAATTAAGCTTTGTAAAACACCCAATATTTTTGTGCAGCTGTGAAAGTACAATTCTTAAAATTCTTATTGTTAAGGTCTGTGTTGTCATTTAAAAATTACAAATGATTCCATTATTTATGCAAATAAACAGTTGTTTTACTACACTCTTGTATTCCAAAAGCTACTATTTTTAGTTGCTCTTAAAGGGCCTGTACCTGATTTTGATTTTGTTGTTTCCTCGTGGTATTAACAATGTTATTCATCATGTATTAAAAATTTCGACCCTGACGGTTGTTTCTATATTTTATCCTATCCAACAAAAGTGTAGGTTATGTCTTTTCTCATATATGTCAAAATTGGCTAATACTCTGCATGACAAAGGGCATTTATCTTGGAAATAAAAGACGGGTACAGGCCTTTAATGCAAAAAGCATAACACTGGCAGTTGGAAAGCATAAATCACCAGTTTGCCTCTACATGTGCACTGTAGATGTGAGTATGTGTGGTTGGATGTGATTGACAGGTCTTTGTGCAGTGGTAGAGTGCCTCTAGTGTGTCTGTGTGTGACTGTGAAAGCAGGAGCCATGACATCGTTTCTCTCATGACCTCAGTCTGTGGAGGCTAAGCTGGGTCACAGGCTGCTCCACTGTGTTAGAGGAAACTGTAGATTGCTTAAAGATTATTCATTTACCCAATTCTAATTTTATGAAGCTTATAAACACAATTGTACGCTAGTTATGTCTGTGAGTAACATGTCCTACTGTTACGGCCCCAGGCCTACAGTTCCTTTCTCCTTTTGTGCGTTTAAATATTGTGTTTTCCTTCATGAAAAATGGCAGCATGGAGTTCTTGTTGGAGAATGGAGGCCGGCTCTATCTGGCTGCTGCCTCTTGGCCCTCTACTTGGTAAGCCAAGTAGAGGGCTGTCCCTCCCACTATTTAAGGGGATTCTTCACACCTGTTCCTGGCTGCTGGCCTTTGTGGCTAGGTTGCCGTCTGTGTCTCATGGCTGTCTTGGCTGTGGTGGTAGCACCTGATTTGTGTGTGTGTCTTGAGACACTTGTTTGTTTATTATGTCTTTGGTTAACTTGTCATTTGATCCTTTTGTTTGTTTTCAAGCCTATGCGACATTAGCAGGTTTTGAGGCACCAAAGTTAGTTGTCATTATTTTTTTTGTTTTTTTGTTTTGTTTTGTGTTGATTCTGTCAATTTTCCTTTACAACTCTGTTTAAATTACAACTTTATTTAAACCTTTTCACATTTTTGGTTTTTGTTACTTCCCCATCCCTAGCAGAGCTGGGTTTCAACATCTACTACCATGAAATTAGTTTTGGAGTGTGAGAGAAGCACATGATGACAGCCATCAGAGAGAAAGCAAGAGTTTCGAAGAATCAGAAACCTCTTACATTAGCTGTGGGCATATTGACAACAGTTTTAAAGGACACATATTCTGCTACATTGACTTTTTTGAGCTTTTAACCATGTTCTAACAATGTTCTGTCGTCCCCTCCAAGCGTCAAACAAATTTCCTGCTGAACTTCCTGGATTTTTTGACATATTTTCGGATCATCTAGGTCACTTATCTGAGAATCTTCTGCTGTTTTAAGTCAGCAAATCGTCGGCGGACTCATTCTGAGCATCTGCCGTCTAAACACGATAACTGCTGCTGCTAGCTTGAGAATTGCCTTTTGCACATTGCTGATAGAGATAATATAGCTAAGCGCTTGGCGCCATCTACTGGCTGAATTCACTAAGTGTCTTTCTAGACTCCAGAGGAAAACATGAATTATTTAATATTAAAACTTTTTTTTTGTTTATTTCAAAACATGAAATGGCAAACTCAAGAGCATGTTTAAAGTGTAAAAACAATGCAAAAAAATGCATAATATTTTTTTCCTTTCAGGCAAATTTAACTAGTTATTGCTGGCCCTATCATCAAGGACATAATATCCACTTTAAGTGCTAACATTTTTATTATTATTATTATAAAAGCAAGTTGTAGCCTAATGTACTCCAATAACACTCATTACGTCTTCTACTCTTCCACATTTATGTTCTTCTTAAAGACAATAAATTAGGAGATGCATTTACCTTGTTGACATGTTTCGGCTGCTAAACAGCGAGCCATCTTCAGAACTGTCACCGGCGTTGGTGACGTGTCACTTGTCAGCTGATGTTACTTCCTGAGGCGTGGTCAGCCTGATGGACCTGGCAGGGCGCTCAGACTGACCACGCCTCCTGCCACCTGGTGGTCTCTGGAGTAGTGTGTCCCATGTGTGGGACAGAAGGAAGGCTCCATCGTCACGGTTGATGCTTTCAGTGCCTCACTTTCTGATTTCTGATCCTAACGCTGGATCAAGGAGGCCATTGAAATCAGAAATTGCATCAGCTGATAAGTGACACGTCACCAACGCCGGTGACAGTTCTGAAAATGTCAACAAGGTAAATACATCTCCTAATTTATTGTCTTTAAGAAGAACATAAGTGAGGATTCAGCTTAATGTATTTATAAGATCCACGAGTACTGATTACAGATTGATTAATTGCAATTGTTCAGATGTACATTTTCCACTTTGTTTGGTTGTTTATACTGTGCATCACACCTTCTGTGTCTCTGCCACTACAAAATAACAGCCTCTTGATTTGGTGATGATAGCCTGAAGCAGATAAGTATAAGGTGGTTTTCAAAGTCAAGCCACAAGAGTGACTCTGCAATGTCCCCTGGAAATGTATCCAGCAACCGGAAGCCACTACATTAAACACTACAACCACAATTGTTGTATAAAAGTTCTGTCACTGTCCTCTACTAGATGCAGCTTTCCATAATTCTGATATCTTTCAATTCAAATGTGATGTTTAAATCTTCCCAAAATGTTCAAAATAGAAAACAGTACTTTAATTCAAGTGATTTTTATTTTTTTCCTTTTTCAAAACAGGGGAGCTTATAGACTTAATAATATAACTAATCTAGTGAAGGGGAGAACTTTCTACCCATTGAGCTACAAAATCCACAAAATAGTAATTTGTTGCTTGACCTCTTTTGCCAAAATAATAATATTCCTTGTTATTATTGTTTTGCTTGCAATCAGGAGAATCTTTGAGATATCCCGAGCACACACTGTTCGTTGTAGACAGTAAACTGTCTAGTTTAAGGGAAATGTCAAGGATAAACTATTTGTGTAGAGTTCTTGAAGACTGTTCAAAATCAGTCTAATTACTATGTTGTTTTTATCAGCTGTACTTGAGATGGTTTATTAAGCAGGTCATGTTTCCCCATCCTGCTGTGATCTGTAATCTTTGCACATAATAGCGTAAAAACACTGGCAGCTTCTATAATGCCAAAGCATCTGAGGAATGCGCTCATCATGCAGTGAGTGTTGTCGGGTGCCCTCTTGCCCCCTTCAGAGAGACAGGAGGAGGGTGACACTATGGTACACATGAGAGTGTTAGACATTGCATTAAGGTATTGGAGAAGATGAAGATTGGGCTGCTCTTCTGTTTATTCACTGGCCCCGTATGACTCATCCCACTAACAGCAACATGTCATACCAAGCCCCTCTCACAGTCTCGCGCTTGATTCCTTCCTGGTGTGCACATCGCCAACTTTAGTTATTGTTTGCACTTTTGTGATTAACTTCCACATTTCTCAAGCTGCTACATCATGTAAACAGTTTTGGGTGGGGGGGGGGGTGATCGGTGATCTTCTGCCCAGACAAATTACAATGAAAGCATAAATACAAATGTGAGCCATATGAGCCATATTTATGCTGCAGTACCAAATTTTCAAACTGCAAAAGTGGGAAGTATGTATCTAAATCTACCCAACTGGTCCCTAGGTCTCACAGACTCTTTGGCAAATGATTCATTTTCACCTGTATTCATTTTTGGGTGCTTGCACAGCTTTAGAGTACCTTTTTTCAGATTGTAATGTGTAACTAGGAAGAACCTCAAAAGCTCAATCTGCCAAAGCTTAGTCCACCAGAGCTCTTTTTCGGCTTTTATTTTTGGGTTGGCAAAAGATAAAATATTTTATTGGATGTAGACAGTGCACAGCAGCCAGTTTGTCGCAAGGTGCTGTTTCTACATATATTCACTAGGTAGAAAAACATATTTTTATAAGAACAAAGGTACCTACCCATTTGTTGAAGCCACAAGATTCTGCTGCTGTCTGTAAAAAAGTATAGTACAATAGTACTAATAATAAAGTACAATATATTTTTAGCCTTCAAGCTGACCGCTGTACTGTGTTGTTTGTATCTTTCAGTCTGTAGCAAAGACTGGACGCTTGCTGATCAGTCACGAGGCACCAATCACTGGAGGATTTGCTGCTGAAATCAGCTCTACTGTACAGGTGAGTTCTCTTATTTATGTGCGAAGGACAAAACAAACAAAAACACACATTTTATTGGCATGTGTAGCTTTCCCACAGGTAGTCGTCTAGTCTCACAAGACTGACCAGGTGGCTTATGGGATTGTCAATATAGCAGTCACTATTTTTATTAAAGACAAGGATGAATGACTCAATGCCCTAAAGTAAAAGAACCTTCAGAAGTCTGGTCGTCATGGTGAACCACAAAACAGGACCTCAGTGACAGGATAATGAAATAAAGGCTTGACTGATGATATGCATAAAAAGAGCTTGCATAGTTAGAGTATTGTCTTTATAATTTTAACTGTTTGCCCTATTGCTGACGTGGTCTGCTTATTTTTTTTAGGGGGGTGGGGTGTTTATGTTTGATGCCCTTCCAATTAGGATGAGATGACTCTTTTAAATAAAGACTCCGATACTTTGCCGGCTATATTTTGTCCACAGTATGGCAAGGCTATTTCAGATAAGCATAACTGCATAAAAAGCAGGCTCGCCCAGGTAGATTCTTCCTCCATGTTTGTTGATACGTTTTCCATAAAAGCTTCCAAAATATTACTCCTTGTTGGCAGGACATCAAAAAAGGCTCGGACTTTACGTCGAAGATATGCCAGACAGTGGCAATGACACATTTGTGGCTGACTGTGTGGCATGAGAAATAATAGTAACAAAGTGCTCCTTTTCCCGTTGGTCTTATTACATGCATTTTTGGCCCCTGAGATGATTACTCTCCCCCTTTGTGCTTCTTAGGAGAAAGTGTCACTCTTTTTAATGAGCAGTTTGTGCTTGGGTGGTGACAGTGATCCCGACAGACCTTACTAATCAGATTCAACAATTTCTCCAGGATTTATGACTTTAAGCCAGGGGTCATAACAATATGTTTCTCTAAAATTATATTTTGTCTATGTTCCCATGTCATCAAGGGCTTAACTGTGAGTGAGTCATCGGCCCTCATTTCCATGTTTTCTCTTTGCGTGCTGCTGCTGATGCCAGTGTTTTGCTACTTGGGTTGATGTACTTTTTATTTTGCCTGATTTGAGTAGAACTGGATGCCACCACTGCAAAATGGCTGTAAAGCTGATTAATATTGCAATTAGGGCCTAGTGCAAGTTTAAAAAATTAAACTCAGAATGGATATGTTTGTTTTTTTTGTAGAGCGACCAATACCAAGCCAATAAACTCTTGAGGCTGATATGTTGCATTGATCTGGATAATTTCCCCTACAATCACTCTATACAATAACTATAAACTTGGTTAGTCTATACAGGGCACTGCTCTACTCTCTTGAAATGTGTATAATGCACTGTTTTATCCATTGACATCCACAGCCCTATTTAACATCAAACCTACATGTGAGCAGTGTAATAACATTTTGTGGTGTGCCCTCTTTGCACTACAGTGTTCAAATAAAGCTTTATGTATCCCTTTAGTCAGGGAGTCGGACCAAACAAAATAATATATGTATGCTGGAGCTTTAATGCCCAATAAGTACACCCCGATGTATTGGTCTGTCTCAAAGTGAAACATTGTTGCTTATTGATTTTTTAAAAAACCCTGAAGAAGTTGCTTCATACCTCAGCAAAGTAGAGCACATGGGTTGATTCCAACTTTTTTGTTTTTATTGATCTAGAATTCTGACGATAACCTTGTTCATAGTGTTATTGTAGCACAAGAAGAGAACAAAGCATTCCGGTTTATTGATTCAGGCATCAATATCTGTTTGCCTTGTATTTTTACTGTCCATTCACAGTCATTTATTTGTAACACGTGTCTCTCAAATACTGTATGATAGACATTTCCTCTTGAGTATCCTCGTTTCATTTCACAATACCAACCTTACCTTTTTACCTTAGTTTAACAGTATTTAATGCTTCACAGGATGATTTGGCAGAAGTCTGCACTATTCCTCAATCCCGGCCATCAGAACGCGGGACGATGAACCCTGATTCGAGACCTGAAATCTAAAGAATAGAAAATGCATGCAGTCTGCTGACCAGTCTACTAAAATTATGCATTAAATTTTTTTTCTTCTCTTTACACAAACTGATCTTTATTTAGTTAAAGTTTGTTTATGAGATGAGTGTGTATTTATATCTTGAATGTGGAGACATGAATAATTAACTCACAACAGAACTTTCTTACAAATATTACCTTGGTTATTCCATGTGGTCAGCTTCAGTCAGTTTCCTAAAACCTTTTCTACAAGTCAGACTATAGTGACTCTATAATAGGCTTAACTGGAGCTTCCAAAGTCCTGGGGCTTCTTGTTTTACTGTACAAGTATGGCCTTCAAAGGAAAGCATTAGAGAGAAGTCTGCTTTAAGTGCGTGGGACACAGGCAGCACTCTGTCGCCCCGGGACAATGTGGAACTTGTATAAAAATATTGTTTATTCACTTCAGTTGCTTATGATTATGCCTGAGCCTTATTGTCTCATTTGTCACAACTTCTATCCATTTTACCGTTCAAGTCCTTTACTTATCGGTATATACAATATCTTTGAACACAATGAAATGTCTGTCTGATATCAGGTTTTAATTGCCTGTGAGTTAAAGACACCACATTGTGTTGTTACAATGATTAAATAACTCCAGGGAAATGCAGGTTGTTTCCAGTTCACCACATAAAACAGTTTAGGAGGCAAGGCAATTTAGACTTGCATGATTTATGTCACCATGGCAGTGTTTAACATTGTCAGTGCTTTACTGCTTTGGTGTTGAGTTTTATGAGAATCAGAAGCAATGTTGTTGGTTCTCTACTGCCATGGGCTTATACATGGAAGCCTTTTTAAGTATGTGAAAACCACTTTGAGTGTCCTCACTTGATGAAGCCTTATCAGTATTTGCCAAAGTACAGGGTCACATTGACTATTTATTTGTTGTTTTTTTTTTGGTAACATTCATCTTGTCTTCAATTACGATAGATTTTGAGGACTGCTAGCAACTTGCAGCCGAAACATGTCAAGGTGAATAGCTGTCTGTCTAAAAAAAATCAAGAGATATCTATGACATTGGCTCCTGCGTGTTGGAAGTATAACCCTCAATTTTTATTTTTTTTATTTTATTTTGGGTTTTTTTTTATAAACCCAGACCTTTTGTATAACCCAAAATCCAATAACGTATTCTTATTTTCCTTATTTTGGTGCATGGCTGTCTTGCCCACTGCCAAACATATTTTCATTCTAACGTTCAGTCTATTGCATATAATGATCCTCTTCTCAGAAGATAAACATTGATTTGAAAGAAATTTGAGTTGTGTGGCCTTTCCCGGTCTGGTTTTGGTAGCAGACAAGTGAACTACTGTACTTTTCTGCCATTTCCAGTAAATGTATAAAAAGGAGATTACAGATCTGAACCAGACAAAAGAGCACATTGCCCGGTGCTGTCTGACCGGATGTCTGTGGCAGAGAGGCAGAATAGACCCAGGGCTTGTAATCTCTGTGGAAGCAGATCATGTTGTCACCTCCAAAGACACTGAGTTGAGAGAAAGGGGTCATTTAGGCAATTGTGGAGTTTGGGTTATTGAGGCTGCTGGATGTAAATGCATCAAAAATGGTTTCCCTGCTCATTATGTTGTCAAATGTTATCAGCTTCAAACATGTCTCAGTCAAACATCTGCCAAGACATGCTTTTTCTGGTTGTGTTTGTAATAGTCAGGCACGACACTGTTCTTGTTTTAGTGTATAGCAGGGCTATTCAACTTTATTTTACAGAGGGCCAGATTTTTCTGATGGTTTTGTCCTCTGGGCTGGAAATCTGCCCAACACGCCAAAAATGTAATCAAAAGGCTCTAACAGAATCTGCAGAACTGCCAATCCAGAACTGAATCAGAATTTACAAAACCAGGTCAAAACCAAATTAACTTATCGGACATCACAAATTAATACTATGCACAAAGAATTGGTGTTTTATGTGACGATCTGGATAAAGGACCCCCTGCGCCTCAGTACTACTGCACAGTGCACAGTGTAACCTAATTGTCGTGTGGGATGTATCTTCTGCAACTAGCATATACAGCTGCTTACTCTACTCTGCTGTGTAATATGAGTTCTCATGACTGAGGTTTTACTTTTTACTCTAGGTGTACCAAAAACAGTCAAAATGTTTTGCTGTTTCACAATCAAGACACTTAATACACACCAGAACAAACAAGTATCCTTGCAATTAACAACATGCATGTTATTCTGTCATTATATCGTACTATCTACAATATTTCCAACTTAAGTGTTGGTTGTCTCATCTAAATTATTGTGTCCAATTGTTTTGGTCTGGGCCACAATTGAGGTGATTTATGTGTTATTTTCCTTTTGTATTTATTTTTACAGCTCTGGATTAACTGTCCTGTTGAATTTATTTATACAGTTTGGTTGTTGATTTTAATTTTCATATGGACAGGGTCTGACCTTTTCATTTCAACACAGCTGTCATGTTTTGTTCAGCGAGTCGGCAGTACCTCAGGCATACTGCTACTAATACAATGTAATGTGGTTTGTGTTAGCAGCTACCATATAGCTGTGTATTGTTTATCCTCAACAAGCTCCATTCAGTTTGTTTATAAGACCTGGTGATAAGGTGTATGTCACAACAACATGTGGGAAGACCCGTCCATGATGGGATCAATGAAGGATCAGCCTCTGCCTGACATATTAGCTGGGCTTTGTGGGTGAATGAATCACCAGGCAACAACTGCTCTCAGTACTTTAGCTGTCTGAAATTGTAAAAACAAATATGTTTCTAACAAGCTACTTAATGTTACTTAAGATATAATATGTGCATGTTTAATTTAGACTAGGTAGGACATGTAAATGTATTGCAAAGTCAAACTAAAAACATTTAAATTTGTTGCAGGAGGAGTGCTTTCTGAACCTGGAGGCTCCCATCAGCAGAGTGTGTGGTTACGACACCCCTTTCCCTCACATCTTTGAGCCTTTCTACATCCCAGACAAGTGGAAGTGCTTGGAGGCCATCAAGAGAATGATCAATTACTGACGGGTAACAAACTGCACACCTTACCATTACAGACAGATTTGCTGCTGTTGTGTAATGTGATGCACTGTTAATGATGCATTATGTTTAAGCATAGCAGGAAAACCACATTTCTGAACTGGTCCTAAAAATTATTACATTTTATAAAAACTTCCAGACCTTCTATATGTTTATATGCTCTGCAGAATGCACACACAGTTCCTAACATTTCTAAAAAACAAATACTTCAAGTTAATTGGTTGTCTCTTATCTAAAAGCGTGATTCTGGATTAATTCTTAATGACTAGATGCCACTGTTCATTGATTACACTATAATTCATGACTTGCACTTTAGGATGCATACTTGACAGACCAGAATCTATTACATGGGACCAATGTAGTGCGGTACAGGATGCATATGTTTTCCTCAGTACAATGTCAACAATGTGTCTGTGGTTTAAACGAACAGCATCTGGTTTCACTTCATAACACCTGTATTTAGCAGCAGCAACTTGTAATCAGACCACCCAGGGCTGTTTTAAATGCCAAGTGTCAACAGGCCGTAAAAGAGGAACATTTCAGCACATTTAACCTTATTGTCTGTCTTCTCTTATACATTAAAAAAAAATTGACAGCAGGTTAAAATGTTGATTTTTGTTGACAATTTGCTGCTGCAGTTTACAGATTCTTGAATGTGTCATACCCCCAAATGGGGGGCAAGAGTAATTTTTTTTCAATATAAAGGGAAAATTCACCTGAGCATTTCCATTAGTGACTACACCTTAGAGCTCAGTTTTACAACAAAATCAGCATTTTAACAATATTTGTTTTAGCTGTATTAAAAATTATGGCCCATAGAATGTTGTGATATCATCTGAAACCCAGCAATTATAATTTCATTTTAACTGGCACTGTCAAAATGAGTTAGAGCTATTAAACTTTCTGGCATCGATTAATTGGAAGCATTAATAAGATGCCCAAGTCTATCCAACACGTGTCTCCTCTCATTGCTATGTGTCTTTTCCAGGATTTTCTCATCTGTCATGCACTGCTGACATCCAGCTCATTCACTTTAACTACTTTTGTTTTTCAGAGCCAACTGCTTCTTTCCTTGAACTCCACTCTTGCCTCTTTCCACTTAGTTTGTCCAATTGTAGAAGACAGAAAAAGAAAGCCAAGAAAATACTTTTTGTTGAACATCCAATGGGGAAGCCGTACCCAGCTGTGCTTTGCGTATACCGCTGAAGGAGATGAGTGACTGTCTACAGCAACTGAGGAAGAGGGAACTATTATACTATTACAAACTGATAGTACCCAGCTGCTTTGGGTGGGGTAACGAATATTGTGCACAATATTTAATTTTGGATATGGTAAAACTGCTTGGTTTAATATCTGTTTGTCTGTGTTCTGTTACTTCACATTAATGAATGTGTACATTTTGACTTAAACTACAGTAGTTTTACTTTCCATAAACCTGCATCATGATGGTTACATGGTTTTTAAGGAAAATAAAATTTTTAAAATCCAAGACTGCTTTTTCCTCATTAAATTGCCAAAATCTCACCCGCTGAACATAATGGGCCAGTGACTTTGTCTGAGCTTTGCTCTTTAAATATTTGAAGGTGCCAGAAATGTGTACCTTTTTCTGTCGTCACTTAGACAGTTTCTCAAATGCAAGTTGCCTTGCCTATATGCATCCAGGTCATCACTCACTTCCCAAGTCGTGTTCCAAATTCCATGTCCTCTACAGCAGTGATTTCCGAAGTAGTGGGTGTCGCGAGATGATTTGAAGATCCAATTTGAATAAATATGACACTGTATTTGTTCTATTTTTCAAATTAAAACAGCATCTTTTAGTGAAATAGGGTCTAATAAGCAATAAACTATTCAAATAACCAATAGTAAACCTGATTTAACATGCTTTGACACTTAAAATTAGTTTTCATTTCGCTTTGGGGGTCTGAGTCGGGGCCATGGCTATTTTGGGGATCCTGTCCAGAAAAGTTTGGGAAACCCTGGTCTACAGGCATGTGTCCTCCGTTTGATTAGCGTGTGGATAATTTACCAAGGATACATTGGTGTATCCATCGCAGCTCCACCCTGTTGAATATAATGCACTATGGTCATTATAACCCTCCCGCTATCTTCAGGTCATTTTCACCCCATCTCGATTTTTTTTTTTTTTTTTTTTTTTTTCATCGCTATGAAACTTTCATGGGTGGTCTGAAACATCATACAACGTACAATTTATGCACGATTTTCAAATAAAATAAGTGTTTTTTTTGCCTGATATGAAAAAGTATATTGCTGTTTGACCAAATGTGCATAGCTCAATTGAAGAGCGTACAAGGGTTTTAAAAGGAGAAAAAAAAATGAGAGCATGGATCGTTGTTGTATTGGTTTTGAATCAACTTATGCTTAAAACATAGTAAACAAACTTTACTACTGCTTCTACTACAATTCAGTCTGTGTATACACTTGAAGAATAGTTAACGTACAATTGGGCTTTCTTGAACTTTTAGACAATTTTTAACTTCAATTTCGTTATATCTAATAATATGCTCTTGCTTTATAATTCTGTTGGCTTTTGTTAGGCTCTTTTTCCTTCAGGCGTGTCCTGACTTCTGGACCACTCCAAGGTCGTGTGGATTCATTTCTCTGTACCTCATCATCGGAACCATGTTAAAATTCTCTAAGTTAGTCCAGCCTCTTATTCATTTGAGGTGGATGTTGTTCAAATCTGGAGTAAATATTTTCTTTGAGTAATACTTATTACAATGATCAATACTATAATACTTATTACAATTATTACAGTTCTACATCTTAGTGACAACTGTTGCGATACTCTTACTGAAGGAGAACGGTACTGACAAAAATAAATACCTACATTTTTTCTTTTCTTTGACAGTATTTAGGCATGTATTAATAATATTTCTAGGTGGTTTTCGAAGTCCTTGAAGTCAACTTACAGAACAGATCAAAACAAGTGTTCAACAAGGCAATAATACATTAAAACAATAGCAGTGGCTAATAGAGTACAGGATTTAGGTGCAAAATAGGCCAAAAATTGTGTGCTAAAATAGGCCTTTAAATGTCATGCAAGTAATAGAAATGGTTCTGGGAAAGCAAGTCCGTCCACATTTCTGCTGCTAAATAAAACAATTGGCAGCAAAAATCAGTTCAAAAGGTTGTGAAGGATTCAACAGTATTTAATGATGATGATATGATTTTTCCATTGAGTGTACACAGCCAAATACCCTGTGAACTGTACCAGATCTTGTGTTTATGCCACAATATTTAATCATGCAAGTACGGCAGGCATCAAGGGTACTTCATACACATTGCAAGCACAAAACAAAGTGTGCATGCTAAAAGAATTAAACTGATAAATGCATAGATGTATGTGCTCTTTCACAAAGCACTGCTACATTTAAGGATTTATTGTGAGTTGTCCACATCATAAGAGCAACAGATTTGTACGACAAAGACCAGAAATCACTAATAACTTTATCAACCCATGACATGACATCAGACATCGTCATCTGCTTATCCAGGGCCGGGTTATTTTTCCTTATGTCAATTGCTACAGTGGAAGCTGATATAGTTCACATTGTACTGCATGTAATGCATATTCCTAAAATGATACGTATTGCACATACCCTAAAGTGCAAAATTGATTGCACCTCCCCTCACCCCAGACACTTCCTCCTCATAACCAATGTAACATTTGCCAATTAAGCTCAAAAGTGACAAATTATCTTCTCTAAAACAAACAACGTTTAATTTTTGTGAAGGCTTTAAATGATGATTTAACAGGAGGCTCATGATTTTTATTAGATTACCGGTATGTTTATTTGTTTATTTAAATGGATTCCATTAGCTGAAAGCGAAGCAATCAGCTAGTCTTCCTGGGTCCATTGCAGTCATATCAAAACATACAACAAACACAATAATAAATTATCATTACAATAATAAAATTTCCTTACAATGCATAAAAGTTTATTACACGAATTATTTCACATTTTTCAATGGGGGGATTAAGTACAAATATAAATAACATTTCTGTCCATATGGCAAAATGTATAACCCGTTTAACACATGGCACTTAAGACTGTTTTTAAATAATTTCTTGTTTTTGAGGTTTTTTTTTGTTTTTTCATAAAATTGGATTTTGGACATGGTGGCAAGAGATTACCATTAGTTGCAGTTCTGGTGTTGTACTCGTGCACAGAATCACAGTAAACGATTTGATTTAATATGGAAGCAGGCATTTTTTACGCGATTACGTGACCTCAAAATCTAGAAAAATTGGCCTTTAAATGTCATTGTTTTCTTTTTTTTGTTTTTTAATTGGCTCTTTTTACTGTCTTTGTAAATAGCTCATATTAAGCTAAAGAAGAATATCAAGGAGATCTCCAAAACAACTATTGCAATATTGTCCCTTTATTGTACATCTCCCACCTCGATTCCTACTACAGGCACAAAATAACCTACGTACATTTTGCATTACAGTCAAAGTAATGATATAAAATTTATTAATAACATGAATATTCATCAAATTGCATGGAGGTTCTTTACAGTATGTTTTTTTTCCCCTTTCTTTACAAGCTTGAGACACACTTTGATGACGAAGGTTTCACAGCTTTTCAGTGCTCACAGTATAGATGGCTGCTCTTTAACTACTGTACGCCAAAGGGCCAACAATAACCATTGCACTAATGAGGCCTCTACAGTGAATACGTAAGATGAACCAGATGCCTAAATGCCCCTAGCTCTTTTAGTTTTTCCATTTATTTCATAAACCATAGGCGGTATTTAAAAGATAACTTAAGATGACTTAAAAGTGCAACCAGAAAAATAACAGCAATGCTTTCCCTTTGGCTAAAACTGGGCCTCCTATAAATTCTATGCACCTTGTATATCTCGTACATTTTCATGGCAGCTCTGGGTCAGTGAATGACAGAAGAAGCCTTATGGTTGTAACATGAAGCCATTTGGGGTGTTTTTCTGACAAAAGTGAACAAGTTTGACCCATTTTGTTTGGAATTGTTTTGTGAAAAGCTGTAGATTTGTAACACACACTTTGGACTCTGAAGCGACTTCTTTCAGTGTTTCATATTGTCAGTGATTTGTGCAAGTAATATAAATGACTCTGGGAAAGCAAGTCCGTCCACATTTCTGCTGCTAAATAAAACAATTGGAAGCAAAAATCAGTTCAAAAGGTTGTGGAGGATTCAGCAGTATTTTATGAGAACAATGAGATGACTTTTCCATGGAGAGTACACAGCCAAATACCATGTAAACTCTACCAGATCTTTGTGTTTAATCATACAAGTGTGGCAGACATCAAGGATCAAGGGTACTTTGTTTGTAACAATGGGTTAATTTGTTTGGCAGTGAGTCAGCCCATTCATACACATTGTAAGCACAAAGCAAAGTGTGTATGCTAAAAGCATGCATGCATTATTGATATATGTGCTCTTTCACAAAGCACTGCTACATTTGGGGATTTTGTCTACATCATAAGAGCAACATTTGTCAGAGAAAAGCCAGACACCATTAATAATTGTATCAACATATGTATCCTGACATCTTGGTCTGCTTATCCAGGGCCGGGTCGCGGGGGCAGCAGTCCAAGCTGGGACACCCAGACTTTTCTTATGTAAATTGCAACAGTGGAAGCTGATATATTTCACATTGTACTGCATGTAATGCATGTATCTTAATATGATACGTATTGCACATACCCTAAAGTGCAAAATTTATTGCACTTCCCTCACCCAAGACACTTCCTCTTCACAATATAACATTTGCCAATTAAAGTTAAAGTGACAAATAATCTTTTCTAAAACAAATTACATTTACTTTCTGAGAAAGCTTTAAATAATGTTTTCACAGGAGGCTCATGATTTTTTATTATTAGATTATGTGACCTCAAAATCTAGACTTTCCATAATGAAGCACCTGAACGCAAAAGTTGGAATCCCAACTTCTCATCTTAGAAACCCAAGCACCTAAAGACAACATGAATGCACCATCAGATGTTGGCATAAGACATGACATCCTTGTTGGTTTACATGAGTAACAAGTAACAGTTGCTGTACATTATCAGTGTATCCTTAAGGGGCTGGGAAGGTAGTGTAGGATTGCAGTTTCAACTATTTCCACACAAACCAAAGAGTTAGTGTACATGAAATCTTTTGTTTGTTTGTTTTTGGCTCTAAATGTGTGAAATTTAGAGAACCTCGGGGCCACAGAGAACCTTTCATCTTATATCATCATCTTATATACTAGATTATAACTCAGGAACACTGATGCTCATTTACCTAATCTGGCTTCTAAAAAAGGCCATTTAAAGATATAACATTTCACAAGTTTCACTTATCAGAAGCCAGCCCTGGTGAATTAGCACATACTGTATGACTCTCAGTACTGCTAACCCTGCTCAAATTGTAAAGATGAACCCTTGTCTATCATTTTGGTCGGGGTGAAAGCAGTGCCCTGGACCGCAGCGGTGTGGTGACGACTCCTTTTGGGCGGAGTGGCAGCAATGACCTCTGCTTGGTAGCAAGGCCGTAATGTGCAACTGTGCTCTCAATTGTATGTCATTACACACTATATTTACATAAAAATCCCAGGGTGGCAGGTCACATGGTGCAGCTGCAGGGGGCTGAAGATGTTCCGGTCGGCGCAAACCAAAGATTACCGGAGATTATAGAGGCGCTTTGTCTGTTATGTGGCCTGCTGCGCTTTTTAATGGTTTCTGGGCCGTGTTTTACAGCATCATTACACACTCAAAGCTCACTATTTATCCTAGGTCCACTGGATATTTCATTTTGATAGTTCCCTAATAACTAAAATACATGGTAGCGGTGCTTGTGGTTGCAGTAAAAAATGGCTATGGTGAAATAAATGAGGTGTGGCAACAGGAAGATAGTGGATAGAGAAAACCCACTCATTTCACATGCCCACTGGACGAGTCTTTACGCAGCAGCAGTAATTGGATTATAGACTTTCTTTTCAACAGTGTTATTGACAAGAACAAATTAGAGGAGCATGTCACGGTCAAAGAGGGAGCTCATTTGTGTATGTTATAATAGCAGTCAGTGTTACTGTAGGAGATGACAGCCAATTTGTCTAGTTTGGTTTGGCGGATGCTTGTGAAGGCTGACCAAAAGTATTCTCGCTGATAAGATGATTTACTTTGAGAATAAGGCCTATTTTATCTAAAGTTACCCATTAACTCCTAAATTAAGACATTGTTATAGTCATGCCTATAAAATAGCATTGTGTTACTTATAAGTAAGATAAGAAAACCTTTCGAAGTTAATCGTTGGGAAAATGTAGATAAGAATAATGTGCTACAGCTTCAGATGCCTGGCTTCTACTGCTCCTGTAGTACTTTATCCTACGATTTGGATTTGAATACCATGTTCTAGTGCACATTCATTTATCTTCAAAGTAATTTGAAGGGTTTTTCTAAATAAAACTGTACAATCTGACACACATTTCAGCCCCTATCAACCTTACATTTGCAATATGTGCAGTCTACAATGTGCTTCCTAACGCACATTATGGTACGGGTCTATTGTTTGCCAACTTGAATCACAAGGGAGGCTGAGGGAACACAAGCTGTTTTTGTTCCATTTATTCAAAGCTCCATTGCCTCATCAAACATTTACCTGCTGCTGTGCCCACTCTCCACACACAAACAGCACTTAAACAGATGTACTGTACAGCTCAGTGGGGCCTTAAGTACTGAGCTCTACAGTGTGAGCCATATGAATCCAAATAGAACAAGGAAACACAAAACATATGAGAATGTGTCTGTGTACCTTTTGCGACCGAAGATGATTTTCAAAAGATTTCACTTCCAGTTCTTTTTAAGTATGTTTATAATTGTGTGTTTGAGGCTGTTGCTAAGAGTTGGTTCATTGACAGAAACAAAAGCAATGCCTGGCCAGAGCTTGACGTTGACATCCTCTTAGCCTGCAGTTCAGTGCTCTGTGACGTAAGCTAATTTGAGTGGCAACAAAATAATTTCCTAATTGTTGGAGCATTACATATCAAGCACACACACACAGCAGACTGTTACTATGGAATTACTGCTGTGTTGAACAAGGGCTTTGTAATGCACTGTTTACAAAGTGGTTTGAAATCAAAGAATAAATGGGGAGAAGTATGTTTGTACATTCAATCTAACACTGTACAATATGGAAATAGAGCAAGCTTTTTGTTTTAAAATCATAGTCAAATGTGCTTGATAACCCATCATATTCTCAAAACATCTGGGGGGGTGAAAACAGAACAAAAAATAGACAAACAAATAAAGGAAGTGCAACTATTTGTGGAACCAAAAACCTAAATAGGATTGACTTTACTATGCTTCAAGTTTTAAGTGTTCATAAATCCAAAGGTGGTGTGAATACCTGGAAAATATTTGAGGCAATAGTGAAACCCTCATTTAACCAGTCAACAGATTTAATGTCATTACATGCATGTTGTGCCCATCATTTCCTGAACAAATGCATCACAAGCATGACGCACAGCCCTAATCACAGGCGTAACAGAATAGAATTGACTTGTTTTTATGAATGGGGAGATGTAGTGTTATCTTAATGTACCATGCACTCAGAGACAATGAACTGACATCACAGGGCGGTTTCTAGGCAACAGGACAGACCATAAAGCCAGTGTCTCTTATGCTTCCTGTCACATCCTGGACATTTAATTTGACAGCTTTACTTTTAATGAGAGTTTACACCTTTATCATAGAAGTTAGTAAGTTGAATTATAGTTTTATGATCATGGTGAAGTTTGAGAATTTGAGTGAGGGTATCAAGAAAAAATAGATTGGAAAAAAATGACTTTTAGATTTTATTTCAAAATGGACAAATCTGACGAACTTTGGACTGAATGGGACATTTATGTTGGTCAATATTAGTTTGATTTGTTTTCTTCTCTTTCTGTGTAATGTTCTGTTTTCTGTGTTTTTAGTTGTGTGTATACATTTAAACGAAAAAAAAAAGATATATATATGTTACATTTTAATTATAATAATTTATCTTGGGCCAACTTGTGCTAGCTCAAAAACTACTACTTTTCTGAGGCACAAACCGTTTGGTACGTTGCTAGAATCTTATGAAATTTTGAGCACATGCACAGCTTTAGAACAGCTTTGTGCAGAAATCGAAGTGAAGCAGTGTGGACCAACTGTAGTTTCCCAATTTGAGTCTGTGCTGGATTTTTAACGAAATTCAACTTGCATTTGCACACATTTATAGGTGTCTTACTATAGCAACAGGTGGGCAACCTATAGACCTATCTAATATGCTATCAATATCTTTTACTTTTTAAACATGTTTATTTTGCATTAAATATGAGCTCTGACTTTATGCCTTTAGTGTGATATTTAAATGTGTTGACTGGCAGGTCCCAGATTTTACGTGTCCAGTAAGCAGCAAAAATGAGAAAACTCCATTTAACTTAAATTAATGGTGACTTAAAGCTGCAACTGGCAGATAACGTTTTAAACAGTTTCAAATTATCATCAGGTGCTGACACCGCACAGCAGATTTTGTCAAAACATGTTGCTTTTACAATACTCTGGAGGGAAAAATACATTTCCTCATTTACAAAAATAAAGCTACCCCACCTTCACCCCCACTTTTTCTATACTAACAAGTTACTAATTGCCCAAGATGATAATGCCAGTTCTGATAAAAAGGTGTCAGAATACTCTGAAGTCAAGGTTGTTATTTAAACCAATGCAAAGGTCACGCCACAAAACAACAGCTGGTTGTATCGTCATCCGTAACTAAAATAGCTCCTCTATCGGATGCAAACCATTTTCGTGAATGGCAGACTTCGAATTCCAAATCTATTTAAGCCTTTTTGTACTGAGTTAAGAAAATATTTCGCACCATTTTACAAGGCACATAATGTTATGCCAAGGAGCTGAGTATGGACATGTTGTTTTGTTTTGTTGTTGGATGTTTTTATTTGGTGAGATCCAAATTTAACTTGCTTGTTTTAGGGCATCATATAGGGAGGTGTGGTGCAAGATCAGTGAACAAGAGACTTCTGAAAACTGCATGGCCTCACAGTTGTGTTTCAGCTTGTGTATGGTCAGCATCTGGCCAGACCAGCGTTTCATGATAAATTATGGATGTTCTCGATCAAGTGGATCTATTACATCTAAGTCCAAGTCTTTGATGTCCATCTGTGGTCGGCTCATGATGCGGCAACAAGTGAAAACACTCATATTGTTCTTTGAATATAGTGACGTTTTGTTTCCTTCTCTCCGAACGTCAGTGATTCCTTGTGGAACTGACTCATGGCTGCACTGTGAAAATCAGAAAAGACTTTGGAGGCATAATTGATCCACAGGGAAATTAAATCAGGATTGAAACACCATGACATTTATATTTTTATTGGCATTTCAACATAGTATGAATTGAATTGTTTAACAGAGACATTTAACAATGTTCTGTGTCTACCAAATGGAAAATTTACTGGCGTGGGTTATAAGCAAATGGTAGCAAACATTTGCTAGTGACTTTGCCCAAGTGAGATCACACATCAAAAAAGTAATTCCTTGGCATGTTCAAATTAAATTAAGAATAGTTCACCTATCAATTATGTTCTGTCTATCAATTTGATTTGCACATGTCAGACCCTGCATGTCCACATTGTGTTACGATGTGACAGGTGGCTTGAGTATGAATAAAGAATGAATGACAGTCTGTTTAGCAAAAGTAAAACCA
The DNA here is from genome assembly GCA_019453435.1 of Rhinogobius similis. Lineage (NCBI taxonomy): Eukaryota > Metazoa > Chordata > Actinopteri > Gobiiformes > Gobiidae > Rhinogobius > Rhinogobius similis. The sequence continues at coordinate 17,686,540 of CM033626.1, read as the reverse complement.
CTTCATTCAATTCAGTGTTGGAGCCCAGATGTTCCAGATGTGCAGTTGTAATGGTGCATAAGGATCGCAAGGAACACAGTTTTGCAAGGAGGAATGAAAGAAGTCATTTGAGGTCAGCAGGGGATGTGTGTGAACGCATTGTGGCATTTCAGCGACGGACAGTGCAGAGCTTTATAATGACAATAGACTGAGCCTTTCCACTGCTGAAGCCACAAATGGAATAATAAAGAACATATTCTGCTTAGGGTGAGACATGCCAGCACAGAACCCTGGGTGTAGCTGGCATGTCCATATTTAGCTCATATTTGGATGCAAGGGAGTCCGAGCAGGGATATTTTAAGTAGCCACTAGAAATCCAGGGCTGAGACGTTCACATGAGTAGTTTGTTAGTTCAAAAGTTGACAAAAATTATGAAACGCCAGACAGTTTGCTACGCCCTTTGCACAGGACTGTTGATGCCAGCTTTCCTCAAACGCTTGTCCTGGGAGGAGGATGACTGGGGTGGATGTTTATGATGCACAAATGCATTTAACAGATGGCATTTGACTTGTAACAACTTTAAATGATTCCTCATAAGGCATTCTTCACATTCAGCGATAGCTTAGACAATGTTACTATGTTGAAGTCTGTTACACTTTGCAGTTATGGATGTCAGATGGATTTTGTTTGCCTTCTTACTGAAAGATAGATGTTTGATCTGTGTTCTGTGGCCGTAGAGCGCTTGCAGCTAACCGGGTGGTCATAATTGGATTGGTCAGTGCGCCTTGTCTGTGTGAATGTGATGTGTGAGTGAGCTGGTGGTGGTGATCGGAGGGGCTGATCATACTCATATAATCAGAAGACACGGTGTTCAAAGCTCATGCTATCTATCACTAGCAAATTGGCTTGTCCAGGAAGAAGAGTCAGTCATCCAGTTTGTGTTTCATTAAAAATAGCAAACTATGAGTAATCCAGAGGGTTTCAGCTGGTGCCAACCTATCAACCACATTTACATGAGGTCAACTTTGGATAGCCAAGTGATCACATTGTAGCAATGGGCAGAGATAGAGAATGTTGTGTCTGTGGGGGCTGATGGCCAGATTGGCAGCCTTCCTTCTGTTTGTCTACCTCAGTGCAGCTCTGTCCAAGTAGTAACCACCAATTTATTGCTATTGTTAAATTCCTTCATCTCCCTGATTTAGTGAATTACATGATTGGTTTCACCAGATGTTTTCTCTGACACAGCCATCTCCATTTATTTAGGTTTGGGACTAGCATGAATAATACCATGCAACTTGAATAGAATCGGCGAGAAGCACTTCTGTCTCAGGTGAATAACAACAGCTGGAATCCCTCACTATTCATTTTCATCCTATTTGCAATAATGTGAGTCATTTGTCATTATTTAAACATATGTCTCTGAAATAACTACTCACTGGAACCAATGACTGCTGTCATCCTGGAAATTCGCTGCTGCCCTTCTTTGTCCAGTGTCCTGAAATGTTTTCCTATTTCAGCCATTCAAACCACAAGTTCCTACAGTACCTTGCACTCACTTTGTATTAATCTATTTCAACTTCATTTACTCACATCATTTTACAGTTTATTCCCAACTTTCAACCCAAATGTTTATAATATTGTGCTTGGAAGCTTTGTTTTTGTTTGGGTATTTTTAGCCGTCCCTTGTCCTGGGCGCTGTGCCTGCCTCACAGACACTCTCTAATTAGCCCTGCACAAATACATATTTAGAGCTGTGTGGCTTTTGGGGGGCTCTTTATTTAAGTTGCCAGGGAGGACAATGCTGGAAACAATGGCTGCATGCTGCTTTCACAATTTCACTGTCCATTTTTATTTGAAATACTGTAACTAGTCAGTGGAACAATAATATCTGAGACAGAAAGTGTTTCTCTTAATTGACTTTATGGAGGAGAGAAACATAAAAGCATACATTAAATTACTGTGTATTTCTATAATAAGTAGATTCAGTATGCACACTTAAATATTCAATTAATCTGTTTTGTTTTGAGGGTCTTGTTTCTCTCAGCTGGTTTGGGAATAGGGTACAACCTTGACTTAAGCCCACTGCTAAAAGAGCACTCATCATCAGACATTAATGTTTTGCCACATCAGTTTTATATGACACAAACTTCAGCATAAGTGATGATGATGATTCATCAATTATCTGAAATAAAGCTTATTCATAATTGTGCATTTTCTCACACACTCTCTCTTTATCTCTCTCACTCACTCTCTCTCTCTCTCTGTTTCCCTCACTCCCTGTAGTAGTTGATTTTAGGAAGTTGTGTCTTAATGCTGATTGCAGTTTTGGGCTTGGTGTCATCCACTGAGACAAGCTGGAGCAGGAAGTTTGGGTGCGGCCTCAAGAAATTTCCCTTGACTCCCCGCAGAGCATCCTTAAAAAGTCGATCTTAAATTAAAGCCTGTATGGCTCGTCTGCGGCTCCTCAATGAGTAAACAGCAGAGATCACTTTCACTGCGCCAGTAATTTGATCAAATTTATGAACAACACTGTTAATTTCAGTGAGAAGTCCATACCAAATAGCTGTAAATGATCCTCTCCAAGTAACATCTGGGAATTCTCACAAGATAAACGCTTATGAAAAAGACTCCAAGTGCAAAGTGTGGGTGTGACAACCTTTAGATTTAATTTCATTTTCATAATAAAAGCAGTGTTTCTGATTGCCTTCCACCAGACAAAGGAAACAGCACAAATGGCTAATATTTAAACTTTACTCAGGCTGATCAAACCCCAAATTAAAGTTGAGTGTAGACACAAGTTAAGACATTTATTTTCTATCACAAACAAATACATATTGTTTTTACAGACAAACTTTTAATCAATGCTATTTATAATCAAATATTATTCCTCCAAACTCTGCTCTTAATAACCTGCTTTTACTGCTATAAAAAGCCCCATGATTATTTTTCACAAATTGAAACAATTGGAGGTTGATTTAATACTTATGGTCATGAAAAGGTTCCCTAAGGTACTCACTAGCCCTTTCATATTTCCGTAAAAGTAACAAACTACCTCTTTGACATAAATCTTTTTCCACTTTCACCAAAAGTATGGCTGATTACATGTTTAGAGTATGTCATTGTTTACAGTGTCCCCTCCTCTGTGCGCACGTGTTTTCTCCAGCCTCAATGCGCTCTGTGTCTGTGTCTTATTATTTTCTCTTGCAGCTCGTCACTCTGCAGCTCACGAGGCGGCCCAGATGTGTATGTGTAAACACGCTGGTAATAAGGCCCCATACTGCCTTGATCTATGTTCAAAGACACCGACAGCAGGCTGCAGACACACCCTCTCCCCATCTACCCCACTGCCCCTGCCACTGACTCGCCCACCACCCAAAGCAAATATTTAGCAAACTAGTAATGAACTCTGTGTTATAATTATACTCATGTGGGTCTACAGGCTGAAAGCGCAATTCATTGACCAATAGAAATCAATTTGAAATGTAGATTTGTCTGGGGCGCTGACTGCTTGAAGCCTCTAACAAACAATCGATGTAATCCCATCATTTGTCCAGGAAAGGTCCAAGGTAGAAAATGTTTCTGAGACATTTTGTCATTTGAATTTTTTTTTTTTTAATCAAGACTTTTCAACTCACATCCAGAATCATTTTCAAGTTGATGGAACTTGCCTGTGAAGCTTGAAGAATTTATACTGCACTGAGTTTCATTAGTCTTGCCCTAATGGGAGGAATTTTAATCTGAAGCTGCCCTGCCTTTGTTTACCAGTTAGCCTTGTTATGGGTCGTTCTTACCCAATTGTAGTCTGTCGGACTCTCTTTCACAGTTGTTCAGTACCTGATAAACAACTGAATGTCTGTGTAGACCCTCAGTCGTCCAGAAAGGTAACTGGACAAAAGCACACTTATCCGAGTAGCTGCTTCAGTTTCTCTTATACAGTATCTCTTAGAAGGGAGGTGCTGCACTCCACTCAAAAGTTGTTTACAGTGAGGGGTATCTGTCATTTTATTAAATCTGATGAACTACCCTAAGGTGTGAATTGTCACATATTATTTAGCATAATTGTTCATGCCTCTGATTGGTCATCCTACTCCTGTTAGCATACTCTCTGAATAATGTAGGACTACCATTGTTTTATCCTTTATTTTGGTTTAGGCATAAGGATGAAGGTGTAAATGTGTGATAAATTATAACTGACTACCATTTCTGTTCAGAGATTCATTGACTTCAGTGACAAATGCAGCCTCTTTGACACCTCTTTCACTTGACCAAAGTGTCTCTTATTCCATGGGACCAAGTTGTTTGCTTTGGCTTTTAACACAAGTTAACTGTTATCTAATTGTGTTTGTAATAATATTGCACTTTACTATGTGTTTTTACCATGATGTGCATGTGAAGCACTTTGGGCAGCTGGTGTTGTTGTAAATGTGCTATAGAAATAAAGTTGACATTGACATTGACATTGTAAACAGAAGGCATGACATTCCTGTGTACTTTAAATGAGTCAGCACGCCAGGATAAAAATGAGTTCATGCCAAGGACAAGAAGCCCATGTGATGTGTTCAATCATTGTAGTGAAGAAGGCTGCAAGGAGCATTACATTGCAGAAACAAAACCACTACAACCACTACACTAAACTATCAACACTAAAGGCACTTGAATTCGGGGTTACTTTTGGCCAACCACCTGTATCTTAAAGTCACAAACCATTCACTTGAAGATAGAGAGATGCCCAGTATAAGCAATTTCTGTGAAAAAAGAGAATCTCTCTTTGAAATAATGGGTGAATATTAGGACCCATTTGGACTACCAGAATTAAAAAAAAAATGGATGTCTCTTTTCACCAGGAGTAGCTCATAGAAAAGGTTTTGAAGGACATCTGGACAATCTGGACGTTTCACCAGAAGCCACTTTCAGTCTAAATGTACTGGTCTGAGGATTTACCTTCTGTTCACAATACCCTCTTCAAACCTTTGTCAAAAGCAGAACTCCAGTCAAATGCTAATACTTAATAGCTATGAGGCAGAGACTGGCAGAGGACATCAGAAACTAGTTTCAAGAAGATTCGAAAGTAGGAAGTAAAAAAGTCCAGATAAACAAGATAAGAGCAAGTTTCAGGGTATAACTCCTCCCCTAGGGCAGGACTAATCTAACTCCCCTCACTTAAATGTAGTTACTCAGACCAGTACCTTCAGATTGAAAATTACCTCCGGATGGCAGTCGAAACCTCTCACTTTCAAAAACATTGTCAACATGACTACCTCTGAAACCTTTTATAGCCTTTCCCTTTAATGATCCAATCCCTTTTAGGTTATGTTTGTTTATTTATTTATTTATGCTTGACTTCCTTCTGTATTCAGCACATATTGCGTCAGTAAATCACTTTCATTCAGACATATGTTTGTATGGTAATTAGGAAAGTATGGATGTTAACATTGACCTTTCATATGCGCAGAACAGTTTTCTAGGAATTCCATGCGTAAACAGTGAAAAAAATGTTGTGTCTTTGACATTTTCGAACCTTGCCTTTGAGGTATTTCCTCTCATACACTTTGACGCATAATAAATGCAGCTGAGAGACTTCTATTTCGCCAATCAATTACTGCATGCTCCCGGCCTTGACCACGGCTAGAATATAAACTCCTAAGACAGATCATTTCACTGATTAAAAAGCAAGCAAATTGTGGAATAGATGCAGTTTTATATTACATAAGGCACCACATGCTCAACATTCACGTTGAATAAATTAAGCTGCAGTATTTACACAATGCTCAATCTTACTCAAGTTCAAAAGTTTGCTTGTCGCTTTGACGGCACAGTCTTTCTTGCCATAGAAACATGCAAGCAGTTTCCCCTTTGTTACACGGGATGGGTTCACCACGATGATTGACGCTTGGATTTTGTTGATCTGGCTGATACCATTGTCATTGTGTCAAGTGTTTTTCTCTCTGTTATTTCTCAGTTTTTCCTGTCAGCTGAGCAAGGTAAAAAATGTCTTTGGCAATAACTTTGACCACGCGTTGTATCCTGAATCCGTTTGTCGGTGCTTGCGTGTGATTAGCAGTGCTTTCCTCTTCAATGAAACTGTATCAAAAATGTCCACATCTGAAAAAAAACAATGTGAAATGCAAAAACTGAACAAATATAACTTTTACTTCACCGACCATTCTACACCATCGCTGTATTTCACACATATATATAAAACTCGATCCTGTCTTTTCCATTTAGCCTCCAGAGAACGATATGAAAATCAAACTCCTAAAATTTGCATGCAACCAATTTTGCCCTGGAAATAAGAAAAGGAGCTCCAACTTTCCAGTTTCCAGTGCAGTGCATGATCTTTCTGATTGCAGCTACAGGTAGGACATGGGAAAGGCGCCACAAGTGATGGCGCTTGGTTTGGATTTTTAGCACTCCTCCCTTCAGATGGCTGGAGCATTTGTATTAAGATCACTGAGAAAGATTTCGTTTTGAACTAGCAACAGTACACATTTATCAACAGCTATGGATTTTTGGGTTGTCTTTCTTTTCTTTATATAAATGTTGGTTTATCATAAAGCATGGCAGAAGGCTATAATAATGTGTTTTGATGTACACAAAATTAAAATCAATTACAACAAATGAAATGTTTCTTTCTTATCCGCTTAAGAGACCCATAGGACGATTTGGCCCAGGATCAAGTGTACAACGATATGAAAGCACGTATTTCATTTACAGGTGCCTCTTTGGATGCCACAGTCTGAAGCTAAACCTCACAAAAGCGCTGTTTATATGAGAAACATTGCTCTTTTAAAGTGACACTGCAGTTCCCTGGATGGTGTTTTATATGTTTGTGGAGATAAAGATTTTGACAGCTCTTGGGAACAGTAAAAATGGCATATGGGTTAAATGAGATTTTTGTCACTCAGCAGCATGTTGTTTCAGGCAACACTACACAATCTATCCTCCGTTTTGCATCAATATATTGGTTTCTTAGCTTGCAAAACAGTTTGGTCATGATACAGTGAGCAGATTTCAAGTTGAGTGGTTGCAACAAACTCCTGAGTGGCATTTCATAAGCAAGACACATGAAGCAAAGAAGAATGTGTTCTAAGCACCTTTTGATTGGTCACTGGTCATTTCTGTGTGGTGATAATTTATCCAATTATGTCTAGTTTTTCTACCGGAAGTTCTTGCCATTTGTAAGTGTTTTCTACAACATTGGTTCGCAAACATTTCACACAAAGTACCACCTGAGATAATAGCCTATTTGGCTTTCCAGCAGCAAAATCAGACTTTATGAGGCCCCGATTAGGGATAAACATAATTTAAAATCAGACTAAACCAGCTCAAACGAAACTACTGATATGGTAGGCTAGTTTTAAATAATGATAAACCCAACAGAGGACAGAAACATGAATACATTTCTCTCTAAGAAAAGCAAATATTCAAATTGCAGTATCATGAGAAGCAGCCCGGGTACACATACCACAATTTGAAAACCACTGTTCAACAAGACAATTCAGAATGACATGCACCTTCTGGCACACTCTGTCCAACTTGAAACCAGTGTAATCTTTAGTAAAAAAAAAAAATTTAAAAATACAGTTCCATGCCATAGTAGCCTAAATGTGAAAAGCTTGATGAAATGCTATTTTTTTTAAATATATAATTACGCTTCATGCATAAATTAAATGCTGGCATATTTTTTTATGTAGTAGGTATGGAAAAACAATATAGTTTTTTTCATTCGTTTATATTACAATATGGGATAGGATCGAGAAAATAATTTAAGATTTACTTAAAGCAGATGTAGTTTTGAGTGCATACATTTTTATTCATACAAATCATATAACATTTGTTCGTAGATTATGATGCTTCATGTCAACACATAAATGGAAAACAGATTCTAATGTATAGCCCACAACAGCCAAAGAGCAAAGTTGGACAATCCAGATATAAAAACTGGCAACAATTTACGTCCTCATTTGACCTTGTGCGCCTCTGTGGGACTGTACTGTCATAATTACACATGTAGCATTTCACCCTGTCTTCATCCCCAAATCCCTTTCCTCCATGTAAAATATTTACCCAGGTCAGCACTAATGACAGTGTCCCTCACTGTGGATGCCACTCCTCCATAACTCTAGCTTTGTGCCCTCAGTTTTACGATGGCCAGATCAGTAAAATTCACCCTGTTATTTGTGCCACATTACTGAGACTTCCCCTTGATTATGTCACTGACTGTATATAGCACCCTTTTACTCTTGCTATGCTCTATGTGTAACAACCATGTAGTTCACCGTTTGTGTGTTATTCCAGCGTAACCATGCATGTGCGTCCAAGCATTTTGACTTTGAAAATTGCCTTGAATTGCCTGTTTGCACACAATTCGCAACTATGCATCTATGGTCTGTTATAAAGCATGTGAAAGCACTTGTAAAAAAGGCCAAACCTCAACTGGGTTACCACCCGGTGTGTCCCTCTTTTTATCAGTGAGAATTTGGCCGAACTACACAGACAGCTGCATGTTTAAATATGATTTTGACCTCTGGAAATAACCAAAAGAATCCATCCCATGTCAAGTTGTTATTATTATCAATGTTTTTTGTATAGATCTGTCATTAACCCAAGAGTTGTACAGATGGCCCGTCGAAGTCAGTGACAAACGGAGACCGCAAGCATTGAGTTTTTATTACATTGTTGACCTCCTAGCACGTCTGCTAATGATTTCACTTTAAACTTGGATGTTATTTAAATGTTCATGTTATGTTTCATATCAGCATGTTGTATTTTGTTTGGTGCATGAGTGAGTTCTTTTAATCTTCAGAGCCAGAATGTTTTATGTCATGAGAACACACCAGAAATGTGAATGAGAACACACTGCTGTGAAAGGCAAAGACCAACTAACTAACATGAGAAAAACATTATATAATTCTCAATTCTTTTCATTTTTACCTCAGAATGTTACTAAACAATAGGAAACCCACATGTCTTTGTACTTGTTTTATTCTTTATAATACAATTCATCAGATCTGCAACTAATGATTATTTTGTTAATTGATTAATCTAGCGATTATTCTTTTGATAAATCGATAAGTTGTTTAGAGCGCAAAAAAATGTTTTTCATCACAAAATTTTACGCAATTAAAACTGAAGAGAAGGCACTTGAGGACATCCTGGAATGTTTTCATAGGAAAGAGAGTTTTCATCAAAAGCACAAAATGTATACATTTCCATATCATTTCCATGTAATTCTTGCTCTGTCTGAGTCATAAAACCTCCTCTCTCAGCTTATAGCATGCTTTGGAGCCTGTGTATAGATTAGTAAATGATTATTTGATTTCTAAATTAGTTGACAATTATTTCAACAATCGATTAGTTGTGATTAATTGATTAACATTGCAGCCCTGCAATTTATATAAATGGATCTTTTATTTTTTTAAATCTGTGTCAATATAGTGTTTTGTTCACATAGTCCCTTCTCATGGCTATGATGGTAATTATTTGAGACATTATATTCAAAGGTTCTAGTATTTGATGGAAAAGAAATTGTGCATTGTTTTAGATGGTGTTGACTGTGTTTTAACTTTAAACTAAGCTGCATTTCCATTGGCCAGAAGAGTACAGGTCTTGCTCATGCCACCGCGTGAGCATAGTGGTCCGGCATCAGGGTCCGACAGTGCGTCACATTGTTGTGATAAGATTTACCATGATGAAAATAAATAACAATCTGCGGGTGTCATAGATTATAACTAGCAGACAAAAGCATTAAGTCTTATTTCCTAGAAAACCATTAAAGCATTTGCTGCTTTTTCTCAGCCAGGGACCCTCTTGCAAAACAAGAGGGTCTCTGGCTCGGCTCTGGAGAGGTCGGACAGTGTTTTAGAGTGTTCATTTGCCACTCGCTGAGATTCATTTCCAGTGGAAGGACGTCATAGGGACAGTTTGTATGTGGACAGTCACTGAGCTGCACGACTCAAGACACAAACACATTAAATTCTCCCTTGACCTTTGACCTCAGCGTCAACAGAGCAGCTGAAGTGTCACCCACGTCATGAATCTGTGATGACAGGTATGAGTCAGTCCACAGGGAGGCTCTTGTTGTTTTTATAGTAATATGGTAATATCTCAATGAAGCAATTAGAATTAAAAGTGACTCAGTGTTTCCTTTGTTGTATTTCGTCTGTACTTGTAGCACACCCAAACAGAGGCTTTGAAGTTATTATACTTTAAAGGTGCATTATGTAACTTTTCCAGTGGGGCCTGCAGCCATGCAGCCAAATATTACTTTACTTGGAATGTTCCACAGTATGGCATTTAACTTATTTGTCTTAGATTTATTCAGCTATTCATGTGTTTTTTACTGCTAAAAAAAACCATGACAAACATTCATTCATGTGAGCAGGCTTGCCTCTCCACAGATCTGTCACCTGATGCCAACTGCTTGTCTCCATGGACAAAGACAAGTTCAATGCGATACTGTGAAACATTCCAGGTAGAACAATGATATCACCATGGAGACAAGGTGGCAGACTCTTCACCAGAAGTGACATATTGTGCCTTTTATTTTCTGAAACTTTGAGAAAATCAACAACAACAACAAAAACACAGCAGTAAGAGCAAAAGCACAATCACTGAGGGGTCAGAGTTAGATTCTATAGTTCTCAGTCACATCAGTACTATTATTCAGTATTTTATTTATTTAATACATCAATTATTTTGATTTATTTTCATGTCATTATTTCCGTCGCTTAAAATTCTTTTGGGTGCTATCACAAATGTTGACATTTTTAAGCAGCTATAATGTCACCATATAAGAGTGGATTGACCACATGGATCTCATTGTCCAAGTTATATCCAACAATCCGAGGCTCTGTTGATGTAACCGCTTCACCTTGCTTCATACGGCTGAACCATTCCCCTGACTTTACTCTGCAGAGGTACAACTGTGTCTAATATATTCTCACCTTCACGTAAAAGATAACAGTAAAGCGCCCACTGTTTGCATATATTGGATTCTGTCCATTCAAAGTAACCGGTCTGGTCTGATGTCAAATGACACAAACCTCAGATCTACAGTCAGAGCCCACATGACGCGTTTGATGTAGGTCAGATAACGCTGCCACAGAGCTCAGGATCGAACGTCAAAAACTTTGTGTTACTGGACAGATATGTCAAATGTACACAGAGATGCATAAGGCAATATAAAAAAGTAAACAAAAGAGCAGTGGAGCAAAGTGTAGTACAATCGCCATTGGTTTAACATTAGGCTAACAGAAGATTCTATGAGACACATTGTGGTTCCTAATGTAAACTGAAGTATAGCTGTTATAAATAGGCCTTTGAAACTTCTGGGTACTTCATCATTAATAACACATGTCTCAACCAGAAGAGGCCAAAGAAGATTGATGGAGTGTGACACACATGTGACGCGGCCAGTGTCCAATGGCTATAATACAGTGTTGGCTCGAGCTAGGTCAGAGGAAAACAGCTTGTTCTAGTTCAAATGTCAATCTGTGTGTGTCCTGATTAAACTGCAGTCATAATGCGGCAAATTATAGATTACAGAACAGAAACCATACTGTATTGTCACAATCACAAGCAGAAATGAACAAGCACTCTTTATTAAGTTATGGATTATTTCAGCGTCCTGGAAAAAGGAAATTTGGAAAGACAAATGAGTTCTTTGAAAATCTAAGGCTTCATAGAATAAACATCTAACAGGGACGATGTTCTATTTGCCAACATTCAGACAAACTTTAATTTCATTTAAAGCATTTTAAATGATAGCATCCTATGTGTGCACATCTGATTTAAAATAAATAAATAAGGCATTACACTAACCTCTGAGCCTCAAAAACATATTAGCAACAGATTAACCAATAAAATGTATCATATCAGGTGGAACTGAAGGAAAATTAAAATCCTTAACCTTAATTAACCTTTTTTTTTTGCCAGATTACTATCTATTATTGTACTGAAAACCAATTAAGTTGATGCTGATATTAACAGCATATGTTTAATGCCTCAGCTGTTGAAGAAACACCACACGCAAAACATGAAACAAACCGATAGTCCGATAATAAAGGGTCAGCATTGGGGCCTTAGCGCAAAGTTGTTTGAAGATGGTTAACGATAGTTTTTGGTGGGAAAAATAATAATAATAATATGCAAGCTTCTACACTGCTATAGGTATGAATTACATTATAGTATTTGTTTAGTGGATTTGATTTGGTAACATTACAGAGTTCAGTGACAGTATAACAAAGTATAACAAATGTGAAATATTTGGAGTTTTGTTCCCCCTGGTTGTAAGTGGAAGCAGACCGAGCATATGCTTTTATGTATGATATTCCGTGAAAATGACCCAGCTATAACCGCCGTCTGGTTTTCAAGAGCCTGTCAGTCATCCCATCACAGTACCAGATCTTCAGCTTTTAAAACTACAAATCATACTGCTATTCTCGCAGATTTAACATGTTTTTGTAAAATGTGTGGTTAATTTGTGGTAAAATAAGCAAATAAGTCAAAGCTTAGTTACAGTTTATGGACATATTGATAACACATTGTTGCAAGTAAATGCATAGTATACTCTTCGTGATTTGATCAAATTATAATATCGATCACTTTTGCCATTCCAATGAAGATGCAACAATCAAAAAATACACATTAGTTGTATCTACATGTCATATAATTTAATGATTGCAGTTCTTTTTAAGTTCTATTGCAAATTACATTCCTCCTTTGTTTATTTTTTTTTTTTCATCTTGGGAGAGCTTGAATCATGTCGTCTGACTCTGTATTGAACACAGGCAGACCGCTGGCACTTTGACAATTACAAACAACATCCAGAAAGCAGGGTCAGGTCACTGTCAATGAAAATGAAAGTGAAGAGAGATGAAAGTTTGGAAAAGTGCAGAAAACAGTCTCACACGACCTTTCCAACTCAAAGTCCACATTAGTTCTTTGTTTCATGCGCTGAGAGCTATTTAACCATTCTGATCAGGGCGAATGAACCATGAAGAAAACAGAGAAGCGATTTTCTGCAGTAGTGTTGTTTGATTTATAGTGTACAATAATGTAACCATTGCTCGTATCTCAGATTTTTGTCTTGAATTGTAAATAATGCAATATGAAAAGTGTTTGGGCCTGCCTTGCCTTGGCTTGTGAGTACAAAGAGTCATGGAACTCTGCAAGTCTTTGAGAAGTTTATGCAGGATTAGGGATGATATGTAACAAATTAAAAGAGACATGTGATGCAAATTCTACTTTAATAAGCTTTTAACCTTGTTACAACGGCATTACCTCAGCATTCGTTTACTTAAAGTTGTATTTTGATTTGTATTTGTATAATTGAGTAATCCTGTATTGTCTGGCAACTGAAGTTTGAGTGCTCAGAAAAGACCTGTTTACCACCCTCTGTGCCCGCCCACATCCCTGGACTTGGTTGTGATTGTTTGAAACATTAAGACCATAAAATGTCACCCTTTTCAAAAATAAAAACATACAAATGACGATCCGCTGCTTTATGGTGAAACGTCATGATGAAGAGGTGGAGCTTATCAGTTCTGCTGTTTTAAACTGAAAGTCACTGAACTTATTTCTATTATTCCTGTTTAAAATTGAAAAATACTTAAATGATTATTTATTTAATTAATAGTTTAATACTAAGTACCTGACATAAACATATATCCCCTTGAAACTATTGCAAGAAACAAAGGATACTTCGGAGGACTTCATCCAAAGCACTGACCCTATCTGTGATGGTACAAAGACGAGTTGACGGAGCTTTGAGCCAATGGATCTTCATTCAGAATTTTATTAAAAAGAAAAATGAGAAACAGCCTGTCCTTGGTTCACTATTGAACATTTTTAATTTAACTCAACTCAACTTAAACTATATATTTATCTACATACCAACCCTTTACACGGTATGTAATTCCACTTTGTCATCTGTCTAACTGTTTTGGTGAAAACTTTTGTTAGTGCATTAGCATGTCTTGTAAAAGTCTTCTGAATCTCATTTGTAGCAAAGTTGGATCACTGTTTAAGCAAGTTGTTTGAGGCCAAGTCCTTGAACTTGTAACCTCATGATGTCTGACTTGATTAATTCTACTATAAGAGATACTACACACATTAAACATGATAGATTGTTGGAGCAGTGCCTAGGATTACACTGTGGAATGGGGACTGAAGTGGATTCACTCAACATATGGACTCAGCATATACCAGGTGCACTGGGCTGGCTCATGATATCTGAACAAAACACAATGGCAACACAAGAATAAAAGAACTGACACAGTGCCCAGTGATATTTCAGAGCAAGAACAAATTTCAAGTGACCAACTCCGACCTATATGTGTTCATGTTTTTGAATAATGTACAGATGTTGACAAGAGGGTTGACAAACCACAGTTTTAGGTCCATGTATATGGTTACAATCTTCTCATCTTTCTGTCAAGATGGAAAATTACTGTACCGTGGTTTACAACTTGATTAATTGTCTGACCCCAATTCCTCCCCCTACCTACCTGGGGGGGCGGGATCTGATCTAATAGTACATGTTGCTTGAGCTAAAACACTGAAATACATCTAAGAATGACCATCAAGAAAGCTTTATGTATCACATTCTCTTATTTCAAAATGTAACAGCACTCTTTGCGACAGTGCTTGGCCAGAGACTGAATGTAGCAGCATATGATGCCAGTATCCCTCACACATGGCATGTTTTGCACACAACCTGTCTTGACTAAGCAAAAGCTGAGCTCACAAGCTGTGGCTTTAATAGACTCCTAATGCTGTTTCTCATATCCTCGTGTGCCACAAAAGCTCTGGTAGGAACAAGCTGTATAAGGGTATGAGCCGAAAAATCCTGGGACAATTTATAATGTTGTTTAGAGGGTTGTTTGGGTATGCAACAATGCGCCTGGTCAAATGAATGCTATTGCACTCAGCATAATAATAATCATCTAGTACATGATGGGAACATTTTGGCTATTAAGGTCCATTGTATACAAAATGAGCCCTGCACTGGATCTATTTTGCAATGGCAGAAAACTCACTGTGTTTTTTGGCCAGTTTGCTCTCTCAACACATAGGCTTTCATGTAGAAACAACAAAGGTGTCCAATCTGCTCCTAAAGATGTTTTATTACTTCATTTAATCCATTTGATCCATACATTTCTATGGGACATTGCAAAGGTCGTCAATACACTTTATTTGTAAGCCTTTTTCAAATCACCCAAGAACACTGTACAGGACAGCAGAATAAAAAATTCTTTAATAATGCATTTTTCTCCCGTAGAAAGAGAGGACCAAGAGTTTGGTGGAACATATACAGATGAATTTGTTGATATCTAATTCTAAGCCTGATTTTTAACGTTTTAAATTAAAAAAAAAAGTGGAAAATGTTGAATTTTTAGGCCAATTTTCAGTCAGATCAATAAGATATTAAAAATTGTTTATATCATTTTATGACTAATATGTGTACAAGATAAACTAAAACATTGAAACCTGGTTCTGTTTTTTTTTTTTTTTTTATGTATATTCTTTTTAATGTCCCAAATATGTGCAGTAATTTTTGGCTGTTTTTGCACATAAAATGCATTATTACTATATGAAAACATTACGTGGTGACAGGTTGGACATCACATTTCACTAAAACGTGGTCAGCATGATTATATTTAAGATTTACTAAACATTTTGCCCGTGTGTCGCCAGTTTGACAGTTTTAATAAAGTTTATAATGTTACTTCCTGGTTGGTCATGGGCAGCAAATTTGACACAACTGTTACCTAGAAACCATTTTGAAAACAAGGGCTAAAATCCATACAAATTACACAATAATTATGATTTGACAAATAATAATACCTCAGAACACCTTAAATTTGTTGAGTTACTCTTTAAACATCAGAAAGATGTTTCAGTTGAGCATTAACTATCTTTTTTATTTTCAAATGTGTGTCACTTTTTGATGACATAGGTGGAGGGATTCCTTTTAGATTTTTAGATTTTAGAACTCAGCACTACTTCCTGTAATTTTAAACTTTTTATTTTTCAAAAATTCTTCACAAACTGCAACTTCACAGATGTAAAACCATAATAAATATTTACCACAGGTGCCCTCCCACCAAACTAAGTTATAATTAGTAAACATGAGAACCTGTTGATAGATTTTAAATGTAAGATTTTTTCCTATTCACCGGTCTGTTCTCTTCAAATAGCTGCTCTCAAGAACACTAACGTTTTGGACAATAGTTCAGGTTGCAACAATATCTGAACTTGTGACCGCAATAACTCCTTGCACTCAACTTCTGGGACTGGCTCTTCCATAATAGACAGACACTTAATTAAAACCTCCTCAGGGGGTTGATGTTGGAGAAGCAACATGTGGATGTGAAATGTACTTGCTCTTGCAGGCCCATGGCAGGTGCAAAAAGTCTGACGTTTATGACATTCATAAAATAATAAACCAGTTGGACACTTTAAAATACCAAGACAGAGCATGTTTGTTTCTCTGTACTAAACGTTATATTCATTGTCCTTTTTCATGTCTCTGAAATCATATTTTGACCTTATGTAACTTGTTTTCCCTTCAACATTATGTAGATTGAAACAGTATAAATATTGTATAGAAAAGTCATTTTGGTGCAAGTTCTGTAGTTGGAGAATTCTCTATATGTCACCTACATTTAACATTGGGAAGTTATACCATTTTTCGTTTTGACACATTTTTTTAAACTGAGTTCAGTTTGATAACTTGATTCAAAGATTTATCTGAACAAGGCCTAAAGTGCTTAATTTATGATCATCTACAGTAAACAATAGTAAAAAAAATAAGTATTTATATTTATTTAGTATTTAGTATGTATAATTATTTACATAGGGTCAATATATATATATATATATATATATATATATATATATATATATATATATATATATATATATATATATATATATATATATATACATATATATATATATATATGACCGCAATATATATAGCAACATATATATCTTTTATATATATATAAAAGAAATCATCATACCAGTGGATAGAGTGGGCCGGACTGAAGGACAGCACAGAGGCTCATCATGGCTGCACAGGAACAGGCCCTGAGCACCAGAGCGATAGAGGCTCAGATATACCACACCAGACAAGACCCAAGGTGTAGGCTGTGCAAAGAAGCTCCTGAGACAGTCCAGCACAGAACTGCAGGGTATAAGAGGCTGGCAGGGAAAGTGTACATGGAACGCCACAACCAAGTGGCTGGCATAGTGTACAGAAACATCTGTGTGGAGTACGGACTGGAAACCCCAAGGTCAAAATGGGAAACACCTCCACTGGTGGTAGAGAATGACCGAGCGAAGATCCTGTGGGACGTCCAGATACAGATTGACAGAATGATAATGGCAAACCAACCAGACATCGTGGTGGTGGATAAAGAGCAAAGGAAGGCCGTTGTGGTTGACGTGGCGATACCAAGTGATGGATACATCAGGAGAAAGGAACATGAGAAACTGGAGAAATACCAAGGGCTCAGAGAAGAGCTGGAGAAGGCCTGGAAGGTGAAGGCCAAAGTGGTGCCGTGGTAATCAGAGCACTCGGGGCAGTGACCCCCCAAACTGGAGGAGGTTACAGCAGATCCCTGGAGGAACATCAGACATCTCAGTCCAGAAGAGTGCAGTGCTAGGTACAGCTAAGATACTGCACCGAACCCTCAAGCTCCCTGGCCTCTGGTAGAGGACCTGAGCTCAGAGATGGATGAGAGAGACCACCCGCGGAGGGTGAGAAGGGAATTTACACATATACACATACACACACACACATACATATACATATATATATATGTATATACACATATATACATACACATACACACACACACATACATATACATATATATATATGTATATACACATATATACATACGTACTTATACACACAGTGTGAAGTTTTTGTAAACGCATAATAAAAATTGGTGTATTTGCATTTCTGATAACTCAGAATTTTCTTCATCATAAATATTTTGAGTAAATCTAATCCATTTGCAAATCAAAACATAGAAATTTCTTCATCCATTGACTGGTCTCAGACAAAACACAAGCGCTCCAGCCCCAAATTCATATGAGAAATGTATGAACCCCAAGTGCAGACTGCACCAGACCAGTCACTGAGTCTCTGAGAGCAGGACCAAGACTTCTGAGCTTCACTGTCAAATGAGAACTTGCCTTTGAGGAACAATTTATCAATTTAAAATGTAAAACTTAACTTTGCTGGGTTAAAATTATGTTTTGTGTCAGCTATTTTGCAAATTTAAATTTTTCAATGGAGATATGTGTCAGAACGATTGAGGATTACGTTGATCAACACTGCTATCTTCTTGTAGACCTAATTAAGTGTCAAGGAGGCAGTTTCTACAAAAATCTGCTAAAGGAATATAAAACTTGGCTAAAATGTTTCAGTGTCACCTTCAATTGATCGGTTTTCAAATTTCCATCTTGCAACTCACATTCCAAAATATTTCTGAGGCAATAAATCTTTCCCATAAATCTTTTGAGTCAGGTCTGAGAAGATAGAAACTCACTGTAAATGAAGGTTTGAGCTAATCAACTGAAAGCAAATATGAACTTCAAGTCTCTTTGCAGTAAATTAAATTATTGTCAAAAAAAAATAAAAATCCATTAATTCCTTGCCGTTACCAGAAACATTCCAATAATATAGATTTTCAAAAACTTTTTTCTTTTTGGTTATCTGGTTTCCACTAAGACCGACCTGCCAATCAGAGCTTGGAGAGGAAACATCTCTTTACCTCCGCTGTGTAATTAGGTGCTCTGCTAGAAAACGTTTACCTCGGGCTAAGGTGCACATTACCTTCCAACAGTAGAGCCCATTTGAAGTTTACAGTATAGCCGGCTGTGTACTCTGGCCTCTGCAGACAGGTTTTGGCACGTAAACAGTTTAATTCCTCACAACAATGAAGATTTTAGTATTTTTTATGCAGAAGGTCTTGAGATTGTCACCCACCTGACTTTTTATGACCATCATTTTGTTATTTCTTTATTTGTGGGTAAAAAAAAAAAAAAAAAAAAATACTCATCACTGAAATTGCAGCAATAATTTGTGTATTGAGAAAATGGACTACACACCAAAATACATAAAAACCAAAGTGATGTATTTAAAACTAACACATGCTACATGTTTCTAATTTGTTGTTTTGGTTTCTCATGAAGTGAAAAAGACATGTTGTGACCATAGAAAACACATGCATTTATTATATTAGAAAGATTAGATAGATAACATAATAGATCGTCTAACATGTTACGTTTTCTGCACGTAAACTCACTGTCCATGTTTCCAAATACTGGAAAATGCAGCATAGGCCACTGTATATATATGTATATATATATATATATATATATATATATATATATATATATATATATATATATATATATATATATATATATATATATATATATATATATATATATATATATATGTGTGTGTATATATTTATACTTTTTTAAAAACATATCCACAAGTAGCAATCTGTTAATAAATCTAAACACAGAAATGCATGTGTTTCCGTCCTTTAAGTTATTCCGTGGGTTTGTGTGTGAATGTATACAGCCACCTGCGTGTTGCTTGTCAGGATCATTTTTCACAACACCACATTAAAAGCAGATCTTTTACTTAGCATGTCTAAGTGGCCATAGGGTAAATATAGAGCTTGGCAGTGGACGTTTCCTGAACAGTAAATGGGACCTCATGGCTCAGGGCAGGACTGCAGCCTCTGTCACGATCTACAGCTGTGCTTCAAAGAGGGCCTGCTGTGCCGAGGCCAAACTATGAAAGATATGCTTTGAGTTATTAACACTCCACATCAATCAGAGAGAATTAACGAAAGTCTCAATCCAGAGTCAAGTTAAGTATGATAAAAATGTATACCTGATGATTTTAGTAAGATCTTTTATTTAAAAAAACAAAACACAAACACACACACACAGAAATAAACAATGTGATTTGTGTAAAAAGTTCACCTGGCCCGTATTACCCCATGACACACTATTGACACAGCATGGTCTAGGAGAAAAAAAACTGAGAATAACCTGAATAAGATTTGATATGATTTAAAATTGGTCATCAGATGATCAATCTTTGGAGCAAAGCACACAATCTGACTAGATACATGTTTGTTTGTTTTTTTATCCCTAAATGAGAACTAGAACACTTTATAGCCTATAGTTTTACTCGTACTAGTAGCTCCGATCTGTTTTTTTCTGTTTGTTCCATACGGGCATCTGCATATTGTTGTTCTATTATTCTTGGCACGCCTCACAGCTGAACACAGCTTTTCAGCAGCTGTCCTCACATCTTTTTATGTCTCAATATTAATTTGTCTCAAAGGATTCGGTTCCTTGCGCTCACAGCTACTAGCCTCAAGGTTTTGGAGTATTTTACGATGTGTAAAAATGCTGCTCATTGTGGCCATGAAAAAAACTAACATTACCAACAACTAGCTCCTCCACCATGAGACATCCATCATTTTGTACACACAGAAATAACAAAGTTTGACATTTGCTCATGACTTGTGTATGTATTATGTAAACATAAATCAAGGAAGGAAGCTGAAGTAGAAAATAACAAAATCAAGAACATTCTTGTTTACGAACAATGCATTGTATGAAATCAGGTCTTTTTTGGTTGTTCAATTATTATAACAAATTATTGTTATAATAATTATAATTAAGGGGAATTTGTCCTCTGCATTTGACCCATTCCTTAACCTGTGCTCTCAGGAGCAGTGCAGTGCCCTGGGATCCATCTCCAGAAGTTGAGCCTGGATCTTTGGTCTTACCCAGCTGGAGGATGCTATGTATTTGTGTTTGATGGGGAAACCCAACCAGACACACAGAGGTCATGCAAACTCCACCCAGAATGGCTAAACCTGGCCAGATACTCAAACCTGGAGATCCTCTTGCTGCATGTGTGCCAAGAGTGCTGGCTACGCAGCCACCAAGTAGAAATGGTGATAGTTGAGTCTAGTTGTAAAAGCATAGGGTGTTGCAAAAGCTTTTCCTCAGTATGAAAGTCAGCAATTAACATTCAAGGTTGAATTTGGCTTTAGATTAGAAACATACGTGTCAAAGTGAGACGTTAGGCATATATTGAATTGTACCTGTATATTGTACAAAATGACTGCTTCCTCCTTTACAAAACAATATTAAATAATAAGATGGTTCATTTACAACCAGTGTGGTGGTTTGGACGTGTGGTTGGTGGCTGTAATCTATCCTACACCTTGTGAATTAGTTTCAGGGCTTTTGATGTTAAAACTCAAGGATACCACATTATCTACAGCATAGGTTTTATACAACAAAAATGAGCTTTTCTCAAAACTGCACCTCATTGACTTTGAACAGTCAACTTTAATCACAACTACAGAGTGAGCTAATGTTCTTCAACCATGTAAGGCTATTTATTCCATTTTACAAATGCCTATTCAATAAGAAGTCCCAACAACCAGCCCCCACTGGAAAGGCTATATTACCATATGGCAAATGAGACTTGCATAACATCTGATAATCTGAAACTGATTAGAAGTTGGACTCATTTGCGTTTATTTATTTTGCAAATGTCAAAAATATTTTTGGTCCTTCTCCAATAGTTTCCTCACATTTACAAACATGCACAGGTTAAGAGGCTGGTGAAAATATGTTTGTTTTCTTCATATCTTTTATTAGATTAGATTTATGAAATGTGGCCACCATTCTGCACCAATAGCACCTGCAACCAGCACCAGTCACTCACACCACTTTTACATGAAACATGACTTCAACAAAAACTTAAAATTTGTTCATAATCAGTCAGGAGTCAACATATTACTACGCCTGAAATAATAGAATGTGAACGCCTAGATATCAATGCAATGCAAGAACGCAAATGTGATCGATTACTGTTGTCTATATGTTATATATTAATATAAGTGGACACATATTCTTGGCCAGATCCTAATAAGTTTATACAAATTTAATCATGGTAAGCTCAAATTTAGGAAAAAAGTGTATAACAGTCAGTAAGTGTGAGTGCGTGGGAACAGAAAAAAACAAGCAATTGATTATGATGGTTTATGATTTGGGAAACGTTTGCAAATTGTATTAACAGGTGACAGTTTTTGCAGCCACCTGTCATCCGTTTCTTTCTTATGACATTGATTTTTATTGTCAGTGACTTCATTCAAATCCAGAATTTCCCCTTTAAAAGTCATCTGGATTTCAGTCCTATTCCATTGTGGGGGCTTTTACATATATATATATATATATATCAAAGTAAATTGCTCTTTGCTTTGATCCTTACTCTCTTATTTTAGCTAAATTTCTGCCAGTCTATCCACTGCAGCCAGTGACAACGCATGTGTAATTGTGTGCAACAGATGCAGGGATTATAGCACCTTCTGCACAGGTAAGCTCAAGAGTGATTTTTACCCATCAGCCTTTGTTATGTGTGTGAGCGGTAGGGTTTCTAAGCAGCAGGGAAGCAGAGCGGAAGCTGACGTCAAGCACCTGACCTTGAACCTAAAAGTGTTTACGGCTGTCGGCTGTGTGAAGTGTGACCAGTCCACATAGGTTTCATGTTTTGTTTTGTTTGGGTTTTTTTTATGAAAAATCATTTAACTTTACATTTAAACCATGCAGTCAATTCTTTTATTTTATTTTTATTTTTTTTCAGTCTATTATGAATGCAGTATTTTCCCTACCAAACGCCTTGTGGAGTGTGTCTACACCACTGTCCCTAAACATGAGCGGACTAAAATAGATCCACCACCACTGTCCAGCAGTGCTGGACACAGTGGCAACAGATCATCACCTCCAGGGTCTGTTCATCTGTGTTTTATCAACTGTCAAAACCAGTTCTTAAAGCGACTGGGGAACTGACGAGCTACTGCACAATACAACTCTATTTTGTCCATTTGGCAAATATTTTCTCTATTTGTATTTTCCGTTCAATATTGAAATTTGGTCATTTGGAAGTTTGTCATGCAGAAAATACACCAAAATTCAACTTCTCTCTCAGGATGCATAAAGAGTTTAAATGGAGTAAATAAAAAGCAAACATCACTCAATCAGTAATTTCAACACATTCCATTCACATCTGCATGTTCTCTAAATACAAACTTCATTAAAAAGTTTAGAGTAATTTGATCAGAGAGTCGGCCAGTACTATAGTCACTCAACAGTTAACCTGATTTCATAAAATGTTGACAAGCAACCTTCGGGGAGTAAGAATTCGGCATTTGACATTCCCATAGTAACGGTGTTTTAAACTGTGCCATGTTGGACCGTTTTAGAGCTGTACTCTCAGACCAACTTGAGCCTGTGATGTCTTCGCTGCAGCCGCCAGATAAATGGATAAAATTATAAGGGCCAGTGAGTTCAGTGTCCGCAGAATTTTAGCTCTATAGAGATTCAGTAAAACCACTTTCATTTGACCAAAAGCTACAATAGAAAACCCCAAACCTCCCTTTAAAAGACTCCAGGGCAAAAAGGACTATGGGAAAGTGTCTAACTAAAACTAACACTTTTGTGTGAAATTTCAGTCAATAATTGCGTCCATGATTGCAAATAACTAACAATTTACCAGATGCTGCAATGCCGAAATAAAGACAATACCGCTAGAGAAAGTCATCAATACGACTATTGCTTCAAAGCAGGAGCGAGGTGAATGCCACCCTGGTAAATAGTCAGTTAAGTGTAAGTCCAACTCACTGAAGTATGCAATGATTTACCATGATCAATGTCAATGCTACATGCAGCCCATGAGTATACAAATCCATGTTAAATAGTTTCAGTGGCCACACCACCTGGAGAATGCCTCTGATGATCTCATCAGACCTCGGAAGTGGAACAGGACTTGGCCTGCGTAGTACATGGATGGGAGACCTCTGGAAATATAAGTGTCATATACTGTCATTGTGCCCTTGGGCAAGACACCTCATCCTCCTTGTCTTGTATGAATGTAAAGAGTGAGTGATTGGTGGTGGTCAGAGGGGCCGATGGTTGGCAGCCTTTCTTCCGTCAACCCGCCCCAGGGCAGCTGTTGCAGTAGTAGCTTACTACCATCAAGTCTGTACTGAATTAACAATGCCATGTAAAGTGGTTTGGGTGTCTTGAAAGGTCCTCTATGAATCAAATTCAATATGAATATGAATATGAATATGAATATGAATATGAATATGAATATGAATATGAATATGAATATGAATATGGGCATGATTATGATTATGATTATTAACTGTGTACCAGAATTTCCATTTTCCTTTTATTGTCTTTACATTGCAAGTGGATCAAGTGCTGTTAGACAGTTAGGATTGTTTGTTTCACTCTCATGTTTTACTGATGTTTTCTCTCACTGCTCTTTTATGACAAAGAGGATTATTATTATTTGTTTACCATCAGTCATTTTCAAGAACTCCCCAGGTGGGTCGTCTTCTACTCTGGGACTGATGACTCACCACCTCACTGTGGATAAATCAAACATATCTCAAACTTCCATGAGTCACAAGTGATTTTCTTCACGCCTCATACAGCAGACTAAACAGACACACACACAGTGGGTAGAAGAGACTGAGGAATTATGGGAAACGCAGTACTTCCTGTTGTTGGACAGTGTTCCCCGCTGAGCTTTCATGTTTCAGCCGCAGGGGAATCATATTTGTGATCACAGATGGGACCGTTGTGGTCTTCATCTGAACTTTGCTGCATATTTACATTTCTAAGGTGCTGACTGCACTCTTAAGGGCGCTGCACATGTGAAGTTAGTAAAACTGAGGCACCTCAACTGTTTGCTGATTGTCTGTACCCTCTTGCTGTCCTGTTTAATAAACCTTAGGGCCAGAAAAAACAAACTGCCAATTAGAAGCACGGTGGGATTACCAAAATGCTGGGAATGAGAGGTCCTTTATAACATTCAGATGACATTGTGTTTGTTTACTTGGATCCCCCATTAGCCATTGCTTTGGTCTGGCTATTCTTCCTGGGGTCTTACACATTAGGTACAGTTAAAAAAAAAACAAAAAAAAAAACCAAAACATAAATACACAATTTTGAACATTAAAGCTTAAAAAAAACATCCTCAGTTAAATTGCAATGTTCCAAGTCTTTTTAAAAACATTAACATTTGAATTGTGTGTGATGTCTGTTCATGCCTAAATGTAACAGGATTTTTGTGTCATTGTGTCACAACAGTTCAAGTCCTTGAATTACACGTCATGTATGTCATGTGTTAGGCCTATGTACAAATGGGCTAACAATGTTTCTGAAAAAGCCAATTGGTCAGTGTTTTATGCATGCTTTACTTGTATGTTTAGCTGTTTAAAGCAAGATGTACTGCCTTGTTCTGCAGTTTTTTAAGAAGGGAACACACCAGTGAGTGAGAGTGAGAGAGAGAGAGCAACAGTTTTGAAGAAAACAAATAAAATAAAGTAAATTAGTAAAATACTTTTCATTCTGAATGTTTTTAACCAACAAACCAACAACCAACTTGAGACCAGCATTGAAGAAGATGGGCCAGGATCAGCGAATGAAGAAGGCAGTAGAAGCTGATGCTAACAAGCATATCACCCAACAGTGTGCAATTAAGGTTTTCCAGCAATACCTCATGGTGTGATACGTTTCAGTGTTTGTTTTCTAAGCACTGATTGTTGGCAAATAGGTCTGCAATATAACGTTCTGAAATTCCCTTTTTTTTTTCCTTGATGGGGATTACGCCATGCTCTCTCATTCATAAGGCTGCGCAGTTCCATGTCTAGCCGTGCTCTTTTACTTCTCACTGTATATATACAGTTCACACGCGCAAAGAAATAAATATGAAATGCTCCGTGTGAAGCCAAATTAGATGACTACTGCCTCAGCACCTGAACTGACAACATTTTAAATATTCATAGTTTTTCATAGTTTTATGACCTTTAGGACATCATGAAATATAGTTAAAAAAAATATCTAAAATAACAACATAAAACAATGGCTTATTAATGGGTTTTATAATTATGTTATAATTATGACCAATTAGGACTGCTGAAATTACGAACAACAATATAAAACAAAATATTATATTTTTTGAAAGGGAAAAAGTCCTCAAAAGGATGCATATTATAGGAAACTGAAACTCTTGAGTGGGCAAATGCTCATATATGTTACACATATATAATACTTCAAAAGGAAAAGAAAGGTCTTTTGATATGGACTCTTTTCATGCATGTCATAATGAAATTATGTATTACTATGATTGTCTTTGACCCCAAACATAAAACTCTGGTGCAACACAGTGCAAAATAGACATGGCAATCCCACAGCTCTCAGGTTGTTTACTGTCTCTGCATAAACCCATGTCTAATACCAAATATTTTCTGTCTGTTTTAAGACTTTTTACAATGAATAATATTAATAGGGATTTGTCTTCTTTCATTATGTGAGAGGAGCGAGCCTGGTTTGGCTCAGTTGAAGCCTAAGAGGGTTTTCTTATTGTGTCAAGTTGGACAAGGGAACATTTGCATAACACCATATGACATTACACACAGTGACCTTTCATGGCTACAATGTGGACAGCTCACGGGGACAGGTGTTGACTTCAGCACAGAGCGATTAAGTGGGTCAGTCACAATTTAGGTTTCCTGTTGCTAATTTTTGATACAATCTTGAGTGCGTCTCAGCTTTGTCTGTACATGTCACATAGCAGACCAGGTCTATTCATTGTATTCCAGAAAACACTGCACTCTTCCCGTCTTGTTCTTTTAAAACATGGACTTGGACACTAGGAGGTAAATGCTCTAGTGCAAGTTAACCGCTGACTTGGCCTTTTCCTTTAACAGTTGATACCAGTAACCTGAGCTGGATGTGTAGAAATTTGCCTATAACAATCCAACCTATCAGGCGTGTACACTGCAACAATGCATATCTGATGGTCTTCAAGGCTGACTCATAAACACCTAATTACAAGTGAAACATGCCTTTAATGAGCACAATAAATTATAGTCGTATGGTTTATTTATTTAGACACGCATCCACTTAAAAACTGTTTGGGTTGGCAATCTCAAGGGTTGTATTATGTGTGTTCTCATTTTTACAGTTGGACATTTGGTAGTTTTGATTTAACAAACCAAAAGTTATGTTTCAAATGATGTTTTGAAAGTCAGACTTACAATGTTTCTGGCACTGGATTTCAGCCCCAGCCAATCCCTATTTATCAAACAGAGTTGGCCAGAACCACCTCCTCCATCTATCATGTTTTCTGGCATAAATCTGCATCTGTATCTGCCCCTGTATTTCCCTCTATAGGAAGTGACCTTAGACGTTGAATCTCTACAACACAACATTTTCCTGAGTAGGTTCTTGTGTATGTTGTTTCTTCAGTCACCTCTTCTATCATCCTGCTGTGAAGGTTAGGACTGTGGAAGATACTCATTCATCATGAATTATCACTGACATAAAACGTAGTGAGGTGCTTTATGTGGGAGCTTATTGGCCAAGTACCGTTTATCTCAAGCCAAAATTCATGTAAAGTTTGGTATAATGTTTATATCACTTTTTTCCAAGAGAGTAATTGCCCACAATACAAATGTGTACGGGTGTCATATGTTATTCATTCTCATTTCTGATTTTGCATCAGGCTATTTGAGGGATTACACAGACAAGTCAACATTAATTACATATGTTGAAAATAAGATATTTTTGGCCAGCACACATGTAATTACGACACAAAGATGTACTTGCTCCACTAAGTGTGCACTAATACACTCTTTTTTGGTTCCCATATCTCCATTTGTGAAAGTGACAAACGATCTACCTTTTTGATTGATTGCAAGCAGTAGTCTTTATAAAGTTGGCTGTCTCCCTGGTATTTGGAAATCAGGACCTGGTGCAAAGCTGAGACTCTCCACTGAATTAGGTAACTGTGTTTTGTGTTCCAATGGGGCCACTGACTGTGGCTGCCATGTTTTGCCGATCTGATCCAATCTGGAGGGCTGGCGGTGCAGACTGCAGACTGTAGCCAGGTTATGGTGCTTCCTGTTGTGGGAATGGGACGTGCTGAGTCTATCACGGCACAGGTCACTGCGGTCGAATCTAATAGGAACCAGGATTATATTGTTCACACATTGAGCTCATAAAGCCAAGGGGACAGGATGGAAAATTCAAAATACGGCTTTATTATTTTTCTTTTTAAATTGAGAGAATAATGTGTGATCAGCGTAGATACAGCAAATGCAATATGTTCTCCCAGATTTGAGTCTGTATAAAGAAAAAGTGGTCGAGGTTGCAGCAGTAAAGTAGATAGACTTAGTGCCTGCGTGAAAGACATAAAAAAGACATAAAAACCTGGATGACACTTTACTATTTACTTCATAACTCATAAAAAACTGAGTTCATTGTCCTAGGCCCTAAACGTCACTGTAGCCTCCAGCTCTACTGTAAGTAACCTCGGGATCTTATTTGACCAAGAGCGCTCGTTCAAAGCCCATATAAATCAAGCCTGTAAAACAGCCTACTTTCACCTGCGTAACATAGCCAAAATTAGAAAAAGTCTCCCTAAAAGTGACTCTGAAAAACTCATCCATGCATCACATCCAGGTTAGACTGCTGTAATGTTTGCAGCATGTCCTAAAATTATATTAAAAATGTTTCTACCTTTTCAAAATGCAGTAGCAAGATTATTAACGGGTACTAGAAAAAGAGATCATATTACGCCGGTGTTAGAGTCTCTTCACTGGCTTCCCATTGAGTTTAGAATCAAATTTAAAATCCTCCTCCTGACTTACAAAGCCATAAATTATATGGCCCCATCCTACCTCAAAGATGTGATAGCAGCGTACCATCCAAACAGAGCACTTCGCTCTCAAAATGCTGGACTATTCTTGGTCCCTAAAGTCTCCAAAAGGACAGTAGGAGGTAGAGCGTTTAGCTACCAAGCTCCTGCGTGATGGAACCAGCTCCCTACATTTAAGACCAGGCTCAAAACGTTTCTCTTTGAAATATCTTTTGGTCAGGCCAGTTAGGAACAGGAAACAGAGTTTTCTGAAACTAAAACTAAAACAGAGTTTTAGCTATGTTGCCCTAGGAGCATATCTGCTGAGGGAAGTATGGCATCTTAAATACTATCCTCTGGTTCTTCTGACTTTCCCTATCAACATTATTTAAGATTTTAGTTCACACGTAGTCTGTTCATTGCTGTTCACATGTTTTTCTCTTTACACACTGTGGTGGCTGCTCCACTGAAGAACCCCCCATCCCACGACCCTGACCTGTGACCTGGATGTTCCCATTTACCTGGAGGAACTCTCTCTGCACTGGATGAACTTTTCCCCACTGGGTTTTTTGTGTTTTTTCCTGACCAAGAAGGAGGGTCAATCACTAATTAAACTAGTTTCTACCTGTGGCCCATGGAGGCAACTGTTATGATTTTGAGCGCTACAAAAATAATGTAAATTGAATTAAATTGTTCACTGAAGGCAAAGTACTAGGGCTCCTCGCATAAAGGGGGGCATAAAAGCTGAAAATGTGACAATTGTTGGCTCCCACTATTGTCAAATGTCTCTTTGGAGAATTTTTATCATCAAATATGAAAAATTCATATTGTGTTCAATCAAAGTTGTTTTTTTTTTGCTTTAATGTTTTGAGATATGAGACCTTTCTCTTACATTTCAGATGACTTCTTCCACCTGCACATTGGATGCATGCATTGTCTTAAGCTGAGGAGTTTGTGCAGGCCGGAGTGCACTGCGGTCAGGCTAAGTGTGTACAATTACAGGAGCAGGAGTGTGAGTGGTTATGCAGCATCTGTCCTCTGTCAGTTTTATGTCTGTGTGGTTATGGCAGGTATTATCAAAGTAAAAGGAGGCAGTTGGTCAACGCCTTCTCAACTTCAACATAGTGCTTATTCGGTATAAAGATAGAAGCCCAGCTGGACAGAAAAATCTGAGGCGAAGTTGAGAATTTTATAGACTCGTACTAAATTAGTATGTTGTCAGTCAAAGGAAGGCCTGACACTCAATATTTATGGATGATTTTACCTGAACACTGAATACACTTGTGGGTAAAATGTACTTATAGGCAGGGGATGTTGTGATAACACAACTCACTTCAGAATGAATCTGGAGATGTGAGTAGTGTGGTAAGCATATCTGCCACACAGATTCAGAAGAGCATGTTTGCCTTCAACTCACTAAGGTTGTTTGAACTATCATCTTAGTTACAGTCATTCCATTTTAAGTCAGGGCCTCTCTGTCATGATGACTTCTACGGCTGAGATATACTTTACTGTCCTCATTACTTTTACCTGAGCACCAGTAAAACTGCCAGGAACAGTAAGCAACCAGTAAACTGCACTGGAATCCCACTCATCTCACTCTTCTAGAAAAACTCATCTTATGCTGATCAAATTAAACTTTTATCAATTTTATCATATGAACCTCAAGTTACTTTGTTGCTCCTAAAACCAAATAAGAGAAGTTTGGACAAGGACATGCATTTGGCATAAAACTTTCATACTCTGTAAGCAAGGAATAAGAAAATGAACGTAACCCTATTCTTCTTTATTAGACCTGAAAGTAAACATTATTTGTACACTGAAATGACTTTCCAATTGAAATCATGAATTGCTGATGGAAAGAAAGTTAAATCTTGTTGTTTGCAGTTGCTCCGTCCTGCAGCTCTCTAAACTGGGACCACACAATGACAAAAAAACACCATCAGCCATTCACCACATTGCAATGATCAAACCGAATTTTAAAACCCAAAACCATCACTTTAAACTTCCTCACAAAACATACTTTCCTCAGCAGAAAATGGAGGGAAAACTATGAAGTCATTTCTGGTGGTGGGTT
Organism: Rhinogobius similis; assembly: GCA_019453435.1. Taxonomy (NCBI): domain Eukaryota; kingdom Metazoa; phylum Chordata; class Actinopteri; order Gobiiformes; family Gobiidae; genus Rhinogobius; species Rhinogobius similis. The sequence goes on along the minus strand of CM033626.1, from coordinate 17,655,701 downwards.
TTATTGGTCAACTTGAATCAGACAGACAGTTGGCGGCAGATTCTTCATACTCCATGAATCTCTTATGATGTTTTTTTGATTTATATGCTGGAAATCCAAAACACCACAATAAAACTGAAAAAATACTTGTTTGGATTTTTACATTGAGGTTACAACTTTACTTTACCGTCTGTTCTTTTGTGTGTCATTTGAGGATAAAAGGTGGACTCACGAGAGCTGATGAGGGATGAGAGCTGATAAGGAAGTAAATCACGCAGAATTTGCCTGAAGTACACAGTATTGGTAGTATTAGTATTAGTATTAATTAAACAGAAAGTCTGTGATTTCTTGTACCTTGTTTCTTTGTGTCATGACAACCTACCTTTGCCTCTCAGTCCTTTTTTGACAGTCTGTCCCCATCATCCCTCACTATTATGTGTAGTTTTTCTATTTCTCCTTCACTCTTAAATCCCTTCAGATTTTTCTGTGGAGTTGTCAACACTTGGGCTGTCGAGGACTTGCACAGCGGGAACCCAGAAAAACAGTCGGTCACATGTGGACCTCAGCTGAACTTGACTGGCCCGTGACCATGAGTGGGACTGTAACTCAGGTACAATGACCCCACAAAACATTCTGGAAGACAACAATACATGCAGATACAAACGAGAGGAAACAATAAACATCACAGCAATAAAAGTTGTGGCAGTTAAACAAAATGAAATTTCATTTTTCATTTAAAAATGAAATGCATGTAGGTGATCTTAGAATGCATATTTTTATGGTTCATGCAATTAAATCAACCATTATTAAATAAATAAAATAGAGATGTTCTTAACTCCTTACCATGATGGCCCTTTTTCCCTATAACGCCTGACTGAAATGAGCACCAATTTAAACTGAAGCTGTTCTTGAACCCATTGGAGCGCAAAGAATTGGCTGGACTCTTTATGAAGCTGAGACTCTGTAGTTTTGGCTTCTGATGTCTGATTTACTGTAATTATATATGAGAACAAGCTCTGCACAGAGGAATATCAGATTTTCTTTGTTAAATATTTGAAGGAGTAAAGCTGGTGTCTGAAGGGATGGTGTGATTGACACTAGTTTTGGCATTTGTTGTTTTGACAATTCCTCTTTCAAAGCTGAAGTTAATATCACAAAAAATTTGATTTTGGGATTTGTAATAATGTAAACAGGCAGAATCTATATAAAAGTCCTATTAAATGGCTTTTGTAATTTTACGGTACTTTCTTTATTTGTGGGTTTGGAGAACAAACTAATGCTGATTCATCCCAGAATGGTTAATTTGACTGGAAATAAGAGAGATACAGCTTTTTAAAATATATATATTTAACATGTCTAGCAGCTTGATAGTTTCAATATCCCACCTTTGGGATGACTCAGGAAAATCATGGGGCTCCGATTTGATTTTGAATTTAATACACTTATAACTGTAACATAATGTATACCAACAAGCTCCCATTAACAACATCTATGAGCATTCCAAAAGTTTTTAATTCCTGTTTGCCTTATGTTGGAAGCAGTTTGTTGCTCCTGTGTTGGACTGTTTAATGTGAATGGGCAGGTGTGTACAGTGCACCAGGGCTTCTGTTAGCTCAGGTATGACGACAGAAAACCTCATTATTAGTGTCATCCTCTTCCTGCTAAGTATAGTGCTGCTTGTGCCTCTGTGGATGCGAATGTTGCTTCATCACTTTGAGGAGCTAAGGCTTGTCCAGAGACATGGGGCTTTCACTGTCAGGCTGCTGCAGCAATACAGTGGTTTATAAGGCTCTAACTGGTGTAATTTTAGCTTTAACAAGCACTTGAGGAGAGAGGTATGTTTAAAATTGGTACTCTGCGCCAATAAAATGCTGAATAAAAGAAAAGTCTTATCTTTAAAACTGTCTGTGTACGATTTTTAGAATTCACATTGTCATTCAAATGTGGCTTGTTGGAACGTTGGAGTACATGATGTTTTTTGTTGACACTTACACTACACATTGTGAGAAGGGAGTTTATGGATTAAGATAGTTTAATTTAAAGTAAGATCATTTACCAAGACTACCAGAGAATAATCATCATTTTAAGCATATCCTCTTAGCCAAAAGCCTTTAGAATCACTTGATACAATGTGGATGGATTTAGTAAATCGGATAAACAATGAACATTCAAGCAATTTCTCGCTGAGCTGTGTGATTTGGAGTGTTTGGTGAATGGCAGCCATTTCAGTAAGTTTTTCTTGGAGCAGCTGTGGCTACAAAAATCACTCAACTACTCTGTTACTAAGGCATGGCAGAAAATTGGATTAAAACTTGAGGAAATTAAAGCCGTATTCAATGTGTAATGTAGAATATAACTTCTTTATCAGTATTATAGATTTGCAATTGATCCAGTTTTGGCACCGGCACAATTGACACATGGGTATATAATTATACATACTCCAGATGCCTTTCCTGATGAAACTCTCTTATTTATCCAGGCTTGTTCCCAACACGAAGAGAATGGCTTCTGCTACAGCTGTGAGTGTTTTTTGCTGTTCGCAGTAGACCACTATAAAATTATTAGGGGAGACGAATAGCGTTTTAATGTCTCTGTTTACTTGGAAGGCTAGATAAGTGTTTTATAGTTAAGTCCAGATATTGGCTCAAACGGCTGCAGTGTAATGCTTCAGCTGCGGCACAACCATGAAATTGAATGTTACTTTCACAAGTGTGACACTGTAGCTCATCCCCAATGAAAAAGACAAAAACACACTGATGTTATTGCACCATCTGGGACAGCTCACAGGCCTCCCCCTGATGATATCTCTGAGCATTCTAGTTAAACATCCGCTCTGTAAATGAGGGGCAAAGATGAAGATGTCCAGGAGCGTGTTAATGGGATTCCCTTCAGAGAGGCTCGGGTCGTCCCAGCAGGAAATGAACAGGAAAATGATTGTAAAACATGCTCTACTTCATCCAGGACTGACCAAAACAGTCACACATCTTTGGTCCCTCTCGAAATGCAAGCAGTTGTCATTTTATTGATCCAAGAATGCATTTATAAAAGGGCCTGTTGTAGATACTTTATTCAAAACATAAATCTCTGGCTTAAAGAGATCTCCCAAGCTTTATATTGTGTCTCAACGCATTTTTATCATTGCTAAAAACATTTGCCAAGTGCATAATTCCAAAACTGTCATCATAGTTGAGTTGGGGCATGACATCACTTTGAATGCATGTCCTGCCTCATGAATCATATCATAAACTATTCCAGTGAAACCTCTTCCATCACATTCATAAATTCGTTTTCATGTTTCATTTAACTTTCTTCTTTTTTATTTAGGCCTATATACAGTGCCTTTAACTGAGACTTATTGTATGTTTATTAAATTATAAGAGGAAAACATAGGTTAGGTTTAAAACGCATGCATCAGTTCATCCAATTTACACACTGTTCAAAGAGGCTTTTAAAATTTCACACTGTTGACATCTTACAAAATAAATTTCATCTATTTCTCATATCAAGAAAGTGGTATTTAGGTTAGATATCAGGCGTTTCTCAGGGCTATAGAGATTTCAGAGACTCCAGCCCTCACACGCACATGTTGGGTTTTCATGCTTTAGATTCACTTAGACTGATCTTAACCTTGACTTTTTCGAGCTTTTAATCATGTTCTAACAATGTTCCATCATCAAAAACATACCTGAAGTTGCATTCACGCTGTTGTTCATTACAAAATCCTTCCCCGTCCGAGCATCAAAAACACTTTCTCTCTCTATCAGTGACGTCTTTCAGATTTCATATGTCACTTATCCGAGTATCTTTTGCTGTTTTAAGTCCTTAAATATAACCAGACTCATTCTAACCATTTCTGCCATCTAAACACGATAACTGCTACTGCTAGCCTGATCGGTGTGTGTCTTGAAGTGTCATTGCACACAGCAGAGAAATCCTTTTATTAAGTCCATAATAAACTTTTTGTTTGTTTGTTTCAAAACATGAGATGGCAAATTAAAGGTACTTAAGAGCATGTTTAAAGGCTAATAACAATATGAAAAATGCATAATATGTTTCTTTTAACCTGCTTTTAGTTAGTTTTGTGTTTTTTTCAGTGAGACCCACCCTCACATGGTTCATGAACGTCTTTCTAATGGTTTCGCTGTGTGAAATGACAAATGAGTATTTGTTCTGATATGTCCTTTTAACTTTATTTCAAATTGCTAACAAACACTCTTGCCTGACTTAAAGTAAAACAGTTAAAATACAGCTAGAACGTTTGCCAGAGGAAAAGGTATTCATGATTGGTTCAAACAGGAAACAGCTGTTTATGAATAAACAGACATAAAATATTTTGGATGTGCAGTAGGTGTGTACAAACTGACTGGAGGTGACGTTTTTACTTTGTCTTTTACATCTATTTGCTGGTGGATATGTCAGCAGTGGACTGTCTTCTTATTTAAGGAAACCCTCCAGCTGGCCCTGTGTTTGGAATTACACCCCAGTATCCAAGCGGGACGGGCTCAGAGAAAAGAAAACAGCTGTCAGACAATGAAATACTGTTGAGACCAGACCAGTCCTTTCTGAAGAAAGGATGAGGAAGCTGGGAGCAGGTCAAGAATGACACGTGCACACTCTCACGTGCACTCTGCAGTTTCATCATGCTTACATTATGATCATGAGGCCTAACACAAGGCCTACTCTTCACTCTATACAGGGTATTTTGAATGGGTCTGTCTTTTTCTGTCTTTCTGACTTTTCTGTCATACCACTACGGTGCGTATTTGACCAACCAAGTGCATGTTCACGTGAGTTCACGATAACACAGAGAAGTATCGTCTCTGATCGTACCTGAAAACTGCTGCAGACCACTGAGGTGTCTGGAAAAAAATAGACTCCATGCTGATTCTATCCACAGACCTGCTCCTCCCCGCGCCCACACTGCTCCGGGGTCAGGGTAACAGCACACATTGATTTGAATCATTTTGGAATTCTTGCCGGGCCTGTGCAAAAGCGAAGTCATTGTTTTGCATCTAATGTTCCACAATGTGGCATTAAACCTTAACCTGGTCCTGCTATATGACTTCTTGTGAAATTGGTAGTTCACAAACTCTTGAGAATCCATCTGAATGGTGTCCCGCTGTTGGGTTTGAGCTGGACCAATGTCAACGCTGCATTGTGGTTTGGGCGTAAGTAAAAAGGACAAACCTAGATCTAAACATGGCGGCGCTGATGGATGTACTTCGGCCTGTTTTAACACATTTATGTACTATTTTGCTTTTGAAAACATGCGCATAGAAGTGCTTTGTGCATTTGAGGACAAGAAAGAAGTCTGTGCTTTTCTCTCAACTTGATTTTCTTGTTCTGCTTTTCTTGTTCATCAGTTCAAATGTTCATCTTGACGTTATGCATTTTCCAGATGACTTTCAGCGGGAGCCTTTCCAGATTGTAATGTGTAGAACTAAATTCAGAATGATAAACATATTAATCTGACGTGAGCCAGGTCAATTAAACCTTTCTCCATGGAGAAAAATAGGCGGCGGCAACAGGTCAGGTTACAGGTCATATCTACGGCAAGGCGAGACTCACAGTCAGAATGCATTTTAAGCAAAGCATTTCTTTGGCGCCATGCAGCTGGCAGATCCCCACCAAAAAGTTCTAGTGCACCTTCAAAGTAGTTTAATTAAAAATGTCAGCTCTCACTAATATATTGCTATTTAGACAACTAGCTTGTTGATGAATAGCTTTCTAGACTAGACCTTACATTGACTGCTTTCTAATTTTGCAAACTGTAATATAAAAACCATCATTATTAACATGTTAATCGCGTATGGAGGTTACGTAATATTTCGCTTTTTAATTCCCGAAGTAGAGACTGTCAAAACTGTCTAATCAACTTCCTTTTTGTAGATAAACATTTACATCCAAAGTTTGAACGTAAAGTCAGAAAAGGTCCAGACTTTCCAAAAAACGCAGTTCTTTTTCTAGTCGTACTTTACAGACTTTGCAGCAGTGTGGCTTCTCTGTACAAACAGTGGACATCCTCAGTCTGACCTCCCTGAACCTGGTCTGGGATCTCGACTGTACGTTCTGAGTCTGCAGGTCTCAATGCAGTCTCAGTCCTGCATGTGACCCAGCTCACAAAGAGGCCTCTCACACCTGCAGGTATACACAGGCCTCCCAGCTAATGTATGTTTGTGATAGGGGGAAGCAGAGGATCACACAGATTTGATGTAAAGAAGCACAAGTGTTACAGTTGAGCTCAAGAAAAGACCCTTACAAAATGCTCAAATGGGAATAGTCTGGAATTTAGTGGATGTTTTTCCAATCCAAGTTGGCCGACATTGCCTGGCACTCTCCGTAGTTATACTGCCAACAGAAAGATTGCACTTTATTTTACAGTTAAACAGTCTGTACCTGTTTTTAACAGTTTTAAAACATGAAAAAACAAACTATTTCATGTTCCTGATTTTTTTTGCGTGTAATAAAGTAAAATTTGTTATGCCTCAGTACAGATATATTGTAAAAGCATCCATTCGGGTGAAAATTTATGGAGCGTTTTATTCTACGAGAAGCAGGAAGTGCACTGTTAGCATGTTGATGTTTGTTAGCTTTACTGTGATGGTCAGAGACTCGTGAAATCTGCTCATAAACTCACTGAACATGTACTTGCTATAGATACCTTATGCCCTATCTATACCTTTCATCACTTTTCAGCAACTTTTAATGAAGATTGAGATCTGGACTGGTTCTCCATGTACATTCTGTACAGAAGACCTCACAGTTAAAACCTCTGCCAAACTCAAATGCAGCTATGTTTTAATAATTTCAGTGATGCATCAGAAACAATGGAGCTCATTGGTTATCTGTCATTTAGGAAAAAAATCTAACTTCTCTTAGATTAGCAGTGTTTAGTACTTCACTCATTAACTGATGCACAATGTTTTTTTCAGTGCTCTGTGTTGTTTATTTTACTTGTATATAAAGTGGGTTGTGATGAAACCATGCCTGTTCCTCATTGGTTAATCCACCTGTCAATCAAGCTCATTTGAACTTGGGAGTGTAACTCCCCTAGAATGTGAGTGGAAGTTTAAAATGAATAAAATGTCATTGCTCATTTGAAATCTTTATTCTATCAATTACTGTCCAAACTGGAGAGGTTTTATTCATAATAATAAAATTTAGTATTAGACTGGGAAAAGATTGTGGTGGTTGGAGATTTCAACATTCACGTGAATGAAAATAATTGCCTCAGTAATGCCAACACTGCTTTATTAGATAACATTTGTTTCACTCAAAATGTAAATAAACCAACTCACAATCACAAGCACACTCTGGATCTGATTCTAATTATGGAATAGAGATTAGTGACTAGTGATTAGAGATATATGTCTTCCCCCAAAACCCAGTAATGTCAGATCATTTCCTAATTACATTTCAGTTTATTCATAAGGACTATCCAGCCCCTCAGACTAAAACTTTAATGAAAAGGACAATCAATATCAAAGTTTAAGGAAATATTTGAGCCAGTAGTCAGTGACATGTCATGTGATCCTGCTGAGAACAGCTTTAGTCCCAGTGTTACTGATAAAATCGTGGGCACATTCACACATTCTCTAAAATCTGCTGTTAGATGTTGCAGCTCCATTGAAACAGAAAGTCATCGGGCCAAACGACTCTCCGTGGTACAATGAACACCTCACAAACAAAGGGTAAGAAAACTAGAGAGATCTTTGCACCTCTCCCACACGGAAGAATCCCTAAAAGAATGGAAAATGTGCCTTCTGTTGTATTAGCAGGCTCTGCGTAAGGCACTAACCAGATATTATTCAAATTTAATAGAAGTAAACATAAATAAATAAATAACACTGCAGCCAGGCTGAAAAATTGTCGCAGCACAGTAGAACCCTCAATACCAGTTAGTCTTAGCTGCCATGAGTTTCTTCAGTTCTTTAAGAGCAAAATCACAACTGTTCGATGAACTAAATAAAATTACTCCCACTATTTGTAATGAACAAGCCCAAACTGTAAAGCTAGTTTGCCATACAAATCCTTCAGTAATAGGTTCACTGCTGTTGTTCAAGCAGAGATAACTTCAGTCATTATGTCCTCTAAAACGTCAACTTGTATTTTAGACCCAGGTAGACTCCTCAAAGAAATTCTCGTCCTAATTATGAATCCTATTCACAATATAATAAATGCTTCACTTAAAAAAAAGACTAATCTAGACCCCACCCTCTTGGCAAACTACAGACCTATTTCAAATCTTTCCTTTGTCTCCAAAATCCTTGAAAGAGTTGTAGTTAAACCTTGGAGTCTTATTTGACCATGAGCTCTCGTTCAAAGCCCATATAAATCAAGCCTGTAAAACAGACTACTTTCATCTGCGTAACATAGCCAAAATTAGAAAAATCCTGCTTAAAAGTGACACTGAAAAGCTCATGCATTTGTCACATTCAGATTAGACTACTGTCACGCCCTGCCAGCAGTGTGTCCTAAAAGTTCTATAAAAATGTTTCAACTGGTTCAAAATGCAGTAGCAAGATTATTAACAGGTACTAGAAAAAGAGATCATAGTATGCTGGTGTTAGAGTCTCTTCTATGGCTTCCCAAAGAGTTTAGAATCAAATTTAAAATCCTCCTCCTGACTTACAAAGCCATAAATGATATGGCCCCATCCTACCTCAAAGATGTGATAGTAGCGTACCATCCAAACTATTATGACTATATTTAAGATTATAGCTCACTTGTAGTCTGTTCATTGCTGTTCACATGTTTTTCTCTGTTTCAGACACTGCTGCGGCTGCTCCAGTGATGACCCTCTCCCATCCCACGACCCTGACTTCTGACCTAGATGTTCCCATTTGCCTGGAGGAACTCTGTCTGCACTGGATGAAACCCACAGGGTTTTTTGTGTTTTTTCCTTGCCGAGAAGGAGGTTAATTGCTAAATATTTAAACTGCTTTCTACCTGTGGCCCATGGAGGCAACTGTTGTTGTGATTTTAGGGACGCTACAAAATAAATTGAATTGAATTGAAATTAGACAATATATCTTTGTAAAGTGATGGAAAAGTGTGTATTGTTGACTGGCCAGGCACCTGTTCAAAGTAGATCATGAATAAAAAGGAACTATGCCTTAGTCTTTTTGTGTGTTTGCTTGACTGTTTTTGTCTCAATGTAGTGTACATATACTATTCATTTGAAAAAATATATAATAAATGTAACTAAGTTTAGTTAGATATTTACTTTAACAATTTGAGAGAAAGTTTGTGCCATTGGGGGAAATCATCAGTTAATTTGACCAATATTGACTTTTCAATTAATATTTAAAGTTAGCAGTAATCTGACACTTATTTGTCTGAGCACATTAAGTATTGCACTTGTGTGGGCAGGCCGTGTAATATCATTTAACAGCACTAATCAAATCTGTCTTGTCAACAGGGGCCTTCTATGCCTGCCAGTGCCTGTTCTTTCTCCTACCAGCCAGCTTTAATTGAAAAGTTGTAAAATCTCCTTTTTGGGGAAGTTATCCAACTTTACAAGGCATAGATATGGATCAGGATTATCTCGGGCTGCATTGCATTTAACATTTGCACCGTGTGGGCAGTGTCTGTCCTCTTGTATGAAATTACCTGTGTTTTATATCAGCTCCACCATCTGGGTCCTTTTACCTTGCCGCTATAAACCGTTTCATTTGTCTGTCACGGAATCATTTTGCAGTTTATGAGCAAAGGTTTTGTTTGTCATTGACACTGTGTAACCCTTCACCGTATTTAGCAGGGTTCTCCCTAAACTTGGCCCAATACTCAATGAATTAACTGCATTTTAGCCAAACTTATGGGTCATTTTGTTTGGATGAAAGAAGAAGAAAATACATACTTAAATGTGCAGTAAAATGCACTGGCTAAACCACATGGCATCATTCAGTGAATTCTTTTACTGACATTGTATTGCAGTGTGATAGTACAAAAGAAAATAGAATGCAAAATGATCAAATGCATTCTGTTGTGTTCAATTAAAATAACATGAGCTGTGCCAGACGTGGCATCAAAGAGGAGCATGGAAAAGAGCCATTGCACGTCCAACCCCGGATAAAGAAAAAAGGGACGTTTAAACGAAGATGATGATGATGATGATGATGATGATGATGATGATGATGATGATGATGATGATGATGATGATGATGTGGATGATGTGAATGTGCAGACATATTAACTGCCCACTTGACTTTAAAGCTATGTATGGGACATAAAACTCCTGCAATGGAGACAGTAGATGGATATTTTTGGAACAGCAACAGAAAAAGTAACCCTTTTTCTGTTCTGAAAGAAATTACACAAAATGTGAAGGAACAGGCTTAAATAACAAAGCACATGGACCCCAAAATGGCCATATGTCACTGGTACAAGTGGGACAAATATGCAGTTGCAGACATTTGCCATTGCATTTTCTAGAATTCATACAGGCCACTTTTTTCTTTTCGTCTTCTTTTTTTCTTCTTTTTTTTCTGTGTTCCCTCTCTAAGCTCAGTTTGTATTTGTTATTTTTCTAAGATAATAAAGAGGAATGGAAAAAAGACAACAAATAAGAAGACAAATATACAATACACATTCTGTTGTGAACAATCCCCATGTAAGAGAATATGACCCACTTTTTGGTAGTTGCACTCTCTCCTGCTCCTCCAATGCATTACCATAAACAGTTCATATTGTAATGACAGGATGAGCAGCAGAAATGTGGGTGGCTTTGACAGCAACACTCAATTCAAGCAAAAGCGAACCTAAATTATCTTTCAGATCATCGTCATGGTTTGGTCAGAAGAGAATAGTAAGGTTTATGTCAGTATAGGCATTTGAAGTGGAGCGTCCAAATATGCAGTTAAGGCTACTATTAGCGGTCAGAGGAATGTAAGTGGTATAAGACAGATGCTAAATGCAAAGCGATGACTTGTGTGAGGACCAGGTCATCTGTTCAGAGACAGTTACAAATACGAGTTTAAAGAGCCAATTAAATGCAGGTGGATGAAATGACGAGATGAGTTTTTGGTTGAATAATATCACATGGTGCACTGTCAATACAATAGGTAGATTGGAATTGGAGCGAGCAGAATAAAGTTTTGCTACGGAAAAGAGGTTAAAGTGGTTGCAATTATATAACATTGTCCTTTGTTATTGGTGTGTGGTTTGAGAAATGGTGACTGAAGGTAATCATGTGTGTGTTTGGTAATAAATAATTTCACTTTCATTTGGGTGAAACAGAAAAAAGCTGCACAACATTAACTTGTGTTCATAGTGGAGGTTTCCCATTTTATTTGGGTGAAACATATTACATTACAGTCAAGTGGAGTAATATATACATGTGCATGTGTTTTGTTTTACTTCACTATAATTGAAATGTGTGTGCAATGTGATGACGTGGTGTTTTTAGCCTACATATCAACATTCTTGTGACATATATGTAGTATTTATTCTACCTGGGATCATGATGAGCCGATGATAGCACTACGCTGTGTAATGACTGCGTATCCTGGTGCTGATACGAAGTACATGGTGTTTACTCTGGGCGTGTGGCAGGGGACAGTCATTTGTCAACAGTGGTTATGTGGACTGCCCTGTGGAATACAAAAGTGTAACCAGACCAGCCAATGAGGGGCTCTGAGGCACCGCAGCACACTCAAGATGTGTTTTGGAAAACTCACCCCCCACAGGAAAGAGGCAGCAGTATTATACACATGGTTATTCAAACAGGGTTCATTTCAGCAACACTGGCACATAACAGAGCTGTTCAGGCGAGGAGGGGTATGGAGCGGGGGTAATTTGAAAGAAGAGGAAATGATGTTCTGCGGAACGAAAAGCTCCCCAGTATTGTAACCCATTGTATTTAGTTTACTAAAACTGTATTTTAATCCAGTAGTGATGGATTTTGTTTCTAAATAATTTCACATCTGTTTTGATTTGTCTGAATGCTTTTATTAAATTAAAATAGGTTTCAAACAGGATTTTAAAAGATTAAAACGATCTCCTCGAAGACCAATTTTTACTCAAATGATATGGAAAGTTGTGTGAACACTAGAAATGTTATTAGGACGTATTTGATATAAACAGAACAGAATTTCTGAGTAATGGTCACACCATGACTGTCTGAAAGCCGAGGTAATCACTGCCATAAAGCTTGTAAAAGTCGTTCACACAGAAATGACTTTACAACATTTTGTGAATTTATGGTCCATGTAGGAAACTATTCTTGTTATATCTTATCCACACTTTCTCTCATATGTCAACACCATTAGGACGTATTTTTCAGATGCAGGATTTTCTCAGAATCAGAGGTCTAAGAAGAGGAGGGACATGGTGCAATCAACACTTACACAAAATACCAACATACTAGTTTAGGCCTAAGGGCTGCTGTGTTAGAAATGTCACTGCTATGTACTTTGGATATATGTTGAGATCAGTCAGAAGCAAAGAAGTATTTGGCCAAATTCCGATACTTTCTATTTGAAGTGGATCTTTATTATTTCTACCATTCAAGAGGCATCGGAGAGAACACTATTCCTCATATGTGGATTTTTGGGGGTTAAGGATATGGGAAAGATTTTACAGAATCTTAGAGCAGTAGCGCAGCGGTTAGCCCTCTCGCTTCACAGCAAGAAGGGTTCGACTCCAGGGCTGCGCAGGGCCTTTCTGTGTGGAGTTTGCAGGTTCTCCCTGTGCCTGCATAGGTTTCGTCTGGGGGCTCCAGTTTCCCCTACCGCTAAAAACATTTACAACAGGTATGTGATTGAGAGTGTGTGAGTAAGAGTGAATGCAGGACAATGGGTGAAAACTTGCCCAAGGCTAATGTTCATTAACCTGTACTATCCTGACCAAATAAATAATAAATAAAGCAACTGATTACCTCAACAATTTTGAGTTTTGTAGACATGGGCAGGTTTACAGTGCATGCGGGCCCGCTTTTCCTAAAACAGCGGACTAAAATGAGCTCCATTTCCAAACTGAAGAATTTATCTTTCAAAGCTGAAGTTAATTTAACCTCACCTCCTCAATCACCGTGTGGTACAGGAGCCACAGCCAGGGACAGAGACTACAGCTCATTGTGCCTCTGCTGAGAAGGTGATCAGCTGCAGCCTTCCATCTGTCCAGGACCTGTGTGTCTCCAGGACTCGGGGACGAGCAGGTCGGATCACAGCTGACCCTTTTCACCCTGGACATAAACTATTTGAGCCACTCCCCTTGGGCAGGAGGCTACGGTCCATCCGGACTAGAACCTCCTGCCACAAGAACAGTTTCTTTCCCTTTGCCACTGGACTCATGAACACTTTATAAGACCTGTCACTTTAACAATAATATTATAAAGCAGCTATCTATTTGCATTGCAAATTTGCACTACTTTTTATCCAACTGTACAAGTATATAGTCTATTTTATTTCATTTTATTCTTAATATTATGCATGCCTCTTTTAAATATTTTGCAAATATTTTATTCATTGTTTTAAGTTGCACCTTACGCCAAAGCAAGACAATGGCAATAAACCAATTCCGATTCTGAAATAAGAGGGTTACAGCTTTTTTCATGTATAACTTCCAGTAGCTTGATTGTTTCCTTTTATCAGACGGTAGAAAAGAATACATCCATGTGGACGTCCACATGGTTTAATAAGAGGGATCCTGTAACTGTTATTCCAACTCATGACACCAGTCCTCAACTGCTCCAACACTTTCAGAGTTGTTTTTCAAATGTAAAGTGCAATATGAAAATATCCATTATTGCTATTTCATTATTAATTACCAATACACTAACTATGCCATGGATGCATCACTTTGTCTGCAATATATAAAGGACACACTCATTTGTCCTGCGGCTCCTGGTGCTTATATAAGATAAACCTGCTAACCTCAATGACGCTAATCTGGAAGACAAGTGGATCACCTTCATCCCCTGCCCCCTCTCACCTTCTCTACTTTCTCTCTCACTCTTGTCTGCTCATCTCTCTCCATCTCATCGTCAAGTTGTTTTCCAGATTTCACGTCCAATTTTACTCCTGTTCCTGACGATCTCGCCTCATCCACAATCCATGAATCACAAAGTTGAATATCCATGTGATGGTGTCAGATGAATTTACACAGGTTCATTAATCTTTGGCTCAGTGCAAAAACAGTGAGCTGACAGTATCCCATCTCTCCCACTGGTCTTTCTGTTTGTATTATCAAGTGTCTGGTTTCCAAAGCGCTTCCCATAAGAGCCATTCAAAAATACATGTAGTACATTAAACAAAGTGCTACTGCTCAGTCAACCCGAGTGTTTCTTATAGTGAAGAGAGGCATTATTTCCATATCGTAGGTATGGGCAAAGGCAGGAAATGCAAGTTTTTAGTCACAATTTCACCTTTAAGTGCTTCTTGTGTTTGGAAGGTCAATACAAGCTAGAGTGATCCATAAGCTGCATGTTGTTTCAAGCTTTACAGGTTTGATTTAAAAGTAATTATATAAGTGAAAAGCATCAAAGACATACACCGCATGATTAGATAATTCATACTGTGTATGTTACAATTTTGGAAATTAAAGTTGCAGTATTATAAGATTAGCACACATGGATACATGGAGATTGGAATTTGAATCTGGATTTCATTGAAGATTATTCAATGAAAATGAATGCGATGTGTGGACAAGAACTGAGACCAGTTTATGCCCTGGCGTTATATTTTAACTTCAATATTATCACCTGGATTGATGTTTTAGGGGCGGTCTGCACTCTGCAAGCGCAACACATTCTTAGTATTATATTTTCCAAAGACAAGAATCGACTTCACAAGAAGAATCATGCTGTATATAGCTCAATTGAACAATCCATACTTCTATAACTAAAAAACATTATTTGGAAAATGTCAAGGCAAAAGATGGAAAAAAAGGAGGAGGAATCCAATGAATCTTACTCCAACCTTTGCTGTGGAAAATCCATCAGACAGCAAATAGTTACAAAATCCAGCTATGTGCGGTAAGACAGAAATACCATGATCCACAGATATAATACAGGTAATGCAAAAAGCCCCATGGATTTACACGAGTTAACATAAGATGTAGGGTTAACTTAAGTGTAGCTCTTACAATGCATTTCACCATTCAGTATATTCCACTCAGGCTAACCTAAGCTAAAACTCTCATTTAGAAAACTATTTTGCTTGACAGTTAAATAACAAGTGTAAAGGCAGCCCCTTGCACTTTGTTGCTTTGTCTACACAATTTTTCTTTAGCAAACCACAAGATCACGGTTTAAAAGGGATTAAGGAAAAGCCAGCCTTGAAATTATAAGAAGTTTCATCAGCAGATTTAAGAGTGTGAGTAAATGAGACTCCCTTTGAAGCAGCAGAGGGGGATCGGTGATGTGTATACTTAAGAAAAACCTTTATGTATTCTGGGTGTGGAACCGTGCCATTTAAGCTCTTGTGATATGATTCTGAGGCTAATTGGTTGCATATGTAAGACATCTACTTTAGTTAGGCTACATCACAGGCTAGGACACATATCAGATTGGAACATAATATTGCAGAGTTGTAGAGAAATGATTTGTCTTGTGCTTCCTTGAGACTATTTTAGTTATGGTGTTGTGGGCAGTGGAGGTTAGACAATAAATTGAAATATCCTTATATAGTGGGTGACTCATTAAGAAAAGAAGAGAGACATTTCACTGCTTATTATGCCTCGGTGATTTCATGTTTTCCAAAATGTTCTTAAATGTGGCCAAAGTTTGTTTTTAGATGTGTTTTGTTTGTTTGTTTGTTTGTTTTTTTAAATAACTGAAATAAAATATGGTGACGGTTATTCCAAACAGGCTCCATGGACACAGTTTGTGTGCTGGCTGGCCCAGGGAACAAGTTCTAATTCAGCACATACCAGTTTTCTTCAAGGCCTGTGGCAACTGGAAGATATTCAGCTACTTGAATATCCATAAGTTTCAGAGTGATGAAAATTCAGGGCCATTGTTATAATACTCAACCATTGACAGGTCTTGTTTTAGTGGCTGCTGAAATGTATTTCAATCCACTGTCCCCATCACTCCGTGAGATTAATGAGGCACAAATGTGCTTAAGTGAAATCACTGATGTTCTTAACATTATAGAAGCATCATACACCAAATCTCTTCCTCATGCTGTGCTTGTCCCTGTGTCCAGGACAGAAAGTCATTGAGGCTGTCTGATCTGTTGTAGAAGAGACACAATTAGACAGCCATCTGCACTGGGACCACCAATGAAGAGATTGAGCATGCAAACATATTCAAGATACAAGTGGATGCAAATCCCCCGACCTGAAACAAAGCAGCTCTGTCTGGAAGAATGGAGCATCTTGTGGAACAGGTTCATGCAGGGACCACTGCATACGTGTCAATTCCAAGGTTCAAGGCCCAATTTCGCCTTCGTAAAGTTTGTACACCGGACTCATAAAGTGTCAGCCACCCTGCCTTAGGCCAGTGTTTCTCAAACAGTGGTACATGTGCCACTGGTGGTACGCAAACTTCTTCTGGTGGTATGTGAACACCTCGTCACTTGTAATGTTTGCTTCATTTAGAGTACATTTTATTCATATTTTTTGCTCTTCCTTTAGTAAATTTATCGTTAAAACTACTGTGGCAATGGCGTAGTTCTACTTCAGACCTGAAATAGTCCTGTTTTAGATCCAGTTTAGATTTGATACTCAGAAAGCCAAATATTTTCTTTGGTGGTACTTGGAGTAAAACGTTTGAGAAACACTGACTTAGCCTTTAACAAATTGCCAATAAAATGGTTCAGACACCTATATCAGGGGTTCCCAAACTTTTCTGGCCATGATGCCTAAAATAGCCATGTAATCGACTCATAACCCCCAAAGCAAAATGAAAATTACGGTAGCAATAATTTGTCAAAGTGTCAAAGCATGTTAAATCAGGTTCAGTATTGGTTATTTGAATAGTTTATTGTCTAATTGGAAGATACTGTTTTAATTAAAACAAAATACAGCAAATACAATGTCTTAATTAATTAAAATGTGATCTTGAAATCATATGGGGAGGGAATGGAGGGTGATGTGAGAGAGGGAGGTAGAGAAAAGGGAGGGAAGGGAAAAAAAAAATAAATAAAAAATAAATAAATAAATAAAAGAAGTTAGGACTGCGGGGTGCAGATGTTAACAGAGGGATCCCCAGCCTACTAGTATTGCAGGAGGGAAAGAAAATGGCAAAGGAAAAAAAAAAGAAAAAAAGAAAAAAAAAATTGAAATTTAAAAGATTTGTATGTATCTATATGAGTTTGAGTGTTGTGTGCGGGTGTACGATAGTGATGTGATGGCAATAACGATAATGGTAACAATTCTACAACTATCATGCATGTGTATGTATATATATGTATATATACACATATATATATGTATATATATATATATATATATATATATATATATATATACATGCTTAATTATTTATTTATTTTTATTTATATATATTATTATCTTTTTTTTTTTTATTTTTTTTTCTCTCTCTTTCCTTTCCTCGCTCTCTTCTATCTCATTTATAGTAGATCTAGTTATATTCCCCCACCTATTACCTATTACAGCAATTTCAATTGGCTAATGTTCTCTTCACCTCAGTTCTTCTAAAACGTACCTATTCATCCATACATGTACGACACGCACCTCACACACACACACACTTACACACACACACACACACACCCCAAACCCCTTTTCCCCCTGGTATGTCATCTTGTGTTATGTTATTGTCTCATGTCACTTTTATGTTATTGTTATGGGATGTGATGTTATCGACGTTATCTCGTTATAGACTGTAATTTTTTTTTCTTTCTTTCTCTCTTTCTTGAATGTATGTTTGCAATGGCTAATAAAAAAAAAAAAAAATAAAAAAAAATAATAAAAAAGAAATCATCTTGACCCCCAGCTCATCCCTCACGACTCCCCAAGGGGTCCCGACCCCCACTTTGGAAACCACTGATCTATACCATTGTACTAAGCTACAACTTATGCAAAAAAATATATATATAAATACTATATGTAATAAGCATTTTGACCCTCCATGTGACTGTTGTGGACAGTCAATTAAAGGCTTGTATAAAAGCTTAAAAACAAACAAAAACTTAATAACACTTAACACAAACTTGCTTTGTCTATTTTATTGGTGAAAACATTTTATACATTTGACCCATTAGACATATAGCATGGAAAAAAAACGTTTTGAGAACATTTCCTTTGAAGCATAATCACAGATTTAAAAACTGCAATTTCTGCAGTTTCTCACACATTTATAAAAATAACAATAACAATCATAAAAATAGACAAGACAAAACATATTTTCTTTATTTTCTTAATCCCTAAATGTTGATTGCAAAAGACTGCATTACAGAAATATACTTTTTTTTTTTTTTTTTAGACAAAGCATACAATACAATGAGGTGACCCACAATCTCTATTTTATTTAGGCACAATCACTAACGAACAGACAGACTGGAGCTAGAAAACTAGGCAGCTGTTAGAACTTCACTTAGAATAAAGGCCTATACATGCCCTGTGGAATCCTAAGTACAAATAATCGTCTGAGATTTGAGACACACGTCTGAAAGTACTTTGTGGCAATGAACTGTTGCTGGTCTTTTTCTGTCCGTAAACACTGCATTGTTATAAGATTTGGCAAAGCTGAAGCATGTCATATATACAATTCTGTAGGTGTGAATGAAGTACAAAAAAAAAAAAACAGACATGAGTGGAGCAACCCTATAAAAACATATCTTAGATGTTATGTCAGATTAAAATCCTGTCCTCACAAAAGAGCAGCAAACCTTAGCGCAGCTGTACAGTAAGCATCGAGTCTAAGATCAACCCCATTACCAGCTGCACCCATCTGTCCAGACACTTCCCTCTCACGACACTGAACATCTTCCAGATATTGATCCCATTACTGATTTCATCCAACCATTAAATGGATCAGCACCAAGCTACTTTTTAATATAGCCTATGCCTAACAATGTTTTCACCCCAAAAGGCTTATGTGTGAACCCTGAATGCATCGTCTGCAGAGCAGCTCTTATAAGTTCAAGCTCTTGAGCAGAGGCTGAGGAATTCCCTGCCCGGGTGCTACAGCAAACAGTGTGTCATCATCCGAGGTGTCGGCAAATATCTTTCCTAGAGGAAGCTTAGGAGCACATGCCAATCGACGGACCTTCCAACCCATATCTCTGAATTTTCCCTTAAATGTTACATAGAAGCACCACCATAGAATCTAAAGGAATCTGTTTAAGTTGCTGATGATCGTACACTTTTGTAAACCTTTGTCACTCTCAGGAATCAAGCTCACGTCAAAACTATGTTTGGTTTCATGCGTGCACTTAGCACCAGTCCTCCCATATTAACATGAAAAATGTCGATCCTGCTCCAACTTGTCCCATAATTCAAGCAGAATTCTACTTGCTGAAAAATGCAGCTATTTTCATCAAAACATGCACAGCAGTGACTGTGCAGGAGTTAATTACATTCATGACCCTTTGTCTAGAGGCTACTGCCTTGTGTCTCCTATGAACCAAGAAGAGCTTAAGTCCACAAATGATTATTGGCCAGCTCACTCTGTTTCTGCCTCAACAGGCAAAAGGCACTTATCAAAACACATATGCGTGTATACAAATAGAAACAAGCCTCATTTTTAGTTAATTTTGCCCATCACAACTGGGTTTTATCATAAGAAACAATCAAATAATCTTTGGTCTGTAAACAACCATACTCAAATTCTGAGGTGAGATGTGTGTTCTCACCACAGTTTGTCCTGTGTTCTCTGTAGGATGTTGGACACTACATCAGCAACAGCCTAATCAAATCACTGATTTAACAACACGCCCACCAAAAAGTTTTGTTGCTTCATTGTTGGCCAACATTCAATTCCAAATGTAGCCTTTCTAAATGTGAGACATTCACACTTTAACTAAAGACCAACTGTATTTTAATTGTCAGCCTCACAAACTTATGCAGGAAAACACAGCTTTGATGCAAAACATTATGCTCCCATAAGTCTCCTTTATAAGGCTCTGAGCTGTTTGGCAGAGCTGCCTTTTTAAATGAGTGAGTCCCTCCCTCTCATGCTGGGCTCAGTTACAGGGCAGCCAGGTGGAGTAGGCAGGCTGCTGGCAGGCAAACACTGGCTGAACCTGTGCAATATAGTAGTTACTGAAGTTGCCGTCTGCTACATAAGGAGCAGGTTGGTAGTAGCAGGTGACGTTGGCTACGTTAGGAATGACATTCTGCTCTGCCAGAACGCGTACTGCTAACATGGCTATGAGTCCTAGAGTCTGACGTCGTTCATGTCCCATCAGGCACACTGTACTTTCATTGACCACTCCATGCAGGGTCATTAGGTAGTCATACTTGCGGTCCTCAAGGCCCACAAAGTGGTTCTGAAGGTAAGACTCCAGTTTGCGCTGCTGCTCACCAATGTCAGGGAAGTCAATGAAAAACCGTGAACACATGTACCGCTGGAGGGACTTCATCTCAGTCTCTGAGGCTGCCCTGAAGCCTCTTACCAGCAGGTGGCAGTACTTAAGCAAACCCCCTCCCCGGATCTCCTCTGGGTTTCGGGTGCAGATGATCTTGTGCTGTAGGTGGTCCAGGGCCTCACCAAAGTCCCCATAGACACTCTCACCCATGATGGTGGGATGAAAAGTTTCAGCCATGGGGTTCTCAGAGCATTCATAGAACAGCAGCAGTGAGTCCAGTTTGATTTGAAATGAGTCCACACTGAACTCAAACTGCCGCCTCAGAGAGTCCACAAACTTCAGCTCCACATTCTTTCCTCGGTTGTTGGACAGAGAAATGAGGCTCCAGCGGTCCGAGTCAGTGCACACTTTCACCATCTTCTGCACATAGGCTTCCTGTAAAAACAAACAAGTGGGAGACACAACAAATATGTTACTCTGAAAATGCAAATGTCATCTAAATTACTAAATGTAAAAAGGAGCACGATTTAATCACCAATACAGAACTGTTTTCAGTGAATAAGCTTGAAGTTATTAATGATATTGACCCAAATATAAGCCTCTGGTTGGATGTGGGACATAGGTGCCTGAGCTCAGGATCCCTTCTTAAGTGGTTTACTCTAATCTTCTTAACCACAGAAAAGCAACATTTTACTATCACTGAACTAATCTAATTGCCTATTAAGCTGTGCGTAATGGTCTTTAAGCCAAGTTAAAACGAATGCAATGCAATGTCATGTACAAAGTAAACAAATTATACCTTTAACGTGAGGGGCGATATTTTCTCTTTATTCACACAGTCGGGTAAAAAGTCCAGGAGACAGTCTAGCACTATGTCCTTCACAGTTTGGAAATCACTCTCTCCTTTCATGTGAGCGCAGAAAATGAGATCCAGGTCCTTGTAACCCAGTCCGCTGTCCTCGTGCAGAACGTGGCTGGCTGCAGAGCCGTTCAAACGCACCTCCCGGACGTGGATGTGTTTCTCCTCCATACGGCTCCGTACCACTTTCACTATTTGCCGCGGCTGCATCTCCAAAGTGGGAAAATTGCCCCTGCCGTGGATCGGTATGGTCTCAGTTAGAATCGAGTCCAGGCGCTGTACTTGTTCCCAGCTGAGCACGCTCACATTTGTGTTTTCAGAGCTCACTGAACTGACGACAGAGCTCTCGTCTTCTGACATTGTGTCGAACGGATGAGAAAAAATAAATTCAAGCAAAAATAGACTGCTCGTTTAATTAAGCGCTTTGGTGCTCTGTGAGAAAGAAATAATTTGCAAAATGATCCATCTGGTTGTTATCATTCAGCTAAGTAGTTCAAGTAGTGAAATGCCCATATGTGCGTAAATCTCAACTTTGTCTTCCCCTTCTGAGCGTGTCTCCTGTATGAACTACAGTGCGTCTGTCACTGCCTCCGTGCGTAGCGCAGCACAGTCTTTGAAGGTTGCTGATGAACCAGTAGGAGGGTTCGTTTTTCCGCCTGTGACTCCATCGCCTGAGGGCACGCCTAGAATTTGATGAATTTGCATGAATAAACTTCTCTCCAGCTTGAGTTTGACGTGCACACCTCCTCCCTCGTCTTCACGGAGTCAGAGCTCCACTTTGCCTCTCAGGAATCTTGCTGCATATTTTCCACGCATCTCCTCCAAATGCAACCTCCAACGTATTCACTTGGACATTTTCCCACTTGTTGGACGAGCTGACCGCTACCTGCTTGTGGCGCCTCGACGAGCTGCGTCTCTGGGCGAAGTGCGCACTGAGGAGCAGAGCCGTCTTTGGCACGCCCACTCTGTGATTGATAGCTCACTCTCGCGGTGGATCATGACTGGCGCTTGAGAAGTGGATTTTGGGCTGTTTATGACATGCATTCCTTACACAATCAAATGAATAGCATTTCAATTATAGTTTGTTGCACGATCAAGCCAAGTTTTACCAAATAGCATGCGTGCGGGATTGCAAAACTGATTCCCAAATGGAAACCCGCTCTTGCTAGATAGTA
Source organism: Rhinogobius similis (assembly GCA_019453435.1). NCBI lineage: Eukaryota > Metazoa > Chordata > Actinopteri > Gobiiformes > Gobiidae > Rhinogobius > Rhinogobius similis. Next base: position 17,633,250 of record CM033626.1, on the reverse strand, counting down.
CGGGAAGCTTCTGTGAAAAACATTCATTGACTCCACGTACCCCTTGCGCCCTCTGTAGGCTGATTTTAACAAACGTATGGATACCGTGCAATGGCGCAATGTATGCCAATTTTTTTTAAGCCTAAGTGATTAAGAAAATGTATTTTCCATTTGAATTAGACAACAAACAAACAAATAGACAGCAAACAATGTCCTAATAATCTAATAAGCCTGTTATTTCCAGACGCCTAATATGTTTGGCTCAGGATGTCTTAGCTTAAGTCTCAACCACATTTGTGTAACCTTTGAGCTGTCGACCTAAAAATGGTCCATCTAAAACGTCTATACCATGTTTATGACTTGTGCCATTGTATACACGACAGTTTACAGCAGTCCAAATTAGGCCTATTTATTTTCATAGGTCAACACGATCCTGCAAACATAAGGTCAAAGATACAATGCCAATGAATCTATTAGGCAATGCAAAGCCCTGCGTCACTGAAGCCGGACGGTCTGTAAAACCTCATGATCCCATTTACTCTGTGGCCTTGGCTTAAGTTGAGCTCAGGCTGCAGTAAGCGACCTCTGAGGATACAACTCTCTGTCAGCTGTGAGATGAATGAGACATGAGTGGTTTTTAATTGTGTTTGGTTTTCACGCTTTGCTTTGGAACGACACTGACAGGTCGTGAAATCCAATGCCACATCTGGAATTGTACATGGAAGTAGTGTGAGGAAGCTGGTGTGGAGGATGTGTTAGAGATACACCTTGCACATGCGCAACGTCAAGTAAATGTGAAGTAAATTTAGTACTGTAGCCAGTCATAAATCCAAATGTATCCTACTCATTCATTCTGTCCATATACTGCACTGTATAAGTATGGTCATAGCCAATACTGTAGGACAAATATAGATTCTCTTATTTTATTTGATCTTAAATTAAATGAAGCTGTATGTGATGATGATATGATGTGGAAAACCAAATAAAATGCAAGCAGAACAGAAAAAATAATAATTTAAAAGTCGCCATTACTTCGCTGTGTGTGGTTCTAAATAACTAAACTGAACAACTGAAACATTATGTTCCACAATATTATACATCTGGTGGTTGAATTCTGTATCAAGGCAACACAAATCACATAAGAACTTAGTAACCGGAGAACGTTTTTTCTGTCTACACCTGCTTTTGTATTTACTTACAAACAAATGTATCCTTCAGGCTTTAAAGGTATCATGGGCCTCATGGCATGAAACATTTTCTAAATAGAGCAGGCAAATAAAATGTACAAGGGAGTTTTTTTTATGATAATATTAAAATCATAATTTATCTGACTGTGTTAAATCTTAAATTTATATTTGTCAAGGACGAGGATGTCTAGAGTATGTCTCCTTTCTCACCTGTACAAACTTAGGACTAATGACTCCCACACAAATGTTGAAAAACAAATTAAACTTTATGTTATGTCTGGACAAATCCCTGCCTTCTACTCAAAAAATCAGGCAGAAATGTTCTGTTTTTCAGATTACCTTTGTTACTTCAGAGTTTAACCAGAGCCAACACAGGATGCACAACAGAACAGACAAGGTTATAGACATTCTTCAAGTACAACATCAAAAATAGTTCTTCTGAGATGTTTCTATATATAACCTTTCGGATTTACAGTGCAAGGTAAAATATGTTCTAAAAATGAAATCCAAAGCACCGGATGCACAATTTATAAAGTAACTCAGCATCTAATGATAAATGTATTTGCAAAGAAATTGTCAAATGTCACTTTTTTCAAATTGCAGCTGACAAAAACTATATCTGTAGCAACTAGCAGTAGACTCAGTATATTACATTGCACGTGGTTGAGAACTCACAAGAAGGTCCATGGTTGAACTCCTGGGTGATATGGGGCATTTCTCTATGGAGTTTGCATGTTCTCCACTTGTCTGGGTGGGTTTCCTCAAGGCAATCTAATTTCCCCTACCAACCCAAAAATGTACAGTTGATAAACTCCCCCAGCTAAGACATTTCTTACCAATCATATCAAGATAAACCTATGCTGTGGTCGTCGATTGCAGAGTCTTTTGAGTAGCAGTAACCTTTGTTTATCCACTAAAACATTATAATAGACATTATTAAAGTACCACGATTAGGAAAAATAGGTGTAAACAATCTCTGTGACTATGTCTGGCTCTTAAGATTTTTTTTATTTTATTTTTTTATTTATTTGCCTTTTCTGGTTTGAAAATTTGAATAGGATACTCATACATTAAACAACTATGATTTTTATTTTTTTATTTTCCCAAGGAACACCTGGTATTCCATAAAGGCGCACTGGTCGACAATGAAGGTCTATACTGCACCTGACAGGTTGAGGCTGCCCGAATGAAGAGAACACATTTCCACGGGGACAGTGAAGTAGCTCAACCTTAACCAGATGTTAAAATTTAATTATCTATAGAGTTTAAATGTCATCTGGCAATAAATCTGTCTGTCTTAGGTTATATGCAGAAGTGATGTAATGAATACTATATGTTTTCCTAATTTGTATTTCCAGATTAAACAAAGCTGTGTGTCAGTACATTGTAACATTTATTCCTTATCTTCCACTTAGACTGTTAAATGCTGGGTGAATTTCAGTAACTGTGGACCTAAATAAGGGTGCATAGCAATAGAGCCCTATACACTATTCACTATAATGGTTGTATGACTAAATATGTCCCCTATAATGATGGTCTGGCCTTCCACATCTGCACAGCTTTAAGAATCCACACTGGTATGTAAACTATGACATAACAGCCAACTACTGCCTCTCTCAATACTCACACTTTTCTACGGCACTTTTCATCATATCTGAAATCCTTGCTTTCACAGTGGTAACTGGATTTCCAAAAGGCTCACATTAGTTTTCCCTGTCTGTCGAAAGAGAGATATTCCTTGTGCTGATGGGATGATTAGTTTTGGTGGTGGTTCAAAGGCTCATGAAGGGGACACAAATGAGATTCACAGGCTTCTTTAGTCCAAAAAAGGGCTCTTGACACTCGTCCCTGAAACCTGGAGAATCGCTTGGCTGTCAAAAGTGTTTCAGGGTTAACTTAGGACTTTGAAGAAGCCCTCCGATATGTAACAATATATAACAATTTCTTTATGTTTAAGTTTTTTTAAGTTTAATTGTGGCATGTTAAAGTTGCAGTATTTTTCTTTTGTTGGGCACGTAATATAAGAAGATAATTATAAATAATCTAATATAATAGGCTAGGTCAGGTGAGACACTACCCGAGGTGCAGTACTTAGTTACATTTACTCAGTTATGGACCTCTTTAACAGATTATGGACTAAATAGGTCTTCGAATGTCCCTGTATATATACATTTTAGAGTCCAATTTTGTCAGAAGTAACAGTACTCTTAATTGAGTAAAAGATTTGGTTCCTGTTCCCGCTGTGAGTCTAGCGACAAAAGCTTTATGTTAATAGTATTAACATAATAATAACGTAACATAATTTAACACATTTTAATGGATTTCCTTTGAAAACATCAGATTTTTAATGGTTTGTTTTTACATTATAAATTAAATGTTTTACATCCAGACAGTTACTCTTACTATTAGTTTCCCCAAATACTTTTTTTTTAACTCTTCCTGTAATTTTAGAGTACAATTTTTGGCTACTTTACTAACCTCAGAATACTACAGACAAATACGGGAATCAACAGAGGAAAAATACTTCTATGAAGCACTTTGTGCACCCTTTGGCTGTTGGAAAGTGCTATACAAATAAATTATGATTGATTGATTTTTTGCATCATTAAAATGCCTCACTCCTGCCAGCAGTTCCTGCAGTTCCTTTCACGTCTCTGTGAGCAACGTCTGTCTATTCTTCAGCCTAAAAAGTTGTGTTTTTTAGTTCTTATTTGTTCTTAGTTCCCAATGATGGCTCATGTTTAGATAAAGGCTTTCAAACATAGTGTTATGTTTTGTGTTGGTCCAAATTTGGAGTTTGAGACAAACAAATTAGAAACCTTAGAAAACTCCAACATATTGGAGTGTGATTTTATAGCCTGCTGATACAATGGATAGTGAAAGAAAGCTGCTGGTTAAGTGCTTGAGGAGCCTGCAGAAGCTCTAGGGCTGCAGCGATGTGGGTACAGTGTGTGTGTTGCATCTGTCTTTATAACAGTAAATGACAGCATCTCTCCACCTGGACATCATCATCAGAAACGCTCCCTGAGGCGTGCTAAGAAACTGTCTGCCACACCTTACACTGAAATGCTTTTAAGTGAGTCCCGCTAATCTCTGCATCATGGTAACTGTGCCTGATTGCACCCTACTTCTTTGATGGGTGTGTTCATTTACAGTAAGGACATGTCAGAGCAGTCAACCGTGAGATACATATCACTTAACTGCTCAAGGATTGGCCCATGGCAACAAATAAAAAGATACTTAACTAAGCTGATTTTTTTGAGGAAAATGACAGAAAGTGTTCTTCATTGTGGCTGCATATTAGGTAATAACAAATTATGACTAACAAGAAGCAAATATTTTCAGAGGTGAAGGTGAAAGGTGAAGTTCTCTCCACTTTAAAACTTGTCAAATGCACTTTAAGTAAAAGTACCATCACTGTGCTGTATTATTTAAACTGACGAAACAAAGCTCACAATGGAAATTACCTACTGAGTGCAATGTTTAGGTACTGGATTGTGCTGTATGTTGTGGTACTATATGTCAGATTTCCTCTTTATCATTGCTATTCCTGCATTAGCTTTTTCGCTTATGGCCCTGACTAATGGAAAGCAGGCTACCAAACAGTTGTGTCTTGCCCAAGGACACATTGACAACAAGCAATCTATTTCACAATTTGCTCACAATAGTATAGCTGCAATGGGTGGCGTGCAATTTGCAATTCCAACGACAAATCAATCACTGTGTTACCAGTATTGTGTACGTTTGCCAACAGTTTGCATGCCAGTAAACAGGTAAAGCCTACTCAGCCTTGGCTCCATTTCAGTTGCAGACACACTGAGCTCATCCACTGATTTGCCACAAAGCCCTGCTGTATGTCACAGGTCTGCAATGGTCCAGCCAAGACACACGTGATTCTTTGTGTGGCTTAAAGATACGTCATCAGAGCGGAGAGGAGAGGAAGTCACGTTCGCTTACACTCAGAGTAAAACACTTGCTGAAGCCAGAGGGCAGGTAATCCACAGATGAATGTCCACTAAATAGGATTGGGAAGGCTAGTCGAACCTTACCCTTCTACGACTCGGTCTATTAAGAGAAACTAAGAAGCCGGAAGGGTTTGAGCCACAGGGCAGAAGTCATAGCAGTATGATACACTAATAACTGTTAAGTCAATAAGGAGGATCTGGTGGCATTGATGCTGTGGGTAAAAGAGTAAGGAAAGACACAGCACAGTATTTTCTCAAAGACAGCAGTAGGTGAGTACACACACACCACATTGTGGGTTGGTATAGTCCTGATTTGTGGTCCTGGCCCATTTCTTCAACAATAAAAGGCATGTGTCAGGTTGGAACTCGTTTTCACAAAGATAATCTCCTTACATTTTTAATTATTCAACAAATTAGTGGTGACAGATAAGATGTAACCACTGTTCACTTGAGATAGTCCTTTATCATTCACACCACACCTAACAGATAGGGATGTTACGCTATAAAATGTAGTGTTCCGATGACTGTGAGAAGAAACAATACAATTTAATGATTGGTCACAAAAACTGAGATTGTGACCAAACAACTGTGAAATCTTCAAGCTTGAGCTCAGTTTTACTAAATCAAACTTTCTAAATGACAAAATAAAGTTAAGCGCTTTACTTTTAGATGTATTTTTGGACTATAGATTGGCTTAAAAGGACCTTCTACGACTCTGTGGTGGCATCAGCCGTCCTGTACGGTGTGGTCTGCTGGAGCAGCAGCATCACAGAGAGGGAGAGGAAGAAGCTGGACAAGGTCATCAAGAAGTCCAGCTCCGTCCTGGGCTGTGCTCTGGACTCAGTGCGCGAGGTGGGGGACAGAAGGGTCCTGGCTAAAGTCAGGTCTATGCTGGACCATGAGTCCCACCCCCTGCAGGACGCTCTGTCTGCCCTGGAGAGCAGCTTCAGTGACAGACTGATTCACCCTCGCTGTGTGAAGGAGAGGTTTCGCAGGTCTTTCCTTCCTGCTGCTGTCAGACTTTACAATGAACACTGTTAGCCCTGAACATGTGCCATTCATTTTTTCTCCCGCTATAATCATGTGCAATACTGTACTATGTGTCAGTCACCTGTTATAATCATGTGCAATTTAACATACTATTAATACACTTTACCTCACCATAGTCACTTACTGTATATAACAATACACTTCAGCCACTTTAGTTACCATTTTTACTGTAAATAAGAGTGTGCACTTTATACCTTATACTTTATATTGTATTTTTTATTACAATGTTTATTTATCCTATTTTTATTGCATGCGGCTATTTTTTTCATTCCTGTCCTAAACTGTGTGTTGCAACAGTGGAATTTCCCCATTGTGGGACAAATAAAGGATCTCTTATCTTATCTTATCTTGACATCCATGCTATCATTTTATTTCAGCAGTGCTTTTCAAATTGATCAAAATGGAATATGAACTGTAATCCAGAAATGGCTAGAGACATATATGAATCCTGAAGTGACTGGACATATCACACCTCTGAGTTTTTCTCGTCTCTAACAGAAGGGACAATTATGAAATACAGCAGGCTTTTCTTTGAGATACCAATAAGAATTTAGCTAATCACTGTGCTTCTCCAGTTCCAGTCTACTCGTGCCTGCGTTCTTGTTATGTTAATAACATGAACCACAGACTGTGAATGGGCCATTTAAAAAGCCCCTTAATATTCCCCGGATACCATTCTCTGCTGTCCTCTTCATGTTCTGCGTAAAAGAAGCAGACTCTCTGATCACACTCTGTCACTCTGCTCCAGCTAATGGACCCTAATGTCCAATTAATATTTCTCTCTGCGCACTGTCTCTTACTGACTTCCGATGTGATGCGCTGTCTATAATTACGGCCAATAAAACGCCTAAATCGCCACACTCTCTGTCCAGATTGGGGTCATTGCAGTTAATCAGCCACTGAGACTCAATAATGGTGATTTTCTCATGCAGAGCAGGGCATGTGGCACTAGACACCAGATTTCCCTCACAAATGCAGCAGTAATAGTTAAAGACATGTTATTCGAAAGACTTAAAACCATAATTAAGTGTCTTGCCTGCAGTGTTACTGAAGTTAAAATACAGACAAGACAATGCTTCAATGCACAGGTGAAATTTTATTGTGCCATTTTTCTTGTATCATCCAAAGTGTTTATCTCTCACACACTCACTCATAAATGAAAATGGCAACATTTTGAAATACCCATCAAGCTTATATTGGCTCCACAAAATGAGAACAAAACTAAGGGGTGGAAGAAGAAATGGAGAAATATGTATGAGAATAAACCAGCCTTCTACACATTCAACCCTAGGCATGAACGATCCTTACAGCGTCACAGTGTGATCCACAAGTCCACAACAGTAACGGGGCAGATATAACGTTCATGAAAATACACAGAATTAAGAAACTAAAGTTACTTCCTTGGTAAATAGCTTGCATCATCAATACCATTGGCACAATCACAATCTTTGTTAAGCATGTTCAATTAAACGCACACAAGCCCTCAAGGTGACCATCTTGGACCATTTAGTTGGCTTAAGTTCACTGGTCTTAAAGGCAAGTGCAACTACATTATGTCAATAAATACTAACAGCATTTTGAAGGGTTATTTTACTTTTCATGGCAAGACAATAAAAGCCAAACATGCATAAATGAATCCAAAGAATTCATAATTTGAATTTATATTTGTTTTCTCAGAGAAGCACAGATCACATTTATATCGCACCTATAGCGCATGGATGAGGCTGCTTTGGTACAGAGAAGTTATTTAGTTTTGTTTTGACCTTTGTTTCTGTAATTATTTATTCCTAGTAAAAAAACTGTCAATTCTACTAATCAGGCCGATCTTTGTTACATAAACAACACACAACACAATCTGATGTGAGGACTTTTTGATAATAGGGCTGTAACTTTGATGTTTTTTGGAGTACTGGTGTTCCAGCCTCAGTGCTTGTTCCACATGGGTGCAGCCACAGGGCCTCTGGAAGTCCTCTCCACCACAATCAGCTCATCAGGGTTGTCCCGAGCCCTGTATTGGAGCAGGAGCTCTTGGATGGCACACTCCTCGATCTGGTAAGGAACAGAGAAAAACCAGAGGAAAATGGATGGTTGGTTAGGGTGGCAAACCACGAGACAATTAATGCAAGCAAGAAGCTGCTGACACAGAGAGCTAATGATGATAGGGACATTTTACATAATGACAACCAGGAAGTCCCAGGAGAGAGGAATGGGATTTGTGGAGGCGCTGACAGAAGCCAGGCACAGCTGCAGACGTACTTCATTTTGATGTGAGATGCATGTTGCAAGTTGGCAACCATGTCCGTTGTTTGTTTAAAGGCAACATATTTCTCATGAGTAAAAGCTTGTGTTCTTTTTCTACTTTTACACGTAGGCTCAATAGGGATTTGAGTGGTGGTGGTAAATGTAACATTGCTTATTTTCACACACACTGAAATATAAAAGATCACATTACACATAACGACAGATACAAAAATAGCCTTGTCATAGGGGAACACATCAGAATGTGCACGTAAGTGGTTTAATTAGAAAGGGCATCCGGTGGAAATGTATGTCAAAGTGACGGTACAAAATACATTTGATCTACGACAGCTACAGAGAGTATCAGTGAAAGTATCCATGTACCTGTAGGGGTGCAGAGTGGGCTGGAGCTTGTGACACTGACACAATGCATTACCTGGATGAGCGCCAGCGGCTTCTCTCGGCTGCGGATCAGAGCGGCTTCCTGCTGCCGCTCTTCCTCCACGATGGAGGCAAAGGTCATTGTGGCGGTGGCAATGGAGGGGGGAGGGCTGCCCACAGCCCGCAGCACCCAGGGCCTGAGAAAGAAAGCATGAGTTAGTTTAAAACATCTGACAGTGCCGTGTGTGCATCGATGTGCACAGCTGCTTCTACAGACGTCTGGATTATTATGTAACCTGGCAGAAGTTTCCTTTGAAGATAAAAAGAAAATTCTGGACCTTTCTGCTGAGTTTGTGTGGTATCTCTTCAACATAACATTTACAAACATGTTTTGTGTCATGTTACTAAATGTACTGGCTTTCCCAAGACTAACAACACAATTGCTATGTAGCATTAAAAAAATAATTTAAAAAAAGCACAATATACATACAGTATGTTCGTACATATGTTCTTGTGATGAAATACATTTTTAATTGCATTGTAAACGCACTATAATGGGTTGATAGAGACTCAAATCACAGATAGGTCTAAAGCTAAAGACTGACTTTATAAGCAACAATACATTAAGCATGTGAATGTTAGTCAATTTTAATAAGACAAATGGAAAACTATTCAGAATAGAAGTCTTTCTGTAATTTTCCAAGAGAATGTCTTTGGCGACCGCTGTTTCCTGAGATGTCTCTATGGCTCATCCAAACACCAAAAGGAATCTGAAACCTGTTTCCTTCTGCATATGATCGGCTGTGACACGAGTGCTGCCCTTATCAATTCTGTTTATCGTCACCAGCTTCACTGGTCTGACTCACAGCTGTTTAAGATCTGCACTGACTGCCCCATACAGTGTTTCAGAATAAAAAATAAACAACTGACTGAAAGAGCTGAGAAGTTATGTAACATGCAATATTTGAAACAGAGTAGCATTGGATGTTAGAGCACAATAATGACGACTGAGGACTGTAAATAAACACTGAGCCACTGCTGCAACATGTGGTGTTTAGGGGCTGTCTGGGGAAAGGTCAGGGTGAGTCATTGTCTGTGTAACTCAACTGACCTTATCACATCTGTTCAAACAGACATCAAAATGCAATGTAAAAAAACCAAGGGAATCAAAACAAATGCCAGTTATATAAAAATTCTACCAATATACAAAGGAAAATAAAGCATTTATCTGTAATTGACATTATGGTTCTGTTGGATAGGCGTTTGAGGCACCACACTGCCCCCATGTGGAGATAAGGGGTAAATACTCCTCAGCCCTGTTCCGTGCTATGACTGTAGTGTGTGGATGGTTTGTGTACTCACCCGGTAGGTTTGTCTGTGTCACTGCTGCCTGCACATTTGAACGTGACCCTCTTTGGAGCAGAGCTGCTGCTCACAGGGGAGACTGCCTGGCCCCTCAGAGCTCCAGCTCCTAGTCGAGTCAGCATCTTCTCTTCCTCCTCCAGCAGCGCACGGAAAGAGCTTGAAGATGGAGGTGACTGGACAGTTGTAGCCCTGTAAATAGAAACGGAAACATCTATATGGCTTCTGCATTGTCTACATAAAACACATTCATAACTAATAGTGAATTGTAATATTTTATTTTTGGGGGTGAACAGGTTGTGTTCACATGACATCACAACAATCTCAAATCCTTATACTTGAAAGGGTAGAAGGCAATTCTATGGTATTTGCGGTTTCACTGTCAAAATGCAGATGTTTGGACCTGGTTTATGGCCCATATCTCTGTAGTTACTGGGCCTTTTCTTATTAAAGTTACTTATTATTAAGTTTAATGTCTTAAAGTGATTTTCTTTTGAGACAGAATCTCCCAAAAGAAAGAGATAACTATGCCTCTACCCTCCACCTGAAATTATGAAATCATCACTTTAGAAGGCAACCTGTTAGCAGTGGATGTGACACTCACCAGGCCTTTCCACTTGCTTTCGATGGAGTGACAATGGGGGTTGGTTTGGATGCTGTCGGGTCCACAATGGGCTCTTTGTTAGCCAGAGCCAACATCTTTCTCTGTTTCTGGGACAGTTTTATGGTAACTGGAGATTGCTTAGTACTGAAGCAAAAGGGATGAATACACATGGTTGATATGGTTAGTTTAAAATATACTTTATTTTTATAATGCTTTTGACTGTTTATTGGTAATTAACTACTCTTAAAATAGATTTCACAATATCGTTTCTATCACACCTTCCTGGGCTTTTTGGTGTCGCTCCAAGAATCTGCTGAGAATTTGCTTCCATATCCATGATAGTCCTCAGGTCCAGAACTGGTGTAGGACGAGACCTGTTCGTACTAAAAAGGCGAGAAGTAGTCTAAGAAACAATTTTAAGTTATTTCACAAAGTTCTACTGCATCATTTATACCTGGGAATGACTTTTGGGATGGTGTGAGGAGCAGAGCTGGGAGGTGTTAGGGGACCATTCTTCAGCGAAATTGGAGTGCTGGGTGGAGTCTTCAGTTTTTGGCTAAACAACTTTTCATCCTGCACAAAAATTAATAACATTCAACGACTTAGAATCCATGTAACACTTGATTTGTAATTTTGATTGCCTTGAAGTTATGCAATCAGCTAAAGAGGTGGGTAGAGCAGCCAAAATTTTTACCCAAGTAAGAGTAAAGTTAATTCTAAATAAAATTACTCAAGTAAAAACACAGTAGTGGTGACTTAACACAAGAGTAATTTTTACTTGTCAGGACATACAATCAAATTTAAAATGTGTAAATAATGTACAAAATCTGGTATTTTCAAAGGATAGCCGATAGATGGAGAAATGTTCCCTCTCATCTCCTGGAAACGCTTGCATCAAGCATGCCGCAACCATTTAAAGTGATCAACAACAACAGTGGCGCTACTCATTAATGAGTTCGTGTTTGGGACTTTGATTTCTGTTTCTGTTTCGGGGTTGTTTTTGAGGTGTGGTCCTAAACTTTTGATCAGTTGCAGAAGAGCCTATTTCAGTTTAATTTAATTTAATTTAATTGCTTTCAATAAAATGTTTGCGTAAACTTTTTTTTTTGTCTCACTCCCATTTCTTGTTGCTTACTGAAATGAAAATTGAAAATGTGACTTTTGCCATTAATTCAACTGGTCTTAAAATTTGATCAGAATCTGTATAACACATTTTTTATCACTTGTAGACTTACAGTGGGAAAAGTAACCCCAGGTGTACACGGACTCTTTACTCCAGTCCGGGTGCCAAACGTTGCTGCAGTCTAGTGTGGTTTTTAGGTCATTAGACGTGTTCTTGTGCGGGAACACATGAATCTGCGTGGCCAACATCAAATATGGACCGCAGTAAAGCGGAGTTGGTGTAACAGGCAGTCTGCAAGTGATCTGCACGGGTGGCGAACCACAACTGGACTGGAGTTGGTGTACACAAGGCGTAACAGAAACTTTTGCTCAAGTAAGAGTACTGTCACTTCAAACAACGTATTACTCAAGTAGAGGTAAAGAATGGTCTTTTTCTTGAAAAAGGTATTCAGGCAAATGTAATTGAATTAATACTACCTACCTCTGATCAGACAAATATTAATTGTATTTGAATTACTTCTGGCTTGTCGTGGAAGATGGGGGACTGGGTCTCTCGAGGGCTGCCCACTCCCATGTAGCTGCCTTCAGAGTCTGAAGTGAGTAACTCTGGCAAAGACTCTACGGAGTTGGCCTTTTGACACTTCACAAAGCATGGAGGTACCACTAAAGACAGAGCACAATTATACATCAGCTTTCTACTTCTTAATATTCTATATTTGTTACATGTTAGACGTTTCACCTGCAGTAGGTGGACTTTGAATTATATCCGAGAGAGTGTAGCCGCCTGAACTGTCGGAGCGCCGTCTTGGTTTCTTTTTAGCCTTGATCTTTGCTTTCTTCAATAATATTTCTCTAAAAATTCATAATAGAAACATTGCAGTAAACGTTATTAATTAAAATTTTTCCAAATAGATTTGAAGACAATAAAAAATACCTGCAAGAATGATCCCCATCTTCTTCAGGTTTGAGGGTGAATATGGAGTTCAGATCCTCTTCATACAAACTGAGATCAGGAGCCCCAGGGTACGGGGTGATGATTCTTCTCTGCATAGCTGGTATCTGAAAAATGCATACATTACAGTGGATACAAATGAAAGGAAAACTAAAACAAAAATGGCTGTGATCTCAGAGCTGCATGTAAGTTGGGATAATAGTTGGGGTGAACTAAGGCGACTCACCATCCGCCTGTAGGCTGCAGTGAGCTCTACAAGCACTTCATCACTGAGAATATCCAGTGCTCTGAGGCAAACACAGAGAAAAACAATACAAATAAACATAAAGAAAACACATTTGTTAGACATCCCCAATATGTTTCATTATAACAAAAAATATTCTGTGTTTTACTTTGAGTCCAGGAGGGCACCAATGTTGAGGACGATGAACTGGAGGCAGGAGAGTTTGAGTTGGTCTGCATTGTACATGGCAGCAAACTCCAGGAGCTCTGCAGCGTTCTTTAGAGTTACTGGACAAATACAAACAAGCATACAGTATATAAATAAAGCAAAAGTATATTCTTCAGATAATTTAAACTTTTGTTAAGTTCACACTTTTTTCACACAATTTGTTTGGTCCTAGTTTGACCTAAATTTAGTCGTGACGTAGAGCCCCTAAGGTTAGGCCTGATTTAGTCCAGGTTAAGTTAATGTAGTAAATTAATGTAGTATAAAAACAACAATCTACTTACAGTTTTCAGTGATGGCAACTTCACACATCTCTTTCAGTCGTGTGATGAGAAGCTGGTCGGCCACTACCAGCACATTGCACACAAACTCCACATTAAGAGACTCTGAGTAGTGACAAAGTTGCATACAAGTTAATGCTATGACTTCACACTACCGCAAATATGGTATTGTTAAAAAGTGAATTTGTACCTTTAATAGTGGGAGATTCATCTGTGTAAAGGTATTCAAGAATGACCTGAAGGATCTCCGAGCTCGTTGGCATCTCCAGGGCACAGCAAGATGTCGCCTGTGAATATTCGAAAGAACCATGTCACAAAACCCCTTTTTGGGTAAAAAATGTCACTGTTCTGTAAATCATATATAAAGTACCTCAATCCAGGGGTTTCCAAGCATACTGTTGAAGTACTCTGGGTAAATATGAATAATTGATCATTCAGTGTAATACAAATATGTTGTGGTGAATCTTGGTATAAATAATTATTACCTAGTCTTGCACAGAGGACACTTTTGTGACAAGGAAACTCTTTTCCATCTTCAGACTTGAGCGTAACATCACACAGATAAGAGCTATGAAGAGACAAACATGTTATTTGTCAAATGTTGTGTGTATACGTGAGGCACATGTAATATCTAAGTCAAAAATAACCATTACCATTTTCTCTGGTTGAATCTGAATTTGCAGCTGGTTTTCTTTTGTACAACACTGATTTTCCCATGATCATACTTGACTCCATCCAGTCTGTGAAGAGAATTAAGACTATAATTAATCATGATCTGACAGGAGTACACACGTTCCCATTTTACTCACCGTGCAGATAAACTTCCCAGTCTGAGCTTCTTTGCCACCACTTGTAAGCTCTTCACAGGGTTATAGCTGCCCTCACTGACTGCTTTGTTTCCTTTGGGCTTTTTGTTCGCTTTGGAGCCTTTAGCCTTGGTCTTGTCACCATCTCTTTTGGTTGTTGAAGTAAGGGAGTTATAGACCTCGAAAGCTGAGCGGCCACACAAGTCCAAGTCCTGCAGGCCGCTGATAAGCCTGCCCTGTTCTTCATCCTGACCAGAACAAAAAGGCTTTCAGTTTGTATGAGAAAAGAGTATTTGACATGTCTTGGTGGAGTAGTTCATAGCAATCGCAATATATAATATTTTTTTAACCTGGTTTTGTTCTTTGTGGAGGACTGGCACCCGTGGCTGGGCCCCATGTATCAGAAGCTCACAGGAGTCTGTATAGATGAAGTGCAGAGCGTACTCCAGCATTTCAGGGGCAATTTCTTCCAAAGTAATCAAATCACACCCCACAGCATCTTCGCTTCTGCTTATTTCTTTATCAGGCTCCTCCTCATCACTTGCTCTGTGGTTCACTGAAAACAACTTCTGAAAAAACTCAGAGCGCATGGAAAGTATATATTTGTGAGCGGGAAAGGTGCGGTCTCCGGCCTGAAGTGTGACGTCATGAATGCTGTCTGTTTCATCAGCCTCCTCCAGGAGTCTCCGGAAGTGTTCAGGGAAGGAAGATGGAGATAAGATTGGAATCTCATACAAGCTGGGGACAAAAGTTTATACATAAATTATACAGAATCAAACCAAGGGCTATTTGGAAGTTTGAATTGAGGTTAACAATTACTTCCATAGAATTGTGGTAAAATTGTGGAGACCCATTCAGAGTTTAACAAAATTTTTGCTTTTGTATCTACCTCTAGGTGGCAGAATTGTCAATTTAATGTAAGCAAAATCCAGTTAGGCTATATTACCTTGTTTTGGGGTCAACTTGTAGCACTCCATAATTTCGACCTTTGGAGTCCATTGTGACACTCACGGCGCGGTGTACAAAGGGGAGCTTTTCCAGGCGGATCTTCTCATAGAATGTTTCTGTTTGACCACAAACCTCCACACAGCCCTCTGTTTACAGGAAACATAAATAAATAAATAAATAAATACAGTACATCTCTACATTTAAGGTGATAAACATCAGGTTAACTCCTAAAAATATAGTACCTTTCTTCTCTTCAAACTTCTTATACTCTCCAGCCCAAGAGCCACTGAAGGCTTCTCCTTCATGAGTCACAAACATCAGGCCGCTCTTGCTGAGAGCGATGTCTGACATGAAAACCTGCCGTGCATAAGCCCAGCGACACTGTCTTACCGAGCTACCTGAAGGGCGCCAACAAAACACCTGAGACAAGAACAAAGCGCGAGAAAGTTAAACATTAGCATACTAGATAAAATGTACAACTCATTTTATATTCACCTTTCCAGCTTCATATAGAGCCAAAATGGTAACTTTCTCCCCTCCCGTCTCCCGTAGAAGCTGCGAGTCCACTCGGTGATCAAGAGTTCCCCCAGTAACCAACACCTTTTTGATGTTCAGTTGCCTATAAGTCCGTACAGTGTATTATTATTACAATATGTACTGCAGAGGCCTGTACTACGAAGCAGGATAAGAGAGTTAGCGTGGTAACTTTTGGGTTAACCCTGGTTTAGCAATACTATGAGGGTGAATCGCTCTCTATCATGATCCCCGCATGTTCTTTTATATCAATTGATTCATAATGAGGAGGAATGATATTTAATCAAACTTATCTTATGCTTATGAATATTGCCATTATCTTTAAGTACTGTAGAACATTAAATGTACACTATTAAAATTTGTAAAGAAAAATTAAACACTATTTATAACTGCACATTTTGCTATGTGTCTTCACGCGCTGCTTAGCTCAAACATCAGAGCCGTTAATTCAGTTCATGGCGCTGTATCATATGTCATTCATGCACATGTGTGCTTTAGTCTGTTTTATTGATTAATAAAACAGACTCTGTGGCGTAACTTGCATGGCTGTGATTCGTCGCCAAGTGCAGACTCTACGTGAACGCAAAGCCTGTGTTTCCTTTAGCTTATATTTTATCTTTTAACTCCTGGCTTATATTTTATCTTTTAACTTTTCGTATACAGTTGTGATCATGATAGACAGTTTAATTGGTAGTCTGGCACTGGTAAAATCTGGCACAATCCAGGATTGACAGAGCAAGCTGTGAACCCTCTTTGTGAACCTCTCTTGATGCTCATGTCTGGGTTAGTTATTTCTGGATAAGAGAATCTTATCAGGACAAGTTTTGCCAACCTCGTAGTACAGGCCTTTCGTGTAGCTGATTGTTACCTGGAAACAACTTTCTTGCACTGATATTCAGCCAATAAGTAAACATCTCCTTTCTCTGTCACAGCCACTGTTGCACCGTCACTGGCAGCTGCCATGGCAATGCCAACATCTTTGTGGTGAAGGGCTGAGACCTGCCGCGGGGCAGTGACACATTTTTCACCATTTGGATCCAGCAGATAACCTGAGTATTGTATTGTGAAAGTTTTACTTGTATACACATTTAACAATACAGATTTAACAATACATGATCAGCCTCTTAAACTTACCAAGTTGCCCTCCATTAAGACCCATTGTATAAACTGCCTCCCTTGTCCATAGCACAGTATGAAACCTTCCAGCAGCAACTCCAATCACAGTTCTCCCCTTCAGAGTTTTAGAAAAGACCTAAAACCATCATGTACAAAAAGCATGTTAGAATACATTAACTTACACTACATGACCAAAAATCAACAAATAGGAGCAAGCCTCTAATTGGATAACTACTGCCTGTGTGATCTCTTTCATCTGCAACAGAAAGTGGCATCACCACATCAGAAGAAAATCCTGTGGTCATGGAAAAGATGTCACTATATTAAAGAAAGGTCAAATCATTGCAAGCATCAAGCAGAAAAACATCTAAGGAGCTTGCAGAAACTAATCTTTAGAATGTGCTGGAGAAGGCTTTGTGTGCAGTGGTCACACTCTCCCATAATCAATACAAGATCTTTGTATAAATGCAAAACTTAAACCAACACTGGATAGATTGTGATTTTAATGTAATTT
This sequence comes from Rhinogobius similis, assembly GCA_019453435.1. Lineage (NCBI taxonomy): Eukaryota > Metazoa > Chordata > Actinopteri > Gobiiformes > Gobiidae > Rhinogobius > Rhinogobius similis. Next base: position 17,615,763 of record CM033626.1, on the reverse strand, counting down.
TATTCTGTTATGTAAAGCACTTTGAATTGCCTTGTGTATGAATTGTGTCTTACAAATAAACTTGCCTTGTCTTGTCTTGTCTTGTCTTGCCTGTAATCAAAGCTAAAGGCAGTCCAACAAAATACTGTTGTAGAGCGCATGATCTTTTTTTTCTGTACTGACTTTTTTGGTCAGCCAATGAATATAGACTAACCCCAAAGCAGCAATCCTACCTGTTTGGGGACATGGGCGGAGGCAGGAGGTGGAGACAGGCCCAGCTGATGAAAGGTGTTGAGGCCAAAAGTGTAAACGTAGCCTTCCTCTGTCAGTACCACCGTGTGGTCTTTGGCTGCTGCTACCTGAGAGCAATGATGAGACATGAGACCCTCCACCATCCGGGGAACCTGTGGACGCATTGGACAGGATTCAGTCAGCGTGTTAATATACAACATTTTTACTAAACTGGTAAAAAGATAGACATGAGCATATGGTTTTGCATGAAGTTACTAAACAATAATGTCTGTATTTAGAGTCCAAAAAAACATTCACTTGATCAATGCTCGGGAGTCAACATGTCGCCAAAACATTGAACAAACTATACTGCTAGAATGTAGAAATGTTGATGATAACATTTAAGCTCAAACAAAAGAGTTTACCAAATAGGTCTGTTCATCTCCGTGGCCAAGTCGACCTCCTTGACCATGTCCACAAGTGAACACCTGGCCTTTCTGGGACAGGAACACAGTGTGGAACTTGCATAGGACCACCTGGAGAAAAACAAGACATTACATTAATTTTAAAATGTTAGATTTCTAATTCTTTGATTTAGCGGAACATTTGTTGTTCCCGTTTTCCCCCTCACAACAGAATTTGAACAGTTATATTTTCCATAAGCCTATGCCAAGGCCTCTTGTAGTAATAGTAAAACACTAAGCATACAAAGACAAGAACACAGTGGAAAAGCAAACATCATTATTAATGCATCACCCTTCTTCAGACATCAACAGAGCAGAGATGTTTCCCAAGTATCACATTGATGTTGACATCTATACACTGGCATACGCAGCAGAATGGATCATTTAATTAAAAACATGTCATTGTGGAATTAATATTTAACCTCTGGCACCTGTTAGATTGAACCATGAACACAAAGACAACAAGAAGCACAGATGGGTCATTGAGTGGTCATGAAACTAAATCCTTCTGACCGGAGCCATGGATTATGACTTTACTTTTAATTTACAAACATTTCAGAAATAGAATTCCTCTGTATACACAGATCATATAACAAAACAAAGACAGATAAAGCATTTATAGAGAGATACAGTCAAGCCAAAGGTACAACAAACCTACATGACCATCTGCTGTCTCTAAACCACTATGACTACCACCTGGTTTGTATGCTCACTCCTGAGGCCAGGGCACTAGAGCCAGCAGCTGCAGGTGTGACATAGAAAACTCCTGAACAAGGATGCCAACACTGTCCTCTTTATACAACACAAGAGGTCAGTGTTTAACACAATGCCCTTCATAGATGTATTAGGTTTCCATTAGTTGAGAGTTGAAGTGACCAGCTTGTAGAGGTCAAGTACCTTGTTAAAACATTAATGTGGGGCTATTGTGGCACCAGTTAGAACAAAAATATAGTTTAAAGTCAACACACATTTATTCTATTCCATGAAACACAATACAAACAATCTGTGTTTTCATGATTTAAGTGCTAAATAAATAAAGCAGAGTGTGGAAAAGTACCAATGCTATGGTGCCCTAAGGACATGTTTTATAACAATTTCAAGCCACTGGGGACGGAGTGTTTTGCTGCTGCCCCTTATCTGGAGTACCCAAGTGCATTGGGAACACATGATGGCATAGAGCTGAACCTTATAACCAGTGTGCTGATGTGAAACAGCCATTTGCATGCGTGATTTTCAGAGGGAAACCCTATGACGTTTCCTCGATAGCCTTTAAAAACATTTCATTTGTCTCTGGAGAGAGAAGATAAAAACAATGCGTAGCTTACTTGCTTGATGTATACGCTTGTTCTGGCAAACACATCTACAAGCTCAGGGTGCTGCCGGCTCTCCTGATTACCATGACCAAGACTGAAATTAGTGTTGTAGCCCCAAGTGTATACTTCTGTTGGGTCTGTAATAGGGGATACATGGGGTACAATTTTCACCAGAGATAAAGCACAACATATAATTACATTCAAATGATGGCCAGGGTTGCTTGATTTTACCACTGTTTTTAAACACCACATGTGCTGGCCGGTCCTTCATTGTCAGGTCCAATACAGAGAAGCCCTCTTTGTCTTGGGTGGAGAGAAGGGCACCATGCTAAACATGAAAATAAATCATTATTCTCAGTCACCTGTGGTCAAGTCATTGTTGCAGAGATTAGAGAAGTGCCACTTTACCTTTACTAATGAGATGAGACAATGGATTTGCCCATAGAAGGCACTGCGATGCAATGCAGTCCAGCCAGACTCCTTATCTTTGGCCAGAAGATCTGCACTCTTACTCTCCAGCAGCCACTCCAACAGAGCCCTCTTTCCTAGTGAAGCGGCCATGTGCAGGGCAGTGCGACCAAAGCCGTCCCGCAGTGTGGCTGCATTGTAACAGTAAGTAGACAAGAAGGCACCGAGCTGCCCCTCAGTGCCACTCGTTAGCGCTGCAACCACATCATCCGCATGCTGGAGCGATCTGCATTTCACAGTGCAGTCTGGAGAGGCCATACTCATCTTGACCCACTCCAAATCTTCACAGTCAATCCTCTTCACTATTACCTCTAACACCACCAAAAGTGCAAACAAACTCAAAAACAACAGAATGGAGGGTCACAAAGGGAAAAAAGGTGCTTTCACTAATAATCAAAAAACGTGATGCCAACTAAAGGCCAAAATGGCTGTGGAGTGCTAGAATTGTGCTTGTGTTGAAGTTCCACTGCACCCTAGCGACCCCAGATCCTTTTGGGGACTTGTTTCAGTCCACCATTTTGACCAAGAGCTGAGCACAACACAAGGTGCTTAGTATAGGTCTTGGCATCAGGAACTCAGTAATACAAAATGTATATACAAAAAAATGATATGTTTTAGCAAAAATATATTTTGTGCTTCAGTATTACAAAAGGCAAAAACGTCATCTACACTTTAACCTTCTCATCCAGAAGTCGAACCATTAAATAAAAGGGGAAAGGGGACCCTTCCCCCCAAAATCCACTTTCATCTTTTTAGAACTCCATAATTGTAAGGGGTGCCTGTAAATCAGAAGGATAATATTTTAGTTTCATAACCACATATATAATATATAGTGCCACATAAGTCCACTTTTATCATGAACTATATTGAGCCATTTGTATATATGATGAACAATATGTTTGCAATTCTTGTAGCACCGTGAGTTCAATGCAACAAATGCTTGAGGCGTGCCATAAATAAACAGTGCTGATCAAGGGAGCTGAACACTACAGAGTGCTGCCTGTCAAAACTGAAGCAACATATTGGCTTTATATTTAACTTAATTTTACTAACTTCAACCATGTGAGTCGCGTATGTAGACTTTGAGTCTAATTAACTGAACGTTAAAGCGAACTAAGCAGTGGTGCTTGTTATGTAACAACCCCAAAATTACCAAATAGCAAAGGCACATTGACCTAGTAAAGCTAAGCAGGGCTACGATTATCATTGTAAGTATTGTATGTAACTTTGCGCAATTTTCCATTCGGTCTTACTAAGGGGAAAGTAGAAAATTGTTGTAGCGCCTAAAATGTCACATTTTTTTGTCCAGCCCAGCTTTGGCTTGACTTGACACGTAGGCTAGTTAGCATTAGCAACCGGCATCATTAGACGCTATTTGTTGCATGTTCTTCTCCTTACCTCACGTTAGTTAAACAGAAAATAGTCCACAAACGGAGCAATAATAGCGGAGTACCAAAACTGTGTCATTGCTACGAATGGGTGAATAGATCAATTTTGAACTAGAGCTGATTTTGACAGGTCTAGAAGCTAGAAGCACTGAGCTTTACTGAAGCCGACTTAACACCGGGACTTCTGATTGGCTGAGCTGGATAGTTACAACAATCTTATTGGCTGTTTGTTTCGGGCGTTACTTGGGTCAAAGGAAGATGTTATGATGTTTGCTGATGTGATATTAACATTTATCAGGCTGAGCATAGGCCTTTCGTTATATATATAAATAAACGCATACACATTTAGAACAGAGCAAAAAAAAAAAAAAGACTGCTTAGAGAATTTTCACAAAAACAAATAAATTAAAAACGTGGAATGCAAATGTGGAAGATAATTTTCAGAGCTTTAGCTTTCAGTCTAACATTTAGGAGTCAATTGGACAATCCAAAAATAATAATATAACAATGATGAACCATCTAGCAGCCAACATTTGTCAAGTAACCTCCCTGTTAATAATGTGCACTTTGACACAACGTTGCCATGCTACATTTTTCCAACAGTATTCTCCCCCCAATACATATTTTAATAATATTAAAAGTGGCTGTTAAATGATTAATGATGAACCATTTAAGTAAAATTTAGACCCACTGCAAAGCAGAGATGGCCTTACAAACTAGTAAGATATATTCAGTTTACATGTAGGCTACTACAAGTAGTACTACGTGCCTGTTAAATTGACCCATGGCTAAGAATAGGGAAGAGTCACTGGAGGTCAGGGCTAAGGTTACACAGGGTCTCAAATATGACAAACTGATGAGTGAGGTCATTTGTGTGAACACACGCACAATTGATCTTTGTAATTTCTTATTCTTGCATAATCCAACTTGGCACAATACTGTACGAGGCCACAACAATGGTGTTGTTGTTGTGGAATGAGTCCAGTCCATTAGGCAACAGGCCACAATTGCTGTGGGCCCCCAACCTGAAGGGGCCCCCAGTATGCCCCAGATCACAATTAAAATATAATGTATTTTAAAAACTTGCACAATGTGTTTGAATGCACCAACATAAGGGAAGTGTGGTCTGATTGTTTAAATGTTCTTCTGAGGACTATTTTCCAATAGTTCATGTACCACTCGAAATATATGAACCTGTCACCACATGTGAAAAAACAAAACTAAATAAAAACAAACAACAAAAACAAAAGCTTTCTTTCAACAATTCCAGAGACATGACAGAAAAATTACATAAATCACACTTTATAAGGGGCCTGTATTTCATTTTGCCTTGGGTCTCTAATTCCTAGGTCCGCCACTGCTTCAACAGTCCAGTGAGTAATAAATCAGTTGAGATCTTTCTTCACTTTCAGATAAATGTAGGCCTGTAGGCTAGCCCATTATGTGACAATAAGCTGAACACACGCGACCTTTGAACTTTTAACATATTGTCTCTCTCATCAAGATACAAAGTGTTAAGCTTTATTTCATTTACAGGTGTAGATACTTCATTAGGCATTATCCTTCTAGGGCTCAAATGGCTTTAAATCCCACAGCCAAAGTCATGGTCTGAAGTGTTGATTCTGTAAACAAGCATAGGAGTGCCCAGATACCTACACAATGCAGCGAACCAACAGCGAACCAAGACAGCTCTTGATTTGAGCCAAATTTAAACTTCACCTGTGCTGCACGTGGAGTCTTCCTTGCAGCCTCTGCTGGCAACATTAGTGTGTCATTTAAATCAGGAGGGCTGAAAAGAATGTGATGTCATCTGAGATATGAGATTTTAACATTTTAGTTTAATGTAGAATTTTAGACTCACAGATTTTTCCTAAAATTTCTTTCAACGGTTTGCAAAAACAACCTGGGATAAACGACACAAATCAGTTCAGTGTCTTCGTCGCGGAAATCAAGTATCTTTACGCACGGGAGGACTGGAGCCAGAATACAAAATGAGAAAAATTACCGGGAGCTTCCACCCCTTTGGAGGTGGAGAATGGTAGGTCCCTCCTTCCAATGGTCTGCACAGAGCCGCCGTGCCTAGTCTTTCCGTCTCGTCTCCCACCGGTTCGGAGGACGTGGAGTTGAAGTTTGAGTTTATTGCATCGGTGCAAAGTGTTGCCTATTATCCAAGTTATTTAGAGTAAGTGTTTGAAACAAACGCATGATCTTTGCTACATTATTACTCTTGTCTGTTTGCTGATGGATAATATTCTGTATTACTTCTTTGTGAAAGGTGAGGAGTCAAAGCCGCAAGTTGAAGCTCCTGGTCATGTAGAGCTACGCCAAAACGGATAATCGGAAGGTAGTTTTATGGGGTCAGCGAAGATTTTTTTCCCTGACGGATAAAAGTGGGAGGACACAGCTGAAAAGTTTCGTGCTCCCTCTTCAAATCAAACACTAGCTGTTTCATATAGCCTTTACGCAGACTTGGTGCACCGATAAAATACAAAATGTGCGTCTTTTCCATGTTACGAGGATGTTACAAATGCAAAAGAATTAAGAATAACTATGGCATGGTGCGGCTACTTTTTCTCCTCCTTGCGGTCATCGCGTGCTGTCACGGTTGCCCAGAGAAATGCTTGTGTTTCTCACAGACTGTAAAATGCCAAAACAAGGACTTGGATGAGATTCCAAATTCATTACCGACAAACACCAAGGTCCTGTTTGTGACAGGAAACAACATTTCCCGTATCAGTGTGGACTCTTTCCCCAGCCTTTTGGATCAGTTGACAGATCTGTATCTGGGTGGAAATGAGCTGAAGTTTGTGGACGACATGGCATTTGACAAGTTGCCCAGCCTTGAGCGCCTGGATTTGAGCAACAACAGCATCCAACATTTTAGCCCAAAAGCTTTGCCAGATGATAATAAAGTGCAAGTGTTGAACCTCAGTAGGTGTTTCCATAATCATTCCTTGGCGGATCTAAGCTTTCTACAGGGTGGTAACCTCTTGCAGCTTACTGTTCTGGACTTATCCAGTAATGACCTTGTACTTCTTCCTGACAACCTCTTAAGCAGCCTGCCCAGCCTGGAGAACCTCAGTTTACAGAACAGCTCCATCATTTCCTTACTGAACGGGACGCTGAAGGGCCCACCTCTTCAGGACTTGGATCTAAGAGATAACACCTTGAGACTGCTCCCAACTTCCACTATGTCTGAATTCAGCAATAAACCTGATCTCCGCATACGACTTGCGGGGAACCCATGGCGGTGTGACTGCTTGAATGAGGACTTCATTTCCTGGCTAAAAAACTCCTCACAGATTACTGATGTCCAGAATCTAACATGTGCCGAGCCGGAGGAGCTGAGACGTCTCCCCTTACTCCAAATCCAACACTCTCAGATGAAGTGTTCAGGTGACATGGAAGGCGTTCTGGAAACTTCATATGTTTTCCTGGGTCTCGTCCTGGCTTTGATTGGTGTCATATTCCTACTTGTGCTCTACCTAAATAGAAAAGGCATCAAGCGGTGGATGTACAATATTCGGGATGCTTGTAGGGACCACATGGAGGGCTACCATTACAGATATGAGATCAACTCTGACCCACGACTTGCCAACTTGAGCATAAACTCAGATGTGTAAAGGACCAGACTCATGATATACTTTTGGACCATTTTGGATTTGCATGAGAGTCTTCCACCCCCTGTCCCCTTCTCCTTTAAGCTGACATTCACATTCTATGGTTTACTCCTAATTAACTCTCAATCTGCACTCTTAACACTGCCGCATGTCCTGTTACAAGCACCTGGCAGCTGTTACGTTTGAGTAGCATTGCATGGACAGTGAACAATGCCCCGAACCTGAAAAAAACTGAATTCAGTAGTATGAGGTTTTTTTTTTATTCTATTGAGAAATGTTTGAAACTCCAATGGACCAGCATACATTTCTGCCCAATGCATCATTAGTATGCCTGTGCTGCATATACATACAGTATATTGCTTGTTGATGAGTTTTTATTCTGTCATTGTGGCTAGTGAAGATTGCATATAGGTTTGGGTATTGTAGGTAATCGATGTGACTTATCTATTTTTTGTTTGTAAGGATAATCGCTAAATAAAATGTCTATGGATTGTTGGTATCTGTCTAGTGTAAAGGGCTTTTAATCTTGAGGAATGTGATTTGAAGGTTTTGATGAAGGCCACACACAGACACACACACACACACACACACACACACACACACACACACACACACACACACTCTAGGTGCTTGCATGCCTGTTCACTCCCGAGGCAGCGCTAACATGAACCATATGGCATCTATTCCAGCTGACAGTGAGTTCAATAGTGTGTGAATCATGCACACTTTAGACATGCAGTTTCAAATAAGCAGTTTGTTTTCCTAAATGCCCTGTATTAGTCAAGTTTATAAAGTTGAAAATAATATTATTAAAGACATCTTTGTCAGTTCAGAGGTGATGAGAACAGCAAATTTATTCTGTTCCAAATTGTTACCTGCTGCGATTAAAATTAAGCATTCAATCCTGTGAATTCCCTTAAATAGCGCGGGCACAAATTAGAATCCCTGAGCTCCAACAAAGAGGTTGTAAGTTAAAACTATAGAGAGTCTCCAACTGTTTGCACGTTTTAGTTGTATTATTGGCACTAAATTGCCCAAAATACTTAAGTGGGAATTAACAGTTCTGCTTGGGGTACAGTGTACACAATTTCCTACCCGAAACCCCATAAACCGAGGGAAATTTCCCTTTTTATTTTTAGCTAAAGCCTGAGGATAGATTTGGCATCTAATATAAATGAGCATAACAAGAAACAGCATGGGGAGTTGCATAAAAAGTAAAAAGAGATGTTTATTAGTAAATTGTGGCGCATGCAAATTAAGTTAACCCCAGATTCTCACTGGGACTTCGAGGTATTATGGAAATTGGCTCGAGCTGCATTTGTTTTTTTATATGACTATGTTATAAAGTGATCCCACCAACAAGCACTTTACAACCACTTTATAATAAGCACTCTTGTTTTCCATTGTGGCATTCATACAGTCCGACTATTTTCCTCATTTAGTTGGAAAAAAAAAAGATTGAAAAGGTAGTTCAATGTACTGTTCTTTGCAGTAGAGCTATGAATTTTGAGTCAAATACAATGCTTGCTACAGAAGATGATGAGCATCTACTTGACCCTCCGCTGAATTAAGTATCTCCCAGACTTCACAAACAAACTAGTGCAGCCTGGAGAAACATTTTAATAGTTGAATGAATTCCAGTTCATGATGACAAGAACATGATGTGCCTTTCAAACAACCCTCTTCACTCAAAGTGAAGCCCTGTTGTCTCAGTTTGATCTTAGTTTGTGGATGTGTCTGATTACTCCAGTGATGTGTAACACCAGCCGTCTGGGCTGGAGCTGGTGTTAATTTGCGGCTGCCTCCTGACGAACACTCCGCTCATCGTCGCTCACACCTTTACTTTCACACCTCACAAATCTCATGCATGAGAAACATTTTGTACCGAAATAGGAATTAGACTTGGTGATCAGAATAATGTGCCATAAATCATCGAGGGAAGGTTTTTTTTTTCCCCTCGCTGAATTGCAAAAGTGTTTTGAACAATATTTTAAAACTACATATGATGTTGTTATATTTTCTGTGACAAATGACAAAGCCTCTCATACAATTAGATATTAGATATTCTAATTTTACAGTAATTATGCTACATGCTGATGCCAGTCTCCAGCCCACACATATGGAGTGAGGTGCACCTGGCAACAAATGAAGCTTACTTGACTGCACAGATTTTGTGTTTGACAATAAAGGGTGAAGGTTTTTAAAAAGGATGTTAATTGATCCACAAAAAAAAAACAAAAAACAATCCACAATCATCTATTCCAACTTGTGTGCTTTTATGTGTAATTGTTGCAAATGTATCTAGAAAAGTAGCAGCACTTAGCACTTGGCCCACAGAATCCCCCTGTGTGCATCTTCCTCACCTCTCTCTCCCATGAGGGACTCGCAGGAGCTGCTTACAACCTAATGTTTCCACAGAGACCATCACCCACCCAGTTCTACACGTGCATGTAAATGTGTGTACCCGGCTACGCCTTGAGCTACGCTTGGCAGGGCAGGTGTAATTACAGCGTCCAAAAAGAAAAATGTGCATTAAAAAAAAGATGGTTGAAGCTATGGCACCTACGCCTATTAGTAAAAAGGGTTTCTTTCTTTTTATTTAGGATGATGGTCTTGTGCATTTTTAAATGATAGTTTAATTTTATTATAGAAGCATAGTTGATTGGATTGAGGAGCTGGGAATTGTTACTTAAAGTAATATTAGATAAGGTTGCACTATGTAAATTTTCTGTTGGAATGTCTGCCAAATCTCCTGAAGTAGGGCATTAAACATACTGTATCCATCTCCCTAGAGACAAACAGGTGACACCATTAGGCCAAGTTACAGGTTAGCTCTATGGAGACTGGTGCTCCACAGATCTGACTCACAATTAGAATGCATGTTATGAGTATTAAAAATGTGCACCTTTAAGAAGAAAGAATTCTTACAAATAAAAATCCAATCTTATTTCTACAGCTTCACATTTTCACAATATGGAGCCTGTGCGTATGTAAAGACAGAGTAAAATGTGTTCTCAGGAAATATTATTCCAAATTGTCCTAAAAATTATATTCTCAACAAGCATTGATACTGTCCAGCCCTACAGTAACACCGTATCTGGCTTGTTCAGTATATCCTTTGTACTTGTTAACACCAGTCTCCAAACTGTCTTCACGTCCAAACAGTGGCCCAATGACTTACAATGTACACTGTAGGCCCATATGGAATACACTGTTGTTGATAAGATTGTCAAAGAAGAATAGCACACAAAGAGTAATGGAGATATTAAACAACAGAGAAAAACTACACATTATTGAATATACATTCTATACATTCATATACATATACATTCTAAAATATTTTCATCAGCATAATTAGTAATGGTAATGGTCTGTGTTACTACTAATATTTTCACATAAACAGGTGCAGACAGCTAGGAGAACAGCACACAGCCTTTTGACTGACTGTTACAACATTACTGCCAAATAGTTGTTTTTATTATAGGCTGCTGTCCTCTTGTTAACTTGTGTCTGCTTCATGTTTTCAAGATCACTGGAATACATAAAGACAGCATTTGCCAAGGACACTTTAGTAATAAATTTAGTGCTTAATTATTTACACATTCATTTTTTACTGAAATTGTTACAGCGTTGCTAAGGCTCGTTAAAATGCACTCACTGTAGCTGCTCAATAGTAAACTCCATGGGGCCTAGAAAGAGAAATGTGTGTTTTAAATATCTCTCTGAAGAATATCCACAGACATGTGACCAGTCTAGTCACTTGGGACCAGAGCCAGAGAAAGCTTGTGTCAGCCCTAAGCCCAGGTTAATGCTAAATCAAATGATTTAGAAAGTGACTGGACTTATCCTGCATAACTAGGCTACTAAATATGTTATGTACTGATAAATAGTTATTGATACAGATGTGTGTACACGTTACTTATGTTTTACCTTAAGTATGTCTTTTTTTAAAATAACGAGTCAGAAGTAAAAATGAAAATCGTCAGTTCAATAGACACCGCACACATTAGCCATTCTTTTATTCAGGTGTGGTCTTCCTGACAGCAATGATTGTGAAGGCCCATTCAATATGCCTGAGCACTTTCTGGTGTTGAAACACAGACTGGCAGGTTATCAGTTGCCAGAGTGCTGTAATTACATTTGTCTGCTGCCTCACAACCATCTGGCACTGCCCCCACACTACTGACCTTTCTCGTGGAAAATTCAGATCAGAGGAAGTATTCTATGAGAACTAAGCTATGCATGTAAAAGTTGTCACTTCTTAACAAGTTAGGTGAATACATGTGGGTAGTAATACCAGGAAATAAAGGCAATACAACTAAATTATTGTAGTAGTGTATTTATATTAATTTTAAGTTTACAGAAGGAATTTGTAATGAAGTAAATTGAGTAGTCATAGGTTTGTGCTACCTATTATATGCAACATTTTGAGGACTTTCACCCTTCAAAAGATAGAAAATGTTGTAAATTGTTTATTGTTATGGCAGCAGTCCTAATTTTTCATGATTCTGAAACCCATAAATAGTTGACATCATAGTAGAAGAAATAGAAGTAGCTGTTACTAGAAGAATACAAAAAAGAAAAAAGAATGTTTTAAAAAAGTATTCTTTTTATTCATTTTAATTTATTATCAGCATTATTATTATTATTATTATTATAGTATGTTCAGTTTTTCTTAGTAGTTTTGAGTTTGAGTTGTAACCACATTTGTCGTTCTGTTGTAAAAGCGTGATGTATTTTTAAATTCAAGTGTTAGAAATTATTATTATTATTATTGTAACAAAGTAACTGTCATGTAAACAGTTAATTTGCGGTATTAAAAGTTGTTTTTAAACATGAATCTTTTTGGGAGGTTCTCTGAATGTATTGATAGCCTGGTTTAGCTCATGTCATGTAGATTATCTCTGCTCCACATGAAGAGTCTCATATTCACTAATGTGGATTTATGCTGCTGTACATAAGTGTATTGTGTTGAGGAGGCCCGCCCCCCTGTTGAGACACGTTGGCCTTAATGAACAAGCCGCGTCCCAAACCAAGATGAATCTGAGCTGACAGCACCACAGCCTCTCGGAGCTGGACCATGCCGCTCTGACGCTCCAGGGACAGAGAGACACACAGGGAGCAGGAGGCCACGGAGATGTGGAGGCTCAGGCAGAGAGATGAGGGGAATCTGCTGGGTGAAAGTAAGTATAAATGCATAGAGAATGGACGCACCCAAAGTAATACCCAAACTAGTAAAATACACACAAATATATACAGATGAAAGTGTCTTACGGTTCAAATTGGGAGAATTTGCAACTCACTGTTTATAGCATTTACTCCACAATCACAATCACACTGTAACTTGTTTGGAGAACAACTGATGAAGAATATTTGCCATTCTGACGAAATTTTAATCAGAGATGACCTTTTGCCCTGCAACCAGAGGGCATTCAGCATAAGAATTTGCCAAATGACTGGCTGACTGGTTTTGATTTGAAGTTGGCAAAGGGATTCTTCTAAGCATGGAATGAGACACATACAAAATATTAATTTGACAGCATTTCAGTAAGATGCTGCATGGGTAACCAGGGTAAACAGTAATACACACTTCCTCTTTGAACTAATTAAGTTTGCCTCTTTAAATTTTTGATTAATTTAACCATAGAACATGTTACCACAGTCCATTTCAAATGTGCTTTGCCCCAGGGAAGAGAAGATGTCTAAAATCGCTGCTCTCTTAAAGTACATTTTGAATTCTAATATAAATATAGGCCTCATTGTTTGACCAAATTTTCACAAAAACTCCCTTCTTTTCCAAAGCTGCTGCTGACGTACATTGAATTAACCAAAGTCATACTTTGATAAATGAGACTGTTTAACTTTTTACAAATGTGAAATTGAAATTTGAAGCCTTTGAAGTCTTAAAAGGGCAATGGCAGATGAAGCTTCACCAGTCAGATTTCTGTGCTGTTCAGAACATACAGTATGGCATTTTATATATAGAGCTCTACATCCTCTAATCTCAATTCAATGGAAATTATATGTCAACTTTCAACTGCTTCATCAATCTTTAAATAACATTTTAATCAGTTTTGGTACAGTATATCAAAATGACACCTGAAGTAAAACTATCTTGGCAATTTTTTCCTTTCATGGCTCAAGTACAGGTGGAGATAGGCAAGTACCTGCTGGAAGGCTAAATGTTTCAACTTTCACAGATGTGCACATAAACTTGGTTTATGAAATCAAAGAATGATCCCTTCTCTGCTTATTAGCCTTTGAGTAACACCCAGAATCCTAAATACAAATTATCTATGTAGAAAAGGAAATTTTGTGATTTTTTAAAATGACCATATAAATGAATAAGTACTAAAAAGTATTTTCCATTCCAAAATATAAGTAATAAGCAGCAAATTTGTGGCATTCTTGATTAGTCTCAGTTGCAGGGGTGGAAGATATACTACATTTTTCATTTATATATTTTAGTTTGCTCAAACCTGGGACTTTAACTCGCTACCTTTAAGCAGGATGTCACCATAAACATGCTTAATAATGCCCTCAGCTAATTCAGTATAGGTCTGAACATACAGTACAAGGCAAAATATTTTTTTAACTGGACTCAGAAGTAAAAGTAAAAGTAAAAATGTATGCCCAAAAACTGTGCTTAAGTACAAGATTTTTCCTTTGTACTTCATTACTTTCCACCACTGGTCAGTTGGCAGTTGAGCTAAACTTGAGGGGACAATAACCAAAACTTTTTAGATAAAAGCACAAGTGATTCTGTAGTGCAATATTTATAGCAGATATGGCAAATGCGTGATTTTTTTTTTTAAAGGACACTATTCTTTTCCAATTAAAAAGACTTCACTTCAGAAACAGAATTACTTCCATTCATCAGCAACTGAACAGTTGAAAACAGAAGTTCTAAAATAAAAATAAGACTTACTTGACTACTCAATATTGCACAGAAACTCAACAAGATGATTTTACAGTAAAGAGTTCAGCAGTTTGATGGCGACAGCAGAAATGATTTCCTGTGTCTCTCAGTGGAGCAGCATAGCAGTAACTGTCTATTGTTGAACGAGCTCTTGCAGCTGACCAGCACATTGTGGAGCGGGTGAGAGGGAAAGTCCAGAATAGTCTTGATTTTGGACATCGTCCTCCTCTTCAACAGTCAGAGAGTCCAGCACTACTTGTCTGGCCTTCTTGATGATCTTATTGTGGTCCTCATGCGGAAACTGCTGCCCCAGCAGACCACAGTGTACTTGATGGCACTGGCCAGCATAGACTTGTAGAACATCCTGAGCACTGTCCTGCAGATGTCAAAAGATCTCAGCTGCCTAAGAAAGTAGAGGCAGCTCTGGCCCTCCTTGTAGACAGTGGTCTTGGTCTTTGTCACATTGGGCTAAAGGTGGTTCCTCTTGCTCCAGGTAACAAAGCTGTCCACCATACTTCTGTAATCCCTGCCGTTACCACCGCTGATACACCCAACCACTGTAAAATCGTCAGACTACTTCTGAAGGTGGCAGTAGTTGAAGTCCGTGGTGTAGAGGGTGAAGAGGAAAGGAGAGAGTCCCCTGCGGCACCCTGGTGTTGCTGATGACTCTGTCAGACACAGCTCTAGAGCTGCACATATTGTGGTCTGCCAGTGAATCTACCCTCATTGCTGCCAGCTTCTCAGCCGCAGAGCCGGCCTGATGCAGTCGAACATATTGTGCTTTTAGAATCTCTTATTAGGTATTATCAACAATTAAAGATGCACTGTAACTTTTCTGGTGTATGGTACAATACCTGCTTCCATGAATAGGTTTTTGGTTTGGAATGTTTCATCGTATGGCCTTTTTTTTGTAACTGTAACTTGGCCAGGTGGTGTCACTCGCTTGCCTCCATGGAGTTTGATAAGTTAAATGTAAATAACATCTCAATGGAAACAAGCTGGTGGCAGACTCTCCAGCAGAAAGTTACATGGGCACCTTTAAGTTGATCATGTAAATGTTTTAAGATGTGTAACAAAATGTGAGGTGTAGTACTCATGAAGCTGTACAGAATCTTGATTATTTGTTCATGACTTCTTGGTGGTTGTTTTGAAAGGCTGTTCGGTCAGCAGGGATGGTATTAAGTGCTGGCTAATATCGGCAAAGGGTGTCAGTATGAGTAATGACCCAACCAAACACACGATGTAAGCCAGACACTGCCAAAAAAGAGCACCAGCCATCACACTGTGCCTCAAGGTTTTTCATAAGGTCATGTGATACAACAGCACAAAGTTAAATCTCTTGGACCAATGAATTATGCTTGGCGGGCCTTGAAAAACTGAGAAACAGGGCCACACCGAATGAATAAAGCTTTGTCATTAATCAAGCAGGAGTGTGCTAGTTTACAACGGGGAAGGTCTGTGAGGGGAAAAAAAAGTAAAGTAGGTAATCAGTAATGGTGCAATTTGTTAAAATAATTACACTATGAGTGGTAATATGGAGCATGGGAGGCATTAAATTAGATTGTAAGGTCTCTGGGAGAAACCAAATCTGACTGAAGGTAAATACTGTATAGGACAAGCTGTGCAGATTTAGATAGTGGTGTTTATTTGCTTTGTTCTGGAGTTTCATGAATGAAAAAAGTCTTTGAATCACTAGAAGCTTCATAGTTATATTGTGTCGCTTATTGCAAAGAGTTTATATGAGCCGAATAACATGGTTATCGTCACTGTAATGACTTGGTGCATCCACAAACTATTCTTTCGAACAAGACTGACAGTCTTTGCAATCAAATAGCAGTATAGGCTGCTTCTAATGGGCCCAAATAATACTAGATCAGCTTTTTGTGCTTGACTTGTTGTTCTCTCATTAATATATTGAAGATGTGTTTTCTTACATCTTGCATTTTAGTCCATCTTTTCAAGTCTCCTCCTCTGTCCCAACAATCGGTGCCATGTGGTGGTTCCCTCTTTCTCCAAGAAATGTAATAAAAAACAAATACTATTTCATGTTCCATCTACCTTCATCCAACCATTTTAACCAAGGTACATTTTGCTGTCTCCGTATGATTTGACCCATCCTCCAATATCATTGAGGCAAACTGTCAGGAGCAGTGGCCCCCTGTGCCCAGGGACCCATCTCCAGATCTTGACTTGGTCAGAACTCACTTATGGAGGATTGTGCCTATTGTGTATGTTTTGGGTTGATGACGGGGGGAAAGTGGACTACTTGGAGAAAACCCACACAGAAAGGCCCTGAAGTTAAACCTGGACCCTTGTTGTTGTAAGGCAAGAGTGCTAGTCACTCTGCCACTGTGCTGAATGCTCAATCTGCCTTCAGAGAATGTCTTATTGTATGCCCCCTAAAAACTCAGTTATAGCCAGTCAATGCAGATGGCAACAATGGCATTTTGAGCACAGAAATGAGAAAAACCGACCTAATTTTACGAAATACTAATGCTAAAGGGTCTAAAAGTATTTTTGAAAGCCAGAGTAATGCATAATATAGGGCCTTTATAAACACCTACTCACTTTCCCCACCCTTTTACGTTCTCTGTTAAATAATTCTTCCTTAAATGCACACTTTGCAGGTGTTAAAAGCCACAAATTCAAATCCCCATGGAGCTAGAATAAAATAGATTTACCTCCACACATTATGAATAATGGAAGTGGCTTTATACATGCATTACATTGTTTTTGTGCATACTCTGCATTTTGTTGCTTTAATGCGTATTCTACACACCATAAATCTCCTTTCAGCGAATTGAAAAACTAAATTTGATCACAATTTGCAGCCATTATTCATCCAAAGGGTCAAAAATAGGAAAAGATTACTCATCACCAGTTTTCTATATGTGCGTAATATTGTGGGCCTATACGTCCAGGGAGCTCCATTCAACGTGGAAATACTTACATTAACATTTCTCCAGTTACAATCTCTGCTTGAGGTTGTCAACTATGCCGTTCCGCCCCTTTGCGCTCTTCGTCTTGTCATTTCCTATTCTCTCTATGAAATGAGACGAGCCCCGATGCCAGCAAAGCAGCCTGGCAGGAGCACCGGGAGAATAATGAACCAGCCTTCACATCCAGACAACCCGCCCCTGCCACAGATGAAACGCAATATACTCAAAGTGCTGTGTGTAACATGAGCCTCATATGTAGCTATCAGATAGGACTTGATGATAGCGCTTTTAACCTTCCACAAGTCAACGCTTTAAGCAATTAGGATCTCTCCGGTTACCTCCCTCTCACACAGGCCAGTCCCAGATGAGATGGATAAAGGGACAATTCGCTTTTGTAACATGTTGTCTACACCATTCCACCGCTCAACAAAAAGTAATATCTATTTAACACTGAAAAACTCGGTCAACTTTCTTGTCCAATTTACTGAGATGAAATTCTTGCAATTCACTGGAGCATAAAGCTGGAATTAATCTATTCTGCCTTTCCTTTTGAAATCAAGAGATAAACTAAAGAGATAGACCTGATGTGACAGTTGACTGAGGGGCTTAGTAGAGCTTTTCTGGTGACCCATAGGTACTCAGTCCAAAGCATGTACTAACTGCTGAGTTAAATGGTAACTGGGCTACTAAACTGATAACGTAGAACACTGTTATCTTTGAAATAAAAGCAAAGCATGCAGGGCTTTTAGGTTGATGTGTACATATACGCTCAATATTATTCTAATTTTCAGCGGCTTTGAGACACTACAGTCAATTAATGAAATCCAAAAGATTTATCTTCAAGTCATATTGTTGGTAAATGGCTCTACAAGTGTGGCACTGTGTAGCTGAAACTTATTGGAGCACATTACTTAACAGAGCATCTTAATCAAAGCAAATTTAGATTACAATCAACACACAGAACATAAATGTGACACTTATCTGAAGCGCATTTAGTCTTCAATACTTTTAGAAAGCAATTATTAATTAATCAGTTTGTATTTTGTTAATCTATGTCTGGTGGCTTCTCTTATTTTACTTTTATTCACAATTTTTGACACCATGACCAAACAAAAGTGAAAGCCTTACATTTCTTTCATTCACAGTGCAAGAATAAGATTATTTTTGCTTTATGAAGTAAACAGTTATAGTGATATAAATAACTGGATAAAAACATTTTACAAATTGGCTGACTTGCTATTTGTGAGTACAGATTAAAATGAAAAGACACAACTTTTATTGTAAAATTGTGTTCCTTACAGTTATATTGTGACCTGTATAACACAATTATCAATTAACCAAATTATCTTGACATCCCTGGTTATAGATGACAATATACGGCAGGCTTTTCACATTCCATTTTTTATAGGACGCAAACTACTGTCAAAAGCCCAAATACTGTAAGCATTGTGAAGCAGAGTGACAAGTGATATTTTTTTCTTCTCAGACAAGACCGATCTTTTTCCAACATAAGACTTTGAACAAGACAAACCACTTTGTCTTTAATCTAACGGTTTCTATTGTGTACAGTGTTTTATTTCACAGTCTGTTTGTATCTAACCACACAAGCAGCTGTTCTGAAGATTAGCTCTCAGTACACACTTGAGGCTGGCAGTCTGGATCCAGCATAATGTGTATCTCCTCGCCGCCTGCGTTGTTTTCATACAATTAAATGATGCCTCTCAGGGCCGTGTCTCATACAGAGGAGGTTATTACTGTAGCTCTTTTCACTCTGATCTTTCCTGTGAAACGTGCTAGTTAGCCCATCTCACTTTCATCACTCAATCACAGGCACAGAAACAAACCCCATGTAACTAATATCGGGCATGTCGTTAGTGAGGGAGACAAACCGAGGAGTAAACAGCGTGATGCGATTACAGTGAATGTAGATGCCGCGGTGCTCTGTAACATTTGACACTGTCCCTGAGACATCAGCGTGCCTTGGCTCCGCTGAAGCACTGCCTGCCCACTTCAGGATCACTTGTGACTGGAGCACCAGGCCTGAAATCTCTCCTAATGGCTGCAGTGACTGGGCATGGACACACTTCTGCAGCAGATGTCCACTCGACTGGCTCATGTTAAACACACACACACCCTGTATCCACAAGCGCTGGCATCTGCTCTGAACTAATTACAACAGAAGCTCTACCTGAGGTCTATGAAGGGGAATTAATGGGGCCATTCCTGAGTGTTCAAATGTGATTAATTTCTTCATGTACTGAGCAAACCTATTGTTAAAGTGTGATATGTGCGATATTTTAGGTACTTCGTTTTGAACTATAAACAAGTAGATCATCATTTAACATTTTGTTCACTGTAGACTGCAATATTGATCCAAAAAGGCTTATTTGGTCCATTGACTTCCTGTTCAAAACGGCAGAACTGATTCTCTGCCATTTCACAGTAACAAGCAGCAGAATATCATTTATGTTGTTTTTTTTATGTGGCTATGTGACATTTTAGAACCATATGTGTGACAAAGAGTGTGATTTTTGTTGAATAATTTAAGTAAGTAAATAATCTAAGTAAATACAGACACGTGGGCTTAGATAGGTGGTAGGTGAAAACAGGGCTTTTCTGAACTCTCAAAGCTCAAGTGCAGGACAAAACAAGATAACAATTCAAACATAAACAAATACATTGAAATACAACACTGTTATAACATGGTTCAAATCTAATTAAAGTTTATTTTGAATATGTCTCTTTTAAATATAAAAATGTTTCTGTATAAATGTCTTACTCAATAATGATTAGAAATAGTGCTGTGGCAGTGTTTTGCTTGAGCTATAAAAATCCGTACCTTATTAAAGTTTAATGGCAGTTTGGGGATTTTGGCACTCCCAAAAGTAAACACACTGTGTTATTAGGAACTTGCATGAGATTATTTAAAACATAAAAAAATATAGGTAACAATGTTAATAATGAATTAATCTTGTATAGTACTTTTCCAGATGCTCACAATCACTTTACAATTTCATGCATTATTCATTCATTCCACACTCAGTGGTGGAAAGCTACTACTGTAGCCACAGTTGTCCTGGGGCAGACTGACTGAAGCAAGGCTGCCAATCTGCATCATCAGCCGTTCCAACCACCACCAACACTCACACACCACATTCCTACAAGGCAAGGTGGGTGAAGTGTCTTGCCTACGGAGACAATGACAGTTTGTACCAGAGCCACCGCTGTCCCCTTGAGGCACCTGGTGTTCCGTTTTGTCTCAACCGGGGACAGCCCTGCTTAGCTTCTGAGATCAACTGAGATTAGGCATCGACAAGGTGGTATGACTTTATAAATATATTATATACATACATGAATACTGACTAAATCTATCCTTAAAATGGAAGGTGTCCTCCACAGAGTCATAACATAAGTTATAGATGACAAAAAAGTAAATTTACTGCAGCAAATAATTTATTGAAACTATAAAAGTCATTTTTAATGGCAGCAGAACAAAGAGAGTTAATCAGTCATCGGCTCTGTCGTTATCTTACAGCCATGAATGTCCACACAGTCTATCATCCACAGTCCTATGATGTGAAGAAGCTATTTCTAGATCGGAAGACTGTGCGCCAAAATTTTATGGCAGACCATCTGACAGACACCAAGACATTTTAGTCAAAGCCAAATTATCCTTGTCGGGTTGGAAAAAGTAATTCTCCTGTCTAGTCATTTATAGTTAATCGTATGCTTGTGCAAAAGATTTTGAAACACTGAGGTTCATCATGTTAAGTAGAAATTCAATTTAGTCCTGGTTATCAGCTCATGCAAGTCAAGCTGTGTTATTCTGCTTCTGGTTTGGTAGTGGTATATTTCTGGTTTAGACTTTGAGCCCTGGACTTTAAGGTGCACTATGTAACTTTTCTGCCTGGAATGTTCCACAGTAAAGCATTTAACGTATCTGCCTCCATGGAGACAAGCAGGTGTGGCTACCAGGCCAAGTTAAAGTTCAGGTATTAATTAATTAAAACACTGTAATTAAATAGATTTTTGATAGGCAGGATATATGCCATACTGTGGAACATTCAAGACAAAGTAATGATGTGTCTAAGGAGTTAAGCAGGAAGGATAGCCTGCCAACAAAGTCACATAAGCTCACCTTTAATATTGGGTTTTGTTTTGTTTTTTTGTTCTTATTTATTCCATTAAATGTAAGGTGACCAACTATTTGTGAATGTTTTTGTCTACCAGAGTAACTTGAAGGTCAATATTTTGCTTGTACTGCTTTATGTACTAATCTCCGCAGAGTCAAAAGTGAATGCATTATGCTCTGGCAATAGCGAGAACCACAGTACACTAATTACGAAGACATGCCATTTACCAGACAGTTACACAAGCTGCAAAACAAGAAGAAACTTTTCCATTTCCTCAGTTCTCCACAAGAAACATAAAATTCTGAGAAACCTAATGTGCACGGCTCCAAACAGCAGAGTATGTAGCCTTCAGCGAATTGTAGTAAATCAATTCTTAACCTGGTTACAGAGGCTGGAGGTCTGGACACAATACCAGATACACTGCTCCAGGCAAGTTGTACACTGGGTTTGCTACTACGAACACTAGTAAATGTTAAATACTACAGAATAAGCATTGTTTAACAAAGCAGCAACATCCAAAATGCTGAATGTTTAATGTAGACGAGTTCCAGGGGGAAATTAAATTAGACTGTGCTGAAAATATAAAAAGCTACAGTCTGAGATCTTAGAAAGTACAGCAGAAATTCTAATAAACCAAATTGTGACCTTGCAGAAAGTTGCAATGTATATTACAAAGGCCACAGTTGATACATTTACAGTATGTTCAAAAAAGTTTGCACTCTTCTTTAAAATAAATATTTTATCGGCGCACATACAAAAGCAAAAATCAGGAGGCCCCCCATAGAATTCAATGAAGGTCCTTAAGAGAGCCACTGGCCACTGATAATGGCTGTAGGTTTAAAACCAAATATCCTTTGTCACTGCCACACAGGAATAATTTTATTACAATAAGACCTTTGTGAGAATGAAGAGTTTGGTCTGATAAAACAATTCGCCTAAGAGAAAAATCATTATCTAGATTTCTCTCCAGGCAACGACACTGTCATCTTGAAACATTTGACACCTTAGAGACCAATCATATGCCAGACCTGGAACCATTCACAAAACTAGTGTCTAAAGATAGATTCACAGAAATTTACTGGAGTGGGCAAAAAAAAGACTGGCTTGGCGGCTCATTTTTTGGCAGCATGCAATGGCTACAACACAGAGACAATACAAGCTGTCCTGGCTGGCCACTGGGAATGTGTCTCTGCCTATTACGGTCCGCTTTAGTTCCAGGTTTTCTTCTTTTCTTTTAGGTTTATCGTCTGAAGGATGTGTAGGCATGGGCTGCTCTGGGTCAAGTCTGCTACACCAACAAAGGCCGCTTTATCCCCAGGCTACAATCAACTGAAACTCCTGGTGAAAGAAGAGGGGGAGCACAGTGGAGAAATGTGCAGAGCAATTTAAGGGACTATTGTCTTTCCTGGCAAATGGTATTTTGTGGGACTTTGCAGGAAAGATGGACGCTCCAATTTTATTTTGTACAGATAGAGAAAATTGCCAATGTTACTCACTACATTGTCGTTTCAGTTTTATGTCCATAAATGAACAAATGTCATTCTGCTAATTTAGATAAACAAATTAGTTATAAATGCATTGCCAGTGTTTCTCAAATTGTGCACCAGTAGAGTTGAGAGATATCAAAAAATGTATATTATAATTGAAAATTACAATATTGAGTTTATAGTCTAATTAAAAATTACATCAAAAACTGACTTGCACATGTCTAGTGTTATGTGCTATTTCTGCCCTTATATTGATTAAATAAAATTAACCACGTATTTATGTTTTTGTGTGATACTTGGCACATTTTAGCACATTCTTTATTATTGATGATGCAAAACAATATTGAGATAATAATTTTTGTTAATATCGCCCAACTTTAGCTACAGGTATACTTTTCTTCTGTGATACAAATAGCAGCTGTACACTTTGTTTAGAGTTTTTAGATACATTTTTGGTAGCCTTTTTGCTAGTTACATCAGGTCAATAGAATAACTTCCAGATAGTGGATGATCAGCGGAAACATCAGCAGAAAGTTTCAATTTAGATGACTAAATTGAAACTTTTTCTACAAGGCTTGGACCACTCCTGGATAAATGAGAGATTACACCAACATGCCCAGTTCTGGTGGTACTTGGAAAGCAAATTAATTCAGTCTATTCTCTCAACTCAGACTATTTTCATCTTGCTTTAGCATTCAATCGCATATATTTTGTTACATTGCTTTACCTTGTGGGAATACAACACAAATAGCGCCAGTTTTATATAGATTTAGAGAGGATCTGGATCTTCAGACATTTCCAAACACGTCTGACCACTTGACACTTGTGGAGATAGCCCCATGAGGCTGCAGTGGTGACATGCACAGATTGGGCCATTTGTCTTAGCGCTGAGTGTTGACAGATTGCCCTGTCATTAATGTTTCCATCATTCTGTCTCTTCTTGTCCCTGGTCCTATCCATCCTCCATTTCCTTCCTGTAGGAGCTCTAACACAGTCTATATGCAGTACATTTCTGTCAGCTCATTCAAAGGATAGATAAATCACCTACTCTTTTCAATAATTCAATAATCTTCTTTTAAATTATACTGAAAGCAAAGATTTAACACTGGCAAAATGTCAAAGTCAGGGAGGAGGTTAGATATAGCCATGTTTTCAAGTACAGCTCATTTGGAAATCCATCATGGGTATCGGCTTTCCTAAATGTCTGTTATTCACCAACAACGGATTCCACTGTGGTTTTAAACATTCATGCTGGATATAGTTCCAGTGGGAACTAATGACAATTATTATCTAATGAATCAAGTATAAGTGATGAAGAAGACATCACCAAAGTATAAAGAATATTTAAAAAATATATGTGTAAATATATGTGTAGTCTTCTAATGAAAGCACATAGTGTGTAGTGTACTGTATTGGAAACACACATTACAGATTACAGCTGATACAATGGCCTCCCTTAAACACCAGGAGAGCCTCTGGTTCATGCACCTTCAGACTGAAGGAACATCAGCCTCAGCAGCACTGAGGGCAACATTCGAACACTGCCTCCAATAGGACTGCCATCTCCCCCGTCAGCTGTCAGCTCAAAATGTCTCCTGCTTGTCACAAGGCTTTCAACTCCCTCTTTCTGCACTGCAACCATTTTCTTTAGCCCAACTTTGAGTTAATAATCAAAAGCATAATTCTGCAACTTTGACAAATGTGTTGGTGCTGAAGAATTTGACAGGTTTCTGTTTTCACATAGCACATAGCATATAGCCCCTCATGTTTGTAAGCACTTCCCCTGGCTTCCTTGTCAAATGCATTATATACATGTTACAGGCATGGCAGCTTGCCTTGTGTCATATTTGTCAGTGCACGTGACTGTACGGCTCTTGTCATCATGTAGGTTTGTGCTCCGAGCTTGAAGCAGAGATAGCACTGTTGAATACCATTAGACAAGCTAATAGCCCAAGAAAACTTTAGAAAGATTATTTTCAATTGTAAGATAAAAAATAGACAATAGACAAAAAAGTAGACAAATAAAAAGATTTTGGGTTTGGGTCAGGTATTAGAAGACAAATTGACTATAAGGAGAGCAGTCATGCATCATGCAAACGTTTTAAATGTGAACAAAACATATTGTGAATGTGTGCATATTGTAGCTGCGCGGTATCATTCAAGACGGAATTTAATTTCATAGAGACCATAATAACAAAAAAGTCTGCCTGTAGCTGGAGATAATGTTAGGAGATGTTTACATATAAATATAATATTATATATATATATATATATATTAGAGCATGTATTTATAGTATGCTTTCATTGAGAGAAAATGGTGACAAAAACATCATATCCTTGCCAGAAGTAACATTATAATACGACCATACAGCTGTGGTAAGACTGTGTACTCAAAGTACAAAGAAGAGCTTCAGGCTAAATGCTAAGGTCAGGGTAATGAGATGACTGATGACCATAACAACAGAACAACCAGTTCACTTATGTTTGAATGCAAGCTGTACACAATATACAAAGGAACTAGAAATCCTTAATTCAACATCACATTCTTTTACCCATTATTTTTGTTTTCCTAAGACATTCATTACCATAACAATTATTTACAGACAAATTAATCAATTCCAACATTTTAGCATTGGTAGGATTAATTACAAGAATAAAAGATATATATATATATATATATATATATATATATATATATATATGTATATATATCTTTTATTCTTGTAATTAATACTAATGAGATGCCACTGAGAGTAAGATAAATTAAGCAAATACTTGAGCCTCCAAGTGCAGTTTATATCTTTGTCTTTATTTTGGTGACCTCGGCAAACACTATGATTTCTCTTTCTTCCCAAGTTTGTAGATGGTGAGGATAGATGACCCATTAGGATTGGGTGACTAAAATGGGAACTCAATCTAATGGCTCATTTCCTCTGAGAGATGAGATGAGCTTTACAGGCTTGACCTCTTCCAAAATCACCCCTTCTCTCAACAGTGGCCTTTGTTGTAATCTCACACATCACTGTTTCGCTTAATCCAGAAATAATATCAAAGACATTAACAAAGGCAAAGGGCTGGAAAATCCAATTTGAAATATATTCTGGAAGACTTGATCGCTCCATATGTGGGCTATCACAATGCGGCAAGGTGGACAATTTTCTCAAGTGAAGGAGAAGATGGTGATAATGACAAGATATAGTATAAAACAATTAAAGATTTAACATCTATTCACTGCACTTTTCAACCAGACGCAGATCTTTCACAGCTACAGATGTTATTACCGTTGACAAAACATTTGCTTAAATTTACTTGGCAATCCTTATGTGCTATTTGTAGACAAATACCAGTGTCCTTCTTTGGGCCAACGTCAAACCTAAATAAGTCTACTCACAAGAAGCGTTCCAGTCCCTTGGATGAATAAACTGAGAAGCAGTTAGACTCAAAAACGTTTGAATTAGCTATTTTAAATCGCACAAAAAACAAAAAACACAGTGTAAATAGATCCGTCAGTTTCAGATTACAGCCAGAATACAGTCCAAAACAAGGATTTCCTCTAAAAAAAAGAAAAATCACTGCAAGGTAGAAGGCAGATCATTTATTGTGTCAGCAGACAATTTTATCTATGAATAAAAATCCCCTTCTTGGCGTTGGCACCAAACAAGCACAAAGGCTAGTCTCTAAGCTAACTTGCAATTATCATGCCTGAGAGCAAGACTATGACTAGACCTTTGTACTGGTATTTTTCATGAGCTAACTGTCTCAATGGGCTAATGAGCAGCACAGTGTCAACAGACCGCAGTGTGCTGGCCCCAAACCTTTAATTTGACACTTGCATTGTCTATCATCGAGGAGAAAATGACAAAGAGCTCCCACAATTCCTTGGGGCCGAACAGTTCTGTCGGTGTGTACTTCAAAACAGCAGCAGCAGAAGCTAGTATAATGTGGAGTGGCTCCTTAGGCTCAACGGGCTTGAAACAAATGGGTTATTTAGAGCCTACTTCATTTGCACTTGCCTGGAAAGGGCAGAAAGGAAACGAGGAGCCCTTGACGGTTTTGGCGTTGGATGTATTTAATTAGCCAATTCACTCCCAGCTTTGCCGCCTCGATGAGCACAATGCTCCTTCGTGTTTCTAGGAGTAATAGTCACTAGCGGCATTCAACAGACCAATACATGCACTGATAGGATAGAAATAAATGGTGAAGGTTTAAGTATGTTATTATGTGGCCAGTGTTGATTAGTTTTCTGCAACCACATAAATATTCAATGCTTCAAATTACAATTTACTAAATGTAAACCACCTATTTACAGATTGGAAATAGGATGTGACTATTTATAAACTTCCCCTGAGGTCGTGCTGGTGTCATTCTAGCTGCTTTGGGCATGAGGGGGAGAGGGAGGACAACAAGACTTTGCATTTTTCCAATTTATATTTACTGAATCATTTACTAGACGGTGAACCACTTAGCTTTATATTAGGTCAGAAAATTTTCAAAGAATTAAAAATAGTGTACAAAACAAAGTGGTAGAAAACATAGTTGCAGTGTCATTGCAGAAGCCAATTAAATTATAACACCCTTTCAAAATAAGTGAGTATGCTTTTGATTATCAAGGAGAAATTTCTTTTTCTGTGTTTCATAAAAACGTCAGACTTTGGCAGACAACTAAATAGATTCAGAGACAAACGTCACCTAAATCTACACAAGCTGTAATTACACTGGAGAGGAGTAAGCACTGCTGCGCCCCCAGGCTCCAGTCTTTCTGTAATAAGCATTTACCCGGACTCAACTCAGAAACGATGTCCTACCAGTCATCCATAGAACAGACAAAGAAGAGAAAAACTATTATAGCAAAGCTCTGTTTAATGTGTGCGGAGTAGAAAATGAATACAATTAATTTGGGAAAATCTTAAAGTAATATTAACCTGCGTAACAAAACATATTACTTATAAACTTAAAAGCTAGGGTTTCCAACATGTTTTTCCTTGTTGTAAAGCTGCGCACATGCCTGTAAAACATATGCATGTTGATACTTGCAATATGCCAAAAAGGTCTGTGAGAGTAACTAACATGTTTGAGTAACGTTAGGGTAAAAATCAGGTACCCACAGCTTTAACAACTGCTTTGATGTTAATATAGTTTTAAGCAGTTTAGGAATGTGAATAACGTATAAAACATTACAAAAGAAAAACTTTTAGGCCATTTGTTAAAAAAAAGTCCTCTTCAGTTTGACAAAATGGAAGTCTCTTTCACCTTAACCACACACCATGTCTCCACACGTTGGTCCGTCTTCACACAGAGGATTTGGAACACACAGTCTAAGATAGGCCACCTGTGAAACAGAATACAGGTCAGTTGTGAACTGATTTCAGACAGTTTACTACAAGACAGACAATAACATGAATGCATATTTCACAAAACTTAACTGCTTCAAATTGCTTGCTTCAGTTCATATTTTTTGCTTTACAGACACTGAGTAAAATTCATACATTTGTAATTTCCTTTGGTATAAGGATAATAATCAGGAGTGTACATTTCCCCGGGCTTGACAATGAGCTCATGCAGCAACACATTATGTGCAATTATATTCTCCAAACAAGTGAAAAACCACAGGTGGGAGAGGTTTTAATCAACTTCAAAAAAAAAAAAAAAAAAAAAACACATTGAGATAAACAACAACAGAAAACAAATGAGCTCTCCCCTCTCACTCCATCTGCTGAAGCTGGATGTTTGCCTGCACACAACGTCCCGCTCCACTGAGGGCTCTATATTGGAATGATGGATGAGGGCATTTGCGACACTCAAGGCCTGGTCTTCTCTGTCCTCTACACCGGTGTCTGCTCCCACTCCTGCGCAGCAATGGTAATTCATACAAATGATTCACAACCACTGGGACTGGAGGTGAGCTGCTGCTAATGCAATGACAAGATGACGACAAAATGTGATAAGGAAACGTAGGGGAGTCTTATCAGAGAGCAAGGCAAGTGTGAAGGGTGAAAAAACAAGGAGAAATTAAATTGTGTGGTTAACAAAACCAACAAACCAACCAACTTATTAATAAATAAAGCAAAACAATCCCCATATTTATTCATTAACTGGATTATTTTCCAAATGTTATCATATACTATTTGAATGGACAAATATTCTACAGTATATATATATATATTCACCATAAATTGTCCCAAAACCACAATTCACTGACTGACTGAATAATTTGGGCACACTTACCTCCAACATTAGATCAACAACAACAGTAGACATGGTTTTCTACGAATGATGCAACTGAAACCAACTACTCTGGCTGTAAACCATGAAAATAGTTTTTTATGGCACTACACACTGATGGGGACTAGAGTGAAACCGAACAATGACAATGTTACTTGGATACTTATTAGCGTGTTGGGAGAGACAGGGGGAACACACCAAATGCTATCCCCTCGGGAAGCCTCCTGCACATCATTAAAACTCTGCTGGACATTCTTTGGATGTACAATCCTAAGAAAAAGTAGCTAGTCCAGCAGATCTGTCATACTCTGTTGGAATAAATCCTAAGGCTTTTCTCCATAATTGCTTACGTGCGAATGTGCAGCTAACATGCCAACATTGCCTATTTTAGACTAGTGATGGCTCTAACACCACAACAATATTTTCTATTTCAGTGTGTTTGAATGCAGATGATCAATGACACGAGCCATGTGTGTGGATAACTACCAATTGGTAGAGTGTTGTAACTGTGGGATGCTGACAGCGGGTCAACCTATCCATGAACTGATAACATGCTTAAGACTGAAAAACTACTTTGATCTTTGTGGACAACATGTGTTCAGAGCGCTCTTTTGATGTTAAAGAAATTCTCAAATTTCTCTACATCAGGCACCAACACATTTGACTTTCCAAGTAATAAAAGTACCTAAAGACAGACAACGGAAGAAACTCAGGCCATCTCAGGTCTAGCAAGTCTTAACCAGGACTAAACCAGGCGACAAGCACTAACCCTAGCACTAGCCTCAACTTACATTACATGACAACCACTGTATTTGACTTGCTTTATCAAACCAAAGCAGAGGATCTGGTTGCATGGTCTCGTCTTTGTTGCAAACGTGGTATTAAAAGGGCATAGTGAAACAATAACAGCCTCTTATAACACACACATAATCTGGTGCTTGGTGTTGTCATAGCACTCCAAACTTGGCAAGCAGCTGGGAGAGGGATATTTTCACACATGAGAACCCTTGACAACAGTGTCAAACAGCTCTAGATTAGACTAAACAACATTAACACACCATTGCTATGCTTATTGCTCTAAGAAGATCATGTAATATTTACCAAAATTAAAAAGAATTGAATTGGCTACAGATTCTTCCTGTCAGTTCACATCCAGAACTCCCGGTCATCCCAGTGGAATACCTCAGAGTCTGTAAATGCAGCTGTCATCGGCCGTATTATTAGCTTTGGTGATGTTGCACAGCCACTGAGTGGAGAGATGATTAATGGGTGACATTCTCTCAGCTGCCATTCAACATTATGTGGTTGATAAACAGTGGAGTGAGTGATTAGACAAGAGAACTCATGTAAATTGGCTGGATCACTCAAATCTACAGACCAAAACTGATCATTCTTTAAGACCAAGTCCGGTATGAAGATGGCATAGAGGGTTACAATCTGAATTTACCGAATCCTTGCAGAGTTCTGGGTTAAAAAGATTACTGTAAAGTCCACATTAAAAACGTTTAGAGGGCCACCTGTGATTTTAAACCTTGATTAAAACATACGGTCATGGCCAAAAGTGTTGGCACCCCTGAAAATGTTCTCCTCGAAAAACTTTGCAATTAAAGATGTTCTGTTATACACATGTTTATTTCCTTTGTGTTTATTGGAACAACACAAAAAAACTGAAAAAAGTTTTACATAATTTCACACACAACTCCAAAAATGGGCCGGACAAAATTATTGCTACCCTTTCAACATTGTGGATAAATAACTGTTTCAAGCATGCGATGCTTGTTTAGACCCACCTGGGGCAAGCAACAGGTGTGGGCAATATAAAAATCACACCTGAAAGCAGATAAAAAAGAAAGAAGTTGACTCTGTCCACATTGTGTGTCTGTGTGCCACACTAAGCATGGAGAAAAGAAAGAGGAGAAGAAAACTGTCTGAACACTTGAGAACCAAAATTGTGGAAAAATCTCATCAATCTCAAACTTACAAGTCCATCTCCAGAGATTTTGATGTTCCTTTGTCCACATTGCACAACAAAATAAAAATAAAAAGTTTGCAAACCATGGAACTGTAGCTAATCGCCCTGGACTTGGACAGAAGAGAAAAATAGATGAAAGGTTACAATGCAGGATAATATAGATGGTGGATAAGCAGCCTCAAACAAGTTCCAAAGAAATTCAAGCTGTCCTGCAGGCTCAGGGTGCATCAGTCTCTGTCGAAAATTGAATGAAATGAAACGCTATGGCAGGATGTCCAGGCAGACACAATCACTGACGCAGAGACATAAAAAAACAAGACAGCAGTTTGCCAAAATGTATGTGAGTAAGCCAAAATTTCATTCTACGGTTTAATTAAAAACTGAATGGGGCCTATAAAGAAAAGAACACAGTGCCTACAGTCAAATATGGTGGCGGTTAGCAAGATGTTTTGGGATCGATTTGCTGCCTCAGGCACTGGGTGCCTTGACTGTGTGCAAGGCATCATGAAATTTGAGGAAAGGATTTTGGGGCGCGACGTAGTTGCCTGGGATCTAGAACACACACTTCAATTCTTTGCGAATAGTGAGTCTGGTCATATCACCCTCCAACCTGCGTCAAGTCAATTCCAAAACGCACCGTGCAATCAAATTGTTTATTTCTGTGACAAATGTGAAACGAAAGAGTTCATCGGTCACCTATATTTTAGAATAAAATCTTCTCTTACCTAAAATTAAAAGAGTTAAAAGAAATTTGCAATGTTTTTCCCTCCCTGTGATATTTTTTGCCTTTCTTTTTCCTTGTGAGCAGCTATGTTTGTTTTGATACGAGCGGATCATGCGTGTTCCCGATTGGTTAATCTCCTTGTCAAATCACGCCCATCTGAACTCGTGGAGTTTACGGAGTGACCAGACTGATATTGAACTGTATGGACATACAGAGAGATATGATTTTGGAATTTCCAGGCAAGCAATGTAGGGCCCAGTGTCAGAAAGCTGGGTTTGCGGCGTCCAAGATCATGGGTCTTCCAGCAGGACAATGACCCCAAACATATTCCAAAAAGCACCCAGAAATGGATGGCAACAAAGCGCTGGAGAATTCTGAAGTGCCCAGCAATGAGTTCAGATCTCAATCCCATTGAACACTTAAAATTGCTGTTGGGAAAAGGCACCCTTCCAATATGAGAGACCTGGACCAGTTTCACAAAGACTGGTCTAAAATTCCAGCTGAGAGGTGTGAGAAGCCTATGGTTATATGAAGCGATTGATTTCAGTAATTTTGTCAAAAGGAGGTGTTTACGTTAAGGGTGCTATTAATTTTGTCCCGCCCATTGTTTTAGTTTTGTGTGAAATTTGTTTTGTTTTTTGTGTTAGTTATTCCAATGCGCACAAAGGAAATAAACATGTCTATAACAAAACATGTGTGATTTCAATTTTTTCTGGGAGAAATGGTGCATTTTCTGGAAATCTGCCCATCACTGTATGTACATAGAAGACCCCGTGTGAATCTCCAAAAGAATAAGAAGAAACATGATCAATATTGGCTCTCTGGTGCAACATACTAGATCATCTTCAATCTAACCTATATAGTGTGCCATGTGAGCGAGCAGGGAGATTAATAAGGCAGTCACAGGAGAGGGGAGGGGACTGTCCTCTTGGGCCTATAAGAGGAACTCAAGAGACTGTTACGCCCCATTACGCTGGCATCAGGGTAGAGGGCGCAACAATAGAACACATTCCAGATGTGAAGTAATAACAGGGAAAGTGATGATGCAGGCTTTGATTTACTAACGAGTCGATTAAAATAAACCAAAACACATACACACTACATGTTTTGGTTTATTTTGGTCGACTTGTTAGTTATTTTGACAAAACTACTTTTTTTGCTTAAAATGGCTGCATTGCACCTTGTCCTCTTAATTATATATAATACTAAACATAGACTAAACAATTTCTTAGTCAATTCTTAATGAGTGAGTGAGGAGTGATATTATTGTAATTGCCCTGACCCAAGTTCATTCAAGTTGATCTGCTGCTTTCATTTTGTTTTTATCTTATACAAATTATCTCTTGGCTACAAAACAAAAAAGCAAGACAAGCAGGTAATTGTGTGTCGAATCCATAGGATGAAACATGGATAAGAAAATACTGCATGTTAATTAAGGCAAGTCTAATTAAGCCATGATTGTTTTGATAGACCTGAACTGCAACACATCAGTAGTATATAGAGTAGAAAATGTCCAATTTGCTGTTAGGCAAAATGGACAAATATTTTTGTTCCGTTATTTCTATGTTTAGCACTTGTCTTTCATGTAAAATGGATTACAAAAAAAGCCCTAAAAAACATTACATCCCAGTTTCTCTATAGTCTACAGTGAAACTACCTTTATCTTGGATGGGAAGTGGAGTCGCTGTCCATTTATCACACCCTTTTTACTGACTACAAGCCCTTCGCTGCACAGACAGATCCCAGGTCCTGAGTCTGGCTCTCCCAGCAGCTTTCTACATTACACCACAATAGGGTTTGATCACATGTTTTAATGCTGTGCTATAGAAAAGATAAGTTCTGACTACCACCACTGTTGCTCTATAAAAGAATAGTGACACAACTACCCAACCGTATACTGGCCCGTATAGTATGTAAAGCACTAATTTTACAAAAAATGCCACTAAATTCATTACTTTCCTAGCCATACAGAGGTGGATGATATGTCCAAAAAGAGTAGGTATAGTCTTCTGCCTCTTCAGAAAGTTAACTGTAATCGGTTAAATCCTCTGGTGAGCCTTATGGACAGTAATCGATAGGAAGAGTGTTTGAGCATAAAGCTACATTAAACAGCGAATTTGTGGGGAATTTCACTTCCACCGATATCAATTTCATTTGATTTTTTTGTCCGGTAGGCTTAGAATAGCGTAGTGAGAACTGGGAGTGAGATTAGGGAGGACATTCATTAAACTGTCATGGGTAGTAATTGAAATCACGACACTGAACCAGCCTCACAGAGTCTGGCATAAATGCTGTTGCTTTAACCACTCAACCACAGGGCAGTAAAACCTTTTTCTTTTAAGTTTTCATTCGACAGGACAAATGCAGAGTGAAATTGGAAGAGGGCAGGAAGTGACACTCGGTTGAGGTTGCCACAATTGGCAACAATTACATACATGCAATGCCCTAAAACACAACACCACCAGCAATCTGTTCATGACTTTTTTTCAATGGTGGAAACACGTGCTGATTGCAGAATAAAGTATTGTTTCATGTTGGTACTACATAGACAAATGCACAGTGTAACTGTAGTTCTTTTCAATGTTCTAATAGCTATGAAATTAAATTCAGAACAAAGAAAAAACCCTACACCTTCAGCACTTTCAATTTTAGAAAAATCTTTTGATGGTTTTTCATACATTTTAAACAACTCTACCTACTTCTTTCTGTAAGTTATAAATACTCACTTCTACAACTTTGCGCAAAGCGAGTTGAGAACAATGGTGCTAATTACCCCATCACTATGTTTAAAACAGCTTTGAGAATATAAGTGTCAGCCAACTTAACACCTCTTATTTTCTAGTCAAAAGCTTTCTTCTTTGGCAAGTCAGGCTAAATATACATTTTACACAATAGCAGCAGGTTTATTGAACAGAGGCAAGGAGCTGCCAGACATGAAACCTTTCATCTGACCCACATAATCCCAAAGGCAAAGCTGTTAACGGAACGCTCTGAAACATGAAATTAATTAAAGTAAGATGAAAACACTGTCAAGCACAGCAGAAAAACAAGGCACAATAATACTAAGCAAAATAAGTGATTGGTGTCAGCTAGGAGTCCTGCTGAGCTGCTGATGGGGGGGATTTTACAAAATATGTAAAATAGTGCTTCTAAAAGTGTGGTTTCTTCTAGAGCAGATCTCGGCAAGTTTTTGATAATTAGGACTATTTCTGTTTGTTTTTTTTCCAGTGTCTTAGCTATGGAACATGTGTCTGCACTTGTGTCCTTAATGAAGATTAAATGAAATGAATGACATAATAGATTAAACAGCACATATTTTAAAGAAATGTGCTTATAATGATGATAATGATAATTTGTTACACAAATAATCATGGTCCCACCCTCCACTACTTGCCTGGATTCAAATATGGGGAGAAATTAAGTGCCCAACCCTGTTCTAGAGGTACCCTAGAGTACTTTGTAGTTTCTCTCTTTTCTGTTTCATTATTAGTCAGTTTATTTGTTTTACTGTGGTTTTGATTTTTTACATTTAAACCACTTTGTTTGGACCCAGGGTCCTGATTTAAGGTGTTTTCACACACATTAGTGTCCTCCTTGATGCAAACCCGCAGCACGCTAGATTTAGTTCCAGTTACTTCACCTTTGTTCACATCATTCATCCCAAACACCACACCATGAGCCACGTGAAATGTAATCAGCTGACCACTGAACCTTTTTCCATGAGAACAAGCTTCAAGCGAACAGTCGTGTGGAAATGCACTCACTCGCCTCCCTGGTGCTATATGTGGTGGTTATTACTTTCATCTATTGCTAAACGATCCGTAATGTGCTGTTGGAGGCTAAGAAAAAGTTTTCTTAACAACGACAGACAGACCAATGCTATACTGTGCAGACCTGGGAGAAGTGTTTCACTAATATTAAGTTGATCCAACTTGCCTCGTCATCAAACAAAGGTTGCCAATGGACAACTCTGCAGCTCCCGTTCATACAAATACTGTATACATGACCCAAGCACATTTTGATCCAATTCCAATTACTTTTACTTTCAACCTCAGACTCCGTGGTGAATTTAGGTTGGCCAGACACTGTGCTCCTGAGAAGAGCCGCTCTGAGATCACCCGCTTAAAGCAACCTTGGAGTGGCTGTTTAATGTGCAACATAGTGCGGCTGTCGTATTTACACTGGCCCAGTGGGTTTTCACATCGACCTAAAAAAACAAAACAAAAACAAAACAAAAAAACACACCCTTAGACCACTTCATAGTCCTGCATTTTGATTTGGTGGTCCTTTGATGTATGACCTCAATTTAGGACTAGTTTAATTTAGTTCTAGGTTTCAGCTCTAGTTTATCCCTAGTTTAGGTCCTGATTTATTCATAGTCATGCTATACCCCCAGTTTATCTCTGATTCAGATTCAAGTTCATGACAGACGTCCTTTTCAATCTTACTTTAGACCTGGTATATTTTTTGGAGTGTATTTGCTTAATAATTAGTTATTAATATTAATTTCTTTGTTTAAATACCTCTTTCTATGTTCTATGTACTGTATATAATAACACATTTGCTTATTTTTTAACAAAACACGTCTTACATAACTATGAATGTCTCACCTGATATGACTGCATGCATCTCAGAGAAGTTGGGAGTGTGAGGTTGCTCTCATCCATCACTCGCTGAAGCTCTTCGCACACCTTCATCGGAAGCACCAGTGGATGTCCTATGGAGTTGACCTCCCAATTTGTCACTATTCTGGACACACACAGGAAACATGATTTACAGAGACTGACATGACATTAAAGAACCACAATGCCTATGGTGCCAGATTAAAAGCTCACAAGTTAGATTTAGTTTTAATTAACACTTTATATCATTGAAGCAAGTGTGCTATTCATGGGTGTTTTTCAAGGGCTCAGTTTATAGGTATAGGAGCTGTTTAGGAGACAGAATTTATTTATTTTTTTGACTACTCAAATGATTATTTCTATTGTACACTGAAACTTTTAGGTACATTTTGAATGTAGTAATAATAATTATTGGTGGAATATGGTGATTGAAGGCTTCCAGAGTATATTTGCAAAAATAAATGTATTTTTTGTACTTTTTGCAATAATGCCACTGCAATTATCAAAATATCAAACTGATTTTTTTTTTAGTCCTGATTAGTCAATGAATCACTGCAGCCCAATCGTCGCTATACCCAAATAATTGTGTTCTGTTAATTTGCACATCCACTGACCAGTTGTGCTCTAAATGTGTTATGCATTTAGTCATTGCTGTATAAAAATGAATATCAGCATCAGTGCTCCTCCCACTCAGCAAGGGTAGGTAGTACTCAGTTACATTCATTCATCCTTTACTAAGTGTCCTTTTTTATACAGTTTTTCACTCATCATATTTTTTACTCCTACTTGAGTAATTTTTTTAATTGAGTAACAGTATTTTTACAGGAGTACTGGAAATGTAAGTAAGAACAGTTAGGTAAACAAAATCCAAAAAAATGTGGAAAATGTACTCAAAATTATGGTGTCAAGTTACTTTTTAATGCATTTTTGTTGCATTTTAGAGCGGTCTTTTACACAAAACCTGATCAATTACATTGTTTAAAGTAGAGTTAAACCACAATCTGCATATTGTCTGAGCTCTGGCCTATCAGAGCT
Source organism: Rhinogobius similis (assembly GCA_019453435.1). Lineage (NCBI taxonomy): Eukaryota > Metazoa > Chordata > Actinopteri > Gobiiformes > Gobiidae > Rhinogobius > Rhinogobius similis. The sequence continues at coordinate 17,578,247 of CM033626.1, read as the reverse complement.
GGTGAGGTATAGAAAGAAGCCGATATAGTGGTGAGACGGCCGTGCATTGGGGCGATTGGAAATTCTGCTGCTCAGTAACTCAAATAGCTAATAACAATTACATGCTAGAATTATAGTCTACCAAAGGTTTAAAAATGTACTCAAATCTAATCAAATCAAATAATGTTAACTTAGATAAATCAGATGCTATGCCCAGATATATACGCTTACTTAAGTAGTACTTTCCTCAAACACTTTTTTACTCCATAACTTAGTACTTGTACTTGAGTGATCTATGTATTATTTTGAAGTAATGTTTTACTTTAATGCAATGTTTTGACAACTCTACCAACGTCTGCCACTCTGCAGAGTTCATATTCATGTTAGATTCTCTTGTATAGCATCTGAAACCTATGTTATCTAATAAGAATATGCATATGTTAGGAGAGTAAATTTACTTTGTATAAGTATGTGCTATGTTTCTTGCCTTTGTGCTAGGATTATTACCGTGGAAATGAGCCACTGTGACCAAGAAACATTTTCTTCTGGATCAACAGCATAAGCTGGTGTAGTCAACACTAGAGAATGTATATCAGGGTTAGGGTTAGTTGCAACTAGTCAGTGATTAGAAACAGTACCCCACCTCAGGCTCATAGACTCTGGACATCTCCCTCTATTACAGAACAAGAGGATGATTAATGAAAATTGAGCCTTACTTAACACAGAATCAACTCACTCCTCTCAAGTGTGTAATCCACTTATTGGCTGCAATTTTTGAGCCGTACTCATTTGTAATCAATTCTATCCTGAGAGACAACAGACATAACATTCATTCATTCATTTTCTACCACTTATTCCCGTTAGGGGTCGCGGGTGACTGGAGCCTATCCCAGTGACTTTGGGCCTTAGGTAGGGTACACCCTGGACAGTGGCCAACTCGTCACAGGGCTAACACAGAGAGACAGACAAGGACAGACAACCATTCACTCTCACATTCATTCACTATGGACAATTTAGAGTTATCAATTAACCTACACAGTCATGTCTTTGGACGGTGGGAGGAAGCCGGAGAACCCGGAGAGAACCCACGGTAACACGGGGAGGACATGCAGACTCCACCCAGACATAACATTTCATTAAAAAAAAAAAAGTCAGAGATGGGTGACACTGGATGAATGGGAAAAGAAGTTGGTTTCAAAAATTCATAAATACTGTAAATATCTATTTTGTTTCAGTTAAGTTAATTATAATGCATTTTTACATTTCTTAGGATGACATTGAAAAACAGATGGATGATTTCAAGGGGCTATCCTTAATAAAATAAATAAATAAATCTTTTAATCCCATTGTTATAATTGCAGCAGTGGTCAAAATCCTTCTCCTCAGTCCTTCCACTTTCAGTGGGCTTAAAGAAAAAGTAAAGGAGTAAAAAGTGCTGAGCACTCACTTTGACAGAAATAATGAGTGTTGAAGGTCTTTGCAGTGGAATGGGAACCACATGCAGCTTCCTCTACACCTCTCAAAAGCATGACAGTGGGGTACTCATGGCCTAAGCTCCAGTTAAAACAAGACTACCTAAGTGTGCAACAAATACCGCCGTTGCTTATGCAACTGACAGCTCCAAGATGATAAACAACTTTGATTGCCTTGTATGAGGAATATTAGACAATTATTTCTGAGCAGTGAACTTTTGTGAAAAGCGTTCTATTAAAACCTGAAATCCTTGCACCAACAAAGTAGTCTTTGTCGCCTTGCAGCGAGCAAGTAGACAGGTAGTGATTGAGAGCATGCGTGGCAAGATGAAAGGAGAAGATTAAGGAGAGCAAAACAAAGATTGAGGGCATGGAGGAGAGGATGCATTAAGCCTTACTCTCTCTGCTGGATGCCAGTGTCAGAGCAGGAGATGTAGAGGAGTTTCAAGGCTCTTGTAGCACTGAGTGAAGGACTAAGAGGGTCTAAGGATGGGCCATTGGACCTCGCATTTTTGATGTGTGACCATGGGATAGATGCTACAATGGAGTCACTGTTCAAAAGCCAGATCTAAAAGGTAAAGAAGAAGACTGATAAGGCTGAAAATGTTAAGAATACAAAACTTAAAAAGTGGAGTCAGTCAATTATGGCTATTTCAGAAATTATCATTAAGATAATTTCTGAAACATAATTAATCCACTGCCATCATATACATTATTTAGATTTCAATCAAGAACCAGAGGAACCAATAAAATGTATCTGGACAGAAAAAGAAAAAAAAAAGTGGTTCTGACCAACAAAAATGCCTTTCCATCAGGCGTCTGAATAGAAAAGTGGAAGGTGCTCAGAGCGTTGGATAGCTCACGTAATTTGTCTGCCATAGTTTTCTCCAGGAAACGAAATCTGAGAAATAAAAGTATACATTTGCATATTTAAGTTCCACCTTAAAAACAACTGAAAATAAAAAAATACATTTTAATTTGTATTATCTACCATTTTGTAGAGCAATGTCCAACTTAGTCCTACTTGCCTGTTAAGTGTATCTTCTGGCCTTCGGTCTCCTACACTTCGCTCCACAACCACCTGTGTGATGTAGAGCTTTAAAGTGTCTATCAAATTACAAAGTCAAAATCTGTTAATTCGCAATAAGCCATTTTAAATGCAGCTTACAGATGCAATTTACAGACAGCGTTACCTGGTGCTACTGCTTCTCCCAGTTCTGAAGAACAGCTCTTACATGAGAGGACTTTCAGCCTACGGCATGGTTTCTGTCCATTAAAAAAGGCATAAAAGAGACACCAATCACTGCTGTATACACCTGTCTTTAGCCTGGCTGCTTTTAAACCACAATCAATAGACACTATAACCAGGCTGGAGACAATGGGGAAGAGGCAGAGAGAGATATATGGCCCACAGGTTGCCATTTGTTCTCCTTCTATTTCGCTCAGTTTCAGTCATGCAAAGAGTGCCACTCGTGCAGCGAATGACTAATAGAGGAGAGGAGAGATCAATCCTCATCAAAAGTGCTTCAGTCTAACTTACTCAAGTCAAGACACTTTCTGAGAAGTGTCTTGGAGACTGTGGGGTGGGCTAAACTTTGGAATCTGAATCAATAATGATGTAATGTAATGTAGAAATGTAAGTTAAATTATTTACATATGTAAGAATAAATGACAAGCAAGTCATTATTATAAGTACAGCTGCACAATATCTAGCAAATTAGCCAATTAGGTCCTCCTTACCTTTGGATCCTGGCTGTTTGCTGCACCAACCGGGCTTATTTCCTCAGTAAGGGTGTGTTCACAGCTCCCATCTCTGGTTAAAAGCAGGAAGGTATCACCAAGTAAACAGTCCTCTGCTCGAGGCAACAATTTCTTGTTAGCGAAGGGATCTGCGTGGCAACACCAATCATCAACAATGGCATTCCAGTTTCCATTTGGAAGAGGGAGGACTCGCTGGAACAATCTAATGGTTGGAAATTAAGAAATTATTTTGATGGGGCATCATTAAAGATGAAACACTATATCCAAGGTCATATAGTGTTTCTATTATTGAATTAACTTTTCTTATAAGGTTCCCCTTGGCTACTTTGAAGCACTATAAACTAGTATACCAATAGTATACCAATAATAGCCCTAATTGAGGATATATATTTTCTTGAATGTTTTCAGTACACATTAACGCACATGAAAACTACGTTTACTTGGCTATAGGCTAATAACAAGGTATATACTGCAGGAATAATAATTTTAGGCATGCCACATTGCAGAGCATAGAAACATTCCAGCTAAAGGCAATATGAATTATACCACCATCTATTTTATTCACTTCAAACAAAGAAACACAATTGCTTTTAATAGGTGAAGCAGATATTTACATTGCACCAAACTCTATAGCACCTCTATATCTCTCGCTCTGACAGCTGCATACTCAGATTCAGCTGCATCCGTCAGCTTTCTTCCCCATCAGCTGTGTGGTTGGGTCACCTCATCAATAAACACTGACTTCTCCTTCATTCACCCCTTGCCACTCTCATCTGTCTACTCCTCACCTGTCCTCCAGCAGCCTGGTCATGCAGGCCTGGCAGTGGAAGCAATAAGTCTCTTTAGCCCGAAGAGTCTCCATCACCTTGTCAGAAACATCTGCGGAGAGCCCAAGGCAAACAAATATAAGACACATTAACTTTAGTGGAGGTATTAACTCGTCTCTCATGGTCCAACACCTGGGCTGTAATGAGGCCAATCGATCACTTAAAGATCAGAGTTTGTAAATGGCTTTGTTAAATCTTTGTTTTTCCACATTATTAAATAGATCCACTTGAAATTGTGATAGTCTGAAATGTGACTGAGTTTAGTCGAGTATGTTTACCTTTATGCTGAGCTGTACTAATGCGCATCCTAAAATGCAGCTCCTCTTCATTATGTTCTCCAGCTGATGTAGGTATGACAGATCCTGGCTCAAAGGTGACCCCTGGTGGTAGAACCAGGTTTAGCTCAACTTCAGGCGCTTGTACGTGAAGAGTGGAATCTCTACCAGTAACAATGGTATCTGAAGAATTGTGAGCCACATCTTTTCTAGAAAGCAGGAAATTTAACATTATTTCCCAAAAGCACACAGCTAAGATATTAAGCAAGACGGAAAAATTGAAAAACTTACATATAGAGCATGATGAACATACATTGTTGAAGACAATATATCACAAATGTTTTATCAAACTGTTCTTATTCTTAGGTTTCAGGTAAATTATTCCTTCCTGATTTGAATGATTTTGTGAGGAGCTTTCCCCATTCAAAATATATTATAATTAAGTAATTAATTATAACATTTTCATTTTAATAGCTTGATAGATGTATTGACAGGACTGTAGCAGTAGATTAAAACCCATGAATAAAAGAAGTAGTAAGTGGGAAATGTGCAAAAACATTTAGAATATCTTAAATTATACATTAAAACGCATACATTGGAACATTTGCAGTTTTCTCAACCTCTCTAATCAAAGCCTTCTCGTATAAGAAGGATTACGTCTGATGTTTGTTTGTTTGTTTGTTTAGACTGAACCAAAAACTGGCATGCCTTTATACCAGGGACGCCTCTAGGATTTCTTGAATGAGGGGCTAAGCCCCTGAGCATCAGACGACCAAAAGTCATAATTTTAATGTTGTTTAATAAGTCAAATACATGCTCATCATTATGACTAAATCGGATTTAAAGCATTACCAAGAAGAAGTCATTGAGGATTTAAGCACTCATGCATGTATTTACAGCGTATAGGCCATTTTTAAGATTTAAGGTTTTAAGATGCTAATACTAAAGTTAGCGTTAATTTAAAGTATTCTAACACTATATATTGATAGATGTATTTAACAGAAGAGACCCAGCAGTTTATCAAGTATGAACTGAAAATGATGTTATGTGTGACGTCACAATCCCGAGCAAAAAAAGTATATATATAAAAGTGGCTATATATAGCATAGCTTACCATTTAACTTGCAAGCCCATTCAAAAAGATAAATGTTCAAATATTATGTAGTTACCTTATAATAAGTAAACCACTCTGAAGCCTTTTTCTAAGCTCTAGAAATAGTCCAGCTCCAGCAGTCTTGACAGGCATCTCAGTCTGTTCCATTTCAACAGAAATATATTCAAAACGACAACAAACCATGCATAAACTTGTTTACAACACAAATTTCCCAAAATTATATGTTAGATATTAGCATATTGAACATATTTTGATTGAACGATAACAAAACAAAGGCAGAGCACGATGCAGCGTGACTTTATCCGACAGAGTGGAGCTTCTTGTGTATTTCCGGCAGACTGCACGCCAAGCGGCGCATTGCTGCCTCATACTGGTGACAAAGAGTACTACAATGTATTACTAAATCCCAGCTCAAGGTGGTACCACCAGTCCATAGATTATTATTATTATTATATTATTATTATTATTATATTATTATTTTTTATTATTATTATTAAAATTATTAGCAGTCCCCACATTTTTCACACAAGCCATTATCCATGTATATGAACAAAATTTGATCATCCTTGGAAAATGTTGTGTGCACAAATGGACAAGGGCTCCGAATATTTATGTCCTTTTTATAATGAGTTTCTTCTTTTTGTCCTTAAAATTATTTAAAGGCTGCGAAGATACGTTCAGTTATTGACACAAACACCTTATAAGAAAAAGCCCTGATTATGGATTTATTTATTTATTTATTCCTTTTCTTGCTTTTTGATTAGGTGCCTAATATGTACTGTGCGTGTTTCTATAAAAATGCACTTACAACAAGAGTCTACCGGTTGAGCGCATAAACCTAGAACCATGGTTGAATGAAGTTCTCCGCAACCATAAAGTGTTTCCTAAATGTTTCAGCTTAAATGCATTTATTCACTGGTCATCAGCGCACATCTTGGTGATAATGCTGTGTTTATTGTTATACTATCAGTGAAAGAAACACAAATCAAGCTGAATCTAGAACGCATATAAAATGCAGCCTGATTTGTATCTCTTTGGGCAAATTAAGTCCACACAGTTTTGTTTTGTTTGTTTTCTGTTTTTCCGGTGTAATAATTAGTGACTTGACGGGAAACGTCTATGCGGAAGAGCAGGGCACGTACTCTGCAGTGCAGTCTGGGAGCTGTCAATCGTATCGCATTGTACCTTTGCCAAAAGGTCTGTCCTGCTCACCACTGTTTATGTTCACTCGCAGTGGCAATATGTGATTAGAAATGCAAATATGTAGAACATGACAGAGAAACTTGTTTTTTTTAAATTCCATATGGAAAAACACACATTTGGCGTCTGACATCGCAGCCGGGCCCTGCATCTCCATCATTTAACCAATTGCTACCAACGTTAGCCTGTTTGCTTGTCTTTTTCTCAGTGTTGCTGCTGTTTTTGGTCAAGAATCGTGGTTCACCAACAGTCATCGGCCAATATACAACAGCGGTAAGCCGAGACTACTTGTGCTGCTCATGAACATTAGTGTTCATAGTCCATACACGCTAGCTTTAGCTCTTGTTACATACGCAGACCTCATAAAGAACTGTATTACCTTTAGTGTTTAAGAGTGCAAACAAGCCTCGTATTAAAATGGATAATTAAAATGAATGTAGTAAGAACAAAGGTTGTACTGACAAACAAATAATTTAGTTAATCTAATACGTAATGGAAGTATATAATGTCCTTAAGTGTTTTCTTTTCTTAATGCTAGTTTTTACTTTTTACCACTCAAACACAGCTGCTTGTCTTGGCTTCCATGACCACATTTAATTCACAAACACTCTATACTGATTTCTGCTTAAGGGAAATAAAATTAATTTTAGTAACTGATATAGCTTATGATGACCTCAGGTGGTAAATGGCATTATTCATGAACAAATCAGTGACCCCCAGTGTCTGCGTACACTGGTGTGTGAATGTGTGTGTAAATGGGTGAGTGGTTCCTTGATGCGCTTAGAGTAGTGGTTCTTAAACTAGGGGTCGGGACCCCAATGAGGGTCGCAAAATGATTTCCGGGGGTCCCCAGATGATGGGGAAAAATGTATACAAAAGTAAACAAGGCTTGACACCCTTCAAATGCAGTGGTAAATGTAGATTTGTATTTGTTGGCCAATAAAAGTCATTTTTCTAGGTCTATATTCTCAAAATAAAATCAAACATTAGATATAAGGCTAATTTATCACTTTGCGTGTTGCCTATTTTTTGTGTTTGGGGGTCGCGAATATGAACTATTGTTATTTTCGGGGTCGCGACTGAAAAAGTTTGAGAACCACTGGCTTAGAGTGCCTTGAACGGTAGAAAAGTGCTTATGAATGTGACCATTTACCAAACATGTCTGTCTTCTACATTGTTACATTGGTAAAAGCTATTAGTTAAAATAAAGCTTGAGCACATGTAGCTATCCTCACTTTTTTCTTTGAGTATTCTGATTGTAATAATTGTGATTTACAGGTGTGATGTGTCTATGTGTGCCGAGTGTTTGACATCACATAAAAACATCCAGGAGGATGAATGCAGAGGAAGTGGAGCTGCTCAGTGACTCCAAATACAGGAATTATGTTGCCGCAGTGGACAAAGCGCTCAAGAACTTTGAGTATTCCAGTGAGTGGGCTGACCTTATCTCGGCTCTGGGAAAACTCAACAAAGTAAGTTTAGATGGAAGAAGCCAGTCAGACAAAATAAAAATGTCATGTTACTTTATAAGGGATTTTAAACCAACAATGATTTTTTTTTTTTTTTGCAACAATCTGTAGAAGCAATTTCCTGACGTGGACCTTAGTTTTTTTTATATATAAAATTTGTAATTTTTACAGTCTTACAATATTACACTTTTGTTTTGATTTTTACAAATGGTCCAAATTGGAATAAATATGATTGCTGATATATGATAATTTGAATGTAATTCATTACAGGATTTAAAAGGGTTTTCTGATCTATAACAGTATTTTTTTTTTTTTTCACCTCCGCAGGTTTTGCAGAACAATGCAAAATACCAAGTGGTGCCCAAAAAGCTGACAATAGGCAAACGGCTGGCCCAATGCCTCCATCCTGCCCTTCCGAGTGGGGTTCATCGCAAAGCCTTGGAGACCTATGAAATAATCTTCAAAATTATTGGTTCCAAAAGGCTTGCAAAAGATCTCTTCCTTTACAGGTATGCAGTATTTTTTAACACCACTAGGGGCCAGTACAGCAGCACTTTGTTTTTATTGTGCATCTTCAACATGATTTTCTGTTTTATGATATTTGCAGCGCTGGACTCTTCCCTTTACTGTCCAATGCTGCCATGTCTGTGAAACCTGTGCTCCTTGGACTCTATGAGACCTATTATCTGCCCTTGGGAAAGACCCTAAAACCAGGCCTACAGGGATTGCTGACTGGTGTACTTCCAGGTCTAGAGGAGGGGTCTGAATACTATGACAGGTATGTAGTGTTTATAGTCTGACTTGGGGTCTTTTCAGGGTAATTATGTTTACATTATGAAAACGTAGTGTTTTGGGTTTATTTTTTATGTGGATGTAAAAGTGTCCCATCAATGATTTAGTTATTTTACAAATCCAACGTGAAATTTGCTCTATAACTTTAAAGCATTTGTCGTAGTTGCAAAAACATATTTTTTGTCTGTAAATTGTTGAGTACAAATGTGTTTGTTAAAATATTTGACTTAATGTCTATGTTTATCTTGTTTTTGATAGAACTAACACTCTGTTAGAAAAAGTGTCTGCTGTTGTGGAGCAGTCGGCCTTCTACAGTGCCTTGTGGGGTAGTATCCTGACCAGCCCTGCTGTGCGTCTGCCTGGAGTCTCTTTTGTCCTGTTTCATCTCAACCGCAAGCTCTCAATGGAGGACCAGCTTTATGTCATGGGCAATGACATTGAGCTGATGGTACATACAGGATGAGTTTATCAACTAACCTATGATCCTCTACATAATACATAATGTGACCTAATAGAAATAAAGGAGGGAGATATTTATTCTCAGAATCAGTCATCGTGTATTGTTTTTGCCGACAGGTGGAAGCAGTCAGTACATCTGTCCAGGACTCAAGTGTGCTAGTCCAAAGGAGCACGTTGGATCTGATACTCTTCTGTTTTCCTTTTCATATGAGTCAGGTACAACAACACTTGCTTGATTTTTGTGCTTTAGTACTTCTAGTACTAGAAAGTGCAACGTCATAGAGGTGTCAATACTGACTTGATTATATAAATATTTTTATAGCACACAACTAACTTTAATAGTCCAAGTTGTACAATATGCAAACATCTATTAATTTTATTGTGCAACTCAGACATGTGGTGACTCTTCAGGAGTTTTTCCAAACCTTACATAGCTCCCTACTGACTCTCCTTGGGTGTAACTTCATAAATGTATGGGAGGAAGACAACATAAATGTACTGCTATATTGTGTTGTCATCAGGCAACCCGCCCAGACATGATCCGGATCCTGTCAGCAGCTTTGCATGTGGTTTTGAGAAGAGACATGTCCCTGAACCGCAGACTCTACGCCTGGCTGCTGGGTGCGAACTTCAACTATATACACATTGAAATGTATATCAGAGAGTAAAAGATTATACCTGCGAGACACAATTTTTGTTGTGTCTTGTAAATAAATACATTTACTTTTTCTCCCATAAAGAATATAGTAAAAACAGCACTTTGTGTCAAAATCAGACCGCTGTGCACTATCTGCATCTAATTAGTTATATTATTCACAAACTTGTAAAAAAGAGACCCCTGCTTTGCCATGTAATGCTTAGGTAAGAGAGCAGATTAATTTGTGAATTTCTTCTAATAAGACAGATGTTAAAAGTTATGAGCTCATTTACCTGACATGTTTCGTCAGAGGGGACGTTTGATCAATGTGACATGTCTCTTATCAGATGTTGTTCCCAGGCGTGGTCAGTTTGACTGACTCACCACGCCTGCCCCTGTGTGGTGGTCTCTGGAGAAGTGAGTGACCCTTGCCTCTGTAGATGGTCTCTGTGCCCCTATTCCTGTTTTCAATAGCCTCTCATATCCATCTTTTGTTATTGTGTTCCTCAGTTCCTACTATTTTTGTGTCAAATGTTCTCCCAGTTTCCCTGATGTATGTTTTATTGCATGTTTTGCATGGAATCTGGAAAATGACGGTGCACTTCCTCTCTGGTTGGATTTGGTCCTAATAGCTTGGTGTGAGGTTTTATTATTGCATTTATGTTGTATTTTACTTGAGCTCTTTGTGTCTGTTCTGTGACCTCCATATGTATGGTAAAGTTACAATTTTTCTGTGAACACAGAGAAGAAGTGCAACGTCATTTACGATATTCCCATGTGAAACATGCAATAACACATACTTCGGGGAGACTGGGACCACATTTAACACAAGGAAAAAGGAACGCCAAAATGAGTGTGAGAAAGAAACACAGGGACGACTAACAAGATCAGAGAAAGAAAAGGCAACACAGGACAACCTAAATATACAAACCTAAAATATCTGACCACTGCAAAAGAGAAAATCATGCCATGGACTGGGGCAGTGGAAAAATAGTTGGAACTGAGGAACACAAGTACAAAAGATGATTATGAGAGGCTATTGAAATCAGGAAGTGGGGCACACGGACCATCGATAGAAACAAGAGCGATTTTACCTTGGTTCACACCTGGGATTCTTCAGAGACCACCACATGGGGGCAGGCATGGTCAATTTAATAGATGACCACACCTGGGAGCAACATCTGATAAGAGACACATCACAGTCACATCGATCAGACGTCACCTCTGAGAAAGGTGGATGTCCTGCCACCAAAACAAGTCAGGTAAGTGAGCTCATAGCTTTTTACATCTGTCTTATTAGAGGAATTTCACAAGTTAATATTTAAAAGAAGACAGGATGATTTTTCCAAATATAAGCGAGCGGACTGACTGTGCAGAAGTCCATCCTGCGTCACTTCAACATTTGAAAAAAGCTGTTTTAAAGCTGTTGAAGACCAAAATAAAATCCTGCATTTCAATACTAGCAATGTGTCAAAGGGTTTGTGCTAGGTACAAGTATGTTCATGTTTATTTATGGATATATGATTGGGACAGTGCACACTAATGGACATAATAATGGATAAAACTTGACTGTAAACATAGCTGATTGTACACAAAGTTAGTGCTGTGGGTAACATAATTAAGTCCTCCCATCATGGTTTAACACAAGTAAAAGCAAGCAAAAATGATGCAGAAGTAACATTGTTGGTATCAACAAAAGTGAATCGTCCACCCAATTGAACTAGTTGTATTTTCTGTGATTTGCTCTTTATTCACTTAACAAACACAATTTTGTGTTTTCCTGATCGAACTTCTGATATGCATTTTAAACAAAGGATTACATAATGATACACACATACAGGATTTTTCACCATAGTCATTTTTTTTTCTTAATTGCATTCTAATTCTGGACATTCTGCTGGTAAGTCTGTGCATTTGCCAGGAAATCTCATAGGATTACTTTTCTTTTTTTTTTGTTACAATTATAATGTTACATTTTTTTTACTTCTCTTAGCTGCAGTAAACTTCCTAGTTAGGTCTTTATTATATTACAGAACTTTTTTTTTTCAAGCTGCTAATCATAGCATGCTAATTGTTTTGCATTTTAACTTCATATTATATTGTCGTCTGTTTAGTAAGGATTGTCATTAACCCTGCATGTGTATGGTTTTTAAAGGCTTTGACAACAATGGGGTGATGGTAGGCCCTCGCAGTTCACGACAGAGCAATCCAGAAGAGCACGCTAGCCATTACTTCAACGCCTACTCTAAAGATATGCTGGTGCAGGTGAGGCTTATGTTTTTGAGGACAGATAGTCATGTAAAGAGTTTTTTATTTACAGTACACTTAAGTGTTAGAGTATTCAGACATAAATTTCCTCTTTTATCCTCTCTGGTCAACTTTCCGCAACCTCTCCTGGGTCCAGATATGTCCTGCTCTTTACTCTATTCCCTGCAGCATGGCTTTTGAAAACTGCTAACCATAACTGAACATTGTACACTGCCCTGGTTGTGCCAGCATGTTATGCTCTGGTACACCAGGGCTTGGGAGTGGGTCACAAAAAGCAGTAAGTGAAGTTTTTGTTTTTGGTTTGCTCTTGTGCCATCTGGTCTGCTGCAGTTTTCGGCTCCCTCCATGGGGAGATGTTTGGTACTACAGGGACTGTCTGTTCAGGCTTCAGCCAATTATGTGACAGGCCATGCGTGAAGCACACAGGACTAAGATGAATGTGGTATAAGTCAAGTTTGCTTTGCCTGTTTGTTTGAGGGTTTTTTTCTTACAGAACAAATGTATTTGTGTTTAAAGGGGTCTTTATGTGTCTGTTTATAGGCAATGGTGGGCATCTTGCAGGGCAAAGCCAGAGGTGGTGAAGAGGAAAGCGTCCTCATGCATGACCTTAAACCTTTTCGCATCCTCATCAGCCTACTGGATAAACCAGAGCTGGGTAAACACTTAACTCTTAATGACTGGCAAATTACTATACAAACTATATTGATGAAAAAGTTTTAAATCAAGTTACAAAATACTTTGTCCTTTTGCAGGTCCAGCAATCCTCGAGGATGTTTTAATTGAGGTATTTCGTACCTTACATACACAGTGTCGAACAGAGTTGGATCTCCAAAGTCAAAGTCCATTTAGCAAAGATCATACACACCTCAGCAGGTTGGTAAAAAGTATACTATCTTTAAATAGTACCTTTGCAATATAATTATGTTATTGAATGTCTTTTCCTCAGTAAACTTCGAGAAAATAAAAAGACGGCAGAGCTAATAAAAACCGCTAATCTCCTGTTCAACTCTTTTGAGCCCTACTATATGTGGGACTATATCTCCCGCTGGTTTGAGGAGTGCTGCAGGTTTGTAATGACACTCTTCAGTTCCACAGCAGCAGCACATAAATGTTTGCACTAAATACAAAACTGAAACATGACTTCTACAGAAGGACAGTGAACTGTGGAGCTCAGGGCCCCCGACACCCCGGGGCCATAGAATGTCCAGAACTGTCTCTGGTGGAGTTCTGTCAGCTCGTTGATTTTCTTCTGGATATTGTTTCATTGGTGAGACTTTTTCATTTTATTTTATTAATGAATATTTCCGTTTATTAATGTTTTCCTTTTTCTGAAAACTCTTCTCTACATTCCTACATTCTTCCTCTGTCCTTTTCTGTATTAATTCTATCTAAACCCTTATTTTAATTTAAGAATATTATGTTTCCATTTTCTAATATGTTTTCTACACATAGTTAAAGTATTTCTCCATTATTTCTGTACATTGCCTAAACCGGCGTTTGCTCCTCCACCAAAGTGACTCTCACTGCATTGTTGATGAGTTTCAACCTCAGTCATTCATAACATTAACATTTTGGCATTTCCTTGTTCATTTTAATACATCTGTTTGTGTTACTGGCGGTCACTTGTGTGTGTATTTTATCTGCAATCCTTGCACAGGTTTAAATGGCCTTGTGACATTTCCTGGCTATAATACCCTGCCTAAATAGTATTTCCAATCTGAATAGTTTGGAAATGTCTTTGTTTTATGCTTTGGTGTTTCTGTAGAGGAGAGAGAACCCTGTGTTCTGAGTTTATGAATGAGAGAGGTTTTGAGTGTTCCTGCAAACACAGTATTGCCTGTGCTCTGCTTGCTCCTGTCTGTTCAAACTATCTGCTCTCTCTCCCTGAAGCCTACTAGAAGCATGAGGGTAATCTGCCAGGTAAAGTACTGCTCTTTCCTGCCTTTCCACCTCACTCTGCTTCACTCAGGCTATGATCACATTTCTGCAATTTCCTGCCAACATTCCTAAGGCCATCTTCTTTCTTTTTGCTTCAAGTCATGATTTAAAAGATTGGCCATAATCATAATAATGCCATAAGTATACTGGCTGTTTGGTGTGGATCTTGTGAAAATGAAATCTTTGCCCATTGTGACTGTGAAGTTTACGCATGCATGCATCTAGAATCACTAAACTTGCATTTTTGGAATACATAAAACTTGAATATGCTTATTACTGCATTTTATTGTTTTGGCTCATACATATGTCATACATTGTCCTTAGCCCTATGCTTGTTTAAAATAAAATGCTATGTTTAAGTATAGAATTAAGAAATATACTAAATTTTGACTGTGTCTTCTTCTTAATAATTATTATTATTTTATTATTATAATTATAAATCATCATTTGAATTTTAACACACAATTTATGATTTAGAATCCGTCAGAGGTTGTGTAAGCTTTGAGTCAAAAGAAATATAAGTGTAGCTTGACAAACTTCCACATCTCACCTCTGTAACTGTATTTCACAGGAAACATACATAGAGATCCAGACAGAGCATCTCCCTCAGCTGCTGCTGCGGATGGTAGCTGCTCTCACCACTCACCTCCAGGCTCTGGGCCTCGGAGAACTCACGCACTGCCTTCGCCTCTGTTCAAAAATCCTTAGTAAAGTGCAGCCCCCTCTGGTGTCACCTCTGGTGTTACCCCCCGGCCCCCAAGCTTCAGGCATTACGAACCTCACCACTGCCCCATCACATTCAGCATCAGACATACCCAAAGACAAGGAGGAGAAACAGGTGAGGATTAACACACCTTGCTGCAATCCTTTCAAACTATTTTACAGAATTAGTCTGTACCAAGTATGTTTTTTTTTTGAGCCTATTTAAGTTTTTTAAAGATCAATGTCCCCTTGATCAAGAGAACCATTACAAATTGTGACATTTTAAGCCCAAATGAATTAAGGTAGAGCAAAGTAGATTGGATTAAAGTGTTTCAGACTCATGAGGCCAAGGCAAACAAAGAACACAAAGACAGAAGATGGTTTACCTACAGCTGAGCCCAGTCTGGCTTTGCTCTCAGTAAACGAGAAGACACCCCCCCCCCCCCCCGGGTCTTGTAGTCATCAGGGTGGAAAAAACTCTACACATATCTATGTGATACCATAACGGTCCCAGCCCCACCCAGAGGGCCACAGAGAGAATTTGGCTTTTCACATACCACCTGAGTCCAAATACCAAGAGGTGTACTGGAGTTGAGAGTTTAGTTTGTAATGAAATGTTTTATGTTCAAACACTTCTAGTTGGATTCACAACTAAAACACCTGTGTACACTTCTTCAGTACATTGAGCAAACAATGCATTTTGTATGGGTTACATTCATAAAGACATTTTGATTTTTTGCAGACTCCTCCTTCAACACTGGAGTTACCCACAAGTGGAGAAGTATTTATGGAGGGTGAGATTCTTCCCAGTGCCCGCTCCCCTGAGAGTGGTTTCACAGACTTTGTCCAGTACCAGGGTGATGGAGAGGAGGCCGAGAGGACCCCTACTGCTACCCCTACGCTCAAAACTGGGCGATGCTCCTCAGGCTTGTCTCAGGCCAAACCTCTGGACAAACCTATCATGCAGTGCTGTCTGGAGCACTTCCAACTGTTTCTCTCGCGCCTCATCACATTGTATGTTGTTCCTGATCAAGAGAGAGTCGAGGCCCAGCACATGACGACTCTGGTGGTGGAAGGCTCTGTATCAAGAGTTCAACAAACAGAACTGTTTGAATCTGAGTTGGCTCAAAAAGAAATTGTTGCTGCATTTACTGCGGCCTGCCAACTCTTCTTGGAGTGCTCTAGTTTTCCTGTTTATATTGCAGAAGGCAACCTGAAACCCTCAGCCTCACAGGAGGAGCAGCTTAGTAAGTAGCCTACACATTGACTGTAATATTTGTGTAAAACCATTTTTGTCTTGGCTAATGCCCCTTTACTTGATTTTACACAGACAATGAGCAGGTGGGGCTCCCCATCTGGCTGCAGAACCTGATGGATGCCTGTTGCTTGGCCACAGATTTCTGCTTTCAGGGTGTAGCCATCTCTTTGCTCATGGATCTGGTGGGGCTCACACAGTCGGTTGCCATGGTGGCAGCTGAAAGTGTGGCGTCAGGGGGCAGCTCTGAGTCTACCCAACCCATGAGCCCCAGCCAGGGACGAGTGGCAGTGGTCATTAGACCTCCACTCACTCAGGGAATCCTCAAGTATATTGCAGACAAGACCAACTTCTTTAAGGTAAGTCATAATGCTCTGAACTTTGTTAAGTTTGGAACATAACTTTTGTTGTTACCCTTTTTTCAGAGTGTGGCTTTGATTCTGTGGGAGCAACTGAGTGAAACAACACCTCAGCACCATCAGCGTAGTGTGGAACTTTTCTATCAACTCCACAACCTGGTGCCATCCTCCAGTATCTGCGAGGACGTTATCAGCAAGCAGCTTATGCACCGAGACAAGGTCTGCAGAATGCATATGCATGTTATCTCAACTTTCACAAAAGAAATTAGCTCAAATTATAAAGATTTTTTAAGCAGAGCAGTGGAAAGGTTCGCTTGAACATCTAATATAGCAAAAAACTCTGGATCCTTTGACTGTTGTTTATTTCAAGGTGTGCATAAAGCATAATGACTTAAATTATTTTAATTTCAGAGAATACGACTAGAGGCCCATGTGAAGTTTTCCATTCTCTGGCACTTAACAAGAGATTTGAACATGACCAAGTCCTCTCCTTTTAATCGCACTTTTGATAGGTTTGTGTGCTAAACCATGAAAAATGCATAATATTAAATTGTTATAAAACTAAGGCACACATTTAATTCTACTCATGTGTAATTTTAGATCACTCTTGATTATGCTGGACAGTCTGTGCTATTGGGACCCTTGTACCAGTGCTGTGGGCCGAGCTTGGTTGAATCAAGTCCTTCAGCGACATGACATTGCCCGAGTTTTAGAGCCGCTTTTGCTTCTTCTGCTTCACCCAAAGACCCACAGAGTGTCCATTCAGAGAGTGCAAGCCCAGCGCTATTGGGCCAGAGTGTTTCCAGTGCCACTTGAGCAGGACACCTCTGATACTGTTTACAACAGGGACTCTGGCTTCCTAGAAAGTAAGTGGTAACTACTGTTTTATTTATTTGCTTTGCACATAATTTGCCAGTTAGTGTGTATGTATGTATATATATATATATATATATGTATATATATATTTTTTAAATTGTATTTTATTGTTGTCTATTAGATGTGAGTCAGCATCATGGGGGAAGAATGACACAAGAGGAGCTGCAATGCTTGGCATTAAATGACATGGAGCCGTTTTGCCTTACAGTTAACCCTTTGAGTGACAGTTTGTCTTTGCTGAGCCTGAGCAGCGAGAACTTGCAACTGGCTTGTGAATACCAACCCAGTGACCAACAGAGGGAGCTACAGAGCTCTGACTCTAGTGCATCACAGTCATCTACTGTGGAAAACTGCAGTTTTGAAGACCCTGAAGGGACTAATATCACTGGATCAGAGCAGCAGACTGGCTCATCTGATTACATGTCAGATGATTCAATTGAAATGGCAGTGTCCGGTGTTGTGCAAGAGCTAATTGAAAGAGTTTTACATTTAGTAGATAAGGAAAAAGGATCAAATGTGAATGAAAACTGGCCACAGACTGATACAGAAAGCACTTCTTCTGATACCTCCACTGGGGTCCAGCTTGACCAAGGCCCCCCTCTTGGATCAAATCACCAAACTTTACCTGAAATGTTAGCTGAAGGAACACTGGAGTTTCTCTCAGTCCCACCAGCTGAGGTAACTACAGAAGATCAGCACAAAGAGGGAATAACTCGCCACAGCTCATCTCCCTCTATCGTAACATTACCTGATAGTTTAGATCCAGCTACACCTGACCACAGTTTGCACGTGGATGACCCTCAAACGCGCAAACGTAGCCATAGTAGCACCCAGCTCAGCTTAAAGGGTAAGATCATGGAAAAACTAGCCGACAAATCTCCTGGCGCTAAACCTAAGATCAAAAAGTCAAAAAGAAAAGAAGAAGAGAGGCAGAAGAAAGCTTCCAATCAAAACGACAAGCTGAGACCTCCAAGTATTTTTTTTGGGGACAGTCTAGATTTGGAAAACTGGTACAGCTGTGGAGAAGGGGAGGTATCAGAGATTGAGAGTGACATGGGCTCTCCAAGCGGAGGATCAGTTGGACCTGTGGGTGGTGGCACTGTCCCAGGTCGTAGGGCATCCTCTGCACCACCTCGCTTCAACATCCATCCTCTGTACCAGCACGTTCTACTTTATTTACAACTATATGATTCCTCTCGCACACTCCACGCACTGTCGGCTGTAGCTGCAATGCTAAGAGCAGCTCCTTCAGGGTTTGTAAGCGCTATCTCAACAACTAGCATCAATAACACCTACACTCCACAGCTCTCCCTGCTCCAGAATCTCCTTGCACGCCATAGAGTTTCAGTAATGGGCAAAGACTTTTACTGTCCCATCCCGCAAGACTCGCACTCCCATTCTTTTCGCAGTGCAATGTATTTGGAAATCATTATATCTTTATGTCTTTATTTTTTGAGAAGTTACTATTCAGCACATGTTGCTGTTGGTTCACAAGACTTGGCCGGAAACAGAGCCATGCAGCTCACCAGTGTTGAGGTCTTAACACTGCTTTTCAATGAGCTCGCTAAAGCTACAGGAGGATCCGCTAAGGGCTTTGCCAGTTTTATCAGCGATGTCCTTTCTAAGTGCAAGGTTCAAAAGGTTGTGCTTCATTGTTTACTTTCCACAATCTTCAGTGCACAGAAATGGCATGAACAGAGAGTTGCTGGAGTCAACATGGCAACAGTTGAAGAAGGGTTATCAGAAGACAGCATTATTAACCTTTCCGAGGACCAGATAGATAGTTGCAGTGCTGTCCAGTCTCAGTTGTTAAGATTACTGCAAAGCCTGATTGTCCTAGAACACAGAGTGATGGTCCCAGCGGAGGAGGGTGGAGAAGGAGGTCCAGGGGGAGGAGGAGCAGGAGGTCCTGGACCAGGTACTGGTTCTGGGACAGGTTTTGACATTCTTAGTGGAGAAGTGGAGCATGTCAACCCTCAGCAGCCTATGACGTCACTGCAGTACCTCCCTGGGCAGCCAATCACAGCACAGGGTCTGTTTCTTTGTGCGGTTATCCGGGCACTCCATCAGCATCACTCCTGTAAGATGCACCCTCAGTGGATTGGACTCATCACGGCCTCCCTGCCATACATGGGGCGTGTCCTAAGGAGGGTCGTGGCATCTGTCACTCTACAACTGTGTAGGAACCTGGACAACTTGCTGCAGCAATACCGCTATGAGACTGGAATCAGTGACAGCAGGTACTGTGTTAAAATGCTATGTTATAAAGTGGAGTATAAAGTATGCTACGTTAGATTAGATTAGAAGTGGGAAAAATATCAAAATTTTGATAATATCGTGAATGTTGTTTTGAAGAAATGCAAATTTGAATATTGAGTATATTGTTTATAGTAAAAATTACCACGAAGAAATAGATTAAAATCTAATTTTATTGTATAAATAATTATGTTATATTGTTATTTAATATTGTCTTTGGGGGTTTTTTGGGAACTCCCAAAAATATTTTTGTCATTATCGACCACCCCTACATGCAAGTTACAACATCTACTCTTCAATTTCGATGTGCTTTTTTTATCATCTTGCCTGATTCCCTCTCTAAACATCAACAACTAATCATGTCACCAAGACATTCCTATATTGGACACTAGATGGCAATCTTGCTCTTGTTGTGGTGAAACTTTAGCAGTATTTTGTTGTATGGACACTATTTACAATTTTTGTGTGTGGCTTAAACTGATTTTTTCCCCCCTGTAATTCTTTTTTATTTTTATTTTTATTTTTTTTATGAAGGCCCTCTTGGATGGCTCTGTGCATTCCTCCTGATCTTATTCTAACTGTACTGGAAGGAGTCTCTGCCATTATTCATTACTGCCTACTGGATCCTACTTCACAATACCACCAGGTGAGGGCACTGTGGTATAAATAATTTTTTCCTTGTGTAATAACTTCACTAGCAAGGACCACAACCTCAGAGATTGGATGCAAACTTTATTGACAAACAAACAAAACGAAAAACACATGTATGATGGAGGATAGAGTTTGGGTGAGGGTGAGGGCCGCAGGTTCCCGGGCCTCCATACCCCCTGTCTAAAAGATACAACAGAATCATTAGAAAAGTGAGGGGGGAGCATGAAGACACAAACATGGGTGTGTGTGACCTGGACGCTTAAGTAATGTGGCCACCGGAAGGGGCATAGATGAGGTGTGGTCTTGCTCCCAAACTTAAGATAACAGACTTATCTCCATTTATGATAACTTTCCTTTCCTCAGTTACAAGTGAGTGTGGATCAGAAGCACTTGGCCGAGGCCCGTTCAGGGATCCTGTCCATTCTCCACACCATCATGTCATCTGTCACTCTGCTGTGGAGCCTGCTTCACCAGGCAGACAACTCAGACAAGCCAGCCGCTGCCTCTGCCTGCTCAACGTCCAACATCAATCTGGGCTCCACCAAGGTACTGTTAACTGATGAACTGTGTCAAGTATGATGTAATTTGAGCATTTATGTTGCTAGATTTGGTAATAGTGTAACTGAGGAAAACATGTAATTGATTTCATGAACTCTGTGGTTTTTCTGTGGAACTCTGGTTTTTCTGTGTTTTCTATGAAGAACCTTCGTCAGCAAATCCTTGAACTGCTGGGTCCAATTTCTATGAACCACGGAGCCCACTTTATGGCAGCAATAGCCTATGTTTGGAATGAACGCAAACAGGTCAAGGCCTCTGTGAGAAATAAGGTAGGAGTCTAACAACACTCAAGTGCTCTTAACAATTCAATGACATGCAAATTATTTTTGGATGACTATGATATGTATGTGGTTTTGTATTATTTCATATTCTTCTCATGTAGGTTATTCCTGTAGCCAGTGACGAACAGCTGCTCCTGGTTGAGTTGGTTCGCTCCGTGAGTGCCATGAGGACTGAAACTGTCATGCAAACAGTGAAAGAGGTTTTGAAACAGCCTCCTGCTATTGCAAAAGACAAGGTTTTAATATTAATCAACTTTTCCATTCCAACTATATATTTATGCATTTTTTTGTTCAATATTTGTATTTTTGTAACCATAGAAACACCTTTCTTTGGAGGTCTGCATGTTGCAGTTTTTCTATGCTTATGTCCAGAAGTAAGTTACTCATTTTAGAAAAACACTGAATAGTTGTAAAATGGCTGTAGATTCATGTTTGCTTTTTGTACCAGGATTCCCGTTTCCAGCCTTGTTGACAGCTGGCCTTCTTTGCTGGCTCTGCTCAAGGACTCTGTACAATTAGGTCTGCCTGCCCCAGGACAGTTCCTCATACTGGGGTTGGTTTCATGTGTATTGGCATCATCTTGACTCTCTCGAAAGTCTCTAAAGACTCTTTGTGTATTGAATATGTCACTATGAATTACTGTTGATGAAATAATCATTTATTTGTCCTTTTCCCTACCCAGAGTTTTGAACGAGTTCATATTGAAGAACCCCAATCTTGAAAGCAAAAAGGATCAAAGGGAGCTGCAGGTAATTTTTTATAATGATGTTTGCCCAACATATTGTTTTATAGGTTTACAAAGACCTTTGTCCCATCTATTTAGGATGTGACTCATAAAATAGTAGAAGCCATTGGGACCGTTGCAGGTTCCTCTCTTGAACAAACAACCTGGCTAAGAAGAAACCTAGAGGTGAAGCCATCTCCTCAGATTGTTGTGGACGGAGCCAACCTGGAGACAGATGTTGAAGGTCAGTCACCAAATGACCCTTTGCCTGATATAAACAGTATACTGTTTACTGATGTAATTAGTATAATGTTTATATCAATATGTCAGTTTGTCTGTCTGGTATAAGGTGTATAGTATCACATTTTTAAACAAATGCATATCAGAAACACTGTTGTTTGTAAAACTGCCTTGTGTTCTAGATCTAATGCTGACAGTGATGGAGGCCTCCAGCTTTACTCCGTCGGTGTACAGTGTTCATGCCCTCACTTTGCTGGCTGAGGTACAACATATACACATGAGGCGCTTCTTGCAGTTGGTATTTTTAAAAGACATCTGTTCTGGGACCATCAGCTTTATTTGTAATTAATATTTTTGTCAAAAGTATTGCAGCATCACATAGGCACGCTCGTCAAGTTATTGACAACCCTCTTCATGTGATTTGCAGACCTATAAATCAGACTACTGATGGAAAAGGAGCGGTTTAATTGAAAGAATAAGCTCAGTGGTTCATCCCATTTATGTCCTCATTGTTAGAGAGCAGATCCATTTAGCCCCTGCCTCACGGCTATTTACTGCACAGATTATTGGATTAGTTAATGTAACTGGACAAACACTCCATTGCACCTATTCATGTTGTTGGGCTTTGATTTTCATTTGCAGGTTTTGGCACATTTATTGGACATGGTTTTCTACAGTGATGAGAAAGAAAGGGTGATCCCACTGCTGGTTAATATTATGCATTACGTTGTACCCTACCTCCGAAACCACAGGTGGGGCCTGAAAATGTGTTTGTGGTTTAATTTTGTATATCAGAAGAATGTGTATGAAGTGTGTCTGTGGTGTTTGGTAGTGCTCACAATGCCCCCAGCTACAGGGCTTGTATCCAGCTGTTGAGCAGCCTCAGTGGGTATCAGTACACCCGCCGAGCCTGGAAGAAGGAGGCTTTTGACCTTTTCATGGACCATACCTTCTTCCAGATGGATTCCTCCTGCGTCAGTCAGTGAGTATACTTGGGACCAGTTACATTTGTCACTTTCAAGTGCAAATTGAGCATGCGTAAATCACTATTGTGTGTATTCCTTTTTCATGAGTACTATAAGAGAGTTATGTATTGTTATCATACTATTATATTATATAATGTTTTTTTTAATTAATTTTCTTTTTCAGTTGGAGAGCTATTATTGACCACTTGATGACTCATGACAAGACCACATTTAGGGACCTCATGAGTAAGTTCCAAAACATATACATTATACTGGTGTGTGCTGTGAAGGATAATTTCACACTGATTGACACTATTACACTATTACACTATTTTTTTTTGTTATGTGGCTTTTGTGTATCCCTGCAGCTCGGGTGGCTGTGGCTCAGAGCAGCTCTTTGAGTTTGTTCACAAACAGAGATGCTGAGCTGGAACAAAGAGCCATGTTGCTTAAACGTTTGGCCTTTACCATCTACAGCAGTGAAGTGGACCAGTATCAGAAATATCTCCCAGATATCCAAGGTTAACGGTTTAAGTTGTTTTTTTGTCTGTTTTTTTATGTATTGATGCCGCGGAAATAAGTTCTGACTTAAAGGCTGGCAGTTTAATTTCTGCAAATGACAATGCATGTGTTGTGCATAAGTAATGTGGAATGGAAAGCTGTGGCTTCATAAGTTCTTTGCCATCGTTGAGTATGACGGAGCAGTAAATGATTAATGCTCTTCTGTAAAATGCTTTGAGAAGTTTATCATCTGTGCTATCATTACTTATTTTTGCTGTATTAACATTTCTTCTGTATTTGTGATTTCAGAGCGTCTGGTGGAGAGCCTGCGTCTTCCTCAGGTACCAATCCTTCATGCTCAGGTGTTTTTGTTTTTTAGAGTGCTTCTACTGCGCATGTCCCCTCAACACCTCACGTCTCTCTGGCCAACCATGATCACTGAACTGGTAAGAAATACAGAATACCATGTTATAGTAATAGTTATAGTATAGTATAGTCACTGTTGTCTTTTCAAATTAGACAATTCATACAGTTACAAGCTTGGAAATAAATATAACAAACATATCCTTGCAGGTTCAGGTTTTTCTTTTGATGGAACAAGAGCTAACTGCAGATGAAGATATATCAAGGTAATTTTGGAAGGAAGTTAAACTATTTGATCTTTTTAATTTAATTTATCAGGAAAAATATTTTTAAAACAAAACTGCACAATTTTCTCCATTGTTTTGTAGGACTTCTGGGCCCTCTGTGGCAGGACTGGAGGCCACTTACTCTGGAGGAAATGGTTTCTCCACGTCCTACAACAGCCAGCGCTGGCTCAATCTCTATCTGTCTGCGTGCAAGCTCCTGGACTTAGCTCTGACTCTTCCTCCTGAGAGCCTCCCACAGTTTCAGATGTCAGTAACACAAAGACATTTTGTATTTGGTTTTATGTTGTGTCACTTTGATCATCAGTTTTCTTCTTGTATAACAGGTATCGCTGGGCCTTCATCCCAGAGGCTTCAGATGATTCAGGGTTGGAAGGAAGACGCCAAGGGACTCACCAGAGAGAGTTCAAACCATATGTTGTTCGTTTGGCTAAACTTTTAAGGAAGAGAGCCAAGGTAATGTTCTGTTGTATTGTCAAATTCTATTAATCAAGGATTTTTATTAATTAAGTAAGAGAGAGTTTGCATGTTGTCTACCAAAAAATGCTGTCATTACTAAAACAACACATCAACAACACAACAACTAAGATGTATCGAGTTTTCAATTGATTAAATAGGTCTTACAAGTTGGATGTAATGTAATAATACAACCTGTGATCAAAGCAAAACAGGAATATTTTCAAAAAGTGTTCAGTCATACAAGGAAAGTTATAAAGTGTCATTTTATGACATGGTATATATATATATATATGTGTGTGTATAGACATACGGTATTTGAATCCACATCTAGTGCTGCAATGAAACAAATAGAACTAGAGTGTAACAATAATTGTTTCTTTAACTTGTCTACAGAAAAACCCAGAGGAGGACTGCTCCACTCGCACCTTGTCCTGGGAGCCTGGTCATCTAATGCTGACCCTTTATGTGATTCGAAGCCTTGAACAGCTACTACCCTTCTTCAACCTGCTCAGTCAAGTTTTCAACAGCAAATGCAGCAGCAGATCAGGCCCGGCCTACAGCCACAACCCCATGGACGCCTCGTTCCCTGGAAACAAGGACGGACACAAGTTGGAGAGCCAGAAAGTCTTTTGGAGCAGAGCAAGACAGAACATTGAGGAGATGGTGGAGAAGGACTTTCTTGAGGGCCTTATCAAAACATAAAACAGATCAACACTAGTGACAAACCTCAGCTTGTACATGAAAAATAAGGGATTATCAAGGGGAAATACTTTGTACATGTTTTGTATTTATTAAAATTTTACTTTTTAAACCTATTGTATTTAATTTTAATTATCTGTATATATGGGGTAGAGTTTTGAAGACTTTTAACATATTTCATGTACGTCCTTCAGGACATTGTAAAGATGCTGTGCCATTCCATATCGATGTGACTTAATAAAGATTTCTATGAAGGGTTATACATTGCTTCAATTCATTTGATCTGACATAGTGTTCTTCTGTCTTTTAATTTTGTGTGGATCCGGTCAGCAGTTAATAAGATTGAAAACTGGGACAAATGCTGTATTAACCTGGCATTAAATTACAATAGAGGACATTGCAGCACCATGGACAGAGGCAGAGGCCTGTAGCTTCATAATGCCTTAAACATGAGCTAAAAAAGGGAAGTGAAGCTGTATGGTTTATATGACCTTCATACTATGGCAGCAGGATGACAGCATCAAGCTAGGCTGTAGAGCAGCTTTTTATTTAACCCTTTATTGCTCAGACGCACAGACCCTTTGTAGTTCTCGTCCATTTCCGATTCTCGCGATGAAATTGTGCCTGCGTGGTTGGTAGCATCGCGTCAGCTGACTCAGAAGAAAGGCGGGGTCAGATGAGAAATAGAAATAAATAAATAATTAAATGAGCGACATGATTCTTTACCATTGAAAAAATAACGCCACCCATCGACCCGGTTTGAAGCAAGCGTCACCGGGGCACCGAGGCTGACGGTGGGCCGCAGAGAGAGGACGCATCCCGGGGAGAGGGCGGAGGAAAGCGTCGATTTGGATGGGGGGAAGATACCAGCAGGTCCTTATGTTCCTTAGCACTCTCCGCTGAAAAGCGAGGGGCGGCTGGAGAGGATAATCCGGAGGCAGGAGGAAGGAAGACGGGAGGAGGGGAGCGGAACTGTCAGCATCATCCGAGCGCTCCGTGTCTGAGGCTGGCCCACTGTAAAGCAAACAGTAAGATGCTACTCGGTCAAATTAGAGGAAATATTCATGAATTGCTTGCGTAGAATAATTTATTTGTCACCAGGATATACTTATAATAGCCAAGCATTATGGGAAAAGACACTACGCTTATTCCCTGAACGCATGAACTGAACCAGCTCCAGTATTGTTATGCAATTCACATAATTGTGCCTGAAGTGCAGTGAAAGTGGGCCACACCATATTCAACCAAGCTCGTTTTCTTCCTGGTGGTATCTGTTTGTGTGTTAAGACCGCTGGGACTACGGAGGCTCGTCTTGGTCTTGGGGGGTAGGACCACATTGGACGCTTGACTGACCGTCGGGGTTGGACTGAGACAGAGAAGATGTCGGGTCAAACGCTGACGGACCGCATCGCCGCGGCGCAGTACACGCTGACCGGCTCTGAGGTGTGCAGGGCGGTGTGTAAAGCCACGACACACGAACAGACCCCCCCAAAGAAGAAGCACCTGGAATGTGAGTAACCTGCCATCTGTCCATCTGTGCTCTGACTATCTCTTTTCCTTCCGAGTACAACTAGGCCACACATCACC
Organism: Rhinogobius similis; assembly: GCA_019453435.1. NCBI lineage: Eukaryota > Metazoa > Chordata > Actinopteri > Gobiiformes > Gobiidae > Rhinogobius > Rhinogobius similis. The sequence continues at coordinate 17,551,296 of CM033626.1, read as the reverse complement.
TCCATAGGCTGCACTTTTTAGCTCAGCTTGGCCAAGTGTACACAAACGTCACCAGCACGTTTTTCACATGTATTCTTATAAACTCACCACCACAAATTAGTATGTAATTACACCAGGCAGTTCTCTTATCTCACTATGCTGCAAATGATGCCATAAAGTTTCACACCATTCACAGACCTCCTGAATGGACAGCCTGTCCCATGCTGATGTAGTCCATGCATTATTGATTGCATTGGTAAAAGTAGCTGGTTAGTGCCAATCTGCTGAACAAGATCCAAAGAAAATGTAACTACCAGACTATTCTGTAGGGTAGCCCATTATTTTAAACTCTAATTGAAAAGTAAGTACAATTCATCACTAGGCCTTCTTCTCAAGAGAGAACACTGATACCTACCTGGCACATTTTTGTTTCAGGTCATTGTTAGGGCAGAGGTTTAATCTGTTTAATTGTTATCAGCACTTGCCTGAAATCATAATTTTCCCTGAAAATAAAGTTTGATACATTTTTCAGTTATAGACTTGGCCATTGATCGACTAAATCATCTCTACTCTACTCTCTACTAAGACGTGTCTACTCAGACAACTGACCTTAAAGTAAAGTAAAGTGGTAATAAAGTAGGTTTAAAGAACTGCTGAAAACACAAAATATTTGTAATGGTTATTTTTTCTTTCGAAATAAACAATGAAGCAGTTGCTGGAAAAATGTGTGGGTTGTTTTTAAATTATAATAATTTGCCACCGACTTCCATTTTACAACACCCTGGGGAGCAGCTAATGAAGTCAAATAAACCAGGGCAGTTTACATGGATCTTCATAATAGCCACGAAAAGCTATTTTATTATTGCTGAATACATGACTAGTTAGAACGCAGTAAAGCTGTTAAATTGATTGGAAAAAATGTCCCTTCACTTATGTAGTGCCCTCAACAGTCCCGCCCACTTCGAAGCCAGCAGTAGTTCCAGAAATAGATTTCCCATTTGTTTTCCCCCTAAACTTTTTCTTTTATTTTTATAAAAGGATTTTTTTGGTCCATATGCTTTATTTGACAGGACAGTGTATAACATGGAACAGGGACAAGACTGGGGACTGACATGCAGCACATTGTCGAGAGCCAGATTCTAACTCATGGCGCTGCCCAAAAGAACAGTCACCACAGCTTTTGCGATATCAAAAGACATTGTTGCATTCATTTTTCACCAAGTTCTTGTACTGAGGATCGAGATTGTGACCACTGCATAAAGCCTTCTGCAGCACATCCCTAAGATTGTAGATGGGGTTAGGATCCGTAGTATATTAGTTCCTGCAATCTCCTTAGATGTTTTCACTGTTTGATGCATTTGAATGATTTGACCCTTCTCAAACATACTGGCATATTTTCCATGGCCTCGGGATTTGTCTTTCAACAGTGTTGTTACAGAAATGAGAAGCCACTTTCTGCATCAGCTGGGTTTAAATAAAGTGTTGCAGCTGAAAGACAATCAACCATGCAGCAGTTATCCAATAGGAGGCTTGTACGTATTTGCTTTGTTGAATCCAGGTGGTGTTTTTTTTCTTTTTTTTTTTTTTGGACAGGCAGTGTATTATGAGTTTAATGGCAAGGTGGAGGCTAACCACCTACTCAAAGTGGTAACTATAGTCCCTATCGCATTTGTTTTCAGTTTAAAAAAACACATAGAATTAGGTGAAATGTTCTAATAACTTAGAGGTTTATAAATCTTCAGAAACAGATTTTAGATAAAACTATAGATCTTATGGTCATTAGTTACCACATAGCTGCCTCAAGTAAACTTTGTTTAACTTTGTTAACTTGTAATATAGTTTTCAGAAAAAAACATAAAATGAAATAAAATAAGAAATGTACTTCCGGAACAAAGTGGTGAGCGGTCACGGTTGAGCTCCGTGTCACTGAACGATACAGTTGGTAGACCATGACTTAACAAAATAGATTGCCAAAGTCTTTGTCAGCATGTTTAATTGAAGCTTTTTACCGAAGTAGCACTGCTATATAAATATTTGAAATAAAACTTGACTGTGTTGAATAGACAGGTCTCATTTGCGGCTTTAAAAATACTGTATTATGGATAGGTGCCACATGAGATAATTATTTACTGGTTTGCTGCACTGCAGATTTGGCTCTGTTGACATAGAAGCTGCTGCAGGCTCTTCATGCTGTGATGAATTGTCCGAATCGAGGTATAGACTATATGAACATGAAAGGTGCTAAAAATACTGTAGACTGAACTTGACTGAGCACTTTCAGTGTAGAGTGTGTGAGCACATTGTAGGCTATGGAGTGATGAGATTGTACATATACATATACACTATACAACCCACATACAAGCACATCAGCAGAGTGCTTATCATACCAACTGATTTGGGCTGGTATCTCATGTGGGGCGTAAATGTCTTGTTACTTACTTTGGATAGCCATCTTCAAATCCAGAAGCAAAGGCAAACAAGGCACTATTTTTAATGCAGAAAAAATAATAATTGAAAGAAGTAACATAACTGACTAAGATTTACTTTCAAAATGTATGTGATACAATATCACTTATCATCAACTTATCGAGTTTGACATCAAATATGTCAAACTCAGTATTTATTTTTTGTATTTATTTTTCGAGTTGATGCAGTTATGTAATCAAATGAATAGATAAATAAAAAGTTATTTAATTTTGCAGTGATTTTCAGGGAGACACTTAAAAAAAAACATGTATCATAATTTTTGTCCGTGTCTTTAGCTGTGGGTGCTAGTTGGCTTTGGCAACACTCCAACAGTAAGGCTGGAATTATATTTTGAATGGAGAATGTTCATAGCAGAGTGGGATTGAGGAAGTGCAGCTGTGAGTCAGCTGCCCGCCAGGGCATAACATTATCACTTGAGACAAAGCAAACTATCAGTAAGCAAATCAGAAGAGATTGATACAAAATCTAAATGGGCTTATTGTTCACCATTGTCTAAAGAATATCTCATTTCAGATAACTGTAACTGCTTTTTGCATATGTAGTTTCAATAGCAGATAGATACTTTTCAACATCTATGAGTCATCTCCATCTTAGCAGTCTAATTCTCTCATCAGTTACAGACAACAATGTTAAAATCAATCTTTGCCTCATCAACCCTCTCAGGTGTTGTTATTGTATAACAGTACAACATTTGACTCCCTATGCTTCCATCCAGCTACATAATGATATGGAGACATGCTATGATATGTCAATACTAATTATTTTATTTATATTATGTATACATTATTTGTATTATTACTATATATCTTTGCCACATAAGGACCAGTGATATATTTAGAGGAAACCTCTTGTTCATATAAAACCACTTGATGCTGGGTTTTTATTGTATTGTATCTTCGAAAGAGGCATATCTGATAGATTGTATTCCAGAGAACAATATTAATTATTGGTTTGACCACCTGTTTTTGTGCAGTACATTTCTCTTTAGCGATGCTTTTCTACACAAAACAGGGCTATTTTGTTGTGACTACAGTGAGAAAGGAGGCTTTCTGCCTTCAGACTGTTACACTTGAAGGCAGTATTTTAGTACTTCCCTTTTAGTGTTGGCTCAGAGCTTGTACATGCAGGCAGGACAGATAACGAGTGTAACAAGATCAGATGTTGGCCAAATGATGATGGCTTTTTCTCTAGAGTGTAGATGCAACACTTCTAATAGCTTTTCCTCTTCTGTTGTTTTACTTTAACTTGACAAGTTGTTGATGACCTTTTTATCTATGCTTGAATAATACACTGAGTAACATTTATTATCTACTTTGGATTCTCACTAAATCTTTGTTTTTAGAAAAATCAGCACTGCAGCTGTGCTGTAAGAACAATCACTAGCTTCTCTGTTGTGTTGCTAAATCTGGCTTTTCCAATTAACAGATTTTTTCACACTAGTGTCATACTTTGCTCCAAGTGATGCAGGAAACAAACCCTTCATACCACGTACCACAGACAGTTATTCTCTCACAATCTACAATGGACTAAAACAAATAAAAGTACTAAACAGACAAAACCAGGACTTACCTTAATCAAACTCGGACTATATTATTAGGACTACCAAAGGCTTACCTATAGGACCAAATCAAAACTAAACAGAGTTCAGGCTTACACGTGAGCCTCTCAGAAAACTCAAGCAGAAATCAAACACTGATATAGAGCAGGTGTATGATAAGGTTTGGGAGTGGGTGTGATCCTCTTTGACTGTGATAGTCCTGTTACCACAACACACGAGTCATTGTGTAATATGGTCTGTTTTCCCAATGGGATGAAGGTGAGGGCCTGGTGAGGGCCTGGTGAGGGCGACGAGGGGGGTGCCAGGCTACCCCCTTTGGTGTTGAAAATGTGTGAGCTAATCAAAGTGCCATCATCTATCACAGCAAGAAATCACTGCAGCACAACTGTTATCTGTGGACATGGAGGTCATATGAAAGTGCTAGTGAGGGTTGGTTGAATGTTGGTTATAGTATGAGAACATCATTTTATAATGTGTCTGCCATTTTAAGGTTTTTAAATAAAATATCCTTTGACTGGCTTCTTCAGGCCAGAGATACATCTGTCTCTGTTATATGGTATCTTCTGATATCGCCCAGTAACCAACAACTTTTGTGTTTGAACTGGAAACAAGTCTGGGTTTGTCCCTCTGTCATTTAAAACGTCTTCTTATATCTATGTGTGGACATTTATATCACCTTGAGTTATAAAAATAAATGTGTTGTTGTGTGTTCACCGTATTTTGGTCCAATAGCAATTTCCTGCCCTAAGCATTCAGTGTTTCTCTCTACAACTCTTGGACAACACTCATACTTTGCTAAAACAAAGAGCCTTATCATTATATATTCTTTGAGGGCAGTATTCAATTTTAGCCTTTACCCAGATTACCAGCTTCCAAATTGTGGTGTTTGCAATTCTGGATTCATATCTGAGCATAACAACTAGGAAGGTAGGTGTTATGTTTGGCAAATACTATGCAATTTATTTACCACAGACAGCACTCCTCACACCAATATATAAGTGCTTCATGAGTACTGAGCAGCCACTTGGATGGACTGTGTTTTCCTTTATCCTTTCCTCCCTCCCAGTATTTCCTTTCCCAGGCAGTCTGTCCAGTGCTTGTCTATAGATGAGTTGCAGTGCACAGATAAAGGGAAATACGATGATAGTCTGAGAGGTCTCACAATGGGTTTTCTAAAGCCTTCCCTCTCATGTCTAACACTGTGTGGGTGGATGACAGTCATAGCAGCGGTGTCCAGATTAATGAGCAGGATCCAAAGCTGAGGCCCACATAAAACCTCAACCACACCATTATCAGTTCAAGATCTTAACATCGAGCAGCCTCCTCCAGACCACCCACTCCTATCAGTAAATCTCCGACTAGAAGGGGCTTTAGAGGGCATTCCGGCCTTGAACCTGATCATTGGGGTCTCACTATGGCATTATAGCTATGATTGACTTATCACGCAAGAGAATATACTGTATTTCACAAGGACTGTGTTAATCATACCATTGTCTGGGTATGCATTTAAGTGTATTTTTCAATTTGTATATATGCAGTATTTAAAACAGGTATATGTTGTTACTACTTTGCTTTTTTGTGCTATTGTCCTAAAGTGTGTACCACAGAAGTGTGTACCTCAAAAAAGCTTGTTATTCCTCAGAGTATAGAGGTGTAACACGTCCTGAAAACTGATGGATACATCCCATCTTGCTGGTGAGAGGGTTGACTCCTGAAGCGTTTTAAAAGAAACACCTAAAATTCATTTGGCTTTTTTACTTTTTTGCTCTATTATAATAACAATTTGTATAAAGCACTTTTTTGGACACTCTTTGACGCTTTACATTGAATTAATCATCAAGGGAGGCTTACAATCTGTGCCATTTGCCCCTCTGACCACCACCATTCACACACCACATTCATACTAGATAAGGTGGGTGTTTTACTTAAGGACAAAACTACAACGTGCACAAGACTAGTGCCACTGACACCCCACTGTAGCACCTGTTCGTCCCACTGGTTTCCCATCCAATACTAACCCGGGCCCAACCTTGCTTAACTTCCAAGATCTGAGGAGATTTGGCGTTCTCAGGGTGGTTTGACATATCAATGGCCTTCTAGCATAATATATAAAAGCAGTTTATCATAGAAATCACCAAGCCAGAGGCGACAATGAGAAAACATATTCCAGTATAGACAATAATAAAATAGTTGTAAAAAGGTTTATTAAATGTACAATGACTGTTCTTTGGTACACTTTGACCTTTTGGAGTTCACAGAATTATCAATTGATCAGCAGGGTCTTTATTTTTATTTTATTGTTAAGCCCATTTTTCCCCCTTTATTTATTTTAAAAGGGGACCATGTACAATTAGAACATAAATGTTAACATTTGATGCATTGTACCAGAGTTAGCCTTAGGCTAATTTACATCTGCAGTAATAAGTTAGTTAGTAATAAGCAACACATGTTTTCAAATGATATTCTTCTCTCAGCTTGTTTTATTTATTATTCTCAGCAGCATCTAGATTTCTGGGAAATGCATAAAAAGGTATTGCATTATGTTGCATTTTTGGTCTTCGTAGACTCGTAGTAATTAGCTATTTGATTTGAGCTGTGTTTAGATGAAGGACAATAGAGTCATTAGAGAGAAATGGATCCATTTGCACCGTAGGGAAAGCAGATCTGCTCTTGGTGATGCATGACTCGTTGGTTTTATCAGCAATAATTCAATATATCACTTTGTTTTGTTCTTTTTGCAACATTACAAAGCTGTTACAAAAAATCCACAATATCTAAATGAACAGATCTATCTTCACCACAGCTAGCAGGTGCAATGCGTTGACTGTCTGCCTATTCTTCCATGTCTCCACAGTGTCTGCATCTCGATCTTGAGCTTCCTTTTTGTTTGGCTGCCACACCACATTGGCGCTGCTACGCAATGCTATGCTGGGTAGTAGCACAGCGTTGTGGGTAGTTTTTCTCTCCCCCTGTATTTAGCTGGAGGCTGGTGAGAGCTATAAATAAAGCCCACGCTTTCACTATCTATTCATGTGTGCCTCAACACAGGCATCACTCATGACCGGGCAGCGTGGCTTGCCCTGCAACAAAATTAACATAGAACATTATCACCACATTGGAGGACATGAAAATATAAGTTTATCAATGTTTATCGGCCAATTAATTGAGTACCCTTTCTGAATGCAGATATCAAATCAGCCAATCACTGCCTCAGTGTTCCTGTTACTTTTGGACCTATAGCACAGGTCTAGCGCAGACAGAGGCCAACCTTGTTTTGATCTTGTCTATATAGTCCTCAAATCCAGTTTAAGTTCTTGTAATGTTTTTGTTCTGTTTTAAATCTGGTCCTGTTTTTTGTCCTTTTCCATAATCAAATACAGTTTTAATTAGTAAATCTTAAGGGTCTAGTTATGTTTCAGTTCTGGCAGAGAGACAAATAGACTATATTTAGAGATATTATAGAGCTATTTAACTCTTAAATTACATTGTTGCAGCAGCTCATGTACATAACTAATTAGATTCCTGCTCAGATCAGACGATATTGTAGTTAGTAGTCACCCTGCTCACATGCTGTGTACACATGGCTGGAGGGCTGATGGCGCAGACTAGCAACGTGCTTTGTTCATGCAATCTGCAGGGCAGCTATGGCTACAGTTGTTTACCTCCACCATCTTTGAATAATGTAAATAAATAATGCAATGCAAGTTATCTTCGACAAAAAAGTACAGCATAAATTGTATGGATTACTATTATTTGTTATATCATGGTCTGTGAAATTTCAAATGCTTCCAAAATGATGTGTGTAGCAGTTTTAATTCATTCTGCTGCATGTCATGGTGTTCTAAGATTTGACACACAGCTCCTCGTTGTTCAATTCTTACAAATTCAAAAGTCAATCAACCGCATAATCACACATCTAACTTAAGAGAAAACAAGCCTGCAGTACATCACCATTGTCACTTTACAGTCACTCATTTTATTCTAAGTTGAGGACTTAATCAGTCATGAAACATTGCAGCACATATTCAGCCACCCTCTCTAAGATAAGCCTTATCAGAGTGCTGCTGTAGGAGAATATTTCCAAATAATTTTACACTTTCCTTAAGATTTGTACAAATATAAATGCTTGTTACCATAGAAACCACCTTGGCATGTCCCTAGTGCGGGTAAATCCATCCGTGAAAAAGAGGATCCTGGGAGATGTATGCTTGGCTTACAGAGGGTAGTGTAGGTATGTTGTGGGTTGGCAGCAGTTGTACACACTCTCAAAATATCAGTTACATTTATTGACACAAAGCACTATGGGAAACCGAACTCCTTGTATTCCATTTGATGACATTTGAGACAGAATGAGACGACATAATATAACGTCATCAGTTAGATAGTACTACTCTTTTTTGACAGAATATCAGATTTATTTATAATGTGATTAGATTTGCTGTTTATGTTTTAAACTCAAGACATAATTCACACCTTTTTAAACTGTCCAGGAACATTATAATTTAAATTAGAATAAATTATGGGTTAGGGTTAGGGTTAGGGTTAGGGTTAGGGTTAGGGTTAGGGATTAAGGTTACTGTTAAACCACTACAAGAATCCTATGTATTACAGAACAGTCTATTGAGTTTTCAACAAAACATATTGTATATAAAGTAAAGTAGACTTTATATGAGCTTTTAACCACATTCTAATGCTACTCCCTTGTCATTTACTTAAAGTTGAATTGTATTTATTTTGCATGTTTGAGTAATTTTGCATTTGAGGGCCCTCTATCTCCTGCTACTTTTCAGTACTTACTTTTTATACAAAAAAAATAAAAAAAATCAGACTCATACAGGTCATGCCATACATGTAGGCTTGAAAAATGTCACACTGCCATTTTTGGCAATAAAAAAAAGGAAATGAAAATCTGCTGCTTGCTACGATGAAATTTCACTATTTTGCACAGGAACTCAATTGAGCCATTTTTATTATTTAGCAACTTTAGATCAATAGTACAGTTTGAAATAATCTAAATGTAAAATAATGATCTACGTATGTTATAGTTTAATACTAAATACCTGAAAAAAACATGATGTGTCTTGCTTGAAAAGAGGTGCGATTTGATTAATGATCATTTCAAATACTGATTTTGATTCAGTTGTGATGTGCAGCCTTAACTGTGGTGGATTACCATTGTAAAAATCATGTGATCTCAGTCAGTTGCCATTCCTCGCTGTGATGTTGATGTTTTGTAATAGTGCAATTGCCTAATGACATAACTAACCTGGATTAGGAATTGCAACCAAATCTGTGTATGTTTATGTAATTGAAGCTCATAGTTTGTATTGATATTGTTTCATGACTCATAGCTGTTTATATATTATTAGCTTGGTTGCATTACTTGGAATTCAGATTGTGACAGCAGAGAAGTGGCATTTGTGCACCCGTGTGGATAATGTAGCTCTGTGAGACTAACGCTGTGATCCTGGTGCCTGTAATGACCTTGTGTAACTGCTACAATGCTCCTTGGGCATTTTCTGTATGCCATCATGATGAAACACCTAAACATGTGTTTGAAGCCTGTTCCTCAGATAAGTCTTTATTATTGTGTGAATTCTATTGGTTTAAATAGGGTTTGGCATGTTTCTTTTCTGGTGCTTGCTCTCCCTATCACAGTAATCATGGGCTGATGGTTGTGTGCTGTTGCAGCTGGAGACACTACAATTACCCCATAGTTCAGTACTACCAGTTCTTCATGTTCAACCAAGTGAAGATTACCCAGCAGGCACCACTTGAAGTCATATTCTAGCTTTTACAGCTGTATAATTGACCAAGAGAAATGCTGTACTGGTAACCATTCGATGTTTTTTTAACGCAATGTGTTTATATTTACTCCTATCTATTATCATCTGCTTTCTGTACATAGACTTGAAATATTGGTTAAAAAAGATTATTCACTGGTCATCTTGAGTAAATGAAACAATTTTGTTTTAATTATTTTGCCAACAAAGCAAATTATGAGATTGAATTTGCTACTGTCAATACATAAATGCCATTAAGTTACATCATGGATTAATGGTGATTGCATGCTGGTTTCTTTGGATTGCACCTTTTGAGCTTGTCCATTGCCTGATGATATTGTGTAACATTAAAATGTAATTTAAATCCCTGCTTGAAGGACACTGTTGATCAGCGTAACATATCACAGTGTGCTAGACTTGACTCTTCACCTCCCACTTCCACTCTCCCCGCTTGTTTTAACACACAGTGAATATATCGTGAATAATTAAGATCTGAGCAGAGGGAAGACGGTGAGTCAGAGAAGCTCCTGCTGAAATCCTGTTCAGCATCGAAAGCACCTCTCGCAGCAGAACACTTGTCTTTACTTCCCTCTAAGGGCTAGTCACGACTTAGAACAACATAGTAGCTTCAGCACACAAAGGAACACATGCAGTCATTGAGCAAAACTAAAGAGGTTCATTTACAATAAAAAATGGTCGTGCAGGTAGAAAATGTTGTACTGATGATTAAAACCCCCATCTGTAACCTTCATTTTGTACCATTCCAAGAAAGAGCCAATGATCGTACTTGATGGGATTGACGTAAAACAAATTCTGTTTTTCTCTTGTGAGCCTGTGATACAAGTATGCGTTCACTTTAGCACACAGACTACACCAAAATTGGGATTAAATCTGGATAAGACTAAACCAGGACTAGAGCAGTACAAAACCATTGGTGTGACGCACCACAAGATAACAGTGAGAGTTGCTTAGTGGCCTTGATCTTTACCACACTCACAACACAACAATTGTCTTGGTTTTGGTATTACTTATTCATCTTTCCATTATAATAATTGTTGGCGGAAGTAAGAGGAAAGGCACTTTTGGATACTGGCCATTGATTCTGTAACTATGGAGATGAAATAGTGGGCTCTGGATTACGTAGCATCAATTTGCCAAATGAGGAGAGACAGAGTGAGGAGCGGCAGACTGACGGAGAAATCTAAAGTGTGGGCTAGAGATGATGCAGTTGCTGAGTCATGAGGGAGGGATTATTCATTTGTGTTTTTGGGTTCACTAGTGAAGAAATATACTGTTTCTGCATGATCAAAGTGTGACAGCAGGGATTCTGCATATCAATGCACCATGCATTTCTGCATAGTTATTAATATTTATTTATACTTTCTTAGTCGGTATACAGTATTGCTGCCGAAAAGAGTCACACAGTTTAATCAGTCCCAGGCCTGGAGATATTGGGAGGAATTCATATGAACCTATTCCCTTAAAATAAAAAGATTAAATTAGTGATAATAAAATGACCAGTAACTTATTCATTTAATTACTTTCTACCTTGGCTGCTGTACAATGAAATACAGCATAGTTCTAATGAAAAAAATGACAAATTAAATGCCTCTCTCTTTATTGAACACTGATTAGTTGGCAGCCAAGGGTGGGATAAAGCCCATCAAACATTCTAGTGTGTACATACTTGGAAATATTTATAGGTCAAGGTCAAGGTCAAATTGATTTATGTAGCACATTCACAACATCCAGTGGTACCCAAAGTGCTTCACAGGAGGCAAAGTAAAAAACAAGAATCAAATAGTATAAACAATAAAAAAACAAGAACATATGTTACATAAAGTACTCATCTTCTAGCTATTACAGGCCAGTGCAAAGAGGTGGGTCCTCAGTAATGATTAAAAATTGTCAAGAGACTGTGCCATTCTAATATTTAGTGGCAGACTGTTCCACAACATGGCAGCAGCCACAGAAAAAGCTTGGTCAACTCGAGTCGTCAGGCGAGTTCTTGGAACATTTAAAAGGAACAGATTTGTGGACCTCATCTCTTGAGCTGGATCTTAAGAAGAGAGTAACTCACTAAGATAAGGCGGGACAAGGCCATTTAGACATTTAAAAACAAATAACAACAATTTAAAATCAATTCTATAACTGACAGGAAGGAGAGAACTGGTGTGATGTGTTCATGGCACCTGGTTCCTGTCAGCAGCCAAGCAACTAAAAACAGTTCAGTTATAAATCAGAGGTTTGTTAAAGTTAAATGAGCTTTTATCCACCGGTCCTGCTGAATAAGATTTTAAATCAATGCAGGTCAGATTGCCTCCGCTTCATGTCCAACACTCAGTCTACATCTTCTTATTTCATCCGTCACACTGGCTCAAGTTATAGCTTCAGGTTTAACTATTTGGCAATCTCCCATCACGCATTCAATGCACATCTCCTTCACATGTACAGATCATTCGTTTGTGGCATATTTTTGTTAATTTGTTGTATTATTTTGCTATAGTGAGTGAGTGAGTGAGTGAGTGAGTGAGTGAGTGAGTGAGTGAGTGAGTACATTGTTTAGTAGAGCTCAGTCGATCACAGCTACACAACTGATAATGAAAATGTATGGTGGTCATTATTGTGCTAATAGTTAATTGATCATGCAATTAAAGAGTATTACTATGGTTGAAATGGACTAAAGCCGTTTGAATTGCCTTTTTAAACAAGACTGCTGAGATTTAGAGCAGGCTTTAGATTTAGATTTAAATGCTTATAAATTAATTTCAATTTGTGGTTATAGCTCTGTTGAATCTTGACCAGATTGTGAGTGAGAGTCCTATCTTGTCTCCCACATTCTGTTCAACAAAACCATAAAGACAATACTATGAAGATATAAAAAATGTTAAATTTAATGTTTAGCCCTTTTACACTGTGCTGTCTGAAATGTAATAATTTTGTCTTGTGTCAAGCAACCTTTATTGTTTGCAGGTACAGGCCAGACCTTTTGACATTTTCCTTAATCTTTGCAAAATGTTATTGTTTGTTTCACAATAGCACACACTGTACCTGTCGCACACCATGACCTGTCGTTATAACTACACGCATCTCTTTTTGTAATTCCCAGTCCTGATCCAGGCCACCCAGGACACCAATGTGAACGTACCCCAGATGGCTGACACACTGATGGAGCGGGCCGGGAACGCCAGCTGGGTGGTGGTGTTCAAAGCGCTGATCACCACACACCACCTCATGGTCCACGGCAACGAGGTGAGCTTCTGTATCGGATCAATATAAACAAGAACCGATGGAGCCTATGCTGTTACTCAAAAATGTATTAGGTTGGTTTTACTATTATAGTATATACTTACTGTTAGTGCTAATATCACTCAAATTGCAGTAACTATGAGTACTACTTCTTAAACTGCTACTACTTATATGCCACTGCTTATACCAAATCCAATACAATACAGTACTGTTAGAAATAAAATCCCAACAACTTTTCCCAGCTATAATTGCTAGATTCACTACTACTGTTGAAGAATAGACTTTTGTCGGTTAAATTTTTTTTGTTTTTAATTTAGCCGAGAACTGAAAAATGGTCCAGTCAGCACTTTTACATGACACATTTTTCTATAAAGCAGCATTAAAACTAGCCTTGGGACTGTGTTTTTTGGTTCTTTCCTCCCAATTTATCACGGTCAAATGTATGTTATAGTAAAAAAAAAAAAGCATTAAATAATTTACAATACCCAGGTGTTTTAGTGTACAATTAATAACAAATAATAATCAAATAATTATGTCACAGGGTCATGTTAATCATGTTAAGGCTTCAGTAGCCTGTGACTGAAGCAGCAGATGTCTGGACAAAAGGGAAAGTGACCTTATGCTCCTGTGAGAGCCAGAGGGGCTGTGGTCATTAACTGACAAGTCTAATTAGCATTCATTTAGGCAAAGTGATGAATGGTCTGAACAATTGTTTCTGCTTGTTGTGGGGAAAGTGCTGACCCTCCCATAGTTTAATAGCTTTTAGTGCCTTGTTGTAGCTCCTTTGTGTTTTGTATCATAGGTTTTCAGTACTACACATAAAATGATAATTGCACATGTTTAATATATAAAACAGGTGCCATATCATTCTCAGTGCTGCAGAGGGACCTTATTTGTCAATGCCATATTACTTCATGCCCCCACACACCACTGCAGGATTGCTCATTTATAATGCTATCATGGTTTAATTGCAAAAGGGACCGTGGTATGCCTTTTAAAACATTGTTTTAATTCAGTGTATTTGTGGTCAAGAATGCATGGCAAATTTCATTTGCTCCTGGGAAATTGAGATTGACTTCATTCGAGTCTAATGTGATAATCAATTACGTGCTTTGAAAGTCTATCAGTTTTTATATGTTTAGAGTCTGGCTTGATGGTCAGTCAGAATAGAAACATGATTATATCCTTGTAAAATACTACTGTTAGTACAGTCATTACTAGGGTTACTTCTGCTTGCTACAACTTCTTTCACTATGACTACTCTGTTACTACTACTAATACCACTTCCTTCATGTCCACTCCACTATCACTAAAACACATTTGCAACTTGCAAGGCCACATACAATCATTATTATGCTGAATCTGCAGGATGCTAACTGCATCTTATTATGCATTCCTCCACAGAGGCATTTATACTATATGAGTAATGCTGTCTTATTCATTGTGTATTCTCTTGCAGAAATTCCTACAGTTCCTGGCATCTAGAAACACACTTTTCAACCTCAGCAACTTCCTGGACAAAACTGGCTCCCATGGTAAGTAGTATCAATGGGTTTCTACCTGTGTTGTTTTGTCTATTGTTTAACAATCCCACATACAACAAATACTCCAGTAAGCATGGTTGTTTGAAGGCTTTCCTACTCGAGATGTCTTAATCAATCCTAACAGTAATTGCACAATGATATAGACCTGTTGAATGACCTGCTGTGATGGAAATTGAGCAACAAGTGTACTAGAAATAGGTGGTATTCAACACAATAAGATGACTGTTTATGTTCTTATTTGTGCCCTGTCTTATCCAGGCTATGACATGTCCACATTCATCAGACGCTACAGTCGCTACCTGAACGAGAAAGCCTTTGCATACCGACAGATGTCTTTTGACTTTGGTAGAGTCAAGAAAGGGTACAGTTCCTTCAATTTTCTCATCTTGTGACTAAAAGTGTATAGGGCTGCATTAAAACATAAAATTTGCTATTTTTAAAAAAATATTATCAGTAATGCTACGATGGTATAGTATAACCATAACCAACAAAATCAAGAGAAGATCTGGACAAAAACCTGTTTGCTTATTTAGTCAGGACTGCGCAAAATTATGTGAAATTGTTTTTTATGAGCTTTTAATCATGTTACAATGGTGTTCCCTGATCATTAATCAAAATCCATTGATTTATTCATGTTTGAATAATCCCGTATTGTCTTGCATTTAAGGCTTGAGAGCTTAGAAAATTTTCCTTACCCCTGTGCATTTAGTTTTTATGAATACATACTGCATTAGACATTTGAAAACAATAAATCTTTGACACTTCAATCTTCCACCCATAACCCCAGTGTAAATGCCATTGTAGAGCCCATTTGTCCGATTGGGACAAGTGCAGAGCTTTCCTGTCTGTACGGTCCGAGTGCTGTGCTGAATACAGAGTAGTGATTACTCATGCTCAGGAGTGGGCTGTGCTGCTGCTGCTGCTGCAAATGTATCTTGAAACCTTGTGTGGTGTAGATCGTGTATTTGCAGATCTATATCCATTATTAAAATCACTTGTTGCGATGCTACTTAATTCAGAGTATTCTTTACATTGTCTGTTTTTCTCATTTTGCTCTTAGTGCTGAAGGAGTAATGAGGACCATGCCCGTAGATAAGTTACTACGAGGAATGAACATTTTGCAAGGCCAGATCGATGCTCTTCTGGACTTTGATGTAGGTGACATTCTTTCTGAGGATATTTGAGCACCCTAGTAACATTACTGTAAATATCGTATGGCCTAAACTGTCATCAGGGCCACCCCTAGACTATTCACCTCTGAACTGTTTTTTATATACACCAACATTATAGCTACATTTCTGTCCTACATAGCTCTTCCTTTGCCAAAAAATATGTTTATGCAGTTCCTTATGTCACCTCCAAGACTAAGATACAAGTTTTGTTTAGTTTTTTGTGAGGTGAATGGTGAACAATGTAACAATATGTCACTGTTAGTGTCCATCCCCTAAAATTAAATAATGTTATATGTTATGTGCTTTTTCCTGTCCACAGGTTCAGTCGAAGGATCTGAACCATTGTGTGTTAAATGGCTGCTTTCTACTCCTTTTTAAAGATCTGATTAAGTTGTATGCATGTTACAATGATGGCGTTATCAATTTACTAGGTAAATAATTCAAATTTTGTGAATGGTATGATTGCTGTTAACAGCATGAGAAAATAATAATGCAGAGAATCTTCTCCAGAAAAGTTTTTCCAGATGAAGAGAAGCCAGTGTAAAGATGGTTTGGAAATCTACAAGAGATTTTTAACACGAATGACTCGAGTTTCTGAGTTCTTCAAAATCGCAGAGGTAAAGCAATAAACATACTGTCATGTATAGTGCTCTGATACTCATAAACTATGGATTTATTTTTATTTTGTTTTGTAGCAAGTTGGAATAGACAAAAACGACATACCTGAACTCACTCAGGTAAAATGTACTGCTCTTTTTGGGCATTATATCACAGGTGTATTACTAACAAAGCATGTGTTACGTTATTGTATATTTTTTGTAATTCTGTGCCATGTATTGCAGAGATACATGTTCTAATGCAGAGATTCTCAAACATTCTGGGAGTACCAGGACAAAAATGGATCAAACATTGCTTCATGTCCATTCTGCCTTGTAATGGCAAAAAAAAGAGAAGTCATTTGAAATTTGAAACAGTGCTAAACGCTTGACTAAAACTACTGTAAATTGCACCATCCATTTACATCAGGACTAAACAAAGACCCGACTTGTCCATATTATCTAATGTTTTGTATAAAAATTAAGCCATGTTCTAAAACTTCTATCCAGCCCTGTAGTGGTACCTGCCCCACAGTTTGAGAACCACTGCTCTTTGTGTTTTTTTAATTAACATTAAAGGTCTATCCCCTTCATGTGCCACCTCAACAAACTCTAATTTTGGTGAATGATCCCTCTTGTTTCAACCCCATGCCTATATTTCTGTTTTCGTTTCCAGAGATGCAGATTGATCATTGAGGCTGAGTGTGTGAGTAGTGCTAGCTTTATGGAGCAGGGAAGGTCAACATTTAGTCTGCGATTGAGTGCACTGGTTTGACATACGCTGCACAATGAGCCCACAGCCAGATAGACAGGCATATCGCGGTCTGGAGGAGTGCATAGTGACTGGAAAGGGCCGATAGACAGAGCTGTGATATGCTGAGCCATGCTGCTGATCACGGCCTGTGTCTGCTTCTAAGAGCTAAGCATAGGTTAAGTTCAACCTAGTGCATTAAGGTGCAGATGACTTTTACGCTGTGGAGATTCCAGACAGCCATGTATTTTTATATTTAGTGCATTTTGCTTTGTGTTCAACCAAGTAGAAAGTTGCTGCACTTGCTGTTTGCCGGATTACAATAACAACATTTGCACTGGCTGCCTGACAAGCATGTTAAACCATGTTTGCACTTATATGGTTATGTCTAAAAGGAGAGCAGATGCAAGTTGCATGCTAGCCAAGGACCAAAGTTTAATGGGATTTCTTTAATTATTTTAATTTTTATTTTTAATTTAACTACAATTGCTGTCCAATCCAAATGTATAACATAGAAGACATATTCATAAATTCCAGAAAAGGGCAGCTGATACTACTAAAAACAGTCTAGATAGATAACTATCTGTTCAATTATGTTTTTAAAGTTAATTCTAAACAAGATAAACAAGTTGGTGCTCTTACAACTAAACAGCTTTTTACGTATGTGCTATTTTTGGCAGAAAGAGCCAAGCTTGTATTGTCATGCTTACATAGACCTATTTATGTGAGAGCTACTTTCAGGAGTCAACAAACCTCAGGAAATAGAGCTGTTTATCTTTTGCAATATGATTATAGACAGAGCATTGCCCTCTTGGTGGTAGGGCCTGACATTTTCTCTCTCAATGATGAATGCCCTCTCACATCATTCAGCACCAAGCCTGTCTCAGCCTCATTGGTCCTTTTCCCCATTGACAGATTGAGTAAAGGGACTGAAATGTATTAGCAACCTCTCTTTGAGTAACAAGGGATATGACTCTATTGTTCCAGCACGGGAAATATTAAGGGCACTTTTGTCTTTTGGCATGATTGCATGTTTTTCATTCTAATTTTTAACACATTTCCCCATTTTGTTCAGGTATAAGTCAACTACGTATATCCCTCTTGTTCTCAGACAGAATAGTTTGGCAATATTTATAAGCTTTATTATATTTAATGTCCTCCCCCTTTTACAAGAGTTCGTAAGCCAGTGTACTCTTTATGCCACCCCCAAACTTGATTCAATGAAGACTGATGCAACAAGACTACATAGGAAGCAGACAATTTGTTGTGGAAACCTTTGAAGCATAAAACCTTTGGCATTGCAGTCAAAGCAGGGACCTCTTCACTTACCTGAAGGTTTTGTGGTTTCAGAGACAGTGCTAATGCCATTAGTGGTAATCAGCCTTGTCCTCTTTGATCATAACCCACTGTGTCTGAGATGCAATGATAATAGTCCTCCCCTGTAACATCTCTGTCATTGCACAGGCCCCAGAGAGTCTTCTGGAGTCCCTCGAGACACACCTCAACACACTGGAGGGGAAGAAGCCGTAAGTAATTGTTCATAGTTTGTGAGCAATCAAATGCTGTGGTGTATTATGTCCCAGGATTATTATTATTATTATTTAATTGATAATTAATAGATAATGGTTTAGAGGAGAAATACAGTAACATACAGTATTCGTCCCATAAACGTTTATATATTACACTGGACTGGTGCCGCTTTGGGTGTTTTCATACTGGCACTAGTCAGGTTGAGTCCCGTTGTGATTGTCCCCTTGTGAACACTCCAGCCACATTCTGTAGCGCAGTAAACGACCATTGCGAGACAGCTAAAAATAGGTGGTCTTGGAGCGGCTTCTCCCGCACTCTGCTGCGGATTGAGTGTAGTGTGAAAGCTGACAATCTTGGGACAACCTAAGGTGATGACGCAATCAGCCACGAGCCAAAAGGTGTTCTGTTGCGGCCTAACAAGTTTCACAGAAGAAATTCACTGTTGTTTGGAAATATGGGCAGATGTCTTCATTAACTTCTTCAACAAACACCTCCAGGCTAAAGGTTTTTAAAGAACAATTGCGCATAAAAGCCAAAAAACTCAAGCTCTGTGTCGTGACTTTGTCATGACAATAACTTCGCCGGTCAGCTGACTTTTGTTACGTGGCCTATAGTGCGGCATTTGGGGTGAAATGTGAGAAGGGCATCTGAACGCAAACCACACTGACGTAAACCGTATTAAACAGAATTAAATCTAGTGCTGGGGCCAGAACACACTAACATGTGTGAAAATGTCCTTTAATGTGTATTCTCCATTTCAACATAAAATAAATAATTAGTTGTAAGCCACTGAACAGAACTTCTTTCACCTCAGTTTTTTTTTCCTTTTCTATTTTGCTTTCTAAAATATAATTCCTTTTTATGTCCTATTATCCCCAGGGAGGATAAGTAAGTATGACTCCAAAAATACTTTTTGTATTTGTGGTTGTGTCTTTGTTTAGCCTTCTGTATACATCGCAACACATTGAGTGTTTGTATCTATACAGAAATTCAATTTATAATTTTGTGAATAAAGCCTGTTATTGTATCTCTGTCATACAATAACAAATGCTAATGTTTGATTGAAACAATCTTAGCATCTAATCACATGCTCCAATTTCAGAGCTGTGTCTTTTATTGTAGCAAGAAAATCATGTGTGGAAATGTTGTGGGCCAAGATGTCATCACTCTGTTGTGTGCTGTCGAACTATTACTTGTTCTCTAAATTTACTAAGCCTTAAAATTCTACCTGTCTACACTGTGAACCCATGTTTTTTGCACTCCAGTTATAAGCATCTGCACTTACATGTGTTTTATTATTGCTTTGCAGGTCACCCACCAAGGTAAGCCATGTTTAATGATTATCAACTGGTCACAATTATAAATAACATAGCTATGGATTAATTTAGATTTTGTTCTACATACAACTAACTTTTAATTACAACAAAGAAGAAATGTTCTGCATAAACAACACCAGTCATATCTTACCAAATTTTGTCTCTGCAGCAGGAAGCAACAGCTAACAACAGTGCCCCAGTTGCAGCTGCTGCACCGGCCAAGCCTGCACCTCCTGCTGCTGCCGGTGGACCTCCAGCACGACCTGGGCCACCTGCCAAACCCCCTCCTCCTGCCGTCACCCCCACTGCTCCGGCCCCTGCTCCTGTCGCTAAAGCTAACAAGTAGGAATCTATCAACAGTATCATATTGGTTTAATTGAGCTGCATAAACATTACATTAGAGATCAATGCAGACTGTCATCAAGTATAATATTGAGCTTCCTTGTGTTGTTTGTTAAGTGCACTTGATGATGGTTTCCTGTTGGACCTGGACCCAATGTCCTCTTCGTCAACAGGGGGCGCAGCAGCCGCCTCCCTAATAACCAACTGGGGAGGTAAGCTTTTTGTTAAATATCTAACTTAGGTTTGGCTGTTTTCATGTAGTTTTGTAGGTCATGTAAAGTTCATGTAAAGTTTATGTTTTTGGGTTTATATATATAGATATATATATAACCCATATATATTATATAGATATAATAAATAAATAATCATTTATTTTTTGTTCTTTTTTTGTGTGTGCTTTACCTCCCATATAGATCTCCTTGCTGATCGTGAGTATCGCTGGACATTTGTCAATTTAAGAATTACTAAACATATCTATCTTTTTGTGGGTGTTTTTTTAGCACAAACTATTTATACTCTCGGCTAAAACGATGCCAACCTAATTCACTATATTTCAGGCTGGCAGTCGCACTCATGCCTCTTGTCTTTCTCCTCTCTTCTTTGGGTTGTGACTGGGTGCTTGGAATTGGTGCTTTATAATGACCAGCCGCTGCAGAGCCGGTGTCTGAGACCAAAGTGGAGCCTGCTGCAGCTGCTGTTACAGCTCCAGCTCCTGCTCCTGCTCCAGTCACTATAGCACCCCCTCCTGCTCCGGTGGCTATAGCGCCTCCTGCTGCTGCCCCTGCTGCGGCTGTTCCAGTGCCCACCTCACTGCCCGTCTCTGCTCCCACCACCACTGCCACAGACATCGACCTTTTCGGAGGTCAGTGTGGTTGGGTACACAAGCTACACAGCATGGCCCTCTGCCTGCTTGTTAGCTAAAACATTTTAATATTATTTACTTCAATTAGGATTTGGATTTTGAGATAACATATTGTTTAATGCACAAATGAAATCTCAACAGTTTGGGAAAGGTAAAAACTTTTGTTGGACAGATGTATTGTACCTTCTTCCTTCCTTTAAGATGTTCACACAATGTGAGGCTGATCCTTCTTTTGCACCGAGCAAAAGATTTATCACATCCCAAATCCTATTAACGACACAGTGTCTATTGGTGGTTGCACAATTCCTACATGTTTTGACATCATTTATTGTATTTATGTGCACACCAATAAACTGTATTGCAATTAATATTCCATCCAGACAAGGGATGTTTCTTATTTTCTATTTTATTTGCACCGTTAATAGTTTCCCCTCCATGGCTTACTAACAGATATGTCAAGATTATGTAATTTATGAAAATAGCAAGAATGACAGAATTCTGGCCTTGACATGTCCTTTCTGTCACATAGTGCCAGTAACTTGTGACAAATACCCTCACTGAATGCAGCTCTATGCAGCTTGTGTAAATCTACTCTTTGGCAAATTGCACTGTTTGATTTCTTAGATTTATGGGCTGCATATTTCTTGTATTCTCTGCTTTTTCCTGATGCTGACCTCTCATTTTTGTTTCCTCTCCGCTCCATCTGTTTGCTCATCTTTTGTTTGGTCCATGCATCTGTCGTCATCCCGGGTGTTGTGTTTGGCGTTGTTGCTCTTTCCATCTGCAATAGATGCCTTTGCACCTTCTCCAGGAGACGGTCCTGCTGCCGTGGCTGCGGGCCCTGCTGCTGATGCGTTTGCTGGATCTGGTGGGTGGATAGACGGCCTTTTGTGGAAATTGATGTTTTTGTGGCAATATGTGTTTGTGTACAAATGAAGTGATTTAATACAAGCTGCTTCTGCCTTCTTAGAGGACAGTAGTACTAACATGCCCAACAGGGCCTACTGATTCACTCTAAATCCTACTCTAAAACCCAGTCATAGACCCGCTCTCCCATTTCCCATCTCTCACTAAAGACTGCAGTAAAAAGCAAATCTCCTTTATCAGATCAGCCCAAAACAGTAGTTTGGTGTATATAAGAATATAAACTTACATGCATTAACTATACCCAAAAGAATGAATAATTTAAGTTTCTCTTTTTTTTCTTCTTTTTTTTACTCAATTAAAGTTTTGGATTTCTCAACTGTGGGTCAAATGCAATTTATCTTAGCTTATCTTATCTTATCTTAAAAAGGAACTTCGATCACAACTGATGAAACATATGTTTATGAAATTTTAACTAAAGACATACCATTCCTTTCAATCAAATGCATGATCAAGCATTTTTAATCTGTAGACCCCTTAACACAGAAATGCACAGTTAGAAATGACAAGAAACAAGTCTTAGATGGTCCAGCAAGACAGTGGTTGTTGCATGTTTATGTAGTGATGAAGTAAGTGATTTCTATGTCTGTGTGCCTTTCTGTGCCTCTAGCCAATTTTGTACCTCATATATTAGGCTCTGCTTTTTACCGTGTTTTAACAACCCTTAACCACCCCGTCCATATCCACACTCCCCTCCCCTTTCTTCTCATACCTCCATACCTCAACTTCACTTCTGCTGCTGAAGACCCCTTCGCCACGACAGAGGGAACTTCTAACATGGCGCCGGAGCTGGACCTGTTTGCCATGAAACCAACCGAGTCGGACAGCACCACCTCCGCCTCTGTCCCAGCAACTCTCACCCCTCCTCCATCCAGTGAGGCTCCGACCATCGCTGCTCCCATTGCTGCCCCCGCTGCCCCTGCCCCATCCACCACCACTACTACTATTACTACTACAACAACTGAAAAAACTACCACAGAGTCCTCAGCCGCTCCCAGTATAGATCTTTTTGGTGGTAAAGTGCTTTTGCTCTCATTTTGCCTCTGCATTGCCCTGCACTTTAATGATGATGATGTTGGTGAAGGTTTTGATGATATGTTGAGTAACCTGCCTTGTCCCTACATTTCAGATTTACTTTTTGTTTTCCATAGTAACTTTCTTTCAGTTACAGAGCACATATCCATTCATTCAATCAAGCATCCTCAAATTTTATAATTACATTACAATCAAACACGTGATTAAATTCATTGTATTTTGATTTGGGCAATTATTTATTTATTTGTTTATTTATTTATTTTATTTTATTTTTTCAAATCAAAGAGTAAAAAAAGTACTTTTACCAATAAACTGAAAGGAGTGTCTTTTCCTGCTCGAGACCAACACACATATTATCACTTTATGCTTGATTACAAATATTGCACTTAAAGTTAAAGGGAATTCTGCTGGATTTGAACACATGTGTTAATAACATTAATCTCGTTTCTCTAATTCATTGGCAATGCATCTGAGGTGATGCAATTGGAGCCAACACTATGGATTCAATTTTACACAGTAATTTTAAAATTAGTCAAAATTCCCTTTCAACTTACTCCAATTGCATTGCACTGACAGAATACACTAGTTCTAATGTGTTGTGCTCTCCCGTCATTTCTTCTTCTAAACTCATCTTTTTTGCACTGAACTCTGAATGTCCATCTTCCTTGTCCATAGATATGTTTGATTCAATGCCTGAGCAAAGCCCTACCACAGAATCCAAAGCTGCTACCACTCCTAGTGTAGACCTTTTTGGTGCAGGTACAAGTGTTTGCAAATCCATTTATTTCTTGTTTGGGACCTCTCTGTACCTTCTTCTGGTTTCCATAGTTGACTATTTCCATTTGTCTTCTGTTTTTTGAATCCTCGTCTTGGTTTGTCCCCATAGTGGTATGAGCTCTCTGCATGTGACCCACTTGTTTGGTACTAAATGGTTATTGTGGCTATGCTTCTTACCCACACCCTCTGCCGTTTCTGTTGAGCTAATACTTTTCTTTGCTATGCGGCTTTTTTCTTCTTTCTTGTAAACTGCTTTTGGCTTGGTCGCTTAGACCTCCCTGCCGTTTCACGCGGGCCCTCTCCTTTGCCCGAACCTGCTCCGGCCGGAGACATCGTTACTGGTAAGTTGTGCTATTTTACTGCATCACTGTCCCCTCTGTCTACTTTATGAAGAGTGCAGCCAGCCTTATTAACTCTATGCATGGAGCTGGTGTGTGTTAACATCAATGATACACTTCTAAATTGTGCACCCCTCGTGGATGAGGACACACAGTTGTGATGCAGTTCAAATAGTGCTTGCTTACCCCCCTCTTCGCATGCTTCCTTGCCTTTTAAAAGAACACTAGAACAGATATTGGTTTGGAATTACCTATATAATTAGTCTTGTTGGTAATGTTTTCATTTAATTTCCTCTGTGTAGATACTTTTTCGGCGTCACCCTCCTCTGCCCCAGCTCCTGCCCCAGCTACAGCTGACCCAGCTGAATCCCCTGCCCCAGAGGCCACTACTCCCCCCAAAGCAGAGCCTGCCCCAGTCATTGACCTACTTGGTATGTACTACAACACTACATAAAATAATTAAATCACACAAGACATAAAAGCATATTTAGACCTTAAGAAGAGGATAAGATACATGATTTACATTGTTGTGATCTGATTGGACTGAAGAACTTAATTAAACTTGATCCATTCAGATGCCTTTTTACACTGTATTGCGTAGGCTGATTGATTAGGAATTATTATCACTATACAGTGCAATGCAATTGCTGATCCTAGTTCAGTTTCTCCTGAAATTTTTCATTTACAGACCTGTGCATGCTGATGTGTAATTAATTTTCTGCGATGTCTATTGGGTACTAAACTACTCCATGCTTAATTAAATTCCTGTTTGTGCCGGGGACCAACTAACTCTCGTCTCGATATTTCAAGACGACTCCGTCTTCATGGCAGTAATCTAGTCTACCACCTGTTGTTCAGAACTAACGTTCATTGTCTTTGTCCCCTCCATGCTGCGTTAATGATCACTACAGACACCTTTGGCAGCCCAAACGATGAGTCCAAAACATCTGCTCCTGGTGGAACTGGTGAAGACCTATTAGGAGGTACATAACTCAGACCATTACAATATGTGCTTGCAATATAAAATGTCTGAGCAAAACATAAAGTGTGTGCCAAATATTTTGTGCTGATTAAGAAATTGTTCAGTCAATAATAATGGAGACACATTTTTCTGATTCTGATTAATATTGACGTCGCATTCAGATTTCATTACTCAGCTATTCTTAAGTGGCTTTGCTCTCATTATAGAGATGGATATGACGTCCAACCCCAAACCATGATGTCATAATTTAGCCCTTGCCAACAATACTCAACTTTATAGCTTTGAAGTAGACTCAACTAGCTTCAGGCTTTTCCAAATCCAAGTAAAAAATATTTGGCACATTCTGAATTTACTTCATACTGGCTAATAAATTCTTGTTCCTCTTGTATGTGACCAGTTTTATAAAGTCAAACTTTCTGCATGATAAAGTCAAGCCAATGTGACTTTAAAAAAAAAAAAATCACTTGACTAGAGGTAATAAACAGTTGACTTTTTGGGGGGTAAAGAGTGAATTGAATCACGTTAGTTTTGCTTCTAAAATCGTCATAATTATTTTGTTTTAGTTCTTACAGTTATGTTTTGACACACAACTATTGATTGACTTAGTAAACTTGACGTCTCGATTAGTGTTCTTAATTGAGTCTTTTTCAACATATACTACAATTGCCCTTTGCCTCATCAGGTCTGATGTCCCCCACTCTGGCCCCTACAGCGGCCCCTCCCTTGGCCCCAGCTCCAGCCCAGAATGACCTCCTGGAGTCAGGCTTCGATGCTCTGGACTCGCTTCCCTCGCCCACTCCTCCCGTGCCTGCCGCTATTCCAGCTGTGCCACTTATCCCAGCCACTACAGCCACAGAACTTGCAGCTACGACAACAGCGCCATCTGGTGGATTTGATGCTTCAAGTGAGTTTTAATACTAATATTAAGCCATTATCTTTATGTTAGCACAGGTTCATTGCTTGATTTGAACATATTTTGTAACCAAACAATCTTTAGTCATGCTGCTCTCGATTAGCTACAGCTGTTTCTCCTTGAGAGCTCACTTATGCATGAAAGATACACCCGGCTGCAGTCACTGTCCTCCTTAAAAATCTCTTCTGCAATTTTCTGACTGATTAACTCTTCGCTCTTAATGCGTCTCCTCTAATCTTTCCCTCTCTTTCAATTCCTCTCCTTGCTCGCCCACTGACTATGGCCAAACTGTTTCTAACTTTCTCTCTTCTGCTACATACTCTTTTATTCCTGTTTCTATCCCCGCTGGGTCATTTCTTGCTTCTTCTAATATGTACTTGGTGAGTTCAGTCCCTCATTGCGGTGCAGCACCCCTTGCTTAAGTATGGCCTAATTTTGCATGTTCTGTCTCTTGCATGAGGCAAACTGTGATGTGGTTTACTTTGATACAAGTGTTCTATAGGCTTTGTGATTTGACTTGTGCAATCAAGGCTACAATGTAGTGTACTGGAATAATCCCTAACACAAACCCAAACCCTAACCCAAAACACAAATGTTACTAGTCATTGGAATATGTACTCCATACTTGGTCCTTGATGCCACTGTCGATTTATGAGTAAAAAATCTGACTTTAATGTATGGTTGGGTAAGTAAAATATATTGCTTAATTTTCTATTATGATATGGAGTTAGGGTATTGTGATCTTTTGTGAAAGGCTAATTTAAAAAAAAATGTTTATTTTGCAATACAATAGAGTGAATTAATGTGTTTCCCAACCCTATATTAACTGTCTAGTCCTATATAGTTTACTACTCCCTGTTGGGCATTCACTGAGAGCCCTTTGCATGAAGTACTCCTCTGTCACAGCTGGATTGTGCCCCTCCTCTTCTCCAGTCTGTTCTCAATTTTACACTAGATTACAGATTAGAGATTTTGAGGATTGTAATCCGTCCTGTTTGTCTCTGTCCCATCTCAAGTGTTTGGTGGATTAGGTGACTTGCTGATGCCTGCCGTCACACCGCAAAGCACAGGAGGCAGCACCACTGGCAGTACAGCAGGCAGTGTGGGGACTCCTGCCTCTGCTCCCTCTGCCGCCACCCCTCCCCTCACTAAAACAATCTCAGAGGACCTGGACTCGTCACTTGCCAATCTGGTGGGAGGTGAGGCACAGAAGCTTTGATGTTATTTTTAGTTTGTTTTTACAGTAATAAAAATCGCAAAATGTTCAAGACATATACACATTTTATTTTCTTCTCTTTCAGATCTTGGAGTGAAGAAAAAGTAAGGGCACAAAAAATATCTGTAACTATCTTTCTGACAAAATGCCATGTCAAATGCTGCATCTTCACTGTGTTTTAAGTTATGTGGTATTTCAGCTTGTTTTTACTGTGTTATATTTCTTACAATGTGTCATATTTCTTAGGGATCCTATGGGTGAGAAGAAACTAACCGGAGGTGCTAACTGGACTCCCCAGGTGGCTCCACCCACCTGGTCAGGAGCCCCATTGGTAAGACTTTCTATCATTATGCTAGTATTATATTATACTATAACTCTATAACTCCAGTTGTTATAACTTTCCTTTCTGTCCGTAGGCTCCTACAGCAGCTCCAGGAGCTCCAGGTCCAGTGCCCCCTAGTGGAGGTATGGTACCTCCAATGCAGCCTGGATATGGAATGGTAAGTTGGACTGGTCTTTGCAACTGGTCCAAATATAGATAAATAAGATCATATTAATAACTGCTGTATTGTTGTTCTTCAAGCCCCCCACAGGAGCACCTGGAGCTCCAATTATGCAGCCAATGATGGGACAGCCTCTGATGGGGCAGCCTATGATGGCACAGCCCATGATGAGACCCTCTTTCACTGGAGGACCTGCAGTGGTTGCACCAGGAGCACCGGTAGGACAATACCAGAAAGTGACACCCTTACTCCACTTAAGTCTATTTACCTGATCCTTCTTGAATCTCCTCCTCCAGCTCTCCCCTGGACTTGCAAGTCAAAGTCCGAAGAAACCCAAGGACCCTCTGGCAGAACTCGATCTCAAGGACTTCTTATAACCTCCTGGTAGGAATTACCCCTACAGTAGTTTAGTTTCGAAAGAAATAACATTGGAATGCTCTTATATCTTGTTTTTTTGAGTAAACAATGATATAGCTCATTCCAAAATGTAAAATAAAAAATGTTCACAATGTCTCTGTCAACTATCTTCTTGGTTACTGAAGCAAACACTGTAAACTAAGCTAAAATGGTTATCAGATTTGTCCATGTGTTCCAGCTGACATGTTTCCTGCCCAGGGCCCTCTCTTCACCGTTTGCCTGGTGTCTGTGAACATCTCAGGACTCCAGCTGCTGTTCCTCTGTCCATCTGTCCGCCTTGGTAACTCTGCTCTCCACCACCCTCTCTCCTGTGTGATGTTGTAGCACAAACTGTGAAAGTGAACCATAGCAGATATCTCTGAAAATATACAAGTGAAAAAAACATGTGTGTGCTCCTGTAGATGTTACTAATCTTTTGTCAAATCCACAAACTTTGGAGAAAAAGTTTTAAAAAAAAGTTGAGAGAAAGTGAAGGAAAATCTGTGTTTAGAGTTATTTCTAGTGCTGAGTTGAATGATGGATGTGCTTTGGTGTCCCTTGCTCCTGTATCTGCGCCTTCCTCTTTGAAAAAGGGGTGGTTTCCTCATTGTCACCCCACTCTGATTGGATGAGAGTGGTTAGATTTTGGTCATGTGATGTTTACAGAGAGGTCCTCATTGATGTACATAGATTTCCTGATTCGAGGATTATGTCTTTACTCTGTATGTCTGTTGAAGAGAATTAAATAATTGTGAATCTGAAGAAAATGTAAGAAGTTGTGTGAGTAATCTATTTCCCGTCTGCTAAATTATTGATATATAGTGAATAAATGACATCTATGGGCTTCTTTATTATACAAGACCAGCATTTTTGTTGTATTTATTTAAACTTGTGGCTTATTTTTGTATGTTTTTGTCTTTTATGTCTTGTTTTGTTCTGTTGTTTTTTACAATGGTCCTCAGTCGGCTGATGATTTGTGGCTTTACAACTTCAGAACATATCTCCAACACATATATGTCTACTGACATTTGTAAAACAAAAAACAAGTCTGCAGTGATCATGTTAGCTTGTGACCTCAAATTATATACAAGACAGCGTCTTTTATATGCCAAACACAGCTGGACTATCATAAGATATTTTTCTCTTATATACAGTAAATGCCCTTAGTCCAGAATGATGACAATGCAAATAAGATTTGTGTTGACGATGCAAAGAATGAACAATGAATTGGTGCCTGAAAATGTGTGTAGTAGTATGTACAGCAGAACAACTCACTCAACCAATAATACAGTATATGTTATGTTATGTTATGTTCCTGTTGAATCTCAGTGGCCCTTATTGTTAATGTTGACTGGTTTTGGCCAGTGACATCACAGTCTTTGTGTTACCAAAAGTGTGTTCAGTGCTTGGTTGTGAGAATCTGATGTTACTTGGAGAAAGTTGTGGGAAATTATACACATTTTACTAAAACTAAAATTGTATTTTTCTTCAGTTGTAAAGTTATTTTCATTACAATGGCCCAAACCCAGTGCATGTAAGCCCTTTGAGATGCAATAAATTTAATGACAAGTCAAAAAGGTTTTGGATGCTAGTGTTTTTTCATAGGAATACATTGTCCTCCCATTAGATATTAAAAAACACAAACATTTTACAGTGACAAACAATATTCATAATTTCCTGCAAATTCAGCTGAATAGGAAAACATCATGCCTTTTTATCCACGTAAAAGTACTGTAAATTCCAGAAAAGGTAGACAGATGTACTATAGCTGATTCTCTCTAACCATTTCAAAGTGGCAGTGGAAATGATAGTTGTGAAAACTACATTTAAGTCAACATTACATAACTTCTAATTTCAATTTAAGCATCCAAATTTCGTTCACAGTTCCACAACACAGATGGATCCATAGCATTTCATTGCGATCACTTGCATCATTATAACAGTCATGCACGCAAAAAGCAAGATGGATATGAATCCAATAAATCTAATCTCGTAATGTTGAAGACACAACATAAAATAATAAATGCAATGCAAACAAATACTCACAATATACCTTATTTAGACCACATCAACTAAAAACACCACACCAGTAATTATCTTAATTTTAATGGTTTTCAATCAGCATCATTCAATTAATATTTGGTATATAAAACAACATTTTTTGGATTATATACAGTGTATAAAATAATCCAGAAACAAGATTGTTCAACTTTATTTAACAAATCTAAACAACTCAAGTAAAATGGTGAATGGTTCAGTCCTATCTTCGTACATCTTATGAAGCCACATAGAAAATTGGGCCGTCATATAGTATGTCCTTTTGTCTGTACCTCATAACTTGAAAACATTTATCATTTCATAAATTAGCACCACGACGTCTGAAAGAGCACCTGTAGAATTATGTGCACAACAATGAAACCTGATTTCACTGCGTTGCAAGAACAAAGACGTTTGCGAAACCTTTTTTGGAACAAAGCATCTGGCGTACAGGATCATTATGCTCTCTTTTTATAAGTCTCAATAGTGTTATCTCAAAAAGTAGCTGCAATAAAAAGAGATAAAAAAAAGAGCAAAAATCCACTTGCGCTGCACATTTGTACTGTTAGACCCGATTCAAACATGTCTGATAATTGTTACTATTAGCCGCCAATACTCAAAAGAGTATTTCTCAAGAAAGTTGCCCCAAAAATGTTAATGTGGTTAAATACTTTGTACAACCAAGCATTCATAACAATTTAATCTATATCCTTTTATACTTCTATATTCAGTTTTTGGAAAATAAATTAGCGAAGTAGACAGCCACAGTCTATATGGCGGTGTGTAGCATTGGATTCATTGATGCAAGAGGTAAAAAAACAGGAAAAAGCGAGGCAGTCATTGGGCCCCTGCTTGCCGTGTAGGTGAGTGTATTGTAAGCCAGGACAGTGGACTGTAGAGGTTGTTCTGCTCTAGTTAGGCCACCCTGCACTCACTCGAGTCCCCATGCACCCACTCACAGATCTGGGCGTATTTTAGCGGGGTAATCCTGACTGCCACGTTGAAGTCCTGCTGTGCCCCATTCCCGTTAACATCAACCCACTGATGCCCCGAGAACACCCCAATGATCTTCCTCGTCCACTTCTTCTTGCCAGGCTCCTTCAGTCGGATGTAGACCCCGGAGCCACTGGAGCCCGGTTTTGCATCACAATACTGGTACAGCAGATCACTGGATTCCTGGGAGACTGAGCAGAAGCGGTACACCAGGTTACCAGGTCGGTCGTCGTCAAAACCCGAAAAGTGGATCCTCCCTGCAGGGAGTTTCTTGACAGACGGGATTACGCCTAGATCCATGTGCTTGATTTTGGAAGCTTTCTTCAGCTCCAGGAGAGCATAATCATAATCCGCAGCCAGTCCATTAGACACGCCCTTGAACCAGCCTTTTGGAACTTGGGTCTTCTTAACCCTGGTCCACTTAAAAGTTGGTTTCTCTGATTCAATGCTGCGCCTGCTGCGGCTCTTTCTGCCTTTGCCCTTGCCTTTCTGTTCTGTTTTGCCCGTATTATCCACTTGGGCCTCCTCTTCAGGTTTTTCTCCCTTTCTTCTTTTCCCCTTACCTCGACCTCCTCCCCCTCCTCGTCCCTTGCCCCCTTTCCCACGTTTGGACTTCTCTTTCAGTATGCCAACCCGCAACTTCTGCACCCCATCCAGGTAATCCTTCCCATCGTGGATACAGTGAGCAGCGGTTAGCACATGTTTAGGTGATACCAGGACCCCTGAACATCCAGTGGAGATTTTGACAGAGGTGGAGAAAGGGAATTTAGTGGAGTACTGCTTGTCTGCAATAGTGAAGCGGGTGTCTGTGCCGTATACTTCCCTCTTGTGGCGAGAGTGGGAAGAGGAATTTTTGAACCAGGAGGTCGCCTCATTGAGCCCCTGTACAGACACAGACGTATAGGTGCGTGTGCCATTTTCATAGACAGTCTCATAGGACAAAAACTGCTCCACATCATCCAGAGATGGCACAGGAAGACGGCGCTGGCACTCGATCCCACATGTGCCACTGAGCTCCGGCTGAGGTTGTGCTGAGAAGTTGGGGCTGGAGAGGACCGTGGTCCGCCTGTTCCTCACCAGGGGGACGTTCCACTGAGGCCAGGTGTAGTCATCGTCCACTGCAGCTACAGCCGACAGCACAGCCAGAGAGAGGAGGGGCAGCACGCACAATGGTATGTGGCCCATGGTCGACTCGGACCTGACTCTGGAGGGAAAAGACATAGATTATCATTAGACGTGATCAAGTAATTTGTAATAGAATTAAAAAAAAACTTGAATCAAACGATTTAAGTGAAATACAAGATATATGTCTGTCTAAAACAAAGGGCGTTTTTGACTCGAAGTAGATTGCGTCTAGATTGCCAAAGCCTATGATTGAAAAGTTATATTTACAGCCACTAGAGGGAAGTATAGCTTCTTATAAGCGTCTGGGCTTTCCAACAGTGAATCACATGAAAGGTACGTCACTCAATCGGTTTCTTTCATGCCAGTCATTGCCTTGTCTGCATCATGACTGGCACACTGCTTTAATTTATTTTATGTATTGAAGATTTGTCCGAAGCTCTTATATTGCAAATGTGGTTATAAGCTTTCAATTGTGCCTGCAGATGTCGGCAGCGTGAGCTCTGTATGGGCTGAGACAGTGGCTTGGAGGTTGGCCACAGCGGTTAACCTTCTCTTGGTGTAATGACCATATCTGGTTTCCCCTGCTCCTCTCTGCTCCCTGCCCAAGTTTACAGATGACAAAAACTGAAAAGTGAGCCTACTGCAAAAAAGCCTATGACTTTATTGGTCCACGGTTTCCAGTATTCTTGATAACAATACTGAAAATTAAAATTTACATGCATTTAATAGAACCAGTAGTCCATTACTTAATAGTCAGTGGCTATGTGGTAATGAGATCACACAGACTGTTAAAACACTGTTGACGAAACACTTGTGGCATGGCTACGTGTACAAATCTAGTGTAGAAGTATGATTGTATTGGCTGTTGGGATAATTATGTGACTGATGTATTCAACTACATGTGTATTCTTTAGCATGACGTTAAATGAGAGCATAATGTTAGAGTGGCATCAAAATTAGATATGGCCATGCTTGGTTAGATTCCCAGGGGATGTTGTCAAATGGAAAATAGAATGTATGGACTCACCTATGGACCTCATGTAATTTATCAGCCATGCCACAGACAATTATAAAATAATTTTCTAACCATTTTTCTGTTTTAATACATTTTGGTAACATTCCAGCATCCAGAAATTGAGTAGTTGAAAACTGACCAGAAGAGCACAGACACTAATAAAAGACAAGCCCTGCACTGAAACCCAGACTCAACAAATGGCATTAGAAAAAAAGTCTTTTCGTTTGGCCCAGACATAACACACAGCAATCACGCAGCACGCAGTGGAAACTACAGTCCTACTTGCTTGTCACAGAAGCCCCTCATTCTAAGAAAAGCATTTTCCATTGCAATAAGCTAACAGTTAAGTGCACCCCTCCACACCCCTCTGAGTTTAATCGCAGAGAATACAGGCACCAATAGATGGCGACGTGGATAAACTCTTCAGTCCACTTTTACGCACGGGTTAGTCACACTTCACACAGTTCAAGTACACGTTTATAAAAAGGGGAGTTATCATCTTGACCCATTTACACACTTAACATAGGCATTTCCACTGAGCCTTTAAAATTGGTATAGAGTTTTAGATAATGGTCACCAAAATAGCACTGGAAAGCAAATAGAAAAAACAAAAATTGAAATTCGATCTACAAGGAACGATACATTTAAAATAAACATCATAATAAAAAATTATACAAACGATCTTCAAACAAGCTCAATTATATTGCATAGTATTGCTTGGCAAATAGCGAACGGGATAAAGGAACACCAAAATATATTAGTCAAAACTGTAGTCTACGATACACCTGCAGTGCCAGTTTATACCTGGTAGTTTTGACATTCGCAATGTGATTTTTGCGTAATTAATGGAAATAATCAGTAGTCAATAGGTATATTGGGAAATATAATAAACGTTGGTTTTACAATGAGTAATACAAATATCATAGCAAAGTAATAAATACAAACTAAAGAGAAACAAACTCTATCTTGTCCAAACTGTGCACTTTTCCCGTGCACATTGGATGACAGTTCCTACCTGCTAGCATTCGATTGACGGGGAAGCCAAATCCGCAGAGTTTATAGTCCTTGATAAAATACAATTACAGTCCAGGCAAAAGGCGCTTAAAGGTAGTGCATCCTAAACGTCCCTGTGTGAGCGGGCTCCACATTGCTTCTCCCACAGCTCCAGCCGGACGCAGCCTCAGACTGCACTTGATGCTGAGGAGGGACGGAAGGAGGAGGCAAGGGGGAAAATCTGAAAAGAACTTTTTTTTTCTTGTGTGACAAAAGCTGTCCACAAATGGGTGGGGCGAGTGCTATAAGCAGGGGCTGAATTGGGTGAAGTCAGTGGTCCGGACGGAGGACGGGAGGTGTGCGCGCCGAGACTGAAAAAAAAGTCAATGGAGCTCTGAGCGGGATTTGGGATTCTGGGGCATTAGTTCCGCCACTATCTTTTCTTCTTCTTCTCTTTTTTTTCCACTTTTTTCTTTCTTTCATTCTTTCAGTTCAGTTGCCTCAGTGCTCCATGGCAGGCTTCTGCACTACTTGTGTCACTCTTCTATACAATGCAAGGGTTGTTTAGTTTATTTAAAAATTTTACTCTGGGCCCGATGACAGTCAGTTTGTAACTACACCTCGATTCTTGCACAAGAACAACAATAAGCCTAATGCAAATGGCATATTGAATAGCATTCAAGCTGAGACTAATCGGCTTACCATTAGCCTTATCTCTGTTTCTTTTTTTTCTTTTTTCAGAACAGAAAGACAAAAAGAGAGAACATACAACGGTATACATGGTTCTAAACATATAGTCCGGCATCATTGTCCTATTTAGTCCAAAGTCTTTTTTTTTTTTTTGTCCATTTTCAAATTAAGTCTGAATGTATTTATTTATTTTTTTTTTCCATTTTCCAGTTCTTGATCGTCGCCTCAGTTTGTGTCATGCATCTCTTTGTGACAGGCTATTCCCTATGGTCAAAAGTATGTCCCAAAGGTATCCATTTATCGTCCATGGTAGGAGTTTTGATGCCCAGATACATAGATCTGGATTCAAGTGGGATTCCAGTGTTAAAACGGTCTTGTATCTCATCATCATCCTTTGTGAAAGGGAAACAAAATACTAGTCTTTGAATTGTATCCCACCTTTTCGATCTAACTAACCACTTTGTCAATAACCACAAACATTACAATTAATAATATA
This sequence comes from Rhinogobius similis, assembly GCA_019453435.1. NCBI lineage: Eukaryota > Metazoa > Chordata > Actinopteri > Gobiiformes > Gobiidae > Rhinogobius > Rhinogobius similis. The sequence goes on along the minus strand of CM033626.1, from coordinate 17,515,694 downwards.
AGGTCACTGTATGTTTATTTAGGCTAATTTACCAACATAACTCATTCCACTTACTTTACTCTGAAGCTACATTTTTATGTTAAGACACATTATTTGACAGATTTTTGTCTCTAACCCTCATTGAAGTGGAATTCGGTCACAACTAAAGGGAAGACACCAGTCGAAGACAGGTGATGAGTGGCCGGAGGTCTCAATGAGCCAAAAAGAAAAAAGGAAAATATGTGTGTGATGAGGGAGAGCTGGGAATGACGATCAACATCTGGATAAAGAGAACCAGGTCTCATTTGGATCTGAAATGAGTGCATGTGTGATCACTTTCAACACAGCAGCCTTCAAACTGCTAACAAATTTGTATGAAATTCCAACTGACCCAGGATGAGAGGAGCAGGTTGTACAGTGTAAACTAAAGAGACCTGGGTGGCCAGTGAACATGACAGTCTGCATCTGTTCTGATGGTGATCACAAATTTGGATCAAAATTTCTAGATTTGCATTAATACACAGATCCTTTCCAATATTTTACAGTTTCTTGAACCCCTTTATCTAATTTCATCCTGTACACAAATTTGTAATTTATTTTATATTGTATTTCTTTACATATGTTGAGTGCCCATTTCTTTAAGCGCCGAGCTCCAGAGCTTGAGTCTGGATTGGTGTTGACCAAAAAAATGATCCAAGGAAACTTCAGTTTATATGAAGGATTAATTGGAATTGAAATGTAAGTAAATTGGGGAGCTTCATGACATCATAAATTAATAAGGAAATGGTTTTCCAAAGAACAAAATATATATTTAAAAACTAAATAAAAATGTGAATGTGTTTGTGTCAAGGAGTGTAGTTGAAACTCTTTTATTTTTGTATTCTTGTTCTCATGATTCATAGTGTACAATATCCCTGCTTGGCCAAAAAGAGGTGACCCTGACAAACGCTTCTGCACTAGTTTTTCCTGACATAGTGTTTTCATAATATGCACAGATTATAAATTACAAACCCAATGTCTTTACATAAAATTTCTTCATTAGTTTCATTCAAACAATGTGTGATGTATTTTAACGAGAGTAAATTAAAATCAGGTACAGGGCCTTTAAGGGACTAAGCAGACAAACAGGAAGATTCTTTTGTCAACATCCACAAACTCTGACTCACATGTCCATCACCAACACAGCCAGCCTCTGTTTCCAGTTATGTCCAAGGTCAAGGGTCACAGGGGAGCAGTGAGACACCATCCATAATACTGGCCAGTGCTTTTAGCCCTATGTGGCCTTCAAATAGGAAAGCACTGAGTGATGTTTGTGGTCTGAGGTTATAGAGGACCTTTTGTGCTGTAGGTCACACCCTCACGGGAAGTGCTCCCTTTGCACTCTGCTGCGTTAGACCCACGCCTATTGGTAGGAGCTCACTGTGAGGAATTTCATTACTTGGGTTTTAAAGGGGAACATGGCCATCCTCACAGCAGTAAGCTGGAGGCCGGTCCGTGAAGTGAAGGTCCACTACCTGGGTATTTGCAAACATTCCTTTATCTCCTTAAAAATGCTGCCCCTACACCTGATTTCTCCCCGTTTTAATGGTAAACTAACCATCTGTATCATTACAGTATCAGAAGCAGAATCTACACTTTGGCCATTTGTCCAAAGTCAGATTGTATGTGTGTCTGCATTTCCATTTCCCTTTTTTTTTTTCCAACCTCTGAGGACCTCTTTGCTCTTTTGGCTGAATTTAGCTGTACACATCAAAGTAAATCCTTATACAAACCAGCTAGCTTTTATTTTGATAACTCAGAGCTTCACATGCTCTCTCACACAGAGTGCCATTGATTTGATTGAGACCTCAACATTTTTATGCTTCGTGCATGCATACAGTTATCAAAATTTATGGGATAGTTAAATGCCCTGCTAAGTTTGAAGTCTACTTTCAAATGTATTTAATTGTAAATATTTGGGGTTGGTAAGCCAGTCTCAGGAGAAGAGGCCTGTATGATGAATGAAAGAGACTCACATGTGCTGCTTTGAATCTCCTGTATAAAAGTAAGCAGAGAACCAGAGTCCAGCTGCAGACACAGGGCTAGACCAAATGCACCAGGCCCAAGAATATCCAAGGGTAGTCTACAGGTATTTGAAAATGCAATAATGTTAAATCACATAAATCAATGGTAACTAACTATTTTGAAAAATGCATGTTTTATAACTCATTTATCTTTTTATTACAGAATTGTGGTTCAGTTGGCCATGTTGTTTGTGCACTTCTTTTAACATTCTTTAGGTTATTCATTATACATTCTAACCCCTTTCATTAAATTTTATATTATTACATTAGCTGAGTTTGCAGCACACTCAATGAACTGTTCTTCAGTTCATTCAGCCCAGTATGGTCCCTTGTGTTGTGGTGACTGGTTTGGCTGCAGCTACCCATAATCCTCTTCTGCAGCATCCAAAATACACCAATGCTTCATCATTCCATGTGTACAGCACTGCATGGAAACCGTCTCCTAGATTACAGTGTCTTTTCAGTCCGAAAAAAGACAGATGTCTGCTTGTTACACGCTTCACATGTTTAAACATATGCGTTTTCTGCTTTGATTGAGAATGTTGTAATTCGTGCTTTGCTACAGTAAATGGTTAGTTCAACAACCCAGACATTTCAAACTGTGTCCTAAAACTAGCCACGTCTTTGCTTGATCACTGACCTCTCCATCTCCATCACACGCAAAGATTATTCTTCCACTTCATATTGTGTGTGTTGTTCAGTTCAACGTGATCTTTGTGTCATGCAGTGAATATAAGCCTACAGTACATTCACATGACTTCTATCTTCATAGATCTTAACAGTGTCAAAACATTTACCCTTACCAAGAAATCCAGGCAAGAAAAAAGAAAGCTAAACAAACATTCCCTGAAGACAAAACCATCTCTTCTCTTGTGTAGTCATGAGAGTCTGTTTTAGAGATGTTTTCGAGGACAGTGCAGATGCTTTAACAATAACATGTAGCTCTTGGGTTGTACATGTACCTATCAAACGCCATAGTTAGGTTTGAGGTTGCATCAGGATTGAACTATTTAGACATGCTGAAACAAATACAGCCCATTGTGTGTTTACATAAGGGATTTGGACAGTGTTTTTATTTCGCAATACACTGCCAAAATTGATGTGAGAAAAGAAGAAGGACTGAGTGACAATCTGCCAGAATAAAAACACTAACAACAACTCTGCACTTATTTGTAAACTTTCACCACGGTTTACAATGAACAACGCTGAGAGATTAAAATGCTGTTTTGGGTTCAGAGATGAAGATGCTTTTTGGACATTTTTGCCCAGTACCAGTCTTTTTTAACAGCCACATGACAAATATGCCGCCTGTCACCATATTGAATCTGGTTACTAATATAACCATATGTAAACTTTGAAGGAAATATGCCTAAACTGCCCTAATGTCAGAGCTATCAAAATCTTTGCTGTCAGCTGGTTCTGGATTTGTACAACAACAAATGTGTAGAAAAGAAGTCTCTCCATGTCTGGTAGAAGTGCTTAACTAAATATTAATTAGGTTTTTAGGTGATTTTGAGCTTCCAGTGCTTAGATTGATGACCGCCTCTGCCCGTTACTCCATGAAAAGCCACGTACGCTGTTCCATACGTACAGTATGGCGTCGATTGCTCCGAATCTGCGCTGACTGCCATGGCAAAAAAAAAGGCTGTTGCAAATTGAGTGGTACACCATCTTTATATGCATGTAAAATCCTCTATATCCACTGTATCAGAAGAGCTGACAACTCAGCCTCTTCATCTCCTTTTCTACATCATCACCATCATCATTTTGTCCTTGTTAAATACGTTTTCTTTACTACATTGCTTGCATCTCAACTTTGCCTGGGTCTTCTGCCAAGTTCCTGTGTCTTCCTGAATTCACTGGGACATTTTCAATCAATGTTAAGTCCCATTCCCTTCAACCCGCTGTAGCCTGTATGAATACATAAATACAGAAGCTTAATTGTCGCCTTCCTCAGGATATGTTCCAGGCTGGCTAAACCCTATCTGCCATATTAAGATCAAGCCTGTTCTCTGGGTACATGCATGTCAGTGCAACCTCCTTGAATAATACAAGACAGAAAAGCTGCAGCTTAGAGCTCTCTGTTTTTCCACCTCCCCAAATATTTCTAGGCTCAAACAGTGGCTTATTATGAGACTGATCAGTGAATGGGCCCATTGATTTGGGGGTACTGGGGGAAGGTCAACCATGGAGTCACTGGAGAGAGTAAGATCATACATATGAAATGGCAATGTACTAGCTTGAAAATTGATGCGGACTTTTGAGGAACCCCTTTAAAAATATCCACCAATTTCCGTCCTTGAAAAGTAGACAGTTCATGTATCACCAGTGTTATGGTGCTTCACCTGACAGATACTATTTTCAAAAGACACCTTATTTTTTTATTTATTTAGGGTGTACTGCGGTTTAGATCCTGGTTTCCCACTGATGTATCTAAATTGGAATCGATATTGAATTAACTTGCAATGTATGGTTAATATGATCACAATACACCAAATAACTTAGATTTAGGAATGAGACTATGTTTAGGACCTAAATTAAATGTGCAGTATGTACAATTTAAGGTGGAGGGTCCACCACCTGCTTGTCTCCAAGTATGGTATTAGACTTATCAATCTATAGAGATAGAGGCAATAAAAACATCTCTAATTGAACAGATTAATGATAGAAATGTTTAATCATGCTATACTGTGGAACATTATTATGGAAATGCAGGTGATGGACCCCCTATCAGAAAAAGTTACATAGTGCACCTTGAAAACATTCAGTAGATTTTGAAACACTATGCTGCTCTATCCAATACTCTGTAAGCACCATTTGTATGCTCTGTTCTGTTCAGCATCAAACACCAATTATGACGCCATAAAACCATAGGAAATGTGGTTTATGCACATATTTTCTGCTGCCATTTATTTTCTTTGTAACGGCATGCTGCCAGCTTCAGTGGGATTTGTGGAATGGTTAACTATGGGAAAGATTGCACCATATAAGTTTGTGAACTCACAGAGGAAACACACAACACAGAGGACATTGTAAGGTGGTTTATTGGTCTGGAGCAGTGATTATTAAACGAGCTGAAAGGTCACAATTCCGTGAGGTTGTAGCAGGTGAGCACACGGCCGTACAGAGAAAGAGCTGTTTCACTGCAAGACCTGACCTTTGCATCTTCACCTGTTCACTCTAAATTATAGCTCTTGTTGTAAGTTGTATGTACGTATGTATGATTTTCAAAATAAATTGAATCTTGTCATTTCAAATAAATCATTCAAACTTCAAACACCATACTATATATCAAGTACGTGTTAATGTATATATAATGCTATGCCTCTGTATACTCTTTTGTAATGGCAGGTGCTTGTTGCATCCAGATTGTAGTTTGCTCATAAACCTCAGCTATAATCACATTTAACAACTACATTTGTGACTGAGTCTATACCATCAACTCAGGAAGTGTGTCCAGGTGTTTCTGTCAGTGTGAGTAAATGGAGGGACCTCTGAAAACCATAGGTTGGTGGGCGACTTGATTATTGTGCAAGTGTGTTTGTCTGCCTCCTCCTCCTCTTCCTGACCAAAGCCCTGCAGGCATAAACAAGAGACCAAACACAGACATGAGAGGGGCTGCTGGTGTGGAGATGGCTATGGTGTGTAGGAGAGAGCTGTTTAGAATAAAGCAATAAAATGTGTTCGAGATACTTAATGTTAATGGCAATTATACAATTTCTTACAGCACCATGATTCCTTCACATCGGGTCATCTTGACATGCTGTTAGAAGATTATATAATAATGACTTAGGCTGTTGGCTCAGAAAACACACAGCAGTTTATAACGCCATAGTTTATCATAAATCAGAAGTGGGGGGACAACTCCATAACTAATCTGGTCTCTGTGCAAGGTATTATTCCTTTTTGTTTATAGTACAGTATAGAACCATTATATTTTTCCAAAAGAACACAAATAGACTTGCTTATGCATATACTGTCCATTCATTAATTATTAGGCAATTTTGTGAGAAACCACTGTTACTGCAGGGAGGGGATTCACTTAAACATACTGAAATATGTGTGTATAATATAACATAGTAATTTTATTTCTCTTAATTAAGATCTGCTCACACTGTTGTAAAGAGTGTTATGACTGCACAAATTTGATCAAAATACAAAGTAGACTACACAAATATTATTTCTGAGTGTAAAACCACGACAGCAGCTGTTCCCCTGCCTCCCTTGTAAATATGTGTGGGTGGACTAATGGTGCTTCCTAAATGTTCCCTGCACTGCCCACCCACTGCCAACTGGCACCCTGCCTCTGCCTCACATGTGCACCCTCTGGCTCCACATTCACAAACACATGGACATGTTTGTCAGCTGCAAATGGGTGATTGGTAAACCTGCTATGATAGGGGGACTTTTGCCCAAGAACAGATCAATACTAAACTGTTGACCACACAGTACAGCTTGTCCCTCGCTTTCCCACACTTCACTTGTTGAATTTAAGCCAGTGATAACATAGCTATTTTATTAGTCAGGTAGTCTGTTGTTTCAAATATAAAGTAGAAGTCTTTTCTTCAGTAAGAAACACAAAGCCTACACGTGTATCTTGTCTAAGCAGTTTGACTATTGACATTTTTCTTTATTAAGTAAACTCATTAGCCTGTCTCAAAACTCTCAATTATGTAACATATGCAACAAAAATAAATTCCCATTTCACTCACAATTATTAAAGCACTTAGAGAGACACAGCGTGACATTTCCACTTTATGATCTCTCTTATCTTTACACTGCTGACTTGTTTAATCCCTAATCAGTCCTTTGTCATCAACAGCATCTTAACACACATATAGTAAAAAAATATATATATATATATATATATACATATATGTATATTTTTTTATTATTAATCTAGTCTAGTCCCACACACGCACACTATTCACTGAATCTGCGAGATGACCCAATTCCCACTATCAGAATGCCAGTATTTTTGGACATTCTTTGCTGCTGTGTAATGTTACACAACTCATGTGCAGTGACAAGGTCAAGGCTGCAGGCTGACCTTCACATCTCTGAACTCCTGACATTGCATTTAAATGCATAGGTCAGATTAGGCTCCTTTTGCACATGAGATGACTATTGTGAAACCTAAAACTTATAGGGGAAGGGTTGTGTGAACAGCATTTTCAATTCTTTTTTAACTTTTTTAACTTTCACACATTGACTTCAGTATGTCAAAATGAACTACTTTTACTGATTCTAGCGTCTTGCAGAGGTGTGGACCTACAAGTCATGGCTTGGACTTGAGTCAGACTTGAGTCATTATTTGGCATGTGACTCGAGACTTGACTTAGACTTGGAGCCCTGTGACTGTTGAGACGACTTGATGTTTCAAAACAGTTGTCTCTTTACTTGTATAGTTGATAGTTCGGCCTAAGATGTAGCCTTCTTTCAGTGTTTAATTTTACATAAACAACTGGATCATGTCCCTCCGCACTTCTCTATTTGTGATCACTGACCAGGACTCTTTTTTTTAAGAACCATTTACAAAAATCCTACCAAAAAAATAAATAAATAAAGAAAGAAAGAAAATGTATTGTATTAATGCCAGAGACTTAGACTTGACATCTGGACTGGTGAGCCAGTGACTTGAGTAATATGTCCTTACACAATTAGGCAGGGTTAATTAATAGGCTGCTACTGCTGCTTGATTTTGGATACTAATTTAAATAGGCTTACTTGAAAGAATTCACGATTTTCATGTCACAGATTATACAAACTTTGATCATACATTAAGTCATAGTAAATATTAGCTGAGTAAATAGGTGTGCATTTGCTGTGCTGCACCTGTTGCCTGGTGACACAGCCCACTCTAGAACTCTTCACAGCCACAATAAAACAGCTCATTGATAAAAGAAAGCTGATAGTGCCTTATATATCACATTACATCAGTGTACTGACAGTTCAGACTCTTAACTTTAGAGGCTGGATCTCTGCAATCCGGACGTGCGCATCCACAAAAGTGTCGGGGTCGTGTCGATATTTACAGAGACAACAACATGGCTCACAGCCGTGGACTGGTGAGACGGGAGTCGGTGGAAACAGAGATGCACAAGAGCGAGCAAAACACAAAAACCTTCGTGTATACTAAGAAAAGAGGCTACGATGTGACCCGGAACCCCCATTTGAACAAGGTGCGTTGGATTCTACGCTAGTTTTAAATTGTTTTAAATTTTATTTGTTTGAATAGCTAGCCTACAAAGCTAACTGCGGCAGCTTTTATAGAGCCTGGGAAAACATTGTATTTTTGAAGTGTGGTGAAATAAAATTGCGTTTATTGTGCATTGTTTCATCAAACGATAGTAGCTTAGCCTAAATCTATAGCATGGCGTACTTCGTTATTAGTGGGAAATATGCTATGTAATAAAACTATGAACTTTTTGTGCTGTGTCCAAACTTTGAAAGACGCACTTGAAGGCAGCATTAGTCAGAGGGTTTGGGTATCAACTGTGTGCATAGCTATATTTAGATTTAAAGTGGCCAAACTTTGTTTTGAAGTTACTTACTAGTCCTCATTTCTTGTCACAAGCTATTGAATGATTGACGTAAAATTATAGTTTGAGTAAATGACTAAACATGTGACAAAGCAGCTGAGAGATTTTTGTCCATTGAGCCTTTTACATGTGATTTGTGATTGTCATTTGTTCAGTTGTACAGCATTGTGTATGGCTGTGAACACTGAACACCAATAGTTGCTGAGTCATGTATTATTGAGGGATGTCCGACTTCCTGCAGTTTTTGAGAAAAGTGCATGGTGATGACTGAAAAACCCAGTTCCTTGTTTCTAAACTGTGAGTCTGTTACTTCTGATTGAATTTTATTTGACAGGTCCTGATTTTGCTCATTTAACGTTTATAGTAATACTATTACTATAGTACCGTATAGCTATGTTTTAGTAGTCATTAGGGTTGCAACTTGCATAGACTGTATATGGCTGCAAAATAAAGGTTGAAATAAAGTGATAGAGAACATATGAATTAAGTGTACAATGAAAAAAAATCAAATTTCTTTAATTCCTTTTTGATATGTTTTTGTCAGTTGTTTAATGTGCCTGTCTTTGCTATAAAAGCTCTTTTGGCATATGTTTTAGAGTTTGTCCCACATCGTGTCAGACTTGCCCTCCTACCTGCCTCATGTTACTGCCCGCTCCTCACCTTTCCTCTGTTTCTAATGCACTCCTTTGACAGCACGATGCTGGCATTGTCTTCATTACACAGCTATCAGATGAGCAAACTCAGGCTCAGGGCTTAACTCCAATACAGTGTCCCAGCTGAGGGTCAAGACTTTAGATTGATTGCACAAAACTTTGTCACGACCAAGGTGTTGTTATTTTAATGATAATAATTAGGGGTGTCTCGAGATCTCACGATATTGAAATGTCTCGAGATTGTGCGAGCACCCACAAAGTAACCTCATGAAAATTATTTAATATACTGTTTTTGCATTGCATCTACTAAGTGCAATAACCTTCCTGGAAGAATCATTATTTAAGAGAATATCCAGTTTTAAAACAGCGTTGTTCTGTCTTATAATGCCATATTTCATTAGTAATACAGAAAACGTACCAAAGGAAAGCAGTTTATGTTACATTTTGGCAATATTTTATGAAACCCAGGCCAACAGAACTAATAAAAAAAATAATTCAAAACTATACAAATTCTAGGAAATTACACCTGCTTTCTACAACATTTTCTCAGGGAGGACTCCTAGACCCCCATTTCAATTTTCAAGTATTTTGACATACTGAACCCTCACGTGTTAAAAAAGATCTAGTTAGAGGGGCAATATATCTAAATTTAGATAATATTGTGAATGTTGTTTTGAAAATATGCAACATTTGAATCTTGAGTATTTATATTCACATTTTATATTCACACGTGTTTGTAACTCATTTATATTGGATTGAAGTAATGTCTTCTGAATATTGTTATCAGGATATTCCAAAAACACATTGAGATATGAATTTTTATATTGCCCTGATTCGTTCACCCCTATTTATAGTCTAACCATGCTAGTAAAGTCAATAACATCACATAACAATCACATAGAATCAGTGCTCCAGTTCTAAATGCATCATCATTTGTATTTCCCACAGTACAATATATTTAACAAAAGATTCTGTGACAATATTGTTTGTTTCCAGTGTTTTCCCATGGTTTATAAGTGTGGTCGAACTGGAGGCCCCCTGAGGTCAAAAGGCCATTCCATGATGATCTCTGTCCGTGGTTCTGACTGACTATCAAAACACCTAATTTCAGTTGAGGTATAACTACATCAGCTGGTCAAGTGTCCGCTACAAGCAGAGTGACTCAGTCTGAAGGTTCTTTGTCAAATTCAGACTAAATTTAGACGCTGAATATTTGCTCTTGCCCCCTGAGCTATTTTTTCTGTCCTGTGGTGGCTATGAGGAAACAAGAATGCAGACAGCTCTCTTTGACCAATGTAGTGGCTGAATCATAGTCTCACTCTCAATTAATAGTCTTTATGGCTTAATTGTATATTCATATTTTTATCATGTTTTTATCATGACTTCTTGACCTTAGTGATTGCATGTGGAATATATTTGCACCTTTTTTAATTAGTGCAAACGATTGAAAAAATTAATCTGATTAATCACACTTTGAAACTGTGATTAATAAAGATTAATCGCATCACACACTTTTTCAAGTGTCATAGTTTACATGTCTGTTTTTGTATTTTTGCATGTTTTCTTCTGAAAATTAAATTAAATTTGATAATTTTATAATATATAAATAAATACATTATTTAGATCTGTCTAGACTTAATTAAAGTCTAGATATTTCATGTTGAATCTGTGACACATGTTTCAGGTAAATCTAGGCTACATGACCAAACACAGGTTTAATGGATTAAGGGCCCTTCATACACTCAGAGAACTATAGTTACAGAGGTAACTGACATTCATGTAGACAGTTGTTGGTGTTGGTCTGGCGTCTACACTTGGTCTGTGGTTTTTGTGTTTTTTGTCACAGAGCACACGCAGCTCAACATGTGATCTCCGCTGCATGTTTAGTTTGTTCTGCAAACCGCACCACTGTATGGTGCTGCGCGCTCGTAAATATCAGCCCCTGAGATTTCTGCGCTAGTCAACGTGAGGATTTATAGATTATATGTGTAAAATGAACTGTGTGACTACAGCGCTTCACCTGTGCCTTCCTCCTTTGCTCAGGTAAAGCCTCCTGCGTGATCTAAAAGAGCGTGTTTTGTCAAATCAATCCATGTGATTAATCTGTGTCAATTTTTAGATCCATTGTTACACGCTATTATTGTATGTTTTTGTGCAATGTGTCTGATAAAGAATTGTTTCGGCTATCACAAAAACAGTTGAAGATTGCTGTATACCATGGAAGGAACAATTTTGATCCATAATCTTATTTGTTTACCTACAGTACATTGTGAGTGTGTTCTCTGCTACAGCAAATTGGACCACTGCCTGTAACACATTTCTGTGGTGTACAACACTTACCTCTTGAAAGTAAGCCACATCCTCTGTCCACCAGCTTTGGCTGTTTGGCCCTTGCTTTCACTTTCCCTGTTGGGAGGTTTCACCTCTTAAATTTGTGCGATGTTTCTGGAAATACAATATAACAACAACTTTGCTTTCTTCTTAGTGGCACCTCAAATTCAAGTGACATGTACCCTAATTAAATTTAGATATTTATGTTGCCTTAGTGTGAGGTTTTAAGTTAATCTTATATGAACCAATTTAACCACTCCCCTTAAACTGAGTGGTAGTCTGTTAGTGGTAGAGGTAAATCAGGAGACCATTACCCTAAGCCTGCTTTAGTAAACTGTTTGTTTACATCTCAATTTACACTTTGGGCTCTGAATAGGCCCAGTGTACAACAGGGTTCATAAGGATGGCTACATTGGTTGACCCAAATTCATGTAGAGCGTGGTCGACAACTAATGACATTGAACATGTTTTAAGTCTACATTGTCTACAGCGTCTTTATTTGTGGTCAATATGGCTTCAAGAAACTATGTCTTAGCTGCATGTATGTTGTCCATATAAATCCACCATTCACATGTGGAATTGTTTTGGAAAATTGGCTTAAGAAGATGACAAAGTGTAGGCTGTATATTTAGTTAACTTTACAGTTCACTACAAATAGATTTAACAACAATCTTTAGCTGTGTAATTTCTTAGCTCTTAAACTTGTCTTAATTTTAAACAGAATCAAAGGAGTAAGCCAAAAAGTCTGAATGTAAGAGGACATTAATAAAAGCCTACACTGGAGTAATCTTTTTAGTGGTTTGAGCTTGAGCAGAATAAACATTGCCTATGTTGATCTCAATATGTGGCTGTGTCTAATCAGCTTGTCTGTCTCTTAAGCCAAAATGACTTCAAAATCAAACACATTGCCAGAGAGAAAAGGTTTCTTATGCACCCAGCTGAACCATCCACTGTCGCGGCTATGCATGAACCGGACCAAGGAAATTGGAGTAGAAGATAGGAAATGACTGCTAAAGCGTGTTAGCGGCTCACACAAGCAGGCATCTGTGGTGGGACTTGTGGTGTATTGTTGGTCCCCCTGTGATTTGACTGAGCCCTGGGGATGAGGTGTGTTTACCTCGCTTAGCAGGCCCACTACACCTCCAACATGGAGCCAATCTCGCACAACCTCTAATTGAAGCCGAGGGATGCAAGTGCTAAAAGCTGGCTGTCCTCACATCTACAGGCCACGATATCCTGTTAATCTCTCCACACCCAAACTCATACTCAGGTACACAATTCGCACAAATGCACTGCCTCTTGCTTTGCTCTCCTCTCTGAGCATGCCGAGGTCATGCCGGATATTATAGGTGGGTTAGGGTGCAATAAAGAGCTTGAGAGGGGAGTGAGGTGCAGAAAGGCCCCTCTGTGGAAGAGAGAGTGCTGGCTCGGCTCCATGCACAGACCTGTCTCTGTCTGTGCTTGATCACACATTAATGAGGCATCTGTGCGATGGACTTTCTGACGCGGTTCCGCTGCTCAGCCTTTGAAAAACAACAACACACTCTCTACAAACTTTACATCCAATCAAGGATGGCCTTTCAATTGACCTGTCACTGATCAAAGGAAGGCATGCAACAAGTGCCTCCAGGAATTTGTTTTAGTCATTTTACAGTCACTTTGAAATTGTATCGTTTTGGAAAAGACAATTTTACCATTGACATGCACTAAATGGTTTATGCGCTACAGTTTTAAGTTATTCTTTTTGTATGAATTAATTATGATCTGGTCTTCTGACTTTGGCTTAAGTATTCTAACATTTTTTGTCAAAATTACAGGTTGACTCCAGATAAATCAAATTTGTTCTCTTATGCCATAACATTCTGATCAAAAGTTTAAGACCAGTCGAATAAATGACAAAAGTCACATTTTACATGGTTGGATCTTAACAAGGTTCCAAGTAGAGCTTCAGTACATGGGAGTGAGACAAAAACAAAAGTTTGGGGAAACCTTTTATTGAAAACAACAATTAAACTGAAATAGGCTGTTCTGCAGCTAATCAAAAGGAAAAGACAACACCTCAAAAAACAACGCCGAACCCTGCTCGGAAACAGAAATCAAAATCCCAAACATGAACTCAGTAATGAGTAGCGTCACTGTTATTGTTGATCACTTTCAAAATTTGTTGTAGCGTGCTTGATACAAGGATTTCTGTGAACTTCCCTTGCCATCCATCCCCAAAGGTTCCCAATTGGATTTAGATCAGGGGAACACGCAGGATGATCCAAATAAGTGATGTTATTCTCCTGAAGAAGTCCTTTGTCCTGGGGCTTTGTGAACTGTAGCGTTGTCCTGTTGAAAAACACAGTGCTTCCACAAACAAGGGCCTTCAGTCATGAGGGATGCTCTCTGCAACATCTGCAAAGAGCCAGCGGCCGTTTGACGCCCCTGCACCACCTCGAGCTTCCACTGAAGGAAAAAGCATCCAAGATCATTATGGCGCCCTGTCCCTGTGGCACATAGGGAGGGGCATGACAAGCAGATCCACCGCCATAATCATCCAAGATCATTATAGCAGTGGATCTGCTTGTCATGCCAGTAACGTTGGAAACTATACTTTTTTTTCTTATTAGAGAATAAAACTTACGTCCACCTTTCAGTGTCCCATGTTTAGTGCTCTCTTGCAAAATCCAAACGGCGGTTCTATGGCGTTCAAGGTGACGAGGTTTTTGAAGACGTGTTGTTTTTGAAGCCCTTCAGTGGTAGATGTTGTCTGATGGTTATTGGGTTGCAGTCGGCACCAGTAATGGCCTTAATCAGCCAATCAGATCCTCTGGCTCAGTGCTGGTGTCATTTATTTGGGTTTACCACTTTTTTGTTCCATAACCCTTAGGATATTTTAAGAAATTCAAAATGACTGTCTTACTGCGTCCCACCTCAGCAGCGATGGCACGCTGCAGAACATCCTATTTAGTTCAGTTTAATTGTTATTCAATTAAATGTTTACTCAAACTTTTTTTTGTCTCACTCACATTTCTTGCATATTAAAGCTCTACTTGGGACCTTGTTAAGATCAACCATGCAAAATGTGACCTTTGCCATTATTCAACTGGTCTTAAACTGTCGACCGGGACTGTAGTTTGGGAAACAAATAACCCAGGTTTCCTACATGTCATTGAGGATGCAACAGTAACAGCCCTGCTAGTAACGCTATGCAACTGGAAGTCATTATCCTCCAATTAGATTCACTCTGGTTTGGCCCGAACAATAGTTTTCTACTATGTTTTTTTCCTATTTATTTGAACTGAAACTGAGCTGAACAAACAGATGTCAAGAAATAAGTCATCCTTAATTTGATTTCAATTTGGTGTATGACTTCACAAATTCAATTCATGGCACACACAGTACTTGTTGCACACAGAATAAGGAATATCTGGACTTCAACTGACTAAACTAAATTGTGTAACTCAGTTTTCCCCAAATTTTCACTCTCTCAAAGCTCTCAAAGTAATCTCAGCAAGTTTAGTTCCCACACAATTGTACATAAAAAGATTTGGAAAATAAATAAATGCATGGTTATAGGATTAGGGATTTTTTTTTTAATTTATGATAACAAACATGTAGTAATTAACGTGCTTCCAGAAACAATGAAATAATGACCTGCATGGTCGAAAATGTTGTTTAGAGTGCCCTTGTAATATTGGCATTGCGTTCACTTGCCACAGTTAAACCAACCCCCAAAAGCAGCACAAATGTTTCTCTGTTCTAATGTGAAGCAGCTGCACTTGTCAGTGTCCTTTTTAGGTGACCCACAAAGTTTGAGCGCATCAGGTGTGGCCAGGTGTTATTGTCAGACCTCACGCACACACATTCCATATACCCAGACCCAGTTCCTCTTCAATAACCACCCACAAACTTGAGCTGCACCTTGGCCTGTTGACTGTAAAAACAAGAACCATGACACATTGATTAGTTTTTGCCAAATCAATTAAAAGCATGTAACTTGAGTTGTCTTATTTGATTTGACTTAAAGGGCACATATTCTGCTATAGTAACTTTTTTGAGCTTTTGCAGTGTTCGGTCATGAATAACATAAATGGAGTTGCATTCAGTTGCATTCACGCTGTTTTGAGGAATATTCATTAGAAAATCCTCCCCCCTCCAGCTTTCAAAAACATTTCCTGCTGAACTTCCTGGTTCCGGAACATATTTTCTGATTTCATATGTCACTTATCCGAGAATCTTCTGCTGTTTTAAGGTCTTAAATCATCGCCAGACTCGTTCTGAGCATTTCTGCCGTCTAAACACTGCTACTGCTAACCCACATCATAGCATTTGTTGTCAGCTAACATAACTGAATTGTGTGAGCGCTAGGTGCCATCTCGTCATTTCACACAGGCTGATAAATCCTGTCATTTAATGAATAATAAACTTCCCCCCCAAAACACGAGATGGCAAATTTAAGGTACTCAAGAGCATGTTTAAAGGATAATAACAATAGGAAAAATGCATAATATTTTTCCTTGTGAGGAGTCTCTCATCTTATCCTTGTCTCCCCTCCTCCTCACCTCCTGCTACTTTTGTTTGGAGTGCTAGTGGTCTTTTTTTCTTCAGAGCATTTTAGGGTAGTATTTCAGTTCGGTGTTCCACAACATAGTTCAGGCATGATGTACAAATGCTCCTGGTTAGGGAGATGGCTAAAATGACTGACAAGGTTTAGGACGGTTCATTGCAGGCAACTTTAAAGGGATACATGAGAGTTTGAGGGCTTAGTGTGGTAGGATTTGTATATCTTTCAGCTAAGAGACTCATTTTTCACATTGTACAAGTTAGTTGAAACCCTCTTAAACAGCTTAAATCAGTCCCATTTTCCATAACAATTCCTGAAATTACTTTTTAAAGCTTTTAAATCGTGTTTTATCAGAGTCAGGATTAAAGGATGTTCTCCTTTCCAGCAGTTGCAGTGTTAGGCTAGTGCATGTTTTAACATTGTCATGATTGTTATATCTGTGTAGGTTTGTCGTAGCCAAGCAAAGGGATATATCAATATCAATATCAGACTGGTCACAGGTTTTCTTTTTCAAAGTAAAAACAAAAAAGTCAGTGAAAAACATCACGGATTTCTGCAGATTCAATGAGCGAAGTACTAAACTTTGTTAATCTGAAATAATTTTTATTTTGTTCTACATGATAGATGACCAACAAGCTCCTCTGTTTCACATGCGTCACTGAAATAAACTACTTGGGCGTGGTTCCCAGAGTCACTGACAATGTGTGATCTCGATCTTAGGCAAAAAGAATTACTTTTAAGTAAGTACAAGCTGTGAGTGGGGATTGGGGGTAGGTGATATCAACTATTTTCTGAGCACTCGAGTTAATGATGATGGAACACATAATAATAAAGGGGTGATGTAATAAACTAAAACTAGTTTTTCCCCAGCACAGATATTTTGTAAGAGCCTTTAAAAGCCTCATAAAAGTAAAAATGTATGTCCTTTAAATTACTTTGATGCTGTCCTACAATTTCAAATGACTTAGATTCTTTCTAAGAATGACTTCTCCCTTAAGTTCCTGCTGATATCTCTCTGGAATTGGCCAGTTTTCCCAGCAGCACTCTGGCTCCTAGGGGACCTGCTGGCTGCATGAAAAGCCTGCCTCAGGGGGGATCTACGTTTGAAGAGCTCTTGCCTGTCCCCTGCCTCCGCCCTCTGCCCTCCCTAAGTCAACAGCAGCGTGGTTTTCAAGGCTCTTTGACCAACAAGTGTGTCTGTACATTCACAAGTTGACACCTCCTGATTTGAGTTTGCATATTTGCTTAGGATGAGGCATTTAGAGAAGCTCTCTTTGGTGGCTTCAAAGCTTGCTTCAAAAGTTGCTGTGTGAGACTGATAGCATCATTGACTTTTAAATGTGATTTTTTTTTACATTTCCTGAATAGTTTTTGCCTTAACCTAAGAACTATTATAAAACCACATCATAAAATCAGTTGAAATACCCAATTTTCCACCAAAAGAGGAAGAAGGTGTATTTAAATCTAATCTAATTTAAATCAAACTAGTTTGCACAATCCCTTTGGCACATCGCAAGGAGAACACACATACATTTTGAGCTGCATGTACAGCTTTAGAACAAAGCTCAGTCAATCCGTCTCAGGGTGGCTCCTTTTTCCAGGTTTGATAAAATGTTTTATTATTAGATGCAACAAATTTGTACTGAGAATTGAGCCTTTGTCTTAGTCTCATAATCGAGTTTGAAGTTTTAGTATATGGTAACTGACAACAAAATAAATTCCTCTCCTTCGGTGGATGTCTTTTTCTGCTTTCCCTCATTGGTTCTGGCCTTTTCACCAAAGGGAGTTGGGAACATAATTCCAGCCACATAACACCACTTGATGTTGTTCCCATGCAAACCCAAAACTCTCATTCCTTTCAGCGATCCTAATGGACCATCATGATGAGAGGCACTTAGCTCTTTGATTCCAACATCTGCAGCAATTTACATCAAACAAACTGAGATACTATGTTTTGTTTTGTTTTGTTTTTTTGTTTTTCCCAAAAAAGTCAAAGTTTATCAGGCTGACTTCTAGATAAAGGAGGGTCCACAACCTTCTTGTCTCCATGAAGACTTGGAAGTTAGGCATTAAATAAGCAGGTGACACAACAGGCCAACTTACGGTTCAGATCCATGGAGAGGCGAGCCTGCTCACAGTGAGAATTCTTGTTTTGAATGTGTTTCTTTAACCATAAAGAAACAATCTTTACATTTGATGATTTGTTAAATGCCTGAATGTGAAACATTCCAGACAAAGCAACAACATAACAGAGACAAGCAGGTAGTTCAAATTTCAGTCTTTCACAAATGTGAAACAATTTCTATCAGCCATAGGACACTTTATTGAAATCAGATTTAAAAATGTGTTGTTTCAACGGCATTTGGCCTTCAAAAAATGTTTTCTACATTGTCCATTAATGACCAGAATGCTGGCGGGGTTGCTGGCCTCATGGCCCATTTGTTGTGAGGGATTGAATGGGAATAGCTGCGTCAGGCTGCAGGCTCCTGACAAGAGAGGGACAGGGGCTGATGTGTGCTCTTTCTCTTCCTCCTGAGAGGAAGAGATGGATTTAAAGGGCTTTATCCACAGGGCAATCCTCCTGAACCCTGTTATACGCTGCCATTTTAGCAGGAAACAGATGCTCTTTGGAGAGAAGAGCTGCCGGATTTGGACACAATGACAACCTGTTTAACCACTCTAAAGGCACACATACTCATATTCAGGATGACAGCTTCTTTGACAAATATTTGTTGAACTCATTGGCCCATTCTGAGCATTATATGGTTTGTACATTGATCTGAAGCTGTTAATCTGCTTTACTAATTATTAACATGCACTTTGTATGACACTATATCTGTCAATTCATGGACAGGGAAGGGCATAGAGTTCATGTAAAACCTTTTTTTTTTGTTTCTCAAAGATTTTATTTCACAGTTCAGCTGTAGCATGAAATGGGTAGAGAAAGGTAAAAGACATTCAGCAAACAGTAGGCCACAACACAATCACACATGTGCAGTGCCTCAAATCAATACACCACCAACAAGCACCATGCCAAACTTTTGATAATTGGTTTTATTTTTCCTCAAGTTCAATACTACTAATAACAAATAACAGACAAATAATAGAAGCAGCATTAGAGGGCCATATCAAGGTCAGGGTACTTGCAGAAGTCTATGATGTTTAGAGTGTTGTTTCCTCAACTAGTGTACTTCTTGTCCTGGACTTAGTTTTATGTTACATTTTTAAATTCATTTCTCTTTGCAAATCCTAACTGGTGCTTGTTTGTACAGATGAATGAAGCGTTTGTCTTTCACTGCAGGTGGTCTTCTCCCTTTGGCAGCTCTATTATCCTCAGGGTGCAGTCCTGTCTGTCACAGCCTCTTTGACATGGCTGCAGATAGTCTCTACTCTGAGCCACATTTAAAACCTCTGCACTGTTAATGTTGTGAACAAAACAGAGGACAGACTATGGCATAGTGTCAAAAACAAAACAATCAGCTGTAGCTCAGACCCCAGAAGTGATGAATACGCCGTATGTGACGTAACACTTAATAATCCCATAGGCCCTAAACTCATCAAGCATTGTGGTAAGGCATCCAGTACAAAATTAATAACAATTAAGATGAAACCAACAATCATTTTGCTGATCAATTAGTCTAGCGATTATTCTTTCAGTTAACAGAGTAGTTGTTGAGAACGCAAAAGTCTCTGGATGAAACAGTTTTTAGTAAATTTGACCCAGATAAAGATGAAGTGAAGCTGTTAGGGGATCCTGATGGATTTCATTTATGGAGATAAAACTGTACACAACATTTTCATATTGTCCTTATTAATGCAACTACAGTGTTCTTTGAGTCATAAAACTTTTTCTCAGCTTATGACATGTTTTGGAACTTATGTATAGACCAATTAATGATTATTTGAATACAAAATGAGTTGATGGTTTTTTCAATAATCTTCGGATAAGTTCCGATTAAGCAATGATCTTGTTACAGCCCTATTAAGATGCGTACATTACTGACAGTAGTTCCATGCACACTCAAATGAGTATACTTTTTTTTTAGATAAAAGTTATTAAAATGATGTGTAAACAGCAAAATCATTCAATTTCTTTGTGATCATGATCCTTCTGATTACTCAAATCAGATTTTGCAGTTTGCATGTTGTTTAAATAATTTTAAAGGTATAGAAATCATATAATAATAAGATTTTTATTTGCATGTAAACATAACCACTGGCAGACAAATGGAGGGGGAAAATATGTATCACTCATTAAAACAAACAATGAAACTGACTCTTTTATCCCTTTAATGTTCTGAATAATGTATTTTCCGTATAAACTGAGTGGGTCTTTTGTTCATGTGGCAAAGCCGTACCCAGTTCCCATGTGTGTCGTTCCTGCGTTCAGTCACCCACTTAGGTTGAAATGTTGAACGAATAAGTGAAACTAAAATGACATGCCTTTCCTTTTTCATGTTGGTTTCGTGCAGCGCTTGGCAAAATGTTGTTCTTTGAGTCGTACCAGGAGATTCATTCAGGCTGTTTGTAATGGAATTTCCAACAGAGCGAACTTCTGCTGTGTGACTCTGGCCTCTTTCAGCATTGCCCCTAAATACTTTGGACACACACACTTGCACGCTCAAATTTGTGCAATTCTATGCATACACTACAATCCGATAGCATGCAGTACAACTACTTTGACCCTACACCTGCGGGCAGCGAGTCAAGTCCATAAATACATTTTCCCTTCACTCACTGTGCACAATTAGGAGCCTCTTGGGAGAAACCTACTTTATGGGTTTTCTGAAACTGAGACTTTGCGGTTTGAGCTGCACTTGCTCTGTCAAAAAGGGGGAAAAGCATTGAGGTGTCAGAGAAGTGATTTGGGTTAACTCATGGCATATTGCACAGAGCCCATGTGTCAGAGGTTGGCTTGTCGTCTTTTTGTTTTCTTTATTTTAGCACAAATCCTGAAATGTCATGTCAGTGGCAATGAGACAGTAGCTCTAGTGATGTTCATTTATTCTGTTTGGTTTATTTACTAATGAGCTCTGACAGACTTGGATAACTGAAATAGTCAAGTCACATTTTTTTTGGTTTGATTTAAACAGTGTAACACAACGTTCAAACTAACTCCCCGGTAAGTTATTGTCAAAGTCAAACCATACGTAACACTGTTGATCATCAGCAGGACAACAACAAAATTATAGTTACAGTATCATTACTTTCATAAGTTCCTTTTGATTAAATTAAATTATTTTCTTTTGACCATAAACAAAATATGTCTTCCATAATATTCTGTGATTTATTTAAACAGATGTACTTTTATTTTTTGATTAGTGAACACTGGCTTGTGGTTATGTTATTATTTTATCCATCTAAGGTAGGGGTGTCAAATCCATTTTGAGAGGGGCCAAATAAACAGAAATATTAGTTACCAGAGGTTTTACATTTTATAACTTTATTTAATGAATTTTGAAATGAAAATAGCTTATACACCACAAACTACCTTAAAGGAAAAATATTCTGCATTTTTCATATGGTTATTAGCCTTTATACATGCTCTTCAGTACCTTAAATTTGCCATTTCATGTTTTAAAACAAAACAAAAAAAAGTGACTTTCAGTTCATTAAGTTCATTCTTTGACAGGTGTTATGAGCCAGTATTACACTTACTGAGTGCATCCAGCCAGCAGATGGTGCCATCGTTATATACAAACTAGTGAAGTTAGCGCTGGAAAGACGTTATGATGCGGATTTGCTGCAGCAGTTACCATGTTTAGACGGCAGAAATGCTCAGAACAAGTTTAGCGATGATTTATGGACTTAAAACACCAGAAGATTCTCGGATAAGTGACGTATGAAGTCTGAAAATACGTGAGAAAATCCAGGAAGTTCAGAAGGAAGTGTGTTTGACGCTTGGAGGGGGGAGGATTTTCTCATAAACATTCCTCAAAACAACTTGAAATCAAGTTGCAGCGGGAGCAGGGACTGTGTAGGTGCTAATGCTGCAGTGCCTTATGGTAGCTATAGTTTTAATGAGTTCTATTTGTTTTATTGGCCATTAATAATGAAAATTAAAAATCATCTTGGGGGCCAATAGAAATCATCTTGTGGGCCGGATTTGGCTCACGGGCCACCTATTTGAATTATGCGATCTAAGGTTCCCTTGATTGATGATGCCTGTGCAGAAAGTATTGGAATGCTTGATTAGAACAGTGAGGTTGTTAATGCCATTGACCGACAACATTAGGAGCGACATTCCTGTGAAGCATGCTTGTGTTAAAATATGTGGTTTAACTTTACCATGTTAGAAAGAAGTATGCTTTTTGAAACCTAAGTTGTACACACATACCTCCATTTGATTGACAAAGCAACTGATTTGGAGCGGTCCCCAAAATGAGTATCTGTCGAAGTAACCACTACTTTGGTTTGTTTGTTTAGGTGGTTTCTTTAATGACAAGTGCGGGCAGAAACTATTTTTGAACATGTCGAAAAATGTCTATATTGATGCATCTCACACACCCATGTTGTCTAGTAAACAGTAAAAATCTGCTTTGAGAAATGTAATGTGTCACCATCTTACATCTGATCTTTCAAAGTTAAATTTGTCTTTTAGCTCTAGTCAAAAAGTAGCAAAATATACTCTGCTCTGTCCATGCTGAAGAAGTCCATGAAGGTCAGCCATGTTTTCATAGCAATGTGTCAGCGGGTGCCCTCCCCCACTCTTCAGATATGATTAGTTCAGGGTCATCCAGTTCATTTGGAACAAAACAGAGGCCTGTTACTCAAACAAAACTTGTCTAAATTACTCAGATAGTATACCCCCCCCCCATTGGGTATGTTTGTTTATTTGGTGGGGACAGTGCAGTTTAATGAACATACAAGAGATGCATCATTAGAGTCGGGCAATATATCAAAATGCAAATGATACTATGTATGTTGTGTTGAAAATATGCACAATTTGAATATCGAGTATATTGTTAATTGTTTAAAAAAAAGCTACAAAAAGTATAGAATAAATAACGAAGTATGATGTGATAGTTCTGAACTTTTGTGATTCATTTTACAGATATTTCACATCTGATGTGTCTGATACTTTAACCTTAGCTAACATGTTTAACACTTTTCTGTAGTGTGTGCACAATAGCATCTGTGCACATGTGCACAGTATCATCTGAATATCGTTATCAAAATAGTACTGAGATATTTATTTTTGTCAACATCACCCACACCTATGCAATATAATATACAACAGGCTGATTGTAGCTAGGAGCTAATTCTCTCTCACAAACTAGGTGAAGTCATTATGCATCGGTCTGAGAGGGGTTAACCAGCGACCTTTGGGCTGGTGGACCACTGAGTCACTGTTGCTCCTTTTTCTACTACTGCTCTTCTTTAAAGCTGTGAAAATATGCTCTGCTTGAGAGGTCTCTCCATGACCAGACGCCAATGCACTGATCAGTTTGTTTTTGGCTGACCCTAGCCCCACCTCCTGCTGTGGGACGCCCCCTTCTTTCCCGCGTTTCTCTGTTGTTTTTCTCTGGCTGTGCTGTCCACTGTTTGGCTCATCTTTGGGTTCTGATCCCAACTGTGATAACTGTGGGATGAATCTGTCATTCCACTCTGTTGTCCACTCACTTACTCTCAGCAGCTGTTTTTACAGCGTCTAGACACACATGCCGCCTATGATCAAACTCTCTTATTGTGCTTTTCTACAGTAAGGAGTGAAGTGTGGCTCTTGGATCATCCAGCCTGATCAAACTGATTTAATGTCTGTAATCAAGTTTAGGAGCTTTTACAATAAACACCTTAATTGTAATTGTTCAAACGTAAAGATTCTGAGGAGAGAGGCATGTCATCAGTGCTATTTTCTGCATCTATTAGAATAGCCTTTCTTACTTATTCCACAACGTCTAATTGCTATTAGTTTGTTATTTTAGTACATTTTTTGCCAAAACCAGCCCATGCCAATATTATGGCTGGAATTTCACCCATTTCATGACCCCTTTAATTCCCAGCTCCTCTGTATACTGTCAGTACATGTTTATTTACATCGAAACCAAAAAGTTTAAATGTCTTTGTGTTATCTAATGCCATGTTCTGTCTATAAATGTGTTTCTGACCTAGGAGACTAAAAAAAAGAATCTAAACTTGATCACAATGAGGAGACTGGGGATGACTCAGCCTTTCCTCCAGCTGGAGCTCCTCATTTCCAGCACAGTCAGTCAACTCACCAGTTTACTTCCTTTGATGGCCTCTGAAGTCTTCTGCGTGACTCTGCAGTTCTTAAATGTGCTTATTTCGCATACATGGGGCTTAGAGTCATTAAGTGTGCGCTCACACTTGTCGTTATTTGGTCCTAAATTTAGACCTGGTTTGGTCCTGATCCAGGTTTAGTTTTGGGTTTGGTTAATGAGCAAATGCTTTTGTCTTTTAAAGCGAGACAAACCTAATCCCTATTCAATTATTCATTTCCCTTGTGCTTTATTGAATTTGTTAATATAAACGGCTTGTCTACCAGAGCAGATTATGACATTCTAACAGTGTCAGCAATAACCCTGATCTAGTCCTTGTTTGGTCAGCTGCTCTGAGGTGCTCTGACATCACCAGCACAAGTGAATCCAGATTCATTTGGCCTACAGTATAATACTGTGGGATGAAAACAACCACTTAAGATGACTTTCTCACAGTCCTGCTTAGCCTATAACGTTAGAAACTGAAAGTCCTTTCGTGTTTAGAGTGATTATCAGCCCATTAAATGTGTTTTCCTGTTACATCCAATCAAATGTTTGGGAAACCATCATTAGCACCCTTTAAACTCTCCTTTATTGTTTGGCTGATTCACCTCTTGGATCTTGGGTTGTATTCAGTCCTTATTTAGAATCTCCATTTAGTGTAAGATCAATGCTTGTTTAAACCTGGTTTAATATCTGTGTTGTTGTAATGCTCATTTTAGTTGGGACTTTGAATGTGAATCTTTTTTTAAAGTAACTTTACGAAACATTTGAAGGACAGTGTTAAATGGTTCTCTCATCTGTGCTTTCACTGATTAAATGGTCATCCTTGAAGGCATTCTTGTGGCTTTTGTGAAGAGAGAGCTGCAGAGAAGTGGCCACACACATCTGTCCCGGGCCAGATCGCAGTGCCAAACATTTGAGCTCTTCCCTGTTCACCAACCTGCAGGCCATTGTCCTTGAGCTGGAAGATTGTGGTTTGGAGTGCCACAAAGGGAAGCGAACTTGGAGGAGTGTTGAGCTCAGGCGCTTGCTCTCAATGGGGTTTGTTTGGGAGTATGAGGGCATGACGCTTGGGGATGCATTTCAAACAACACCCGGGAATCCTGACTGTGATCAGATTGTAGTGGAAGATTGCTGCCACATCACAATAATTCTTAAAGTATTTTGAGGAGATGAAAAAATACATAAATAAATAAATACTTGAGTGAAAGTAGCCTACTGTTACATTAAAAAACAAAAGTAACCAATTAATATAAAACAACATGTAGAGAAAAATGTCTTTAATGTGTGTCTCTCTCTTGCTGCACTAGACCAAATTCAAAAATCCTTACTCCCATTATACAAATAATTTTTACCTAAACTTCATACTGTATGTAAATGAAACACTGTACTGCGGGCCTGCTGCATTCTGAGATGTGCTAATATTAACATGAAGTGCCTATTGCTGGGGATGAAGTAAAACAAACAGTGTTGTAAAGAATTTAAGTTGTTGGCTTCAGAGGAGACGACTGTAATGAAGGGAGTGGCTGTGGCTTATGAAAATGAAAAGCCTGGCTGAGCACTGTTTAGTTTACAGACTCTCTCCCCATAGACTTCTGGTACACACAAAATGCAGTCTATCAGATTCAAAGAACTTTGATGTTTCTTGTTTGGCCATCTGGAGGACTAATGACCTGTTTCCTTTGCGCTGGGTGTTTTTGGGTGGGCATGGCTGCACTCCGAGGTTAGGGGTGGCACTGCCCACTGTGCAGATTACAGATTGGGCCTGTGACCGCTGCAGCCGGGACATGAGCCTGCGGGCAGCCCATGTGTTGGCACCGAGTGCGGGACGTCAGATGTGGTCCAAGACATGTGGAAGCTCTCTGAGGCTTGTCCTGCCTCATGCTGTTCAAGGCTCACACCAGGACAGGAGTGAGTATTACAGAAACTCAACATGTGAAAGCTTGAGCAGAATGAACACTGGCTCCATGAGGCTTGTGGTACACTTTTGTGAGTGCTGGGTGTCAATGTGTGGCTGTCTGTCTCATGCTGCAGTTTAATGTACAGCGAAGGCTGTGAACAGCAAAAATGCATTGTAAAAGGCCATTTTTATTGCTACATATTAAGGAATATTTAAAACAAGTACAAAATACTCAAAGTAAGACGGTCATTAACTAACATTTTACAAAAATAAAGGTCATCAGGGCAGTTCCAAGGTAAATCTAAGGCAAAGTAAAACATTTGGGATCAACACTTTTAGGAATTGATATAGTAAAATGCAATGCAAAACATCTCATCTCAGCTCCTAGTCAGACGCGCAAACATTCCCATGATGCCTCTGCCAAAACCCTGCAGACCGTGTCGCCTAATCCAAAATGGAGTTCACATTGGAACCAACCAGCCATATCCTGCGTCACTCCATGGACCAAAGTTTTTCATCTGAAGGGCCAAAACACTTTTTTTTCACTCCTTTGTGTCAAATACTAATTGGTAATTTGTCAGTGGATGGAGGATTCATTTGGTCATCATCGCATTGACACCATTCAAGCATCTAGAAATGTGGTTAATTTCTTCTAATGAGACATTACCTTCATATACAATAAAATCTAATTGATCATTTTCTAGTTGTACAGACAGCTATTCCCCGAAGTGAACATGATAAAGGGTTTTCTAATAACAGAGTAGAGTGGATGTTTTCGAGGAGCATGTGTGTGTTCGTCTGGGTTATTTAGGGCAGAAGCCGAGTCAAGAAATAGTCAAAAAGGGAAAGTCTAGCATTTTGTAAACAGTACTGTGCGTGTATCTCAGCTAATGAAAGAGTGTGACTCTTGTGCGACTTGTTTTATAGATGGCCTTGTGTATTTTAAGAGCCATTTTTCTCTCATGTCCGTCCCAGTCTGCAGACAGCTGAGCTCTGGTGCCTTCTTAAACAGAAACTGGCTCCTCAATAAGTAGGAAACTTACTGTGGAAGATTGTGTTTCCATACATTCAACATTGTATTGTCTCACATTGTTTATGTGAATATTTTTTATGTTTTCATATTCATTGAAAAAAAAAAAAGACATGTGATATTAATGTGTGATATATAAGAATAGTTAAAATCTAAATAACATCTCAGCATGCTCTTAAGCAGTGGCAGCTGGTGGTATATTTTTAGTAGATTGTTTGCAAAAGTGAAGAAAAGGTGTGGGAGTTGGCCCCAAACCCGGGCATCCTGAGTGATAGAGCAAAGCTTATCCTTTTGAGCTAAACTTCCTATTTAAATGCCTTCAGGAGTATCACTTCATAGCTTCTGTACTCTCAATAATATCATGCTTTACATTACATTGCGATGCAATGCGAGTGTTTTAAGTATAATTGTGGTGGCTTTGTCATGTACTAACAACTGATCTGTGGCCCACAACTTTAAATAAATGGAATAAATGGAAATATGCGGCCCTTGGTGAAAAAAATGTGGAAACTGTTGTGACCAGGGAACAGCAAGCTATAATGGCAGCAAAACTATAACAATGTTGAAATGCTGAGACAACATTGGTTACACCAGCAGACCTTGTTTTTCCTTACAAAATGTTTAATATTTGAAAAATGAAAAACACTTCACTGAAGAATGCTTTTAGTTATAATCCCTAGAGTCTTAAGATTATAAATTGTGAACTATAGCTCAGACAACCTATACCTCTTATTTAATACATTTCTTCTGGAAAAAGTGCTTCATATATTTTAACCACCAGGCAATGCAAAAGCTCCAGGGGATTGGATAATAAATTATAGCAAAGCATTATAGTGCACAAAAAGTTGTGTTTCCTGTGCCCTTTTTTGTCAGTGACAAATGGCTTTCATATTGATTCCTAGTAGTAATAGATTTAAAAAAAAAAAAAAAAAAGGTTAAATGTTTGAACATTTTTACATAAAGTTTTTTGTTTTGTGTTTGATCATCACAGATCATATTTCTTATTTTTCCTTAAAATTTCACTGGGTTCTCACCATATCATTCTTCACTTGCTTTTCCATCCACTAGAGGTCAGGACTGAAATGAAGTGTGTTCTCCAATATTTTTCTTCTGGGGTCAAGAGGGTAAAAGTCAATGTAGCGGTCCAAGGAATGTGACGCAGGTTGTTTGTTACTAGGTGTGTTTTGGTCTTGAACATTCAGGATGGAAATCACACTGAAATGTGGGCAAACAGCAGCCCCTCTGAACGTCCTCATAGAGCCTCTCCGAGAGCAAACACAGGTGACATATTTAACACACTTCTTCTGTCATCAGTCAGGAATGTTTGATCTGGAAGGACTGGCCGATATAAAAAATGTGTTCAAAGTTTACACACAGTTCTTGAACATGTTTGTAGCAGAAGTGTGCGAAAGAGACACAATGGAGTTGATGGGAACTTGTAAAAAATTAATACTTAATGAACTCCACAAACTGTGATGCACTATATTCCCTGCTTTGTGTTGTAAGACCACTGCAGACCCAAATACCCAACAAGAGCTATAGTTTGGCAAATGCTCCATCCCCGTCATCTCTATCAAAGTGATTGTCAGATTGTCTAACTACATGCTTATTATGTTTGAATAATTGTTTTGTTTTTTCCTTCAGGGCATGGCTTTCTCCCTGGAGGAGCGCCAGCAGCTCGGGATCCATGGCCTGCTTCCCCCCTGCTTCATCAGCCAGGATGTCCAGCTGCTGCGAGTGCTCAAGAACTACGACATGAAGAAAGATGACCTTGACAGGTGAGTCCATCATGTTTCCCTCCACAAGAACTCTTAATCATTGATGAAATTTGATTATTCGGAGTAGGAATTTTATTTGAAAGATTTCAAAACACTACAGGATTTAGGGTTGAGATCACCTCAATCTTACAGATCCACATTCATCTTATGACATCAAATATTCTACCAAAGCAGGCCTCCTCTCATCACTTCCCTGCTCTCCCATCTCCAAGTGTTTTTACAACATCCACAACGACAGGGAAATCTTCAGACAAGCTCACCATGGTTCATTAGATTAGTGGTTATGCCTGTTACTATCAAATGTCAAATACTGAAATCTTGATATGGCTTCTTTGATCTGCAAAATATAGTAAAGAAGCGTAGTATTCAAATAGGATGTTGAATATGCACTTACCCTTTATGTGACGAAGATGGCTCCTCTCTGTCTAACTGTGGAAAGAGTCAACTGAGCCTTAGAAGTGTTTTCTCCCATAGAAACCTCACAAAAACAGTGATTATGTTCATGTCCATGCTGTTCCCATGCCCCATCAGTGTCATTGACAATTTGCTGAGGACTGAGCATGCTCTGCTCATGAATCATGATTATCAGTCTGTGTTTACATACAGTCTGATCTGTCCGACAATGCTGGACATTGTCCCTGAACATAACTTATGCGTACCATTCTACTTTAACCCCTGTCTTGTTTTATGTAGTTCTATATCATTGTGACAAATTAGCTCAACCAAACAGGGCTGTGTTTCTGATCCTCAATGACAGAGTAAGTTAATTACCCACTGTGATTGTGTTGTCAACAGAGGAAATGGGCTTTAGCTTTTGCCAAAGAAAATGCTATGTGCCAAAGAAAATGCTTTGTGCCAAAGAAAATGCTTTGTGCCATGTGAAGGTATTGGTTAAGCAAAAACCTGTGTGTCTATGACAGAGTGAATCAAGACTATCATTCATAATTGTATAGGACATTGATTGTACTTTTTTTTAAAGGTGTATTAAAATAAAGCTGCTTTGTTAAATGCTGTGTAGTGTAAATAGAGACATTTCCTGGGAGTGGATCACATTAAACAAGCAAGTGCTTGCCAGCAAAAATAAAAGCCTGACAAGCCCTTGGCAATAACTCCTGAACAGAAGAAACCAAGATTGAACCAAGAATGTAGATAAGCAAAGCGCTGAAGCACCGCCCATACAGCATTACCCTACATCAGTTTAAGATGAAAGATGAAAAGATGAAAGATGAAAGCTTCTGCACATCTGACAGAACATCTGACATAGTCATTGAGCTCTGTTGTTTTAGGGGAAACACTGGCCCTTCATCTGATGAATGACTTACGGCAGAAGCTAATTTCTTCCCCAATATGAAGGCCTTCTGTTAAGAGCAACTCTCACCATGTTGTATTGTACAGTTGCTGCTCTCTAGCCCTTTATCCTCCTCTAGAAGAGGCACCTTGTGTTGCTCTTATGGAAACGTGTCTGATCAACAGTAGACTCCTGACTACATGTTTAACATCATTTAGGTCAAATACAGACCTTAAGGTCCTGGGGCCTCATTTATAAAGCTTGCTTACACACTATGCAGCTTGCTTACACACTACACAGTTTTTATCTCTGGGCAAACTGAGACCCTCCTTTAAGCTCTACGCAAAATCTGGAGACACAGGGAAACGACAGTGTGCAGTGGCTAAATTGTGAATAAGAAAGCTAACCTTCGCTTCACTCGCTCTCTCCTTCATCGAGTGCCGCTGTGGCGGAGGGGTCTACAGAGACACGAGACTCGTGCTGATCGTGGACAGGTGTCGAAGCGCGTGTGTGAGCAGGCGGGACATGGGAGAGAGACAGGAGGATGCCATCTTTGCTGGATTGAAAGGCAGATGCGTCAGTTCATTTTGAAAAAAACTGAACATGTATGAGCTCATTTGCATGGTCTATATATGGATGCTCAAAGTGTGGTTGGGGCGGGATCAAAGTTAGCGTGATGTCCGCACGTTTATAGCTTCAGGTGGAATCTGTAAAGCAGTAATTGCGTGCAGTGCGCACTAAGGGTTTCATAAATCAGGATTTTGCGTGGTGTACGCCTCTAGGGGGCACTTATGCGACGCAAAAAATCAGCAAAAAAATCTACACAATCCGTTATAAATGAGGACCCTGGTCAATCTCCAGTCAAAGCACATTGGGACAATTGGAGACTTTACTATGCCATGACTGCAATGACTTTACTACAGCACAATGTCCTTTCTTTGCTACATCTCACTCTTTTAGCGCGCCACATCTGATTTGAATCATCTGTGCTGCTGTGCCATTCAGATGTTTGGTGTTGACGGGTCGTGTTTTTTCAGATACGTGTTCCTGATGGGGCTCCAGGATCGCAGTGAGAAGCTGTTCTACCGAGTTCTCACCTCTGATATTGAGCGCTTCATGCCTGTCATCTACACCCCGACTGTGGGCCTCGCCTGCCAGCAGTATGGCCATATCTTCAGACGGCCCAGGTGAGCCAGCCCATTGTATTTCCTCTCCACATCTTTCATAGACAAATACATTTAGTTTTTACAGTAAAACCAACGCTATTTACTGCTACTAATTAGATTTAAGATCTTTTCTTTCCATTCTACCAACTCCATCTGCAAACCGTCAACCACTTTTATGGCTTCGTTTATATCTTGCATTTTTTGGTCTGTGTGGAGCCAATATTCCACACCTTTGGGCTTTTCTTCATTTAAAACGCTAAAATAAAGAGAGCTTAATTACATACGTGGATCCAGTTAGTGAGTTCAAGTGGAAATAAACTTTAAAGCCTATTGTAACATAAGTTAATTTGGTCTTCTTTTCCAACAATAAATGGATTACTTCCCCTACAGAGGTCCATAAGTGGGCAGCAGCAGTGTCCTGGTATCTAAATTTTCAGCCAGGACCTAGGTCTGAAGTGGTTCGAAATTTGTAAATGTAAATGGAATGTGTAAATCATCTTAACTGTTTTTCTATAATTTGGTAATGCTTGTTGGTAATGCCATTAGTCCTGAACCTAATCTATGCTTTGCGGTAGCCCATCCAACTGCAGTTTGGTTAGACAGCTGAGCTCGAGGCAGACCGCTTCAAGCTGTTGAAATCAGTTCACGTTGAGTGGATTTGGCTCTCCTCTTCTACTGTAAACATGCTTCAGTCCGTCACACTCAGAGGTCTGCCAGTGTCTGCTCTCCCTTTCCAGCTTCTTCATTAGGGCCAAGTGACTTTGTTTTTTGACAGGGTTCAGCCTAGCAAAGCGAAGAGTTTTACTTGGCCCTGCCTCTCTACATTTAGCCTCATTCAGGTGGCTACAAGTGTTAGCTTCCCCTTTAATAAGTGAGATACAAAAGGGACCACCCAGATCATAGCTTCACAGCCTCTTGCCGTTACTTATCGTTATCGTGGATGGACCATTCGCTTTGAAGATCTATGCACAAGGTCCAGATAAAATAGGTACGAAAAACAAGACCTTTTTCACAATAGGACAGTTGTAACAAAAACTGTACTTTTGAGATGCAGAGTTACTATGGCCCTGATGTGTCAAACTCACACACAATATAGTAAATGAATCCAACAGTGTATCGTGGGGGTGTTGTTCCTAGCACTTCAGATGCATTTCGTTTTGAAAGGGTTGAAAGGTGGGGAATGGTTGCCTTTTCTCTGTCAGTCTGTCTCGGGTAATTTTTCAGTAGGAGTCACTTATCACCACTGTGACTTGTCCAACACGTTTTTGAAATTTTTTTGAAATGATGCTGCTACAAACATATCCACACTTTTGTCAATAGAATTCTAGATAGTTCTTTGAAATAAGGTTCCTTAGTGAATTATTTATAATGCATTAATAAGCACTAGTTATTTCTTTATTAACACTTACAAGGCATTTACTAGCATGTATCACTTGGTTATTGAAAACAGTTTAGTAAGCAGCTTATTAATGCTCTTACAGTGCTCTTTGTACATGGTTTAATAACACACATGTTTTTGGTTAATTATTAACATTTACACGGTATTATAAGCCACCTACAAATGCAAAATAATATAAGCGCTTATAAACAAATACATAATGCTTATTAACACCTTATGAACAGTTTCTAAGGCATCTTATTTTAAAGCATTGTCAATGTTTTAAAATATTCTTTTATGGACTCTATCACACACTCAGACCCACCACTTGGCTAATAAATCTGTATGCTTTAGTGAGTGGGTTTTCAACAGCACCTGTGGCTTGTATAATTTTCTAATGGTGTCCAATAAGTATTTCTTTTAATGGTCACCTTGGGTACTTTCAAAATCTGGAAACTCTCCTTTCCTCTTGAATGCACTTCCTCACTGCTCCCTCTCCCCCAGCCTCCCCCCAACTATGTGGAAAAGTATTCCTAGTATTCTCCCTGTCTCTCACTGCTCAGACTGAATGAGTTATCTTATACACTCCCACCGTCCCAAAGGGCAATGGGCCAAGATTCTCTGCCAGAGGTTCAGGAGTGATGTTTCTGTATTTGGGGGATAAGACTACCTGCCCCCTGTTAGTGCTACCTGCTAAATATCTCTATTCCATCAACTCCCATAGCTACTTTATTCAGAGTTTACTCAAATTGTATTCCCAAATCTATCGTGTGTCTTCCCATTGGCCCACCACTGCAGCCGATTACAGTATAATCATAAGCTTCCAGGTCTTATTCCTTTATATGTGGCAGTAGCGGCTTCTCCTTGTGACTTGAATTACTAATCTGCCTCAACACGGTGCTCAGTAACCGGGGCCAAATGTCAAGTGCCATTAGGTGTCAAAACAGGGTTGATTCAGTGATCTCCGAACGGTTCCGCGGCAGGGAGGAGAGCGAGGAGAAAGCACTACATTCACCACATGAGATTAGTGGACACGCTGACTTTTATTACTGTTTAAGCTCATAAGCGCACACATTGTTTTGACACAGAAACTTACTGTGTACTTCATACAGGTTTATTTTTGTTTTCAGCTTAAATGTAGGTTGTGTGCTTTGTTTGACAGCTCCAAACTTGCTGGTGATAAATGATAATGTTTTGTACAGGGAAAATGATCCCAACTATTGCATTAAAGTAATTAGGTTTACTCCAGTCTTTTCCAGTGTCTACCTTAATGCTGTGGTGTAGTGCTACTGAGAGTATAAATAAACATATAAAAGGCGCTTTTTATGTAAGACACAAGCTTCGTCAAGGGGCTCTAGGGGAAGTGACAGAAACAGATTTATCATGCTGATGGTGATAGATGATCTTTGCTAGGCATTAGTGAATTCCTGGTTCAGGTTGAATGTTCAGTGCTTGTGTGTGTAACTACTGCTGCCTGTCAAAGTGTGGAAAGTAAGATATACACACCATACTTCACTTCCCAGGAGATGTGCTGGTGTTAAGATTGGTTCAGCTTTCATGAAAACATAGAAGAAAAACCCTCTGATATACGATAAGGAGTGTTATGCATTACAAGGGAGTAACTTACTGTAGATAACCAAAAGCAGTGCACATAGGACATTTTGTAAATCATTTTTAACTTTAATTTTGATCAATTAAATTTGATAGATAGCATAATTAGGTCCTATACCATATTACAATTGAATCAAAATCGCAGTTTGGTTTAGGGCAACTATCAAATTGCAAAGGCTGCTTTTATTTGTGTAATAGAGTGTCCCCTGTAAGTAACATCAGACATTGTCTCTTGTAAACAACCAGTTGTTTACTCAGTCATGTATCTCAGCAAGAAGGCCGTCTGTTCAACTCCTGGGCCGGATCAGGCCTTTTTGCATGGAGTGTGCATGTTCTACCCATGTATGAGTCAGTTTCCTCCAGGCTCTGGCTTCCCCCACCAACCAAAATCATGCCCCATAGGTAAAATGTTCCAGCTAAGGTCCAGACCAAGCACAAGGTCTGGAGATGGATCCTCAGCAGCAGCTTCCTGCTCCTGACAGGGTGCTCCAGTGGCACTGAAGGATTGGTCAAATGCAGGTAGACCTTAACGACTTTACAAACTATGTTTTGTAATGCATGGGATTCTTGTGTGGGTCAGTACATATTTGAGTCGTATGTCAAATGTGAGTGCTCCTGGTCTAGACGTGTTTAAAATGCGCACTGTGAACTGAATCTTGATTTGAAAACATAAATCAAATCACAATTTGTGAACACTTTTGAATAAAAAAAATGTCTTCTTTTTTTTCAAAATAGTTTGTACACAGTTTGTAAAATATACACTTGGACTGCTTATAGAGTCACACAAAAACATTATGTTCATTAAACTATGTGGTTATTGAACTGTGGTAACCTAATTACAGCCAGAGCTCTTGGGACAACCACTTTTTCCACTGAAAATCCTTTTGGTGATTGTGAATGACTCCAGTTGATTTTTTTTTTTTTTTACTGCTGTTGTGACATTTTGGCTGACCCCATGACAAAAAATACTGAGTCTCTTTGTGGCAGAGTACATTTTTGCAAGAAAATGTGAAAAAACACACAAATGTTGCAAATTGCCAATTCTACTGCAGTGTTGAATAAACATGGAAGTACTCAAGCTAAATACATGTTTTGAACAACAGGCTTGAATTACCTGGCGGCATTGTCATTTTGGTAATATGAGGTGATGATGTTTCACCGAGTCATACTTTTAACATTTAAGTAAACTTGCCCCGACACTAATGGATCTGAATATTTTTTGTTAATATTTCTAAACTGATTATGTTCCATGTTATATAAATAATAATTTACTACAATGTAATGAAAGTAATGTAATTAATTAAATATTTTTATCAACCAGTTCCGCCAGTATCACTTGGGACACTAACTTTCATTGGACAGATTCATATAAAATGTAAACATTTTATATGAATATTTGATTGGAGCTAGTCTGTACAGCTAAAACCATATCAGTTTCTTATCTTGTTCTATATTTTATGTTGTGTGTCAGTCTATAGGCAAAAAAGTTTTTGTTTGTTTTGTTTTTTTCTTATAGACTTGCTTTAACAAAGACCCCAAAATTTAATATTCAAGGAAAAACAATTAGGATCATTCTGTGTCCAGTATA
Organism: Rhinogobius similis; assembly: GCA_019453435.1. Classification (NCBI taxonomy): domain Eukaryota; kingdom Metazoa; phylum Chordata; class Actinopteri; order Gobiiformes; family Gobiidae; genus Rhinogobius; species Rhinogobius similis. The sequence continues at coordinate 17,479,616 of CM033626.1, read as the reverse complement.
ATACACAGCTAAATGCTATTAACTGCTTTTTCCAGTGAATTTTTCAGTCGCCATCACTAAAGACCTAAATTACAGAGCACAGATCTCTTTGGCTGCTTTCCCCACTGTCTCCACTGGTTCATTTGGTGCACAACAGCAGTATTTCTCCAGCCTCCCTCCGGTGGAAAAAGGACTGGGTGATCCCATTTCTGATGTCTCTGAACTACTCTGGTTAGCCTGGTTTTTAAGTTATGAAAAATGCCATAGTGTAATATATGTAGGTGTTATCAGTCAGACCTAAGCAGTCAATTTGAAAATATGGACAAGAGAGTGGAGCATTAACTATGGAAATAGCTTACTGTAAATGAAAGTAAAGTTGCCCCGTTGCTGCCAATAACATGCTATAACTACTATAACATTTCAAGGGTTAAATCCTGTGCATAACTGTCATTTTCCTGCCTTTATATTTCGACTTCTTCCACTATTTTTGTTCTGTGTTTTAACACTGTTATTGTTGCTCAAATGACTGCCGCAGTCGCCCTCTCAACCCTCAAAGTGGCTGTGAATTTCAATGCATCTATATCACCGCTTTATTGCCCCTGTCATGGCTGAAATGTGTTTGTGTTGCCGTAGTGCCAGTAGAGCAGATGTTGGAGATGACATTTTACAAGCCGAAGTGAAGCACTGGCTTTGTGCAGTCCTTTCACCTCGTGACCTGCTGGACCTATTCTCATGGGGATTGTAACAGGTTTGGTGAAATGGAATGACGCAATAAAGAATACTCTGCATGTCATTAACAGTGTTGTCAGATTACTTTTTTAAACTAATCTGATTACTGATTGCTTCTTCTAAAAATAATCTGCCACTCTGATTTATTTATCTGACTTTATTTCATAGGCTATTTGATTACTGAAAATTATAAGTCACTTTGAGAAAAAGGAAACATACAGCTCAGGAATTTATTCTAACCCATAAAATATATTAAATCTTCCCATTTATTAATGAATGAATTATTTATTTAATTAAATAAATGAATTTGAAATAAACAGCAGCAGAGTCGACACATCCAGTCTTCCATAAACAAAGTTGTATTTGTTTTGGCTCGCATCTGATCTGTGTCTGACACCAAAAGATGATGGCATGTTCTACCTGTTTACTTTATTTTACTGAATTACAAGACAGTCTTAAGGGCTACACACATTTAACTAAAAGTTACTAAGGCTAGTAACTGTAATCAAATTACTCAATATTAAATTATAATCATTAGATTGCTGCATTACTACAAAAGTAATCTGGTTACAGTAATTCCTTACTTTGTAACTAGGTACTTTCCAACACTGCTTATCAGTAGACAGACTTTATGCATTATTTAATTTAGTATGTATTTTTTCTAGCTTGCTGAGTCTATCACAGAGTCTATCACTGACTGTGGGCCACAAGTGACACATCATGAGCAGCATAGAGGTTTCAACTTGAAATGTATTATTATTCGAACACACCAGGAGTGTAACACGTGGTAGTGTAACGTGAAGTAGTCAACCAAGACAGTGGCCCTTTGTCTGTACCACAATTCCTTTAGGATTAAATGTAATGTAACCAAATAATTGAGAGTTTTGATGATGTTTTCCAGGCATAGCTCATGAAATTATTCTACAATGTTTATTTCTGTCTCTGCTCCTATATATATATATATATATATATATATATATTTTTTTTATTTATTTATTTATTATTTTTTTTTTTGCTGTTATCTAAAAAAAAAAAACAATACCTGGCAATCATTCACTTGATAGCAAAGATGTCTTTGACCACTGATTATTTTAACTAGATTGGTTTATTAAAAAGAAAGGGGAACTTGGCACTGTTTACACAAGTCAGAACGCTTGGCTCGGAGGTGTAGTAGACCTGTCTTGCATCTTGATAATATCCACTAGCTCCCACACCACATGTATTCTGTTGTGCATAATCTCAAAACATGACACAAAAGATTTTCATATCTCGGACATGAGTGCACATCCAATCAAGTCTTTGTTTGTTTGAATAATTGAATACTTGATTAAGCAAATACTTTCTGCCACAAAACTGTCACCCCGCCCTTTATGGTCCAGTTTGTTGGATTCAAAAGTGCTTATATTAGAAAGCACTGTTAATTCAGAATATTGGCTTAGTTCTAACAAAGCAAAGATTTGACATAATTAATCAATCTTAAAATGATGTGTTTTATGGAACAGAACAAGAATAGTGGCCAAGTCATGCTTCATTGTTATTCATTTATTTTCACATTAAATGAATTAAATGTTCCTTAAATGTTCCTTGTTTCAATCAGATTTAGTGAACCTGGATACCACAACCTTATTTTGACTTTACTTTATCGCTGTCCAATTTACAGCAGATAATTCATTTAAAAAATACCTTCATTTACAGCATTTTCTTTATAACATTTTAATTAACATAAACTGCTCTATTTTTATTATTATGATTTAATTTTGAATGTTCTTATAAATTGATATTAAAACTTGCTGCATCATGTAAAGAATATTCAGTTCTATAGATGTATTTTACACAGACATGCATCTCACTCACCTCTTTTGTGAAGGAATACAGTTAATATTTGTATAGGTATGGGATAGATAAAGATAGTTTTCAGCTCCCCTCAAAAAAGCCTTTTTTAAGCAAACACATCTCTTTGTATGGAAAATTCCTCTCTCTCAGCAGGTTCTGGAGATTAGTGTGATAAGTGTGACTGGAGGTTGACCTCAGGTAACTTACAGGTCAGACATCTTTTATCCTTTTATCCTTTTTCCTCTTTCGGTGATGACCTAAGCCCTGAGCAATCACTTTGATTTAGAAGTCTGCAACTCTTTACTTAAGGCAGCAGTTTTCTTGCCAGAAGGTACAAGTACTGTCACTTTCAATTATCTCCTTCCAAAACCATCAAGCCACACATATTTTGTAATAATATATGCATGCATGATTGACATAAAATGTGAGGTATTTCCAATGTCCCTCAGCTAATACAATATGCCCGGAGTGCATAAAAGTGTATTGTAAGTTATAGTTTTACTACTGAAAAGCAGACTTATAAAATATGACAGTTGTAGCCTCGTCGAGTGTGAATTATATGTCCTGCTGTAAGAAAAGGATATTCTCAAAGCTCTTCTCCGTCTGGATACAGAGCAGACTGACGCTCTCTTGCCTCTAACCCAGATGTCCCATAAAATTAGATCCAGATTTGTCTGTAAGCGTCAAAAATATACCACAGGACTGTATGTCATATAAGCTACATCCAAGTAAAGAAATCTTTATTTTCAGTTGTTATTTTCTGATATATAAACATTAAAGGAACTGTGTGTGGGTTTTAATCACTGTATGTGGACATGTATAATCTTAACGATGGTGTGCACATCTCGCAGGCAGAGTCATCTGAATTTTTTACATTTATGTTGTATATATAAAAATTAATACTTTCTGTGGTATGCTTTTTAGTACTTCTTCCACGGCTGTATTTTAACTTCATTTAATTTTATTTGCCTGTACGTCTCTTTTCCTGAGTATTTCAGTTTATAGGATTCTGCAGCTACTGACCACAATGTTTGAAAACCCAAGTTTGCACATACAATAAAATGTTTTGGAGCCACAGTGTCAGTTCAAGTAGCTGCTTATGATACTAACTGCATGTCAAGCTTAACACTATCAGCATTCTCATAACGCCCGGAAATGGTTAGAAATGATTGGAAACTTTGCTAACAGTGGACCAGAGTCTAATAGCCACTGGGTTCATCAGGTTTTGTGGCTCTGATCTCTTTAGCAGGGTTTGGAGCGAGACTTTTCCTCCTCTTATTTACGTAAGTCTGGCTGAAGCTGATACTGTATCTGCTGCAGTCGTCTGGACGTTTGACCGCTGCTCTTTCAACCCCATTAGCTACAGTAGTCAGCAATGGTGATGACTCATATGCTCTGGTTACGTATGAAGTGTTACATTCCAGTCTCTCTATGTCATTATTAAGCTCTCTTCTGTTATATTTGTGTTCAAATGTCTCCTTTTAGTCTGCCTGCCTGTCTGCATGTATGCATTCTTTTTTGCATTCCCCCTCTGCGATCATCAAAGCTATTTGAGACTCATTTGGATATTGTGTTGTTGTATAATGCTTTACTCCAGATGCTGTTCCTGCTGCTCTGTCCATTTTTCCATGCTTTGGGCAGATACAAAGAATACTGGTGATTGTCTTCTTCTGATAAGATAGTATACATTTAATCAAAGGAAGCGTGTTTAATAAATGTATAGTGCGTCTTTGGGGTATAATTTGGTGAGAAATTGCTCTTGTTAGTTGGCCATAAAATCTCCAAGACTCATTGAACCTTTGCTTTTTTCCTTCAAACATAAATTTTCACTGAGAATAACTCTCAATACTTATTATTGTCTGCTGTTAATCATATATTAAATATATATAACCCTTGTCATTAAATGCATCATACTTAGACAAGTAGTAATGAAAAAATAAATAAAAACTAGGGATGGCCGCATATGGATTTTTTTTTATCACTTGGAACAATATGCACTATTTTACTTTGCTGCAATGTCTAATAACATATTTGCCAATATCAAACATTTTAAATCTATTTCAAGGTCCACACGTTGAAGTAAAGTTTTACACTTTGCCCAGCTTCTGTCTAAACCAGTGACTGCGCCCACATGTAACACATCACTGCTTTTCTGCCATGCTAATCACCCTCTTTAAATCCCACTGAAGACACATAGTAAAAAGGGTTTATGTTTTGCTCCATTTGGCGTGTAACCCAACGTGATGAAAACGTCATCTGATTGGCTCCATTTTGCCCCCATCTCCTGGTTCAGTTAGAAAGGACGATTAGTGTGAAAGCCCAGATAGATTTCAGTCAGATGCAGTGGTATGAAGTAAGGGTTGGTTTTGGTTTTGCAAGACCAAAAGATTGAACCATCCCACATCTGTGCAGAGAGAGAGTGTGTGTCAGAAGAAGTGTTGAACGTGTGCAGAAATCTTGTCTTAGCCTGTGCATGCCGTGGACAGCATGACGCAGAGGGAGAAGAAGAGTGCATTGTCCCTCCAGACTTAGACATGAGACGGTAATAGGAAAGTACACATTGAATAGAGAATTCCTGCTCGTCACAATTCCTTTTCTAGTGTTGATAGCTTGGTGTTGAACAAAAATGACTAGGTACACTCGCTTCTTGCTGCTGGAGAAAACACAAACCTTCAGCCCTCAATATGACACAAAAGCTTCTTTTTTCTGAAGGAACAACAGAAGAAATACAGCGGCTTAGTTCTGCTTGCACAATTCAGGTTAGCTTATTTGCTGTGGAAATCTTTGTGGAAATTCAAGGTGCAAGGACCTCAACACTGGACAAAGAAACTACAATATATCAAAGAAAACCTACCGTACGAGACTTGAAGGCATAGTACTAACTGGAAATTGGACAATTACTTTTTTTTTTTTTTTTTTAAATGAACAGTGATTTTGTGTGAGCATTATTTATTATTTTACCTCTTGGCAGATTGGAACTGAGCATATCTTTAACCAAATTTACCAGACAAGTGTGACCAACTGCTTTAGGAATGAACTGATAAATATTGTTTTTTCTGCATGAAACATTTAGTGCTGCTCAAATTTAGGATTGTGCTGTTTTTGTGCATTGATCCAGCTTGAAGTGCCAAACCCTGAAAATAGCATCCTTCTGACTGGATCTTTTGTGTTAACTTTGGACTATTAGCCATGTTGAAACTTGCATAACAAGCTTTGGATCTCCACAAGGAACCTCTCCCACAGAATAAAGGTGTCACTTTAATGATGCTAACCAGAACCCAGCTGTATTTTGGATGTTAAACCAAAGGTTTCATACTGTGCAGTAATAGTTTTCAATGAAAGCTACTTATCACAAATGTCCAAATTATATATTTAAAATAATGTTTGTGAACTTTAATGAACCCTTTATTCAAAACAGTTGATCTGTTTTAGTTGGTGTGTTAATATAACGATGTTCACTTGACAACCTTTCCTCTTTACCCAGGTTAACTCCTAGATAGTTTGGAATAGGTTAAAAATAATACAAAGACAAATCGGACCACCTAAAACACTAGATGTTTTATGTTTCAGTCAAAGTTAATGCCGCAGAGTGCACTCATGAGTTTACAGATATTTCTTCCAGTGTATGTCAGAGCTAATTGTGTGTGTAGCACTGCTGTGACCTTTGGGGGGATTGCATCATGTGCAGAGTTAAATCTGTCCCACTATCTGAGTGTTGGTGTACAGTTACTGTCATGGCCCTCGAATGAGAGTTACTGACAAAACTGTTCAATTACATAACAGGAAAACATTCGGACGATTAGCCATGTCAACCTAGACAAGTTGAGACATTACATTTTATCCAGTCCAGTATTTAGTCTTTACCGTAACCACATTATTCAGAAACCACATTTCAATGAAATGCACATTGTCATTTTATTCTGTAAACTACAACTTGATTGTTAGGACTGTGTCTATATTTTGTGTTTCTCTTTCAGTAGCTGGGACCTTTCACCATGTTGCCCATTTATACAAGAGGTTACATTGTTCCAAACGTCCAGGACTGGCCTGACTGGTCTTCCAGTTTAAAAACAAGGACCATGAGTTCAGAGATAGATTCTTTATCTGCTAACAACCATTTTACTGATCTCTTAGAGCTGTTCAATATTCTTCACCCTGTCTATGCAACTTACAGTGTATTTGCTCTCCATCTGGGCATTGAAGTTAAAATTAAAACAACATGTAGTTGTTTTAACATGTAGTATGTAGTTCAAGAGTAAATGCTTTGTAAATATTGCAACACTGCAGTCTTACTAAGTTCACATTTCCTCCCCGTTGGGCACAATCACAATAAAAGAGCTGAGTTCTTTCAAGTTCAATCAAACACATTTACAATCAAGAAGAACTGCAGCAGTCCTCATAAGTGTCCTGTCTTTGCTGATTTGTGGCTTAATTCAATGGCTAAACTTCATAGTGTTTCCAGCCGCTGAACTTTGACCCCATTTTCACAGACTTTACTCTGTGATTTGTGCCCATTGTGTCAGCTGAACCCTGTGTGGCTTGCTAACTGCAGTGTGCAGATTAAGGTTATGACATTGGGAGGCGTTCAGAGGTGGCGATTGGAGGTGTTTTGTGAGAACACGGGTCAGCGCTTGTGGTACGCTCGGGTCTTTTGGGTCATGCTGTTTCCCCTCTGTGCTCCCTCCCACCCTGCGTCCCGTGTTGGTCCCAGGGGTGTGTTTTGTGTTGAACCACAGGTCACTGGGCACTACTCTTTCTGGTTGCCAGGTTGTTTGCTTTATTCTCTCCTCCTCTGACCTCAGCCATACTCTTTGTAGCACTTCACTCGGCCAGAAAATGAGGCCACTGCTGTTTGGTCATGCAATGGGGCATATTTGGTCTCTGGGCATTGAGTTGCAAAGGAATATCTGACTCGAATGGTAGGATTTCTTCTCAAGTGATCAGTGATCAGACATTGTGCTAACAGACAACACAGTAAACAACATAAACATATAGCATAAGTGTCACACTTGTTATACCTGCTGAACTTACTGGTACTACAATGAAGGAATAAGTGATATCGTTCCCTGAAGCTTTCAATGTTTATTTTACATACATAGCAGGGTCTTAAAGGGCTGAAATGTTATGCAGATCGGACTCATGCAGCAGATAAACCAAACACAACTGTTCTTTTTCAAACTTACAGTATGTAAGTACCTTTGACGGCTGCTGTATGTTGTCAATGATTGCTTTCACATTCTTTATATTAAACTCCTTGGTTCAAAAGATTTAGTTATTATCTTCAAAGGCTGTGATGACCGATGCCAAACATTACTCCACATTTCAGGGAAATTAGTGTCCTTTTGTCAGTGTTTGGGGGAATTTTCAGAAATCTGTGACCATTGCAACATTGTCAACATAAACTATATGCAAAGACATTTCTGTCCACATGCACACATCAGGTGTTGTGTCTCCTAATTCCTCCAAATGCTTGCTCCCGGTTTATCCTTCAAATTCTTACCCTTCAAGTTCACTTAATATTGTAGGCTGGTGTGACATTTTGGCCCTTCAGAGATCTTTGGTATTAAATGTTGGAGACTTGCCAGTGAGTGCATAGAATGCTTCTGATGATTTAGGTGGCATGTCATTTGGCTTCAGAATCAAACCAACAGCTTTCTGCATGAGAGGCAGGATTTACTACACACCCTCCTATATGCTAAAGCAGTTTTGCAATCATACTACAACTCTGTATAATAATTATAGATAAGTGTGTGTGTGAAGATCCCTATTTTTCACATTAATTTCTGTTCTTTTGCTGGTTTTATACTGTTGTTATGTATCTGAAGTATGTTACAGCCATCAACTTTAGGCTTTTTAAAGCCCATAATGTACATGGCTTGTTAATAAGTAACACTTAATAAAACATTAAACATTCACTATAAGTTCCACTATTAAAACTAAACACTTGTTAATTTTCCAAGAAGTAGTTTCACACATGGACCTTTTTACCTACATTTTATATTGTCTATGGTTTTTGACATGGCTGTCGTACACAATGTTTATGAGTAGACTTCTATACATTTTTACTGTCATGCTGGGTAGATGATGAAGCCTAGTCCAGATGGATGTGCTGTTGGCAAAAGGGACCCCACACATTGACATAACCCCTTCACACAGGGATTGTCCTGAAGCACGAGACGCAAGGGAGAACTAGTGAGGAGGGGGTAGCGGTAGGACGCATATTTAAGCTGCCTAAAGGGGCCTAAACAAACTCTTTGTGCAAAGAGTTGTAGCTTAGGGCTCAACTTTGAAATTCTATGTGCCATCCGTGTTGAACAAAGTCCATAGTTCAGAGGGTGAGAAGAAGTGGCTCCCTAACTTCAAAGAGCCTCTAGGTTGAAGCTTAAAGATGTTTTTACTTTAAATAACACTTAGTTTTAGGCCTAGTTTGTTTTGTTTATTGACACAAATGGAAGAATTGAAGAATTCACACCTTATTTTTCGCCACAGGGGCCTGTTCATCACTGTTCATGATCGAGGGCACGTAGCTTCAATTCTCCAGAACTGGCCAGAGAAGGACATTAAGGTAAAACAAAAACAAGCCTGTTTTAAAATGCTAACCCTAGCATGCTAACTTGCCTCAGTTATGCCAAAAATGTGCCGTGTCCCTTGACCTGCTGATTTTGGCCAATTTCCCAAAAATCTTGAAATATTCCTTGTCTCTTGTATAGTTCAAATATTTGCACATCATAATCTGGCCTCTGCACAATGACGACACCAGCAGGCATCCCTGGCATGCCTTATGTACCTGTAGCCGATAACACCTGCTCATCGCTGTCAGCAGCAGGACATTTAGCACAGCGCTGACACACTGCAGCTCAGTGTCACAGGGGGCTTATCCAGGGCTCACCTAATGGGCCCTACTTTTAACATTTCAACAGAAACTGGGAAAGTGGAACCTGGGTTAGCAGTTCATAGTACTATTTCAGACAGACTGTGATCATTAGGTTTTTCAGTATTTGGGAATGCTAACGCAGCATATAGTGTATTATATATACTATAATATTGTGAAAAGCAAACAATGCAAAAACATATAAAATGTACTACTTATCTACTTTATCTTTAAGGTGTACATATTTTGCATGGTAAGCAAAATATAGTCCATATTACTAAAAAAACTTTGACTGCTGTCCTTTAAGTGCGTGACACTTCATGAACGTTACACTTTAAAAGCATTACAGTGTGTTGTGTTGTTTGGCAGGCTGTGTGTGTGACAGATGGAGAGAGGATCCTTGGACTCGGAGACCTGGGCTGCAACGGCATGGGGATCCCAGTGGGTAAACTGGCCCTGTACACTGCCTGTGGAGGGGTGCCACCCCAGCAGTGTCTGCCGGTCATGCTGGATGTGGGCACAGAGAATGAGGTGAGATACATAAGACACAGGTAATAACCACAGATTCCTTGTATATTTAAGGAAATGTATATTGCACACTGTTTTTTTCTCTCCAGCTGGTGACTATATTCATTATCATTATGTATTCAAATACACTCTTTTTCATTCTATTATAGGCTATTGTTTGCATCAAATACTTTACGTGAGTTTGTTATTATATTATATTGTATTGTATTATATTTGGTGGTTTGTAAATATTTTGGGGCACAGCTTACTTAACTACTTATCACCCTTGGGTGCTTGCCCCACCCTTTTTAAGATGACCACCTGGAGCTCATTCTCCATTTGCCTCATTTGCCTGATGAAGGCAACGGAATGTTGTTCGAATAAAAATCACAAATTTTGCAAGTAAGGCAGTGTGGGAAATCTTTTTCTGTTTATTAATTACAGGTAATAACCATCTAATCTGAGCACACAGTTTGTGGACCCAGAGACAAAGCAGAGTTACTCTGTGTTTAGTAGGCCGGTCACAACAACAAATAGAGCAATATTTTGCTACAGAAAGATATCACGATAAATGATAATATTGAAACTACAGTACTTTACACTGACACAATAGCTCAAAAGCCAGATAATCCCAGTAAACCCTTTTCTAAATGTATAATATTGTTGAAAAAATGTGAGCTGCAATAAATAAATAGCAAAATGAAACACTTAAGAATTGATTTAGTATCTATAATTATTGAATAATTGAAGTTACTTATTCCAGCCTCTACAGCTAAAATCTTGCTGTACTGTAAACAACATTAATAAAAAAAATATATAAGAAAATGCCCATTGGTGCAAACAAATGTACACCCGATAAATGCTGAGACTGATAAGTCGATTTAGTAATTATCATGAGTGTTCGGTTTACATTTGTACACTCAAACTTATTGTCAGCTGGCAACTCAAGACCCCAAATTTGTGGCATTCATATTCTGAAGAGAAGACATCATATTTCTTTTAGCTTGGTTTCGTGTTCACGTCTCAGACCATTAAACACTGCTGCCTGTCCTCAGATACAAATGTCATAGTACATCATATGCCACGGAATAAAGCAGATCCCACAGTTTAGAAGCAGGAAACACCTTCTGTACCAGTGAGCTCAGCTGCTCCATTGAGAAGTGCCAGCTGGGAAAGCACCGCTCCCTCTGCCAGCGCCGCTCTGCTTCCCACCTATGAACACTCTTCTCCAGTTTGACATCTCAACTCAAGCACTGGACAACATGTGCTACTAATACTTAAGGCTATGAGAAAAAAAAGTCTGTGCCTCTATATCAACACTACTTATTGTAGCCTAAGGATGCAGGAGCAGCAAGCCAAGTAGAAAACTTTACTCCCGGCCTGCAGGTGTAATCCAAATTTGTCTCAGGTGGAGCTTAGCTTCAGGGCCGAGAAAACCCAAAGTCAGGCATTATGTGTTCTCAGCAACATAATCTGTATGAGTAGAAGTGTACTATTGGAAATACACTGAAACGTGTCCTTTGTCACTGAACCTCTTTATCTTTATTACTCTGTACTTGCTGACCTGCCTCTGTTATCTTTATGAAGTTTCCACTTCTGATCTCCTACTGTTTCTTAGTTTTGTTCACGTATCTGTTTACATACTGACCGTCATAAAAAACTACTTTTCCAAGTTTACAGCGGGTTTATGTGCTAATAAATAATCAGGACAAAATGCTCATTGGCAGTGCTACAGTGCCTTATCAAGTGTAAATGGAAGCTGCAGGCTTTATTCATTAGGTCCACAAATAATATTTTTATGCTCCTAAACTTTGCATTTCTTTAGTGATTATTTATTTAATTTCCTTCACCACTTTTTGGGTTGTAATTAACTACACTTCCAAAAACATTGTTACACATACATACATACATACATACATACATACATACATACATACACAACACAACGTGTGCATTGTGGCCATTACAAAGAGTTTTTTCATATGAGCGATTGGTAGCAACAGTATCAGTCATATATTCCTATTATTAGATTTAAAGAAACATAAGGATTTAACTGCTGCCTTCTTGTCTATGCCCAACTTTTCCATTTCATTTCCTCATGATTCTAAAGAGATGACAGGCTGAATGACCTGTAATGAGTAGAATAGGCTGACTGTGTTTGGGTATGTGTCTTAATCCATAAGAGAGTCAGTCTAGACCACTGGCCAATGTGCTATGTATGTAGATTCATCTTGGGAGCAGATGAGGAAGTTTGTGAGCTAGCGGTAGCACAGGCTAATTATCGAAATAGCTGTCATTATGGGATTATATTTGTCCTTGAGGAGATGTGTGGTACATGAAGTCGTGGATTGGCATAGGTCCAAACGGCCAGATAGAGCCTTGTATAATTTGAACCATTTCTTGGGTAGTTTGATTATCTACGGGGATTTCAAATTGTGGGACTGGTACAAATTGTGGACACAGCGTTTTCCTTGTGGTCTTTGAGGTGGTCAAGTCATGATTTTAATGAGAGATTCCTGTGACAGCTCATCTCTGGAATACATTCGAAGGATAAGTCGAAGTTTTTTCTTTGCCTCGAAAGTATCATATATGGCATACATTTATTTGTCTTGCATTTATTTAGTTAGAGGTTTGTTTGTTTTTTAGTGCTCAAATATACTAGAAAGTATATCTCAATGCAGATAAATACATTGAATGCCAAACTATGGAACATTAGGTCGTGCAATAGCATTTTCATAGTGACAAGCAGGTGGCGGAGCCTCCACCAGAAAAAAATGTATATGCACCTTCAAACTTTTAATCTACCGTTCAGGTGTAAATTATGGTTATGCCCTCCTGGTTTTGCCTATTACTGCACCAGCATAGACCTTTATTTAGTCCCTTAATAATTATCCAGCATTAATTATACTCAAGTCTTGCTTCAGTTTGTAATAACGCTCCCATTTTGGGTTTATTTTCTGATTAGATTCTTGGTGTGAAAAGCTTGAGAACTCCTGGTCTATGTTTCATTTAGTTGTGGAAAGAAGAGCTGTTTTTGATGTGTTTCAGACTTTTGCATCACTGTCTTCTCACTGACCAAGCCTTTTGTTCATGATCCTGCTGTCATCTCATGTAACCGAACACTATAGACACACTTAGCCGCTCACTTCGGTCAGGACAATATGCTGTTTGTGTCTGGGGCAGGTGGGTGGCCATTCACAAGTTTAAACCCAGTGTCCTTTTCCACAGACACTTGTCCTACAAGTCAGCCTGCATTTTATCACTCAAGTTTCCATGTTAAAAAGTCCAGCGCTATAAAACTGTGAAGTTGTTTTTGTCCTTTTCTCTTTCTCTTTTTGTGTTTAGGAGCAGTTGCACAGATAAATTTTAGCAATTGGCAAGGCACAGTAGATTTTCTGAAAATGTATTGTAATCTGCTTGTTTCTCAAAATTTCAGAATAAAACATTACCACATCTCATTAGTATAATGTCTATAGAGGTTTATACAGATTTTGGTTTTATATAATGTGCTCCTGATTGAAATCTTTGGAAACAGACGTCTTTGTCAACTTCAAATAAACTATACTTAAAATAAACTTGTTCTTGGGCATGACATCTCTCTGCCCTGTCACGGAAAAGGTTGCCGCTGTCTTCTCCAGGCTCATCATTGTGGCGACTGGTAATTATCCATCTCTTCAGTGCCATAGAAATGAAAGGTCAGCTGTCTCAATGAGGCTTCACGGTGCTCTGGATCACTTTTATATGAATTCTAAAATAAAAACCCTTGAAAGACTGACAAACCATGTCATGAAAGTGAATATATTTACCCCGTTCATGCTCGGTATAAAAGTAAAACTGCATGCTCTGTCCTTCAAAGCAACTTGTTCCATCATGCTTTGGAGATTTAGACTATTGAAGTTCTCTCTCGTTCACAATCATTCTTTCACCAATATATGATTTAGTCAAAATTCTTGAACAATCTCAACATTTACATATGTTCACATTTTGTACAGCTACGAGTTATACTTTGTGTTAAGTGTAGACACAGGTGCATGCGTGTCAGGCCCATGGTCTATTGAAGTTTACATTCTGACATATGATTTAACTTAGAACTGTCATACTACTACACTTAAATAATATACAAACTACATGACTGATGGATTCTTGTATGTGTTTCAGATTTAAACTTCCATTGTCAAGTAAAATTGTATCTACATTGATGTGGTGAAGCTGTTGATCTCTCTGCTTTTTAGTAATGAGGTTATGGGTTCAATCCTCAGACTGTCAACCACAATTTCTCTGCAGAGTCTGTCCTATTCGTCCTGCCTCATACGGGTTCTTACTGGTCCACCTTCGCAAGGCCACCGAGTTGCTCTGTGTGCTTTAGCTAACTTGTTGATCAAATGAAAATGACCATACCCACGACTTCTGAAATGGCAGTAACTGCATGAATAAATAATTTGTCCTGTTGATATATTCCAGGCACTGTTAAAGGACCCTCTCTACATTGGCCTGAGGCATCGCAGAGTAAGGGGCCAGGCCTACGACGACCTGCTGGACGAGTTCATGAAGGCTGTGTCTGACAGGTACAGCCATTTTCCCTCTGATTCATCCTCCGCCTACTTCCTCTGTGCACCCTGTCTGTTGCTGTCGTTTCAAAACAGATGGTACATTAAAATGGGAGAGAAAAATGTTAAGGAGTTTAACATGGACGACATCAAAAAGAGCTTGAGGGACTTTGGGGGTGCACATGAAGAGCTAGAACCTCTGTCAACACAGATTTGGATGTTATGAAATGGCGTCCTATTGTTCTTGGCTACAATAACCATTGCATTTCATATGTTTTTAGGCCTACATATTTCAAGTGTTTAGTGGTAGTTAGAAGTGTTTTGTTTTTTGCTTTATCTGCCGATTATTGTATTTTACTATTCTAACCTTAATTTATGTAACTTCTGCCAATTCAAATGAACCAAACATTGACATTATCTTTTAAACTTTTATACCACTCCATTCAACAGTAAATAGCAGGGGCTTTGGTTAGTGGACAGCTTTATATTTTAGCTCTATTTCTTCTTGGCCAAAGATTATATCTGCCGTTATCTTCAACATAGAGATTCATCACTCAGACTAATGTCATGTGTCACAGCGCATGGACAGAGTGGACACAGGCAGGAAGTTTTAAGTACTCCATATTGTCCCATTTCATTTCATCTTCTGTTTCTTTGATGTGAAATGAGATAATTCATGCTTTGTGCCTGCTCTTAGGGCTTATAAGTCTTTATTATCGTCCCATGACCGTTGTATACCTTTCCTTTGCATGCATCTCTACACATGTGTCTGTATAGAACCACACACATGGGGATGGTTAGGCCTGATCCCAAACTACAAAAATCGGCAGCGGTCCGGAGGCAAAGTCCTGGGTCTGGGCCTCCTCCAGCTGGCTCCTTAAAGCCACTGCTCTAATAACTGGGTAGCTTCTCCACTACCAAGAATCATCGTACTTTTCTCCAAAAACAGCCAGATTGGCGGAAAATGGATAATTATGGGCTCATGGATTGAATGAATGATTACAGTTTAACAGTATTTTAAGGAATATCGATGTTTAGTTTTCTAAGAACCACATGCTAAATTCACCAGTCTGACTCATCATCAGCAGAAAGTAGACATCTTTTTTTAATCTGCTATATATATAAAATACTTAAGAGATGCTGTGGTTAATGATGCAATGAAGCCTGGTCCACAGCCCTGCCATGTGCTACAGTCTGAACATTTTTATGCTGTATCTTCAGTTCCCTTGAGACTTTACAGCACAAATATTGTGACATAAAACCAAGTTTAATCCCCTAATATGCATATTACTGCCTAGTGCCAAAGTATGAAGAGGGGAATGATGAAATATTAACCACCACTACAGTATACCAACAAATGCAAACCTTTTAGTCAAATAGAGTCTTACTATTTCTTAAAACCTTAAATGCTAAATATTAAATGCGTTGCCTAGTTTTAACAGGCTGCAGTAGTTGATGTTGGATGTCGTGGGTAAATCTCTTGCAAATGTCACAAATCCCTTTAAACTCTCACTCAAAGCTTTGCTATAATACTTAAATCATCACAGAGGATCTCTTCACAGCTTTTGTTGAAAATTAAACTTAGACTGTCTGGGTTTAACATTATCAGCTTTTGCATGAAAGAGCAAAGTCAGTCAAGTTAGCTGCCTTCCATCCTCTGAAGTAGGGAAAGAAAATTTGCTTGATATAAAAGCTAGATTGTGCTGTCTACAACAATGCAGAATTTAAGACTAAAGGATGGAGGAGTAGCAGAAGGAAAAATGCTGAATATTCTTTTATTTTTAATGAGGGGATTTGTGAAATAATGTGTGCTGAGAGATGCTGGCTCTCAGGAGACTGAGGATTTATTAAAGCCTGCAGTGTGGTGGGACGTCCTGAACAGGCTGCTTGTGCACCACACAAACTCCACTATGTGCAGGTTGGACAGCTGTGTTTGGACAGAGTACCCTTGTTTGTGACCTTTTGCTAAGGTCCTGCCTGCTCTTGCCCTCTACGAGTTGCAGCTTCAAGAATCTCTCATACTATCTCGGGCAGTTTACTCTCCCACTTTATGTCTTCCTCCTACTCGCCACAGCTTTGCATTGCATCACGCCCCACTGGAGACGTCTTGTCACAATCAGAATCACTGAAATGATGTTTCTTATATATATAGAATGAGCCTAAGCACTGAGAAGCACCACACAATCTTGATTCAGTTTTGAATTTTTTAGTTTTTGGCATGCAAATGTGATTCTCTGGGACAGTTTCTTCCATTCATCGAAGCTCTATTATTATATAGGGTCATAAATAAATCACATGAAAAAATGCATATACAAAAGCATTCTCTGTGGTCTGCTCTCTCAATTTCCTAAAAAATGCCCCTAACCTTATGACCCATCTCTGCGCTGGTGAATGGGTTTTGGACCAGCTTTTTTCACTTTTTTTTTTAGTCTAAGGCCAGTGTTGTCTTCACCTGGGTGTGCCTCTCATTTCTTCAGACTTGATCCTCGAGACAAAAGAAAATCCCTTTTTTTTTTGTCTGGGGCGTCCTGATCCAGCTGGCTAAGAGCAGCATGTGAATGATTCATTCAGAAAGTTGTCAAGGAGAATACTTTGAGGGGAAAAGGCTTGGCTGACATGAATGGAGACCAGAAGAAGCACCTTTTTAACGATCAAAACACCACTACTTTTTTTTTTCTGTGGAAATTTGTTATGCTGAAGCACTAGAGCCACTTTATGCCATAATATCTTGTGTAATATTTTGAAATGCATAGTTTGCGTCCAGCTTTTTGGGGCTGGATCTATGAAGGTCCACCAGAGCGGATAGGGTAAGAGCAACACATTATTTACATGTAACGTCCCTTTGTACACACTTACTTGGTACTTTAATTTACTTCATTCATTTACGATCCATTTTTGGAATATTTTCAGGCGTTTTCAGTGATATCACCTGCTTCTCCTTGCCATAGATTATTATAGATTCTTATTAGAATAGATTCAACATCATTCGGTCCATACAGACCCATACAATACTGTAAATAACAATGATGTGTTATGGGGCAGCCTGGTAAGCAGTAGTCCTCGCCCATCCCTGGTCCCAACACAATGAAAAGTTTACAGCCCCTTTTTGGGCTTGTTGTTTGTTTTTTTTTCCTTTCTTTGTGGGACTTTCTGCTTTATAGAAAACACATTTTACACTTCTGCTGAGCTGTCAGTCTGAGTATCAGGCTTCATGGTCTGATGTCTGTTGGTGGAAGCGGACCTGATCCTGCAAATGCACTCTTTAATCTTGTGGATATTACATTTTATTGCATCAGAAGTATTCTCCATTTCCTATAGACCCAGTTTCCTCTCAGCTTTGTAATCCTGATGCTAAACATTTTAACAGATTTAGAGAGAAAGCAATAGAAAACGTTTTGAAGACTTAGGGAAATGGAGAACATACTTATTATACTTACTTATTAAAATGCAGTTAAGTGTTAAATTAGCCTACAGCATTAAATGTAATTTTCACCTGTTATATGTTTGCAAAAGTAAAATTTTCCAAAAATGTTGTTAACAGTTGTGCTACGAGCCATAAATTCCTCTGCAAGATCCATCAGGTGAAATCTCTGGGAATTCAGTGAGCTTCCTAAATCTGTGCTGCAGGCACACTGTATTGTATATCATAGCTCTGTGCTGGCAGAGCTGTTTCTAACGGTAACTGTATGTGTTAAAGGTGAGGTGGTCTCTGTAATATCTTGTAAAATTGTCCTCTGCTGCTTTACTGGGAGGTTGGGTGGGCCCTGTGTTTTGTCATATGGTGTTTCTGTGATCCCTGTCTTTTGTTCGAGTTTGACCTCCTCATTATTAGCTAGTCATAAATTCAAGGAAACAGGTGTCGGCTCGTCAAATCCTACTGTTCTTGGTTGCTTGGTTTTATATGACAGCCAATACAAACCTGTTGTGTGGTGCAGATGCATATTTATATATATTTATATGTTTGTGAATGTAACTCTTCTGATGGATGGTACACCGCCTACTTGTGTCCATGAAGAAGCTATTGCTTCGCTTAGAATGCGCCAGAGTATGACATTAAAATTAAAGGATCTATTTCCATGGAGACAAATATTTGACACCACAAGGCCAAGTTACAGGTGAGATCTGTGGAGAGACATCGCTGATAGAATTTTTTGTATTTTTCACAGTGCTTTTTAGCAACAAAAACACCTGTATTCAAATAAATAATAAAATAGATGTGTTTAATGCCATAGTCTTCGTCTTCGTCTTCTTCCGCTCATCCGGGGCCGGGTTGTAAGGACAGCAGTCTAAGCAGGGACTCCTAGACTTCCTTCACCCCATCCCAAGGCGTTCCCAGGCCAGCTGAGAGACATAGTCCTTCCAGCATGTCCTGGGTCTACCCCGGGGCCACCTCCCAGTGGGAACACCTCCCAAGGGAGGTGATGTTTAATGCCGTAGTGTGAAACATTAATCTCATTAGAACTATATCTTGCTTAAATAAAGGTCAAATGTCAAAAAACAATCCCCATGGAGAAAAGCATGTACCCTTCAGCATAAAATTTACTTTTTTTTTTTTTGGATAACGTTTTAACTGTTTTATTGTGTCTTACTTTCTTGTTTTCTGCTCCTAGGTACGGGATGGACTGTCTGATACAGTTTGAGGACTTTGCAAATATAAATGCTTTTCGGCTGCTTAGCAAATACCGAAATAAGTACTGCACATTTAATGATGACATTCAAGGTAATCATTGGACTTCAACATTCTACTAAAAATATTTCATAATTTTATTCTAATGTTTGTGGCTCTCTCATCTTTTAGGTACCGCTGCTGTGGCAGTAGCTGGACTTTTGGCTGCTCTGAGAATCACTAAAAGCAAAATGTGTGACCACACAATTGTATTCCAAGGAGCTGGAGAGGTAGAAGTTCTGTCTAACTATTCTGTCACTATTTGTAAATGATGCTCATACTGGTTTTCTTCTTTTTGCCCCCAGGCAGCAATGGGGATTGCAGAGCTTATCTCTATGGCCATGGAGAAGGAAGGACTTCCAAAGGAGCAGGGCTTGAAAAAGATCTGGATGGTTGACTCTAAGGGCCTCATTGTCAAGGTGTGACTGACTGAAACTGACAGGAGAGACTAAAATGTAATTATTTGGGATTGAAAATGATGTTTTATATGACATCATAGCTACTTACCTGAAGATGAACAATGTCACAGTTAAATGTATAGCAGAGATTTCTTTTGAATTGCACCGAGAAGCCCATCTGTTTTACATATGGTTTGTCCACAATATCCCTGATCTGCATGCTCTCAAACCTCCTCTTCATTTGTTCTTGTCTTTGTCTTACTCATCACTCCTGGCCTTCCTTTGAGCCCTTCTTTCCTCTTCACTCCATCCATCCATCTGGCCCTCATCCTTTTATGTCAAATAAACAGGTTGTACTTGATCTGACCATTCCATGTGCATTCGTAGGGCCGAGACCACCTGACACATGAAAAAGAGAGATTCGCCCACGAGCACCCTCAGATGAACAGACTGGAGGATGTGGTTCGGGAAATTAAACCAACAGCCATCATTGGTAAAACAGATGTTTATGTTTTACTCATTATTTTGTGATAAGCCTTTAGAATACGTAATGTGTTTATGATCATGAACTATACACAACGTCCTATAGATTCTACCACAATTTAACCAAATAAATTGCCGTTTGATATTTGACTGAATAGAAAATAACTTATCACTAAACAAGTGACTTGTTTCAGGTGTTGCAGCTGTACCGGGAGCTTTCTCTGAGCAGATCATCAAAGATATGGCTACCTTCAATAAGAGTCCAATCATATTTGCCCTCAGCAATCCCACAAGTAAAGCAGAGTGCACTGCTGAACAGTGTTATATGATTACTGAGGTACAAACCTATAATGTATAATTTTAATTGCACTTTTTTGTTTTCTAAATTATTACATTTTCTATCAAAAGTTACCAGTTGAATAAATGGCACAAGTCATATTTTGCATGGTTGGATCTTAACAACTTTCCAAGTAGAGCTTCACTTTGCAATTTAAAAAAAAAAGGACCATCCTGCGTGTTCCCCAAATCCAATTGTGTGCTTTTGTGGATGGATGGCAAGGGAAGTTTACAAAAATGGATAACAGTTCCAGACAGTAGATCTTCTGTCCTCACCACTTCACCAATGTTCCCACTCACCTCCTGCAAACGCTTGCATCAAGCGCCACATCACATTTTTGAAGTGATCAACAATAACAGTGGCGCTTCTCATTACTGAGTTCATGTTTGGGACTTTGATATCTGTTTTTCGGTGGTTTGGGGTTATTTTTTGAGGTGTGATCCTAAACTTTTGATCAAACTTGTCTCTCTCATGTCTTGTTGCATATTGAAGCTCTACTTGGAACCTTGTTAAGATCCAACCATGCAAAATGTGACTTTTGCCATTTTTTCACTTGGTCTTAAACTTTTGATCGAGACTGTATTGTATCACTCAGGGGCGGGGCATCTTTGCCAGTGGAAGTCCTTTTGACCCAGTCAAGTTGCCCAATGGACGGATCCTCGTTCCTGGTCAGGGAAATAATGCCTATATCTTTCCTGGAGTGGGACTTGGTGTCATAGCATGTGGCATTCGACATGTTACTGAGGAAGTTTTCCTCACAGCTGCAGAGGTAAACACTGAAAAGTGAAAGAACGGGGCTTTTTATGGTTACGATATTGGGGTTTGACTATAGATTTATCAGATTAAGCCCAATTAAATGATTATTGAAATAATCGTCAATGAATTGAGTTATTGAATAACAAACTCATATTTTTTATGACTCGGACTGAGCAGTAAAGAAATTTACAAAGATACTGTAATGTGTGAATTAAATTGTGAAGTAAATTGAGATTAGTCCTGTTACGATAACAACTTTTGAAATGCGATATATTGTTACAGAAATTCTCGCAATAAACAATAATATTGAAATTACTTTTTGCCACTGACAGCCGGAGAATCCCCCAAAAAATGTACAGAATCTTTAAAAAAACACTCTGCTATTTAGTTGCAGCTAATGAAACACTGTAGTTAGTTGGTGTTGATAATGTGTCATAAAAATTACTAATTGCACTCTCTACAGGCCAATTCTAATTAAAAAAACCAAGAAAAAGTTTCACAAAATGCCAAGTAAACAACCACGATAAATATTAACTCCCAAATGTATTGTTCTTTCCACCATACACTGAACAATAAGTCGATAAAGAAAAACTAATCGTGACAGGCCTAATCCAGATGTCCTCAGCCAGTATCATTTTAGTTTCATCTGAGTCAAATTTAGGTCACATTCACAAGCCTGTAGCTTTTGTAATCTTAGGACTAACTGATTTATCAAAATGTCAATAAACTGAGGAGCAAACTATTCGTTAGTTCCTATTGTACAATATGAATGCGGATCTTCCAATATATTTACAGCAGTTGATGTTTTTCTCGTCCTTAGGCTCTTGCTGAACAGGTGACGGAGAAAGACTTGGTAGAGGGCAGACTCTATCCTCCACTCAGCTCCATTCAGGAAGTGTCTTTCAAACTAGCTGCTAAGGTACACTCATCTCTGTATCCGCTTTCTTTACACATACTGTACCTTCAACAAAATATTGCTCATTTTAGATCATGGAGTTTGCCTATAAGCACAACATGGCCACTCTTCGCCCAGAGCCATCAGACAAGCAGGCGTATCTGAAGTCTCTGGTTTATAACACGGACTATGAGGAATTTGTGGTGGACTCTTATCGCTGGCCTGAGGACAGCATGAGCGTACAGTCCTGCAAGCTTTAAAAGATGGAGGCCCATAAGGGGTAGGACGATACCAAAAAGTGCAATATCAATATTTGTTCAAGATGGTAATTTAACTGTACAAATAACTGTGGTGACACATGCAGGGATTTTTAACCAATGCCTTAAAATGCTTAGTAATAGTGGCTTTTATAATGAATTTATTATTGGAGAAAAACACATTTTTAATGTATTGACATGAGTATTAAAAACTTGTACAAACTGTATAATCCTGCCACAGGACAATAAAACAGATATAAAGATTGCCTATATCCTGAGAGACCCCGACAATGTTTTTTTGTCTTGTGTTCTTACACAATTTTCAAAGTGCTTGCAATCTGCAGGATAGTATTGCATTGCTCTCTAGTGGTCAAAATATATTATTGCAATTTGGATGGATGGTGAATTGAGGTACTCATTGACCTAATTAGAGTAATTGAAGAATAACACATATATAATTAATTAATTATGTCAGTTGCAGTGGCATAAGTATGTTTTTGGCTCAATGGTGCACACCATTGTCAATGCTGTTAAATCAATAGATGGGAATTAACCATTCAGTGTCCAGACAGTCATTGCCCCTCCAGAGGCCCAGGCTGAATGACTTCTGTCTAAACTTTTTAGCCCAGTGATCATTTCTGTGTAAAAATCAATAGAGAAGCCACAATCAGACCAGTCATACACAAGGCTGAGCGTCTCCCCTCAGGACAACTGTGAGAGACCAACATTTGTTTACTCACTTTCATTCCCTCACCCCCTTTTAAAACACTGATCTGGCCGGGGTCTCCCTAGTGGACAAAATACCCCTATATCTCCATGTCCAGCACCGCTCATTTGCCAAGGCTCTATCGGGTGTTGCATTATATAAACAACATTCAAGTTAGTTATTTCAATATTTATTTGATGGATTTGGAGGATTCACTCATTTTAAATGGCAAGTTTTATTAAGGCTTGTTGGGATAAAAATGCCTAATACACTGTTTCATAAATTCCCTAAACATTTAATACTGTTTATTAGAGGTAGATTTGGGCAGTAAATCAAAATTTAGATAATGTTGTGAATGTTTTTTTTTTTAAGATATGCCTAGATGTATATTTCATATAACAAAAATGTTGAAAAACAGTTATGTATTAGCTCTAAGGTGAAAATATTTATAATGGCTACACACTTTGGGAAAAATATCTAATTGTGCACTTTCTGACCAGTATTTGCAATTTATGTTTTAAAAATGGGATTCTGATCAAGTTCACATAGTAAACACGTCTAGGAAAATTCATAAATAGTTGACAAAAAAAGATTAGATTAGATTAAATCTAAACTAAAGGTTAGCAGCTTTTATTCTGTATAATATCCATATTACACAATTTTATATTATAGGATATTTTGTAGTTTGCAGAGGTCCATTCATATTACGATTTCAGTTTTATTATGATTAATCTTGCTGCCCTGATTTTAATTGTTTAATTTATTGACCTTTATTTAACCAGGAAAATCCCATGTTTTAGTGGGAAAACCGGAGCACCCGCGGGGGGGTGCCTACGCAGACATGGGGAGAACATGCTTCACACAGAAAGTGTTATATTTATGCACTTTACATTTGTCTGATAATTAAACCTCAAGTATGTTATAACACATTTTTGACATAATATCCCCTGACTTTTGTTAATGAGATACTCCAAAACAAGGCAGAACCTAAAATACAAATTGGCAACATAAAGATAAAGATGTTTTTCAGTGAACAAGAATCACTATAGTCTAACTGGCTGGTCCAAAACCGTAATCTGGCCTTATACATATTGTATTATTATTACGGTACTATGAAAACCTGTAAATGCAAAGTACAAATTTTGTTTTACTCTATAGCTATTTGTCACTGCCCCTTCCCTTCACCACCCTGAGGCCCTCGCTGACATCTTACTGGTCACAGCTGGGACTGTCCGACCGGCCGTTGTCCTGACACGGTTTTGACCTTGTTTACAGTCTCACATTAAATGGCACCTTGCTCAGACCTTGTGATGAGTGCCAATCAGTAATTGCCTGCGGGAGTGTCGCCTGTCCATGCAACACTGTCTGCCCCTGTCTCTCCCCCTCGCCCCATCTGACACACGGAACCCCCCCCCCCCCCCCCCCACAATCTGTGACCACCACCTAACACACGGATGTCATGTACTACAGCTGACCATTTGAACCCAGTGTTGAGGAGACATTCTGTTTCTCATTATTTACTATATGTAGTAAAAAGACAATCTGAATTTCTTTCTAAACTGATGAATGTGGTCCCCGCACATCAATGAAATACAAACTAGAACTTTGCAAGTATTAAAGAGAACACTTGTTTTGAGTTAAGAGCAGAATTAGGGAATCTCAAATAGGCCTAATGTTTTTTAGTATACCATAAATATGAGAGCAGTATGGGAGTGGTCAAATGTATTAAAAACTAATTTAATATCTACTGTGCAAATACAATAACATCAAAGTTATCAATTATTACTTTGCAATTAATTTCACATTTCTTTTAAAATAAAGCAACTTGAATTTTCAGTCCATAGTATATAGTATGGTATAGTATAATATGGTATAGTATAGTATATACAGGGCAGTAATATGCTATGGCATATTTAAAAAAATATTTTTACTACAAAACCACCAGAGGGAGCTCCAACACACTTATTTCCTCCCAATGTCAGTCACCTTGTTCCGTTCGCCGCCTCATATTATTTCCCAGTACATTTTCTTCCCTTGACTTGTCCATTAACACTGTCCGGCAACATAATGACACAAGTTTGAACCATGCACATAATGATAATCACCATTCAGTCCAAGGTAATTCACCAGCTGTATCTCCACATACATATATTTGTAATGACACCTGTATTGTGCAAAGCCTGTGTGTCAGATATTAATTTCCTTTGCTTTGGTGGTGGGAAATGAAACTAAATGGTAATAATAATGTAATTAGGTGTAATTGCATAAGTGGGAATGGCATTAAGGTGCATTACCTATAGCTGGTATATATCAGTCCATTCTTCGCCTCACAATAGTGAGGCCTGGTTCAGAGCTAATTAAAGAAAGAATAGCATCTAGGTCATATTTAACCACTGTCTTTAGCTCACTGCTATTTACAAATTATAACTTGACAACAGGAGTGAAAAAGGGCAATGTACAATGGTCTGTAAAAAGCCTACAGGAAAAAATATGTGACAAATCCAGATTTACGGTGAAAGCTTTGTTTAAATTGGACAATGCAATGTTGTTTTGGAGAATACAATATTTCTGTTACAGGCCCCGTTTTGTTCTTCAAGGATTTTTTGCCACAATAAGCAATCTTTGTTTTCTCTTGTGTTCTTCTTTTTCCACAAGTAGCAAGACATAAGAAAAATAGAAATAGTTTACTGCAGAACTAGATGTTATTTGTGAAGTGAATAATGTTTCTTCTTCCCCCTACAGTTCCTTTCAGATTATTCAGTGAAAAAAAACTTAGTTAATGAGAGCTTAAAGGCAAATCAACTGTTTCTGATTTGACACATGAACAGCGCAGACGTTGAAATGCAACTAACAACTTAAATTTAACACCAAAATGGCAACCAGTCAATAAACAAAAGAACAATGCTTTAGTTTTGGTGCTTGGAATTCCTCTTACAAATACAGACCCATTTGTTGATGTCAAATTGTTGATAAAAATTAACCTCCAAATGTAACAAATAACACTAATAGGTTTACCCTGCTTCTGGCAAGTCGTGAAGGAGTACGTCTAGTGACTTTTAACAGGAGTGACTTGTGTGTAGCAGCTTGGTGCCGTGTGCTGTGGTCGTGAGGCTCCTTGTGCTAATTGAAGAGGACGTGTGTGACTTGGCGAGGCCTCGGATCGCACAGGTTTTACCCCAGGAGCAGAGCGGGGCAGGTCTCACACAGCCTGTTGTTTCTCGGGCCGGTACCACTCACAGATACCAAGCAGGAGCACCAAACGCCCTGACAACTTTTACATAATTAGAACAGGCCACGCACTTGCTTTGTATCCGGGCTGACATGTGTGATCACGAGCCACAGTCCTGCTTCATTAATTTATGTCTAACACAAAGAGCAGAGGCAGCACACCCCGTAGCTTTGAGCCTTTTGACAAAATGGGACACTTTGGAGGATTAAAGAAGTGCAGCTTACTACATCGCATAAAAGACTCTCACGTCTAACAAGAATATCAATAAATAATAGCTCGTAAATACAGGCTTTATTTTTGGAAATGAGTCAGCAAAATGCCCAGTTTTCATTTTATCTAGCATGTTATATAACTAGTACTCACAAAGTTTAGTGTGATGATTATTATGAGAAGAAATATAACAGTTATTTGTGATTATTGACACATAACAAAATAATTATAATAATGCCTTGCACTTGTAATGCGGTTTACAGGTTTGTCGAAGTCTCTCAAACTCTAAAGTGAAATCCTTCATTTTCTTTCATTCTAATACATTGCTGTTCCAATAGTGTATGACCAGCTTCATGAAATCAGACTTTCAGAATTCAGAAGTAAAGTTATTATGATTTTTATGATGAAACAGCCACATTAACAGCACTATACATTTAAGTGTACGTTTTTGGAGTAAAGATTTTGATTCTAAAATAGTCACTTTTTTTTAGTTTTTAATTTTGTTTTTAGTTCTTACAATATCATGACCTGATTAACCACAATTATCAATTAACCGAATAATCTTGACATCCCTAGGCCTTGGTAAAATGCTTAAGTTTAATTACAGGTAGGTAAATGTGTAATTTAATTTTCCCAGTAGCCTACAGTATACAAACCTTTTAATTTTATTTTTACAATCTTGAAGTAGAAAATGTATCAGTATGTCATCAAAAATGTCCACCTTTTCAAGAGATGCGCCCATATCTGTTATAATAGAAGTTGAAGCTCTTTATCTTATAATAAATGTATAGCTTTTTGCCTGTGAGCTTGTGCCTGCCGCCACTGAATGCAGGCACATGCAGCCAGGCTTGTCCTTATTCTAATTCTGCTCTGGCTCCAGATGGATCAACACATGCTGAAAATATGACAAGCTCGACATTTGCATGTGACCTAAATCTGCACCATGCAAGCACGACAGACAAAGAAATAACTTGGATTAAAATAATTCATACATACATAATGTCTATACCTACATTACCTTAAAAAATGCTCATGCATACATTCTGTCATCTTTTTGCTCGTCCCAAGCCCTGATTTATGGGATTTAGTCAGGAACTGCATTTGTTAAAAATAAAATGACATACATACTTTATGTAAATTAAAATAACTTCAGCATCCATTCTGTCAGCATTACAGTGATAATATAACATGTAGGGTGTTGATAAAAGTTACCCTAGATTCTTTGCCCAAGGTGGAATGTCATACTGTATTCGTAAAGCATATTATTTTGTATTATTGCACAGAAATGCCACTCAGTGGCTATAATAGTATCTTTCTAAATGTGGTTTATTGAATCACATAGTAAGCCTTACCGTGCACATGTGTATCCTATTATCATGCGTGTGCCTGAACAATGATTTCCACTATTGTTTTTTGCATCTTCATTAATTCTATAATTGCTTGCTGCCAGTGATTTACTGCCAACTTCAGTGCACATCAAAGCGTTTGGCCTTTCGCTTCTCTGAGACCAGACACAGCCCATTAAATTAACATGGATATTACATCTTCTTGAGCTCAATAAGTTGGCTAATTAATAGTAAGAGGCAGCGGCGGCTTCTGGTTGTTGTGGCTTAAGAGGAGTTTGTGTAGCATGTGGCTCTGTTTGCTTCATAAATGTGCATTAATATTTGCATTTGATTGAAATTAAAAGGCTGAGGTGCATGTGGAGGTAAGACATTAATAACCTGCTCGCTTTGATCCAGACCAGACCAGCAAGGTGGCCCTTCTTTGCATCAGTTGTGGTATGTAAATTTGGCTCCTCTGTTATCCCCTTAACTGCTCAAGGGCCCACCTGAGCTTGTCCTCCTCGCCGACAATTGGAAGAAGCAACAAAGCTGTTTTTTTACCAATTTTTCTGAAGAATGGTAATGCACATGAGAATCTGAAACAAACAGATAAAAAGATGGTTTGATTTCCTTGCACAAAAAACATGCAGGTTGTGGTTAATAATAAAAATCACGTTGTGGCAAAGGAAACGTTTATTGTGTGTTGATCTGCTTTTGTTGATACTGTTGTTGTCATGTTACATTTGGAAAATTCATCCTGTCTTCTTTTAATTATTTACTTGTGAATTTTGTGAAATAAGACAGTTGTAAAAAGCTAGAGCTCATTTACCTGACATGTTTCGGCGGTAGGACTCAACGCCTTTGTCAGAGATTGTCACGTTATTGGATGATTTTGGTTCTTTTGAATAATCAATAATCAAAGACACAAATGTTTTACTCGCTTGTCTTGAAGGAAATGTAGGTCTGGATGGAAGTTTGTTTTTTGTTTTTTTCTGAAAGCATGATTTGAAAATAAGCCTAAAATTAATTGTTGACCCAGATCATGTCCAAGTAGTTTTTTTTTCTTTCTTTTTTTTCTAGGAACATTACACATTAATCAACATCAAACAATGTAATCTAATTTGCATCAGTAGTCTCTTTGCCAGAAATCAAAAAGGTATCCTTAAAGTGAATACACTTAAACATCACACAACAAACATTACACAGACTGCAAAGAGTGTGTTCGCAGAGGCCAGTGCTCTCCAAGTGTTATTGTAGGAAGGTTCTTAAGGCTACAGGTGGCAGATATATTGAAAAATAGACAATTATTTAAAGAGATACAAACTTTAAAAAATATGTTGCTTATTCACTTTTGAGTGATACTTTACCAGCACATTTACAGTCATGGTTTACAACATTTAGAACATTCATGGATTGCTAGAGAGCTGTCAATTAATTGGTCAGTTGCGTTTCGATCAACTAAAACTTGAATTAATCAATTCAATATTTTATTCACATTATTTTGATGGGACAACAGATAAATGGAGAATGTATACCTTGTACAAATAGATACACTTCTTCCTAGTTTCCCTTTAAATCGCCGGGAAATTTCTTAAGTCGACTACTGCCCTAGATTGCTATAACATCATCTCAATATCATCATCAGGATAATTCCCTAAAAAAAATTCAGCTATTTATCTTTGTTGCTGTGCTGTTCTCTCTCTCTCTCTCTCTCTCTCTCTCTCTCTCTCTCTCTCTCTCTCTCTCTCTCTCTCTCTCTCTCTCTCTCTCTCTTGCATTATTAACTTATCTATTTGTTTAAGAGTCTTTTTTTTACCAGTTAAATCTTTGAGTCTTTAGTTATTTGGTCAAGCATACCAGAGTTTGTTTATTTATCTCTTGCTCACTGAACATTTCTGTGGGCCTGTACAGAGCACCAAATTGGGTTCTTGACCTTGAGTTGAAAGCTCCCAAGCGTACCACCACTCCGTCCTAAATCTGCACCAACATCCAGGTCTAGTTGCATGCATCATTTCATTAAAAATACAAAAGGATCAATCCACTGTGGACTGGCTGAGTGTTTGTCAAAACGCGTGGTCCATGTCTTACTTGAACCGACTGCGTATGGGTGGATGGCTTATTATGTATTGTCACTGGACACAATGGTGTGGAGGCTATGCTGCTCTGGCCTCACAGCTAATTGAAAACACACAGAACTGTCATTGCGGTGTAGCACAATGATTATCACAAAGCACGATAATATGTATGAGAAAGCTGTGTCCAAATGAAGTATTTAAATGTAGCCCTCAATCCCCAGTTTATCCAAAAGTATTGAGATATAATAGAGTTAGAAAAGTTTGCATACTATTGATAAGAATAAATATATACAGGGAATATTAATTTTAGCACAATGCATGAAATTGGTGGGGAAAAAAAGATCAGAGGAAGTGATGTGTGTGAAGGAATATTTCACATATCACTATGGACGAGGATAAGATCTATTTGCAAAATCGTGATACTTTAAATGCTCACTAAAAGTAAATTATTCACTTTAATCTAGTTGTTGGATACAGAAGTTTGTAAAATCTGAAATAGAAGAAGTTTAATTTATGGATACAGGACAGAATACAGTCTTGTAATTTCCAAGTTCTTTTTATTGTACCTATGTATAACTTACTAGCAATTGCAGCATTTCTTGACATCTGTAACGTACAGGTGATGTACATTATCTATACAAGGAATAACAAGAGAAGAAGTGTGACTGTGGGTTCTGTATTAGACTATAGATTCAGCCAACTCACTCTTTAACATTGTATGCATCGTTTGACTCATTTAACCCTCATTTTGATTGGAACAAATGTGCTCTTCAATAGCGCCTGAAGGCATGGATATACAAGATAAACCATTATGATGATGAAACTAATTTGGCAGTGACCTTTCTACGCTGAGGTTCACCAAGTCTATCCTTCATCTCTGACCACCAAGATCTATGAGAAGCTAGAGACAAATAAAAAAAATAAAAAAAAAACATTGTCTGCTTGACTGTGTGCTAATCCAATCAGATAAAGCACTAGTCAACATGCAAGTTTAGCAGCATACATTTGCCACTGCAAGCCCACATTTTAAATTTGCTGTCGACTTCTTGACTTCTCATGTGCTGCGCTCTGATGTTATGGACCTAATTCTTCAAATGCTGTTTTTTTTTTTTACAGGCATTGGCAATTGTAGGCTGTCTTAGCGGCTTCTCTATTTCCTCTGTATGACTCTGTGTGCAGTCACTGGCCAGTCCAATGTGGAAAGTACCAGTATAATGTATCCGGCTGCCTGCAGAGTTTGCTGTAGAGTTGTATTAATATGAATCTTAACTAGGGGTGGGCGATATGGCCAGATCATGCTTTTGATTATATAACAATTTCTGAACACCTTTTATTTATCAATCTGTGTTTGAGCTGACAGCTGCATTAAACAAACTGAAATATGACATTTTTACCCCCCAAAAAATAAGATGGATACAAGGATGAGATTACGATTTTTATGCCAAATTGCCCAGTGCTTAAGTCAGTCTTGATTTTGCAAAGAAGCACGATGCACCATACACCTGACAAAAATATATTAAATACAACAGTTGAATTTTTCTACTACTACTAGACACTTAAGAAGGTGTACATTCATGCCACCCTGTGGAATATTATATTATAATATTATATTATGGCCTCCAGGCCATATGAGTCTCAGAATCAGAGAATTTTGTGGACATGCAAGCCCGCTAACAGTAAGGAAAAAGGTTTTATCCATCCAAAATGTTTTTTTAAAAAGCTTTGATTTTAGTTTAGTTAGTTTTTGGCTAAATAGTTACATAACCAGGCTTTAAATCCGTAGCCCTTGCTGTATTGTTGGCACAAAATCTGTCTTTCTTCAGATATCTGGCTGCTTATTACTTACTGTGTGTGTGCCACTTTCATTCCAATTTTACCTTAAAATGACATAGTGCGCAATTGAAAAGACCTTAGTCAAAACCAGATTAAACGTTATTCAAAAAAGGTAATCCATTCCAGACCGAGTTTATTTTCTTTTTTCCACTCAATCTTCCTTTACTATTTTGAATTATCAATGTAATAAAATGTCCAATGTTCACAATGGGACTAGGCGTATTTTTTCTGAACCCGTTACAGTGTCTTTAGTCTCCCTCACTTGTTCTTCATTCCGGCTCAGGCTGCAGACACAGCCCTTTGCTCCTCGCAGTGATGTTCTCCAGATGTTCCTGGTGCAGCTCTGGGTCCACAGCAGTCGCAGCGGGGTCATGTGACCATAGTTCGTGCTGGTCTTTCTGGGTCGGGCCGCCTCACAGACTCTCTCAGCTGTATCTGCCCCCTCAGGCCACAGGGGCCGGTCAGTATTAGACCACATGACCTCGGGACAGGAGTAAACTCGGGCTGGTCCTGGGTCCAGCAGTGCCACCTCACATTTGCACTCGGTCGGTGTGAAGTGCACTTGAGATGGGTCGGGACGTGATGGGATCGGAGTAGCACTAATACACGGGGCTGGTTGGGGCGCGCCAGACTCTGGTGTCCCATTAAGTTTGGCCCGGAGGATCATAAGGTTACAATTTGAGGAGTCTAGACTGGTCTTAGGTAATGGGAAGTGAAGGTTCACAAGGAGAGACCAGAGCAGAGAGACAAAGCGGGTGACAAAGCGTTTCTTTCTTTCTTTTCCTTATGCAGTGCCACAATTTAGCATTGTTCCAATTTCTCAGCTTAAATCAATTTTATGCTTCAATCATAAGATAAAATAAGGATGCAACTGCAGTTACTGTATGTATGTAAAAAATGTAAAAAAGGTATAATCTATTCATGGATTTATTTACTTACAGTAGTTGATGTGTGTGTGATACGATGACAAACACAAGTACTATTAAATTAAACCATTCATTTTAACTATTACTTGCTTACCACTATTGTTTGTAATGTTGTTTAATTTGCTGAATAATTCCCCCATTCATTCATTATATTTCCAGACAATTGCTTTGTATGTCAGCTTTTTATCTTTGACTGAGGCTCAGAAGCCAGGAAATATAAGACGAAGCTGAATGCCAAATCTATGCAATCACAGGTTAGTATACATTTATGCTGTTGTTTTGCTCAAAGTCAATACCTAGACAAAGTTGCCCCCGGAGGCAGCGTATTTCAAATTAAATCTGATCTAATCCCATCCGATCACGTCTGCTGGAACTGTCCCCATTTAGATAGCTTTCTTCTCCTCCACTGTTGAGGCCTCAGTTCATGATATTAATTGGGTCCTATGTCTTCCTGCTTCATTGAATGTGACACTTGAAACTAGCTGTGTCTTTATTTCTTATAGTATGCCTAATATAAAGATGAGAGAAAACCTGAATAATTAATGAATCTATTCACTAACCAGTTAATTTGACAATTAGGGCCAATTAGGCGGCATGTGGGAGAGTGTGAATAGGACATTGATCTGTACCTTAAATGAGCATTATGACACCGTGACCCGGATCAGCCTCAAGGGAGGCTCAGATGATTTTGAACCTAATTTCATAACGTTCATCATACAGTTAACACCTTCACTTAGATTAATTAAATTTTCCTCTGTAATGTTGTATTTAATTTAAAATGTACAGCATTTATGGTCATGTTTGCTTGGACAAGTCTAATTTATTTGATATTAATTTGTGTTATTTCATTAATCCCTCTACAAGGGTCAGGGATTTATTTCTTTTATTTTTTAAGAGGAAGGAAACACACACACACACACACACACACACACTATCATGTATTATCTGGCCAGTGTCTCTCGGCATACCTGACCCATCTACACCAATGACTGTCAAACAGTATTAAAATAGTTTGAATTGCTTTATTAATCTCAGTCAAATATTTAACATTTTTTTATTTAACAGGTGGACAATCCCAAAACACAGTATTATGTGTTTATAGCAGAAAGTATTTCAGATTTAGTTTATTACTGAACAAAAATAAATATTATTGACTTTACAATGTAATATTTATTTCAAAAGTCTTTATCAAGACACAATTTAATATTTTTTTAATTATTATTTCAGTAAGTCAATAAAGGCAAAATGTCTTAAAAAATTGAAAAGGCCATAGGCACATTTAACAAAGACTATGGTTTCTTGTTTGAGCTTGAAAAAGAGTGGGAAGAAAAAAACGTATTGTCTTACATTAAGACATAACTCAAATGTTTTTTTGTTTTGTTGTTTTGTGCATTGGATTCATACATATTAAATTAAGCTGCCACAACATGACGCTTGTGCTCTGATCCACATATAACCACATTGGTATAGCTGAGAGGTATCTGCAGGATACATGCTTCACTTCACCATAATAATAAGCAACATCTAATCTTCACAGTCAAAGTAATGATGCACATGCACTTGCACAGCCACTTTACCAGGTTCAGCTGGTGACTTTTGGTCCTTTGTCAGTTTTTCGTTTGAACAATTTGTTTCAAATGTAACAACCAGATTGAAAAAGCAAAGCCAGCATTGTCTTTGTGAGCACATCACTGTGATACCAGCTCTGCAAACAGTCATAAATCTGTATGATTGTTTGTTCTTAGAAGCTTGTAAATATTCTGCATTCAAAGATATTAGAGATATGCCATCAGTGGTGCCAGTTTGTGCACTTAAATTATGATTAGTCCCTCACTGTGACACCGATGTAACAGCCACTTCATGGCCTGTAGGGGCAGTTTTGAACTCATAAAGTCTCAGAGTGACTCCTGATACGTACTTATACATCATGGTGCAGGTCACGTGATTTTGTTTTCACGCATCAACATTTCCAAGATGTCGGTTTAACAAGTTAGCACGTGCCAACATTTGCATTTTTCAAAAAGTCTAACATTCAGTGGCATTTGGTCTAAAAGGCTACATCTACATACTTTCATCTTATAGCTTACAATATTGTCAAAAAATGCATTCTTCTTTAGTAATAACTGACTTGTGCATTCAGTTTGTGAAATATATTACTTTAGGCCAAAAAGCTCATAATTGGCAGTGAATAAACGGTCAAAAGCAATCCTGAAACACATTTATTTAGATTCAAGACCAAAACCTCTATTCACCCTTTTATAACAGAGATACAACCCACACTGGCACCTATCGACCTGTTGACATCTGTCAGAAGTGCAGCGAGGTTAAAAGCCTGATTGCGTGGTTTTAAAGGAGTGCATGACCATGCCCTTGTTGTAGTTTTCAGAAAATTTTGTTGTGGCTCAAACCTTGAAGTAGTAGCCTGCTTTATTCTGTAGCAGACAAGAGAGACTTGTATCCCAAGACCACAGTCTGACCTCCTTCATGGCTTTATGAATTGGTGTTATTCCAAAGCAGGAGATTAACAAGGACAGAATCTTACAATTGATGGAAAAGTTCTTTGATGAAAAATACATAATCAACATGGCCATTTTAATTCCTGTAGCAATAGTAGAATACATCACTCTCGTGGAAGTGGTTTTCAAAGGAGATTTGTGTGTTTACATGAACCTGATTGCACCGTAAGGTCATTTGCATTATTACAAGCCAGACTTTAACATCTCACTGAAAGAGATCGTTTGACATGTGATAACCCTGGTTAGAGTAGGGTTGGAGAGGGTCGTCCCCGAGGTGTGAGCCCTCATTAAAGTGAGCAGCTCTGAACAACATTGACCTTTAACCTCTGTCGTTTTCAGCGCTGACTTCCTGATCTGTAACCGTCATGTCCCTGAAGGCAACACAAACACTGTGTGTACATCAGCCATAATATGGAGCTGTATTTGAATTTGACATTTAATCTGAATTATAGAACGACAGTGCTATAAGTGAAACATATTCCTCTTACAACTTTTCTGTAATAAAAGAGAAAGAGCATCCAATTAAAAAAAAAATCATTAGGTAAATTTCTGCATGTAATTTCCCTCATTTTCTCTCTTTTTTTTCAGTATCAAAACAAAGCAGCTGGCAGATCCTGTGCCAGTGCTACGCTTTAGAAATATACAACATGCAAATAGCTCTTAAATTGATCAATCAGAGAGAGTTTATGGTTATTTCTTATCCAACTATAGGTTCAATTAGAGATGTGGCACACAGGTTGCAAACTGGTCAGACACAGTAGTTTGAATTGTGGTGCTGCACTACTGCAAGGGACATAACTCAGGAACCAATTATGTTAACAAGACAACTTCCCCAAGACAGCAATGGAAATAATGACATCCGCTGCTCTCTTCTGCTTGATTTGATAAGTTTGCTCAGGCCTTCCCAAACATCACCTGAAGCTGCATTGTTAATTTAAAATAAGACGAAGGAGACATAGGATTTTCCCTTTTGCACTTGCACTCAGTCGGATGCGCTTTTGCCCGTTCCCTCCAGGTCTGAACACTGCCCAGGCCTCCTACTCTAAAACCCCTGGGCAATGCATTCATATGGAGCGCACATTACACACATATGGTGCCGCAACAGATTTGAGAAATAAGCTGTCATCAAATAATCCAATCATTTATGTTTCACAGAGCAATAATGGAGGTACGTGAGCAGATCCGGCCGGGACCCTCTCCTAGTGGGATGCCTTTGTGTGGTGTGCCTGTGGACAAAAGCTTGTTACTGTCTCCCCTTTTCACACTCACATGGAAGCGACAAAGTATACAAAATCAGCTAAATGACACAGAGCAGGGCCAATTAGTTGAAGTTTGAAATTAGATCAATTTAAAAAGCTCATTTTGGAAAATGAAGGGGCATTAAATGAAACTATCCAATAGGGCTTCATCAATTAATTGCAATAATCGTGACTTATCGACTGCTAAAATAGTTGATGGCTATTTTCATAATTGTTATCTGGACTACTCATCTAAAATGGTCAATAAAAGAGTAAGTCATTTTTATCAATAATGCACTTTATTCATATCTTCTAGCTTGACTAGAGGCCTTCAGTCGGCATATGTTTACCTTAATCAGATTATCTGAATGTGCAATAGAAATTGTTTGACAAGTCGTCTAATAAAAAAAAACATTTAAAAATTGCTGACTTGTCAACTAAAATAATCTTTAGTTTCAGCCCTTCTATCCACCTAAATGAAATAGTACTTGCAAATGCACTGAAATTGTACAAAAAATATAAATCTGCTACATAATGAGGATAGAGTAGTAAATTATTCTTAATTTTTATAACTCATTTGTGATTCTTAAAGTTAATGTTTGTGATTCCTATATGGTTATTATTAATATTATTATCACATCTTTATAGACTATGGATATGTGTATCATCTATTAACATTTAGGGAAAGACTTTGAGTTTTACAAATTCACTTTTAGTAGTCTTGATCCTTGTATCATCCAGAACTATATCTAAAAGATGGCAGATCCGATGTTAATGAAACACTAAAGCACTTTCCGTCTGAAAAGTTGGTTGCTAATCAATTCTCACTGTTCCAGAGCGATAATTAATGTGAGCTTTATTGGTGCAGTGGCTGGATATGATGCACACTATGCAAACACTAGACAAGACAAGCCGCGCTCCCTGTACCCTGTCTGCACTCATCCCATCACTGTCAGCACGAGCCAGCCGACAGAGAAACGCACGAGAAAGAGGGGAAAAAACATGAACCACTCAGTGCCCACCAAACCCCAGGCTAGGCTTTTTTTAACCTCCCTCTCCCCCGCCGCTTCCACCCAAGGCCATCATGCTCATCCCGGCTGTGCATGACGTGCCCTGCCACAAATGTTTTCCCAAAGCATCCACTTCTGTGACCCTATCAGCATTCGAGACCTCCCCCCAACATCATGTACCACTTTTCCCCCATATTTTTATGTGTCAAGCGTTACTGGATGGCTTGTCATACCGCTCCACAAGAGACCGCTGTGATATGATCAGTTTATAATGTTTTTTTTTTCTTTCTTTTGTTGTTGCAGTATTGTGAATTTAACATTTTTACCATGTATTGTGCCATGTTAGCTATAAACAAATATACCTTTTTGCTGCTCATTCATTTGGGGTTGTTCCAGGTTTGGCAGGTAATGCCACATGGCCTTCCTGAAGCAACTCATTGAATGTTACAACACAATAAAATACATTTTATTTTCTCAAATTAATTGTATTTAGAATACTTACAAATAGTTTACTGGTGAACGATTTGCATAAAGCCTGTCTGGGTTTCAGACTCAATGAGAGGAGAGGGACAAAATGAAATTTCAATGGTCTCTCCCAACACAATGAACCTCATGCAGCATGGACAATCCTTTTTTCCTCTCCAAAGATGAACCCTGTAAACAATCATACATTTCCCTGTGTTTGCTTGTGCAGGCGTGGTGGACTGCGGCTGCATTATAGGGCACAGATGTTTCCTCTCATATCCACAAGACTGAGAGCAGTGGTCCTTGCCTTGCAACTCTCTGCGCTTCCACAGTTTGACTGTGATGTTTTGTGATAACCAAGAGACATACGTGCCTGTAACAACATCAGTGCGCATCGCCAGGTTTTCAAGCCAGGGCCTTGCTGCTTGCTATAATTACTACCTTTGTGTGCTGTTTATTTAGCTTCACATTGGCCAGTCATTGCTGCTTTTGGCAGAAAGGTTCTTGCATGTCCAACCTCCTTAATCGCTTGTGTCCTTTTTTTGCCAAAACTGGGAGAGCTTGGAACAGGCAAAGGGCATAGGGGGCGATGGTGGAGTGGAGGTTGGGGGTTAGCTGTGATCAGCAAATCATTTATTTACGTTTTGCATCTGCATAATGAGCCAGCCAGCCAATAGCAAGGCCAGTCAGACTGAAGACAGGGTGGCATGCTTTCACATTTAATGGGCATGCAGCGGAAAAAGTTGAAATTCTTCTTGACATTTCTTATTGCTAAATAAATGTGCTCTGGGTCAGAGTGTCTATTAGGGAGATAAGACAGGAACAAGTCAATTATAGTTCAATGACTGCACCGCCAGGGGACCTCATTAACATGATCAGGAAGGTCTGCAGCAGCGGGCCCAGTCCAGTGCGTAGGCCCTGGTTAAGTTGTGGAAGAATGACATGGACATTTTATACTCCTCAAAAAGACGCAAATATTTTCGGGGTTTACTCAGAAACTGACACAGACAAGGTAGTATAACAAAGCCACACAAACTTTGTTCCTGTATGGTGTCTCAGAGTGGACAACCCGCCCAGTGCCTGTGAATAACTCTCACACACCTAAATCTCTGATATGAGCTCACTGACCAATAAAGCTGAAGGACAGAAATGTACTCATGAAT
The DNA here is from genome assembly GCA_019453435.1 of Rhinogobius similis. Lineage (NCBI taxonomy): Eukaryota > Metazoa > Chordata > Actinopteri > Gobiiformes > Gobiidae > Rhinogobius > Rhinogobius similis. Next base: position 17,440,662 of record CM033626.1, on the reverse strand, counting down.
CAAGAAAAGGAATATAATCAATAAAGCAAAACCAGAAGACCAACATGGACGCAAACAACAAGCTGTAACATACACGACTTTAAATGAATCTGCCTGGACTTTTTATTTCAGTGATCCAATTTGCATTCACCTTGAAACTTGTGAAAGTTGCTTCTGGTCAGCACAAGAATATTGTATTATCTCAGGTTTGTGCTGTACTTTTCATATTAAAATTCAATAAAAACTATTAAAGTATGTTCAGAAAAAGTAAATAAAGGACGTGATTAAAATAGTTTAAATAAAATTAAAAAAATACCAATCTAAAATTCTGAAGGTAACACACACCGTAGAACTCCTGAAGTTACTCAAAGTTAAAACTCGCAACCTCTGTGACCCCACTGTAATCATGTTTGAGTCCAATAATAAGTGACTTTCTTTTTGCATTAACTTGCCATTATTTCCACAGAATACCATCCTTCAAACAGCACATTCCTGAAAAAATGTACAACTCTAACATTTGTGACATCTTTTATCCGAAATGCCCAAAAAGATATTTCTCTATCCTTTCTCTGTATTGAGTGTGCGTTAATGAGCTGACTACTGCTTTCTTGTGTGTGGCTAGGTTTTTTTTATTTTTTTTATTATTACATTATCGGCTACCACACTGGCACTGCCTTGACTTTCAGACATCATTATAGTAATCACCACAAGCTCTAGTAGTTGCAGGCAAATAATGTTTTTCTCCCCCCCCCTGCCACTCCACAGACGAAGGCGAACCACATTTTTCACCAAGCCCCACTGTTGTCTCTATTGTGACAGCGGTCATACCCCATCTCATAGTCCCTCTCTTAGCTACGAGTATCTCACAATCGGAGTAATGGTGAAAAAACAGAGCAAAGCAAAGAAAACAGGCTATTTACCAGACACCACCTCCACTGCCTCAATAGATGAATAGATTTTGTTCACCTTTCATTTGCATTCAGCTCATCCATGGTCACTTTTAATTAAATGTATCCAGAGTCAATGTGCAGCCACAAGATAATAGTCTCTTTCCGCATTCATTGGCCCGAGACAAACCGTTGATTCCTTTATCCACCCTGTACTTGATTATGCTAGAGCGATGACCAGTAGGCATTTGTACTTTGACCTGTTAGGCTCTTTTGTGAAGTCTCCAAAGGCGACTCAACTGACAAATCCTTCATACCAGTGTTTTTTTGTTTTTTTGTTTTTTTTAATTAATACAAAGAGAAAAAAACTTGAGAAACTTTTGATGTTGTATTCACTGACAGTAGAGAGCAGCTCCAGAGGGCCGACCTTCAGCAACACAAAGCCTTTTGAGTTATTGCAGGTTGAGAAAGTTTTGGAAATTATTTCATGACGATACACCAACCTCGAAAGTCACTTTTTACCACTTAAAAGGTTTGAGAAGTTTTTAGAAATAAAATTGAATGCCAGGTATTATAAAGTATGTTTGAATGTTGTGCTTTATTCTATTTTCACTCAGTCCAGGCCCCAGCCAAACCAATTATGCCCACGTAATAACAAACATCATTAGCATTTCTTTTATTTCTAAAATGATTTTTGATTAAGCACTGGAAAAACGCTCTTTGTTGCTGCATTGAAGAGTGCTTCAACATTAGCTTGTGTGCTACGTGTTTGAAGTGTCTTTGTTGGTCCCTCACTTAGCGTGCAGCATGCTAACTCAATTTAACACACAAACAATTAAGAGAGTTGCAATTAATGCAAAATAGATAAAGAAGAACTGGTGAAAAGAAACGCATAAAAAAAACAACACAATTGTGGAAAAATATTCATGACAATGCTTGAATCCTACTCACTCTCACACTGGACACAGAGCAGAGGTGGCTTTCGAGTGTCTCTATATCACATATAAATTATCATTCTGATTTGGGCCTGTGTTTGTCAGACCCCTGCCTGTTTGTGAGCGGGACAATCAGGTATTCAAGGCATGGCCACGCTGGTCACTATCCACAGCCACTCAGCTAATTACAACAAATTGAGTAATTTGTAGCTCTTTTAATCCGCAAATCAGCTCTCATCAAAATGTAATTTAGATTTTTGTAAGAGTGACACTGTGCTCTTTATCACACGCCTCAAAAAACCCTCTTAAAATGTCATATTCTCTTAGATACATTAATAACCAAACTTATAATTATTTTCAAAATGCAGAGTCACACAGATGGTGAAAATATCACCAAAAAAATGCATTTCTTTTACTTATAAAATATGAACGATGGCTGAATTTGTTTTTACTTTTTATTATCTTAGACATGTCAAAGATTAGTAACAACATTCGTTTGATGACTTTTTAAATCTTTTTTTTTTTTTTTTTTGTGGAGCAGGTTTTAGTTTTTTCTTCCAATGCCGTTGGTAACATTTTTGCTCTATTGATCATGGCAATATTTCGATTGTTCTGCAAGGACTCTATAAAATTATGATTTCCTGATCATTTATGGTTCCCTCGCCCCAGGTACACTCCCCAGAGCCTCCAAAATAGAACACACCCCTTTTTAAAGCTCCAGGGGCAAAGTATGGGGAAACAATTTCTGTACAGAAGCCTTTTTAGAGGTAAATGTAATTTCAGTACATTCCGTAATAAAGTCACACATTTTACTTCTTCTGAAAAGGGTAAAACTGCTCTTTCACAAACTACACACTGCTCCTACTCAAAAACTAAAGATCAAAAAAAAGAAGAAAATCTAACAATCTAATAGTTGATATTAATCTTTGACATGATCCATCTTTTACCCATGAGGGTGATAAAAAGTAAACACCATTTCAGCGCACACTCAGTTTTTATGTGGAAAAAAGATCATTTAAAAACAGTACCTAATAGATCAGTATAGTTTTATTATTACCATGAATCTCTCCTAAAAACCAAGGCCACTCAATTACTCACAGTCCTGTCTCCTGGTTTGGAATCAGAATATTTAAAGGATTATTATTAGTTTAGGTTACAGTGATAATAAGAATAATTATAATAATAAATAAATAAATATACACACACACACACACACACACACACATACACACACATATATATATATATATATATATATATATATATGGTGTGTTTTTTAAGTCAAAATGATCCTTAAGAACTAAGATTACAAAGGCGCACTATATACAACAATACAACAAGCATTAGCATAACCACAGCTGCAACACTGCCAGCCTTATATTGATGAGGGAACAGAGACCTGTGGCCTTTGGATGCAGAAAATCACTCATGATAGTAATCACTTCTTGGAGCCTCTTGGAAGTTTGTATTCTTCTTCTCTTCTGTTCTGTGTTTGTGTTGTGTAGTTGTTTGTGGATTTGTGTATGAATGGCGTACTGTTGGGGTGGTGCACGTGTCCTTGAGAGTCTGTATGAGAGGCAGCGCGTGGTGAACATGTGCCTGCGTTCTCAGAGCTACACAACAGGGCTCCTAGCGGGACTAGCTCTGGACGGCAGCTGGTAAACTCTGTCTGCAGAAAAGGTGTCCTTTATGCTAACACAAAGCAATGCAAATTAGCCCCAGTGCCGAGTGAACACTGAGAACGGATACACATGGCACACTCGTTGCATTGAGCTTCATTGAGACCTGCTCCGCTATGCAATTCCCCACCAATCAAAAGGAAGGGTAAAACAACATGGTCTAGTGACAAGGGCCCACCCGCACAGCTGTTTGGGCCCAGGACATGTTGTCACCCAGGGTCAATAAAAAGTCTGGAGTTGCTGCCCTATACCCACTTTGCCAATAAGAGTCCTGATTGTACAGTATTTGTTCCCACTAAAAACTGCAGCTTCATTTATCCTAGTCCTAGCTTTGCATTCAAATTAGCATAACATCTCAAACATGCATAAATGAAACAAATACATTCATGTTTTTTGTGTCAGGTTGGCAACTATTTTAATGAAGAGCCATTTAAAAGAGCATTTAGCATGTTAGATGACCTTTAAACTGTGATCTGGCAAGTTAATTGAAACATTTAGAAATGTGTGATTTAGCCCTTGAGTTGAAGATCAAATAAATGGCATGAAATGAGCTCAACATATCTTACAGTGTTATTTGTATATGCACTTAAGAACTCATTACCAAGTATTTATTCTGTGTTAGAAGTCAACGATCCACAAATATTACTAATAAAATTACTGGCTCATTGGTCATATTTAGATACGTGATATTAAATAGGTTTTTAATTTGTCATTTTCAAATTATATATATATATAAAATATTGTATTTGTCTTTACATTTCATAATTAACAGCATGATAGTATTCACTGAAATGATAATTTGCCCCATCATTACAAAATATATATGTACAAAAATTGATGCCTCATGGTTTCCATTGTTTCCATTTCAGTAACTCACATTGTACAGGATGTTCACTTGTGTTCTGCATTTGGTCCTAGTTTGAGTTTAGCCATGATGTTAATTTGGTCTGGTGGTTTTCTACTCCTGGTTTAGTCCAGATTACAAGCAGACACTGAACATAAGATAAAATCGAGAAGTAGAATGAATGTGACCCAAACTGGCACCATAGTGGATTTTGTGAGAAATATAGGTCAAACACAAATTGAAAAAGCAAAGGTTGCAATGAGCAATACATGTCTTACTCACGATACTAACCCAATACCAACTAAACTCTGAAAGATTTTTGGTCACTCTGATCCTGCTGAAGGGTCAAAAAGATGGGCCTTTTCAGGTTGGTGCTGCATTGAAAATCATTTCAACTGTCGGGGTAAGTATGAATAGACCGCCTGTCATTTACAGTTGCAACGGTATAAGGATGGTTGAACTTCAAAGGGGGCCAGCTGTTTTCTCAAACTGACAGACAGGCGAAGGAGAGGGGCACAGGGCCTGAAGAGGGAGGCTGAGATGACACGTCCGAGTGTCACTTGCAGTAATGGGCCCATGGCGGGTATTCATCTTCTGTGAGAGATTCGGGAGAACACTCTACATAGACTTCAATGGGACTTCGGTAATTACTCACTGCTGCACATATGGATGAGATGGCCCACGAGAGGACTTGAGACGCGCACCGCTCTTCCTCCATCTGAAAACCACCTCCGGGTGACTTCAAGAACATCCCTATAATGCTCCAAGACAAAAGTCTCATTACAGGTAATTATGGATTGCCTATATCCCCCCTCTCTACTTTCATCCCCTTATTCAGTAGTAGAGGCAGGATGCAGTGATATGGGGGGAGGGGAGTGGACTATTACCTGGGAGCATGCACTGATCATGGCCACTGACGCTTTACTGCACTTCCATTCATGTGAAGTGGCTCACTTGTGGGCAGCAATTACCACCAAATGATCCAAACCGGGTCCTGTGCTAAAGTAGCCGCTCAGCTGAGGGACTGGCTGCTATCCCTAAGTATTGCCATGTATTATTCTTCAGGAAGTGCAGACCAACTCAGCATGAGCAAGTTATGGTATATTAGGAAAATAAACTATATTTAACACAATTTTAACACAAAAGCGCACATAAAAGAAACAAGAATAAAGAGTCAAACGAATAAGCAAATAAAAAAAAAAAAAAAAAAATCTTTATGTTTTTTAAATGCCTGACAATCAATAGCAACATATTAAAATATATAGTGATTGTCTAAAGTAAATTACTATCGGATTATGAAATTGATGCACTACAATCTGACACAAAGCCATATTGAATAATATAATACATAATACCAAATTTCCATTAAGCATCATGTCAGTACCATCCTGGGTTGAGCACAAGGCCGCGCACACGTCCCGTCTTGATCGCCCCAGGAACTCCCGATGTGGAGCTGGTGCAACAGGCAGCCCTGTCACCAACAGATCAGAGGCAACAATGGTGCGTCGTCTCCCTCCCTTTGAATATGTCACTGTGGGAACAGCATAATCAACCCCATGTCACCACCAGCTGCTGCTGCACGGCCACATTTGGATAAACAACAACCCGGGAAGACTACATTAAAAAGACCAGGGACAAGTGGACAGCAATACACTCACACTGCGCCCATGGAAAGATGATATTGTTCTGGGTCATTTGGCCCGGTGTCAATGCTGCGCCCCATCTGTGTCCCCTGGTGAATGAACCCGACTGGAGCAGGACTTGAGACAGTTCCTGAAGTGTGGAGGGTTTGTTGTTTGGGGTTTACAACACACTTAAACAGCAGTGAGCGGTCGCCTTTGTTAGAAAACACACACTTATTTTATAATTTTTCTTTTATTCATCCTATAGTATGGTGGCACACATTTGACACTATTCCAAATGGGCTTGTGTTTACTGTCTTCTCAATAGATTAACCTCCTAAATTAAAAGGGAAGGACAGGCAGCAGCTGTAGGCCAGTAGTGCGGCCACAAGAAGAGCCCTTTACAATTCCCCCTTTTCAGACAGGTATATGTTTTTAACAATAACATGTCCTTGGGAGGCCGAGCAGAATGTGCACAGAGGTTTTGTTATGAGCTCTGACAAAGGCCTATACACTACCTGTGCAGCAGAGACCGAGTCTGCTTTTTCCAAGGGCAAACACAGGTCACTGTGACTGCCCAAGACACAACATTTAGAGAAACCTGCAAAGCCTCTAGGAAGTAATTTTCTCAGAATATAATCATTCACCGCTCCTCATGGGTAGTTAATTACATTAAATATAGGTTGCATAATGCATAGATGCCGCCCTATTCATCATGTCTGAAGTGCCCTCTCACAAGCTAAGATCTCTTATCATCTCCAGTACCTGTGAATTATACAAAATGATGTGTTCGCACTGATTTCATCAGTGCATCATAGTCGCTAGTAATCCCATTATAACATGTCTGTTAGTACAATAGCAAGATATGGGCTGAATAAAGGCTGCCTTTCTTTGGTTTGTCAAAGGTAGGCTGTCTTCCAAATTACTTCCTCAGAAGTTAAAAGGCCCGCTGCCTAATCAGTCTATTATACCATACTAATAGATGACCAGTAATTGCAACTAATAACTTATTACTCATCTACACAAATATTCTAATGGCTTGTATTTAGAAGCCATTCTTCAATGGACATATCAAAAAAGGGGCTTCCTATTCAGCGGGCAGACTGACAGCAACACAAAGAAATACTCCCACAATGGAAGCTCAGAAAGCAACCTGTAGCATGTCTCTTCTCCTTGTATCTGGATTAATATCTAACCTTATTCACCGAGATGTGAAACTCAGCTTCATCTTCATCTGTGGAGCTGTGAGCAGCAGGCCTTTGTTTGGTGCCTAGGCCCCTCTTTGAGCGAGATGGTGCAGAGAATTACAGATAATGTACTCCATCCTCAGAGTCTGTCTGCAGGCTTTACAGCAGCGCATTGGGCACAGGGAGGTGGACACAGTGAACATGATTCGAGCTGCAGCAGTCATTGTGACTCCTACCGGGCTCACAGGTGGAAATGTATTCAGTCTCAGCAGCAGCCAGGGATTACCTCCAGACAGTATCATAAACTACAGTACACGGTGATCACATCTGTCTTGTGGAAGCATTTTAGTAATTGGCCTAGTTCATAAAATTAAATTACACCGGCATGTCATGTACTTCTTAGAACAGGGGCAAACTAAAATGGTTTGTGTGGTAAAGTATGTTTTTTGTTTGTTTTTTCCCAAAAGAACTCATTACAAAGAGATATGGAATTGCTTGCATCTTTTACCAAATGTGATAAACAAATATTGGTACCTCTTTTTAATAACAGTACCTTAATTAGAGTCAATTCAGGCTTAGTAACTTCTTCAGTAATGCTTAATAAACTTTTTGTTCATAGTGAATTAAGTATTCATTAAGGTTAATAAATATAGTAATTATAAAGTGCTACGCAAATATTATTGTTAATTATTAAATGATTTTCTTTGCTATTCTCTTTGATGACCATAGGTTTTCTCCATTTAACACAGATTTATGGACTGTCTCTGTACAGTTTACAGTGTCTCTCTTATTGTCACTGTACCAATGTGAGAGTGTTTGTTGATAGAAGTTGTATCTTTAACAAAGCTGGTCTGTAAACACTCTTTGGCCTGGAATTGCTCTTGCGAGAAGCATCATTAACAAATATGTTTATTGCCCACAGTGCATTGAGCGGGGCACAATGGGGATAGTTAAAGGGGCAGGAGGAGTATATAGCCCCTGCTGATCAATGACCTCATCCAGAGTCAGTTTTCCCTTTAAAGTCGGCAACACCAAAGAGCAGCAGGGCCCTTTCAGCTCGGCCCGATAACAAACCAACACCAGACAGCCAATAAAGAGACTTCCACTTCATTTAAAAGCAATTAATATTCTTGGCTGGCCGGCGTGGTCCCTTTGGTGTGGCAGGTCTGTGCACGCCCCCCTGTGCAGTAATGGGGTTGACTGGTTAACTCTGGGTTGCTGCTGCTGCCCGGGTGAGAACGCAGAGGGCTTTTTAGATGTAATTCAATGGGCCTGTCTCACAGCTCACTGCTCCCCAATGGACAAAACTCCTCAATCTATTCCAATGTGTGTCTATGTACTCCTGCCTTCTTCCACACGTCCTTCCCGTACTCCTCGATCTTCTCTCAGAGTCCATCTCGGCCTTTGTTTCCCTGTCTGTCTCTTCTTCTTTCTTGCAAACTTCTATTCTTTTGGTAACTATGGGCCAGTGTTACAATAGGAGCAAGTCTTTAAATAGTTCGCTTTTGTAACATTTGGTAATGATTGTCTCCCGTGAATGAAAGACTGGTAAAAAATACTCTCTTTCTTTCGTTGGTGCATTCATTTGCTCACAATGAGAAAATATTGAGTGTTAAAAAGCCAAATTGACCTCAAGCGCAAATCCGGGAATTGGATGTTGTGTCTGACTTCTAATTCTGAAAAATTCTGAAAGAGATCCACTGAATTGAAAGTGGTTTGTCTGTATTTGTCCAGTCGTGAAAGCACAGACAATATGTTTAAGATATTTAAACTTTTTCACTTTTGTACATTTTAACATCAGAAATCTGCACACTAAATGACCCTTGCACACTGAGCACATTCAATACGCTTTTTATTCATAGGTTTTTGCACATTTTACACCCAGTAGAGATTCCATTAATAGGGTATAACTTTTGAATCGCCATTTTGCTCAGAAAAATCACTAAGTTTACAAAGGAGTCCTGGTTGGACAGATGTGCACAATGACTCGACTCGACATTTTACCACCACAATCCAATTTAAAAATCTCTCCAATGGCGTTAAAATGTCATGGCACATGGGGTTGTTTGATTGTCCTTGGCCATTGTATCCTGCCTTCACAGACCTTGTCCACTTAACTGAATGGTAATGACTTGTGCATTAACAGTTGCCTGGTTGTTTAGTAGAGTGAGGGTAATGGGCAAATCAATGGGGCAAATTCAACGTAAGCTGATCAAAATAAAATAAAAAACTGGTGCACAGATGTTCATTACAAAGTTCTTTTGTTGTACCTGTACAAAATGTTTAATTTGAATTTGAAGGCCACACAGCTCCTTAACAATCAGTATAAAAGTTGTGAAAATTTGACCAGTTTTCTATTTGTAACACAAGCACTATAGCAGCCTGTCAATAGCCGTTGTTGCTGCCTGTGGGTTTTATTTTTCATTTCTAACCTCTGCCACTATCAACTCTGTCCCATTCCTTGCAAACTGGCTTGTGCCACAACATTTTAGACTGTTCCTTCATCTATCACAGGTCATTAGATAATTAAACAAATAAATGTAATCAGGAATTTGCCATCTAAAACATGTGTTCAGTCAAATCATATTAAAGTCTTGTCACTTAAATTTGAATCTTTCCTTCGAGCAGATGAGTTTGAGTTTGATCCATACAAAAACCTAATATATTCTTTCTTGGGATATTAAAATATCTCAAAAGTCCTCATGTTGCTTCTTGAATTGCTCCACAACAAAAATAATATAATAACCTTTTTCATATGGTTATCATTTTAGTCTCAGACCAACTCGGATCGGTCTGCTTTGTTTGAGGAGCTGACAATAGGCATTATGGCTTTGACAAACCTGCTCAAATTAAAATTCATTCCCATTATTGTGCACATCAAACAGGTCTGAGGCCCATGCAGACTCATTTGCAGTTGAATATCCAAAGCTGCAAAGACAGTGGCTGTTTTACATGTGTTTGTGCTACAGAGGTGTGGAGTGGAGCCAGTGGGACACAACTGGTGTGTCACGGTCACAGCCTGCTGCTGTCTGCCAGGTCAGATGGAGCAAAGAAGTGTGTCATGAGCACTTCATGAACTTTTAACACAGCATGGACTTTTTAGGAACTTTTTCTCAAGTACCTACCTTCACCATTGATCTGCAATAACACGATGAATGGAAACCAACCAGGAAAATCATTTAAACCCTGGGAGAACACGCAAACTCAGCCCATAAAAGCCCCATGTCATCTAGTTTTCTCGCCCTGTCCATTACACTCTCAGGGTGTAAGAGCGAAACTACTTTGCCACTACATCATGGCCATGTCATTTGTAAACGTAAAAGTAAAGTAAAGTAAAGTCATCTTGATTAGACTAATTTGATTAGACTTATTTGAGGTAACTTATAACTCCACCACGTGCCATTTCTGGTGGTTGGCATGTCATCACGATCCATGGTGATAAAACTAAAGTGGTACTTTGGAACTTTCTACATTAAGATTGATGTGTTATATGCAATGCTGTTAGATTTAAATATAAATATGGCGTGCCCAACACCCGCCCAAGTTATGAGTCAGTTCTGTAGAGAGTCAGTTCTGTAGAGAGGCAATCAGTCATAGTAAGGATGTTGTTTTGGGCAGTTATTAACAGTTTGTAACGTAATGTATTCAGAGATTGCTAGCTCACACCAAAGACGCATGTTTTTCAGTGCAATTAAAACCTCCAAATAAAAAAAAAAATATATATATATATATATATATTTTTTTTTTTTTTTTTTTTGGCTAAAAGGTTATGTGGCTTTAACAAATCTTTTTTGTTTTTTTTTTACTTTAGTCTACTTTAGTTTGGGGATTTGGCATTGTGGAGAATATACAGTGCATGTAAGGCATATTTCTGTTGACAGCGTGTCCTTCCATGATGTCCTTTATCTTGTCAGTGCATCCTTTCGCTCCATGTGACCAGCTGGGTATGTTTACTTTACCTGGTTCACCTGCAGGAGCCTTGTCACTTCACATTCACTCTGTCAGACCAGACCGTCTCCAAGAGGCCTGTGTGTAGATGCATTTGGACTGTCCAAGGTCACTCTGAGTTTAAGGCCTGTGTGCATGTGTACCTATTTGTCCCATGTCTAGGAGGCGCGGCGTGACCAGCTATGTGTGTTGACTCTGCCTGGTTTACCTGCTCTGGGAGAGTGGGCCGTCAGCAACAGAGTAGAAACAAAACATCAGATGGGATATACTTGAAACAGTGGTCCTGCCTACATGCAGAGAATTATTTGACCAACTCAATTTACTTATATTGGACGACACAAATACAAAGAATATCTGCAATATTTTTCATGTTTGAATTCACAGCTTTTTCAGTAGTTTTCCACTGATTTGTGCATTGTGTGGAAACATGACTTGCTTTAGTAAAACACAGAGCTGGCAATCAATGCTCACATTTTCCAATACCTCTATTTAGGGCTGGACATTTAATCAAATTTGTTATTAAATACAATTTTGATTGTATCAAGCGATCATTTATCTTTTAATTTCCGTTTTTTTTTTTTTTTTTTTGAGTAATAACATGAATACAATATGGAACACAACACAGAGGGTGAAATACACAATACATCCAGTGCACATAAGTGCGATTTAGACCAAAGTCCATCAAAAAGGTAAACTTTAAAATTATATCAAAATGTTTTTGTTTTGTTTTTTCCCGATGAAATGATAATTCCAGAATACATTTACATAATTTTGAGGAGAGTCCTTGGAGATTTATATGCTTTAATAAAAATTTAAATTAAAGGGCTAGTGTTGTTTTGTTTACGGTAATTTCCTGGTTGAAATAACTCTTTTTTGTTAATACCAATAAAAGTCCTGTTTCTGGTTTCTATAGGTCAATGCAACCCATTTAAGATTTTAACATATTTGTTTAGTTTGTTGGAATTAGTTCTTTCCAGATAAGCAGAGATTTTACCCTCTATTTCCTCCATTTGACCCATCCGTCGGCAAGGCCTGTAGGAACCTCCAGCACCACATTACACTCAATATTTTTAGAAGAGCAATTTCTAATCGCCAATTATCTTCTTAGTTCTTTTTAATGGAGGGTTCCACAGCCAATCCTCTGTCAGTAAAAGGATTTTTTTTTTTGCACAGTTCGGACTTTGGGGTCAGAAATTTGACTTTTGTGTGTGTGTTAAATGGCACTGACTGAAGTCTATCTGGTTTATGTTCATGAAATTATGATTGAAAGAGTTTTTATTTTACTTTTGAAAAGAAAAATAATATAACAATAATAACTGAATCAGTTTATGTTCCCCATAATGTGTGCTTGTGTTGTAAGCATTGTTGTGATATTATATGTTATAAGGTAAAGATAGATGGTTTAAAAAATAGGATGTGATGTGTGAGGCGTCTGGTTTTTACCACCTCATTGTCATTAGTTTGGTTTCCGGCCACAATTATTTGCCAAAAGTCTCAGCTGTCCTGTTAAATAAAGCCTACTGGCCAGAAATAATAAATAAAAACAGGATGTGTGCTGCCCGGTGGTTGAGTGGTCTTCACAGCAGCAGTACACACGGCACTCAGAATCAGAATCAGAATTAAGAATAAAGAAACTGTTCTTGTGGCGGGAGGTTCTGTCTGGATGGACCGTAGCCTCCTGCCAGAGGGGAGTGGCTCAAATAGTCCATGTCCAGGATGAGAAGAGTCCGCTGTGATCCGACCTGCTCGTCCCCGAGTCCTGGAGACGTACAGGTCCTGGACAGATGGAAGGCTGCAGCCGATCACCTTCTCAGCAGAGGCACAATTAGCCTCTGTCCCTGGCTGTGGCTCCTGTACCACACGGTGATGGAGGAGTTGAGGATGGACCACATGGTGACAGTGATTTTCCTGCAATGTTACACAGTATGACTTTTTATTTCCATGGAGAAAAACAAGAGATGTACTCAGGCCATGTTACAGATCTGATGTGTGAAACTACTCACAGTAAGAATTGTTTTCTTACTTGTTTTTCAAGGTTTTTGAGCAATTAAAAAACCCTGTAATTGAATAAATGCTAATACATTTTATACCATTCTGTGGAACATTCCAGGCAACGCAAAAAGAGACGCCCCTGTAGAAAAGAAGACCTTTAAATCAGAATTGGACACTTTTGGACACAGTTGAATTGTTGGTTCAATAGATATAATGAATTTGATGAGATATCTTTTTTCTGCATGCATAATAAGAACAAAACAACTGCTCTGGCTGAGGCTAGTAACTGCTTTAACCACTGCTCCAAAAAGTACAAATTTGTTTTGTCCTGAACAGACAAACCCAAAGAACGCCATTCTGCAGCTGCCACTCTAAAAAAAAACTATTTCCATTTCAAATCACAGAAATTGTCACCATTGTACCTGTTGTTGAATAGAGGTTTAAGTGTTGCATCATGGTCATTTGAGGGAAGTATAACAACCAAACTTTTATCATGCAGAGGACAAAGAGTGCACATAAAAAGAGCTCAGAGTATAAGAAATCCAATGTCACAAGAGAGAGGGTAGCCTGTTGGACACATTCTTTCATTACAGCATTCAATTAAGTCTACAGTATATAGAGTGGAATGGTGTGGGAGGATAGGAAGACGTTTTAAGCAGAATAAAGATCTCTATTGAAATTCCTTTTTTCCCTTTGTGTGTTGCTGCATAAATGATACGCCAGATGCCTTTATAACGTTGATTGTCTGTCTGGATCTAACCTTGGTCATTAAACATATATGCAAAGTCATATGTTCTTTATAACAATTAGTTTGAACCAATAGTAAAGCATTAGACAAGAAAGGAATAAATGAATGAATGAATGCAGCAGACATAAGGCTAACTCTAGTACAATGCATCAGATGGTAACATTTATGCTCTGATTTACATGATCCCCTTTAAAAAAAAATATATATATATATTTTTTAATCTTTAACAGGAAATTCTTGAGTGTCCCCTCTCCCCACAACAAGAAGACCCGCCCACACTCACACTTTTGAAACCTTGGCGTGAACTTCTTGCTATCTTGTTTTTTTTGGTGAGGCATGCAAGGCAAGGTAAGCGGCTCAAAAGTGGCATTGTGTGATCAAGGATACCCGCACCAGGTTTTGGAGGCTGAATCCCCGCTGAGCAAACAAATAGTGAAGAGCCTCGGCTGCATGTGAAGTCTGTTTTTGGATCTGGTTCTAGGCCGGGAGTCAAACTCTCTCAATCAAAGCCTTTTTCCAGTGTCTTTACTAATGAACAGCACTAATTGATTGTAAATGCTGGTGGGAGGGGAGAGGGGGAGTGAATTTAAAAACAATTGCAGCTGGATTTGGTCCAGGATGATGTGAAGCACATTCATGAAGAGTGGGCTAAAACAGGAAATAAATCAAGGAATTACTCCCTTGTAGAGAAAGTAATTCACTCATATACAGAAAATGTAAAAAGAACTTTAATGGACAATGTTAAATATTGTTTGTTCAAACAGACACTGAATGACAAATAAAGTTAGAAATATTTTACATGGTCAAAGATGAATTGTGTATTACTTGTGAATGCATGTATTGGACAACAAAGCTTTTTTCATCTGCCTGTTTTGGGCTTACATTACCAGACGCAAACTTCTTATTGTTAAAAATAAAAAAAAATCAATGAACTGAATCTGAAAAACGTATGTATGTATGAGACAAATATATATTGGCTTTGAGAGTGTATATTGCCTATATATCTTCATCTTCGCATTTTGCTTCAATTCAAGCTGTTGCGTACCTCAGGGCCAGGGATGAGTTTAATATAACTCATGTTGCTGTGATGCCATAGTTTGCTTCTTGACTGAAGCCTGGAGACATGGCAACTCACTCCACAACCAAATCACAAGTGGCGGGTTTTGTGATCCGCTGCCCCAATCACCACGCTGTGCCACTCAGACAGTGTGGGCAGACAGGGCAAAGGAAGAAAGAAAGATTCTTCCTTAAATTTAGATTTATTTGGTTGCTTTGGTTATACTTATAGATAAATAGTGTCCTTCCATTATCCATTATTAATTAATTAATTATTAATTTGGCAATCATGTGTGTTATGGACTACTCACACATCATTTATTGATTTATTAAAACACACCTCTTCAAACATGCTCTTTAATTTTTGTTTAAATAATTTATTTGAAAAAACAACGACTCAATATTAGACATGAATAAAATATTGCCTCCATGACCATGTGACATACAGTATAAACAAAGAAACACTTCTCCATTGAATGCATGAGAAATAGCATATTTACATTTGACATACTTTCTCTAGAAATAATTCCCTCTTTGTGGCTGTTGCTTTGAACAGCTAGCGCCTCAAAAGTGCAAGTTTTAAAGTCCAGAATAAATCAGAGGCTCGGAAAAACAAAGAAACACAAAATTATTACATGGAGTGTGAAAAATAAAATGCCCTTGCTGTTCTTTTCTTTCTTTCTTTTTTTTTTTTTTTAATAAAGTGCAACTGGCAGTTTTTGATGCGAATAGCCGTAAAAAATCACTACACCCGCTTTTCTATTCAGATGCGTAAAATATCGATTAATGCGTGTAGCGCGCAATGTGTGGGAATGTAGTGCGGTTTGGTGTTGCGCGTTCAGTAAAACAACCTCTAAAGTTCCTAAAACACGGTAAAAGAAGTCCGAACTAGACTTTGATTGTTTTGATCCATAAAAATATTGTGGACGGGTTTTAGTGAAAATGTCCCCATAACCCTTTAATTTACTCTCACCGCAGTGTCCACAATTCTGCAACTGGGCTCATAATAAAATGTCTATTGGAAGTCACTAAAGCGTAGCCTATATTTTGGCAGTCGCTTCAAATTTGCATTAAAACACTGTGCCGGTGAAAGTCAGTTGAGGCCTGTGCGTAAAGCCTCTCACATTATTATAATACATGTTTATCGGGTGCATGTGCATTGACACAAGTCAGTCTTTTACATGCTCTCAGTCCGTATTTTTGCTCATCTCCTGGTCGCTCTGGTCGTCGGTAAAACACACGTCCACGTCGCTGTCGTTGTCACTCTTTTGCTCCGCGTCTTCAAAAAGGCCTCCCGGTTTGTCCTCCAGCTTCTTCACGCTCTGACCCGGGTGTCTGGACTTCACGTGCCTCTCCAAATCTCGTCTCCTCACCAGCACCTTGCCGCAGAAGTCGCACCTGTACGGCGTGTTGCCCTCTGCGTGGAGGCGGATATGTTTGTTCAGGTTACTCGGGTCGCCAAAGGGCCTGAAGCACACCTTGCACTTGAGCGGCTTGTAGCCCGTGTGAGTCCTCATGTGGATTTTCAGGCCGTATTTTCTAGAGTACAGCTTGCCGCAATACAAACACAGATGACCCTTTTTGGGTTTGCCGGGCGTTGCGTTGCTCGTGTTGGCAGTTGGCATTGCGTCCATCCTCGTTCTGTTTTTCTCCGCTGCTATTTCAGACAGCTGCTGCGTGTGCATGGCGATCTCCCGGTCTATGTTGGTGATGGAGCCCAAGTCTTGACTCAAAGCGGGCGCGCCGAAGTACGACATGTTCTCGGGATACTTGAGCAGGTTGCTGAAGTGGAACTTGAGCGGATAATAGGGCGAGCTGTACAGAAGCTCCCCGTTGTACACTGTAAATGGCATGAGAGGGATGTTGCAGTCTGCGCCCGGGTAGGATTTAACGCCATCAAACTGCGAGAGGGAAAACCTTTCAAAGTGCAGTCCGGGGGGCATTTGAGGGTACCTCGAGGGGGACAGGCCTGAGTGTATACGGCTCTCAACGTGCTTAAAAGCTGACGTCTCCTCCACATGTGGCAGCAAGGGGAAACCTCTAAGTGGATTTGGAACCATTGTGGAATTGGGGTCCATGAGTGACGGGGGACATTTAGGATGACTTCCGCCGCCCCCGTTCGGACTGTCTCCCACATTGCGGATTTGCTTTGTGTTACTGATGAGTTTCCCGAATCCGAGGCCGCTCATTTTTCCATTCACGTCCTCTCGTGTTGCGTCGGTGACTTTGGAGACACCGGTTGGCTTAAATGCGGAGCGCACACCCGGATGAAACCCCATGTTGCTCAACATCGACGCTCCCAAACCGAACAGGTGCCCCGATTGGCTTCGGGCCGATGTCACACTCATGTCCAGGGCTCTGTCTTGATCGTCAGCGGCGGTCTTCTTTGCCTTCGCGACGAGGAAAGGCGAAGAGGCGAGTGCGCGTCTGCCGGAGTCTGACACCGATGTGGAACCGTTATTTCGCGGGGATGTGGCCGTGTTGGGGATGTCTCCAGATTTCGGGGACCTGCTGAATGTCTCTGAGCCTCTGGCCTGTTGCTGCTGCTCGCTGTTGAAGCCCCTCCCGTTGCTGAGAGCGCAGTGAAAGTGCACGTGAGCCTTGAGCGTGTTGGGGTATTTGAAGATTCTCCAGCAGTACCAGCAGATGTACCGCTCCTCGCCTGTCCAAAAGAGAGAAGTCTAGATTAATAAAGCGACTCACACTGTGTGCATAAAAGTTCCCCCATTCACGTTTTACAAAATGGTGCAGCCCATTACTTCAGAGATGATCGTCATGTCATAAGAAAAATAATACATAACCTGCAATTTGTTGAAATTATTATTTTAAAAAATGTATAAAGAGTTATAGAGAAGTTAAATGAAGTCAAACTTAGAGTCCCAAAAAGCTACATGAAGTTTTCTAACAAGACCTAGTTGGACACGTGGGTTTTCAGGATCTCCTGCCAACTGGCGCGCGACAACAGGGGTCTGCGTAATGACCCCCAGTGGATCATTCAAGAGTTAATATAGCTGTAATGATTTGGTAATCCTTACGCGGGCATTGTTTGCGGTTGTGCATCAAAAGAGCAAACGCCCAGTCCAATCTGGCGCTCCGCAATATTAAGTGCAGTTCTATGTACCCCGGGTCTGTGGAGATACTCTTCCTCCCCGTGGAAGTGACAGCAGCTGTGGCTTGAAATCGCAAGTCTTCAGAAACAATGGCGGCGGCCCATCTGTTGACGCTTCATAATGGAGGCGAGCGTATGTCCAAGAGCGCTCATGATGTGTTGGGGTCGGAGAATCAGGGCAATATACACCCCACATAAAAGTTAGCATTCATTGGGCCACAATACCTTAGCGCACCCACCTAATTTACCGTGAAGCCGTTGTTTTTGAATTTATTTGCCTTTGAATACATGAATGAATATTAAGAGCACACTGCCATTTGCGCACCTCTGTCTGCTAAAAATGGATCCTCTTCAGAAGCCCCGACTTTAAATAATTGTCTATTCTTATTCACAAGTTTTCCCTTTACTGTAAGACACTGTACATTTGCAGCCTCAACCCGTGTATATATATTGTTTTCTTTTGGTGAAGTTCACTAAACATTGAAGAAATTCCCATGACGATTTGATTTAATTTTGTTTTTAATCGGATAGTTTCCGGTTAAACTTGTGTTTTGACGAAATTAATTAATTTAAATTCAAGCGCCAAACAATTAAACTACGGCAAATAGATTAAAAGTCAGTGATCAGTGATACATCAGAACTGAAGGTGAAACACTTTCAATCTGTATTAATTAATTTGATATTTTATGAGCATTTAATTCTACGTTGAGGCCTCTACAAAGAAGGCATGTTTCAGACAATGAGAAATAAGCATTTTACACATGATCTAAATGACTTAAATCCGCGTGTTTTGATTGAAATTGTGCTATAAAATTCTAAATTTGAATAAAAAAATCTAAATACTATAGTTTGGATCCCAATAGGAATCAAACCATAGGACTAGATTATTATTCTTAGCAAATCCGTGATTTTCTTTTGAATTTTCTCGCTGGTTAGAACTGATTTTACATGTGACAAACGACAGCATAATTCAAATTTGCCCACAGCATTCAATTGATTTTCATCCAGACAACTGTTTTAGGCCTCCGTTTGACAGAACCTTCAACATGTCGATGGCATTGCGTTTGTCTCCAGTTTATAATTGATAAATAGATAACACAAATGATCATGATCGTGCATTTGCCCATACCTTTCTCGTCGTGCGTGGGCGTAGCTGTAGTGGGCATGTCGTACCACTGTGCCAGTGCGTTGGAGTACCACACAGCGAGCTCCTCTCCTGCTGGGATGTCTCTAAGCACGCGATAGAAAATCTGTAACATCAAATGGTTTTCATTTGTAAATGTGTAAAATATGATAGGGAATTTGGGTCCACAGTCAATCAAATCAAGAGTAGACCAAATCAGTTGAATTTCTCTTGAAGAAATCCAGAGAGAGCTATAGGAACGGCTGCAATTCCTTTACTCAGGCAATGCATGCAGTTTATATGCTATTCTTTAATGTTACATGATATGATATAGGTCTAATAGATGTGCATGTGTCCTATTTTGTGGTGCAGAAAAATTCACCTGGCCTCCAGGAAGCTCGGATACTGCTTCTAAGTTTTGTTCTTGGCTGTTCCTGGCGGAGCGAATGAATCCAATCCAGTCTTGCACGGGACAGCCCAACTCGTCAACGAATTCCCCACGAACCAAGCGTATCTACAAAACCACAAGCATTTGTTTTTGTTACACACTGAACACATTCCACATTTAGATTATTTATTTAGCGATTGTTAAACCATAGGATAAGATACAGTGGACGAATAAATATATTCACAATGGGCCTAGGGAACATTTCAATTAGGCCTTTTTAGCAAGTGTATTTTAACGAAACGTGTCACTATTATTTACGGGCCCTTGCGCCTTTCCTCGGGAAGGTGTTGGAGACGCGCATAACCACAACCTGCATAATGCGTCTTTATCCGCTCTGCCTGCTGATAATGTCCTCCGGAGACGGGCCTAATTGACTTGATATGGGAAACGAATTTGAGGAGTGTCAGAGCGTTTCTAAACTGTTCAAGGACATTAAAGATAGAAGCGTGACATTTGACACAGAGATTGCACCTGATGATCGCCCCGAGCCCCGCGGCCACGCATTTAGACGCATCAATCACGCGCGATGACAGCTGCAACAATAACAGGGCGCGGCCACGCGCGCACTTAAAAGAGCGTTTACTACTATTTATTTAGACATTAGTGAGTTTACGTTGATTAACACTTTCACTTTTTGAAAAATAAGTATTTTGGTCCAATTTATTTATTTTTACTTCATGAACTTTATGAAACTTTATTTATAGAAATATAATGTTTGGGCCTATTAATCAGGGGGGAAAAAATTAAAATTATAATAAAAACACACACACATCCGGTTAAGACTGTGAAACTCCCCATTGTCATTAATAATGTTGTTATATTATTTTTAACTGTAATATGTCCATAATTTCCTGCAGCCTGGGGCTGCGCGCGCGGACCCACAGGCATCTTTTCATGGCCAGATTACATTAACATTTAACGGCTCATCGGGATAACTATGGGCTGGAGTCCCATTAGGCCGGTGAAGTAAAGGCACCGCAGACTGACAAGACTGCTGCTAATGGACCTCAATTATTCCCAACACGACAAGCCAAAGAAATTAACACGACGAAGCCTGATTGAGTTTGACAGAGAGGTTTTGAAATCAAAACAGATTATTTGAAATAGGCCTTGTAGGCCTACAAATTTCATTTGATTGCTTAATATTCAAGAATTGTGAAGCATTGGGCCTGTATTTATGAATGCGACATTAAATGTAAGACTTAATCTGTCAGTTAAGACTTTGCAATAACAATATTAAATGTAATCATATGAACACAATATAAAAGTTACAATTAAGTTTATACGACATAAAAAACCTTTCGGCACTAACCTTCTTTTTGGATCCCACTTCTTTGCGGTCTGACATGTACTTTCCAAGTTTGAAGACTCCCGGCACCGGACCGATACGCAGCCCGGATGGGATGCTGCTGTCCGCGAACACACTGAGCGTGGAGGACGCCCTGCTGGCTTGCATGGCGTGGGGTGAGATCAGAACCATGAAGCCTGCTGAAGACCGAGAAGGAGACTGCGGGGAAAAAGGATGGAGATGAAGAGGAGGAAAAGGACTGGCTGATGTCCGCCCTCGAGTGACGCGCTGCATGCACCTCTCCGGCTTTTCTAGTGACGGTGCAAGTCAAAGGTAGCCCCCCCTCCACCACTCCGAGCAGACCCCCACCCCTCCCTCCTGTCTATGATGCTGTAGGTGCTCCACAGACGAGAAGCTGCAGCTTCTGCGCGTGGAAGTGCGCGTGAGTGTGAGAGAGTTGGGTCTCCCAGCAGCTGTGCGCGCGGGGCTCAAAACGGGCCCGGTCTTGTGGTCACATGGAGACTTTCCCTCACTCTGTCGCATAATGAATTGCTCCAAAACGGTCAAGAGACACAAAGGTCCCAGCGACCTTCCCATCCCCAAAATCCAATTTGTCAAGGGCAGAGAAAAGAGGGTGCAGAATCAAAGGTCCAGAGCAACCATTAATCCTCAGCATGTGGCTTTGTTCCGCAGACAGTTCCGATATTTGAACTGACAAATCCACTGTATAATTTCTCCATAAATCCTCACCCCTTTCCATTCTTCCTATTCAGCAAGCTTTTGGAAATCAGTGACTACTTTAAATCTACTTGGCCGACTATTCTTTGGGGGTTCATATACTTCAAAGCGCTTTCTTCTTCACCTCCTTTGTGTCTTTATCTGGACAAAAGGAGCATCAAAGTTTAGAGGACTTGTTAACTTCTATTGACTCTCGGCGTGTGCCGGACTGGGACCAGGCAGGACTCAGGGCTAAACCACCAGCTACACGGAGAACACCATATACATATATATATATATATATATATATATATATATATATATATATATATATATAGTTCATGATCACCTCTGCATTGCATTCATTGCAATCAAAGTTACGAACTAAAGAATGGCAGCTAAATTTAACCAGCTGTGGCGCTAGGGCCTCATAAGGCTACATTGGAATCAAATTAGGCTATAATGATAATAATAATAATAACCATAATAATAACAATAATAATAACAGCAGTAATAATAATAATAATAATTATTATTGTTATTATTATTCGTGTATTAATGTATTGATGTATTAATGTTTTTATGTATTATTTTAATCTATTTATTTATTAGGCCTATTATTTTTTTTGTGATTCACTTATATTGATTAAGACGATAGCATAATGCGTTCAGAGTAACGTGGTGACCTATGACCTGTTCACCATCGACCGGGGAAAGCACAAGACACCTGTTTTGTCCACCAATTATTGTTAATGGTTCAACATGTTGGCTTTTTTATAAGTGTTTTCCCACAGACATCTTGGTTTATTAATAACATTACCCTCCATGATCTCACTGCAGGAATCCCTACCGCGATGTGCCCCTGCGCGGAAAGTGTCCGGGCGACACGCGAACAATCTCTTCAATAGCCGCAATGTTGGTGCTGGCTGTTGGCTCGGGACGGGTTATTTATTAACTCCGCACTATTTGTGACTGGTTCCCATCCACCGGTGCTCTGCACAAAACCCAGCCTCTCTGCCTAAAAGAATTATTCCTGCTTTAAAGAATAGTGTTTTTCTGTTGGTTGGTGAATCTGCGCTCCAAAAGCCTCAGTGTCAGAATGAATGCAGTGTATGGAGCAAATGGGATGGAAAATTAAATGAAATTAAACGCTTCGACCATCGGTATTGTTCCTGTTCCCTTTTCTTCAGAAAAGACATTAATAACATGGTCGGATCTTTATTCTGGGACATTATTGCGAAGTTCATCAACAACTGTCCGAATGTGTGATGTCTTTAATGAACTTAAAAAACGACCTGAAAATAATCAGCACTTCTTGGAGAACAGGGTTTTATGGCTCGCTTTGGCTGACTCCTGCCAGCCCTTTTTGGACTTCACTGTTTAAAGCCAGGGGCTCCGATTGAGCTGGTTGGCCATTAATGAGCCATGAATACAGAGGAACAACCTGTCTGCAAAGGAAAGCGGTAAATGCACGAAGCAATGCCCCACCAGGGATCTCCATTCAAGCACCACGGCCATACTTCAGGGGTGCCAAGGGTTCACCAGCTCTTCTCTGGACTGGTTTCAATGACCCACCATTGAGGGCCCCTAGAGCAAAGAAGAAAACACATTTTTTATGTCGACCCATAAATGTTGTTGCCTCCATTCACCGCAACGCAATCATTGTCCCATTTAGCAATTGGCCGGTGATGTGGCCTATTTCTCACACATTCCCACGTCCCAAAAATGAATATATTTCTGCACCTTTCACATTTGTCTGGTCACACCTTTTAATGTAAAACAAAGCGCCTAAATGTCTCAGACTTATTAATATTCTGTTTGGATCTGCTGTAGAAAACTCTAATCGTTTATCTTGCTTTTTTCACCCTGCCCTTGTGGAGTTGAAGTGAATGACTTTGTGAGAAACGTGGGGAAAGTTGCAAGCTGCGCCCAGGGCAGACCAGCTGCCTTGATGCGGGTGGGACATTAGCGACGCGTTTGAATAGTAATTATGCTTGTATGGGACTCCCACCAGATGACATGATTGGGATTTTAACCCAGACTAATATTCAAAATCGCATTAGAGAAGAGGCGAATAAACGGCACCTGATTCAGCGCTGTTCATGCGTGCGTTCATTCGCCTTTTTACGCCTTGAAGTGGGCTGTACCATTGCGGTATTGAAAGTCTCTCTAAAGTTCTCTGCCGCTGCATTTCCCTAACACATTGTCTCGCCTGAGGAGACTTGGATAAAAGCATGTTAAGTTGTGAGAATTGATATGTTTCGGTGTACCTTATAAATTCATACCTTTTCTCACTGGAGCGCCTCAAAAAGAAAGTATCACTCAGGCCGATTTTCTCTGCTGTCCAACGCATTTAGCAGGAGATCTATTTAATCTGTTCATTCCTAGGCAAATGTATTCAGTCCGGACGGGGTGTGAATAGAGCTGCGTGTCAGCCGACCCTAATTGGGATTTAGCCACCCAAAGCATATGCACAAAGTGTCAGAGAATTGCAAGTTTCAAAGAGAGTTGGAACTTTTGCCCTTCCATATGAATGTAAAACGCCTTTTCCCTCGCCGTAGAGAAGAGCAGCATAGCCTGCGGCATTGAGGTAGTGACCCAGTCGGCTTTAGGTCTGTTTTCTCAGAAAAAAGTGCAAGAAAAACAACTCAATGGCAAAGAGCAGGACGTAACCTTGACTTGCAATTTCTGTGCGTAAAAGGCAAAATAATTGTGATTCGTCTGAGGAAAAAAAAAGGACAAGACAAAAATTGCCCAGTGGTTCAAAATTATGATGATTATGATGATGATGATGATTATTATTATAATTATTACTTGTATTTGTATTTGTATTTGTATTTGTATTTGTATTTGTATTTGTATTTGTATTATTATTTGAATCCTCATAAACATAAGACTGTTATAAGCCTAACGCAAGTAACTAATTTTTATTAATCATATTAATGATCAATCTGGTCCGATTTTATTCTTGACAATGACTTCAAACTCCCTTCACTTAATCAAAAATAAATGCATATGAAGTATGGTCAATACGCACGTGCTTAAAGCCGCGCGCGTTCAGACGCACGTAAATAATTCGCTGTAACAAAAGGCAAAATAATGATGAGCCCGTCTCTGCTGTCCTCATTATTACTGCAGAACTGACAGTTCTAGGTTCAAACTAATTGCTGACTTAGACCGAGCTGTGAGATAAGCTTGTGGAAATCATATTTAAGATCAAATTTACTTAGTGCCGCAATAACTTCTCCAAAAGATAGTTTTCAGTAGCACGCGATAACAAGTATTTTTTGGACTTTTTCTTTGTTAGAATAAATTGTTTGCAGGTTACTCATAAACACGGAATTAACCACGATAAACTGTTTTCAGTAATATGCACTATTATACGACGCAAATATTTTATGCTAAACCCTCTATGTGTTTTTTTCCGTTTAATTTCCTTTTTTAAAAAATCAATAATGTAAAGCAACATCAAGCTGTAACTGTAAACATATTTTTTTTTATATAACTATGTTTGTAAAATAAGTAATAACTTGATAAATAGACTTGTGCATTCATGCATACATTTTATTTTGTGTGTTTTTGTAGTTGCCTGCTTTTATAATGGACACTGAGCTTGTTTGGCATCAGTATCCTGATCCAATCACTCCCAATAAGAAGAGATAGGATAAGGTGTGGATGTGGATGGAATGAGGACAGAAAGCGTCTGTGTGCTGTCACTTCACTGCAGGAGAAAGTTTGACTGATGAATGCCTTTGCCCTCAAGAAAGTGTCAGGCCAGTTCTGGACCCTCAGGTGACTCCATATCTCTCCACATTTTGCCTGTATGCTTTCTCTTTATTCAAATCTTTAAATCAGCCGAGATAGATATACAATATACTGTGTATTGCAACATATTCTGGATGTAGTCATTCACTTTTTTGAGGATAAGCAAATGAAATCAAAGACAGTCAAATGCTGATAGCTTTATTGGCAGTGAAAGGACAAAAGGGGTGTGCTATAGACATTCAAAAGCGAAGGGTGCCTGATCCTTGCAGAGCTGTTAACAGTTAAAAGTCACCGCGGCGTATAAAGTGGCGAACCGTCATTTATGGTGCTCTTGTCCAGGCCAAAGGTGGGAGGTCAGTGTCCAGACATGAGCCTTGGTGAGTGTGGGAGCTGGGGGGGCATGAAGGTTTAAGGGTGAGCAGAGGTCACACAGGCTGCTGATTCTTATTCATTATCGGAGTCGGCTGCACCGCTGATGGTGTAGGTCTGTTCCTGATGGTCCATCTCCAGCACTTCATTGGCATGTTTAACTGTTCTGTAATGCATTCAGCAAAAGTGGTATATTTAGTCACAATACAACAATATAAAGTACTATTCAAGTTGTTGATTAGGATGGGTTTAACCTATGCACAATGTCACGTGTTAATCTGGTATGAAAATTTGTGTTTATAATATTTAGCGTCAGGGGTGTGTTAAGGAAACGGTGCTGTTCATTGATGGAAATTTACTCCATTTGTTCAATAAACCCTTCCAGGAGGGCTGACAAGAGTTGACGAGAGTTGAATAGTTGACAAGGTCTAATACAGGTCTAAGCTCAGTATGTATGTTAGCATTTTTCAATTTTTTATTTTTTATTTTCTGTGTAAGACACCATTCACCCTTTTGCTCTGTAATGATTATATGTTGCACCAGGGCATTTGGACTGATATCACATTGTAATATTTCAATTAGAAAACAGATACCTTATGGTACCCTTTACCTAATAAGAACTGTCCTTCTTTCTGTCACCTCCACAGCCTGCTCGGCATAGGGCTCAATGTTGCTGCCAAATTGATCAGATCCAAAACCCAGCCCAGACCCACTCCCCCGCTTTACTGCCGCCACTAAACTACTTGGTTCGTCAAATCCTTTAAATGCTATATCACCACAGGGCAGTCCACCGACCACACCCCTGTCACCACCAATGCCCTGTCCAGCTGCCTCTGCACTCCCTCCAGAACCAGCTTTGGCATCACCAGGACCCATCTGTGAATCTCCAGCATCACCTCGCCTTGACGGACCACTAATACCCGTTCCAACTTTACTGGAATCAAAGCTGGACCCTTCCCCACCTATCGAACCTGCATCTCGAAGAGCACCTGGTGGAGAACCATCAAAACCTGTAGTCCTTACTCCAGAGCCAACAACAGCACTCTCAGAACCGGTGCCAAGTCCTCCTACACTGGTACCTTCAGAGGAACCTGCACCTGCCCTTACAACACCAATATAAGCACCCTCAGTACTAGCCCCAGCATATGTGAGATCAGTGCCTGCACCAACCACACCAGTGTATGACCCTCCTGGACCAATGCCTTCAGCGCCAGTTGCAAGGTTGGTATCCACTGCTCCAGTTCCCAACCTTGCAATACTTGTCCCAGTGGCAGTGGTACCCATGTCTGCCCCAGGGTGTGAACCAGTTGAACCAGTTCCTCTGCCTTCCAAGCTTGCTTCAACTGTGCCAAGACCCCCCTCCATCCCTTCACGGCCAGTTCTAAGACCACTTGTCTTGATTCCAGCAGCACCACTGCCCACACCAGGGTATGCACCTCCTGGAACAATTACACCCCCTTCAGTCACAGCCATTGAACCCATATCAGCATTAATTTCTCCTACAAGATTCGACCCAAGCCCTCCAAGACCCGTATCAATATCAGAGGCTCCAAGACCTGTACCGCCAAGACCAATACCACGACCTTCAAGCTTGGCTCCCATTGCTGCTTTTTCTGTATCTGTTCCTTCATGGCCACTTCCAAAACCACCAACACCTGTGCCAATGTCTCCAGGGCCACCTCTTTCTCCAGTGCTGACTCCACCTGCTATGGCACTAGAATCTGTTAGACTTCCAACAGCACCACCAAAACCTGAAGATCCTGCCACCACACCACCTCTACTAACCCCCAAAGTCCCTGCGCTAACTCCGCCTGCAGCCGTATCTCTGACCCCTCCTCTACCGGTTACATCCATATCCGAACCTGTGCCACTCATTCTTGGTCCAGAACTGGCCCCTGCACCTATCCCTGCTCCACCACCATAGCCGGAGGGTCCAGAACTGGCCCCTGCACCTATCCCTGCTCCACCACCATAGCCGGAAGGTCCAGAACTGGCCCCTCCACCTATCCCTGCTCCACCACCATAGCCGGAGGGTCCAGAACTGGCCACTCCAACTATCCCTGCTCCACCACCACCGTAGCCTCCACTGCTAACTCCAACCAGTCCAGCTCCACCTCCAACAGTTCCACCTACGCCGCCTATGCCTCCTTCGCCGAAGCTCATCCCAGAACCAATGGCACTCATGCTACAGCTGGAAAGAGACAAAGTTTGCATCATGCCAGCCAGACGCAGATCCTCTCCCTCAACCAGTTTCCTAGAAAAGACATAAAAAGCTTATTATGGCATTAGTTAACTAACAAACAAGCTCCAGACATATTTAAATTATTTTCTTTACCTGTAAGTTGTAATCTCAATCTCCAATGACATTTTAATGTTCAGAAGGTCCTGGTACTCGCGCAGATGCAATGCAATTTTCTCTTTTGTGGTTTTTAGTTCAATCTGCAAACTCTCAATCCGGCCCTGAACATTCAAAGTATAGTTATTTTATTTTTACGAGTCAAATATCGATTATTAAATCGATTAAAAAAGAGTATACCTGCAGTTCTTCTAACTCCTTCCTGTACTTTTCTTGCATCTCACGTATTTTGGCTTCAAGAGCTTCATTCTTGGTTTTGAGGGCTTCCAAATCCCGTTCTCTATTTTGAATCTTTAAAACATACAATGTGTTACTGGTGAGAATAGGAATAAAATATCACTCCTATTTTTTTTTCATAGTACTATATACCTACATCTTTTTTAGCATTCCCTATTCCTTCTCTGTAGCTTCGAACATGATCCACATGTCGGGATGTCTTTTTAGTCATGTCCTCAAACTTGTTTTTATACCAAGAATCCATCTCCTAGAGAAAAAAAACACCAACATTTTTTCAGTAACACAATACTGTCTAATTATATAGATTTTTTTTTCCACCTGCAGGTTTTTAGCTGCAATGTCATCATACTGGGTTTGGATTTGTTTGAGGGCACCGGCCAAATCAGGAAGAGAAAACGCACTCTCAGCAGACACATGAGCAGCATAAATTTGCTTCATCAGCTCATCAATTTCCTGTTAAAAATAAAAATCCATTGTAATTGTGCAAATCATAATTGCATTTTCATATGCTGCAGATGTTTTATGCTATCCATATTATTATTATAATTATTCACCTGTTGATGAACACGTTTCAGGAACTCAATTTCCACTTCCAACTGCTCAAGTCTCTTCTCTAATGCAATCCGAGAGGAGGTGGCTTGATCAACATCCTACGAAATAAAAGCTATTGTAACCGTGTAACCAAAATGTTTTACTTGAAATGATGCTCAAGAATATTTTAGATAACATACTGGACGGAAGGCTTCAATTTCAGCCTCAGCTTTTCTCTTTAACTCAATAGCTTCTTCGTATTTGAGTTTCATTGCTGCCAGTTGCGCAGCTGTGGAATCCTTGGCTGCAAAAGCAATGTTCTAGACATCCAGAAGCCAGAGGCAAAATGAATCATAATTGATTTGTAGGTGCGTGCACAAGAGTGTGTGGAAAATGTAGAATATACATCTTTTGTGTGTCTGTGTGAATTTGTGTGTGACTAAGAGGCATAACCATGTCTCCTCAAGTGTGCATAAAGACCCTTGTGCTCTATGACACATTAACACATCTTTTTATTTTCCTTCCTGAAATAAGCGCAGTCTACCAGGTAAGCAACCTTGAAAACACCAAGTTGACGTCTTGTATTCTGCCTGGACGTTTCTTGTAAAACTCAGTGAAGTAGAATTTAGCTTGAAACAAAAAGTTCTGCCTCAAAGACTTCTTTGCATTTAAAACATGGACTACTACTATAATATGTGAGTGGTTTGAACATGTTTACCCTTTGAGCTTTCATTTGGTCAGCAATCTTTCTCAGCTCCTTCAGTTGTTCTTCATACAACTGTCGCAAACCAGATGGCTTCACAAAACGATTCTGATAGGCTTCTATCTCTGCTTCCAGAAGTTTATTTTGCTGCTCCAGAGATCGCACCTACATAAGGACATAGGAATGGTGTAAGATGTAAGATATTGCAACAATTAGGCCAACAGTCATCAACCAAGGTTAGACCATTTTAAACACCTTATCTATATAGACAGCCAGTCGATCATTGAGCACAATCATCTCCTGTCTCTCACTGGTGCGGGTGCTTTTGAACTCCTGGTTTTCAACTGCAGCTGCGTCCAGATCCATTGGAGGTTGTCCAGTTGGCCCCAGACAGACAAGCGCTCCACCACCCACCCTGGAAAAAAGTCCAACTACTATTACATTTATATTGACTGCAATTATAACTATATCAATCACCAACATTTCAGTGAATATAATGAATAATCATTCATTTTATTGGTTTACATATGACTAGACTTATACATTTAGAAATATAACTGATACTTTATATACTTAGTATTATTAATATAGTATAATAGTAATAATGTAGATTATTTTTCTTTCAACAAATAAGGGTCTATTTGGATGTTTTTTCTTGCTGCCTACAAAACCTACAAACATACAACAGACATAACAGACATAACAATCTAATCTTGAATTCTAAAGGCCTACTTTTATACTGTGCTTTCATGTCTTTAATTTATTTAATAGGAACTGTGAACAAACGCACACATTCATCTCATCAAAGAAAATAAACTTTTAAATCAGATTTTGCTACAGGTAGTTTCCATCTACTTTTCATCTTTTTCTCACTGTGGTCACTGAGTGAAATGAAGAGGCTTACCCTGCTCCAATCATGCGAGACTTGCGGGCTGCTGACATGGTCCGTCCCTCAGACTCCATACGCACAACAGCTCTACCAGAGTATCCTGCAGCAGAGCCAGCACGACCCTCTCTCCGGACGGGGGAAGGACTGGACACCCGTACCTGGTAGGACGAGCTCATCCCCTCCTCAAAATGGCGACGGTAGGATGAAATTCTCTCTGGGCTGCGACTCATGATTGCTACACACAGGGAATAAATTTGCTTTCCAAATTCACAATAACATCTACTGCACCTTGTTTGCAGTGCTTTACTTTTAGTCCACTGACTGACTTTATACCCCCATTTAGAGCCATGCCCACTCTACATCCAAACTGGTCCTGTCTATGTCCTGTGAGCTGTGGAATCTCGAACCCTTGCACCAATCCAAACTGACCTGCTGCTCCCATCTGTCATCAGCATGTGAATAAAAGAATGGGATAGATATTACTTGACACTGTGTTCAAGAAATGCACAAAATAGAAAATGATGTGTGTTGCAAAGGTATCACAGAGTTGCTCCCAAATGAAGTGGAGCATTTTGAGAGCCAAGATAAAATGGATTCTACAATAAGAACTGGGTTTCACGTTTTAAACTGACTCAGGTGTGAAATGATGCATTTCTCTGCTATAATTTGGCATATTTACACTGTACAGATGTTCATTAATATGAACTGTCCCTATCAAATAAATTAAACATCATAATTATTCCAAATTATTCTGACATGTTATCTTAATAATATATGCAAAATGGAAACCCTTTTTGTTGCACAGTTACAACTTCTTTGATATTCAATGGTTATAATATAAGTCAACCATTAGTTTCTGTATTTTTTTTTTTATATACAAAATGAGCAGCAGTAGTGTTTTGTTTTTCTTTTCTTTTTTTCTTTCATGTCATGGTCCATGCTAGTTGCCATTGCTGTTGATTTACTAACCCGTTACCTATTCTTTCCATTGACCTCAGCAGCCTGGGATGTTTGGAAAGAGGTGGCGGTACAGTTTTATTCAGTCACATGCACAATTGGGCTCATCTCTCATAGCTCTTTTAATCCTCTAATGAAATAACATCACTCATCTTTGTGGTATTTAAAAAGCCTTCACTTCAAATGCCATCAAAAGCTCCACTTAGCATTATGACGATATTGATGAAGTGGATCTTGTGATTAATGTCACACGTTTTCTTCTACTGCCACTTGAGCGTTATTTATTTATTTTCCTTTGTAAAATGATGATATCTTGCAAACTTCAAGTGAATCTTTTATTACAGTGATAGGCCGAGTCATTTTTCTCAATGATGACAGTGGTCTAATATTAACAAGTAGATTCAAAGTTATATCACTGTAAAATAATGCTTGTTTCTATTAATTCAAAACTCTATGTTCTTTTGAAGGCATTTATCTTAAGCTGTAAGTACATAGGGTACAAGGGAACAAGGTTCATGGTCAACACAGGACAAAACAGAGTTCTCCCTTCTAATTTATGACTGTGATAATATCTGAAATAAGCAACATATTAAAGAGTCAGTGGCAAATTCATACTGAGGTTTGGGCATAGCACATGTTGTTTATCATTTGAACTCATAGCCTGCAACTCTGTACTGGTAAATCTAAATTATACTAATGGTACCAAATAAAAAATAACCAAACAAATAGTTTATATGAAAACAAATTTTATTGTTGTCATTTAATTAACTGTACTTAGTCATTGTCTATATACAAAAAATAGTTGCAATCTTAATTAGGTGAAAATTGTATGGCGACAGTCACAGTTTAAAAGTTATTTGAGCAGAGCCATTAAAAGGGAGAAATTGTTACCCACTCAAAATATTAGGACTTAAGAAGGAGAGGCACGATCTGTGAAACACTGATGTTCAAAGAATCAAAGTTTGCATATCCACATATTACAAAATGCAAGTGTTACAGGTCACATCACATGACCATCTACAGCTCTCTCTCTCTCTCAATGGCTCATGCTTTGCATAGTAAGTGTAAGAGCAGATACTTTAGCACACTCACATTAATACTTGTTTTAGATGCATTTGATGTTGCAAATCTTTTTTTTTTTTTTACAATACATGATCAACTCAAACTTAAATTAGTACACCTTTGGTACAAATTATGCAAGAAATATCCAAATGTAAATGATGTAGAGAAATATTATCCAAATGTAGTTTACGGAGTATTCTTCTGTTCATGTGTCGCCCACTCTTGCCATCCACCAGGATAATGTTGAACACTGAAATTTGGAGGAAAAAAGGCTTAAATGCCTGTCAGCTACTTACATTCCAATTATTACAAATACCCATATTACTAAGACCCCAGGTAAAAACTACATTTGATTATATTTTATCATCTTGCCACAACTAGACAAATAAGCAACCGCTGTAACAAAGAATGCAAATAAAACACTCTCACCTCTTGTATCCCAGTGAAGTGGCAGTTTCCAGTGCTGTCTTGCTACGAACTCCTGCCAAACAGGTGAACACTATGCTGTCAGTTGGCTGGGGCATTTCACCTCCATACTTCTCCTGGAACTCCTCTGTATCCAGCCGAAGAGCAGTGTTTATCTGACCCACTAGAAAACACAGGTAATAGGTAAAATGCAAACTTGAAACTATCCAGTAAACAGACTAGTAGGGCTGTAGTCCACTAAAGAAAGTCTTGGTCGACTAAAGACATGCCCTAGTCGACTAAAAATATGTCTAAACTATGAAGTATCTCCATGTATCTGAACTGCACTCAGAAGACCAAAACTGCACAGGAGTTCATGCAAAAGTAACAATTTATACAGAAAAATAGTAGTAAACAGTGTATTTATTTGTTAGAGATACTGATTTATTCCCAAATCGTCAGCAAACTCATTCCAAATCTTCTCGTTTTTGCCACATACATTTATTAAATGCAAATAAAAATAATTAGTAGACTAATAAAAATGTTGGTCGACTAAGACACAATCGACCAATTAATCAACTAAACAATTAACGTCACAATTTGATTTTGTTTTTTATTTCATTCAGCAGCTAACAGCTCACACACTTGCAGTGTTTCCCACATGTTTATACTGAGAGCCATAGGCTAATATTTGAATAATTTTATTTAATACATCTTTTGTTGCCTCTACTTAATATTTTGCTTGTTTAGACAATGGGAACAAAATTAAGCCATTGGTGGAGCTACATAGTCTCCTCTATTGATGGAAAACATTGTACTCACCATTTAAAAATTGGGACTTAACTGAGATATCCCTGGAGCTAAACCTGAACTAGACTAAACCAAATCCAGAACTAAACCAGGGTCGCAAACATAGCCTAGCATTATAGTAGAAAAGGTTTCAAAGGTGTCATTGTATTCACATCAAGATTTCCATCTGTAAGTCAAGCTAGACTTTATACTGCTAGACTAGTTCAGAGCAGCATAAAGTCTTGCTTTACAGGCCTTTTCAGATGACAACCTTTGAAACCTTTTCTACTTTGGACCACTCCTGGACAAAGGAGAGATTACACTGACTTGTACACCAAGATTGTAGATCAAAGGAATATTTCTAGACTCAGTGAGAGAAAGACAGGGTAGGTAAAACAAATGAACACAGCTGCAAGTAAGTACAAAACAAATATCTAGTTCTCATCTTGGTGTACATTCACACTCGTCCTGGTTTGGTCAAGTCCAGGTTGGCTTCCAGGTTTAGTACCAGTTTAGTCCCAATTTTGATGTGGTGTGTAGCCAAGGGTGAACACAGCCTTTTACAGCATAGCTGTAATGTAATATAATATCATGATATTATAGAGGTATTGCAGTCTACCCAGTGTTGGCCAGGTCAGTGGGTACATGCTTACAGGGCACGTTGATGGATCCTGGGATGGATCCATACTCCCTGAGCTCCCATGGCTCCCTGACATCTATGATCACTGCTTTGTTTTTTCCATCCACGATTTGCTTTAGCTCCTCGTAGCTCACATCTGTGCTCGATGGCAGAGTTGTACAGGATCTGTTAACAATCAACCTTGAACCTAAAGGACAAAAAACAAATAGGCATAAGAATATGAAAGCACACTTATTTTTGAAGCCTGCATACGATAGCTCAGAAGGACTGGTGTGTTGATAACAACATGGACAACTCACTTGTGAATCGGCCGTGACTGTTGACAAAGCTGGACAGCCGGATTTGACCTCTCGGAAAGTACTTCTCAGGAATTACTGGGCTCCTCCACAAGAGGCGAGGGGTGACAGTCGCGACCCTCCAGCATATTCTGTGAGCCATGTGCAATTTGAAACAGGTACACTTGATTGTTATATCATGAAGACGGTGTGGTAGTGGTCCTGGTTAGGGATGGCATATTAGCAACACCAACCGACCGACGCATGCGCAAAAAGTCAAGTGTGGTTGCATAAGAAACCTCAGAGGGAAAAGGTAACAGGACGTTAATTACCCAATCATGATGCCATACAAGCAGTGAGTTAAATGAAGTTCATCAACAATGTAAGGGTGTCTTTCATGGATAACTATTGTTTAAAAGTTTAAATTATTGAGGTTTTAATAAAATTATTGAGGTTTTAATGAGGTTTAAATAAAGTCATACGTGTTTAGTGTTAATGAATGTTAAATCAATACAAACACAAAAGATATTATTATTATTTTATATAATCTTGTAGAAAGTAAAGTTATTTCAGTGGATACGTATTATAATGGTAGGTTTTTCGAGTAACTTTGAACGCACCATTCCCTTGCCGTAGTGCGTCACCTGTGCGTCATGATGGTGTGCGTCACGAGTGTTATTATTCGCTGCTAGCGCTAGCCAGACAAATGTAGAGCATACCAATAAGTATTCAAATAACTGCTTTGATTTCTATTGTGCCGTTTTAAATCTGTGCCTAATATATCCATGGAAAATACACTGACAAATGGTTTAATTTTTCCACGAGGCTAGTTTGCTGCTCCAAGCTAATGTAGTAGATGAAATGTTGTAGCCAGGAACAGCTGGCTTGTGCTGTTAGCTCAAAGGTAGTTAACACCGTCGTAGGATATAGAATTAAGGTGAGCACTGTGTTATTGTCATTTAAGTTAATATGCTTTTGAGTAAGATCTCACGTGTAATTGATCGTCCATTAGCCCAATATATGTTTTATGTGAGGTTATTGGTAAAACGGACGATTCTCAATTAAACTGCTGCGTAAAAGGTAACTAATGGACCTCTAAAAATACTGCAACTATCTGGAAACAGTTACTCCATCAGTAACTATTAGAGCGCACCACCTGAAGTATATTGATAGCTTTGTCAACATGTGGTGACAATCAGTACATTTCGAGATTGTACACATTAGGGATGGATGTTATTTTGAAGGATTGATCAGGATTCATGTAGATGTGTGCTTGTGCATATTTTGTGTCTTGTTTGATGGTGTCACAGAGGCTAAGGGGAGGGAGTTTGCGCTTATGAATGGATGCATTTTATTTTAGAATTGATTCTGTGCACAGAATGTCAGTTGGGTTGTTTACTTTTAAATTGTTATGCATTAGCGTTAACATTGAGACACAAACACGTCCCTTTATAAACACATGTGTCCTTTGATGAAGTACGCACTTGTTTTGCAAAGTCTTTAACATGTTTCAGAGATATCCAGCATAACTTGCTGTTCACCGCAGTATCTGTCAGTATTTATTCATTTTAGTCTGACTGGATGAAAAACCCATATAAATGAATGAGACAGGAAGTACTGAGCTAGACATTTTACAAAAGAAACACACCAACTGCCACCTTGTGCACAGAGTCAATAGTATTTGACTTCTGACCCTTTGTAATATCTGTTTTCATTTATATACGTACATTTTAGATTCATGCGATAATTTGGCTCTAGCATCTGTCTCTGATCTGTACAACTAAAAGCGTACCTTACCACACACTATACCAACAATGCATTATATATGGAACTCAACACCACATTTGAAATAGCATCAATGACACTTCAATTTCATTAGTAATCCAATGACTTTTCACTCACATTCTTAAATCCAGCTTTCCAGATGCGGCTAAAGGACCCATTCTCTTTAAAAGCCGCAGAAATGACTAAGCGGACGAATAAACCAAGAAAGCCGCGAGATGAGGAGTCATCAGATGAAGTCAGTGGTAAGTCTCCGTCATTAACCGTAATACAACAGACCAAAAGTTATTTATTCATGTCTGTATTTCACTTTGTGTTTGCTTGTGCTTGTATTGCTGTGCACATCTCATAATTCTTTCCTCTTCAGGGTTGACATGTCAGCATGTAAGTAAGGCCGTAGATCTCAACTCAGTGAAGAAGTCTGTCCTGTCTAGTGTGTGGTTGGTTTGCACTGAGTGTCTTAAAGAAAGGACCCTGATTGATGGTGAGTCGGCAGGATCACATGAAATCCTTGTCTGTCTCAAGTGTGGATTCCAGGTCAGGATTTGGTCAGCAGTCATTTTAAAACAATCAATGGAAAAAATTAGCGTACATAAAAGTGTCATCAATCTCTTACAGGGTTGTAATAAGTCAGGAATCCAACATGCTGTGAAACACCACCAAGCGTTCCACCCGGAGTCCCATTGCATAACAATAAGTCTAAGCACATGGAAGGCCTGGTGAGATGCCACAAATGTTGTAACAGTTGTGGAATAATCAAAAGAAAATTAATATTCTTACATAATTGATTTCGTTCTGATAATTTTTCTGATAGTGTCCGTCAATGTGTGCAGGTGTTTTGAATGTAATGAGGAACTGTCCACTCACTGCAACAAGAAGGCTTTGGCTCAGACCCTGGACTTTCTACAAAAGCAGTCTGTCAAGGCAACATCAGGTATAGCATTTACCAGCATGTTGAAGGTTTGGCAACCACCTACTCAGCTTTTTGTTGGAAATTGATCTCATGACGGTGAGGCCGATTGCACAGAGCCTGGGCTGATGCTTAGGCCACTCAATGACTGGATAATACTGTGCTCTTTTAACCAGTGAAAAAAACAATTGGTTTGGATTTTAGGCCTTGAACAGGAGTATTCTGTAACAGTTGTGCATTTGTGCCTGCTTCTGTTTGTCCTAAATACAAACTCTAGATTAATGTCCTTTAGTTTCTGTTTACAATGAATAATTGTGTTTTGCAAGTTAGAAAATTTAGAAACTTTAAAATGTTTAAAAAAAAGAAACAAAATATAACCTGTACCATCATGTTTACAGCTGTGTACAGGCTCCCCCTGCTGGTAATGGTTTACAGAAAAACTTTGCTGATGGCAGTGCAGAGAATAGTTAATATTCAGTACCTTCACATTAATGAACATACATTAGATCTATAAGTATTATTTTTTTTAGAGACATATAAAGTTACTCTAGCCTGATGGTAACATTTCCACATTTTATGTGGAAAGTGGTCAAAGCCCATTTATCCAGGCTGGTTCCCCAACAGTCACTCAGCTGTGGATGCATACTTGTAGGAGAGTTGTTTTATAAATTCCCCACCCATTCCCTAACCCCGTCTCCTGCGTGAATGCACACATTAGAGGAATTAGGCGCCTGAGCACTGTTTCCCAGCTGGGTTCCCTAAAGAACAAGAGCAGCTGTGCAGGGTTCAGCCTCTGCCCTGTCACTCTTTGTCTCGGTGCTCTGTGTCGTGTTTCTTGTTACTGTGCCACGTGTCTCACCACCTCTGGGCCTGTGTGCTGCACTAGTGGGATTCAGGGTCCTCCACAAGTCAGAGCAGTGGGATCTTCACAGCTGGAGCGCACTAACTCTCTGTAGACACACACACAAATAAACATTTATTTCAAATTCCTTTGAGGGCCCACCTTAACATCATGCATTCCCTAGATACATGACCCAACAAACATAAGAATACACGATACACAACACCTTAACATCCGTATGTGGAGGGTCATTGTTTGTTTTCTCTCTGTCTAATAATATTTTTAAACTAATTTAAGAAAGTCTTCTGATGGCCTTCTTGGACTCATGGTTACCACACTTTGTTCTGAAAACGAAATTTTGAAGGAACTCTGAATATTTTCGTCTTGAACCTCTGCCAAGTACATTACATACCCGTGAAATAGTTCTTTGAGCAAAGTGGTAGACATGATTTATATTATGTCTTTTGTATTACAGTCACTCATGAATCACATTTTCAGGGATAGATAACACTCATGCAATGTTTTTTTTTTAACCTGTTGGATAGCCATGTGTTCAGACCAAAGACCAGTTAGTGGACATATCCCTCTATTGGACTGTCCTGCTCTACAGGGACAGTGTCCCTCCCTTGCCTCTTTAAAATTACCTGTCACCTTTATCACCATCACACCGGTGGCTAAAGGGTTATGGATGCCGACAGCTGTTGTTACAGCATAATAGGCAGTTGTTGTTGGTTGAGGAGCTTGTGAAATTGCATTTCAGTGTGAAGGCCAGATTTTCAGTGAAGGCTGCTGTTGCATTGTTGTTTCATATACACCCCAAGTATAAAAGAGCCCCAGCAAGGTTTTCTTTCCCCAGAATCTATAATAAATTTGTACAACAACAGCTCAGGGAAGAAAGAAAGTCGATTAACCGTGCGCTTCATCATGAAGGCCTTCAGCTCAAGTACCAGAGTCCCAGTAAAAAGCACATTGATGTCAGAGACCTAGACTCAACTTGTATCTCTGCTGTGGCACAAATTAAAATGTTAGAGCAAAATGTTATAGTTTTGTTTTTTATTATGATTCATTAAAAAAAAAGACAAAACACAAAATTATAAACAAAACTACCTATTTATAAAAAAAAATTCATGTTTTTGTTATGTTTAAAAAAAAAATCTATATTGGTTCTAATTAACCACAGCTCTTGAATTAGTAGGTTCTTGCAGTTTAACTTGCTTCAATATACAGTATTACTTAATTGTATGTTGTGAGAGTATAAACTTAAATTGCCATGAGTGTGCCATGAGGGGTGAGCAGAAAGTGTTGAGTCAAATTGTTACACCTTCTCCATAGTTTGCTGTCAGTTTTGTTTTCCCGAGTGAGTGGCCATTAAGAGGCTTGTCCCCTGGTGGTGCTTTCACAGGGGTAATCAAGTCTTTATTCCACCATCGCACATGAAACTAGGCCAGATAGTGGGTAGCAAAGCCAGCGTCTGTTCGTGTGTGTATGTGTAAGTAACATGGCAGTGGTACTCTTGGCCTCAGATGGCAAGAAAACTGGCTTTTATGCCCTGCAGTCATAACAAATTAGCAAATTAATAAGACATTTGGTGTTGCTTGGCCTTCCCCTTCACTGACTGCTCTGCATGAAAGGAGCTGGCCTTGGTGCCACAGACTGCAGTGCTGTAAGTGAGCACTAAGGAGGCATGAAGTCCAATGGACACTATATAATGTGACTGCATGTTCTGTTTAAAAGTTGAGTTTAAGATCTGAATCGTGAATATATTTTTAAATTAGTTTCCATGTTTTATATACATATTTCACCCTAAATTTTAAAGGAGTATGTTTTTTCTGTCTAAAAAGTAAAAAATGTTTAGTACGTGTTAAAAATGGCCAGGGTGTGCAGATGCATAATGGTTGGTGTATGTTCCTCTACTCCGCTCTGCCCTGGGGAGCGGCTCCAGTGTCAGTGCAGCCAACACTCGGTGGCTGAACAGCGATGGCCAGGTGGTAGTGCCGACTGCAGCACAGTGAAGCGTGGACACAGAGCATGCTGACATTTGCCTTCACTGACTGCTGCAGGGAGAGGAAAAATCTGTTTTTCCATATGCTAGTGCTTGCTGCAAACCTTTCCTCCACCCACTGTCCCTCTTCGACTGCCCTCTTCTGCCCCCCTTCATTCCGGTTTCCAGCAGATGGTTCCTGAACATTGTTTACCTTGGGTAACAGTCCCAGATGCAGTGTGTTCATAGGCATTTGCAGCTCTCAGTTAGCGTTCTGGATTCTCTGCTACAGCAAAGTTGTATTACATCTTTGCTTGGTGTCAGCTGTTTGACCATACATTTAAGATCTAACCTGCAAAACCACCAAATATCTCACCCCGCTCTGTCATTCTCTCCCGTCATTTTTCGAATAACATCAGTAAATAGTATAATAATATTATATATATATATATATATATATATAATGTTCATATGCATTTCAAAGCGTCCCAAAGATCGGAAAACAAATTTGCTAACACACTGATGGATGCTGTGGTTTAGAGGCAGTATCTCCATGTGAATTACCCTTACATAGTAATAATAATTAGCTCTACATGTAAGTTAACAAACTGTGAAAAGGTCTGGCTGCATTTCCCAAAGTGCCCGCAACACTTTATCAACATCCTTGGCCTCAAAGACTAGAAGCGCCAAATGAGTGGCCACCACTGTGCTCACCACTGCTGGAATGAATAGCTTTTCAGTGTGGTGTGCATGGGGAGTTTCTGTGAATTGAAAATGTGTGAAAGCAAGGCCAATCCTGCGTTGAAGAGAGATACAGGCAGAGTATGGGTGCAGGTTGATGTGATGATTATGAAAGTGTACAGTTCAATTGAATTTTCTTGGTTTGGAAATGGAACAGGTTCAAAACAATGACCCCAGTCTCAGCCTGCTCTCTTGGCGGCCAAGGAGGTGCTCATGAACCAAACACTTCGCAGTCTGTGCTGGAATGCTGCCAGTCTCTGAACATATCTACCATTTTCAGACTTTGTATGACAGTACTTGTTCCTCTGTTGATCTGTTATATATTAAGTTATACATGAATGTCCAGAAAAGCATGTTTTGATGGCTTCAGCACTTTTTGGATTGCTTTATTTCTCAAACAATATTGCTTCTCTTACAGTTACTACATAATTTTAACCTGAAAGTTTACAATTGTATTGGTCCTTTGTGAATGAATATTTGTTTTAAGTTTGGTTTTATTGATGATCATAAGTAACAGCTGGCTTCTCTGGGCACCCCTGCCCCCTTCTCTGTATCTTCTCCAGCTGTCATCTGCTCTGACCCAGCTCTTCTTCCAGCTGCCAGTTTTGTATCCTGCTCCCAGACATGGGTTTTCCTTCATCACCTCTATGTCCAATTTTATTTTGGAATATTTATGGAATATTTTTTTTATCTTTTATTTTTTTTGACAGGGAAAATGTACACCAGTAGCGAAATTGCCTTTATTATCATCACAATAATAATAATAATAATAATAATAGTGGATACATTTGGAATGATTTTTTTCTGTCTTTGTTTCAGCAGTGTCACCCAAGACCATCAAACTAAGAGAAGAATCATTAGAGTTTTCTGATTCATCAAGAAGCAAATGTCCTGCAATTAACAGCACCTTGGTTCCTGTGAAAGGCCTTACTAACCTGGGCAATACTTGCTTCTTCAATGCTGTCATGCAGGTTGGCTACATTCATTTACTGCAATTATAATTAAGTGTGCATGATCAACATGCAAGTCATGGGCAAGTCAGACAGAGCTACCACAGACGCAAAATTTTCTCGCTTATACAAGTTGATACAATTTGCCTGATCAGAACCAAGTTGCAAACAGGCCAACTCTGTAGCGCCCATTCACACAAGCATACACCTTTTCACCTTAAATCAACTGTAGTCTGCCATTTTTGAGCAGTGGCTTTTTTAGTTAGCCATCATATATGTGATGTTGCTCAACCTGCAAAAGTGGGTGTGTATCAATGGGAGGGGAAAACTTGATTTTTGGAGCAATGGTGTCTGGAATGCAAGGACAATGAAGATCACTCAAACATGCATAAATCACTCTAAATACAACACTGAGTGGATTTAATCCTGCATATTTTACCCCCCGCCTTCCACCCACTGGTATACTGATTGTCAGCAAGTGTTTTAACCTGATACAAATGAACTCATATCGCAGCAGATGTAGTCCGTGGATCCTCTTCTGGTGTTTTGTACACAAATAACAGGTACATCCCTGAGATGTGTTTCCCAACATACATTATTTTAATTATATTACAGATTTTTTTTCTTGGAATTCTGTCACAATGTAAAGCATCTGTGGTGTATAGTGGTGGTAACTAAACTGGTAAGCCATGATGCCATTTTTAAAAATATATTGAGGACAGCAACATTTTTGAACTTGTTTACCTGTCCACATACGAGTGGTGCAAGCATGTTCACCATACAACACAACTGTAGAGCCTCCCCATTCCCTCCATTGTCATGTCATGGTGACTGTAAACTGACATGTTTCTCCAACAATGAAGCTGTTTTTTCCGCCATTTTGTTAATCACCCCCAGGGCCTTTCTCAGTGATTGAAATTCGAGTGAGTGCGCTTTACATGCTTTTCCATCCCTCTCCCTATCTGTTTGTATTGTCTCCTTGAAAATTGCAATTTTTCTGGTGAAAACACATAATTTTAAAAGGATGAGCCATGTCTGTGCTCACAATGCCAGCTCCATTGTGTGTTTTCCATAGCAACTGTCTTCATTGCCAGTATGTGACAAAACAAATACCCAATGAAAGGGAGGAAAAGAGGCTTCTCTAACATGAAGGGACAAAAACTGCTTTAGGCAGCAGAATCCTACCTTCTCTCAAAACTCAGCTTTGATGCATCTGAAAATCTCTTTAAAAAAATAATAAACTGACCACAAGTTATTAAAATCATATTACTTGGAAACAACAATTCACTACATTTTAATTACCCAAAAAGTATAGCCTGGCACACATGTTGACACCACATTTATTTTACTGTAAAGTATTTTTATATAATTAACATAAACCTTCTTTTGACATTTTGATAGAACCTGGCCCAGACTCACATGCTGATTGATCTAACACAAGAAGTGAAGGAAAAGGGATACAAACTGAGAATCTGCCCTCCCACTGAGGCCAATCTGGTAAGATCAACAGTTTTTTATTTCTGTCAAACTTGACATAAAATATCAGAAGGCTTCTGAGATCTGATAATTATGTAGACGTTTGATTTTCTGCCAAGTCATAGCTTTTTTGCACTTACAATATTTATCTAATTCAAATGTTCCTGTATTCAAAGAATCCACTCACTGTTACGCTGTCTGGACCTGAACCCTTGACTGGGGCCATGTTTCTCTTCCTTCAGACGATGAAAGAGTCGGGAAAAGGTCCAGTCAATCCTAAGATTCTCTTTAACCAGCTGTGCCAGAAGTAAGTGCTAAACTACAGTTTTTACCT
This sequence comes from Rhinogobius similis, assembly GCA_019453435.1. Taxonomy (NCBI): domain Eukaryota; kingdom Metazoa; phylum Chordata; class Actinopteri; order Gobiiformes; family Gobiidae; genus Rhinogobius; species Rhinogobius similis. The sequence goes on along the minus strand of CM033626.1, from coordinate 17,397,107 downwards.
ATTTTAAAATGATTTCAAAACCGTCATACCTGCCCGTCAGATCTGAAGCAGGTCAGGGCCTGGGTAATACTTGGATGGGAGACAGCTGGAGCACCAGGTGCCACAGGGCAACAAGAGGAAATGTTGTTGTGTCCTTAGCCAAGACAATTCATCCACAATGCCTAGTATGAAAAATAATGTGTTCATGAATGATTGTTGGTGGTGAAAGGGGTTGATGGCGCAGATTGGCATCCTTGGTTTCGTCAGTGTGCCTTATGGCTTCTGTGGCTACAATATTAGCTTATCACCACAGAGTGTGTAGTGAATGAATAACGCAATGTGAAGTGTCTTTGGATGTCAAGAAAAGCAATATGCAAATTTGTTGTTGTCATTTGTTTATTTATTGTTTTTGTTGTTATTAATTTTATTGTTATTATTATTATCATTATTATTATCTGTTGTTATTTAGTGCAGCGTGCTTAGACAATGGACTATATGGAAGAAATATTCATTCCATGGGGAGAGAGGGCGGTAAACAAACATTCTCGATTAACCAGGCTATATGTGACCAATTTTATCAAATCCTTTTTGAATTACATTTTCATGTGCTTTTGCAAAAACACTATGTAAAATATGATTTGCACATAGATTGTTTAATTTTCGAGTATTTATTTTTCTTAATTAGGATGCCCATATATCCATAATTGCTTTTTGATTCTGTTTAAAAAAACACATTACTCAACACCATGTAGGGCTGCTCGATTATGGAAAAAATTATGATCATGATTATTTGGTTCATAATTGATATCACATTTATTTTGCACTGTTAAAATTATTCTATAATTCTTCTATTCTCTATAATTCTTCAATTATGTTTTATTAGTAATGCTATTAATAAAGCCTTTGCTCCAGGTTTGAGTGGCAAAGGGAGTGCACTCATAACTCATTGTATTTACAATTTCAATACTTTTGTAATTGAAAAGAGTAATAATTGATATCACAATTATATATATATATATATATATATATATATATATATATGTGATTACAGAGCCCTAACACCATGCATCATTTTCACAAAAGAGGCACAGATTTCCCACTAATAATTCCTTTGTAAGCACTTTAACCTGCCATACCCTGATAACACCTGGCCCCTTCTCAGTCCCTTTAACTCCACTCAATGCGCAGCTCATACACATGAAGGCACTGCAGCTTATCAAACGCCTGATGGCAGCTAGCTATTTTCAGCTCTTCTGCAACTGCCCCAATGTTGAGCCACCTGTGTCATATTTAGTTCAGGGTGAGGTATTAACTTGCTAAGTTACTGGCAGAAATAAAGCACTGTTTTGTTCTTCTCTTTGAAGAGTGAGAAAATGTTTGGTTGGTTGGCTTCCAGTTGGTGCATTGTACACTACTGGTTGGATCCACATTGGCTGCTTGTGTATGTGGATTGTTATTGTGTCTTGTACTGCTGAATCGTGCAGGTGGGTAGCTAGCACATTTAACTGCAGATGAATAGGCGCACCTCTGGTGTGGCTTTGACCGTGTTTCTGGTACTGGCTTTAGTCAGACAAGCTTCATTTTGTTTCTCTGTGAGTGTGTATTATGGCTGCACTGTCTCACCTGGTACCATCCTCAACTTCAATACACATTGTTTAAATGTGCATTCACACATGAGCATTGCATGCACCTTTCTGCACTTGCATGTATCTAATTAAAAGTATACCTCGCTCAGTTATTTCACTGAATCCATTTGACTAACAGCAAGAATGAGAGCCAATTACCTTAACGCTCCACTTGAACCTCAGGTGAAGGCACAAAGTACATTTTTATGAACAAAAGCTTGGCACAAAAAGAATTGTGCACACATAAATTAAACTATTAAATTACAATTAAAACATTATATGCATAAATAGGATTAAGGAATATATTCTTCATTAATGGGTAGTTTCAAAAAGTATAAATACTGCAAATGTCTTGGTATATGGGAAGCTTTTAGTATCTAAAAAAGGCAGCAGCTTACCTTGTATGTATCATTTGTAATATAATAAAATCATATGATTGTTTTTGACTTTTTATGCATTGGCTAAGGGAGATGTACATGTTTTTGAATTCAAGGCTACATTTCACGAAAGTGTGCTTAATTGCATTGAACAGGGTTCAGTCAGGTTAGTCCTGCTACTTCTCTACATTCAATGTGAGACAAAGCTTTTTTGTGGACAGGGTCAAGAACTGCTCCTGTTTACGGGACATTTTTTCAATTGTGCTGACCTGTATGATGGGGGCAGTGGGTGAATTCAGCCTGTTGCCCTTACTTGTCACCAGGTATTTGTTTACACAAGAGAGCTAGCATTGCCCTTGACCTGTTCTCAGTTTGTGTGTTAATAGGTAGGTGAATACGGCTTTATCACTCGTATCACGGACATTGCTTATTTGAATTTGAAACATTGTATACTTATTGAATCCAGCAGCTTTTGACAGTTGTGTGTGTTTGCTTCTATGTGCCTGCATGCATTTAGTCCAACCAGCTGAGTACCACTCACTCCACTGTGCCAGCAGAAAAGATGTGATCTTGGAGGGAGCTCTGCCAGTGAAGTCGGTTGAATGGTCAGCATCACACATAACAATCCAGTGCCAGGGACAGTCCCAGCTTTTCAGTGGTGGCTGCAGGACAGGGTCGTCACTGTTGTCTTCGTAACCAGTTGTCAACCATGTATTATTTATAACAAATAAACATTGCTCTTTTACATATCTCTATGTTAATTGTTTTAGATTTCGTTTGATTTGATAACATTTATAAATGTATTTTTCATTCTGGATTTTTTTCTTTTAATAATCATCAAATGATTAACATCATTACAAGAATGAACAAGCAAAAAAAATGATTTATACTTTGTTCATGGCCCCTTGAGCATCAACATTCAAAATATATTTGATGAATTGTGAGCTAGTGTACAGTAGAGCACTGAAATGTATGTGTGTGTAAGTCAGTGGTGGTGGGGGGGCTTGTGTGGCTGTGCGTCTGGTACTAACTCATCCGGTTATTAATTGTGTTAGCAGCGCAGATGTTTGCATTGGCCAGATTGGGAGCAGTGCTACAGGGCCCTTCTGCTTCCTCCACAGGGATGAGCTTCCTCATTGCCACAGATTCCTACGAACTCCATTTTGTTTGTTATCCTGACTCCTGCATGTCTCTGCTCTAGTCTGTCTCACTGTCCTCTACATTTCAGTTAGTGTTTGTGTCTCCATGGGAATTGGTCAGACAACACAAGGAGACAAAGCGCGCACACACCATCACATCATATTCATTTTTGAAACTCGAAAAAATGACGTATGTGCTATCTGCCATCCCTGCCCCCATCACTCACTGTGCCTCCACAAAATGGCACAGGAGACCAGAGTGTCCACATGTAAGGCTAGGATTCATGCCCAATTCCTGCTGATGACATGTGCTTAGGCTGGTGTCCACCCCTTTTGTCCAGTTTTAAAGATTTCAATTCAACAATACATTTGCCTATTCTAAATAGATACATTACACTCTGTATGCAAAAGTCACTGGTCATATTGAAGACAGTCATTATTTGTTCAAGATCACAGAGAGTATGGTTTGCATTTTTAAAACTAAAACTAAGGATCACATTCAGGTACCTTTTCTACTTACTACTAACATATACTGAGTATATTTCTGTATATACTATATTTTCTCAAGAACAACCTGACCCTAAAAATGTATAAGTTGTTCTTATAATACCATAAAAAACAACCCGTCCAGTGGTCGTGTGGTGCACTGTCCAACAGGTTGCTGTGGCTGCAGCCTCGGCTGCCCATCTGCCTCTGGCATCTGCCCACACATCTGTGTGATCATATACAGCCAGAAGCCAAACCTGTCACCCCAGTTTACAAGAAAGACCTCAAGTATTCTCTGCTAGCTAACAAATGTTGTTCTTAATAATATGAAGTATTTACTAAAATGGAACACCAGACCAGGATGAGAGAATGGTTAACATTTGTTTTTTTAATTGTGATTTTTGGGCATACAGTATGTCATAATAGTTTGTTTATGGGTGCATTATTAAAACCACTTTAGTTAGTGTTTGTAATGGATTATACAGGTCATTACAAATTACAGGTCTGCAAACTGCAGTTAGTGTTGCATTTTGTCAGTTTGGAAATGTTTGGATATGTGTTGATTATTCATCTTTTTCCCCCTTTCCAGAGCACCACGCTTTAAGGGTTACCAACAGCAAGACAGCCAAGAGCTTCTGCACTATTTATTGGACTCCATAAGAGTAGAAGAAACAAAGGTGAGTTCAAATCCATGTCCATGAGAACACAAACATACACCATGAATGATTAGAAGCAGTGTATAAAATGGACTATAGCATAAGATAAGAAAAATCTTCATTTGCCCCTCTATGCTGGTAATGATGCCATCTATTATCCACTTTTGTTATAACCTTATGGTGCTATAGTTTTGGAACATACGCCCACCCTGGTTCTTGTAGAGGGCAATTGGAAAACCTCACAGCGTCTTCCAGTTTGCTCTGGCCCCCATGGCCCCACCAGTGACTGTGTGAACCTCGGAGGAGAAGTTAGCGGGTGTGTTAGTGGTCAGCCTCAGGCCCAGGAGGGGCTACAGCAGGGCCCTTTCTGTTCCTATTCAAACTTGTGAACGCTCGCAGTTGTGCCACTTAAGGGACTTGCAAGTGGCACGACCGGCATCATTGTGTGATCTTGGGAAACCCACAGCTGCTGAATGAGCTCCGGGGCTGTCCCATTGTGGATGAGGGTCACCCAGAGCCCCCTCCCAAACATACACACACACTCATCAGCCCGTGTCCCAATCTAATCAAGACTGTGAGCAGGGAGGGGCAGGCACGGCTATTCAGTCTATCCAAAAAGGTAATTACGACCGCCACAATCAAAGCAGTGGGTTATTGCCTATACTATTTCAAAAATGTAAATTTTAGGTCTGATTTTTCTTTTAAGGAGAAGACAAAAATAAATGCAATACTTTTAGATATTATGGGGCATTTATCTAATCCATATAATCTAAAAAAAAAAGAAAAAGTTATTATTTATTTAACAAGGTCATTATTTGGTCAATTTAGCCAATAATAATAATAATTTTACTATATTAAAGATGTTTATGAAGTTAACCTCATATACAATATTTCATGTTTATTTAGTAATGGATAAATCAATTTAAAAGATAATGGTTAAGGGGTTTATATACTGTGTGTTCATGCATAAACTACTTGGGTGAGGGTGGGTGACAAAGTTAATATCGAGATATTTTGGAGTTTCCTGATAACGATGGTCAGATGATATTATGTCAGTCCAAATGTCTTTAAACATATTAGTTGAGGCTCAATTATCAGACTAATGTAAAAAAAAAATCCCAGAAATGCTGAATTGTCATTTTATATCCTTAATTGAAAGTTTACAACGTAACCTTTTTTTCATTTTTATTTTAATCACCTTTTTGTCACTTTTTTTTTTTTTATATAAACGAGATACTTAAGTGTTTGCATATCTTCAAAGCAACATTCACAATATTATCTAAATTTCCATATTTTGCCCAGCTCAACTTGAAGCATGATCCTTAACCATCTATTTTGTATTTAACTACAAAATATGTTTTAATTAACTAACATAAATTATAAATGACGCTTAGTACGCTTTGATAAAGTCTCTTTCTAAATGTACTGGTATGCATTTTTCTATGAGTCTAACTAACCTTGGAGGCCCAAAATGTTTGTGTTGATTGGCCATTAGTATCAGAGATCTCAATATGCTAATTTGGCCTCAGTCAATTATCACCAATTAGCTGAGACAGTAGGTCTTACTCTCTCAGGGCACGGACTGTCCTTCTTCACCTCATCTTCTAGCTCTAGTTTCTACCCTGCGCTCACATACCAGCCCTGCCCGTTGCCCCCCTCTTTTCAGCCTATCATCTGCGGAGCAGAACAGTGGGATAGAGGAGGAGAGGCTCTATTTGGGATAGGGGGGGTCTACTGGTAATTAATTAGTGGAGGAGCTCCGGCCTGGTTTGAGTCCAGTGAGTGGGGTGCAGGCTAGTCTGTCTCGGATTACTGGGGTTTTTGACCTAAATAGCCAGTCCAGTGCGTGGGTCCCTGGACAATGGGGGTCGACTGGTCTCGGCCACAGACACAGACCATGGCCAATTATCTATTGATTGGTGCTTTACTGCGGCGGTGTCTCTTCACAGCTCTCTGACTGACCATGTCACCTCCAATAAGACGGCGCTGTGAAAGACTCGCGCACCCAACACAAACACACACTGCTAATTGTGATACACGTTTTAATGTCTCTAGACAAGCACAATAATTATTTTACTCTAATGATGCTTATTATAGATAAAGCTGTCAGCGGGAGCTTCAGCCTAGATTTGGATATTATATTAATGGATATAAAAGAGAGAGAGAGAAAAGACATATTTGTATTCATTTGCACAATTTGTGTTGAGTATTTTGGTTTAAACTGTAAATGCCTGTCTTTCCTATATTGATGTTTACAGAGGGTAAAAGCAGCCATTTTGAAGGCTTTCAACAATCCAACTGAAAAGACAGCTGATGAAGAGACAAAACGCCAAGTCAAAGGTGAGTCTACAAGCTGGAAGGCAGGATGGACAGAGAGCAATAGCTCCCCCCAGTGGCCTTTTAATGTCATGGTAAAAATATCTTCTCCACAAAAGAACCTCAAAATAATGCAATGCGTTTTTGTATATGATACGTTTAACAATATATTTTAACAAACTCACTATCTTTTTCCCAAGCGTATGGAAAAGAAGGCGTCAGAATGAACTTTGTTGATCGTATTTTTGTTGGTGAACTTACAAACACAATAATGTGTGAAGAATGTGAACATGTAAGTTTATTTGAATCACTTCCGCAATATTTAGATTTTTGTTTATTAAGCAAACATATCTTAAAGTGTCTTTTTGTGTTACAGATATCAACTGTTAAAGAGGCCTTTATTGATATTTCATTGCCCATTATAGAGGAGAGAGTGAGTTATTATTGGAAATGATTAGTTTCTTCTACACACATACAGATATTTACATTACTATATTGATGTTTTATTGTATTCCGTTTCTTACTTAGACCTCAAAACCTTCAAACCCTGGACGACTGGGTAAAGTAGTGAGAGAGCAAGACAGTCACATGGTTCACAATGAGCAGCTTCACTCTGCAGCTCATAACAAGAACAGAAGACTGAGCGGACAGGTGGAGTTTACACATGCTCAGAAACGCAAATGCACCAAAACAAAAGTTCCATAGTGGTGATTTAAATGCAGAAAAATCTAATGATGTTTTTTTGTTCGCCCAGAAACTACAAGGCAAGAGATCGTTGACCCCTTTAGAAGCAGGTTGTGGAGTTGAGCGGGCAGAGGACGAGGGAGTAGCTGGAGGATCTTCTCGTGGCGTGTCAGTTTGTAAAATGGCGTCTGCTGGAAGTCTTTCTGATGGAAGTGACAGGGACTCCGGGGCTCAGGACAGCAGTAACGATGCGGACAGCGAGGCGTCAGAGAGTGAATGGACCCCACGACCCCCCTCCACATGCCATGGACACACTTCCTCCTCCAGCACAACCCTCACGCCATCCCCCACTGGGAACTCATCTACAGCATCCAGCAATAGAACTGGAGGTGCCGTCGACCAACTTGTATCTGCAGTGTCAAAGATCAACCTAGGTTTACCTTCTGGCGACGGCTCCAGCTCCACACACTGTTCCCCAGACGAGCCACCTGATGCGCGAGACAATGTACATCACCCTCACCAGCAGGGGGCGTTCCAGGTACTGTCCCAGAGTTACACGCCCAGCTCCAAAGAGTGCTCCGTTCAGTCATGCCTCCACCAGTTCACCTCCGTGGAGCTACTCATGGGCAACAACAAACTACTGTGTGAGAGCTGCACTGAGAGGAGGCAGAAGCAGCTGCGCAAGAGTGGCCCTTCAGGTAACACCAAAAGCACTGGGCAATCACAATAGACATTCTATATCTATAATATATACTGTATATATATTAAAGAATGATCAGACTTTTGTAGATGGGACTGGTTGGACTTGGCTGTGACTACGGTAGTTGTATAGTTTTCAATTTTATCAAAGCTGGACATGTTCTATCATTGCTTAATATATAGATAATATATAAAGTGTGTCCTGATATTTTACATTAACCGGATTAGTCACTCAACTCTCAAGAGCAAAGCTAAAATTCCAATTTAGTAAACGTAAAACTTTAGTCAAACGGTACAGTAGAAAAATGGTGCATATTGAGCTTCAACCAGCCTTAATCACATACGTCTTTTTTTTTTTTTTTTTACTTTAATAGACAAAAAAGTAGAGAAGATTTACACCAGTGCAAGAAAGCAAATGCTAATATCCTCCCTGCCACCTGTCATCACTTTGCACTTGAAACGATTCCACCAGGTTAGTTAACACTCAGTTATGCTTTTCTACGCTTCACAGCTGTTACCATGTTTTTGACCGTTCGAATTTATTTAAATTTACTTTTATTTCTCAAGGCAGGAATGAACCTAAGAAAAGTGAACCGCCATGTGGACTTCCCGCTCATTTTGGATTTGGCTCCATTTTGCTCAGCCTCCAGCAAAGTAAGTAGGATAGTTAGACACTGTATTGGTTGATTATTAGTGTTTTTAGTGAATAGACAGTGTCATTGATTCTTCTGCTCTTTATTTCTTCAGAACCTGGCAGCAAGTGAGCGAGTGCTCTACAACTTGTATGGTATTGTTGAGCATAGCGGTTCGATGCGTGGAGGCCATTACACTGCATATGTAAAAGTCCGCGCTCCACAGAAGAAAACTGAGCATCATAGAAACCTGTCAGGTTAGAGTTCATGTCTTTTCAACGTTAGAGCCTTTGTATTCATAGCTTGTGCTTTGTGCACCGTCCAACATAAGGTTTGTGCAGTAAAGGCGTACTGCTCAATAGTGGGTTCGTTTTCTGTAGGACAAAGCCTCTTGTGGACGATACATTGACCCGTTCCTCTTCTTGTGTCCTTGTCACACAGTCTCCAAATTAACTTTAATGCTGAATTGATTTAATTAAAGCACTGACCTTGCATCTAATACAAAGGGCCCATTCTTCCAATGTTGGCGTATTTCAGGGGCGGACAGTTCTTTTTTCCAGAGGGCCATGTTCAAATCCAGGCATGTGGCAGAGGGCCGGACCAAGGCAATCATTGGTGTAACAAATATTTATTAGAGAATGTCTCCATAATATAGGTAATGGATAACTATTTTAACAATCAGATTTAAGGAGTACAATAATGAGTATAATTAAATAACTAAAATCAAAAACCTTGTTGGGGGCCGAATTACATAAGGCCAGTCGCCCGTGGGCCCCAAAATGCCCAGGCCTGGCGGACAGAATGATGTTGACAGTCATTAAATAGCCCTAGATCTCTGTTTACGAAGTGCCTTGCCATGTACCGTTCACAAAATTCATCCCAAAGACTCGATTACTGTGTATTTATTGAAAAGATTATCAAGTATGTTCCTTTGCTTCTTCCAAAAAGTGCTCTCCTATGTTGTTGTTTATGTTTAGCTCTCTGTCAGCAGTAACAATGTGTCCCTGTGTTTTCTCAGGGGCGAGGGAGTCCAGCAGCAGCAGCCAGGGCCAGTGGGTTTACGTCAGTGACACGATGGTTCAGACTGTCCCAGAGTCTCGTGTGCTCAACTCTCAGGCCTACCTGCTTTTCTATGAGGAACTTCTATAACTTCCTTAAGTTTTTTTTTTTTCATTGAGATATGTTTGCATTGTTTACATAATACAAAGTAATATGGCACATGCTGTACTAACCGTCTTTCTAACAAGGGGCGAAAAAAGGGAACTGACCACCGAGACATTCATCGTCAGCTGACTAATATGAGCACTTTTAGAATATTGTATAAATAATTAATTGTATCGAATTATTACTGATCGAAAGTATTTTTTTCTCAGTTTAAACTTGAAATACATTTATTTGGATTAAAAAAAAGAAACCCTTTAAATTAAACAGGAATAAATCTAGATTTAAGGTGGTTCTTCCTATAGGTGTAAATTGCATGAACATGAAAAAAGCATTGCATGCACTTCTGCGCGCAGTGCTGACTAATTGATGTCTTTGTGTGTATGAAGAAGAAATAAGAGACACAAGATTGTAGATTATGATGCCATGTGTATCGATCTCAGTCATTTAACGTTGTGCATTATCTAATGAACAACCAACCTAACTTCATTTTGGGTTTTCTTCATTCAGACAGTTGTTTCTGTTTTGACCAGGTCTTTTTGAATTATTATACATAGCATCATCAGAGTAACACAATCATTTAACAGACCATTTTAATATTTTTCATCCGAATGTAATCATGTAATGAAAATGTCGTTTACACATTGCCAAAGACTAACTCAGAGGTCTTTATCATTACCTTCTGACTAAACTGTACTGTCTGTTCATGGTCACCTTTATGTTGTCAGTCCAACAGCATACTTTACTTTTATCACCATATCTGCCTTCATTTTATTTTCTGTATTCCTAAAATGTGTAGACATGGCATCGTTTGACAATGTACAAAAACGCAGAGTCAAGCAGAATTTCCCTAGTGCTATCAATATCTTTGCCATTATGTGCATGGGATAATATGAATGTATTGCCTCTTTTTGAGTATTTTTATATTTCCTTTTGGTTGCAATTTTTCATAGGTTAAAGGAAAGTAGAATTATATGTAATTATTCAAAAGATTTTTATTTTCTTTTTTCTAAAGATTAGCAAAGGAGCTTCAGGTTTTTGAAACGTGCACAGTAAAAAAAATAAATTAAAAAAAAGATAATTTTGCAGTACAAATGCAAATGCAGTACTTGTTATACTATTTTACCCTCCAGAACAAATGTAAACTACTGTGGTGATTCAGGTATGCAGGACTTTTTGTCATGTTTTTCTTTTATGAAAGTATTATTGAGAATTTTGAATGAGTCCAGAATATTGTATAAAACATTAATAAATGAGAATTATTGGAGTGAGAATTTAACACTTTATCTAATTTTATTCTTGCAACTTTCGATCAGACTTTATTTCACCAAGACTGTGTTGGGTCCATTGGTCTTATCTGATCTGTCATTGTATATTTTGTGCCAAATCTAGTCCATTCTCACTGTTGATGCATTCTGAAAGATGAATAGCCCCATTGCTGTGTAACATGTCGCGGGCTGGTAAAGAGGAGGTGGGTGTGGAAGCAGGGAAAGGGCAATGTCCAAAAAATTGCTTTGCCTGTCCTCCTGCTCTCACACACAATCACATCCAAGTCGCGTTGCTGAAATTTTAAAACAAGCTGTCAAGCCAGCCACCACCAACAAAAGACCAGATCACCTCTGAGATGGATTTGTTTTTTACAGTGAAGTGGTGGTGTTTGAGGACGTGTTGCTGATGAATTGGACGTGATTTAATCTCTGCTAATGAAAATCACCCTTCCACAGCCCAAAGAATATTGTTAGTGCCTGCATTTCACCATCAGTGAAACAAATGGAGCGGATCTTACCAAACTGTTTACTTACCAAATTGTAACCAGGCTTAACAATCCAACATGATCCACATCCACATTAAAATATAACACCATTATATAGAAGTAAATACTGGTGATGATGGTGCCCCCGGGGTGATTTTATAGCATATAAGTGCACGTTATTAAAATTAAGAAAGCCATTCATGTCTGTTTAACACTTTTACTAGCTGTGAGACCTCACATTAGGCCTGTTGGGTATTTAATTTATTGTTGGTGGGTGCCTGTTGAAATGTCTTTTTTTTTTTTTAAATGCCTAGTGCCCTTCTTAATTTATTCTGTTGTCCTGAGCCTCAGGGTCTTAGGAGCCCAGAATTGGACCCTCTTCCTACTCATTTATATTAGAGGGGTGCCCATGTGAGGCTTCTTGACCCAGGCCCCCAAATTTCTGTCGATGGGCCTGAATTTACCTACTGAGTTATTGTCCTATACCACAGAGCCCAACAAAGGGTTCAAATTTGCCTAAATGTGCGACCAGTTTTACAGATTAATGTGTGATTTTGTCATTCGCGTAAAACAGGGCTATTCAATTGGCGGCCCGTGGGCCAAATCTAGCCCATCAAGCACTATGGTCTGGCTCATCACGGTAAAATGGGCCAATAGTTCATTTTTTGTGGTCTAGTCTTGTTCAAGATGTACAGTAGTTTATGCCGATGCAATGCAATTGTTGAACTATTTAGTCTTGGTTTAAACCTGATCTAGTACTAGATCTGCTGCTTTAGTTCAAGTCTGGTAGTTCCATAAATGTCTTAAAAAGGTCTTTAAAACACTGGGTTTGTCTTTGCTAAGTCCTGCTTATATCCTTTTTTTTTTTTTTTTACGAGAGTAGTAGTAGTAGTAGTAGTAGTATTATATTTTTTGTGTGAAAAAAGTAGATTCTATCACTTTGTGAATATTGGATATAGAACATATAATTGTGGTGCAGTTTTGTGATCCAGCCCCCAGATTATAGCTCTCTGAAAAATCTGGCCCTCTGGAAAATATAATTGAATAGTCCTGGCATACACTAGTCTGTACCAAATAGCTACAGTGTAAGATAGTGTAGGTTACAACGTTGGAATAGGAATGTAAAGTGCCCTGGCTAACACTAAAAGGTTAAAAAATGTTATCCATTGAGTTAATGAGTTTAAAGTACAAAAAAGGCACCACAGGAAAAAGGGCATACGCTCTAATATTTGGTTGGACCGTATTTAGCTTCGATTACAGCACACATTCGCTGTGCCAAGCCATGTTTCCACTAAACCGCACCTGAATTACACTTTTTCTTCATGCGGCCGATCTTCCTCATTCATAAAACGACGTTTAATAATGTGCCGCTCTAAATCTTGTATAAAGTGTGCGTAAACAAGACGCAGCTTCCGTTTTTTTTCCGTCATGCTTTTATTTTACTTTTTTGCGCCGCCACGCCACGTTTTAACATGTCTATATGAAATTATTTGGGTATAGATAGAGTTGGCTCCCTTATGCACAGAAATGAGTCTAAATAGAGTGCCGTGCATATAAACTGGAAACAGCTGATGCTAACGTGTGCTCTGTCGGCTCAACAAACAAAGTTATCGTCTCTTGAAATACGCCCGTTTTACGCAAGATCAAGTCAGCGTTGGTGAGGAAAGATAATTTTGTCTTTATATCTGCTTTTTGCCACTTCGTTCTCACCTGGGTCTGTGTTCTCTTTTCTTCTCTCTCGTCCAATCATAAGCCGGTCCGCGCTATAGCGAGCTGGCACCTTCTCGGAGCTAGTACCTCTCACGCATCGGGGCGGTACAGTTCACTTTTGTTCAGTGGAAATGCTTCGGACCGTCCGCGCCGTACCGCGCTAATGAAAACACCCCTATTGTAAGCTTCTGCAAGGTCAGAAATTTATTAAAACCCAGTGTTTCATTCGTTTTTTTTTTTTTTTTTTTTTTTTTTACCAAACTCTTGTTCTATACGTTTTATTTTACACATTTAGTCTATGGCTAAGACATACAGACACGTCTGGCTTATTTTCCATTAGTAAAAGCATTTGACAGAATTTTCTCGTTTGCCCTGGTCACGTGACACTTTGCAGATCGATCAGGACACTTCGCTCTACTTCGGAGGAAGAGTCCTGGCAATGGTGAAACACCCATTGAGTACGCCTCCTGACTAGTGCAACGACTGTAGAAATTCCGATGACCCCAAATGCAGCATGAAGGGCTTGTCGTCACTTCCTGTTTCAACAGACACTTCCGTTTTACATTGGTTCGCTGATGCAGCCATTTTATTTTGGAACCGCAGGGCTGCAAAATCATTTGGTAAAGGTGGGTATGCAGTTCCACAAAACTAAACAAAATGATACAATTAGTTTGTTTTGTGTGCATTGTGTGGCTATCACTTCTAAATAATGTAAATAATAATAAGTCCTTATATGCTGTGCATACATTGGCCCTATTCTGATATTGGTGAAGCTAAGCTAAGTAGCATTTTCACCGATCCTCTTATTGCTCAAGGCACCAAAGTTGCGATATTACTTATATTTTATGGTTTTGCTCAATGGCCATAAACTAACGACACAAATTATATAATTAGATGTTGAAATACTTTTTTCCGTGTAAGGAGATGTTAGACGTAGTTGGTCGCCAAAGGCTGAAGCCTCTTGCATATGGAGGACTAGCCCTGTCTCTCTATAATACGAACTGTACATTTTAGGAGCGTTTCTTCACGACAGTGAGTGATGTGGGACCAGGGAGGACAGCCCTGGCCGCAGTGGCCCTTGAGTCAGCAGCAATGGATGCAGTCGTTTCAACATCAACATGATCCAGGTTACTTCAATAATTTCTGTTTAGAGAAAGGTTTATGTCACTCATAGTTAATTTTACCATACAATCGACTCCTAAGGTCAAGTGGATTGGGCTGCCCTGGCACAGGCATGGATCGCACAGAAAGAATCGACAGGACCTGAGCCGCAAAGTATTCAGCCCAATGGACAAGATATCCCTGGCCTGGAGCCTGTTGGACAGGGCAATCATGGTGCCTTCCCGGGTGACCCAGCATTTGGACGAATGTGGCAGCCAGGTACTACTGATATTTATATGTATTTGGAACCTTTTTTTTCACTCATGCTGCCTTTATAAACACACGGTTTAGGCTCTTAGTTGAGTAATGATTGTTTTTGTATTTTCACTCATGATATGCTGCAGAGTGGGGAATGCATGGACAGCCTCCTCCTCCTCCGCCTCATGACCCATCCTGGATGCCCCCAGGGTCTGGACCAATGGATGTGGTGAATCCCAGTGAAGATGGCAATAGTCAGGACAGCGGAGAGTTCAACTCCGAAGCCCACCACGGGGTTTACTCCCAGAACAGCCATGGGTATGGGGCACAGCCCGACAGCTACGCCATGGCCCCCTTGGCCATAAACCAGTTTGATTATCAGGTATGCAGATGCTACAGTTAAAAAGAATATTGGTTTTAGTGTGACAACCAAGTAAAACAAGAGTCAACTGGCTTGGGTTCCAACATGTAGGTTCATCTCTCATTGCTGGTTTGGTGTGATATGCCATGGAAACCTTATTTCAGATTCAGTTCTGTTCGCTTTAAAGAAAGCATTTCATTTCTATCTAGCACAGTGAGTCATTCAGCATCTTCTGCTCTTCTAGAGAGGAAGACACGAACCCGCCTTAATAACAATGCAAGCGTTAAGCCCTTTTTAATAACAATTTTGTCTGCATTCGTCAATAGCACGGAGCTGCATCCACCTATGGCCCGACACCTACAGGCATGCCCTCTCCATACTGGCCAGGTCCACCACAGAACAGACGGGACCCCAGGCCTCCTGAGTTCCGAGACAGGCCTCGCTCTCCAATACAGCTGCCAATAAAACAAAAGGCACCAGTTGCACCCCTTGGTAAGGTTTAGCACCAAAAAATTGCATACATATTTAGCAGTAACAGGGTATCCACGGAGTATTAAAAAGTCTTAAAAGGCCATAAATAAATTTAGGTGAAATTAAGGCCTTTAAAAAGTATTAAAAAGTCTTAAAATTATTTTATAAATCCGTGAAGGGATTATGTGGAGAAGGGAAGGTAATGGCTTTGGCCAAGTATCACTTGAGGTTCTGTACAGACGCAAAGAGGTCGTGACTCTCCAATGCAGCGGCTAACAGCAGCTTGTCTCTTGGTCTCATGCTTCAGCTCCTGCACGAAGCTACGTCTTTTTCCTATACTTGACAAAAGATTGACAAATTTAAAGGCTGGTCTAATAGTAATTATTTTATTTAGATTAAAATTGTCATTTTATTTAGATTAAAAGGGACATGGGACAACAGCGAAGAGAAGATGTAGAGTTATCTGACAATTTTGGAGAGAATTATGGGTTTAATCTAACATGTATATACTCTTTACCAGTTCTTTTCTATATAAATAGTTGTTTTTGCATAAAGTCCTGTAAGTTGTATCCTTTTAAGTGCAGTTGAGGTCAGATGGAGAGAATTTCTTAAGTCGACTAGAACCCTAGTTTGAACAGTCGTAGTCCTCCTTTTTTGTACATTTGTATACGCTATGTACATTCACGTTTAGTTGAAATTGTAAACGCTAAGACAACACTGTTGAATATGCAATTGATATTGCATATACCATACACACTAAATACTTCAATAAACTAAAATCATTTCCTAAATTTGGGGTATGTTTGTAGTTCCAAAAATTGCTAGATTTGTTGTGTTATGGTCTTAAAGATGTCCATAAAGGTCTTAAAAAGTTCTTTAAAAGCTTTTAAATTTGACTTTGGGTTCCCTGTATATACCCTGAGTGAATACCGCCATTGGGATGTATAGTCTTATTGTGTCTTGGAAATATTTTAGATGCCTTAAAAAGGCGAAAACTCCCTGCATGGATCCGAGAAGGCTTAGAGAAGATGGACAGAGAAAAGCAGAAAAAAATTGAGCAGGAAAGAATGGAAAAAGAGCGTGCAGAAATGGCAAAAAATGAAGTTCAAGTTCACGAGCCTGACATTGGGGGTGATGGTCCTCGTGTTCCCAGAAAAAGTAAATTTGTAAGTTATTTATCTTATGAAAAAATATACCTGTATTTTTTTTAAAATGCCAGTTAATGTAGACACGTGTTTATGCCTTTCTCTTTAGGATAGTGATGATGAGGGCAACGATGATAATGCGGTGGAAAAAACGACAATGAAAAAGGAATTTTCTAGTCACAGCCCGTCACCTGCAGCTGAAGACAGTGAACCTGAAATGACAGAGGAGGAAAAGGAGTTCCAATTGGTCAGTACTTTCCATTTAATGTGCCTTATATTAATGCCTATATTGTCTTTTCTGATTGATATTTGTGCTATATCTTTGCAGATGATTATCACGAAAACACTTTTGACAGAAATCCTCTTGGAAGTCACAAATGAAGAGATTGTGCATGTGGCCAAAGAGACTCACCGGAAGGCAACTAGAGGTCTGCCTTTCAACTTGTACATTTTATCTTAAGAATTAGTATTATAACGTTTATGTGTCATAAAAGCTGAACTATTTATAAAAAGAAAAAAAATCTGTATTAGTTTCTGCTAATGGATCACATTGTAAAGTACACATGCTTTAAAAGCAAAATTTTGAATGCCCAGAGATGAGTGAGTACACTCTTAGTTTCAGGGCCATTTTTGATGCATAATGGATTAATCCCTTTGTTGGTCTTATGTTTGAATTGGATGTTTGTTAGAAGTATATTAACACTCTCTCTTTTCTCCATTTTTCTTTTCTTTTAATTTATTTTTATTACATATGACAGCACAGCTAGTGTTTTATGACCCTTTCTCTAGCGTCTCTTGAGAAATGGCTGTATGTTTTTTAACATGTTGTTCCTGTTGTTGATGTGAATCAAAGCTCCTGCAAAACAGCTGGCACAGTCAAGTGCACTGGCTTCTCTGACTGGTCTCAGTGAGTATCCCATATTCTTTTGCTGGGGGGCGGAAAGGCTTATATGGGCAATTAGGATGAAATTTAGGGGAAGGGATCGTCACAGAGTTAATGTATCGAGCTTATTTTTTAAATTTTTTTTTTTTCTCTTGGAGACAAAAGCATTCAACCTATTGACAACTGTATTGCATTCTAAGCATGCTTTGAAGCTAAGTGATATGATTTGTAACTGTTGTAAGCATCAGTCGTTTACAGGCAAAACTAAGTCTATGAGAGCTAATGTTCCCTGACTTAAAAGGAACACTATCCTTTCTCAAACTGAACAACTTGGGGGCTCTGCTGTGCAGGTGGGCTTGGTGACTATGGCTCCGATGAAAGTGAGGATGAAGAGCGCAGTGTCCATGGGTCTGAGTCATCTGACACTGATGAGGAGGAGTTGCGTCACCGTATACGTGAGAAGCAGGAGGCCTTCCATCGCAAAGAGCGGGAACTCCAGCTGCAGCTCGAAAAACAAGAAGCTCAAGAAGCGAGAGTAGCACGAGGTGACATATTGACATTTTTTGATCCATCTCTCTTAAAATGTTTTATCCAGTCATAAGATAATATTCTAAATAAAACTAAATTAAACATAACTTTTGTTTTCTCACAGAGGACATGGAGAGAAAACAAAGACTGGAATATGAGGAGGTTGAATTAGAGAATGCTTATAAACAGGCAGCAAAGCAAAGTGAGGCAGAGGCCATATCAGAGAGGCGTAGGTCCCGTAGTGAGAAGGAGGGTAGTGAGAGCAAACATTCGAGCCGGGGGAAGGATCATTCCGGGCGAGTTCGTAGTGATTCTCCTGCAAATGGCCGCAGCAGCAGCTCTCGCTCCTCCTCTAGCACCAGCCACTCCTCTTCGTCCTCATCGTTTTCGTCAGGATCTTCCCGTAGTTCGTCAAGATCTTCCTCCCCTCGTCGAAAGAGGAGACGCAGCCGATCCCCTTCACATAAGTCACGCAGGCGCAGTCGCAGCCATAGCTCTCACAGACATCGTAGTGAGCGCAACAACAAAGGCCGAGACAGGAAGAGGTCAAGTCCAGAGCGGTCCAGGGATAAACGAGACCGCAGTGATTCTAGAGACAGAAGGAGCCGGAGGAGTAGATCCAGGTCCAGAGATAGGGCTCGAAACAGGAGTAGGGAGCGTAGCCGCAGTCGAGACAAGGACAAAGATCGAGATAAGGACCGGAAAAGGAGCAGGGATCATAGAGACAGCAGCCACAGCCGAAGCAGCAAACATAAGAAAGCCTCTAGCAAAGAGAAAGAAAGGAGGAGAGAGAGAAGCCATAGTCATGAGAAAGACAAGAAGAAAAAGGATAAGGACCGAGATAGAGAAAAGGAGTCTGATAGAAAGAGGGATAAAACTAAGGGAAAAGAAAAGGAGCGAGAGAGGGAGAAATACAGCGCTGTTGTTTCCGAAGAGAATGGAAAGTCCAAGAAAAAGAAAGACAGCGACTCCTCCACGGACTCTCACTGCGACCGCCACTCAAAGCAGGACAGTAAAAGCAGCAAAAAGGGCTCCACGAAATCTAGCAAAAGACGATCTGATTCGGACTCAAGTAGGTCCCCTTCTCCTGAGGTTAGCAAAGAAAAGAAATCTAAGAAATCCAAACGTAGTCGTTCAAGGTCTACGGAAAAATCTCACAAGTCTGGTAAGAAGGCAAGCCGCAAACACAAGTCTAAGTCTCGATCAAGGTAGTATTCGTTTTTCTCTCTTTATTGTAAAATTTTATTGTTTATTTTATGTCTCTGTCACTAACCTTTGAACAAATTATGACAGCATTTGACATGAACATTATCCTGCTAATATATGGTGCATTCAAGGGCCAATGTGTAGTGATTTTATACACAGATGTTGTCCTCTGATTATATCTACAGGTTGATCTTTCTTTTAACATAATGTCTAGCACATATGTAAGGTGTTCAACTTGTCAGATTATAGTTTTTTGAAATGTACTCAACCAATTCTAACATTCACAGGATTTCTATTTAAAGTGGAGTAAGCTGTTGTGTTGTAGAAGTAAATATTAATGTATCTTTAATGTTCTGTCCATATCTTTTTCAGGTCGACGTCCCCCATACGACGTAGCAGGCGCTAAGGATCACAGTGAAACCCTGATTGGTGCACTTTGCTGCTTTTAATTCCATGCGTTGAGCAGCCTTGTCTCATTATAGAGACAGAGTTGTAGGTGAACCCCTCTCAAACATTTCTCTTTGTTGTAAATATGGTATTTTTAAGAGTGACTAAAAAGCATAAGTAATTTTGAATGATAGGATTTTCAATTGTGTCATTATGCAAGGACTAAGACAAAACCCCACTAAAGTCACCACTGTATCATTTAAATAACAGGATTCTCAAGATGTATTGTAAAATGTCCAATAAACTGTTTGTCCAATGATTTGTGGTTTATTTATAATTTAGAATAGGCCTTTATGTTTGATAATTCTAAGATGAGTATTGTGAATGGCTTACAATAGACCTAGACATTAGAGACTTATTTTGACTATATTTAATTTGTGCTAAGCATTGGCACCAACACAAAGTATTTTATTATTTACTTTATGCGAATCCCATTCCCATCATCGATCGTTTGTCTGCAGGCCAATTTGTTCTAAGTCGGAACTGTTAAAAGTCGTTTCCAACCGGACCGAAAGAACGAACGCACCAAATAAGATCCAACCTTATTCATACTCGGCGATAGCATGCTCATTAAATGCCATCTATCCGAGCTTTAACCTAACATGTTCTCGAATAAACTCGGTCGTTTTGTGTTGGGGGTTGCTTGTCTTAAACGGACACGTGCCAGGAGTCCCGGGATTCGGACTGGCTTCAGCTGGACATCGGTGTGTCAACAGCGGTCACTGTGGCTGCGGGGAAGTGCCTTCATGGAGGACCACCAGCCTGCCTTACCCTGTCAAACCAGGTGAGGAATTCGCTACATTTAAGTCGGTCTGGTTATCTTGTTGCACGCACTTAATCAGAAGTTGCAAAGAGGGCCCAGGCTATGTTCACATGAACGCTAAAATCCTATTATCTTATTTCAGGAGTTAGACTATTAACATTTAAACAGCATAATCTGTAAGTAAGCAGAGAGGTCATGATCAGAGTTAAATCGTATATTTATTCAATATACATATAATTATATGAATTGTATAAATTAAAAAACTTGAGTGTGCATGTGTTACCCCCCCCTTCTCTCTCTCAAGTGTCCGGTCAGTTTCACAGACCACGGTGGACCCGGATGAGGTGAGGAGGTTCCAGTCACTGGCCAGTAAGTGGTGGGACGAACAGGGAGAGTTTGCAGCTTTACACGCCATGAATGACCTCCGTGTGCCTTTTATACGGTCTGTATTCTTCGCTTATAAACATTGTTCAATACAATTCTGCTGCCAGAATGACATTCCTTAGGTGTTTTCAACATTGGTCTGGCATCTGGATATTTTTGGTTTATAAGCAATATGAGCACCCTTTGTGAAATTCATTGTTTCTCACCCAATCAGGAGTGTAGCGTACCCTTCCCCCTTTATGGAGCTCTTGCAGCTGTGATTTTGACATGTCTTGATAGTGACAGCTCCGGAGGCAGAGAGTGTGTGTAGTTATGATGCCTGATGCTACAGCGCCCTCAGGGTTTAACCAAAAAGACACAGAAGCTGCACTGTTTTGATGTTTCTGCATCTTTTTTTAATGAGAAATGTTTAGTGATGCAGAATTAAAATCAAATAAGGATTTCATAGTCCTGTTTGAGTGTTTTAATTCAAACCGTATAGCTACATTTTATTTAGATCATTTAATTGTCATAAGTTATTACCCAAGAAGTCTATAAAAGTCAGAAACTGTTAATGTTTTTATAGATGTTTCATATTTTTAAGTAATATTAAGACCTAATCATAAATACAAGCACTTTTAATGTATTCTCACGCAAACCATTTTAAATCATTTTTATATCTTTGCAGAGACAACTTGCTGAATGTTCACAGAGGACGTCAAACTGGAAAACCACTTGCAGGTCTCAAAATACTTGATGTCGGCTGTGGAGGCGGCCTGCTTACAGAGGTTATAATCAGAGCCAAGAGACATTGCTTTGCTAGAAATTACTTGCAAAACAAATGTCTTATAGTTGTTACGATGACCACAATTCAGATTAGGGTTTTTCCAAGCTGTCCTTTTCGGCTCTGCATACCAGTACATAAAAGTACACTTAAATGGCACCCTATCAAGGTTGTTTTTAGATTTTGACTGGTCACTGTGTGGTGGAACGGACAGTTGGTCATTTATAGTTGTTTATCTGTTTGTTAGTGTCTAAAGGGAGCCAGTGAAAGCACAGAGCTCCTGTCATGGCCCTCATTTAAAGTGATGCCTGACCAGCTGTGTTTTGTGATCTGGGAAGACTAAATCAGGTCTTGTTTGTCTGATGCTTTGCCAGACAGGTTATACCGACAGACACCCAAAGTAAAGACTACTAGGATTTCCAGGGTGAAAGTGTCTCATTGTGTCTCATCACTTGGACCCTTGCTATCACAGGAGATCAGCTGTACAAGAAAAGCGATTGTTCCCTTGGCAAACAAGAGCAGAATGTGTTCTGTATATAGCCAGAAGATGGCGCCAAATATGACATCTTTTAAATTGATAAATGATAATTTTTCTTACAGATATTGAAAGGGAATCATTTGTATATATCAAATTGCCCATGTCTCACATTTTATTATTTATTTTATTTAGGCTATATTACACTTTTCTAAACACTAAAAGATGATAGTTCCCAAAAATAAATTACATTAAAACTGCGGTCAGCAGGAAAACTGTTCAAAATGGAATATTTATTTTATTGAATATATAGTTGTTTTAACTTGAATTATAATCATTGTTTCAATCAGGGGGTTTGTCTGTTTTTATACTTCTGCAGCCTCTAGGTCGCCTGGGTGCTTCTGTCCTTGGTATAGATCCAGTGGGCGACAGCATTGGCACAGCACAGCTCCACTCGTCCTATGACCCAGACCTCCGCCACAGTGTCAATTACAGGGCCTGCAGCCTAGAGGAGCTCACCTCGGAGAAACCAGAGGGAGCGGAGACTGAGGAAGAGACCATGGATCAGTTTGACGCATTAGTTGCATCTGAAGTGGTTGAACATCTGGCTGACCTGGAAACATTTGCTTACTGCTGTAGCCTTGCAATTAAGGTAAATTCCAGGATGGAGTTTCCAGCTGTGCTTTACGCTTGTGGCCAGGGAATAACTAATTCACATTTCTAAAGAAACATATGTAAATGCAGTCTTTAATATCTTTACAGTCAATGTACCTCGAGACTGCCCTGTGTTTATGAGAACATTGCAAAAGTAAAAATATACATAAGAAAGCTGACGTTTAATCAGGAAACAAAACGTGTCAAAATCATGGTGTGATTACAAAATAATCGTTCTAAAACGCGATCGATGTTGGTTAGCTCCAATATGCTACTTCTGTACACCCGTCTGTGTAACAACAGACCCTCCTTCCTCGCCGCGAAGGAGGGTCAAAGGACAGGGGCATTCTGGGACAGTTATCTGAACTGCTTTTACCTGTGGCCCATCGAGGCAACTGTTGTTGTGATTTTGGGCATTATAAAAATAAATTGATTTGATTTGATTTGATTTGATAAGAAAATTTAGAAGGAGACAAATGCCCTCATGAGTGAGCTATTCCAGTGGTCTCACTGATGAAGCCAGATGACCATAATCTCCTAGGTCAGTGGGCCAGCGGAGTTGAACAGATGAATACCGTAGTCTTCTTGACATAATTCCTTGTACTGATCAAAGTCTTTGCCCATTATAATTAATATCATAATCTATAAATAAACAAGCTTTCAACCAGGTTTTAAATGGGTAACATTTACATGGCTAAATACTTTTGTATTCCCCCCACAAGGCAGAAGAATCCTTTTTTTTAAAATAACCATGTCAAAATGCCCATGTGCACAATATACTTTGAATACTTCATTTTTCCTGCATGAATTACTGTTAAGTCTTTGCATAAAACTGACAAATTATATTTATGTGAACATGTTAAATTAAATTTTAAAATATTTCTGAATATGTAGCCTGGAGGTTCACTCTTCATCACTACACTGAACAAAACCAATCTATCCTGGTTACTGGGGATTGTGGTAGCTGAAAATGTGCTGCGAATTGTTCCCCGAGGGACTCATGAGTGGGAAAAGTTCATCAGCCCAGAGGAGCTAGAGCGCCTTCTAGAATCCAGTAAGTCTCTCAGTATCACCTGCTTTGCTTAATTTCTACATTTATTAAATTGTCCTTTCATATTTTACATCCAGACCAGTACTATTAATAGAAATGCTGTTGTACCACTTCACTTTTGTTTACTCTGTGTATGTAAATCTTCTCTCATCAGATGGTTTCTCGGTGCAGTCGGTCAAAGGAATGTTGTACAATCCAGTAACAGGAGCCTGGAGCTGGACCGACAGTACAGCCATCAACTACGCCCTTCATGCTGTTAAAGTGAGAGACGATCCTCTCGTGCACCAGGCTGAAGAAGGCAGTCCTCACCCACAGGACTCCACAGCACACTGTTGAGCCTGTCACCAAGGAGATGAGCAAGTCTGAACCAGTGACTGTGATGCATAGCCTGAGGTTATCTGAGGATACACAAAGCAAGATTTTGAGTGTTTATTGCAACATGGTTATAGTGAAAAAGCCAATGTGTAATGTTGGATAATTTCAAAATGAATAATAGCGTTCAATTAAAAAATTGTATGGGATACAAATTTTTTCAATATAGTACAACATTGTCACGGTGAATCCAAGTGCTGTGCAAAAGATAAAGCCATTTGTTGCATGCATGTTTGGTCAGTTACATGTTCTGAGCTTATAAAAGCCCTTGTGGATTCATTATGTAACAGCTGTAAATAAATAAAATAGGTCGAACTGTTTTCAACCAAAGCAGACCAAAAGGGCTACTTCTAATTCTGTGTCATAATATATTGCGTATCTTATTAATATAGATCATTTTTGTTACAATTCAGAACTACGGAATATTTACTGTGCAATAAAACATACATAGTTAGGAGTTGTTTCCAAATAATTAAGTCTGGCGAGCAAGATATATAGCAGATCACAAATTACTCATTGTATCAGATTATTATTTTTCGCTGTGCTATTTTAGGTTGTACAACTCTTAATGCGCGCGCACGTTCCGCGGAGGGCGCATCCAATTTACCGCGGCTGCGGTGTGGATGTAGAGATTAAACTGTAGCGCTTTGTTCTAATTGACCTGGACATGGGAGCAGTTCCATTGGTATTAAGGCGCTACAGACGGCGATGGGACTGTAGATCCAAGGATTCTTTTCTGGAAGCTGTCCTTGTTCACCTCTCGGCATGACAGGAAAAAAGCGCACAAACAAGCCTGGCGGACAAGATGAGCGTCTATCTGCTTTTCCGATGTTGCCCCAAAGTAAGTAGGCCCTATGTGATGTTAACAAGGATCTGTGTGGCCTATAGCCCACCTGTTGCAAGGTCGTCAGTTTGTGTTGTGCGTTGCAAAACAAATTCCATTCACACTAAAAGGTTTACCTTCTCTTTGATCGGTGTATTTTCGTTGTATGGAATTTGATTGATGCGGTCAAGTTTTTATTCAACACCCTGTCCAACCAGTAATGGCTGTTTTGACCAATACTTTACAGACAGCATTTATCATATATGAGCGGGATGCAGGGCTAGTCTTTTGGCTGGGGCGGGGTGAACGAAGGTGGACAATAGCATCATCAAGTGACCATGGTTCAGGGAAGAACATCCGGACAGGTGGAGTTGTTGCTTGATAATAAAAGCAAAATACCAAAAAAAGGCATCCGCTACATGGACATTTGAATATGAATTACAATGTAGGAAATGAATCGATGAATACACAACTGAATAGCATCTGAGTTATTCCGTGCTTATCGTGTTAATTGGCACAGTATTTTGAACTTAACTATTATGAAATTCTTACCGGAAGTAGTGCCCTACTGATTATGTGACGCTTTGCACATGTTTCTGGAAAACCCTGCAAGGGAAAACGACTTGAATGAGAGTCTTCACGGGGAAGGCAAGATGTTTTCTGTCTTTTGATTTAGTGCTCAATTATGATTCCTCCCGCCGTCAAGTCGTAGTCATGAAGCCAGCCTGGGACTGTGGTGGGGTGGACGCTGGACAACTGTGACCGACAGAGGCAGGATGCACTGGGTTGCGGGGTTCGCCTCCAGCCGGCCGTGTGTGGTGGAGCTCGGGCGGAACCACAGCCTGCCTCTCGGGCTGTGCGGCTCCGAGCAGCAGCAGTCTCTGTACGGATACATTATAGCCATCCCTTTACAGGACTACGGAGGGATCATGTCCGCTTTGGGCTCCGAGTCCTGGTGGAAGAAGACCCTGTACATCACCGGGGGAGCCCTCCTGGCTGCAGCTGCCTACCTTCTCCACGAGCTCCTGGCCATCAGGTAAGAGCTGATGCAGAGCTTTGTCAACACCACTTGTTTGGATTTAATTAATCTTGTTAAATGCGTCTACGGATTTGTGAGCGCACTGCACCGCGGCTTCCCCGTATCTCGTTGTTTAGGAGTGTTCTTTGAGGATATGTTTACTTCCTCCCAAGGACACGACTTTGGGCGATCGAAGAAATAAGTAAATAAATCAATCAATCAAACAAATAAATAAATAAATAAAACGTGAGTCACGCGTACGCTCGTGTGCGGCTCTCGTGCCAGTCCAGAGCGTCACCTGCGTGTAGTGAGCCTTTCTCGGTGGACCTTTAATGAACCCAATTCACAGCTGCTAATGTGCATCCGTCAAGGCAGTCTCCTATATTAAAGAATGTATATAATCTGTAGAAGCTGATAGGTTGTCTATTCAGAAAGTGTAAGCCTTTAGTTTCAGTTTGGTCCTGGCTGTGATCTGATACCAAGGCCTGTATGTCAGTGCATTTTGGCCCAGTGTCGCCCACTAAATAGTAAATGCATCCTGTAACAGTGGCCTCGCCCTCCCTCTCTGCTGATAATCTGTGCGTAACCTTGTATTGGGTGAGCGTGCTGCTGTAGCTTAATCACGTGCAGCCTACTGGCGGTCTGGCCCACAGCCTTCCGGCGTCATCTGTTTGGGCCATGTGATGTTGGCAGAGACCGGAGCATCCACACTAGACCGCTCTCAGTCCCCGTGCGTCTGTGCCAGAAACTTGTGTCTGAAATCCTTAAGTGGCTTGTCATCAAGGGAGATTTTAGTACCAATATGCGTAGTGGACCTAAACCAAGTGGAGGAGTGAAGTTGATATATTAGTGCACATATTTCAGCACCACGCGAGTGGACAGCGATTCTTATCAACAATCATGTAGAGTTCACCTATTCACATATTTCTGCTAAACAAAGAATTTTAAAGTTAAATCTCTTCATAGTTTCTAATTGATCATATTCTGTTCTGTTGGGTGTTGTCATAAGGTACTCCTTATGTGTCACTGTAGTAAGACAACACCCAATGTTCACTTATAGGCTTACTAATGCTTTGAAAATGCTAAAATGTTCAGTTTTACATTGGACAATAGCATTAACTTCATCACATTAAAATATTTATATTTTTATTTTTTGCAGGATTTAGTGCACCAGATGATGCACATATTTCAGAACCACCAATGGAAAGCAACCAAATCTCTCATTTAAGCGCCACAAGATACTTTGAACTCCACTGTATTCAGCTATACTCAATATATTACAGTAAATTTGATCTTGGCTTCTGTCATTAGGGTTCCAGAGTACAAGCACCACAGTATGCTTAACCAAATTATTCACAGACAGAAGGTCACTGATGAACTAACTGAATACTGAACTAACAGACTAGTTGGCCAATGTAACGGTGCATACCGTATTGTGCATGCTTTAACAGTTTGTTCTTATGAGTAGCTTTACCTAGTAAACAAAAATACTAGACTACAGGACAATTTCATAATCTGATAAAATATCTCATAGCCTTTTGATTTGTCCTCACAGAATAATTAAAGATAGTGAGGGTTCCTGTCACCAGCAAAGTTGCATGCGTTTTGACCCTGTGATGGAAAAGTGCAAACAAGTTATAAATATTCACTCACTGCTCACATCCTCTGTAAGGCTTTAAGTCACAAACTTGAAACTTACCTAGACTTATGCACCATAAACATCATTCCTTTCATTTATATCATTCTGTGTTTAACTGTTTTAGGAAGGAGCAGGAGCTGGACTCTAAAGATGCCATCATACTCCATCAGTTCTCCAGGCCAAAGAACGGCGTGCCCAGTCTCTCACCTTTCTGCCTCAAAATAGAGACATATCTGCGGATGGTGGATCTGCCATACCAGGTCATTTACGTCTATTAGTTACTATAACAAATATTTCATATTTGTTATGGTATTAAAAGTAAAACCTTTTGTTATAGTAGTGAGTGACTACCCACATTTTTGTAGTCGTAACTACATTGTGAATTTCATTGTGTTTTGAACACTCTTGAGTGAAACATCTTGTGAGAAGGATCAGGACCACATACAATAAACGTGTGATTTCACCATAAATTATGCTACCAGCCCTAAATAATATGATGAGCACATTAGACTTGTGTACAACTGTTTTTGTGACACTAAAATCCAACTGTTTTTTTGCAGAACTACTTTGATGGGAAACTGTCACCACAGGGAAAGATGCCTTGGATAGAGTACAACCATGAGCAGGTCTCAGGGTCAGAATTTATCATAGATTTTCTGGAAGAAAAATTTGGTATCAACCTCAATAAGAACCTCACACCGGAGGAGAGAGCCGTGTCCAGAGCGATCACCAAACTGGTTGAGGAACACCTGTATTGGTAAGACGAAGCATTGTTTTCAATCAACCTACAGTGTGCTAACACCAAGGACAAAAAATCAGTTTGACAAAAAATAAAAAATACATGGTTAGTAAAGTAGAAATAAGTGGTATTTTTTTTCATATTGCCCTCGAGTAGACTATGACGATTACTCACAGAACTGACCTGAAATGATCTGCAGTAAGTTTTTTTGAGTTGTTGTATAAGGCGTGAATACTTTTGAATTATCACTGTTGAATTATAGAATTTATTCTATGTATGTTTGCAAAACTTCCTAAAATAATGTTTTTATTTTTCTAACATAGATTGAAAATATATTTGACTAATGAAACTTAACTTAATCAGATGTAATATCTGGTTACGTGCACCATAATAAAACGGCAGGGTTTTAAGGGGTTGTGAAAACTCACTGATGTGGTCGTTGGTCACTTCTGATCTCATCACATTGCCCTTCTTGGCACATATTCTTCCTCTTCTGTTCCTCTGTAGTGAGTCACTTAACTGTCTCACTGAAAACACAGATGCTGCTTGGAATCTCTCACCACCTCTCCTCACTCTGAGCATAGAGACTTTCCATTATCTAAAAGCCCCGTCCATCTTCCACTGCCTCTCATCACACACAGCAAACACATAACCAGTTCATTTATTAAGTCACCACATTTGACTGGTCCATTTTACGAGGGATGATTCATGATTCCTGACAAAACAAAATTTAACATGAGCATTTCTTTTTGCTTCATGAATATAATCTGTCTATAATTTTTAATATAGAGGTCAATAATGTAACCATGTCTCTGTGTGTCACCTCTCCAGTTGTCCCGAGCGATGTTTAGACCCACTTTTAGACCTATTGATTAAATCATCTGGGAAGGGTAGCGTGCACAACATTGTGCATTTCCCAACTGCCTAAATTATTTACTTGAGGTTAATAGAATAAAGGGCCACCAACAACCATAAATATAAATATATATTCATAGCCATATCTAAAATGTTTCCATTTATATCATTCAAATCACTGTTTATTCAGACAGTCTAACCAAGCAACAAGAAACAAAGGGGCTATATATGATTTTGAACATGGCATTTAATTGTAGTATTTCAGAAAAGGCTGATCTTCTAGAATTGTATCAGTCAAGCATTGATCAAGATAGAAAACAATAATAATTTGTTTTGAGAGACATATTGTACGGAATATCTAAACCGTGACTGGCACCACTCCAACATGGATCCTATTGTGAAGGCAATATACTGTAATCCAATCACCATTGATTTCGCAGTTGTCAGGGGTGATTTAGAAGACACAGCACTGGGCTTTCTTTACCATGACATCACTGTCCCTCATCTTGTCTTTTGGATGAGTGGTTGAAGATACTGTATTAGGCTTTCAGGCTTTGTAACCTGCTCAGTGCGTATGTCAGTGTACATTTGATTTTAGAAGTGGTGTAGAAGGATATAACTGGCTAATCCAAATAGGTTGGTAGTGAAATTATCAGGCGTGAACCGTCAAAGGGCTACTTCCTGAAATCAGTTATTAAAATTTTATTGCACAAGGTAAGTCATTCTCCTGCAGTGGAAAGTTACCATAATATGTACAATTTAAATATTTAGGTTGTTAATTTATTGTATTTCATATGGTAACTTACCAGGTGGAGAATAAACTAAAAGATGCTCCATGGTTTTGATTTCCAGCCCTGCAGCATTTATTTTTACATATAAACCACAGCACCATAATTAAAATAAAGTAAAGGTTTCAAAGGTAGTCATCTGGACTCCACTTTCCTTTGTTAATCTATTGTTTTACACTATAGTTTCAATTGAAACTAGGTAGAGCTTACTAGGCTCAGAGTAGTATAAATATCAGAGTTCTCAGATCAGTTCCGCAGATTGAAAATGACTTTCAGGTTGGAAGTGGAGTGTCCAAATGACTCCCTATGGAAGATTTTCTACGATGAAACACTCCTGGACAAATGAGGGTTTGATGTTTAACATTTATTTTCTTTGAATGGCATAAGTAACAAAGCCCTCTGACCCATTTTACTTTGAGCTACTGGTCAGGGTAATGGGCTGAAGAGATGATGCAGTCCATTCACCCTTCAGTTTGAATTGCAAGTGTTGCTGATGAATAGGCCAGGCAAAGGAAACAGACGCACATTAATATTGATCTACACGAAGCTAGCTGTCACTAGCTATATGAACTCCATCTTAATTATGTTTCTTTCCTCTTACAGGACAATAGCTTACTGTCAGTGGGTGGATAACCTGGAGGAGACACAGAAGCTGCTCTCCATGAGTGGTCCTCTAAGCGACACTCTAAAATGGCTCCTGAGTCACCTTAACGGCAGCATGGTCCGCAGGGAAATGTACGGTCACGGGATAGGGCGCTTTTCCAAAGAGGAGGTGTACTCGCTAATGGAGAAGGACCTACGGACACTGGCCACTCTGCTCGGTAAGGCACTTATTGTGTATGAGGTTTGAACAAAAACATGAGAAATAACATAAGAATATGCATTACATACAGCACTGGAGGGATTAACCAAATACTTTTATATAACGTTGACATGATTCTCAGATTAATGTGCCATGTTTCTTGGATAGCATAAAATGTTTGCCACACTTTCCACACTTTTCTCTCTCCAGGACGGATTTATAGCAGAACTAGACCTCGACAACATTGGTTTAAAGTCTATATGACAGGTTAAAAAGAGAATCCCTCTGTGCCATTGAAAATACAGCGAGAATTTGCACACAACTGACCCATTTTCTGACAGTTTAAACAACCATTAAAAAAATAAAGGTGCTATCAGATATTATTATTGTCAATGTCAACTGTTATTATCATTTATAATTTATATGGATTTTGGTCCTTGTTTACAATAAGGTTTCTAGGTAACAGCTGTTGAATTATGTATGCCATGTCCAACCAAGAAGTCACATTATAAATTTTACATAAACTGTCAAACTGAGGACAAATAGGCAAAATGTTTAGTCTTAAATAATCATGTTATACTGTTTTAGCGAAATGTGCAGTTCAACCTGTCGTATGCACTTTAAATTCATGCCTCTAAATTAAATTCATAACTAGACCCTTGGGGCCAGTTTGTGTGCCTTCGGTGGTCATTGTACCACAGTTTCAGAAGCAGAAATTCTAGTCTAGACAAAACGGTTTTGAAGCGAGACGGGCTGAAATGTTCCAACAAACAGCCAGTCATATTATTATATTTGCATTGATCTGTTTGTGCGATTTCAAAGCACGGATGTAAAATGGAAACTTGTTCTGAGACTGAACTGTATGCATCAGTACACTCTGAGACTCCCAGCATTAGTGCAGGATGTTGTGCCAGAGCGCCCTCAAATATTTTTAGAGGTACGACCTTAAATGCCCTGCCTGCTGCTCCAATGCATTGTGGTACATCAAGTGCAGATATAAGCACTCACCAGCCAATTTAAACTCTATGCCCATTCCACCAAAGTAAAGGAAGACGTGTTAGAAAAGGCATCTAGGGTAAAATGTTGAATTTAATGCAAGGCTATTCAACTTTATTTTACCGAGGGCCAGATTTTTCAGATGGTTTTGTCCTCAAGGCCAGAAACCAGGTCTAAACCAGGACTAAACCAAGACTAAACCAGGTCTAGACTAGGTCTAAACCAGGACCGAACCAGATCTAAACCAGGTCTAAATCACTAAAATATTGTCTATATTTTTGAATGATTGGTTGAGCGCTGGATCATATCCCTTGGAGGGCTGATTTGGCCCCCATGCCTTAAGTTGAAAAGCCCTGGCATATAGGCTTATATATATATATATATATATATATATATATATATATATATATATATATATATATATATATATATATATATATATATACACACACACACACTGTATGTTATTAATATGTTCATTTGTTCTTTTATGATATAATAATCATTTTTTCTTGCAGGAGATAAGAAGTACTTTATGGGGTCAAAGGTTTCAACATTAGATGCCACAGTGTTTGGACATTTAGCTCAGGCAATGTGGACGCTACCAGGGACAAGACCAGAGCAGCTCATTAAAGGTAAAGTTTTACGGAAAATTAAAATTATTTTAAATCATAAAATATATTGACTTCTCTGAACTGAATTGATTATAGTATGTAGATACTTGACTGTATGCTGCAATTCAACTTGGAAAAAGAAACTGCATTAGACCAAATTTTATTTACGAAACTGTACCATATTTTGTTGACAAACAGTTATGTAACCCATAGTGGAGACCTTTCTAGTACACATCTGCTTATTATTTTCTTTTATAGCCACTAGATGGCAGTGTTAAACTACTTTTATGCTTCAGCAGTCAAAGCAGCGAACACTTGAGTATATTATCCTTTTATATAATAATAAACCCAACTCATGTAATATCTCAGAAACAGCTTGTTCTCTCTTGTCACTTTAAAATGTGTGCAGGATATTCTCAGGAAGCAGCGCCAGCACCTCCTGCTGGTTTAATTATTTCTGTACATGCTCTTACAAGGGGCCTGCTGTTGTTTCAGGTGAGCTCATAAACCTGGCCATGTTCTGCGAGCGGATGAGGAGAAAGTTTTGGCCCGAGTGGTTCATGGAGGTGGAGGATGTGTATTACGAAGGGGACAGTGACAGCAGTGAGAGCTGCACTCCCATGGGCCTTCTGGACCTGGGTCTCTTCTCCAGAACTAACACACTGGATGACAGTGACAGCAGCCATCATTCAGCTGAGCATCCAAAGAAACAGTCTCAAGATTCAGACCACTCGCTTTTTGACTCAGATGTGGGTACAGCATCCGATAATGACATTCAGCTTAAAGAGGATGCAATGCCCGATTTGGAGATGTAAACCATAAAAAAAGACTTCTCTTGGCAGCCTGGGCACTTCACAATATGGCTGTTAAGACCGTCAAGACCCCTAAACTCCACAACTAAAATTGAGAGCTGAGAAATGGATTTCGTAGCTCTTTGTGGGGTGATATAAACATATTATATTTTTGCCCTTTCTTGTTATGTCAGATTTGCCCCAGTGGCACTTTATCTTGGCCTTGTGTTGTCTTATCCTAAGACACTTAAGCTTGTGTGCAAAGGCACATAGGAGTACAGAGGAAGAAATGTTTTGGAAAGCTTTGAACTGATGCAATTAATCACCATTTGTCTCTTAACGCACAACATTATTCAGCCTGGAAAAGCGGATAATTTGCCTCCAGGGGTCCTCTTTGTCTCCCCTTTCAACTTTTTTCAGCTTCACAAAATAGTTACTTCATGTACTATCTCGACTTTCAGTTGAGGTGAGAAACGGGTAGTTTTTATATTTAACCACTAGATGGTGGTAGAAGCCAGGCTGAGGTCATTCAACTTCAAGGTAATTTTCTTCAAATTATACATTTAAGTCAGAGACCTCTAAAGGTCCTTAAGAGTCCCAAGCATGAGCACTGCTTCTCATTCTCAAATCACTTGCCCTTTGTATAATTACTATCAATATGAAATTGTGTGGCACACCATTTAAAATCAGATCCAAGATCAGTAACTGAATTGAAAGAAAGAAGTGCTGAAGTACTGGAGGTTTCATTGTCATGTCAAGTGCCAGTGTTTAGATTAGTTCTACATGACAATTTACATAAGATTATGTTTAATGTTTATTTTTGTATTTTTCTCCCAAGGAGAGTTATACTATGAATTAGTGGAATTTTTATTTCACTTTATGTTGTGTGCTGAACTGTGATATCATTGATGAGCAGTGTGCGGGTTGGGGAATGTTTGTGAAAGTACTATCATTTACTAGTACTAGTGTTTTGAGCAGAGTAGACCTACTTTCTAAATCTAACATGGACCAAAAATCAGATCATGTAGACAACAAAACAACTGTTCTATCAGACTTTTTTCATTGGTTTAATCTTCAGGAAATACACATCCAAAGCATTGCTCTTTCTTTTGGATATTTCATCATTACTGATTTATCAAAATTGTAAAAAATTATAAATAATCTTGGAACTTTTTCAATAATATGCTTCTGTATTTAAAAATCAAACACATGAACAAGAAATCTAACATCAAAGACATGGCTTACACAAGTAAGTTAGAGAACTTTATACAATAACATATTTAAACTAAATGTTCTTCCAGGTCATCCTCACAAATATCTGCATCTCCTCCACTTTGGGAGAACTGTTATAATGAAGCCATATTAAAATACATGTGTTGTTCTTGTATGGACCATGTCATGACATTACTGCTGGGGTAATATGTATGTATGAAGAGTACCATGTAGAAGATTGAGCGACTGGTGATTTCAATTAAAAAAAAGAATTACAATTAAAATTGTAAACATGTTAGAATTTGCAATATTTCAATCTGTGTGAAATTATTGTTGGTTTTTACCAAGACAAAAAGTAACATCTTCTCACACTCACAAACAATATCTGAAACAATTCCAGTCAAACCTTAAATGATTTATCTATATCAATTCTATGTATTTTTGGTGTTATTCAGATCCCCATACAGCATCAGAATACTGTTCAGCCGGCAGTCGTTTTAAGCACGTTATGTCTCATATACAAACATGGAAAAGCTTTTTGATGGAAGATTAGCCATAACACTGTACCATGTTTTCCCTCTCAGTCATGTTTGACAAACAGTGAGTATTGTGTGGGTTGAAACGTTGAAATTTAATGTGCGGGTGAAAATAACCCCCGCAGAAGCACAGCCTGGTCTGGGTACAGGATCTGGAGGTCCACAGATCAGGACCAAGCTCCCGGGGGACGGAGCAGGTGCAGGCTCTGAGCGAGGCCTTTGGGCTGGAGGAGCTGCCAGGGCCTGAAACAATCTGCACTGCTCCTTTTTAATTTGGCTCAGAGCCCCTCCCTCCATTCGCCTGCCCCAACTCTGTCTGCGCTTAACAGATCAGCGATCCACAAAGAGGAGTAAACACACAGAGCAAAATTAAAACAGGAACTCCCCTGGCACAGCAAAACAAATTACAGCAAACAAATTACAGACAGTCAACACACAAACACTGCAGCATCTGTGGCTCTGGACCAGTGCAGCCGGTGGCTACAACCCACAACTCCAACATCATCTTCACCAACACCAGACCATAATGTTATTGTGTCAACATGACCCACTACTCTCTATTCGTTGTACTTAATTTGTATAAAATACCTGAATAGTTATACCCTTTTACATCAACATTTTTCATGTCTGTTACTGTAAGGTTACACAGAAATATAGATGGATGGAAACGCTTAAACATATCTTAAAGCTGTATTTCAAACACATTTAAGGCCAGCTCATTTGTTAGATTATGTGAATGCTATGTCTATATGAGCACACATCTCAGCTCCCCCTCTCTCCAGGCCCTCTGGCCCCTCTGGCAGTGACTGTGGCCGGTCCATCTGCCTCCAACTGTTATGCTCTAGTGGGACCCACCATGGCCCTACCATGGAAGACCCCCCCCATGCCCCTTTACCCAGCATTCATCCACCCCCAGGCAGCTGCTCCGTCCCAGGGTGAGCGCTGTGCTGCCAGGTAGGCCCCAAGACACACAGGGGCTCACACAGTGGTCTGCCTCTTTAAATACACCCTTATTCTTCTCTAATGTACCAACTCTCAGTTTAGGTTCAGGTGGTCCTCATTCTGGGAGTTTATAGTGAAATAGCTAACAGGTTGCACTGTTTTCTTTTGTAATTACTTATTTGCCTTTTTTCATTGGCATGTGGTAGTTTCCAGATGACTTTGGCTACCCTGCTCACTGACAAAATAGAGTTAACTGCAGGCTGCACCTGCCTTTGGAGAGCGATTAATATGCTCCTGCCATGCTTTAGATGGAGACTAGCTGTGAGGATCTATAACAATAAGAACTTTTATCTAATTTACTTAAACTGTTGGAATCCATCAAGCTAATTTTCTCATTCAGTGTTAGTAAATGATGTAATAAATTGACAGTTAAAATGAAGTATAGCTACGCTGTCAAAAAGCACACACATGGGTTTCAAAATGATCTAAAACACACCTGGATCAAACATTTATTTGGATACAGACCCGAATGAACCAGTTTGGATATCCTGCCTCTCTTGCCTTTCTTGCACCTCTTCATCTTTTCTCAGTGCCTTATAACTCTAATATTGTTGTCCTCTAAAATGCTGTTTCCGAATATGACTTCTTTTGACCAGCTTTTTCCTGGTGAGATTTAAACCCGCCACTTTTCACATTAAACCACAGACCCATGCGCTGGTATAGTCAGGGGTATAGTCCAGACGGGGTTATACTTTGGCCTGGCACACTGGGACGCGTGACTGTAACTGCTCTGGAATGTGTCAAATCAGCAACTATTATAAAACACTGCCACGTATAGATTTTGTTTAGGAAATGCACTCCTGGAGCGAGGGGCATGGAAGAAGCGTTGGCAAACTCTCTTTAAACTCTGTTTTATAGAGGATTCTTTTAGCGCCAAGACCCCCGGTTGAATGTGGCTTTTCCCCCTCTCATTCCTTTCTCTTGTCGGTTTATGGCAGACAAGAAAAGTTACCAATTTGTGTCACACTTGATCGAGTGTGAGAAATTGAAAAACAGGAAAAACAATAGGCCATGCGGATATCAGAAGGGTACGGGGCATGACACCTTAGACCCAGGCTGGGGGTCTGTTATAGGCTGCGTGACAGAACGCGCCCTCACAGCCAGGACAATACAAGGGCGTTCTTCAGAGGGAAATACACACTAGACCATCTGTACATCTCCTCTCTGCTATTCTATCTGGAAGAGTACCCTATTTGGCAGATTATTTGCGTTTTTTTTTTTTTTTTACCAAACATTTATTCACACTCCAGAAGTTTGTGGACCCCGGGTTGCGAACCACTGGTGTAATCTATTGTTACTGCCACTGTGGTTAGGATCCAGCCTATAGGGGGCAGTATGATACAACAAAAAAGTTCAAACTGCGCTTCTTTTCAAATAATGTAGACCTAGATAACTCACTGTGGCCAATGTAATACATTTTTCCTCGAACACTTTCCTTTTTCCCTCAGATGCTCATCTTTAAGGACTCATTCCTGGGATGCAAGGATTGTATGATTTTGTGTGAATTCTTCTATATGCAGTGCGACTGGGCAGCCTTTGCCCAGAAAGACAAACTTATACTTTTAACAAAATAAAGCAAGCATAACAACGAACTACACGGTTTATCAATGCTCGGTACTCGCTTCAAGAATAAAATCATTGTGTTTCTGTTGCAGAACACATCCACCGCTATTGAACTTAATACAATAAGATGTTGAAACGTGGTGTAGTGGCACAGAAAGGTGAAATCAATGCACAAAGCCTCACAATAAACTTGAAGTATTTTGTTTGCTCAAACAGTGCCAGAAACTTGGAATTGTCAAATAGGGCCTATCAATTAGCGATTTACTAATAGAAAATAAAGATAACAAAAAATAACAAATCCTTTGTAGCACTTGCGTGACGTCAGTGTGGACTAAATAGTCAAATATATCTCTCTAAATCTACTTTACATTTTGGCAGTCTGGAATCGTTTATCATGTTTTATTCAGATCCTCTGCCTTTACCAAATTAAATCTGAAGTTTCTGATAAGAGTTTAATCATCCAAAACATTTACTTTTGATTATTTGCATTTGACAATTTAACAGGAACTGAACTTGAGACAGGACCCGCCCAGACTGTCACACGTGGTGGTGCTGTCTTGGGACCAGCTCGTCTCGGCCTGTATCTCTCTAGGCCTCTCCTCCAATATATAATCTGTTGTTATTCTGTCACTGCGAGCAGCACAGCCAACCCCACCGAGACGCCACTGAAATTCATTAATCTAATTAAATATGTCGGATTGCCCAAATGAGACGCGGCTGTGGCTTTGCTGCAGGATAAGTGCAGAGTAAGGCTGAGTCCCACCAGAGCCGCGTACAACCGACGTGTGCTAACGGTAGCCTGCTTCATTACACTCTTAATTACCTATTGTTTCTAACTAGTTGGTGGCGTTTTAATGAGAATCTACAGGCAGTTAAATGTAATCTAAATTTTCTAATCTACTGGTCCATTACCAAGGAGTCAAAATGTTATTGGTTTTGTGAGTAATCAGACTTTTAAATGGTGCTGATATCAGTCCCTGAGGGCAAGGAGTGGGGTTCGACTGTGTAATTGAATTCTGTTTTTTTCCCTTCTTCCTCTTCCTCTCTTCTCTCACAGGCAGCTGAACGGAGGGTTTTCTGTTGCGCCTGGTTGCTCAGGTCGAGGGCCATGTCTTCGGTTCCGGTCGGATCACAAGGTTTTCTCCCGGATTTCCATGGCGACGCGCGTGTGTGTGTCCATGGCGTGTGTGTGTGTGAGATGATGCATTTTGCTGTGTATTTCTGTGTGTTTGTGCCCTGCCAGCCACCGTGCTCTGCCGTGCTGTCACCTGCAGCCAGATAAGCCAAAGGATTTATCGCCTGGTGAATTGCCTTTGAGTGTTGGATAAAATGGCTCCAATACATTCTCATATGAAAACGCAGTGAGGTTAATGAGAGCCAAATTCACACAGGGCTAAATCTATTAGGTTTTCATGGATGGAATCAATCAACATGCACCACACCGGCTGATTTGTCATATTGAAGCATTGCCCGTTTGAATTCCAAAACACAATCTTCCTCACGCAATGATTCACTTTGATTTTGATTGCCTCTTCATCAAGAAGATGACAGCTATGAACTAATTTTCCCTTCTATCATGTTACACACTTATTAGCTCCGGATGTCCTTGGCAGATGACGGATTCTCCCTTTTTGCGCTGCAGCAGTTGGGCTTTCCTCAGGTCTCTTCACAGACAGCCACCTTGCATCTGTTTTCATTTTCACACTATTTATTTGCATAACACATTAATTCTTTATAGCAAAACCGTTTCAAGTCTCCAATAGATGCTGTTATGTAGATGTTATGGGCTCAGTGCCACAGTGTGTCGAGGTTACATTAGCACGCATAAGATACAGGTCTTCCTTTATTAATTTGAGTCAGTGGTTCACAATTACCCAAAATATAGATGATCTTTTCTATTGAGATCATGGAGAGATGCTCAGTTGCTCACTTCTGTAGGCCCCTGGGCTGCAGCCCAAGTAAATCTTTGTGTTAAAGCTGCCCTGCCCAGTGTAGCAGGCCAAATAAACCCCTGCCCAGACCTGGGTATAGTTGGGGGGATTGGTCTCACATACTCAGAGTATAAAAAGGCCTATGTGGCGTAATAATCTGTGTGTACTAGTACTGGTATAACTGAGCCTAGGCCCCTTTAGTCAGGGGTATAGTCCAGACGGGGACTTTGGCCTGTTACACTGGGACACGTGACTGTAACTGCTCTGGAATGCATCACATCGGCAAACACATATAGATTTAGTTTAGGAAATCTCTATACAGTATATAGAAAGTCGTTTATGGAGCCTTCAAAATGCCATCAAAATATTTTCATTTAGGACGCCCCGACAGAACAAAATGACCATAAATTATATACTTAAATTGACCTCTTCCAAATTCTTCTAAACTCAAGTACATTCAGAATACATGCATCCAAAATGGTCAGACACAACACAATATGGCAAAGTTTCTAAAACATACAATTACAAAAGTATTGTTACTTAAAGAGTTGTCAAATTAGTCTGATAATCATTTTCAAGGATTCAAGTAAACATACCTCTGCTTTTGTATGTTTGTAAGAAAATAAACAACATGTTGGGTTGGATATCCTTTTCAGCTGATGTGCTTGCTTCCCTTTAGAAT
The DNA here is from genome assembly GCA_019453435.1 of Rhinogobius similis. NCBI lineage: Eukaryota > Metazoa > Chordata > Actinopteri > Gobiiformes > Gobiidae > Rhinogobius > Rhinogobius similis. Next base: position 17,357,037 of record CM033626.1, on the reverse strand, counting down.
TTTGTTAACTTTCAGTCATTGTAAAAAAAAAAAAAAACATGACAGAAATGTGGAAAGTAATGCTTCTAATTGGATGTCCATGGTTCAACACGAGACACATCTTTTTCAACCTCTTCTCTCAATACTCAGCCTTGTTTGACTGTTTCTGCTCAGCATCAACTTCATTATCATTCAGCGCTTTTATATTTTCCCGCATCTAGTCTCCTTCTCTTGATCTTTTCTTCAGTGACTTCCTCAGGTAGCACTACGTACAGTATGAGAGAGTTGGCATCCGTCTCTACTCCACATGCAGATTGTGTGATGCCTGGTGTGGGGAGAAAATGTCTAATCATTGTAGAGGAAATAAAAGGGAAAAGAGGATGCATTTGTCTTGCGTGGATGGTACCTCTTTCTCAGAGTGTTGATGGATGACAGTCTTGGTTTTGAATGTGTGTGTTTGTCCATATCGCAGCAGTGCAAAGTGACCAGGGACAGTCAGAGACAGAAAAAGGCTCTGTCCCCAAACTAATGAGCAGCATTATTCAAATAGACTTTCTGTTGTCAGTGCTGTGTGCTGTAGTCTACACAGCGCTGTCATAGCAGTGCATCGCCAAATGCATGCAGAATGGACCTCAAGCACCTGGAAACTGATCATTTGGTCACTAGTATTTACATTATCTGTTAAACTTAAAAAACATTTTACATGCACAACAAATACTCTGCTTGCATTGTGATTCACATATTGATTAAACTATCTGCATTCCTAATGAAATTTTCTCCACACATGTGGTACCTGCTTTTCACATTGCGAAACCAGAAGTGGGTTTGTAAATCTGTGTAGCTCATCCCAAGCCTTCACAACATTTTTTCAGACAGCAAAGTGAAGCTGGGGGGGACCACCCAAGAGCAGCCTATAAGAGGGCTGCTTTTAGCTCTAACTTCCATTGACAAGGATAAAATATTGTAGAGAGGTGGCAGTGGTCTCATTTTGGTCACAAAGTGCTGCTTTTACATGAGGGGAAACATTTATAATATTTTATTCTCTTTTATGAAGAAAAGTTGGGTACCCCAGCTTTAAAACAAGTGTCTCTGTGCACGACACGTTGTCCACTTGTTTGATAATACTTTGCAGTTTTCATAAATAAATTAAAACATACCATTTATTGTAAACTACATTTATAGATTCATATCACTCACTTAGGACTACATGTCCACTAAAGCAAAACAGATATTATACAGAGATTTATACATTTAATTAAGTTAACGCCAGTCTATAAGTATCATAATACTTTTGATCTATGTTGCTGGATTAAATTCAAAATTATAGCCCTAATCATTTTCAAACTTGAAACCCAACATTTAGTCAGATTTGCCTCGTTGTGGTGTGTTGTAAAAAAAAAATTTAGTTTGAGATCTGGGGAATTTAGTTAAATTTTGTATAATTTACACATACCCTAACTTACATGCATAATACTGTTTTTGTATTTATTATTACTCTGTATTGCATTGTATTTGTATTGTATATAGTTTACTCTGTAGCCCTGTTTCACACAAGGATTACCCTGCGAGCCGCCTGTACACAATGTCAGCACAGAATCAAACAGCAGGTGTGCACCCAGCAAAGGCAAGAGAGACAGCGAGCACAAAATGTCAACAAATAGAAGAATATCACCCAGTTTGTCGATCACACTCAGGAGTCACAAAACTGGAGCGGGAGTCTTCAAGGCCCTCACAGCTGACAGGAGGAGCAGCACCGGATAAAGGAGGAGGCAGAGAAGAAAAACTAGGCCCTTTACAAAGAACGACCAAGCGAGCCCATCTCCAGCTGTCACAAATCATTTCTGCTCAGGAAGTGAGGGGAGGCGAAATGTCAAAATATTTGAATAAATTCCACAGAAGCCTGTAGAGAGCGGGCAGTGCAGAGGGAGAGAGGGGTATTGTTGGCACCAATGGGGTAGAGAGGATGAGCGGGCGAACGGAGGAAGGTTTGAATGCAAAACAGCCCTCACTGCTCTCAGGAGGAACAGGAGAATCAAAGGTTGGGCACTGCTGTGAGATTTTGGCTCATTTTTCACCACCTTTGGTTGATTGGTGGATTGTAGATTTTACATTTTACCCATTATGAGTAAAGGTAAAATGTTCTGTAGTAGCCATTTTATGACTGTAGTAGGGATTTTTGGATTTAATTAAAATAAGAGATTTTAATTAAATCCAAAAAGACCATTTAAAATATGTCATCAGAATGTTCAAAATTCTGCAATGGATTGTAATCAAAATTATGTAATCCATACAACATTTCCAGTGACATCAGCTCTAAATGATAATGATTTTTTTTAGTCTTTTTTGTCAGTTTGCCTTTCAATAACAAAGAGTTGGAAAAATACACTGTTTTTTATACTCAAAATAGTATTTGATCTTCACACAAACATATCATTCGAGGTGAAGTAATAGCCTAAATGTAAATAGAGATTCCATTTTATATATATATATATATATATATATATATATATATATATATATATATTTTTTTTTTTTTTTTTTTTTTTAATAATTACACATGCCCTATATATATATATTGCATTATTGCAGTATTTGTACAGTAAAATCTAAAAATCATAAATGCTTAAAGTCTTTCATAATCTCAGTTTAAATCTTGCTCTGGCCTCACTTACATATCTCTGAGTGGTTTTCATTTTCCAAAACCACCTTAATTTAAAAAAAATATATTTTGTGATATTCTGAGGTTAATCCTACTTTTTCCATTTAAATCACAATATGTTCCACTTCACTTTTGCCTCTATGTTTCCTCCAATCTGGAATTCAGAATGTATGTGATTACAGACTTTTAAAGGGTCAATAATCACAGCTCTTATTTGAGTTCAACTGTTGTATTGATGAAGTCTCCTGGATTAGAGACAAAACATTTGAAACTTTTGAAACCTTTTGTCCATTAAATAGACAGAATGTACCCATATATTTCCCTTACTGTTTTAGTATTGCAATGTTGTGAGTAGTTAACTCATCGTGGAAAGTTTCTCAGCTCTTAAAATGTCCTTAAGCCTATATTGCTGTCGGCTCCGATATGTGGACGTCTATGCTATCATTAACACTGAATGTAACACTCCCACTTTGCTCTCTTCTTATTAATATTTATGGCGGCAGGTGAAGAGTGAGGTAAGGATAGGTTGTGGCGATAAAAGCTTTGATGATGCTTGTTTGTTTAAGGTCTCTAAATGCATGTTGTCTATGGGGCGAGTGTATCTTCTCTCTTTGTTTAGATGATCCCAAAGGTGCATTGGAAGTCGTGGGGTCAGTCTCTCCTCTGTCTCTCGGAACACTGTATTTAATTAGGCCTATAATCAGCCGTAAAGCACACAATAAAATCAGGTCATCTCTATCTGTTTACCTCACACACATATACAGACTGCAAATTTGCATGTATTTGTTAAAAATACAAATAAAACATTTATCAGGCAAGAAGATCAAGGTCGTGACTCCTCTTCACACCCGATACACTGAAACCAATTAAACTAAAGTTCAGATGGAGGACGGCCACAACAAAACAATAGCAGCTGACATCTTCTCCACTATCACAACGCACAAGTAATTATATTTGCAGATTGTGTCATTAAACCTAAAAAGCCGGAGAAGTTTTGCAATCAGCTGGAAAATATGAAAGAAAAACACAAACACTGTTGAAATGTGCGGGATCAGTATCATGAAAGGCATTCAGTTGTCAGAGCAAATTCAGTGGAGGTCGTAACTTTCTTCAAGTCAACAAAACTTGACAGACATTTAGGGAGAGTATAGACTTGGAGTGAATGAGTTATAGGCAATAAACGCAATCTTAACAGGGCAGAATCTCAGTTGGTAAAGGTAGTTTCCCTCTAACTGAAAGATTTGCAGGTTCAGCCCTTCCTACTTGAAAGAAAAGTTGAGTATTCATACTTCACTTTGTTCCCTCCTCATTGATTCTTGTACAAATGAATCTATGCCGCTGAATCCACACACAAGCGTTTGGGCGTATGTCTTTCTTTACTAAGTTATACAAATAACACATTTTCACCACATCTTTTCACGTGGAACTCTGGGTTTACCTCCACTGAATATTTTTCAACAACAGGACCCTTCTGCTGTCAATCATCCACCCAGCCCTGGACTTCCCTGCACTGTTGACATACCTATATGCATAAAACATGCCAAGGTGTCAGATACATTTAAATATTTCTGAATAATAAGTGTTGAGCCATCTGGCAGTCACTTTCATAATGGCACTGACCACAGATCTGCTAGTGTTAAATTATGCCATTACAATAATAAGGTCTGTTTATACATTACAAGTTCCAGGTGTATTTCTCCCAATAGTGTCAGATTGCAGGATGAATTAAATAGGACAATACCATATGTGTTATTTTTTTCTTGGCAACTGAATGCAATAAGAGGTTAGCTGCAGTGCAAGGTTTTCTATCAGTGCCTCAATCTAAAGCAGGATGGGCAGCCATGCCTGGGTATTCTCCAGTCCTCCAGAGACGATTCCCATGTGTGCTGCTTGAATACAGCTGGGAATGAAGTGCAGGCACACTGCTACATGAAGAAATATCCAACCTCAGTGCACGAACAGAAGAGTCGCCGAGTGGGTTATTTAACTGGCTTTTGACAGCTGGAGCTCTGCAAAGGGACAGTCAATACACACGCCCTGCAGAGAAAGACTGTTTGGATTCTTTACAATACAAATGTATCACTACAGGAATTTATTTCACATGTTTAATTTACTATGTATTTAATCAATACATATTTAGTACATATGAATAAATGTGCCTTTGTGTGTTTGATCAGCATTTATAAACACACAGTAAACAAACATTTTGGGGTCAAATTCATATTCACATAATAAATATCTGTAGCGCATAAATATCCTGGTAGAGCTATTTAAATGTAATTCATGTCAATTAAAAATATTTTTGCAAATTTGATAAAAGTAAGAAATGGCTTACATTGTTCTCACTAACTGGATCATACTTTTCGCTCAAGCATTTTGAACAGAGTTTGCCTTTCAATAGGTTTAGCCAATAGCCCTTAGGTGAAGAGTTTCATTTAGTACCAAATTGGTGTTGTATAATCTTTGGGACATTAATATCCATCCATCCATGTGTTTTTTCTACTTCTACTAGGCCATCAGCTGACGTGAAGCAAGAGAAAATCAAGGTTATTCCAACACTCTGATTTACTATGTTGAAACTTTTACCATTTAGTTTGTATTGAATGACTTTGGTTCTTGCGCCTATTCAAATCTGTGATCATTTTGCTGTGGTTTCTTTTTCTTTGCCCTTTGTGTGTGGTGTGGTGGGTAAGTCCGCTTCTGGATTTGCGTGTTAGTGTGCTGGGGTGTGTGCATATGTATGTGTGACACAGCGGACCAGAACAGCTCTGACAGAGGCTGAGAGCTGCTCGCTGATGCCTGCCTGGAGGAGCTCTGACAGCGCCTCGGCCTGTCAATCATGGAGCATGCCCACTAGGCCCACATCCACATCATCCCGTCTTGTTAACTCCACATGCAGCTGCCTACTGTTTATACACTCTCTATGTGTGTATTAGAATCAAAGAAGGGGCATGCTTTGCTTTAATAGGGTTTCTGCGTCACAGTCGAATGGACCTGTTTCACACCGATCCACTAAAAAGTGACCAAAATGTGTACAAGCATTGCTAAGAACACTGTAGAAAAGGTCAAAGCAGGCACATTACATAAACACCCAAGAATTTCAAACGAATATGCCCCACTCTGACCCCAAGAGCTTAACGCCATCTACCTCAGCATTGTGGGTTGATTACTCTACAAGTTATGATGAAACAGAAAAATGCAATGACTTACTTTGAGATGCATTGTGCTGTCCTTTGTGCTAGTCTATTTACAATTACAATTTCAGCAATAACTTTTTTGCTGGAAATCTGCCACTTATGGAGACGTTGGCTTGGATTGTTCCACACTACTTAATTGATCTTTCTTGCAATTATTTTATTAAATGTGTCTTTATTGCAAAATCCACAGATCCATAAAGCTAATCAGTAATTTGGACGAAGAGGAAGCAAACCCACAACATACCCACAACAACATATGGCAACCCCTTGAACTACTTCAACACAGCACCAAATTCTGGGCCCCAACCCAATGGTTTCTAACTTTTATAGATTCAATTGAATTTATATACATCCTGTGTAGCTACCAGCTTATTATGATATACAGTACTGTTTGTTTTAGCAATAAATACCAGACCAATTTCACCAAATATACTACTGGCAAATTATAATTGTTTTATTTGTTAAAAAAAACTTGGCTGATATGCGAACAAGGATTTTCCTCTTTTTAAAAATGGTGATGGGGCCCTCAGATCTCATGCATAATTGTATTTAGTGTCTCAAGTACTTTATTCAACCAGAATGCAACTGAGGATAACATCCTTTTGAGGGCCCTTCCCTGCCCTGGGCCAGGGGAATTCAGAATTCTTTATCCCCTAGTCCCATACCCCTGCTTATGGATCATTTTTAATTGTTTCCAAATTCCAAAATACTAAAATACAGGTCTAAAGACTTCTAAAGACAAGATGCAAATTGTTTTGGTCTTATCCTGCTCAGTATGCGCTGTAAAACTATAAATAATGTACAAAATTAGATTTAAAGAAGACACGTAACTACCTGCAAAACAAACACAAGAAAAAGACAACTCAAAGCGCTCGAACTGCAGGAAGTGTTAACTACACAGAACTGTGATCAGTGACTTCATGCCCACAGCCTGTGCCGGAGAAAACCAAGTTTATTTGTAAAGCACAATTTGTATACAAAGTAATTCAAAGTGCGTTACGTAATAGGAAAATATGCATTGCAATCACAAAACAGAAGATAAAGGCATGAATAATCATTAAAACATTTGTTTAAAATAAAAGAGTGAAGAGATATAAAATCCTTTCAATCATAGCTAGCAGTTTTGAGCCAGACTTGAACAATGACAGACTGTAGAGCAGGGGTGTCCAAACTTTTTCCATCGAGGGCCACATATTGAAATATAGACCAAGCGGAGGGCCACAAATCAATCGCGAAACGTTAAAAAAAGCTGCATTTATCTGATGTTTTAAGCGCCACCGCATCTACATTCAGTCTCATTGCCTTAATATCAGCTCTATATTGCACCAAAATGTTAGTTATTTAGGTTGGAATTGTAGAAAATCTGAAATGTGCTGTTAATAGTACTTATCAGGACAATGTGGGCCAATTCACCAGGAAGCCTAAGGGCCAATAAAAATTGGTCTGAGGGCCGCATTTGGCCCCCGGGCCTGAGTTTGGACATGCCTGCTGTAGCGGTCTCACACATACAGGAAGACTATTCCAGATTTTAACTACATAAAACTGAAACACTGATTACCCATGTTTAGACCTGACTCTTGAATCTTATTTCCAAAAGTCTCTGAACTGACATCGTGGGTCTTTAAATGGGACAAAACAATCTACGAAAATATAACTAAAGTGAAGTACAGATCTTCCACATCTGTACTTAAGTACGTAAGTAAATGTGGATTACTGACCTCCTCTGGAAGTGTAGGTGATAAACACAGTGGCATAGTATTCAGGTTTTGATAGTTAGGCAGACATGTAGGGACTATTTGTCAGACAAAATGTAATTGTGTGCAAACTCAAACTGATTAGATATATATTTCAATAACTATTTGACGTTTAGGCATAAGCATTTTGCCTGATCTGGCACAGATGTTTGTACAGCAAACAAAAGTAGCCTGATATGCTGCAAAAATGTAGCTGTATTGAGAAGACTTACCAATTATTTCAGTGATTATAGGCAATTTTCAAGGATTACAGTCATACGATCGCAATACTTAGTCTGTAGTTAGTTCTTAATGCAAGTTACGTATATTTTTCCTATGTTTTACGATAAAAACTACAATACCCAGAATGCCTTTCGACGCAGAGCGGATGTTGATCCTTTCCAAGTACACGACACGAATGGGGCTTTTAGGTACCCTGTAAATCTTCGCTTTTGGTTACTTTTTCTTTAGGACTGAGTTAAAAAGGCTTCCAGTCTGACTACGTTGAGACCCAGCAGAACATTCAAAACCGTTCTGCTTGTTTACGCCTTACTTCCGATCTTGTACTGATTCTGTTAAGTCTTTTTGTATATTGTTTTTATTTCTGAAGCATTTTCTCCCACTACCTATGAAGTCAACAAAGGTAAACGCTGGGAATCTGGTTTGCTTTGTGAAATTATCTCCTAAACTAGGACGGGGATTATATTATTGCTTATGTATGAATCTTTTATTTTATTTATTTATTTATTTTTACATGTATCGTGATTCTACTAACGCATTGTGAGGTTTGTGCTTTGTGTCACGGGAAGTTAGCCTTAGCTGCTATGTTTTGACAGTTCCTTCTGTCTCTGACTGCTAGCTAGCACACTGGATCGTTTGCTAATTTAGGAGGTGTCTAATGTTAAAACTAAAGTAATTTTACAAGCGTTAAGCTTATTAAGAGGTTATTGGCTTTTGGTACTGTTTGTTTGTGTGGAAAGTTAACATCCATTTAACTCTAGCTAGCTTAACTCTATAATGAACACAGCGTTTACTCCTGTCTGATATATTTTGTGCTGTGTTGATGGCAGCATGAGGTTTACAGTCTTACTATATTACAAAGCATGAGCATGTTGTGCTCTGCATTCATCAGTAGTGTGAGCATAGTCTGGGAAATATACATACATACATGTACACTCAAACATACATTATGTAAACATACATTATGTATGTTTGAGTTGTCAAGGTTTATAGTATGATTCTGTAAAATAGGCTAGGAAACACAGGGCTATTTTAAAATATCAGATTCTTAAGGGACTGTTTGTACGAGGTATGTTTAAATCTAGACCAAAGGCTGCTAGCAAAGGTGTTACTACTGCTCTTCAGCTCCTGACATGTGTTTGTTTCTGCCTAACCCCACAGGTCATGCATGCAGCCAGACACCTCGCCTGTGCTTTGTGCAGCCATCTTGCCACCATGCTTCCTGTAGGAGGAGGTTTTGTCTCCATTTAGCCTGCATTTCTCTCCTCAGTCATCTGCCTCCATCTTCCCTATGTTAACTCTTTTGAGCATGTTTTACTATATCTGTCTACGGCGGCGCTCCAGGAGTGGGACTCGTGGGGAGGCGCTGACCAGTCGGCGGGCTGTGGAGTCGGGCCAGAGGGCCGTGTTGCCCGTCAGTGTTGAGGTGGAGCAGTATGCCAAGGAGGTGCTGGACTTCAGCTCCCATTATGGTAGTGAGAACAGCATGTCCTACACCATGTGGAACCTAGCCGGAGTGCCCAATGTGTATCCCAGCTCCGGGGATTTCACCCAGACAGCTGTGTTCAGAACCTACGGCACATGGTGGGAACAGTGTGCCAGTACTCCTCCACCTTTCAGACGCATCCCTAAAGACTTCTACAGCCAGGATTATATTGAACTGGCATTTGAGGAGCCTGTTTATCCCACCTCTGTAGAGGTGCTGGAGACCTATTACCCAGGAGCTATTGTCCAGATCCTGGCCTGCTCCCACAATCCCCTTTCTCAGAATCCACCTACAGATGTAAGGTAATGACATGAGACTGAGGCAGAAAATAGCAGCAATATTACTTTCCAGATATATGTGTGTGTGTACAGCAATTGTTTAAATGAGTCAGACTAATGTTTTATTTCATGACACCTGACTTTTCTGTTTTTCAGGTGGGAGGTGCTCTGGTCAGGAGAGCCAACGAAAGCACTGTCACCTCAAGCACGGCAGTTTGCACCAACTATCAAACACATAAACTTCCCCACCAACCTGCTGCGCCTGGAGGTCAACAGCTCTCTGCTGGACTACTATACCGAGCTGGATGCTGTCATTCTACGAGGAGTGAAAGAGAGACCTATGCTCGCACTTTATAAGCTGCCTATTATTGACATTAATGACCTCAGTGACAGTGAAGAGGAGCTTTCTGATGTAGGGGCCCCATGTAGACAAGAGGCTGAGAGAACAGGGAATGGTTACTTTGACAAACTCCCCTATGAGGTAACTGTAAACAAAAATGCAATGAATATAGTAAATGTAGTGCTGAATATGATCAGTTATTTATGTTTATTTTTAACTTTAACTTTCGTCAGTCATGCAGTGGAACTTGTGATTCTACTCCTTGATAGTACTTTTATTCTTACAAATGCATGACTATAGTGGCTTTGATCAATTTGACACTTGATCTGACATGCCCTCACTAACTCAGTCATTTTCGTGCCATAGCGACATGCTGTCTGGCCCAGCCTTCAAAACACCACCAGCACTCCTGTTATTTGTACTCTTATCTTCGCTCTAAACCGCTGCCATTAACAGCAGTCTTCACTGCGGTGTGTGTGTTTGTCTCTGGAACACAATATAGCTATTATCTGTCAGCTGATACCCGCTTCAACACAGTGTATTGTTAATTCACTGCAACAAACACTCACACAAGCAGTCATTCTTTGTTGTCGAGAGGTGCAAAAACATGGTGCAAAACAAGCCAGCTCTCCTCCTCAATGATCCTGCTATCAGTGCTTTGTGTCCTAGATAACGACTATTTAGATGCCTGACACCAGGAGCAGAATTATTCTCTGCTCAATACTCATCTGTTCTCCTTTCTTCGTTAAGTTGTACCTATTTCTGAAACTCTCTAATTTACTCTGACCCTCATTGTTTCACCTGTAAACAAATCCTTTTCTTTCTCATGTTCTGCTTCTAGCTCATCCAGTTGATACTGAGCCACCTGACCCTGCCGGACTTGTGCCGTCTGGCCCAGAGCAGTAAGCTGCTACAACAGCATTGCTGTGACCCTCTGCAGTATACTCAGTTGAGCCTACAGCCGTACTGGGCCCGTCTGAATGATGCTTCGCTGGGACACCTGCAAAGCCGCTGCACTCTCCTTCAGAGGATCAACCTGTCCTGGACCGGCCACAGGGGGGCGCTCACACTCACTGGCATCAGCAGGTCCGCTTTTACACAGACAACTGACCTTGGAGGACTAGCTAGTACTTGCAAACACAGTTTGAGAAAGAGAAGGACTGAGACAAGTATTTGAAGATTCATTAAAACATATTCTGTGTGAAATCTATAAATAAATGGAATAGTGTATACAAATTCTTGTTTTATTGAAAAACAGTAATGTACTCTATTCCCGTTCAGCTTCTTGAAGGTGTGTGGGCAGAACCTGGTGTGTCTGGAGCTCTCATGCTGTCACTTCTTGAATGAGGCATGTTTGGAGGTGGTGTCTCAGACCTGTACACGGCTGCAAGAGCTCAACCTGTCGTCATGTGACCGCCTTAGTCCCCAGGCCTTTACGCACATCTGTAAACTCACTCATCTGCGCAGACTGGTCCTCTACAGAACCAAGATTGAGGTCAGAAAGAATGTGGTTTACTACCTTTACTAAAATTCATGATAAAATCTGGTTTACCATTCAGGTGTAATTGCAGAGCAGAAACACCAAACTTTAGCTTTGTGTGTGCTTTTTGATTTGAGGGCTGTATGAAGATGTTTTCATCTTTTTCTTGCACTGCATTTGCTCTGGCACAGACTTGATCTCAGTAGCTCCTAAGGACACACACTGCACTTGTTCAGGCTGGTGCAGATCATGTGTTAAACCTCCATCTTGTGTTGTCAGCGTTACATTTCTCCGATGCAGGGATAGGAGGTGGTGTTGGGTTTCTGTGGTGGAGCCAGGCTGCACACTCCAGGTTGTTTATACAGAGGAAGACAGAGGCAGGCTGTGTGTCTGACATCTCGGCCGTCATTGCCCTGTCACCGCTCTAATTAAATGGTTGGCTTTTGCCAGAGAAAGGCGTTTATAAAGATGCCAGCGACAGAGTCAAGCACGTGCGCCACAAACACACATGAGACTTTTGCTTTCATGTCTGACACTTTCTCTGTCACTGAGGTACATGTGTTGGCAGTTGTAGAGTTGGATTCCCATATCTCTATCCAAGCTGTATCGCCACTGGAGACGTTCCTGTGGCTGAATGTGTGAGGTGAAGCAAAACACTGTGTTGTATTAAATTCCTCTACCAGTGGCAAGAAGACATTTAACAAACATGACTGGACTAGTGTATGGAATAAATTTAAATTATTTTATCATCTTTCAGCGTCTCCCTCAACTCACCACAGAGGATTTGACTGGAGTGGACAATAGGGTTGACACAATTTATCCTGGGACCCAATGACTCTGCACAGATTTAATCCTAAAACAAAGCTTTTTGATGGTGTCAACCCTATAGTACATTATTATAGTGTTCTTAAACTGGGGTTACATGATTGGGCAGCAGGCATTGCCTTACTTTATGAGTATATATAATTTGTATTCTATGCCAGGGTAGTCAAGAGTAAAATGGAAAACAGAAAGAATGCATGAGCGCTAATAGTACAAATAATGTAAGCGTGATGCTGATCTTGTATAGGATTGTAAAAGTTAAAACCAATCTTTGTAATTGTCTTTTGCAGCAAACTGCTATCCTGAGCATCTTGACTTTCTGTGTGGAGCTGAGACATTTAAACCTTGGGAGCTGTGTGAGGGTAAAAACGAACACACAAACATTACAAAAAGTACAAATAATGCAGCCAGAATGGTATGCATATCAATTATAGAATCAATAAGCCTAAGTAGTTCTGCTTAAAGTGCTATAATAGCATAGCAAGCGTTCCTTCCTTTTAAAGTTTTAATATCATCCAGTGCTAATGTTCAGTGTTGACTGTCCTGGCATGGTCCTTACTCTGGTGTTTGGCTTAAATTGCAATTCTGTCCTTGTCTCCTTCCTCCTCGTGAAAGGATGAAATATGGCCAATATTACCTGACACCAAAGAACAATAACCTTTTCGAACACAGATCAAGTCTTGAAAGACTTTTTTTGGTCGAGGTGGTCTCTGTTAGAGCTTTGTTCTCGATCCCGGAAGCAGGCTATTGTGTCTCGGACTTGCCAGCACAGTTAATCAAGTCACATAATCGCTACATTTCAAATCTTTTACACGAAAATAGCCAAAGGCTGACTGCTTCATTTTGTTCTCAAAGAGTTATTTTTTTCTCTTCAGTAAAGTACAGAAGTTTTAATTGCTACCTTTCTTTCCTAAAGATTGATGACTATGACGTTGTTGCCAGTATGCTGGCCACCCGCTGCCACTCACTTTGCTCTCTGGACCTCTGGCGCAGCCGAAACCTGACAGACAGAGGACTGGCTGAACTCGCCTCTGGCTGCAAGTAGGAAACACCAACCCACTTATGACAAATAATCTTAACCACTTATGTGAACATCAAAACTGTTCAAACCTTGATAGGTTTTTTCCCTTTAAATAACCCGTTTAATTTTAAAATGCTTGTCACAAATAGCATGCTGCTCCGAAGTTGTGTTTATGTACTTTGTTTCAAATTTGTCATTTCAATATATTATTTTTTTTTTATTATTCTGTGTTGTGTTACCTATTTGTCATTAAATTGATTGCAGTATTTTTGAAGACTTTCTTATCTGAAGATCTTAACAATGAGGTTCAATGTAGATTAATTCTATGTATTTGATCAACCAAAAATCTAAACCTCTTGAACATGCCATACAGTAAACTGCTAGTGACTGCAACATGAACTCATAATAAGTATGCATGTCTGGTACAGGATGCTGGAGGAGCTGGACCTGGGCTGGTGTCCCACTCTCCAGAGCAGCACTGGTTGTTTTCAGCAACTCGCCCGGAGTCTGCCCCGGCTCAGAAAACTCTTCCTCACAGCCAACCGCTCAGTGTGCGACTCTGACATCGAGGAGCTGGCGAGCTGCTGCACCTCTCTGCAACACCTCGACATACTCGGTAAACATCTTTAGAACAATGTTTTAACAATATCTATAGAGCCAACCATTATATTACCGTGTATTTCTGTATGGAGAAGTAAAGTAGGCGTAATCAAATGTTGAACATTTTACAGTATGAATCGTTTTTAATTTCTCTATGTGGGGAATTATTCTGAATCACAGTCATGTTTCACAAGTACATGTATAACTCTACATTATTAACATGCAACAATGTATCACACACAAATAGTAACAAGCTACCATACAGCTGTTCCTGTTTTTATCTACCTGCTATCCCCGCCCACATCTCTGTACTTACTGATTATTTGAAATATGAAGACTCCAAGTGATATATTCTAAAATCTCACATAACCAGTTTTAAACAATAAAAACATGTAAATGACAATCCGCTGCTTGAAGCAGTGAAATGACGGTATGAAGTGGCAGGGCCTATAAATGCTGCATTTTTAAGTAGGAAGTCAATGGTCCATTTCTACTATTGAGTAATTTTAGATCAATATTGCAGTTTACAATGAACATTATGTTAACTGATGATCTTATGTTATAGTTCAATACCAGTTACCTGAAAAAAACATAATTGGTCGCCTTTAAACTAACTTTGTTGCCCAAAACATTCTTTTGCATTGTATATTTCAGTTTGTGTGCTCATAGGTAAGTAGTTAACTTCATTTATATTTTTTTAGGAACACGTCTAGTGAGCCCTGCTTCGTTGAAGAAACTCCTTCAGGCTTGTCCCCGGCTGCGACTGTTGGATGTCTCTTTCTGCTCCCAGATCGACATGCGTGTGGTACAGGAGCTCACTGGACAGTTCCCCAATGTATCCATAAAGAAGAGCTTTACACAGTGATCCCAAAATCTGCCAACAACAGGTTAGTGGAGCGAGGGTGCTTACCAGCTGACACTGCCTGGACAATGATGAGGCCAGTGGATGCTTGAGATTTTAAAAGTACCTCTGGTTTTACTGACATCAACTGAATGCAATTGACTCTTTAGCGACAATTAGACAACAACTATGAACAAATGGGGTATACTGTTTTGGAACCAGGCTCAAAAATGACAATCATCTTGCTTGAATCAAGACATTTATTTTGTGATTTAGAGCTGGAAATATTTCCACATTTCGATGTATAAGCAGCAGTGCTAACTGTTTATCTTAATTCATGAGAGTCAGATCAGGTTATCTTCCGGCAGCATGTGTTAAGATTGAATACTGTTATATCGTGGTTGTGTGGACTCCTTTTGCACAATGCATCCTAAAGGTTTTTTCCAACCATTTTCCCTTCTTTATTAAAGCGATTGGAAAAAAATAATAATCACGTAAATGCTGAAATAATAAAAACATTAAGAAGTGAGAAAATACAATGGGTCTCATGCATGAAGCGTTCTTACAAACCAATTTGTATCTATGGCCTACTTACAGTTAGCTTTACAGTTAGTTTTTGGCATTCACAAACTTTGTTCTTCACTAAAAATGTTGAACAAACCCCAAGTACAGTAAAGCACTCTTACGTACAGAAATTCAGCTGTTTTTGAATGTTATTGCTCTCATATCGCTACAAAAAATTACTTTGTAGTGAATTCCTGCTTAATTTTCAAAAATAATTTATTTTAAGAATAATAGGTACATAAATACATTAACATTTATAAGTGGAGTTTTATCGAGCAAGTCTGACAGACTTTGTACATGCTGCTACTGTGACAGCAGTGACAGCCTCTGTCCCAGCCACAGTGCTCTCCAGGCCACACAGTCCTGCGCCTGGTCGCCGCTTCAAACTCAACATCACAGCAGACACGACCAGAGCACACTCGTCTCCTTTCGCCATCACCAACCCAGTTATTTTCTGCGACTCGCTGAAAACGCTATGAAAACGATAAATGCCCTCTTATTTCAATAAGTTGGTGCATTAAATATGCTCCCACTGAGTGTGCTCATGTGTGTTTGGACATTTTTAATCGCTGCTGAAGCTGTAAAACAGTGGTAGTCGTAGAAGCGCTCTACCTCTGTGTTCCTTGTTCTGTCGCAGTTTGTCGTGCCCATCCTGAGAGCTCACATATGGAAGTTAAGATGGGGTTTCTTAGCTAATATATAATCACTTTTATGTAGTGAACGTGTTAAGTAAACATTTAAATGAGTGAAGTGGTGTTCGTAGCTGGATGTTGGTGAATTAGGCGTAACTCTCGTTTAAGAAGCAATCTGTTGAATCTGAAGCCTTTAAGTGTCTTCTTAAAGTAAAAGTTACAAACGTATTTTAAGAAAACATTCATGCATGAGGCCTTTTGTGCTTGCCAGTGAAATCTATAGTGAAACACAATGACACACTGCACAATAATAAAAAATATGCATCCTCACTGTGGTTGCTGCGGACACTTTGCAGTTTAGATGTTGTGACTTGTAGTGGCTGGAGAGTGTGGTGCAGAAAGGCGACGTGGTTACAGTAATGACTCAGTTTTAAAAGGCTTGTGTTCCATTGGAAACTATGCTATATAATTATATCCATATTATTCATTGGACTAAATAAATACTGTGCATAATGTTAGAAATCAAACTGGTAAAATTATTTCACTTTTCCATAACACTGTTTGAGACCCACCTCATCAGATGACTGTAAATACATAAACAATGTAATCTACATTTGAGTTTTAAGAACATGAAAGTTTATTACCATATTTATAACAGAATCACAAAACTGTTTGCATCGTCTTAACTGGCTATTGCTGATAATCTCATGAATCTTCAATGTATAAAAAGGGCCTTAGGAGGTACATCGTTACTCTTGGATAAACTCAAATATGTAAATGCCTTAAATTTAGACATAGAAAAACAAAATGTCAAAACTGTTCTTCCAAAGCCACTATAACAGTTTGAACACACACAGACGTATTGTGATTACTGAGATACTCAGGGGCTAGACCTTAGATTTTGTGTTATTTTTTACTCCTAAAACCAGCACATTACAGTGACACGAGTTCACTTTGTGTTTACCTGCTGGTGGAGTGGCATTACTTGGTTAGTGTTTCAGTTGCACAGCAAAAAGGTCCCAGGTTTGACTCCCGGTTAGCTTTGAGCTTTTCTGTGTGGAGTCTGTAAATTCTTCCCATGTCTGAGTAGATTTCTTCTGGGTGCTCCTGTTTCACCACAATAAATAAACATGTAAAATAGGTTCCCCTATAAAGCCAAGAAAATCTGAAAATGCGATTCCAAATCTCAGTGGGACTATTCTCATCAAATATAAGTAAAAAAATAAACATACACTGATTTTAGCACTGATTTTACTACAGTTGAGTCAATGTGGCTGAATGTGAAAAGCCTTTTCTGTTTGATTAAAATATACAAGCTCTTTCTTTGAAAAACAAAACTTGAACTTTTCTTTTTAGTTTAAATAATATTTGTGCCTTATCTTTTGAATGTGTTGTTTCTGGTGTTGACATTGTAGTAGAGTGCTTTGCTTTATGCTAACCAAAGTTGAATGTCACACACTATATTTCATCTTTGTGGCTATATGCAAAATATGTATGTGATGTATATTTATTTTGTGTGATGATGCTTTATTTAAATTAATATTTCATTCTGTTCAAAGCAGTATAATCTTTTTCATTTGTTGTTCGATTTGACTGAATTAGCCACGCTCAAATGTCACATTCAGCCTTTATTATCAACTGTCTGTTAACTTTGTTGAAAGTTATTTGTAAAACCCTTTTGGCTTTAATGTTTAGATTGCAATTCCTTCTAGAGTTAGCTGCTAGTCTTTTGTTAAAATACAAGTATTTTACTTTTCAGTTTGAAGAGTGTTTTAAACAGTTGTGTTGGTGGTATAATGGCTGAATGCTGATTGTAAGCTTGATCTTCATGCACAAACTAAAATTACAGATTATTTTAAGAACCTCATGTCTTGAACCAAATATTACCACCATTTGGTCATCTACTTGTATTTGTATTACATTAATGCCTATTGTGAGTACATGTTGTCATTGGCCTTTTTATAGTTGCCCACTTGTGTGACTGTGTACACTCTGAGCCACTGATTTTAAATAAATGGGAAACAATGATTGCTGCTAAAGAATTGTATTTGTTTTTCCAAATGAATGCTTTGCCTTGTATATTCCAACACAGGTTGGGTACAGTTGGAAAATTGTCCAGTGACAGTGTACTGTAAATATTATTATTGTAATACATCCAGGCTTCAAAAGTACAACAGTAAGTGTGAACAAGTGGCAAGTACATTCACAACTAGCCGTGTGATTACTCAACATGACTGATTTGCTAGTTGTTGTGGAATGATCCTTTTTCTCTCCCTTTAACCCTCTGCCATTTTACAGTCTATTAATACCAGCGGGAGAAGTGACATTAGCCTGTCTTCTTAACGACCTTTTAATGAATTGTTTATGCCTGGTTTAATGATGTATATTGTGGCCCTGTAATGTGCCCTAATCGCGGTGAACGAGGCTGAAGTATTAATTTGGACTGCCTCCCCAATGATTATTCCTGCTTATGTTGGTGTGGCTTTACAGATGCAAGGCGTGATTCATAGCAGCTTGATTTCTGGCTGTCATGGTCCTCTACAAGCCTGATATATCCAGAGGGGATCTGCGGCAATTAGTTGAACGTTTTATTTGTCTTTCAACAAGCTTACACATATACGCAGAGAGAGGACGGATCTGCTAAGGGAATAAATGGATAGAAATACAGGCCCTGAATAATCAATCTTATATTAAATGCAAACCAGGGAGAGGGTTGAGAAGTGACACAAGGTTTTTGTCTATTTTTTTTTGTCTATGAACCACAAGAGATGTACTGTACCTCAATGGAAATGGTCGGCGGCGAATCCAAACTTGCTCCAGGACGTGATACCAGTCATTATCCAGCTCCTCCTTTCTGAATATACCTTGTGAAATGCAATATAGGCCATCTCAAGAACCAAGTTATTTCCACTTTCTACATTCCTTCCAAATGTCTCGATGGTGACAACCTAAACCGCTTTCAATCATGCATAACCAAGACGAAAGGATATATTTTAGGTAACCATTTACAATATACTTTAATAAGTAATGTGAGCTAAATAATTTTCAAATGTAATATCATTGTATCATTTTTTTCTCTTGTTTAAAAAAAAAAGTTTTCCCACATAATAATGAACCTACCACATCAGTTTGTTGTTTTCTTTACAAAGACATCAAGAATGTCACAGTAGATTTTCTGCTGATCCGCTTGTGTAGTTTTCAGTGCTGTTAGTGTATCTTTTTGGCCAAGTTTAAATCCAGAAGGATAGAAGTTGTCAACAAAGATAATGCCTCTAACATTTACTCGTCTTGGATTGAGATCGATTTATCTGAGAAACAACAGCCCTGTGTCTTATTGTCAGCAAACACCCACTCTTTCTAAGTGGCATTTAAACGTGTCATACTTTAAATTTGTTTTGTACGAAAGCACATTTGTGATTGCTTTGTTTTATTTGGTAAAACAAATAAGTAGTAAAACCTGTGGCATTTTAAAAGGCATTTTGTTGTCTCTCTTCTGACACAAATTCTTCTTTTGATTTACAAACGTATAGTGTGACTGGATTTTAGTGGCTATTGTAAATCCATGGTGTCATTACATGCAATAACTTGAATATACTTGGACAGAGCTCTTGTTAAGGACTTTACATGAGCAGAAAATACAGCAAAAATGGGTCACAAACTCTTTGCCCAAATCCATGACGATGGCAGTTCACGGAAAGGCTCTGTTTTCTGCTCAGTATGAAATCTCGGCACTATTTCTTGCAAAAAACCCTGCAAGTTAAACAAAACAAAACAAATATATACGTTTTATGATTATTCTGTCTAAAGATCATTTGGTTGATGGTTTTCCATGACCTTTGGTGGCATATTAGCACGCTTTGGCTCTCTGTGGAGGGTATCATATATAACATACTATTGACTCTACATGCACAGCGATTATTGCATTAGCAGGGATGCCTCAATATTACTGAAGACACATTTGTAATATAAAGTTGAGAAGGCATTGTGTTTTTAAAGTCGAAACGTTTTCTCTCATCAACTTCATTCAATACTTAAGTGTGAGATTCTATCACTTTTAGTAATCTAAATTAGTCCTTTTTCACTTTGTAAGGCATGTAAATAGAGTATGATCATAAATCTTGTGTTCCTCTTATTTTTTTCTTTCAGAATTTATCTTAAATGTTTCTGACTTATTTTTTTCTTCTTCAGATTTTTGTTTAACACATTTCAGTTGACTCGGCTTACAGCATAAAGCCATGGAGCCCTCTCTAAGAAGAAGCAGCAGCAGTGTAATGTCCACGCCAGAGAAGATGAGCATGTATCACAAACAGGCCGTTGCGCAATTATAGCCTGAATAATTACGTGCTGAAGGGGAGACACGATGCGCCCCAGTGATCAGCAAAGTTCATGTGAAGTTATAATTAAACAATAACTCGTTTACAAATGAACGCACACCCGCGTTTGTGTACTTAAGTGTGCGCCGCGTAATTAGCCGCGATGCATCTGAGTGAGATTGAAGAACAACAATGTCAAATGGTGGAATTATATTGAGCTTGTATCAACGTTATCTGTGGCAGACTGTGTGGGGGAGGGGCGGAGACTGAAGGACCGGTGCAGAAAGTACCGCTGGGATGAAGGGACAAACACACTTCGCTTTTAGGGATGAAAGTATAGCTCTGATGTTGAAAAGTCATATTATACAAATCCTTCAGCCACCCAGGAATATGCAAAAAGGAGAATAGTTTAGGCCTACATCAGTGCCGTGTTTGTGTAATTATGAACGCTAATGCTCAAATAATTATTTTGTGACGTGATTACAATTGTAGGTTCACATTTTATTAATAGCCCTACATGTTTTTGTAAAGAAAAAACAAAGAAAGAAACAAACAAAAAAACATTTAAAAGCCTTCTTTGCACATACCAAGGGTCAAAATAGACATGACACAAAGAGACCTTATCTCAGGTGGAAAATGAATAAGTAAAATGAACCATAAGTATTTTCAGACAGTTATGGCAGGAGGAAATCCTATTGATGGTGTGATTTGAGCATTTTTCTTCTGCCACATGGAGCTATAATTTAGCTGTTCAACTGTATTAGATTTGTCACTTTTTTTTTCAAAAGCAAGTCGATTTTTAAATTTTATTTTTCATTCTTTTATTTTTGTGATTGGGCCGTCTAAGGCTTGTTTTCACATTTGGTTAAGGTCTGGACAGTCTGAAAATGACAGTTTTGTGTATTTATAAATATTGACCTTTAGCAAGAGAATAAACCCTTTTCATTTCAAGTGTCTGCCGAACACTTGGGTCTTCTTTCGTGACGTGGAGATGAAGCTCTGCGCAGAGGCATTTGGAGCAACCCTTAACCCTTTCGTCCCAACATTAATCCTTGGAACATAACATCGTGCGCGGTCACTACACTGTAACTAAAACTTAGTATTTTGCTGCCACTAGATGGCGCTAGAGCACTGACTAACCTGCCTCACCTTGCCAACCACAACATTAGATCCTGTGAAAAGCAGTGAAACGCTGTGAGAGCCTGGTGGGAAATTCAGAGTCACCTAAATAAAAAGATGTAATTAACGCGACGCGCTATTAATTGCATCTGTTATAAAGACAATGAAGGGCGCCAGGCCGCATTGTCTGATTTCTAGCCTCAGCAAAGTGCACTCTAAACATTACAGGCCGAATTTCCTCGTGTCACCTCTCGTCAAACATCCAATTGGGGCTCAAATAGCCCTGAGATTGAATGCCTCCTAGAAAAACACAATTCAGCTAGAACAAACTCGTGCATTCAATCTTTTTTAAATCAGTTTAAATCAGTGTTTTTTACACGTATGGCCTTTATTCTAAAGAAGGCGTAAACGGGACAATAAATAAATAAATAAATAAATGGTCCAATTTTGGCCGGTAGGTCTGTCATGCCCTCAGTGTGTAATCGGTGCGTACCTGTTTTACAAAGGCTTTAAGGGCTTGTATCTGATACACATACAGGTGCATATCGCATCCACATAATTAAAGTAGCTTATCTTTAGTGAAAGTGAAAAACATAAACCAAACCCAGTTCAAAAATGGTGTTCTTTCACAAAGGCCTAGCGCTGCACTGATACTGAAAAGTCGCACCCGAACACCCGAAATGCCACTGCCATTGTCACTGGGCCTAGGCCTTCGTACGAAACATGGTCATATTGATTTATGTGAAAGGTGAATAAATAATGGATAATTTCACATCTCTATTTTAATAGGCCTACTTAGTAATGGCCTATTTTCTTCTACAGTTAACTGTGCGTCCGGGTCATTTTGTGCGTCAAAAGAGAAGGCTGTTGAATTCTGTATTTTAGACACACAGAATTCATCAGGATTTGATTGTGAAGACTAGCAGGGTGTTTTAAGGTGTTTATGTGTAAAACCGATCATGTGTCAAGTGAAGATTTGTTTGGTTCTGTAGCGGGAAAGGTAAATGTCTTTGTTGCCTGTCTGAACCACATAAACAAACGCCGTTTGTGCACACAGATTTTGTTGCATAAACCAAAAGGATAATAAAAGTTGGTTTGGACCTTGGTGTTGGTCCTCACAGATGATGACAGATCTGCGCTTGTTCTCAGTCAGAGCTGGTGCTTGAGCAGCCCGGGGCAGGAACAACACATCACGGCATTACAACGTGCCATTCATCAACTCTCACTCTCCTCCAGCAGTAAATGGATAGATGCATGGCACCGCAGCTGTCAAACGTATAGTGAGGCTCACGCCGTGGAAATGAACATATTAAAAGGCTGCAGGTTGGAAAAAAGCTGTTTAATATCAACCCCATCATTTTAAAAATGTGCAAGTCCGTAAAGTCCGTGTGACACAGGATGAGGCACCTATGGGCGCCTCTCGTCAGTGCTTCCTCGAGCCCAAGTTCATCCAGTGAATATGACAGAGCCTAAATCACCCAGAAAACAACAAAGCAAATGCTGATTGCTACAGCTCTACGTGCCACACTTTCCACTGAACCAGAATCTAATTAAAGCTACTGAGGATTCGGTTTTGTGTTCTGCAGGGGGAAAATGACGAAGACAAAGGCTGCGACAGATTGTCCCTGGATCTCTGCGCAAAACCAAACAAAAATCTCCGGGAAAAGATGTATATACATTGAACTGTGGTGCTCCATGAAAATGTTTACTGGCAATTCGCATCAGAAAGTACTAAATTAAATATCTGTCTCTCTCTCTGTTCTAAAAACAAAGCATTGCCATTCCCATATATATTTGTGTCATCTATAAAAAGCAATAGAATAAATTACAGTCTCAGTACAAAAAAATAAAAGGAGGAAGAATGGGCAAAAATGCCTGGTGTAACGCAGCT
This sequence comes from Rhinogobius similis, assembly GCA_019453435.1. Taxonomy (NCBI): domain Eukaryota; kingdom Metazoa; phylum Chordata; class Actinopteri; order Gobiiformes; family Gobiidae; genus Rhinogobius; species Rhinogobius similis. The sequence goes on along the minus strand of CM033626.1, from coordinate 17,333,842 downwards.
AAAAACAAAACTGCTACAATGGGATGCTGGAAATACACCAGAAAAACATCTAATTATGTTTTTGATCATATGCCTCTGTTTTATTATTTAAGTAGTTTTTCAGGGCCTTGTTTTTATTTAGGTTGTGTACTACTACTACTACTGCTATCCCCGTCTCATTTATTTAAGCATTCATTTAGTCAGAAACATTCTGAATTATAGTTGATCAATTTCTGTAGCTGGCATTACTTAACAAAAAATAAATAAATATTTGGACTGATGTAAATTTAGGAAATGACTTCAGTGATATGTTTTTGACAGGCCGTGCATAATGTAAATTATAACAGCAAAGATCTGCAATTTGCATTTATTAATATGCAATAACTTTGCATAAATAATATTATTATAGCTCGTAGCAGTTTGGCAGGTATGCGTAAACTAACATGTTTGTAATGACATGACAAATTAACAAATCAGACTATCAAAAATTGGTCACATTAATTTAAAATCCTCAGATAAAAACAACGTTGTCAAGGTTATAGGCAGATCAAAAATAATCTACAATGCAGTGGGATTATAGCTAAAGTTTGTTGTATAAAAAAATGTTGTAACGAAAATTTAAAAAGTGCTCCAGTGGGGAAAAAAGGAAAAGGAGACTTTTTAAAAGTTATACAATATTTACAAAATTTAATCCAGATGCTCTTAGAGTTTTTCTATAGCCCTACGTCCCCCCACTGTAGCCTACCATCATCAGTGGTGTGTGGAAAAGTTCCAGATAATCCAATCAGTCGCAGGGAGGGGGGCCAATATTCAAGGGTTTGTGGCGTGAGGGTATAGTGGTCTTTTTGTTTGATGTGGGAAAGGCCATAAACCCTTCACTCACATAATAATAATAATAATAATAATAATAATAATAATAATAATAATAATACATAATAATAATAATAATAATAATAATAATAATAATAATAATAATAATAATAATAAACACTGTTTATGACCTGCACTGTCTTTCGCTGCTCCTAGACTGATATATGGGACTAAGGCCGCTGCCCCTCAGCTCGGCACCTTTACGGGCTTCTACTTCTCTCAATTAGCGACTCCCTTAAGCCCCCAGACGCCCACTCGTCACTGCAGGACGCCACAAAACTAGTCGTCATTTTCACTTTTACGCACAACCAAAATATGATCAGGATGAAGTGCACCGGATGAAAACGGCTAGAAACACCTATACCTTCAGTTTAGCGGAGCACACGCTCCCTCCCTGTTTAGTTCGAATGCACAATAGGGGCAACACCTTGAAACTGCGTCGACTGAAGTCACAGTGCTGGGCATGTATCCTCAGAGAACAGCATGTGTCCCCCACCAGAAACCCACTGCAGATGTAGTCTACTGCATCTATTATACATAAAACACCCACTATATCGGTCATAGTCCAGTGATTTATATATAACGTTGAGGGATAAATAAAAACAAAGGACGAGTCCTGGAGTCCGCGTTCACTGGACCGGGGTCTGGACCCCGTGGTGCGGCGGCGTGTCCCCGTACACATCCTCGCTCCCGGGCAGCGCTCCTCCCGGGGGCGTCATGCGTTTCTCTTTCTGTCTCCTGTTACAAAACCAAACCCGAACTACTTCTTTCTCCAAGTGAAGACTGTCCGCCAGGGAGATAATTTCCGACGCTGCTGGTTTTGGGCACTTCAGAAAATGGCTCTCCAAAGCTCCTTTTACGCTTACCTCAATCGAAGTCCGTTTTTTTCGTTTCCTTCCCTGCGCTGCGATTTTGTCTAAGCTCGTGGGGCTGCCCGACGTAGAGTCCGCCTCTTCCAGCCACTTGTTCAACAGAGGCTTGAGCTTGCACATGTTTTTGAAGCTGAGCTGCAGGGCCTCAAACCTGCAGATGGTGGTCTGGGAAAAGACATTTCCATACAGAGTTCCAAGTGCAAGACCCACGTCCGCTTGCGTGAAGCCAAGCTTGATCCTGCGCTGTTTGAATTGTTTGGCAAACTGTTCCAAGTCGTCTGACGTCGGCGTGTCCTCATCTGAGTGTTCATGGTGGCTCTGCGGCCGGTGCTGGTGCTGATGTTGGGACTGTGAGTGCGAGTGCTCACTGAGATGCGGGCTGTGGTGCTCGTCGTGCCCGTCTCGGAGGCTGCTGTGGTGGGACATGGCCTGACCAGTGCCTGGTAGAAGCCCGTTGACACTAAAGCCCGGCTGGGAGTAAATCAAGCTCTGACCGTTTGTGCTCGCCATACTTGGGATGTGCGCCGCGGTAGTGGTCCTCCACGCGCGCGCATCGTGATGGTTCCCGTGATGCACCAGGTGGCGTGTTTGATGCTGCAGGTTGCCGCTGGAACTGTTGTTGTGCATGTCCTCTCGAGCACCCTGCACCGTGGGCTTGATGTCCTGTTCTGCCCATGGTGTTGCCTCTCCGTGGGACAGTGCCGTGATCCACTGGTGCGCGTGGCTTAGCGCGTGGCTGTTGGTCTGCAGCGGGTAGTCGCCCTGCAACAGGCTTTGTGCGTCCCGGTACGCCGAGGCTTGCTGCATGCCGCCGGGCTCCGCGTGCACGATGGACGCGCTGGACGTGAGGATGCTGTAGTGGTTAGACGCTGCGGTCGCCATGACTCCCGGAGCCGGACTGCTTGCTCTTACGGAAGCCGCGTCGCATTTGACAGAGCCTCTCTGCCACAGGCGGCTCCCAGGCGCTCTGCCAAGCGGACGCCAAGGCGCACCTGGACCGAGCCCCACCTCCTCCGCGCTCATTGGATGTTCGAGTGTGATGGACGTGGTTACCAGGAGCAACCGCATGGCGATTGGCTGCGGGGATATCTCCGCGAACACTAGGGTCTTTGTTGGAGAGGTGCGAGCTGGGGCTCCAGTGGAAGTGAAGCTGGAAAGCAGCGTGGGGCGAGGAGCGCGCGGAGCTGCGGGTGACTGTAAAGGCACAGCTGATTTCCTTTGATGTGGGCAGTTTCCAGCCCCATGCTCGAGCTGTAGGACTGTCTGACCCGGAATCTGTGCATGGACTGAAATCTGGATTCACTGGTCTTTACTCAGGTTCTGATCATTCTGTGTTCTTGTAATGTAGTCATACTTGTTTTTGTGATTCATAGACTAATGATAACTTATCTATTAATCATTATGCAAGTAAGACGACTTCAGTATTTTTTACAAAACGTAGGCGAACTATTTTAAAGTATTTTTTTAACGGATTATAAAAACACAGCTGTTGTTTACTCCACAGAGCAGTCAGAAAACGAACAAATCCACAAGGACCAACAAAATACAATGTTATTAGAATATAGTGAGCTGTTGATGAAATGTAATTAATACTGCATTATTGAGTAAAGTTATGCCAATATTTATATAAGTAATTATAAAAAGAAAAATGTATTCAATTTATATAACACTTTTTGGACACGCAAAGGTGATTTACATTGCATTATTCATTCACTCCACACTTAGTGATGGTAAGTTATACTGAAGACTGCAGCTGGTAAACTGATGGAGCTGATCCTGATGTACTCGCAATGAGCAAAACAACTTTGCCACAGGATCATTTAAAAAATGTTTATTACACCGTAGGCCTATTATAAATCTAGACAAATATGAAACATGTAATTAACAAATGTTGATAGATATTGCTCCAAGAGTACACATAAAATATATTTTTTAAAATACATTAATTTCACTACAAACAGTTTACAGCATCAAAGTCCGTTCTGAGGACCCATGAGAGCTATCCATGATTCTTTACATTTCCAAAGCCCTGCCCCAGCTGCTGTATGTGCCTAAAGCTCATCCTCAGAGAGGGGACAGACTGAAGTGAAGAGGCGGATTAAACCAGGCCCTGAGTCCAGACCAGTCCAGAGCAGGGCAGCTGTCGTCCCCCCAGCATTAGCTTTGAGGACGGGACATTGTCCAGAGAGGGGACATTCCTGGCTGGGCACTGCTGGTTGCCATAGGGAGAGGTATCAATGAAAAGAGGGCGTTGGTGTCGCTGCTGCTCCCCCTGCTCCAGGACAGCCTAAAGACCTCTATTTAGAGAGACACTGCTGCCGGGACAATGCTTCTTCGGGACATGAGAAGGAGGGGTGAAGACAGGCACCCATCAGAGGCATGAAGGCCGAAAAACTGAAACAGATGAGAGAGATCTTATGTGCACAAAACCTATTACAAATAATGCAATTATATAGAGGTAAAAAAGAAATATAACTTTAGACAAAACTTACTGATAGCAGTGCAAAATGACTTGCATTAAACAGAACAATTAAATCCAATAGAGGTAAAGTAGCAGAAACTGGCCACAAATTAAAGCTATACATCAGTGACGACAGAACTTCAGTCTCAACGATTCATGGGTTGGAAATACATATGCAAATGACTTGAACTGTAATTAGAGATTTTATTTAATAATACACAGTTATGGCAATACAATTAAAGGCACAAAAAGTAATTATCACAGATATTTTTGGTAAATGAAGAAAAAAACTAGATTGAGTATGAGCATTAAGTCTTATTCAACATTTTAAGTTAAAAATTGCAGATGTTAAAAATGCAGCAAAAGTGCTTGACTATTGTTCTTATATATAAGGTTGAACATATACATAATAAATGAAGCACATTTAGCAATGATACAATACAATTATGTGTACAAATATGGTAAACAATGATTGACCATTAATACTTCATTTTGTTTCGTCCACTTATTACCAGTTAGTAAAACTCTATACTATTTAATATTAACCTGCCACTTCAATTAGAAATCCATTTCTTTAGGATTTTACATGACAATCAAATATATGTTTCTACATAACTTTGTTCAAAATCTTGCATCTGTTTACATTCACAACCAGCAAAAACAATTCCTCAAAAATCAGGATGAAAAACGGAGAACAATCATTTTCAGCCCTTATAGATTTAAATCTCTAATTTGGCTTTTAATGCATCTAATTTCACTTATAATAATCCAGTATTATTAAAATGTGAACGCAGCTGCACTGAAAGGGAAGTGCCTGGTTTAAGTCAGTGTAGGAAAAGTTTCTGGGCACGGCTCAGTAATTCATTCTGGTAATACTGAACATTATTGTGGCGTAACACTGAAATCGGCCAAATCAAAAGAACATTGTGGTAATTAGACTGTAATTCAAGGCATTACCATATCGCCACACAGGCTTAAATAGTCGTGTTGGGAGAAACGCAAAGCACATTATTTTAATGGTGTAATATGCAAACTACAGCTCGTTTCAATTACATGGCTTAACAATGCATAAATGATGCGAGCCTTGTTATTTGGACTACAGGGTCCCGGGTTAGTCCCTCAAATGGGCCGCTGTTGGGGGCTATGTCTGTACAGTAGAAGTCATGGGCACGAGAGTGGCTGCCAAACTACATTTAAGGGAATACAAATGAACAGAGAGAATGTAAGCGTTAAATTAACAGTAGGATAATTATATGACCCGTGTGCTGTAAAGATTCAATTTCTGAGGCTTTAATTAGGCGACTGTCTCCCAGTACTGTACCAGCTCACAGCCCGCTGCCAATTTCTCACCAGCAAGCATCCTACGAGCGGAAATAATTAGATTTTATTAAGACACGGCTCGGGTAATAAAGAAAATCAAAGGCAGGGCTGCGTAAGTATGATATGTTTTAAAATGTTTCATACACAGTCCACTGGGTCCAATTTATCCCAGGACAGGTCTATCATCGTTATCAGTGTGACAGAAACTGACCACTGTCTACATAAGGAGGACGATATGGTGACTTTTATAAACTTACTGAACAAGAAGGGTTTGCACAAACACTGGATTAAAAGCCCCACTGCATCCTGGGACGTGTTGGCTGTTATTACAGGTGATAAAACACAATGCTACACAATCAGATGTTTAACAGCTTAGTATTAAGTGCCACAGAGCGAGAAACTGTCCCATTTGGAGCATTATTGGTTTATTACAGAAGCGGCTTTGGGGAACAATCCTGCTAAAAGGATATTACTTTGTATTGTGTGACAAACAGAAACAAAATCAACACAGAGGCTGTAGACAATCCAGGAGAAGAATGCCTATATGAGCTCCTACAGGAGCCCCACTTTATCACTGCAAATAATCCGTATAATCTTGACATTTATCCGTGCAAGGGACATGCACAAAGAGAAAACTTTTAATATGGTATTATTTGTCTCTTGACTGTACACTTATCCACACGTTCTGGGATGTCTCTCAAAGCTTTCATTTTGTTGTGCTTGAATCACTGTTGAGATATTTACATTTCAGTTGTGTATATTTGCAACTTTTGTAAATGTTATAGTATTGCACAGTGCTTTAGACATCAAAATGTTAAAACGTTAACATAAAGTTTGCTATCTATAGCAGGCTCAAGTAGACTGCATGTACAGAGCTAAAACTTCCACTACTTTCTATTCAAGGGCAGTGTATTTCAAAGCAATAACAAAGACATTGAGGCTTCATTTCTGATTAGCCATTCAGATATCAAGGTGTCTTACGTAATCAGCCCCGCGCTGGCCCTCCAGCTTTCATCTCTACTGTAATTGTTGTGTGCATCAAAGCGATCGGGAGCGGACTGACAGTTTGTATGGGAGGAATAATACAGCGGGCGAGTGACGACATGGGGAGAGGGGGAGAAGGGGGAGGGGTCTTACAGGAGAAGGACATATCGGCCCGAAGAATGGAAACTGGAGAGGACTCAAAGTGGGAGCGAGTTAACGAGTAGGACAGCGTTAATTGTGTGTATTGTGCGTTTTCTCTATTGGCGAGTGCGTCCGTAGAGCAGCAGCCTGCCGACACCGCAGCCAGCTCTCAAACCCATGTATTCCAACGCAATTAGCCCACTCAAAGACCTGCTTAAACCTGCACCCCCACTGCACAGAGTCGTGGATAGCTGCAGCTCCTGTGGGTCCCCTCCATTGTAGCAAGGAGGGGTGTGCTCTGTCCCCCTTTGAGCTTTGAGGCCCGGAATGAAGAGACCACCCCTGGGAGCAGGAGAAAATGGAAGGATTATACCTCTTTTTTCTGAGCCGTTCACTCGCTTTTTATCTTTCTGTTTTAGGAGTGCACCTCAGTCTCACAGCTCTGAAAAGTAGAGGTTCGTTTCACATGCAAGACTGCTAAAATCATAGTTTCAACACTATCATGATATTGCAATTCACTTCAGTCAATTTCAAAGAAAGATAAAGTTAGTAACAGAAAAAGAACATACCCCGAAGTTTGACTAATAAGGTTTAGCTTATACTGCAAATATTGTAAAACGTTTGTCTTCTTCCACTTCAGTTTTTACAGTTACTGCTCAAGTGCTAAAAATATAATAGTTTGAAGATTTTAGGAAGTACAGATGAGTTCAAACTTTCAACAACATATTCAATAACTAATTGTAGTGCTATCACATATCATATATTTTGGTTCTACTGCTGCACAACCACATTTTGTCACTGAGATCTAAAAGTACTACCTTTAAAGATTAGATTACTTGATTGACAGTTGTGAGGATTACAACTACCACTACTACAACTACTACTACTACAACTACTACCACCACCACCACCACTTCTACTACCGCTACTACATCTACTATTACTAACTGCCGGGGAAGGTATTAGTTGGATCATAGACATATTTTTGGAAAGAGCAGATTGTCATAGTCACACAAGCACTGTACTTCCTCTCTCCTGTTTCATTATTCATAGTCCTATATTTCAACAAGTGGCATCTCCGTTTGCACCAGTGCCAGTCAGTGGGTCCTCTCTGCGGGCAGCGTTAAGAGAAAGCTCCTCGCAATAGCAACGTTTTCTTTTGGCTGCCTTTCAACGTGTCTCATATCCCCCTGAAAGCATTTAAAAGAGATTACGCTACACCTCCCCAATAAGAGCAGAGATAGAGAGCGGGACAGAGAGAGAGAGCGAGAGAGAGGGGCAAAACTGGCACATTCACACCTGCAATACAACTCAATGGCATCATCAGATTAACAAGGTAATCCACACAATGAGCTCTTTGATTTGTGCGGTTTTGGCAGGCAGTGACGGCAAGCATAATGCATGCTGTTATTTTGGGCCGTCCCAACACGAGGGAGCCTGGCAGGCCACGTTCTCTTATTCTGCTCAGAGAAAATTTTAAGTGCAGCATGGTGCAAGTGTCCTAGAAATTAAAGGGAGAACTTTTTCAGGGAATTTGAACAAATCTATGGGCCTTTTAACTTCACCCAGCACACAAACTGTATCACAATATGGATGGTCCGATATGGATCTTAATCAATACTTTGGTGGGTGATAAAATATATCTGCTGATATGAATATTTAAAAATTGATCACTATCAAGCTACTACAAACTATATATTTTCATCTTCAAAAATACCAATACATTTACAAAGAAAAAAAAAGATTAGCAAATAATTTTGACAAAACAAAATACTAATTATAGTTCTAGTATTTTACAATAGCATTACAGATGAATTATTTTATGAAATGACTAGGATCATAAAACCGTTCAGAGTGACTTGACTTTTAACATAGCCATCTCTCTGGACGTACAGTTATCTATGCATGTACCTATAGATGTGTGTTGATTTGCGCTCTCGTTGCTCATGTGTAGCTGGATTAGCCCCATGTGCCTCGTTCGTCAGCACACAGGCAGCAGATGGCAGGAGACGTGTTACCGGCCGCACCACTATGTAACGTGTCTCTAATTGAAACATCAATACAGCCCTGTCAATACATTAACGCTACTCTGCAGACAGCCTACCTTCAGACCGGCATTTGAGAAATTACACTGAAACCCAGTCATTGTTTTGAATCTGAAATTAGAATTTCAGCATTTATAGGATATGGGCAATTTTGTCACCACCACATACATCCTGTGGTATCCATACATACCCTGAGATATAAATAAAGGTATGTCATGAAAATAAGATAAGACTAAATGAAAAGGTTTTGTAAAAAAAAATTATATTTTGTTCAATTTTTGTATTTTGTTGGGTTCCATTGAGTGGTGAGTACTAGAGGATCGATGGTTCTGTCCTTGTGTCCTTGGGCATGATTATTTTACAACTCATGACAACTAACTTTACTGTCCTGTATCGGATTAGTTATATATCTGTTCAGTTAGGGATACTGGAGGGAATGTTGATTTACATCTCTAAAAATCACTTTAAGAAAAAAAACAAAAAAAATAACTACAAGCCATGTAAGGTGAGGCACTGCACGTAAATAGGAAAATATATTAAATGTAGAGCTATCTTCTGAAACTTCTTATGTAGTTTACTTACAAAAATGTAAGACAACAGTATCTTTTTTTTTCCATAGCATTATGTTTTCATACAAAAATGACCAAAATTGCACAAGATTCAGAAATGATCTGAATCAAAATTCACACTCACCAACTGAACGATTCTGGGCCAAAATCTAGATAAGTCACTACAAATCCATACCATACCATCACAAATGTAGTTACTAAGTATACAGTTCTTTTCCACTGAGTTTTTTTGTATGTTCAAAGCCGTAGTCTACAGTGTCTTGTTTATAATGAATTGTTAAAAAGTTCAGGGACTTGGTTCAGAGATTGTCAGTAATTTGATGTTATGGGGCAAAATTCAGAGAGCAAGGAGAAATTAGGCAGATAGAAATTAATTTGTTATTTGTCCAACTCAATGAGGAGTGTCACAGCCCTGTTTAATGAATGGGTAATCCATTTCTTATTGCTCTGCGCTAAGTTCACCCTTCAATGAGGTGGAAAAAGACAAACATATCTCTCACCGGAGCTTTCCTTCCGGAGGTAAACGAGGCTAAGGGCCTGCCCCTCGAAGCCATTTGTTTTTGAGCCATGATTTATATGTTTGGGGAGTGATTGAGTTTTTAAAGCAAGTTTGGAATCTGTAATAAATAAGTGTCTGCCACTGCTGAGGCCACACAGCTGAAATACTGTGAGAAATGGATTCATGATCAATTGGTTTGTACCTCTGAGGAGCACTGCACTGGCTGTGTACATAACTAGTGTTTCGCTCTTATGTGCTGCTCCACTCAGTTTGTCCCAGTTTAGGAGACTAAACCGAAAGGAAAATAAGTGAAGTCACAAATAACATACTAAAGGTGACATGAATTGTATTTGATTTAATAAATTTCATAATTCTCTTTCAATGTTTTTCTTTTGTACACTTCATATTTACATTGATGTGTCTAAAATGTGTAAAAAGCTCATTAAGGGAACTCAAATGGAGCCCAAACCTGCTTTTCTCTATGAGCTGCAGAGTCATTTTGTTCCTTTACTGACCCCTTATGGCTGGAGTTAGTGTCTTTGGTCAAGTGGTGATTACCTGACAAAATTGATGACATCTTATAGGCCATTCTTCTTATCTCTTCAGGATCTTTTTTCCAGCCCTGTTAACAAAGCAGATGTTGGTGTTAACTTGGGTAAAGTAAATTCTAGACAAAAGCCAATTACATCTCCGTGAAAACCTGCAGGTGGTGGATCCTGTAGCAGAAAAGTTACTTTAACAACATTAAGAATATCACAACATTCAGAACCTTCTCTGGGTGCTATTGTTGTATGTGTTCTTCCCTGTTTGTGCAGTCTTATTGTGCAATGTGCTAGCTGCTTTGCTTACAATGTTCCACAATATGGCACTAAACCTATTCATCTCTTAGAAGAAAAGCAGGTGGTACCACCAGACCAAGTTACAGATCAGATATGATATATTTTTGAGCAATAAAAACACATGTGATTCGCGTGTATTGCCATTCTGTAGAATATCTCCATGGAAACAAGAAGGTATCGGACCCCCAACCTTCACCCCATCAGAAAAGTTACATAGTGCACCTTTAATCAACAATGCCAGGCTCAACAAAGTCAGGGTTACAATTTGAACTTGGACCAAGTTTTAAGTTTATTTTCAGGTTCCAGTTGGTTAGTGTGCTGTATTTAGAAGACTCAAAGATGTGGGAGTTACCGCAAAAGACGACACTTTCAATTATTTCTCACAGCATTCATGGAAATAGAGGCACAGCGGGAGGAGACTTTGAACGACAGAAGTATAACAAGCAAGAAGTCCTGAGTTAAAATAAATAGAGACATACTCAATGAGAGATTGTTTTGGGTTGTTTCAGCTTCAAACAATGGTTGGAGTGATGTTGAAGCTGGATTCATGAAAAACGAGTTATTTGACAAGAATTACAGCAGAAAAAGTACTTTAAACTAATTTACTACAAATAATCCAAAAGACAAACTCACAAGTTAAGAAGATGTAAAAGTATATTGCAAATACTTCCTTTTTTAAGAGTTGTTACCACTACTATTGTCACGCTACTACTAAAGTTGCATTACCCAAGTATTTACCCAGTATTTAAATCTAACTCCTAGTTCTTAGCCCTCACAAAACTTTTGGCTCATGGTTAATATTCACATGAATTTTTGGGTCATATGCATGGCTTTAGAACTGCGAAGTGAAGCAGGGTTGAACGGACAATGCTCAGTCAATCCCCTGTCAGCATTTGGCTCCTTCTTCGTTTGCAATCAATAAAATAATACTTAATAATCAGATGCAGACAAGTGCTGCTTTTACAGTATACTCTATAGGGGGTGAAAATTAAATGTACTTGTTTACAAGACTTAGCAGGTATTCCACCTTTAAAAATAAATTCTATACAATATGTTTTCTAACGTGCTAAATTATTTTGTAGACTAGAGCCTCAGCTGTCTACACATTTAAATTGTAAATTCAAAGTGGGCCAAAGGAACCTAAAATACCAGTAATTCTCCTTCAGAGTCCTTCAAATTTACAACTTGCGATTGGTAGATTTCCCAAACTCTTCAGCGACAAACATTATTCACATATTTCTCATGTCCTGTATTGAACTCAACACAAACAGTGAGCTCGTAGTGTTCACAAGACTTTTTCTTAACATCCACATGGGATAAGTTATTATTTGCAGTTATAGTTACTTTTTAACTTTATGGTCTTTAAGTAATGTTATTTTGGGAAAAAAAATCATCAGTGTGATTAAAAACATGTATTTTATATATTTTTCTCACTATATAAATAATTCATTTTATTATGTATCTTCTTCTGTATCTTTTTTACAAAACTGTAAGGCGTGGACAATGCCAAAAACTTGAATGCTTTTACTACCTTTTTGTATGTTCCCAGGACAACGTCACAATTGAACCCACTCCATGATGGTACTAACACCTCCATATTCACCTAATAGATCAAACAAAGGACATGATTTGTAGGCTAAGTCTTTTGCTGTGTGTCTATTCCTTTCTGCACATACCAATCCAATACAGCCCAAGGTAAAAGCGCCTGCTGTGTGTGCTACATGTGTATGTGAGTCAGGGCTGAGGGTTGGAAGGTCTGTTTGCCTCTCCGCAAAGCATCGATTTATCCTTTTCTCCAATTTATGTCTCCTCTTTTGGTCGACGATACATTCAGATGTGCCTCTGGGGGAGGAACTTGGGGTAAAGACATTGAACAGGCCAGCTTTTGATGGGTGCTATCCCAGGACTTACGTGAGTAAAAGTCATTCACAACCTCATCATGAGGACAAAACACAAAGAGACAGGTACATAGGCATCAATATTTTATAATGAAAGCTGTATCAGCAATTTGCATATTGATTTGACATATTTTGTATGCTAGATGACACAACTTCTACCGTATATCTAGGCTTGAAACTGACACACATAATGGCAGAATTTCTCATATTTAGAAAAAGAGAGATAAACGTGTAAGAAAAACATTTTTCTTTCCCTACAGAAAAAGCATGTTTGTGCATTTATATTAGAGTTGCATCTGCTTCATAATGTGTCCTATGAATTTGAAATATGTTGTATGTTATATGATGAAGGCCCACCTGACATCCTTCTCAAATCTTCCAATCTTGGGACTGAGTAGTACAAGGGGCTCATAAGCTGTCAAAATATATATGCACACATTATAACCGCTTTAATTTCCAATGAAGACAATCTTTCTTAGAGTAACAACCATTATAAACGGCAGCATAAAGCATAATTGTTCCTCATAATCTGGTTTTGACTACAAGGAGATTGGATCAGAATAACAATATCTCCCGTCCTGATTCAACTGCCTGATCCCTATCTGCGCCTGTATGATTCTGACATTTTCAGATGTTATTACTCTGACTCGAGGATTTGTATCGTAAAGCCCCGGCGGTGGCAATGGCTGTGTTGAACAGAATATGCTGCGTGTGCACAAATCCCCCTCTGCCCCCCTCCACACACACGCACAGAGCAGCCATTCTTCAGTGTCACGGTGAGCGACGCCTGGCACATCCTTACACCTGAAGTTGATCAATGCCGATACGTCCAGGGGGAAATTGAAATCCATAGGAAATTAGGCGGTGCCAGTGATTTATTGGAATAGTAAATCAAGCTATGTGCATGTGTGTGTACAGTACTGTATACTGAACAAGAGGGGAGCGAGTATTGTTACTTCAAGGTAGTCTTTCTTAGGTACAGGTAAAAAGTTTATTTGAAGTATTAAGTAACCATTAAAATACACAGTTTCAATTCACCAATTACTAACTTGAACAAAGTGTGTTTAAGTTGTGTTGCTACTTATATTACTATTAAATATGGTTAAATAAGCAAAATATGCAGAGATGAATCTACACTCAGAAATACTTTGTAATTTGTGTACAATAATAAAACATTACCATTCAAATATGAGCATAATCCTAAGAGGAGTGAAGGGACTGTGCATGTTAATGGACTTTGAAGTTGGCAGAAGATGCCTATTCTCTCCATGCTGTTGGCCCATACAGGGGTCTCTGGTCCCCTCTGGTGCACCCCCCTCGGTGGTGACGGGACGGGGGTGACGACCCAACCCCAGACACACAAAGCTCCCTAGGGGTTCTGCCGCACTGAAAAGAGGAGAGCCACTGTCTGTACAAATGTCAAGTCCATTTCTGAGCAAATGTTTGATATCACAACGAATCAAAAGATGCAGGGCTCAATAAACAACCATGAAACTATGAGAGACTAAAGAGAGGCGGAGGTGTCATCTGAACTCTGGTACTGATTAGTTTTGACAACTACTATTTTGGTCTGTTTTATAGTTTTGTCTTATATTCTTTCTTCACACTGTGAAATGTGTGCAGCATTCCTGATCATTCAACATAGATGTGGTTGGAGTATACTGAAGACACTGTTGTCCATGACCAGAGTTTTCGTCATTCATTCAAAATAACAAGTACAGTACTTAACAGTACTTTTTAGATTTCAATATAACAATATAATTCAATATCAATATAACATTTTACAGCAGTAATCTGACAAAACAAAACAATAACAAAACAATACTTTCTTTTTGTGGTGTTGAACTTTACAACCTAAAGTCAATTAGAATGTGCACAGAAACACTTTTAGCCCAAACACAAATCATTTTTACATTCTTGAGAATTATATTATAGATATTTACACTGTACTCTGAATCCAATGTAAAGCTAACTGTACAAAGGCAAGCGCTATTTACACAGTAGCTTACTGCAACCTATTCCTTACATAGCAGTAATAAAAGTGATGCCTTTTTGCCTTGCTTTTCTGTCATCACTCAATTGTTGAGGCAATCTGACTCTATGAGTGAGCTGTTAGACTGGTATAGCTACAGTCCAAGGGAGAAATAAAAACATACATTTGACATTGAGTCTAGGGCATTTGTATGGCTTATAGAGAAGGTTGCATTCATGCGTAAATGTGCAAATAAATCCAGCAGGTTTTTCTTTGGAGACAGGATCACTTCCCACCATGCTCACCCACACCCTCTCATAGCACTTTTCCTCTTCCCAGGTACACCACCGCTTGTGTTAGAGCACCGGTTTTGTCCTTCTTTAATTGCTTTTTTTTTGCAAAGAAGAAGAGAAGACAACAACAAGCTGTGGCTCGGCTGCGGCTAATGGAGAGGCTGTACTAGTGAATAGGGACATTCATCTGGAGACGTGAATCGGCACACAATACCCTCGCGCTGGGCTGCTCAGATCACCAACAACCACCAAACACACACACATACACACACAAATACACATAAGAACCATGGAGATCAGGAGAAGCCAGGGAGGAACCTAATCACACCTCCACGGAGAGCAGACACCGAGGAGGGAGGAGAGGAGACCAGACAAGGTGATATAAGAGGGATGAAGAAGGTGGGGAAATGGGTGTTTTTCTACTATTTAATTTAGGCCTCATGAGCCCACAGGACACACCAGAGAGAACCTAAGCACTGCACAATATAAATAAAGATGAAAAAGGATGAATGTAGATGTGATATTCACTTGAGATCATTTAGGTTTACAATGTATCTTCTTTATTAGCTTTATAGCCTCAAAGTATGGTCTTCAACAAAGTGAAACAAGACAACAGCAAGTGGCACTTTCTTTTCTTTTTCTTTTTTTTTGTAAAGGATTTTTTAGCCTGCAGGCTTTATTAGACAGGAAAGTGTAAGTTTGAAGGAGAGAGAGGGAAGGATATGTAAGAAACTGTCAGAGCCGGATTCGAACCAATGACCCTGCGACTGTGGAGCCTGGCATACGTGCTATCCAATCAACCTGGTTTTTATAGTTTAATTGTTTTGACTTGACGTTTGGTTGGCTAATATCGCTTACCCAATCTAGGATTTGGTAATTTTGAGAGAGAATACTGTTCTTTTTTTAATTGACGATTTTCTGGCCCAAAGGCTATATTTAACAAGACAGATTAAGTTAGACATTTGGAAAATTCTTAAGGCCAGGGGGCTAATTCACAAAATCAAAGCGGTAACAACCATATATGTGCAATGCCTTACACCACACGACCAGCGAGCTCACTTCCTCATTTTGTAGCAAAAAGTTTTATACTGTTCATCAAGATGAACCTTAAAAGATTCAGATAAATAACTAGAACGTACTTTGTGCAGTTACTTCAATCATTATTGTACAACAGAAAACATTGGACTTCTTAACTTCAGTTCAAACTCACAAAATCAGAAACATGTTTTTCCATCAAATATATCCCAATACTTTGTAAATGCAGTGTCCACCCACACTGTCTGACAGACAGGTGGACACACACAGAGCCAGCTACAGAAGAACATATATCTTTCCAAACATTTTCTTATAACTCGTCAGATCTTCAAGTCTAAAACCTCCTACTTCTCTCTACCTGCTAAACAGTAGACCTCCCCAAACAAACAGACAGACAGTATTAAGGCAAAAACACACAAAACATCACATTCACAAGAAAAGGAGACACCACAGAAGTGACAGTATATGGCTCTCATCTCAGCGAAGCGAGACCAGGCACCTGTCAGCTCCTGCCATACTACACCCAAACATCAGGGAACAACAACTCAATTAAACACACCATCCCTGTTCAATTACTGCCACATAATCACAGCAATTTACCTTCCCTCTCGGTGCAGACACCAAACAAACACACACGGGGGCAGGCACACAAAAGACTGCAGCGAGAGCCAGAGCTGGGCTGCTTCATCCTACACATTAAGTGAGTAACGCTCTCCGTGTGGCGACGTGAGCATGAAGGCGAACTGGCATAAATTACATGTGGAGGATGTTGGCTCAATGTGATTTGAGTGGACGGCAGGTTCACTAAAGTTCTACCAGCAATTACTTTTACAAACATGTCCATTACTGTATTTATCTGCATGGGAAATGTCAGAGATGTTGTATTGAAGACTGTTTTAGAAATGGACACTGTATATTGTCACAGCCATATACTAGTTTAACTAGTTTAATTTTTGTGCTTGAGCCAAGCCTTAATTGGTCAGAGAAAACTGTATATGGTGAAATCAAGAAAAAGACGTACGATTTGCATCAAGAAAATACATGACATCAAAAACTGTGGCCTGAAATTAAAACTTATTTAGTCTGACTTTTTGCAGAACTGATTAATAATCAAGTACATATGATATATAGTTAAATTATTCTTTATTGACACATATGAAGCTAAAACATGGTAATTTTGGACTATTCATGTTTCCAGATTATTCAAGTTCATTCTTCAAGTACTGTTTTGATTTAATCACTGCTCTGTCTTTGAAATAGAACCTCTCCTCTCGGCCCTTGGCAAGTTTGAGTCTGTGTGTAGTCACACAACAATTAGTCAATAACTAAATTAATTGTTTTTAAGTCTTGCCTTAGCACACTTAGCCTTGAGTCAATACTTAGAACAACTATTGTTGTTCGATCCAAATATGAGATGGAGCAGCAATCAGCTAAAGTAAGCTGATGCAACACTTATACAACTGCTATAATGGAATCAAAACATATTTTATTTGCTATGGGTTGGTTTTGCTCTTAAACGAAATACCACTTTATAAGAGAATTGAATTAGGTTAATTAATGCAAAGAAATTATTATTTTTCTTAAAATAGCATTACTCAAATGTTATGTAAGAGAAGTATGGCAATGCAACCAAATACAATCTTCTACAAATAGTTAAACATTACGAAATGATGGCATCTTATTGAGAAAAAAGTGATTTACTTCTTTCTTTATACACGCTTTCAAAAATCCCCGATAAATCGAAAGATAAGTGAAATGTTATGTTGACTATAAAGGCTCTTGTTATCTTATAAACTAGCTGTATGTTAATATAAATTGAAATAGCAACAAAATTATAGTCTCTTAATTATATAGAAAAATGAATAACTCTTGAAATTAACAATTTCCACCTGTGACTAAATCTGGTCTGTGTGTGTATTTGTGTGTGTGGCCAGCAGACTGACTAACAGCGTGAACTTGGGCCTGATCCAGAAGCTTGGGGAGGATACATGGATGGATAGAGAGAGGAGGAGAAAGGGGGAGGCCATTGATTTCTCAACAGAGAGATCAGCATCATCTTGACACCGAGAGAGCAGCAGACTATAACACACAGACACACACACGCAGACAGGGCTCATACTGCGGCCCTCAGGTAACTCCTCAATCACTTTCAATGACTCAGAGCTGAATGTGGGATACTGTCTTTTCATGCTATTTAAGATCTCTTTTGTAGATTACAAGCCCTGGCAAGCAATTTCAATAGATTTTTATTGCATGAAAAGCTGTGGTTAGTTCGGGTTTGATTTGAAAAGGTAATAGCTGCAGTTTAAACTACAACTGAATTAAGGGGATAAGAATTTATTCATTTTAATTGTGATGATTGTAAAGCATGGCATTGCAGTAAATTATGGTATTGCATACATTATATGACATAATATATAAATAAATGTTAAATAGACCTTTACCATTAGCACATTTCCTCCACTGGGCAGCATTATAAAAATAAAGGCTGAAGATGAAGTTTTACTATATTTTTTTTTAACCATGACAGACCCTCTGAGATGCTGAATCTCATTTACAGGAGAGTCCTAGCCTCTTTCAAACATTATAGCAGTGGTGGAAGAAGTATTCAATTACATTTTGTTACTTAAGTCTGTACACAGGAGCATCAAAATGACTTACGTAAAAGCATGACATGAAAAAATCCACTTGAGTAAAAGTGTTGAAAAATCCATTTAAAAATGTATTTCAGACAAGTTTTGCTGGTTTTTGTTCAGGCAGTGTTTGTCTGCTGCTATTTGAGAGTAACTAAATCGATTATTTTTTTCTTTTTTTTTTTTTTAACTGTTTTTATTGGTATGTTTTTGTGTGCTCAAAGTTGGGACAGTAACTCAAACTCAAATCAGCCGGTCTGAGTAAAGAAAAGGGCTTTTTACTTTTTAGTGCTGTTAAAAAGTGCTGGTAGTTTAAAGTATACCTGCTCTGAAATATAGAGAAGTAAAAAAATATGTTGAAACTCTGCTTAAGTACAGTACTTTCACTCCTATACTTAGTTACTTTCACCACTGCATTTTAGAGGAATGGAAAAACAGCACACCTACGCACACAAGGAGAACATGCAAAACTCCACACAGACTGGTGCACACAGATCTGGGTTGGGAATCGAAAACAAACAAACTACTTCTATTTTTTGGGACAGGTAAGTAGACAAAAGAGATAACAACTTCTTGACCAACTTTGTAACTTACTAAGATCTCCGAGACCGGCCGATAGCCCACAAACAAGGATCAACAGGAAAGTCTGGTTAAATGTCTATTACCCAGCATGCCTCAGTGCGTTTAACAGCGCCTAAACCCCTGACAGGGATTCAGAGGAGGGCTGCGACTTCGTGCCGTTGAGCTTAACGAGGTGTGGACATGCGTGGAGGTGGTGGCCATCAGGGGAGCTGACACCCACAGCGGAGCAGGAGGAGAGGGCGGGGTCAGCTTGGGGTCACGCTGTAATTACACTTCACAGTCCCAGTGGTCAAGAGCCCGGCCGACTGCGCTACGCCGAAACAACAGGCAGGCAGAAGGATGTTAGAAGAACTTTGGGTCAAACTTTTTACTTCACCTCACAACTTGATAAAATAACACTTGGTTAGCACTAAGTAGCCTACCATTTACGACTGAAATTCACCTGATTAAAGTTGAGACACTGCAAGTGAATAGCAACAAAATAGTAAATGTAAAGATATCAGTTTGAAACTTCTTATATAGTTTACTGACATAAATGTAAGAGGTAGGTAGGTAGGTATTTCATCATACAGTGTTTTCATAAATAACACTGTATAAATTTGTAAATAAGACTTGTGTAATTGCCAAAATGTCACGTATTTGGGACACATTATGACAAACGAATATAGCCAGTTTTAAATTTCTTGATGAATTAGTGGATTTTTTTGTTGTTGGGTAAAAAAAATGTAGCGTGGATTTTGGATATCTTAACTTCTCAAATCTCACAAACATTTGATAATTTCCTGAAAACCATGACATATAAATAAGCTATATAGCTATATAGATATAAGCTGATTCAGGAAAAGTCTCAACAATCTACCTAAGCAGCGTAAATAGACGTCAGATCTAGGAACAGTCAAAATGACTGCTCTGGGAGTTTTGGTGTTTTAAGTATAGGTTTGTAAAGTTTAGTGTATGTAGGTGTTACTACTACTTAACGGCTGATCTTGGGAGAAAAATGCATTTTGAGATTACAGCCTTTGAAGTTAGAATGTCCCATATAAATCAATGGATGCAAGTGGATTCAAATAAATAATAAAACATTTTTAGTCGCAGATTGTAAAATGTTGTTTCCAGAGGAAAGCTTTTGCCTGTAGTGTCTACCCTTAAAGACTCAACATTAACTCAGTTTTAACCTTTGAGTGACCAGCAATTGCCGTTTCAACCTGCACTCACACACTGATATGGATAATCTGCTTAATTTTTCCACTTAAATATCTTTTTTATCGATTCATTTGTCTGCCAGTGCATGGGCGTTGTTTATGAAAATACGTTTGAAGTGTGTTATATGTCCAAACCCTCCACAGTAGCCTTCTGCTCACCTCAGTTTGCATGAGTTCAAAGTAGCGGCACGTTTTTTTGAACCATGGAAAGACTGTGTGGGAGGCAAGAGTCTGAAACGCTCTTCTTCTGTCCTCTGCGCGCTTTTATGGCCAGCCACCTGGAAGTAGACAAACAAAAGCAGCTTTTAGCCAAAACACAACAGTCAACTTTATGAAAAAAAAAATGACTACAACTTGTCTTTTCTATAGTTTTCAGCACATCGCTAAAGAAATTGTGTCAGACTGACTTTTGCTACATTTAACTGTTGAGAAATTGACAGCAAAAGCCTAAAAGAACCAAGAACATTTTGTTTTTGACAATGTGCCATGGTCGTTATTTATTATTTATTGATTTGCCACCCACAGTTACTTTAACTGCAAACATGTTGATTAATTATTTTATATCTTCTCACAATCTTGATTTTATGTTTTTAACTGAAACTGGCTTGACAAAAACACAGGAAATGTAGTTCTAATAGAAATGACTCCACCCAACTTCAAGTCTGAATCTGAAACACGAGAAATCAAAAAGGATGGAGGTGTCTCTGCAGTTTTTAAAGATATTATAGTTAGCCAGAGGTTGTCTTTTGGGGTGTTTTCATCATTTGAATATTTGTCTTTTAAAATGGAGCTAAAGCAGTCTCCCTCCATACGCTTCATTGTCCGATACAAGCCTCCCTAGCATTGCCAAGGTTTTATTGATGATTTTACTGAGATGCTTTCAGTCGTATGCACAGACTTCGATGGTTTGGTCCTTGAAACCTTTGGTCTAACTCAGTACGTGAGTGGCCCCACCCACAGCAGAGGGCACACTCTGGACCTGCTAATTACAAAAGGGGTTAATATTTTAAAAGTTTCTATGTCTTTTTTGACCTGTCTGTTCCTCCCAAATCACCGACTGCTTCAGCAGTTGTTTGGAGGAGACACAGAAATGACAGCACAAGTGCACTCTCTGTGGAAATGATAAACTTTGAAAATCCATCATGCTCAAATATTTTACATCTATTACATCTAATGTAATAAGCTGAAGGTGCCATGGAGGAGCACAGGCCTGAGTGAAAATGGTGCAAGGCAAAGCTCCAGATTCAAAAAGAGATTTATAGAGAACACATGCACATGTACAACCTCATTTTATGTAAAACAAGGGAAGGATTTTTTTTCTGAAATAATTGGACCTGTAGGGTGCCCCAAGGGTCAATCCTTGGACCCCTTCTGTTCAAACTCTACATGCTGCCATTAGGTCAGTTAATACACAGCACTAATGTATCTTATCACAACTTTGCAGACGACACTCAGATCTATGTCTCACTGACGGCAGGTGCCTCACTGTCACTGACGGCAGGTGAATATGGACCAGTGGATTCACTCTGTCACTGCATCCAACAGATCAGTGTGTGGATGCAAAACACATTTCTCCAGCTAAACTCAGACAAGACGCAAATCATTGTCTTTGGCAAAAACAAAGACAAAGTGTCAGCAGTCACCTCCAGTCTCTTGCTCTAAAACCTACAAATCAAGTTACAAATCTGGGGGTAATAATGGACTCAGACTTGAACTTTGACACCAAAGTACATCTCTGACATGTTATTGCCATATGAACAATCTCGGACTCTGAGGACCTCAGGGAACAATCTCCTGCCCAGAATCAGGACTAAACATAGGGAATCAACATTTTAGTTTTATGCCGCTAAAATCTGTAACGGTCTTCCTGAAGATGTGAGACAGGCCTCCACTCTGACAATGTTTAAATTCAAGCTAAAAAAAAGCTTTGTTTAGACGTGCATACGATTGAAAGATTTACTGCACTCTTCTCTTTTTTCTTTAATGATTCTGTATGTCTTTACGAGTTTTGTGATTTTAATGCAATTTTACCTGTTATGTAAAGCTCTTTGAATTGCCTTGTGTACGAACTGTGCTCTACAAATAAACTTGCCTTGCCTTGCCTTATATGTGCTCTGTGTATGAGAGAGGTGAGGGAAAACTGAGCTGACCACCGAACAAACATGGCCGCCCCCAGCTGAGAGCCACATTGATTTGTTGTTGGTAAACAAACAGCTGGATGCTACAGGTGGATCGATACGCCTCCCAGCCTCCCAGCATGCCTCTCTGATGGTCTGCCATGGATCTCTGCAGAGCTATGGCCCTTCTGTCATCTACACACCTCACGAGGCAAATATTAGTGCTGGATTTATTTGAAAAAAATACTCAAGTCACTGTAGCAGACGTTCTTTCAGAGGTGGAGTTTGCAATGTCAACTCATACTTTTCTTTAGTAAATGTCTATTTGTCTGTTATTTATTTAGTCCTTGTTTCTATTACCACCCTTTTGTCACAGAGAAAATATTATTGTGAAGATTTGAAAAAAAAAAAAAAAAGAGGAATACTGAAGGAATACATTTTGCCTCTAAGAAAACCTAAAATCTATCATGATATACCACAGACCAATATCAATATATTATTGTGTAAAATTTTAGACTTTATATCTGGTTGTATTGCAAATCCAATTAATCATCGTGATAATATTAATTCTGTTTAGCTCAGTGGTTAAGTAGAAGAGGCAAATATAATCAGTCCTTGTGCACTAGATAACAGTGATTGTTGCAGACACAGACGCAGTGCATAAAAGCCAGAGAAATTCAACTGACTTTAAACAAAGGGGCGGATTAGCAGAGGCCGGGGAACAGGAGGCAAAGGGGAAGGATTTCAAAGACAAAGAGAGGTGCAGGATTAGGCATGGGTGAGAGATGGCATGATACCGTCGAAGCAGTGAGAGAGTGAGTGAGGATCCATGGAGGACAAGAAAAGGAGGAGAAAAGTTCAAAAAGACTTTTAATAGAGGAGAGAGATATCATGACAGTAAGAGCTAAGTCCGGATTCAAATGCGGTTTTAAGAACAAAAGTCTCCCTCAAATCTCTGTACAAAATGATGCATTGATCAGTTATCAGAAGACAGCAATTTTTACTCAGGTAGAACTATTGCTCCCCTCAACTGGGCTTGAGGTTGGGTGATCTGGTCTCACTTAGGGGTTTTTGCTCAATTAAAAAAAAAAAAAGTCTGCTTTTTTATTTTCTTAAATGTTTCTTGTAAATATAAATATATTTTGTAATTTGTGTGCTGCTATATTTTTCACTTTGGCCCAGGTCATTGTTGAAAAAGAGGTCTCGATCTCAATGGGGGGACTTACCTGGTTCAATAAAGGTTAATAAAAAAGTAAATCATTTTCTACAGTATGAATGCATGGACAAAATTTATTGCACATGCCAGAGCAGCTTGACGTAAGGACCTTAACACAGAGTATAAAATGCACATGTTTAAGGTTCACTTTTGACCTTGGGTTGTGAACATATAAAGTGAACATTAAAAACATTTGATGTATATATTTTTAAACTTTCTTTGTACATCAATAGAGCAAAAAACAAAAAAAAAACAAAAAAAAAACACCCAACATACCAACATACACGTTAAAGATTAGGTTCAGCACAAACCTGTGGACAATTAGGCCGAACTACATATTTACTATTGTGTGAAATGTTGTAAGTTCTCTCGCTGTGTCTTGTTTCTGTTCTATATTTTGTTTAAAAACTGAAAAAAAGAAAGAAGTGAAATCAGTAAACAATGGTTGTTGATTTATGCCCCGTTCTATTTGAATTAATGACATGTAAAAACTAAAAATATCATAAAAATAGCGGTACTGTCAACACTGATGCAGTACTTGTAAAATTGAAAATACAATTCCCTAAAACCGCACCGGTGCGTGTGTGTGGAGGGAGGCAGTGTGAAATGGGAGGGGGTCGGAGTCTTGCTGCGTGTACATATGTAAAGCAGCGGGGAGGCAGCAGTGTGGCAGACCCAGGAGCTGTCCCAACCTGAGCTGCTCTGTGCTCCCTCCGACACATCAATCATCCCAAACAGGGCCATCATGACCGGGCACCACGCTGAGACACGTGCACGCTCACAGATAAACGTGCACGCTCACAGATAAATGCGCACGCTCACAGATAAACGTGCGCGCTGAGGAGCTGGGCACAAAACAGCACAACAAGCAAGTGAGTTTAGTGGAGAAACACAGACGTTGGCAGACATCAGAGGTACTTCAAATACAAGCTCTGGTCCTTCAAAATAAGAACAAGTAATTAAAACACCTACTCCTATTTATTTTATGAAAGATTATTATTTTTATTGTATTAGTATATTATTATAATGGGAAAGAGAGGCTAAGTGATTAACAGATGTCACAAGAATGTCTTTGGTCAGTGTTATTAATGGTCAAATGCAGAACACACCGTGCTCCAAAGTTAAAAGTTAAGTTAAGTTTACTCAGTTTCAGTCTCTTTATTTTTTATTTGCATTAAAGCCAACTGTAATTGAATAAATGCACAATAACTTTAATGTCGTACTCTTGAACATTCTAGGCCATGAAATATGACACAATGCAGCGGACTCACCAACTGATAAGTACATTTCTTCTTCTAACACAACCACATTGCAACATTGCCCTTTGAGTAAATTCCTTGTGAATACCTGGTTACTTTCCCACTCCTGGCAAACGCAGACAGAGAAAGAGTTAACATTATGCAATTGTCACAAACACATGTGCAGTGAAGTGACTGTAAAGTGCATACATTAGTCGACAGGTTCACAGATTGTGGCTTGTGCACTCACACTTAGCCTCTGCCTCAGTCTCACACAAACAGAAATAGGGATCCTGCTCTGCCCACAGGGTGCCCTCGCCCACGACCATCTGTGACGGGTGCCAACACACAGCGGGCGATATTTACATGGAGACCCACCCCCCTCGACACACACACAAAAACTGGAGAAAAAAAGAAAAGAAATATCCACAAAGGGCTGCTCGGATCGCTTGATCTCCCCAAACTCATTAAACATGCAGATATATGCAAATGTATGCACCTCCAGAAATGCACCTTGGGCCAGAGAGAGTGAGAGGAGTGTGTTATTGTGGTGAAAGAACATGTTTGTGAGAGGAGCCTGACTGCCTCCGCTGCAGCAGCAGACCCTTCTGAGCACTCCTGACAAACTTCAGGCTGCACTTCCATATGGTAAAAGTACGCTTTCTTATAGGTTTTAGAATTTCAGTGTTTGTAAACATTACACCTGCATTCCATAAGTTGGTACCATTACATACATCAGCAATGCATTTTCAGTGAGGGACAATGCATTAGCCACAAAACATTGCAAACTATGAAAAACCAGGGTTGTTTTGACATTACCACATGTAATATTTATTGTAATCTATTGACATCCCAATTAGGTTTATTAGTAGGCCACATAATAAACATTTTAATTTTAATATAACGTTAAGGTGGATTAAAAAAACACAAAAACAACATAGCAAGGCACAAAAGTTTTAGTTTTCTTTCATCAAGCACCACAAATCCTGCAGTGCATACATTAGTGAACTTTAGAAAGTGGAGCTGGAAGTTATTATTACTCAAATTGTCAAATGTAACAAATATATAACAACCACTTGTTTCCTCCTCCTTTCCTCCTGGAGGATTTTACGCTAACTTCACACTTTTAAAACCCTTTTCTTTATTGTGGACACTATTAAATTTATTAGTTATTTTCTAAATTTTATGTCACCAACCCATACATCAAATGTACACTCTCAGGACAGTAAACCCTCAAATAATAGCATAGTAGCATGTATTTAAAAATGTTGTTTTATTGACAGAAAATCCATTTTATGAACAACCTTTATGCATCAATATTTGCGAATGCACATGCGACTAATTTGTATAATTTATCATTAAAAATAGATTTTTATAGATAAACCACCCAGTCTGTCACATGTCTATCAACATCTGCACTAAGTGGCAACTTCCAACATCAAACACTGTGAGGAAACAGGGAGGAGGATCGAGGGAGACTCCAGACAACACAGTGGGTCTGACGACGGTAAATATACAATGTGTCAGTCATGGCCACCTCTCTCTCTCTCTCTCTCTCTCTCTCTCTCTCTGCTCTCTCTTCTTGTTTGTGTGTAGCCACAGTGCTGCAGGCTAAATAGTGCCATTATATTTCTACAGCAGTGCTAGTCACAGTCAGCTGGAGTCTCCTCGTCCGCTGGGAATCCGAGATGTCTCTGCTCAAAGCCAAACACACAAACAAACACAAACACACACACACACACTCACACTCACACATACATATAAAAAGGCCCGTGGGTGCAGCGGTGGAGTCAGGTGGGCCACAGGGAGGGATCGCATGTGTGTTTTCGATATTCAAGTGGGTTTTTCTGCCTATGTGTGTGTAGATGGAGAGGGGGTGTGTTATTGTGGCACTGGGCTTCTCTGACACTAGAATCCTCTTTGAAACCCTTTATGGTGTACACTTGAAAGCAGGAAGAAAGCTGTCAGTTAGGGCTAAACAGCATTATAGTCTGCTGCTTGTGTTTGCAGTTATGTAAAAGTAAAATAAATAGCAAATAGTTAAGAGATTCAATCTAGCAAAAAAAACAAGCAAACAAACAAAAAACAACAACGACAACAAAAACACAACGAAACAAAAAGGGCTGCAACAATTAATTCGAATAGATGTCAGCTACTAAAATATTCATAGTGTATTTTTGTATCATTGTAATCATAACAGGACTACAGACTATAAAGCACCAATGTAACAATGATTAATATTCAATAAAAATGTAAAAACAAACAAACAAAAAAACAAACAAACAAACTGATATTTAGAAAAATACACTAATCATAAGTATTCTCTATCATCTAAGCCTTCAGTCAGCACATTTGAACCTTGGTTTGGTAAAAAAAAAATATACTGGAAAAAATCTCAATACACGATACAAATAATCATTCGACTAGTCGACTAATCAAAGAAAAAAAAAATGCTAACCAAGCAACAGCTAAAACAATCGTTAGATGCAGCCCTACAAACAAATTACAAGAAAAGTAAGTAATGTTTAGTTATTAGAGTTCTTATTGTATTCTATAACAGTGACTCTTCTCTGAACTATCAAGTATGGACCATAAAAAGAATACATATTTGACCAGTTAAATGCAGCGCTTTGACAGAGACTTAAACTTACGGACAACTAATCCACACAAGGCAATGTGACTTAAGAGTACAGAGGAGCGAAGAGACAAGCAAGGTACAGTGATCAGCAGCTTTTAAATATTATCACAGCAACGACCATAATATAAAAGTTATGTGCAGTGTATTTCATATTTATTAACTATAGCTGTCAGTGCAGCCTGACTGCACACAATATGGAATACGTGTATTGTTGTGTGATGTATTGGCAGCAGCGTTGTCAGTGATAAACATTAGGCGCAGTGATCTGGGTGAGGCAGGAGAGCGGCGAGGACAGGCCGGGCTTTGGTCTCCTTCACAGTAGCCGAAGGTCAGCCGCGCCTCCACCCTCTCCACCCTCTCCACCCTCTCCACCCTCTCCTCTGCTGTTCACTGATGCTTTTATTCC
This sequence comes from Rhinogobius similis, assembly GCA_019453435.1. Lineage (NCBI taxonomy): Eukaryota > Metazoa > Chordata > Actinopteri > Gobiiformes > Gobiidae > Rhinogobius > Rhinogobius similis. Next base: position 17,306,033 of record CM033626.1, on the reverse strand, counting down.
TGTGCAGGACACCACTCTCTGACAATTGTCATCATGACGAATCAATACCGACCCTCCCCGGACCAGGCCTCTCCTCCCTCTGGTGCCCTTGACTTTTTTAAAAACGTGATCAAACGAATGGGCTGAAAGAAGTCCTCCCTCTTCCTACAACAACTTCATCATCTTCTCACATATTCAAGATGAATAGAGTAGACTGTTTAGAATATTGATACAGGCATAGCTATATTGTTACATGGTTTGTTTTTATTTATTTTTTTCAGTTTTTAAATAATTAAAACTAAACTAAACTAAACAAAAACATAGAACAAGACACAGAGAGAAAAGGCAACAAAAGACATCCAATGAAATAAGGCACATTCTCCAACATAAGTCCCACTCCAAAGTTTGTCAAATTTGTCCATTTTCAAATCAAGTCTTCAATTAATCGATTCAGCTTGTATCATCCATTTTTCTTGACGTCTCTATTCCTGATGCTTTGAGTATAGGCTCCAAGGGTGTCATGTCCATGGCAGTTTTGAAGTCAAGTGGGATGCCAATGCGGGAGACAATCTACAGTATTTTATCAATCTCAGACAAATATTTCAGAACAGTCAGAGAGTCCCAAAATACACAATGGCGTAAATTATGTTAATGATCTATAGTTCTACAGAGTATATAAAAATAAATGGGAAATTGTGCTATACCTGATGAAGAATTGGAACATATATACATCTCAATGGAGGATCACAAATCACGCTTCATAGTGAGTCTAATGACTCAGACCAGCTAACACACATCACTGCTTATATCACTTTATGACCAAATAGAGCATTTGCAACTGTTGATAAATGAATCATTAAAATTAAATTAAAACTTTCAAAGATTTTGTTCAACAATACAGTGTTGTGACCAGTACAAGGTCCAGTTTATACAACTACTGGCACCAAAACAACAGCGGCCCATGCAGCTGTAAATGCGAATCTATAAATCCCAAGTTAACTGTCTGCGACATCATTCTCTGCTAATACGTTGGCTCTTTTACGAAAGCGTTCAGCACCTTTTAACACCTTGTACTGTGTCTGCCTTGAGTCTAGACTGAGAACTGAAATCCCAGTGTAAAAACCAATCAGTGTGTGCGCTCTGATTAGGGGTGTGTGATGGCATGTTGCACGTCAGAGGCGAGCGTTAATTCGTGTTGCGAGCATCATGGTTACTCGTCTCAGTCTCCCGGTAATGAGCAATGCCGCTGTTCTGTAGCTGCTTCGGCTTCACTGCGCTACCTCCACGTCGCAACCACACACTGGGCTTTGGTAATTGGTCACAGAGGGGACAGTAAATCCGAATGAGGACATGGGAGAGGGTATGGAGATGTGGAGCTGGGAGCAAGGAGAGAGGAGTGCAGTCTGTGTGTTAGCGGGGATAGGTGACAGAGGACACGGGGTGGGTGTCTTTCATCTTATCAGGTTCCCATTGTACACTGTAAAATCTGAATGGTGAATCATACTCCATAAAGAAATATTCAACATTCAATTCAATGAAATCACAACAGTAGTCGCCTCACAGGGCCTCTTTAAATTTTTGAAGTTATAAAATCAAACAATTAAGCAATTAATGGTCAATAAAAGACACTCACAAAAAATGTGGCAACAGATAACTGCCACAGGGCATCAATCTTCCCTTAGATGTTTCTTTTTGGCAAGGAAACCCTAAAAATTGGGAATAATTAAGGTGGTGTGTCTAAAGGAAAAGGATCCAAACTGACAATCAGGTACCACCTGACAACGCACCTACAGTATTCCCTGTAGGATTAACTGACAGACACGGTTTATTTTAGTCAAATGAACGTGTTCTGTTTTACAGTGTAAAACCTCTGACTGTTTACAAGTACTGCCTATATTTGCACACATACATGCACAGAGAGACTGCCTCCGCCACTCGGCTGCTCTGCTCCCACCCACACGCATATACAGTAAATGACCTCAGCGCTCTACAGTCTACCAAGTACGGATCCTAATCAGACGGCAGCAGTATTGTGTCTGTCAAACCCGGCCAAGGTTACTTAACCTCCCAGTCTTAATTTCCTTTCCATTTTAGCGCCTTCCTCCATATCAAACATCAGCACATCTATGAAGGCAAAAAAGGAAAAAAGAGAGAAAAGAGCAGGGAAGAAAATGAAGATTGCTATGGTTGGCTGAAGCTGGGAGATGAGAATACAGGGATGATTCACATAGTGACAAAATGAACTGAACTAGGCTGAGCTGAGCAGTGCCCGGCCTATTTTTAAACATCTATAACATCAAACTACAGGAAGAGGACAATGTGAACTAGAGCCGGTGTATTTCATGTCATGAAGGCAGTGGGAAATAGGGTTTTCCAGAAAAGTGTGTTCAAATAAGTCTGGAAGTTACTTTAGCTGGAAGTTCAGGTGTTCAGGTGTTCAGGATACTTTATACACATTTTACAGTCCCTGAAATGATATGCGACGTCATGTTTTGGTGTGTTCTCCAAGCTACTACTGCAAAAGGAGTAGTAGTAGTAATAGTAGTAGTAGTAGTAGTAGTTTTGACCACTGTCAATCAAACCCAAGTAATACACAATACTTTTAACTAACAACACAAACTACAACTTTATATATTTATTTTTATTTTTTTCCTGGAAATGTATTGGGCAAAACCACACCAATAGTCACACATGCCAACAAACAAACCAAAATGAACAGAAGTCACACAAACAAGAGCAATCGCTTTGTATTAAGACAAGTGTGACATAATAATAATTATGGTTAACCTCAGAGGACAATATATTAAAGACCTATGAAGAAACAAGGTGTTTTGGATCCGAACAGCGCTGCATTGTTCCCCAGGTTTCAAAGCAGGGATATCTGAAAGCTGTATGTCCCAAACAGATGGACAAGCGGCTGATCAGTGCATAACCTCCAAAGACAAAGACAAAGAAAACAGAGCAGAGAGAAGAGCCACAGTGACAGAGGCGCTGCTGAGGAGTATTAGCTAAATGATTTAAATAAGCACATGTAGCCTGCACCGCCTCATTCCCACTCAGTAAACACTCTCGCTGTCCCTGTTCATCACAAGCAGCACATCTGGTGTGACAATGGCACATCGCGGGGAGAGCGGCGAGCTGCAAAAAGACTGACAGCCCGGCGCTGTTTACGTCGCGTTACCACGGCAACACGTCCATCAATCACACCTCGCCGCGATGGCCTGACCCACGCTTTCTGCCACAGCCGCGAAGATGAAGCCTTTTCAATTTACATGCTGACACACTCTGCTCCTGCGCTGCTATTTCACAAGTACGCACACACACCCACACACACATATACACGCACACACACACACGCACACACACACAGCACATAAACCTCAAAGGCACGTCCATACACACTTGAATGTAAACACAGTTCCTTCAAGGAACCACCACTTTACCATTTTGTACCAAAGCTTCACAGAACGACTTGCACAAGTGGCCAAATACTGTTGTGTAACTACAAGAGGAGAAGAATTCTATCGATCCACTCTATGTAATCATTATCATTAGCAACCTGTAGAAACCAAAACATCAAAACGTCTGATCATTAAATCGGTTGACTGCAAAACAAGAAAAAAATGTGACTAAAAAGTATTGATGTTCCCATATAAGCCTTCTGAATTCACCTGTGCATGCTGATTGTAGACACACTATGTTCTTGCTCTGCTCTTTCACACAAACACACAGATGACTGCACATCCATAGACACAGAAATGTAATATTTGCATCAAGAGAAGGGGGGGTCTTTATTCAAAGAATCACGTTTTACCATTTTGTGCAAATGGCAAAAGCTACATATTACATATCACGCTGTATGAAGCATTTTAATCTGCCACGACGTCAAGGTGACATGGAAACCTGGAAACAATTTATATGAAATAGTCGTGTCAACAGAGGCAACACATTGTGGTTTCTGCTCTGTCCAAACACTGTTTAGAATCAAACCTGTATAGGACAAACTTAAAAATCTGACACATACCATATTTTATTTTATGTGATGATTTATGAATTTATTTATCAACTTCTTATTTTTTTTAAACACCGTACACTAGTACTTATACTTAGTATATTTAGAGTAATAACACTTTGATCCTACACTGTTGGAAGTTATTTTATTATTTTTAACAACCTGGTTGAGCATTTTGTCCCTACCTCTTTCTTTGCATTATCTAAAGTTGACATACTCATGAATACAATTTTGGCAACTACATCCCCTCTACATTGGGTACCTAAAGATGTGGTTAAGTAAATTACACATCCTCTATTGACTGGCAGTGTCCAAAACAAAACCACAACCCACAATCAAAGCGTACGACTCAGACTATGACATTCAGAGACTCACAGTAATAGTGGCCTAAACACGGTTCTTATGTGGGAGGCTGAGCAGTGGCAGGAGCGTCTGCAGTAAGTGGAAATAGCTCGGACGCGAGGAGGCAACAAGTCATTGAGGAAGATGATGTTGTCCTCTGACACAATCACTTCCCGCTCCGTCCGGGCCGCGGCTGAGGGCTGCTGTTTGTGCTGCCTGTAATTGCTGGGAGGATTGATTCTGAACAATGTGCCATCTCACAAGCTGTAATCAACCTTCATTATTCATTCTTTACCAGCGCTGGTGCAGGGTGCTGGGGACACAATGGCTGGCCCTTGAGCGGCGGTGCAGCCTGGTGACTGTGTGACCACTATGGTACTCAGTGTCCTCCTCCTGCCTATCTTCCCTCTGCTTCACCAGCTCTTAACAACTCCTTTTGAATCTCTAATCTCGTCCTCTTAGCCTGCTCTTCCTGCTATTCAGTGTTCGTTCCCTCCTTAACTTGTCCTCCATGCGCCACCATCAAACCTGAATTTCTTGCGTCAGGATCTCTTCATGTCGAAATCACAGTCCTTATGAGTCTCTTTGATTTCGGCTCAAATCTTTAATTTTCTGGTACTTGTCATTTCTCTCAAGAGTTAAAGATGAACTACGCAGTTTTCTTAATTCCGAAGAAAGAAAAAAAGCCATTAATTCCTTCTTCCATGTTATATGCAACATTTTGAAGACCTTTTCTCATTCAAAATATATATTCTATTAAACAAATAATAAATGTGTGTGTGTGTGTGTGTGTGTGTGTGTGTGTGTGTGTGTGTGTATATATATACATACACATATATATTTACGGTCCGAATTTCTCATCATTCTGAAACCCATGGATTGAACAGCGTTTCCGTATGTTGATGATAATTTACTATGTATTTAGTTCTGATACTTACATTTCTAACACTTACATACTTAGTTCTAACACTTACTCGTATTAGTTCTAATACTTACATTTCATCCAAGACTTACATTTCAATCGTGGTTAAGGGCTGATCCTGAAGTCGTCTTGTGTGGGTCTAGGTTAGGTTTTAGTCTGGTTTGGAAATGATTTAATTCATTCATATCATTCACTTGGTTTAGAGCTGATTCAAACAGTTTTGTACTCAAGGATTCAATAGAAGAAGAAGAAGAAGAAGAATTTTTATTTATAGAGCGCTTTTCCACCTAATAGGCACCCAAAGCGCTTTACAAACCGTTGAAACTACAGTTGCCGTTACAACATAACATAGCAGGTAGCTGTATTCTGTAAGTAATCCCCAGGAAGTGAATAGTTAACAGCGAAAAGGAGTATGCAAGGAAATCATTTCTAATATTGTCTTTTTATACAATTCTCAGAGATTACTCCTATTACAATGTTAGTCGATTAACCTCTCTTCCAAATCAAGAAACAAAATGTCAGTACTTCTCATTTAGGACCAAAGTCAAGATCAAACATCAGTGACAACCTTCATACTCTCTGGCCCCCACCTCCTTGTAGAAACCCATGGGGGGTGACAAAGAGCTAATTTTGGCCATTATTACCATACAGACCTTATGCCGTTAATCTGCAATAAGTGAAATTCATTATCCTGATGACGGGGGTCTCTCTCGGAGTAGTGCAGAGAGAGCGAGACAGGAGAGACGAGAAGCTGATCAATAACTCAATCTGCAGCGCGGCATGGAGCCCGTCTCCTCTGTCCCCGTCTGTCAGTGAGAGGCACACACTGTCCTCATCCCAACAGCAGCACGCCCCACGATCAATGGACACAATCTAATCAGCCGCTATCACCACCAATGACTTTTAGCATGTAGGGCCCAGCATAATGGCATTAGGCAGGCGGCTGTGATGGGTGAAGGTGCCTGCGCAAGTTCAAGGTCACTGGGAGGAAACTACGACATACAGGTCAGCAGAAATTTCATTCCATGTTTATTTAGCAATGGCAAATTTATGAATTCCTTAATCAATGTTTGAATACAATACAAATCCAAGTTTTATTTTGAGGAAAGGGGCAGGTTGGTGAGGTTCAAAGGTATCATAAAAGGAGAATTTAAGTGACGTAACAATATCACACATGGATCTCTTTTAAGGCTGAAAGATTTGTTGGGATCTGACCATAAAAGGCATGAGCAATTTTGCATAACCAGGGTACAAATGTCAGTTAGTTTGTATAGTAAAAAAAAAAACTATTTTCTAACATCAGAAATTAAAAATTATAACAAAGTCTCACAAAAAGTATTATTTGTGGTAAAATATGTACTATATTTGTAGACAAAATGAAAATGTTTTTGTAAGTATTTGTCGAGTGAAATCTAAAAAAAAACAACAACAAAAAAACTTACAGCATCTTTTAATATCGTTATGTGTTATTTGTTGTCTGTTGTTTTAACTTTGTAGAACTTTGGAATTTAGGTTCAAATGTAAAGTGCAATACAAATAAAATGTATTATTATATGTATTATTATTATTATTATTATTATAAAAATCGGGATTCTGCCTTCATCAAAAATTCTAAATGTCAAATATCAATATCATAATCACTTATTAAATAAACAAGTAATGTAAAATAAATGCATTTAAACCAGGCTCTCATGTCACTCACAACATCTGTGTATCTAAGTGGTTTTCATTTTCCAAAACCACATACATTTTAAAAAATTAATTTTTGAGATATTCTGAAGTTAATCCCAGGTTACACATTGAAATCACATTATGTTCCACTTCATGTTTGCCCCAGATGCCCTCATTCTGGAATGTAGAATCTATTTGTTTACAATTTTTTTAAAGGGTCTATTCTAAGCCAAAATTAAGAAAGAAATCATCAGTAGAGGGTTTGCTATTAAAGTCAATGCTGTCAGTTAGAAAATACAGTTACTCTGACAATACTTTAATAAAATACAATTACAATATTGCCAAAATCACAATGCCATAAATTGTGTTGCAATATTTTACAATGTATAAGCCATAGTGTCAGTTGTGAATACATTTTACCATCTTCCCACCATCTTGTCTCTGCCTACATTTGTCACCACATTAGATGTCTGTTAAGATATTCATTCACATAGTCTTTCCAATGCACAGTCACTAACAATACATGTAGATTTAATTTTCTGATTTTCCTACATGTGATATACAAGGCCCATAAAACCTGCAGCACTAACAATAGATCACAGAGACTTTTTACATTATGGGAGATCGGATACCCCGACTTCTCATAAAACTCAAACTGTTGGTGACCAGGCCATGGCATGGTGCTCCCTTTAAGTGATTAAATGCCCCCTCCCCACCTCCGTCTCATACCCCCTCAGAGAGTCCTGTGCACCCATTAAATCCTATAGCCTCCATGGATCGATTGGGTCAGCGCGGCTCTGTGGCCATAAACTCACACAGACATATATCTGATAGAGAAAGCCACGGGAAACGGGCTTACCTATGGTAGAACATGATGGAAACGACAGATTTTATGTCCCCTGCTATGTCAATGCAACAACCAGAGCCAGGCTGAGCTGCTTTCTAGAAGTCTCAAGGCAATTCTGTGTATAGAGGGAGACACAAACATAACGCGCGGATTAAAACACAAGTACTTTGTAAGTATGCATACAGACCCTGTAAAATAGATGTTGAAGCCCCCAGAATTAAGAAAAAGGACAGGTAATAGATATTCTCACAGGAGTAAAATTATGCCACAAACAAAACAAGAAAAAAATAAAGTACATAATCCTACTCCCAGTTCTACTACAGTTGCTGTTGTTTTACTGTGGTTGCAGGGTGACCACAGTGCAGTGCGTAGGGAACTCTCTGCCAATCTTCAGCAATGATAATGACTACTAGGTTTTGCCCAACTACTGTTACTTAGTCTCTTAAATAAATTAATTAAATATGTTTGTGTCATAAATATGATTTCATTTTTTATAATATTGCTATTATTACTACTAGTTCTACTTACAAGTATGACTATATGTTGCAGTCACACTATAGAATTGAACAAAGTCATATAATCAGATGGAGGGCAGGGGATTCTGTAACTCCATGAGAGACTCACATTTTTTGAAAGAACTTTCCAAACTTATGATCCACAAATGTTGAACCTATTATTACTCTTTCGGGATTGGCTCCACATACTTTTCATATTCATGTTACTGTTTAAAGTTCTTTCAACTGATGACAATCACACCACTGAATTCAACCTATTCCCACCTGCTTTCTATGTCTATGTAACACCGCTTCAAACTTAGAAAGATATTTTAAAGCCAGTAATATGCAGTGATACAAATTGTGAAGAAAAAAAAAAGAAAGAAAAAAAAAACTATTCATATCTGATATAAAATTCACTTGGAAGTCATTAATCGAACCTAATCAGTGAGTCCATGTTTACAATTAAGTATTGTCAGCATGAAATCCATCTAAATGTGGTGCATATCGAGCAATTAGTCAGGAATCAGTCATCCAATTTCAGACTTGTTCTCTCTCCACCTCCTGCGTGGTCGGAGGGAGGCTGAGCCAAGTCGACTACTGAGTGACAGCCGATCTTCTGTCCACGCAGCACGAAGCATGTTAAGCCCCGACCCCCCGCCTCCACACATATCCACTCTTATACGGCCCGCGCATTTTCTCCATCGCCGCTCCACATCGAATGCCCTCGGTAACTCGCGCTCCCTGCTTTCTCCTTTTTATCTATTAGGACCAGGCCACTCCTCCCCACCTCTCCATGGGGCCCTCTTTGTAACTTTGGTGGAAGCCTTTTCACTTTTTGTTCCACAGGCTGTCCCGGGTCCTTTCTCTGTTGATATTCTCACCATCTGGCAGCAGCGGCGGAGGAGGAAGGTGCGAGCGAACACCATCAACATCTTTGGGGTCGACATGTTGTTTTGTCCTTCAAGCACATTTTTAACGTGTGCCTTCAACAATACTGATTTTAATATCCTGTGACCCATCAAGTTTGGAAAATGTTTGCATGAAGGTTTTTTATATTATTCCAAAAAACAATTAATTCAGTTTCAGGTCAGAGGTTAGCACACATTTATAAACCGGAGAACAGAGATTTGCAAGAAAACAACTTAATTCCAACTCGACAAAGACACAAAGCCATGCACCTAAAGTTACAGTTTAGCCCTTAGCCCCTTGATTGCCTTGGTTCACTCAAGGTCACCCCACGAGAATCTCTTCCGGATAAAGACAATTTTTTGTCTTTGTACAATATGACATTCAATAACCTATTTACCACCCATTTGCCTTGAGCAAACCTTTTTAATAGTCACCTGCTAAACAGGGACCCTGCTACAGCCTCAGTCTTGCCCCTTGTCTGCAGTGGTCCGTCCCGCTAAGTCTCCCCCTTGAGAAGTGGCTATAAAGAATCACTCAAGCCGCACTAAGCAGCTGCCTGTGAGTTAGGTCATTTTCCCAGGAGCCTCCGAGTGGGCATTGGCAGGACCTCAAAAAGAGGGGACACCATCTGTTCAGCGCCTCAAAAGGTTGGTGACACCTTCTGTGGTACCAACAACTTCTAATTAAGCAGCCAGGAATGCAGTCCACTCGCATGATTGGTGCATTCGCTTCCCCTTCGTCCTGATGACAACACAGCAGACCTGGGATCAGCCGCGCACACCTCTCCTCCACATCTGGCAATGCACTAATGAACAACAACAAAGATTTTTTTCCATTGTATGTCCTTTTATAGCACTTAATTAATTGTTTATCAGTGGCGTTAAAAACACAGCATTAGCCCTATGGTCAATCCCAGAGTGCTTAGCTTCTGTTATATCGTAATGCGCTAATTTCATTAACATTAGGATTTAAATAAAATAACAGACGCAAACCATTCTTCTGATTTTCATCGCTCTCACAGCCAAATCCGCTGTTCTGAAATGCTACTAATTAGGCTTATTAAGTAATTAAGAAGAGGTCTTAATTATATCTGTGCCACCGGGACCAAGGCAGCAGTAACCATGAAATGTGCCGCACTATTCTGCTTTGTTGCTATTAACGTTGCACACTTTCAGCTACTGAAGTCAAAGAAACAGGAAATCACAACTCAAGTGTATTTTGAAATGAGGCAAATATCAGGCAGACTTAAAATTACAGAGAGAGACACTTAAAGGCCCTCATCCAAATGTCAGATGAATTAACATGCGAAGAGTTAAAAGTTTAATGAAATCGATTGCAGAGGAAGAAAATTAGAGGTTTTGGCACGAGGCCGGCATCAGTCTCAAGAGAGCGGGCAGCATAGTCGCCACAGCCATCAGTCAAAACAGCAGCCACCTGCCCCATCTCAATACAAGGAGAAACCACAATGATCTATACCCCGCAACCTCACTCCAACATATTTTGATTTGTAGCCCGAGTGTTATTCAAGCTCTGATTCAAAAGAGGTATAAAACTCACCCGAGAGCTTTTGTTGGATGCACTCCAAGGTCCTTTAAATGGCTCTGTCCTTGTGGGAATGAGAAGAGTGTTACAGGCAAAGGTGGAAGAGTAGCCAGAAAATTAGGGAAGAGTGGTATTACTTCCACACAGAAGTAAAATGCCAAAAGAATTAGTTTTTCTGTAAATCCGACTGATGCATCATAAAAAGTGTACATATAAGTGTATTTCAAAACTGAATTAAATATATGTCCCCTTTTTGTTTTTCTTTAACTGAACTGATACGTTTGTATTTGTCTTGGAGGAGAGAACTGAACTACAAGGACCAAAATGATCAAAATGAGGCCAAAGTTATAGTAATAAATAAAAAAAATCTTGATTCAGTGTTTTTCTGTTTAGTGCTGCTCTATGCTCAAACAGACACTTTCTCTCATCTCCTCATATTTGTCAGCCTCTGTTGCGAGCTGCGAGTGAGTGACAGGTGAATTTAACCAATCACAGAGAAATGTAGATATCCAGAAGCAGCAGGTGGCTTGATTTACATGTCTTATTATAAAAATGGAAACTGTGATATGAATATTTTGGCATATCGTCCTCCTACAAAAGGTAAAGTACCTCACTACTGAGTTGTCGGCCATATTGAGCTCCTAATTTCTCTGGAAAGAGTCAACACAGGACAAGCAGCCTCTGTTTAACCTCTTCTGAGCACTGTTTCTAATAAAATATCTTAAAACTGAGCAAACAGGATCAAAGTCACAGTCAAACAGTGAGGTGTGCTGCAAGTTGTCTACAGCAGTATTGAAAAGGCCGTAAAATTCCTGTTCAACTAAAGAAAAGCATTGATGAGTCGATGGGAGAGTGTGTGTTGTGAGCTCCGAAAACTCCTCAGCATCTCTATGATCCGAACAAATGATCCGAGTCAAACAGAACATAAGATGTGATGATAAGTACACATACAACAAAGTACTGCAAAACAGGGTCTTCATCTGTGGTAAGTAAAAGGAACAGCTCACACTCTAGCTACCTCACTCCAATGTTTCTCTGGCTGTCATTCTTAAAAAAAAATAAAGACAGCATCGACTGATTAATCGACTCAACGACTGAAGGCTTAGAGTCCTGGTATTAAGTAAAAGGGATAAAAGTTAGTCTTAGGAGAGTGACATGAATGACAATGTAAAGTGCAATACAAAAGCTTTATCTCATGTCAATAAATAAATCTATAAATTCACTTTTATTGATTTATTGATTATTGTGAATTTTCTCAAATGATCCTGATTCAGAGAGTATTCAGAGTCTTATTATAATGCATTCTCATAATCATGGTCACTATTTTGATGTGTCCACATTTAGCCTGACATTTACTATGTTTTCACTCCAGTTTATGATGCCAACAACTCCAGCTAATTTTGGTGTCAAAATAATCTCTAAAAAGAAAAAACGAGTTGAGGAGGATGAGCACGCAGAACTTTATTTTCATTTTTTTTCTCCAATTTCTCTATTCCCCCAAGCAAAATATCAAAATTGCTACTTGTACATGAATTATGCATAAGTGGAGGTTTAGAGGAGCATGGGGTCCCTGCATCCCCCACCCCGCCTTCTTGTAGCACAGTAGGGAGGAATATAACAGGGCGTGTGTGTATGGGCGCTCGGGACGGGGGTGATCAGGCGCCCCTCTGTTTGCCTGCTGCACCCCCCTGCCGGGAGACACGGCACCCCCTGCAGGAGGTGCAGCGCTCTGCTTCCCCTGGTCCCTCAGGGCAGTATCTGTATGTCACACTCACAAACACAAACATACTCTTGGCACACGGAGCCTGGTTCATCTGCTGACCCATCAATCAAACACACACACTGATCTTTGAGGTGAAAAAATACAAACTTAACTTAACTGTGCAATAAAAAAATAAAATAAAATCTGAATACAATACTGTTATCTAACATTTCAGAAGTGAGTGGACTTACAGAATGAAATATTTTGTAAATTATTTTGTAATGCGGAATACTATTTAAAAAGTAACCAATAAAGTCAAACCTGGAATTTTTTCACTGTCACATGAATGGGAAAGGACTTGACATGACAAAAATAACACTTGTTACACCCTATTATTATGTTACTGTCCCAACTGTTTCCAAATTGGGTCCAGAGCGAATTGAAGCAATTTAAAAATATGTCTATTAATATAATAATCCAGTGGATCCAATTTACTTATCAATCACATTAGAAAGGAAACACTCTAATAGTTGTAATATTGTGTGAATCAATGTGAATAAAAACACTTAGAAAACATCTGTGCACAGAAATATATGATAATTAGAATGAGAACACTTGAAATGCATTGCCTATAACTTTAAATCACCAATAATGGCTTATGGTCAAAGGTCAGTTGAATGAAGCCTATATATGCACTTAATATCTCCTTCCTTCTGCTCATTAAGAATCTTAATCATGCCTGGGACACATACAAACACTAGGATTTCTACTTCTTCTCAATTATCCAGTGATTACGCCAAACAAGATCCACGCAGCCTTTTACTCGAATCAACAGGACTCATGAATCATTGGCCAGTCGATCTAATATTAAGTGATAGTGGGATGAGCTATATCCTTAATTATCCAACCCATACGCACAAACACTAATTCTGGAGCCTTAAACACATATATATAGAACAGTAGGAGTAATTGGCTCTGCAGTGAAAAAAAGAGGATAATTAATTAATCTATGAGGCTGGGGCAGAGACATAAGGCCAGTTTTACAGGCGCACCAGGGAGGGCTGCATACAGAGGGGAGGGGCGACAGGCACTACGCTTGTGAAGAATAGCAATTTTTACCAGAAATTGATAAAAGTACTATATGTGCATAACTAATTGGAAAGTAATGTAATTAGATATGACCTAAATTAGAGGTAGAAGATTCTAACATGTATATTTTAGGGAAAAAGGAGGGAGAGGCAAGTAATTACTAAAAGAAAGCTTTAAAACATATACTTACTACTAATACTAATACTACGCTATCATTACTGCGGTATAACCACTATTGTAGCTGATATAATTCTACAAATGGGAAAAGTTAGTGTAACGATGGGTCAGGGAATAAGGGGCAAGGATCCAAGAGATATAGTAACACTTAAACACATAAAAGAAGAGAAGATCTGAGGCACTCTGACTTAAAGTGCTTTATTTGGCTTTTGGGACATACTGATGCATTTCTTCAGCACATTCTTAAATCAGTGGAGGCACTGGATGGCCATAATAGTAAAAGTGAACACATGACTCCAGGTATGTACATACAGTGGAGTTAAATACAACTAGCCAGCAAGTATACTACATATTTTACTGTTCTTCCTCTTCTATATGCCTTCTCTCCATCGCAATTGTGTTTTAGTATCCCATTGTGGAACTTGAATTTTTTTTAAAATTAAAACCATATGGTTCCCTCTCTAATTTTATGAATGCCGAGAAGACCGAGATGTGGTCGAAACACGTATGTCCTAATAACCAAATAAATTATTTGAAGTCAGAGTGCCTCGAATCCCCGCTTCTTCTTTTTTGTACTGACCTCATGTATCATTATTACTGTGATCACTTTTTATCACTGTTGCTAAATATTCTAATACTTCACTAATTTTTCAAACTAGTCATATTCAAGAAATAAATTATAAAGAACAAATAAAAATTATATAGATTCAAAAATCTTTTAAATATTTACACATAAGTTTAGATATAAATGTATGGGATCAAAACTGCCTAAAACAAACGAAAAGTAAACTATTTGAGTCTATTTATTCTTTAGGCTAGAAAAGGTTTGGAAATTTCCCTTTGACAAAATGCTGTGGACTTGCCTGGTATTGTCTATGAAACACTGCGCAGAGTGGAGTTTCCGGAGTCGTCCTGAGTTTGTCTGTCAGGCTGTGGGGCGGATGTGGAAGTGGAGAGCAGCCTTCTCTTTTTTACCATAAGCCGGTGTTAGTTGTTGTCAGATCCAACAACAGTATGGAGAGTGGAGCGCACGCACCTGAGGAGGAGAGAAGTGGCAGGTACATCAAGTCTATGGTAATGGAACAGCAGATGGGACTGGCAGGCACACGCCGCACCTCCAGCTTTGACACTCACATAGTTTTGTATGTGCACACACAGATTTTCATGCATTACAAATAGACTCCCACAAACACCCAAGAACAAGTTGCTTTTACCTCAGGGTGCAAAAATATCACATCTGAAAATAAACATGTGCGTAAAACAAATGCAACTTTGACTTTCTGTCAATGTGTTCAGAAGTGTGGGTCAGGTATAAACGATGTGAGAGAGCTAAACTCCCTCAGAGAGTTTTGATGCAGCCTCTTTTTAACCTATACTCTGGGCCCCGTATGAGCGACAGCATGGCTAGTGGCCCTGGTAATCTTGAAGATAAATCATCTTTAGTCTGACTCTAGCAGCCAGACAGACAGACAGGCCTAAGTACCTGGGAGGGAAGCAAATGCACACTTTAAAACCTCTAGTGAAGAGGAGTGTGGCTGTGAAGAACACAGTAGTGCCCTGAGCTCCCCGCTGTCCCCCACGAGTCTCTGGCTGCCATTTTGGCTCCGTCTCAAGGCACTATTGGGTCCTATCTCATGTCATCGTTCTGGCTGTTGTTCAATTCTTGCACTGGCTCCTGTTCAGCTCTGATCTGGCTCAGGTTCAAGCTCCATACTGGCTTGTTTTGTGGGCTTCATTGTGGTTCTGCAGCAGCGATGCCCCCTCCTTCTCTCCCCTCTTTCAGTTGGAGCACCCCAGGTATCTGGCCTCCTGCCCGGCCCGCAGATCAGTGGGAGATCCAGGCTCAGGCCTTTTGTTTGGGGTGGCATTTTGCCTTTGTTTTCCCATCTCGCCTGTAATCTAAACACCCCAAACATCTCATGCTTGACAAATCGGCCCTGAGACGAGGGAGCAGTGGAAGACAAACGGCTGGAAGCGGTTCAACCCCAGGCAGGACTGATGGTGTCCGACTGGGCCTGACCTCCCAAAGGTTAAAGACACGTTCACTTACAAAGCAATCAATTACCCAGGCTGTGTGGGCGCTTTTAACCAACCTCCCCTACTGCCAGCACACAGCGGTGTTATTGATGAGGGTCCCAGTATACAACACGCTCAACATGGAGTGTGCATTACATTTCACAATTGAAATAAATCTCAGTTTGCTGTACCTGTGCCTCTCCCTGCTCTCTCCCGTACCTCCGCTGCCTCTCTCCTCTCTGCAGGTTGTTGTAGCAGGTTTATTCTGGTAGTCGGCTTCGTGGGCCCCGGCAGGCCCCTCAGCTGTTCCGCTGGGTTTGTAATTACCATTTCATTAAGAATGACAGTTTCGGGGGTTGAAGCACCATTTCATCCGGGTCTCGTGGGGAAGACGCTTGCCAAATTTCCAGTGTGAGTGGCAATTATCTCTCTTCCTGTCTGCAATTCACCATTTTGTACTTAGTGGCTTGACAACAGCGAGGAACATTTTGCTGGAATAATAATAGGTCTGGGATATTTACACTGTAGCCCACTCAAGCTTAGCTGTGTGAGCCGACTGATACGAGCATCAGAGGAGAAAGAAACAAACTGTGTGTTCCTACTGTGCCACAAGAGGCTTTACAATATGCCTTTGCTAAAGCTGTGAAACTGCTTTAGAGTAGTGCTGAGAGTCTCACAGTACCTCTCAATACAAAACAATTTGCACAGATAGCTTATGATAACATCCCAATACAAGGATTTTGATGTGTGAAAAAACTATAAGTTTTTGCACCAATATAAACATACAAAGAAATACAACAACTTCAAAACTACTTATCACAATAGTAAGTGTGATTACTACAAGGGAAAATTCAACCCTGACATTATAATATACAAACACATTACTAAAATAAAAGCATTTATTGTGTTGGATTTGCTATTAACATTTAACAAATTGCATCTTTTAGTAACTTGTTTTTTTTTTTTTTTGATCGTCTATGATTTCTTTGTGACCTTAACAGTCAACTTGAACCACTAATGTATATTTACCCCAATTATTAACATCCAGCTGAGTGTGTAGTGCCTATAGTTGTACATCATTGTACTAAGAAATAACGGCAACATTTCACTGCATTTCAGCCTTCCATTACGACTCACTGTGCGTACAGTGTTAGGAACATGTTTGTGTTACTCAGCCTTCAGCCATTTCTGCTCTGCTTGTTTGCTGCACTCTTAAGACTTCTCATCAACAATCCACCATCTCTCTACCACTTAAAGATTTTCCAACATAACATTTGTGTTTACATTATTTTCCCCAGAAGCCATTTGCCTGATTACATGCTACAGAGAAATCTCTTGATGGCTAGGCGCAGCAGGTGGAATGATTACAGCAACCACTAACTCTTTAAATGTACATATGTGAATGCTACACTTAGATGGACTTGTAGAAAAAAGTGTTTAGGGAGAGGGAGAGGCAGGAATGGAGTGTACTGAAGTGACAGTGAAATGACACATTGAATGTCTACTTCTGGTGACTACTGCAGCTCTTTTAATTGCTTGTCTGCTCTGAAGGATGGGATACTTACTTCCTACATATTTCACACAATTGCTTTTTGCCATGACACAGGGCCCAGAAAGGCAGGGGAGGCTTTGGCCATGTGGATAAGGAGGCACCGCCCAGACAGAATGATCGGGACATGTACTGCCTCGTGCCTGCAACAAAATATAAAAAAATTCACACAAAATATGCTAGACATGCAGGTACCAGATACAAAGATTCTTGCCATGCTATGACTGCCTGATGCTGTTTAACATCACACTATTGTATCTTACAAGAGTTTTCTTCAACATATGTAACAATGCTATTATTATCTGTTCAACAATGTACTGCACTCAAAAAACACTGTCCAATCTTTAATTTTACTGGCTGAAAGAAAGCGCGAGGTGATATGGCCTTACATTTTTATGATAATATGTAAGAGAACATTTGCAATAACAGAATAATGAATGATACACATTAATGTACAAAATACTTAACGGTGACATCTATAATATTTGTGCTAACTTGTTTAGGGATATTTAAGTCATAATTATAAGTTTCGCTTTCATTTTCAGTCCTTCGCTTCTGCAGAGCCTCCACAGTCATTGCTAATGTGTCTGTAGGCGTTAACGTTCACAATTAGTTGGAATCTCTGTCTGCCTTACCTCGCCAATCGGTGTGTGTGGAACTACAATATGTTGTGATATTCCATATTTCACAATGCTCAGAAGGCAAACGTTATATGATGTATCATGAACAATATGGCCCAGCTCTACGAAAAGAGTTAAAAAAGACTAAATGTATACATACTGCCTGAACATCTCTCCCACTAACAAGAGCCATATGGGAGAAGAAAATATAGTCCTGCCACATGTCATTTCAAAAATCTAAAAATTCTCTAACTGTTTTAGATCAGTGCAGTTACCTTTGTTGCATTAGCGTGACGAAGTATTATCAATACTTTCAATATTCAGCATATCTACTTGCTGTTTTATACTTTTCAACTACAAGCAGCCAAAACTGTGCAACTTGATCCTGACAATATTTAGACTCCAACTATTTAACACTGAAACACATGTAGCTGCATACAGTCCGTCATTGACAGACTAGTGTTGTTATCTCCCAGTGGCACCATGAGGCTCCCTGTTGTCCTGCGAATGGGTCACTTCTTCTTAATATTTTCATTTTAACACACTCACACATCACCCGTCTTCTGTGCCATATCAAAACTAAAAGTGAGAGTGCACAAAAAGACAACATCACAATCTTAAGACAACTCCCAAAAAGATGATCGCTTTGGTAATATTTAAACTGCACATTCCTTCGACATCAATCTACTGTGGATTGGCACATTTCAGTTCATGTTCAAGTGCAGATCTGTATTGTTGTTAGATTTTAATTTATACATTCACTAAAATAATATTTGGCAAGTCATGGGCTGAATCGTTTGCCGTGAATCCAAACGCGGATTAGACGCAAGATGTGGTTGTATTGGACAGGGCAAGCAGACCACAGCCCTTTCATCTCTATTTGTTAACAAACGACAGAAATAATTACAAAAACATACTGTATTGGAACAGGTAGCATGTATTGATTTGACCCTGGTTTGTCCGTGGCAGACCCCTTTAGCCCCAGTGCATGCAGAATAAGACACACCAATAGTCTGTGCATTGAATAAGAAAGCATCTAATGACTTTAAATTGATCTATATTAGCTTCAATTAGAGGGGGACAATGGGGAGAGATGCGGTGGTGATTCCTAAGGACAGGTCAGAAGAGGTGGGCAGGAGCACGGCAGGAGGGTAAAGAAGAATTAGCCAGATAAGTGCATCACTGCATTGTGTACGGTGTAGTATACAATTGCCTGTGTTCTCTAATGGAAACCATGCTATTTGGTTTCATTAGAGCTTTTCCTGAAAGCATTGTTTTGAAATGCAGGTGTTAAAATAGCAAGCTGAAAATGATGCTGTGCAAAAATGTCAAGTGGCCCAAAGATGACTCTTTCAAAACAAACCACTTGATAAAACATCAACATGACACTAAAATTTGCGTATTGTGAAAATTATCTGGTACTTATATCTGAACTAGGCACTAACCAATCCTCAATTTTGAGTACTAAAACCAAAATAATAGGGTAGGGATATCAATAATGTAAAATGCTTTTATTGCATGCCACATATATATGTGGGAAGGGTAAAATGTAATTGAATGAATCAGCTGGCTCTGAAAAGTGCGTTTAAATAACAATTTGAATATTGAGTATATAGTAAAATGCTAGAAAAAGAGCTAAAAATTAAAACAGTTAAGTTATTAGGATATTTCTGCACTTTTGTGATGAATTTTTACAGATATTTCACATTTCTCTGGTAAGTAAACATCAAAAGTAAAAGTGAGAGTGCACAAAAAGACAACATCAAAATCTCAAGACAACCCCCAAAAAGATGATTGCTTTGGTAATATTTAAATTGTACATTCCATCGACATTGCTCCACTGTGGATTTGATGATTAAACATCGACTAATATGTAACATAACATTTCCCAAAAATATCTCAATATTTGCATATCTCAATATTCATTTTTGTCAATATCGTTCACCCGTACATCTGCTATAAATAAAAGTGATGAAAGAAAAGGAGTTAAACAGTGTTGTAGCTCAGTGGTTGAGTTTTGATACGCTTCGACCTCTATGTTGCTAGAGTCTCGTTCCAGAGAGTATCTTAAAAACTGTAAATTGTTGCACTGTGTAAATGTTCTTACAATAGACCTTGTCCCACCCGACCCACATCCTTTCCTCTCCCAGGCCCATGTTTGTGTTACTAGGGGGAACTGGCTGAACTTTGACCCTTGGCTAATGAGAGCGATAACGAGCTTTAAAGGGGGCGACTGGAAGGTGTCTGACAGTGGGGTTTAAACAATTACACTGCGCCTGCCAACACGCCTTTATGCATGACTCAGGAAATTACTGTCTCTCCCTCTTGCTCTCTCCCTCTTGCGCTCTTTCAGTCCACACACAAAAGAAAGGGCTTATGGAAAATAATAAATTATCTCAGGGCCACGTTAACTTGGATGTAAATCGGCTGGCAATTATGTTTTAATAGGCCTTTAAGAGAATGAATAATTGGGTTGACACTGGTGAGGTTGATCAGGCTCACCCATCTCTCTTTGCTTTTGTACCCAGTGAAAATGAGATGGGAGTTTAGGTGCTGGTCAGCAGCAGAATATACAGAGGGCTCTCCAGTAATAGGGTACACAGCTTGAAGCTACAGTATCAAATTAAACAATGACCAAGACAATAAGATTTAGCCAGGCACAAATTTGAACTATTTCATCAAATTTGAGGTTAAATAAACCTGTGACGATAATTATTTACTCACAGGGCTGCATAATCAATCAAAATCACAATTTGAACGTATGCAATAAACAGATCACAAAGGCAGTACCATACTTTCTTCCACAAACAACAAAATTCACTCTGCAAAAAAACAACAAACCCTTTAGTTTACATTTGTACAAACTGAAACACATGTGATTCTTGTACTAGTCTGGCAGTTCATAGGCCTATTTCAGTCTTTTTGGACACGTTTAAAATGTGAACTTTGAACAGAATCCTATAATTAAAACATAAATCGCAAATCTAATTGTAATTGCAAACCTGGTCAGAAAAATTGCAATTAAATAATTTTTCCCCCAAATTGTGCAGCCTTTTTTACTGATATGTAATATTAGGGCTAGGCGATATGGTGAAAAGATCAATGACAAAATGGTCTCTCCTGTTGATCTATCTCGGTTTTCAATTTGGTTTAGTATTGATTTCATGATCATAAACAAGACAGACTTAATCGAGACTGATTCGAGACGATTTGAGAAGACTGAATCTTGATTCAAATTCAATGAATTGCCCAGCCCTAAGCATCAAATGCTTATTCGGTAAGTTATGTAGAATTATTCAACAATAGCAACATTAGCTTCCTTTTTTATTCTCCTTTCTTTTCCAGTTTTAACGCACATATGTATGTAGACAAAAGAAAACTGAAATATTCCTCACAGTGTTAACATACGTCAACGTCATAGAGAGCTCGAGAAAAATCTATGGAGATAAAAAGTAGCTAGTCTTTGACATCTTAACACCAGCAGCAGCACAACTGTCAACACTAATGCACAGGAGCACAAGCACAAATCTGCAGCAGGACAAGGGCCTTTACCTCTGCCCTCCGACCTCTGAACCAGACGCTGACCTATAGATGATGATGATTTAGGAGAGGCCGGGGAATCTGCAGCAGGATCGATGAGAAAGACATCACAGCGGACCAAACCTCCAGATGAGACTGGGCAGTACAGGACAGGAGTCAGGACACGCTTTAGTAACAGGGACACAGCTATTTTTACACACAATATTATTTTGGATAATGTTTTGTATTAACTCCACATTAAAGAGTAATTGTGCAAAATACATATGATCAATATTGAGTAACAATAGCCCAGCATTTTCTGGCTACTGCACATACTTTATTACGTAAAGCTCTCATGAAAAAACATGTGTAAAAAATGTGTATTTTCATAGATATCAGTACTAGGCCATTATTCTGTTAGTTAGTTTATTTTTCTTCAATCAATAGGCAGAAAGTACAAAAAAAGCAAGTGCATGAGAATAAAGAAAATTTAGTTTATTGACATTTTTGCCAATATTTCACTTATACTGTATTTCTTCTGCAGTGCACTCTCTATGTGTTCAGGTGAATTGTCTGTGAAAATGGTAAAAATTTAAACTGAAGAGCAATTATGCTAAAAATGTATGTCTGTTATTATTTAAAAAAATGTCAGAGATAAATACATTTTATTTTACATTTTATTATTTTTACAAAACAGAAAAGATAATTTTTTAATTTTACATTAATTTGTTGGACTTGCTATGGGTTTTTAAATCGTACAACTGCAAATATCACTTATCGGCCACACCTGAAATATTGGATATTGGTATTTGCTTAAAAAAATACATATCAGACCATCTCTATATAATTGGAGTTTTGCTTCTGATAATATCATTAAGTCACAATACACTTTTGGTAATAAGTATGAAATAAAGTGAGCAAACACTTAAACAAGACAATGAAAACCTATGGCTGTGAGCAGGACCTGACTGAGGCAGTGAAGCACAAATGGTGGGACTAAACCTGTATTTATCTGCTGCAGCTTTCATCTTGGAGGAAGACAAACGCACTCAGAAATTGATCAGATGAGCATCTGTTAGGCTTGGCAACAGTCACAAGTCTGCAGAGACAGTTTTAAACCCCATTTTTCAATCTCATCTCCATTAGTGTCAGCCCCATACAGGCACTTAAAGGAATATCCCACATAAAAGAAAGAACAGCCAGCGTGTGTATGCAAATGTATACAGCTCTAGTTCTTTAGTGTTTGTCACTTTACATGTTAGTTCTTGAACTACAAAATACATATATTTTATCTTTGAATTTCAATACATCTCACTGTGATAGTGCATTTTGTCAGTAGGTCATTGCAAAGAGGCTCTGATTATGACGGTATTTTTAAGCTTTCAAACATGGATGAGCATTGTTTACATAAATATGTGTATACAGTAGTAAAAAAAGCAAAAAAATAAATGACTAATACATCATACGCCATCAATACTTCCTAAAAAAATAGCCCCCACTCCAAACGGTCACAGGATTATACATGCAGTTCCAAAGCCAGCGAAATACAGTAGTTTATTAAAGGAATGGCTTCATCGTCAGTTTTAGTTTAAAGTGGCTAACATTCATTCATGGAGACATAATAGAAATATATGTTACTACAATATTAGAGTCACACAATCCCTCTGTTTGTGCCAGTCCCCAGCCCAGCTAAATGGAGCATGTAATGTCTGGAAGGTCATAAAAAACAAAGTGAATAAATAATGTGAATCACATCACGCTGGGAGCTGGGCTGAATGATAGTTATGAATATGTGCATATGACAGAGAAATGTTTTATTTGCATTGATCTAACAGTGATTGTGTATCGCTCATGTCTTCATTCTATTGGGACTCTTTTATTCCATTCTGAGCTCTGCTGTCAACCATGTTGCCGCGGGACAAGGAGACTGTAGCATTTTTCCTGGATCAAAAATTTACGAGCAATTAAAAGTGGTGGGACGCCCAGCATCCATCAGCCCGGTGTGCCGCTGCCAGGAACAGCTGAGGGGGGGCCCGCCGCTGTAAACCACAGGCTATATACTTTTATATCTGTTTTCCCTCCAAAGAGGGAAGGTTATGACAAAATGATGTTTTACTGTGCCTGGTTTCCGGATCGATGTGGGCATCTTTCATGAAGCTGACTTGTTGGAGGTCAGAGCGTGTACAGGGAGGACACTCTCAGAAATATATGTCTGCGAGGAGCTGTTTGTGTTGGGAGTTCTCCAAAACTATAATAAAAGCCACCACATCACTGTCCCATTCTTCCACTGTATTCCAAGCGCACTTTTGAAGGAGCAAAATACAGATTTTGCAGCACAAATTGAAATATTTTAACAAAATAATTGTACTTTCTTCTTCTTTCTGGCTATAATAACCTAGTGACCTGCATGGACTCCACTGCCCCTCACTCTGCTCTGGTCTTGCCTTGAGAATGTCAAAAGTGAACTCTTGTAGCTTTGGGATTGATAATTTTCTGTGTATATAATATTACTGTTTTCCCAATGTTTATTTAGTTGCAGTCTCAAAAACTATTCTCTCTCCTCTCTCAGTCATTAGCAAGATCTACCAAACTTGTGATATATTTGAAAAACCTACCGTGATGTAATTTACTAAGAAATGTTCAATCCTTCAGTATGATAAAAATACGTAGTTTCGGGCTTTAAACATACAGAATATACTTGTCTACAAGCAGCACTCACACGGACAGAGAGAAGATTGATCCGATAATCAATGCATTGTTTATAACTGTAAAACTGATTCATTCCTTTCCAATGGTTTAATTTTCAACATAAAACCAACATAAAAAATGTTCTCTAAAGACGTTGCTAATGCGTCACATGATCTACTAACTAACACACACAGACGGACCTACACACAATGATGCATGACAACACACCTTCTACACAAAAATATGCACCCCCCTCATACATCAACACAGTACTCTTTCACTTTTTCCCCGGCTGCGTGCGACAGGCCTGGACTCATTTGCATGCTTAATTGTGTTGTAATGTACTTTTAATTTGAAAATGGAGGCAATTAATTATTTTGATATGGAACAAAATGCCGCAAATGTAAACATTCTAATAGTTCTCAGCGAACGGAGTCTCATTTTTCAAAAGAGGGATTGAATCTTATCTCATTTTTTAACGCCACACTTTTTTCTTCTCCTTTTTTTTTGCAGAAGATTGGGCTGCACCACTCATGAATTCTCCTTGATACACACTTTGTCTTTGTAGAGAGCGGCCGGCGTCGCTTTGATCTCGCTCTCTGCTGTTATTCTCCATCTAAATCTCCCACTGGATAATTACTGTAGCTTCACCTGTGCTATCAGAAGAGATTATATGAAATTAAGCTTGTTTTTTGGACGTTACACTTCTTTCGCTATTTACACTGCTAGCCCTGAGGAGAGAGTGCAGGCTGCTGTTACAGCGCTCACGCCACTTACTATTTCTGGGTCATAAAGCTGCAAGAAGAAATGTGAAACTCCTCCAAGCACTGACAGAGACTGACACTTGATATGATCTAATCTTGATTTACATGATTAATTGGATTAGAGGAATATTACTTTATATTATTTTACAAGTTCAATGATGTTTACAGTGTTTAAATTACAATTTGATTATTTCACTCAATTAAAAGTATAAATTACTTACCCTTAATTATACTGGATAAAACCTATGCAACCAGTACATAAAATAACACAAACTAACAATGCCTATGCTTAGATACCCCAGTTTACTGGACAAACATGAAAAGAAAAAGGAGATATTCTAGTATAAGATTTCAGTTTGACAAAGCAAATTATTACGTTTGTTATAAGCAGAAAATCAGGGATGGTAGCTATATTTACAAATTTTTTCATAAAATTTGAGCTATTAGAGACACATTTTTTACTCTTACTTGAGTAATATATACAGTACTCTTATCTTACTTGAGTAACTATTTTGGTTACACTTCCAACTGTGAGTGAGTCTACAAGTGACAAAAGTTTTATGCTGTCATTATGTATATGTATAATACACACCCAGCAGTGTGGACCCCTAACATGCACAGTAGGTAAAATCCTCAATCTACGGTAGTCCTGACCACAAACATCTAGAGAAAGGTCCTGGGCCTATGCTGTGGGACCTACTGCTTCTGAGGACATGCCCCAGCAGCACTGAAGAATGGGTCAAAGGCAGAGGACAAATTTCCCTGTGGGCACAATCAAGTGTACCTCAACCTTAATATATATTGCATCGCTCCTGTGCATTATTCAATGTTTTGTCCTTCCAATTACATTAACTTCAAAATATAAATCAGATATTACATCCAAACAGTTTCTCTTACAATTACTCTTATTTGAGTAATAGCTTACTCAATTTATAGATTTTTTTTTAGCTTTTACTTGAGTAATTTCTTAAACCACTACATTGTACTTCTACTTGAGTAATATTATTATAAAGTAACTCTTTTGGCAGTGTTTGGCCTCTCTATAACTCTGGTTGTGAGTGATGCAGCTGGCAACACTATTGTTTGGATTTTGTAACCACAAGCGATCCCAAGTATTAACTTATTTTTCTTACTAATTGGAAGCCAGTTTTGTACCCCATGTTAACCTCCATAGCATTGTATCACTTTCTCATCTCTGATTCCCAAGAGTGTGCTTCTGACATCACAGCCAGCCGTGCAACCGCCAATAAATTATGAGTGACAAGCCTTTGGACCAATAAAAGCAGCACCATATTTCATGCACAGTAAATCTGATTGCAGATTGCCGTGGCGTGTGGCGGCTGACATCTTTATTGTCACCAGTGCAATAGAAGCGAAGGTGTGCCGAGGTGGTAGGCGGGTGGGGGGCAGCGTATCCTTACATGGGACCTACGCTATACTGCACAGTCTATATGGAGGTCAAACAGATGGGAACTCGGGGAGCAGGGCGACCCTATCCACCCACTCGACAACCCCTACAAATCCCCAAACACACATACACATCTATATAGTGCCAAATAAGCCGGCGTCTATAGAGTAGCCATTTTTCTATCAGATTTAACAAAGCCATGCAGTTGGTCTTTCATACAACCCATCTGTCCTCAGTGCACACATGCTCCCTGGGAAACTTTGATCGAGATAATGCCCCCGGTCCCCACAGACTTGCCTCATTTATAGCTATATTGTGTCAGACATAAAAAAGTGGCATTCAAAAAGAGCACACTTACTTCTCAGGAGCAAGATTTTGAAGAGACTGTCTGCACTTGTTAACGCGCTGCTTTTAGCATTTGCACTCTTGCTACAAAATGAGCAAATTGTGTTTTACATATCACAGGACTCAATTTACTGAGCATCTAATCAGTGTTTCATTAGTTTGCCATTTTTGGCATCCACTTTTGACCTTAAATCAAATGTGAGTTTTTTAAACTGCTGCTTAAGATAAAAGCATATTCAAAATGCTCAACGCTATATTGATGACTATATTTGAAACCTTTCCTACGATGGAAGCCTCCAGGACAAATGAGGGTTTACACCAACGGTATATTGTAAATGAGTTAATTTGCGCTTTTGGACTGGAGTCTTTGAAAAATGTATAAACTCGGACTATCTGACAAAAGTGGTAAGAGATGACAACAAATAACATATTTATACATATGTTGTTTGACAAAGACATGAAATACGTCTGTTATATTCAAATAATTAACATGCTGATGTGTGGATTACAAAAAGGATGATTATAGTTTAATGTTTAGATTAGATGTAATAGACTTTTAAAACTTGTGCTGAATGCTTACTGATTTAAGTACAAGAATCACTGAAACAATATTTACTTTATAAAAAAATCTTCATAAAATAGTTCTTAGAGTAGTTGTTGTTATTCGGAAATTGCAATACGTCAGTGGTAGGCTATATTAATAACACAACAAAGAGTCCACAAGCCCAAAACAACAAACTTACAAAATAACCTTTTATAGCTCCAAAGACTAATGGGATTTAACCATTTGGTAAGGTGTTGAAAAAACACACTTTACTCTTTGAAGTGCAATTTTCAGCAAGCTACAAAAGAAGTATTTGTTAAAGCATTTATAAACAACATAATCTACACTGAGACATTCTCTCTACAGCACTTCCAAGTTCAAGTCAGTCCCACATTACCTCCAATATTCTTAAACACGGATCCACTCATTATCAATATCACATCTAATTTCTAATGTATCGTAAGAGCCTCATCGATGGCAAATGACCCTGTTCTCAATGCGGAGGCTGCTGGTGTTCATATGTCCTCACAAATGCACCGAGCCATTCTTCATAATTAGTGTGGCCACCGCTGTAGCCTGATCAGGGCATTACAAGTCCTCTGCCACGAACCCTAAATGGACAGATTTCACCAGACGCCCGCTGGTGTGATCGGCATCATTATATTTTAATTAATCCATTCTTCTCACAGCAACACAGTAATTACAATCTATTTTATGACATGGCACGCTGCGAAAAGCCCGGAAGAAAGAAAGAGAAAATAATAAGCAGGAAATGGTGTAACATGGGTGAAGATACAAAAGGAAGTGTGGAGAGGAGATAGAGATAGATAGAGTGATTTTCTGAGGTGAGCCAAAGCAGAGGTAAAACATCACTAGAGCTATGACTGATTACTGATGTGTCATTGGCCGGCTGACATTGTAAAAGCATTGTAAAAGCATTTATATGATGTCTAGAGAAGCCCGAGTCCCCCCTCCCTCGCCAATGTTCCTCTGATTCCCATTTGGTAGAGAACGAGGGAGGAAGAGAAAGAGAGAGAAAGGGCGGACCATTTCCTCCATCTGTATAAATCAGAGCAGGTACGGACATTCAGACATGCTGTAGGTGTGATAATAACATTAGAGGATTACAATGACACTCCTCCCTAGACAAGATCACCTGTCTCAACTACCATAAAACAGGCTACGGTGGCTACATAGAGCTTTATGAGGGAAAGTGTGATAAAATATAGCCTGGAATGCATTGTGCTGCCGGGGGAATACATGCGTCTACAGATAATGATTAACAGCAGCCACTTGTTCTTCATTTTGATGTATTCTAATTGGACAATTTACAATTACATGTGCAGTCATTTTATTTTTTTCATTTCCATCTCGGTTAATTATTTTTTTCCCATGTATCATTAGGATCATATAGAATTCCAACTGTTATTTTCATACACAACCAATGTCATTCTTAACAGCAATACGTAGTTTTAGAGGATTATTCTGTTGCTACCCAAATAAGTAAAAAATCTACACTTGTTATTAGAGTTTGTTTGTTACGCTTTATTGATTGTCGTGTTTTAAATAAACCAGGATATGAGTCACTTCACCAATAAGCAAAAAATTGTATTTTATGATTTAAAGACACATTCCTAACATCCCAATTATTCCCTGCAATGTGTTTATAAGGCCAGAGCAGAGTTTTGCCATCAGGGTTACAGAGGCGTCGCTACAGGACAGGCAAGGGAGGCAATTGCTTGGGGCCCCCGAAGTCAGCCAGGGGGCCTCTCTGAAGCACACTATCCTCACTCACGGTTGCAGCTTGTGATTGACTCTCACCTCCTACTGAGCTTTGGTTCAGATGTGACAATTGGCTGTGCTACCGTCCTCTCGCCCCTCCCCCCCAAATTCTCTAACGCGCGACAGCAACAGCTTTTGATCTGTAAACAATTATGACGATGCAGTTGAAAAAATTTAAGTTAACATATCCTTCAGAAAGCAAAAACCCAAAGAAAAAAGGAAGAAGAAGAAGAAGAGAGAAGAAAACAAGACAGTGGTGAGTGAGAGCAAGTTTTACTACAGTGCAATTTAGATAAATGTCATGTGTCTGTTGCTTGAGACTTAATAATAGCTGTATCTAACTCTCAGCTAAACTAAGTAATCTGTGCAACTGCAACTGAGTCAGCAGCATGCATGTGTAGTCATGTATAGTCAAAAAAAAAAAAAACATTTAGAACAAGGTCAAGCATTTTCCTTAAAGGTCATTTGATCAACTTAGAAAAAGGAAAGTCCAAACAGACAAATAATATTACATCAAATAACGTTATTAGGCACCTAGAGTGAAATATACATTACAGTTTTAATTGTATTTTGTACATTGTTTTTACAATTTCATATTTTATTTATTGTGGTTATAACTGGTGTGAGGGCCCCCTATTATTTTTGGCTTGGG
The DNA here is from genome assembly GCA_019453435.1 of Rhinogobius similis. NCBI lineage: Eukaryota > Metazoa > Chordata > Actinopteri > Gobiiformes > Gobiidae > Rhinogobius > Rhinogobius similis. Next base: position 17,276,457 of record CM033626.1, on the reverse strand, counting down.
GCCCCATGGTTTCCTTGCAACGCCACTGCACAGTTATGATAAACAACTAGCATGCTAACAGTGTACTTCCTGGTTTGCGGATGACAAAAACGCTAAGAGCTGGTTTTACATTGATAAATCTGTACTGTTTTTTTTTTTTTATTTTTATTTTTTTACTTTATTACATGAAAAAATTGGTACTAAAGCGCTACGGACTGTTTTTGACATCTCCATCCCACTTGATTTCAGAATTATGTATTAGGGCCTCATGACTCCTACCATGGACACAGTCAACGGATACATTTGGAGCAAACTTTTGGTGGATGGGGAAAAAAGCCATCATAAAAATATGGATGACACAACTTGTGCCAGCGATTAAGGACTGGACATTCGAAAAATGGAAAAAAAATAACTTTTGAGTTCATTTTGACTTTGGACTAAATGGGACAAGAACGTTGGGCAATTTATGCAGTGAGTTTTTACTTTCTTATTTTATGTCTAATCTTCTATATATTTTCTCTCTGTGTCATGTTTTGTTATAGTTAAAATAATAATTAAGTAAAAAATAATGGATAATGGCATCATAAGATAATGTTGGAGGAGGCCTTCTACTTAAATCACAAAGTAATGAGGAGTCGTAGCCCGACCGAGATATATAACTCTGGTACGTACGTATATACCAATGAATTCCCACTTTCTGTTAAAATATCTTGCTGAACACCATTTTCTAAAGTAAACTATAATTCAAATGCAGAGTATAAAACTGTGAAATTAGGTGTCAATCATACCCCTTATTTAAAAAGGCCCATAGGACGTGTATATAGTGTAGAGATATGATACCACTGAAAGTACATAATGGCGGAAGGCTTTATGGATGTTTTTACACCTCCAAAATTACACCTGCTTTAACATATCATGAATGTGGGCAGTCTGTGTGGTTAAGGCGTGCATAAATGAGTTTTACACTGTTTAAGTTGCCTGAAATTACCACAGCTAGAGATCCTATAGGGATAATTACTATAATCATACATTTCATAGCACCAACAATCATCTCCCCATGTTCGATAAAGTACTGCAGGTTAATCCATTCCTTTGTATGAGTCTCTATATGGAGTAAACACATTATCAAGGCATAGGACTGTGTGTCTTTATTAAAGTATAGTTACACAAAAAGCTTTAAACTTTTAAATGTTTTAGAGGGATGAGGGATGAAGGATGAATGAGTATCCCGTGCAGGCTGTGTTTTATGGTAAGATGCTATGTGTCTTTTTATGGTAAGATGCTATGTGTCTTACGCTTTATGTGTATGTAATTGTGAGGTAAATTATCCATAAAATAAATAAATAAATCAAGATTCAAGTCACTATGTATATTTTAAATATGTCCAGGAGCATTAGCATATGAGAGAAGACTGAAATATTAACTGCAAAACAAAAACAAGAATCAGAATCACATTTCCAAACATGTTTGCAGAGGTCTAAGGTAAAGAATTCATGTTTTTTTTTTTTTTTGAGGACTATTGATCATTCAAAAGATAGCAAGAGTCCTGGCTGAGGATGTTGTTCGGGGAAACCAGTTGTGATACCAGTCATTTTCTTTTGATACGATTTCAATATTTTAGCTCCACCCCAGTTTAAACTGATCTAAAAATAAAATATATGTCCAGATATATATTTTTTAAATGAGTATTAATATTTTTGCAAAAGAATCTACACGCATCGCTATTTCAGTCAATCCTGGGGAAACTGAAGTGCACAGAAAGGCCCCAGCCATCCCAGGAATCAAACTTCACACATTCCTGACGTTCCTAGCATCCAGCTACAGTACAACCCAAGATATGTTTACTATTTATATAGCATGTTTAGATTATAGCTCCTAAATAACTGCAGTATTCGCGATACACTAATTGTAAACAATCAGAGGAAACCTGCACAGGCATTGAGAGATTACAAAATGTCTAAGTAAGGCTCAGTGGTTTGGGGTTCTAACCAGCCATTGCCAACAACATCACATAAAATGACTACTTTGTGTCTTAAGTATTATTAATGAAAATTATTATTGAATAAGCGTATAATGGGCATACCTACTATGGCATCTTTGCTGAGCTGATTCCTACAAGGCTGACTGAAATGATACACAAAATACATAAATGGTTCCTTGTTTGGGTTGTTTTACACAAACTACAACCACAAAGAAAACACTTCAAGTTTGTAGGATACTGTGAGGAGAGAGCTGCAGGGAGCGTGTGCCGGCTAAAAGTGCAAGGAGGAAGATATTCCACAGGCAAATATGGTTTAGCTTTTTTTTTTTCATGTTTGGGATTATTGCTGCATAAACACTGCCATACCTCTTAATGGAAGACATAAAAGCACACGTTTAAGTCAAGCTTGTGGTTTTAATAATGGTGTCAGGGTAAAACTGTGAATCCGACAGAGAATATGTGAGACTTTAACAAAAGAGCCTAGAGAGTTGAATGTAGAAAAAGTCTTCCTTTAATCCCAGGCAGGGGAATTCTAATAGAGCGGACTCAAGTGTCATGTCAAGCAATATACTAATGGAATCCAATTAAGACCTTTAAACTGCGCCGAGAGCTGGAGGATATTAGCTCAGTTTTCTATAACAAAAGACCAAAGGGTCGTCAACGAGGGCTTTTTCAGGATATAAAAAGCATAAAGGAAATTGGGTTTTTCTGCTTTATCCACTCATTATTGTTCCCTAAGAAAATGACTTGAATAGAGCATAAGAAAATCAGTCGGACACCCATTTGGAGCTTTTTACTCACGGATCTGACTTGGCGTTCGAGCACAGATAGGTTTTACAGTACAGCACAGTGGTAATTATAGGTGCGCAACACGTTTGAAGTTAATTTCCTCCTTTATTAATGACATAACTGCAATCCATCACATGTGCCTGCTCGACCACATGTTGGTATTGTACCGTTAGTGCGGATGATGTTCCTTTATAAGCAACAGAGAATCCGTGGAAAACAAAAACACACATGGCCTCTTCATTATTTTTCAGAGAAGGGTTAGGCGTCTCAGGAAGTGTAAGACTGCGATAGAAACACATCTATTCCATTCACGTAGAGGAAAAAAGAAAAGAAAAAAACTCGATGAAAACAAAGCAGAACAAAAGGAGTGAAGCTTTCATTAGCAGCATAAAACAAAACCACAGTAAGCAGCGAGTGCAGGCAGCTAAAACAACATGATCGGAATAATACCAGTAACACTAATAATAGACTCATAGAGTGAAACAAAACACAACGCACAAACAATTATTTTAAGCTTTGATTTCAAAGGGATTGCAGTGTGAATGTGTGTGTATGGGAGAGTCGGCTTTGTACTTTTGAACTGCAGCGGCTGGTGCCTGTGCCTAAGAGTGCACTGTGCTGCGTGTGTGTTATATATTAGCACCACCTTCATCATCAGCGGCTCCACCAGCACCATCATCCCTCTGGTGGAATCAGAGAAAGCCCCGCGGCCCCGGCTGGTTTGCATAAAGCAAACAAAATTAAATTTGCTTTGCTAAATCAAAGCATGTATGGTATTCCGAGCCGCTCTCTCTGGGACAAATTACTTCAAACGGCCTCCTTTGTATCATAACAGAATAAAAAAATCAGCCCAATCAGCGGCTCTCCAAAACTCTCGACTCGGGAATTAATTATTGAACCCAGGGCTTTTCTCTTTCCTTCAGTCCACGACACAGATCTATTTATTTTGGAAAAGTCGTTTTGCTCTAAAAACACAGTGTTGGCTGCAAACCCACTTTACCACTATCTCACTGTTTTTTTCTCACAGTTTTTGCTCATTTTAGCCATGCGGCCCCTAAAGCAACGTGTGAATAAGTTTGAGCCGTGAAATTAATCTGAAAACCCCAGGACCAACATCCACTACAGCCTGGCTTTAACACAAGTGCTACTGCAGCTGTAATGGACTTAAGATGAACTGAGCTACTGACTCCAAGGGTCTAACTTTCTCCTACTGGCCACCTTTCCTCTCCACTGGCTCCTTTCTTCTTCTTAGAACAAGGCTTTCTTTTCCTTTGCACTGGCTAGAGTGAAGAACAAAATAGATCTTTTTTTTATTTATTTTTTTATTGACACAAAACATTGGGTTAATAGAGAGTGGGGTCAGCACTGAAGGATGGTTCAAATGTAGGGTAGCCACAATAATTTATAACATTGAAAAATCCACCAAGACACAAAAGCCTAGACTGGAGATGTTAGATAAAGCCAGACTTTTAAAAGAAACTGTGGATGGTCGAGTTGTGAGGCTTAAAAAATAAGTAAACACGAATGGCTGTATTTATTAATGTTCAGGCAGTCAGTTTCAGAGCACAGTGGGTACAATCTGCTTCTTAAATTCATTCATATGAGACTATCATGTTAATGATGTCAAGATTATTAGGTTAATCAATAATCGTATTCGTATAATTATTCACGTCAATATCTAAAGCGATCTAAAGAAAAATATAAACAATATTAAGTTTTTTGTTGTTGTTTTTTTCGGTCTATAGCCCCCAAAAATTCCTTAAGTACTTTTTTATCTGACTGTTTTTACTTTATTTTGTCATTTAGAAAGTTCAGTTTCATAAAGCTGGTCACAAACTTGAGGAATAGTAATGTGTTACAATGGGAATGAAAAAAAAAGAAAGATTTCTCTCTTGTTTGGTCACATTCTCAGTAACATCACAATTTAACAATTATTCACATAATTGTTCAATTGTGATGTTTTTTCTCACAAGAACCATAACACTAAAATTTGATGTTATTACCTAGTTACAGTTAACCACAATGTCATCTGCTGTCAATAGGCAATACTGTAGTTCATATTATTGCAAGCTTCAATATCACACTAGTACATGCTTTACTAGGAAGAGGTCATATCCAATACAGCGCAGGTCATAAACTCATGATTCAAGTCCGACAGAGAGGCAGGCTTAACTATATCTCACAATAATAAAATCTGAGAGTTACAAGCCACAACTACATGGCTCGCTGCACACTTGAACACTGGTGGGAAAATGGACAGGGCAAAGGGGGCAATAATATTCCAGCCTGCTCCAGATTCGTGCAGCCGTTGGCCCAGCCTCACAAAGCAGCCGCACAACAAACATCGCAGTGAGCACACAACTGTTTACAAATCCCCAGTTAATAGGATCAGGCCTCATTGACTAGGCAGCCGCGATGTGTCTGATGTAATCTATTAGCTGTATGATAGTCAGTGTCTTCGGCCCAATCGATAACCCTGGGCCACCATATTGCTCCACTGTGGACTGTTTCTCCTCTTTAGTGCTGCTTAGGATGCAGGCCAAGTGACTATTAAGTGTGAGAAGAAGGTCTGTGTCCTTGTGTGCTAGGACAGTTTGAGTATGGTGTGTTTATGGTGTGAATGTGATGGTATATTCATGAAGTGTCGGATTAAATAACTGTTAGTTGATTTAGATAATACATATTTATTTAGTGTATAAAGTAGGATGTCTCAGGAAGGAAATTTTATCTCTAAATTTGAGCCATCCTGCATTGCCAGTGGACTTTTCTCCAGAACTAGATTTTGTGGTCAGGACTAGCGCTGGACAATTTGGGAAAAATATCTAATTGCAGTTTTTCTAACAAGTATTGCTATTGCGATTTATGTTTTAATAATAGGATTCTGGTCATTGAAGCCTTTGCATCCATTAAAATTGTGATGTGATTCAGTCACGATTAATTGTGCAGTTTTAGTCAGGACTACCTCGTTATATAAAAATTAAAAAATTCTGTCAAATCTCCAAGCGACTGTTTCTCATTTGTGATACCTTGATTAAAAAAATGCAGGATATATATATATATGGTGGATAAACAGCGCAAAGTAAGGCCGTTGTGGTTGGCAATATCAGGAGAAAGGAACACGAGAAACTAGAGAAATACCAAGGGCTCATCGAAGAGCTGGAGAAGGCCAAAGTGGTGCCTGTGGTGATCGGAGCACTTGGGGCAGTGACCCCCCAAACTGGAGAAGTGGCTACAACAGAACCCTAAAGGAACATCAGACATCTCAGTCCAGAAAAGTGTGGTGATTGGAACAGCTAAAATATTGCACAGAACCCTCAAGCTCCCTGGCCTCTGGTTGAGGACCCGAGCTCAGAGAGATAGATGAGACCACCTGTGTATGGTGAGAAGGGAATTATAATTATATAATATATATATATATATATATATATATATATATATATATATATATATATATATAAATTCTGTTGGTATTTTGGCAGAGCAATAAATTAGTGCCCATTAGCACTTCCTTACAGTAGATGCCTCCAAGTGAGTGTGTCGGTATATGTGCGCTGTTTGTGTGTCGGAGTGTGTCTGTAGCTGGTGTAACTGGGTTTCCAATTAAGTTGAACCACAGGCCGGATCAATGCTAGTCCTCTGTGTGCAGGAATGAGCAGCCCTGGGCCCTCTGAGCATGCCCACGAATAATTTATCACTCACACTGGGCACAGGCAGAGAGCTGCAGCAGGAGGAGGAGGGCCAAGGAGCACAAGGACAAAGTGTCCAGCCCAAGGGAAAGAGAGGGCGTGAAAGAGGGAGAAAGAAGAGCAATCGAGGGGACAAGGAGATGGAGGGCTGAGGAGAGAGGAAGAGATCAGGACCCAGAGGAAAAACACTGTCAGCTCACAATCATTTAGAGAGATAGCACTTTTTCCATTGAACGGCCATTGAAGTGAAATCCTATTGGAATACATTTTCTAAACACAATATGTGTTTATACTTCTATAAGTGGTAAACTGAAAGAAAATCAACATGGAGAGACAAGTGCAGAGATAGACAGAAGAACCATATCCAATTATGAAGTTGTATTTTACAGGGGGAGTTCACGTTATTCCACATGTGACAAAAACTGTGAGGATTTGTCGTATAAAGCATCATCTGGTTGCTACTTTTTAAAGAAGTTACTTCAAGCCTGTGCACTAAGTATGGGCCTCAATTGATGTACACACATGCTTTTTCTTGCGCTCATACTAAAAGCTCAAATTTTGCTTAAACAGAAAAAACATCAACAGCATAGCCATACTCCACAACACAATGCGGTTGGCTAAGAGATCACCTTTGACCTCAGCCATGCTGTGAACACTGAATATGTGCCATTTGGGTGTTGGTTCTGTGTGCCACGCTGTCGAACACTCCTTTGTCTTCATTAAATGTCTAGCAAATGTATTGTTTTTGTGATACATGTGTGAAAAAAAAAGGTTTCAGTTAAGTATTAACTAAACTAATCAGCCTTACCAAAAGATGATCATAAGGATGTAAAGCATTTAGTTGCAAATTCAGTATCAGTATTCAGACATTATATGTACACATGCTGTTCAATGTTGCTGGTGATGTTCAACAGTGCTGGTGAAAGGTTTGTCTGGGTGTTACTGAGGTTAAAGTATACTTTATTAATCCCCCGTGATGTAAATTCAAGCTGTGCATTTGACCCATTCTTTGGTGCCACTGGGGCAACATGTCAGGTGCAGTGAGTGTTGCATGTCATTCCCCTTTTACTGATTAATCACATTTTGTAAATTCAATTGTATTTTTAAAGAAAATAAATAAATAAATTACTACAACATGATTTTAATGCTACAGGATTGGCTACAGAGTACAGAAAAAAAAGCCAATAATTGCAATTTGGGTCAATTCAAATTAAATTATTTGCACACCCCTAGAAGACATGAATAGCTATTTATATTGTCATCATTGTAGTCATATTGCAACAAGGTTTACCAGCGTCTAGTAAAAAGAGGTTGTTAATTACTCTGTCGCTTCGTTGTCTACTTAGTTCAAAACATCAATGTCCCAAATAACAGTGAAAACACCTATGGAAAGGCCAGACCAATGCAAACATGTCAGATAGAAAAGTCCCCATTGTTTCTGTCCTACATGTTATCTGACAGTATAGAAACAATGCTCCGCTCTGCCCATACGCTTTCATTAATGTGCTGCACTCTAAGGCTAACTGGAGCCAATTGGAGTGACTGTGAGCAGACTGAGATTCCTCCCATGTTATCTGAACAAGTGTTACTAATGGGTTTATCAATTAGGCCAAGTCCAATAACTGCATGCCTGCCTGCTATCTCCTTTAAATACACTCAAGCAGCAGAGCCCAGATTTCACTGGGTAATGAGGCAGAGTGTGTGTGGACTTATCAACACAGCTAGTCCATGTGAATCACAGCCAGAGGAGAAGAGAGGTGTAGTTTGCGGTTTGTTTTTGACCACACAAAAGGGCTCTTAGGAGAGAGAGTAATAGAAAGTAATCAGTTACTTAGTCAGTAAGTTCTTGCAAGTCATGCTCTAAATTTGGAGTAATTAGTAGGTTGGTATTTGTTTTACGACAGCAGTAGCACAATACAGAACGTGATAGTAATAGATGTTTATTTTATGAAGTTAGAAAAATAAAATTTTACCAATTCAAGTGCTGGTTTGGAGTACAGATATGTTGATTGTGGGGTCGTCATGACTGGCAGAAAGATATAAGTAAGGATGTATGCATTTTCCAGCAAAGTAAATTCACTTCTGCACTCTTCACTGCATAGACTAGTCCCTTTATTGGGAAGTAGAAATGAAAGCCTCAAGTGATGTGGTGGCTCTTTATGACCACTTATAAATTTATTAATTCACTGATTTCACCTGTGGACCTGTATAGTCCTTATAAGATTTGTTAACAGTTTCATTATTTGTAGAAAGTAATTTATAAAGCATATACAAGAGAGCTGTATACTGTACAATAAATGTGTCCAGCACTCAATGAGGAATCACAAACCATCACATCCGTGTGAGTAAACGTATGGGAGCGACTGATCAATGGACAAGGAGGAACAGAGATAAAGTGACAGAGGCTGACACGGTGATAAAGTGAACAAACAAACAGAGACACAACGACTGGCACACGGGATGAGTGAAGGATTGATTTGTGCTAAGCCGCAGTCGGACAGCCATCAGGACACATGGACAGAGATGGATGGGAACACAGACGGACAGGCGACAGGCAGGAAGACACCGGAAGACCTGGGGACACTGAAGGATGCAATGGCAACTGAGGAAGACGTTTCCATCAACAAAGGGCCTTAGGTGAAGATGTGGAGCTAATTAGGGTGGGGGACAATTAGTCGCAATGATGACATTGACAAACTACACCCACACTTCTTTGTTGAGGGGAATCTAGATTTACCAATTCATGTAACAAAGGCATGATCCACAGATCAAATATTTCCCTGAAACCAAATTTTCTTGACCCTAAGGCTTCAAATATTTTAGTGTGTCCCATTGAGACCTTCAACCTAATTATTTGGTTGGTGGGTCAGTCTAACCTGTGTTAAATGCATTCATTGGAATTACCCTATGTTAACAGGCTGTCTATGACCCCGATCAGCCATGCGCAATGTATGACAGAACTGAATATACTTATTTTATTAATTGAATTAGGCTATGAAACTGCAACAAACATGAACGCAAAACCAGCATTGATAAGAAATAGCTTGTTTTCCCTCCGCCTCTTTGTTGGTGACTTTGTAAATGGTTCTTTCCTGATGAATGAAACAGGGAAAACGGCAGCTTCATGTCTGAGACTATACAGCACAATGTATGTGTTTATTTGTGTGAAATGTGGGAAGAAACAGCGAGACGCAATGAATGAGCAAGTGTGAGAAGCAGAGGCAGGGAGCGAGCTGGGTATATACAGTCATACAGAGAGAGAGAGAGAGAGAGAGAGAGAGAGAGAGAGAGAGAGAGAGAGAGAGAGAGAGTGACGGAGGGAGAGACGTGCACTGAATGCTGCCTATCCGCGCCACAGAAAGGTGATATATAGTTTAGTCGGCAGCAGCGGGTCACGACAAAGCCTTTAACAGTAATGTCCTGGGAGTCGGCTCGCCCAGGGGACACAGCGCTCCATTTTACAGCCAAGCGACTGAGACTGAGACACTGTGGCAGCTGCAGCAGTAAAGCCTGCACTAGTACCATCCATAACATGAAGACAACGCTGATACCTCCACAAAACACAGAGCCCGAGGCCACACCGACAGCTGGCGGGCCGAAAGGGATGAGGGAGAGAGGAGAGATCGGAGGGAAGACTATAGACAAAGGAGGCAGAGGGGAGGAGAGCAAAGACGTATATTTGCAGGTTCAGACAAAGGCAAAGGGAGAAAGACTGGGAGAAGAAGACGGTGCACATCAAAAGAGGGTCAAAACAGTAGGCAGAGTGAGGTGAGCTAAGGGAGACGTGCAAGAGAGCCACGATTATCATGTAAGAATAAATTGGGACATACAATAATCATTTAGAGAAGCTTAAAATATAGTATTTGTTGTTTTCCAAGTCTGAAAATATTGTTTTCATATTGTGTTAATATGTTGACTACAGACAAAATATTGACGGCCTTGAGGCATCTATCAGGGCTAATGTTCTAAAATGAGACCAGAACAGGTTTAAAATTAAACTAAACCATGAATAATAAGGATTAACCCAAGGAGGATAAAAGCATTAATAGATTTGTCTCTAAATTGAACAAATGCTCATACTGCAGGGGGCGGGCATACCACTAACAAATTTTCCCAAACTTTCCCAAACTAACAGTGTAATGTACCAATGTATAATAATAATAAGTAAACTAATATGTAAACTTACATTGATAATCTCACAAGAAGAAAGACAACTCTGGTCAGCGAAGGAGAGGCTCACAGTATAAAAAGCCTTTGCCAGATAGAGAAAAGAAAACATGAAAAGAGATGAATAAAATCCATAGCATGCATGTAAGAAATATGAAGAAATAAAATCTAACTTCAATCTACACAGTTTAAATATATACATGTATTTCAGTGCAACATTTTGTTATCATCAGTGATTCAAAGGCAGTTCGGTACATCTTTACACTAATAGTAATTAAAGCAAGACTTGTCGGTTTTGACCATCTTCTAATAAGAGCAGGAAAAGGGCAGGAATCTCAGCAGCAGCCAAGGTGAAAAGACACTGCTAAATTTGGCCTTTCTGTATGTGTCCTGAATTTAGCACTGCGTTTCTTCCTTTTTCACTGTTACCTCCGCCATCAACACCTCTTCCTCTCCCTTTCTCAGTCGGTACAGCCCTGCTTTACCTCCAATTAACACTAGTTTGCTTATGCGTGTATCCGTGTGTGAGCTTGCCCAGCACAGTCACCTAGGTCATTTGGCATGTCGCTATAAATATCACACCAGTCATTGCTCTTTAACAGGCTCTTCTTGCATAAGGGCACCCACGTACGTACATAGACATATATATGTACTCATTAGCTCAAAACACAGTGCTTAGATGTGTTGGCAGTGTGAACTAACCACAGATAGTGAAGCTCCCTCGCTGGCTACCTCAGAGTGACAGCCATAACCCCAGGGCAGACCATGCCAATGGAGGCGGGGTCCACTGGTTTGACTGACAGCGCCGATGGCAATAATGCAGAAGTTGACAGGACCATCACAGCTGCTGCACTGGTCAGCTCACTGCCCACACAGAGACACTGGCCTCTCACCTTAACCCTGGAAACACAAGCATACAAACACTATAGGAAAACAACCATAACTCTTGAATCTGTTAAATGGGCCACAATATAATTTTTGTATGTTTAACTTCCACCCTTATCTGAGGTTCTCATATAGGTTTGCAATCCTATGTAAATCACTATACAGTGACCAAGTTTGTCTTGATTAATATGGTAAAGAATTTTCTTTTATTTAAGACTGTCAATAGCACCCCACACAGATATTGCTCCTTTTTTCATCCACATTAAAAATACTTAAAATAACACAACCTCAAATAAAAAATTACATATTTTACATTATATCATATATATATATATATATATATATATATATATATATATATATATATATATATATATATATATATATATATATATATATATATATATATATAATTACCACCTTTAGAATACAGCATATTATATAGATTTGTTGCAATATCAGTCTGCACCTAAACCTTTCCAACCATCATTATTATGAGCTGCAGTTGCACAATAAAGGCACAAAAACAATATGTAGTAGTCTGATTCAAACTTCAGACACAAACTAGTGAGTAGTTGTTTTGTATGACCTCCATGCACTTCTAAAAACTTCAAGAATAAAACATGTGTGTTGCAAAATTGACAAAGTTCTTGAAGTGAGCTGTTGCAGTGATGACACTATCAAGGTGTCTTTTACATCAGACAGTGGTGGGCTGTGGACTGGGGGAGTAAAGGCCTGCCTCGTGGCTCGATGTAGCCGCAGGGCCCCTCTGTCAGGCTGCCGTCCATCACACTCGGGACGTCCCATGGGTCCAGTGCACACACACAAGTCGATGAAGTGGACAGAGAAGGTCAGAGCTGCTGCCTCTGTGGCATCAGTGACAGGACGATGGTCCGAAAGGAGAGGGCAATGGATCAGGGTTCAGACGTGAGGCTGCAGGAAGATTTGGGACATAACAGTGTTTGAAGACTTTGCTCTTCTTCTCAAAGGAATGTCTGGTGCAGTCTGGTGACACACGATTCTTGTGCTAGAGTGATTTTTTTACCAGCTTCTAAACTGAAAGAACGCTCATAATATAAATGATTGAGCAGATATTTAAAAGCGTTTCAATATGAGAAGATATAAATGAACTTCCAATTAAATATAAAGTTTACTGTCTTTGCAGTTCCTTACTTCTTGAAGTTACAGATGTGTGAAACAATCTGTATTGTCATGTCTGGATTTCAGGTCCAACTTCTGAAGTGTCTACTTTTGTGTTGCTGCTGCTTTTCACCCTTTTTCACTTTATTTTCTTGCAGCGTGAATTGCTTATAATGCATCTTAATACGTTCTCAACCTGACTGCATCTGTCTCTTGGTTTTATGGTAGAAACATCGAAAATTGGTCCTCTAGTTAGTTAACTTGAAAATAACAATAAGTATACATTACAATAAGCAATAAATAAAAATACTGTTTTGCAAAATAATAATATTGATATAATCTTCATTAAAAAAAAAAGTTTTAAAAAAAGGGGTCAAATTCCATCCATCTATCTTCTTCCGCTTATCAGGGATTGGGTCGCGGTAGCAGCAGTCTAAGCAGGGACTCCCAGACTTCCCTCACCCCAAACACCCTCTAGCTCCTCCGGGTGGATCCCGAGGCGTTCCCTGGCCAGCAGAGACACCAGCCTGTCCTTGGTCTTCCCCGGGGGCGCCTCCTGGTGGGACATGCCCAGAACACCTCCCTAGGGAGGCCCGAGCCACCTCTCGACATGGAGGAGCAACAACTCTACTCCAAGCTTCTTCAATGTGACCATTCTGTCTCTAAGGGAGCACCCAACCACCCTGTGGAGAAAACTCATTTTGACCGCTTGTATCGGCAATCTTGTCCTTTTGGTCATTACCCATTACCCATAACCTGTGACAAAGGGCAGCCCCAGATCTGACTTACTGCCGGCAATGCGAACAGAGCTCCTGCTCCTTTCATGCAGGGACCGGACAGCCCTGAGCAAAGCATCCTGGAACCCATACTCCTGGTGCAACCCCCACAGGCCGACGTGAGGGACACGGTCAAATGCCTTCTTCAGATTCACAAAACACATATGGATTGGTTGGGCATAGTCCCATGAACCCTTCTTAAACAGAAGGGGGACCAGAGCGTGTCTGCCAGTCCACAGGTACTGTCCCAGACTGCCATGCGATGTTGCAGAGACGTGTCAGCCAAGACAGTGCCACAACATCTAGAGAGTTAAGATACTTGGGACGGATCTCATCCACCCCACCAGCCTTGCCAGCAAGGAGCTTGCCAACAACCTCAGTGACTTCAGGTCGGGTGATGGATGAGTCCATCTCCAAGTCCTCAGTCTCTGCATCCTCCTTGGGACTGAAATCCTCAAAGTCTAACCGATGACATCTCCAGTCAAGGTCAACAGGCTCCACCCACACTGTAAATGGTGTTGGTGAAGCACTGCTTCCCACTCCTGAGGCGTCAGACGGTTTGCAAGAATTTCTTTGAGGCCGACTCATAGTCCTCCTCCATGGCCCGAGTTTTTGCCTCTGCGACAGCACGGGCTGTGGTACGCTTGGCCTGCCGGTTCCTGTCAGCTGCCTCAGGAGTCCCACAAACCAACAAGGCCTCATAGGACTCCTTCTTCAACCTGATGGCATCCTTTACTTCTGGTGTCCATCAATTGGTTCATGGGTTTCTGCCACGACAGGCACCAGAGACCATACGACCACAGCTATGAGCTGCCACGTCGACAATGCAGGCCGAAAACATGGTGCAAGTTGAAGACCTGAGGACAGAGGGCTACGCAAGATGTTCCCAGCAGGACCCTCACGATACGCTTGGGCTTGCCAGGTCTGTCCAGCTTCATGCTCCGCCAGCGGATCCAACTCACCACCAGGTGGTGATCTGTTGACAGCTCCGCCCCTCTCTTCATATGAGTGTCCAAGACACACGGCCGAAGGTCAGATGACACGACAACAAAGTCGATCATCAACCTCCGGCCTACGGTGTCCTAGTGCCACGTGCACTGATGGACACCATTGTGCTTGAACATGGTTTTAGTCATGGACAAACTGTAATTAGCACAGAAGTCCAATAACTGAGCAACACTTCAGGTTGGGGGGGTCATGTGAATGTTGAAGTCCCCCAGTAGAACAACAGAGTATCCGGTCGGTGCACTGTCCAGCATCCTCCCAGGGACTCCAAGAAGGCTGGTTACTCTGCACTGCTGTTTGGCCCGTACACAACTAGGTTTCTTACATATAGTTTTCTTCAACTGTATATAATTATTAACTTCTTAAAAACAGTAAAATGCGTACATTGACAAAAGTTTCAGTACCAGATTTAAAAATGATTCCTGCGCTCGCACATTCACACTGTCACCATTGAAATCTCTGTAGATAGCTCAATCATTTATCACTTACCTGCAATTCATCCTCCGTGCACTTAGCAAAGACAGCCAATCTGCAGCTTTTAACTCTATTTATCTATTTTGTGCTTGTATGGTGAAAGAAAGCACATTTCTATGGCTCAGTCCTGTACAATTTGCATAATAACTTGATCACTTATCAGTTCAAAAACATATTTAGTCTTATAATAGAGGAATATTGCGAGGGGGAACATATCATGAGAGCCTGTAGTGTAAAAGACTAATGAGTTGGTATTAATCCATCTAAACCCATGGGCTATAATGTCAGAAACAGTACTATAATTCATCCATATTTTCAACTGTATTAACTCAAAACTGACTGTTTTAAAAAGATACGGAAACAGGTGCTGTGTTGGCTTCACACATACTACTAAACATATCAACATTAATTACTTAAGTTTAGAAACTGTAAAATTGTCATAAATTAGTTACAGGTTATAATTATTTTACAAGTCGTATGTAATATTAAAAGGGCAATGCCCATACTTTAACGTTTTGAGCAATTCTGAAAGTGCTAATGAATAAATAGTAAGAAAAATAACTCTTCCAAGCATGATGTTTAAGCAAAAAAGGAGGGGGAGATTAATGTTATTTCTGATAGCATGGGATTGGCTCAACAAACCTTCTACTTTGTAGGATTATATGGGAATTCCTCAAAGTAAAATCTACAAAGACAACTACACAGTCTCCTCTCGCTCATCTCTCATAGTCAGACAGTGAACAGAGGTTTCGACACAGCCGCAGCTCAACATGCATCTTTCATACAGGTCTGTGGCTCCAGCTCCTCTCTGCTATATTTCATTATTTTTTGTGAGGCAGGATAAAATAGCCTCTGAATGTTAAAATTAGGACTAACAGTGAAAATACATAACTGGAACTTGCCTCTGCCATTGCTATGGAAGGCTCTGGTTGATTTCTTTTTCATTCATTTTCTACCTCTTATTCCAGTTCCCGGGGTCATGGGTGACTGGAGCCCATCCCAGTAACTTTGGGCCTTAGGTCAACTCGTCGCAGGGAGAACAGTTTAAATAGAGGTTAAAGTTGAAATGTAGGACTCTTCTAATGACACTGTATGAAGTGATCTGTTTGAAGACATATCCAAATGAAGAAGAAAAGTCCCCATATCTAAATGTTATTGTGCTCATTAACTGGTGGTTTATGGTAGTTTCAGTATATCCTATAAAACCCAGTGTGTTTGGTTCATTTAACCCTGGCCAGTGTTACTACCAACACTAAAAAACCCATTATTTAAGCTCCCACTGAAAAATGAGCTGTTAAATTAGGGTCAGCACCGCTCAATAGCTGCTCACAACAACACACTTTAGGTAGAAAAAAGAACACAATTATTTGTCTGCAACCGGTTTCTGAAAAAGCCAAAGGGATATTTGAAAATTGAAATGGTTAAAAATATAACCAGGATGGAATTTTGTTTTTGTTTTCATTGGGTCAAGTGATTAGGACATTTTCCAGTAGTGAGATTTTCAAAAATACAATTACTTGTCTATCCGAGTCAATGTGAATAGCAGGTAATACACTCTATGTGCATTGACTATTACTCTAGTCAATGCACAGCAGTTCTTTCAGCGAGAAGTAGTTGTTCCACAAAACATTACGCCACAAAACCCCAAGTTCTAATAAATGCTTCTGATAAATGATAATGAGGGTAATGATAAATGATACTGTATAAAATCGTCGTCCGATTAACTGTTGAGTTCAGGCATAAAGACAAGTAGTGAAAAATGTAGACATATACTTACATTGTTAATACAGAATCTGCACATACAAAGTAAAACATACTTCACATCTTTGTGAACAAGTCTGTCACAAATCCACTGTACATTCTTGATGCAATTAACAGCAGAGAAATGTGTTGATCTGACATGTCTACATATAGAAACTCTTTATTTGACAGACAGAAACATTTTGGTGTAATTATTTTACACAATCCTGGCAACAATCAGCAACATACCCACAATGCAGTGTTGCTACTGCTGTATGTCTAAATACTGTATACAAGGCTGTTTGTGTTCCTTACCTCAGCTCTGGCAGGAAAGAAGAAGCCCACACTAGGGTAGGAGTAGCTGGACTAGACAACTTCTCATGTAGACTGAGACTGAAAGAGAGAAGACAAGGGATGTTAGCTACAGATTATTATCTGTATGTAGATGTATCTGTAGATCTTGTTACTTGTTCGCTGTTGATCATGAATAAGGGACCATGGAAGACATTTAATGCTTGTTTGAAATAAATTTGTAGAAATTTACATTCAGGCTAGAAACAGAAAATAAAATGATACATGTATTGACGTCTTTTTGTGAGGAGCAGAAGGCATTTGAATTAGGTGCCTGTTGCTTCCATAAAACTTTCCATATGATGACATTTCACTAACGCATGAGAAATAGCTCAGAAGAAACAAAGATAAACACTGATTTTTAGATAAAAGTAACAATAAGCAATATTGCATTCCACATCCCTTCTCTGTCTATTATACTTTGTCGATGGGAATAAAGCAAGTTTCAGAATAGGACTTCAGTCTGCAATCTAACTAGCCAGGCTAGGAAACAGGCACCAGAACCAGTCTAAAGTGGAGATGTTCATTTGTGCTCTTTCTCTGAAGGGCTTCAATCATGTGACATTCCATTGTGAAACATTCAGGTCAGCGCTGGCCAGGACCTGCTGTAAAAGCTGACAGAAAACAAATGGATTGCGGAGTGAGGCGATGTAACCCTCAACACAAAACATCACTGCAACATGACAGGAAATGAAGGAACGCCATAAAAAACTCTTCCGCTATTGGCACTCGAATTAGTCTGTCAACATATTTCTTTTGACTGACGGCAATCTCTGTCAGTGTCGACTGTCTCCGTGCTGGTTTATGTGTGTGCGTCGTAAAAGTGAACATGTTTGAATGACTTATTTGCCAGAGTATATAGGCATAACTCGAGGAGGATGCCTTGGCAGCAAACTGTACAAGTGCAATTATGTATCTTTCTGCTCGCCTCTCCTCCTAGCTCGCGTTCCAACCGGGCTTATCCATGCCAGACAATCTGCTGTGACAAAGTACAAGTTGGCCTGTGCGCTTCAGACTGCCTATAGGATTATAAACGACACAGCGGGCGCAAACAAAACTGCCACTCCACATATGCTTTACAGCCAGTCTGTGAAACACCAGAATTAAACTGTTTTATGAATGTTTTATTGATTTAGGAACAAAATTAACTGGCAAAACGTCATCACAGTAAATACATCTTATAAGGGTTTTGAATTATGCAGATGAAATCACTGGATGAAGTTGGACAATTATATTGTATGAACAGCCAGCAAATGTACGCCAATCAGCCATAACATTATGACCACTGACAGTAAATCACATAATATTTACCACATTACTTATTAACAATATGAGCTGGGCAAGTCCTCACCAGGGTTACCACCAGAAAATAATTGATACTAAAACAAGACTACAAATTTGAAATTTGTTCTTCATCTGCTGCAGACACAAAAATGTGTCCACAAGTTTTGTTGTAGGATCAAAAGTGCTGTACGACTTTATAATCATTGTACATGATTTATTAAGGCTAACACATGTGTAGAGTTTATAATGTGTAAAAAATGCTGAATCAATTTATTTCCTTCCTTGTATCAAAATGTTTTTGCTGGACAACTCTGATCCTCACAGTTAATTTGTTAGAAGTAACTGTGAAAGGTGATTGAAGCACATGGTCCAGAAATGCTTGTCCATGTGGACTGACACAAGGGACTTCAATGATAGATATGAGGACGTAGTATATTAGGTTGATGTGTGGTATTTTTTTTTAGAAAGTAAGAATGATATGGCAAGTTGGTGTATGAGTAAAAAAGTTCAAATATACTGTATGCAAAATTATGGAGAGAATTAAAAACAATGATGGAGCAGTGTTTCATTTTTACGGCACTTAATAATGCAGGCTTACTTCATGGATCCGTGCGTCATGTGAAATGCTAAAAAGTATACTTGTAATCTACACCTCAGACAGCACAAAGAAAGACTACTAAGGGACAATTTGAACCAAACACAAACATTTCACAGCAGAAATAGTCTCCAAAAAACTAAAACATGCCCAAGTGCACTAATTACTTTCAGCCAAAGAGGTGCTGTTTCCAGTAACTTGCATTGGGTGACAGGTAATTAAAACTTTGAATTTTGAGTGCCCTACTAATTGGTGTAATTAATTTGCCAAAGTGCAATGGGGACGTCTAAGTTTTGTCTAGATTGGGGCTTTTGGTGAAGAGTGTGCGAGGTGCTGAATATGACTAAGAGCCTGAACAATAGGACAAAATAATAATCTGGTGCCCCCTCAATTTCAATGTTTTTACTGCCACTGTTCTTTGCACCTATTTTCCTTCTTATTATCCTTTCTTTCCACATCAGTTGCCCACTCCTCGCCTGCCCCCACCCCAAACTGCCTCCATCTCTGCAGCATCAGAGCTCCCGTGGTCTCAGCCGGGGACAGGCGAATGAGGGCCCCAGGAGGCCTGTGCCGGCACTGCCACACATCACTCACTCTCTCTCAATCACACACACGACCCGCCAGCCTTTGTCCCATGTGCAGGAGGGGCCACGGGGTTGTCATGGTAACATACAGTAAGGTTTTTGAGGCCTGAGAGATTGAGGCAGGATGGAAACCAGGGAGGCTAAAGATTCATTGACATGTTACGTCTTCCATGATACCTGATTCTTACAGCACAGGGTATATGGGAAATATTTCTGAAAAGTTTCCAATTTCCAATTAGAATTAGACTATAAGCACTAAGCTAAAGTGACATTTTTTTCTCCCAAGCCCACCATTTGGAACCCATTCTCCAGCAAAAAAAATATCACTCATTTTCCATCAGAATATAACTTAGCACAATCTTACTAAACTTACTTAAACTTTGTAAACAAATTGTGGATGTCACCCAAGAGCAGGCTGACAGTAAATAGATCCATTCTGCTGTAATTTCATAAGAAATGCTTATCTGCAGGAGACTGTTTTATTAAGAGGTAATCTTTATTTCAACTCAATTAAAGAAAGATGTC
Organism: Rhinogobius similis; assembly: GCA_019453435.1. NCBI lineage: Eukaryota > Metazoa > Chordata > Actinopteri > Gobiiformes > Gobiidae > Rhinogobius > Rhinogobius similis. The sequence continues at coordinate 17,256,496 of CM033626.1, read as the reverse complement.
TTGGTGTGAATTCACACATGTACCTGGTATGTGTGAGCAGCACTCTAGCACGACAGTGTTTAAAAGGTGCCACTGTCACTTATTCACTTTGTGATGGAGACTTCTTTGAGAATTAATGTCAGGCGACACGGGAGGGGGCAGAGTAACATGCGTGCAATGTATATGCAATGCATCTTTAGGCCTGAAAATATTAGAATAAAAACAGAATCACTAAAAATATAATAGAGGCCCTGATGTTTTATATACATTGAAGAATTGTGACGCAATACAAGGTTCTGGACTCACTTGTAAAAACTGAGAATTAATCTAAACTAAGAACATTCTAAAACAGGTTTTGGGGAAATTCAGTTGATCAGTTGAACTGGTACAAAAACAACTCATAGTATTGTCTTTTGATAAGATGAAACAGCAATAACATTTAGTGAAAAAAAAAGTTTCCTGTTATGTGGATATTGTTCATAGTCTGTATACAAACTATAGCATATGTCATTTCAGAACTGGACATGTGTAACCAGCTTGAGCTTCTTCACAGCATGAGATACTTCAAACAGGTGTCAGTCTGAGAATCACGACTCTGTATCCTCAAGTATTTACCGGAATGATCAGATCCTCCAGTATCTATACACGACCATAAACACCTCCATAAACACACTTCAGCAGCACAGTCCAAGGTCTTGTGAAAAAGTAGAAATTCACACCCCACAGTTAGATGGAACACTGTAGGTGGTGGAGCCAATGCAAAACCCTCTATGAATACAAATGCTTTGAACCTGGCTGACCCGGTCTAGATTGTGATTGTGCGGGTGTGTCAGTGCCGGTCTGTGTGCATATCCCCACCCCTCTCTCTTGCTCTCTGCAGGTGTGTGTGTGTGCTGTGGTCTATCTCCTTGCTCCTGCTCCATTCAGGTTGGTCCTCAGGGTCAAACGCGCACACTAATCAGACAAGGAGATGCATCAGGGGCCATTTTGAGCTAACACTGAGTCGTGCTCGAGATGCCACAGAGAAAATGAGCCACCGGCACTTCAGAGGAGGCCATCGCTGCACCTGGGGCTCTTGGACAGCTTCAGCCACGCACATGTCCTCAGATGAGGTTACTGTACAGGAGGTCAACATGACTCTGGACTAAAGGCCTTAGAAGCATTGGCCTCATCATTGACCAAGCAAAGCAATGTGGCTAATTCTGACAAAATGAGAGTCTGGTTTAATAGAACTTACCAAATTAATTGTCTCTTTAAACATAATTGTAATGTATTGAGGGTCATGTTGTTTTGACTGACGAGAAATAGGAAAATCACAATGGAGGAAAACAAAATTTCATCGGGAAAGCATTCTGTTGGAAGAATGTGTCCCAATTTTTCATAAAACCATGTCAAAGTGCTCACCACTCACAAGGAAGTATTCACTGTTGGAGAAACTGTGGTTGCCAGGAGGCCCACCATTATCATATGTTTTGGGACTGACCAATTGATCAAAAATATTGCACTGAAATAACAAGCCATTACAAACTATTTTTGACATCAGCATCCCACTTGATTTCGGAACCATGTTTTTAGGCCTCAAAACTCCTGCCATGGACACGGTCGGTGGAGATATTTGGAGCATTTTGTGGGGAGTGAGGATAAGAGCGATTACAAAAAACGCTCTGACAATCGAGGACTGGACCATGACAGACATAAAAAATAATAATAATAATAAAAATTACATTTGGACTCAATCTAAAAATGTATCTTTGTGACAGACAGTGGACTGAATGGGTCTAATACAACTTTTTTTTTTCTTTGAATGTGTCGTGATTCTGTTTTGATTCTGTTTTAGTCGTCATGTCCTATTTGTGTTCTTTTTATTTTGTCTCTGGTCTTGTTCTGTGTTTTATATTTAATCATATATTTTTTTGAATAAGGGAAAAAAGAGTTGCTTAAAATTTGTTTTGGTTAAAATGTAATAAATATATATATATATATATATATATATAATTTTTTTTTTTAAACACACATTTCACAATTGTCTGATAATTAAAATGTTTTAAGCTATGTTTCAACACATTTCTGTTGGATTGACATAATAATGCCTGACTATTATTACTGAGATATTGAGATATTCATTTTTGTCAATATCGCCCACCCCTGCTGTCTAAATTATCAATAGGTTCATCAAAACAATCTACAGTGCCTCTGATGCACTCATCCCTGATCATATTCCCATTGTCGTCACTCACAAAGAACTAAATGTCAGACAACACCAGATCTAACCAAATATCAAGCACTGCCCCTCACTGTCTGAATAGCGCCAAACTGTGGGCTTTAACACTGACTGCAACCCTTCTATAATGAGGCTGCTGGTGGCTGATAATTTGTGTTGGTAAGTGTGAAAGTGAAAAGGAGTCGTGTGTGGAGACAGAGGTGTGTGGCAGAGTTCTGTCAGGGTGAGACTTCCTGGACCTCACCTCCCTCTCATTAATCAGCCTGGTGTTTCAGAAGAGATAGAGTGGACACGCAGATGTAATTAGCCACATTTGTTAACTGTCCGTGTGGTTTTGAGCATGATTCAAAGATAGTGTGAGTGATGGAAAGACTGAAAAAAAGAAAAAAAGGTAAGGGGGTACAGTACAACGCTGTATTATTAGGTTATTTAAAAATACTTAAAGGTAATGTCGAAAGTAAATGTTTTACTTTCTAACCCATATCTATAAAGCACTTACTTCGAGTAAGTATTGCTTACTATCAAAGTCACAACCAACACAGCTACTAATCTGCTTTGAGTTTAATTTTTTTCACAATTTTAAGTGTCCATGAACAGTACGTTTTTCTGGCAAAATTCACTCAAGAAGTAAAACCAGATTAAAATTGTACAAAGATTTACCTATAGTTCAAAATAGTAAATACAAATAATCGAAGAGAATAGTTACTTTACACCTGCGAACAAGAATGAGCCTCTATTAAGGACAAGACTAGAAATAAAAAGGCATATTTGAGACGACAGAACTAAAGAAAAGGTGAAGACAGGATGTGAAGACGCAGAGGAGGCGATGTGAAGAGAAGAGTTTGACACCTTTAAAGTGGGACATTAGTATTCAAGAGGCAGCAATCCACCCCTCTAGTGCCCCCCGCCGCCCCGCAGGCCCAGCGGTCAGGTCTGCTCCTGCCGTGGGACAGCTCACAGAGAGAGGTGCCACTGGAGGTGGGTGGACGTGTGTTTGTGTCGGTGTGTTGTGACTGGAGTTCAGTGCAGGTCCCAGACATGGCCATACAACACTCTCACCAATACAGATATCCTGACATCGAGTGACTTTTGTATTGACAGTATTAGCACAGTGTAGCAGTGTGCTATCAGCTTACAAGGAGACTTTCCACTACAAGATTCTAACCACTTGAATCTCTACTTCTTATACTTCTGTTTAGTTTATTTATAATAAGCCCAACATATGCGTAGGCCAATAAAGAAGACTTAATTGTCACAATCTGAAATAGAATCTTGGATATATTTTAGAGATATCACTGCAGAGATGTATTTATTTTATTTCCAATTACAAGGAAAGCTCGCGTTCATGAAAAGCACTGCCTCAAAACTAAATTTACTTTTTGTTAAAGGGAAAACTGGATGCCCTGGCATTTAATTGGCTTGGGATTGGCACAAAAATTACACTGGCTTCTGTATCTCTGTGTATTACAATTTGCCAGTTAGTCCCATCAGCTCTAATTCAAAGATCTGGCTGCTATAGCATCATACTGAATTGACGCTTTCTCCTACATTGCTTTACTCTGATTTGACTAATTATATTCCCGCAGAATCGTGTTGACAAATTCATTTTGAAATCCATTAGTCCTGCGGCGTTGTTTAAACAATGTTAATGTCCAATGCTTTAATACTCCTGATTCACATACTAATAGGCGTCCGATAAATCAGGTTATCTACAACACCTTCTACACGGCGTGAAGAGCGGAAATTAGAGAATTATTAACTACTGTCGCGTTCTGGGGTGTTAGGAAAAAGAAGAGACGCCACAGCCAAAGAGAAATTAGTGGAACAGATAAGTAAAAAAAAAAGACTAGAGGGGGAAAAACACATTGATAAAGACCATGAAAGCAGGCGGATGTGGATGATAGTAACTTTATGTAAGATTACAAAGAGTTGGGGCATGAATGAGGGTGAATTAAATAGAATATATAGGGACATTTCATGCATAGCTTCAGAACCATTGTAGACTCATTCCACTCAATTCCCTCTATTCAGCTCTTAGCATTACTCCCAGAAATGACCAATAAACGTAATTGAAACATTTAAACAAGATGACTTTTATCAGCTTGACTGGAGTGCAATTGACTAAAATGTACAAAATATAGACCAGTTATAAAGGTTTTTACATAATAGGCTTTAAATTACTGAGGAGATATCATAATTGTAAAGCAATAAGCAGTTTAATGAAGGCAGCGTATGTGCATAGGTCACCAAAGCTTTGTTTAACTTAATTGCTTGTTAAATCAATGGTAACTACAGAGGGTTAGCTGCAGTAATGTATCATATGAATGGATGCAGATAAAGGCGCCTTGTATGGCTTCTATTTATTCTGGTGTAGAGTGAATTTATAATTCAGAGGAGGTTATCATGAGTTAGGTCTTGTGACAAAATGGATGTACTGTAGATTAACAATATAACAATATATTATGCATTTATTAGTTTCTCTATTGAAATACAAAACTAAATGTAGGAAAGTATTTTTGAGGTGGTGTTCTAAACATATGGCGCTAACTTTCAGGTAGTCACTCACATATAAACACTAATTTGAGGGTAAACCAGATGTTAAATAGATTTTATTTTAACAACCAAATACAAATATTTGCTATATTTTTGGAAACATAACAGCGGTGTGAAAATAAACCAAAATGGCACACAAGTAGAGGTGGGCAAAACAATTTTTTGCATCGTCCTGAAAACAATATTCTGGCAATATTTGCACAATGCATCAGCATGTGCATCTCTTGCTTTAAATAGTTTTAATTTTAGACAATATACTTAATATTCTAATTTGTCATATCTCCAAAACAATAATTACGATATTATCAATTTTTCTACACATATCTCCCAGCTCTACCTATAAGTATTTTCATTTTCGCTAGTGTCTTCTTTCTGTCTCTGCTCCTTTCTCTCTCCTCCTCTCTTCCTCTGACCCCAGCTAAGCCAAAATCCTGACAGCTCTCCCTTCTGTCCCACTGTCTCCTCCTCTCACTTGTGCCGTGCCCGGGGTTGTGTGCGGATTACTGTCGACTCACCGGTCTGATTAGTTGCTTGTTTACTTATCAGCACCTCCACCATGACGACCACGGGGCTTCAAGGGCAACACAGGAGGATCAACTCTGCACAAATGCGCACGAAATGGCCTCACAGACAAACAGTGTGGCGGCCGGTCTTGGGGTTTGGGTGCCTGCGGCGAGTGTTTGTGGCATGCCGCACCTCTCGAGTCGCCCGCAGTGGCACAGGGCTCTTAATTAAGACGAGTGTTGTGTGTTGAGGGGGTGGAGCAGCTGGCAGGAGGCTCAGGAGCTGGAGAACATCTGTAGGAGGCCACAGCGCCACATGCCTGAATCACCAGCGCACACACAAGCACACACATAAGAGAGGTGTACAATGTCAATATAATGCTTGATGCCTGTGAAAGTATTGTGCAGAAGATGCTATTTTTTGAAAGTTTGGAATATGAGCAAGATTTGTAAACATGTCTATTTTATTTTTTTGCAAAGTGGATCAGGAGACATATTCATTCATGGCAGGACAGTGATGACATATTCTTCCTTTGTTTCAAGAAATAATAATTATTATTATTATTATAACTGTGGCTTATCATAATTATGATACAGGAACATGAACAGTTGTGAGAAGACAGAAATATACTTCTAAACTATCCCCACATTTCATGTTTGTTGAAGTCTAAAGTTTAACATGAGGTTTAGAAAGTTCTTGGCATCATTGTACTATCTAACTAATTAAAATTGGATTAACATTTCAAATTGCAATTTCAGTGCAACTGTAACAACCTCACATTAAAACCAAATTAGCATAAATATTGTTCTATAGGAGTTTAATGATTCTGTGCAGTATTTTTGCTGTGATGTTTTTCCAAGGATCTCCCCGAATCACTGCCCGAATGCTCCGACCACCGTCCACCATGGTCGCCTTTACCTTCTGAGCCTTCTCCAGCTCTTCTCTGAGCCCTTCGTATTTCTCTGGTTTCTCATGTTCTTTTTTCCTGATGTTGCCATCACTTGGTATTACCGCGTTAACCACTGTTGCTCTCCTCTGCTGTTTATCCACCACCACAATGTCTGGTTGGTTCACCATTTCCCATTCCCAAAATCTTATTTTATAATGATACAGAACAATCAAACACACAAAAAGATGTGTGCTCATACAACATGTTATCACAAATGACTGATATTATTATCACTGAGATTTCAATGAATGTTTGCTGAGCTCTGTTCGAAACCCCCCTAAAATGATACTTTATGTCAAACAGTGAATTGGAAGACAACCACCACTGAGACCAAACCAGCAGGACTGTCACTATGGCAACCCACCAAATGGTCATGTCACCCTTGTTTAGTGCGACGGGTGACAACGAGAAAGACAGGGTGCGAGAGAGAGATCGGCCGGCGATAAAAAAGAGCAAACAGACAAAGTGAAAGAGAGCGAAGGGCATTAAACACCCTCCATAACGTTCTGCTTCAAACAAAAGAGTAAAGGGGAAAAAAGGAGAGAGAGAGAATCTAAAAAACATGGCTTCCACTGAGCAGCTCTAGATGTGAGGAGGTCAGCAGCTTAGAGAACTTCAGACGCTCGACGGGCCCTGTGAAGTCCTCTTTCAATAAGTCAACAGGAGCCACAGTGTACAGTAAAGGCACGCACACACACATAGGCCTTTACAAGCAAAAGGGACGTCAGAGTGGCGGAGGGGAGAGGAGTTTTGTCCTTGCTACGGGGCAAAAGCTAAAGCAATGGATAAAGGATTAGCCAGTTTTCTTCATCTCCTGCTGTTATGTGTCTGCCCATTTCAGGAATTTAGTTTTGCATTTAAGGTGTAGGGTAAAACATATGTGGTACCAAAGTGTGACATTAAATATATCACCATTTGATTTTAACTATTCAGTTTTATCCATGCCTGCATCAAAAGTGTATGCTTATTAGGCAGTTTCCCGGCATATGGTTATGACCAATGACACACATACAGTAGATTTTTATTTGTGACATTATGATAATTTTAAAATACAGCATTGATCTAAAACAACATAATAATAGAATATATCCGCTGAAACGCCAGAGATCATTTCCCTCTGCCACTTTACTGTATGTCATTGCTAAAGTAATTTTTAAAAAGCTGCTGGACAATGCTAACAGGCCACTCTATATGTACAATTAGTGAGCAGTGACTTATATTTATTTATTTATTTGTGCCAAACTGATTACATGACATTGCTGAACTGTATGAGTATGACTGTTTGCAGTGAGAGTTCATAATGGGAGAAATGAAAACGGGAATTTCACTGCCAGAGCAATGGCGCCTTGACTGCAGGACAGTAAAGATTACTCAAACATTTGTGAATCACTCAAAATACAACCTCAAGTGAGTTAATGATGAGAAGTAATAATAGTTAAAAACTCTTAAATCGATTGTGCATAATATATCTCCTTTAATGGTAGTAAGTTGCCCAGAGTCAGCAAAGTCCAGGGTCTTTACAGGTCACTTAGAAACCACATGGAGATTTCATAATAATAATAATAATAATAATAAGAAGAAGAAGACAAAAATAATAAAAAAGAAAGAAAGAGAACTCTTCCAAAACATGTCATTAATATATAAAACAATAACATGTGTCTGTAGCTTAGTTATTGACTCTTCATAGTCTCATGTGACCAAAAAATATAATATACTGTTACCTTTATACAAGTTTCATAAAAGACTAATTTCTTGTTTTGCAGTCACAGTGTTTAGACAGATACTTTGCCAATACCATATGTTGTCTTCATGCTGATCATTTTTACAGGCAGTATCAATCAATGTTTTCAATCATGACACAAGAAAAAAGTAATTTCTGCCTCAATTTCACTTTATCTGCAAACATCCCCAGCAGACGGTAATTTGTGCATTCGTCTCAGTCCCACATATTGGCCATTAATCAGGTTCTAATCAGGCGTCAATCAAAACGAGGTGCTACTCCACATTATCTCAATACTGTCATAATGTAATACTGGAAAGAGAGATTGATCGATGAGGTCTTTGACTTCATTCAAAAAGTGAACCACTACAGTATATGAACAAAAATGTGGCCTGACTCTATAGGCAACTCATATTGTACAACATAGAAAATTATTTGATATGTATAGATCATATAATCACTGAAATAAACTTCACCCGATTGCATTCAATTTATATTTAGCTTACAGTTACTTTTAGTATGTTTTTGAAAAAAAATAAATACACATTTTCTTATAGCTACTGAAAGAGTGTTTTCTAGTTTTATTTTAATTTAATTTGAGAAGAATTACAGTAGTAAACAATAAAGAATCAAGTGGTAGCAGAGATTAACAGAAGTAATTCCTCATGTAAATCTAAAAGTAGTTTTTCTAAGGGACTATGAGTGGTTCCTTTGCTTCTTAATGTTAAGTTAATGTGAATATACAATCAAACAAACTTTAACTCTCCAGGGAGAGATAAACATTTACATGAGCGAGTGTTATTTGTTTCTCAAAAGATGAAGTGTGATTTGTGCATTCGTCTGGTTCATGGCCTCATTTGTTGTTGCTTAATTGCTGCAGTGTCTTGCTCTTATTTGTTTAATGACTTTTAAAGATGATTCCAGAAGCATCTTTAAATCATTGTTGATATGTGGACATTTCACCACAACATTACATAACATTTCATGTAAGATTAAAATAACTTAAATTTAAGTGTTGCTTTTGCCTTCAAAGCACAAAGAAGTAGGTTTTTAAATTTGTGCAGATAGAAAAAGCACTGTTTAGAGTATTACTTCCAGATTAAAGTACTGAATAAAAAATACTGTGGATACTACTTGGTCACCTTACATCAGTTATTATTATTATTATTATGTTTTAATGCAAACTGTCCCTGCATACAATTGTTCAAATATTACACACACAAAAATCCAATTTATGCAATTTCGTATTGTATTTAATCAGAGTTTTTTTCCCCCAATTCAAAACTGCACAACCGATGAATGGACATTTTCTTTTAGTTCCGTCATTTTTAATAATGGCAAAAAGCAAAACTAAAAGTTAATATTTTTTCGCCTTCCAGGGTAGATGTTCTAGCAGAATATCTAAAATGTATGAAGTGAACATCCCCTACGCCTCCGGCTATGTGCGCCAAGGCTTTTGGTTTGTGGCTATTAGAGGAAAAAGGTCAATCGTTGCTGTATGATTCTGTGAGCGCAACTGCCTAAACGTGAATGGGGAAATGGCCCATAAGACACACACTTACTACAGTTCACTACGGGAGATCTACTGTTCCTCTGGGTCACGATGGAATAAACATCTACAGCCTGCCTATTACTACATGTCTTGTATTTATGTAAAAACTAAATTTGCAGCATGAGATTTCTACAAACTCACTCATCAATACTGGCCCCTCATGCTCTCCTCGATGTGGTATTGATCTGCAGCCAGAATGTGGATACACTCTTGACCCTTGACACTGATATATAGATATATTTTCAACCTAAAGCAACTGTTGTTTGCCAAAGTGGGTAGCTCTTTTATGCTGAAAGATCAAGCAAAAAAAATAGCTCTATTTGCAATTACGTGGCAGTCCAAGTGCTAAGATCATTTAGAAACATATCTTTAGCCATGAGAATAATTTTGAATCTAATGGCCTTTGTTTTCAGGTGGTCCCAAAGTGGAGTTAGGACCTCCCAGGAGAGTCACCAGGCACTAAAATGGAGATTCAAGATTCAAAAACAATATGTGCTCACAAGGGCTGTTGTGGTTTAAAGCGTAGCACATATGTGGTTGTTACCATCTTGGCATCGTGGGTTCGCTTCCTGGCTTCAACCAATTGCCAAATGTCTCTACCTTCTCTTTCTCCATTTCCCCAAATTATATTTTAACGTTATCTTATAGAGAAATTAAGTCAAATAACACAATAAACTGTTAAATTAAACATTAAACCTTTTTTTATTAATTTTCAATGGGCGTTACGGGATTGCATGGTTATTTTGTAGGTCCCAGTCTGACAAGTTTGAAAACCCCATGACTAAAAAATATACATTGCTATGATATTCATGACCAAACAGAGTAAAGGCCTTGGGAATAAAAATATTAGTGGACTTTTTTAGGCACTGTATAGGCTCAAATGTCTTAAAGTTTGTAGAAATTCTGTTTTGTTGCCATCACCAAAACTAGCACAGTTCGTCTGAGAAAATAAACAAACTATGACTTATTTAACAGGTCTTAAATAGAAGATCATAATCAGCGTGGGCATGTACAGTGTGTGTGTTGTACAGTAATGAACGCAAACTCAGCCAAAACCAGAATAAATGATGGCTCGACATCAGCTTTAACTGTGTGGATCAAATACTCCGCCTGCTAAATAATGTAGTGTGCGGGGCCAACCACTGTCCCTTATGGAGTAGACATTGAGAAACTCAATGTATAGCAGGTAGTGGAAGTATGTCAGCACGTGCCGTCGAATACTCCAGGGGGCGACGTCGAGATCATTGCCAGTTAATGCACTATTCATATGCGTATGTGTGTTCCATGCCCTTGTGTTTGTGTTTGTGGCGATGTCAGCAATGTGTGTCACTCATCAATAATGTACAGGACTGAGGTCTCGGCGCTTCAAAGCAAGTGACGCTACTGTTCCACATAATTAACTCTCGCTCATACACACACAACATGCTGGCAACATAAACACAAAGTGCATGGAGAAATTGAAAAAAAAAAAATGCGAGCACTTTCAATGTTACTCTATGATAAAGGGCCCATAATCTGAAACAGAAAGACATTAAACTCTATATGTCACTTCCCTCAGTTTTCACACGTTCTGAAAATACTGAATACTGAAAATAACGTTTCGGCCCTTTACTAACTATTAAAGACTATTAAAAAAAGGAATTAAGGCTACACAATATTGTTAATTATTGCGATATGCGATGTGGTGACGTTAAGTACTGCGATATTGATTTCAATAATAATTTCAGTTATATTAAAACAAAATGTTCATGCCTTAATGTTTCAGTCAAACTGAAGAATTTAGACTGAAGTCAGCCTTTTTTACTTTCATTTTAAAAAACAGTACGTTTCTGTCTGATGGAGGTTATTGGTTTTACTGAAATATATTTAGTTTGTCATGATATCGATTATTGTGTCAGCCAATATTGGGATATTGATTCTTTGGCGATATATTGTGCAGCCCTGAAAGGAATACATGCTTATAGTATTTATCAATTAAAAATACATCACATAAACACAACAGAGGCAAACATTAAGTAAAATAGAAAAACAAATCTAATATCCATTTCATTTAAATTAGCAGAGGAGAAACCACAGGCCAATGGCACAATGACCTTTCAGAATATGCAACACCGCCTTAGGAAAGAGAGCTTCAAAAAAATCACAACAAACTCAACTGAGTTTTGATTCATCTAGCGCTCAAGCACCTGTTACAAATGTTACCAAACAGAATACCTGCCGATGGTTATAAAAATCCAAGGTTCTTTTACAGTAAGAGAAACAAACGCTATAAAAACGTATAACTCAGAGGTTTTATGACTAGAGCATGAGTCAGATCTGAATCACAGACAAGAACAGGCACTTAAGTTGAGTGTTTTGATGTTGCTTGATTTCTTAACACACCGACAACATTATCCAATAGGGAGCTTTGTATTGGATAAAGCTAGAGAATTATTCAAGCAAGATTATTTAAATTACTGTGTAAGAAAAAAGTGCAAATTGTATCTAAATGGAAATATTGCCTTAAATAAAGTAGTTTACCTTGCAATCAGTCACATTTGTAGTCTGAAAATTTGTAAATAATATTAGCACGACGTGAGTTATACGTTTACATTTTTCATTTAGATTATTATTGGTGGCTTTCAGATTCTAGAATGATATGATGTCATACTCCCAGGTGGGGGGCAAGAGCCAATTTTTCCCATTGATTACATTGAACTGTGGCATGAAATTCTTCAAATGTTAATTCACAAAATCTCAACCTGATAATTTCTATTAGTGACTAGACCCAAGAATTTGCCATTTTACAACAAAAAACAGCATTTTAACAATATTTATTTTAGCTGCCCCCCATTTGTATTACATATTACTGGCCCATAGAATGCTGTGAAACCCAACAATAGAATACATTAGTATAACACATATATGTTTAGGACTAATATTTATTACAACTGCCATTAGGATTCAAACATATATTGATATTAATTAAAACAGTGGTGTCTTATTAGGATGCGTTCACACTAAACCTAGACTAGACCTGGACCAGTACTAGAACTGAGGACTAAACTGGGCTTAAACCTGGCAACCTAGTCTCCAGAAAAATACGTACATAATTTACGTTTTTGCATTTACGTAGCTATTGTACGTTTTTGTTGTCAAAATACGTTCATTAAGTACATTTGTGGAAAATGTACACATGTTTTGTAAATTAAGGTTAGAGTCTGCGTTGGGGTAATGGTTTGTTATTGATAAACTGTAACATGTGTACATTTCTGATTGACATTCTTATATAACAGAATTTGCAAAACGAAATATGTACGCAATATGTGAAATATTTTCCTTTGACGTACTCATGCAGCATAATTTCCCAAAAAAATTTCACAGAGGTACTCATTGTACTTATTTTGACAACAACAACGTACAATAGCTGTGTAAATGGAATTACAAAAACATAAATTATGTACGTATTTTTCTGGAGACTGGGCTGAACCTGGACAAGTGTGAACACACGAGGAATCAAGCTGCCAGTGCAACAAGTTACTGTATGCCTTTTGACGAGGTCTTTCCCAGCCAAAGAATTAGCATAAAGCAGAGACTCATTTGGCTCATGAATGCACCACACATTTTTATGTCTTTTGTGACAGACAGAAAAGTTAATCATTGTGATCATTTCTTAAGAAAATGACTAATAAAGAAATAATCTGGCGTGAAATGCAATGATAGGGCTATTAACAGCCACCATAATGATTTTTTTAGTGTGTCTCATTGGATTTTTTCCTTTTTGGGGGCTTTTACTGAAATGGATTGAAATAGTCAGAACGGCAGGGGCGGCGAGGGAAGACGGATCTATTTTCTGACAATTGCATGTGCTCTGAAATTGTGCTTCAGTTGGGGAGAGATGTGTAAAATAGTCAGAGACATGCAAAACACATCTGCACACAAGTGAGTGGTGTTGATGCCAGCTCGGAGTGATGGTAATATCAGAGACTGGAGGAGCTGCTAATGAACAGTGCGAATGGGAAGAAAGGCTCCAGCTCAATCCACTAATTGCCTTAAAAGCTTTTCATACAATTTACCCTGTCAACAGAGATGCCGGCGCTGCTGTGTATGTGAAGTGTGTGTATGTGTGTGTGTATGTGGAGGAGGTTGGTGGGTGGTGGTTGTGTGGCACAAGAAAAGGAGATAATTCGCAGAAAACATATTGTAAGAAACCAAGAAGAAAGAAAAAACGCACAATGGTCTGACGCCCACATGAGGCCCAGTATCAAACACAGTCTCTCACCAAGATGTCTCACTTCCTCAAGACAGGAGCATTTAGGACAGAAAGACACAAAGCTGGAATATGTGTAATACTAAGATATATGTAGTGACTGTATGTAATATATACTGTATAATCTGCATAATCTTGTAAAAGTAAAGCTTTGTGCACACCCAAGGTCACAGAAGGTCACAAGTATTATGTAGTAATATGGGGTAAGATTTTATCAAATATGGAATAGTTAAAATATTTCTTATTGTCCCTAAACGTTTATTTTTAATAGTTTTAAAGTTTGAATTACTAATTGCCAGAATACTGTACAGTTTTAAATGTCATAGGGTAGACAGTAACATTTAATACATACAATACAATATTTTAGTAACACTAATTTTATTAACCACTAATATACTTAATATTGGTTTATAGTTGAGCTTGTTGAACATAAAAGTTTATACATTTAATGTAAATGCATTAACTCAAGGGTAGAGAGGCACTAAATTGATGCCAGAGTCGGGAGGTGACGTCTGGCAGGTCATGACCGGTGAAGGAGGGTTTTGGGGGTTAGCAAAGGGTCGCGCTGTCACAGGGCGCCTCTAGAGGTCAAAAGGTCACAGGTCAATTTATTACAGTCAATAGATAGATGGACGAAGAGATGAATTGGTCGGCTGATATCCCAGTGGACCAATGATGAATGACTGATGATGATTTATGGGAGAGTACAGGACACGCACAGTCTTATACGGAGGGGTCATCCTGTTCTGCTGGAGATGTGGGTTTTAAGGATCTGGCCCCTTAAGACCTTGGCCTCCTCCCTTGGCTCTGATGCCTGTCAATAGGAGCAGCAACGTGAGACGAAGCTGGCCCTGGGTCAACACCAAAGCCAATACCTGAAGACAGACGGCACACACACAGCAGCACGCAGCCAGGAAACCAATATCTGCAGCCCATTATCGAGCCGGCCAGGTCCAAGTTCTGACACGAGCCACAATTAACCCCTGAATCCCCACTGGGTGCTGGGATGTTCATTCGGAGCGGCTAACGAGGCTAAATGTGAGAGCAGTGGCTTCCGTAATGAGACAGGATAACTGCACTGTGTTCCAGCTCCAGAGGGTCAGCTGTCATTGGCCTTCACATAATACCAGAGTTTCACTAAAGATCCAAGCTTAGCAATTGGATTAGAGTTTGGAGAATAATACAAACGTATACAAGGATAAAATAAGGATTCTTTTTTTTTCACTCAGTAATTTTAAACACAATTGAAGTTATACCTGAAACATAGCTTGAAGAAAAAAAACATCAAAACTTTATACTATTTAATTTCTTTTGTTCTAAACATCTGTTTAAACAAATTTGACAATTAACTTTTCATAAGTCCTGATAATATTGTAACACTGGTCGCATGTTTGATCAACATTCACTGACAGTAAACAGAGGTGGCTTAACATTTATCAAAAACATTTTTATTATAGCATAGTACGCCACACTTTTTTTTCTTCGTGAATACTATAATTCCAGACTACTAATTATTATACAATAATGTTCTTTCAGACTACGTATAATTATTGTACAGTTTTAATTTGCCTACTGACTGAAGAAAGTCTTTATCTTGATAAATTCAGAAGATGCAGAGTGTGTAACTAAGTTACCTTTTTCCCTACTTTGATTGTTTACAAAGACCAGAGTCTGTTGTAATTGTATTCAAAACACCAATTGCGATGGCAATAAAAAAATTGAGCAACTCAAAACACCTTTGAGAGTAACAGTTCACATCCAGCTTCACAATGTTCACCATCGTTGCACAATCATCTCAAATAAATTCAAATCAAAGTGAGCAGAAAAATGTAAACATCTCCCCGACATAGACTCGATCTGACTGTACTGTATACTCAGTTCCAGTCTCCCTGCCGTTTATTTTCCACTCGGGCGTTATCAGACGGCAGTGTGTGGTGAGCAGAAAAGGAGAACGCAGAGAAAATAATTACCCTCTGCCTCAGCCAGCTGGTTTGCTCATAAACACGCAATTATGATTTCATGGCAGTCCATTATACACAAGCCACTCCAGGGCACAAAACCCGAGCCAGAGCACGATCACGGAAAACGTCTTTAAACGGCTCGCGATGGCTAATACCTCGACTACACAGAATGCAATTTTCTGATTTGCTTGGCAGCTCCTCAATAAGAAATCAATTAGGCTTTAAGAAGTATGAGCGAAAAGTCGTGTAAATCCAATGAACTCGGCCTTTGGAGAAGTTGTGAGGGCATGGATACCAAACATTCAGGGCAGTGGTGGGAAGAGGGCTGTTGATGTATAATGCTATTATTCAGTTAAACTTTTGAGAGCGGGAGGGTGAAATCTCTCACCTACTTTGCTCAGTTAGTTATGAGTAACTAATGGCATATTTCAGCTTTTCCAGTGTACTAATTAAACTAACTGCAACCCATCGAAAAGTGACAAAATATGAAATTAATTCCAAGAATGCATAAAACAGGTAGCCATTTCCAGCCTTGATAAGCCTAATACAAGATACACAGTAATAACTGATCCCTTGAAAAAGAGATTAGCAACCTCAATAGGACCGGTTACATAAAAGTAAAAAAACAACAACTATAGACAATGGCCAAATATATTTGGATTATAAAAAGGGTGGAGTACAGTTATATTGTCTGAGGCTCAAACCCACAAACTTAGCGACAATAGGCTGCAGTATTCAGCAACCCTGGAGTCTATATTGTATAATAATTTATTTTATTTCTACATGAAAAGAAAAAATATTTTGATTTCTCTCAATTTGAACCACCATCTTTCAAATATAGTCTGTCTTTTAAAAGTCTCTCATTGATGTAAGTATCTGGTATCTTTTTTTTTTACCCTAATTATTCACAAACACAGCCGGGGTCCTGCCACACTAGAGTGAAACGGCAGGCTGAATTGGTGCCACTGAGGAAAATAAGGGAGAGCAATCTAAATTTAGGTCAAGAGGAGTTTCTACCCACTCTGACCCTTCATCAGTGACAGATTCCCGCAGACATCATCATAGCGCTTTCTTAGAAGTGGTGCAAAAAATGGTCTAGTGTCTACTACAACTATTCTGCATCATCTAAACCAGAGATTAGGAGCTGTGGCTATCACACTAGATATGCACTATTAGCATGGAGCTCACAGGCTGCTTGAGCAAGAAACACATTTGTCGAATGTAACCAATTGATACAACTATAATTAGTACTTTCACTTTGCTGTTTGATTCCTACATGATACTAAAACGAGACTCAAAACTAGATACTCATTAAAGCAAGTAGTAATACTTCTACTGTAAGGAGCATAGCCACATGATGAAATTTGTTTCTACTTAACACTTCATTTATTAGAACAGTACACGTTTTTTTCAATTAGTATCAAAATTGGGGTATTTACACTATTTACTCACTATTGTTAGATCTAAACATCTCATAAGGTTTAACTTTTACATACATACAATGCGGATACAGGGTAACTTGAATAAATAACAGTTAAATAATGGCTGTGTACAGCTGTGTACACAATGGGAGTGTAAAAAGCAGATTGAATACTCTTTCAACCTTTCAGTTTATTTTCTCTACCTGTATAATACTCAGAGAATTCAGCTTTTGGTCAAAATTGTGCCTCGACCACAATACACTGAACCTTGACTCTAAGTTCAAGAAGAAAATCACCCTGAAATAATCTAGATATAAACACAGTTAGCAGCAGGTTGACAGATGCACACCAGCCGTCTATGGGAGCCACCTTGCTGCATTCTGGGAGTAGTGTCTCGGCAGGGTTGGTGTCACTTCCTGGGTGGAGAGACCTCACTGTTAGAGCAACATCTCCCGGGACTCCGAGCTTTGAAATAGTGGTACATGCGCATTGTGGTGGAGCAGTGGGCCCAGCGGGTGTATGTGTCTATTCTCAATGAATGTGTGTTACACAGAAAAGTGGCAATACACACACACGAGGAATACGCACACCTCTGATCTATAGATACACAGCAGCACAGCAGGAAGCAGGCTTTTGTTGGATAGGAATACACACCGACAAACACACAACATGTATTCATACACGTGGATCGCACAGGGAGGAAATATCCCCAGTGCTGCTGCCGCAAACACACGGGGCAGAGATGAAAGACTTGTGCATTCTTAGCAACCAGCTGCAGAGAAATCTTTCAAGTCTATCCACTGACTCTACTATCAATATATGCCCAGTTTGCACATTTTCCAAGCAACATCCTAAAAAACATGGAGGAAGTGTAGCTTTGGCCATTGGACGTTGTGCGCAAAAAAACCCACCTCAGCCTCAACGCAGCCATGCTGGGTTTCCCTCCGTGATCAATGCCTCTTCTTCAACCTGGAATCACATCAAAAGTTCTCCCCTGGACCCCTCTCCCCACACCACAAGGTTGGCTGAGCTACAGGTAACCTTTTTCTCTTTCATTCCCCCATCCAGTCCCCCCTTTCGCACTCACAGAACCAGAGAGCATCAAAGACCGCCAGGCTTCACACCAGGGGCTCTCCTGCTAGGCAACGCGCATCCCGGACCCCCCGCCAACATGCACCGAGGCCCTCCCTCTCCCCGAATACCAGAGCACTTCCACCCCATGAAGCACCGCGCGGATCCACCTCCCGCCAGGCCCCTATGAGCAGAGATGGCTGGCCCCCACGCTGGCACCGCATACTGTAAACAACAAGCTGTCAACTGGGCTCAAGTGTGCCAAGTACGTGATGTGACCTATGCAATACAAAGTCTGGCTGTGCACCGGAGGCCCGGGGACACAGCGGGGGCCAAGGCGAGATCTGGGGGGTACACAATGAGATCGGGCAGAGGAGGCAGGGGGCAAGGTAGGATAAGATTGACTCTGTAGGTGAGGATGCTCAGAGATAATCCTTCTCATCTAACTTCAATAAACAAGGTACAATAATGTGTATCGTAGAGTTTACACGAAGATGTAAAGTTGGTTCAGTGCGTGTAACTGTCCATGGTGCTGAAAGTTTTGCTCCTTTTCACTCCTACAGGCTTCAAAACAGCAATACAGTCACAACTAAGGATGTCAAGATTGTTCGCTTAATAGATAATCATGATTATTCAGGTCACAAACTAGAAAAAAATAAATAATCTAGACTATTTTAAAAGCAAAAATAAGTTATTTCAGTTTAATCTATACTCTGCTGCTTTTATGTTAACTTACGTATTATTAAGTCTATTATAAACTTATCTACTTTATACTTTGAAAGTTTGATTTCATTCAACTGGTCACGCATACAAGAGGAATTGCGATCTATGAAACAAAAATAAGTATTTTATTGTTGTTTGGTCTTGATGTCAATACTCATGATGTTTCTTCTCACAATAATCATGACAACCACAACTGCACCAGGAATGACATTGACAACTGTTATAGGACGACTATAGGAGATCAATCTTTTTGATGGATAATTGGCTGTATAACCAACATAAACCACTTTGTCATTATTAACAACTTTACAACTGCAATTAGTAAACACAGTATTTAATACACAATTGTATATAATTTAGAACTTGAATCTGAAACAGCATTAAACCACTGATTATATATATATATATATATATATGTATAGAGAGAGAAAGAGAGAGAGAGAGAGAGAGAAAGAGAGAGAGAGAGAGAGAGTGTGTAGAAAGCGATTTGGATTGCACTGATTCAGATAACTGAGTATGCATCCATGGATCGGGCTCCAGCTGTTAGATAAGATGTTGTGACAGCACTACATTCAAGTCGTCTCTCTCAAACCTAGTCTCGTGTCTTCTGATATGCCTTTTTTCGTCTCATATTCCCTCTTTTGACACGACTTGTAAGACTTTCACTGTCTCTCCTCCCTGACTATTGTCAATATATGCTATTATTACTGTGATCTCCTTGGCTCCACGTTCGCCGCACCACCACCTCCCAGCCTCAGCTTCTACCCCCGTGTCTTCCTCTCAACTGACACTCAGATTTGTGGCTCTTAATATTGTATCTGTCTCGTGGAAGGACAGGAGCACAAGAAATGACATGTTTCCGCCTGGGGTGAGAAGACACACACTCATTCGCTGACACAAAGTACACACTGGAGCCAATGGAGACTACGCAGAGCTCACAATGTAATTATGGGGAAAGGGAGCAGCGAGTTGCACACCTGAGTGGCGCCAGGATCAGAGCTGGAGCTGGTGTGAGGGCTGACACTGACGGGTAAAAGCCAGGAGTTAGTCTGTTAAAACACTATGACAGACAGCTACATCTACTGACACGGCCGCTCTGACATGGCAAATATTTGGACTGAGAGGAAACGCAATTGGACAAGCTGCACTGAGGAGGGTACTATGGAAGCGTTGAAATACTGTATGAAAAAAGAGGGCTATACTCCACAAATTCAGTTTTTAAAAGACAATAGTGGGTAGCGATGTAAAAATGTCCAAGCTATATATATATAAACCTACCTTCCACAAATAAAGTCCATAAATTAGTAAATAATAAATGAATAAATTAAGTATTATCCTTGGATTTCAAGAGATGTAAAATTAGGGCAGTTACATAAACTATTCGAAACTTTGTTGGTTTACCTTTTTAATGGTCAAAACAAAATGGCATCCATTAAAGTTTTTCCCCAAGAGGGGCATTCAGACCAGACTACATAGTCTCTAAACACCGTCTCTTTGTATCAGCTTTTATAGCTTGATGTGATTAGTTTTGGACCTTGGTTTTGAGGACCTGGGTTCGAGATGTATGTTTAATTATTACTTAGTTGTTGTTGTTTTTTTTTTCTTCCTCTAAACAGTGTGTCAATAAATAGATTATTATTAAGTGCTAAAAAATGGGATTGTTAATTTGTGAAGAAAATATTTTATAGAGTCTATAGAATGAAAGTGGCCATAGGTACATTTGATACATTTTGAGACAGGCTATGTAGTCAACCTTTACTTCATGAACTATACTCTTAATAGTGATAGTGTACCAAATTTTAAAATAAAAGTCAGTTTAATTCTATAACTTGAAAGATATTGAAAGTATCCATTATAAATGTCCATGTTTCTTCTCCTGCAGAACCTGATCCATGAGTCTGAGCTCACTGTCAGTGCCTGTAAATAATGATGTCATATTATTTAGTTTGTTCACTGCTGAAAAGCATATTCTCAAAGAAGAAATCTCAAGCACAAAAACTGTATTTGTATTCACAAGTAAGAAATCACACACGCTTTTATATTTTCGTATTTGTGAATGTGATATGTTTTTTGAATTTGTATTCTCTCGATCAAGAATTTACAAATTGCATAAAGCACAAATATAGATAAATATGCACGCATTTTAATTTGGCATACATGTCTGTATTGACTGTAACCTTTCCCCATACAGTTTGATGCCTTACAATTGGTGCAATTGCCGTAAGAGTTCTAAGGGAAAAGCAAAGAAATCAGACATCAAATGAAATCAAATGAATCAGACATTGTTTATTGCTTTTGAAGAGGCCTAATATAACGTGAAAGGTAAAATAATAATCCAAAGTTAAGCAGTAAAGCACTATACCTTACTTTAAACCTTAGCCTCCTTTATGTGGTCCCATTTCCACTGTATAACATGTGCATACGTTGGACCACAGGGAACGAGGGGCCAGCTTGATAAATGGCTTAAATAATGAGCAGTCCCAGGAGTGCACAATTTAACTACAGTCTAAGGCAGCCTCTCCTATGAAGATATAAGGAGATTCACACATTTACAGTAATTGCACCAAAGTGTTGCTTGGATGCCCTTAATCATATTGTTTTAAATGATAGCAATAAATACCCTAGGAATAACCTCCCAGTCAAGGTAAGGCATATAATACATTTGCCTATTACATTTATCGGAAGGGCGTTTCTCTACTCAATTAGAGACACTGAGAATCTTTTTTGTGAATATGCAGACTTCAATGGACTTTCCCACCCAGGAAAAAGGGAAAAAAAAAAAAGTATGAAATATTTTTGATAAATGAAGATCTTAACTATTGAAAAGGGGGCCACAAATAGAATATAGATGAATAAAAAAAAGAAAAAGAAAAAGAAAAAAGAAAAAAAAGTGTTGTTTTCAGATTAAATTTAAAATATCTTCTTCGCTTGCGCTTGTTTTTTTTGTTGCTGTTTTTTTTTGCTTTGATCGCAAGTTATTTTTCCCAACATTGCTTGCTGATAGCACAAGCGCTTGTATTTAAGCATGGCGGGGAAAAACAAGTCACACATTGGCGGGGGACATGAGAAAGCCGAGAGAGCAAGCCAAAGCTACTTCCGGCTAGGTGAGCTGATTCAAGAGATGGGTAGTTTTATGTGATGAATACACAATGCAATGATAGGGTTTACTATGAAACGGGAAATATAGCAAAATATACGACCTTAAAGCTGGTTATGTTTTCCATTCTTATTAGATGAATGTTGAAGTTGCTGAAGTTAGGATAGAAGCTGCTAATCTCCACCTCCTAATTATTTAGCAGTGTGAAAAGTGCTACATTGCGTGTAGCACCTCCACATGTGTGCATATGTTAGGCACGTGAGTGTACACAATCAGGTTTAGCATTGTGCCAACACATGAGAGAGAGAGAAAAATAGAAAAAAGGAAAAACGGGAACAGTAGCAGACATAATGATCCGCTGAGGCAGTGAGAGACACAGCCGCGTGGGTAGGGCCTGAGCACGAGGCACCGGGTACAGCACCCCACATGAATATCAAAAAGCTCCCTCCCTTTGACCTTGAGATTAATATTTAAAAGCTGGCTACAGTCTGTATGCACTTACACAGGGAGATGTGCGTGTGAATATACACAGCAGAGCTTAGTGAGTGCCCCATGGCCGGCAGTGTGCTCACTCCGTCTCATTAACGCACCGTTCGGTCCGGATAAGGTCTGGATGAAAACAACCCAGACCAAAATGTGGACAGACAAATGACCAGGAATTCGTTTTCATTGGCCTGTGCTATTTCATCTGTTTTTGTTTAAATCTCTTTAGCCACAATTTGAGGGAAATTTCTCATCCTATCTGAAGTATACGTGAAGTATTCATGATGGTGTTATTGTTGTATGAGTATAAAAACAATATTATCTTTATCGTGTATTATATATTTTTGTTGCATCATTGTTTTTGTTTTTTTATTGTTTTATTAGGATCCCCATTAGCTGCCCATTTAATGGCCGCATTTAATGATTAATAGGAGATGAAAAAAGAGTTAGAACGAGATAGTGAGCCGTATATTCTGTAAGCATAGAGAAGATGGCTGCATCAGGAAGGGCATGAAGCATAAAATCTTAAAGTAAACCTCTGCCTGAGACAAGTTATTTGCGTTATTTGCCATGATGAGGTAATAAGAAAAAAACAAACACACAATGTAAAGCGATCTATTAATTATTGATTCAAATCAATTCTACCCATGATAGTTATTACTTTGCAGACTTTTTTTTTTGTAAATATAATCTGTGAAGCTAAACACAGGCTTGTATGGAAAGCACTCTCGCTGCCAGAGCATGTTTCGTTTGCCAAAGGTGTGATCAAAGCTCTGTCCATTTGTTTGACTGTTTACTTCAAAGTTCAAATTAAACATTCAGCAGATATACAAAATGCTAGACATGTTTCACTTGTAATCATTGTTATTATTCACGGATATATCTTTGCCAGTGTGCAAAATGTAAGCATAATTGTGTTTGTTGTATGAAAAGACAGCCGCAAAATCAACCAAAGCACCCTGCTGCTGCAGAAGCTCCAGCTAAAAAGAAAACAATTTACTTTTCTTTATCTTTCAAGTTTCATTGTATTTCTGCACATGTGTCAAATGATTACCACTACTTTACTTTATAAACATAATGTCAAACCATTTCATTTTTAAACGGGTATTTACTATGGCTCTTTATGATGACAACATATCCACCATGTAGCCTATTGCAAATTGAACTGAACTTATATACTCGTCTTTTTTTTTTCAGCCTTATGGGTACGGTTCATGTCTTGGCAAAACGAAAACAACAAACTGAAAATGTGTAATCCTAAGTGATGCTGATTTCATTTTATTTTTGGGGGTTATCCTTAAGATTCAATACAAACGTATAGTTCTCTTAGAATTATGAACAGTAACCAAATTGTAGCCAATAATGTTTTATTTCGTCAACTATAATCTGTGAACTATGAAAAAATACTACTTCTTTATCTAGTACATATTCTGGTATTCTTGTTTGGTGTCAGTATTGACATATCACACAGTCGACCAACACTGAAGCAGTTTCTCTATGATTTCATCCTTTGCCTGTATCTCATGGCCTCATCTCTGTGTCCTGTGTAAGTCTTTTTCTCATAGCCCTCCTCTATCTCGCCCATCCTCCTCCTCCTTCTCCGTCTTATCCGGCACCTTCTCATCTGTACGTCTCTCTCTCTCTCAGACATGTAATATCTGTTCGGATCTCCAGCTCACTTCCTGTACCTTTCTGTTCTTCCGTTTCCACAACATCTGCACTCCCTCCTTCCATTTTGATACAGCCCTCCTGCGCCTACATCTCCTGGTGGCATCTATGAACGCATCCCTCCTCTCCCCTCCCTATATTTATCTCTTCCTTATCAGGATCTCTCGCTCCCTTTCTCCATGCATGCCTATCTGTCTGTATCAGCTCCTCTCCCAGCCTCTGTTATAAGGGGAGGGCGCACATGCAGAAGTCAACCTCAAATGGGAAATTGTTTATTCCTGACAGCTTCCTCGTTCCCACTAAACCCTGATGAAGGTGGTGGGAAAAAAAGAATAAAAACAAACAAACAACCAAAACAAGTCATATTCATCACCATAATTGTGTGGGTGCGTTGGGTTTGCGTGCAGGAGCGTGCCGATGAGGGATGGCGCTGTTCATGGGCCGCGGTGACGTCCATGAATCACAGCTGCAGTCGCACGCCGGCCCTCAGCCGCCATAAAACAAAAGATGGAGATGAAAAATGCAGCAATTAAGTGATTTGATTTCTGCTCTAGCCCCATGTCCTCCTCCACCAGCCCCTCGGTTTGCCACACGCACACCACGCGTTCAAATGCATGGGAGAAAATGGTAACGCGCTCCACAACTAAGAAACAAAGAAAATCTAATACTTACAATTAGAGGTGCATCATACATAGATATTTAGATGATCGTGACTGTTGCTTTGAAGCAAAATTAGAAGTATAGTAGAGTATATCATCATCAGTATAGTAGAGTATATCATTTATAGCAAATAATGCTACAAAAAACATAAGGATATACATTGATATTTATGTATATTTGTGGTTTATTTTACTGACATTTCACATGTGTATAATCATTGAACCTCAACTAATATATTTAAGTTTTAACACATTTCTGTTGGAATGTCATAATATCGTCTGGCCATCCTTATCTGGTTACTCCAAAAAACTATCGAGATATTCATTTTGATCAATTTCGTCCACAAAATGCACACAAGCTAACCCTGAACAAAACATGTTGAGCCATTATTGATGGCATTTTTATTCATGAAGTAGGGTTTATTGGCACCCCATAAAATGTTTGCTTTTGCATGCAATTAGCTATTAAAAGTATAAAAGATCAAAGCCTAATACAAAGTAACAGGCTTAGATAGAAATATCCTTAGTGCCAAAGAGCGTAAAGACCAGTTAGACAAACCAGTCAGAAAAGCAATATCCAAATTAAATATGAAATAAAGACAACTCACAATATACTGTATAAGGCAGGCTGACGATAATCTGTTCCTCTGCCCAATAAGGTGCAAACAAGAACAATTTCCGCTGATTAAATTCTGCTGTTTCATTTAAAATATGAGAAATGTGGATCCTTTAACATTGTTTAGCATGGGGGTATGCTTAATGGGACTTGGCTAAGCATGTGTAATTAAGAGCAAGGGTAAGTGGTGAGTCGCAGAGTGCCCCGTGCATTTGGTGGTAGTTTGTGTGTGTGTTTCAGAGGGGCACAGCAGCAGCAGCAGCAGCGGCGGCGGCTTGGGTCCATGATGGAGTGCTTTGCAGAGCCAAACACCCATTCAGCAAGCTGTGTGCTCATTAATCCTGCCAAACTCCACTTGTTACATGCACGCACAGGAAATCATGAGGCTAGGTAAACAGGGAACTGCTGTGATCCATCACCGCACACCAGCCAGCATCAGGCCACACCGGGCTCTACATGTGTGTGCACCAAAAACAATAGGCGCAAAGATAAATAGGCAAAATGTCTACAGGCGCAGGTGCTCAAATGTTACTCTATACTTTCTAATTTGGTTTGTACATAAACTTATATTGCCTTGTATACTTTTTGACATCTATACAAAATATTATCATTATTATTTATTTGATTTGATTATAAAAACAGAGTGACACAATGGTTTTGGTTCAGTGATGCATACAGGTATGTTATGCATCTAGTTTTTATATTGTTCTGTTCAATTTAGCAACAATTAGACATTAGACACATTTACAAGTTCCAAGACG
The DNA here is from genome assembly GCA_019453435.1 of Rhinogobius similis. NCBI lineage: Eukaryota > Metazoa > Chordata > Actinopteri > Gobiiformes > Gobiidae > Rhinogobius > Rhinogobius similis. Next base: position 17,230,309 of record CM033626.1, on the reverse strand, counting down.
CTTATTAGAAGATGTTGGATTTCTTTCAAATGATGCAATAAAACTTAACAGTGTAAGAATATAGCACATCATTATTTAGAATAATTAATCAGGGAAAATGATCACACGTGTCTGCATTACCATTTATAGAGCATCTACTCTGAATGATCTGTTTAAATATGTTTTAAACAGTAGTTGTTTGATCAAGCTCTACAACGACTATTAATGTTGTGCATTGGTTTCTTCAGTGAGAGCCATGTCTTGTATATTTACAACAATGGTTTTCCACCAGAGTTCCACACAGCAGTGATTTGAGGCCCTGCGCACATGCTGTTAGTACAAAGAAATACTGCCACAAAGCTGGGAAAGAAATCAATAGAGCTTGACCCCGGTTTGACCTCTGCTTGAATGGAGAAGTTATAGGACCACACTGGCCTTGACATTAGCTTATTTGATGTGTATTTTCCCAACAACAGCTCGGTCTCTCTCTCGCTCTCACCTCTCCTCCCATTCTTTTCCTTTCTCTTCTTCAGCTCTGATTGCACCCATTGCTTTGTTTCCATCTCCTAAAAGCCCATACCCACACATACGCACACACACATGCCAGCACACACAAACCCAGGATCACATGACAGATGCTGTGTATGGCCAGTTACACAGCTCACTGGTTAGATGCAGTGCTGGAGCAGATCTGTTTTATCTATACGCCTGCCTGACTCGTACATTTACTGAAGTCATCAGCGAAACGACATCCCATGTATCTTTGACAGAGAGGGGAACAATACTATTTACACCAATTTAACCTATCGCAGGGATTTACAGTTAGTGGTCAACTTGTTTGATTTTTAAAATGGCCACACTTTAGCAAAACAGATCACGACAAGTGACATTAAGATGAATTATAAGCAGATTTATACTTGAGGTAAAAAACAATATGTTTTTGTTTTGTTGGTTTTGTTTTCTTGTTCTTTATCAACAATTATCAAGGTAAATGCACAAATATACCCGAAAAATACAATAAATAAAACTCACAAATCAACTATAAAAGTGATTTCTCAATTTAACAAAACAAAAACAAAGAACAAAAATATCCACTCTCCACCATGCATGTCTGGTATACACCATACAACAGATATATTCTTGCCACGAAGCAGTTGTATGTTTTCGCCAATCGAACAGCTCATAGTATTTACACAGCATGACCGTTTGTCTGTGTGGTAGCCTGGGAACGGGAGCTCTGATAAGTTCAAAGTTCACAGGTCACAGAAGGGCCAATCAAGGGTTAGTAGTAGAGCAGGTTCAGGTTTGAACTGAAAAGAAAAGGTCACTCAGGTCAGGGCAGGGCAGGTCTGGGAAAGGACGCTTGTCTATGGAGCTTAGTGCAAGAGGACATAATACATCTATTTCATCCAAACAAAGAATAAAACATATGAAAAATAATGCTTCAATATATTTTGAAATAAAATGTAGGTTAAAACAAATGTATAGCGTTTCACTTAAATAGATGGCAAGGTCGTATTTCTTATTTGAGGATGTGCATTTAATCGTGAACCTTTTGATCAGCAGACTACCATCAAATTAAACGAATGAACTAACACAAAAAGTTATTAATTTGTCAATGATTTTTTTTAAGCTTTGTTTTTCATCAAATAAATTACAATGTAGGTAATCTTTTAAACTGGTTAACAACAAATCATATTTTCATCTGAATCAATGTTTTGAGTGCCATGATGTGAAAAGGTTTGTAGACAATGCATAGAAATAGCAAGCCTAATTTCGTTTGAGCATGGATACATAACTAAATAACTGAACTGAACTATTGCATTAATGCTATTTTGACAAAAAGAACCTTAAAATTCTGCTGAGGTAATATAACTGTCAATCATAGAAAACTTATTCATTGTTGCCAATAAACAAATGATCACCTCATACACATTCTCCAGGAGTATGCAGCAGACACACAATACATACGCAGAAGCAACAATCAAATACAGCCTAATGCACAGCTTAGGGACACTCTCATAGAAATAAACAGCAGAGGCGCTACACAGCGACTGTTGCGCCCAGACTGAAGTCATCAGGGACCTGTAAAGCATTACCCTCTGTGTGACTCGGGCCACTCCAGAAATAGCCTCTGTAATGTATTCTTACCGCCACCGTCTCTTTTGCACAATAGTGCCCTTAATAACACACTCCATTTCTGTTGGCATAAATAAGGGCTCCATTTCCATCTTATTTCATGCAAATGAGTGCGGCGGCGCCCAAACAGGTAGTAGGAGTAGTGTGTGGCAGTGTGTAGCTGCTGAGTGTAGTGGCATGATTGGGGACGAGCGAATTCAAATGAGCGTTTGAGAGACCCCGCAATGTGCCAACGACTCCCACGCTCGCCTGCCAACAGTGTGACAGACAACGTCACTTATGGGTCCGCGCCTGCACCGCTGCCATTACAGGGGCCAACGCAAAACCAATATTTATCCAGGCAAATGGTTCTCTGGAGGGAGATTATTGATGCCGACATAGAGTTAAACTAAGGCTGCGCACACTGATTTGGACTTGCACTGAACTGATTGGCTTAGAGCAACCCAGCTCTTTTCTGATTGGCTAAATCGTCACTAGAATATTTAACTAGAAAAAACTTCATTATATGCATTTTCACATACAATAATTTTAAAATAAAAAATATATATATTGTCAGAAATATAATATGTTCAACAATAACTAGAAGTGAATTTACATAATATGAAATTGTGGGTGTTTATCAGAAAATTATGTCAAACTCCTACACTCTGATCAATATTTAAGTATATTACTTTTTTACTTTGCAATTCATAGCTCAGTTCTCTCTGGTTATATTATGTTGTACTGCACAATATACACAATATCATAGATAGCATAGATAAAATAACATATTCATGAAATACCCATGTTTCCCTGCAATAAGTGACAACTATGAAGCTCTAGTATTTTGTGAATGATGTAGGTCTATACACTACATACTAAATTCACAAATAAAGCAAACCTGCCAGCAGCAATGCCAATGGCAACAATTTGTTTTTTTTGAGGATAATGTTAAAAAAATACAAAAAAAAGCTTTTTGTTACCTCATCCACAGACATAAGTCAAACTCATAAAAGTAATTGCAGTGAACATAAAACAATTAAGAAAACATATTGATTGAAGAGATCTCAACACTTAAAAATAGTGTGTAGACATATCCAGACAAGCACAATAAAAAAAAGGACTTTCCCCCTTAATCTGCCCTTCATTTTAGGGTCTTGCCCATTGCACATTTGGTTAGTGAAAACTTTTGAGCCCATGCTGCCCATTACCCCTACATCGCAGTGAGAGTAGTGTGTTTAATTTTCTTACATATTTTAATCAGAGGCAAGGGCTGTAGGGCTGTAGAGGTTGTAGATCTAGTTCTAACGCAGTTTGTTTCCATATATTTACTCTGCACTTGTGCGTGATGGCTCGTCACTCAAAACGTGTGGGCGCCTCTCTGACAGTTTTCTCCTCAAGGCTTCGGTTCTGTTGACGAAGTTTGTGCTGGTGCTGCGCTGCACTTTTCTAACCACTGAAGCTGTCAATATAAATGTTTACTTATAACTAAACATGCTGCCACGGTTACATACAGCCAGCACATAAAAGCCACCTTTAGGTCTTCTACTTAACACCTACCATCAGGTATTTACTCTGCACTGCAAAAGATGGAACCTTTATTTGAAGTTTTTAGCTTTGTAAACTGATTATCAAGTTCTTATTTTATACACACATATTTCTCAGATTGTGTTAAAGTAAAATGATTTCAATATGTCTTTTATAATGTGTAAAAGTATGATGATTATGTAATCTATTCATTTACTGGTGTTTCTTTGCCAAATAGTCACAGCTAAATTATTTCTCCTAGTTGTCCTCAACATTTTTCATAATTTAAAGGTGCACTATACTTTGAGGTGAAGGATTTCCCTCTATCTCTACAGAGAAAAGTAGGTGACGCCACCAGGTCAATTACCAGATCAAATCTGTGGAGAGGTGACAGTGTTTTTCTATGTATGTTGGGGATATAAAACACTTTTAATTCACTAAATGCCAGATAGATAAGTTTAATGCCATACTGTGGAACATTCCAGGCAAAACAATAACAGCTCTCTCTCGTTCTCTCTCTCTCTCTCTCTCTCTCTCTCTCTCTCTCTCTCTCTCTCTCTCTCTATATATATATATATATATATATATATATATATATATATATTCTGTTATTTATATGTCTGTGTGTGTGTGTGTGTGTGTGTGTGTATCTAATTCTAACTCTCTGGTTATTGACCCTCTAAAAATTGTATAAAGTATATGAATTTCACTTTGAATATAAATACATTTGTACATTGACCAGCATAGTCCTGGTGGAGCAGCTGGTTGCAAGTTGTACCCAGAAAAGAAACAAATGAAGGGTTACTGGGCTGGAGGGTGGTCCGATAAAATGGCTGCACATTCGCTTCAAGGAAAGGTTAATGTCTCTCTCTCAGTTTCTCTTTCCCAGCTGAGGTCTGTGTGTGTGACTTACAGCAGGTCCAGACTTAGATTAAATCATAAATTACCAGCCCACCCCCATATCTGCATCCCCCATTCTGTGTCCCTATCACGCCGTACCCTGGCCGTCCTCTCCCCTATCTCAATCTCACTGCCCCTTTATTCTCACATATTCCATTCCCCATGTATTTTCCCCCGCTCCTCCTCTATTATTTCTCTAATCATTATTCTTCTTACTTCACACAACTCCCCCAGCCCTACACTCTCTATGTGCATGTTCCACAATACAGCTGTGTTAGAGGATACTGGAGTGGTTTTGGTCAGCAGGGCATAGGGCTCTCCTCAACTGAGATGTGTGCCAGGGTTATTGGGCTTCTATTCATGTGTTTCAGTGGTGCAAAACTAAACGATAATGCAAGAGGAAAAGTAACATTCTGAGAGCTTGTAAACAGGAACAAGGAGGAGGTAGGGGAATAAAAAAAAAAAGTAAAGTGAAACTTTATGTCATATAGAAAAATATTTGTTAGCAATACAATAAAAATATCAAACTATAAATTGTAGCTGTGTGTTTTAAACAGTTTTTGTTCTGTTAATAAAATAATTATTTGTTTTTTCTCTAAAAGTAGACCATGTTTCTGTAATTGTAGAATAGTTACATTGTTCTGAGATCCAATGACATGGTCTTAACTCAAACAAGGGAAGCGAAGGACAGCAGAAAAAAGGCAGTGTTTGGTGGCCACACACCCTGCTCGGGAGCTTCGCTGGAAAACGGGGAATAAAATAGAGTGACCCTGCCACGAGCAGCTCTCTTTTCCCCCACTGCTCTCTCCTTCCTCCCCCTTGCCGTGTGAAATCAAATTTCCATGTGGCTCCCGTATCTGTTGCACAGCGAGGTGATTTATCAGGGATGCAAAGAGCATGCAGAAACAATCTTTATTACATCCATTTCCTGCTTGTCAGCCGGGATCATGTTGGCTGTTCATTAAAGGCGCGGCGCAGGTGAGGAGAATGCATCCCGATGCCTTGATAGATTGTCTGCTCCCCTGTGGTGACAGCAGCTGGATGGATTGAACAGCGGGGGTGAGGAGCACAGAAAAAAGAGCTGACTCCGGCGCTCCCCCTGTCACACACACTTTTACAAACTGGCCAGTGTCATTTCTACAAACAACCACACACACGTCTCTGACATGAGCTGGACTAAGGCCAGAGCACGCCCTATGCATATCCGTCATATGGAAACACAAAAGATTTGCTAAACTTAAAATTACTTAAAATTCTTCTTATGTTAAGATGCAAACCATAAGGATAAAGGTCAAATTATAATTACTTGTTATTTCATCAATAGGTGTATAAGCAGTAAAATTTTAATGTCCATTCACACATTGCACTTTGTTGTTTTAACAACTTGATCTAAACAGCTAAATTCTACAACAACATCTACTCTGATTATACTGACCCATTCTTCCACCATTTCTGTCCCAACAAAGACCTCTTTTTCAACTTCTTAGCTTTAATATAACATGATTGACTATGTAATCTTTGTCACATTAGACTGATCTAAAACCTCTTTGTGAAAAAGAGCTGGGGACACAAAGTGGTGCATCCGGCCACTCACTTTTGATATCTTTAAATCGAGAGTCACAGGTGCTTTTGTGTTGCTTAGAGACCACTTGTTTGTCTACTTTTCAGACACAGGGAGAGATAATCATGTAATTGGGATTATTATTTTGTGCAAAAGAGTGCTTCGACAACATTAAGAAGTGCGTTGACAAAGGCTTACATGTAAGACTTTGAGGGCTGCATTGATGAAAAAATAATTGCTAGCTTTGTGCATAAGGTGCTAAGTTGTACCTAACAGCAAGTCATAAGTAATGATCAAAGGAAGGTATCTTCACTGAGGGCACCAAATAAAGTTATTTCCGATGAACCACACCACTCATAAACAACACATGCTTTACCACATATACTGTACATATACTGTATTCACACAGTATATAATTGTTTCACACCAAAAGACACACAACTCAATAAAGCAGAATTCATACTAATACATACAACAACCAAACATTCAACAGAGACCACCATATAGTTTTCTCCACTTAATTAACCTCATACTTTGTCAAAAACATGCTTTTTTATAACTTTTTTATACTGCTATATTTTTTATACTTTATATATATATATTTTTTTTAATCTGTACTTATTCCAAAATAAACAAAACAGAATAGTAATGTTCATGCATTCAATCAATTGGTGCGCTCACTCCATAGACATCAAAACTTCTTATCAAAAGAAATGGAAATGGTAATGCTAAAATTATTTGTTAGACAAATCTCCAATTTCATTGCCAACTTGGGTTAGCTCTTCCTATTTCAGGAAGCACTGCACTCCTAACTCCTAAAAACCTAACAAACGATACAGATATTTTTGTACATTTTACAATCAAACTGTATTAAACAAAAAGTTTGAGGACGTTTTTGTTTTTAGAATATTATATTACAGCCAAACTGCATTCTGCTGCTCCCTGCTGGCCATTTGATCCTTTTTTGAACAGTCAGTGGAGGAATTGATTAAAACCTATTTTAAACAGATAATGTTTTAATTTTGTTTAACACAGTTAAAGGAGTTAAACAGAATTAGTTTAAAGAGAAGAAAAGGATTAAAGTATAACATATATAAAAGTATAACATATACCACCTTTAAAAAGAATATGTTATGTGCCTTATGATAAATTGATATTTACCTTACAGCATTAGAAGTGGATAGTTGTATAGCATATTCAAAAAAGTCATTACTCTTTGCAAACCAGTCACATCAATGACCCTGTGCTATAGGAATAACCGCTTATTAAGTTCAATGACACAGCTCAGGTCTGTGGGTGTAAATTATCCCTAGTTCCTTTCTCTCTCTATTCGACTATTCTTCTATACCTCCAATGTGTGGTGGCGTTGTCTACCTGCATGTACCAATGACATGTAATGACAATGGCGTAAGTGTGGATCGATACCAGAGCTTTCGGGCCACGCGGTCGGGAGAGACAGAGGCGGGACAGGGGACGAACAGTGCTGATGGGAGGTTGATGTTAGACTGTCCTGGGACAGTAGGAGCAATTTGCTTGATGAATCTAAATATTCTTAAAATTGATATCAATGGACTGTAGCTGACCACTTGTTATGTTTGTTTACATGGTGTGACAGATGGGCTTTAGCGAATTGGCAATTAGTGTATTTAAATGTATTTTAAAATGTATGTGCATCTTCAGATAGATAGAATATTCGGAAATGACATTGCTTCACTTTTATTTACTTTTTACACACATTTTACAGTTAATCCTGTGGCTGTAAAAGCAGGTGGTTTGGAGAGTAGTTTGGAATTCGGAGAAGTACGCATGTTAGTGTTCAAAATCCTATTTATATTCTACTCCTATATTTGCTTTTTATGAGAAACCATTAAATCAAATTTAAATTGTGATCAATCAACATGATGAAAATAATCATAATGTAAAGTAAAAAAGGATACAAAAAAGAGAAGATTAAAGATTTGAAATAAGTTATCGTGGGCTTTCAAATATGTTTAGAGACATGTTTTAACAAATTTCTGTTGGAACGGCATAAAATTGTCTGAATATCATTATCGGAATACACAAAAAATATTGAGATTCATTTTTGTCATTGTCTAGCCCTAATGTTCACACTTCTTCCAACTCCTTGTTGAGCACAAATACAACTACAGCTACAGCCGTGGCGTAGCATATGTAAATCACTGAAATACCAAACAGAAATGAAATTATACAAAGAGTACTTATGCTTCACTATTTAACTAATAAAAGGCATCCAGCTTTTCCCGAAATGTGCTTTAGAAGTCGTAACAGAGTAAATCAATATAAAAACGCTAATGCACACATATTAAATGCTGCAACAGTGGAACAATATCTGAGAGAGGAGTCAGCGGTGCACACACAAAGAGCCGTACAAATTGAAGGTGGCACAGTGAATGCGATGAGACATTTGTAGAGGGGCTGGCTTCAGATGCCAATTACATTACCACTAAAACAGAGCGATTGGATTGAAGGATGGGGTTAGAGCGTCATGCGGGTGAAGGCGGAGAGGGAGGGGAATTTCGACTGAAAGAAAAATAATTTATTTCACAGTGATATCAAAATCAATGGTTATCGATTGAAAGGTGGCTAAAGGTGAGTGTGTACATGATCCTTCAGTCGTGAGAGGCAGACTGTCTTAGGAAGGAGGAGAGAACGCGAGGAGCGAGGAGAGAGCGAAGTCACCTCTAGTTAACAAAGAGGGAACAGGGGAAAAAAGAGGAACAGGCAAGAAAATGAGAGAACGAGACAGAGAAAGAGGAGGAAAGAGTGTGGTTAGAATCAATACAGAAAGGTGGAGCAGACTACAATAGCCAGAGAGTAGAGCCGATTCACTGGTGCAGGTCTAATACTCTCACACACACACACACACACACACACACACACACACACACGGACACTGGCACACGCACAGCCCTCTCCCTTCAATCCTTCTGGCTCGGGCTTTCTTCTGACATTTCCCTCTATATCCTTCCTCTATTTCATTTCTTTTTTTCTCATTTTGTTCCCACCTCTTTTTTTCAGCGGTAAATATACATACCACGTCTGAATGCAAAAAGAGGCATAGAAGATGCAGAGGGGACTGTTTTATAGCTGGCCATTTCAACCATTACTCAAATGTCGTAAAATATACAATGTTCATGTGGAGCGTTTTTGCAACATAAACACTTTAAAATGAAAACTGTAAATGTAAATTGTCTGAAAAAAACAATAAACAAAAACTAAAATTGAATCCAGATACTAATTTGAAGAAGTATTGATAAGAAAATCCCATATAGAAACAAATTTTATCTTTTCTGCGTAGTTTTAATCTTCTCGATCAGAACTAGCAGAATAAGACCACAAGATGCTATTAAACTACTATTTTGTTTGAACAATTACATCGTATTGTCTGAAAATTGTTTGTGTGTGTTTTCGTTGTTATTATTGTGGAGTCAAAATCTGTATAAAGTATAAAACCTTTTTCTAAGTAATGGAAATGTAGTATTGTGACTCTATTCTGATGTAAATTAAATTTAAATGCTGTCAACTGTAGAAAAGTTTTAAGGGTTAAGACATTTTACCACTCATCCAAGTAGATTCTTCAGTTCATCTGACAGAGAACTTGTGTGGCGAAAAGTCTTCACTCTAAAAAGTTTATCCAGTTGACAGATTTTCTTTTGCTATGGAACCTACTTGTGTGACTGACATCAAACAACTGAATCATTAACATTATTGCATTACAGAATTATATTGAACTTTCTTGTTTTTGATTTCTTGTTTTCCTGTCAGATGAGATGTATATATTATGACTACATGTGTTCATATTTTTCTACTTAATCCAATGTTTTGATACAGTGCAGTGTAAGGCCCTCAGATGCTAAAAAGTGTCACATACCTCTTTAACACCGAGGGAAGGAACAGCGCACCCCGACACTACTCCAGCTCTATCAGCACTTGAGACTAGTGAGGCTTCAATTAGTTCTTGATGAATGAGCCCATAAGATGCTGCTCTCTCATTTCCCTTGTTGCCAGATATCCCAGCAATCAGAGAGAAATGAATTCTCATTGTGGCGTGACTGAGACAGAGATGACTATGGGGGGATGCACCAACATAAATCATCCAACCTCTTAACTTGTAGGCCCAAAAGTTCAGCTTGATGCCAAACTTAAAAAGGCTTTGGATGTTGTTTGTCAAAATGTGCTTACCTAAGATGTATGGTACTTTATTCATTCACTTTTCAGGAAGAGCAATATTTGCAGGTTGTGGGTGAAGAGCCGTTAAATGAGAATAAACTGCATCTGAGTAAAAATGTGGTTGATATTGTTTGGTGAATAAACAACCCTTGGTATGTCTTGGTGAAACCGCCTTGCACTGAAATGTTGTCCCCAAGTCTTTGGACTTGCAAGAAAGTAACATAATAACAGACAAAATAGAGAAAAAAAATGATTCTTGTAACTCAACGTAGGCTAGGTCATATTACCTGGTAAAATATATGTAAAATAAATAATACTATACACTTACCACTGTTATTTTAAGACAGGTTTTCCACAAAATGGCAGCAGGAAAGTAATTGTTGTTGTCCTGTGAAAAGAAAAAGGAAAGAATCATACAGTAAAGCTGGTGGCGGATCCTCCATCAGAAAAGTCATATAGTGCACCTTTAAATATAACTAATGGTATAGATTTATAATTGACATTAAATAGTACAGCATGGTACGCTCAACATTATGTGGAGAAGAGTTTTACAAAAATCCGTGCCTTTTTCATAACATGTAGTTTAGGTCCACTAAGATGGTTTGTACCCAGGTCCCAGAATTTCATGCTTATAGGTGCTATAACTGTACACAGAAAAGCCAGGTACATGATCTAAACATGCAGAAATAGATTAACACAATGCAAAGTTAAATCCAAAGGGGTAAAGTGTGTATAAGTGCAGGTATTAGTGTCTGAAGAACTATGTTAAAAGATAACACTTTTGAAATCGTGGATATGTTATGACATTTAGTCAGTGTAATCCCTCTGCTCAACACCGTCAACAGATTTCAGCCGATATAAGCATCTAAAAGACTACACAGGCAAGAAATGTGATGTATATAATGTGATTTTCTTTCATTCATCCACTTTCTTTGTTGTATTTTAAACATACAATTGATCTTTTATGGATAACCTTGTGCCCACAAGGATTCACAGGTATCTTTGTAAGACCTGCCCAAGGATTTTCTTTTTATTCATTCACATACCAACATTTTAGATACACTATACATTTAGCCTGGCATCTAAAATGCTGTCATGCTTTGCAGCTGGAAACCCTATTGAAAAAAGCATCTACAAATGCTTCTTACAATTCTATTAACACTGCAGCTGCTATTTCCATGAGACCACAGCAGCGCAAATTATATGCATACTGCCTTGCAGAAAGCAGGCCACGCAGGTTAAAAGCCGTGTAGGCATTTATACAGGTAAAACCATGTTATCTGGTCATATAGGAAAAATACAGAATAAACAAACACACTTGCTAAAATGTCAAGAAATAACCCAAACTCCAAGCTGCTTCCTTCATTTGCTATTCAAAGCGACTGTTTCAAGTTCTTGTTGTTATTAAGAGGAGATATACAGAGAAAAGATATGCATTGTGAAAAGGACATACAAACTGGTAGGGGGTCTGTGGTGTGTGCGTGCATGGCTGAATCTTGTATATGTGTCTGACGGGGGTGCTTTGCATCCTGGGAGCAGTGTGTCTTTGTAGTGGGTGAAAATAAAGGAGATGAATGGAGGTGGCTAGCAAGCCAACACTAGAGCATGTGAAACTGCCCAGGGGAGCAGAGTGTGAAAAAGTGTGGCACAATAGATAAAAATATAACAGAAAAGGCCACAGAGAACTCTCTCATAATTTGGACGTCCAAAAATGTAAGGTGATGATGTTTTTTTCTGAAATGTGGCTAAAAAGACCCTGGCTATGTAATGCCTTGCATTTATAATTATCCATGTTTAGAATTACTATAAAGACTGCTCTGACATGTGTCCCCCTGCCTCAACAGTTCCCACATTTGTCAACAGCCACTTTTGCTTTATTTTCACTTTGCTTTTTCACAGCAGCCCTCAAGCTAAAACACGTACTACAGCCGCCACAACAAGGACGTCCAGAATACCGTATAGATTTTAGCTGCTCTGAGGAGATGGACCATGCCAAATCCAGGTTTCTGTTCAATCCAATGTGTGTTTGTATCATCAGCTTTTATAGCCGTCAAGCTAGGATCACACAAACACACATACAATGGTGTGGTCCTGGCAGGCTCCCAACCCTGAGCAGATTACTGACCCTCAATCAATAGCCCCATCCACCAGAGGCTGATTAAACACAACAGAATGAGAGCAGCACAGGCGAAGGGGCCAAGGGAAGAAAAGAGTAAAATCTCCATCTATTTTATGTTTTTTGTCTAAATTTAAGAATATTTCTTTTGAGGACCTATGCAAACAGAGGTTTCAATTCAACAGAGGGGCTGCAAACCCATACAAGCTTAATACAAACATACAGCTACAAACATACAAAATAACAAAAAGAAAAATAATTAATGTTAATATGCAATAAATATGCTTATTAATAATAAGAAAGAACAATCATCAGCATCATAATGATGCTGCACCTCAACTGACTCACTTGAACTACCTGCCTTCATCTTTCACAACTAGGGTTGGGGGGATCGAGTTTCAGTCATTTCTAATCGTCAGTGATATGGTTGAGACTTTTGAATCGAAAGGTCCAGAGTCAATCTTCTGCCACTAAAACGTGTAAAGTGTAGTTTAGTTAATTTGTTTAGTTTTTTTTGTGTTAAATTGATGTCTTTCTTGTTTATCTTCAGTAACAATATTGAAAGCCAAGACAGAAAAAAATCGAATGAAAAATTGTGATTGATCAATATAAGGAAAAAAATCTTGTCTTGTCAATCCTATCGGCCAGCCCTAGTTATAACATACATAAATCTCATCTTTGGTCTTTTTCACTGATTCTGACCCATCCATTCACTTTCACTTTTCTGTTCTTTTCTAAATCATCTGACTCATTGCCCGTCTATGTCATGAGCTTAGTGCCTCCTCCCTCCTGTGTGTGTGTGTGTGTGTGTGTGTGTGTTTCCTCCTCCCCTCCTGTGGTGTCCTTGTTTGGAGCTTCCTGGGCATGACTGATTGGCACACCTGGATCCCATCTGCAATCAAGCATACACCCTCTGCAGTACAAAAGCTTGGCTCATTCATCCACACCCTGCCAGATCGTTCAGTCTACTTCCGTGGTGAACTCCTTGGCTTTTTGTATCTCCCGTTAGTTGTCTCTTGTGGATTTTTTTGCTTACCAAGGACTTTTTTTCCTCCAGCCTGCTCCTGCCTGCTATCCTGGTTCTCACCTGTGCTCCTCGGTCCTTCCTGCTCCTGCCTGCTATCCTGGTACTCACCTGTGCTCCTCGGTCCAGCCTGCTCCTGCCTGCTATCCCGGTACTCACCTGTGCTCCTCGGTCCAGCCTGCTCCGCCTCGTCGTCCCGGACATCACCCGTGCTTACTGGTCCAGCATACTCCTCCTCAGCCAACTCTCAATAATTTATTCTGTATTAATCCTTATCTCTGGTCTGCTTCTTTGGGTCCGACTGTCGTTATCTCTAACAGAGCGATCTGGCCAAACAATGGACCCAGCAGATCCAGATGCGTTACAGAAAATGATCGCCACTCAGGGGAATCTCCTCGGCCAACACCACACATCGTTGCAGGAGTTGAAGGAATCTAATCAGTCTCTCGGAGCCCAAGTCACAAATTTAACCAGGTTGGTGGAGCACATTTCTCATCAATTATCTGCCCAGTCTGTCTGCCAGCCCACACACCCTACTCCTGCTGTCTCCTCGGCTGTGAATCCTCCCCGTGAAACTCCTGTTCCTCATCCTGAGCCATATAATGGGGACCTGGGTAAAAGTAAAGGCTTCCTCTTACAATGTGCCACCGTCTTCACCTGCCAACCTCTGACAATTTCTACTGACCATTCGAAGGTAGCTTTTGTTACTGGATTGTTGCGTGGAAGAGCACTTGATTGGGCTGAAGCTATGTTGGGTGGTAGAGGCGTTGAAGATATCAGTTATTCTGAATTCATTGATGACTTAAAGAGTTTTTGCACACCCTGATTGTGAGGCTAATGCTGCTAAGGGGCTTCTAGATCTCCACCAGGGAACAAGAGTGTGGCTGATTACGCTATTCAGTTTAGGATCCTGGCGAAGAGTCTGGGTGGAACGAGGCAGCATTAAAGGGTGTATATTGGCGGGGTTTAAATGACACCTTAAAAAGATGAGTTGTCTCTTCGTGATGACCCTGGTTCTTTGGAGGAACTAATCTCTCTCTCTATCCGCTTTGACAACAGACTGCGAGGCGCAAGCGTGAGAGGGTGTCCGTACAACTTCTTCTCCCTACGCCTCGTTCCTTGCCTCCAGCCCTAGTTCAGCCTGCCACCAATTTACCAGCGTTGCCTTCCACCTCTCAATCCCCTGACATTCCTATGCAAATTGGCGGACCAGATTGACAGTTGAGAGGTCCCGGAGAATTCGAGCAGGCGTGTTTGTACTGCGGTCAGGAGGCCATTTCCTCAATCAATGTCCAGTTCGTCCAAAAGACCCGCTCATCCAGTAAATATGGGGGTACTGATGGGCAAAGTATCTAAAATCCCCAATGACCCACCTAGACTCCTGTTACCTGCTACTGCCTCTGTCATAACCACCAGTCACTTCCTCTTCAAGCCCTAATGGGCTGGCTGGAGCAAAACTTCATGGACTCTACTTTAATTTTACAAGCAGGGATCTCCATTGAACCTCTTCCAGAACCAGTCCAGGTCAGTGCTTTAAATGGTTCTTTCCTAGCTCAAATCACTCACCATACTGTTCCCCTCCATTTGATTTTGTCTGGTAACCATCATGAAGACATTCGGTTCTTTGTTTTTCCTGCACCCCAGGCTCCAATTATTTTAGGCTACCCCTGGCTCAAAATTCATAACCCTGTTACTGACTGGTCTCTTAATAAAGTCATTAGTTGGAGTTTGTGTTGCCATCAGTCTTGTTTGCAGTCTGCTCTCCGTTCATCAGGGGAGGTTTTACCTCAACAGCCTGTGACCGCTCCCGATCTGACTGCAGTTCCATCGGAATACCATGACCTGGGGGAGGTCTTTAGTAAGGAGAAGGCACTGTCTTTGCCGCCGCATAGACCCTATGACTGTGCAATAGACCTCCTTCCAGGCGCCACTCTTCCTCCTGCTCGCCTCTACAACCTGTCCCGACCTGAGAGGAGGCCATGGAAGACATACATAAAGAACTCTCTCGCAGGCAGGTATAATCCGCCCATCTTCCTCTCCTGTCGATTGCCGGGTTTTCTTTGTTTCTAAGAAAGACATGACTTTAAGACCATGCATAGATTACAGAGGTTTGAACAATATCACAGTTAAGAACAAATACCCCTTGCCTCTGATCTCCTCTGCCTTTGAGCCATTGCAGGGTGCCACCATCTTCACCAAACTGGATTTGCGAAATGCGTGCCATCTTGTCAGAATCAAGGAAGGTGGCGAATGGAAGACGGCATTCAACACGCCCTTGGGACATTTTGAATACTGTGTCATGCCATTTGGACTCACCAATGCTCCTGCAGTGTTCCAAGCTCTGGTAAGACGGCGTCCTTCGGGACTTTCTTAATCGTTTTGTTTTTGTCTACCTGGACGATATCCTTATATTTTCCAGAGACCCGCTTGAACATCGCCTTCATGTCCGCCTAGTCCTGCAAAGACTGTTAGAAAATAAACTGTTTGTGAAGGCAGAGAAATGTGAATTCCACGTCAGCTCCATCTCCTTTCTGGGTTTTATCATCGAGAGTGGACAAGTTAAAGCAGATCCCGTGAAGATCAAGGCTGTCTCTGATTGGCCCCCTCCTTCCAATAGGAAACAACTGCAAAGATTCCTTGGTTTTGCCAACTTTTACAGACGGTTCATTAGAGATTACAGCAAGGTTGCCTACCCTCACCAGACTCACATCTGCAAAACTCCCTTTTCAGTGGACTGCGAAGCAGATTTTGCTTTTAATAAGCTCAAGAGGTTATTCACTACAGCACCACGGTATTGACCCAACCTGATCCGTCCAAACAGTTTATTGTTGAGGTTGATGCCTCCGATGTAGGAGTTGGCGCCAGTTCTCTCCCAGCGTTCTGACACAGATTCTCGTCTCCACCCTTGTGCCTTCTTTTCCAGGAGGTTGGCTCCTGCCGAGTGCAACCACGATGTGGGCAATAGAGAACTTCTGGCAGTAAAGCTTGCACTAGAGGAGTGGAGGCATTGGCTAGAAGGAGCAGAACAACCCTTCGTGGTATGGACGGACCACAGAATCTAGCCTATATTCAATCAGCAAAGAGATTAAACTCTCGGCAAGCCAGGTGGGCCTTGTTCTTTGGGAGGTTCCAGTTTACCATCACTTACCGTCCAGGTTCAAAGAACGTTAAGCCTGATGCACTGTCCGTCAGTTTGACCCATCGAGCAGTCAAATTCAGAGACTATACTTCCTAGTAACTGTGTCCTTGGTTCTCTCCACTGGCAGGTAGAAGCAAATGTAAAGAAAGCGCAGGAGGCTGAGCCTGATCCGGGAGGTGGGCCGTCAATAGACTCTATGTTCCATCATCTGTACGCAGTGAGGTCTTACAATGGTCACACAACTCCAAATTTGCATGCCATCCAGGTATAAATCGCACCTTGTCTAGTCTCCGGCGTAATTTCTGGTGGCCAACTATGAGGCAGACACTCGGAGTTTCGTGTCTGCCTTCAAAGTATGTTCCCAGAATAAATCCTCCCATGCTTCCACCTCTGGTCATCTGAGACCTTTACCCATTGCCAACCGCCCCTGGTCACAAATTGCAGTAGAATTTGTGACCGGCCTTCCCTCTCAAATGGGCAATCTGTCATTCTGACCATCGTTGACAGATTTTCTAAGGCTGCTCACTTTGTAGCCCTCCTAAATTACCCTCAGCTCGTGAAACCGCAGACCTCATGGTGGAACATGTTTTTCGTCTCCATGGCATCCCAGCTGATATGTTTCTGACCGAGGCCCCCAATTCATCTCCCAAGTTTGAAAGCATTCTGTCAATCTCTGGGTACCACTGTCAGTCTATCTTCAGGTTTTCCATCCACAGACAAACGGTCAGACTGAAAGAACCAACCAAGACCTGGAGTCTGCTCTCCGCTGTGTGGCCGGTCGCAACCCCTCTTCCTGGAGTTCACACTTACCTTGGGTGAAATCGCACATAACTCTCTAACCTCCTCCTCCGCTACGGGTCTCTCCCCTTTTCAGTCCTCCCTGGGTTACCAACCGCCACTCCTTTCTATGGAGGAGATTGAGGTCTCCGTGCCTTCGGTCCAGGTCCATATCTGAAGGTGTCGTAAGATCTGGAGGAGACCAGGAAGGCCCTGTTCACGGACTTCTTCCCAGTGCAAGACCCTTGCTGACCGCCATCGCCGTCCCAGCACCAAAGTACGCCCCGGTCAGAAAGTCTGGTTATCTTCCAAAAATATCCCTTTGAAGGCTGTTTCTAAAAACTGTCACCTCGTTTCATTGGACCATATGAAATCGAAAGAATCATTAATCCGGTTTCTGTCCGTCTCAAACTTCCTCAAGCCCTCCGTGTCCATCCTACTTTTCACGTATCCCAAGTTAAGCCGGTACGATCCAGTTCTTTGTGCCCTCCATCCGAGCCCCTCCACCCCAAATGGTTGACGACCATCCAGCTTATACTGTGCGGCGGATCTTGGATGTCCGTGGCGTGGCGTGGGCTCCAGTACCTTGTCGATTGGGAGGGTATGGTCCTGAGGAGCGGTCGTGGGTTGGTCGTGCCCTGATCCTGGACCCTGACCTGTTGCGGGGAGTTTCATCGTGCTCACCCTGAGAAGCCTGGTGGTGCGCCAAGGCGCCGTTGAGGGGGTACTGTCATGAGCTTAGTGCCTCCTCCCTCCTGTGTGTGTGTGTGTGTGTGTTTCCTCCTCCCCTCCTGTGGTGTCCTTGTTTGGAGCTTCCTGGGCATGACTGATTGGCACACCTGGATCCCATCTGCAATCAAGCATACACCCTCTGCAGTACAAAAGCTTGGCTCATTCATCCACACCCTGCCAGATCGTTCAGTCTACTTCCGTGGTGAACTCCTTGGCTTTTTGTATCTCCCGTTAGTTGTCTCTTGTGGATTTTTTGCTTACCAAGGACTTTTTTTCCTCCAGCCTGCTCCTGCCTGCTATCCTGGTTCTCACCTGTGCTCCTCGGTCCTTCCTGCTCCTGCCTGCTATCCTGGTACTCACCTGTGCTCCTCGGTCCAGCCTGCTCCTGCCTGCTATCCCGGTACTCACCTGTGCTCCTCGGTCCAGCCTGCTCCCGCCTGCCGTCCCGGTCCTCACCCGTGCTTCCTGGTCCAGCCTACTCCTCCTCAGCCAACTCTCAATAAATAATTCTGTATTAATCCATATCTCTGGTCTGCTTCTTTGGGTCCGCCTGTCGTTATCTCCTAACAGTCTAATTTTATTCCTAAACATCTGACATTTATATTTGATCGAACCCCAACAACATAAGCTGTGCATCCCGTCTTTTCCACACAGTTCTAATCAATATGCCAGGCTACTAATCTGACTGTATTCTGTAAAAAGCAACAAATGAATCACAAATACTAAGTAACTTAATAGTAAGATTTTTGTTAGAAATGTTACAACTTTGTTCTATAAAATGTATAGGCATTCAATTCTCTTATTTATATGCAGCTGAGATGCTTCCAAGAACAGGTGTGAATTGGCACCTGTTGGGAGGCCCCAGTGGTTCTGATGATCTACATTTAATTTTGCCCACTCCACACATTTGTATTATTACCACATTTGTGCTGACTATTAATGTTTATCAAGTCTGATCACTTTAACAGAACTTCTTTTATACAAACTGAGATCTAATCATTTTCTTAACTTATCATCACTTTCTTCTGCTAATGTGTATGATGGCTGCTTGTGTACCAAGCTTGAATACCAGGCTACAATAATAATAAAAAAGGACACTTATGGAATCCCAGTTGGTATCTCCCCTCACATTAGATTTTTTCTTTTTTTGTTTTGTTTTTTAAGTTTATGCTTATATGCAATGTTTTAAATGCATGTCATTTTTGTGTAAGTAAAGTATATAATCTCTCAAATGATGATGCTGCTGGGCTGGTTTTAAAAATGTGCACTGAGAACTGATCATGCCTTAAAAACATTTCAAATCCAGAAGCAAAAAAAGTAAAAATTGCCTTTTTTTTTTCTCCCCAAACATGCAAAACCCTAATCTGAAATGTAAACATTTAAAGCCGTCTATGTTGTTTCGCAGTGAAACATTGGCACTAGTATCTTCCCTGTACTGCGCTGTGAGAGCTCCTCAGAGCCTCATCAGTCCTCGACATCTGTCTTAGTTCAACACAGACACCCTCTTTACTTTTTGCCTCTCTGTTATTCCTGTCCTGCTCCATAATCTCCCTCTCTCCCTTTGTCTTGGCTCTTCAAAGCCTGCTGACTTATGCCTGTCAGAGGAACATCCTTCACAGTGCAGACGAGCTGGGAAGAGGACGTAGACTCAAGATAAGCCCAAATACGAAGTGCACAGTTTTGCACCCACCTCTCTTTGCAGCAGGCCGAGGCATGTGTTGGATGTGAGGGACTGGCCACTTCTCTGTTTGTAGCTTCTGTCCATTCGAATCTGAAAATACACATCATTATGCAGTTTTAACATGCCATATTTATGCAGCTGACATCAAAATGTATACAACCTGTGGTGAAAAGTCTGCAAGAAAGGTCAGCACTTCAATATTTTGAAACAAAAACGAATTTAGCTAATTTATCTTTTTTGACCCGACCCTTCCTTTCACAGCCAGCCACATTACAGTTACTTAATAAACTGTTCATTTCATTCAATGCTTTCTTAAATTCCCAAAAAACATAACATAACATAACATAACATAAGAGTTGCCTAGTTATGAACTTTCACATCAGAAAGTCACCAATCTCTAGCCAATAGCGCAAGCCCTCCCAGTCTCCCCTCCTCAGCTGTGAGTGTGAATACTGGCGGAAGATTAGCATATTATTAGCATCTCATTAGTGTGGCGATGCTTGGCTCACAGTCTGCCACTGTGCTATCGGCTTATCAAGGCCTCCACCTTTTCTCAGGGATATATTACATGTTACTCCTGCTCCTTACACATTTTTCACCTCAAAAATGATGCGCCGTATCGCAGCCATTCCCTTTCTCTCCTCTGCTACGTGCATTACTATGAATCACTTTGTTTTATAGATATTTATGGCGCTAAAATCACACCAAGTGCTAATAGAAAGCTGTTGGCTGGGAGTGTAATAAAGCTTTCCACAGCGGTGTAATGGTATGCGTATTCATCCTGAACATACGCACTGCTCTGCGGTTCGATACTCGCTCTGAACCAAGTAATTACTGTCACATTAGGCTAATACTGTCTAATGAGGTCCGTGTCTACTATGTGTTCAACAGGCATTTTAAAATTAGCGGCCGGATGTAAACTAATGCTCTCAGATCCTGTATGATGATATACTATAATAAATCACAAGCAATGACTCGTGCCATTTAAAAAATACATATACATAAAATACATATTTGATAAGTATTTTTTCTGACTTGTGCACCATCTCATCATCTAAGCTTCAACTTGATGTTAGTGGAAATAAACCCACAATCTCATTTTGCTCTTGGTCCAAAACCACACAAATAACAGTAAAGCAATAAAGTAAACAATGCAGTATGTGATTATTTTCTTTCTAATTGTACAATGCACTTATAGTACTTATTATATGTACAATTACAGCAAGAGGTTCTCCACAAGAGGTGGCCATTATCAAATTATCAATACAGTAATAGGATTATGAATTTTGTTTTGAATATTGTTAACATAACATGATCTGATTTGATTATTGTTAATTAAAAAAATTAAAAAAAAAACTATAATGTTGCATATATGTATAGTGTCTCATGTCTCTTCCTCCTTGTACACGCAATTGACCATAATCTTGGAAATTAAAATAACTCACAGGTCTTGAGGTCATGATTATATACAATCATACATTATTGAAAACAAACTTGCAGGATCCATCATCAAAAACTAAAATGTAGATAAATATTGTAATATATTACAATACTTAAACGTAATGATTAACAATATAGTTCTAAATTCTCAAAAGAACTGGGTCATGAAGCAACATTAGTATTAAAATGCCACCTGATTACTAACCCATCTACTACAGCTCTAAACTAAAAGGCTGTATAGTGTTCACTTCATTAGTTCAAAGTCTTCTCTTTACTGTCCTGTTGTCCCAGGTTAAAAGCATCAAAAACCTCACCTACACTGTCCTCTCAAACACACAGGACCACGGCTAACACACATACACCACTCCTTTCATGGACCGCTTTGATCTGATAAGAGGCTGATCCTTGTAAAGGTGGGCCAGCCGAATCAAACAACACATCAGACATACTCAGAATTACGTACCACTATTGTCCACTCACACTTAAATCAGAAGAGAGATGGAAAATATATAGTATTGAGACTGGAGGCTTTTATGAGCTGAAAGGCTGATGGTGCTTTTTAATTAGATTCAATTATCTAGCACTGGAGCTGGTGTTTGGGTTTAGCTTCAGAGTTCTAGGCAATGTGGTAAAGATAGTGACACTGCGTGTTATACTTTGTTCAACTGTAGTTGAATCTGAACAAAAATGGTCCTCAGATACAACTACCCAAATGGGTCAACATCAAAAACTTTACAACAATATAAAACAATGTTTTGAGAAAAAACAAGCACAATTTGAATGTCTGTCACATGAAAGACCATATCCAATATTTGTAATTTGTTCTGCTCATCATCATTTGTTCTGCTCATCAAGAGATGAATTTACCCAAAAAACATATCTGGAGAATGGAAAAATTCAAGTAAACAAAGTATGAAAACACAGACCGTTGGTTAAAAATGCAAATTGCTTAGTTTAATATGGTGGTCTAAACACTTACACTTTACATCAATTTATTATACCCAGAGGATTATCATTATGGATTATTGATGTTAAGATTATTACATTTACAGGAAAAAAGTGAAGTTGTTTGTCCCTTTTATCTTTTACAGCTTCACTGTGCCTATTGTGTATAAACCTCAAGTACCTTGTAAAAGCCCCTGCAGCCCCTCCTTGGAGCAAGAGCCAACACAGTGATCAATACACATGATAGGGAGCTAATCGCTCTCTGTCAAAGCCGGGCCTGCCAGCCACTAATGGCAGCGTTCACAGGGGAGCGTGTGTGAGCGTGGCCTATAATGGCATTGGGACTCTTTAGAGAGTGTTGCTCAAGGTTAGGCTCAGGGGACGAGGGGCAATTGACCGTACTGTCTGTGACACTGACCCCTCCACTGTCAGCGCATTCATCATCCTGAGCTGACATGCAGGAGGCTTCAGCACACACATCTGTACACACACAGATACCAAGGGAGATAAAGCAGTAGTGCAAAGTATTTATATTTAGGCGAGTAAAAATTAATTTAATAAATGAATAAAAAGTCACAGCTTGATGATGAAAAACTAAAATATAATTATTTATTATTAGGATTTCATTTTTCCATTTTTGGCTGCACCCTGTTTTGTTAATGGCTAACACAGCGAGCCACATAGAGACCTCCTGACATAACTGGAGTGGGCAAAGTGTCTTGCTCACAGACATAATGGTAGTACACTTCTCAAACGTGTATCCAAACAGCTACCTTCACCATAGTTGGGGAAAATACCTGCTAGTATAAATGTATGACCTTAAGGTCTTACATTTCCTTTTCAGTAAATGGGTAAGACAGTGCTGTTTTTCTACCACTAGATGGAGTCAAGAGCCACAGCATTCTTCTGAGAACCACAAACTCTAATTAGAAATTTACAGCTGGCCAAAGGACAGTTAATGTACGCCGTGCAATCTAAATTCGCTTGTGAAATTAGAAATCTGTCTCAATGCCAGTAGCAACATAACATAATGCAAGGTTAAACAATATTAAAGGGAAGAAATATTCAGTTTTAGTATGTATATTGAAATTGCTTTAAAGTGGAGAAGTGAACAATGTACAGGTGAGAAATCACAGACTGAAAAGTGTGGGTCTTGGGTGCATTGGTGCGTAGCCCCATGCTCCTGTGTGCACACAATGCTCCATGTCTCTATATGAATGAGTGGATGGGCTGGATGGCAGGCAGCTGCAGCAGTCTGATACGAGGCGAGCTGCTCAGATATCAGCGCTGACATTTTGGGCTTCGCTATCCACCCACGGCCTCCTGGGAAAGTGATGGCAGCGGCTCTGGTCATGTGCCCTCCCGACTAACCCCCTCCTCCCGCACACATCCTGCCTTTGGCTGTCAATCACAGCTGCGGGCTCTCTGACGCTCTGTCGCCTCAGCCCTGGACGGACCTATTGTGGCTCTGCATGAAGGACCCCGCCACCCCGCTACCCAAACCCTGTCCCCTATCTGATCCACAGCACTCAGCTACTGCCTCCTCTATCGCTCATATAGGGCTGCCAGATGGCCCTGCCCACAGACTGAAAAAAGATAATAGATGAGCAAAATGAAGAGAAAGAATCATGAACTATATAAACAAATAACGGCATACAGTGGTGATACAGGAAGGGAAATGGCATAAATCTAAAATAAAGAGAGATGAGAGAGATACACTGTGGCCCCTCCTCTTTCCTTCTCTCAGGGCACCTGTCTCTTCTCTCTCCGCTGCCCCCCGCCCCGCCCCACCTACCCAGCCCCGGGCCTCTGTGTGCTGCTCACTCCATTGTGTCAGCCTTCACAAGTGCTCAGTTTGAGTGGCAGGCCGTCACAGATCAGTTCCCAGCTAAAGCGGCCCGGCAGGCCGGGGTGACGGGCCAGGAAGGGATCTAAGTGGGGTTTATCAGCGCTTCTTAACGCCTCTCCGGCTCCCTGACACAAAAGAGAGGGGGTATTAAACATCTAAAGCAAACCAAAAAGCGTGAAAGCTCCTTATAGGGCCGCGGGATTGCGGATGTGACTGGAGTTTTTAAAAAAAGAAGAAAAATACTGTTGGAAAAAAGCACACAAATGTCTCAGCGGTGAGGAAGCGTTGAGGGAAATTCTAATGTTTTTCGATCCCATGTGGGTTCAGAGAGTGGGTGGTGCAGAGATATACACAGATAGAAGGAGAAAGAGAAAGGGAAGAGGAAAAGAGCATCTGTAGGATCAAGATGGCAATAAGCATGTAAAACTAGCTTAGTAAAGCTTTACAGACGCCACCTGGTTTGTTAATCTGACCCCAACAACAGATTTTGCAATAAACGCAAACAATCATTATCACTGTGTCAAGGTTAGATAGAGACAATGCCAACAAAGAGAATGCAAGTGCTTCACTTACACTAGAAATCTGACAAAGTATGTTTTTCACATTGTGTATATGAACATTGTTTTAAATGGTACGATTTTTCCTTTGTAATAATTATATGTCAAAATGCAGCAATGTGCTTGTACAGTTAAAGCAGTTAAAGTCTTCATTTAACTGAAATAACAACACATTTTATATCAATAGAAACAGGTTGATTAATAAAGTTATTTATTGCACTGATATTCTGAGAATACAGTTCACAGAAAAGTCAAATTAAGGATGGGCAGTTAAACTAATTTGAATGGAATCAAGATCTAATCATTTAAAATTGTCAATGATAAGCTTGAGTCTTTTTAATTGAGAGGTCTACAGCCAGTCCTCCATAAGCAGGTCAGTAAAAACAGAGTTCAAGCTTTACATGTGTTTTTTGTGTTAAAAAGGCACTGATTAAAGTACATATTAGAATACAAAATAAGATTAAACCAAACATTTTGATCAATCAATTCAAGGAAAAAATATAGATTCTTTTTTCCACCTTTTTGCCATATCATCAGCCCTAAACCACCTCCATATTTGCCTTGGAGGCATCAACATGAATGACATTCCAATACAAAAAGATAAATACAAATAAATAACTGACACAGAGAAGTCTAAAAACCTAAAGAATGGGACAGCCTTTGAACAATGGTGTGTGCGGCCAGTGCAGCAGAGGGGACTTGTGTGTATGTCAGGCTGCTGGCAGGGGGTTAGTAACTGAGACATTTGGTAAAAGGTCACTATAGAGTTCATTCAGAGTGGTGGATGTGTGAGCGAGAGCTTCCACAGTTAGGACAGTTAGAAGAAGCAGCAATTACAGGAGGTGCCTTGAGTAAACAAAGAGAAACAGCAGGAAACCAGACAGAACAGTAAACCATTAAAAAGTGTATGTTGATGTGGGTCGCAGAATCGCTGATTTATTATCGAAATAGCAGAAAACATCATATTCAATTTAGGGCTGCAAGATTAAATTAATGCTGTTTCTGTCAAGTTTTAATGCTCCAAAAATGTACATAAAACAGAAATCTTTTTAGATTACATTCCTCCCAAACAACATGAAGTCCTAATTCAAAGTGTGAGAAACAGTTTTTTTTAGAAGTGTTATGATCCTCTATCTTGTTGAAGTTTATGAAGGCAACGTACAGTAAAGCATTTTTTTAAGGCATGTGAAAAAGGATAAATGCATAAACTCTCCAAACCAAGTGGTGGTGAAGTACTCCAGAAGTGGGAACTCATATTTATTGTTACATTTAGTTTTCAGGCATCAAACTTTTACTCATACTTGAATAATATATTTTACAACAGTACACTTCCTTGAATAAAAGTTTTGTTTAATCTTCCCAAAGCTTCATGTTGACAATGTTCAATGATTTGAACAATTGTCTTTCTCACCACTCCTTCAGATATGTTCTTTTTTTTTTTTATTCCCATGTTTGTGGCCAATACTTTGAAAATACCATATGTTGTACAGTATTTAATGTAATTTGTACTTTGAACTAAATGTTATTATGATTATACTTTTAGATATATTATTTTGAAGTAACTTAGCCTGGATCTCAGTGATCTCAAAGCCAAAAGTCACCATATTGTCTGTAGATTACATTATATCTGTAGTTGTCATATTGAAACGTGTGGTTTACAAAATGTAACTTCTACAGTCTACAAAGTTTGCAAAGTTCTGCATTTCTAGATCCATATTGATATTGTTAAACATTATGTTGTTCAATAATATGTTATGTTTGTTATTCCAACACTGGGACATCTCCTCATCAATCCCTATTATTTGTATATTTAATCACACGTGTTTCTGTTATGATGTATCCATTACGTGTTTGCCTTAGAGCTTTCCTTTCTTTATGTTTCTGTTTTAGCGCAGCCTGGTTAATTATGTCATTAGCTGTGTGATTAATACTACGGCAGCTGATTGTGGCTGGGCTGACGGAGAGCTGCATGGGCTGGATTACATGGTGCCAAAGCCTCCACTGAGAGACCACCAGGACTTACATTCTCTCAGTGTAAATGATAGGCTTATAGAACAGGCTCAGAGCAGCTCTCCCGTGGACTGTTGTAATCAAGCCAGCATTTTATATGAGCTATAGCAGCTGCTGCAACACTCATTCAGGGGCATTGGCAATAGCACACTCTCTATGCCTGATGTGATTTATGCAGTATTTACCACAAATTTATAACTTGAATTCTTACAATATATTTTGTGCCTAATTAAGATAAAGGCAACACCATAATTGTATGTATTACATTATAAGCGTTACATTTAGGAGCTTTTAGCTGGTTAACCATAGCAGATTTCTACCTATGCATTTCTCACAATCCTTTCTGTCAAAAACATCTCAATCTGATCACTCTGATTTTATCGTCAAATGACATCTAACATACGCTCTTCTCCTGCTTTTCCTCAAAAATCCTTTCCTATCCTTGTGATGACCAAAGAGAACCCCAAAACTTCAGCTATATTCAGACATGCCTTTTGTGTTTTCTTCATTTTACTTTCTCTATTCTCCATAGTATCGTTGCAGAAACAACTAATGGATAATATTAGAGAGTACAAGTATATACATTTTAGCATAGGGAACTGTCCATGGTCCTTAAAGCTAACGGAACGAAGAAAGCAAAGCTGAAGTCAACGTGTGCGTTGCATAAGTAAATTCCCAGACGTGTTTTAGTAGCTTTGCATTTCTTTGTAACTTAATTTGCCCCACATCTTCTTTACTACATTTGCTGAGCCCCAAGCGATTTTTGATTTGGTTTAGAAGGTAACTGAAGTGAATGTTATTTCCGCATATGTGCAATTTTCAGACTATTCCAGATAAATGAATAAATAAAGCCTATAAGGTCTACAGTTTTTGGCTGTGCCCAATCAAAAACGTGGATTTGATGTGGAGCAGCATGCAAGATGAATATGTATGTGTAAACAAAAAGCTCCCAGCTAAGTAAAGCTTGCATGTTGCTTCAATTAATGAGCCCTGGACTGTAACCCACCTGCATGAAAAGCAAAGGGAGGGTGAGCAGGTTTCTATAGACACAGGGCTGGTCAGAGGTGGGAGGAGAGAGCACAGCTTTGGCAGCGGGCCAGCTTGTGTTGAGCTGACACTCTGTAATTGTGTTTGGCAACACATAACCCACAGTAAATATACTTTCCGTAAACCAAACGGCCTTTTATCAGTAACAAATGGATGCAGTTTAAGTGATTCTATTATTCTAAGTGGTATAAGTCCAAGATAGAGAGAAACTAGTTAAAACAACGTCTGAATGCAATTGTTCATTATCTCAAAACATTATTTGTTCAATCCATTACATTTAAGACTCATTATAAAATATGAGCCATTTTGGTTTGGCAAATTTATTTTCCTATAAAGTTACAGAGGAAGAAAAGTAATTAAAGTTACACTTTGATGAAATCATGGAGCATACATGAAATCACTGGAGATTGCTCATAAATTACTTCAATTAATCACATGCACACTGATTCAGATGATAACTCTTAATCACAAACTTTCAAATCTTCCACTCCTCCACTTTCTCTCATTTACACACTACTGGGCAGAGGTGGCTGGAAATTAATTTCACCCTCTTACATTTATCCGAGTAGCCTCAAAAGAAAAAGGATTTATTTTGATTACTGTGTACGATTTTGACAACCACTTGTCTTAGTTGACCAAAGGTCTGCGCTGAGCTTCATCCCCAATTTTTTTGTTCATGGTGACCAACGTCATCTAGTCAATCAGTTAATCCAACAACAACTCCTGGTTTGTTTTGGTATCTATAGGGGTGAAATCACCATTCAATTTTCCTTGTAATACTGCCTATCCTCTGTTACTGTAGCTTTCAGTGTTTTGTATGAGCTCTCTGAAGCACGTCTTAGGCTCTGGTACGTCCCAGAGAGAGGACAGGGGCATTGCTCTGACCCTACCTCCCCACACTAGACCCTCCTCTCTCGCCCCGTCCTGTCACGGGGTGTCACTGAGGGCGACAGTTTCTATGACAACACGAGTCCGGCTTTGAGGCCACACTGTGCAGTCCAATGCACCAGGAGTTTTTAGAGGTGATGAGGGCGAGAGCATCCAGTGATATCGGGTGGAACAGACAAGGTAAACAACTTTGTGCCATTACTCACCACACGGCTCTCTTCCTCTTTTTTTACTTGTCGCTAATCAGCACTAGACCCTGATTAAAACAGCAACACCAGCCAAATGAAGTGCCATTTGCATATACATGCTGTGTAAAATCAGAACCAATGGTGGAGTGTGATTTACTTTGACGTGGCCGTGTTAGATGTATTACACAGTCACGTCTAAGGAGCTGAACACTCTGATTTGCTGTAGTTACAAATCCATTTCCCGCTGAGTTACACAAACACACTAGTAAGGCCAAAATAAGGTGGCATCTTTAGGGAACCTGCAGCTTGACTCAGATCATACACCCACAATATCTCCTCTCTCTGGATATGAACTAAAGAGTAGAGCTAATTTGTTATTAGTGCACTTACCCCTGCTGCTTTTGCAAGACTTTTGCAGAAGGTGACTCTGTGAGGGTGCCCCCTGCTGTTTTGTAGTGGGTACTTCTTACCCAGGCTGCCAACCTCGACATGTAAACAAAACCTAGGTCGTAATGGGAAGTTCTCTTGAAGTGACTAAAAAAGTCTAGTTGTTTATTTCCATATAAAAGGTTAAATATAAAAGTTGTTTCATTAAATCACTTCGACTACAGTGGGTCAAACAGCTCCCTTATTCAACCTTAATCACCCACATGACCTCTTACACAACATGATTTCACAGAATTCCCTACAGCCATTCACCTTCTACGGGTTTTTCTACGAGCCAGACCAAAATCAAATAGCACACACTTTATCTAACCTTATCCTGGGCTTTTCATTTCCAAGCCTTATAAACTCGATCGTATTGACCGCCTGGGAGAGTTAGAACTAACTAAGTGAAATCTACTCGGCGGCAATTGTGTGTTAGATGCACAGTGCAGCAGCGGCGGCGGTGGGTTTGTGTGTGTTTAAGTGTGTGTGTGTGTGTGTGTGCGTGCGTGCGTGCGTGTGTGCGTGTGTGTGTGTGCGTGTGTGCGTCGCGCTGATTCTATCTCCCTTCACTTTCATTCTCTCTATTCTCTGTCCCTGAGGTGCATCAGGGCTGAGACTGCCGAGTAAATTGTCCCAAATTGAGTTCCTTCTTGCCGGCAGATACAGGCCACATCCCGACCGTTTAGAGCGAGGCAGAGAGAGAGGGAGGAAAAACAATCACAGAGCACATCACTCGCTTGAAAATTCTCACTCTAATTCCGGTCTTTTTGTCTTTCTGCTTCCCCCCATTCCACCTATCCCTCCTGTTCTTTCTTGTACTACACTCCTAAAAAAGCTACACAGTCTATTGCAAAATATAATGTAATGCCATGTTCAATTTTGCCACATTCATACTGCAGCCATATTAATCACAGTCACTGTCCATTGGGTCAACAATGGTTCAGTGATTTGAGCACTCGTTCACAAACTCAAATGTTGTTGTTATTATTATTATTATTATTATTATTATTATTATTATTATTATTATTATTATTATTATTATTATTATTAATAAGAAGTAGTAGTAGTAGTAGTAGTAGTATTTTGTGTCTGTAATACATTTATTAGAAATGAAGTCCCGGCTTAGATATAGTTTAGACTTGATTTTTAATCACTCCACAATTTAAACTGGGGTGTCGACATTTAGTTCACGTTGGGAAAAAGAAGAAAATGACTTGATTTCAATAACATTATTCAGATGACTACCTTTGAAACCTTTTCCACCATGGACCACTCCTAGACGGATAAAATAATTACACTGATGAGAGTTTAGACCTGGTTTAAAATAGCTCTGTTATGGTGTACTGTTCAAAAATATCAGTGACTTAGTAATCTATATATTATAATACAGTTTGGAGATTCTTCTGGTTTCTTTTTCGTATTGGGCAGCTCTAATGCTTCCCCACTCCTTTTTTAGTAGCAGATTTTGGTCATGCGTCCCTGGCTCTGGGGCAGGCTGTACTCTGTGACACGGTCCCATCAGCGTCAGACCTCCTGGAGGAGAAGTCTCGCTCTGACAATAATCACACAGTAAGTTTAGAGCTGAGACGAGCCAAGCGCACACGACTCCCCAGACGAAGGCACACTCCATTTAACTCTGCAGGGGGCTGTGGCAGGCTGGGATATGGGATGAAGCAAGAGGCAAGGATGTTTTTTTTTTTTTTTTCCTTTTTTGAGAAAGAGGAGGAGGGAAAGCAGTGACAGGGAGAGACTGGGGACAAATATGTAAATGGAAAATGAAGGATTGGTACGGAAAATGGTGCTGCAGGGCAAGAGCGGACCAAATAGTTTGGTTTACAACAGATAACAGATAATCTCATACTGTTTGTATGCTTTCTCACAAGCATGAGCTTTATGAACTCAAATGTAGCTCTACCATTTTGATGTCATTGGTTGGCATTGTTGAACTAAATACAAAGCAAAGTTCCAAACACAGAGAAATTCACTTGTACAGTGGATAATCAGTTATCTGCTGACCACTGGAAACTCACCGCAGTGATGAGAGATGCAATTGGACTTAGTTTAGAAACCTAGCTATAAGAATTTACAAACTAAATAAGTTAAATATAATATAGAGAATGTTTTACGTGCATTTTAAGATGTTCCATATGTGTGAGATACTTTTGTTTTGTGACCACTGAGACCCAAACAGGCAGTAAGATTTAATATCAGTTAAGCCTCTTCAACACCCAGTGATGGAGGGGGGTGGTGTACACGCTTCAGACTATGCTGGGTGGTCAACTTAATTAATATATGCATCACTGGCATCATAAAGTAACACTGCAGATTTGTAGTAATATGGACTTCACCCACTCGACTGGTTCATTTACTCTATGATAAATTACTAAACTAATGCACATTTTAGTCACGTTTAAGGGGTACATCTTAATTTGTACTAAACATACCACATTTCATTCATTTGGGTGTTGGGAGGGTCATATAATAATTCAACAAGTAGCTTTTCTTATCTTGAAAAAAATGCAAGAATAAGAATATAGCCAATAGTTGTGATTGCTAGTAGACTGAATCTGAAAATCTGAGTGGTCAGTATCTCTAAAAAGAGGCCAAGTAAATCAAAGTGTTGAACAGAGAAAAGGGAACAATGATTATGTTAATTTGAATTGAAAGGTTAACAAAATACACTTTGTATTAAGTTTGTTGAGTTATCACAACATAATATAATTTCATAGCTGCCATATGGCCAGAATGTTATGTCAAAAATTGCACCAACTATATATGTAAGTACACTTGAAATGTTATGCTGGTATGCAGTGTCCCATAGTAGGATGAGTCTACTGTATGATAGATGTAAATTATGTCGTGTTTCTCAATTAAAAAACTTGACTTCATTTCACAGAGCCAACTGCAAAGACACACTCAGTGAGAACCACATTAATCAACACACAACCAAAACAAACACAATCTCCCAAACACTGTGCGCCCTGCTAGCTCAGGTTCACCACAAAACAATATGAGGCCAATCAGGGGGACCATTGGTATGGCTCTCCCTCTGCTAATGAAGGCACTTTGAAAAGGTAATCTAATTCACCAGCAGCAATTAAGGCTTGGGAGCGCCTTGTCACTATCAATTATCCGCTCCTTCACTCATGTTCTCCAGTGTGGACGTGGAGGCTGCCTGACACACAGCAGCCCTGTTGGACAAATCAAACCCGTCAGACAGGCAGCCACGGACAGCGCTTATCATGACACACATACTGTAACACAACTCATTGACCGATGGAGTGGATGTACTGCGATGTAAATAAAGTCGTGGACCTAAGATCTTAATCATGTGGGTACCACTTATATTTTATTTGCAAGAGATCAACATTAAATAACTGAAACCTCAAGCAAGCCGACAAGTTGGTGCACTTTTTGTGCCAGTCTCAAATGTGTGTAAACGGACAGGATTGCAACCGGAATCAAGAAAGACACTACTAAACCAATGCTGTGTTATATACCATACACACTTCTACCCAATTATTGCATTAAGGCTGAAGTATAGACCTACAATTTCATTAGTAATATTTTGTGACACTTTTGTTTAAAAGCTTTTGTAGACTAAAAAAGTAGGAGGCTGTGTTCTAGGTTTTGAGGCATAACGAGCGCACATATAATTTTTAACTGATTGTAATTAATTGTATTTTCAATAACAGTGATTTTTTAAGTGAATAAGTGAGGAAAAAATGTAATCAAATTCAATTCATTGCACAGCTCTACAACATATGGAGAATACTTCTTGTTTCTTTTCAAACATTCTGTCAGAATATATCAGGACTTTCCTATTTAAAACTAAGAAGTCAAAGTCACAAAGCTGCTTTCTCTATTAATACTTATGCAGTGCTCTGACCTGTGGCCCTCTTCTCTCGCTGAAAACATCTCCAACATTCAAACAAGACCTTCAGACAGTACAGAGGTGGACGCAGACTCAAAAGAACTATTCAAATGCCTTTTTTCTGAAGCTCTTGATTGCTTAACTGGCTCTCTCAGACGGATGACCTCAGTTGGAAGTGCTGATAAGGAGGTGATTAGCATGACGCCAGGACAGCACCGCACTGCCTCCCAAGGATAATATCTATCTATGTCGTCAAAACATCCGACTTCGGACAAAGATTTATCTCATTTTGAACCACCCCAAGTCATTTGATTTACAATGGTGATGTTGTGGAGTTTAATCTTCCAAATACAGATATTGTTCCTTTACCTCATACAAGGCGACTGAGTAAATCAAAGATTGTGGACAGTTACTATCAGCTGGAAAGGATTTAAGGCTTGTGACAATTACAGACAAATACACACTTTTAATAAAAAAAAAATTTAAAAGTCGGAATTTCATGTTTAGTGCTTATTCTGTGTAACCCAGGTTCTGTATTTGGCATGTGAATGACTGTTAGAGCTGCTCCAAATGTACATGATAGTGGGGAGAAATAGCTGAAAACCGGGTAGTATGTGAAGTGTGTATGCCATCATGAACCAAACAAATTGCCCATATTCATAACTCAATGGGGTTTTTCAATTTTTATTACTGCTCCTCAATAAATATAATAGTAAAAAGCACTGAAGTAACTGGTTACTAATAGTAACTAAGCCTCTGTGGCATAAGTTTTTTAATGTTAGCCTACTACTGTGTTTTTCTTGAAAAAGCAAAAACTCTTGATGAAATGCGATGAAATACACCCTCAAGTAGAACGTATTGGACGTTGGTGCTTCCACTTGAAACTGAAAATCACTTACTATTATGCAAGATGGAAGTCAAAGTGTTGAGAAAGAAGAGGGATGGATTATTCAATTAAAGTAGTGAATTTTAATTAGGCCATAGTGGGAATTTCATCTGGGTTTAGCCATCTCGCTAACACAGAGACATGAGGAAGAGCTGCTAATCAGAAGTGGAAACTCTCACAGTACAAATGTGAATACATATTCTACAATTTATAGTCTATAAAGACTACACCAGACATCTTTGAAAAGAATCACACACGTCAGTCAGTCCAATTTAGTGGGGTTTCACTTCTTAAAAGCCATGTTGATAAATTAAGCTGTGACTAAGCTGGTTTACCCTCAAATGTAAACATATTAAACAATTAAATAAATATTGTATAGGATAATCATCAAACGCAATTTACTGAAAGAACAGGTTTCTCATTTTGTGAAATCTAAATACAAATTTGGTCAATTTTATACTCTCTACCTACTGCGGTACCACATTTAAATACTTGATCTGAAAAATAAGAAACCTCACTGTTGCCGTCCCTGCTGTGGCTGACGACCACCAGCCGGTTCTCCACAAAGACACATTGAGCAGCAATGGAGCGGGAGATGGAGGGAACAAGCAGCAAGCATAAACACAAACAAACACATCACGAGTGGAGGAGCAGAGTGTAGAGCTACGTGAAGCAGCCCAGCACCAGAGGCAACAGCAGCTGGTGTGTACAGGAACAGACCTGCGGGGGGCGCCACCATTTCCATGGTCCAAGCTACGCACATGTTCCACACATCCGGACTAAAGTTATATGCTGAGGGCTATATATATATATATATAAAGCCCTAGTTAGATAGCTCTTTCAACAACCCGAAGATCTGATCAATGCAAACTGTAGTTTGGGCAAGACACTTCATCCACAATATAGTGTGGCTCATGGATGTATATTAACAGGCACTGTTCTCTCCACTGTGGTAGAGTGAAACAAGTCAAAATCGTTAGAATTATTATTATTGGGGTTACGAATAGTCCTGAACAGAAAAAAAAAGTAATATTATTATAAAGTATTACTATGTTTTAATTGTGACTCTAAAATGGCTAAGTTACATCTTGCAAAAAAGACTGTGTTGGGTGTAAAAGGACAACAGACTTCATGAAGGCAGGAAGGTGAACAGCCACAGGGGACAGTGAGCGTGAGACAGGCAGAGTATTTATATATATATATATATATATATATATATATATTTTTTATTTTTTTATTTTTTTTTGATCATTTTTGTTTATTGAGAACATTCAAGTAGGGCTGCAACAAGTTAATTGCAACTAATCAATTATGGAAATGGTTGTCAACTAATTAAATAATTCGATAACAAATAGATAACTGGTCTATACACAGACTACAAAACATTGTATGTGCTGAAAGAAGAGGTTTTATTACTCCGGCAAAGTAGGAATGACACAAAAAACACTTGCTCATCTATTAATATTTTCCACCAGGATGTCGTTAAAGACCTTGACTTCAGCTTTATCTATGTCAAATTGACAAAAATTCTCATATTCAAGCTTTCATGCTCAAACAACTAATTGATTTATCAAAGGAATAATCGCGACACTGTTAGAAATAAAGTGTAAAATTTGTACATACATTGTACCCCTAAAAGAGTTTAGGTACAATTTAGTACCCTTACATTTTGTATCCTTTCGGAAGCAGATGTAAAATTGTGTTTAAATAAGAGTACAAAACTGGATAAGCAAGGTCTATTCATTTCTTTACATCCAAATTTCACTGGTCATATAAATTGTTGTCCTGTATGAGGTATGAGTACCTTTTAATCTCATTGAGATAATAAAATTTACAAATATGTACCTTTTGGGTATATAAATGGTATCTTTGGGTTCAAATGTGACACATCGAGGGTACATTGCTCAAAACTGTACCTTAGAGAACATATTTGTACCCTATTTGTGGCCTTATTTTTGACAGTGTAGACTAATCGATTACCAAAATAATCGTTAGTTACAGCCCTACGTTCATGTTGACAGTCCTTTTTTTTCTTATAGCAACATTGAAGAATGTTATAATACAAACAAATTGTCATACATCAAGTCAGGTATTATGAAAAATAGAGGCCAGACAGGATGTACACTGAGACCCAAAAAAAAAAAAAGGTGATGGGTCATAAAAGAGCTCAGTTAAAATTACAGTGCTCTAGCTTCTCATGAAATTAAGAGAATCAAAAAAAGTTTCAGTTCTTTGATGAATATTGAAAAAATGGGTTTACATTTTAGATATTTGTTTTCACGAATGAAACATTTTCCAACTAAAATAATATAATTTAGTAGGAGTTCATTCTTCTTGTCTTTACATAAAAGTCTAAAGACAATGTCCATTTTGGTGATTTCCCTCAGCTGGGATATTTTGGAGAACAACCAAAAACGTATATCTTCCCATACTGTGATACTATGGACACTGTGGTTTCTATGTCCACTTCACATTCTTGGGGGCAAAAATAGTAAGCCAAAATTCTGTACTAAAATAAAACTATTACTAACAACAGTAATCAATCTTCTTAACACAATAATGATGCTGACACTCAAAGTTGCTTGACAAGGTACTTCCATGTCCGTCCTGAGGTTGACTGAAAAGAGAAAAAAATGTGCAAACAGAATCTCTAACTATATCACCAATGACTCACTCAAACCACATACATACTGTAAGGTGGGTGAAGTGTCTTGCTCAAGAACACCCTGGATCAAATTGCCGTGATTATAAGATGACACTTCGTGATACAGCAGAAAAATACAGCACCATTTCCTACTGCATTCACAAACTCATAGTGAGCAGAGAGAACCCAGTGAAAACCTCCAGTGACACAGATTCAACATGCAGATTTCCTTCAGAACTGACCAGAGAATTCCAACTAAAATATACAAAAGCAGACAATTAGGAACTTGAGGTTACTGGTCTATGTTAGACACTGCAAGTACATTATATCAACATATGTTTTGTTTAGATTGCTGCTGATTATTTAGTCATATTAATTCAACTCAACCACTTAAGCCAAAATAAAGTAAAACAGAATGTCACTTCACTCACTTACTGTACATAATTGTATTAGTGTTAATAAACTGAGCAATTATAAAGTCTAACTGGAAATGTATTTTTGTCTTCCCCTATGCTCGTGTCAGGTATAGGCTATATAGTGTGCTCCGGGCCTATTCACCATCTTTCTTTATCTTCTTTATCTTTCTCTCTCTCTCTCCATTTCAATATTGAAGAGAGTTTTATTAAGGGCTAGACTCGGGTGTGCTGAGGCGCTCTCAGTAATTTTCCTACAAAGTGCTTTAATCCATCACACGGCCAACATGTGGCCTTTGCAGCCATACATCATCTCAGCCCAGGGAGAGGGAGAGGGAGAGAGAGCATCTTTCCTCTCCTTATAGCCTTTCTTCTTGTGCCTTCATCTCCCTCCCAGAGTCCCACCTGGGAGGGGAAGACCGCATCTCTTGTGCACATTGCTCAGTCAAGTCCCCTCCACATTCCTTCGTTTACAAATGAGACTGAGGGATGGAGCGGGTGGGAGTGAGCAGGGGTGCGGGTGTGCAGTAAGCAAAGAGAGACAGTGAAAATGAAAGCGATGGAGATAGGCGTGAGTGAATGAGCGCATGAAGCTGAGAGAGAAAGAAAGCGATAAGGAAAATGGAGAAAAGCTTACTGAAATGAATGAAATTGGGGACAAAACAGGTGACAGGAAGTCACTATGGCTGTGTGTGAATACTACACCCAGGTGTGTGCATGAGGAAATAGAAAATCAGTGAAAGTGGGGGCTGCATTACCCAGAATGCAGCTGGTGCAGCATTGCCCTCTTAGTTGCCCCGAGCCAACAGCTGCCTCCATTTTGCTTCTATGTGTTCGCCCTCGTCGCATCGAGGCGCAGCGCTGAACTCTGGGCCCCTGGACTAATGGAATGGGCCCTTGCTCCCAACCATTAGAGGATTGGTGATCCTCCCGGTGCCCTTCGGTACAGAAAAGGTAAAAGCAAAGGGCCAGAGAGAAGATGTGGCACATCAGCCTTTTTCCTGGTGCATTACACACACCTGTTCACAACATAACAGCTCAAGTAATCCAGCACTGTACGGCTTGACATAGCTTAGCATCTGACTGAGGCCATTTCTGAGAGGATATTAGAACTTCAGAATCAGGGCAGCTGCAGACGGTTTCAGAGAAGGAGCTCTCTGAATGGGTAGAAAGCGGCTCTGACTGATCGTGAAGCATTTGTGTGATTTCATTTAACTGGTAAATCCAGTGCTCTACCTCAATTACATCTGCTTTAGTCAGATGGAAAACACACCTCGAGTGCTAAGAGGAGGGAGGGGGCGAGGGGTGAGGGAGCACAGGGCGGATTGGGGATTGAATCTCTCGATGAGCCGATAGCATGTCCACAGACAGCCAGCCAAGCTGTGCTGTGGTAATGTTATGCTAATGATATGGTAATGATATGGTAATCTGCCAGCAGTATTCCACCTCACTGGAAAGAAGAGAAGTCTAGGAGGCCTTTCACCATTGGTTGGAGACCAGGGACTTCCTGGTGTCAGAGTTCATCACACACGCACACACACCCAAACACACACATATATATACACAGAGCAGTGATCTGAGCTGAAATAAAAACAATGCGGCACACAGACCTAATCTGTTTCTAATCGGATTTGCAAACTCTTAAGACAGAAATAATACAAGCAAACAATGTGCTATCATGTGATGTAACTTCAGACTGGGGCGGATCTATTATGAGTAAATCTGCATGTTTTGTCTTTGTCTTTAATCAGCATGAACCATCATCAAATCACTGTGTTGTGCAAACGGGCACAAAGTGAAATAGAAAATTGTCTGTTTCAGATGACAATGAGGTTGTTTATTCTTTGTCATTGTCTGCACCAGTAATGGCAGCCATTACCTGCCATTGGTGCAGCTCTGACTCTGATTGCGTTACAACAGGTATGCCTTGGTTAGAGATTAGACTAGCCATAGTACAACAGTAATCTCCGAATCCACATAAGTACTGACACAGCCAGGTACACAACTGATAATTATAATCACAAGTTTCAGTCTTTTTATTTAAACAATAAGAAAAGAATCAAGGTTGAACAGGCATGGACAAAAGGACAGCTCAATGCAGTGCAGTAACATTATCTAACGTCACAACACTGAATCTGTCTACTCTGCATACAGACATCAACCAAAGTATTTCTCTTTGTTTCTTCTCCATGTACACTTCCTTAATGGATATGTCTGTTTTGCACAATGCGGAGACACTGTGACATTTTCCTGGATGCTGTACACTAAATCAAAGAGACCAACAATATGTGGAGTGCCAGCATGGAGACATTTGATTCCCACTCGACTGTACGATTACCACTGGAACGCCAGCACACATCACACTACTCTCAATCTGGCACTGGGCTTGTCAGGCTCTTCATTTCACTTTAGTGTTTTCAAAAATATGTATCAGAGCAAAGTGCGCGAAGTCGTCTCTTCTTGATATATGATATTTGCTGCATGCGAAGCTGAAATCACAGGAGGCACAATTAAAATAGGTTTGACTTAACAAAGAGGATTTAGTGTCAGTGACATTTAGCATCAGCCCCTGGCGACAGTTAAAACAGGCCAGTCAGCACATTGAATCAGTCTGATAAGCTACACAGGTATACAGTGTCACTATTAGTGTGCGACTCACCGTGCAAAGACAAGGGGAGAGGATTGAAAGATATTAGAAAGCAATGAGATATGTATGACTGTGGTGAATACTGCAAATGTAAATATACTAGCAATATTTTTGATTCAGTATTAGATTATAAACATTCATAAACCAACATTTTAAAATAGTAAATAGAATAGTATGTTTTATGTTGTTTTACATAATCACAAAGCAGTTTCATCAAAAACCAAAAGCATGTTGATAAGTGATTCTGATGGCAGTGGCTCAGTGTTCAGTGATAGGGCTGCACAAATCGAAAATTCGATTCAATCGAAATTGCAATTTGAGTTGGCACAATTGTTAAATTGCAAAGTATGTAATTATTTAGATTATAGAATAACTTCTGTAAAAGAATAAAAGATTATGTTTTTTTTTTTTACAGAAAAATCTTCTTGTACCTTTAGCTTAGACCCTTCCAAAAATGTTTTGAAGTGAATAGGATTCTTGTATTGGTTTATCAGTTTATATTTCAGTCTTCTTCTCTCTCATGAAGTTGTTTACAATGTGATCTCTGAACATTATTGGTAAAACTGCTGTCACAATGTGTAGCTTTCAATACTCTTCTCCTTCTCCTTCTGTGTTTCTTTTCCACTTTACGTTGTTTGTGTTTTTATTACTGCTTCTGTTTTTACTAATGTTCATTGATTAACTAATGTCTGTGCGGCTTTTAACAATTTTGCCTTTCTTTTGTGGTCGACTGTTCTAATATCACAGATGGAAATTAGCCTTTATGGCTGAATCTGACATATTTAAATGTGATCGTGTTGATTAATACTGTCCCATTTGTAATAAATAAATAAATCTAAATAGAATCGCAATCCAAAATCGTAAAGCCCTAGTTAGATAGCTCTTTCAACAACCCGAAGATCTGATCAATGCAAACTGTAGTTTGGGCAAGACACTTCATCCACAATATAGTGTGGCTCATGGATGTATATTAACAGGCACTGTTCTGTCCACTGTGGTAGAGTGAAACAAGTCAAAATCGTTACAATTGTTATTATTGGGGGTTACCGAATAGTCCTGAACAGAAAAAAAAAAGTTTTCTCAGATAGAGGAGTATTATTATTACAAAGTATTACTATGTTTTAATTGTGACTCTAAAATGGCTAAATTACATCTTGCAAAAAAGACTGTGTTGGGTGTAAAAGGACAACAGACTTCATGAAGGCAGGAAGGTGAACAGCCACAGGGGACAGTGAGCGTGAGACAGGCAGAGGGGAAGACACAGGGTGGACTGTCCAATAGCCGCCTGATAAAGGTCAAAGACATGTTTTATTCATGATCCAGGCAGCAGCAGCAGAGGCAGCAGGGCCAAGGTTGAAATGAGCTCACGTCACCACTCCCATGAGGCCGGCCAGCACACACTTCCACTAACTCGTATCGATAATGTCACGGCGCACACACCTCATCAATGACAACAAATCACATGTCAGATTGTGCACTACTATAAAATCAGTGAATAAACTGTAAAATGTTTTTTTAATTTTCATTTGTCGTGTTGATGTTAGCTGATAAGAGTGACAGTTTATGTGATACAAAAATATAAAAACACTAAATAATGTATTCAATTGTATAGGGATATGCATTTGCTCTATATCAATAATCATGAATATAAACATTTAAGATAATACTAAATGTTTTATACTTTATACAACTAAATGTCTCTTTATGAAATACACTGATATAAACGTAATAAAAAATTGTAGGTTCAATTATTGGTTGTTTTGGCAATTAATGCCCTGAAGCTGAACCATGAATAATACTATGATTTTAATTCATAAATACAGTTACCTTTTCAATCTTTCTGACTGTGAATGTTTTATAAAAGAGAATCTCTCATGCCCTCAAACCTCTCTTTGAACTGAGACTGTGAAAAAAGCAAAGTGACTCCAACTAACCCAGACCTGCTTGGAGCTCTTTTACATACTGAGAACATTTTGAGGAAGCTGACATATTTTTCCACTCAACAACCACAGTAAGTCCCTTTCAAGTATTGAGGCTGGTGAATGAGATCTTTGCTTCAGACAAACGTAGAGATATACTTGACAAGATTAGTCGCTGTCCTCTCCAAACAAACATTACCTCGTACGGCTGTAGACCTACCTCATTTA
This sequence comes from Rhinogobius similis, assembly GCA_019453435.1. Classification (NCBI taxonomy): domain Eukaryota; kingdom Metazoa; phylum Chordata; class Actinopteri; order Gobiiformes; family Gobiidae; genus Rhinogobius; species Rhinogobius similis. The sequence goes on along the minus strand of CM033626.1, from coordinate 17,188,600 downwards.
CTCAACAGTGTGTTAGTGAACTAAAATTATAATTAGTTGACAAAATATTATGGGTGGATTATAAATTGTAACACAACAATGAGTGAGTTATGAATTTAACCTGCCTTTTTACAGATTAATATACCCAATGGACCATAAGTGGAGCAAGATGAGAACCAAGGAACTATACAGTATATGCAAGATTAATCAAATATTTAAAAAATCTGCTGCAATTTGATGAAAGTGTGATAGATCCTTCAAGTAGGATGTAGAGGTCAGTGCTCAGGAATTGAAAATTAATAATGAAAAGGTTTTAGTAACTGTGGAGGCGAATATGGGGTTTTTCGTAACACGAGTTTTAAACATGCACTGACCTGTTGTATATTGCACGTTCAGTCCAAGAAGCTCATCCAAAGCCCTCTCTGAAGCCTCAGTCCATTTCCATTCCAAAGAAAGAAAAGGCGTTTGGTGCCACGATGCCCCTCTGTGGTCATTGGACTCCTCTGCAGCTGAGAGAGAACAGAGGGAGAACCGCAATGAATGTGAGAGCTGTAGAAAAGTTTGATTTGCAAGAGAATAACAAATGTGAATTGTACTTTTACTTTACTCAAAACTCAAGAGAAATTCAATGACAATACAGGCAAAATTTGAGCTGGATGAAGTTTAGTTAAAAACAGCACACCATCACCACACACACTAATACATCAACATGGCACATAAAAGGATGCATACATTCATTTTTGCAAACTGAATGAAGTGAATTTGAGTTAGTCCCTGTGGTAGATATTTGACATTATTCATGTCAAGTTGCAGTTTGTAAAAAAGAAATAGAAACATTTTAAAAATGTAAATGACGTATTGCTGCAATCTAAAATGGAGCAGTATCAACAGTATACCTCATCAAAAATGCAGGGACAAATTACATGGAACGGACACAATTTTTCAGACAGTTTAAACAACTTTAACAAAATAAGGGTGGCATTATTATATGTGAAATCATAACTATTGTGATTCATATGGATTTTGGCATATTTTTGGCATTTGGATTTTTTACACTGTATGGTTGCTCGGTAACAATTATATATTATCTCATATCCGCTGCTCATGTCCAACCAGGAAGTACAATTATAAACGTTATCAAAGCTATTGGGAAAATAGGCAAAATGGTGAACAGATGGTGAACTTTCTGCCATAAAAGTTACATACAGTGTACCAATCAAGGACATAGAGAAGGGGCAGTTATATGTAATCTTTTCTCTGTCATTTTTGGCTTGTAGGCTTTATTAGACGAGATAAAGGGTGAAATGGGTATGAAGAGCAGAGAAATCTGCAGTGCATCAAGGTGTTGGCAAAGTTTCCAATTTTTTATTTGAATAAGCATTTGACGAACATTATGATAGATATGAATGAAATACAGTTTTGTCTGGAAGTGTAAAATGGGATGTGTAAGTGTAAAATGGGATGTGTATGAATTTTGTATGTGACATAAAATAGGTGAGTAAATCACACCATATTTTGGACTTTTGAGAAGACGGATGCTTTGTTTTGTTTACCATTCAACCTAGGCTGCTGCAAAGACTAATATGGCAGATTAGTTAACTCCCAACAGACCTACTCTTTCCATTAGTTCTTTATAAAGAACACTTAAAAACTTGCATCAAAAAAACAATCTATGAAAAACAAACACCTACGATTTTCAATATTAACATAACACTCCAAGCGCCATCTGAATGCACAAATGAGGCGGAGTGGAGTGTGCAACACAGCAGCTCTCCCTATTGAGCATAGGCAACTGTGAAACAATTTGCCCACAGCCACCTCCTCTGTACTTTTGCATGAAATCCGCAGTGGCTGCCACCTACAGCAAGTGAACCACCCACCTGTAGCCACAGTGAGTGAAACGTCCAGGAGAAATCTTTCACCCAACACGATGAAAGCTAGAACTCTGGCATCAGGGGCCCCAAGCGAGACAACACACTCTCTCCAGTTCCCAACCCACACGTTTAATCTCCTGGCCTTGATGCAAATGCTTCAGAGAGCAAAGCAGCAGCCGAGTGCTCACATTGTGTGAACTAACTTCCCTCTTTAACTGAGTGAAACATCAACTTTATCAGTAACTCTTCAAGTCATGACGTCTGGAGCTCAAACACTGCCAAACAGATACTAGTCTGTTTTGGTTGTATCTTCAACAGCCCCATCACAAACTCTTTGTAGGTGCACACAATACAGTCAGTCTTTGTCTTTGTAAATGTAATGGTTAACCACTGTATTTACCTCAGGACAATGTATGGATTTGGGGTGACAGAGGTGCACAGTAGAATGTTTATTCACATTATACACAAACCATAAATTGCGCTCACATTCTACAATTCGAATAGGTCATAATCTCAGATGGAGGCCAGGGCCTAATATAACTCTATGGGAGAGGCAAAAGAAAACAATAATCAAATTATTATTTGTTTTGATTGAATAGTGTCACAATGGATGTGACATTGCCTCATTTTCCTTCACAACAGCTTAAAAACTGGTGGCATTGTTGTCAATTGATATGGTTGAATGCCATGATATCAATATGGCAAGTTGGTGGACCCAATCCCTCATAAATAATGATGAAGATTTTCAGTTAGATTTTTTTTTTTTTTTTTTCAAAAACAATGAATTGTCCATAGATTTCTGAAGGCCCCTGCCGTCAATCTAACTGTAAGTCCCCCCATTATAGTCTGTTAAGTAACATCTTATAAGTCTGACTCTTTAAAGTAACAACAAAGTCAAACAATGCCATTTAAACTCTGCAGCATCATTCAGCTCCACTCCAACAAACTACTGATTAAAATCGATGCAATCACATGGGGCTTGAACCCCGTCAATCCCACAGAGGTGCAGGGCTAGCAGCAGCACCCACCCAGCGAGAGGCCAGCCCGGGGCAGCGCAGGCAGACACCAGGAGAGGCAGGGGAGAACAGCACAGCCACATTGAACAGTGTCAGAGCCCCGGGGCTTACTAGGGTGCTGATAAAGTACCTGGACATTTTTATAGACAAACTACTTATTTCCGTCCTCATATCGCTCGGAAAGACTGATAACTTTATATTCCTCTCAGGCAGACGAATGAAAGGGGCACTCTTTCAGGAGTTTAATTGATCAAACTGTGGCCACAAGGGGTTTTTCTGGAGATAAAAGGAACTAGCTCACTGCCCTGTACAATGCAAAGATCTTTTAGAAACTAGAACCAATGAAGAAACAGAATGTAGCTCAACTCATTATGCAAAGTCATTACGGGCTTTCCAACTATACTCCTACGAGAGGAGTTAATGGTGAAATTTTATCATACCGGATTTTCGGAGGTCAAACTGTCGGTCACTGGATAACATTATTTTAGCAGTGAGAGCTTCAATATTGCTCCAACAAAACTTGTAAATGTGTGTTTGGAGGTCAGGCTTAAATAGCTGGATAATAGGAGCTGTGTGGTGTAATATAGTTTTAACAGCTTTTGGGTCATTCCAGAAGGTCACAGTGAACTGGAGAGACTGTATGGGCAAGACTGGGCTTAAATGGGAAAGCATGTTACTCTCCTGCATTTTTGAAAAACAAAGGGTTAATAATTCTTATGGACCAAAACTTCTTTTTTCTCATTATCACTACAACAGTACTTGTTAGGCAGCATATGGGCCTATTTCAGATTTCACTTTTAATTTCTTAATCTGTTTTCTTTTAAGCAATTCAACAATATAATATCGACTAAAGTGAAAGTTATAAGGGGCTGACAAACTTAACAGTGAGTGACACTTTTGGCTTTTTTAAAAATAATAAACCTGAAAATTGTTTATTTATTTATTTTTATCAAAGATGAGTAAAGAGTAGGGATGCAACGATCCAGCTTTTTCAGATCCGATACCTATTTTGATACATGGGTTTTAAGTACCTGTCAATACCCAATATCAACTGATACCTCTGCAGAGACTGAAAATAGCATTCATTTTCTTAAAACAAGAATAACATATGACAAAACTAATTCAAATGGGTTGTGAAACTATTATTTAACTAACTTCAACTAACGACAGAACAGCATTATTTAAATAAAACCTCAAATATCATATCATATCATGTTCTGGACCAACACGGGCCTGTAAACAATTTTAAAATATAAATTTAAAGCCCCAACCAGGATATCGGCTGAACCAATATTCTGAAGTCGATATCAAGTTCCACACATTTTTCTGTATTGACACCGATATTCGATACCAGTATCGGTATCGGTACATCCCAAGTAAAGAACTTAAGTCACTGTTTATCTCTCCCCTAGAACAGTTGTCTCCAGCAGTGTGTGCTCAAGGAGCTCAGTGACCGCTCACCCATTGGTTCCCGGAAGTACATTTTCCATTCATTTTTCCCAAAGAGATTCTGCAAAAAAATAATATAATATGTTTGAAACCTTTCTCAAAGCTAATCAGCTATGTTGTGAGTAAGGAGCATAAGACCTGACATTTTATTTAAAATTTGTTTCTGAAACTTTATAAATCATTAAAACATTATGCTAAATGTTAAGTTTTACATGGGTTTTTTGAGCTGAAAATAACCGTGTTATGGACATTAGTTACCACATAGCTGGTTAGCCTCTGTCATGCCGTTAAACTCATAATATTTGAATTTTTCTAAATCCCTAAGGCAAAAATTAACGAGATATTCACTTCCGGAACCACGGCTTACATGTGGTCATCCTGGACTGGTGAGCATAATTAATGTTATACTGTGAAACAAAAGGGCATTTCTTAGTTTCTATAAAACTTTTAAAATAATAGGGCTGTAATGACTAAATGGAATAATTGTAACTAGTGGATTAATCGCAATCGTATTTTGAGAAAGCCTATAATTGTTATCTGGACTATACTATACAGACTCTACAACCCATGCAAAAAGATGTTTTATCATAAATACGATGGTATTTTCATCAATAATACACCTTCTTCGGAAATATTTAGAAGCCTTCAGTCATGCTTAAAACTTTATTTGGTTTAAAATGTTATTAAAAAACCTAAATGTAATCACTGACTAGATGATCACTAAATATCTACTAAAATAATAGCAGCCCTATAGGATAAGTAAGTAATTTTCTTTTCTTTTTATACCTGTTGTTGAGATGTGCATCTAAACTCCAGAAGAGTCCTGAGTACAAGTTAAGAACTTAAAATCCACCAAACATTTAACAAAATACAATTTACATATATTTGTTGGATTAGGCCAGTAACAAAAGATTTACACATTCAGTTTACTATGGTCTGAAAGAGGAACTACACTGTTCACTTTAAGTTGATTTATGAGTGTTCCATAAATAAGGACCATAGAATCTAAATCTAAAAAAAGACAACATAGGTTAAACATCATAAAGCATGGTAATTATAGAAACATATAAAACAGACACTAACCCAGGAAAGGCATGAATAATAATAGTGATGTACAGCAGCATGATACAAGCAGCTCCACAGAATCAACTTATCTTTTGATTGTTAGTTGAAACTTCTCTGCAGTGATCATCTAGGATCTGGCTGCTCTACAAGGGGCGGGAGACTCGAGTGTGTGAGGGGCACATCACACCCCCTCTGTGCTGTAGCCGTATGTGTCAAGCACACTACAGTGAACGGATGGACCATTGCCTCTGTAGCACCACTGGATCACAAAACTGCCTTACCTTCTGCATCCTGAGCATTCACTTAAATAGAGCTGCTTCTGTCCTGGTGAAAGCGGAGGAAGACGATGCAGACCTAAGACAAAAACACGTCGCGACGCTCCCATCTTTGTGTCTCAGCTGAGTCCAAGTATTAAAACCAGCAAATTAGCCCCTTTGCAAGCGCCATACAGGAGCGTATTTTCACCCGATGAGGCAAATGAGCAGAAATAACGCAACAGTGAGGCGGCAAAATGAGCAGATCCACGTCGTGTGGCGGAAGGGGGATTTTGTAAAGATGTGAGAAGGCATTAGGATGCAAGAAATGGTGCGATGGCGAGAGGGGTTGTGGAGAGACGGATCTGCATATGGAAATTTCAAATTAGGGATGGCGTTTATAAAATACTGGTAAAATATTACAGTCTCAAAAATGTGTAGGGACTTAAAATTGTACCGTTTCAACGCAATGCAGTTAACACGTCGTGTTTCTAAACTTCAATCACGTCTTGAATGACGAATATACCTACTTTTTCAATACAAGTAAATACACGGAATAGTAGCGTAAAAGTATGACTACGCCAAAACAGTTTTATTTTATTTGCAAGACATTTTGGTGGCATGTTAAAAATAAATATGCATTCTTTTTTTTTGCAGGAAGATTCCGCCCTCTTAGAAACTTTGAACCAATCAGCGAGCACGTCAACGAGAATGAGGTTGTGCGCATGCGTTTGCTGAATACGCGGGAGAGACGCACAACAAGAAAAGCAATAGCCTTGTTTTCAGATTTTGTTTATTTTGTGCTCAGAATAACTTTACTACACTAACGATAAAACTGGGAAGCAGAATAAGGTATGTCATGTAATGTCGGTCATGAACGATGATGACTTTACGCTGGATTGTGTTCATATCGATGACTTTACGCTGGATTGTGTTCATCTCGATGCTTGCTGATTCTTTTTTGTCCTCTTTTGTAGTGTTGTATGAACTACTAATAAGGTAATCAGGGGCCATGGACGACGAATTCAGTCAATCCTTGACTCCACCAGTGTCTCCCTTCGCAACGGAAAGCCTGTGTGAGCTCCTTCCATCACAGCCACCATGCTTCTGCTGCTCTGAATCCAAAGAGGACCCTGCAAGACCTCTATCCGCTGATGGATACATTGCTAGAGGCGCATTGAAAAGGTAAAAGCCATCTTTTTTCCGTTCATCACTTGCTGACTAATTGTTTTTTATTTTAAATAGGCTTTTGCTATGCCTGGACCCTGCACCGTCAGATTATGAGATTGACACTGTTGAGCTATTTGGGTTTCCCTGGGTCACAGAGATGGCTCTTGTAGAATCAACAAAGCTTCTGTTTGGCCTTTTCAGGTAAAACAAGTCAAATACTACTGTCAAATAATACCAGTTTAATATTTGTGCAATGGCAAACAGAATATATCGTATCATACATGTTATGCCTGGAATACTAAATTATAGTCTCTTGTCTTTATTTACCACAACGTCTTTTATCTCAGACAAAATATTTACAAGCTGGAAACACTGGTACAGTCCAGCTCTCGAGATTTTGGTAAGTTTTTGATATCTACACAGTTACTTGTAATATACTAATAATTAAAAAAAAAAAAAATCTTTTAAGATGTAAATAAATCAGACATGCATTGTTCACCAGTCCTCAATCACCCTTTAATTATCTTAGCACAATGGTTTTTGTTGTTTTTTTTAATAATAGAGGTATAAAATATTTTTAGGTCAAGCTGGAAATCTTCACTATGAGGCAGAAGACCTGAAGAAACAATGTATAACATTTCTGCAGTATATCAAAGTGTATCTTTATAGGTAAGTGATCTTCTACAATAATCACATTATATTTTTTAACAGAATTTGTTTTATTTAGTAAAACATCTTTGTGTTTGGTCAGATATCTTGAACCCTCCAGTGCTCTAGAAGCAGGATCCTCACACCCATTTGAAGAGTTGGAATCTCAGTTCCCCTCTGCTCTTCTTGAAGAACTTTTTGGCATTAGTCTCCTCATCGGACGCCTCAAAGACCTACCAGCCAACATACAAAGTGCATTCACAATACAGAACCAAGGAAAGGTATTCCTATTAGATGCCACTGATCCATGATGACTCTACATTGCTTATATTTTATACCGTTATATTTTTGTAGCACTCAGTAATGTTCTATCCTTTTCATGCAGATTTTTCCTCCATCATGGCATTTGTTACATCTTCATCTTGACATTCATTGGTCCCTACTGGAAATACTTACTATGCTTGGTGTCAAAATGCAAGGTTTGTACATTTTTGTACATAGAATTATCAAGCTGTAGGTACCACTGCTATCACTTCGAGCAGTAATGTTTGACTTTGTGTTAAACTGACTCATAATATTACGCACAGGTTTGTTTTTAATTTACCTGTTTTTCACTCCAGGCCAGGTGGTGTACGCCCACCAGTTTGTGAACCTGACAGGGGAAAACCTGACTGATACCAGTCTGTTTGAAGAGCACCTGTGCTCTCTGCTGTGTGACCTCACTGGTCTGGCCATGGGCAAATACAGCAAGGTAGGCGGCTGGCCTCAACTCATTATGAGTTACTGTTAGTGAGGGGTGCTGAGCTGCATTTTAATGATTTTTTTCTCTGTTCATGTTCTGTACAAAAAGTATTTTCTCAAACTTTACAGCATAAGTGAGCAGAAAAGATTATTTGGTTGATTTAATGCTATTTTTATTTCACAAGTAAAAATGCCTTTCTGAAATTGCTGTTTTAATAAAACACAAACATTGTTTAGGTGAGACCTACAGAAGCTCTTACCATCCATCCTTATCCATGCTCCTGCATTAAAGAACTATGGATTCAACTCATGCACCTTCTTGAAAACAGAAGTAAAGTTTTCCACACACAGGTAAATTGATCAAATGCATATGTAAATGTGTGTGAATGCACTGTACTAACAACCTAACTTTTCTTTTTTATTATTTTTTTATTTCTTTCACCTTATATTTCAAGTCTTTCTGGAACTACATGAACTCACTATTGAGACCTCTGGTGTCTAGAAAACCAGCTCCAGAGCAGTTTAATGGGATTCCTACACACTGTAAAGATCCTCTGGGATTTACATGGTGGCTGGTTACACATACAGCAATGTTGGGACAATACAGCCGCAGTGGAACAGTTCAGACTGAAGTGAGACAAAATGTTGCTCTGACTTATACATAGTTAGTATATTTCAATTGTTGTTGTTTTATGCTCACAGCAACGCATTGATGACTGGGCTTTAATTGAGGAATTACTGAAGATCACTTGTAGTTCAAAGGTTAGTGACACATTTTTGTGTGAGATATTTGGTTGATAAAGCAGGGTCTAATGACTTAATTTTTTAATTAGGAAAATCTTGCAGAGGAACAGGTCCGAATGCATGTCCATTGCTGTCTCACTTTGTGTCTGTGGTGGCATCCCAGCACTGTTGCTGTCTCCACCCTTTGGGACTACTACAGCAAAAACCTGGTCAGCAATATAAAACTGTATACAAATTCAATTGGGTACACAAGTTAAAAGCTTAATTTAAAAAGTGCTAGTAGTGAATCAAAGACTTCTAACACCTTTTTTCTCAGAGTGGCTCATTCACTGTGCCCTGGCTGGGAGTCTCTGGCCTCACTACTCTGTTTAAGTCACCCCTGGCTCTGCTGGAACAGGCCCGGAGCTGCTGTAGTCCATCTCCTCTTCATTCTCCAGGACACACCCAGCTTTATCGCACAGCCAACTCCTTCCACATCTTCCTCCGAATTTTGGCTCTGTGCCTTTCTCAGGACCGAGCAGGTGGAGTGCCACAGAGGCAGATCAAAGGAAGGTAAATATTGAAATGAGAAAGTAGTAGATTCCAGTTCACTACATCACCCTTCTTACATACATTGAGGAATAGATTCTCGAGTAACCTGTTGGATTTTCTCTGGATCTGTGTGCTGTGTCTAATGTAGTGTTTGTATACTCCTTGATACACGCAGCATGTGTTTTGTACACAGTCATACATTTCAGCCTCGTTCATGTGCATGCCAGGTGCACCACAACCTCCCAGTGCGTCTTTGATATTTACGAAGGCCACCCAGTGAAGCAGGTGTCTCAGGAGTCAACCACCTGCTCTTCAGCACAGACCAGTGCCAAGAAGCCTACACGTATATTTTATACACTGTGTGCAGCTGCCTCCACGGTGCTGATATGGTTATTGGGTCACGGTTGGGTCTTTATGAACAGAAAGACAGAATATGGACACTATGGACTGATGAGTATCCACACAGACCGCTCGACCATCATATATCCCAGGCCGGCCCGGTGCCAGGGAGAGGCAGCCATAGATAAATCCGCCTAATGACTTCCCTCTGTCTGGAATGTGCTCAGTGGCTCTGCAGACATGGGGGCTAATTAGCTAACGAGCGTGGCGGTTAATTCGCCTTAACGAAGCTGTGTTAGTTTCCAACACGGATAGAGCAGGGAGCTTAGGTGGTGGGAATACGGGGGGTTTGGTGAGCAATCTGGCACTAGTGAGTCCGGGCTGGGTACAGTCCAGGTTCTCCTCCTGTACTCCCTCGCCACAGCCATCAGCACTGCCTCCTCCCTTTTTGAGGTGTGAGGCATGTTGTCTGTATTGCTTCAACATTTCGGCATTGTTCCCACTCCTGGCCAGGCTCGGTGGACACCCGCACTGGTCGCATTAATGGGATCGACTGCACGCATGTTGATCTCCAACACCAGGAGTTAGAAGCATCTGCTCGCCTGAGGGGAAAAAAAATCTGTCCATAATAAATAAACAAACAGACAGACAGGTTGGGAGAACATAAAAATCTCTAGTGCTTCCCCGCTGTGTGCCGTTTATATCCATGTTACATATTGACTATTCATCTATTTAAATCTTCCTCCTCTCTCACTCTGCCGGCATGCTTGGCCGCCCTCATCTTTTATGGTCCTCTGTGGGTGTAACTAAGCTGATTTTAGAGTTAACCTGTCTTTTGCAGTTCCTTCCTCAGTTTCCCACTCCTTTACATCAGTCATACTTCTTACACAGAGTTTGTCTCGGGATGCTCGCCGCTTGTGTTTTGACCTGAACAGCAGCTCCACTCACCTGTGTGGGCTGCATCTGTGTTTGGGGCTGGGGCGGAGGGTTGGGGTGCTCCAGCGGTCTGTGTTTTCCTGCCAGGCGAGCAAACAGCAAGCTGGTTGTGTGGCCAAGCATGTGTGTATGTGGGTTTTATTGATCTCTCTCTGGTGTTGCAGTAAATTGGTTTGGCTGAAGAGAGAGGGACCAAGCGCCTACTGCTGTGTGTCTGAGTGTCTCTGACATTTAACATGATCTTTAAAGGCATTTCTCCACGGTGCCCGCAGGATCTAACAGCGTGCTGGGTGTTTGTCTATTCTTACTCCCTTCCCCACTTTTTCTTTCTGTCTAACCCACACACACTGACACACACGGTGCCACAGTGGTCCAGCTGTGCACCTGGAGCTGAGAGACTGCTGATGAAATGTGTGGTGAATTTGGAAAGTTCAGTTAGTCAGCACTTAAAGTAGGAATTGACATTCACGTTTTCCTATGAATGTCTCGCTTAAGCCTGTTTATAACTGATATGTGGTAATCCTGCAAATGTCCCAGCAAAATATCCGAAATAAAGGATCGCCTGAATATAAACCTCTGCATAAAAATACAATTTACGTATTACATACAGTCCATGGCTTAAGCCAATAATAACCCTTTTATTCTTTCTAATTTATTTTCATTTCTCATGTATTTTTAGAATTTATTCAAAGTTTTCATCAAAGAAGATGCAAGAGCTGTCAGAGGCGGGTCTCATGAACTTCTTGTTGCTGTTTATCGTGGTGGCCAGGCAGGTGGAGCTGGAGGACGTAGCCGGCAGAGCATGCGAGCTTTTAGGGTTTCTTCCATCAAACTGTCCCCCCGGTCATCGCACCCTGGTCTGGAGAGGGCAGCTAACGCTACTGCTGGTGTTTCAGGTGTGTGAGTTAGTAGTGAACATTTCTTACTTCATTGATTATCAAAACTATTTGACTGATTAATTACGTACAAGCAGTACAACCAGACAAGGACTAGAACTAAGCCATAACTTGTTATTTTAACACATGTTAGGACTATAAAATGCCTATGAATAGTGAACTCTTGTCAAATCAAGCTAAAACATCAAAACCATCTCACACCTGTGTGTTGCTTTTTAGGAGAGAGGGCTTGATGTTGGAGCCCAAGCAAGTTGGCTCGCCTCGTCCTTTAATGAGACAGCCAAAGAGTTCTACAATAAAACCACAGAGATGTCCCGTAAACTGGCCCTGTGGGGTCCTTTGGGCTCATACCTGGAGGGAGTGGCGGAAGTGTTTGAAACTAGCGCCAGTCTGAGCCTCTCGGAGGAGAAACTGCTTAATGAAGGGTTTGACTGGTTACTGCCAGCGTGTCGCCAATCAGACTTAAACTCCGCCCTTGGCTTTCTGCAGACAGTTCTCGCCCAGCTCAGGTGGGTGCTGTAGTTTGTTTTTTCCTATTTTTCACCTGCTTATGGTTCTTAACAGTGAATCCAAAATATATATATAAATAATACACACACACACACACACTGTATGTTCAGTCATAATCGTTATGATTATTCAGTTGTTTTTGTTTCTTATATTATTTAGTATAGTGTTCTTTTGTGGCATTACATTCTAACGTTTTACATAATTTCATCACAATAGCCATTTGAGCTACTCTGTGTTTCATACACTGCAAATGAAGGGCTAAGGGCCAAAACACATTAATCATTTGTGTCCACTATACTTAGTCTATTCCACAGTTCTCTTTTATTCAGAGACACTTTTATACAGCCACCACTGATAGGAGTCACAGACAGTGCTACATACTGCTTATAGGCTATTCTTTGTTCAACAAGAAGATGATTGTCCCTTGTTGCTCTCAGGAGGACAAATGGCCCCCGGCTCACCCTCCCCTGATGCTGGTGAAGGCCTATGTTGGGTTTCTAGTCCAGGGTATCCTGTCCAGAGCCTCCTGTTGTCATAGAGGCACAGGTTGTTGAGAGATTGTGGTTTGTGTGGCGTCAGGGCGAGTTCAGGATTGGGACATTGGTGTGTGTTACATGGGTGACCTCAGTCAGGGTCTTAGGCCCTCTGGAGGAAGTTGCACGTGAACTTTTATGAAGAATTTTGTATGTGATACAGATAAGCCCCAAGTATATTCTTACCTGCTTGCTCTTTGCAAACAGTGAAAAGCGCATCCAGAGTCAGAAAAAAAGGTCACTAATGTAACTGTTGTCTCCAAGACAAGAATCAAATAAATGACCAAATTAGAAATATGGAAGTGTTGTTGAAAATGTCAGCAGTAATTAGTAATAGTTAATGTTGTTAAATAGCTTAATAGTTTTTAAACATTAGTTATTTGTATTTATTGAGATAGTTTACAAAAGTTAGTTAACAAAAGTATTGGCAAAATTGCTGCACGGCTTTGGTGCATATAACTTTGTTGATACTAGCTTTCTGTAGGATAATTGCTTGGCATTAAAATTACTGTACAGTTTACTTATAGCTTTCAAAGGTTAATAAATGAGCTGATATGCACATTTAAGGACGTTATAAAGGTAAGTGCACTTATTTATGTAGGTGTATGATTGCTTTGTGTATACATCCATCCTATTCAGCCTGCTCTCACTGACCTACCAACCTTCCCACACACAAAAAGGGAAATTCCAAACAGTCTACTCCTCTTATTCTCCGCCTGACTCCCTTAACACGCTACCTCGTTAGCTTTGCCTAATTCCCAAACTTCCCATCTCGGTTGTTGGGGTTGGAGGGCACACATTTGCACATTAATGGCCGAGGAGCAGTAGAAGATTTGTCCCAGAGCCCCTGTGCGGAATGGCCCGGACCACACTGACCCATTTAACCAAATAAAAAAAATATCACGCTCACTCTCTTCAATCCGTCCCACCAAATTAAGTGTAATTCCTCACTTTGGCAATTCTCAGTATCTCCCAGTGATTAAGCGTTTTCCGTGACACAATTAATCTGTAATTATGCCTGCAAAGAATTTAGCCTGTTCATCATTCTGTCTATTAAGAATCATGTTGAATCTGCATTACATTACTGCATTAGTAGAATTATTTCAAAATGGGAGGAATGAAGCAGAGGAGTCTATGTACACCCCTTTCCCATTGGCCCTCACATGGTGCTTGTCCTGGAGCCAGTCCTGGGCTATAATTCCTCTGTTTTATTCCTTCCCATGATCCTTTGCTGCGGGTGGTTTTGGGTGCTGTGGGTTGATGAGGTGAGCTGGCACTGGAACGGCCTGTTGGATCTGTTTTCAACACAATCAATTAATCCCAATCTTTTTAGTTTGACAAAATACAGGCCTTGCTGTGAACCATTTACTCAGTGTTTTGAAGACATTGGACAATTGTAACTTAACTCACGTTCCCAAATGGCCAACACTGAATAGTAATACAGAACACAAAGCAAGTACAAACAACGACTTTATAAAACATCTAAAACGACTGGTTTGGGCAAAGTGTTGTTTGAATTTCATGATCACAAAATCAAGAATTGTACTTTATGAGCAACAGCTGATACAAGTTTGTCTTCTGTTTGCCAGGAAGCTGTGGTGCTATGACTGCAAATTCCCTATCACCTGTAACCTACATGGAACCTGCATGTTCCATATTTTAAAAAAAAATCCTATTTCTGTAGTTCAAAGTCAAACATAAGAATTCTCTTTTTTTGTTACTTTTCAGCGTCACTGAGAGTTGTAAAGAGAGGCTGGACACTGGATGTCTAATGCAGGAGAAGTTTATTTACCATCAGTACAGGACCCAGAGACTTGAACACTCAACACACTGTATATTGTCCATCCAAGTCTGGCCATGCTGCTATTTTAGGGCGTGTTATAACGTTGTTGGTCAGCTATTGGTAAAGAAATGTCGATAAGGACCGAGCCGGAGGTGTTAAGAGTGTAATTTCCCTATCAGTCACCACAACTAACCTTCCTCTTTGTGAGCAGTGATGTAAATACTAATATACAGTAGGTAGAAGATGCCCCATGTATCTGGGTTTGGACATGAATAACACAAACTGATAATTTAGTTCCTCCGAACACTAAGACCACACATTTTTGCAATACTTTACATGCACTTATGATCTGGAACCGTATTGTCTCCCCGATTTCCCATGGATGTGATTGACAGGAAGATGAATCAATCCGAGAAACTCATGGTCAGTTGTGTCAAAACGCGTGAGGTAAAAGAAGTTATAGATTTCATTCTGAATGTTACAAGGATATTCAAGCGGAGGTGTCTTCTGCATTTGAGTGACACTTACTGCAAATAAACAGCAGTGATTAGACCGTCACAAATTGGGCAGTTACGCTCTGTGATCTGGTCCCAGGCCCTTCGTCATTCAAATGGAAAGTGGGAGGGAGCCAGGCAAGCAATTTAGTGTTCATAGCTCCTAAAGAATAAACACCATTTGATCTTTGCAATTCAGCTACACACCTCTGATAATGATTAAGCACTTAACCTTACCTTAAATTCACTTCAACTGCTTTTCCTCTTTACAATCAAATGGGTAGTTGTATTTAACTGTACTTCAAAAATTAAAATAACAGTAAATCTTGGTCCAGCTTTACCTTGCCTTTGAAGTGTCTGAATCTGTGTTTTCTTCTGTATGGGTTTAAAGCGTTTCTAATGGTGTTTTGGTATCTTCGGCTTGTGTTGTGTGTACACATTTTACGACGCTGCAGCAGTGGAGGATTAAGTGGGGTCTCTGACGATGTCTTGTACAATGAGGGTTGATGGGTGTGAAAGGCCCATCCCGCAGCAGTAACGAGGCTAATGAATTCAGACTCTAATCGATTGTCTCAGCTCTCTCTGGATTAGATGCAACCTTGCTGGAAGGGAAGGCACCGCTGCTGGAGAAGTGTGTGCGTAAATGTGTGTAGAGACCATAGTGTAACATGGAGAGGATTGAAGGGGGGTTTGCTATTCGCTGTATCCTTTTCTCCACTTTCTCCCCAGCACACCTCAGCGCCGTGCACCCCCATCTGGGCCAAACGGGGGGACAGGAGGATCATCTCCAGTCTAAATGAGATTACAGCTCCTTCAGCTGCTTATCTGGGCTAATGCCAACCACTGTGGGGCTGCTGTGGCGGCTGGGGCTCGAGCCAGGGATGAGCCAGAAAAAGCTAAAGTATAGTCTGTGTACAAGGGATCAGCATTACTCCTCAGTCTTTCCCTATAATATCCTGCTCTTTCCCCACCTCCACCTCCACACTACAGCGCACCGCCGCACCCAGTAATCCCCCAGGAGAGCAGACAGGGAAAACACATGAAGAATAGTGAGAGGAACAGGGGAGCTAAAGGATTTGAGAAAGTTGAGGGAGGAGTGTTGTACACCAGAGACACTCCTATGTTTGGCTTTAGCATTGGCCAGATTTGTTTATCTGTTTGTCTTTGTCTTTTGTGTGTCTGTGTCCATCCAGGCGAGTCCATCATCACAGTGTCCGTTTAGCACCCAACCTGACCTGGGCTCCCGGTAACACCACTATGGGTAAAGAGCGCCACCTAGCGGTTGCATCAGCTCTATGGGCTCATTTCTACCCTTTTCTTCGTCGGCTGCACCTCTCCCAGACCCCTCCGGCACAATTAGCAGATGCAGCTGCAGGTCAGAGTTACTCCTCAATACTAGTAAAGCTGAAATGATGAAAAGATGGCATAAAAATCTATTCTTGCCAATAAGATTAATTCTAAAGTGCAATTCAAATATCTAATTTAACTGGTTGAAAGTTGAAATGCACTAAAACACACAGAAAACATAAGTGAGTATTTTATAGCTTTTGTATTGACTGTCATCAAATGTGATCAATACATTTTGTTTTTGTCCAACAAAGAGGCACTAACTTAATACACTTAAAAATTACCCTGTACAGTACAACATTCAAACAATTACTACGTTCTCCTTTCTTTTAGGTTTTACATTGCTGGCCTTTGACCTTCCTGGCACTGCTCCTCAGGACCTTCAGCCCCACCCAGTCCAGTCCATCATGCAGTGCTTTGGTTGGGACGACATGGTTCACCCATTTTTAGTGACCCGCTACCTTCCCCACCTTCTCCAAAACGGGTAACTTCTATTTTTTTTTTTTCTTAATTTTTCTTACAAGCCTCCTTTTTTCACCGCACTCATGGGGAAACATCAGGCCAGGCAGATGGGGATGATGTACACCTTTTTACCTGTCAGCTGTCAAGCTCCATTGCGTTCCCCTACACCTCTTGACAAAATACTTTCACACCAGTCCAAATGGTATATGTGAAAGCTTTTAATTATTTATTAAGATAGTGAGCGCCCTTCATCTGTGGGGCGTAATACTTAAGCTGAATATGAAACTAGTGCATCCTTAAAAATACACTCAAGGGTACTGGAAGTGAGTGTTGAAATCTCAAAGGACGTTTACTGCGCTGCCAAGTGAAATGAAGAGGCTGTACCTGAATATACAAGGACACTCAACGATTTGTATTTGAATCATGTCATTACTGCATTTTGTTCTACGTACTATTATTTTTAATGTTAACTTCAACATAATATAGGTATCATTTAGATTGTTGTGCGTTTATTTACGTTGGCACATATATTGTAATGCATTACATTTATACTGGTTTTTGTTTTGTTTTTTGGACAATTTCAAATACCTACTACTGAAACCACAGGTGCCCTGGCAGACTGATGCAACCTGCCAGTTTGGCTCCATCAGTCCTTCCAATCACCATCAATCGCTAACAAGTTCAGTTGATAGAGTGCTCATTCTCCAATCTGAAGATTGCCTGATCAAATCCTGTTCCCGACTGTATAGACTATATAATGTAAAACATAGATGGTAGAGTAGACCGATCCTCTGACCCACAGATTGGCAGTCCGATTTCAGCTCCAATAGATAAAAAAACTCTTGTTGTGTCCTTGGGCAAATGTCTGCGTTCTCTGGTGTATGCATGTGTGTGTCAATGGGTAAGTGGTTCCTTTGAGAGTGAGCGCTTTGAGTACTTTGAAGTTATAAATGCAATATTTAAATGTGACCATTCTAGTTTATTTACTTACACCACCACATTCATACCAGGTAAAGTGGGCGAGGCGTCTTGCTCAAGGACAATGACAGTAAGCACTAGAGTCATTGCTGCTACACTGTGCTGCTGCTGGTACTCCCAGCATTCTCCCATGTCAATATTAAACAGGCCCAACCCTGCTTACAAGATCAGATAATTTAGGCATTGTCAAGGTGGTATGGCCTTAGATGCTGATAATTTTATGTGTTGCCTTTTTAAAAGCAAGTAGAAATTAGTTATTTTGTGCGGTAATAAATTATTTCTTCTATCCCTTTATAGTGAGGTAGTGGCCTCTCTTAGTCGTGAGTCGAGCACTGGATCATCTGGTTCTGCTATTAGTTTGTCAGTGAGAGCCTGGTTTCGTTGTGTGTTGCAACAACATCTTCACAAAAACCAAGATGGGACTGACAACAAAACAGGTGAACATTTACATTCTGAAGTTGTTTTTTCCAATAAGATTATGTCTGTATGTGTTCTTTATTTTCAGCTAGAGCAGCGGAGGAACAGTTGTGTGAGTTGACCCGGCTTGTACTGAGGCTCCCTGAAGTGGAAAGCCTCCTCCAAAAGGCCGGACTACAGCCCACAGCCAACAAGGCAGAGCCCAATTTAGCCCTGGAGCTCTTTGTTAAGGTATCACACAAGCTCAGTTTAGAAAAAGGTATGCTATGTAAAATGCTATATAACAAAGGAATTACATTGTGTGAACTCAATATTTCAGTCACAATAAACAGAGCATTTTTAGGCATTGATTATTATATAAATATATATATATTTTATGCCAACATTTAATTGTATCCTTTTTTGTCCTGTTTGCCAGTCTGTAGGTATTGCGTATAGCAGGATACAGACCCTCTCTGAGCGTTCAGCAATGATCACACGGGCCCTGGACTACTTGGGAGATATATTCAAACACATAAAACCGTCTTTAGTCAGCAAAAACCAGGAGGGTCTGCAGCTCACCTATTGGGCTGTTGGTATGTTTACAGTTATTTTGATCTAGACCTTTTCATCCTGTGTTGGCCTTTGACTGTGTAATGTTGCTCCATTAAAGCATTGTTTGAATTTTTTATCTCCCTGATCCAGGCTGCATAGTGAAGCACTGGAGCCCCCTTTTGGCCACGTCAAAAGCCCAGCAGCTGTTATTTCGAATTGTTGACGGACTACTTCTTCCACACAATGTCACGCAGCAAGACAAAGCACTAAGAGACAGCCTGCCACTGTACTTGCAGGTTAGAAAGAACAATCAATATATGATATAGGGACATTTCTTACCTAATTTGGTACTGAGGTTTGTGCAGTTTGTCCAGATTTTTTTTTTTTAGCTGTTTAATGCCTGTTTTTTTCCCCAGTGGTTTCTAGTGCAATTGCCGTTTTGTTTTATCTCTTGATGTAGTTCTAATGCAAAGAAAAAGAAAGAAAACATGTAACTAATGTCCGTGTGTGTGTGTGTACATAAAAAGTAAATATACATTTAATTAAATTAACAATTACATTATACAAGTTGCATATTCATGGCGGCTATAATATTTTGCATGTCTCAGTATATGTACATAGATTTTAAATATAGGCAAAAATTGAAATTGTCTTTATTCCATAACCTCTCCTATAGGGTTTGTCGGTGGCATCTAGTGTGTCCCAGTCACAGGGTGCCCACCTCAAGCAGCAGCTGCGCTCTGTTATACGCAAATACCTGAACCATTTCCTTCCTCCATCCCCTTCTATCGGTGCCATTACTAATCATCCGGTGCTCCTGAGTGCTTGTGAGACCAACTCAACCCCACGAGGAGCAACGCTAAGGAGGAACATTCTGGAAGTTCTATGGCAAGTCCTATATATATGTTCACATTTACAAATGCAGAAGAAACATGATACAAATATTTTATCCTTGGAATGTGCATATGGCTGCTGGTGGCTTGTGTGACTTTACTTGGTTATTCGTTCTCCTCAGTGAGAGTTTTCTACAGTTCAAAGGTTACGCAGCCCCTCCACATTTGGCGTCGGTTTTGATGTTTCTTTGGGAGCTTTTGAGACGAAATCAAGACACAGACCCAGCGCTACTAACTCTTCCTTTGCCCTTCGTTCTCCGCAGTTTGATGCTTGTCAATGAAGCTCAAGGTACACTTTGCTCATATCTTTGCTTTCTTTGCCATAATTGCATCTTTGCCAACTTTCTTCATTGTTCAACTATCCTTACAAGTCAGACTAGTTGTAAATGTGTTTTGTTTGTGTTTTTGGTGTGTGCTCAGTGAGGACGACCAGCACAGATGCCTTACAGCTTGTAGTGGAGCGCTGTGCTGCTGCTTCTGCAGAGGGACCATGTGAGCAGATGATCACTGTCTTGCGGTAATTGACAATAATGTCTAGCAATAAATGCCTACACCTGTATGAGATTTGCATAGCTCTATATTGCCTGAAGCAGTTTAATATATAAAGTAAGAGAGTGTGCCCTGAATACATATTGTTATTCCTTTTGAGGGTTCAAGTTTATTTACATTTGGTGGTCATTGTGGTTGAGTTTGTTCCTCGAGTTAGCTTCATCAATGGCTTCCCAGTGTTACTTTGACCCCCTGTCATCAGAGTTCAGGGTGACCCACGGCCAGACGATATATTTGTATAGGAAACACGTATAGTTTTTGCTGTCCAAGCAAGGAAATGCCCACAATGTACAAGTTACGTCTAGACGTGGGTAATTATGGATAATATTGTGAATGTTATTTTGATGGTATGCAAAATTAGTATTTGAAAATGTGAAATACTGAAAGCTGCTGTATACTTTGAATTAAGGGTATAAAGTTATATTTATGCACATTATTTCATTTCACATTTGTCTTATACTTAAACCTCAACTAATACATATAAAGATATCTTTAGTCTTATTTTCATTGACACCAGATTGTTATATCGTTATGAGGATTCTCCCAAAAATATAAATTTTTGTCAATATCGCCCAGCCTTAGTTCCCTTTTGCAATACCAAAAGAATGAAAATAAATAGGCAAAATAAACTGCATGGTTTTTATATTATGATCTCACAGTATCTTATTGTTGTAACATCCCTTCGTACCAACTGGTTTCTGACCTTTAGTTTCTTGAAACTATATATGTGTGTGTATATAATCTCTGACTCTTAATGGCAGTTATCAAAAGATTAATAATGCTATTTCTTCTCTCAGGTCGTTTGTGGAGGAGAACGAGGGGGTATATGACAGGCAGGTCTACGGCGTCCTGGAAAGAGTGGCGATCTTAGATCCTGCTGTGGTTCAAGCTCTCATTCCCAACTTGTCTCTGAGTTTGAGAAACACGGAACGCAAGCGAGGGCTGGGCAGGAATACAATGCTGAGGTGAGCAGGATGCAGATGAATCACATCTTGAAAGCCATGCAGAAGGTGTTCATGGCTATCAACTATTTTTAAATTGTCTAGACATCTTGGAAGGTGTTACGAGCTGAACTAGAAAATTGCAATGGCTCTGTGCTTTTTTTTCTATTTGAAAATGATGACAATTTATGTGTAACAGGAGTGCCTATAGGAAGTTGCTGTGTCTACTCGGAGAAAGTGGGAAAGCGGAAATAACAAGTCTGGAAGAAGATTGAAAAGTATGAGCTCCAGGACTCTACGAAGGCCCCAAGAATCTCTTCTTAGTCTCACTGGCCTTTTTGCGATTTTGTGGATTTCTGAGGGTCTTCTTCCAAACATATGTTAAGGATTTTACTTGCTCATGGGATAAAATAACCAGAGCAAAATCCTAAATATGTGACGAATTGTAGATCATAAGTGAAACCATTGTATATAATGTAGGTTTAACTAGGTTAAAATTAAAAAGAAGAAAATTATAGAAATGTAAATAAAATACATATTTTAATTTGAACTGTGTATTCTTATATTTCAGTGAATGCAAATAGGAATGTACACACATATACAAGTGTATAGAGCAAAAAAGGAATACATGGGTTCCAGTTTATTTTATTTTATTACTGTTATTATTTTAAATAAATAATATACTCAAAGCAAAAATGCAATAATAAAATGAACAATTAACATTTTTTAATGGATAAACACGCATTCATAACATGTATTCGCAAGTATGCAGGTAGTGGTTTTGCTCATACTCCAAAATTACAATTTTGTGGTGTGATGTGGTCGAACCCTAAATCTTCAGTAGCCAAAAGAAGGGAGTTGTCTCCACAGTACTGTTTGTTCCATTTTTCTCTTGCCTTGCCAAGTCGCAGCAATCTCTTGCAATCCGACTTTAGTTTGCACCTAATCACACCAAGTCTCACTCCTGTCTCCCACAATCACCCGGCCCCATTTTCTGTCATTGCTAGTCATTTTCCAGCCTCATCAAACTGCAATGCATCCCTTCATCTGTGCTTTCTCTGCCGCACCGCATTCCTCCTCTCCAACACTATCAGAGCATGTGGGGAGAAGACTTGCAATGGAGGTGAAGCATAAATTAGTGTTCAATTTTCTATTAAAGTGATTCTCAAACTTGGGTACAGGTACTGCTGGAGGTGCACTGACGTATCCAGACACAACAATTAAGACCTTGAGTTCTTAATTTTACTTTGGTTTAGTCTTGCAGCGGAAATTACAAATGTGCTTGTTAAGCTCATGTTTATACGTATATATAAGTCTAGCCATGGGTTGACCTGTGGAGTTATTGCTTTGCACCTGCTCAGTAACTTTATTGTCAGTATTTATTATTACCACCATTAAACTTTTTTGCAGGGTAATCCACCTGCTTGTGTCCATGGATATGTTATTGCTTTGACTGAAATGCTCCCAATAGGCAACAAAAATCCTCTATAAACATACATTCTTACCGGCAGACACACCTGTAACTTGGCCTGATGGTGTCACCTACTCGCGTCCATGTAGAACATTCTAGAACAGTTTCTCAAACTGAGGCGGTGGTATGCAAGCTTCATCAGATGCTACATAGACTTCTCTAAAGTTCTAATATTTGGTAAAATTTGTGTCCACCTTAGAGTGATTCCATATTCAAAACTCTAAGTTAGGGTTAGCTAACTCGCAGTTGTGTTAAATTTTAGCCTTAGATCTGGAATAGTTCAGATCCTGTTACAGACCTGGTTTAGATCTGGTGGTACATGGAAAGCCAAATATTTTCTTAAGTTATATTGTGTGTAAAACATCTCTCTGCAGGTGGCCAGCTGATAGTTGGTGTATGTGGTGGTGAGTTATGAATTTTGAAAATCAAACTAGAGTCTCTCAATACCACACATAAGGTTAAACAGCCCTGTATGATGCAGGGTGTTTATTTGGATATCCAGTCACATAATCTTTCACACATGCAGTATTTGGACAAACAGGGAAAAGTGCAGTGATCACATTTTGTTCGTAGTAAAACAACTAAAGTGGAATGAGTTTGACATTAGCTACAGTACTGTGCAAACAACGCCATCAAGAAAGTCAAGGAACAGAAGGCTATTCTTCTTTGACTAGCCACTTGTTCTGGTAAAAATATGTGGCCAGCCCTGGATTCAAACGTAAAACTAAACTAGTTCAGTGCCACTTTCAAAACTATGTACAGTATATACCAGTGGTTTCCAAAGTGGGGGTCAGGACACATGAGATGATTTCAATATCTAATTTGAATATATATGACACTGTATTTGCTCTATTTTTCAAATTAAAAACAGTATATTTTAGTTAAATAGGGTCTAATAAGACAAACTATTCAAAGAACCAATATTAAACCTAATTTAACATGCTTTGACACTTAAAATATTTTTTTCTTTTGCTTTGGGGGTCCTGAGTCAGTTGCATGGCTATTTTGGAGGTCCAGGCCAAAAAAGTTTGGGAACCCCTGGTATACGCGACGCAACTCCAATGATTTCTTGATAGAGTAAAGATAATGTATAATTTTGGCCCACCCCTGACATTTGCCAAAATATTCATAAATGACAAAATTCTGCATTGACCGAATAGTCCAAATCTGCTTTTGTGTCTTTACACAGTACTGTATTCTTAATACATTTGAGAATAATAACAAATCAAAATGCTCTGGATGACAACAAGCAAACATTCACATCTGTTTCACCAGTTTAAGGTCCAGTGTATAAAAGTACTTAAAACACACTCACTGATGATTTGCACCCAATTAGCTGTAAAGCATCAAAGCAATTATTTTTATTTAGGCCTAAATAAGTTTCAGTTCAGTCTCCGTTATGTATCAATAACTCTTTAAAGTGCACAACAAAATAGTTTCAACAGCTGAGCTTTATAACTTAACAGGACCTACAGAGTAGTAGTTATGTAACATATTTATTAAATCATTTTAAAAAGCTATAGCCCTATAATGGCCATTCCAGCAGTTCAAACAAGTAGCTCAAACAGCAAATTCTTTACCAGATTCAAGGTTGAAGATGTTACCTTTCGATCCGTTTACAAGTACATTTTGCCTGTTGCATCTTGACTATACTTTAAAAACAGATCAGGTCTTTGGAGAATTTTGCTTGCTTGATGTGCAAGCTCCTTGTTTCAGAGTCTCCCGTAGCTTGCCGTAGCTTGCCTTGTACATTATATGAAATTCCACTTAGATAATTGTAACTTATGTGCCAGTTAACATAAACATAGTAATATTCATTGTACAAAGATAAAGACAGTCTTTTTAGTGTTTTGTATTATTATTAATTTTTTTTCAGCAATGATTTAGACAGCACCAATTCTGTGATGGGGTACTTGCAGCGTCTGTAGGTTTGGGCAGGTGAAATATGGAGCAGGAAGAAAACAGGTGGCTATTCCATTAGAGGCAAATGGCAGTGTTGGTCCATAGAAAACCTCCTCTTTTCCTTCTGTACTCAGATCTAACACCTGCGCGGGAAAAAAAAATCCACATTAGAATTTATTTTGTTTGGGTTTCAATGTCTAAGTCAAGTCTTTGACTAGTTCTGGACTCTGCTTTCCCTCATCAGCTCCAATGACACTGAAGGATGAAGCTAACCTTAACTTAACCTCCTTGTTGGTGTAAGTGTCATGTCATGACAGCTGTTTAGAATGGAGCTTGACTAAGGCAAACTTGTAATAAGCTTTAAGGATTTTGGACAGGTGAAACATTTGAACTGTCTAGCCTTGTACTTCTATTGGACTCATGACAGGCTCAACTGATAACTTGAACTCTGACCTGTTGACAAGTGACTTACACTGAAACACTGAGAATGTGAGCGTGAATTGGAGTAAACACAGTGGCTGCACTATCATTAGACTCTAAACAGCAGTGCCACTGTCCATTTATTTGATTACCTTCAAGTGCCTAAACTGTCCAAATAGAGAAGCCCAGTCTCTCACCTGAATGCATGCCAGAGGCTCATTGGTCCAAATCGAGTACCCTCCCACCACATAGATCCTGTCATCATGGACCGCCACGCCGGACTCGTTCTGACCTGAGGAGGGCACAGATGACACAGTGCCGCTGTCTGCTGAGCTCAGGGCATTTTCACAATATCACTTTCATGTCCCCAGAAGGGCAAAGGAGCAGGAGAAATGAGGTAAAAAGGCCATAGGTAACTTTGTTGTGAACTTTAGAGATATGATGACGCAGATTCACATTTTTAAAATCACTGCGTCATTGGGTGTGTTTTGAAATGACTAGACTGGGGGCTTCATTATCACCCATTGAATTATAAAATTGTATTGTCCTTTGTTTAGGTTTTGCATTTGTTGTGTGTGACCCATTAAAGATAGTACATCTGTTACTTTGGTACTTGAATTGTTTTTAGTCTGTGCTTTATCATGCAGAACAACCCTCAAATATTGGCAACCTTGAAAAGGTGTGTAAAAGATCATAAAAAGTAAAAAAAAAATGTGGCTGTGCGATCTGTGGAGCTGCACAATCTGTGTACTATATTAAAATTATTTTTTTTTAACGGCATAAAAACATTTTTGCATGGTTTCAATGATGATAGGTGTTCATTAAAGTGTTTTATATTATTTATTTGCTTGCATCACTGCAGCATGGAAAAATGAATGAGCCACTATTATTTTTTGAGGTGAGCGGAGCAGGAGGGGGAGTAAATCCCCAATGTGGAACTTCTTTGATAAACTTGCACTATTTTTATACACTTATTTACTGTTAAATATTGGCTCATGGTCAGTTAAAACACAGATTTAAAGCCAATCTTGCAGATTGTGCAGCGAGAAAATTAGATCAAAAATTGAACTTGACCATTCTCTATCGGAAAAGACAATTGTTGCAGTGGCCTACAAATCTCCACTATTCCCTGCTTGTTTGCTCATGAGAGGATGCAAATATTATTGGGCAGCTTTGTGTAGAGGAGGTTTCAGAAAGATATACTAAATATGTCAAGCTAAGTCAATGTTGTATACTTTTTTGTGACACATTGTTTTGTTTTATGCCAGTACCTGTGAGCAGACTAAAAGAGCAGCGCGTCCACTGGTCCATGTCTATATTATAGGAGTCGATGTGCCTGACCAGTATCCGGTCGTTGTTATAGTCCAAATCATTCCCGCCGAGCACGTAGAGATGCCTCCTCACTGCCGCCATGACGTGGTACACTCGCCTCTGTAACATGGGACTGCGAGCCAACCACTGGTCCTGGACACAATGCAAGAGTGATGGATGGGACAAGGCAAGCAGATGGAGTGATAGAAAGAAGAGAAGGATGAGATGAAGGTGGTGAGATGTAGTGCAAAGAAGCCAGTGAGCGAGGAACATAAGGGTGGCAGGGGGGAAGAGGAACGATGAATAAGAAGATTAATATTTAAGCAGATCCATGCATGGGTAATTGATGTATGCTCAGTGCTAGATAAATAACGTGACACTAGAGCTGTGGTCTCTACTAATGACTTCCCTCCCTATTTCTAATCATATGTTTCAGCCACTCCATTTTACACCGAGGATCCCTGCTCATTTCACTAAGTGTGCTGAAGCTTATTCTGTGTCGGTGCGTGTGTGTGAGGGAGAGAGAGCGGGTGCGCTTGATTGAGGCAGGGAATGTGTGTGCGTCTGCTGGGAGCTGACGGGTGGCCATCTGTTGAGGGGAGAGTGGGTGGGGGGTTGCTGTTGCTCTGGCAGGTGAATGTAGATCTGCGGTGAATACAAATGAGATGCTCCCTCTCTCTCCCTACTTTTTTTTTTCTTCTTCCGCTCCTTCCTTGGTTCGTTCCCTCACTTCCCTTCCCTCGCAGACGTGTACAAACACAGACCCATATGGAGGTGCACCTTAAGCGTATATACACTCCCCCACATTATATACGGTCTTAACAAGATCCAAGCGTCTTTAGCAGCTGGCTCATATACGTACACAAACACAAAGCTTCATGCATTCCATCAGTGAGTCCTGGATAGTCACAGACTAGAGTGCACAAAAAGGCAGAAAAAAAAATCACATCTTTTGTAATGAAATGATAGTCTACAAATATCTTATTGTGTAATGTTGTATTAATTGATTATTATGGTTGATTGTATTAATTTAAATGTACTTAATTTGTTTTAGTAAATACATACATACAAAACTAAGCTGCTTTAAAATAAATGTACTACAAGTTATAACGGTTGATAAAGACAATAGTTTTAGAGTTGCAGTTGTCTTTGTTAGGGCAGTAATGTAACATGCAAAGTTTCTCTGTGAGGCATAGTCAATTTCCTCTATGTCAGTGCTGGGCTGTATAATTAATCAGTTTTAAAATTGGGATTTCAATTATTACTCCATTCAATTACAAAATGCTGTAATCGAAAATACAATTAATTAACTTCTGTTCAGAATATGTGTGCTCATTTGTGTCCCTCAAAACCTGGAGCAGAGCCACTCCAATCTATTTAGGCTTTTAGAACAAAAGTCACAAAATATTACCAATTAGATATATTAGGTCTATACTTTTTTCTACTGGTACATTTTTGATTGTATAGAAGTAATTGTTTGAATTAATTATGATTTCAATCATGAGCCAAATAATCGTGATTATGATTTTCTCATATAGAGGCAGTCCTGGTTCATAGGCCTCCCTTTCATAGGTTTACAAAACCATACCCTTTAGTTATGGCTGTACTTAAAGCCTTTTGTATTATTATGAAAAAGAAACAATACTTTTCTTTAGTTTACTTTAAATCCACAATGTTTTACTGTCTCTATTTGGAGCAATGACAGGTGTCTCTAACACTTTTACAATGGGTGCTAATAAATTGTGCATATTTCACGGTATGCTGTTAGACTTCACATTTCTCGCATTCAGTTCTCACATACGTTTTATCCTTTTCTAAAATGCGTTTCTAATAATTTCCATATGTTACAAAAATCAATTAGCAGGCTCTTGACACCTGTATGTTGTGTAATCCATCAACGCGAACAGAAGGGCTCCATTAATTTTCCATAGTCTCATTATAGCATAATATTAATGTAGTTCAGGTACAAAATGCTTTACTAAATCTTGGCATACCTCCCGCTGCTCACATATATAAAAATAAATGATTCGAAGAGTATGAATTTTGCCTGTAATTTGTATAAAGATCACATAACTTAATGTGTCCAGTGGCTTCATACATATTCCCTCATCATCTTTTACTTCCCAGTGGGTTTACAAGGTGAGATTGCAGATCTGTATAGCAGATTTTGTTTAGTACAGACACAAAGGACACTGGTTTGTGAGAATGTGACTAGATTTTCATCACTATAGTATATAATAATAATATTATTATATATAATAGTATAAAAAAAATAATAATAGTAGTAACTATAGTATATAATAATAATAATAACAATAATATATAAAAAATAACACTATCAGCAAAGGTTCTAGTTAAAATACAAAGTTACCTGCTCAGGGTCATAGACCATTAGGCGATTCTGGTACTGGGCTGTGTTTGTCACTCCACCTGCAAAAGAACAATGTATAACTACCCTTAAAACAAACTGCTTTCCAAAATAGTAACATTTATTTGAAAGAAGGGCAGCAATTAATGATTATTTTAGTAGTCGACTATTCAGTCATTATTTTTTCAAACAATTATTTGAATTGTACAATAAGGATTGTAATGCACTTTTGACAAAAAAAGGTATATTATTTTATTTTATTTTAGAATAATGAGTATAGACAATCAGGATTCTGAATAATGTTGTTTTAGTTATGAAAAGTTATTTCAGATAACAAAGACGTCATGTTTATTCCAATAATTTGTTGCAGTTTAAAACAAATGTTAGTCATGAGTGATTCAATTGCTTATCGGTTTTGTTAGGAGAATGCCATCACTTACACAAATGTGATGTGTCATAAAAATAAACTCATGTTGCTTTTAAAAAAATATCTCTCTATAACTCTCCTTTTAGCAATATTAAACATCTTGAATCTTTGTTCTTGTTTTTAAATACCTGAAATCCAGAGCAGGTCGTCAGCCACACACCCAGCATGGCAGGAAAGTGATCGGTCAAAGGGCTGCACAAACATCCACTTGTTCTTTTTGGGACAGTATCGCTCCACAGAGGGCAACACCTGTCTCAGCTCATTCCTGCCACCTATAGCATACAAGTACTGCCCCAAAGCTCCCAGGACAAAATGTTCTCTACAAACTTTCATAGGTGCAATTTCAGTCCAGCGATTTCCTCTTGGGTCGTACCTACAAGCAGTCCGCACAGCACATGTCCTCCCGGTCGCATGTTCCACCTCCCCACCCACCACGAAAAGAAAGTTTCCCATCACAGCTACACAGTGGTGACTCCGTCCAGTAGGCATTGGTGTTAGTTCACTCCAATTGGACCCTCCTGCGACCCGTACATGATCCTGAGCAGCAGGGTTGAAGTATCTAAGCTCACGCACTCTGCTAACTTCTCGCTTCCTCCCACCAGCGATGTACAACGTCAAAGACTGAAATCTTGGTCTCGTTCTGGCAGATTGTTGTAGTGGTTGAGCATAGGTGGCATGGTGGTAGTCCAAGGCTTCTTCCACCAGGGCAGCAGCAGTGGGACTAGACTGGACCAGGGGGTGATTTCGGGCGAGGTGATGAAGCATAGGGACATCCATGAGGCCATAACGCACGTGCTGTAGAAGGTCTTCGGCGTACTGGTAACGACAGTCGTGTTCAAGCCACAATACGACCAACTGGAGAAAGACACAAGTCAGACATAGCTAATCATAAAAGGGCAATGGAAGACCGTATTACAAATGTTTTAGGCTGGATGTGTGGCACTACAGTAAAACATACAATACCTTTATCACTACTACTAATCAGAGGTGGTCAAAGTACTGCATTGCTAATTACAAACTTGATCAATTATTACTCCAATACATGTAAAAGTAGTAAAGTCAAATCATTACTGAAGTTAATGTATTTGTTGTAGAAATTTCTTAAACTATTGAAACATTTTTTTTATTTTATTTTAAGTGTTGTTAATTATATCTTTCCACCTTTAGAAATACTAATGTACAGTGGGTTATTTCTATAGACAAGATGCAAATTGTGCTTTGGTCTTATCCTGTTCAGTCCACATTGTAAAGCAAGTAGAGTGGAAAATATTATATTGGACAGACCAGGGACATATATTGTTATGTGTACATTGGAAACAGGAATTCATTTAGACTTAATTTTTTCATATTTCCCATCTCCAAAACAATAGCAAGAATAAGCCAACTCAAAGCTTGTTGGAACCGCAAATATTGTTAACGACCCCTTAAATAAATTAAAGCCAAGTAACAGCAAACTGGCTAATCAATGAAATGGCGCCCACAAACTGCACAGAGGGCAAACCTGAGCAGCACATCTTTGGAAAACTCCTCCACAAAAGTAACAAGTGCCTTTGAACCATTTTTAGAAATGTAGTGCTCCACTAAATTTGACTCAAGTAAAGTACAGTTCCTCAAAATCTGTAATTTACTTAGCTACTTACCACCTCTACTACTACTAATAATGTTATTACTATTAGGACTACCACTACTATACCACTACTAATACCGTCACTGCAGCTTTGTTACAGTTAATATAACAGAACTAGAAGTATGCCACTTTATTACAAGGCTCAAAAATACTTTAATTATTTTGGCATTATAAAATTGCTTTAGGTAATCGAGTAAAAAAAATGCTTTCAAACTCAGATCTCCACTATCCCAATGTAGGCTTTGTAGTAACTTTCCACATAGACGGTTATTGCTAGGATTACTTGATATGATTAAGAGGAAAGCTGTATCATCTGTGCATCAACAGAGAAGTTACTCTGAACTTTGTAGAGGTAAAGGAAACAGGTGGTACATTGTTTTGAATACAGGGAGAACTTGACAGAGCCCACAGCAGAAGCCAATAGAGTATGGTGCATACATTATCTCAACCCAAACAAAGCCACCTTTCTCCTCTCCCCACTCTAATCCACTCTAAAGGTGGAAATATGCGACAAACGAACAAATCCTCTCTCCTATGGTACGGGTGACACTCCACTATGTATCTCACTTCCCCTTCTCTTTCTTTCTCGTTCTCTCTCTCCTCTGAAATATATGTGTGTGTGTGTGTGTGTGTGTGTGTGTGTGTGCGTGTGTGTGCGTGTGTGTGTGTGTGTGCGTGTGTGTGCGTGTGTGCGTGTGTGCGTGCGTGCACTACGGCAGCTGACTGTGAAGGTCACGCAGCATCACACAACTACCTCAAGGCACAGAATAAATCAACTCCTTCTCTCCCTGCGTCTCCCCTACGCTCTTAAAAGTGTTAGGACTGTGACTGTATGCAAGTGTGTGTACGAAAAAAAGGGCCAACACAAGAGGAGGAACCAAAGGATGACGCGAGGAAACCGGCAAAATAAAATTGGGAGTGAGTGAATTTGTGAGTGAAATATTCTGCTCGACACAACTCTTCGAATTGATCTCGGTATTGTATGTTAGAGCAGGTTCTCACGCCATCCAAAGACATGCTTGTGTCCATAGTGAAATAATGTGAGAGTGAATCACTGTATGTAGTGTGTCTGTGTCAGCCTGGTGAATACCTGGCGGCTGTGCCCTGCCTAAGGCCCACAGGCACTGGAAAGGTTTCCACTTGCCTAGTCACAGAGAAGAAAAAAATGAATGAAAACAAAGCTGGATAAAATGTGATTTCCTGAGAGCATGAGAGTCAAAGAAAACTCTCCCTGACGATGATAGACAGCTGGGCTATATCAGTTTGGTATATTGTGCCCACTCCCTCCGCCTCCACACTTTGGGACGAGGTTTGCCGTTTGCTTCCGTCTGATGGCCAAATTAACCTTCTGGGTGAAGTGAAGGAGGCCCAAAGCAGCCTAATCAGAGGCTGATTATGGCAGCGGCGGCTGGCTAAAGGGTCAGGGTAATTGTGCCATCAGAGGCCTGATTGTTTTCAATCAGACGGCCGGCCGAGTGACAGCTGGGGGATTGGGGCCCTGATGGAGCCGCGGTGGGCCTAATCAGAGAGAAGGGGTGAGAGACACCGAGACGGAGAGAGAGAGGGACAGAGGAGGGGGGGGCTGATTGGTGCAAATGAACAGTCACAACCCCACCTTGCACCGTCCGCTTTTTACTCCACAATCTCTTCACACTCTGCAGTTCATCAGCCATGCATATTCACACACGTCACACACACAAACCAGCGAAGAGCTGATCATACACACTACCTCTTCTTCATATTCTCAGCAATATAAACAAACAGCATGAGTTACAGATGGCAGAGTTTAATTTGTTACTTATTAGTCTGCCTGCTTTGAGTGCTGTTTTTTCTACCATGCGTCTCTAGGTGTGTGCTGCTGTGTTGAATGCTTTTTAACACCAAGATGTAATTTGCAGGTTCAGGTTCATATGCAGAAGTGATGGTTTTCCCAGTTCTCATCAAAATGTTACATTACTTTAACATCGTCAATGCACTTGTACAATTAATCTATTTCAGTCAAGCTCTAGTTAGCTCTTGTTAATATAGTTTAGTAATTTTGCATAGGATAAATATCGGATTTGACATTGTCACTAATTAATTAAGGGTTCAGCATGGATGATGTAAGTGCGACATAATTACATTTTAGACTCTGGAAACAACCAATACAGTTTTAACGTATGTATATACATATAAATATACCTTCCAGATGTCGTCCTCACTGAGGGAGGTGAGACGGTCACTCTTCAGGACCTCCTGCAGCAGGCGATAGGGCAGCTGCAGGGCCTCCTCTTGCCGACTCTGACTCAACTCAGAGAGATGCTCCACCAGGAAGCCCACCACAGCCTCCTCCAGAGCGGGCAGGTGGAAGAGGTCAGCCACACGGTACAACTCCAAGTAATTTACACTGTTCAACTCCTACAGGAAGCAAACATACACAATAAAATGCAAAGGCAGTGGAGAAACTCTGAAATAACATAGCACAATTCTGCACACAAAAAAGCATCTAAATGTACTATTTCACAAAGTGGGAAAAACAAAATTTTACCTGAAATTTGAACAGCAAAAACTACACTAAACTAAGAAAAACTATGAAATAGTGGCACACGGGACTTCAGTAGAATAAGACTGCCATCTTCTGGCCAATTGAATACTAACCACAACACAAGCGTTCACAGATCTGCCTCATGTAAGATAATGATCATTTAAGACTAGAAATGCAAATATCAATAAATGTGAATTAAAACAGTTGTTGATTTAATCAAGAATCTATACACAGCATGACTTCTGTAAAAATAAATAAATGTAACAATAAAAAATATTATATAATAGTAAATAAACTTAAAAAGCCTTGTATCAATTGAAAAAGTAAGACTGAGATAATTTTTCTATATAATATAAAACTGCAATATGTGGTCCATCCACATGAGAGGAAGAAATAATATATACACAGTAGATTCAATATACTGTTAATTAACATTCATTCATCATTGTAATTATTTAATTGCTGCCACGAATGAACCACAGATCATAGTTTTACATTTTAAGTGTATGATAATAAACACATTTCAGTAAACATCAAAATACTTGAGAACTGAACACTGACTCGTTCGTTCAAACTATATGCAATAAAGCCCAACAGCCACCAGATGGCGGCAAATAACTGACAACTTGACATATCCTATCCACTTTTGACCACTACAGAACAATAAAACAACATTCTCATCGACATACTAGCTTGTAAGAAGAAAAGATGTGATAGACTATTTAATTCATTGCTAATATGTTTCTACTGTGTGCTTCTCCTGCTTCAGCATATATCGGCGCAAATATAATCAAAAGTAGATGCATGAAAAAAACCTCATAGGATCATGTATTATATAACACAAGTGATTTTGCAACATCCTTAACCTGATTTCTCTGTGCTTCCTGCAGCATCTGGCCCTGTACCAAAGGATGGCAGCGTGATGGTCTGTCCCAATTGAACCCTCTCGTGTGTGATAAAACAGCAAGGTGGCCCAGTTAATTGGTAAAGGCACACAGCTGAAACCAACTTGTGCGATGGGAAGTTGATTCAAATAGATCAGGTCAAATAGGGTGTGAGTGATTGGTGGTGGGGCCAATTTTCAGATTGAGATGCATATGTAGGGCATTGTTATTATTATGATTAAAGTTATGTTTTTACGGCCAAGCACCAAAGTACATCTCTGACACGTTAGTGCCATATGAACCATCTCGTACTCTGAGGAC
Source organism: Rhinogobius similis (assembly GCA_019453435.1). Taxonomy (NCBI): domain Eukaryota; kingdom Metazoa; phylum Chordata; class Actinopteri; order Gobiiformes; family Gobiidae; genus Rhinogobius; species Rhinogobius similis. The sequence continues at coordinate 17,154,262 of CM033626.1, read as the reverse complement.
CTCAGGGACCGGCCTCCTGCTGGTGCCTTGAGTCAGGACTAAACATGGGGAATCAGCATTTCAGTTTTTTGCAGCTAAAATCTGGAACAGTCTCCCCGAAGATGTGAGACAGGCCTCCACTCTGACAATGTTTAAATCCAGGCTAAAAACAGTTCTCTTTAGACGTGCATACGACTGAAAGATCTATCTGCACTCTTCTCTTTTAAAGCACTTTATTTTAAAATGATTCTGTGTGTCTTTTTGTGTTTTGTGATTTTAATGCAACTTTTTCCTGTTATGTAAAGCACTTTGAATTGCCCTGTGTACGAATTGTGCTCTACAAATAAACTTGCCTTGCCTTGCCTATGTCATAATTAGTTACCATTTCAAGTACTTTAACAAACCAAATTAGTTTCCTGACAAAGTGAACAAAGTGGGAACTCTATAACTAAGTCTAATTTCTAAAGCCAATTTGACCCTATCATAAAGATTAATCTAAAACTAAGCAAAATGTATTTGTGCCAGTCAAGGAGGTGTTTCTGTTTCTGTTGTATAACCAAATCCAAGTGTATCTTAACATTTCTTACCTGGATGAGGTAGTGTGAGCAAAGGCCCAGGAGCTCGAGCAGTTGAAGGTGGCTCCCCGCAGAGAGGACATCTTGTATGATCGCTGGCTCCAGGACGATCTAACCACAGGGACAAGACAAAGGCAGTGTCCGGTGTTGCAAATGTAGTGAGTTTGGAATGCACTGTGGTGTGGCAAGTTTGCCTCACCAAAGTAAGTTAAGTGGCGGATACCAGTGACAGTAAACTATTCATACTTATAAGACTGATATTCTGTATTTGAATTGAGGGCATTCATGAAACTTTCTATTTTAGAAAACCTTTGACATTAAGGCAGGGCCATATCATAATTAATCTTATCATGGTGGTATATCGTGACATGCAGGGATGATATTAAATTTGGGATATCATGATAATTGTACATGCACTGCAGCTCTCAGTTGTGAGGGGAAGCAGACATTGTTCATGGCTATTTGCAATATCTAAAGCCTGGAGCTACCTGGAACACCAACTAAAAACTCTAATAATGAAAGAGATAAGACGTGAGGAGTGGAAGCCGATCCAATGAACAGCCATAGTTCATTAGTTATCACAACTTTTCTCTTTTATATCAAGATTTTAAAAATGGGCCATATCGCCCTGCTCTCTTTGTCATTTGACATGAACTCCATGGTTGTCCATGTTGAAAATTATCTAAAGATTTTTAAGATTTGACAAGCTCTAATTGCTGTTTAAAATTCATGTTTTGGGTTAACTATTCAGATTTGTGCTCATGATCTTAGGCAAGCATAATGAGTTTATTTATTTGACTCGGAAAATAACTGTGGCAGATTGCTAAGCATAATAACAACTGCTCTAGCATGCATCTACAGTGTGATCATCTTTGCAGCATATGATAATTATTACATCACTGAATCTGCCAAAACGCCTTCTGTTTAAGTGGATGAACAGCAGCTAAAATTATCTGTTGAAGATATAAACCAGCCTTATGAGCTCTGAATTGGAGCCAGATAGAGACTAGTTCTAAACACTAATTTGAGCAAATGATGGATCGTGTAAAGCTGAATTGAACTAAATTAAGGTATTTTTACTTTGAGTCTTGCCAATAGGGCCGAGTAGCAGTAGTTGTTGTAGGAACACTAAATACTTCATACTCAAGTAAACATTACATTCTCTCAGGGGCCAGCATAATTACGTTTAAACATTTTTTTAAATATTGTTAATGTAAAATATATGCAGATATTTTTAAAATACAAATTTGCTCTGAAGAAACATTTGTCAGGGAGTAATCGCTCTGTAATGTTAAAATGTTTTTGAAAGCAGGTAAACCTTTGACAATCCTTCAGCCAAGAGAGCAAAGACAGCATCAAAGGTAAAAGTCTAAACATTATGTCCACTTTTAAGTATCTTCCTCTTTTTTACTGCTTTTGATACAATGGTTTGCTCTAGGCTTTCGAGTATCAATCACTGCAAAGGCTTAGTCATTATTGTGCAGTTTTGTAGCAGTATGCAAGTGGATTTGGACTGAAATATTAGAGCTTTCTGTGTTCACTATGCTGTTCGAAACAAGCATGCATGAAACAAGCATTTTTGTGTTGGTTTTTTTTCTGTCTCATTTTGAACACTATATGGTTGCGACAATCTAATTCACACTAACATGTTTAGAGAGCACTGTACACATTTACAAATCATCATTTATTGAGAATTGGGTGTATCAATCCACAAGCATCAACCTTACAGCGGGAAAACCGCAAACAGTACCTTTCTTCTTATATAACACCATTAATTTTATTGGACAACATCCCTCCTATGCCTCTGTCTGATAAATAAAAATAAGCAGAGGTAAACAGATGATGAAAAACAGCAAATGTGTTTATATTTCACTTTAACTCAATCTGCTCTGAAGCCCTGCAGCAGAGGGTATGACAACACACCATGATAACTGTAATAAATGTAAGTGCACTACTCATATCCTGCTCCCTGCTCTCGTCTCGATAGACCACTGCTGTAGGATCACTTTAAATCTAGCCCGGCTTATGTCAGGTTTATGTGGTGCAGGGCCCGCTTCGTGTGGGAGTGAGGAACTGCTCTGTAAATCAAACTTTATTGCACTTCTGCTTTACCTGGACAGAAGAAGTACGAAGTGTGCACACTCTGGCTACAAACCCTTTCTGGATCATACTGATTTCAAATGATTAAGGTAAATGTTTAATATTATGTCATTTTAGACTTTGAATTGTATTATTTGTTTGTATTGTATAATAGTTAGAAGAAATAATATATACCAATTGAATAGCCATATGTGTATTATAATTTTACTCACTACAAAAACAGATTACAAAGATTATCCTTTCAGTTAATTGTGATACACAAGTATGCAAGCACCATGACCTTTGTGTGCTTATTATTATTTGATTATTTGGTTAATCAATATTAATATTTATTTATGTCACAATATAATCGAAAGAACTGGAAAAAATATTGTGAAAATTGTAGGTAGTAAGTAAATGAGTAATTTCAGTTCAATCTAGACTGATAGTTTTTTGGATTTTTTTTAAGTCAAACTACAAGTGCTTTTATATCTACAGTAGCTACCAAGATGACAATATTGTTACTTTTTCATTCAGAAAATTTGATTTCATAAAGTTAGTGAGGAATGGTAATACATTAGAGTTATGGAAAAAAAGCAAATTAAGTAATTCATATAGGTCTCGTCAGATCTTGGACGCTCAGTAGGTTGAGGCCTTGTTAGTACGTGGATGGGAGACCACTGTAACACCATGTGCCACAGTGGGGCGACTGGAGGAGGAAATGTCATTGTGTCCATAGGCAAGACACTTCACCCACATTGCCTAGTATGAAACAGGTGTGTGTGTGAAGGATTGATGGTGCTTGGAGGAGCCGATGGCGCGTACTGGCACCCTTGCTTCCATCAGTCTGCCCCAGGATAGCTGTGGCAACAATAATAGCTTACCACCATCGAGTGTGGAGTGAATGAATAATACAATGTGAAGCGTCTTTGAGTGTTCAGAAAAGCGCTATTTAAGTATGATGAATTATTATTAGCAGTAGTAGTATTAGTATTGGTATTGGTGGTAGTGATAGTAGTAGTATTTCATTGCTGTTTGGTAATATAGTCATGAATAATCATAAAACTGTGATGTTTATTCACAAAATAACCATGAGACAAAAATGTGATTTTCTTTGTTCACTTCATTTTCTTAAATACACATTCCCATGACAACTAGTCAACTAATACTACTATGGGTCTTCTCGGTTGAAGTCATTTACCGTGTCATCTACTGCAGTGCCGCGACAAGCATATTGCCCTCATCTCACAAAGCATCTTCTCTGCTAGACAGACAGGAGCTGAGCCAACCCAAAAGCAGGGCGGCTTGTGTGCCTGCTGCTGACCTACTTAAACTGCCTCACCCAGCCCATCTTCGCTCATTGTCACTGTGGGAATAACATTAAGAGTAATTACAAAGTTTGTGGCACTGAACTGTGTGCTGTTGAGATAGACTTTGTCATTTATGGTAAATAAGAGAATCAAGTTATCTTAAAATTTAGCTTGAATGTGTATTTTTCTATAGCAAAACAAAAACATGGTAGTTAAAAAAAGCTTGTACGCACAAATAAGAGCATTTCCTTTGGCTTAACATAGATAATCTGAAAATCCATGTTTTCAGATAAGACTTTGTCCTCAAAATTCTGCTGCAATAGTAGGTGCCAATGCATTATTTTCATCGATAAAAGCTTCATCTGTCTGTGGTCATTATGTAATTACAGTGGCACACTCACTTGTCCAGTGTACGCGAAGTCTAAAGCATGCTTCAGTCCAATGCTAGTCACTCCTTGCAGCGTAACTTCATCTGCTTCACTCTCCACCATGCACAAGCTGAACATGGCCTGGAAACAAACAAAGAAGCCGGTCATCACCAGGAGGCAACAGCACTTATTCTGTCATAATGAAATAACCGTTTTAACCTGACAAATCAAATGCAAGAAAATGGCCAGTACAATTGAGACCGGCCTTTAAAGAGACCGATAATGAGAGGCAATGAGAAAATCAATATCTTTGTACACTCCTAAGTGTTGTTCTTGTAGTGCTTGATGCTTGGTCATATAATATAGGAGAGCTTCTCAAACCCAGGAACTGCTAAGGTCCTGTTTATTTTTGAGACAGTATTGGTCCCATTTAGTTCATTTTGGCTTTGTGTATTTTACTCAAAAAAAGAAAAATAAATAAATAATGTTAATATGAAACTTTAAGGGGTAGGAAATGTATTTATAAAGATATATACGTACAATGTGACTCATGAATGCCCATCGTCGGGGCTCGGATATCAGATTGAAACCAATATCTGGGGTAATCTACTGATATCCCGGATAATGCCTAACCCATCAATAATTGCAGCCCATCAGTCTTTATTTCTTAAACAAACTTGAAAAGTGTGAAATGTGTCTTAACATGCAAATCGAGACTATAACCTCCATAGATTTCTCTGCTTTGGCCTCGGAGGTCAGCAGGACTAAACAGTCAGTACTTTGTGTTACCGATCCTCTCAGTTTTTCTCCCACCCTGTCACACATGCACACTAACTATAGCACTGCCAATGCACACCACAGCACATGTCCAATCAAAGCTTTAGCACAACCAGCCAGCATCTCTGGTGTCTGGGCACCGCTGTGTGAGTCCAGGCCCTGCCTGCTAATCAAAGCTATTGACCAAGTTCACACCATCAGAGGATGACAGACCTATCGATCAGGGGCCAGCCAGCAGGACAAGGCAGTGTAGAGTGGAATAGTGAGAGAATAACAGTGTCAAATGCACTTGTGATGGAAACTCGTTCTGTGTTTTCAAGCGTTACTTTTCCTATAATAATCAATAATCATTGAAAACTCATTGCATCTAATGATGCAGAGGTTTCTATTGCCAACATTTTCCTTTGCCAGTGTTCAGTCATGCAGTTTATTACCAGCAGCAGTTGTAAGAGTAGTTTGCCATTATAGCAGTAGCAACAATACTAATCAATCAAATTATAGCGTCCGCTTCAAGATGTAGTAGTTGTAAAGGGGATAGTAGCAAACAGAGAATAATGTGGTCAAATATATATAATATGTTAAAAGATCTGTATTTGGAAAGTTGCGTTGGCATTATGGCACAAAATAAAACTTTTTTCTAGAGTAGAGACAACATTTCTACTTGTGTGTGCTATCAAATCCTCTTTTCTCCACAGTGATCAATGCCTTGAGCCAGGTATTTCTGATGGTAATTAGCAATTTTCTTCTAGTGTCTTTTAGCTCTGTGCTGCACAACACACTACACTATGACTGTTATGTAACATCCTAACAAGACCTAAAGGCCTTGGGGCAGTCCACTTAACAGAGAAACACATTCTGACAAGAAAAAACCTACCAAATACTCAGGATACATAAGCCCCAACAGCTGATATGGAAGATGGGGTCAGCGAGAGGCCATGTTTGAGCTACAGCCAGCACATCTCTGCTCACAACACAGATTGAATCAGAGCGCACAGGAAGGCCAGTGGTCAGTGGGTATGGTGGCTCACTGGTCACATCCATAAAAAAGCAACGACTTCTGGATACAGGTGTGTTTGTGACAATTGTGGACAAGTACACAGCTCTCTTATTATTCTTTAGGTAAGGGCATAGGTAAACTTCTACTTCATATATTCACATAAATTAGAGGGATGTAATTTAATAGTCCGGAAGCCAGACCCCTCCTCCTCGATTATTTTTCTACCTTAATATTATTATTTTTCATTGGTTTATACCAAGCCTCAGAAAGAATTGTGTGAGTGAGTAAAATGTAGTGCTATATTCATGCACAGTATCATATTTGGAACAAAGAATTCAGACATTACTGGCAATATAACATTTTATACATTTGTGTTTCCAATTAATAGATTATTGAGTGACAAAAATATATATTTTTAAATGGCACTGTCATGAACAAATCCTTAGCATATACAGTTGCATTGTTACATGTGACATACTGTTCCATATGTAAATCGAAAACCTTCCCAATTAATTACTAAGCCCAAGATGAGCCCTGTATCTCAAACGGTTCACCTGCTGTAGCAGAATCAATATTGATACTCCCAAACCAACGTATATTCTCATTAATTTGTCCATAGAGAACCTAAGTTACAGATTTCAGGCCAATAATTAAACTTGACCCTCAAGGATTTTCTTCAGACTTGGCACAGTTGATGTTTATATTACAAATCTCACGTGAGTCAGATTTGAGTGAGTATCTTTTTTAATGTTTGAGATTTGGGGGTTTAAAAGAAAGGTGTGGTCAAAATCAGAATTAGCAGAAAATAACAATTTCCCTGGCTACATAGACTTTTGAACTCTCTATGGCAGATTATATTTTCTGCTGCACTGTGACTCAAACACTTTTTATACTTTTTTACAACATTAAGTAATTTTTAGCCAATGTGACTTAAGCTGTAGTCAATAACATGCATTTACAGCATCATCAATCTAATTGTGAGATATGTTCAGTTGCCCATAGTTTTTTACACTCACTCTTTACTCAAAATCACTTGTCATTTATTCAAGTATAACCTTATATTACTTAATGAAATGTGCACTAATTTCAATATATTTTCATTTCATGTGGTCTTTTTTCAGGTGTTACACTGCTGTTTGAAATGCAGATGGTAATAATTAACTCTTCATGTCAAATATACAGCAGTAGAGCTGAGCGATTTTGGGAAAATATCTCATAGCAATTTCTCTGACAAGCGATTACAATTCAATTTGTGATTTATATTTTGATAGTGATATTCTGTTCAAAGTTCACAACTGAAATCAATCCAGAAGTGTAAACATTTGAGAGAAGACAGAAATCTGTACTGCTAAACTAATATAAGAACCCCATGCATTTTCAAATATGCTTGTAGAGGTATAAACTACAAGGTTAACATATTTTACATAACAATTTGTTGTTAGCAAAGGAAATTATGTTGGTTAAATAACTGCAGTCCTTGCAAGTTAATTGTGACAATTCACACTGTCAATCATTCACATGATTGATTGTGATATATCTTGCAGCCCACCAGACTGTGGTGGTAAAATCTGAAATGATCCCCTTGGTGGGGACGTGCAGTTTAGGAGTTTGTCATGTTAAAATACACTGAACATATGAATACACTGAATGCCACTTAATTTGGGCATTTTCTTTTTGTTTTCATTACTTTCTGACACCGTAATGGCTCAAATTTTTACTCACTCACAGAAAAGAGGCTTAGTCCAAAAATTTGGTTTTGGAGCCGATTTGAAACTAAAGACCCTAACCTCTAATGGCCCAAGGTATACACTAATGAAAAAATAACAGTAAGCAAAAGGTAGCAAAATTTTCAGTCAGTCAGTCACTGAAGCCCGTTCACATGACGCTACAGCAGGGTACTGCACTTTGGCTCAAACACTGCCCTGTGGCTCAAACACTGCATTTGTTTGTCGTGATCAGACCAGAAATGACTTGTGACTCACTAATCCACCCAGGGAAAGGCACAAATCTGCGCTGAGCTAGGTTTATGCATTTCTATGTCTTTTATTTATTTTAATTTTAGAATATTAAAAATGGAAATAACTCTGTGAATATGCCTACCGTTTTTTACCTTTGCTAACTTGTTAGTAATTACTTTTTTTGATGGAACTATGCTTTCTGCTCTGCACCAAATGTTGTGAAGACTCAAAACAACCCAGCTTGTGCAGTATTATCCAGTGCAATATTATGTGAACGCACCCCTAGAAATGTTTCTTTCCAAAAACTTCTCATAGTGGTGAATGAGAGGAATCAATGCCCGTATGTCCAGCCGTCCTGGTTATTGATACAATCTCATGTCTGAATGACATGAGCAATATGATAAAAAAAAAAAAGTTGCTCATTCCTATCAATTATGATTTTTGATTAGATTTATTTTGTCTAATTAAAATATATATATATATATATAATTTAGCTTTAAATATGAAGATGCTTAATAACTGCAGTAAAATTTGTCAAAATGTATTTCTCCAGTCTGAATCTCAATATAAACGAAAATGTAATCAATAGCACAGCCCTAACCTCCGTACAGACTTTACTGCTGTGATACAGACTTTCTTTACGGCTAACGATGATTGGAAGAGGCAGGTGAGGACAGGTCCATGATAAACGGCTCTTGTCCGCTGGATTACACAATGTATTTCAATCAATCCCTGTTTCTATGCTTGGGAATCTGACTGAAAAAAACTGTACTCAAATATGAAAATGTCTACTTCAACATATAATGTTACTCAGTTAGAGGAGTGTTTCTTGTTCAGTAAAACTACTTATAAGCAACTGAAGTTACTCAACTAAATCTAACCATAAGTCATCAGTGAAATATACTTGCTATTCAAGAGAGCACCTTGAGCAGATTATTCAGTAAATGAATGAGAGGCAGTGGTGGAGTCAGATGACATGCTACAGATAATGCTATTAAGCTCCAGAAACAGGGGAGAAAGGCCAGTATGCTTGCGTACTGCAGCCCGCTGATCTAATAATCTTCTGTGGGATGCTCAGTGGGGATTCTGAGTTTTAAAATGGAGAAGAACAAAGGCAGGATAAAAACAAAAGGAGGAGAAGAGTGTGGCTTGCCAACTGCTAATTCTCTGTTCAGTAAAAAAAAATATATAACCTTCACACACACCCATACAGGAGCAGAAGTCCCACAGAAACAGACATATTTAATCTCACACTCATTTTCAAGGGGGATTAATTTCTGTTTCCTAATGTGCTCTGTGTCACTAGATCAAATCTCATCTGTGCACTTTGTCTAGGGGGAATTCCTGCCTGTCTCAGCCTACCTTTCAATACTTGGAGTATTACTGAACAAGTGCAACTTAAATGTATTAGCTTTTCTCAGGTATTTAAACATCTTTATTTTACATATTGTGCATAGTAAGTATCAAAATATTTATAACATAATCTAAAACAGATCTCGGTTCAAAATTCCAGGACTAATGATAAGCCCTGCCTCTTCGTAGTGACATTTCGTAGTGACAAGCAGCAGATCTTAATGTATGTGTTTGTGTTTCTATTGTAGAAAAAAGCTAGGTGATATATTCGGACCTTTCATGACACAGTCTGAATTTTTGTGCGGGGACATGGGGTAGGTGAAAACGGCAAATATTTTATAAGAAATAGTGTTCAAATGTTTAAAGTATAATACCAAACAACAAAACAGCAAAAAAACATGTAGGAAAAATACTGTGTTGTAGTTTTTTGAATGTTGTGAGATGGGATGGGTTTTTGAACCGGTTCAAAACAGACCCAGTAGTGAAGAGTGTTACATAACATCATATTGTCACCAGTGACTAATTAGCACTGTGCTGCAATGCCACAAAGCTTTGATAAAACAGTCTAAAATGACCATAAACAGGCATACACCACAAAATACATATGAACACATAAAAATCCTTTTTGCTCTAATACAATCCAATATTGCGTCAAGTAAGGCATCTGATTTATTGTGTTGACTCCACAATGAAATAAAATGTACAGATACTCACCCTGAAGTAGTCACTGCATGCTGCCAGGACAGCTTTGTGGGCGTGAAACTTCTGCTCTCCGGCCACCAGCGTCACATCACAGAGCAGCCCATCCTTCCTCTGCTGGTTCAGGGCAGACAGCACCGAGTCCTGGTGGGACTTAGACTGGCACAGCCTCTGTCCTGTCAGCATCTCCCCACTGCTGCACAAGGACCCAATAACGTGTATACAGTGAGTATTAGTAGTGTAGTGTGATGTTTCTACTAGATTTAATAACAGATGATTTATTACAGTTTTCATAACAAGATGTAATGAGAAAAGCGTTATAAAACATGGATCGCATGTGCACCCACTAACACAAAAGTTGATACCCTGATTTTATTGCGGTGGAAGTATTGCAGCTTATCACCAATGAATAAGAAATACACTATAGGCACCTCATGCACTACAATGCATTTTTCAACATTACAGAACAAGCAACAGTAAGTGTTAACAAAATGAAATGTGTACGTACAAATATGGAAACCCCACTAATGTGCTATGAGTTTAATACACATCTTATGCAACACGCACAATCATTGTCATTTGCATCATTTAACAGCATTGTCCAGTTGTGGACGTCTATTTATGTGCCAAAAGTTCCCCTAACCATTTCCAGCACCCCTTGCTCGATTAGCACGTGCCCCTGTCTGTCTGAATCCATCTCAATCCATTTAGGTGCCTGGGCGTCACTCTGAATACTGCTGCAGAGTGCCAGCAGGCCTGCTCTGTCACCTTCATGGTGCTGGGTGTAAGAGACTGAAATAATGTGCGTGCATGTGTGTATGTGGTCAAATGTGTGTGTGCTTTGGGCCCGAGGTGAGACGGGGGATGAGTCAGGGTCTGTTTGTTTGGTAGTTCAACTACAGCTGAAGGAAAGTGAAAGGGAAGAACTTGTGAATAGAAAAAGGTGAGTGATGTCAATCACCAAGCAGAAAGGCACGTTACAGTGTTTTGTATTTCTATATTGTCAGCGGTCCTGTAAGGAGATGGGGTATGAAGGGATTTACAGAGGACAGAAAGCTGATGATGACCACACAATATAGAGGAGGTTTTCAAACATTTGAATTTCCAAGTGCAGCTAATTGCACAAGATTCAGTATTCAGTTACTAAATACATTTTCAAAGTATTCCTCCCTACACTGACTGTAAACTCTTCAAACATTCACAGAAAAGTATGCTTTGACAAAGCAGTCTGGGAACAAATGTAATGAAAATGTATTGATCTTACAAACAGTAAAGCTCTCACAGGCTGAAATAGGCTCTCCAGTGTATTCTTCTGAAATAGCACAGTACATAAGTGCTTTTGCAGTAAACGATTTAAGGATTCTACTCTTCGGTTGTTTCAGTGAAGATGGCCACTTAATTGATTCTACTCTTCGGTTGTTTCAGTGAAGATGGCCACTTAATTGAACAATTGTCAACCACTAACTACTGTAATGTTGTTGACTGCAGATGAAATATGATCTCACTTATTAGACGCACCGGCCAAATTTCAGTGTGTTTACAGTACAGTCATTGCCAATATACTATGACTTATAGTACACAAAAACACAATCATTCATTGGATATAGGGTATTGCAAACTAAATAACACAAGATAAACAGATATGGGTGTAAGGTTGTAATTAATAATATGGTTGATTGGTAATATGGTAATTGTTGGATGATTACATCCAACATTTACAAAACATGCAAAACAATGATTTTTTTTGTGTTCCCTGTGACAAAGTGGGTCTTTGTCCCTTTAATCACCTCTAATTTGTCTTAATTTTCAATTTCCCATATACAACTAAAACTGCTAAACATAACTATCCCGGGTTTGTTTTGTTTAGTTTTTTAGTTATCACACAACACATAAGTTTCTTCTCAATATGTTTATTTGTTTAAATTTGTATTTCAGTTCACTTCAGCAAACTTACCTTGTCCTCCACATGTTCTGGTCAAAGAGGAGGGCGGCCTCATGGCGGCCATTTTTAAAACCTTTGGCGGGGTCATGGGTCAGACCATGTGGAGGGGAGACCTGCCATAGTTCAATTTGGTTTTAGTTTAATAAGGTGTTTAAAATGTATTTTTTTTGTGTTTGTAGTTTCAGTTAAACATCTGAATTGTTTTGGGGACATTGGTCCATGGACGGGGGAATGTAATTCCATTGCCTCTTTGAGGATTAAAGGGTGCAGATTCCTGCAGTCAGGATGAACCGTCCTAGGGGAGGGGCCTAGAGTATAAAAGGGTTCTGCTGGCCCCATTTCAGAAGAGCAAACCATCGTGTAGCTGGCCGGTCGGGATGGGCAAAGTGAAGCCTCATGAAACAACAAAGCATTTGAACCAAACGGTTCGAGGCTTCGAAACACAGTTCGAAACACTTCTCCAGAGCGACATCTAGTGGTATGTTTTAATACCACAACATCCACAGTGATTCAAACCAAATCCCAATGTGCTATGGTTGCCAATAAAATAACTAAAATAACTAACTAATATGTTATGTGTGTGTATTATTGATGCATTTTTGTTTCTACAATAATATGAATATAAAAGACTAAAAATTAAATGAGAGCAAGCAAATGTGTTACAATTTTGGTTTTATTCAATAATTGGCCCACAATTTCCTCCTGTGGAAGGATACAGTCTACTGTATAATTTTATTTGTCCCTTTACTACTTTACTTCTGAAACGCAGTAAAACCTCAAAAGCACAGAGCAACTCTCGCCGGGTCTCGAACTCAGCATTTCACACCTGTCAGCGCAGCGCGCTAACCACTGCACCATGTGACACTATCACACACTTTCACCATCTTGTATTGTAGACGGAGGGCGCTGCACGAAAGTTGCAGCAATTTGATCTATGAATTATTACTTATCTCACTTTTCATGAACCCTCAACATGAGTCCAACCCTTTTCTCAAATTTTGCAGGAGCAGGTTGAGACTTTATGGAGTCGTGGGTTTGAGACAGATCGCTGTTGTGTGGTTAGTTTAAAGCCCTGTCAATGAACCCAGGCTCGAAACGAAAGCCCCCTCTACTGAAACACCTGTGAAACAACAGTGGTTCATGAACCGTCTGAGTCACGTGAGAGCTTCATGAACCATCTAGGTCACATGACAAGCGCTTTGAATCGTGTTTCGGAGCAGTGTTTCGAAGCGCATGCGCTTCGGGGCTTCGAAACTGTGTTGGAAAACCTGTTTCAATTCGCCCATCACTATTGGTTGGTTGGTTGGTTGGTTGGTTGGTTGGTTTTCATCAGTTTGCTTAAGTTCTGTTGCTTTTGATTTAGTTAAGCACAGTTATTTTTTGTAAGTATGTATAATTTTCTGCACTTTTTTTCCGCGGGAATAAATGGGAAAATCGTAAGATTCTGAGTCTGCCTCCTACTTCTGATCACTTTGGCCTACTTCCCCACATTCCCAAAGAAATGCCAAGTTGAGCTCAGACTGAGGTTGGCTAATGTGGAGTTTGGGTGATCATTCAGACTACTGTACTGATGTTTTATATTTCTTTATATTTGTATTTTTGAGTGATGGACCCATGGAAGTAAAGGGGCTTCAGAATCACATGAGGGGGACGCAGACATGCTGGAGTCAATTCCTCTTCCAAATGTCCTCCTTGGTTTTGGGAATGTCAGAAATAGTAATGAAGACTTTGCACTGTTAATCTTTCTTCTGTGATTGAGGGTGCAAAAATTATTATTATTATTAAACTCAAAAATTATTAAGTATAGATTTATTGAAAATGCACTGGCATTTTCAATAAATCTATACTTAATATGTGCCTTTTTTATTCCTGTTTACCAAACGTTTCCTTTTCTATCAAAAATTCCTGACATTGTAGCCTTGGTACAGATTTTGAGTACCTTATTCATCCTGCATTTTTTATGGCTGAAACAAAGAAATAAGCTGCAGTGCCATCATACTGAACTCAGTCTAAATTACAGCATTGATTTTAGTTCAAAATACCTTTTGCAAAAGACTGGGTTGAATGTTGTATTGTTCTCTATCATCTGAATGTATGGCACCATTAAAGATGCATTCACTGAGTCTTGTTCTAATTTATTGATGGTGAAGGGGGACAGTATGTCTTACCTGAGGCTGGGTTCAGAAGGCATTCCCGTCGGGACAGGAGCAGGGCAGAGTGGTCCGGGCCGAGAGGAGGTGCTTTGTGGCTCCCTGGGACGGCAGCTTCCTCACTGGACACATACATCAGCCTGATAGGACACAACAGCACATCAGCTTTACTCAGTCCATCCACTTTGACTCAACGACAGCATGACAACTTTCTGTACAAAATGTGAAAAGATGCAAGTCAATGACCTGAACACTGACATTGATTGTCCTTGTGAATCCTTACTAGGGTGAGCAATATGAACAAAATTTAATATCTTGCTATTTTTTGAGTATTCTGATGACAGCATTTTGACAGTATTATATCAATCCAACAGAAATGTGTTAAACATGTTTTAAATATATTAGTTCATGTTTAAATATCAAACAAATGAGAAATATTAGTAAAATTAATCACACAATTGCAGAAATATCATCCTTATTTGAAAGTTTTCCTTTCTGTGCATATCTTCAAAACAACATTCACGATATTGTTTAACTGGTGATGTATTGTTATTACGATTATTTTAGTAGTCGATTAGTCAACGATAATTTTTTTAACCCTAAATACAATATCAGACATATACATACATACATATACATATACACACACATATATATATATATATATACACCGGTATATATATATATATATATTTATTTATTTATACACACACACAGACCTGAAAAGAAAGGAGTAACACAACTTTTACAGTTGAAACAAGCAAACAAACAAGCATTTTGGAGGAGCTACAACCTTGACATTATGTGCAACACACTTGAATCTGATATGCTACTGTCTCCCGTAAGCGAGGTGAACAGCGGTCAACACAAAAGCATGCTGAAACCCAAGACCCTTAGATTCTCTGTAATGCTGCTCACTCAATATGCAATTATTCACTCAGGCGTTCTCATATTTAAATTGCATAGCCTGAGTATGTGGTGTATGAGTAATAAGGTAGAGCTCAAGTAGGCTGACTGTATTAGCCAAGCCTCTTGAGTGTAGTCCACTGTGAATCAAGTTATCGATCGCTTCATGGATGACCTTCATGGCTGCTGCCCTCTGTCTCAGATGGAGGCGAGAGAGAAGACTGTCCAGAAGTCTAACTTTAACACCCAAGCAATAGCTCACAGCATTAGCTAACTAAAGAAATGTTGTCTTTAGAAAAAATCAAGTCATAAATATGACTGCATTCCAGAATACAGAAAGATGTACCAACAGAGGAATTGGAGAACTGTACTCTGTCATTTCCTTTCAACTCTACTTTTGAGGTTACCACACACAATTAAATAAATATCTAGATAATTGTATACAGTCATTTATATAAATACACATAAGACATCTTCAAAACTACAGTAAACTAGAAGGCTATTCATATTTTTATGGCCACTATGCAAGAAAACTACAGTAAGTTGCACAATGCTCTAAACTGATCTTGTGTTTCTTCTTAGCTAAAACAAAATAAAGACTAAAAATAGCATGCGTGCAATTGAATATTAGTCTTTGATATGGCTTTGATATGACTATTCCTGCTCTTACTGTTAGATAGCAGCAATAAAGCATGTTCAGTTAAACTATTGTATTTGATTCGTTTTCTTAATGTATTGTTATTAAGCATTCCTTTAACTTTAAAAATTATAAATATCCACAACAGGTGATTAAAGCATCTGATACTCAGAACAAGTGGGCCATTGTTTCAAGTCAAAATGAACCACAATAATCTGCTGACTGAAAACTAAATGTTGTCTTTATGCACAGACACAATTACGCACCACACCAGTAATAACAGTAATACTGGAGGACGGTGGGCGGTGAAAGGTTTGGGTTGCCAGATAAGAGGAAACCATTTAGTGAATTAAAAACTGTCACTTTCCAAAGCCCCCAGCTGTCAGGAGGTCTCTCAGCAACAGGCCATCGCCTCGTTCACAAACTCAAGCAAGGGGGAATAGCCGCCTCCCCCGCACGAGCCCTCTAATCCTGTTGCATCCTCTCCGGGCGACACCAAATTATATTTAGAGCACCTCTCGCTTTGGCTTTGCTGCTGTCGACTGTATTCAAATCCCGTCCTAATGTAAAACAAGCTTGTACGCACCTCAGTGACAGTGCTGCTGGAGGACTCTGTGCCGTTCATTCACAGGCGCGTCTACACTACTGTGGAGTCATCAGATGTCCGATGGTTTATTAACGACTGAAGGAGAAAGGGAGACGACCCAGGATGGTCTGTAGTAGATGTAGTCAATGATCGCGGACTCTGTAACACTACAGCACCTAAATTGTGACATTGAAACCCCGCCTCTCCACGGAGTCACATGAACATTGCGCTGGAGTGTGGAGAGTGCCCCCTTGTGGTCAATGTAACGTACAGGGCAGGGAGAATGACGTCTGGAGCGCACACAGGCGAATGGATAGCGCATTATTTTACTTTAATGAAGATTTATTTTGACATCGGTTGTTTGAGATTACCCTCAGTTTTGCACACACGATTAGGCGGGGTAATGGTTAAACTTCAAACCAAACATAGTGCGTCTTCATAGAAATGTATTTGTACAAAATACAACGAAACTTCGATAGAGCAAAACATTTGAATTGTTGATTGCTAGATGGTTCTAGATTTGCATCACCCTGAAACCCATGGCCCTTTACTTTAAACATGTCGTAAACTTACCAAGATATGTAGAATGCCAAACTTGTTTTGTTTTTTGTTTATTATAGACATTTTATGTTTCCATATCTTTTACATTTCGAAATGTAAACCTGCAAGACTCCTTTGAATGCTGCGTTTGATGGAAGTAGGAGTGCCATGGTTCAGTTCTGAACTGCTGTCCCGATTCAGCTGTTTACGTTAAAAATCCACAATTACATAATTAGTTTGAACTGGTTTGAACGCACTATTTATTATTAAATAGCCTTGTGGCCATCTGTAGGCTATTATAATATTCATGGGCCCATCTATTATGACTGCAAAAAAAAAGCTAAGATAAAAAATGAGTTCTTTAGGATCTTTCGCACCATCTGTTTTAAGTTATGTAATTGCTGTTCTGATTGTCAAAATACAAAATTGTTACTGTGACGCTTTACTACATAGTCATAACTTGTCCGAGTGTCCGTGAACGCCACACTTTCCAGTCAAGAAAACACACGGGAAGAGGCAGCAGCTGGATCACTTTTCCACCGAAACACGCCGCAAATCTTCATCCTAAAACCACACTTGCTCTGTATACATGTAGGAAACATAGTTAAAAACGTCATATGAGTTTAAGGTAAGTTTATTTGTTTTTTCATTTTTAGCTAGCTTTGTTTTTCCAACTTTATTGTGTCGAAGTTTTGTGGCTCCGTCCCATGGCGACTGTGGTAGGGAAGTTTACTGTAACTTTCCCCAAACACCTCACGTTTTACTACAGGCAGTTTTGTTAGCTTCATCTTAGCACAACAGAGTGATTTAGCTACATGTCTGTTCTGAGTAGATATTGGTTATAACTGTGGTAAGAAGTGAAATATCAGGTCAATCCAAACAAATGGCATTAACTTTGCTAACTCGGCCCATTCATTGCCGCTGATTGTGCCAGAAATTCGCTTTTCATCAACATATTTTGTTTCCCTGCTGATTACAATGAATATCACTGAGCTGCCAAATTCCTTTTACTTTCATATCAGCACTATTCAACATACCAATTGATATCTGGAAATGTTTCTTTTTGTGTTGAATGCATTGCGGTTAGATTAGATAAACTCGTGCCACAAATGTAGTATCAGCACATTATAAACATGAAGAATTAGGCATGTGTAACTCAGACATCTACCTTAACCTTAAATGTTACACTGTATTGCATTGAACTGTGGAAGCAAATCTTACTAAAATGCTATCATAATACTTTTTTTTTTTAATTTACATTTCTTTCTTGCCTTTACTCACTAATTTGCATTGTGTAGCTTAACCCATTGGTTTCTTGGTGACACACAGCAGTACTATGTGCAGACAAAGACTCTCTATGGTCATATTTGCTTGCATAACTCAACAATATCAATCTCATGTTTCCTTAGAAGATTTCGCTGCCTGTAATTGACACTACAGTTTTTATGGGACTCTATCAAAGCAGGAAAAACTCCCAACCACGAAAGTGCAGAAACATAACTGGAATTTAATGTGTGTTGACAAGCTCAGACTTATGCTCTTAAATCACAGAAGTCTTGATGTCATTCTCCAGGTTCACACTTGTACTGGTATTTTATTTAAAGATTTGGTCACGTTTACTTTGCCTCGAACCAAATGGAATGAAACAGGTGTGGTGGAAAAGCTGTCCAATTTGCACTTAAAAATCTCTTGGGTAGCAAAAAAACTGCAATTCCTCCTCTGATCGCATACTTTCTGGATACACAGTAAGCTCATCTAATTTGGGGTTGGAGTCACGAGGAGGTTACAATACTTGTTCTATCTTCAGTTTATCGGAAACAGATGCTGGCATACTTGCAGAACATGTTTAATCAGTTTGAAAGCATATTTTTTGGTTGGAGCAATAGAAATGAACTGAAAAGTATTTAGATTTTAGTAAATATTTTATTTCATAGTGCAGTTAGTGATTTATATTATTTTTTTATGATTATGTTTTTTGTCAGTACAAATAATAAACAGATAAAAAACACCACAGAGGTACAACATTAATCGATTAAACATAAGAATACATTTTTAGCCGTTTAGAGAGTTATGGATGCATACATTCTCTCTTCTCTTTCACCATCCCATACATTTTCCACCTCTCTAACATCCTCTCACAAAGTAAAGTTTTATCAAGTTTAGTAACACCTGTATAATATTCAGAAATGTATGAAACAGAAGCACAAACTTAAATGTTTATTATTTCAGATGTGGAAGTCCTGTTCTTGACCTGTGGCAGCTGCTTCAGTCACGTAGATGATGGAAACTGTGCACTGACTGTCATGTCCTCCCTCAGCAATGAGGTGACTCGGAAAGAGGTCCAAAACTACCAGATAATTGTGAACTAGGCACTCCAGAATCTGCAGTGCACAAAGGAAGCAGAAATACACCACTAGTATGCTGCTGCCGGGACCACTGTGGCTGTGTTTGGGGCTGGTTTGGGTTGGACAGTCCCGTGCCCACAGTCTGTTCACCTGTGAGCCAATCAGAGTGCACCGATGTCTGGAGATGCCCTACAACATGACCTTCTTCCCCAACATGATGGAGCACTATGACCAGGACATCGCAGCCAGTAAGATGGAGGTGTGTTCACTTCTCATTTTGGGACATGTTTTGCTTTTTCTGTATTAGAAAATTCAGGATTGTCCAACTACTTCAGTCTAGGAAGGGTAAAAGAGCCTCTGACATCAATTTATTTATTGTAATCTTGTTATGGAGAGCTAAGTACACAAACCTGTCACAAACCAGTGTACTCCTTGTCACCATTTGAGAGTAGGAACAGGAGGCCGTTTTTTTGACGACCCCCAGATGGGAAAACACGAAATGGTAGATGGCAACAGAAGAAACAATTTACTACTAAAATACTGTTGACCTGTTGCTGTTACATATTGATTTCACCATAATTAGTATTTTCAAATGGCCATCCACATGCAAGCTCAAAGTACTTGTTATTGAACACTTTCATTAATCAAAGATTTAAATGGTAATAAAATAAAGAAATAAGTAGAAAAACAAAATATGCAATATTACCATAGATTACATACAATGTAACTTTGAAGTTGAATTGTGAAGTGTAAGATTCTTGTTTTGCTTTTTTTGTTTTTTTGACATACTTTGAACTTTCTTCTAAGCATTTTCTCTACTAAATTATCTGCTCTCTGAGTGTGGAAATGTTTTTTTTGTTTGTTTGTTTTTTTTACAAATGCTCTCTATCCATTTGTCCAGGATTGGGAGAAGTAAAAAATGACCTAATTGATCATGGATTGAGAGAGGCACCTTGACACCACGAGGTTGTGACCCCTGGCCTTCCTTTGTGGCTTTATTTAGCTTATCATAATTGCAGGGTATCATACAGACATTATTATGTATGCCTTTATTGTCATAATCCCATGGTTCCTTCATGTTAGACACAGTGTAAACACAGACCTCAGCAGTAATGACATTGGCTGTGCAAAGACTACTCTGATTTCTTTGGTATTCCTGTCGAGTGTCTTGACTTTGCTGCAGGCCATAGTGTACATTACACCATTCAGTGTGAGAATCTAACGAGCAGGGATCCATGGATGAAGTCTTTGTGTGTTTGGCATCTGGAGAAAAGTGTAGGAATAGGATCCTTATTTCACAGCGACCTTGGCCACAGGCAACTTCTCTGACTTTGTTGTGCGTGGTCTTTGATTTCTGTGAAGAGAAGCAGAAGGAGGAGGGACACACCCAGTCACACGGACACAAAGCCCACCCCACATACCACAATGACTTTTCTCTGTTAATCACTCACTCATTTCACCCTGTACAAAGTCTTACAGCTGTGCTTGGTTCTCCCAGGTAACCAGCCAACATTTGTGCCCTGCATAACTTACACCTATCCCAATGGTTAAAAAAAAAAAGAAAGGATTTTTGATTAAACTAAAAACATAATGAAATAGATCACAGATTAGTTAAATCCTGATCCAGCCTGGGGTTTAATCCTGATTTTGTCCTCATCCACAGGTCTGGAGAATTCAGAATCTATGTTGGCTTCATGTATTATTTTACAAATAAGCTCCAAGTTTGTCTAGTATTAAATCAATGCGGTAATGCAATCAAGACATTTTTGTGTGGTCCGCCTCTAGTTGATGGTATAAAGTAGGGGGCAGGGCACATTACAGGTGCAGGCAAATAAAGATCAGATTGTTGCTCAAAATGTAATGCAAATGAGAAGGCATCTAAGACCTCCACAAGAGAGAAACAAGGACTTGTACTGTCAGAGAAGGCAGGTTCAGACCCTGAGCCGTGGGCCGGATGCCAGATTCGAGCTGAGGACAGACAAGAACAGCAAACATTGAATAGTGGGCTCTGTGTGAATGGCATGTGGACAAAATAAATATATACATATTAGTGTAAGGAGGATGGACATAAAATTATCCAACCACTAGGGGTCACAAGCGTGAACGAATGAAGAGGATTGGGCAAGATGGACATCTGTTGGAGACAAATGATGTGCTGTGGTCTCCTTAGCAAGAAGAGTCAACTTAGAATAGAATAGAAAATTAATAAGGAATACAAAATGATTTGAGCTTAAAGAAGACATGTTCTGAGTTATGTGTGTGAGATTCATGTGTGATCCTGTCCTGCTGCTGTGTTTCAGGCTTGAGTGCTCTGAAAATTCTTGCATATTTACTGGGATTCTTGAAAAAACCTGTGGGTTATAGACAAATGTTCTGAAATGTCACTAGGAAAAGGTGGGACCAGCAGTAGATCATCAATTCTACATTTATGAACAGGAAGTGAAACTGTTTTTATTAAGTTGTTTAGATCAATAACATGTGCAGTATATCATGATATTATAAAGCAAATGTAGACATTTATGATTTACTTAAACATTTACATTTAGGCTAGATATCCGCCTAAAAACTTTAGCTCTACACTAAACATTTCATAAACATATTTTTTGCATTATCTTGATTTCACAATGCATTAGGAATGTGATTAAATGGGCTGGTAAACTAGAAAATCAAATTTTACATATCTCTAAAATAACAATTGTGACTTGCATACATTGTATACAGTATAAGTGAAAAGTCACACCATAATTAATATCTTTTCACTACATGTAAGTGATGTTAAAAAAGGTAATGAAAGAACATTTTCAACACTAGTTTTTTGTATAAGCAGTCATAATGAGACTGAGCCCCATCTATGGGACTTTAATGTTCCATCCACCCAGACCAACAACATGATCCCAGTGTCTCGGTCCTGTCACTGTGAGTTTCCAAATGTCCTCACGTTCATTTCCTGCCTCTGCTCCCCTCCCATTTGTGGATTTCTTGAGCGATGTGTTGAAACGGAAGAGTGTGCTTCCTCTGCAGTGAATGGGCCCTTTGTGTGGCGCTATAGAGCACCCCGGCTCATCATCTGCTCAAAAATCTGGCTATTGTGAGCTGGATATGAAAATGTCTTCACTGTACACATATCCTGAGTGAATGTTGGTGTATCCGTTACATTGGATAGCTGCACAAAGAAGTACTAAAAATGCCAAATCCAGTTAGAAGTATGAAGTATAAAATGTATGTGTGTTTATCTGCTGGCAGGTTAACTTAATTTTTTCAAACTTCAACAGAGTTTTTTTGTTTTTTTTTAAGAGATGTGTTTGTAAATGTTGCGTACATTATTATTTGTGGAATAAAAGAGTAATCAAACTTACCACAAAATAATTCAAGAAACAGTGTCTAAACCATTCAGTTTGATTTCTCTTGTCTTTCCCCAGCCTTTTATGCCATTGGCAAACCTGCATTGTTCTCCTGATGTGCGCCACTTCCTGTGCCAGGCCTTTTATCCCCCGTGCGTCGAGGAAAATAACGTGTTTGGTCCCTGCAGAGAGGAGTGCAAGACAGTGGTATCCGATTGTGCAGAAGACATCCGCATTTTCGGCATCACTTGGCCTCCTGAACTACAATGTGACAAGTATGAGCATGATATTTTTCAAATATTTTTTTAATATCTGAAGTAGGGGTCTCACGATACTAACATTTCAAATTAAATTTTGATACTAAGGACATGGCTCAATACTGGAATGACAATACACATTATAATGTAACTTTCCTTTTGTTACAAAATAATAATGCTTTCTTGAAAATATTCGATGCTGTACTTCTGACATAGATTAAGGCCATTGTAAAACTATTTAGGAAAGATACAATTTTGTCCTGTTTGTGATTTTCAAATTGATGCGTGTTCAAATTAGTATCTAGTTTCAATACTAGTTTTAGTATCAATTAATGTCTTGGTATCAAAAAGACAGTTTAGGAAGATTTTGGGGAAAAGTGAAAGAGAATATGAACATTTTAAGTGAAGCGGATTCAGAAGATAGAATTGAATTAAGGCAAAAAAGATAAGAGAACCTTTATCTGTCCTACAATGGTGAAATTGCAGTGTTGCAACACACAGTTAAAGAACAGAAGAAGAGTATAAACATGCAATAAAAACAAGATAAATAACTTTAAAAATAGACTTAGGTCTAACACACTGTTTTAATTATTTTATTTTTTGCTTTACCTGAACAGTTATGTGCAGTAAGTGGACATGACCATGGTTGATTTACCATGAATGATTTAATGAAGAATAAAAAATGACTCTAAGATGTTTATTTTGCTCTAGATTGCCTTCCTGTGGGTTCCCTGAATCTGACTCTTCGTTACCAGCCACCACTCCTATGAAGTCTGCTGCAGCAAAGAGAGACCTTGGCTTTTGGTGTCCACTGCAGTTAAAAACCAAATCAGGTTTTGGTTCTTCTTTCTTAGGGGCCCAGGACTGTGCACCGCCCTGCTCCAACATGTATTTCAAACCTCACGACATAGACTTTACAAAGAGCTTTATTGGTGTATGCTCCATCATTTGTCTTGGAGCTACACTGTTCACTTTCCTCACCTTCCTCATTGATGTCAAGCGTTTTCGATATCCGGAACGCCCAATTATTTTCTATGCAGTCTGCTATAGTTTTGTGTCTTTAATATACTTCATTGGATTTCTACTGGGGAACAAAGCTGCCTGCACTGATCCCTTTCACCCAACGGGGATGTTCACTGTCGTCCTTGGATCCCAGAGTAAAGGATGCACTCTGCTCTTCATGTTGCTCTACTTCTTCACGATCGCCGGTGTCGTCTGGTGGGTCATTCTCACCATCACTTGGTTCCTAGCTGCTGGACCCAAGTGGAGCTGTGAAGCCATTGAGAAAAAAGCGGTAAATTATAACACAACATATCTGACAAGGGTTAAATCATAAATAGAATGTAGAATCAGTTCACTTGCAATCTCAAACAACTTTTTAGTGAATTGTAAGTGAAAGGAATAACTATAGACAAAAATCGTGTGGTAGGACATTTTTTTTCTAATTTGGGATTCATATATGGGAGAAAGAGCACCAGAGTAAAACATCTGCCCCAATCAATCTTTAAATTACTATACATGCCTTTGAGGTATAAGATAGATAGATAGATAGATAGATAGATAGATAGATAGATAGATAGATACTGACTTTTATTTTCCTTAGTTAAACAAAGTGAATATGAATTAAATATAAAGTAATATTTGTACATTGTGTTCTTTAGGTGTGGTTCCACTCAGCTGCCTGGGGAATCCCTGGTGCTCTGACAGTCATGCTTTTGGCTTTAAATAAAGTTGAAGGCGACAACATCAGTGGCGTTTGCTTCGTGGGTCTTTACGATCTGGACGCTCTTCGTTACTTTGTCTTGGCCCCACTGTGTGTGGGTGTTTTGGTGGGACTTTGCCTTATCCTGGCTGGTATTGTCTCCCTTAACCACGTACGGCAGGTCATTCAACACGATGAGAGAAATCAGGAGAAGCTCAAGAAGTTTATGATTAGAATCGGTGTGTTCAGCTGCCTGTATCTGATGCCACTGGTCACTCTATTGGGCTGTTACACCTATGAACAAAGCCACCGAAGCAACTGGGAGGCAACATGGTTCAGAGAAAACTGTCAGAAGTACAGCATCCCATGCCCATCCACGGTACACACTTTTCAGTATTGACAACTAGGACTGTGTCGAGGTTTAATAATGATGATATAATTTTGACACAGTAAAGTTTGATAAAATGTGAACAAATTGTTATGCTGCTAAATTGTTAAAATTAGTACAGTTTTGCATAATCTCTGCAGCCCTAATAAAGATATTTTAATAAAATTGCTATTTTAACTGACTTTGACTTTTCCCACACAGGACGTAGAGCCCGAGCACCCAGATTTAACTCTGTTTCTGGTTAAGTATTTGATGACACTGGTGGTGGGGATCTCTTCAGTGTTCTGGGTCAGCAGCAAAAAGACCTGCTCCGAGTGGGCCTACTTCTTCAATAGGACACGCAAGCGAGAGTAAGTCCATATTATCATAGAGTTCCCTGTTCAAACAATGCCTGTGGCTTAAATGTGCAGTTAACTGAACTGTTTACCTTTTTACCCTTCAGTCCCATCAGTGAGAGCAGACGCGTTCTTCAGGAATCTTGCGAGTTTTTCCTGAAGCACAATAGCCGTGTCCAGCACAAGAAGAAGCACTACAAATCAAGTGCGCACAAACTCAAGGTGGTCTCCAAGTCTATGGGCACGAGCACCGGAGGAGTTCCCACCAGTGCCTCTGTCTCTGTGGGCACCAACCAAGAACCAGCACTGTCTTCTCATGGGCCTCTGCCTCAGGGCTCCCATTCTGAAGCATCGGTCAGGGAGCACATGGAAAGGGGCGTGTCCAGCCGAAGTTCACGTCGGGACAGAGACAGAGAGAGGGACCGTGACAGAGACGGGGCAGAAAGACGCAGCAAAGGAGGCAGCTCCAGCAAAGTCAGCAGCCTGTCAGACAGCTTAGCCAGAGTTGCTGATGGAAGGTAATTCTTTTATGAAGTGATGGAAGTATTAATGAACATGTGAAAGCATTTAAAATATCTGTAAATATCGAATGATTGGGATTAATGTTAGAATTAAATACGGTTAATGCTGCATATAGTTTTTAAGGAAATGTATTGTAAATTTAAAAAAATATATACATATTAATCTATTGCAACTGTTACTTATCCAAGAATGGCTTGTAGTCCTCATGAGTCTCCGTAAGATTTTATAGAACTTAAACAGTTGTCAAGGTGCATTGTTACTAACCATGTGATTTGTCCATTCCTATTATGCTGTAATATTTGGAATTGATGAGGAATACATCATTTACTGTAGGATTGTTTCAGTTACAGTATGAAATAACTCTTCACAATCAAATGTGACATATAGTTTCCTACAGTTTTCATAATACTGATGACTAAGCATTCCTGTTTTTAGGAATACTCCAAGAAATGACCACTCTGAAGCCAAGCGGGTTCCCTCAGTCCATCCAGCTTTAAATCTGTCCCATAGCAGCAACCTCCAGGACTCCAGCCAAGTCCAGCTAGTGCACAAGGCTCCCGAGGAGAGCATGGAGACAAAAGACATGAACTGCTGAAACATGTGACTCTCACCATGAACCTGTTTCAATTTATAGTGTCCATATGTCTTTCAGACTCGATGATTTATTAGCTTCAGTACATGTCAGGTGATCTATATTGCCACTGCTGTCTTACTGTAACATGTGGCATATTTTAGTGGTATGTTTGGACCATATTTTAACATAAGATAGTTGCAGTAACTGGACTAGTCTTAACACTGAACGTTTTTATTTTTTTTAAAGGTCATGCCAAATGTTAGTCCTCCTGTGGTCAACAGTTATTGAATGTTGTACTGCTAATGATACAGTCTCTGTATTTTGCTACTGCTTAGAAAATACACTGTTTTTCTCAATTTTTTTTTATATCTCAAGTGATGTATTTTTGTTTTATGTGCTCTTTTTATCCTCAAGTGTGTTCCTGTGAATCTGGATAATGTAACTTTTTATAACACCTTTTTTGTTAAGTGTGACGTCTTTAAATATGTTTATGGGATGAGTGCTGTTGGTGTGATGGTTTTCATTTTGAAAAGTCTAATCGACTTTGCACTATGTTGTCAGAAGCACAAAGAGTGTGTGTTAAATAATATTTGTGGCTTTTTGTTGGGTGTGTTAGGTTATATATCTACAGACCTGGCATCTTTTAAGCATTTACAGATTAATTTCCAATCATCTGTATTCTATTATGTTGAGGCTACACTGTCTAAGACATTGACTGTCAGGTCTATAATGTTGAGGGGTTTTTATTCCACAGTATGTGAGCCAACGCTTCTTAAAGGGAAAATGTCTTATGACATGGATTATGTATCAAAACCTCATCGTTTTGTCTTAGCAATGTCATGTAATTTTGCTGCACCGTTTCTTTTTTTTATAAAAAAAATAAAATAAACGTAATGTTTTTGTTGTTGTTGTTGTTGTTGTCAATACGCTAGAGTAAAATCCAAGAAGATTCCCAAAAAATGAATCACTACACCGCTTCCTCTTAGTCCAAACTTTATTTGACTCAGAACCGGTGCTTCCCCCTCACTGCAGGCTCCTGCCTCTCGTCCTGCCCTCCTCTCAACTTAAAAAAGTGCTTGGTGTTGGAGTCAAGCTGTCGCCCCTGATCCCGGAGCAGCGCACAAACGCCCGGTTATTATGATGGCTCCGTTAGTTGCCCGTCTGCTGCTACTCGTTTGTTTGGCTTTGCCGCTTTATGGCGTGGAAAAGGTGAGAAATAGAGGATACCGAAAGGATCCTGACGCGGATAAGGTACGTTTTATTACTTATGTGGCATAACTAATTCAAAGTGTATTATCTGTGCTGTGTGTAATTTGTGCCATCTACTATTGCCACGTGACTAATTGCTACTTCACTGTCATGGCCTTGAAATTTCCATGCCACTTGCCACAATAAACGGATATAATTCTTCCCAGTTGAATGAAAAAGGACACTTTTTGATGATCCAAGTTATAGTTGCTCACTAATGAAGGCTGCTGCTATTCCACACTATTCACTATGCTATTCTCAAGTGGTCTGGTCACTGCTTTTGGCTTATCCACCATTGAAAGGGGGAACTGCTGTGTTAATGTAGCCTATGCCTCTACCCTGCCTAAATCATGTCTCTAGGAGTCTGAAATTGTATTTATATTGGCCTATTTATTTTTATTTAATTACAGTGAGCATGGATCCCTCAAATTAGTGTTTAGCAAAATGTTGCTTGACATTGCATAACCTTAAAGATGGCATGAATGGGGTCATTGTTCCAATCCTCCTGGGAACCAAATGAAAGTGAAACTGCTGTTTATTTTGGTTGTAGACCCCAGTGCCCACAGGACTTCATCAGATAACATTTGGAGGGAAGCTTGTGTGTTTACCTGTTGTAACCCATTGCCCAACTTGAATCCTACTCTAAACAACATTCTGAATAGATTCTTGTGTTACTATTGTGTGCGCATACAGTGCTCTGGAAATGATGCCGAAAAGCCCAACTGCACTAGGCATTCAGAAGAAGGAAGATATATGAAAAACATGGTAAAATGCTTCTTTGAAGTCCAGTGGGATTGTCCAACTGCTCTAGAGCCACCATGCATTATGATGTGTCCTGCTGTGCTTGTGTCTATGCTTTGATGTTGACTTATGCATGAAATACTCCAGCTGCCTTCTCAGCACTATGGGGCGAATGCGGCCTTTATGCTACATTTACAGTATTGGACTGTGCCACTAATATTCATAGAGTTGGAGAGTCATGCAGTAGGCAGCTCAGCAAAAGAAACATAGACTGGGAGTTAATCTGAGGGCGAGCAGTGTAGCTAAGTAGACAGAGGCTCCTTTCATTCGGTCATACTATGAAAGCTGTTTGACACTCAATAAAACGGCACATTTTATGAATCACTTACAGTACTGCCTGAATCCAGCTATGGATTGGACAGTCCCAAGCCTGGGCAAACAAAGAGGATTTCATGAATCATCAGAATCAGAATCAGAATTCGGTTTATTGCCATTGTCAGTGAAATTCACAAACATAGGAACTTGCTTCGGCGTAGTTGCAACATAAAGCAATGAATAAAATATAAAAAATATATAAAAAGGCATGCATAAAATTAAGAATAAAATAGACTAAGATAGACTATATACAGAATGTACAGTTGAAGAAGGACATCTGGTGTCAAACTTATTCACATCACTGCACACAGAGATACCATTTGACCTTAGTACCAAACAAAATGATTAGCACATTTTAAAAATTGTTTAAGGCAGTACAGGTGAAAAGGAAAACATCTTAAATATAAAGATATCAATATTAAACTTCTGCTGTAGTTTACTCACAGTGTAAGAAAAAAATATACTGCAAGTTTTTCATCATGTAATTTTTTCATGTAGAAATAAGGCTTTTATGTGTAAAAATGGCCAAAAATACAGATATTTGGGACATAAATCTGAAAACAGGACAGAACCAGGTCTAAATTCCTTTTAATTCATTAGTTCATTTTGTACACATATTAGTTACAAAAAATGTATTATTTAGTTTTTTAAGTAAACTAGATTGGACAGAAATTTGTCCTAAGAATTTAATTTTTTTTTTTTTTTACTTAAAACTTAAACAAATCAGATTTAGAATTTAAAAAAAAAATCCATCTGTACGTTTCATGAAAATTGTTATGTCCAAGATTGTCCAGTTTGGTGTGTGTAGGATCTACTTTAAGTGGTGATCCTTATGTTTCTGTGGGAGAAAAAATTTAAGTTACAATGTCTCATAGAAATCTATGGATGAAGTGGATTAAATGGACGAATAAAACATCTTTAAGTGCAGATTGGAGATTGCAGTTTGTTGTTTCCACATGAAAGCCGATATGCTGAGAGAGAAAACTGACCAAAAAAACATTTTGCCTGTAGTGTTTTCCCCTAATAATACTTTTTTAAAAATCACAATAATAATGGAGCAGTACTATTCAGTCAAGCATCCGCCACGGTCATGAAATCTGAGGTGCTTTGCGATTTGGTCAGTGGGTCATGCACGTTAACTCACTGTCTGCTGCCTGTCTGCTAGTCCCATCCAGCCTTCTCGTTTTCCTACAGATGATGTCAGGCTGGCCACCTAATGGATAAACCAGGATACTGGCTTCTTGCTTAACCATCTGTTAAAACCACCTGGCTTTCAAGTTACGCCAGTTCTGACCCAAGAAATGTTCCAAATCAAAAATTATTTATTGAGTGTTATATCATGGAGTCTTTCATCTAATCTCTTCTATTTCAATTTGCCTTAATTTCTTCAGAATTCATGCCTCTAAGCTGCAAGTCAAGCAAAAGGGCAGATGCAGACCAAAACTTTGGTGTTTTTATAAAGACAAAGATGCATATGTTTAAATATCTTGGCTGGAGAAATGAGAGCATGGTTCACACAAGTCACTTAACCACAATGGAAATCCAGGGCTGTAAAACTTTGTATTGTTTTGGTAAAAATGTCTCATAAAATAACACTGAGCTATCTTGGGTCATGGTGTGTTGTTCTAAAAAGAAACATACTTCCAAACGTTCTGTATCATAGCTTTATCTATTCCGGGCAAGATGATGAGCTGAACAGTTTGATAACTGCTTTATAACAGTATTAATTTAAATATTGAAATTAAATATAAATTGTATTGGCTAAATCAACAATAACACCAAGATCGTGTGTATTTGTTTAAGCTGTCCATGGAAAATTCCTGAGTCAGCTCATGAGAGGCTGCATCTGTTTAAACACAGGAGCAGGAGATAGGGGACAATGAGTCACTATCACACACAGAGAAATGCGTGGCCAGACATCTCCTAATTTAAGCTTTCACCAAATCTACGCTTCCCCATTAGGGCCATGTATAAGAGGTTGATAAACTATGGTATAGCCAGGGATTAATGCTGGTACAAATTATCTGCATGTCTCTAGGGGTATGAACTCTGTGATAGATTTAGGAGCCTATTTAATTTAACTCAGTCTTTGTCCCTGTTACTTAGTCCAGTTTTAACCCTTGTTTAGTTAAATGCTGGTTTAGAACAAGCCTAGTTTTAGAGTGGTGTATATGCTTAGGTTATTGCATAATTTTATCCCCACAATTGAGTCCCTGCCTTCAGTAGAATTGCATAATTAACTTCGATTCATTGGTGAGGTATGAATGAATCCTAATTTGGGGTCAAATAGTTTTTGAGGAGCCAAAAGCTATGTTTTGTGTCGCTGCTTGCTTAGCTTCATATCTTCTTAGTGCTGCTGGTGCTTTGGTCATATGGCTCAAATTGATCACAGCTGTTTTTGTATTTATGTCATAAACTTAAGGTTGGCCCAAAAGCAATATTTATTTATTTATTTATTTATTTTTCCTCACCAGCACTGTTTTATGCGACGTTCCTTAAGTAATAGTGTCTTGCTCGCTGCTTTTTCTGGGACTAATCCAGCATCAGGGAAATTCCCCAAAGGAAGTCCACTAATAAGATGATTTGAATCCTTTTTTTCTCTCAGTTTGGCAGCTGCATGCAGGGTCCAGCTGGGACTCCTGGACGGGATGGTAACCCAGGGGCCAATGGTATCCCGGGCACACCAGGAATCCCAGGTCGTGATGGACTGAAGGGGGAGAAAGGAGAGTGCATCAGTGAGATCTTTGAGGAGCCATGGAAGCCCAACTACAAGCAGTGTGCATGGAACTCACTCAACTATGGAATTGACCTGGGCAAAGTAGCTGTAAGTCTCTCAAACTAATAAAAATAAAAGGTGAAATTGGGCTGTGTGTGTTCATATGAAATATTGCTTGTTGATGAAATTATTCCTCATTGTTGAATTTAAAAATGATTGAGACTGTCGTTGCAGTAATCAATCTGCCAGCCTCATAGGACAAAACCCATACACTATTATTTTTTATTAAGAAAAAAGAAAAAGGAAGAAAAAAATATGTTTGTGAGCATTTTAGCAAGTAGAGCTTAAGTGCCTAGACTTTGATCATACAAATAGGACTTTCTTGTGTTCCAGGACTGCACATTCACCAAGCTCCGCAGTGACAGCTCTCTCAGGGTCCTCTTCAGTGGTTCTCTCAGACTTAAGTGTAAGAACGCGTGCTGTCAGCGGTGGTACTTCACCTTTAATGGAGCAGAGTGCACTGCGCCTCTGCCCATAGAGTCCATTATTTACCTGGACCAGGGCAGTCCTGAGCTGAATTCAACCATCAACATTCACCGGACATCCTCAGGTACAAATGCACAAGGAGGACTATAATGTAATCCGTTATTCACACTTTTCACACCAACTATCAGATCAGATATACCATTGTCTACAAACTCAAACCTGTGTTAAAGTTGTTATACTATAACCATAAGAACTTGCTAAGCATGTTTGTTCTTAAGCTTAACTAAAGCATTATGGTGAGACACTACAGGTGAATAGGAAAAAAAAATTAATTTAAAGATATTCATTTGAAACATCTCTTGTAGTTTTCTCGCATAAATGTAAGAATAAAATATATTATAAGGTTTTCATCATGTCATGTTTTCATGTAGAAATAAGGTATTTAATGAGAAGAAACGGCCAAAAATACACATATTTGTGACATATAAAACTGAAAAATGGACAGAACCAGGTTTAAATTTCTTGGTTAATTTTGTACACATACTAGTTACAAAAAGTTTTACACAAAGGATTTTGGATTTCTTATTTAGTTTTTAAGTAAACTAGATTAGACTGAAAATTGTCCTAAAAATTCAAATTTCGCCTCATTTGTTTGACTTAAAACTTCAACGAATCAGTTAAAGAATTAGATATAAAAAAATCCTTCAGTACGTTGGGTCAAAATCTTGTTGAGTCCAACACTGTAAAGTTCGATGTGTGTAGGATCTACTTTAAGTGGTGATTTTTATGTCCCGAGGAAAGAAAAATGGATGAAGTGGATTAAATTAAACAATAAAATATTTTTTAGGAGCAGATTGGACAAGTTTGTTGTTTCCACATGAAAGGTTATGTGTTGAAAGAGTAAACTGGCCAAAAAAACAAAAATTGAAAAAAAAATGAGTTTTGCCTGTAGTGTCTCGGCTTAAAGAGAATAAGTAACTAGAACTAAACCCATCAACATGGTTATACTACAAAAAAATTAATTTAAATAAGTTCAACTGAATCAAGGCCTTGAATGGCAAGATTCAGGACTTCTACTAGAAACATCTGTCCCACAGTTTAATGTCAAATATAGAACATCCAGCTAATCCAGCAGTTTTACTAATGTCTTTTGTAGTGGTTCTGGTTCACCACAGGTTTAACCAATTGAAGATGAAGGGGACAATTTGGGCGTTCCCAAAAGCTAAAGAATTTGTGTTCTTTTTCTTAGTTGAAGGGCTGTGCGAAGGAGTGAAATCTGGGCTGGTGGATGTGGCCGTCTGGGTGGGGACCTGCGCAGACTATCCCAGGGGTGATGCTTCTACGGGCTGGAACTCTGTATCAAGGATTATTATTGAGGAACTACCCAAATGAATACATAACTGAAAGTGAGACTTCAGTTGCGGTGCTACAACAGTGTCATGTGACCTCTACAAATGATGAGGTGTGGTTGAGTGCCAGCATCACTCACAATAACTTGAATGTGCTTTTGTTTGGGTAAATGCTAAACTACAGGACAGGCATATAAACATAGACTGTTTGATGTGTGCCAGACATAATCATATACCGGTACTTCAGCTTTTATTTACACTGAAACGTTTTGTTTGCTTTTGTTTGACCTTTTTTTCTTCAATGATTGATGAATAAAATCTAATTTTGTACATTAATGGAATTCATGACTTCCGTTCTATATATAAAGATTTATCGAATTATGTCCGCCAGTTTTTTAGATAGTCTGACATCTGGTACAGTTCCGATCAAAAGTTTAAGACCAGTTGAAAAATGGACAAAGTCACATTTTGCATGGTTGGATCTTAACAAGGTAGTAACAAGGTAACAAGCAGAGCTTCAATCCACAACAATAAATGGGAGTGAGACAAAAAAAGTTTGAATACATTTTTTAAAAACCAATTAAACTGAAATAGGATTTTTGCAGCTGATCAACAGCTTAAGAACACACCTAAAAAAAATAAAACCACCTCAAAACAGAAATCAAAGTCCCAAACATGATCTCAGTAATGAGTAGCAGTACCGTTATTGTTGATCACTTCAAAAATTGGTTGTGGTATGCTTGATGGAAGCATTTGTGGGAACATTTCCCCAAGCGGTGAAGACAGCCTCACAAAGAGCTATTGTCTGGAACTGTGGTCCATTTTTGTAAACTTCCCTTGCCATACATCCCCAAAGGTTCCCAATTGGATTTAGATCAGGGGAACACGCAGGATGATCCAAATGAGTGATGTTATTCTCCTGAAGAAGTCCTTTGTCCTGGGGCTTTGTGAACTGTAGCGTTGTCCTGTTGAAAAACCCAGTGCTTCCACAAACAAGGGCCTTCAGTCATGAGGGATGCTCTCTGCAACATCTGCACAGAGCCAGCGGCCGTTTGACCTGTACCACCTGAAGCTCCATTGTTCCACTGAAGGGAAAAGCCCACCAGATCATTATGGCGCCCCCTCCCTGTGGCGCACAGAAAACATCTCAGGTGGATCTGCTTGTCATGCAGTAACGTTGGAAACCATCAGGACCATCAAGGTTACATTTCTTCTCATCAGAGAATAAAAGTTTGTTCCACCTTTCAATGTCCCATGTTTAGTGTCTCTTGTAAAGTCCAAGCAGCAGTTCTGTGGCGTTGAAGGAGACGAGGCCTTTGAAGATGTTTTTTGTTTTTGAAGCCCTTCAGTAGCAGATGTCGTCTGATGGTTATTGGGCTGCAGTCGGCACCAGTAAAGGCCTTAATTTAGGTCCAGTGTCTTGACAGACAGCCAATCAGATCCTCCGGCTCAGTGCTGGTGTCATTTTTTGGGGTCTTCCACATGACTTTTTTGTTCCATAACCTTCAGGATCTTTTAAGAAATTCAAAATGACTGTCTTACTGCGTCCCACCTCAGCAGTGATGGTGTGCTGCGAGAGGCCCTGCTTATGCAGCTCAACAACCCGACCACGTTCAAACAGAGAACGTGTTTTTGCCTTTACCATCAGAACGTCAAGAAAGTGTGAATTCCTGACAGAGAATGACACTGAAACCTCATTTTTGCACAGATTTGGGCTTTTAAAGTCCTAAACTTTTAATCAGCTGCAAAACAGCCTATTTTAGTTTAATTGTTGTTTTCAATAAAATGTTCACTCAGACTTTTTTTTTTGTCTCAGTCCCATGTCTTGTTGCATATTAAAGCTCTACTTGGAACCTTGTTAACGTCCAACTAGAGAAATGTGACCATTTTTGAACTGGTCTTAAAATTTGGATTCGGACTGTATTTGTTTGGCTGTTGTGGTAACCATTAACCAATACTTTAAATTGGATAGCCAAGTCCACAAATTTAAGTTTTTCAACCATTTTACAAAAATAAGAAGATTTCCTGACGCTTCTTGACTGTGTAAACATACAGCCGGCTCTCTTTTTAACTTCATTGTCAATATTTGCAGATGTCTTCGTTAATATAGTATAGCAGCAAACGAAAAAAAATCCTCCGTCTCACACCCATCCAAACAATTGAATTTCTATGCCATTTAACTAAAATATCAACTTAAGTAGCAACATTAGTATGTAGACAGCAGCAAGAACAAATTTGCCATTTTACAGTTGTCTAAGCAACTGTCTGCTCAGTTTTTTTTTCTTTCCCAAAAGCAAAACAACACTTGTAGATAAAATTTAATAGTTCTTGTGAATGACACTCCACCTTTTATAACAATAATTTAAGTAAAAAACATACAAAAAAAGCGAAGACTATTCAAGCAATTCCAACACCTTTACTACACATTACTAATTTGTGAGTTTCTTCTAATAAGACAGTTGTAAATAGCTATGAGCTCATTTACCTTACATGTTTTGGCGGCAGGATTTCTGCCTTTGTGTCAGAGGTGACATCTGATGGATGTGACGCGTTGAAATCAGAAAGCGGGGCACACGGACCATCAACAGGGACGAGGGAGCTTTTACTTTGGCTCACACATGGGACTCAATTCTCCAGAGACCACCAGGGGGCAGGCATGGTCAGTTTGATAGATCTGTCAAGCTGACCATGCCTCGGAACAACATCTGTTAAGAGACATGTCACATCTATCAGACGTCACCTCTGAAGGCGAAAGTACATGTGAGGTAAATGAGCTTATAGGTATTTACAACTGTCTTATTAGAAGAAACTCACACATTTTTTCAATAAACTTATTTTTGACAGTTTATGTTAATATGGCTCTACAATGCATGATGATGAAATTTTGAATTTAAGACAAATCTTCAAATTCCATCTCATAATGTACTGACAACGCAAACAGTAACATCACAAGAACTCTTCCTCATTGGCTTACAGTGCTAATAAATGGATCCCACACCAGCACATTTGCATGTACTGAGGACATTTCATTAGTCACTTATGAAACATCTTGGTTTCTTGGCCCATTTTGTACAGCCCGTGTGTGAGAAAAGCTCAGTTGTGACATTGTGCGCTCACAGTCCTTTGCTGCTGCTCTAGAAACCTCAATGGGGTTGAGTGATGAGTAAGCGAGACACATTTTCATAAACTACGAAGGTGATGCAACACGCTGGAGTGACTCTGATCAAGTTGGCACCAATTCCTTTGTAGAAACCAACAGCACCCTCATTTCTGTAAAAAGAATATTAGCAAAAATATGTCACCATCTTTAAATGCTACTCAATTTATTGCATCTGCAAATTAAAACATTACAATAATGCCATGACCATTTGTACTTTTAGAGAAAGTAGTAATAATTGTATGAATAATTATTGATATAATTTATTATCCTAAAGGAAAAACTGTAAATATTGTTCAATTATCTAAATTGTTTTCTTATTAATATCTCATCATACCTCCATGTTCGTCTGACAACATCAATAACCCCATTGTATTTATTGTGCTGGTCCTGAAGCCGGGCACGCACCACCTGATAGGGATATGTTGTGGCCACTGCAAATAGTTTGGATAATGCCGCCATTGTGATATACTCCAAAGCACTCTGTTGATGAAGACACAAAAAATGGACATGATGAGGAAGAGGAAAGAAGCGTGCCTGTGGATGATTCATTTAAGTTTCATTCATCCATTTTCTACCGCTTGTTCCCCTCAGAAGTCAGAGCCTATCCCAGTGACTTTGAGCTTTACACCCTGAACAGGGGCCAATGCATCACAGGGCTAACACAGAGACATGGACAGACAACCATTCACTCTCACATTCATTCACGAGGGGCAATTTAGAGTTGTCAATTGACCTAACACATGCAATTAGAGCGGTTAGAGCTCTTGCCTCCCAATAACAAGATTGTGGGCTTGAATCTTCGACCAGACCAACATCACACAATCTCTTTGGGTGGAGTCTGCATGTCCACGGGGAGTGTTACTGTGGGTTCTCTCTGAGTTCTCTGGCTTCCTCCCGTCCAAAGACATGCATGTGTTAGGTTTCTTCAAGTTAACCACTGGTAATCAACTAGCGCACGTTTGTTGATGTTAATGCATATTAAATTCACAACACACCCTAAAACACGATCAGTCTTACAAAAGTAATGACTCACCAGTTTAGCCTCTGAAGGAGCTTTCCTGTATTTGTTGTAGTCTCTTTTGAGCTCTTCATAGGCCATAAACTGCAGTGCACCATGAGAGGTACCAAACAAACCTGGAATATAACCCTACAAAAAAATGAGGTAAGGAAAGTATTTATTTTCCACAGAAGTGCAAGAACAAATACATTTTCATGAGTATATACAGGAGTTTAGAAAAATCTTGAAAAGGAAAGTATTTTTGATTTTGTGGGGAAAGTGGGAAGCATAAAAAAACAATAAAGTAGTAGTAGCGGTATTCATATTAAAATAAGTAGTAATACAGGTAGTGGTAGGAAGACTCTCGTAATTCCATCACCCTTTTAATGACTTCAATGAACTAGCATGTATAATAAGTCCATTCCTAACAGAGTATAAACGACTTAGATTCTCTACCCCAGAGTTCCCAACCACGTGTACGCGAGCAGATGCCAGGAAGTTTCAGATTTAACAATTAGTATTTAAATATACGTTTTTAAATATGTGTGCTTTCTAGTACATTTCACATCCATAATGTTTCTTTGTGATAATTATGAAATTAATATTGTCAACAAGAAAATAACATTTGTTGTAAACAGATTTATAATGATATAAAGAAACACCAGTACATAAGTGAGGGCATAGTAAAATATGAGACAGAGCTTAAGGGGCACTCAAGACAAAAAACGATTGGGAACCTCTGCAAAGAACTACAGAACATCACTTTCGCACCACAACTGAGATTATAGTGACATCTAGTGGGAACTGTCTCAAACATCAAGTTAAGGGTATGATGCAACAGCTATTTGAGTATGGCATAAATAGCATGTGGAAACAAACAGATGTGTAACCTAACCTTGTATAACCCAGCGAGCCCCTCATGGCGGTATATCTTGACCAGAGCGTCTACCATCCCCTTATACTGTTTCCCTGACGACTCTGCATTGTACTGCAGAACCAGGCGAGTTTTGGTCACCCATATAGGGTTGGTTATAGTGAGTGTCAGGATACCTAGAAGGGCATTTAAGCAGAATCATGTGAAGTAAGTAGTTTGCTAGCACACAACAGAGAGTTCACTGTGTCTAGTTTTGTAGTGGACAGAACTGGTTTAGTGCAGTTTGCACGAGTACTAACCGGCCTCAGCTGCAGATACCAAGTGTTCTGTTGCACTCAACTCAGTCTGACGGCCTTCTTTTATGTAGCCTTTTATAGCATTGTAGCTGTAAAAATAGATCAATATCAATATTTTAAGTTATACATTTATTTTATTAGTTAATAGTTGGGTAAAAATGGCAGGTAAGAGTGGTTTACATACAAATAGAAGTAAAGACCCCAGGATGCTCCAGCCCCCCAGACATTAGGGGTCACGCCTTGATAAAGTCCTCTGAGTCCCTCCTGCTGCCACACACTCCTCATACAGTGAAAAATCCCACTGTATTTAGGTCTGAGCTCCAAGCCGTCACTGACTGCAAAGAGGGTAGCAATTAACAATTTTAATGAGGGTAAAAAAATTAAATAATAATATAATGTATGCACGAATAAAGGAATAATATATAGAACAAGAAAATAGTCTTGTTCTAAAGTTTGATCCACATCATATACTTTTAATGGCTGTGGCAGTGGACCTCGATTAAAAAGACACACGTATGTGTATGAATCATGTATATATAAATTAAAGATGACTGAATTGCACATGAAGTGGTGCAAATTGTGATGGTATTGGAATTTCATTTTTAATGTGTGTGTAGTCAAATGCTTAAATATTACATTTCTATTACTTAATCATTAGGACAGGACAGACGCAGACAACTGTCACCAAATACTTGGAAACCCCAAAAGATCACTCACAAGATCACTTACAAATCAGTCAAGTCAAAAGCATCAAGCCATAGCAAACCCAAAACTAACTCTTAGTCATGTGTTTAACTCGTTTTAAAGAATTATTTAAGAAAATTTAAAGTGGTCAATAACATGACAATTTAAGTTGTGTCTGCTACATGATGAGTTGTGTAGCCTTACATCAATTGGATGAGTTTCACTGATTGTCTTCGTCATACCTGCAAGTCTGATTTTGACCAAGTCCAGAGGATGAAGCACCAGAGTTGAGACAACACCTCCGCTGAGCCCTGCGACCAGGTTTCCCACCTTCACATGACTGAAAGCCTGCTTCAAATGTCCGGCCAAAGACACAGCGGGGACGGCCTCCCCGAGTGCAGGTTCGGGGACAGCGTTTGAATCCGAGTTCATGTTGACAGTCACAGCTAGCTTCAGCTAGCAGTAATTCTAAGTAAGAAATATTAACAATAATAACACTTGACGCATACGTCAACAATCACACAAATAACCCGTGAAGTCCTTGTCTCTTGCAGTGTCCCCACGGGTCTCTTGCAGTGTCCCCACGGGTCTCTTGCAGTGTCCCCACGGGTAGCGAGCCACGTTTTGGGCCCCACTGCGCAGGTACAGCGGCCACACATCCATGCTACACATGCACAAATGTCAAGCTGTCGACCTTTGCCTTAGTGAAGTTGTACACCAACAACTACATCCGATAGAAATCTTCACACTAAAAGCACGTTCAAAACTATCACGTACTCATACGTTTGCCTCATGGTTCTACCTGATGGAGTACAATCTGTTGATCAAACTATATAATATTGGTGATAAATCTATGTATAAAAGATGCAAACAAATATAATATGACATTTTAAAATGCTCAATAATTCCGGAATTTAGTGTAGCCACATTTTGTAGCTTGTTTCCAAACTGGAGGAGTGTGCATCCCACAATGCACCGCGGTGAAGCTCCTCCTCTTCTAAACACATGGCTGCTTGTTTTCGCTGAGGATTTTTGTTTTATAGTTTTAAACCAACCCTACGGACTATACAGCAAAGTATCTGAATTTCCAAATGAAAGTTAAAGTTCTGTCGCGGAATCCGGACGACTATGTCCGGGAAACCAAATATGATATTCAACGTGGTAAGTGAACTGTCCGTGTTTGATCCAGTTAAAAGCTATCGTTACAGCACGGCGTAAATGTTAACACATAAGTACTCTCTTGAGGTTCGTAGCTAGATGTGTAATTAACGATGAGTCCGGTGTTTCAAAACATTTCTACCTTGAATCTGTTGTTCACCATTACTGTATAATTTGCATTCTATATTAATAATGCACTCTGTAGCCGTTTATGGTTATGACCCATACAAATATTTGTCGAGTATATATTATGATGTTAACCTTAAACCTTATTCAATTGTTTCTAATATTGTTATGATTGTTATTTATTTTCAAATTGCTTTTGGTACGTGTTTTACCTTTTTCTGTCTGCAGTTCCTAGAAACTACGACCCCAGCCTTCATCCTTTTGAAGTCAACAGAGAATACACAAGGGCTCTAAATGCTACGAAGTTGGAAAGAGTTTTTGCTAAACCCTTTTTGGCATCTTTGGATGGACACCGAGATGGTGTAAACTGCATGGCTAAACACTGCACCAGTCTGTCTACTTTACTGTCAGGTTCCTGTGATGGAGAGGTACATGTTGTCTCAATTTATCATTTAACTGTTATGCAACCTGCATATTCCACTGAGGTTTAAAATTTCAGTGGAGTCCTGGGTCCAGAATATTATTATACACTGCCAGTCCAAAAACAAACAACAACTGATGTAGTGAGTAGCTTCTCATACCTGTAACAGTCGTGCCAAAAGACAAATCCCTAGGTCATGGAAAAGATATCAGTATGTTTGAGAAGGGTCAAATCATTGGCATACATCAAGCATTGAAAACATCTAAGGAGATTGCAGAAACTAATATACTGCGGATCCTAACCCCGTTGAGAATCTTAGAGATGTGCTGGAGAAGGCTCTCCCATCATCAATACAAGATCTTTGTGAAAAAACTATGCACTGAAATGAAAAATATTTTGAAATTGCAGAAGGTTATTGAAACAATGCCACAGCGAAGGAAGCCAGTTTGATTTGAAAGGAGTCATTGTCTCATCAGGTTTCAAAACGTGCGATAGTTTGTACATGTAACTAGCTGTGTTGGTAATATATTCCACTGACAGATGGCTACATAAGAAAAAGCTGAATTTCAAAATGATGTCCTGAATTTCAACTTGCAGTTGATCAAGTGTTTAAAAAATATTGTTTCAGAGCTCAGAGAAATACACTTTTTAGCAGCGTTGCAGCAGTCTCACGGATGAGCATATACTGCAGACAAACATTTGTATACTAAATCCGGTCATCATAACTTAGGCTGTTATGTTTTACAAAAATACGGCAGCGGTATTACAAAAATAAATTGTTTACAGTTTATGTTTCTGTTTTAACTTTCCTAAGTGCAATTACTTTTGCATTTTAGGATTACCACATTATTCAAGTAGGTTCTAATACTCTAATTCGAAAAATAAACTTTTTGTTGATGTTTTACATATTTCTGTGTATATTGATTAACTTTGTCAATTTCTTCCTAGTTGAAAATCTGGAACTTGACAAAACGTGAATGTGTCCGAACATTACAAGCTCATGAAGGGTTTGTTCGTGGAATAGTTGTTCGATTTTGTGGGACATCCTTTTTCACTGTAAGTTTTGTTCAAAACAAACCCCTCTGGTTGCATTTGCCGAATACCAAATATACTTTACAAACTGACCATTAAAGTGATGCATTCTTTTGTTTAATGAAGGTTGGTGATGATAAAACAATTAAACAGTGGAAAATACAGTCTCCAGAATATGGTGAAGAAGAGGAACCACTTAATACTATTCTAGGAAAGGTATGGTTTACATTTCTCGGATTTCAGATTCAATATGTCTAGGGGTTTGATGGAAGGGGACCTTTTCTGCAGACTGTATTTACTGGACTGGACCATCACAGGCAGGAAGGTGTGTTTGCAACATGTGGCCAGCAGGTGGACATCTGGGATGAGCAAAGGAGCAGTCCTATCCGCTCTTTTACCTGGGGCGTGGACAGCTTCAGCTCAATTCGTTTTAACCCTGTGG
This sequence comes from Rhinogobius similis, assembly GCA_019453435.1. Lineage (NCBI taxonomy): Eukaryota > Metazoa > Chordata > Actinopteri > Gobiiformes > Gobiidae > Rhinogobius > Rhinogobius similis. The sequence goes on along the minus strand of CM033626.1, from coordinate 17,111,837 downwards.
AGGTAATCATACTTATTTTTAATATCAATTGTTTTCCTATTTTCTTCAAAATGTATTTTTTTCTTTAACGTTCATCTAACAGACTGACCTGCTTGCAAGCTGTGCTTCTGACAGAAGTATAGTGCTTTATGACATGAGGGAAGCAACTCCACTCAAAAAGGTATAATGAATGTTCTGCTGTTCTTGACCAATGTCATTGTCTTTTTTTTTAATGTGCACTTGTCCCAACAGGTTGTAATGACAATGAGAAGTAACACACTCTGTTGGAACCCAATGGAAGCTTACTACTTTACCTGTGCAAACGAAGACTATAAGTAAGTCAACTTGCCATGATACAAGAGTGATAGGATATGCTTTAATCCGTTCTCATGTAATTTGGTGCTTCTTTTTAGTCTCTACACTTATGATATGAGGAACCTGGAGCAGCCGGTCATTGTGCACATGGACCATGTCTCTGCTGTTCTGGATGTTGACTTTTCACCAACTGGAAAGGAATTTGTCTCAGCCAGTTTTGACAAGACCATACGCATTTTCCCCAAGGATGGAGGCCACAGCAGGTCAGTCTGTACTGTAAATAAAAGAATGGATGGTAATTTAGTGTTCTCTACATATGTCCACGTACAGACATTCTTTTCATTTAAACTCTGCCCCCTCTTCTACAGAGAAGTCTATCATACCAAGCGCATGCAGCATGTCATCTGCATCAAATGGTCTGCAGACAACAAATACATTTTGAGCGGTTCAGATGAAATGAACATTCGTCTATGGAAAGCCAATGCCTCGGAGAAACTTGGAGTAGTAAGTTCACTTGAGCTTTTCATTTACTGAATAAAACATTTATGGGCCAAAGTGTCATCTTCCTTTGGCATTGAGAGCAACATCTTTAACACAGCAGTGGCATTTTGCCTACATAGGCACTGTTGAATGTGGGTAACTGTGCCAGGAGGTAGCCAGTGCACTTGCCAAATGCAGTGATGGATGCTGACTTGAGGTGGAATCACTCTCAATAAGTACAATATACCAACTGGCTCAGCGGCACAAATGCCAGGTTAAACTAGAACGATAAAAAGACAGTGATGGTTGGGTGTGTTTACCAATACACTGAAAACTCTTGGGGTTTCTGGAAAACCCCACTGCTTGATTTACTGTATTATTGCTTGTTTAAGGCTGAATTGTTATAAATAATGACCCTGGCAGTATTTTTTTGCTCAGCTCTACACTGCACCCTGAGTTTTACATCCTATAAATTACTGGGAACTGCTCCAGTGTTCCAAATAGCAGTTATGACTGAATAATAAAGATCTCAAACATCTTGTGCACCATCTCAAAACACATTTTTCATCCCTGGATTCCCTCACTTATTCTCCTAATGCAGCTTCAGAGTGGAAAACTAGACTGCTTTTGGCACTTGTTTTACTGTCACTCCTCAAGAGGAGATTTATTTGCAAGCATTGCACTTAAAGAGATCAGACAAGGCCTGCTCCTATCAGCAGTTTGAATCGGCCAATCACTTAAAGCAAGCTACACCAAGCATAATGAAACATTAACAATCAAGTTGAACTGAAAAGGGTCTTTAATTATAAAGAATCGCTGAGGTGCAGATTCAAAGCTTCACATTCATGTAGCTGCATCTTAAATGGGGATTGTCATATGCTTTCTGAAGCTTACTAGCCCAGAGACATGTTGGATCAGCTCCATTTGTTTGATGCACAGATGCTGTAGCTATTATTACCCTCTTTGGCTTGTGCTTTCATATAAGTCACCAAATTCTGGCATAATAACATAGGCAAAAGTTTCTAGAGCAATGGAGGATCTACTGTACGCTCCTGTCAAAGTAAAATTATTTAAACGTTAGAAAAGAAATAAATGCAATTGTTTTTAAATTCTAACAATTTGCTCTGCTGAACCTCATACTTCTTACAGCATCCCTCTTTATTTTTCAGCTATTGTACACAATGTTTTCTTCAGTGTTAGCAGACTAGCCACAAGTGTATATCCAGGGGAAATGTCTTGTGCAATAAGAGCAGCATCTAACATCTTACCCCAGTAAATTGAATCTACGACAAATCATTGCTTTTAATTAGAATAAAAGCCCTCAAGCCGAGCGATCCGAGCCAAGGAGCTGAGGGCGGGGGTTATGAGTGAATGGACAGGACGGGATGATGTTGAGCTGGTGTCTTCACTTTTAACAGACATTGATTCAGTTTTGATGAGTTGATCACTGTGCTGCACTGGCCGGTGTTGAGACAGCATAATGTTGAAATCGCTCAGGAAATATTATTGGAGTCATTATTAAAGCGTTTCAATCAATGCTTTTAAACCTTTTCGAAGAAGGCATAGATCTTTAAATGTAAATTACATACAGTAAAAACTCAACAAGTCAAGTTACATTTTATAAATAATTTGTAGGACTGAGGTGGTTCAACTAATAATATTTGTTTTGAGACTGCGGTTGAAGCAGCAACATTGATGGTCTCCGGCATTCAGCTTTTGAAGAGCAACAGCAATTACTTGAATTTTTAAACTCTGACAGTAAAAAAAAAAACAATACTTTAAACAGATGGTATATTTTTTATGCTTCACCTGTGATGATTCATGTCAGTCACAATGTACCGTAAGTCTGACCTGCATGTTACACATCCCTGTAATAGGCAGCTGACTCATCTCCATAGTAAGTTCATGTGTAAAGTATATACATGTGATCATAGCCTAACATTACAGCCTAGTTCAGCCTTGTATTTGTTTCCCACTTCGTACTTTTACATTTTGCTTACATCGTGGCATTAAGGTTGAATACTGAACCAGGTTAGGGTTACAGACCATTACATACACTTTTTTTTTTTCAACAAGATGAAATTAGATTAGAATTTCTACTGTAGATTGTAGTAGTGGGTACAGAAATGTATATGACATCAATATTGCATTAAATGTTCTCAAAATATTCTTGGAAAATATTGAACAAATCATGGAATGCTGTTTATTCACACCTGTTTTCACTCTGTCTGACCCACAGCTGCTGCACCGAGAAAGGGAGGCTACACACTACAACCAGAAGCTGAAGGAGAAGTATAAGCATCACCCTCAAATCAAGCGCATAGCCCGTCACCGGCACCTCCCAAAACCAGTGTTCCACCAGTCCAAGGAGCTGCGTGTTATGAGGGAGGCCCGCCGCAGAAAGTATGTATCAATTACTTACTTGCACTCTCAACTTTCTCTCAAACCCCCTTTGTTTGACCTTTTTTTTTGGACATGTTTGTGACCGGAACGACCAGGGTGCTCTCATGGAAAATTTACCAGACTAACCTTCCCCCATGACACAGACTCTCTAGGCCTTACATACTCATTTCCAGCTTGTATTGTGGATTGATTGTCCCAGTTTGCCCTGCTGTCCAGTGATTCATGGCTCATTTTTGTAATTACTGACAGTATTGTGAAAGCTTAGAGGTGTGTTTGGCCTGGGAATGATTTACTAACTCTGCTTTATGCATTATTTTCTGGGTACATTAGTGTAGGCAGTGACGTAGGTGTTAGGTCAACAGTCTAGCCACTTCCCCCATCTCCTTTGTGTTTGCTTGTCTCTCTCTCCCTCTGTCCTCTATCCTCTTCAGATGATAACAAATGCTTAATGCTTTATTCTTTTTCTTTTCATCTAGGGAGAGAAACGTCCGCAAACACAGCAAACCAGGATCTGTCCCTGTGGTCACAGAGAGGGAGAAGCATGTGGTGACTGTTGTGAAATAAGTGTTTATCATTGTAACCGTTGGGAGCTTTTGAAGTATCCTCAACTGTCTGGACATGCTGGAAGAAGTCTCAGCTAGTTATACAATATCTTTCTATTTATTTAAGAAAATATGTCCAGGGGTGAGAATAAATTGTGCACATTACATAATTACTAACAGCTCTGTTATATGAACGTGCTATATAACTTTTCTGGTTTAGAGTCCCACCACCTGCTTTCCTTCATGGTGATGCTATTGTTTACCCTAAAATGTTCCACTTTATGGAAGTTAAATTGGATTATTAGTTGAAATGATAATTTGGTAATGGTGATATGGTCATTCCTTTTATAAATTGCTACTTTTCTATATATACAAAAGACTGTTTTCCTTTGGTCTATGACCAGAAATCAAGATGTTTAATTCAGTATGTTTAACATTTGTGAAACCCTGAAAATAAACCATGCTTTCAAAAATGTGTGTATGACCTTTGGGATAAAGTAAAATATATTTGCTATGGCCAAAGCTACAAACTTCATGCTCCTCTTTGTTTGAACTGCAGATGATTTGCATCAGTGCTAATTTACTCAGACACAGCACTAATGAGTTAAGCTCTATCCTCTTAATGTTGACTTTCAAATCCTATCAGCACTGTGGTATAAGATCTCACTCAGACCTGGCAGGACAAAAGCGACAATGGTATCAGTGGAAGTGAATCAGATTTTGAGCCTGACTGCAAAGCTTTGGTCCAAACATTGTTAACTTGTACAATGTTGTAGGGTGTATTATTATTATCATTAATTATAATCATCATTATCAAAAAAATAAATAAACAATCAACATCCATGTAGAATTAGGATGGGTAAACTCTTTTTACCCTACAATGACCCAATCAAAACCATGTGTCTCCATTCTCTGGAACTTTGGTTAAAAACAATAAGGCCTTGTGACAGAAAACCCAGTCTCACTTGGACTTATTCATTTTCTGTATTTATCTTACCGCTTTCTATTGCCCCTTTCATAGCGCTCGTGATCCCCTAATGCAATATGGATGATGCTTTTCATGTGCCAGTGTAGTTCGCTCCATCTGCACGCGCGGGCGGCCCTCCAGTCCGTGTTTTGCGGCTACTGTGCGCGCGCCTGCTGTCAATGAACAGCCAGCGCGTCCTCTCCCCTTCACCAGCTCCCGTTTATTCTTCTACGTGTTTCCAGAGCTCCGCCCCTTCTTCCTATCTGGATTTTTTCCCTCTCTCTCCCCCTCTCTCCCCTCTCTCTCATTGCATCCATTTTTGTGCATTTAAGAAATCACCAAGAATTACGAACCTGGAGGAAAGCGAGCTAACCAGAGTGGAAGAGGAGGTTAAGGACTCCAAAACAAATTAAGGGCGGACGGGGCATCTTTTATTACCACCATGCGAGGAAACCCTTTCTAAAGGATGGCAGCGATGGGTTAGACAGGATTTAACATGACTCCAAAATAAAAGGCAAGACCTATTTTTAATCCTACCTTTGGTAACTGGATTGATGCTTGTGTTGGAAATACACCAGCAGGCTGTAACCTGCAGCCTGTGCACGCTGCTATTGCTATCTAGTTGCAGAGGCGTAGTTTGATGTGTAAATGTAGTGTATCAACCTGCAACAGCCTAAATAATGCGAAATCCTCTGCGGTGAACCCATTTGACAACCCCATAAACACATTTTGACGGTTATTTATGCAGCACGGGCTGGCTTGTTGTGTGCATCCTCTGAGCAAGATGTCATGCCCCCAGTCCAAAATGCATCCATTGAATTGTCTCGCCCAATTCCACTGCTACTTTGATAGTATTTCTCTCGTTTTGTAGCACGCGTGTGTAAAAGATGTCTGCTCCACACGGGCCCCGGGGCGGCCCTGGCCCTGGCCCCGCTGCCGCTGCTGCCTCAGCGGCAGACGCCATGCCGGAGATGCCGGACCTCAGCCACCTCACGGAGGAGGAGAGGAAGATCATCCTCGGTGTTATAGACCGACAGAAGAAAGAGGAAGCGAAGGAACAGACAATGTTAAAGTAAGAAGCGTGGGCTTTTGGGTGACTGTCAACGGAGTGAATGTCTTTAATCGTGTCCATGTTGGGAACTGGTGCCTCTTGACATCCAACCTTTAAGTGCTCGATGCTAGCCGCTGTGACAAGGTTAGACCCAGGTTTCCACCGCAAAGCAGTGGAAAAGCAACTGTCCTTTGAGAAAACAGACATAACATACAATGTATGTTGCGATGCGACATTTACATTTGGCTAACACTCTACCCTGTTTCCCTCAGTTGGTTTAGGGCAGTATAATGGGGTGGGTTAGCAGCAGCGGGCGCCATTTTCACGTAAAAAGCACGCCAAATTGCTTAACCTTTCCCCACTGAACGTCACCGAGATTACACAATATGACACTGGCGAGATCATTTAAGGTGTCTTTTGTAGTGTTGCGGTGTGCAGGATGTGGGTACGTGCGTGTGCGTGATTTCTACGTTTACTGGGGGCCGATAGGTGGACAGAGCCGTGTCTGTGCCCGCTCCTCTGTTCCTCTGTGTACAGATGTCGCTCCGAGCGGTTCAGCACCACGGCGCTGTCCACTGTAGGCTTGACTGTTAAGGTGGACCGGAGAGTTTCCGCTTCCATCGGCGTTTGTGATCGGTGCGAGTGAGCCATAACACTGCTGTATGACCCAGTATTATGCGTGATCACATTGTTATGATTATTGTCAGTCAATGTATTGTTGGTGTATTAAAACATGAATGCATCCATCTGAAAAAAGTTAGCAGGCTTATGAGCAGGGATCATTGATTTAAGGGCGGTGGCCTTAAATATCTTCTTGTAACTCTCCTTCAATGAAAAGGATGGACACATTTACATACTCACAGACCGTGACAAAGTGTAGCTGTAATGCTCACTCCTAGGTTGTAAAGCTTTCCAACATAATTTCACATGTGCATATAGTGAGCTATGTTTGTCACAGTTAAATGATTGAACGCTTCCAAATTTCTGTGAATTGTATTGATGTGTTTGGGAATATTAGTCCTTATATTCTTTCTGCTCTTTCCATTTAAAACAAATTCCTATGGGGCAAAAGTTGTGCATTAATCCCTATGTAACGATGGTGCATGATAAACATGACTCATGGACTCCAAGACATGGCTACCTCAGCTGCTGCGGTGCGCGCTGTGTGAATCATCCAGGCCTTTTCCGCTGTTTCCCTGCCCATTTCCCCCTCTCCTCCCAATCATCCAGTTATTTTTCCTCCTTTTCCCTTTCTCTGAGGTAAAGAGATTGTCAGCTCTTTAGTCTCACAGTGATGTCAAATCCTTGTCACAACTGAGCATGTGTGGAGGAGACTGTTCTTCGATAACCAGAATGATAGTTTAATATTTGGAAATGAAATTCGGAATGAAAGCAAGCAAAGTCAGTGATGGAATAGCTTGTATTCTAAGAGGCATGAGTTGTCTTTTATGTATGGCTGCTGTCGTGTTTGTCGTGGTTACCTGGGGATTTATCTCATTGCCGGGTTGTAACCGCTGATAAAAGACAAAGAGTTGGGAACCAGCTGCCACACTGTTGTTCAATAAGAGCTTGTAATTACTGAACATTGCATACATTAGTTTTCTGGACTATAGTTTAGATACATTTTATCAATTGGTGGCTTAATTTTTAATAGATAAAGTACATTTTGGTGAAGTTTGTCTGTAAGTGACTCACAATGAGTCATTGAAACCATAATCACAGTTTCTTTCTGTATGATTCATAACATCCTAAAGCAGCATTGAGATGCTCAGGGCTGGCACAGGTACAACTGCAGCGGATTAACTTGTCACTGGTTCATAGCTTCTCCAGCAGTCTCAGAAACAAGCACCCACACAGCCCTACAATGTACATACTGGGGATACACAATAGAAATCGTGTTATATTCAATGACGATTATATATTTAGCAATGACACTATTCTTTGATATGTTTGCCCATGGATACACCTGATAAGGTTAAGCCAGAAACTTCGACAATATAATGTAATTTTCTGTCAGAATGTTGACTCTCATAATATTTTAAAATTTATTTTGATTCAGATTGTTGTAGTGTGTAGCTACTGTATATATACTTATTGTTATCATTTGGTACGTTTTGCATGGCTTTTCAGGGAAAGTGGCCAGTTGATCATGTGTAATAATATAATAGAGGGAATCCTTGAGAGATGGAGGGATGAAGGAAAAGAGGACGAACAGAGAAGCCTCCAGCTGCTGGGCTTGCCAACTCGCTGTCATCTGAGTGAGGTGCCACAGAGAAAGAAACCCAGTGCTGCTGACTTGCATATAATTAGCTTCTGTGTATTTGTGTATTGCAGTATCTAGCAACTCCTAGTCATTAAATTGTACCAATTGATATGCGATGTCATCAATATTCCTTGGGGGTGTAACTGGAAGCATTACTTTGTCTGAGGCTCTGTTACTCAAGTTAATCTGAGTTTTGTTTTCACACAATCGGACGGTACAGAACTAGAACAAGCGTGCAGATTTGTGTTGTCAAACAACTTGCTCTCTCTTAGATTGCATTAAAGTCACAAGCTAGCATTTATCAACAGTTTTTCAGTCAGTCAATCTCACCCTTTTTGTTGAAAATCAAACGCCCAAATGGGACCATGGACATTCATATTAATCACAGGGTTCTGAAAAATTGTTGAAATCTATGTTGTATTTTCAGACCATCTAAAAAGTTGTTTGGGTGTTACCTGTCCCCTTCTGTGTGATGATGAAAAAGGCCACTGTCACAAAATGTTTTTATAAGATTCTGAAATTGCTTTACAGTTAAAACATTGTCCGTTTTTAATCTGCCCTGCTTTCAGGCCTTATTAGCTCTCCACTGTAGTACAGTATGACGGTGCAAACCCGTGCCTCCACAGCCTGGACTCCTGTAGATCGCCCTCAGCTCCCTGTGAATGACTGACCCACAGAAAGGCCCTGGGCATCACTTCTCCTTCTCCTGTGTTACTACCACACAGAGGCTACTCTGGGGTCAGCAGGGGCACTGTCATTAACCCTTACCCCTGTCATGTCTGTTACCCCTTAAATGTACAGTACCACCACTACACGCTGTGACAGTCTTAAGTTAAACCTAAGTTAGTTCAGCTGTCTGCCAGGGTCTAGTTTGGGTTGATGTCTGATTTAAATTGCTATCAGTGTTTTAAGTCCTGGTGTAGGTTGATCTACCACATAACTAGATATAGCTGTTCTGTTGGTTGAAAATGGAGAGAACACTGGGTGAACATTTTATTGCATTTAGTTTCTTTATTATGAGTTTTTATTATGAGATAAACATAATTAACAAAGCTAGCTAGATTGGACTATACTATTAAAGTAGCTTTATAGCTGTTTGACTCTGTTCATTTAGGCCTAAACAGCACTGAATGTAACTGGCATCGCATGTTAGGTCTGATGTCCAGCATCAAATTGAGACTGTACCATTTTGTCAAGGCTTGTAGCATCATTTGCTTTATCCTATTGTTCCCGCCATATCTTATTTTTAGCACTTTTATTTATAACTTAACAGCTTTTAGCTTGTAAAAGTAAAAAAAAAGAAAGAAAAAAAGTGAATTTATTACACACATAAATGTCAAGCAACTTTACTGTTAGAACTTTCTGCTTTACTGTGCTCCTCCATTGCAATTATTTTTGTGTGTTGTATTTCATATATCTCATGTATTCTCCACTGTATATGGATGTAGTTTATGCAATATTGTATAATAATATATTTATCAATTTGCTCATAAAATTGATCAGAAATCTCTCAGTATTTATTTTACTACTATCAAGGTGGCAGAGATGACAAAGTAATGCCCCATAATTTGCTACTTTGCTTGAAATTGGTTATTACAATTTGAAAGTTCTCCACTTGGCACTACCCTTCATGTTTATTGACATGAAAACAAATACTCTTTCCCATTCTCACTTAACTCATGTACAGTTACAGTGCAATGTGTAGATTGTTTGTCTGTGTGCTCAACCAGAGCATTGACCTAGAATTAGCTGTGATTGATTATATCCCATTTCCCTTCACTTCATCCCACCCCCATCAAACATACACTCACAGCACACAGCCCAGCCTACCTCACCCTCCCTGGTCATTTATCTGATGTGCTGGAGCTCAATGTACCAGCTGGGGTCAGAGAAACAGAGCGGCCCTTTATCCCTGGAGGCTATAGGATCGCAACTCCTCTGACAGAGAAAGATTTGGACAAATGCAGGAATATAATGGCTATTTTTCACCAACATGTCACAACAATGTGTGATTTGGATGTCTTTAAAACCAACTTTACAAACAAAAGAAAACAGGGGACTGTATGCTCCATTAAATATGATTTAATATGGAGCCAAACTTAACATATAATATTATAGATGAAACTGTACACGTGCATTGATAGGAAATTATGACTACAACTTTTAGTAATAATGAATATTCATAGTACAATACAGTGAATTTGCATAATGAATTTAATGTTAACTCAAGTTGAACCATATTGTGTAACTGTGTTGTTAATTGTAATTCTAATATTTGAAAATACATCCACACTGTAATATGATATTTTGAGTTGAATACCGACGCAAAAATAAATGAACTTATTTCCAACTTAACTAAACAGCTCCAATGCCAGCTATGCATTTTATTAATGCAAAACAAAATAGTACTGAATGAATTGACACATTTATTTGAGCAGCTACATAACAATAGAAAATACTAACTCTGATGACACGCAATAGCACAACTCTTATGAAATGCTGTGTGATGCTTCCCACTGGACAGCATACAGTATTCATAGTCACTCACACTCTCTCTCTTTCTCTGACTCCTTTTCCTTTAATTCCCATGCTCGCTCAACCTTGCCTTCCCATGGAAAGAGCAGATTCTGTCATGAGAGTTCAGGAGATCCCCTCCCCCATCACTTCCCCCAAGGGAGAGAGAGAGACAGAGAGAGAGAGTGCTGTCTTGACTCCGTAAAGCAGAACACACGCCAAATGAATACATCACCATGCTAATTAAAGTAACAATGTGTTTTGGTTATGGGAGTTTGGCCTGTTGTCAAGTAGTTTGGCTCAGCTGGACAGAGACTCTGGTTAGAACACAAAGACTGTTCAAATAATATTATGTAATCTGTGTGCATCCTTGTTGCACTGTGTTAATGAATGAGGAGTCTCTGCTATGTGACAGACTATTACTTGTCTATTGGATTCTCACATTTTCATGTGAGTTGCATGAAGTGTGTTTTAAGTGATGTAACTAATGAGACCATTATCTTTTACTGATTCTGCTTGGTTGACTGTCCATTTGCCAGGTGGCTGGAACAGTAGCAGGAAAGAACATCAGACAAAAGTGAAGGAGAGACAGTGATGTGTGCGATGCTATCGGGTCTCGGATATGACAACCACAGTCCCACGTTGACAGAGCAGTCAGCCTGCCATCTCCTATAGGCTGCTGCTCCCGCATGGCACCGCACGGGCCTATTGTCTCTGCAGCTTTGTTCTAAACAACATCTGCATTCGTCAGCATTTGTTTGATACTTTCATTTGAACAAAGTTTGAAGGGATTTTCCTGACCCTGGTTGCACATTTTTAAATGTCCTTGGTGGAACATGACAGTGAAAAATATTTGAGGTTATGGAAACTAGAACCAGTTCTGCCATGCCGTACTTTATGTCTTGATTTAACTTCATTATTTACACACTTGATTCACTGAGTATTCACAATACTCAGGAGACCAAAGAACAACATACGTATTTGTAAAAATCTCTACCACTAAACCACTGTTGTGCCACCCAACAAGATGTAACAATAATTTATTTTCTGATTTTGTCATTGCCCACAGTGGTGGAGTTTGTTATGTAAGTAAAAGTACAGATACAGGGGGAAACACAAAAAGTATTATATACAATATCAATAAGTAAAAGTAGTAAAGTAGCAGTTGAAAATGTACTTAAGAAAAAGAAAGTTTGCACACAGGTTTTAAGAACCATTAAAGGTAGTGATCATGTTTTGTGCAGAATTGTGCAGATTTTTCATCAAAGGAAGTGACTGAATTGATAACTTAATTTATCTTATTTCTATTCATATATTTTTGTCACTAACCAGTTCCAGTGCGAAAATGTTGTGCAGTAAGTACAGATTCCTGCTCTGTTCAGTGCAAAAGTTACTTAAGTACAGATACTTAAACATTTATTTAAGCACAGTACTTTTACTTTTGTAGTTTCCACCACTGATTACTAAGATATTTACAAATTGTATCAAGCCACACAGCAAAAAGCTCCAAAACAGCTTTTAATTTGTTTTGCTAGTTACAATTTGCAGGTGTGTCAGGGGCAGAATCAATCTTTTATACCCTTCGTTATTATATACTGTTTAAGCTTTTGCTGTTTATGACTTTGGGGTAGCAACCTTTACTTTACCAATTATGTTTTAATTATGAAGTAAGCTAAAGATATGCATGATACAAAACGAAAAAAGCAAACAAAAACAAGAATGTGACATTGAAAATACACTCTTCCACTTGTTTTGGTCTGAAAAGGCAAATCAAAAGGAAGGGAAAAAATACATGATTGAAAGGCAAAGACATCCAGAAATCTAAAGTTCACGTTAAAATCTTGCCAGTGTTTATCACAGCCCCAGCAGCCTGGCTCTGTTTACGAGTTGATATTTTTACCGTCTGTAGTTTACACAGTGCTCTCTCTAATCTCCCCTTCTCTCTGTGTTTATATTTGTGTATTTCTGCTCATTCAAGTCTCAGCTGGTCGAAGCAGGTGCAGGCTGGTGACTCAAACGCATGCACGCTGCCTAGGAGCCGGCCTTTCTAATGCATAACGCCTTTGTGTGGCTTAAAAACCTCCAAACAAACGCTCTGTAATGCTAGCAGCCATCAATAAAACACACATTATCTGCATTGTACAGCACAGAGAGACACTTGGATTATGTAATGAAACTTAACGTTTGCTTATGTAACTCTTATGCTCAAATTATACAATAAAATTATAATGTAGTGTTAGTTATAATTATAGTAAAGCAATTATTAAATTATTTTATTCATGGATAACACATTTATAAATACATAAAACTGCAAATCTGTTTTCCTGTAGATTATATGTGTGAGTTTTATTTCATTTATTATATTTGTATATTTATGCTTAAATCCTCTGACACTATGATGTGCATACAAAACAGTGTCAAACAAACCTATTTTACAAAAAAAAATAATTGCGTTTTTAATTCAAATTATTTTGTTTGTGTGTTGTATGGCCCATACTGTTCTTCTGTCTCATGCACAGTCCTTTCAGATCCATCCTACACCTTTAGTAGCATTACAGCGCTTTGTGTCCCATACATGCACTAACCAGAGGTGGGCTAGATTACAGAAGAGACCAACTGACACAAATAGTGGAGGATAAAGAGCAGCCGCTGCCCTGACGTCACTAATGCAGCCAGGCACGGCCCTTATATAAGTCCACACAGGCTCTGGCATGTACAGCCCAGTGTAATACACATTGTATAGAAAATGCAGAGCCATTCTCCCTGTGCCCAAGGCTCGAGGCGGCTTTATATGTGCTTTCAATGCTCTTTACATTGCGTTACTGTATTTGTGCATATTAATGGGTTGTATGTCAAACCATGTGAATTTGACCTGCACAATATGCAAAAAGCATGCATTTGTCTAGGACAGTTGTTCCTAAACTGTAGTACGGGTAATAGGGTTATGCAGGGCGGCCAAGAGAGGCCTGGAGAAAAAAACAAAAAGAGATTTGGCATGACATTTTTTTCATATTATATAATTATATTCCAATATAGATATTTCTGTTTTTCATCTGTCAGTCCAGTCTAAGAGTTTAAATGGGCATCATGCTTAATTTTAATACATAAAAATATACTATTGGGTAATGTATAATGTGTACAGTGTCCACAGACATTTTTCTAAGTCAGAGTAGGCAGTACACAATTGATGATCCAATGTCTTAAGGAATAGCCTACGTAGCTAGAAAAAGTTAGGAAACCACTGATTTAGGACATTATTGAAGTTGGAAAAAAAATAATTGTAACACTCTAAGTTTAATCAAATGAAAATAGATTTTATTGAGATACATTTTATATATTTGTTTACATACATTTTACTTTAGTGAGTATTGCAGCTGAATGGAAACAGTAAAAAGGCGTGTTTGCACTGTCATGTGATCGTGGCCAGCAGACACAGAGAGCTGATGTCTGATGGAGGATCACCATGTAATCCCTTAATATCACCGTCCTGCTGAGTTACTGCCCATCGCCATGGAGATGGATGTGTTTTAACACATGGCCTGTGAGAGGGCCGCGGGGGTGGGGCTGTGTGCATTTTGGTTTCTCTTCCATAAGAAGAGAAATACTCAACTGTGAAACATAAATAAATCAGTGATCAAAGCCAGTTCTTCGATCTTTGCATTATTCATAAGTTATTATTGGATGATTACTACTAATTGCTGTATCTACAAAATAAATCTGCACATCCTTTTTAACGTAACAAGTTTGACAATCAGATAACTATGATCCACAGGTGAGGGTACACTAGTACACTAGTCTAGAACTTAAAGAATTACATACATCTGAATGCCTTCACCACTGATCAAATAGATACATTTAAAAATATCTTAGCTGTGGTGAATACATATTTTCATTTATAGTACATTTTTAAAGGACAGAAAGTGTGTCTTGTGTGTCTTTGATTGAAAGAAAAAAACTTAATAGATTCTTGAGATGCTACAACATTCCCATCCTTTTATCAAGCTAATAATTTTAGAAATAGTACACATACCCATGTAATTTTTGGTTTCTGATTAACCAACTAAACTGACGTACGTTACCTTTACACAACGGGGACTACTTTTGTGTTAAAATAGTCCTGGGCATTCCATGCAGGAACGCTAATGCAGGAATCCTTTGATTTAGGATTTTACAGTAGTCAGAGTCGCAGATCTGTCTGCTGCTGGACAGCTGTTGAGTGGCAGAGAGTTCAAATTAATTTCTCTGCAGCTGAAGCTCCACCACATGGACTTATTTTACTGAAAGTGCTGATCGTGATCTCTCAGGGCTTGATAACAAGTGTGCATTTGTCTAATGCTTGGCAGAAAACTTTCTCTTCTTCTGATATGGTTGTTTCAAGTTGTTTACAACTTCCTATGAATACAGCATTGCAGTTATATCCTTAGCACAATACCAGCCTAATACTTATTCCAAGACACATTTTGTGCAGTACTGCAAAGAAATTACTGTGGCTGACTTAAAAATTGTACTAGCAGAGGGTGGAAGCATAGAAATAACAATGTAAGGCAAATACATATTTCCATACCATGAGACTCAGTAGCAGTCTTCACAGACTACACAGGCAGTCGTCAACTGTAGACTCCGTAATGTAACACTTGCCCAGTCGGACCTTGCCTCCTCAGTTTAGTTTAGGATTCCAGCTTAATTTGGATCCCTGGCATTACTGTATTACTATTTATAAAACAAATAATAAAAATATATTTCAAAAGTTGTCAGTTATATTGAAATAAACAAGTGCAATATTTTGCATGTTTTGTAATGGCATACCATACCATGTGTATTGGGGACCAGCTACTGTACAGTTAAGTTTGTAGCGCTACTGTACCTGTGACATGCCGTAATGATGAATTGGCAGGAAGGAGCAGTGCAGCATAGGCCCACAATAGGAAGGGTATCTATTACCTCTCTATTGTTAGGAATGGACAGGCTATTATTATGGCTCTGAGAAAGACAGAGACGCAGACAGCTGACTGCAGTTTCAGTACAGTCCACCTCCCAGTCTAAGTCATGGACAAAACACTGTTTAATCAAGCTTTTGACAAACTTCTATTAAAACGCCATTAGTTTTCTGTGTAGGAAATGCATAAAGTGTAATGACATTTTGATGAACATCAATAACTAAGAATATCTTGGATTTGTTTTCTGTACTGTATTATTATATTACGTAGACACAGGATTGTAATATGATAATGATAATTAAATTAAAATTCAACCTTTTCATTACAAGTGCAAGGTTTGTCAAATGGAAAGGGACATTACATAAAGTCTTGAAGTTTTGGGACAATCCTGGAAGGATTTGGCAAACGTACAAGAGTTTTGTCTGTGCACCCTTTACAAAAGCATAAAGGCAGGGGGGTTGTCTAGTTTGGAGAAATCTAGGCTTTTGCTGTGTATGAGACTGGAAATAATGCGGTGATAGTGAGAGTGAGTAGGCTTGCTTCTTGAGATGTGGTTTGCGATGCTTCAACATTTATAGTTTCAGGGTTAGTGGAGGACACAGAGCTGGTTAGTATGGGTTTTGCTATAGTGGAGACGGGGGCTAACCTTAAGGGCAGTAACCTAAAGCCCCTGGCAGTGATGTGTAGGTGTAGAGGGTTCCCAAGGGAGCGGTTTGTTGTATAGGAGGAGCTGTGACGTGAGATTGAGACTATATCAGCTGCCTGGGAAGTGCTGATCACAGCTAAAATAAATGTATTTGTGTCAGGTTGAATAAACGGAAGTGACAGAACAGACAAGCAAGCATTCACACACAGGAGAGACACATTTGGACAACCGCCATTACCACAGCGTTTACCAAAACAAGCCTGTGTGACATGCCCTTTAGCAGCATTGTACCAATACTATAAATCTCAAGTTTGCTCAGCCTATAGCACCAAATTGTCATCCATCAAGATTACATTTTGAATTATTTTTGGAATAGTCTCGTATATCATCATTTGTGCGTTACATTTAATCATTTCCTTTTATACAGACAGTAGGAGTATTTTTTGGAGTGTGGGCAGCAATACTCCTGTCACTATACTCATGCTTCCGACTTGCCAAGTCAGGCTGCAATTAATTAAAAGTGACAAATCTTTGGACGGGCGTCAAATAGAAACAGAAAAAAACATTGCAGTATACTATCTATTAACTATACTACTGTGATTGCTGGAGTGCGCCTGTTCTCTCTTGAACTCCTCTCACATGTTCATCCCTCATCCCTGCGGCAGTCTGCTATTCTAGTGATATTGTCATAACGTGATTCAGTGCATTTCTGTTCAATGTAGCTTTTCAACACTGTCCCTACACACTCCTATTCATCAACCTCTGTCATGTTCTGAGTGAATGAATATAACCAATCACAGTTAAGTGTGGACTCTCAAAGAAGCACACAACTTTACTATACATGATGTGTGTACATGATGGTCCTATTAAGTATTTTGTTGTTTTTATCAATTATTTTAAATGTTATATGTCAGACCAGAGTTTGTTTACCTGACAGTTTCAATCTTCTTCAGAGTGTCACGTGATGTTGCTGTGATGTGTCTTGTCAGCGGATGTACTCAGGTGCAGAGGAAAAAAAATAAAAAAGGAACTACTCGTCCACCCACAAAACAAAATAGAACCGGAGCGCAAATGTAATATCATATATGAAATATGCATGTCTTGCAATAAAACATACATCGGGAAAATAGAGTGATCGTTCAGCACACGGAAAAAGAATGTGAAAAGGAGTCGGCAAGCAACAAACCACAAAGCAGAACAGGAACAACACTGTAAAAGAGAGAACCACATTATGGACCAGCACAGAGCAAACAGAGGACAACAAAGATTGCCGCTGGATTAAGGAGGAAATTGAAATATGGAAACGTGCCCATGGGACTATAAACCGAGATGAGGGAGCCTTTTAAGTCTTCCACACCTGGAACATTGTCCTAAAGATGCGATCTATTGCTTAGTGACTGCAGGAACTATGTCTATATTTGTCTTTACATGATCTTTGCAACTGGTTGGCCTTTTGTTTTGTCCTTATTCATATTAATTTTGTTTATTTTATTCATTTTATAATTGCATCGTCATTATTACCATTTAAATGATTATTGTACTTGTACTGGGCTGTTGGGTGATTAGCTGACTCTTTGCCACTTGGAAATCTTTCTGGAGCGGAGATATGAAGCAGTTCAATTGAATCCTGGCAGGTAATCTAAGGAAACAGATGGATTTATATTTGGCAGCAGATTAGCCACTTCCCCTGTTGCTCTGAAAATTTGCTGTTGCCAACCTCATGTTTGACAATCTGAATATTAGTCCTTGGTCAGGCGGGCTGGCTTGTATGTCACTGTTAGATGCTCTATTCTGATGAGTGTACCCTGCAGTTTCAATCCTATCTGCTGCTTTCTAAGGCCCAGCTGTGGTTCTGTGGCCAAGCCTTCACACCAAGAGGAAGTTAGCAGTGCTCTTAATCCTATGGAAGGTGGAGAGGAAGCGTTAAATTGCACCAAGTTGATATTTATAGAAAAAACTACAATGCAACTCATTAATCATCAACCCCTGTATCCTATGATGTTGAAAAGTTAATTTCCTGTACCTGTACATAAGTCTCCAAATAATAGGACATTTTTTAATTACTTGTAGATTTGTATAAAACATAATTATGTGTTATCCAAGTTTCACTGAAAATCTTACTATTAGAGGATTTCAAGCAATGGCAACAGCTATCCAGCATCATAAGCAATAAATCAAAATAACATTTGAACAGGGAAAGGTCCTCTGAGAGGTGGGGGATATATTGGAAAATAGATAATATTGCAATGAGGTGTTAGAAATATTAAGTATATTATCTATACAATAAAACAATTAAATTGACCTAAAAAGCGACAGTAAGGTCTAGTGTAATCTCCCCAACACGGGATGAAGTGAATATGTTTCTGCATCATTTTGTGGTTCATTTTATTGTCCATGCATGTTTTGAGCCAGACTTGAACCTCAACCAAATCTATAGACACATTTTAGCACATTCCTGATGCATTGTTAAAATAGCGTCAGAATAACATGATAATTTCAAAAAATATTTGTCTGAAATCCATGAATCCTATCTCTTAATTGGTAGTGTTTTTCAGAGACTTGTTCTTCTGTGTTCGTTTTGTGATAATCTCATTTTGAGTGTTGAGTGTCTTTTTCTTGCCATTCAAATATATTTTTATTGATACTAATTATACATTAAAATCTTGGCTGGCTGGGTAAACAGTGGTGAACATGTATAGTTTATATGCCACCGTAGGTCTGCATAAAGCCAGCATTGTTTGTGTACTTGTTGTTGTTCATGTTGCACTCAATCTTACTTTTTTTTTTGTATCTGACACACCGAACATAAAGAAATAAACCTTCTTAGATATAAGACTTTTTCTATACAATTTGTATTAATTTTACTGTATGAAGAGTGTGTTCATTACAGTAAAAATATGTCAGATGTAATAAATTAATCTCATAATTAATTCCAGCTGATTACTCTTTTTTACAGTGCAGTTGTCCATTTCCTGGGATTGTGTGTCCACTAGAGAGCAGTGTATCACAGTACTTTAGCTCACTACATCTCAACACACAGGCATGCAAGCAAGTCTAAATACAGAACAAAAAAAACAATAGACCCAGAAATAGCAGCAGTAGCACGTGCCTTATTAAAAGTGAAGTAGGTGCAGTTAGCGGTTGACAGAGTTCACCTGCTCAGGCCTGGTGTTCTCTGGGTGTGGAGAGGTGGGGACATTTACTTGTTAGTTACATTTAGAGAAAACACACATTTCGAACATGGTGTACAAAAATTAAACCCCCACTGCTTAATATTTCAGAATTTTGGAGTTGCTGTAATGTCCAACACGTTTGATTATTTTCTGTTTTATCTGTCCAAAAAGTTACTTCTATTTTAGCATTCTTTCTTGAGTAAAAAGTTAGATTTGGATACCCTCTAACTTGACTTTATGTTTTTAGTTCCCTGGTATTCTGTGTGTATTGACTTGAGTGGAGCTTTGGGGAGGAGCAGGTGAGAGGAGCTGGGTCTGGTGCCCTACAGGCCTCTGCTGCAGCCAGGATACGGCCTGCGTCACTTGTGACATTTTACACTCACTCATTTTACAGCCCATGTCAAATAATACACTCTCTTACTCACCGCTGCCCTGCGCCCTACAATTCATGTGAGGACTTTACAAACTGTCTTTTTTGTTGTTATAAAGTTATTGAATTGCTCCTCCTTGAGACATAATTTTATTTACCATATGTCTAATGATGATGTATGTTTTGATTGACTAATTATATTACTAGAAGTGTTAAATATGAATGTATAGTCTGAAATTTTCCATACAGATTTGCTGTTTTAAAGGTGCTCTATGTAACTTTTTGGATGGTGGGTCTGCCAGCTGCTTGGCTCCATGGAGATCTTAAACTTACCTAACTCCATAGAGAGAAGCAGCTTACGCCACCAGGCCAGGTTACAGGTCAGATTTGTGTAGAGTCGAGGCCGCTCACAGTGAGAATATTTGCTTTTAAGGCATTTTTGAGCATTAAAAAAGCTGTAATTGAATAAATGCAAGATATATAAGTTTAATGCAATACTTCCATGCAAAGTAAAAAACGTGTCCTTGGCTGCGGATTCCCGAAAAGAAGTTTCATGGTGCACGTTTAAGTGCTACTACTGTATTTTACTTTTATAGATTTACGCTATATTTTAGCTTAAGCTGATATTTAACTGGTATTGTTGGTGATGACTTTCTGGATAATCACATGTAATGTATAATAATTTGGTATATGGTGGAAATAATTGTCAGTGCTTAAGAATTTGTTTAAAATACATGTCAGGTTCTTATTTTATATCTTGTAGTTATTACTTAGTTCAGTGGGATTGACCACCTGGTAAATATCAGTCAAGTGGCAGTTTATGAAGAAATTTTGAAAAATAAGTTGACATTTACAGGAAGGAGAGTTGAGATCTAAAACTGAATCACTTTATCAATGCCATCGATAAGCAACATTCAATCAAAAATGCAATTTACAGACAACTGATATTGATTTCCTGACAGTTTAAACAACCATTTGACAAAATAAATGTGGTGTCTGCAGGTCTTATTTGTCTAAACATAAATATCGTGTAATTTTTTGGGGGGAGTATATGGGTCCTTGTTTAGTTGGTCTATATCACTATGTCCTTGTTAACAGTTGTGGAACATCGTCATCGAAGTAACATTATAAACTTCACCAAAATTGTGAAAAATGGGGAAAAATATAAATATATTCATGTTCACTATGTCTTACAGAAATGTCTAATCTAACCTGCCATATACATTTGATCATAATCATACACAAATCATGTCATAAATAAAAGTTATCAAAATTTGCATTGTGTGGTGGAAATAATTATTAGAGCTGAATAATTTGTTTAAGGTCTTAGGTCTTAGGTTTGTGTAAATAGCTATATAGCAAATAATATACATTATTTTTTATTATCCATTGTAGAAATTGTAAAAGAAAGAAAGAAAGAAGTGGACAGTATATTTTCTTTTTGTATCATTTCCCTCTGACAAATAATCCGATTTGTTTAAATACAGAACTGAACGCATTGTTTTCTCTGCAGTATGACTGTACAAAACTAGAGCCCATCTTCCCACCAAACAAAGCCTGTCGCTCCCCCTCTCACATTACGCATGCAGACGTATGAGTACAGTAGACAGTAGCACACACACACGCATGCACACTGACCCAGTCCAAACCGGCAGCTCTCGGGCAGACAGGCAGCAGCGGCGGGCTCACGAAAGCTGTAATGTGACCACCGAGACGGCTCTTCTGATGGGATCAATATGAACACGACTGCGGGTCATCACGGGAACACCAGCACAGGATAAATATGGACTGGCTCATCGGGAAACAGGCCGCGCAGACGGACGGGTACAAACTCAGCTTTAGATCTATCGTGTCTTCTCTCACCTTCCTCACACTAAACAGGCAGGAGGGGGGAAATGCTCTGAAATAGACTCGGGAAAAGGGTCGTTTCTGTTTGCGGCAGGTTCATGCATTGACTAACTAGGGAACTACTACTATAGCGTTACTCAGTTCTTCTTGAGTGTTCTCTTTCCCGACACTGAAGAGGCAGATGTCATGGTCTCAGTTGGCTGAAGACTACTGCAAATTTAAACATGTTTGATTCCTCATTAAAGTTTGTAGACTTTGAACGACGCTTCTATGCTAGTGTGGTTTCTCTCGCATGTATTTTGTGGTTTGTTGGACTTTTTAGTTTAGAATCTGAGTCAAAGTATTGCTATAGTCCACTGTATATGTCAGAATTTGTTCAATAAGTAATGAGTATGTAATTTAAAACTGTGACGGACAACAGGCAAAAATGCTCTGGTAAAATCATGAAATTATTATTATAATTTTTTTTCTTTTTCAGAAGTTAGCAAAAAGTATATGCCAGCCAAAATATTAAAACTGAGATCTGGAACCAATCATAAACAAACATCTAATTCATTCATACAAATTTACTGCTTATATATTTCTGTCAATATTGTCGGCTCTGTGTTCGCTCTTTAACCTACAACATGCCACATTGTTCTGGAGGTGTGAATGGTTGTAAAAATCTGGTATTTTATTGACCAAGTCCTATTGTCTCAAAAGTTTGTCCTTTATGTGGTGTGTGTCTCTTGTCTTACCTCGACAAAAATTGCATTTCGTGTCAAAATAGTCGACGTTCTAATTCAAGTTGTGACAGGACTGAATGTGTGAAATGGCTGAAAGGTTTGATAATGTTTACGCTGTGGTCAGTTTTACCTTTTTATGATATTCGTCATTTTTAAGGAAAATGTCAGTACTTGATGGAGGACAGAATAAGCTGTATACACTATATTTAATGGCAAGAATATCAGTATTATTTATCAGTACTGCTTAGTCCTGGTCAGAAAGAAACCAAATCCAATTAACACTTTCTCTTTCACACAACTATTTAAAGCTGGCGAGGCTGATAAGTTGTGGGAAGTTGTGATATTACATTCTCAGTTTGAACTTGTCTCTGTTTGTTTGTGGTCTTACATGGCATTTACATGGTGTGTGGTATAACAAAGGTAATATTATGCAATGCCTTGAGATCATGTTTGAAAAAAATGACTTCAAATCGTGTAAATATTGTGTCTGACATTTACAAATTACAATGCAAAAGTGAAAGTTTTGTGTCACTGCTTTAAATGTTCCTTTTGTCAGTGACAGCTGTGAGGCAGCAACATTTGTGGCATTAGTATTATCTGTTAAAGAGCATGACTTACTTTTTACTACACTTTTTTAGTTTTCCTTATTAATGTAGGCAAATGTGCAGTTCACCCTCAAATTTGTAGTAATTCCATTTGTCTTTGAAGTACAGCTGGTTAATATGAGAGATGCCCCTGAAGTATTTAGGAAACACATCAATTTGTACCTCAATTAAGATGAACCTGATACTTTGCACATGAAGAAAACCTGTGATACTACCCCACAGACTTAAGCATTTAAATGTTATGTTCAGGTTTGTCCACATCTTGATTTTGCCATGTTTTAATTTTCATGATTCTACATTATTTCTCTATGTTGTCATGTCTGTTTATGTTATCAGTAATTGATTTGTATTATCCAAGGTGACATTTTGTTTTTTATTTTGTTTTCATAGTTATAATTTTGAGTTCCTTTTGCTCAGCTCTACGCACCTTTTATTTTTGTTGTTTTAGGATCAAAGAAGAACCAAAGCCTCAACCGGCTCAGTAAGTAGACTACGTTACTCAGAGTGCACTAGGCTTTGACACTTCTTCTTCCTGCCAAATGGTGCTGTGTGCTTCATGTGGCTGTCTCCTCTTTGCCTTGAATCAGACGTTTAGATATGTCACTATTGTCATGAAAAGCTCCTCAAAATTCAAATTTTTGGCAAATTTTGGATTTTCTGAACCTATAATC
Organism: Rhinogobius similis; assembly: GCA_019453435.1. Lineage (NCBI taxonomy): Eukaryota > Metazoa > Chordata > Actinopteri > Gobiiformes > Gobiidae > Rhinogobius > Rhinogobius similis. Next base: position 17,088,348 of record CM033626.1, on the reverse strand, counting down.
AGAATTCTACTTTTATCACATCAGATGTCAGTGTTTCTCACTCGTCACACAAATACATTTTTGAGTGGATTAACTGGAGCATATTCCAGTTGTGTAATATATCATGCTTAATCCTGGTTAGAGTCAAAATTTACTATATGATTAGTTTTTATTATTGACAAAACACCTTACAGTATATTGTATCATATTCTTATTCAGTGTTGTACTTTAGATCCAACTGAAATCTCAAATGAAATGGCAGATTTTCATGACATTACTGACAATGATTTGTTGAGCTGTAATATTCCGTAGGATTCCTTGTTAAGGTTCCTATAGGCTTCTCATTTCACCCAGTGTGTTGCTCGGCTTGTGCGGCCACGTTTTGCCCCACACATGAAACCAATCCACAAAGCATAAAACTGTATAAGAAACAAATATTAAACTCTCCTTGTGACTCTGGCTAAGCTCTCATCCTTTTCACTGCTTTTTGCTTCTCCTCCTGTAATATAGGTATCATAAACTTTGTGTGTGTTAAGCCTTTCAATCTTCTCTCCTTCCTGAGACTGGTGAATTTCCTACAGTTCAACGCTGTGCAGTGGCCCAATCTCTACCCTGCTCTATTTGCTCCTCCAGTTTTTGTGAATGCCCCTTTGCTACAGAATTAGCAAACCTAGAAACCATTCTGTTTCCTTCCCCTTTCTCTTTCCACATGGTGCGTCAATGCGTTGTTGAAGTCACATTTTGCTTATTTGAACAGGTGGTTTCCCTTTAGTGGAATCACTGAGCTGGTAAATAATGTTCTTCAGCCCCAGCAAAAGCCCCAAAATGACAAGGAGCCAGAGCAAGATGCGTAAGTAAAAGCACGTACACAATTCTTCTGTTTGAGCCCCTCAAAGATGAAGGAATACAGCACTGATTCAATATAATAATAATAATTTATGTTACATCTGGTGTTCTCTATTTCTCAACACTACCAGCATCATTATGATATTGAAGTATTAGGGATTTCATATTCTTTAGTTTAGTTTTGTTCATTGCAGAGATGATCAGTGATTAATTCTACCATAGACAGTGTTAAGTCCTGGTTTAGTCACAGTTTAGATCAGATTTGCAATGGACATTTATTTATTCAAGAATTGTACTGGCTGGTCAGTGCTAGAGCGTTCACCAACCCCTAACCCCAATAGGTCGGAGGATGGATTCCAGTTCGGACCAAGTTCTCTGGTTGACCCAGTATACGGTGTAAGAATGTGGTTGATGGTTATCAGAGGAACCGATGGCACAGACTGGCAGTTGCTCTGCTGTCAGTCTGTCCCAGGACAGCTGTGGCCACCGCTGAGTGAGTGAAAAAATGACTACGGTGTTTTAGCGGCTTTGTCGAGCCTGTAAAGCGCATTACAAGTGCAAGGCATAATTATTCTTATGATCCGGCTGCTGTTGTGTTGCGTCTTTTATATGTCTAAGCGATAGTCTCCAGTTACCCCTGTGTGTAGCTGTCCCGGTGCAACCCAGTGGTAAAGAGAGCTCTGACGTGCTGCCACAGGTTGGTACAATGATCAGCGTATGATTACTCGTCAGCAGTGTCACCTACATATGACCGGGTTTGACCCAATAAGTGAACCATGGGGAATGAGCACTGTGTACCATCTGCCAGCTGCTGTTACTCAGACGGGACTTTTCTGTACATGTGCATCTTTGTTATATTATAGTTGTTGTTTTTTATAAACTTAAGATTGCAATATTAATAAATCAATCCAAATTGCAATTTTAATGGTTGCAATTAGAAAACAGTTAATTATAAACTTTGAAAACAACTAAATATCTGTATCGTGTGTCAAACCTGCTGACCTTGCAGTTTAGACCGTTAGAAACGTGTTATTAAATGTACAATGTATTTTAGTTAAGCATTTTTCAGTCTTCTTTCATGCTTCTTGATGAGTTAAAATGTATGAACTATATCTTATCTTAAAATATATTTGGAAATGTGATTTGTTATTTTCTCCAAAACATACACTACATTTATGCAATGAATATTTACATTAATATAATATTTACACACACACCAACACACACACGCACACGCACGTGCACGCGCACGCACACGCACACACACACACACACACACACACACACACACACACACACACACACACACACACACACACACACACACACACACATATATATATAAATAAATATTCAAAGAAGCATGTATGTTCCACTTAATAATTTATCCCAAAAAGTAATTCCACAATATTTAAGATCTGCCATTATTTCCTGATTTTAAATGTCGAGACCCCCCTCCCATTCTGCAATTTACACCATGGCCATCTCTAGTTGTAGAAGCATGTCTTGTTCTTAGTTGATTCGATGCTTGATCTTGGGAGACGTAGCACACTGCTCATCTTTTGTCAGGCTCTCCGTCAGTAAATGAGATTTGATGGGAACTGTTAAACAAGGCTACATGCTAATCTGTGCATAGTAAACACACAAAGGGCTGTCACAATTAGCCCTTAAATCCCTCAGAGGCCACAAGAGACCTGCCAACCGCACAATACCAATACTTTTACACAAAACGTTTTAGTCCTCAATATAAACAAATAATACATGGCTTGTAAAATAAAAGTAAAGTTAACAGTGACCAGTTAGTAGAAGAAGAAGAAGACGTTTTTTGTGTTATGTTCTGTTATGGTATATTTGTAGCTGAAATCCAAAGTCACATGTTCACACTATATAAAATTTACGTATTTTGTTTTCTAGACTGACTGATATTTGAAATATAAAAAACAACAATTTTTAAAACTTTTTTTTTGCCTTAAATTGCAAATGAAAGTATCAATCAAGATCCGTGTTTAGGTGCTGCCACATTTGGACTCTAAATGCCTAAAGTTGTGGCTAAAAGGAAGCACGATTAGCTCAAACACAGAGAGCTATGAGGTAAAAGGATAGCAGCTAGTCAATAATTCACAAGCACTAATGAATGTTGCAGGGGATATGTGGGGCGAAACCAATTCTAATCGCCATATTATGAAGTCAGCCCAGTGTTTAGTTCCCAAGGAGACGCTCAGTTGACATGTGTCATACAAAATGCATGCGACCAGTCCCGGCTTTTTTCACTTCAAGTCACTCTCTGGGCCTGTTAGGAGTTAAGGAGCTGTACTGTATAAGATCAAGTGTAACGTGACAGGACGGGGCCATCTATAGGACGGAGGTGGCAACACATTACACGCGCTAATCCTTTCAGGGTGGCCGCATCTACTGTTAGTGACCACAGCTTACAAATTGATGGAGAATGATATCACCTCAGCAATTTGTTTACCTAAAAATGGCTATGTCTAACTTCCTCTTCAACTTACAGTTTAAATGATTCTTTAAATGCTTCGGCAACCTGAGAAAGTGGAATTAAGTGATGTTCTGAAAGTTGCAAGGCACAATTTGATACGCACCCCCCTTTTGGGAGAGGTATCAAAAACAAGCAAGTAAGAAGCGTCTGAGGTCATAGGTGTCTGCTTTTCCTTTCACCACATGGTGCACCCGGTTACATGGGTTATAAAGGACAGGTGCTAATTTGTTATTGTGTAGTACATATTGTATACTGTATATTGGGAGCTTTTCAAGTAACTGACATCTGCTGTACATATACATAAGTAAATAATTTGATGTACTAAGGTCCTTTCTTGATTTGACAGTTTTAAGTCAATTTAACAGCCCGTGCTGATTCGCTCTTTACAACAAAGATCTGTCCCCAGCTTGGCTATTCATTGCACTGTATGTTTTGTATTGTTTAAGCAAGTTAATTTGCATGTTTGAGTTCAAATAAGATGTGTGGTTTTCTTCTCCCTTGATACTGATGTTACGTTTCTAATCTCCTCTTTTTCTCTCGCTTACAGGAAATTGCACCAGCAGTTTGAGTCCTATAAGGACCAGGTCAAGAAGATGGGTGAGGAGACAAAGCAGGGTCAGGACCAGAAAAGCGAAGCCCCGATTTGTGGGATCTGCCACAAAACCAAGTTTGCCGATGGCTGTGGCCACCTCTGTTCATATTGCCAAACTAAATTCTGTGCGCGGTGCGGAGGACGCGTGTCTCTGCGGTCAAATAAGGTAAACCAGCTCTTTCCTCTTCTCTCTCTCACATACACTATCACACTGTACAAATTTCCCTCTCTGTTTTTATGATCCAAGGTTATAAAAATGTGGTAATGAAATCCCAATCTGGGAAGTGAGCCAACAGTGTCAACTGTGGCAACTAATGCTTTCAGTTATTAACACCAACGCTAGTCTGGCTCCCCGTACACCTATGTGCAACCTCTGATTTACCATTTTCTCAAACCCAAGTTTACAGTAACTTACAGTTGCCTGATTGGACCACTGGAGGGACCTCTTCTTCCTTTTCTTGGGACATTGATGGCTGGCTGCTTCCTCCCTCCCAGTCACAGAATTTAGACTGCTCACATTGTAACCATGTGCCATTTTAAATGCAGACAAATCCAGGATCACAGACTAATGTTCTAATGCTCATTCTCTCACTATTTATTTTTGTCTCTTGTTTCCTCTGCATTTCTGCTCACTTGGAATTGCAACAGGAGGACAAAGTGGTTAGCAAACACTTTTCTGTGTTTTATAGGATATAGAGTGATATGGCATTTTGTTTTTAAAATGCCTTGATGTTATGTGTGATTTATGTTCATTTACGCATACAGCAGCCAACAATAAGCAAGTGTTTTATGAAATATCTGTGAGTCTCCAACGGAAACATTAAACAAAAAAAACAAAAAAAAAACCTGCTCATAAAATAAAGACATTTTGTATGTTGTTATCTTAAGACGACTTGAATCAATGGTCAATGAAAGGAGCATAGAAGGACCAAACAGCACATTATAATTAAAATATGATTGGGGGTGTGGAGTGGGAGGGCTTAGTTTATACTTATGCTGCATACTTTTTACCCACATTACATCACTTACTCAGTATGTCATGGTAAGTGTCTGTGGTCTCATTAAAAGGCAATAGTTTTTTAAAGTGAGATTGGTATTATATTATAGTATATTATTTTATTTAAAGTAAAATGACCTCAAATTAAACGGTTGAGTTTGACTTGGTTTTAAAGTTACTGCACTAACTTGGCACCCTGTAGCATGGATGAATGAGAATCTCCTTCATTATACCACTCACATGTATTGGATTTCTCAATGTTAAATAGTAACTCTACAGGGGTGCACATAGTAGCACCAGTGGACTTGATCCAAAAACACCGAATACCGGGATAGTCCTGTGTGCCACTGCTCCCCTTGAAGACCCCAATTGTGCCTCCCTCTTTTGTGCTGATGTGGATAATAGCAGCGGATCAGTTTGCATGTAGTACAGATGGTGATGAGTACTACAGTGGCAGCAGCTGGGTGATGGACATTTGGATCACTAGCACTTGCGTGTATGATGCTGTTTCATTTATTCACACTTGCTTCATGTGACTAGAACAAAACATATAATTGTAGTGACTAATCGCATCTTCAAGTGGATGCCATTGCTTTGCTCGGAATGTTCCACATTGGCATTAAACATATCTATCTTCATGGCGAAAAGCAAGGGATGCCACCAAGCCAAGATTTTTGAGAAATAAAAAAAAAAAGCATTAATTCTTTTTATACATTTTATATGAACATGTGTTACATAGATGGAGTAAGGATGGAGAGGACAGTAAGTAAGTAATGCCATACTGTGGAACATTCCAGGCAAGGCAAAAACATCATGGAGACAAGCAGGTAAAGAAACCCTTTGCCAGAAATGTACAAAGTGCACTTAAAAAAAACAACAATAACAGAAAACAAACAAAAAACAGATGACCATGTGTAATTTGATGCCTACATGTTTGGGTCTGACTTGTGCAAGGTTTTATAGATTATGGTGTGTTAGGGACATAACCAAAAATATATATGTGACTACATTAGACCTTTAAATGATTCACTGACACTGACTGGGGCAACCACTCAAACAAATGACCTCTTTTTATCTATTAAAGGAACAGCATGTAACCTGCAACTCTAATGCCTTAAAAAGGGAACTACAATCAGAACTGAACCTGATGTTTTCCTCCTTCTCAGTTTATGGACAGGCCATGCCACATATTCAGCTCAGAACCTCCAGAATTCCCTGACTGAGCTCCAGAGGCTGCAGGTACTGGGCTTTAGGTAGTGACCAATAAGACCAGAGGCAGGATGCAGAGGTGTAAAACAACTAGATTTAGGCACTAGCAACACAAATGAGACTCACGTGAGACTCATTCTGCTTTCTGATTGGATGGAGAACCAAAATACCAACAAACAACTTTCCCATCATGTCCAATGATTTTGTAATTAAGAATAAATCAACATTACAATTGTTATCCGTAAAATCTGTGTGTGTGTGTGTGTGTGTGTGTGTGTGTGTGTGTGTGTGTGTGTGTGTGTGTGTGTGTGTGTGTGTGTGTGTGTGTGTGCGTGCGTGCGTGCGTGTGTGTGTGTGTGATAAATAAGGGTAGGTTATTTTCTTTGGTGACTAGCACAAAATGCTTTTTTTCTCTGCGGATGAACTGCTTGAATGCATAAGCATGTTTTATTTGTACTGTGCTGGACCCTTAATGATCAGTCAGTCACCCATGCTTCCTTTGGTTTAGAGCTTTGATCACGCTGATTGGACATACAAACTTTGATTACTCGGTGACACCCACAATGAGCTACATTTTGGTGGTAGTTTTGAGAAAGCTTGTGTGTCAGTGAAAGAGGTGCCGCTGCTGGTGAAATGTGTCCTTTTTCCATGCGTCTACTCTTTCTCTCTCACAGATGGTGACAGCAGTGGCGAGAGAGATCTTGTTCTGTGAAACGTCATTGAATATTAACCAGGCTCTATGTCTGGAGCAGTGAGCTTCGTGAGGCAGCGCTGGAATATGATATACTTTAGAGGCACTAAGATTTAAACAGCCTCTGAAGATGTGGGGCCTGGTCTAATTGATGACTGATTGTTTGGTTTCATTTGATACATGTCAGTATAAATCAGTTTGCCCTATCAGAACAAGATAAACACCAGAGATATTATCAGTGCTCAGCGAGTGTGGAGAGAGTTGAGACAGTGTAAAAACACCAAGAATATCATTAATTTAAAGATTCAATTTTGTCTTGTTTATAGTGAAGAAAATGTAAAAGGATGATCCACATATTTTACAGTTCAATACCAAGTACCTGAAAAAAGCATAAGATGTCTCCTTTAAGTGAAGCTTCCAATTGCACCAAGAGAACACCAGCGGGCTTTCAATCCCTAAAAAGCTATATAAGCGATTTAATCATTTAATGCTTGTTTGCACAGTAAACCATGTTCCTTTCAGAAATTTCCGCAACGAAAACTCGCTGTTACATCATATGTGAAGGTGTTTTTTTTTTTTTTTTTTATGAGTCTCGTATTTGATTGGCTTAAGACCGGGGCCAAAACGTGTCATTTCCCTGACTAGCGTGTTACTCTTGTGATGACAGCACAGACTGACTCTGAAGTAAGTGTCTTGAATCGTAAGTGATCTTGTTGTCGCGAAGCAGAGTGTCTGCCTCTCTCTCGCCCCCTCTTCCTGTGTGTGCTTCCCTCGCGCACCACCGGACTCCGAGAGGGAGTTGAGCTGGGACGCCACGCACACGTAACGAGCTTTCATCAACACTTTGATGAATTGACCCTGCTCGGCGCGGGGGAAACGCAGCGCGATTTGACTCAGCCTGTATGTGCAGTTCTTATACGGCTGTTGTGACTCTCGGATTATTTGCGTTTGTTTGATGGATCTGTCTTAATGTTGGAATGCGTTTAAGTTGTTCGTTGGACCAATAATGTGCTGATCCGGACGCTGGACACGGCTGCTGATTCGGTGCGATTGGCGGAGGCTATAAGACCCAGCTGTAACCTTCAGATCGGTGTGTGTCGGCTCAGAGCAGCCTGTCTGGAGCTGTCCGCGGTGCTGAAGGTCGGAACACAGACTCAATGATGTCCCTCAACGTCATCATGGGTAGGTCGAGTGAATGGACCTGAATGGGGAATTTTAGCGAGCCCGTTTTTTGTATATATTTACTGTAAAAAACTATGTCAGTGTTAAGCAATCTCCAATAGCTAAAATATTTGCGTGAACGCTTTTGATCCGTTTCGACTGGTGTGTGCGCGCTCATCCGCGAGATACCAGTCATTTTATGTCACACCACGACGAGGATTTTCCATCATTCTCGTGCCTCTGAACTTCAAACACGGCACATGCATATTCATCAACTCTATTATTATTGGTGCTGCGCGCTCTAAAATTAGAAGCTCATTAAAATGTAATTCGCCACGTGCAGCCAATGTTGCAGCATGTGAATGCGAATGTGGACTCTCCCTCTGCAACTTAATTACTGCCCCTAAAATTTAGAATGAATCTTAACTTTAAATCCGTTCTACGATTTGCAGTGTAACGTCATGCCGATTGTTTGTGTGAAACATGTCACTTGATTAATTTACTTATTAATAGGCCTACTTGTACCTTGGACTAAAATCAAGACGTTCTCGGGAACACGCCTCTCGGTGAATGATATAAGTCTTTAATGAGTGGTTCACTTTACTTGATTTACTTGAAGTAGAGACAAGCAAGATGATACCAATGACAGCTCGTTTTTGAGACATCAATACTGGAAAAAGCAAAGTGTAAAAAATAGACCTGGTGACTGAAAGAAGAAAGCGGTAAACCTCCCATTACCAGATAGAGTCAAATTTAAGATAATGGACAATCCATAGGTACAGCTAATCAATTGTTGTTGCATAAGGATATCAGATTAAAATATACAATAGAATGCCATCTGCGCAGTGGCTCAGATGCAAAATGGCTCAGATGCATCATCAGAGGAGTGATTGGTCAAATGTTTGTCATTTCTTTTAAACTGTTTATTTGAAAACCGGGGCAGTGTATAAGGATAATGCTGATTCACCCTGAGCCTATAATAACTGTAGTGCTGGTGACTGGCCACAAGAGAGAGCCCAGTGATCTATATAGTGCATTGTAAGCTTCACTCTAGAAATACAGTATGTAAAATGTAATAATCATTTTTAAAAATAAAAAAAATCAATAACATTAGTATATGGGATTATCATGTTTGTTTGTTTGTTTATTTGTTAATTTGAATGGGACAGCATGTATTAATGATCAGTTTACGCTGTAAATACACCAGATTTAGCTCAAGGCTAATCTGTTGTCCCATAAATGAACCTCAATGAATCCTCAGTGAACTTGAGATATATTATGCACATTATTTGATGTTCATCTAAGTATAAAATTGCAATATTGCCTCCTCTCAGTTCCTTCCTGAGTGCAGTGATTTATATGTTTTATTAACTAATATAAAGTTCTCTTTCATTCATAAATTTTCTATTTGGTCTTTAGGCCTTGTATTGTTGAGCTCCAACCATACTATCCTTTTACACACTCATCTTACTCCATAATTTCTTTCTGGCCTCTCTTACTTTATCAACAAAACATCTTATGAGCTCTCACCATCTCCTTGTATTGTTAGGTTCTTCTCCAGACCATCCAAAATAGCCATTCTCACCACTGTGCACCTATTCTTTACAAAAAAATATATACTTCAATATGGCTGCCAGAATAATTGAAGATGCTCTGCAGAGAACTATTAGTGAAAGGAAATTATTTATTGATCCCATGGTGCTCTGTGTTTGTTTCCTTGAATTCAGTGCATTGGTAAACAGCCTACAGGGCATTAACAACATATGTCTTCCTGATATGTGCAGCAAAAGGTACTCGTCGTTTTTTTTTTCATCCAAGTTCTCTATGTTAAGCAGCTGGTGGTTCAATGGCCATAAAGTGTGCAAAGACCGAGAGAAACTGTAAAGCTCAAGGGCCACAGCCTTGGCCTGCACTGAGCCATGAAGAGATGGGCTGCATGTGTAAATGACTGCGGCGAGTGTGGACATATACTTGAGCCTATAGCAGCCTGACCTCTGTGTGTATACAGGCATGTCATGAATAATGGCTGTGATGATGTGAACTGCCCAGACACACTGACCATGTTTGGATGCACCTTTTGTAGAAATGTTATCTGTTGTCATAAGCCCCCCACAGTGGAACAAGATTAATGGAGAAATGAATGAATGACTATCGATCTTCAACTTTTCATTTCCTGTATAGGGGTAATGCAGATTATATCACACGCATACGGAATTTTGGGAGTAGGTGGCAAAAAGTGGTGATTGAGTGTCGATGGTAATGGAATTTGCTTTGTAAGAGCTTAAAACACAACTAAACTGTAAATAAGCTGCCAGAGTCTGATGACAAATATAAAAATGACTCAGTGGCTCAATAGTTAGTTGACTGCTGACATCTAAAAGAAGAAAAGTGGAAAAGAAAAGATAAAAGAAAAGAAGAAGAAGAAGAAAAGAAAGATAAACAAGAAAACAGCAAGCTACGAGAACATTTATCACTGATCCAGATTTTGGAATCATACACACAAAGCTTCTCTCCTTAAATAAGATGTACTTGAGTCTGTGTATTGAGGAAATTAATTGTTGTCTTTTATCACCCCCTGCTCTTAGCCAACAAACTAAGCTCTCACACTATCAAATCACAATGCAGAAAAAAATACAGCGCAACAGTGATATAACCAACACAGTAGCTCCACAGACAAAATAAAACAAAAACATTAAAAACACTTTATCCATTTTGAAGTCCATAATTAAGCCACTTAGTTGGGATGTTGAGGGACATTTTTTGAATGAAAATGATGTAAGTGCATGACCTCTGTAGTGGATCTATATGTTCGTAAAGCAGGTGTATAGGAAGTGATGTGTGGGCAATTAGCAGGGAGCCTGGCCTTGGTAGCTTGTGGGTCTGAGGCGATGGCTCATGCTTCAGTGCAAAGCTCTGAGTGTGATCCCGGTTAAAGAGGCAGTCATGGCCCCCGCTGGCTGTGCTCCTCTGGGACCCGTAAAGCACAATTTGTAGCCCCTGCGCCTCCATTGTGTGTCAGCACATTTATGGCCCATCTGTAACATTGATGGTCGCTCATAAAGGCCTCATGTGTCAATATCACATAGCCAAGTGCCTACTGTCTGTGCTCAAAGTGTTCACCTCCTTTGCACCGCATTCGAAGTCCTACTGGAATGAATCATTGTCAGCAGTCTCATATGCCATCCTCCTTGTGTAGGACGAAATGTAAAAGTTGGATTTATGTGACTAGCATTATCTTTTTTTCCATTTTAATATATTTAATAGCAATTTACCGTTATGACAAACAAAGTCTCTCTTATCTGTATAATTTATCTACTATTTTGCTTCTACCATAAATTCGTATGTACAAAACAATGTCTATAACGATATATTAATGCTTATCTTATCTATATTTTCCTGTGAACGCTGCAGAATCTAGATCAATGTGAATACTGGATGACACAATACATTTACTAATGCTTGATACTGAAACAGAAAGTTTTTTAACAATGTTATTCTGACTAACGCCCTATAACGCAGAGAAGATTGCATGTATTGTAACATATTTGTTATATCTGTAGTCTTTACTGCCTAAAGCGTTTTCCTATTAACCAGGAAGTAGCATATTGTGGCATTTTCTGTGGTGGGATCTGCTTGACTCAGTGAAAAACACAAGTACAGAATAGAGCAGATAGAGAGCGAGGCAGCATTGAGAGCCTGCTAATAACAGTAATGCACTGACTCAGCAGTGGGATGTGGGCTGCAGTGGCTGTTGGCTGCCCCTCCGCTGTCTGGCTGTCAATCACACGGCTTCTTGGACGCACAACCAAGGCAACTGTGGTCGTCCTGGAGCTTTGGTACAGAAAAACAGTATTTGAAGACATGCATAGTATATTGTACACATTTAGCATTGCGTTTTATACTGAGTATGTGTATAGGTGGGAGAAAGGTCATAATAAAACCTCATGATCTGATCATGACTTGACTAGAAAATACCAAATGTCCAAGTTCTGGCTGCGAGTGAGGTCTGAACTTTTAATGAACATATGCGAATGACGTTAAAATCAAATGAAACAAATAATATACAATATAGTGTTTTGACTCACAGATGTATGATTTTTGTGTAACTTAATGAAACGGCTGCTGCATGTGTCTGACATCTCATAGTCATGTAACCCATGTGCACAATACACTGTTGCTATGAAGTGAAAAAGAAGATTCTTTTGAAACCTAAAATGTTTCCTTATGGTTGAAGATGGTGGTTCAAAAGATTTCACCCAGCAACAGTATTTAAACATGTAAATTCCAACTACAATTTCAGACAACACCATCACTGCCCATTTTAGGATTCTTAAGATTAAATGTGTCTATGTCAAATTACTGAAATTGTTTCTTCTTCTCCAGGTTATGTGGGTATGCAACTTGTGCCGAAAACAACAAGAAATCCTCACTAAATCAGGGGCGTGGTTCTACGGCTCGGGGCCTGTGTATGAGGGCGGACCACAGGGGAAGAAGGCGAAGCTACAAGACCCAGGAGCACCAGACAGAGGCAGACCTTACAGACAGGCCTCCCTGGACAACGGGACTGGACTGAGGTACCCGGGACCTGGAGATACACCACACGACAGGTACGTCTAACGCTGGCTGTGGTGTGAATACTGCTGAACTTTTAGTGTTTTTGCAATCACACTTTTAGTTTCCTACAGATATATCTTTACCATCATCACCATACATAGTAGATACATGTAGTAGCGTAAGTGAAGCAAACTACTGATTATATGATTTGGGTGATTTGGGTGGTTTGAAGACAGCATATTTTGAAAAATGTTTTAATCTTTGGTATACTGTGGCTATTGTGGTGTAAATATTGCACACATTTATGTTGGACTTATATTTATTTCCTTCTTCATCTTGGAGTTGAGGTTGGCTGATGCTTATCAATGGAGGACATGCAGATTAACTGAACAATACATATGTTAAGTGTAAGAGTATTTATATCATTTTCACATTATCTGATTGTGTTTTGAGATGTCCCCTTGGAGTCTCCACTTTGCATTACATATATTTACAGTGACATAATGGGATTAAACGCGAGATAATGCTGAATTTGAAGGAGGCCCATGAATTGGTTAAAAAACTATATACAGTATGTAGATTAGTGCAAAGTGCAGTCAAACTGTCGGAGGCAGTTATTTACTAAGTTTACCATGTTTAAAGTAATGTCAACAGGTGATTCCTGGTCACATATACATACAAAATAAAAAGAACGAGGTGGATGGAGATACCTACTATACAGCACAGCAAGATACTTAAAGACTATCAACAAAAAGAATAGGACATCCACGAGGTAAAGTTCTACACTTGACTCGGGAAGTTTACAACTCCCAGGTTATAAATATAAAAAATAATATTTTTTTTCCTCCGAAAATTTCCCCCCTAGCGTCCCTCAGGATTCACTCAATGACCATGAATTGAGATTGTTTAGGTTAATGTGTTCAGTATTTTTTTCAATGATTTGCAATGGGTTTGTGTGTGTTTGTGTGTTTGTTTGTGTGTGTGTGTGTGCAACTGATATATAAACTGCAAAAGCTACTGTGCCTAGTCCTCGAAGAGCACCTATCCTTTCAACATTTTGATAACTTTATATTTTTACCGGACCTTCTGAAGCACATTTTCTCTCAGTGTTTAAATGTTTAAATTAACATTTTTTTGTTTCTGGATGAGGAAGGAGGAAGTCAACTAAAAGGAGAATAGGACAATCCTTGCTCCTAATTTAAATTATCTTGGTCTCTGAGGTGTCCTTTGACGGGAGATATGCAGAGACAGCTGCAGTGTTCAGACCGATGAAGCAACAATGATTTAGCAGAGGTAGAAATATGCTCACAGGTTCATTTTCCTCTTGATTCCTCATGTTCTATTATTTGTCATCAAACATTACAGTCGTAAAAAAAAAACACAATATGTAATGCATTGCATTAGATAAGCTTTCTACTACCACTGTTTATAGTATCAAAACAAATCAGTTAGCAAGAATACAAAAAATCATATAATATACTTTAAATCCAATAATATTTAAGTTGCATATCTGAATATATAATTAGCCCATTAAACCAATAAGCTATTTAGTTTGAACAGAAACATCATAATGCAATGACAGAATTACCAGGGACCTCGTAGCTGTAAAGTAGCCATAAGTTAGTGTATGGGTCAGCTTTCTTCCATATTATATTGGCTAGATTTTTTTCTTGGTCTTGCAAAACGCTAAACTGTCTGAAGTGTGAGGTCAGGTTTGGAAAGAGGAAGAAAAAATAGCCCCCCCCTACAATATTTTTGAATTGTATGCCTATGCTCTATCGGCTGCGGTACGCGTCCCGGGGAGTGCATGAGAGGATGGAGAGATATGGCAAAGAGTGCACACAAATGCATATCTGTCGCGAACTGTGTTGTGCGTGTGTGCGCACGCACGCACGCTTGTGTATATGCCTGTGTTAGCGCTCTTCATAGGCGAAGGGAAATATGAGTTGAATGTGAGGCAGCAGCTGAAACACCGGTAAGTGATGCTGCCGCTGCCTGCTGCCGTACGGTAGGATGTTGCTCCACGTTTTGACTCCTCCGGGCGTTTCTTCGCCTCTTTCCCCAAACCCAAAAGAGAGATCTGCGGTAACAAGAAAAGAAGCCTCGTTACCGGCGATGCCTTGGTTCAAGTCGGGAGCATTATGACCGAAGGATCCCGCCCGAAATGCGACTCGTGTAAAGACACTTTTTTACCAAGACCAGCGGGAGAAATATGGAACTTGATTGGCGTCCTGTTCGCTTTTAATGCTCCTTGGAGATAATAACGACACTGTGGAGATATATGTGTGGAGCGGGGCATCCGGGGAGAGCTCGTGTTTTGGGATGTATTTGTCGTGAATGGAAAAGGAGTGATCTTTTACTGAGGATAAAAGAAAACGGAGGAAGAAAATGCAGTTTGAGACATTGCGTCAGTTCTGTAGCTCGGTTTTATCACATTTCAACGGGGCTTTCACGACACCTCAGAACATCTTGCAGACGGAGCTGTTTGAGCAAGCGTTGAGTAACATTGGGTGAGTGATTCCTTTGTAAAGAAATGCCCTGATTTATGAGGAAGGGCTTCCCCGTTGGTATGTCAGGCGAGTGCCGGCGGTGGGGGTTGTTGCGTTTATCGATCGGTAGCTTGCCTGCGTAATAATAGCTTACACTGTAGTAGTGTTTGTGCTGCAGAAAGACCACTGTGTTTCCTGACCGGCGGATGTGGCGATCAACGCCGCTGCCGCGTTTGCTCTGTGCGCGTGCACGTTTGGACACATGTGAGGAAGCGGAGGGGCTGTTAAACTGAACACTTTGGTACACTGTGAGAGGTGGGATTGGGCTGTGTGCGTAGACCTGGCCGTAAGAGCGCGCGTGCGCATAGCCCTCTGTGCACTGCTGCAGCTTGTGCTATTTTGCCTCTGCCGCTGCTGCTCTCTGCCTCAAGGAACAAAAGTGAGCAATAAGCATCACCAAAGCAGGCACTTTTACACAGACAGAAGACATACAGTGTAATAGGCAGCAGCAAAACGTGAGTTATAAGTCTGTTATGTGAGGTGCATTTAGAGACTGTAGTGAAAGCATCTCTAACCTCCTCTGGTCAAGCTTGCTGTGGAGTAGTTGAGAGTAAAGGCAGAGATGACTCTCAGAGTTGGACTGCATGATTGGTCTGCCACAGACTCCCCTCTTTGGGTAGCCCTCAAGCCATGTGGCAGGCATGGTTGTATGTTCTGCAGATTGAGCCTGACTCCAGCAGAACGCTGTCCCACTGTCCCAATGTAGCAGGGCACTGAGAACGCACAGGTTTCTTCTCTGTTCCACGGCAGACTCACACCTGAGTCTCAGTCCATGCTTTGTCTGTCTCCAGGGAAAGAGCCGCTCCCCCCTGCCCCCCACCCGATCGTCAGAAATAATTTACAGCAATACTGGGCTCTCTGCCACCTCACATTACATGGCCAGAACACTCAGCCACTGGAAGAGCTGGACTGACTTTGTGATCCACCAATCATTACATTTGACTCCCATTTTCCACCTCCCACTTTCCAGTATTTTAGCGGGATCAGCATTGAAGAACTAGGTTATGTATTCAACTATTCTCGTTCATTTGTATTGAGCTGTTTGTGTGTAGCTTATTTCTCTCTGTTTTCTTTTTCTGCTCAGACCTATAGCTTGCTAATGGGCTGTATGCTTTTAGATCCAGCTGCCATGTATTATGCATGTGTGCGTCAGCAGAGGTCCTAATGGGGCTTTGGGTCTGTTCTTAGAAGGACTGAATGGTTTTGAATTGAGTGGTCGCTACATTTTAACAGCAGCCACACTGCCCCCTTTTGTCACACACATCACTCCACCTCAACACAGACCCCTAAGCAACATCATGACTTGAAATATGTTATCGTCATCAGTTTTCAGCAGCATGGGCAAATTCTATGTTTTATATCCTATGTATTGAAAGTGCTACATATGGTGAATGCTAAGACCATACATTTATCATCCTGCCACATCATTTTCAGTAGTTTGATACACACTGAGAAATATTTGCATGTAACATTGTATTATATTTGCAAATTTCTTTATTCAGACCAGACTTTAGTTGTTTACCTGACAGTTTCCTACCGGTAGAGGTAGGCTATCTGCAGTCAGACTTCTTTAGGACAGTATCTCAGTTATGGGAGAGTAAAAAAGCCCCCTTGTCCCAGTTTATAGTCCCGTGGACACCTTTCCATTTTTCAGTTGCCTCCTTAATCCAGTAACAGTTTGTTGTCCTCTGTCTCAATGATGTTTGCTCCATAATGTACTTCTCTTTTTTACTGTGACCAGAAGCGTGCACGCGCTTCCTTCTCACATTCTGTCCTATCTGTGTTCCTTTTTTCGCCTGCTGAACCCACTCCCTGTTTCCCTTGTTCATGTACGAAATACCCTACGTGTCTTGCAATAAAATATACAGCACCAAAACCTGTGTAAATCAGCTGACAAAACACATCATAGCAACACTGACTGACACTGTGAAGAAGATTGCAAGTGAGCAGTCAAAATGTGTCAGGTAAACAAAATAAACTCTGGTCTAAAAAAAGAACCTTTCAAAAAAATTATCAAAAGACCAAATGAGCCTCACTGGAAGATTGTATTATACTGGATGGCCATGGTCTATTGGCGACTCATATCATTGGTCAGATTGTATCAAAGGTTTCTACAGTCCTGGACGCATGAGGGATTACGTCGACTAATTTGTCAGATTACTTACATTTTCATGATGTGTCAAAATAGTGTTAGCATTAAAGGTGGTATAAACATTTGTTGCCAGTTTGATCTCCACTATTGGCAACAGTAATCTATGAACGCATATATATATATATATATATATATATATATATACACACACACACACACACACACACACACACACACACACACACACACACACACACACACACACACACACACACACACACATGATAACCGATAGCTATCTCCCATTTAGTTGTGCCATAAAATGTAATAATTTCACAGTTTAATCATTGGTTTTAGAATCTGCATTGAACCCACCCTGGCTGCTCCAGCTCGGCACCCTCTGCCCCAGGGTGCAATACCTGCTGTTAGCAGCGCTCTGCTGCTGTAATTAAGCCCACTCTTTATTGGTTTTGTCTCCACCAGGGGAGGTGTATGCCGGAAGAAAGAAGGAAGGCCCAGGATTATAGCGTGGGCACCTAAGAGAGGCGGTATTATGATTGTACTCTGGAGAGGCAAGTGAAGGTTGCACTCAAAGATAAAGTGGAGAATTGGGTGATGGCTACATACACCCAAAATGCATGAGGAGAGCAGAGATAGCAGTAGAGTCTGGATCGATAAACTTGAGTCCTCACTGCTCCCCTCACCAAATCATATCTCAGCATCAGTTGGAGAGCAAGAGAGGAAACAGAGGGGAGAAAGAGAGTGGAGGGTAGCTAGCACTGGGCTGTAGATAAGCATCTGGCTAATGTCTCCATAGCCCCAGGGCTGCTGAGCTGCCAACAAACCCAGGTTTGTGTTCAGTTGCAGGACGACCCAAGACAGTCATCTCAAGTATGTGATGTTGCCCGGTTGAAGAAGGTTGAAGAAATACTCAAAATATCATGTATAAATCAATTTGTGTATATTTATTCCATTTATTGCCGTATGTACTGAAGTACCTGTGACACTTTTATGAACATACCATTCTCGTCAGAGCACACTTCACAGGACCTGCAAGGCTCTCCTCCCCCAAGTTTCCTTTACTTACCTGCATGGGCCCGTATCTCCTTTTAAAAACATTTTTTTGTCTGTATTTGTATTCTATTTTTATATATTTGCCACAGGGCAGGAATTTATTTCAGAAGAAACCAGAAAAACGTACATTCACACTTGTTTATGATACACAGTATACTTGATTTGACCCTGTTTTAGTCATGTGTTCCGGGTTTAGTTCCGGATTTAGTTCCAGCTTAGTCCCATGCAATTTTGATGTGTTGTGTGTGCACGTGTGAACACATCCTATAAGAATAATTTTTGTTTTGCACTTGTATTTGTATTACTTATCTTTTAAGTAGTTATTCCACCTCTGATCATTTACAGTTTATGGTCTAAAAGTTAACCCACTGGTCATTCAGAGCCCAATGAAGTGTAACTCTATGAGGATGGTACCAAAGGCCAGCGGGACAACAACGAAGAAGATTGGCTACTTTACAGCAGATGTCAGACTGTGCAGAGCGCTGACATCTGGCTCTTTTCATGCTCACAGAGCGAGACTGATTCCCTCAAAGGCTGAATAGGCATGTGTGCACTCCAGTGTACATGTGGCCCTCAACCTTACCATGAGTTATATAGTATACTGCCATAGTGTCTGCTAAGAGAAAGTGCTCTGTAGATTGGCATTAGAGTTCTCACTGCGCCCCAGGACCTTAACATTGTGCCATGTTTTTTGTCCACTTGATGGATTCAGAAGATGGCTATAGGACTGTGTGTCTTTGTGAGAGAGTGGCAGGACACGTGTGGTCATGCATTTGAAGCCCAATTGCCAAAAGGCATTTTCTGTAAAAAGGTTTTTTCTGGCCAACTGATGTCTGATGTCATCGTTTTTAAACCAAGCCAGCCAACCAACAGGTTCCTTGTAGTCACGGTCAGAAACCATTAACTAGAGTTCAATTTGCTGCCATTATACAGTGTTCTGTAGAGAAAAGCAATATGTGACCTCTTCTGTTTTAACATGGTACTTCTGTAAATATTCAAAACATTGCTACTTTTATGATTATATGAAGTATAATAAGCATTCACTCATTGTGCATAAATCCATGGTTGGTGCAGACCATGTGGTATAGTATTTTTGAATCATACAGTATAGTTATTTTAAGGCAGCTAGACAGAGATTAATATCTCATTCTAGTGGCCTAGTATTTTCTTTTAATTGTCCATCCATCCATCCATCTTCTTCCGCTTACCCGGGGCCGGGTCGCGGGGGCAGCAGTCTAAGCAGGGACTTTTAATTGTCTTGATCTTAAAATGTGCTACCTAATCAAGAGATTAATACAAATGATTCTATCTGACCAATAACAAGTATTAGTTTGGGTTGCATACTAGTATACATGTATTGTTTTCTGAGTGGCATGATGATGACTTAATATATAATCCCGATTCTTTGCCACAAATCCAATTCTTTTTTTTATGCTTCACTTTATTTAATTATCCAAAACACACTCGAAGAAGCTATTTGATTAGGTAATAATGGAAAAGCCTAATCTAAACATCTGTGTCTGTCTGGCCCATTGCGATCATCCTCCTCCTTAACCGGCCTGTGCTCAAATCCTCTAATGCAACTCTGATGGTATTCACAGGCTCAAGCAGATTAATTATTTTGTGAACAATGCACAGTATGTCGCCTCACAGACAATTAGCTTCTGTGGGTTTCTCCTAACTCGGCAGAAGTTTACCCGTCTGAGGAGAGGTCAAAGGTTTATCCTCTCCTACTGCCTTGACTTTCATATGCATAGTGTTAACTAACATGTATTTTTGATGCTTAATACTTAAACTGAGAAATAGTTAATAGTAATAGAAATAGTAATATCAGCCGCCGCAGCAGTTGTAGTATTTCATTGTGGCAGAAATAACTTCAATCACTAATTACTGTCATTTAGGTGTTAAGGCAAAAACAGTAGGGGTAGTTTTAAAAGGGTTCTATTACATCTGTAGCATCCCTTTAATATCAAATAATCTGCACATTCTTCAAACATTTTAAATACTAAGTACATCTGCTTGTATAATAATAACAACAATAATAATAATAATAATAATAATAATAATAATAATAATAATAATAATAATAATAATAATATTATGTATATTAAGAGAATGGTAATGGAAATGATCATACACAAATCCTTTTTTTTTTGGGGGGGGGGGGGGGGGTAAAAGATTACACATTTTCATGGACTTGGACTCCTCAGATGTCTGGCTCAGAGTATTTGTTACAAATGCTGTCCCATGCAATTACAATTAACCCACACAGCCTTTCGCTCCGCAAAGGTCTGCCCAAGGGTTCATCGATTGAGACGTCGCTTTGTCAATGCCATTGAGTGTAGGCAAAAGCTCTTTCTCTGCACAGATAGATAGAAAGTGGCTCTTTCCATAAGAACGCAAAAATTGCTTTGACTCCATAATACACCATCAATGAATGGACTAAAACATGCTTACAACATAGTAAGGTGTCATCGCAAAAAACGCACATTCTTTCCTCACGGATTAATATACTTTATGACTGGATGCATAGTGTGTGTTGGTCTGCTTTTGCCCTACTTTCACTGCTTTTAATTGCTGCTTTTATGATATAATCTATGAGAGCTTAATCTACCACAAGAAAGTATCTTAAGAAAATAAGAAACTGTTTTGTTTGTTCAGTATAGGAGGCTAATGTTATGGTATCAGATTGGTGTTTTGATCTGTGTAAATGAGCAATGTAAGTTATACCCATCGTCCCTTGAAAGCCAAGTCACTCTATATACTGGAGCCTATCCTGGTAGCTTTTGACCATAGACAAGTGACAGATCTGGGCTAGCTGGAGTTAGGGCTGATGCAGAGACACGCAGAGACACACTGCCATTCACTGTCATATTCATAATGTGTAGGCAATTCAACATTTTCACTTTAAAAAAAAATCTATTAATAGTATTCCTTTACCATCATGCTCCCACATTATTCCCCTTCTGTTTTATCTCTGTTTGTGTGCTGTGTGCCAGTGTATTTCAGTTGGGGTGACATCTCTGAGACAGAAGTGTTTGAGAACGCAGCTCAGGAGACCGCCAGCTCTCCATTATGCATCATTTTCTGTCTGCCTCAAGGCAATCCTCCAAGCAACCGATCTGCCACAACTTCAACTTGGGGAAATGGAAATGAATCTAAAACTGTGGGTGCTAGTGCAATACTTTACCAACTTTAAATTGGCTCAAATGAAGCACCAAGCAAAGACATGTAAATAAAATGATAATCTGAGCTATTAGTCAGTATTAATAATGCAAATAGTGTTTTCTAACTGGATCCATCACAGATTCCCGGGGTGATTTTAAACATGCAAATAGTGGCTGCAGTATATAACTAGAAACAAGCCAAACAGAACTGGGGTGAGAATGTAAGGTTAATCAATATGCACCATGTTGGCAAAACAACTTTTCAGTGCAGCTTCTTTTAGTGGGTTGTAAAAATTAGTTGGCAAGCAAATATTTCATTCTCAAAAAGGATTTGCTGGAAACAAAAATTGGTTGATGTATGACAATGACAGTATAAATGGCTCAAAGTATCTCAGAATATTTTATTGCCATTGTCAGTGAAGTCAGAATTCACAAACATCTCCAAGAAATCTTCCATATATTATATTTTGTATATTAGCAGCAGAAAATTACATGGTAAACATAATATGTTTCTGTTTGATTTATTGTTGCTTACCTTTTACACAGCACTAAAACATTAGTCTTAATTTATTTCAGGCAAAAGTTTTTTAATTAACTTGGTTCCTAGAATTTCTGCCATTGCAGTGCTGAGAATTTTTTTTTTTTTTTTTTCTAGCATTATACCCTAGTGAACTTCATTTCCCATAAGTCCCTGCTGTCCAGCTTTCAGAATGTCATTTTGGAGAGCAAGGATTTACTGAAGCATTCTGTGACTCACCCTTCCGCTTTTTTCATTACCTCCACATTTTGAGCGTTGCCAGATCCAGCCGCAGCCACAGCGTCACCAACCTTTGATTTCAAATGCAGCCTGCTCACTGGAATGAAAAACGCATAGTTAGCAGAAATGGGAAGTAATGCATGCAGATAGTGAGGAAAAAAAGAACAGACTTGTTTAAAAAACTGCCTGATGAAATATGCTCAAATGTTTTTTTAGAAAATCAATTAATAAAGAGTGGATTGCAGTAAAAGTCAATGTCATATTTTAGATTGTATGAGATTGTTACTTAGCATTTATGTAAGAATTTAAATTAGTCTTAGACTTGAAATTTGAAACAAACAGCCTTTATGCAACAGTAACTAATAGGACAACTGGGACCATACCTAATGTGCAGCCCTAGTAGTATCATTAAGTTAATTCTAGACATTAGACCATAGTGTGTGATTTTAACCTTCTTTGTGTTTTGTGTTTCTTTGTGTTTTGTGTTTTCTTTTTGTTTTTCATAATATTATCTTTGTTAATGAACATAGTTAATATTATAAATTTTACACAAGATGCCATTCATGTTACAAGCCTCTTCATTTGTCCAGGCTTGGGTTTGGCAGAAAAATAGTCCACTGGTGGCGCATGGCTCTCTCACTGGCTATGGCTTTGCTGTATTTCGATATGTATGACCAGTCTGTGTATAATTGAGCACTCCACTCTCACGGTTGAGTACAGCTCATGATGAAGTCCAGAGGCATAATTACTAAGTACTGCTCCACCTGTAGTTCAGCATGAAGTGCATTTTTTACACATGACTATTTTGTCTAAGATGTATGAGCATGGTCTGCTGCTCTAACCTTTCCCTACAGGGAGGAAAATTGCAGGCAGTACCAGTGTAGCATTCCTGACTTGCTAATCTTAATGGCATATTCAGTTGGGGCTTGGCCTACATAGAGTGGTGCGTTGTCTTTAAAAGGAGACCTGTCTGACAGCCGCGTGCACAGGACGTACTGGCCATTCACAGCATAAACACATGAGGAGAACACAGTGGAGCTGGAGTCTGTCTGTTTGCAGCCAATTAGAGAATACAAGCTGAGATCTGTACACTCTGTCAGATTCACTGGACTGTGCCACTTTAGGACCACTTGTTTCACACTTAACTTTTCACACAAGCAAGGATTCAAGTTGTGCAGGAGTGTTGTTTTTATTGTCACAGGTGAAGCAGAGCAACATAATTCATGATATGTTTCCTTCTAAAATATATACGGACATTATAGAATAATGAGAAAATTATTTAAATTGTTTGCATTATTGCATCAGATTTGGATGCTTTTTTTTAGTACACCAGACTTGTGTTGTTCCAATAGAAACACGTCAAACTAAATTTCAATACAGAGGAAAAAGCTTAATACTTGACAGTGATTTCAACAACACAATGAACAGAAACCTACATTTAGTAAATGAACATTTGGTGCACTGAAGTACTTGTCCTTCACATTGAATTCTTGTCTTTTTATCCCTTCTATGTTGTAATAATCATTTTATTGCTTATAATTATAATATACAAGTGGTATGAGTTTTTTGAGAGAGGGTGGAGACATTCACCAAACCACTAAACCACCGCCAAGCACGATTTCTACTTTCTACAGTGATAGCCTAATTTAATGAAATGTGTGTGTTGATAATAAAATGACAACATGGTACAGTATTCTGACCTTCTGTCTAACATACAACTGCAACAAACTGCTGTTCTGTGCTTTTTGTGGTATTATTCCATGAGCCCTAGAGTACACTCTGGATACATATGAAACACTGGTAACATAGTTCAACACAGTACTAGGAGAAGACAAACTAAATCTTAATGCGATCCAAAAATAGGAATCATGTATCTCAAGTGCAGCAGATTGGAAAGGGGCACTGCTCGACCTGCCGCCAGTTGTAAAAATGACATGATGTTGGTGTTAATCCTTAAACTTGGCTTGAATTCGGCATCCCAGAATCCTTTGTGGCAGAATCATAAGCTGTGTCATCCGTCCATCACTGCAGTTTGTCCTGGGCCGATCAAAAAGCAGGTCAGTCTTGCATAGCTCAGTTTTCAAATTTTATATGTTCATGGAGTCAGCTTGTTTTTGCCTGCTCTTGCTTTCTTCAGTCATCTAATTTCGATATGGACTCTTGCAGGATGTATGGTTGACATTAGTGGGAGAACTGTGCGATGTGGCACCAGTCATTTGTTCTCATTTGACTCTTCATTATCTGCGCTCTCGAGGTGGCACAATCTTCATGGGGGAGGACAGCATTTTCACCTTGGCTGCTTTTGGCTTTCTTATTTAACGCGTTATTTTAGCAGCATCACTGAACAGCTGTCATAGGCAAGGACCGCCGTGGCATTAGTCTGCTTTTGTTGATGACTGGAGTTGAAGTTTTCAATAGATGCCGATGGTTAGCATTCAGTTATTGCATCATTTTGTTCCATTTATGGCTGAGCTTTTTTTTCTTCTAAATTCTCTTCACCCTTTTAACTAACCTTATGGCCTCTATAATATTTAAGTACATCTCCTCTTTGGTCCTCTTTTTAGCTTCACGTCAGCTTTAAGTTTATTGTACTCCTACCTTTACATTCGATGCCTCTCGTCTGTCCGTACATTTACAACATTAGCTCCAAAATATCACTCAGTAGCTGCTCATCTGATGTATTCTTTCATATTTGACATTCTCACCTGATTGTCTTTAAATGTTTCTGTATCTTAGAAGAATTCAAATTTGCACAATAGTGTGTATTTTCTTATAGTGTTTGACCTTTCTGTATAAATGGGTGTAAAACTCTAGTGGCGATCCTGGAGTGTTTGGTTGTGCTGACTTGGGCAGCTGAGAGCATGAAAGCAGCAACATATTTGAAGGGTCCATCACTCACCGGGGCCTCATTATTGACTTTCAATTATTGATCTTTGAGCTGTTGGCATTTATTTTTAGGTATATCAGCATGTTAGTAAAAATACACTAGTTTGCTCTTCAGGTGTAGAATTTCATTTGATTTTTCTTACAACTTAGGTAGCTATCATAGTAACTAATATGGCTGCGTATGATAGCCAAGCTGACTTGGGCAATTCGTTGCACTTAGAAGTGTTGGCCTACCTTTTCGCTACTGAAATTATTCTCAAATCTATATTGAATTTTTAATACTTGGTAGATCCAATGACTTGGAAAAACGAAAGTTCATTCATAAACATTGTGCAAACAATTTTCATGCTACCTTGACTTCACAGTTGACTGACAGCCGTGACTCCTTTGTGCAGAGAGATGCTGCTGCAGGCTTTTAGTGCAGGGGGTGAGAGACTCAGTCCTCCCACGATACAGTAAATTACTCAACCGGCTGTGTGCTGCTGATGCTCAGCGTTAATGTTTTTTATCATAACCCACATCAAATGTTAATGATTTGCAACCACCGGGGCTTCCTGCCTCATCTCAGACCTTTTATCATGCAGCGCTTTTGCTCACAGCATTCATGCACATATAGGCCACTCCGTTTTCACCACAGTAACAAAGACAGGTTTGTTTTTTAATATATTGCACAGCTCTCTTCTGCTTTCATTATTAGTACTGGCAAATTTGGGTGATTTGTTTTAATCGAGTGTGGTAAAAATAACAATATTAAGGTTTTATGATAGCAAGCATGTCAGGTCACTTCTAATCTTTTCGGGTCACACTTTTAATCTCACAGAGCAGTGGTGTAATCCTGTGATTTTGGTAGTGCTGGATTTGATACGCTGCTACCTTTGATAAGGACAGTGCTTTTCCCAACATGATTTCAGTATTAAGGTTGAAGGTGTACAGGTGTGCTCCTGTGCCAGCTTAAATCAGTTTGAATTGTCTTTTGATTCTGCAGAAGGTTTGATCCCCATTCCCCAGACTCTCTCCTCATCAGTTTTAGTGTCCTCCTCATGTATCACCTTAAAAATAAATTTATCAATAAACTGATCACTTGTAAATGTATTTGTTTGAATGGTTGTGCCTGATTCCTGCCATTAGTCATTTACCCACACAAGATGTAGCCTAACAAGGCCTGCAGTTGCTCTCATTACATGTATGTTATTACAAATGTGACAGAACCATTTTTAAGTTTGAGTATTGACTAGAAATTACACTATTATTATCCTGTTCTTCTATTCTTGGCTGAAAACAATTAGCATTGCTGGTATGCTTGTTCTACCCCATGAAGAGTACACAATGAAGACTGTGAAGCACATTCCTAGCCTTTGTTTGACTGAGGGCTGATTCACTGATGGTGGGTCCGCTGGCACTAACAAGGATCAAACCATAAAAGGGACTCATGTTGTGCATGGGGCTCGTCACTTGTCTCTAGCCTGGTAATTTATCATAGGATTCTTTCCTCCTCCAATAACATAAATACATATTATGTGTATGTACTTACTAGTGGTGAAAACAACTTAAGAAACATTCATTACAATTGTACTTTTTGACTACATTTTCATTTCAACATTTTAGGGCAACAGTAACAGTAGCTGTAATGGAATTGATAATGATAGCAAAAATGGTGCTGTTGTTAAAATTTTCATCTTGCAGCAAGAGGATTCTGGGTTTGACTCGTGGACAAGATGATACTCTAGTTTCCCTTCCCTCAAAAACACATGGATCCGGTGTGTCCATTTTGACCATTGAACCATATAAAGATGCATTGTACCAAGTGATAGTTGCCTGACCATCCAGTTCATCCTACATTTTGTTCAAATGCAGAAGGATCTGGAATTGTATCATAAGGGGGCGTTAAAAAACTCTCCTAACTTGGGATGGCCCAACCACACCCTCAGAAATATTCTCATTACATTCAGAATAAAATGTATAAATAATTTTACCTCCGATTTCCAGACACATTTAGTGCGTCGCTTGTTGTTTCTGCAGAAATCTGCGTTGTTTCTCAATCTTCTGTGCTATTCCTTTCCTCTTTTTTTCCTCGTAAGCCGTCATGTTTGTTTAGAAAGACATAGACCGTGTGTTTCTCTAATTGGTTAATTCACTTGTCAATCACGCCCATTTGAAATCAGGGAGAAAGGATATGATTCAAGACCAAAATGTCTTTGTAAAGTATTGTCAAACCGTGTGTTCTTGGCTGGTCAGGTAAAAGTTATAGCAGATGCTATGCTTTCCACCTGTAGTTCCTGGGCAGGTTGATGTAACTATTACCAGAACCTAGAAGTAGATGGATACATTAACATGTCACTCTTAAATGACTAATATGTTTAATTTACAAATCAAGCTGTCCTGCTTCTGGACCAAACATTATTAAAACTGTTTTCCTCTTTCCAGGCAATTCTTACTCAAACACATTCATCACTCAATCATCACACATGATGACTGAGTGATGATTTTCCAAAAGCCAGTTTTTGGTCAGGTACTTGTTTATCATTGTTATGATAATAAAGTGTATTGTACTTTTAGTAGTACTTTTAGGCCATATCAGATCAGTGTGTGCTCGCTGATAGACTGTGTGTTGGTGGTCAACCGTGCTTCACTTCCCTGTCTGAAAATTTAGTTCTAAAGTGTGCACGTGCCCAAAAAGTTCTTGCATGTGAATACAAGTGATGAGTCAAAGGTGTTGTGTGAGCTATATAACTGGTTCGATAGGTTTAATTAGACCCTTCTTTGACATTTTGAAAACCATAGCTAGTTGACCATATTTAAGTTGATAGTTCTTAATACTGTTTAGTTTTTAACTAGTAATTAATACTTTTTTGTTCTTAGTTTATATTACAGCATATCATTCAATATTGGAAGTTTTGATGCGTAATCCCAGGTCAGCCAAGTGTCATGACAGAGCAGTGGAGAGAAGCATCTGCAGAGGCTGTTACTGTAACATTAGCAGCTGAGGCGGTCGGGGAAAATGCACAGTGCTAATTTTTCGTGCTGCACCATCACTCTGCTGTACACTGGAACTGTTTTAGAACAATAGTCTAAACAGGATGCAGATGTTGATGACTTGCTGCATATATTTTTCTGTTTGGACAGGAAGAACATGCAAAGCTAAATAGAAGCAGGGAACATGATACATGTGTCAGAATGCGCTGGAGCTTGTCGATAGAGGGCTTGTTAATATTTCTTGGCGATAGTTTTCTGTGCAAGTGTGTTCTCCCTGTGTTAGGTTTCACACAAATTCCCAAAGTAGACATTAGGTTGCAGCCCTGCAGACACAGAGAAATAAGGCATTTTGCACACGTTAAATACATCAACATCTGAACTAATATGCTCTTCTGTATACATGCATATATACATGTACATACATACGTACATACATACACTGCATGCCAGAGATGAGAACTACTCAGATAATTGTAATTACTCTAGATTTATCACTGATGTAGAATTAAGAACTCAACTAAATAAGTAACAGTAATATAGAGTATTTATTTATTTTATTTTATTTATTTATTTTTTGGTCGGGACAGTGCATGTTAATGAACATACATGATATACATGCTGTAAACAAACCAGATTGTAGCCTTGGGCTAATTTCCATCTGTTGTCCCGCATTCACTCTCATTCATTCACACACAGACAGACAAGGACAAACAACCATTCACTCTCACATTCATCCACTACGGGCAATTTAGAGTTCTCAATTAACCTACACAGTCATGTCTTTGGTCTTTGGATTTACTGGCATTGCCAATGCAGGGTGGTCTGGGGCTGGGTTAATTATCATGTTATTTAGTTCATTGTTTTTTCTTTTTTCTTTTCATGTCTTGGCATCCTTGTATAGCTATCAGGTACACTGACATAAGCCTGGTGACTCATTTGTGCATTATGGTGCTTCACATTACCTCCTTTAACACTGGAGCGTGAGTGGGCGGGAGAAAACGGGGAGAACCAGCCAATCAGAAGTGAAGGATCTTTACCCTGGATACAGAGCAGTGCTGACAGCTGTGATTTATGAGCCCTTTTTATTCCTGCACAAAGTTGTCACCTACAAAATTAAGGAAATGCTTCACTGAGCTTTTTATCATTAGTATTTTGAAAAAATATGTAGCTAGAAAGAGGCTGACAATTATTTTGTTCTTGACAATAGAACATCTGTTTTCTCACAATTTTCATGTAGTTTGCTTGATTTCTTTTAAACCACTTCACCACAATCTTCATGTGCACTTGTGGGTATATTGTGTAACTATATATAATAATTAACAAATAATGTAATAACTGACCTGTATCTCTTTGTTTTTGTTCTTTGCAGAAAACGAAGCCCATCCGCATCCAGGGATCCAAACCAAAAATACGACCAAAGGGAGGGGGACCACTCGCAGTATGCCCCGGCGGACGGCGGCATGCCCAGATCACCGTCCGACTATGGGGATGGGGTCCCTCGGCGCGGGCGGGGCTCGCACTTGTACCCAGATGTGGATGCAGCTCGGATGGGCTACCGGGACAGAAGGGGGCCAGTCCGCTGGCACTCACAGGAGTACCCTCTGGACCAGGACCTAGATGGCCCTCCCAGTGAGTATGAGCTGCAGAGGCAGCGGCAGGAGGAGTACCAGACACGCTACCGCAGTGACCCCAACTTGGCTCGTTACCCCGTCAAACCTCAGCCTTATGAGGAGCAGATGAGGATGCATGCGGAGGTGGGACGGATGAGGCACGAGCGCCGCCACAGTGATGTTTCACTGGCTTACACAGAACAGGATGAACCTGGACCCATTCGGCTGTCCCGTCAGCACCTCACAGAGCGCCGGCCGCCCATGATGGGACAGCGGTCCTACTCAGTGGATCGGTCCTCCCCGGGACCCATGGGTCCTGGACTTGGGGGTCACAGTCCCCCCACCCCTCATCGTAGCCCTGTGCTGGGAGACCGGTCGGGGGACCTGCGGAGAGGGGACCTGAGTGACCCGATGAGGAGGCACCACCTGGATCCCAGCTCTGCTGTCCGGAAAACCAAGAGGGAGAAGATGGAAAGTATGTTAAGGAACGATTCACTGAGCTCAGACCAGTCCGAGTCGGTACGGCCGCCGCCCCCAAAGCCCCACAAAACAAAAAAAGGTGGTAAGATGCGACAGGTGTCTCTGAGCAGCTCTGAGGAGGAGCTGGCCACCACCCCTGAGTACACCAGCTGTGAGGACGTGGAGATCGAGAGTGAGTCCGTCAGCGAGAAAGGTACGGGAACCTCCCACTGTTTTGTTTTTGCATTTTCAATGTGTCTTTCAAGTTTGAGATTCAACTGGTAGATAGATTTCCAATTATTTGTTTTTTTCTAACATGTCAGTACTGTATAATGTTTTATTTCCATGAATTGAGTTCTTTGCTGCTGTAGTGTTTATGAAGATGTCAGCTTCAGTGTTTCTGTGTTTTCATGTGTGTGGTTGCAGTTACAGTTTTCAAAATAACTTTGGCAATTTCACAGTATAATTGACCACTGTCAAATACAAACCATCAAAAACTGGTGTTTTCAAATACATATATCTCATAAGCAAGAGCTTGCAACAAAATAACATAAAATTAAAAAAAAAAAAAGAAATACTGCCCCAAGCTACATTTCCAATGACCCCAAACCCTTTAAGATCAATTTATTAAGACTTGTTCAATTACTCTCTATTTTGCATGTAGTCATTTGCTGATTGACAGCAGTTGTAATGGCAAATTACAGGGTTTACAAATGTTTAAAGCCCCTAACAAAAGAGAAATGTGCCTTAAAAAAAAGAAACTAAAAGACATTAAGAACAAAGTGTGACATTGTTTCCCCCCTGTGATAATAGACCAAAGAGCTTTTACTAAACTTAAAACATTTAATCATCTGAAGCACTGGGTTGGCCTGCCCTGTTATGTAACTGTTCTGCTCTAAAGAAAAGCAGCGCAGGCCTAGCACTGCATTATTGATGTGGGAGTTTCTGGGTTTCTAGGTAGCAACACAATAGAAATAGGTAAGGTCTAAGGTTTTGTTTTGTCTTGTAGCTTGTGCAGGAAAAGAGGGATTCTAAATTAACATTTGACTGTCTAGCTAGCTTTCCTTTTGCCGTATGCTCATTTATGAAATATATATGAAAATCTGCCTACCACTTGTATCATTGTAAAATCCATCAATTCTTTGATGCAGTTTGCGCCTGAAATATGCATCTATAATATATCAATCTTAGTTCATGCTTACACATTGACATGTGTTTCCAAACTGCTTGAATCAAGATGACAACTTTGCCGTGTACTTTTCCCAAACCAGGATACAGTGCTTTTTCAGCCTTTTCATTTTAGAGCCTATTTACGTTTGGTGCTCTATCTGAACCGCCGCAAATTTGCAGGCACATTTGTGCACTTTTCTGATGGATTTCAATTTTATTGGATGAATATTGTCATCTGTATAAAGCAAAAACAAATTATATATAATATATTTTTGTTAATATCACCCACACCTAAATGCTTTACAACAAAAAGACTACATCAGATTTTATAAATGTAGACTTTGTATTTTGGCCCAAATAATAAAAGTCTTTAACATGTTTCAGACACATCCAGCACAGCTCACTGTTCACTTCAGGATCTGTCAGCATTTATTCATTTTAGTCTGACTGGGCAAAAACCCCATAGAAATGAATAGGACAGGAAGTACTGAGCTAGCCATTTCAAAAATAAACATACCAACTGCCACCTTGTGCACAGAGTCAATTGACAGTGTAGGAATAGGGCTCCTCATGCATTTACATCATAATACTTTATGCAATATAAATGACTGACTTTATTAAGAACAAATGTGCTGGAATCAATCTTTTATAGCCTATCCTTAACAAACTTAACTTCAAAGTCCATATAAATCATCAAACTTAAGCATTACCATGTTACATTTTATTTGCCGTGGATATTGAGCTGACTAATGTTGCAACCCTAATAACAAATTTCTTGTCAAATAGCTTTCTTTTGGCCCAAAGGTTGGCAGTTTACTACTACGAATAATCGCTTCATTGTGAATTAATGAATAATGCTCTAAAATTCTGTTTTGTCTCGTAAAGAACTAGACAACACTATTATTATTTTCACATTCTCATTGAACATATTCTTAAACAAAGCCCTGTATCGAAATGCATAAAACAGGAGACTGTATCAGCGTCATGGCCTAGTGATTGTGTTTAAACATACACAGCCTCTTTTCTGCTTTCGCCACTTGAATTGTAGTAAAAACAGCTTCAATAATTAATGATCCAATTAATAGTTTACACAGGTTTTTATTGAGCTGTCAGAGTGATGGAGAGGCTGCTGGTGGTGAACTCGGCTGCGGCCTGCTCCTGTCTTCCACCTGAGTCAGCTCTTTGTGACTAGGGCCTGGGAGCCACAGAGAACAGCAGGACGGGTCTCACACTGCTGAAGCTCACAATTTATGGATGGGATGAGTTTCCTGCTCTCCAAAAACCGCAAGGAGCCGAATGCCGAGCAGTGCATTGCTGGCATCATAATGTACATAATGAGTGCACAAGACGGAAAGCTTAGATATGTCGTTCGGTTTTGCAAAATGAGAAGGGAATGTTATGTGGATTTAGGGGTCGGTGATATTGACAAAATTGAATATCTCAATGTACTGGATTGTTTTGGAGTATTTCAATAATGATAGTCAGATGATATTATGTCAATCCAAAAGAAATTGGTTAAAACATGTCTTTAAAAATTGTGGGTAAGGTTTTCTTATCAGAAAATTGTGAAATGCCCATAAAATTTAAAAAATATAAACAAATATTTTTTTAAAATATAAAATATTTTTTTCAATATTAGTTATTACCAGTGATATAATGTAAACCACAGTTAAATACTTATAATCACCTCATAGCAGTTATGTTTTGTATCTGCAAGTTTTTTTTTTATTTTTTATTTTTTTAATAAATACATATTATTATCTAATTATAAATGTCTGTATGGCATGCTTCTAAAGCGTGTTGTTTGTAGCTTAGTCAAAAGCCATACTAATTATTAAGATCAGCATGCTCATTGTTAGGGCTACACAATATATCACAGTATTGGCTGCCACAAGAATCAATATCCTAACAAACTAAATATATTGCAATAACATCAAACCACCATCTGACAGAAATTTAAAATGAAGGTTGAAAAAGTTTTTGTCATGATTTTCTTTATTCAGTCTAAATTTGCTTTGATTTAGTCTCTTGTCTCAGTTAAGTTTTTAGTTTGACTAATACATAATTGTTTTAATATAACTAAAATGATTGTGTCAAAAAGTTTATTCAAATGTCACAATAATATCGATATTGCAGTACTCGAGAGCCAATTTTGTGCAGCCTTACTCATTGTAAAGTTGTCCAAATTCTTCTAAAATGTGCCCTTTTAACTATAAGAACTAGTAACTTCAATATTTGTAGTGACTCCGGGTCAGAGCATTAGACACACAGTGATTCTTTGCTCCTGACTGTAAGTGCGGGTGTGGCGGTGAGTGACACTGATGGTCACATTAGCAGCACCTCGCTCTGTGCACAGCGCTCGGCTCGTGTGTGCTGGCAGCGGAGCAGGAGCTGGAGGCACAGAGGCTAATCACTGCTGTCAGCTGTTGGTTAGAGGCTGCAGAGGGCACAGCCTGTCGAGGGACGTCCATAATGTTTCATCACACTGCCTAATGTTTACAC
This sequence comes from Rhinogobius similis, assembly GCA_019453435.1. Classification (NCBI taxonomy): domain Eukaryota; kingdom Metazoa; phylum Chordata; class Actinopteri; order Gobiiformes; family Gobiidae; genus Rhinogobius; species Rhinogobius similis. The sequence continues at coordinate 17,054,583 of CM033626.1, read as the reverse complement.
TAAGTATCTGAAGGGCACTTAGCTGATGAATGGTGAGCACTAGTATCAGGTTAAAGCAGACATGCTGTAGTATTGTAATTAGTTTGCACAACTTCAGGTAAATACATTCTATGCCCTATAAGTTATATAGATTTATTTTATTTTAAAATTGTACTCATTAACCTGGCATTACACACTGTAAAAACTAGCATTCATGAAGAAGCACATTTTTTTTCAGAACTATGAAGTCTTTCCCTTGATTTGGTCCGATAAGCCCATGTCAGTGTGAAGTCCGTGTGAAAGAGTGCCTGAATTCACTGTAATAATGCGTTGGTCTTTGTCAGATGTCTTTTTGTTGTTGTTGTGTCCTCACTGGCCCCTCTCGCTGTCCTCTCCTGTGTATTCCTGCCCATTTTGCAGGAGATTTGGATGGCCACTGGTGGGACCATGCGTCATGGCATAGCAGCGAGGCCTCCCCAATGTCTTTGGTGAGACATGCGGAGCCCTGCCTTGACCCCTGCCCTTTAACCTCATCCCTGTCCTGTCTCTCTTCTCTCCAACAGTCTGTGTCATTTCATGGTTCCGTTGGTTTATTTACACCTTTGCATGTTGTTTTCTGTTTTCTTTCTGTTTTTATCCCACACCTGTAGGGGACAGTCAAAGGGGAAAAAGACAAACTATTGAGCAGGCATTTATGTCCGAGCCGACACACACCTTATCTGAGAGGCAAAAGAAAATGGTGCGCTTTGGGGGACACTCATTTGAAGAGGACTTGTCTTGGTGTGAGCCACAGGTTAAGGACTCTGGAGTTGATACGTGCAGTAGTACTACGCTAAACGAGGAGCATAGCCATAGTGAGAAGGTACTGAGAATATTAGCCTGCATCTTATTATTCTTACACATTCAGACTTTGTTTGCTCTGTCACTAAGTGTTAACAGGTCAGCTAATTGACTTTTGATTTTATTTGGCATCCTATAAATGGCATTCTCTAGGCAATCTTTGTTTCTTTTTCTGTTTTGTTTTTCTTCACCTTGTTTGGTGTTGGCTAAAACCTGGACCACTTTGCTTGCTGCAGTAGTAGTAAAAGAATAGTTCTACCTCTCTGTGACACAGGAATGTGGGTCTCTCCTAGTTGCATGCTCGTTGTCCTCCGTTTGTTGTGTTCTGCTCTGCTGCGGTCTGTTAAGTGCCGTAGGAACACTTCTGTAGGACGTCCCTTTCACTGCTGCCCTGTCCCACAGCACCCAGCCCATCAGGAACCTGCTGCCTGTCCAACTCTCCACTCTCTCTCTTAGCTAAAACCTTCATGGTTGGAAGCATTCAAAATAGGAAAGATTGGATTTGTTTGCTCACCAAAAATGAGTTTTTCTTTTTCCCTTTCACTGCCACATAAGTCATCCTCTGTCTGTCTGTTTAAAACTTTAGTCTCTGCTCTCCCTTCTTTCTATCATAACCCTATCCTTAACTGGCACCTCATTTTGGTTTTGGATAACTTTTAACCCTCTCTGCTGTCTGCTACCCTCACTGCCCTGTGTGATGGTGATGTGTTTGCGTGGTGAAGTTTCCGACTTCACTGTAAGTGCTAGTCTGAGGAGGAGATCTGGGTCTGCTTGCTTTACTCTGCATGGGGCGCTGCATGACGCTCACTCCCCCCTCACACTAGCAGGTTCCCACAAACTATAAATTACACACAATCTAGTCTATTCTTTTACTCTAACACAACTGTACATTACTGCATCAATTGAAATCAATTATTGAGAAACACTTACTGACAGAGTTTGTGTGAACTATTTAAAAGTCCCATCACTTTGAACAGTTGTCTTTTGAAGTGATCCCTTTCCAGGGGATTAGCTGCTAAACAAAAGGTGTACTGTTGCTCTGACCTTGTAGCACCCGGTGACGTGGCAGACATCCAAAGATGGAGATCGTCTAATAGGACGGATCTTGCTCAATAAGCGCATGAAAGATGGAAGTGTGCCTCGAGACTCAGGAGCTCTGCTTGGTCTAAAGGTAAGAGTTGATGCTATTTGAAGATATTCAGTAAATTATCATATTGTGTGTGTCATATCATATGATATATTAAAGAAAATAACAAAAAAAAACATATCAATATAACAAGAATGTGAAGGAGCAGAAGCGGCTTGAATCAAGAGAAATTACTTAAAGGAGCTTGAATGGCAAAGCTTGTAGGATTTAATTGGTTGCAGCAACAGAAGAGCAATACCTCCAATTGGATTACACACTATATATATATATATATATATATTGCTCTTATATATGTATTGCTCTTATATATATATATATATATATATATATAGTGTGTGTGTGGGTTTAATCAAGCACGACTTTATTTATTTATTTGAATACTCTCCTGTGTTATTTACATATTCGTAATTAATCTATAGTTTGATAGAGCGTCTCATGTTGCGTCTCTCAATGCGTCTTACTGGTGCAGACTTGAAAAAGCTGAGACACTGAGGGGGTGGTGGAAGGAGTGGAGAGAAGACAGAAGCGAGATGGGGAAAAATCATTACTGATTGAATGAGGCTTCTGAAATGGCATGTTTGTGTCTGCTTAGTGCCTCAGTGCATTTCTGCAGCCTCAGCAGCAGCAGCAGCACATCCAGTCAGTCTATCGGAGCCCGCCTCACCCTCACTGTCCATTTCTGCTCCTCCACAAGTCTACAGCTCTGGCTCCTGCCAGTTACATAAAGCCATTTCATTTAGCAGACCTCCCTAAGCTCCTTTGTATGTTGGCATTCAGCTGCCATTAAGAGGGATTTTTATTTGTATGATGCCCATGTAAGCTGAGTGGAGTGGACTATACTGCGCAGCATTAGCCCAGCGGCCAGGCTCTGTCAAAACCTGCTATAGACATTTTAGTTTGGCCCTGGCCCTCACTAATCTTGTTACTACTCACATTTATATCCACAGTTTTGAAGTACAGGTAAAGCTAATAATGTACTATTTTTAACCTTTATAGGTGGTCGGTGGAAAAATGACAGAATCTGGTAGGCTCTGTGCTTTCATCACAAAAGTGAGGAAAGGAAGCTTAGCAGACACTGTTGGACACCTAAGACCAGGTACGAGACACATTGTCCCTGTACAGTTTTTGTGTGATGTAGTGATTATGGTCAGTTTTCCAATGACAATTGCACTTAATCCTTAACCTTGATTTTAACATTGAAATGTTCAAACATCTATTTGGTTATCATACACTACAACTAAAATAATCATACATACATTTTCAGCGTACATTTTTATAGTGTAAACATGTCAGATTGTCAAGTTGTTGCAATACTTTACATTTTGTTTGTGCTGATATTCTGATAATTAGGTATTCAGTATTTGTAGTAAATTGTGCAAAACAGCATTATATGAAAGTAAATGTGTAATTACTTGTTATGTTTAACAGACTTGTCTTTAATTTTTTATGGTTTGTTTCTGTTTTGTTTTTTTGCAGGTGATCAGGTGTTGGAGTGGAATGGGAAGCTTTTACAAGGAGCCACATTTAAAGAAGTTTACAATATCATTTTAGAATCTAAACCTGAACCACAGGTGGAGCTTGTGGTCTCACGGCCTATAGGGTAAGAGCATATGCACACCACTTTTACTTACTGTCCTTATTTCCATGGATGTAGTACCGTAACGTTAATTCCAGCTAGTTTTTAAGCATTTTTTTCCCCCTAATTTCAGAGATATTCCAAGGATACCAGACAGCACACATGCACAACTGGAATCAAGTATGTTGTATCAAATTATCATGTAACAATTCAGTTTTGGACATTTTTTTTCTACTGCAGAAGTTAAACATGAAATATCTAACTAGGTTCGAGTTCTTTTGAGTCTCAGAAGATGGATCGGCCGTCTATCTCTGTCACCTCGCCCATGAGTCCCAGCATGCTGCGGGATGCCCCCCAGTACTTGTCAGGACAGCTCTCAGTAAGTCGCTTCATTTCATATCACAAGAATACACCATGCTTTTGTGGGCACAAATCACACCGTGTCTTTGCATTCAAGTCACTTCTGTATGACAAGCCTAGAAAGTGCGCCATATTCTGATCAATATGTGTGTTGTCCATTCTCTAGCATAGATCATCACACTGTCAGGGGTTGGACATTAGACTTTGGAAAAGGACAAGAATCATTTTGTTTTTCAAATGGGACACATAAGACACTTTGCATTTGACTGCCATAAAGTTTTTTATTGTTTCTAAATTAGGCATATAAATACAGAGTTATGGATAACATACAGAAAGTCTAAATGAAATGTCTGGCTTTATTGTCCCATCTAAAAGTGTATACCTCTGTTGTTGTGTTTATATTGTATTGTGATTTTTTTTGTTTTTGTTTTGTGGGTTTTGGTTTTATTGCATTTTGCTGTTTAATTTTGCTTATCCAGAGCCAAAGCCTTAGTAGAAGAACACCGCCTTTTGCCCCTAGGGTCCAGGTAATGGGCCCTGTCTACAGGGCACACTCTCTATTTGGTCTTTGCTCATTGACTGTGGACTGGCCTTTTATTTTCTCATATCTTTAAAATGCATTTCAGGGGAAATTGCTGCTTTAAATTTCCCTCATGGTGCAGTGCATTTTGTCATATCATATCTGTTTATGGCTTTTAAACAAGTTTAATGTTTACTAATTTAACCCTCATTATTAGACAAAGGTGCATGTTTTTGCAACTAATGTTGGAGTCTCTGTTGAGTAAAGTGTCGGATTTTGTCTGTCAATGGAAAAGCAAAGTGATCTGTGTTTCAGTGTGACGTGAACCCAGGTCTGTTCCAGTAAAGAAGAGAAATCTGTCAAATGAGCAGAATTATAAATACAATTATGGACCTCAGGTTTCATGTCACAGTGAAAAGTATTTTTAAAATACTAATAAATACATTTTAACCGCATATAAAAAGTGAATTGTACCATTACTAAGCCTATCCTTTATTTTGTTTGCTAGTACATTGCATAGTATCCTAATTATAGTCTTCAAACTTTAATTATATTACTATAATATATAACTACTATAATAACTATTAACTATAATTACAGATTCAAGTTGAATTCCTATGAATGTGTGAAACTATAGTGAAATAGGGATCATGTTTTTACATTTTAGATGACTGTGAGCTTTCACAATTTTTTATTATTATTAACAGTCTCTGGTTGTTTTTCGATTGTGAATTGTGAATTTTTTAACCCAAATGGTGCTGATAACGTTTTGTGGTATCAATTGGCATTAACCCTTTTTGTTGTATCAAATTCTATTGTTTCTTTATCACAATTTTGTGAGATAGCCTACATATTAGTTCATTTAAATCCTTCTTTTCATTTACTCCTTGATCCCTATCTATAACTGTTAGTGGTGTAAATGTGGGATAAACCAGAGCCATAAACCGGTACAATTTGTTTCCTGCCGAGCCTTCACTCCCTTCTGGCCTAAATCAATACTTTGGATTTTGTCTTGAATGCTCTCCTGCATGTGCGGCCGTAGTTTTAGTCAAGACCTTTTTCATTTCATATTTTTAATAGAAGTATGGATGGTGACTTAGAAGTTTTACTCCTTTACACATCTCTTTTTAATTAATTTCTTCTAAGTGTCTTCCTCAGAGTCCATACTTCTGTGTGATTTGGCAGCATGGCTGATTGATGCATAAGGCTCATTAACAACCATAACTGTTTGAGCTATTTGAGACGCATCATCTGTATTAGTACTGTCAAATTAACCGAACGTACATGTTATTTAGAGCTACAGAAGCTAACTGCTGTCATCTGAGTATAAATACACTATATTTCAGTTGTATCACTTTTTCACGAGATAATATATTGTAATATCTTGGAGTATCACGTTATTAAGTACAGAATTGTCAAATTTCTACACCACATGAACCTGTGATGGAATGATATACTCGAAATATATTTATACTGAGTTGGCAGCAATACTTTTTTTAAAATCAAGATTACCCATTACTATATTATTACTGAAATATTTCCTGTATTTACATATATTTTTTTTTCTTTTACTTTTTAATTGACTTTCTTACGTATTTTGATAAACATGAGATGGTAATATTATACATAATTGAGGTGTACACTGAAGGTTAAGAAAGAAAAAAAAATCTATAAAATATCTGTTTATAGTTATAATGGATCACTAAAGCCAAAAATGTATTATCAGATGGTCTCTGCTCTGCCCCTACAGGTTAAACTGTGGTATGACAAAGTGGGCCATCAGCTCATCGTAACCATCCTGGGCGCCAAAGACCTACCCCCCAGGGAAGATGGCCGGCCCAGAAACCCCTACGTCAAAATATATTTCCTCCCCGACAGAAGGTAAGAGCAGAAGCAGATAATACTGTTCGATGTCATATTAATAGAGGCAATGTCACCCCCACACACAATGTTTTACTTTTAATACGTTGATGAATGTTTACTATTGTGTACTATTAAGAGGGATGAAGATGTTTCTATTAAGCCTTACTTTGATGGGTGGAATTTATTATTTGAAGAAGGCTAGAAAAAGTGCTGCAGTCAGTAGCAGCAGGAGAACTATTAGTTGTCATAGTGGCAATAATAGTTAAAGTTAAAATAATAGTAAATTAGATTAGTAGATTAGCTTTTTTTGTTCTTATTTTACTGTGACCCAAGCAACAATTTTATTCTGCTGTTTATTACTTTTACTTGAGTAACAATATTCAAGTTACTCTAGTTTAGCCCTTCCCATCGTTGCTGCCTTAAGATTTTGTGTTTTACTTCCAACGGTTTGCAGGTAAACAGGCAGTAGCACTACTTGATAAAAAGAATATTTTAAGATTGTTTGCGTAAATAAAATCTTAAAATGTGTGTATTTTGCTTCACCTTCTCTCCTTTGCATGCTACAGTGCTGTGCCGTCCTGTTTTGTGGTGTATTCGTGGCTCTTCTCTGTCATGATTGTAAATAAAAACAGTTTGAATTATTGTTCCTCCAGTGACAAAAGCAAGAGGAGGACAAAAACAGTAAAGAAATCCTTAGAGCCCAAATGGAACCAAACCTTCATGTATTCTCCGGTCCATCGGCGGGAATTTCGAGAACGCATGTTGGAAATCACGTTGTGGGACCAAGCCAGGGTGAGGGAGGAGGAGAGTGAATTTCTAGGAGAGGTAAGACAAGCTTTATACATCCCAATGAATCCAGCACATTTATGTAGCGGTGGAACAAAACAAAGAAGTATTTTGTTGACAATTAGTACTTTTACATTTATTCCTTTTTATTTTCTCACATTAACAGCCTTTTTAAAATCCTATGTCATTTGAATGTTCAAAATTACGGAATGGAGGTGACTGAAAGCAAAGTGAAGTAGATCGTAATACATAAATAATTCAAATATTAGCCAGCATCAGATCTAAATCTTAATGGTTTACGCAAAAAATAATTAATGGTTTTGAATTTCCAGGGTAGAGATAGCAGTTATTTTGCTTTTCTATTACAAATAATCAAAAAAAGAAAAAAAAAATTGTTCTGTCATGATTGTTTTTGATCTTCACAAAAAATATATAATTTGTGGTAAAGGATGTCATATGACTGTGCAAAAAATGATAAACTATGTCCTGCAAAACCTAAAAATCAGGATTTGCCCTGCATCAAGTCAAGTCAAGGCATAATATTCATAATCTTTTTTTATTTGTTTTTTTTATTTCATTGTTCATTTCAATTGTGCACACATGTAATACATTCAAATCAAGAAGAAGATGGAAAAAAAAAATATATATATATATAAAGGAGATATTTTATAGAAAGAAATTATTATATATTATATAAAATATATACATATATATTATAATATATTATATAAAATACAAACGCAAATGTCTATAAGCCAGCCTATAGAGTCACTCACGTGTCTGAGTGGATCTCATTTGCCAAAGATGCCTTGATTTTTAACATTTTGCAATATTCTATGGTCATTCCCAATTTCCTCATTTAAACCACATAATGTTCCACTTCACTTTTGCCTCCATTACAAAATTTAGAATGTGATTGTTTACAAACTTTTAAAGGGTCTGTTCACTTACTCCTCACAGTTGGTAAAGATGGTCAGTTTTTTTAAAACGTCTAGCCTAAATGTCTGGCCTCCCCCACCACCAGTAATCATTCAGTCATACTCTTATTCTGTTCATAGTAGACAAGGTCGGTTAAGTGTCTCACCAAAGGTAGAAAATGATTCCAACTGCCAGTTTACTTATTACTTTGAATTTGCAAATATTCTTCATTTTCCATGTCCTCACTTATTATAAATATTACACATGTGAGGAAGTTGTACACCATCAAAACCAGATTAACCCAGATGTGAGAAGTAGTAGTAGATTTAGCCCACTTGGGTTTATGGTTGCTGTGGCTGGATAGAATGAGATGAATTTAGAGTGTTAGTTAGTGTTATTTTTTTTTTAAATTTTACACAGTTTATAAAATACCACCACCTAAAATGGAGAGTGATTGAATAATACATAAAATTGTAAAGCAACTTTCAGTGTCTGTAAAAGCGCCATAAGAGTCTAATGCATTACCATTAACATATGTCCCTGTAATTGTACTGTAACCCACTAAATTTGTCATGTGGCAGTCATTGTTGCGTTTTGCTGGTTTTGCAGATCCTCATAGAGTTGGAAACAGCGCTTTTAGATGATGAGCCACATTGGTACAAACTTCAGACCCATGACGTGTCCTCCATCCCACTCCCACGCTCCTCACCCAACACGCACCGCAGGCAGCTCCATGGAGAGAGTCCCACACGGCGACTACAAAGTACGTTTTTCACCAACTACAATGCTACAAAACTTGTAATATGTCACCAGTTTTTCAGAATTATAAAGTGCTATCTGACATTTTAGTCAAAATGTGTTATTCATATACTCAATTCACCTTTATTGTCACTGTACAAGTATACCAAAATGTCTTTGTGCATTCGTAGTAAAAGAGACCCCTGCACAAACTCATCACACACACTCATTCATTCAAATGTTCATTTCTGCAAGTTCAGTTCAGTAATACCTCTAGTTACAAAGTTGTTCTTCAGTCTAGACCAGTGATTCCCAAACTGGGTTTCAGGACCCCTGGGGGGTCGTAAGAGATGATCATTGGGGTCGCGAGATGATTTCAAGATGTAATTTTGATAAATACAACACTGTATTATCTTTATTTTTTCATCAAAAACAGTGTATTGTTGTGGAATCTGATCTAATAAAACAATAAACAATATAAACATAATTAAACCTGATTTAACATGCTTTGACACTTAAAATTATTACTAATGTTATTTTTATTTTGCACTGGGGGTCCCAAGACAGTTGCATGGCTAGTTTGGGGGTCCCGACCTGAAAAGTTTGGAAACCCCTGGTCTAGACGTCCACATAACAGCGTTGTTTTCTTGTTCCTGGGTCACTTCTGTGCACTATAGTTTTATGCAGTTTTGAAGATTTTATTAGCAGATATTTATTTAAATATTTACTTGGTGTTATAAGGTTCTATCTCCCGGAACCAATCAGAACTGAACACTGAAGTTCCATCTTTGTGCCAACGACAGAAGTGAATGCATTTTGAGACGTTCTGAATGACAAATAACATAAACTCAGAGGAAATTTTAAGTTTTGATCTTACTTTTAATATATTTAGTACAAATAAAACACAGTTAATTGTTAACTTGGTCACTTACTAATACGGACTATTTCAAGTCTAGGTAGCCTAGAAATGTGTACATTTAAAATAACTTCTATTCCTGAAACATAGCAAAAGCTTTTTTTTCTACTGTGCTATCAAAATTTGTCTCATTTGACTTTAAAATGTATACAATATTCTCTAAAATATTTGACCACTGGAACATAAGTGCTTGTTTTTGGCTTGTTTTGTAGAGGCTTATAATTCCAAATGAATAATATATTTTCAAAATGATAAGGTTCTGTAAATGACCACTTTCCAAAACAACCACTTATGAAATTTCAACAGCTTTCATTTTCTTAATTTAGACCGTTCTTAAGGTGCCCTATATTCCTGTGTAATAAATAAATTTATCCCTTCTTTTATTTTTGCTACAATTGGTTATAATTTTAAACCTAAATATCTCAGAACTACCCAGAACGCAGATAGAACCTTCTAATTCTAAGGGGGCGAATTACTGTTTTGAAACGAGGTAATTCTTCAAAACACTTGTCTTAGTATGTTGTGATTTTAGCAGTTCTTACATGGCTTAAAACCAATTTCACCAATTAAAGTGTTTTTTGTTAAGCGCACAGAAGAATTGTTTAATTGCTTTATTTGTTTCGGTTATATCAGGTATAAAGAAGAGGACGTTTTTAAACAATTAATTTAACAATTAACAATTAACAACTAAGCAGACAGAATGCCGTTTTTCAAAAGAAACTTTATCACTTCTCAGTACAAGTGCGAATTCCTTCTAATTCCTCACCTCAGGCAGATTTGGGTATCGAAATAGCCCCAAATGAATGAATGCAAGTGTCAATGGTCGTTTATCAGTGTATGTCTCTGTGTTAACGCCCATAGTTGCAGGAATAGTCTCAAACCGCTTGCAACCTGTAATTACTGACAAATGAAGCTTGACGTATAGGCTACTTCTGCTAATGGCTATCTGATTGCCTTAAACACTAGCCACATTTAGCTTAGCTCATGCATACAGTATTTGCTACTGGTGCCACATCAATGTATTGCTTGTGCTTTCACAGACAAAGGCTCTGGGTCACTTAACTCAGGTAAAGGAGCTCTATGGAGTAACTTAGTGTTCTCCTTTCCTCTTCAAAGACACACCTTTGTGCTCCCGTTCCCCAGTCCCGTCCCTGAAAGATGCGTGTTTGTGTTGAATTTTGTTGTTTTTTTAATACAGTTTGAGTCCACTGAGTACAAGTCCACTCGGTTTGACAAAGCCATGCAGCCTTCAGGGATAGGGATTTGGGACAGTGTTTTACCTATTTGTGCCTCAACCTATTGACTATGTGACAGTCCTGGCCTATTACCAATTATAGCGGGCCCTGCAAACTTTGAACCTGATCCCAATTGTCAGACATCTCCAGAAAACTATTTGCCTTTCCTTTTGTGCTATTGTGAATTTTTTTTCCTGCACCGACAATATCCCGCTATATTTGTGGTTCTGTGACATGGTTAAAATTGCCTCATTATATTTGTGTGACAAAAACTGAATGAAGGCGTTAACTTGTCTTGAATAGATGGCACTAAACAATGATGCAGTCTTATTTATTTTTATTTTTTTTGTAGTTTGTAGACAGCTTCATAAGGGAGGCACCGAAACCTGTCAGGGAAACTGGGACTAATTTCATCTTCTGTCTGTTTCTTCTCCCTTTCTTTGCTGCTGGCATCGTTCTTTGTTTGTGTCTCAGGATCCCAAAGGATAAGTGACAGTGAGATCTCAGACTATGATTGTGAAGATGGAGTTGGTGTCATAACAGGTTTGCACTTTGCTCTTTTTCATATGTCTCACACAGTTATAACCTCTTTCACATATTAATATTAATCAACATAAAAGGTTAAACAAGCCTAAAACTTGTACATGGCAAAAAAAATGCTTAGGACGTTTCAGGAGAAGTGGTTTCAGTTTCTTTCTACCTCTAAACTGTGAGCTGCTGCTGTGCTCACCGAGGTTCAGACTGCACACCCACGCTGCTCTCTTATAAGGACACACTGTTACCAGAGGAAAATATAGACACAAATTCATCCAAAGATAGTTACATTTAACCACATATAGACTAAGATGGATGGTAACTAGTATATTCTGTCATACATTTGCATACAGACCACAAAGTTATCATTGAAATATCGTGTAAACAGTTACAGCTGATATGATTTCTTTCTGATTCACACGTTAGTATCGACGAGTGTTGTTATACAAAAAACTTGACTGAAATAAAAGACAAAATATTTCAAATTCATTGTACTTCCAAATACATCAGTTACTCCAAAAAATCTGCACATGTCATGAGGTGTTTTTGATGATCAGATTTTTCTTGTGCATGTAAAAATAAAACAATGGATCGTAGTATTTCATTAATCATATTTTCTAGTCTGGCCGTGCAAATGTTTTTTGCTCATTGGACATAAAAGGCAGAGGGGTTAGCGTCACCAGCAAGTCTCAGTCATACACTGTTCCCTATATTTAGGTGTGCCTATAGTTGCTAGGGAGCATAGGAAGCGGATGAATAAATAAAATTCACAGTTTTTGTACTAAAAGAATACCAGACCTGTATAGTGCCACAAAAAACTGTTTTGATGTATAAAGTTATTATGTTGATGTCATTAATGTCAATGATTACTATTAAATTGGTTGGAAAAGGTGTATTGTGGCAGGGAGTGCAGGGTTGCTGATGTTACTGTAGTGCAGGGAAATCCTCCTTTAGCGTGTTTAATATTCTGGTCACCTTCTCACTGTCTCACCATGCCAGTGCCTGCTCTTCACCCACAGTAAAGGGAAACCCCCTGTGCTCATCTCTCAATACATTCACTCAGTCTGCACCAGATATCAGCCTCACCATTTTTTGTTATTCTGCACTGTTGCTGCTGACTTTCTAGTCCTTATATCAGGCTATTATAACTGTTGCATCCTTACGTATCCTGTACTCATATCTAAAGATAAGAAAATAAAACCGCAGTAAATTAACAATTTTGTAAATATTTTCTAATTACAATATTTTCCAGTTGCAATATTTTATTTTGTATCATACTTTGTTTCATTAAAATGATTAAAATGTAAGAAGTGAAGAAAGTATGGAACATTTTACATTTAAAGCTTGTCCATTCCATTGTCTTCACAGATTACCGTCCAAATGGCAGAGATTTCCAAAGCTCCACGTTGTCTGTCCCCGAGCAGGTTATGTCGTCTAACCACTGCTCACGGTCGGCAGACATCAACAGGGCACGCTCTCGCTCTCCCAGTGTCCCCCCTCCATCGAGGTAACTAACATACATGCCATACCCGTCCACCAACAAATGTAGGTTTAATTTAATTATTATATAGTAGTGACACAGGATGCATCGTTCCTACTAATAACACAAAACGTTTTAATATGTTTATTCAGATTTGGCATGTAATATAGATGGACACAGAAATTGTTGATTTAGTTTAGTTAACAACACTCAAATGTTCAAAATGGGTCAAAATGACAACTTAGTCCTAGGCCATTTTCTTATTATTGGGTTTTAAATTGGCCTCTTCTAGCCACCACATAATTCACAAACATATCTACAAGGTATAAGTGCTTTGCCAATATTTTTAATTAGAAAACAATACATGACGGCCCTGAGCTTGTATAGTTGCAAGTTTATTTGTCACATACACATGTACACAGTAGAATATCTATTGACATTCTCATTTGCCTTCCAGTGAACATACAAAACAATAAACACGTTCACAAACTTAAGTGCTCTTCATACACAGAGGATGAGAGGAGTTAGCCTGATAACTGAGGCTCCTCCTCATCCTCTCAGTTCAAACAGCTGGAACAGGTACAGCGGCCTTTTCAGTGCCCTCTTTATGTATATTTTTTATTTCACGAATGTGTTTTTTTTTTTTTTTTTTTTTTTTTGGAAAGCTGCACAAAAAAATGGAAGGAAAAAAAACAGAAAAGGAAAAAAAAAAGAAGCTGTGTTTAAGACAGAATAAAGTATATTTCCATTACCATGACTCTCTATTTCTGCTATTGACTATGTGACAGTCCTGGCCTATTCTCCATTATAGCGGTTCTTTCCATTATCATGACTTTCTGCCATGTCGTCTGCCTCTTCAAAAAGCCCATGCCAAACCTTTCCTTCTCTCTTTACATTAATCCTGATTATTCATTTGTCAGCCATTTCTACTCGCCTTTATCCTTCTCCTCTATCTTTCCCTCAGCACCATCTCAAATCCACATTTTCTCCTTCCTCCATGTGTTCGCAGCCATTTTCTCTCCCTACCTCGAACCAGACATACTCAACATCTTGGTGATCCTCAGCAGGACCCCAGGTAGAATTTCACCAGAACATGCATGCGGCCTTCTCCCCCTTCATCCTTTACACCCATACATGAACCTTTTTGTTTTCTTAAGATAATATGTTCTAATTTGAAGATCTGCAGACCTCGCATATGGCTATGAAGTTTTGTCCAGCAGAGATAGCAATCATTGTGTAGATCAGTAACAAATTTCAAATCCCCCCCTTCATCAGTTCCCCAAATAAAATGTTTACCAGTTGTGATATTTTTTTGCCAGCCGCAACCATCGTGTGCACCCTATCTGCAGAGAGGAGGCAGTCAGGTTACTGCGTTCCACTAGGATGGCCCGTGCCTATTCTGAGGGTGCCTACTCCTCCGACTATGACTATGAGAGGTATTGACATGCACTGCCAAGGCGTCTGTGCATTTGCCATCCTGTGGTCCCCGCAAATTGTCTGTCGTCCATCTTTGATTTCTCCGTGCTTGTTGGTGATGACTGAAGTGATATCCTGTTTGATATCGGTCCTTGTAGAGGGTCATCACAGCTCTGAAGTTGTGTAAGAGACTTGGCTCCTGACACAACTGCCTCACAGTGCAGAGGCCCAGAGCTACACTCTGTTTTCAGGTGTTTGCTGGTCGTTGTGATAAAGACCAGAGTCTAATTGTTTGTTGACGTCCTTCTTTATGTACCCATATACATGACCCTGGTACCAGTTTGTTAATAAGTCTATCAGTCTTGTCCTTGGCTGTCTAACTCCCTACACAGTGCCACCTCAGATGTGTCACTGAAATAGCCCAGACATCTGAGTTCAAGCCTGTAAAATATTTTTGCACACATAGAAAAGAAATGTGTTTCTGCTGGACAAATTTTCATACGTTGCACACATTTGATGTAGCTGAAATATGGTTTAAACTCAATGATGTGAAATAAGTGTAATACAAATGTCAATTACCCTTTTAACCTGCTTTGTTATTGCAGCTCAATGGATTTTCACGGTCACTGTTGTGCCAAATTCAGAAACTAATTCACAATGTATTTTTAAAGACACATTTCACTGTTTTCCTTTTACCTAAACTTGAGTGTTTACACTTCACTCCTCCTTTACACTACAGCACACAGTGCATGTCCACAATATCAGTTCTGACAGTCTGAGACAACTTTCACAGTAGAACCAGAACCACTTTCAAAGCTATAGGTGATATGTGATATTGATAATCCAGTAATTAGGACAGTTTATTGCCTACTCTTGTACATACTGTATACTAACTGAACTAGAAGGCAAGGCAAGTTTAGAACTAGAACTAGAACTATCCGCAGTTGCATACATTCACCTATTACAGCACACTACATAGTTCATATAAAGCCACTTCCTGAGTCTGCACCTTGTTTTACGGTGCTCTCCTGCCAGCACCTGTCCCACCCTGAGGGCCCCACTGAGTGCCTGCCTATCTCTCAATAAACTCTTTAGGAACCATGGAGCCATGGATAGACACGAGTATCACATCAGGTCCCGCTCTGCAGACCAGCGGCCCACTATAGAGCGCCCCTCGTCCCGCTCACGCTCCACTGAACGCCCCCACGACTCTTCGCTCATGAGGTCCATGCCGTCTCTGCCATCTGGGAGGTCTGCTCCCCCCTCACCTGCCTTGACGAGGTGTGACCCGACTGGAGAAGCTAATAACTCACTGTTATTGCAGACTTGTGTTTTAGCTATGCAATCATTGCACTTAGGTGTAGCTCACTAACACACCAGTGATGTTTTAGTCTTTTCTGCTTATCACTTCATTGCTGGTAAGTTATGTCACATTCACAATTGGCATTCACTCGATGTTTTACCTGCTCTTGGCAAAATAGTTTTGGAAGTTTACCCGCCCCCTGGAGCTGCATCTTTATGTAATGCGCATAGCTAAAACTAAACTAATCCAGGACAGACTCTGTCCAAGAGCCCCTACTCACCTGACTAACTTAGAGAGTTACCAGAAAGCCGCATTACTACCACCTCCTCCCAACATCCAACACCACCATCGTCCACCCACTTTATGTTCATCCCCAAAAGCTCCTGTACTGTGTTTTCTTTGCATATGACCCAGGCTTAACAACGTTACAACTGTAGAGGTAATGCTAAGTTGTTTTTATTTGGACCACACTGCTGATACATGTGCGTATAGCAGTGATGGGCCACATTTTGTTTTGGTTCCATTACTAACATGGATTGAAGCTGTAGATTTCGTAATGGCATCTTGTTCTTTTCTGTTTTGTGTTGAAGCCTTTTGGGGACAGCCTGATCGCATGGTCACACTGGTCTGCTGGTTCTGCATCAAAGTTTTTCTCTTTGCAGCTTTTGATGAGTCAACAGTACATGCGATTCACATTTAAAACTACAGCTCAGATCCCTGTAATTGATGTACCCCTCATGCCATGTGCCAACAATCATGCTGTTTATATGTATTTTTGTTTTTATTTGTATTTTCCTGCAAATATTACTAACTTAAGTGTTTACATTCTTGGATGTAAGGGTGCTGTGCCAAACTTTTACATTCACAAATGTAACCATGCAGGTAGCTTTTCAGTTTCCCCACAATAGAATGTACAGAACAAAGAAATTGTATCTTTACTAACACTAATGCAATGAGCTAAACCACAGCCTAAAGCCTCATTCTGTTTCTGTTGCATTAACTTGCCATTGCCAAATGCTTTATGTTTATTTAGGGCTCATCCTCATAGCGGCTCAGTCCAGACCAGTCCTACCGGTACGCCCATGTCCAGTCGAAGAGGTCGGCAACTTCCACAACTTCCACCATCGGGAAAAGACCGAAGTAAGTCTGATCCATTTCATGAGTTTATAGTTAATTACACTATTGCTGCAATAGAGGTTTTTGTGGGCTCTTGTGGAGCTATACACTTTTGAAGTGGATTAGGGAAGCTTTGTATCATTGAGTTAAGAAAACAAAACAAAGAAGTTCATGGATTATACAGTGCTTTGCAAAAATGACAATGTGGCTGTAAAATCTAATAGTTTTCCATTTTAGTATAAATATGAAAAATCATAATGGACCAAGAACAAAATGGCTAATTGTTATGAGAGCGTTTTAAAGGATTCTATATAAGCTAACACAATACATAAGTGGCATTCCTCATAGTATATGAGATACAATGGTTTTGTGACTCATTGGCAAGAGCATTTTCCTCTTAACTTGAACATCTTAGAGTCTTTGCCCTTTACCTTTGCGGGGTAGTGCTAGGTCCATACTGTTCATAGCCTTTCTTGTAATCTGTTTGCACAGTACTGTATATAATTAACTTTATTGTTTTTGCATCATTGGTAACATTTTTTCTTGCTATCCATAACATCTCTGCTCGGTTACTTTCCCATTTGTCTCACAGAGGATGGAGACGAAGGAACAGAGCCTTGTGAAGGTCTGTACTTCAGTAATGTTTGGGTTTGGACTCTCAGACTGGAAAGTGCTGCCATTGGCTCTTTTCACTCTGAAGCTCAAAACCATGTCTGCAACGGCGGGTGGCTAGGTTCAATTTACCTCCTCCAACGCTGTCCTCCGCTGCAGCATACATCATCATATCTTGTCCAAATATCTTGTACCGTTGTGGTTGTCCGTCCCTTAAGGCCTGCCTAGAGTCTGGTACTGATTGTGGTAGTGTTGTGTTCCTCTCTGTCCTTGTATTTGAAGTTGTAGTCATTGTAAAATGGTTAGTTGGTTTTAATTGTTTAGTTATTTGAACTGCTGAGAGACTTTTAACCAAAAAATGTTTGAACTGTTTTAAAAAGTTAAGTGACTTACTGGAGTAAAAACAGACCTCAGCATTCTTATAATTGCTGTGTTTTTGTAATTGTGACTGTATTCTTATGAAAGAAGCCACTGAAGGCAAATGTGAAACGGAAATATGATATTTTATTAATTTGATGAATGGACTGGGGGAAGTTGCACTTGAAAACATGTTACAGTGCAAGAACACATCACCAGAGAAAACAATCCATACACACAAAGACCTTAAATACTTCAGGCAATTTGTTAATTCAGCAAGAACAAATTCATTTGTACAATGAGGGGAAAAATCTTTCACACATTGCACTTTGTTTTACCTTTCCTTGACAACCACTTGATACATTTCTCTCCTATTAGAGGTTGGAATCAAATGTCAACAACTTTACGGAGATACATAGCAACAGTATACAGATATAAACAACAACAATATACAGAATTAAACAAAAGAGACATTGAACATCCTGATGTGCTGCTGGATCACTTCTAGTAAATGCATTTATATAGATAATATAGTATCTGTCTAAACACTTTTGAATCACTGCTAAGTTCAATATTTAGAATATCCATTAGTTTAACATCAACTGGAAATTCTCTGTATACTCCTGTTTTCCGAGTAGCTTGTTGGTGGCAGTGTGTGGGCAGTGGGGGAGGTATCGATCTGACCTTGTGCTGTAGCTCCCATAGAGCCGCGCAACACTGGACTTATGCAATGCAAATGTGTGAGAGACTCTAGTGTATCCTTAGTTGTTTATCGACTATAGATCCACACTATATCATACTGATTATGTACTAGGATGGTTGTACTCTCGTGTTCTATCTCATCAGTTTAAAAGCCTTCTTTGAAGGAATATTTAATATGTAGATGCATCTTAAAAACGTGAATGCTGCAAGCTTTTTATTTGGAATAGAAGATTTAAATAATACTATACATATCATAATGTCTGCTAAGAATTCCTTTGTATGTTGGCAGTTTAATTGTCCTACATCTTCTTACAGATGAAAGTAGCACGGAACTGCCCTGTTCAATTATTGTAATCATAACTATTCCAATCAGTCATTGTGCAAGAATAATTAAAATGATGATGAGTTTAGGTTTGGTGTGCTTTAAAGAGTTTTGTTTTTCTGAAAGTTGTAGTGCCAGACTCAGAGGAAAAACCCCAAACTCTGCCTGTAAATGGCCGTAAAGGCAAGTCCAGTGTGTGGTGTGATTTAGTGAGTATGCAGTGTGAACCATTATTTCCTGGTCTTTTCACTGTTACTTTCTATGCTTGTTTTGACTCATTGAGTGTGTTTTGTTTTGCAGTGATGAGTCTTTATGCTTTTAGGAAGCTAATGGTACAGTTCATAGATCAAATTGTCTTTGTGATTGTTCATCTTTGGTTTGAGTTAACCGGAAATAAATCTGGACAGCTCATCATCTGTGAAAAAAAACACTACATACGCTCCAAGATTTCTTAAATTCACTCATAGTATGTGAAACATTTAAATGGTTATTAAAACACTGCAAATGTTTATATTGCAAATTTTGCTAAATTGTAAACTGAAATGTAGTCACCCTTCATGTCCAGGAGATGGCACTAAATATACAGTTGTCATAGAGGAGCTGTCCATGTTGCTAGTGCTGAAGTGTTCTTTTCAAACAGCGCTATGCACCACTGACAGAAATAATTAAAGCTTTGGAGTTGGTTGCATTGTGTTTGATTATAGATGTGATACTGTTGTCCACCCACAATAGTTGTGTGCATGTATTTCACTGTAGAGGTGACGTGGGAGGACCAGCAGAAAGGCCTCAATGATTCTTTGTCTGACGGAGGGGCACAACTAGTCCCTTCTCTGGATGATGCAGGTTGGTGGTTTGGTGTGGTTCTTTGACCTATTGAAACCTTCTACTACTGCTACTTTTAGTAGTTACCAGGCTAAACAAATAATAACATTTTTATCTTGCCCTGCTAGTTAAGCAGTTTGCTGTAATTGTTTTTGTAATAGCTTCTATTTTGTGTGAATAACAGGACCCTGAGTTCTGGAAATGCGCCCAAACAGTGAATTAGTTTTGTGCAAGTGCAAGTAATTTTACAATTACTTGTACCAGCCTCTGGGTGGTGTCCTGGGCTTCCATTTTTCCTCGTGTGGTTTTGCTGTGTTTGAGCACAATGTGAATAACATTTAACTTTACATTTTGAGAGAGGTGCTTTGTTTTAAGTGACTATATAAGGTATGTTACAGGAAATTGTTAATTGATTGCCAGTTGCTTTTATCTCCAATCGCTGACCTTCATAATGGCAGTCTGACACCTCATTGTTTATGCTAATGTGGATCTAGTAGATACAAATGCAAATGTGCCTGAGACGGATGGAAATTAAATGTGACTCAAGTGTACTGGCCTCACCCACCCACATGTACTCATTTGCACTTTTTACAGGAACAGATACTAGGGCAAGACAAGCTTACTGGAAGGTTGTCCAAATGTAAATACAATATCTTTGGTGGTGGGGTTTTTTTTTTCCTTAATGTTGAAGTATGATACGTTTGTCATTTTTGGGGCACATTTGTTGTTGATCAATGGAATTGTACTGTTGTAGCAGGAGGCTCTACTGTTTTATTGTGATGTGTGCGTCATTGTGACGTCAACATGCTATATAAGCAGTATACAAAGCTCTTTTTGAAGACTGTATAGAGTATACTTTGTTCAGCAGTTTTGATTCTCTGGAGGTGTCGCTGGCTCTCTCTTTTGTGCGCTTGCTGCTCTGTGCTTCCAGTTTGTGTTGTTTTGTTACATTTTTATTATAGCTTTTTTTTTCTTATTCCTTTATTTTTTTTCCAGGCCTGTCTTCCCACAGACTTTGCCCCATGCAGATTCAAGTTCACTTCTCCTCTAACCCCGCCCCTCTTCCCTACCCTCCTTACCTTCAAGGACTCCAGTCTCTCTCTGGGTGGCCAGCTCTGGCGCATTAACATCTCTTTACTATTTCAGCTTAATTTTCTTTGAAACACAGAACCTCACCCACCAATCCTCACTTTCTCTCTAATTCTCTGATAAACTTAACTCTTGTGGCCCCTACCTCAGCCTCTTTCAGCTTTTCTTTGTGTGCCCATGGTGAAGTTTTGTGTTTTGGTGTATCTATGATTTTTTTTGTGTGTTCTGTGTTTGTTGTGTGTTGTTTTGTTCATTGTTGTGTCGTGTTCTTCTTGTATTGTGTCCCCTTCCCTCTCATCCTCGTCATCCTGACCTTTGCCCTCTCTGGATGATCATGTGATGTGCTCCCCTTGTTCCTTTTGTGTCCCTGTGTGCGTCCTCTCTCATCCATCTCCCTCTCCTCTGTCTGTGTCTGTCCATCTGTGATGTGACTCCAGAAGACACCGACTCACCAGGTTGGACTAACTCAGGTCTGTCCCTTCTTCTTTCCCTCCTGCTCCTTCCTCCTTCAGCTGTTCCCTCTCTGTTTGTACCCCCACAGACCCCTCATCTCATTCAACTTTACTTTGCCAGTTTTGATTTAACGTTTGCCTATTTATTTTTTTGTATATATGACACAGATGCCTAAAGCTATCTTTATTTTGCTCTTTTGGTTTGTGTGAAAGGTCTTGCTGGGCTTCAGCTTTTCAAGATTAATAAGTAGTGGTGATGTATGCCCACTTTAAACAAAAAAAAAAGTAAATGACCAAACAAACATTGGTTTCCTTCAATTCCTATAGCCTTTGAATTTGTCTGATTGGAGTAAACAGTTTGTGCTGTCGACTGTCTTTGACTTTCTCTTCGGTCATTGCTCCATTGCTTTTTTTTAAATGTCTCTGTGATGCTGCTGGCTCAATCTTTGTGGCATGGCACTTGAACATATTGTGAAAGCCCACTTCACTTCACCATTGCCATCATTTGACACAAAAGTAGAAACACAGAGCTGGTGGAGAAATAAGAGCGACTGTGCGCTGAGACATTCGAGTGGTGTTTGAGCCTCTGTATTTGATCTGATCTGTTTCATTATTGATATCACTGGCATCATGTGAGAACAGTCTAGGATGCAGTTGTGCCTCGAGTGATAAACTGACTTGTGGGGTATATGCACATGTAGGCCTATCATGATAATTACTAAATTGACTTATTAGTTATTACATGATAGATGGAAAAACATTTGTTGACAGAGCTTCTTCTCAGTACTTTATTTCTGATAACGTGTAAAGAAAAACCACAACAAGGTAAAGTAAGTAAATTGTACGACTCATAGATGCTAACAAACAACTCCAGTGTTTCATTATGATATTTAGTGTTGTAATTAAGGTAGTGCTATTTTAGAAAAGGGTTTTCTGGAATTTTCCTGCTTTGGGGTCAATGTCTTAGTGAAATTTGTTTCAATATTACAATATTAGCATTTACTGTAATTTTCTTTTTTTCAGTAGCAATATAGGTCACCTGAAAATTTGTTATTGTGACAGGCCGATGCTGATTTTAAAGTACATTTGAGACCACCATAATGTTACATAATACTACAATAATGATTGAAGAAAAAGGTTTAAGTTTTCAAACATTTCTTTTATACTAAATTAAGCTTGTTGATTTATTAGTTATGACTTGACTTTGCTGACTTGAATGATATTCCTTTACTCACTGAACAACTAACTACAAGTTGTGTCTAACAATGAACCTTTACATTCTACATTAGTTCCACAGAAAAGAGTTACTGGCACAGGCATGTGTAGCGCTTTAGGGCTGTTTTGTCTGTTTTGGTTGGTCCTTGGCTTCTCCATGCGGTGTGTCCCTGTCATAGCTCATGGCCCATGGTCAGCTGATGCTTGTCTCTCATAACCCCTTGATCCTTGCACCAGGCCTCTTTTAAGAGATCTTTGACCCTAATTTAACTGTATCGTCTCTGTTCTTAGGTTTGGAGATGGACGAGCGCACCAGGCAGATGAAAATGAAGATGAACAAGTACAAGCAGGGAGCCGGCTCTGACTCACGGCTTGAGCAGGATTATCAGAAGGTAAAATTTGTGATATTTAACAACAAAACATGGCTCTTCACATGGTTGAGCCGTGTTTCTGACATGCACCATGATGTACCATTCAAGCATTTGAACAGTCTTTGTTCACTACTGCTAAAGTGGCAGGAAATCACGGGCCTGGATAACAGTAGTAGCTCTATATTTTCGGTCTAAACAATAGTCAAATTTTATCTATTTTGAGACCAATCTTTACATGCAATGTATAATTTTCCAATATTGAATCTGTTTACCTCGGGTTTGCTGGTGGCTCCCTCTCTCTCCCCATTTCACACAACAATGTCCTGTCGAATAAAGCCTTCGGGCTGCAATATAAGTCCTCGGTGTTTTGGACAATTTCAGATTTATATATTTTACACATTTCCCAATACTTATGAAGCCACTAGTAACATAGTAATACAGGATAATAGTATAGGTATATAAATCAGCCTTTTAAAAATATATTTTGGCAAATGATTTTATACCTCATTGTATTTTATTGTCTATGGCAGAGCTTCTTAAAGTACACTGGTACTAAAAATAATATAATATAATATATTATATATGTTATTTATTAATCTCTAATTATAACAGGTGTTTATATTTGCAGTTTTTGTTTTAAATTGCAAATTTAAATTTGGGCACCAGAAAAAGTTTGAGAAGCACTGTTCTATGGTTCATGCAGACGTCAAGTTAATAGTGTGACATTGTTTACGCAAGCTCCTGAACAGTTGAATTAACGATCTCTTGCAGCTGAATTAAGGAACGTGACACTGAAGGCGAGCAGAAGCTTTTGTCTAACTCAACCTCAGCTTGGTCCTTGCAGAAAAGCAATAAAAGTTTTCACTTTGGCCCATATAAGTCTGTAAAATCTCAGTGGTGGGATTGGCACCTTCTTTTGACTCTTTAGAACTAATAAAAAGACTCATAATGTGTAGGTGTCTCTTCTTGCTCCTGCTTTTTTTCATTCGAAGTACTGGCTAAAAAATATTTACCAAGACTTTAAAACACAAGCCAAAATGTTGATCATAAGGTAGCCAAGTCTTGTCCAAGTTGTCAGATATTGAACAGCTAGTCCACTATAAAAGTTAACACTGGGTACACAGGATGAAAACAGATTTAAAAGACTGTTTACTGAAATACATTGTTTCAAACAGTAACTCTCAACTAGCATCTTCTTGGAGCCATACATATCCATTGTTATTTAGCTACTGAGGCACACTTTAACAATAGTGTATTACATTCTCATCCCTCGCATCCATTATATCCATTTTTACTTAATAATCAATGCTTTGCTCAGTAGAAAGTTTTCTTCGCTGAGTACAAAGTTTACCCTGAAACTTCAGCTAGAATTAATCAATGAGTCTGTGTCTCGTTGACATTAATATTATAAAATAGGTGTCTTGACCTTCAAAGAGCCAAACTAAACTGGAATTAAACCACGGAACATAATGTGGACTACACAATGGGCACTTTCACACTTGTGTTTGGTCCCAGTTTGAGCCAAGTTTTATTCCAATATAGACTTTGTCCTGTTCTGGTCCTGTTTTAGCCCTGGCCTTGTCTATGTTTAGTGTCCAAATTTAGGCTTAGTTTAGTTCCAAGTTTAATGTGGTGTTCATACTAGTGTGAACACACCTGAAGGCACTGGCTACACATATCTAGATATTTATTTAAATTAATATTTTCTTCAGCTGAGTGGTGTAATGATGTAATTGTTCCATTTTTATCTATATCACTAATAATCATTCATTGATTATTGATTGTTTATAGCTGCATTGTACCTGCTATACTACCAGTGATGACCACCTCTTACTTGAGTTCTTAATAATGATTGTATTGATACAGTATATACAGTATACGTGTCCTTTGTCTTCGCAGCGGTCGGGCAGAGATCCTCGGGGTTCGGATAACTTGTCGGCCAAATCTTCGGACAGCGATGTGAGCGACGTGTCCGCTGTGTCGAGAACCAGTAGTGCCTCTCGGTTCAGCAGCACGAGCTACATCTCTGTCCAATCAGAACGGCCGCAAGGAAACCGCAAGATCCGGTAAGATGCGCCTCCAGCAGGGCACAGTGACACTTGCCTTACTGGTATCAGAATGGACAACCTTTCATTAGACTGGCCCCTTTGTTTCTCTATGCACTGATCAGGCATAATCCCAATAATATCCCAACAATACTCTGACAATATTGTGTTAATTCAACAGAAATGTACAAAAACAATTTCAAATGTGTTAGTTAAGGTGTAAATATCAGACAAATTTGAACAGACTCACAAAAAATACAGCTTAATACCCTGTATGTTTTCATCTTTTTTTTTTTCTTTTTTTTTAAATTCAGTTCATTTTTCAGTATTTTCAGCAATCTCAGTATACTCAATATTCAAAGTTTGTGTATCTAAACTACATTCACAGTACTATCTGTATTTTCGGCCTACCTCTTGCAGGAAGCAAAAGCTAAGCTAGAACATACATTTTAATGCAGTTGTGCATACAGTGGTTTCCAACCTTTTCTGTCTCGAGTACCCCCTAAGCTTTGTCTCACACTCAGAGAACCCCTTAACATGAGTTTCATGGTTTACTAGTCACATAATGTCAGTTATTACAATTATATATTTTAGTTTTAAATTTACAACTAATGGCATCCAGATAAAAGTAAATCAAATGTTCTTTTAAAAACTATTCTTTGTACCCCTGGAAATGGCTCACGTACCCCTGGTTGGGAAACACTGCTGTATGACACTGTGTATTCGACATGTGATTATAACACACAGATGGTCGTGTTATGCCTGACTGGTGTATGCCGCATGGCCAAGAGAGATTAAAAATGGTACTTTCATGCAGGAAAATGCACACTAACAACTCAATGTTTGTGTGTAATTTTTGCTTGATGTTATGAGTTCAAGTTTGGCTCCTTCTTAGAAAAAAATGGAACCAAATTGTTGAACTCTGCTATTTTTGACAGTCGAGGAGGGTTGTCCATATCTAATAATAAAGAAACATGATGAAATGTTTTTGTTGTTCACATCAAATCAATGCAAATAGAGCCTAATTTGCATGGTGCTTTTCTGTTATTGTACATTTGTGCACCTCTTTCTGCTTTCATCGTCTGCGTGCCTGTTTTTCTTGTTGACTTTTCTTGTCGCTTTGTTTTTTGATTCTTTTCTGCTTTGCATGGGCTGCTTTCTCTGTCTCTGTCTGCAAACATCAGCCAAATGCGATCGAGGAGCCAGTCACGAGAGGGGGAAGAGCAGCTTGAGAAAGTGCATGAGGAGGCAGAAGAGGCAGGGGTAACGGGTGGGGGGCAGAAAGGCAAGCAGAGCAGCAGAGAGGGCACAGAGGGTAAAAAAGTGTCAGAGGAGAGCACAGATTTAGTCAAGGAACAACAAGATGATTTGGAGAAAGAAGAGGAAGTGCACCAAAGGAGTGTCTCAGAGGCTGATCTAAGGTAACACATGTGTGGAAGCCTCATGGACTCCCACTAACAGTGACCCTACGTGACCCTTTAACCTGCTCATGACATACGATCGGCCCAAACAATCCCTGCCTACACTGTGTGGAGATTTATCAACCCTGTTACTCCTTTTATAGTCACACGGCCAAACTGCATGGTTTTGATACGGGTCAAAACAAGTGGGAAAGTGAATATAGTTCATGTATTTGAGTAGTTCATTTCAAAGTGAAAATTATTTTTCACAAGGACAAGGATGACATCCTAGCATTTGTTTATTACTTACTATTTAAAACTTTGTTGACAGAAATCAACCTTTATTTACTTTTTCCACTGAGGTTTGTAGATATTACGATTCCTCCATAAAATAGTATAGTATTATACACACAATTTGATTGACATCATTTTTTAACCTTTACAATAACAAATTAATGCTGAGATTTTTTTTCCCTGTTGGCCTCTGTTTGCCCACAAACCAAACGGTTGTCTGTTCAAACTTTTCTGAAAACATATATTGTCGTTCAGATTTTTTTCACCCATACTGCAGTAATATATAGACTTAACATTTTGATTTGAACTATTGAAATAATTTCACTTTTCCCTAACAATATTTATTAATGTGGGACGAGTCTGTTGTAAGATGATCTCTCAAAATACTTCTCTCAGGCCAGAATAATTATGACCTGATTACCTGATTATATTTAACACAGCAATATTTTATAGACACTAGAGATTCAGAGTTAATTTCTATTGAGAGTTGGGCTATAGCGGATCTAAAAGTATGTCAAGAACAAATTCAAGAACAAACGAGGAATACATGTGTCTAATGGATGTCTAGTATGATCCCACAATGCATTGCTTAGTACAAATGAAGTTTATACTTCTTAAAGCTCTCCTGGGAGGAAACAATATGTTAAAAGCTGTGGATGCTCTAAAGTCTGATTGAGGGCATGCCTGGGTAAAGTCTGAAGCATGTCTTACATAAGAAAAGCACATGGCAGGAGCATGAGGGCCATTGTGCAGAAGGGTGCATAAATTGAGACAATCAAATACAGTACTTGGGAGATATACCGCATGTTCCTTTCTGCTCAGGCTTTACAGTTTGTCTGTTGCTGTTTTTTGTTAATTTGTTGTTTAAAGTGTTCTCCTCATGTTTCTGAGTGTCACTCAAACTGCTATTCTATCAGTGTGTCCAGACCATTTCCTCTCCTCCCTAGCCCAAACACCTGAGATGCATTCAATTTACTTTCAGTGCATTCATTGTCAATAACAAAGATGTCATCTCTGTCCATACAAACTGAAAGTGATTTGAGTGGCCTTATTGAAGTCTGGAGATTGAAAACATTTCCTTTATGACAATCCCTGATTTCTTCATGACAGCTACAGTATAAACATCCACACAACATTCACTTGAGTAATGACAATTGAGAAGTAACACAATGAGAATATACAGTATATATAATAAAAAATAAACAAACTAATAAATAAAAAATAAAATTAAATTAAAAATACAAACTAGAAAAAATAAAAGCAAATGTAATATTAGCCATGTTCCATTTTATGATTATATGATCCATTGATTTGGCGATTAACAAAACTAGCAAACTAGCTAGCAAACTAGCACCAATGTATTTATATACTATGTATGTAAAACTAAATCATGACCACAATAGAAAAACAAACACAAAACAGCAATGTTATTGTCTTGAATCAGATAAAAAAAGAGGACTGACATTTTAAATAAATCTAGATAAATATTATCAGGGCAAAAACAGAACTTAAACTCGGACTAAACCACAACCAAACTTTAAAGTTTGACTTGAGTACAGTGAAGTCCTCTAGACTGCTTGTAGAACAGTTTCAGAACCATTTGTCTCGTCATCATTCAGAAATTACTTAAGCTGCGTATTGCACACAATGCACAATGTTTGCAGTGCTATCATGTACCCAGTGATGCAGTGATATTCAGTATAGGCCAGCCCTATTTAAAGTCCCCCTTTGCATTTGAGTCATATCAAAAATTCATAGCATCTACCTATGAAACAGTCCAGGTTGCTTTAGTTCAGTGTCAACACATGTGCAATGTTCTATGTACAATATGCACTCACACATGTATGGGTCTAAGCTGCTTGTGGATGTAAGGAGCTTTTTTAAAATCCCACCTCCACCACTCCTTCTTCTCGTCTCTCTTTCATCTCGGTTAGTTGCCCAGGTAGCAGGTCATTCATGTGACGCAAAGTAAAGCCTGCTGTTTTTGACAGGCCCAAACTCATCACTGCTAAATGGATGGGAGGCGTGTTTACTCTAACCTTTGTGCATTAGAGCCAGTGAGCTGCTTTGCCTAGTGAATAACAGTGTCCCAATTGCCTAAACATCAGGAGTGCGTTTTAAAATGCAGTTTTAATCAGCCTGCCTGCTCACTTCCTCACAGGCGATGACTTAGAAGCTGTGTTGACAGGCGCGCGTATGATAATAGTCAGGCCAGCGGCACAGTCACCGTAGAAACCATAATTCTCGCCTTGTCTTCTTCAGATGAAATTATGAGGAGATTTGAATTGGAAAGCAGTATGAACCTGACTAACATTTGCTGTCTTTTCTGAAGTAAATATTAATGCTGTAGAATTAAAAGGGTATTTGGATAAACTTGGAAAATGGAAGGAATGATAAGAGCAAAAGCTTAGGAATTTTACCATATGATACCAGATAGCTTTTTGGTGTTTTGTCAATCATTGGCAATGTAATTATGTGTGCAGCAATATGCTTTTTGGATTTTTAACAATTGAAAGTAAATAACAAGACATTTTTACTAGATAGTACTATTAGAATTGTACACTGTTGAAGTGTGTTTATCTGTCTTAAACAATAGCTTATGGTACATTAAAAACACTGTAGGGAATTTAGTTATTTTAATATTATACTAAATATAATATACTATACTAAATGTAATATTTGTGCCAGTCCCAGAGAGAGAGAGGGTAGTGTCAGGAAGGGTGTCTGGTGCAAAATCTATCTGTATAACCACTACATGTAGGTTTTGACATTGTCAATGTAGAACCTCACTTCCAAGCCAGATTTACACTGTGGGGCAGTCACACTTTTACATGACAAAAACCTGTTAGTAGTCTCCCCAGTGGAACATTTTGCCCTAAATGGTAATGAATGATGAGTAGTCTGCATGGTGAGTAACAGGACATTCTGGCTTGATTGGGACACCCTAAATGGCCAGGTTGTGCCACTTAGGGCCTCGACACACAATAAACTGTAAGAAACAAATTAACATGTACTGTATTTTATGTACTCTATGTAAGTATGACTAAATCATGTATGCACCAAAACTAAACCAAACTCAATAGATTCAACCTGACCAATTTTCAGGCACAAAAAGTGAAAACACATGTTCCTATGGACACTGCAGTACAGTTTAACCTTAAGCAATGGGGAACTATACCAGCCTAAAGAAACTTGCTGTTCTTATACATTGTTATGACCCATGCAGGGTGCTTTAATGGAAAGAGCTTATGTAATTGAATCCTTAGAGGTCAGTCTGGGCTCTGTTCTGATACCTGCTTTAATAACAGAGGGCCCATGCTGAGCAGTTAAAACACCCCTCACTGAGATGTTTCTGAAAGAGCATATTTTATAATGTCACCTGTGGCACATTCGCTGTGCTCTGGGACAGACTATGTACCCATCAAAGACTCCAGACAGGCCAATGAACATTTAATATGAATGTGAAAGTACAGAAGATTCAAAGGACAAGGACATCTAAAAAAAATACACTGATCCTACAGACTTTTTAAGAAATTTAGCAAATACATTCTAAAATCCAGAATGGCGATTAATGCAAAGCAATTTCAATGAATTTGGATTAGCCAAAGTGTTAAAAAAAATCTATGTGGTTTTGCTAAATGATCACCTCTCAGATACATAAAAATACTTACACATGTGCTTTACATGATTTATTTAACAGGAAAGGTGAAATATGGATAGCATTTCAGCTGAAGGAAAAATCTTAAAGGACACATTTTTTTTTTTTTTAGCTTTTAACCATGTTCTAACAATGTTCCATCATCAAAAACATACCTGGAGTTGCATCCAGTTGCACATTTAGCAAAAAATGTTGCCTATTTTTCAACAGTTTGAACTGACAAATTTGGTAACGTTTACAATAAGAATTACTTCTAATCTTAAATCCATACAAATTACACAATCTTTATGTTTTGACAAATAATTCTACTTGATAACACCTTTATTTATTGACTGATTATTTAAACTGTTAGAAAATTGTGTCTATTGCCTGTAAAGTGATAATTAAAAAGAAATAATTAGAAAAACATAGCCGAAGTAACGGGCATTTTCACTGTTTTATAAGAAATCTCCAGTAGAATTGCATAGACCCCTGTCCTCCATCTGAAACGATCAACAAATTCTAGCACGTCAACACAATTTATTGCTCGACTACTGTATTTATTATTCTTTACATTTACACTGGATAACATAGAGGACAAAACACCAGATATTCAGGCTTGAGACTGGCAATAATGTAATTGTCACAGTGGGTTGTATCGCTCTCATTTTAGGGAGCACGCCTCTTCTCCATGGCTTGTCTGTTCTACACTGTGACATGGTAGAGGTCAGAAACTTTAATTAATGAACAGTGGCCTGGAGGCTCCACAGTAACTCAGCTCATTAAGCATGCAAGGCCCGTGATAGAGAAAGTAATTTGTCTCTTAAAGATAATTTTACTGGCAGGGCTAAAATAAGACCTCAAATTGGATTCTGTCCTACTTCCTTTAGAGCGGAGAACAATGGTGGTGGTGGGAGACTTTCTGTTACTTTTGTGGTCATAAGTTGAAAGTTACTCAACAGTGTGATTAGTGTACAGTGATTTCAAATGTACTGAACATTCCATAAACATAAACTAACCAATTTCAGATTTTGCAATGATACCCAGAACAACACAAAACTTCTTTTAACTGAAAGTGTTCATCGCTGCATTTCTGAAAAATCCAATTAGCATTTGACCCTAGCCTGGATTCTGTGACAGTTTCAGGTCTTAAGGGACGTTTTGAGGTAAAAATGAACCTCTTTACTCCTGGTGCCTGCTCCAGTAAAGTTTTTCAGTCACGCAGAGATGAGACGCCAATTAGATGCGTAGAAGCATCACGTTGCTTGTATATGCAATTAAATACCAAAACATGCAACGTGAAAATAACCATACACGCAGATGTAGACGTAAAATAACTAATATTTGATGTCACCCAAAACCGACTTCATACTTTTTTTGTTTTTAGTTGTTAGGACACTTCGCAGCAGTGGTGGCAGAAGTACTCAATTTTGTTACTTAGGTAAAAGTACAGATACAGGAACAAAAAACAAAATCGAAGCTCAAATAAAAGTATAAGTACATCGTAAAAAGTACCAGAAAAATGTCAAACGTAAATGTAAAAAGTAAAAGTATTTCAGACTAATTTGGATAACTGTTAAAATGCTAAATGTGGGGATTTTGTTCCAAGCAATTTCTTAATTTTTCTTGCGAATTTTATGTGTGTATTTTTATTTGCTCAAAGCCCGCAGTTGAACTCAAAACCTTTGGGCAGAATGTCATCTTAAATGTAGTAAAAATCAAATCAAATCAAACTATAATAAAAAGACTTTGTAGTCCAGTTGAAAATGTTTTGGAGTAGAAAGTACAGACTTGCTCTTAAATGTAGTGAAGTAAAAAAAAAATATCAACTGTAAAAATGACCTGAGTAAAGCACAGACAGCTAAAAAGTTTACTTAATTACAGCACTTTTACTTTTGTACTTGTTACTTTCCACCACTACTTTCCAGTAAGCTGCATGTTCATTGCCCAGTTAGTTACATCTATCCAAACTCTCACAATTGTTATACTGTAAGTCATGAAAAGTTTTACCTGAATTCTGTCCTTTTGTCCCTCTTCACCCCTCACTTCCTGGTTCTCCTGTCCCTGTCCTAAATCCTGTACACCCTCCTCCTCCTCCTCTCCCTCCTCCTCCTCTTCACGATGCTCTCCACGGGCCTCCTCTCCCCGTTCCTCTGTCTCCTGTCTATTCCCTGTCCTCCTGCATCCTCAATGGCGGGTTGGCTGACAGTGACTTTGCATCCAAAATGAAAAACAGGCAGATGGGCTCCTCCGGTGGGATGAACATGACCAAGAGCACAAGTATCAGCGGCGACATGTGTAATCTGGAGAAGACAGACGGCAGCCAGTCCGACACGGCGGTTGGTACGGTAGGCACTGACGACAAGAAGAGGCGCTCCAGCATTGGTGCCAAAATGCAGGCCATGGTTGGCATGTCACGCAAGAGCCGGAGCACCTCTCAACTCAGCCAAACAGGTAGGACCCTCAGCCAACATTTTTATTACAAGTTGTCTTTTAAACTATGTCTGTTTTATGTTGAATGTTTAACTACTTAACAACTTCTTTCCTCACCAGTCATGTAGCATAGAATGATCCAGGATTCAGCACCAACACATCAATGCATGTTTTTTCTAATCGTCTTTTGATTCCAGGGAGTACTAATTTAAGTTTTTTCTAGGTTTGCAGGATGCCGGTTATGGACTGTTTTTACATTGCTTTTTGTAATTGTGATGCTTCTTGCCTCTATCATGGTTTATATTTTTGCTTCTTTTATTACATTTTCTTTTATAACAGAGCATTTAATGAATCTAAACTATTCCCTGATTGAGGGAAAGACGGACTAAGTTGGGCTGAGTTGTCTTAGTTTAGTTTTTTTCTTGAGTGTTGCAGAAAAGAGATCCACTGTATGTGTGGATGGTCAGACATGTTTGCTTAATACTGTTATTTAAGGTCATGTTTGTCTTTTCTTGCATGTGAAGTGTCTTTGAGTGTCCTAAAAGGGCTATAAAAGTTTGATGAATTATTGTTATTATTTTATTATCTGGCTTCTTACAGTATTTGATTGGATGGTAAATTATGAGTTTGAAAATTGCATACTGTACGTTCAGAATTTCATATGGTTGGAATGGATTGCGTTATTTTTCCAGGCCAGGTTATTTTTTTTACCATTCAAGAGCACACTACATATCTATCTACGAAAGGCTAGTGCGAAAACGGTGCGAAAAATAACATGGCAGGTGGTGTGCGCTGATGTTTTCTGGATGACTGGTAACTGTTGTGGTGTGGGGTCAGTCGATGTGTTTTGCTTGGCGGCCTTGGCTCCCCTGTTGGTCCCTTAAGTGTTCAGGCCCTTTTCAGCAGCAGAATTCAAGGCTAAAGTGGTCAATAATCACAGGCGAGGTCTTGTTTAATGCGTGGTGGATAGAGGTGTGGTGGATGTGTGACCAGGGAGAGGAGAGGGGAGCGGGGCAGAGCTCACGTGGCACTTGGCTGCACCCCTGGATCCTCGTGATTTGCCAGCACATGCTCTGCACTATCATTGTGCATTAATAATTTACCTTGCCTGTAATATTTCAGTGTCAAACCACTTTTTTCCTTTTTGGTATCATCTTCTGGATTGAGCTGGCCACCGCTTTGCCCCCAAAGGTTTTAGTGTCTTGTATGAATCTTCCATATTTTGTGATAGCTAGTTTTAAGATGTATTGGTTTTGCAACACAAACACATCGTGTTAACACACAACATTGTATTATCTGTAGACGTTTTTGTACAAAACTGAAGCACACAAGAATCACAGTATCATATTATTTATTGGCTTAGTGAGCAGAAGTTTGTCATTTGAATTTCTAAATTGGTAGAAGCTGTAGCATCAGCATCATCTGATTTTAGCAGATTTACATGCAAATGGTTACAACAGAAGTTTATCAAAATTAAAACTAATATTGTTTTTGTATCTATTTCAATCATATTTCTCTACTATACTATATGACATTGATAAACGGTATAGATATATAGAGTGTCGATGATGTTGAGTCTGAATGTAGCAGTGACTTTACATTTACATTGCATTTAAATTTCCTGCAATCACAGCAACTCACTGCTCATGCTTCGGGAGCACAAACTCTCAAAGAGCTATCAGTGTGTCGCTCAGGACTCCTAAGTGCATCACATGGACTCTGAGAGCAAGGCCTGTGTCTGCTGTTCAATATTTAAAGTCTCCTTTCTGCCCAAACACTGAGAAACCACTGCCCTACTTTGTGTAAAAAGTGAACTGAATAAATGTGTAATTTTAAATCATTGTGGTCACTCTTGAAAACACAGAGTACAGAGGGAATTTTGGACAAACATGGATCAGTCAAATAGCAGGAATTGGTTGCATTTTGAATTATTTTTTTCACAGGTAATACTGTTGGGGTGATGGTTTTATTTGCAGAAGTTGTGTTCAAATTGCATATGAATAAATTCCATCAATACTATTAGTCCTATTTAATTAAATTCTATTTATTTTTGTAGTGCCCAAAATCACAGTTACCTCTATGGGCCACAGGTAGAGAGCAGTTTAAATAAACAATGTTCAAGAGAATTTAGCAAATGGATAACTGTCCCAGAGCATCCCCTGTCTTTGTCCCTCATTCTCGGCAAGGAAAAACTACAAAAAAAAAACAAAAAACAAAAAAAACTGTGTGAAAAAGTAGAAACCTCGGGGAGAACCACAGTGAAGGAGAGATCCTACTCCCACAGACGAACAGGCTGCAGATGGGCCAGAACTGACACATCCATTTGGACTGTGGAGCCAGAACCACTCAGGGGGAGTGGTTTTGTTTGTTTTTGTCAAACAAACTGTGAAAGCAGCTTTAGTCCAAACTAAAGAACTGTGTGGTCTGAAGTAAACTTTCTCCTGCTCCGACACCTTGACAGCTTCCCCTTACAACTAGTGCTGAACATATATGTCCGACATATTTGTGAAATCAAAATCAGAAATCCAAATATTACTAAAATCTGATGCAGATTACTAGATCAGGCATGAACTTTGCTCTGGCCAATAAGTGAACGTGGTTTCTAGTTTCCTCGGCCAAGGGGAATATTCTGTTTCCTTTTGATTAAGTTCAGTGTGGTGAGCACAAACTGAACCAAATGAAACTGCAGCAATCTTTATGTCTCCAATTGAACCAGTGAACTAACAGTGTGAAAATGCCTTAAGTCACTTCTGTAGCCACACCCAGGAGTAGACTGTGATGGAAGCCGGGCTGCTAATCTGCGCCACCAACACTCACTCGCACTCAAGAACACATTCACTTTCACATTGAAGATACGGTATTCCATTATAAAATTTGATATGCTTTGAAAAATACATTTACAGTGAAAAATGTGAAGAAGAAAAAAAAAAAACAATGCAAGCGGAACAAGTCGAGAAATCAATAAATGAAAAAAGCATTTCTATGTGTGTGTTTTCAAAAGGAAAATAGTCCGTAAATGTGTTGAAATCAAGTAAGTAAGTAAGTAAGTCTGTTGGGGCCGCCATGTTTGTTTATGTTAGTCTATTTGACTTCTGCCCAAACCACAATGCAGCACTGTGATTGGTCCAGCACACAATGGCCGGGGCAGCCCTAACAGCGGCACACCGTCCAGATGGATTCTTAAGAGTTTGTGAACTCACAAATATCACAAGAATTCATATGGCAGGGCCAGGTTATTTGCGGTGTATATTATACATAGATAATTATTTTACAATCTGTGGGGGAACTGAAATTTTCTGAGCACTCAAGCCTCAAATTCACAACAATACAGAATTACTCTATAGAGAGACTGTCTAATGATGTGCTAGGTGCATGCATGTGCTGCTTTAGGGTTTTGTGTGCTAGTGGGATCATCATGAGTAAGCCAAAGCATCAAATTGATTTATTATATCTGATTGTCCAGTAGAACACTCAGCAGTCTTCAGGGCGGGAACATTACGCTTGAAGCCTAAGCGAGAGCCACTTTATTCCCCACACACTACAACCAACTGCTGTAGTACCATCTGACTCAGCGGAAGTCAAAATCCTGCTCTGTTCATTATTGTCTATGCATTTATTTAGATAGCTCCGCTTAAAGGCTACTCAGGCAGTTCTTTTTTATAGCTTTACATACATTGGGGGTAAAATACCCACATTTTCATTAATTCAGTTCGTTTTAAAGAGAACCAAAGCCAATTTGAACCAACCTTTTGCAGAAATGTCCATATTATATTCAGTGGTTAAAAAAAGATGTTGCTCCCCTATCCCTATTTTTATATACATTTATACTATATTGTTCCAATCTATTGCACAGTTGGATAATCTTAGTTTGAGTATGTTTTCTTCATCTACCGTGATGGTCTGTCTGAAATCACAGCCAGCACTCTATCTTGTGTGTGATTGTGCTGGAGATTGGTCCATTACAGACAATAATGAAGATGAGACCAAGGAGAAACAGTGAGGAGTTTTCTGAGTAAGTGTCAAACCAGATTGAGTTCATTAGGTTTGTTTTAATGCTTTTGCCTCAGCCTTGAGTACCCCAGTTATTTTATGGACCCTGTGTTCTTGTGTGACCCTGAAAGACTATTCAAAGTAATGGAGAATAATGAGTTTTGACCGATAAAAGCAAACGAGGATTTCTTACAACATTGCTCTACTTTTTCATGCAAGTTGGAAGCTATATGCATCTGAAATGACACAGCTATGAATTATTTCTATTTAGACTGCTAAATTAGTCCTTCTAAAACAGGACTCTTAATCAGAATTAAACCATGACTTCACTGGAATACTCCAAATGAAACAAAATTCCTTGCTTTTTGACTACTGAACTGGAAAATCTTTAGTTGGTCTGTATTTGTTACCTTGTGTAACAACATGAATATGTTTATTTTCATATTTGTGATTTTGCAAACTCACAAGAATCCATCTTAAACTGCTCATGCTGCAGTGTTTCAGCTTGAATCTAAGCTCTAAAAGGTTGATTTATCAGCTGTCCTCACCCAATCAGCTTGAATGGTTTGACTGCATATTCTGCCTTTTTACAATCCTGTTTGGTGAGAACAAACCCAGGCTGATAATGTGTAGAACTCTACTGAGAGTGTTATTTAATCTTCTCCAACCATCTGCTTGGTTACAGCAGCATTGTCTTGATCATTGTCAAATAGGGTCAGCTCCTTGTGATGGGTCGCTATCTCTGAGTGACTAGTTGTATTGCATTATTAATCCAATTGTTTTGTATTCAAAGCAGGTAAAGACTGTTTTCTGAGATTTATTTTTAGCTTGTATAGACCCAGAGCATCTTGACAAACTGCAGCGTAAGAATCAAACAGAGGTAAGTGAATAGAGCACCTAAAATAGCTGGGAACAATGCAGCGCTCCTCTCCTCTGATTTGGTTTGACGTAGTTGTGGCCTTCGTTCGTATGTGGTGAAAAAGCTGAACTTTGAGCTTGCAGCCTATAGGTAATTTATCATTGAGACATGAGTTTTGGTGCCTATCTCAGCAACTCCTCTGGCTATAGCCGGAGTCGCTAATTAATCTCCTTAGGGGCCTTGCAGACATGCGGCCCTCTGGATGATGCATGATGGGAACACAGCTGCCCAGGTTGGAGCACTGCACAGGGACACTAGCGACAACTTCAGCTCCTGCCCTCTCTGTAGAAGCTTGCATAGTCATTCATTTGCATTGTTGTATAGAGGTTGCATTTGCTCTTATGTAACAGGCCTTTTTAGCGCGCACTGCAGTGACCTAAATTAAAAGTGAATATTGTTTCCGATATAAAGAGGACAACATCTTACTGAAATAGTGACACCTAGAGGTCTTTAAATATATACCTTATTAGATTGTTAAGATCCCACAAGGTATTAAGCATTTCTCCTTGTGTCACTTTAGTAAACTCAACCCACAGTAGAGGTGGCAGATATATCAGAAAATGGATAAACTCATTACTGATGGATTTTCATATTCCTGTCAGAATAGTCATTGGGATATTAAAAAATATATACATATAGATAAATATATAATGTTTTATAATATATATTCACCCACATTACCAAGTATGAAAGTGGTGGGTGTGTGAATGATTGGTGGCGGTTGAAGGGGCCAATGGCACAGATTGGCAGCCTCTCATCCATCAGTCTGCCCCAGGGCAGATGTGACTACATATATGGCTCACCACCATTGAGTGTGGAGTGAAAGAATACTGCAACAGAGAGACTTCAACAAGCCTATAAAGCACATTCTGGCCCAGATTTACTAAGCGTTTACAGTAAAAAGTTGGTGCAGTTGGGATTCGCGTCTCTCTAGGTCCGCAGCGCAAATTTAGCACATGAGACTTTATGAATAGGCAAAATGGGACAATTTTATGAATGCGCAAAATTGGAGGTGGACAAAATGCAAATGATAATGTTTCGCGGGCGCTGTTTGATTTATCAAGACTGTGAGGAGCAAAATTCCTTGAACATTTAACATGTCAGAAAAGCAGGTGTTAAACTTTTGCGTAGAACAGAATATTGCAGTTTACACGTTAGTGTGGCGTTAAAATGATTGTTTATGGCTTATTTACAAATACAAAGAGGCCTAGTACAAAAGTAATAGTGTTGTTTTGAGTGTTGTTTGAGAGGAGAGGTTATAAAAACACACTTTACCTGCGTCGGCATGAATTCTCATCAGTGTCACTTTGAACTGACGCTTTTACAGAAGCTGTGCCTCCGATTTCAGGAGTTCGCCCCAGATCCTTTTAATGTCCTTAAACTGTGCGCTCTTTGAACGGAGTGTTCATGACATCACAGAAGACGTGACTCGTCCACCTGTTCCACTTTTGTCCCGGGCGTCTCCAAAAGCCTTGCGTGTTCGTGCTGTCCCGTTATCCTGAAAACTCAACTTTCGAGAAGGCTGTGATAAAATCCTTGCAGTCCAGGATCCAAAATTCATGTTTTCGGCTGCACTGGTTACAGACAAACACCTGCAGATTTTCCATCACATTCCGCTGTCCATGGGCGCTGTAGCGCTGCATGTGAACTCTGGATAAATGTGCAGAAGGACTGGCTATTTCTTCGTAAACGTTCAAACACTAATCACAGACTGTCCTATAGCGTAAGATGTAAATCTCCAAAACACTGAAGTGCTATATAATTAAAATAATCATTTTTTTCAATAAAGCTTGTGAATATCATCATTTATCATCATAACTTCTTACATGTGTCTGTTCAGCAGGCGAGGCACACGCACTTTTCTGCTTCCTCTTCACCTGCAGTGAACTCATTTATATATCAAATTTGCGCCACTGACAATACGCTCAGTTTCTAATGGTAAATATGATGCAATGTGCCCACAAAATAGCGTGGGCAAACTTTAAGTAGTAGTAAGTAGTACTCGCCATTGAGCACCTGTCTTAGTAAATCTGGGCCTATAGGACTATATACACTTATAGATAAGTGTAAGTATGTTATTGTTGCTGTTGCAAAAAAGTAAAAATGTGTATTCGTACTGTGAGTGTACCCCCTTCAAAGATCTAACCTGTAACTTGGCCTGGTGTGGTACCTGGTTGTCTCCAGTATGTTTAGTGCCATACTGTGAAATATTCCTTGGAGACAAACAGGTGTGGACCCTCCAACAGAAAAGTTACATATGGTGCATCTTGTAATTTGAAGAGCTTTCGGTTCATTTTGTAAGTGTTACTTTAAACTTTCGTCTTTTTTATTCCTCTTGTTTGATCCTAGTCTTACAGACTGTCATTCTATGCAGCAGTTTTCCCTCCATGTTTGCTCTTGCTTCACAGCCTCATCTCTTTGGCAAGTCTAAATCTATTCCTGGCAAAAGTAAAAACAGCACAAATTCTATATTCACATTTGAGCACAGCTTCCTACGGTTTGCATTTTACCTCAGCTTTCTGCATTTTTAGATTTGAGCTAGTCCTAAAAATACTCTTCCCACGTCTGATTGTTTTTTTCCTGTCAGAAGGAAGTTTGGTGAGACATCAGTATTGTGGTCCATTTAGTCATGAACTTGTGTGAAACATTTGCCATAAATTAAAATAGTGCCATGTTCCTCTTTTCCTATGAGAAACGATCACGATTTGATGACTTACAACCCAAAAAGACATAATTTAATATCCTGTATGACAATTTTTGGTTTCCTTTTTTATATTGTTGTTGCTCAGTGTTTTTGCCCACATGGTCTTAAATAGCACCTCACAGTTTCTTTAAGTGTTATAATTTTCTGCAAATGTGTCAAGAGAAAGAAAGTGGCAATTTTGTGCTCTTCTTGTTTCTGAATGTCTCCAAAAATGGTGATGGTTGTAGATGACTCGAGAAGCAACTGAAAACTGAATTTTTACTTTTTTTCCCCAATTGAATTATCTAGTAATTCTTATGAGTGGTTAGGCCTATATTAGAACTATCTTTCTTGCAATATCTCTTAGATTTATTTACCTCCTTGGGGCTGAAGGTAATATCTTTGGTCTTATCTCTCAACACTCTAACATCCAAAACCTCAAATTGACCCAGCGATTTTCTAGTTTCAGTTGTCAGTTTTTTTCTCTTTCATTTATCCCCTTTTTCCAAATGTAATTATAAACATTGAAACATGGCTTTTTAAAGTTAGGTTTTCTTCTGACATACCGCATTATATTACAAGTTTAGGTAACAGTTATTAACAGTGTATGAGGGAAGCACATTGAAAATGATGATAAGATGACATAGTAAGGCCTAAAATTAGCAATATAACTTTAGTATTCCCTGTTTCTGTCTGTTTATTTATCATATTATACCTATATTTGAATAACAGTATTTCCTGCCAAAAACAAATGGGAAGCTCCAGTAAATCTTGGCTTCAGTGGGGAATGTAAACTGGGAAGAAGACTGGAGTGTGTTTGTTCACCTTTGTGCATGTATGGCTGTGTGCGCCTCTAAGTGCTCTGAGTGTGTGTTCTGCTCACATGCGTGTGCGTGTGCGTTGTAGCCCTCCATTAGACTCCAGTTTACACTTCACAGAGCCGGTGTCGTGGTCTGACGCTTGGCCCAGTCGTTCCTCATCAATCACCAGCACCTCCAAAAAGGTCTGTGTATGATCAGGACGCCAAGGGGAGGGGCTAAACCAGGGACTTTTGGGAGATGACACCTTATGTTTTTGAACTAGAGAATAGAACAAGAGATGCTCTGGATGCTTGTGTTCTGTGGTAATGGTGTTTCCAGTCACACAGTGGATTTTCCCATTGAATCGTCATAGGATTGGACAATACATCTGGTAATGTCCAATACTTTGATGATGCAAGGGTACATTAGATGGTCTTTACTAGTCATGATTCGGAGAAACCGGTGTACATTCATGACCTCAAAGGACGTCTGCTTTTAATCACAAAAAATAACACATAATTTACTATTATTTACTTGATCCTTGATTTATCTTGGTTTTGTCCTTGTTAAGTTTTTATTTAGAGTTTGACTAATACATTAGGACATGAACATATTTGTTTTAACATAGCTGACATAACTGAAATGAAATACCTCAGCACCTAACAGCCATGTCACAATCATTGCCAGACCTAAATATATAGCAAAATGTACTCTTTGTAATAACCTTGCAAGACAAGGCTACTTTCTCCAAAAGTTGTGAACTTGGAACTGAAGTGTGCTGTTATTATTATTTATTATTTTATTCAAGCTTTTTATTACATGAAGTAAATTGTTTCAGTCAGTTAAGGGTCATATTCATTATCACTTATATTCTTGTATTTGCTGTTATTGAGATGTTGTGGGTGCACGTACAAGCTTTCTGGGTCTTTCAGTTGACGGTATAAAAAAGTCTATGAAGGCAATAAAGTACAAATGACAAACACGTGCTTAAGCTGCTGTATGTGTGTTATGAAGGCTGCATGTGTACGGACACGAGATGTTTATGAGTTATTTGGATTTTATTATTGAATGTATTGCTCTGCTGAATGTGATGCCAAATACCATCATCCAAAATATGCTGTTTCATTGGGATTTAAAGGTCCAGGAAGACTAGCAAATAAAGAATAAACAATGAAGGTGGAATTGACGGTGCTTTGGCATGTATTTATGATTGTGCCTTCCTATTTCCATACTGCATATAGTTCTGCACTAAACTGCTCACGTTTGTGCTTCTCTGTTGACCCAGATGAAAAGTGCAGTTGGATTCCACACTTAAGTGGTTCTTTACTGGAAGTAGGTTGCTCTGTGTTTGTGTCAGGGAGCTCTTCTTGAGCTGTGACATTGCAGAGTCTGGTTTCATTTAATATAGCACCCATCTTTATAACAGC
The DNA here is from genome assembly GCA_019453435.1 of Rhinogobius similis. NCBI lineage: Eukaryota > Metazoa > Chordata > Actinopteri > Gobiiformes > Gobiidae > Rhinogobius > Rhinogobius similis. The sequence continues at coordinate 17,012,286 of CM033626.1, read as the reverse complement.
CTCGCTCAGGGCCGCTGCTGCCACTGAGGTATTCAAAACAAAGCACAGTGGGGTCTTTGAGCAGCGTCAAACCAGGTCCCTCTCCAGAGCAGACGTTTATTAAACAGACATAGGTTCTGTATAGAGAGCGTGTCTGCTCATGAGAGAACACAGGGATCACCTGAATGGAAGTTTTCCTTTGTACTAATAAAGTCTGCAAGTATATGAAGTATATTGAGTTCCCAATAAAATGATGCCAACATAAGCAAAGTCGAATAGCATGCTATGTTTGGTTGTATGAGTTACGTAAAGAAAATACAGTATGTTACCGCGTCTTACTTGAAGCATAAACATATATTTTTTATTTCAGTCAATTACAGACTGGGTGCTTTTCTCTTTATCAATGAACTGTCTACATTATGAGTGGTCAATAAATGTCTCATGGGTTAATGTATCTTTTGTCTGTATGTACTATGCATAATAACACAGTAAGCAAAAACATTAAGACTTATATTTCTGTAGAATTCTTACTTGCAATCCAATTATCATCCCAAATCCGACTAAACTAACTACTAAAGTCAAGCAAATGGTTTATACAACAAATAAAGTAACTGCTTTATTCACAATATATATATATTTTTTTAGTTATCATTATAAAAGAGAAAAGCAGAGTTCTTATAAACTGCATGCACAACTTTTTCAAAATACTCTTTGATTTAAAGGCGGTTAGGCAGTAATGGCGCTTGGTTGGCCAAATCAACAGCAATTTCTCACCCTGCCTGGACACTCTGAAAACACAGACCTATGAGTTGGGCACGTGAACACTGAGTGACAGCTGTGTGGCAGAATCACCTCCAGTAATGCTTATAAACAAAGCCAAATCACAGGAAATCGGTAATAGCCTTTAGAGATTACTAGACAGATGATTGTATATTGTATATTGTAAACAAAAATTAAACATTTTAGACAAACACAGTTTAAGTAGTGGGCTCTGTGGCAGTATCACTGGGTAGAGCTGGTTCACCCGCAGAGCTAGCCGAGGTACGCCTGAGCATCCAAGTGCTCTGATTGGCCACGAGCGATGCAGCTTTTCCCCCTCCCCCTTGGAGAAGAAGAGGTGCTGCAGCAGCGTCAGGCTCAGACAGCACAAGACTTGGACGCTGAAACATCTTTCTACATATCTACTACTCATATTGTCATTTAGAGTGTATACGGCACAACTTTAAAGCATAATAAGATTTAGCACAAATGTGTAATATAGACATTTGCAGTTTAGAAAGACAAGCCTAATATTTTTTGAGACGAACATCGGATTGTGACCATGGGGAGGCAAAGCAATGACAGCTCTGCCCCGGCTGCAGGGATGCGGATACAGCGGTCCCAAAGCAAGATGAGCCTGTCTGCGTCCTTCGAGGCTCTGGCCGTGTATTTCCCCTGCATGAACTCGTTTGATGAGGAGGACGGAGGTAAGAGACAGGCTCCTGGTTTGGGGTGCAGTGCAGACGTGGATATAGGATTACTGCCATGGTTATTGATTGTAACTGGAGCAGGGTCGCACAGTAATTAGTTTAATTAGGATCACAGTGATGTTTTAATTGCTTGATGATGGTGCATTTTCTATACTGCTCATGGCTCCGTGTTTCATTCAATTATTATATGCAGATTGCAGCCCATAGTTGTGTTAGTCTTTCTGGATTGGTCAAAGTATGTATTGGGTTTGGTGAAGCTCCATATTTTCACAATGATCACACCTACTATTAGATGTAATGTTTTTGGTTAGAAGTTTAATGGTAGAACTGTTCTTTTCATTGTGTTGCCATTTCCCATCTTGACAAATACAATAATTTTTTTTTGTCTCTCATTATGAGCTTGTATCACACAGCCTGTATTTAGCTACTGTTCTCACACTTCAAAAATGTAAGTGTGAGTAAAATCTAAACTTGTCGGTCAAAGCCTCCTGTTAAAATGCCATTTGAACACTATTTTTTGTAAGCAGTTAGCAAATATTATTTAGCTTTCACAAATAATACATACACACAAAACTATTAACTTGGGATAAATGTTGACATATTTGTTTAAATGGACAGTTAAACAAAAGCAAATGTTAACAAAAGCAATTCACATTTCATCATTTTAGATTTTGTAAAGCACTTTCTTTTGCAAATAGTTGATTGTCCAAACTTTCTAAAGTTCAGGTTTGTACATGTTTCTGCATAGTTTCATTACACTTTACATTTTCTATTATTTACTTTATTATTATTATTTTTTTGGATGCCGTACCTCCATTTTGGGTTGTTTTATTTGAATATATAAAGTTCTTTGTAGTGCATTTTACTTCCTTAATAACATTTCTGAAGGATAATTTTTGACATCTGTATTATGAAAATAAGAAAATATAATTGTATCTGGAAAGTTATCAAATATATGCTAACAAAACCCTGATACACAAAAAAGGAGGTATTCAGATTGAGAGAGACAACATTTAGGGGGTTCTCAAGACAAAAAAGGTTAGGAATTGCTTCTCTTTACCTGGTGTTATCTAGTTTTGGGACCCGCACTAAAAACATTCTGGCTTTTGTCTCATTGTGACTGGAAAAGCTTGTTTGCAAATCCAGAACACCGTGTGGGATCAGTCATTCAAATTAGCCATCAACACATCAAACTGTCTTACAGAGAAATAAAGCTCTCATAAGCACAGCATTAAAACCTTGGCAGCAGTTTTCTACTCTTCCTCTGAAATTGTGAATGGTGGAGAAAGTCTTTGAGCATAGATTTGCTACACACGTCACTGCCGACCTCTGCTGCTCTGGGTCTATTGTGTGCTGTGTGAAGAGCAGGAAGAGGAGGCGGAGGCCAGCTGAATGAACCAGATCTCAAGGTTGAAAAGCTGTGGCTCTGTTTATGCTTCTGCGAGATAGGAGTGCTAGGATCAAGCCTGTTATTCTCGGTGCCTCTTTGGATGACAGGAAAATAGCTAGGCACATCCCCACAAAATGCCCCGGACTATTCACCATTTCAAAGGGAGAAATTATCAGTTGAAATATTACATAAGGGAGTAGTGAATGTAGAGTAATGCTTGTCATCACATAGGAGCCTGTGGCAAAGTTATGGCTGCTTTGTGTTAAAGGATTAGTGTGACTTGGATGACGGTAGGACTTCTGGGAAATAAACAAGTTTGTCCAATTTGCCATGAAATCAGAGATGGCCTACATGATCACATTCAGAACAGGCTATAACAATAAACAATCTATAGCATCTAATAGTTTCTTGGTAATGACTAATCTTCAGACTACTGAATATTTTCTCACTGATACAAGAATTATAAAAGTATTTATAATGCCATTACAAACATTTATATACATTAATACGCCGTGAATTCCCTCTTATGACTTACTAAAGCTATAACTAGGATTTGACAATGTTTAAAGTGTTTACTCGAGGCTAGCCTGTCTGTTTTATATTGTATTTCTCATATATTAGACCATTTCTGTAAATTAAAAAGGCAAAAATGTGGACATGCATGATACGTTTTTGTACTGACAAAAATGGTCCTGAGTTATATAACTATAATAACATATAATTCACACGTATGTGTTGTTGTAATTGCCACAGATGTGTTGTCGCATTGCAAACCCGATACAGTAGAAGCGCAGGTGTGTGACAGTGTGTTGAGTGCACATTTGCCACAGGCCTGGCCACGTGGATCTCAGGGAGGCAGCGGGGAGATGAGCAGCAGCAGGGCCAATGGTGCAGGCAGCTGTCGTCTTGAATCAGCCAAAAGTCTCTGCGGGGGGCGGGTGGGCCTGGGTTAACACGGGACGTATGTAGGCGGGGTTTAGACTGCTGAGACATGTACACACTGTTCTGTTCACTGATGTCCTGGCCTTTTGTTGTTATAGATGTTCTGAAAAACGCAGTTTTAATTGGAATATGTCAAACTGTCCATGTGAATGTAATGTTGCATGACTCAGAAAGTGATTCATCTGCGTTATTTGACAGTCTCCATCACCTTTCTGCCTTTCTCCCTCTCTCCCGTGTGTGTAGAAGCAGGAGGGAAGAAGCTGCGTAGCACCATCCAGAGGAGCACAGAGACGGGGCTGGCGGTGGAGATGAGGAGCCGCATGACGAGGCAAGCCAGTCGGGAGTCAACAGACGGCAGCATGAACAGCTACAGCTCGGAGGGAAAGTAAGGATACAAAAACAAATAGCAAAATGCATGTTTTGTATGTATTGGATATTGGATATAACTTTGTGTACTTTTTTAGTCTCATCTTCCCTGGAGTAAGGCTCTCCTCTGACGCACAGTTCAGTGATTTTCTGGATGGTCTTGGTCCTGCCCAGCTGGTTGGACGACAGACACTGGCCACTCCTCCAATGGGTGAGAACAACTTTTTTTTTTAAACTGTCAAAATGTGTTTTTTTTTTATTCTTTGCTATACAGCACATTGTCAGGCATTTTATTAACACTGAACTTTGTGTTTTCCAGGTGACATACAGATAGGTATGGTGGAGAAGAAAGGAGCGCTGGAGGTGGAGGTAATTCGTGCTCGTGGCCTTGTGGGAAAACCAGGTTCCAAGGCACTGCCAGGTAATTTAATAATTTATGCTTATAACCGATTCTTAAGATACCGTATTTTTATTGTGCTCTTTACATCATGTTTCCTCTGCTCCACAGCCCCGTATGTAAAGGTCTACCTTTTGGAAAATGGGGTCTGCATAGCCAAAAAGAAAACAAAAGTAGCAAGAAAAACCTTGGATCCTCTATACCAGCAGCAACTGCCGTTTGAGGAGAGTCCAGGAGGGAAGGTTTTACAGGTACAAATATTTCTCAATTATATATATATATATATATATATATATGTATATATATAATATATATATATTTATTTATTTTTTTTTTTTTTTTTTTTGTGTCCTAGAATTTTTTGAATGGTGTTAATTGTGTTTTGTGCATGCCTAGGTCATTGTATGGGGCGACTACGGACGTATGGACCATAAATCATTCATGGGTGCAGTTCAGATACTGTTAGACGAGCTGGACCTGTCCAACATGGTAATTGGCTGGTTTAAGCTCTTTCCTCCTTCCTCATTGGTGGACCCCACTCTGGCCCCACTGACACGAAGAGCTTCCCAATCCTCTCTGGACAGTTTCTCTCGGTCATAGCAGCGCGTGGACTGATAGCGTTGTTGTAGCAGCCAGTGTTGCGATACAGGTCACGCCCCCTGTTACACTGCATGCTTGATGTTGTGTCTTCTGAGCCTGTTCTAGGGGTGCAGCAGTGATCCTGTTTTTGAGCAAAAACGTTGCACATATTGTGCACGATTGCAAAGGGTGTTGCAGGCGCCTGGCCGCGCCGCCGTTTGGAGGAAGCTGGAATGAACTCCTTAGCACGAGGATCTGTCAGTTCCAGGTTTTCATCCAATTCAAAGCCATGGGGGTCAGTACTGGGAACCACTAAATGAGTTCTACAGAAGCCCTTTTTGAATGAAAAATAAATGTTTTTGCTTTAATTTTGCTTTGTTTTTAATTTGTTTTATTCCTTTTTAATGTCTATGTGCTTGTATCTGAAGAGGTGACAGTTTTTTCTATTCAGATGCTTGGTCATGCCATGCCAACAGACCTAGCTGTGTAGATAAGAGTTTGGAGACCACTTTGGGTGAGGTGTGTCCCAGCTTGAATCCACACTTCCCTCAAAACGTATGTACACGAAAGGCCCACTCACTGATAGGGTTTTGTACAAACCATATGGGAAACCAGAAAGACTACTCTAAGACATTTTAGAAGTGATTACCATCGGCACTTCATGCAACATAGAAATGATCAAGTCCCATGAAAAGATGTACAATCTACCATCATTCTATCTTTGTTGATATATTGTATGAAAATTAAATGAGATTTTTTTTCCCCTTTTAGTTCATTTGCATGGACAAATTTAGCGGAATAAAAAAGAAAATTATTTTCTTGAGGCTGCAACTTGCAAAAAGATGAAAAATAAATAATACAGATCAGCCATTTTCAACAATTTATATTATTTTTTAAAATAAATTTCACTAGTGCATGGTTTTCAAGGGGAGTGAATGCAACATCGTGATAAAAAAAGACATTGTTTCTTTAGACCATTCAGAGTCTGTGATTTGCAGACATGCAAATAAGAGAAACCTAAGGAAACTTTTGGAGATATTTAACAGAAAATGTTTATGTGACAAAAGTGAAAATGAAAAATACATGTAAATGATTTACTTCATTGTAAAAGGCCCAGGCCTTATAAAGATAAACATTATGTGCAAATTGTACATGTTTCTCTTTTCTTCCTTGTCCCAGGGTAGTCACCATTGTACTATTCATGCTACCATCATCAGTCCCCTGATATTGTCCAGATTTAGGACCGTTGGTTACGTTACCGTTCTGTATGGTTTACGTATGTTTTTTCTGTTGGATTTGATTTTTTTTAACAAGCATGTTGAAAAGGATTATCTGCAACATGGCTTGGGCACACCTTACAGTAACTCAGCATGTTTTGATAAAGATGATATTTGAAATTTTTGCAGTTTCTTGTACAGTGCATGTCCGCGTCATTACTTTTCTTCCTCACATTCAATTGAACTCTAAGACAAATTAGTTTTCTCGGTCTACCAAGACCAGCTATCAAAGTTTTGACAAACATTCCACCCCAAAGTCATGATTTATTTCAGGTTTTTGAGAAAAAAAAAAAGTGACAAGGAAAATATTTTATATATAACAGAGGTTTGACAAAACAGATGTGATTGCAAGTGTATTTTCTTTCAGTATTGATGACAAACATGCAAAAATAATCTGCATTGGTTCCAGTGAGATGTCTAAACTAATCAAGAGGCAGCGACGTGCGTTGCTGTAGTTCAGTCTTATAGGCACAGTTTGAGAAGAGAGAGAATCACAAATAACAAGGGATATTGCCACAGAAAATGACTTTTTCTTGTTTTAATAAAAAGAAGAATTAATTTACTATATTTTTGTTAGTTTTATTTAAAAGCCAAGACCAGTTTATTTTTTATTTTCTATTTTTAGTAATTATAAATACTTCTCATTTGTGGGAAGTAAATGAAACTTCTAGTTGCAGTATGTCTGAATGAAATTGAGCTGAGGCATTGTTCCTTTTCCATACAATGATTAATGCGTTGTCATGTCTGAGAATAACATTGTATTGAGCTACAGTGTAAATTTACAGTGTATATTCTCAGTTGATTTTCCATTGTACATACTTTCATTTGTCAGAAATGGCATAAAGAGCTACACAGATGACTGAGCAGGAGGAGGAAGAATGCCTCACGTGATCTATGACAAAGACATATGTTCTGATCCTTTTGAATGCCTTTTCATTTTCTCTTTTTGGTGCAATGTGTTAATGCCAAGGCTATGTCTTGGTGAAGTATGGTTGAGTACAGAGATTTATGTAAGTTATTTTTCAAATTAAAAATAAAAAAATGATATTACACTGATGTGACGTGTTGTGTGATCCAGTTCCAAAGACACAGCATCCACATATTAGACTTGTGAAAATGCATTACCATCATTTTAACTATATGCAGATGCTAGAATAATCACAGTCATGACAAACATAGTGACATAAAAGAATATTATAGGAATAAGTATGTTATTTATCACTACATTTTAAATAAATTACCATTTTAAATGGTTGATCAATTCCATGGGATCTGAACAATATATGGGGTGTATAAAATCATTTAGGTATAGTTTTATTGCAATAGTTTATTCACTACATGTGTCAATCTTCTAATCTTAAACCAGCAATGATTTACATTAGGAGGTTTGGACCCTTGGTAGCAGTAAATCTTTAATTCACTTGTGTGAAGATTTCCATAACACAATAATCACCAAAGCTTCACCTTCTTACCCATCTTCTTCTAGAATATAAATCATTTTCTGTGTAGCACACATTGTTATAAGTTATAAAAATACACATAAAGGCACATTGCATGGCTCTCAAAAGGATGTATTATATTATACTTGAGGTATATAATCTTGGATATTACATAATAGATGTAAATGACACCTGAACAGTGCTACTCACTTTATTAAGTTCCACCTCTGTCTGTAACTATAGACTCATGATTCAAGTGAGGGGCGTTCTGAGGTGTCACTTTAATGAGCGAACTGTGCAATATAGCTCAGCTTATGTAAGTAGAGAAATTATTCATGTGATAAGAAAGAATCATACCCCACCTTCTCAAAATCCCTTTATCTCAGAATGAATAAAATAGTAAAAGTAAACAGTTTTTTTATTTAGAGTAACTGTTGAATTGTTTATGCTGTATATTATAATATGCCAATTATAACTATGCTTCAAATATTGTCCATATTTAGTATGTGGAGACTGGTTCCTTACATTTGTGGTCTAAAAACAGAGTTGAGTGATGCATGACCAATAATACAACAAAAGTTCCTCTTTCGGGCGACATAAGACGAGAGCAAACCACACACTTGAGGTTTAGATGTCATACTGAAGGCAGGCTGCTGTGTCATGCACACATAATGTGACATAGGGCTAGTTGGTAGCACTGGGACAATAAGAGACTATATTTTATGCACTATTTTCACAACATTTTGCCTGCCAAAATGTTCCTCTCGAGGCTTGAATTAAAACAGATGTTTAAAGACTGCTGGATACTCACTGTTAATGTCTTCACCACTGGACAAAAACATGGATTATGGACATCACTTCTTTTTTTGGGAACTTGTAGTATTTTCAGTTTAATTCTGAGCTCCTTCTTGCTCTTGTATCTGTTTTGTACTTTGGACTATGACGTGAAAGTGGCTTCTGGGATTTCTGGATGTTTCTGCCTACTGCTAACTATAGCTCTCTTCAAATCCAAGCAAGTAAGATGCTTTGGGACATTATTTTTCATCTCAATTTTTATGAAGAAAAGTCGTAACTTACTGCTCACCGCTGGCACAAGTTTGGTCGTCTTTCAAAATGTCCGCAACACCTTGGAAAATTTGACATTACTGGCCAGGAGTTTGATATGCAATTTCAAGGCCAAGAAAGAAGCCATAACATCTCCATTTAGCAACTATGTTAAGATGCTGAAATGGATCGGGAACATTCTGAAAGGTGTGACAGATCTTGGTGTGGTCAATTTGGATTCCAAGCTCAAAATTACTCCAAAAGTGGAGTCAGACATACTACGAGAAAGACTTACACAAGCTGAGCAGGTGTTGAATGAAACAGTGCGATACACCCAAGCTGTCATGTCCACTGTCTCATCTGTCTCCAGCAAGATGTTCCCGGCCATAAGTCTCCTCATTTTATTGACTTTTATAATGCTGCAAGTGAGAAAATATCGCACAAATCTGAAGTACAAAAACAAGTATATTACCAGCAAATTTGTGGATTATGATAACAAGAATAAAGCGGAGGGGAGACCACATGTGCTGCCTCTAACACAGGAAGAAGAGAAGATATATATAAGGGTTCAGTTTGTACGTCCCACTACCAAAGAACTGAAGGCAATGTTGAAGTTCTGTGTCCCCATAGCATCCCATTTTGCAGCATGGACAGTATTCATAACAGTGGACGCTCTATTGTATTTGTTTGTGGACATCGTCACAAGCAAGTTGTCAGAGATGGAACCATTTTATATCCCTTTGATAATAAGCATCAAAGTAAGTATGACCCATACTTAAATACTTATACTCATACTTATACTCATACTTAAATAGGCACATGGAAAGCTAATGCAATTGGTACATTTTCCAAAAAGTGTGAAAAAGGTGTGGAACAAGTTATCATTGACTCAAATATATACAATGATTGCTGGCATTTAAAAATCCTTAAAGGCACACTATGTAATTTATTTTTATCTGGTGGACAATCCGGCATCTGATGGAATGGAATGGAATCCACTGTACGGCAATAAACTTATCTTTAAGAGCAGACAGAAAAGGTACACAGTACACCTTTAAACTAAAATACAATCAAAAAATGGGAAATAATTTAAAGGAGACTTATACTATATACCCTTCTCACCCTGGACACGGACTATTTGAGCCACTCCCCTCGGGCAGGAGGCTACGGTCCATCCGGACCAGAACCTCCCGCCACAAGAACAGTTTCTTTCCCTCTGCCGTTGGACTCATGAACACTTTGTAACACCTGCCACTTTAACCATATATTATATAAGAACAATCTATTTGCACTACCACATTTGCACATGGCACTGTCTGCCAACTGTACATTCTGTATATAGTCTATCTTAGTCTATTTTATTCTTAATTTTTATGCATGCCTTTTTATATATTTTTTATATTTTACTCATTGCTTTATGTTGCACCTTCGCCGAAGCAAATTCCTATGTTTGTGAATTTCACTGACAATGGCAATAAACCGCTTCTGATTCTGATTCTGATTCTGTACTAACTCATTGCTCTTAAATAAATGCATACAAATTACTTTTAGGTTATAGTATTTGCATGCAAAACTATCCTAATTCATTTCAAAATATAGAAAAAGCTTTTGAAATTCTCTGCATTATTCCACCTCAAAAGTCTGTATTAGCTTTTAAAATCTAACTTTATCTTTACAGAAGGTTGCATCTCTGGTGGGAATCCCCTTGAATGAAGAAAACCACACGACTGATTTCTCTTACTCCATTACCCTGTTTGAAAAGCGCTGCCTGCCCAAACCCAAGCTGCTACTGTTTAATTCTATCGCCCCTTTAGTGGTCATATTGTTGGTGCTGCTTGTTATGGCTGTCATGACTGGAAAACTGTCTAAGCTCAGACTGATGGTGTGCGAGAGCTTTTTCAGTAATGCGGCAGACGAAAGAGTGCAGTACCTGCATGCTCAAATACTAAGGAGGAGGGGGAAGAGGAGGAGTGAGAAAAAAAACAACAACGTTAACAAGACTTTTTTACAGGTAAGATAGACACTACTCTCTCTATTCATAAATACAACTATGTTTAAACTACTGTGTCTCACTTGTTTCCACAGCTCAGTTTCTGGTTTCCACTGCTCTTCAAACCAAAAGTGGATCAACTTGGCTAGAGCAGTACTCGACAAAAGAAATCCTTTGTTGATGTAAGATATGCCCAATGCATAAATTAATCAACTAAAACGGGGAGACATGGCACCAAATGAACTCAAAAGTATTTATTATCTCTATGAACTGACCAACTTCATTCGCAAAACAACTATTTATATTTATGTGTATTTGTATGTAATAAACTAATTATTCACTCATATATTCAGAATTGCCTTTTCCTTTCTACTGCGTTCCTGAATAAATCAGAATAAAATGTGCGTTTAACAAAAAGGTACGTCAACTGAAACAACATTGTCTGATCAATCGATTAATCATCTAAACTCTGACACCATGAGATGTGACTGTGTTTATTGTGTTTTTGATTTTTCTTTTTTTTTTTTGGTGGTCAGTGGACTGTGTTATGTGACCATGTTCCACCTTCAGTTCACAGTACCGTCTGCTGCAGTAATTCATCAAGTTGACGTGACAGTGTATAAAGCCAAACTGTCAATTAGTGTAGATCGTAACCAAGAGAAACGCATAACACAAGGAATAGTCATCCACTGTCCACACTAATGAGGACACAGTAACGTTGTGAAGCTGCAAAAATTAACTGGCAACAGAAATAACAGAGATATCTAACCATTTATGTAACAAAATTCAATACATATGATGAACATTTGTCTGTAGATTCATGGCACAGTCTTGACAACCAAATAATGCTCGACTATACTATAAATGTGCCAAAAAAGCCAAAAAAACTACAGAAAAAACAAAAACAAATAAACTACTGTTTTGGAAAAATGTTTAGTTTGTCTTTTGTGGCAAAATGACAGATTATCAAAGATGCAGTTACCTCAAATATGATTCAAGAAATAAATACATAAATAAAACTATTACATCCACTACTCTTACTACCACTATCTCATCCAGGCTGACAGAATAAAAGACTGTAAGCTACTCAAACGCTTCAACAGCTGTGACACAATTATTTCCTCCTTTGCTAATAAGATTTTTTGAAACATACTCTTCTAATGAACAGTGTCTCCCTATTAGAGGAAACCATGGCCCCATATTGTCAAATTTCTGTCTCATGGTTTCAAAACAATGCGAAGAACAACAGACTGGTATGATAAATTATACTTCTTCCTAATGTACTACCATTAACATAAAAAGCAATTATTCTATTTAAACAAAACACAATATGTGACATTTATGAGCCATAATAGTTCATCCACAAATGTCACAAATAGCCTGATCTCTTGTATGTCAAGTTGTCAATATAAATGAGATTATTAGGACATGCCCTGAAACAGATGTACAGTTAATGTGTGATGGAGTGGTGTGCGCTTAGAAGTGTCCTCAAATTAACACAATGTCAGAGTTATCCTTCAGGGGCCACTTTCCGCGACAAAGAAGTAATAGATTTATTCTTCTAGTAACAATAACAAATGGGAAATATTTTCATTGTCTGATTTCTGGAGTTATCTGATTATTGTCATGTCATGCTTATCCATCTGATGTGAGTAATCTGATTGTTCTATAGGTTTTGACAAAGAATATTATGCATAAAAGGGAAAACTAATGTAATGATAAAAACAAAAATGAAAGAGTTACTTTAAAATGAATTGTTCTTTGTCTTCCAAATTCGACAGTTACTCTAAAAATCTACTGATTAACTGATTATGATCTGATTTCTCTTGTGCATGCAACCACACACCTAAACTTACAGATCAGATTATATCCATATAGCCATTTATCAGGTCAAGTAAATGTGTTGCTTAGATCTACTACAATTGTCAGTAAGCTAACATAGTCCTACCACTTGTTGTACTAAAAAAAAAGAAAAATATTTGAACACAATGGAAAAGACCGTAACATCACTTTGGGCACATTGTTGCCTTGATATGGGCACTGTTGATCAAAAGCAATTTTTCATTTCCCTCCAATAAATCACAAAGAGGCACATATGACTTCCATTGTTGGTCCAATTTCTCATTTGGCTAGTTACACAATCCCAGTGTGAGAACCAAGAGGAAGGAAGCCGTTCACGGTTGAGTAGGCCTGACTCACCCCCAACCACTGACCCGAGAGCCAACCTGATAAATTCACATTAACGTCTCAGCTGGCCCTGTGGCACGAAACACGTATGCATGGCCACCCAATGGGAGGTGGTCATGTGACTGCCACAGACCTTTAACAACAGGAAGTAGGAATGTTTGCCATATATGGGCATGCACAAATACTGTGATCAAATACAGTCCTGCTGACTATGCACATTTGGGGAATGTCCATGTATATATTTTTTTTTATTAAAAACTTCTCCCCAGTGTTTAGTAAACTGTTGTTTGTTAAATCTGAGTTGTTTTTTTGTTTTTGTTTTTTACTGTTTATACCCTAAAAAGTATTACTATTATTATTATCACTACTTGCACCTTTGTTGTAATTCTTCTTGCCTGGATATTTTATTTATTTTATTTATTTATTTATTTATTTATTTCAGGGACAGTGCATATTAATCCACATTTACACGTAAATATGCCAGAATTAGCCACAAGGCTATTTTTCATCTGTAGTCCCTGGACAGATGTTAAAATGTCACCCTAAACATAATAAAAGTACAATAAGCTATTGATAATTAAAATAATAGTTAAAATGATCCCTCATTCATCCAGGAGCGTTACTTAGTCGCTTGTGATTAGACTAATGTAATTGTGATCATTTATGAAACAACCTTTCCATTTTGGATTAAAATATACATTGTGTTTAAAACCAGAAAACATTCTTGTGCTTTTGTTTCACAGATAAATGTATTTTTTAAATAAATTAACAAATGAAATCATGCATTAAGTGCATACGAGCTGTCCTCATTGTCCTTATGTTGAAATATGTGATTGCATAATGTGTGCTAGGGACATAATTTGCAGCAGAGTGACTTCTACTGAACTGTGCTGATTTGACCTGAAAATTTGTCTCAAATGTATTATCTGATAAAGGCACTGTAGATAATACTGACTTTAAAGTCCTGCATGTGTTATGTGATGCTAAATGACATAGCAGTCTCATTGAACCTCTATTATCCAACAACAATGTTTGTGCTAAAACTTATTATTTGTCCCATTGAGAGTGAAGTTAGTATCTGAATCATATCCTTAAGTGTAAAGAGTTTCTTCCTTAGCCCATTACTGAACTTTTACATAGATTTCAAGTCAAATAAAAGCTGTTCAAATCACACTATCCAAACTCTGGGTGGAGGGCAGATTCACAGTGGCTTTAATGTTTAACGGTTCTTTGCTTACACTGATATGACTCCTCCCTGGTAAGGCTCCCTCATCACAGCTGTGGGTCTGCCCACCTGCAACATAAAACAGGGAACAAAGAAAAGTTAGAGGGACCAGCTTGCTGAGTTTCAGAGTAAGAATATGTGATTACAGAAACGCTTCTGCACTGACGTGATGGATTAGGCCCTATACTGTCACTAAAACATATATACTGTATTACACATGGTGATTGCCTCTGACCTTGATTAGAATAGGTTAGGCACATCTATTGTGACTCATGCTTATCTAAACCACAAGTAATATATAGCCATCTGCCATTAATAATTTGTGAAAAAGAACTGAGTGAAAGTAATTTCAAATGTATAATCATTATTAGCACAAAAGACATTTGACAGACATGTCTTTTCTTACTGCTGTGTTGTATTTGGGTGCACAGGATGGGTCAGAAATAAAATATAATTTAACCTCAGTTGAAATCGTTAGCTCCACCCACCTAATTCTTTCTCTCACTCAAATGTTGCACCATAACAGAGAAACTGTCTTCGTTCAGTATGTTTTATGTTTTCTCCAGAAACTGCAATTGGATGGGTGTATAACTATCAAAAGTATTTATAATACGGTTAAAAGCTCATAAAATAATGTCCCCTTTAAAACCTAAGAGTGCTTCTTAACATTACCTGTTCTCTCTGTCTGATCCTTTTATAGACAAACTCAGAGAAGGGTTGTCTGTGGATGAATGAGCCATGTCCAGGAGACACATTCAATGTCCCATTCTCGTAGACCACTTTTCCTCTGGAGATTGTCAGTACAGGGACCCCATGACACTCCATCCCCTCAAAGATATTATAATCTACAGCCTGGTGGTGGGTCTTTGCTGAAATCTTCCTGTAAAGCCAAAATTGCAAATTATTTTGACAATTCAAACAGGGCCTGCTATAATATGTTTTTTGTGTGTGTTTATTCCATGTCAATTTAGCCTATCCCGGCTTGAGTTGTGAGTTGTAAGACAGTACTAGTTTATAATTGGGGACATCACCTATTTGGCCCATTTCCTTCTCAAAAGTGTTCAAAATCCTAATGTCTTTAACTGTAAAGTCCACAAATCTTCTTCAGACAAATTTGAGTAATTTTAACGTTCAAATTTGCTTGTTTCAAGATCTCTCTCTACTGAACTGCTGCATATTTCCTCCAAGGCCGAGCACTCTGCTGTTAAGTTGTAGCCTGTGCTCGATCTTCTATATTTGGGCCAAGTCAATACATTCTATAATTTCATGAGTTACATTGGAGTAGGTGTAAATATATGTACCTTGATCTTTTTAGTTCTCTAAATCAAAAAGCTCAGTTTTTAATGCTGTTGCACAGTGGATTTTGCCTCCTTTGGTGTCCTTGTGACCTATATGATTGTAATATCAACACTGAAATGTGGATGGTAGATTATGGTAACTTATAACTTTACAGGCCTTTTTTTCGAGGCACTTAAGAGACAGCTTCACCTGCTGTTCAAGTGCCAAGTGTGTGACTTATAGACTGTATGACACTTTTTATGTTTATGGGTACAAACCACTATAAAATTAATATAAATGAACAAAGTGTAAACTACTAAGTTTTTAAATTGTTATCGTTATCAAAAGGTTAGGTTTAGGAACAAGTTATAGAAATGGTTATGAAGGGTTAAGGGTAGTTAGGGTTAGGAACAGGTTATAGAAATGGTTAAGGTTAGGAAAATAACGTTAGCTGTTACTGAGCCATCTTTATGTATTTTAATCTAAATTATTAATAAATTGTTATTTGTTGGTTTAAATTAGTAAACTTTACATATATTCATGCAAAAACGTGATAATAAAACTTTCACTTGATCTGTTGTACTATTTTCATCCACTTACACAATTTTGCCCCTGTTGTGATTCGTGAAACTGCAGTGGCAGCAGCTCCCTCCGGGTCTGCAGTTTTACCTTACTCACAAAAAATCCCATAATTTCAAGCGAGTACAACGCCATTAGGCCAGCAGAGGGCGCAGGGAAAAATAAATAAAAGGAAACGAAATATACTGCGCATAGAATCAGACAATGCACTTTGAATACACGGCATTGTTTGATTCTACAATTTACGAAGAATCCAAATGCATATTGAAACCCCACAGTGGTCAGCAGTTCAAATTCTAAGATTCTTTGCTCGATGTGCTGTCCCCCCGGAGCGAAAAACACGACGCACACACGTAAACAGGAAGTCCTCGCTTAAAATAAACAAGACAAGACATATTGCGAGCATTTGTAACCGAGAGAATGACTCGCACGAGAAATATTAGCGTGGACGACGGTAGCTGGATACGACGAAGTAGATTTTGTTGTTGAAGCGAGAGTTGGATCGTCACAAAACCCCTGCGTGGAAAGATCTTCCTGTACCGAATTTATATATAAACCATAGACCGTACAACCCATGAGAAAATTCACTCAGACAGAGAAAGAGATTTCTACTGTGAAATTTGCTGCAAAGCTTTTATACTAAACATGGATTAATAAAAAAAAAAAAAAAAAAAAAGAACATGGCCTAATGTGCATTAAATGTTCTGTTGGTGGAAAATAAACTAGGGGGTCCAGACAGGAATGCATCCAGCAATGTCTATGTTAAAGGGATAATGAAAATAGTTTTCTTATAAATAAATCACAGGCACGTTGCAACAGACCCTGGCTTTGTGTTTTTGACTGTCCCAATCCCGCGTTCATATATTTAAATTACACTTTAAACTCCACAACCCTGACTCCTGGCCCTAACCATGTCCCCATTAGCAGCCCATTTATTGGCCGCTGGCCTTCCTGGGGTCCTCCATAATTCCACTAGGCCCTTATTCTAACCATAACCATACAACAAAGTTCGCATCATTACTCAGAGACATGTCTTTGAAATATGTACCAACAAAAAAATTACAAAAAACTTAAAATAGATTGTATTAAATATCTGCGTTTACTTTTGTATTTTAACCACCATCTTTTTCTATTGCAACTAAATAGTAGGGGAAATACACTTCAAATACATTTCTGATAAAAGCTTGTTGTCTTTTTCTTGTTGTCTTTTGTAGACTATTCTCAGTCTGTTCCGCCAAAATTACAGCGTGTTAATTACTTTATATACATTATTTCTCTGTCCTGAACCAGCTCTTTTAACACCGTGGGTTGTATTGAAAATATTGTGTTTTGGTTTCAAACTGAATTAGGAACGAGGATACAAAATTTTGCCCAGTCTTAAATTTTTTGTATTGTGACTGAGGTGTTTTATATTACTAATATTTACGAAATATACTGGAATGGAATATTAGATTGGCTATATTGTTTGAACCAGAAGAAAAATCTTCTTGTTGTGTTCGACCCGGACGAAAAACACGTGTGCACGCTTTCCAGACCGGAAGTACTAGTCACGATGGGTGAGAAAGGGGTGCATGAAGACTTGTCTGAGAGCAAATATTTTAAAGTCGAAATATTGAGAGGCTTGATCACCGAAAAAATGACTAAAGCCGTACGAGAAATATTAGCGGTGGTGGAAACGGCGGTAGCTGGATACGACAATGAGGTTTTGTTGTTGAAGCGAGAGTTGGACCATCACAAGAGACAACTGGACGCGATCCTACAGCCCCAAGTCAATCTCTACAGAATAGGTATGGGGATTGGGGCTCATGTTGTTTTGCTTAACTTCAAGTGCAACATTACAGAAAGCCCTGAGTCCTTCTCCTCCAGAAACGCATGTAGCTTTGCTAAGAACTAAGTCCCCATAAACCTGTTTTGGAACCACGCAGTCCCCCTTGCTGGCCTTTACACAGCGACAGAGGCTTAAAGTGGGCTAACTGGCTGTAAAATTAGAACATTTAATTAAGTTAGGAAAAACAACGTTTTTTTTCCCCTTCATCCTACTATTTTTGAGCACTAACTATGCTTATAAAACCGGGATGCAAAAGAAGCTCAAACACACAATAAAATCAAAAATACCAGTTCCAGTTGTCAAAAGTATGTAATACTTTAGTACAGGGGTGGGCAATTATTTTGACGCAAGGGCCACATTGGATTTTTACACTTGCCTGGGGGCCGGACACACACGCTACTACACATAGACTTAATGCCTAAAATACACAAAAAATTACAACAGAATAGCAAAAATCATTACCTTTATTTAGTGGGAACAGTGCAGTTGATCACTCTTTTTATCCAAAGCATCAAAGTCTGGTGTTATTCTAGTGGTGGCTGTTCTCAAAACTGATTTTTAATGAACAAGCAGCTGCTCAGGAAACTATAAAATGACAAATGCACCACACCTAACTCATACAATTTTTTATTGAATGCTTTGTGGGCCGGATCAAAATGCCAAAAGGGCCACATGTGGCCCCCGGGCCTTAGTTTGCCCCCCTCTGCTTTAGTACATACATAACATTTACTTCTCTATTGTTGCATTAACCCATTGTGGCCATTGCTTTATGTAATGAATGGTTGTTTTAAATCAGATCTTAAATATATATATAATGTTTTTTCCCCCATGCATTCTAGATTTTAATGGCGGAATCTCACACACGACTAGTGTCTCTAAAGGTGAAAATGGAATAAGTGCTCAACAACTCACAGAAAACAGTGACTTTGGGGCATCAGGAATATGGTTTGTACTTCCCTAACTTATCTTCTAACTTAGCTAATTTTTGTTCCTTTACACACCGTCTGAATAAATGTTTTTTCCTACAGCACACAAGGAGTGGTAGTGGCCTCAAAAGTGTCCCATGAAAAGACACAGTTGGAGCATGAAGAAAGGGTTTGGACTTTAGCTGACCTCCCAAGTGACTTCTCTGTGTCCTGCCTGACTAACAGAGAAGACAAAGTCAGAGACAATACAATAAATGAAGTCCAAAACACTAAGCCTAAAAGAAGGCGGTTACCGAGACGTTACAGGTCCAACGATAATGACACTGAATGGAAGTCCAACACAAACCAAAAGCACCGATCTTCAAATGTAAAGAAAAAGCATCAAATTAAACTTTTAATTACTTTGTTCGAAAACTCCCCTGGAAGGCGAGAGAACAATGGTACACATGCAAAGTGCAAAATTCATGTGACTTGTAAATATTTAATTTGGTAACAACTATAGTTTCTGTTAGTTTTCAGACCTAAAAGTCCAATTCAGACAATATTGTGTCAACAAAACGTAAGTGAGTCTGACTTCCTCAATCAGCTGAGGTGCACCTTTCCTGAGCTCGGACAAGATAAAACGTTTTGAGGCCTTTTTGGCTGATAGTAACAAAAGATCAGTACCACATCTAGGAAAAAGGATGACAAACTGAGCTTTACAGAGTCTTCATATCCCATGTACAAAAGCAGTTTGCGTTCTATGTACAGCTAACGGTAAGTTGCAATGCACTTGTATATTGACATGTTTGTGGCTAACCATTATTTATTTCTGAAGGAACTAAAAGACACTTGTGACACTCAAACAACAGCATGTGATAACAGGTCCACCACAAGGTAAGACTTGCACAGAGAATTTTTCGTTCTGCAAATACAAAATTCCATGACCCAATCCATCTTTGCTCACACAGTGTTTTAGAAGAAACGCAACCGACAAAAACTGGCGGTCCCAGTAAAACAACTGTTGAGCACGCAAACATGTCCTCCATGGATTCTGCAGCTCAGAGTGAAGATTGTGAAGATGATAATGACTGGAAGTCAGAAAGATGCAATAAAGATGAACAACACTGTGGTACTTCTAAGAAAAAGATCAGGAAGAAAAGACGAGAGCAAAAGCAAAAGGTGTCTTCAGAGAGCTGTGATACCTGCAAAGTGTGTGGACATTTATTCAGATACAAGACCATCTTAACTAAACATGCTCTAAGTCATTTGGACAATCCAAAAGGCATCTGTGGAGTATGTGGCCAACAACTGGAGTCATCAAACGATCTCAAGAGTCATCTGGAAACTCACCAGAAACTACATCAGTGCGGCACATGTGGTTGTATTTTTCTGACATTTGTTGCTTTTCAAAGACACATTGTTAAATGTCAGGATGTGAAAACTGCCTGGGACAAGACATTACAGAAAAAAAAAGAAATTGATTGTAAGGACAAACCTTTCAAATGTGACATCTGTCCTCAGTCCTATAGCTTTAAAACACTGTTTGAGGCACATTATAGGAAACACACAGGCGAAAAACCATATTGCTGTGATGTATGTGGTAAATCTTTGAAGGATTATCGAAATCTTTGTCGACACAAACTGATTCACACTGGTGAAAAGAATTACAGCTGTAAACAGTGTGGAAAGCTCTTTTACTGTACCTATTATTTAAAAGAGCACCAGAAAATTCACTCAATCAGAGAAAAAATATATTTGTGTGAAATTTGCTGCAAAACATTTCATACTAAACAACAATTAACAAGTCACCAGAAAATACATAGAGAAACCGTTTACATCAAGTGTCCCATATGTGACAAATTATTAAAAGGGAATCTAGATCAACATATGATTGTCCACACAGGACAAAAACGTTACAATTGTAATGAATGTGGCAAGAAATTCCGATCCAGTAGCCATCTTAAAAACCACATGGACACACATCTTGACATCAAACCCTTTACCTGCACAGTGTGTGGGTACACATGTCGGCGTAAAGCGCACTTAAATGTGCACATGAGTACACACACAGGCCTCAAACCCTATAAATGCAAACTGTGTGACAAGGCCTTTACACAAAGTCACAGTTTAAAAACCCACATGAAGAGCCACCAGACAGAGGAACAGTCTGCTGCAGGATCCCTGGCATGAAAACAAATGAAGCGGTATATTTTGTGTTTTTTATCATCTTTGTGTTGAAAATAGAGTTAACTGCAACATTCATTTTGTAATTTATTTAGTAGGTATAGTTTGAGCAAACTCAAGAGTTTTGTGTCACTGAAAAGAAGTTTGGTATTGTTCAGTGTAAATCACCCCCGTATCAGGCTCCACACAGCACCCCTGCTCTGGACCGCGGTAAGACCTTGGTTTAGGGCAAAATGTATGAAAAAACATACCATAAAAGTTACACATTTCAAACCAATTTAGAAAATTGGCTCATTGAGGTCCATAGAGACATGCCATAACTAATAAAGTCATTTTAAATTTATAGAGAGTGCCTTGGTTTTGTTGTATTTTAATGCAATTTTATAAATTACTGAAATAAATGTTAGTTTTGCACATAATTTAACGTTTTCATTTCAAAATATTGCCCTTTATAAGTAAAACGGGCACTACATGAAGGTTAGGACAAAGTAAGAAACTCTTGGTTCATTTTACATGTTAAAGGCAAAGTTAATAATCCAGTGCCTGGTGGTTTTAGGCAAACTAGGGAAGACATTTTTGTGATCTACTTTCAGCAGTAATTAAGTTTGACTGAATTGAACAGCTGACAGAACTCTACCTCATATAGCATTCTCACTCTTGTTTCTTGTTCCCTTCTTTTACGTTTATACCATCAGGGCGTCGATACAGAATGCCTTTGATAACAAAGGTGTATAAAGGTTCATTTGCGTCAACTGCAGTCAGTTTGTTAAAAAAGCACTCGTGTAATTCATGTGTATATGTGCAACACACTTCTTTTAAATGTTGTAGACGTTTATAATCTTTTTTTATTGATGGACTGATTGTATCATGTGATGGTGAACCAAAGAAAAATGTCCACTATGGTGGACAATTAAGTTAAGTTTAAAGTTACTGTGCTTACATACATACAAGTGCCTTTTAAGACTAGTGAGCATGTTTACATTGTACGTTTCGGCACTCTGTAATACACCAATACTCTATTTACATTGAGCGATTGATGCTCTAATGTAATTTTGTTACTTTTGACACTAACAATTAATTAATGAATGGTCCTCACCTTGTCATGAAAGGGTCCCAAACAACCACATCAGCATCTGAGTCTCTGTCGATCCGGCCTTTCTGTGGGTACAGGTTGAAGATTTTTGCAGCGTTGCTGCTGGTGACTGCTACAAATCGATTCTCATCCATTTTGCCGCTGTGCTGAAAGGAAGGAAACACACAGGAGCTACAGTAGTGCGTAAGGTGCTGCACTAAACAACATTTACAGACTAAAGGTAAGAGCTCATTGCACAGCAAGAAATCTGATTGTAAAAACTTAAAGTGATTTGTGGGCCATGCTGTTCATAGTAAATCCTTTTGCTTTGGGGCAGTTAGACATAAACATAATGAGAAATTACACCACCACAATTGTGAGTCTTGCTTTTCAGATCTCAACTGTAAAAATTTGTTTGTACTATAGATTTCATATATTTTAAAAGATACAGCCACAACATCATTATGACACTTAAAAGTGTTGCTGTGTATATAGTATAGTTGTATTTCAATAACATTTTAGATTGAGAAACATCATGGTGCTATGTTGGATAAAATGATTCTACAATTTATGCAATAAATAATTCACAAATAAATTGTGTGAAACTGACCTTTCACATTAAAAGTAAAAAGTAATTTGTTACACATTACTAATTACTTTTTAAAATGTAATAAGTTATAATAAGTTACTGCTTCAAGGGAAATTACATTATTGGGGGATTACTGGGGATTACTTTATTTGTAGTATTTTATGAATTGATCAAATATGGGCTTTCATATAGTGACCTTATAACAAAAGTAAACAACAAATTAGCTGTTTAAACTGGGTCAAATGAAAAAACACCAACAACAGAAATAGGCAACATCTCCACCTTGCTGTTAAAGCTGCTAATCTCTGACTTTGAGGTGTTATTTGCAGTAGTAATAATGTTTAAGGGTTTTTCACTTTAGCTGCATTCAAAATGCGGCTTGTTTAGGCTGTGTCCTTGCAGAGGGAAGGATGCATTCATTGTTGTTGGTCTCATAAGTAACTAATTTGTTCGTAAATGGTGTCCAAACTTTTTTCATTGAGGGCTGCATATTGAAACAGTGACCAAGGCGAGGGCCACAGACTGGTGGTAAAGACCACGAAGCATTCAAAAAAAGTGCCACCACACATTAACTGAGTCTCAAAACCTAAATATCATGCCTGTTTCACACCAAAATGTCATTAATTGAGATTATAATGGTTGGAAATTTTGAACCCCAGGCCCATAGTTTGGACACTCCTGTCTTAGTATTTTCACAGTAATGTGTTAAACTACTAACAAACACTAATATACATTAATACTAATAATTGTAATGTATATATAGTAACTAAGTATTTGTAATTAAGTTACACCCAACCCGGCAAAAGTTATAGCCCTACGATCACAGTAGTAGTAGTTTACACCTCCATCTAGAGGTACAACTGCCAAAGCTCTTGTTTTTTCCATAATGGTTGGAAGAAATGTATCATAAAAAAATAAAAAAAATAAAAATACAATACTGACAGCAAGGAGTAACTTATTAATATAGAACTATACCACTCCCTTCTCCCAGATAACAGACATGCGATCCTCCACGCCATTCACTCCATTTGGGATCTTTGTGAAGTCGTCTTTGCCAAGAGCCTTTTGACAAATGGAGAAGGTGCAGTTGTCTGTCCCAGTCACACTGAGGTCATCACTAGGAACAATGTACAAAAAACAATTTGTGTTTGAAATTGCAATAATGTGTTTGAAATCATTTTGAAATCGTTTTGATTTTTGAATAATTAGTAGGGGTGGATTGAGACAAATCCCATACATTTTTTTGTTAATTTGTTGATTTTTTATTGAGCATTTATATATCATTTTATAAATTATTTATTATAAGCAAAATTGTTGCACATCAAATGTATATTATCACACTTTTCAGCCATTCAATTTAATGTAACCTTTACTGGTGTCAATTATAATAGTAATAAAAAAACAAAACATAAATGAGAAATTGTATAGCATTTCAAACATGCAAGATCCTGTGTCCTATCCCTTTAGATTACCTATACACGGTATGTTCTTCTTAAAGACAATAAATTAGGAGATGTATTTACCTTGTTGACATGTTTCGGCTGCTTAACTGCGAGCCATCTTCAGAACTGTCACTGGCGTTGGTGACGTGTCACTTATCAGCTGATGTTACTTCCTGAGGCGTGGTCAGCCTGATGGACCTGGCAGGTCGCTCAGACTGACCACGCCTCCTGCCGCCCGGTGGTCTCTGGAGTTGCATGTCCCATGTGTGGGACAGAAGGAAGGCTCCGTCGTCACGGTTGATGCTGTCAGTGCCTCACTTTCTGATTTCAATGGTCTCCTTGATCGAACGTTTGGATCATGGAGGCCATTGAAATCAGAAATCACATCAGCTGATAAGTGACATGACACCAACGCCGGTGACAGTTCTGAAGATGGCTCACAGTTAAGAAGCCGAAACATGTCAACAGGGTAAAATACATCTCCTATTCAATTTGTCTTTAAGAAGAACATACCGTGTATATAACAAAAGAAGACATCATGAAAGTTGTTGGAGCCTTTAGATTACCCTTCTGAAAATTATATTTGCAAGTGAAAATGTGAAATGAGGTACAATCAGCTGTGTGCTCACTTGGCAAGTAGATCCATGAGGTATCCAGGGGTGCTTGGATCCGGTCTGAGAGGAGGTCCCATCACAAAAGCTGCTGCATGGGACCATTCTTTGTTCCAGTAGTGAGTTCCATCTGTGCCCAGACCAGCCGCAATGGGCTCCCCAAAAACTACCCGCCCTGGTAAAAAAAAAAACAAAAAAAAAAAACAGTAAAAACCTTCAACATTTATAAACAAATGTATTCATTTATTTCTTAATATACATAACAACAAATCAGAACTAAAGACTGGCATACGTCCCTTTTTTATCTGTCCCATCTGTCCCAGTATCTATCTTGAATATGTCCACATCAAAAAGACAGAACTTTTTTTTTTTTGGTGAAGGGATGAATGTATCTGCTCCCTCATCAACACTCACCCTCTCTGCGTGCATTAGACACCACTTTGGCTGCAGATTTGCTCATGACGTGGACCACATAAAGAGGACAGTTGACTGCATGTGCGATGGTGATGGCCCGTTGTGTTGCTTCTGCCTCCACCTCCTCTGGTCTGCACAGCTCATGCCCCTCTGGTCCTGTGATGCCCAATGAAAGCATCTTTTTGGCCCCCTGTAAAGATAAAAGGCTATTCTGTAAGTGATGGAACACTGAATGATTATTACAGTCATAAATCATAAACTTTTTTCAAGTAATCCTGTATGTCTGAAGCACAGTCAGCATAGACTCTAAGTGCATACTACCCTCTAGTGGAAATCTCTTACAATTACATTAGTAAGCATAAAACTGACAGTTAGTTAGTTTCATGATATCTTTATGATTAACATGGCCAACACATTGTTTTCATAAATACAGAGAGCTTAATAGTTAAGAAAATATGAGTTAAAATTGCTATGTTGCAACTGAAAAGAACTTTATAAATAGAATGAGAATGCCATGAGGTAAAATAATCAGAAATAAAAGTTAATTGAATATAAAATAATTTTGTCTATAGTGCCTTACAGTTTGATACAATATAGCACTGCTGTAGTATTACACATGACAGAGCTAGACCAGAACTGGTGCGATATCATACAGTCAAAATGACACATAGTGAAACAATATGGCTACTTGATACAGTCTTAATGTCATATGGCAGTTTCTATCCATGCTCTAAAGAACTTTACTCTTTTAAGTCTATATTACAGTCTATATTATTCTCGTGTTTTTCTAATTATGACTTATGGGATAGAACCTGTAATAAATATCTATTATAAAAAATAAATAAATAAAGAATTGAAAAATAAAAGTTTAAAATGACAGGAAGAACTAGAAGTAGGGTAGTTCTAAAGTGGAATCCCTCATACCTATGTCATCAAAAAGCATTAAACAAAATAAAGGTGTTATCAGGTATTACTATTAATCAAATCATAACTATTGTGTAATTAATATGGATTGTGGCCCTTGGTTACAGTATGGTTGCTAGGTAACCGTTGTGGAATTACCTGTACCTTTTTGCTGCTCATGTTCAACCAGGAGGGAACTTTATAAACTTTAAAGACTGTCAAACTGGGGACAAATTGGCAAAATGTTTAGTACAATCCTAAATATAATCATGTTCACTCCATTTTAGTGAGAAGTGTAGTCTAACCTGCCATATAGACTTGTTGTAAGTTGCACTTATTACACTTGACATAACAAAATACAAATAAATAAAATAGGAGGGGAAATTGCAGTCGAGATTGGTGAATATTGGCTATAAGTGAACATTTTGTCCTCAACAGAAGAAATGAGGCAGGATCACAATTTGAGTGAGAAGAGGTGAGGGAATGACTAGTTGTTCTCAACCCTCAAAAAACCATTGGCATTTGTGTCTGAAGGCTGCATCATAGGCCTGTGGTCGTAATTATAATCAATGCTATTAATGTCTAAACAGTCAAAGCTTAAAAGCGGTTGTTTTTAAGACTGAAGCTTGCAAATTGTCCATGATTTTGTGACATTCATTTACAAACCTCTGCAATCAAGTCTCCATTTTCTGCGTGCACCTGAGCGATGGCTCCTATCTCCTTACACTGGGAAAAGGCAGCATACAACTCAGAGTCCTGCAGCATGAACACGTCCTTATAGGCCATAAACATCTTAAAAGAGTTCACGCCTTTTGCTTTGGCCAGAGTTTCCATCTCTTTCTTCACCTGGACCAAACACAGCACATTTGAGTAATCTCCGTGACATCATGAGAGATACAGCGTCTGTTGTAAAGGGACGCAGGCTCACCTCTTCACTCCACCAGGTGACAGCTACATGCAGTGAGTAATCGCAGCAGACTTTGGGGTCAGCCGTGTTGCGCCAGCTCTCATAGGCCGCAAGAAGAGATTTACCTTTCTGGGGGATGACAAAGTCCAAGATCATTGTGGTTCCTCCAGCCAGAGCTGCCTGTGTAAACACACACAGATAAAGTTGAAGATTAACAAGTGGTTGCCAAATTACACACAAATAGAAAAACTTTATTTTTTTTAAGCAGCAGTGCAGCTTAATCATCTCAAGCATAAAAAACAGAGACTACACCTAACTAGTACATGCAGCACATTCTTTTTTTCTCACTTGGCTCAATACAGCTAACCTGTAATCAAATGATATTTTTGTTCAACTCTTTCTCCAAAGTAATAACTTCTTAGAATATTTGTTTCTTAAGACAACAGCTTAGCCCATTACAAAGAAGTGCTTTATCATTAACCCATAAATCCCATTTAAAATGAGCCATTTGACCTTTCTGGTGGAGGGCTCGATTCCTGCTTGTCTCTATGCTTTACCTGTAATGTTCCACAGTATGACATTAAACGTACTTATCTATCTCCATGATGACAAGCAGGTGATGCCACCAGGCCAATGTACAGGTCAAGGCCTCATTTATAAAGGATTGTGTTGACATTTCCCTGTGCAAGTACATACTATAGTGGCCTCATAAGGCGTACCCCAAGCAATCTCCTAACTTAAAAATCCTCCGTGGCTCTCCTCCAAGCAAGTTCTGCTTTATAAATCCCACCTGCATCCCTCTCCACACCTCCAAAAAGCCATAAAAGGGCCATGCAAAGTGACTGATGAAGGAGATTTACCAAAACATGAGGAAAACGTACGTGTCGTGTACTGTACGTGCACCAGCAAAAGTCCTGCGCCTAGTGGAAGTTACATAAATCTTACGTATGGCGCAGAGAGCAGTGTACACGATGCTGGAGCATAATCAAGCTTTATAAATGAGGCCCCTAGATCTGTAGCAAGGTGACCCCAGTACAGTGGTTCCCAACCTTTTTTGTCTCGAGTACCGCCTAAGCTTTGTCTCACACTCAGAGAACCCCTTAACTTGAGTTTCAGGCAAATACATGGATTTACTTGTCAGGTATTGTCAATTGTTACAATTATATATTTTAATTTTATTATGGTCCAGTATACTCCAAAAGATGCAACATTTACAACTAATGGCACTTTATTCAGATAAAAGGACATTTTATTTTATTTTAAAACCTGAAACCATTTCAACTACCCCCTGGAAATGGCTCACTTACCCCTTTGGGTCACCGTATCCCTGGTTGGGATACACTGCTCCAGGAGGCTTGCATGCAATTGTAATGCGTGTTTATCAAGGTACTTTTGAGCAATAAAAACACCTAAATGCACGACACATTTATTCACGTGCATTCCGACATTATTCAATAACATCCTCATGGAGACAAGCAGGTCAAATATGTTACATAATGCACAGCCAAAGTGTGATCTTACCAAAGTGATAGCAGCAATACATAATATTTTAGACTGACAACAACACAACAAATATAAGAAAATAAAAGACCGGTAGGCCATAAACATGTTTAACATGTGTGTGCAAACACAAGAAAAAAATAAAAATAACAGTCAAAGCGGAAGTGTCGAGGTGTCGTACCTTGGTTCCGATGTGGAAGTCGTCCACGGCCCTGGTGCCCATGAAGGCCAGCTCCATGTGCGTGTGCGTGTCGATCCCGCCGGGGAGCACCAGTTTGCCAGTGGCATCTATGACCCGTGCCCCCGCTGGGACCTGGAGCTTCGGACCAACTTCCACGATCTTTCCATTTTCTATGAAGACGTCGCTGATCACGGAGCAGTCTTCGTTCACAACTTTGCCTCCCTTTATGAAGATCCTGCTGGGCTCTGCCATTGTTGCAGACTGAAGACTTGAGTGAGTGACTGAGAGGTGATCGTCAGACTGACAGAACTTTACAAGAGTTCACTTTTAAAACTCCGCCTCTTGGAACAACCCTTTATCTGTATGTTGCAATAAGTGGCCTACAATATGTTGAACTCCGTTAAAACAGAGACATTGAGTTTGAATAACATTTATTTATTATATTATTTGATCCAGTCATCTACAAGGGCTCTTAGTGGCCACTACTTTTCAGAGGTTGGTAGTACTCTATATTTGTGTTTCTTACTCCTCTCTTTCAGATATAATTTTGTTTTTTCTAATTTGTGTGACTATCCTTTGAAAACACCAGATTTAGATTTAATGTTTTATCCTTCAAATTACACAGATTTCAAATGATAAATTAGATGTTTCATACAGACAGTTTCTCTAAAAATGTATCTTACTTGAGCAATAGTTGCCCAAATACTTTTTTTACTCTTTGTTCAGTAATTCCCTGGCGCACTACTTTGTTTGTATTTCTATATAGTTTCGAAGTAACTCTACTCTTACTTGAGAACAATGTTTGGCTATTCTACCCACCTCTGCTGTTTTTATAGGCTACTAGTTATTTTATTGCACATGACACAGTTTGTATTACTGTATATTTCCATATTTTGCAACCATCATTACCATAACATTACTGTTTGGGATGCTGACAATCGTTTTTGCCCCAGAAGTAGTCGGCGATATCTCCAATTGACACTCTTCCTCCAGCTCAAAGTCCTCCTTTGGAATTTCCATTGACCTTCTGTTAACATCTTCAACCTTGCAGCCTAAACAAGTTTAACACAGAACAGGCTATCCTCAAAGCTAACACTAGGAATTAACACCGATTTCAACATTAAGCTACACTTGTTAATGTTTGATACACAGAAACACCAGAGGCCTTATGTAGACCTCCCTATGGTGGCCCTCTGTAGTTTATTTGCTTTATTTAGAGACAGACAGATATATTACAATATTTTATCCTCCTTTGGGTCAAGTAGTATTTAGAACTACTGTATTCATAGTTTATTCTCATTTTGGATCATGTTTAGCCCCAATTTATGCCTGATATAGTTAGATCCGGTGAAATGAGGAAATGTGGTGTTTGGTGTAAAAAGTGTGAAAACCAAGGATGCAGCATACGTAGCAGCATATACAACATATACAGCCACAATTAACAATATTAAGGAGATTGAAAAAATGCATTCATCTTTTCTCTGCTTTTCAAATTGCCTTGGCACTTAGGTTATGTACCCTAAGTGACAGACAACTATTCATTCTCACAGTCAGTTATTCAGGCGTAGGTCTCTCACAATAATGTTTGAAATGCGTTCCAGAAAATATAACGATAACGTAGAATCTACTTTATGCCACGGACACAGGAAAATCCCAGTAAACTCTATCGCAAATGGACCATATTGTAAAAAAGTCAGTTCTTTCAGCTTTCATTTAACATTAAATCAATATTATTTTGACAGGTCTAGTTGATCACCAGTTCATCTAAAACACACAAGAAAAGGACCAGGAGATAACCCCAGATAACACACATTCAAACACAGTATTATCTTTTAATAGTAATAGTTAAAAAAAAAAAAAAATCATCTACTTTTCTTCAAATATGAAAACGCTCACTTTTGATGGTTAATCTTTCAGCCTCCATCTTTGAAACACTTCATATTCCCATGCCAGTGCTGCAGACACGTGACTGTGTGCTGCATTGTTTGTATCCAGTATTTAAAATTCCCCCAAAATACAGCAAGCTTTTGATAATGGGGCGATATCCCTGGAGCATGCAACTGCCTCCCTTTCATGAGAAGTTGTTAGCCACTGGGAGAGATTAGCATTTGACTGCAGTGGATTGGTTGTCTGTGCCACATCAGTCCAGACAACTTTTCCTCCATCCATTAGTGTATTACCAAAACAAGACGCATTGGAGAGACAAAGATGCATGCGCTGGTGAGATAAGCACACGCGCAGGGCTTAGGAACACCTAACCTTCACAGTTGCAATAAACAATAACATGTGACTTAAGAGGATTTACATAAGATGAGAGGAGTAATCAGAAGCAGCGAAAAACCAATGAGGCAGCAATGGCATCTTCTCAAAAGTCTCGGCGAAGCTGAAAGAGAAAAGTTGCCATTCGGCGGGATTTACAGGCAGCGCTTGTTATCAGTGCATTTCTGCCACAAACCAACAGAGATGTCAGGTTTATTTGGGGGGAAATTATGATGCAGAGAAGCGAGGATTGAGTGTTGACATGGTTAAACTTAGGCTGTTCAAAATATGACATACTATAATGCGTAGATTATCAGTGTTTTTAGCTGAATGTAGGATTGAGTGGAAATGTCAAATGCACAAATTTAAGAATACAAAAATGTATGTGTGTGTGTATATTCCAAGGTCACAATGACAAATGATCTGTCTCCTGGAAAGTTCGTCCATTTGTCCGTGCTTGGGACCGGCACACGACTCGTGAGACCCTGTGATTTGATCTTCGTCTGAATTTCAAAAAGGTATGAAAGAGTAATGCTTAACTGTGAAGCTGAAATTTATATTGGTGTAGTTTTTCGGGCGCTGTCTTTCTTTTCATATATGTCTGTCCTAAATTGGAGAGTGAGAAGGCGCTAAGGAAAGCAAAACATGAAACAATTTTATTTATTTATTTTTCTCCTCCTGTGATCTTTGCATCTTTGTTATCTTGCTACACCATTAACATATTGAAGCCATGTTGAGTTTTACTTTTTTTAGGCATACAAATTGCACTTTATATATCCCTGCTCCACAGCTTTAATTGTTCGACAGTCCATTTTAAAGTTTTTGATTTTATATTTGCACAGGATAACAAAATTAATTAAATTCATTGATATATCGCCTCAATTTTACACTAAATACTTGTGCCTTGTGTTACCACTAATTGGAGGCCAGATGGCAGTGTTCTCCTCATGTTGGAAATTTAGTTTTAGACGTCAGAATATTCACAGAAAAAGACAGACAATATAATGTACACTTTTTAACAATACAAAAATAAATAAATTAATAATAAGCAGTGTATTTATCAAAAAAGTGCTGTACAGTATATAGCATTATAGGACCAACATTCAATAATCAGAAACATTATTTGAAATTACCGTAGAAGAGAAATGCAACTGATTTTACAAAAATCTCTGCAAAAAAATAATATTACGTTATGTCTTTAATTTGTGTGATTAGCAATAAATTGTGACTTAACGAAGGCTTCAGTTGCGTCACTGATCTCCATAGGATTCCCTGACACTGGTTTCGTAAAGACAGTGGGGAAGTGTGTGGTGACTTCAAAACATTTGAATCACAAAACGGCTGTTCAGTGGAGTCTAAAAATGTTAAGCTTCCAACAATGGGAGGCAGAAAATGTGAAGGGAAACAATTAAATTACGCCTTGCATGAAGTTTGCTTTTCATTTGGTGAGGCAAATTTAGTGCCTTGGCTAATCATTATGCTGTTGAACACGATTTGCAAAAAAATATTCAAGAGCTTTACGTGCCTCAGTGCCCCTTCTGTATTGAAAAATAATGGAGCTCTATCCAATTAAAAACTGCATTAAATCTCTTAAGGATGACATGCACTTTACGGGTATCTCTGTGATTAGGGTTTGTGCTTGTGTGCAGATGTGACACCAGCACGCACAAGCAGCTCTGACTGACTGCTCCATTTTACATACAGTATAGACACGGCTCAGGACTCAAGCTGGCACCACTGTTACTCATGCAGATTTTTCAATAGTACGGCCATTGAGATTGAAGTGCATATGTCTTGTCAGTGTCTTTACGAAAATATTAGTCATATTTAGCAAATATTTTCAGCCTAGTTTATTATGAATATAGTCTGTATATTCATTGCCAAAATGAAGTAAACTGTGTCAGCTTTCTGTAAATTATCACTTTGTAATCTGTGCAGTACAGGTTTTGTTACTGTACAATAATAAATGTGTTTTAAAATCTCTGATCCGAACAGTAGATTAGTAAAATATGAATCCCCAGAAATGAACAAAAGAAAGCTCAATAAAAACACCTGCAAAGTGTTTTAGTTTCGGTTCATGTACAGTCTTATGGCGGTACTGCTATTTTACTACTACTACTCTATTATTTTTTATTCAACCAAAATGACAATGTTATCTTTTTTTTTAGCTGTGAACAATATTTTTGAAAATGTATTTTTTAATTGTTTAAGTATAATTTTTGTTGTTTATAAGGCTTATTTAAAAAGTTCAGACTATTATGTGAGACTTAAATTAGAGCTTTGACAGACAGTGAGAGATTGTTTTGCAAGGAAAGGGCAGACCTCAGTCCAACAATGAAAACTGAACATGTATTTACTTTACTTTGACTGTAATTTGTCATAACGTTGTTGAAGACAATTTCATAGGCTGCATAAACAGTGCATAGACATACTGAAATATTCATTCTCAAGCTTTCCCATCATTACTTCAGTCCATTTTTTTGTTTTTTTTTTATAACTTACCAAATTATGATTGCCACTAACGAGCATGATGGTTGCACATCCGACTCACTCCCTCTGTCTATTCAATTAAAAGATTTGCAACTACATGCGTGTGGCGATAATCAAAATGTCTCCTTCTCCCAGATGCATCAGCAGCAGCAGCACTCCAGAGCTCAATTTTCTCGGCTGCGATCTTGTGTTTGTGTGTAGACTTAATCAATCCAGCCACAATTGAGTTAATTAATTAGTGTTTTAAAGCTACTCTTTATAATTGCAGTCAGATGAGTGTGCAGACAAAGCAATCACATTAATGCAAATACAACAGATAATTATTATTATCCCAAACTTCCTCAGCCTCAGCAGCAGGGGACAAGAGGCTTCAGATCGTCCTCGGTTGATATAAGGACAGGCACTAGATGGCACAGTTGAGCAGGGTTTCTTCTCACGGTTCTCTTGTCACTTTTAGATATTGTTCAATTAGGTTCAATACTGTGTCTGTGTATACATGCAGTGAAAGACGACTCATACTTTTCCATATAGTGCTGCATGCAGCTAAAATATCCCACAATGCAACACTTGTATTGATTGGTGATGTTGATTTGTTTTTTGTAGCTTGAATAGGACTGTGCATTTGTCTCATTTTAATCCAGATCGAGATACAGTCAACTCTAATTGTCAAAGATCAGCTTGAGTCCTTTTAATGCAGAGGTCTCTGTCAGTAAAAGCATGAGGTTTGGACCAGAACTCTTTGATTTTTTTGTGTTAAATGGAAATGATTCTTCTTCTTTTTCTTTTTTTTTTTTTTAGCTCAAAGCTTTTTTTAATAACCAAAATAAAATCAACCATTGTGATAAATCAATATGACGTAAAATAAATAAATTGTTGTGTATTTTCTGTTATTATCGCCAGAATCTTGTTTTAATCTTGGCATTGATCTTTGTTATTTCACCGTGCTCCCGCTCTAAAAATGCCATATTTTACTTCAAACAAACTAAAAATTCTGTTCAGAAATGTTTACATCTGTAGATTAAATCATTGAGAGAAAATTGACTGAATATAATCTTGTCAGTGCATTTTACATATTTTAAATATTGTTCTTAGTAAAACAAAAAACTTACAAATCGCAGAATTTGGTCAAAAAGCTTTTTATACCAATTTTGAGAATGAACCTTCACGGTATATTTTTTTCTTTCGTGCTAAGGATCTTGTTTTTTTTTTTTTTTTTTTTACAAACATCTTTGTTGCAGGCCTCTGTGTTTTGAACATTAGTGTCTGATAAGAACCTACATTTAACAAAAACATTCAAATGAATGACTGTACAGTTCTTCCAAACTAAAAAAAACACACAATCCACTGGTGAATCTTTCTTCTTGAGTGTTTGTGTGTAGCTGTAATTTCAATTTCTGTGTGTTGATTTTTAATGTACATATTGAGTGTACAGTTATTAATAATGCATAATGTTTTTTATATGAACATTTATAATCTTATCACATCTGTGCTCAGTATTTTCTGTATTTATGAAGACTGTCTAACAATTCTTAATGGTTTTAGGTAAAAGTATTGTCATTTTGTTTACTGTATCTGCCAACACACACAAACTTACAGTAGTTTAAAACTTTTTACTCACTGCATCTCCCTCGTCATTATCCCCATCATTAACAGCAGCATATTTTCAATTGCTTTGTAGATTTTTTTTTTCCTTTTTGTTTACCCACTTCCCGGTGTTTCCTGGAAAGTACACGTATCATTTCAGCACCCATTATTCCCTCATCTCTGTAGTTGATCTCTTCTGATGATCGGCTCAGAGAGATATGACAGCTGAATAAATATGCAAACGCTGCTTCACACTTCACATAGCTGAATTTCTATTACAGACTTAGACGAACACTATATTAAGATAACAATGAGGCTCTATGGGGATTTGGTTGAATGGGGAGGGTATTCTTTGTGGTTATCTCCTGATCAAGTGCCGATATCAGCTAATATCTAGACACTTCTCACTCATTCACTAAGACTAATTAAAAGTCTAGCTCTGCACAAATGCACTGTTGATATTTTCTGAGAAGATGATCTGAGTGTCGGCAGAATAAATGGCCGTGGTTAATTAACTCTGGTGTCATGTCTGCCACGTCCTTCACCAGTCTTTTGATTTAAAGAGATCACACAGACATCTTCTCCAAGGCCTAACCTGCAGGACCCGGCACTGATTCAAGGAAGCAGTTCAAATTTAAATTATACCTGTATCAACAATGTAGAATGTATTCCCTTTACAAATAGTGTTTCACCTGGAATTCACTGGTGTTCAAATACACTGATCTGGAAATGGTCTCTTGTTAATAATGATACATTATTGTGCTGGCCACCTCAGGCATCAAAGCACTAGTCTGCTTTTATCATTAAAAAAGTCATCATTATTACATTTCATTTAGAGATATTTTTTGTATTGATGGATTTTTAATTTATGTTTTCAAATCAGGACACACTTCAAAACATGTTTATAGTGTTTATAGCTTTAAAAATATAAAAAGTGGGCAGCGGACATTGCATGTTGTAGAACTGCAGCATTTATAATTTGAGATACATAAATGTAAATGTACAGTATGAGAACAAATTTGTTTTATTATTATTTGTAGCAGAATTGTTTATTTATAGCACATATTGGTGACTATCTCCACTCTAATACTTTGGACTTCCGCCTGGCCCCTCGATCCCTGCATGCTTTGAAACATGCAAGTCTCTTTCATTTTCTTTTTTTTCCTCGATATTGGCCACATTGATGGCAGAGGAGAGGAGGAGGCACATTGGCAGCTGTGTTTAAGAGAATTACCAGGGGAGGGGCTGACTTGACCCAGCTTTTATGCACAGAACTGAAAAGCAAAGGAAACGACAACAAATAGGCCGTACTATATTTAACCAAATCTGCAGCTTATAGGGGAATACACATGATAATGATATCCTCTTAGCACTTCCTTGCTGGTGAATTACAGTGCAGGCTGCAACAAGGGCCAAGAATCAAGACAAGAGAGAGTCCGTGGTTATTACTGAGTAGTCATTATGTAGGATGCGGTTTGTGCCCGTTCACCTCAGTTGGTCAAAAGAGCAACGCGTGAAAATTAGGAGTTAATGAAGCAATGGTAGTGCTGTTTGTCCACCAGAGAAAATAGGCCTTTTCACATGTAATTATGTCTGCTTTTAGGGCTTGTATTGCCTGTCTTTTTTCTACAAGGGAGAGTGAGAAAGCTAAAACAGTACCTACAAGTCACAAATAGTGCAGTGTGGTGTGTATGAGACATTATTATGTGCCTATTGTGACCTTGAAAAAAAGGCAATATTACTCATATATTCTCTTATACGGGTATATACTGTGCTGTGATAAAACTACTTTTTAGAGATGCAATTTATGTGTGTAAATTGCTTCCATGTAATGTGTTCTCCCAATTACCATTAGGTAAAATATTGTAATAATAATGATAACTTCTTCGGAAAATCCCTTGAAAACAGGCATATCTTCCTTGACTGGTTACTTGTTGTTTTGCTAAATCTTAATTAGCGATTAGTTGGAATAATTCTCACTTATTTTTTTCTCCTCAGCGGACGGTGGTCTGTTATTTTAATTAAGAAGAGGTCAGGATGATTAACTCAGCAGGAGTGTGTGGAGTGAAGGGAGTGCTTCAAATCAGCAACAACGCTAAAAATCAGGACTTCTTTTTCTCAATTCAACCTAGCCCTATGTTTTGCTTAAAGTTGTTGCTCCCTATTTTCCTGATTCCTGTCTGTTATTATCAAGCAAATCCAAAAGTCATCATGACATCAAAAGTAAATCTTCATCTAACTAAACGGAGCAGCTTTTCTTGTGTGCCATTTCCTTTCTCTTCTGCTATTTATTGAAGGCTTTGTAATAAATCGTGGATAAATCAAATATTATAATAATGTGCAGAATACACCACTCAGTTAGTGATCTTATAAATGTAGTCCTTTGACACTGAATACTGCAGCGTGTATTGGGGAATAGAGCAGAGCAATATGTCTGCATATGTGCTGTAGCCCTAACCATTGTTTCACACTACAGCACATATTAGTAACTGTATAACTCCATATGCTAGTCTTTTATTTTTGTAAAAATAAGGAAAATGACACATTTAAGTAAAGTAAAGTAAGTGATAGAGAAGCAGCATGCGTCTATATCCAAACATCTCAGTTGTATTGCGATTCAGATCTTTCAGACAGTTTATTGCCTGTGTTCTTTGTGCAGTGTGGCAGCTGGCTCCTCATCAACTGTTGAGATGTACAGTAAATAAAGACTCAATTTCAGTCCTATCTTAGATCCTGAAATCTAAAACACAAATGTTATCCAGCCTGTCCAACTCAATCAACGCGCTGCTCATAAAAATGCTTTCTTCTTGGCAACAGCTCTATCTTTTTAGTTCTACACAAAGTTAGTGCAAAGACTGGGTTATTTTACAGTACTATATATTGGAACATAAATCCTGACATTCTTACTCTTTGTGTGTTGATATCTAAGTTGTTACTGTCAACAAATTCGTCGATGTAAACCCTCATTCGTCCAGGTGTGGTCCATCGTAGAAAGGGGTTCAGAGGTTGTCATCCGGACGCCGTTTAAAGATCGAGACGTTTCGACTTTTATCCAAAAGTCATTGTCAATCATTGTCAACAAAGCTACATGTGCATTTTTATACATAGTTATTACAGTGTTAGTGGTAAAGAAAAGTTTATAAATCAGATTTTACAAGGACAATAAAGTCTACCTTCCCCTCAGACCTGAATGATTTTGTGCTGAGTTGAGTCGAGTTGAGCTAAGTCCAGAGACGATGTGCAGAAGACTTCCTGTGTTCATGTTTGTATGTTTGTTTGTTTTTTAGATATTCCAAGAAACAGAGGCTCCCTACCATATAGAATTGCTAAGCTACTGGTAAGTTTTTTCAAATGCAATATCATTATACATTGATTTAGCATAGTCTATTGATTTTAAAATGGCTATAAAACAGTGAATGAATGCCAGTAACTCCTTTTTATCCCCGCAGTTAAAATGAAACTTAATGCTGTATGTTTGATCAGGGTCTACTGTTGCCCGGCATCACTCGGGGCCCCACACTGACTGACACTGAGCCGCTGATGGTGAATGATAGTGAAATGTAGCAGGTGCATGTGTCCTGCTGCATACCTCTGATCACCGCAGTACAGCAGTGTGCTTGTCTTTTGAGCAGCCTGTGTAATAAGCTCCTTCAAAGATCACTATGTAACCCCCCTCTCTCTCCTGATAACATCTGGAGTATGTAGTACTCTGCTTCCCTTTTATTCCCAACTCTTTTTGCTTAAGAAAATGTCAGTTTAATCATATCTTAATGCTTTAATAATAGGGTTCCTTTACACGGGCGGAGAACAGTCACTTCTGTGTCTTTACAAGCCCAGGATGTGGAGGCAAAAAGAGAATGTGTCTAAATTAAATTTGCTCTGGCCCTGTGTCTAATGGGGTGTGTATGTGCTGGGGAGGTGCAGTTTCACCCCTCTTGACAATCACACAAAACATGTAATTGTTTCATGTGCACAAGCAGGGACTATTACTATTAAAATGTCAACTTGCTTGATTTCAATAATTGTAAAATTTAAATGAGGACCGCACATGCTTGTCACCGCGGGCCTCTTTGGAAATGCTAATACAAGAGCCACTCTTACTGTAGGTGCTGGAACTTGGTTTGAACTGCGGACTAAGCGTGTTTATGATGGAATTGTTTTGGACGGACATGATGCCGTGCTGGTGTAATTACAGCATCAAAGAAAGAGCAGATAGAACTACAAAAAGTACACAAACAGTTTATTGCTTTAAGGACTTTTAAATATAGGTTTTGATTTCCTAAAACTGAGTACAAATAATACATGGAAATTGTGTAGAGACCAAAGTCAAAGTTAAAGTACACATACTGTATTATTAAGAGCATTTAACAATTGTTTTCCCTTCTCATTTACCCATTCAAAGTTGTATATAGAGCGATTTATGCATATTGACGTAATATTTATTCTCCTGCATTCAAAATGTCATTGCTCCAAAAATTCCCGTTGTTCCCTACCCTCCATATACAGTATGTCCATTGCTTTTGTTTGAGTTTTACATGTAGGATTTGGCAGCGTTCTGTAGTCATTTTTTTAATTTATCGATTGAAAAATAAACTGTAATACTTCATAATAGGTAAATTTTTTTGGGCCTCAATAAAACATGAGCAAAGACTTAAATTACAGTGAACAAATTGTTTATTAAGAATGTTTCAGGCTTATTAACTGCTTAATTAATACCCTAACCCTAACTTCTAATCATAATCCCTTAAGTAGTTACTAAGCCTAAATCATTCTTCGTAAACCATTTGTTTGTATATGAATTAAGTTTTTGTTCGTGCTTTAATTAAGGCATGAATAAGTGTAGTAATAAAAAAAATTAAATCCACTGTTCGCACTGTGAACTGTAGCTGCTGTTCTTCAACTATGTGTTGCAACTAGGCCTGTCACAATAGCACGTTTTTAAGTGTGATTGCTACAGAAAATATACTTTAAACTATAATATTGAAACTACTTTACGCCACAGACAGGAAGAATCCCACCTAAAAAACGTCCAACATGGTTAGAGACATGAGTTGCAATAAATAAATGACATAATAACACTTTTTTAGTTAGTTGGTGTCAATAAAGAGTCATAAAGTTGCTTATTTCACTGTCCACACCTCTAATCATATTGAAAAAACAAAGAGAAGTGAAAAGAAATTACACACGATAAATATGAGGCCCCAAATATATTGTTCTGTTTATCATATAGTGATAAGTCGATATAGTAATTATCTTGACAGGCCCAGTTACAACACTGGAAATTCTCCAGTGGGACAAATACACATTTTCTTATCCATCGGCAATACAGCACTTTGTTGTGATGACGTTTGTTGGTATTTATTACGGCACTTTAGTTGAGTGGCACTTTTCAACCATCTTTTTTACGTTTTAAATGTCCAAAATATAAAATAATGATCCACGTTTGTCATTAATTCTAACTAAATATCAGACAAAAGCATAATATGTTTTCTTTAAAGGCACACTTCTTGAGATCAATATTTCTCAGTTCATCAAAACCATGAACACTTCACCATGTTTTTTTCTAATTTGATCTAACTGTAGCTTTGAATTTGTGCATTCTTCTCTTCTCTGACTCTGATGATATGTGTTCAGTTCAGCAAACATACAATGGTTCTAGTTGTAGAATAAACAATTTCCCGTCAATAATGC
Organism: Rhinogobius similis; assembly: GCA_019453435.1. Classification (NCBI taxonomy): domain Eukaryota; kingdom Metazoa; phylum Chordata; class Actinopteri; order Gobiiformes; family Gobiidae; genus Rhinogobius; species Rhinogobius similis. Next base: position 16,971,582 of record CM033626.1, on the reverse strand, counting down.
ATATCTAGCCCATTTCCTAATCCTTGTGGGGAGCGTACTATGTCCAGCTATTACTGTAACTCTTTCCACATTTATAAAACACCCCAAAAGAACCCACACTTTACAAACTTAAACTTTCCCTGTGACGGTCCATAAAGAATAATTAGTTCAGTGTCAGTGGTACAGAGAGAAGAGAAAGTCATGTTCTCTGATGGGATGTGTGTTTTGCTCTGTGCAGGTGTAAAGCCAGCTGCTGGGCTCTTGAACGCACCCCACCTCGCTCCTGCTTCACCTGTCAGTCACCATGACGAGCAGGTGAGACGGCACATTCACGGACACACACGTTGTTAGAGGTGTGTTGCAGACGGCATAAGGGAACACTGCACTGAACTTTTCTGGTTCAGGTGAAAAAAACAAATCAATGCTATTTCTTTTAGGCAAACCCAGAATAGAGGTTTTATTACATTCTTCTTAGTGTCCAGATGACTAATCCTGAAACATTTTCTACAATAATATAGAACTTTATATTTAACATTAAAAAAGTCCAAATGCAATCACAAGCACATGTTGGAGTGAACTGGTTTACTTGGATCTACAGAATTTTAATCCATACCAAACAGCATTTAGCGTAGATCATTTCTTGGACATGGACATTTCTTTGTTATTATTTAACGTTTTAGTAGACACTGGATGGACGGATTGATGAGGGATTCTTATTGGCTGTTATTGAATTATTGCGACATGGGAAGACAGGAAAGTATCTATTTTGCCCAGCTATTATCATCAAGACATTAATGTTGTTTTAATGTAAGATCTGGCAGTTTGGTATTTTGAAGTAGAAGTAGTAGTCAAATTTATAAAACAGAACAAAAAACAGAACAAAACCAGAGAGAGCACATGAAGTTAAAGTAACATTTAAATAAAAATAAAAAAGCAGCACAGAAAACAATTTTACCTATGTCAATTATAATGTCAATTTAGTCCTTGAATGTTGGTAAAGTTTGTGTCATCCATTTCTTTGTTATGATCTTTTTCACGGCAACAAAAAATAATGCTTCAAAAATATCCATCGATTGTAATCATGGCCGGAGTTTTGAGGCCTAAACACATAGTTCTGAAATCGAGTGGGATGGCTCTGCATCGCTTTGTTATTCTCAGTCCAACATTTCTGAGCAATAGGACAGTCCCAGAAACATAGTTATGGTGGGCAAGCTGGCAACCACAGTTTCTCCAGCAGTTAGTACAGTGTTTCCCTGTCAACGATTAGAATCACATTTATTCAACCCATCCATCTTAACTGTGTGTCCAGTCTATTTATGAAGATTTAGCTGCACTCTGCATTGTCTTGACCTACTTGTGACTCGTTATTGCTGCGAATTAGAGGGATGGCTGACAAAAAACACGCTTGACAAAGGCAAAGTGTAGGGGGAAAAACAGCTTAAGAAGCAGTAGCCGTTTCTGTTGGAGTTTGGAGTTGTAATCAGTGAAACAGAAGCCAGCGCAGAGCAGGGGAGTCTGTGTGCCGCTAAACATTATCTGTGTCTCAAGATGGATCCCTGACTAATCCGACAGTGGAAGCTCAGCGCTCCCAAGATGCTCCGAGAGAAGAGTTTAGGAGGAGAGGAGGAGGTGGCATCACGGGGGAAAGGGACGGAGATTGGACGAAAAACTGTGATTTTCTCCTGGGCCAGCGTCTGTCCAGAGAGAACAGAATTGGATCTAGTTTTACTTTTTTTCTTTTTTTTTCCCTCAATACCAATTATACAGTATCTTTATACAGAAGTGGCACAAAAATGTTTATGGAAACAAAAGTACAAATAATTGTATGTTGTGAACTACCTGTATTCTGGCATTGTTTTATCATTATTACTACTTGGGTTGGTTAGGGTTAGGGTGCTTTTACTAGTGTGACACAAAACACATTTAATGTCTGTAGGGAATCAATTGTTAAAAAATAAAAAACCTGACGCAGCTGCGTTCTCAATGTCTTTGGAAGTAAGATCTCAAATACTTGAGTAAATATAATCCCTTTTGTGTTATGTTAATACTAAATGCAGTGGTGTCCATTTGAGCTAAGGCCCATCATAGAAAAAAACTGCCTCTTCCTCTTGTAATTAGTTGGTTTGCATGTGATTGTACAGTAAGCAGATGGATTAGTCATTTATTTGATGAAATACAGGCTACCACACTATTGTCCAGCTCCACACAGGCTACTGTTCTCTTTGATTTCAACTAATGGAGTCCCAACAAGCTACATAATACAATGTGTATGCAAAACCCCCTAATTCCAAATCATCTCAAAGGAGCGATGTGTACTATACAAGAGAGTATGGGTACAGTGCCTCAGTAAAGACATACATAGAAAAGGAAAGAATGTGATTTGGTGCATACAATAACACTGTAACTAGCTATTACAGTTAAAAGATGTTAAGATGTATTACTTTATGAGTGAAGCAATGTTCTTACAAATCCAGATTATATACCGTATAGTCTAGGAGTAATCTCAGTTTAGTTTAGTCCAATCCAATTGCCCAATACCAACCTTTTTCATAATTTTTCGACACTATTCATATGCTGCATGTGACCCACTAAAACCCTTTTTAGGAATGCAAGCCATAAGATTCACTATGACTTTAAATACTACTGTGAAGGAAAAGTGTTTTCATCTATTTAAATACATTTTGAGGCAAGATTGTAGTAGTAAAGTTTAAGCAGAAGTGATGTTGAGTAATTGAGCAGCTGTTGTTGTGACATTTACATACTTATACTTTTACTCATGTAGCAGTCTTAATTGGCTCACTCACTGGGGAACCCATTTACTTTATTGGGCTTATTTTGTATAACATGTTTGACTTTGAGTCTAAAGGAATAATCTGACCTTTTCACAGTAGTCTAATATCCTGACGTGTGCCTGTCAGCGGTTTATTATTAAAAAGACATATTTAGGAGTATTAGCACCTCTGTCTACGCAGTTAGAGCCTTCTGCTTTCAGGGCTGTGTCAGTCGCACTCTGTGTCAGGGTTACCATTGAGATGAATCTCAAACTGCCCATGGGGCTATTTTTAGACTTGGCTTCAGGATAAAAAGTTTCTGAGTCCCCATAAGTAGGTCACTGCGGGTGCTGTTCAGATTGCTGTTATGTACAATTACTACAAGTGGAAAAGTAGCATATCTGGTCCGGAGCAACTTTTAATCCAAAGTAGTCACTCAATGAGCACTACTTCATGGCTAACTTTTTAAAAAATCTTCCCTAATCTGCAGACAGTTTGTTTTAAGTGTCAGGAAACAGATGCTAGAATTTTGCCGCCGCTTCACCAGATTTTCTATAAGAGCACTAATGGCAGGCTGCTTCCTTGTTAAAGCTAATGCTGTGAGTACAGCGCAATGCCTAAAGGTGTATGTTCAAGCATTTCTCTCCCTGCAACATATGTTTACATTACAGAGAGGCACACTTCACTTGGTTCATTTGAACTGTAGGTCACATGCTTGTTAAACTATGCCAGCTTTTGCTTTTAAGCCCTCTGCCGCTAATGGTTGCAGCTCATAACATATCATATCTCACACTCCGTCTTTGATTCAGCTCAAGAGCAACTTCCCATATGTTGAATGAACGCGATGCTGACATGGTGTGGTCAAAAAAACTGCTACAACTGCCTTTTTCCGATTGTGTTAATTGAAAAGCAGGAGGTGCTGCAGGTGAGAGCGAGTTTTATGAGTTATTTCAATAGCATGGCCTCTGTATCAACTTTGACAGGTAAATAAGCTAATTGATTTTTTGCCGGACTGTTGTGGCACCGTATTTCCAGTCTAAATACCTAGACATTCTCAGTGTTTGCAGAACAGACAAGCCCGTCATGTGTAAGCTCTGAAAACATGTCAAGTTAGGACGAGTAATTTGTGGTGATGAATGACAAGTGCAGGCTCCTGTTCACTAGTCTGAGCGCTCATTAGAAAACACATTTTGAGATGTCACCACTGTGTGGGCTTCCTCTGAGTTTTAGGTACTTTTTTGCGAGGGGGGGAGTGGGAGAATAAACAAATATCGCTTGAATACTGCAATGTCACAGGATGCGAGCAGAAAGAACTTAAACCTCAATTGACATGTCTCTCGCTACCGACTTTTTTTTTTGAACGCTGACAGCCATCTGCGTGGATTCCTTTCACTCTGCGCTAATGAGCCGAGGGGTTGAGGAGAGCCAATCTACAGAGGCCTATCCCTGGGGCCCCATGCAGCTGCCACACACGCACACACACACACACACACACACACACACACACACACAAGGAGACAACAACAGTGCATCTGAAACACACTTTGGCTAACTAAGATCTGTAGTCTTGCACACAACTTCACACACACACTTCATATACACTTGCTGTTATTTTCCTTACGCCGCTGGTACCAGAATGTTGAAGAGCCAACAGGAAGATAAGAAGCTTCAAGACAAAATGTTGTTTTTGTCCCCGTGAGTTATTGTATGGAATAGGTATACTTTACACAGTTAGTGATGGTAAGCTGCACAGTTTTCAAGCAAAACTCTGTTCGGTGGGTTATAAACAAAAAGTACTCTGTGGCATAATTTTATTTTTAATTTGGATTATTTTTAAATGGGAAAGTTCGCCCTGGGGCAGATGTGGCTGCCACTCAGCACCTGTGACTGCTCCAATCACCACCACATTCTTAAGCAAAAAAAAAAAGCATCTTTCCCTACAATATATGCCTACTAAAATGTATCTGTTGACCGATGCAAAGGGGAATGTTATCAAATTGTACTTTGTAGTTGCATAAAGTAGGACTGCAACCAATGATTATTACTTGTTAGCAATTATTTTCGTTGACTAGTTAACTAATTATTTATTTTGTACACTGAGAGTTTTAAAATCCATTTTAACCAAATGACTTTACGAATAAAGCGTTTTATTGGTGAAAATTATTATAATTTTTTTTTTTGCATCAAGACAATGCCACTGTCTTTGTTAAAAATATATTATTTTTGTCAATGTTTTAGAGTCTGTATGATCCAGGCAATGATAAAAAATACAATCTTTTTCATAGTCGACTAGTCACGATTAATCTATTAATTGTTGCTGCCCTAGCATAAAGCACATTTTATTTTTACTTAAATTCATTCATCCTTTCTATTTAAGTAAACTTCTGCTAATTGTTGTAGTGTTTTATGTTTTATCACAGTAATAGTGTCCAGGTGAGTGCAGGGGAGTCATTCCAGCTTCTGTAAATGTTATTAAGTCAAACTTTGCTCTCCTATTCACACACCCCCGTCCACATATTCCCACACCTGTAAATGCAGCAACAATGTGCAGAAATCTATTTGATCCCTATCGGTGCACAAAGGCAGATGAGCCAGAATAGCCGCGATAGAGCGTGAATGGGGAAATGACAGGAAGAGCCTAATCAACTCTGGCACCCGCCTCGCCTTTGTTTCTCTGTGTAAATACAAGGCTCTTTAACATCACAATATAAGCCATTATCTTCTGCCAGCAAGGTAAATTTTTGGGGGCGAGCCGCACAAAAACATACATTTTTCCTTTCGGGCTCGGTGCAGATCAGTCGGGCGAGATCTAAAGTCATGCAAATGTTAGAGAAGAAAAAAATACGGGCAAAACTCATTCTAATTATTCCATATCAGCACATTTGCATGGAACAGATTTTTTAAGGCGAGTTTATGATCAGTGAAGCTTGAGCCTGTTTAGGAATTCACCGCATTTTGATCTAATCACCAAATCAAAATATTCATGAAACACAATGATATCTCCCTGAAGCAGGTGGCTGGCCATTAATTTTCAAATTCAGGTAATTTATTAACACTTATCACCGTCTGAAAAAGGCTCTGCTCCGTGTTTGTAAAGTGGGCGAGCGGGAAAGAGGAGTTCGGGAAAACTGATTCGCACATGATTTATAACGGTGTGCATTTTCAACCAGGTATTCAATTAGAATGTATGTCCAATTTTCCATTCCAGATCTACAGTTAAAAACTCTATTAAAGCGTTAGCATACGTATCTATTATCAGCCTCCGTGGGCACATTTGATAACTTTGGCTCAGGGCGCGGTGATTGTCCTCATTGGTCCCTTGTTAATTGGAAGATGTTTGACTATAAGCAGAAAGATGCAGCCCTGACACGCTCATTATTCTGCCCAGGAACAGTTGTGTTTTGTGTGTTCTCTGTAATAAATAAAGCGTTCAGGGAGAATACATGACCTTGACTGACCATTCAACTGTATACTGCACTTGTGTAATGTGTACTATAACATCCATTTACAAACCTCGCCAGCATTTTCCCAGCAGAAGTGGGCAGCGAAAGTAGCTGAGGTGGTGGAGTGGATCTCTTAATGGGAAGGTTGACGGTGTTAATGCTTTGGTTTAAGGTTTTGGAGGTGGTATGAGGCATGTTTTGTTTTAATAAGTAACAAGTTTACAATACAAAACAAATATAAAAACAGACATTATTACCCAAACTGAAAAGTGAAAATTTTAAATAAATGCAAAATCATTAGATACAACTGGGCCCACAAAGTCCTATAAGTATCAGTTCAAGTATAACTTTGTTACAAGCTGGATTGTTGCGAGGTTTGAGTTTTCAAATCAGTCTTGAATCTTCCTTGTATGGCTCATGGCTCATTTGTTAAGGGTATATTTTCCAACAAAAACATTTTATTAATACTTGCAAACAAGGTACCAAGTGTAAGAAACGGTATGATGATACACATTCATTTAGCTCAAAAAGTATATTTTTTAATATTGTGTTTCAATTCTCTTCTGTGATTGGCTTAAAGAGTCCCTCGTTTTCCTGACTGACAAGTGCCATTACAGATTGATAATGAGCAGAACTCAATTCAGAGTGCTACACACATCTGGCACTAGTCAGATTCAAGTTCAAACATCTAATATAGCAAATTCTTATTCCTAAACAACAACAAAACATATTCATCCTCATTAATTCATGCATTCATCGTCATATCCCCACCCAAAAACATTCATCGACAACCATTTCTCTCATTTATTCATTAGGTTCGATAGGTGCAATTGTCAGCCACAAAGCACCAACACGTAAATGTCTTTGTATTGTGTTATAAAGTCAGAATATTCAGAAAGAATCAGTAAATAAGCAAGAAAGTGTAAGGCACATAAATGTGCAGACATGGGTAAAGTTCAAGTTCTAAATGATGTAATTAAAATGCTTCACTTCTGTTAAATCAAAGACATGTCATCTGTAACTCTTTACTAACCACCTGTGCTTGATTTGGTTGAAAATAAAAGTTAGTGTCTTGTGAGTTTGGTGGACTCTGAGAAGGTGAAGTCTTGCCGCGGCCTTCCACAGAACAGACTGAGGAACAGGCCATCTGGGTGTACGAGCCTCCATCTGGGAGCATGTCTCCTGAGGGAAGCAGCCAACTTCTCTCACTCCGCCTCACATTAGGGCACTGTACTTCTGCAAAATATCTAATATAACAACTCAAACTTGTGTTGTATCTACCTTCGACTGAGTAGGTACAATGTTCATACACGTATAACACTGTAACAATGGGTCAGTTTCACCACTTGCACAAAGTTGAACTGCACAATATTGCAGGTGTGCCAAGCCAGTTAAAACATGCCTGCTGCCTGTCTCAAGTAAATCTATGTTTAATTTTTGTGCAAGTCAGTTTAGATTTAATGATTTTATTACTTTATCAATGCATAAATGTGTGTTTGTGATGATGTGTTTAATTGTTGAATGTATGTTCTCTATGTTTATGTAAAACTAATGGACATTTTTCATGCTTGCAGTCAGTAGCATTAGAGCATACCTGTAAGAATATTAAAATCTAAGTACACTTATTAAACAAACAAACACACACATATATATATATATATATATATATATATATATATATATATATATATATATATATATATATATATATATATATATATGTTGTTGTTGTTGTTGTTTTTTACATGAGATAATATTTGCCCTGTTTGATGTTTAACGTAAATCCTTGCGTAATTTGACTGTACCCTTTAAACATAAATTCTTAATTGAGTTATTCTGAATCATATCATTCTGTTAATAAACACATTTCTCTATTTAGAACCAGTATAAAGACTCTTGCTCCAAAATCACCAGTGGGACTATGAAGGCATTTTTTCTTAATCACTCTACTCCACTGTGCCAAGATGATATCTCAAACCTCCCATTGTATATTTAGTCATGGCTTGGAAACAGCGGTGACACGTCTCCCACTGTTCCCCAGACAAAGTGTTCAGGGCTAAAAGGATGATCCAAGGACAGACCTGAAAAAATAAAAGGGGTGTTAGATGTCTTTGTCTCTTGCTAATATCACACGGCGGATTCCGGCGACCCCCTGAAGCTGAGCCGTGAGCCGCGATGCTAGCGTGATAACAAGCGCGTGGATCGATACATGTGTTGTAAAGGTTAAATGATGTTATGTCGTGCGCTGTTATTGGACGGGCCGTGTCACAGTGCATGATACTTACACTGTTTTTTCCTCTGCGCTTCCTTCTCTGCAGGTTGGATGAGGTTAGGGTCAGATTGGATGAGGTTGCGAGTTTGATGCCCACTCTGTGATCCCGAAAAGAGGGTCAAGTGAAGGAGCAACGCGGCCAAGTCTACAATTCAACTGCTCAACTGATCTGGACTGGGTGAGTCTTCTGTTGTAAACTCGGCCTGTGATGAGAAAATCCGTGCAATTATAGAGTTATTGCATTTAACAGCTTTAAAGCCAGCTAGTTTCTGAATATGAAAGGGAAAAGAGAGTGGTATTGTGCTGAGTGAGGATGAATATTGGTCGATGTTTTCCGGCGGAGGTGGGGAAGGACAACAGGATTTTTTACAGATGTATTCACTCTTCTTAGTTTACATATCTTATCATATGTTTACTGTCAGTCAAGTCCCAGATGTTTTTCGTGGTATTAAGTTTCTAGGACAGGACAGAAGGCTTTGTTTGCCTTCTTTAAATGTTTTGGTTACTTCCAATAAGTTCACCAACGCTACACGAAGTAAGCCAGAGCCGCCAAAACATATAAAGCAAAACAGTTTGAAGTAATTCATGCACGATCTGTTATCAAACATATTATTTACACTCTATAACAGACAATTTTATAGATTCCAACAAATCTTGACCTTGATCTCTCTCTCGATCTCTCTCTCTCTCTCTCTCTCTCTCTCTCTCTCTCTCTCTCTCTCTCTCTCTCTCTCTCTCTCTCTCTCTCTCTCTCTCTATACATATATATATATATATATATGTTTTATTTATTTTTTTAATCATATTGACATGCAGAAGCAAAATAAATATATCACGACACCAAGTCCTACATTTGGCAGAACTGATGTCTAAATTAGCCTGGATTTAGTCTTGGTTTTATTTGGATAGAGTTGGACTAATACATTAACGGCATAAACATTTCAAGTTTTCTCTTCAGTTTCAATATAACTGAAATTAAAGACGTATACAGAGATGCATTTTTTTGTTTTATTCCACAACATTGTTTTAATACAAAAGATTTTCCCTCTTCACTCTAAATTTGCCTTAATTTAGTTTTGGTTTTGTTTCTCTTATTTTTTTATTTGGACAGAGTTTGTCTTAAAGCATGAACATTATTGTGTCAAAAAGTATATTCAAATATCGTAATAATGTCAATATGGCAGTACTTAACAGCCAGTAATGTCCACAGGCCTATTTGACAGCTGGTTTAAATAGACATGCACAGGTTTAATACTGAGATGCATTTGTTTGTTTGACTCCACAACACTTGTTACCTGCTACTAGCTCTGCCGTCATCATAGTTCACTGTTGTGTGTGTCGTACTATTGCTCCCATTATGCCTCACACATACACACACAGGCAATTAGCAGCTTAGGTTGTACTTGGCGGCGTGTTGACGAACCATCCTTGTTTCGGAGGTGCTTTTGCAACTTGGCAGTCCTGGAGGATTATCAGTGCTCCAAATTACATAACTCGACTAATGAGATACATAGTCGCACAGTTTCAACCCCTATTCCCAGCGGGTTCCTGGCTGGCGGAGTGAAATATTCCGCAGCTCCCTATGGACCCCCTGTGCACGTCCCCGGCTTGTCTAGGGAGAGCGGGAGAGGCAAGGAAATAAATGGAGATGTATCGTCTAGCGAAAGGTCTGACTGACAAGTAGCTAATGCGCTATAATTGTTTGGTACGTGGATTGGAGCTTCCCTGTACATAAGGTGTGCGTGCAGGTTACACCACAGCGAATGCCTCATTACATCAAGGCTAAAATGTATACGTTTAGATGTATTTTTATCCACTTGGCATAAAAGTCGCCCGTGGACAGCATGTGGAATATTTCAATTCTAAACACTGAGATTGTTGACTCTGTGATGGGAGCAAAACGCAGACCAAACAAGCACTTTAGGATAGGAACACACTTAAACTAGAGCTGTCCCTTCTGCTCACACGGTGCAGAAAATTGAGGTCATGCTGTCATTTGTATTCATGGAAATATTTAACCGCAAATAATACGAGGGTTTGTTTAAAGTATAATGCTCTAAATGTCCACACATGCTTCTCAACCTGGCTACCCACCACTCATTCAGACAGTGCAGCTTTTATATAAATCTGGGTTAAAATCCTCCATCTATGGATTTATGGTGTACAGGAATGTATTGTTTTAGTGAGTTCAAACACACAACACAAATTACAGCTTGTTATATTTATACCATGAAGCTTAAACAAGTGCAAACATTTCACTCATTTATCGTCATCAAGGAATGTATGTCTTTAAGAGCAGGAGAGATTTAAGAGGATTTTATCTCCTAATGGGTGAGGTGAGGCTGTAACTTGAATGAAAGGTGGTCCTCACAGTATGTCGGATGGAAACTCGTCTGGTACACTCAGTGTCATAAAACTTTTATCGGGAGTTGTAAGGACTTTCAATATAAATGGTATTACAACTTAAAGGTGCACTATGTAACTTTTCTTGTGGCTGGTCTGTCATCTGTTTTTACTTAGAGAAACAGGACTCCTTATAGATAGAGTTATTTCAACCAAGAAATTAAACAAAGCTACACTGACCATTATAACCCTCCCATAACATGCAAAATCGACTTTTCAGAGGTTTTAACCTTCCTACAGTGCTATTTGGGCCTCGTATGTGTGTCCAAAGTGGTTTTTTGATTGATTCCCACATGCTTTCGCTAGAGAACTGTCTTTTTTGTCCCCCTCGGCTGAGCAGGCAGACGGGGGCTCATCCCATGGATGACGCGGCTTCCCATGGATGACGCGGTGTTTAAGCCATGCCTCCGGGAAGCGTGCAGCCGCAAGAATAAAAACAGCTAATGCTAATGCTACACAGTAATTACACGATGGATACGACAGATCGAAGAGTTAGCTTGTTATTTACCAAACGGCAACGTCGTGCGTCAGGTACTGGAGCACGCGTCAAACTCCAGGTCAGATCCAGGACGAGGACTCAGCACGACGCACCGTCAGGACGGATAAAAGGTTTATTCCCGTGTTTGTGTATCGCTGTTTACCGGAACACACAGCGCATGCGCACTATCTCCGCTCTAGGCTTCGGCACGAGTTGGGCAGGGGGGGCGCGCGAGTTGGGCGGGGGAGGCAGCCTGCTCTCTGTTCGGGGGGGTCAGATCTCAGAGTGAGCCGTTTGCTTTTGCAAGGAGGGGGGCCAGTCCAAGAGATGGGTGTTTTTTGGAAACTGTTATGTTATGGATATTGCACAACGCAAAATTTTATCAACAAAGCCCTTAGAATAGACTGTGTAAAGGGGAAAATAGCAGAATATGGGACCTTTAAGGCAGATAAATCAGAAGTTTCAAAGGGAACAAATATCTAAAATATAGAAATGTATTGATAATCTGGACAGCCACATCACTAAATACATTAAAAATAAGTGTGAAAGTGGGTGTAATTTTTGAAGAGAAGAATCAGAATCAGGGAATGGTAAAATATTTGTTCTTCATGATGGAGGACAAAGAAATCACATTGTTGGGAGTTCTTTTGAAGAAATGTATCACGCTCTCTACTCACAGGGAAATACTAACTGTATTGTGGTCCACCATGTGTCTGGGACTGTCTACTCAGAAATGGCTTTGGACTGAGATCAATAGATCACTGCAAATTGTTTTCTGCACCAACATCCCACTGGACTTCAGAATGTTTTTGGGCCTCAAAACTCCTGCCATGGACACATGACTGCAGGGAATAATGCCATCACAAAGAAATTAATGACACAAACTGAACCAACAATCAAGGACCGAACAGACATTATTATTGATATGTAAAAAATTGAGAAAATCTGACTCAATTTGATAATGGACAAATTCACTAGACTTTGGACCCAATGGGACGACCATGCTGGAGTAGGACTTTGTTTAACTGCTTTCTGTGTCTTGTTCTTGTGCTATGTTCTTTTCTGTTCATGTTATTTTATTGTAAAAAAAAAAAAAAGAAGAAGAAAAAAAAAAGGAAAAGTTATTTCTTTCCACAGTATGACAATGAACTCATCTATCTTGCATTTATTTAATCTGTAATCAGTTGCTTTTATTGCTAAAAAAAATACCTTGAAAAACACGTTTTTGTTGTGAATAGGGTCGCCTCTCCACAGATCTGACCTATATTTTAGTTGGCCAGGTATAGCAGGGGTTCCCAAACTTTTCTGGTCGGGACCCCTAAAATAGCCATTCAAAGGACTCGGGATCCCCAAAGTGAAATGAAAATGACAGTAGCAATAATTTTAAGTGTCAAAGCATATTAAATCAGGCTTTATATTGGTTAATTGAATAGTTTATTCTCTTATTGGACCCTGTTTCACTAAAATATACTGTTTTAATTAAAACAACAACAACAAAAAAACAGTGTCATATTTATTAAATCTCGCGGCCCCCAGCTCACCCCGGGGGGTCCTGACGCCCACTTTGGGAACCACTGAGGTAGAGATAAATAAGTCTAATGCCACACTGTGTAACATTCCAGGCAAAACAAGTGTGTCCAAAGTTAGCACAACTTCAAGTGATTGATTGTTACATCACTGTATAAAATACAAAATTGCACTAATTGTACTCTTTCTTTTATTTAAATATTTTTTGTGTAAACATGCATTTTCATTCATCCAAGTTAACTAAGAAAGGAATGAAAAGCATATTTACATTTGGGACCTACATATAGGATAGAAAAACACACTGCATAATGAAAACATCTTCTTTAGTTTAAGACTCTTATTTGAACACTCGGCTGCTTCGTTCTGTGGCATAAGCTCATACATGTCCAGCCCATTCCAGCAGAAGAAATGCTAACTGGAGGGGACAGATTCCAGCCTTATTTATCATGTTACAATACGCTTATCCCATAATTACCTCATGCTAATTCCTTGTTGGATGTCAACAGTGTTTTTCCCCCTTCTCTCCTGATCCAAATTAAAATCTACACACGCTTCTTTATCATTCTAACTACTGTATATTACCTCCAGAGCTAATAATGAGCCTTTTAAAAGACACTTACCTCAAAAGGCTAATTGTTTTTGTTTGATTTTGGCAACATTTTTATCACAGCCCCACTGTTAATTAATAGCAATTATACATTAACTATTAAAGGAGGCACCTTATTAATTAATAGCCTCAGATGCAATTAAATTACAGATGCACACACCAATTTAGCAACCAACTTTCCTTAATCCTGCGTAATTTCAAAGGGATTTCACAAATGGAGGAAAGTGAGTCTGTTATTATGGTGGCGGTAGGTGTTAATTAAGAATTAACTATAGCGGATGATGCTAATGTAGACGTTTACTATGTGTATGTGGGTTTACTATGAGCTCCAGGGCTGGTTGTATTTATGGTGAAAAAAGCTAAATTGAGGGGGGGTTATATTTATTTTAGATACACAATGAAACATACTTTGGAGTTGATTATGTTTCTTTCCATATTCAGTGTAATTTTTCTATCCATGTTCTGTTGCCTGTTTTGCTAATGTCTTTGGACTTGAACTGTCACAATGAGCATGAATGATTATTGCCAAAGTAAAAGTAAGGTACTCAGCAAAAACACATTGCAGCAAAATGTCAATTTTAATGCTTACCTCCTACTACCCCACATTCGCTTGTGCAATAATTCCGTGAAACATACAAATACTGTAGGATTACAAATAATGTAAAACTACATAAAATGACAACATAAAATGACAATGTAACTCCAACCTATAGGGTTTGTCTTTAGGGCTGCACAAAAAATATGCAGTTTTTTCTGGCCAGTATTGCGATTAGATTTGCATGAGATTTGCATAGATTTATGTTTTAATAACATTCTGTTCAAAGTTTACATTTTAACAAAAAGGCAGAAATAACTATTAATCTTTCAATGTACTACTACTAAAAAAAACACATCGGTATTTCAGAATATATCTAAACTAAAGGGTTCGCAGTTTTTATGCAAAATAAAAGGATATATTTATTGTTTGTGGAAGAAATCTTGGTATAAAAATTGCAGCCTTTGTGATTTGCTAGTTGTGCCTGTTAAAATAGATATTTCGATTTGATTGTGATTAATCTTGCATCTTTCACTTCTACACTGTATTTTGAGTGAATGTATCTTGTCGCTGTCCACCTCTTTTCGTTATGCAAAGCTTGAAAAAAAAAAAAAAAATTAAAGAAGAGAAAAAATTGTCCAAATTCCTCCTCCAGTGTCTTCCTCCCATTTCTTTTGCAGTGATGGAAATTAATTTGTTCTTTTCTCTTTTCTGTCAAGGGAACAAATATAAACATAACTATAAATGTGGAAGAATGCACAAGATGGATAGTGTTGTGTAATTTATAGATTAAAATACTTAATCCTTTGCACAGTATTCTTTAGCCACTCGTAAATAGTGGATGTTTTGTGCCATGTCCCACTAACTAGCATGACAACACGAGCAGTGACAGTGTCCGACAATAATTAGCAGCATGTCTATGACCTCTCCTGATTATAGCAGAAGTGTTCTGGTTAAAGTGGATATGGCTGTAGACAAACAGTGAGGAGCTCCCGGGACCTGGGTGTTTGAGGTTTAGAGGAGCAGTGCATCTCAGAGGGGAATATCCAGTCAACACGCACGCTGCCCCATTATATTAATAGTCAATCCAATTAAACACTCGCAGCCCAACGCTTGAGAAGGTAACTAAGCTCGTTGCCCATGGGCTTCTTCACGGGAGGAGTCAGTCGACATTTTAATTTGCAATATAGCGGAGTGAATATATTTATTTCACAATGGTTTGAGTTCTGGCTGGTTTACAAAAAAGAAAACAATGCGCAAATATATTTTTTGTAAAAGATTGAAAAATATTTAGTTCGACATTCTAGGCCACAGTCATTTGCCTTTTTATATTTCAGCATTTGATACGACATTTGCTGTTTACAGCATACATAAAACGCCCTCTAAAACACCCAACTGCCTGTGTCCACGCTAATTAATGTTTACTAAAGTTGAAAGCCTGTATAGGATACATTGGAAACCATAATTACAAATGCGCCGTCAACAACAATTTGTTTCTTGGGTGACGGAGAACATTAGAAGTGGGACTTAAATGAGTGTACAAAGGCAGTATTTAGACTATTTCAAGCCCAGTTTGATCCCCCAAGACATCCTATCAGTAACAAGCCCCTGATCGCTCAAGAAAACTGCACAACATAGTCCAACCAGCAATTAGTGCAAATTAACAGACATTTTCAAAACTGTCTTTGCTTAGAAAATGGCTGCTTTGTAGTTCAAAAATTCCCACTTTGGCCTTAGAGTGGGAGTGTTTCCAGCAAATGCTTAAATCCTAAAATAAGTCCTGCAATCTTCTGGCACAGACACACTGTAACGCTTTAAAAACAATTTAGCAACTGTCATCGCTGTAATTACAGTAACTAATTACCATCCTCAGCAAACAAATAGCTCAACATAATACGCCGACCCAATCAGTTTGGAGGAAATGCAAATTCTGAAGGCAAAAAGAACATTTTGGCAGACCTGAAAGAATTACAGGGACATAATACACTTTGTTTTATCCACATAATTCCCAGGGAATATCATATCATAAATATTTGCATTCAGTTGTTATCAGGACATTTGCATTTGCCTCTTATCAGTGTGCAGCCCAGGCAGCGGCAGATAGGCGAGCTGCTCCACGCCAGCCACACATTTCTAATGAGTCACGTCGCCGCCTGATATCATATTTTGGCTCGAACTTTATCACCAAAACGAGGAGGTCATTTTCTCCTGGAGTTGGCTCATCTTGGAACTGTCTTTGACTTTTTTTTTCTCTGATGTGATTCAACTGAGATTCATTTTTTAAAGCCACAAAAAGGATTATTTCCTTTCCTCTCCCAACTGCAACAGCCCCATATCAGTGGCACGTATGCTTGCAATGATTATCATTCTGTCATAAAATATTTCAGTTTTATCACAGTATTATTTTATTTGCCACAGCTTTCGAGGGAACAGAGGCTCTGGGGAAGGCAGGAGGCAGAGACAGCTCATCTGCATGAACAGCAGTGGCTGACAGCTCACACCAGCTCCGCCATCTCATTTTGAGGCGTGTGCAACAGCTTCCGGGGGGAAAAATTAAAGTAATTGTTTGATAACATTTTCAAAAAGGTATTCCACAATAACAATTTCATGGTGCATTGCAGAGTATAATTATAAATCAGGCTTTTTTGCTTGGACAGCGGAGGAACACTGGAGGTCAAGTAAAGAATCCTAGTCAAATTCTACTCTCATTAGTGCAATCGCTTCTCTCTGCTAATTATTTCTCCCTCTGCGTGCCCGTCCCTCCATCACTCGCCATTATCCTGGACAACACACACTCCTGCAGCTCGTCCTTTCACTTTTATTAAAATGTGTTGTTCTTGCAAATATGTTTTGCATTAATTACAAGTCGATGTGACAAAATGTTAAATATCCGTTTGATGTAATGCAATCACGCATGTGTCACCCTGCAGTTAAATGCATCTCCTGGCTTCTAATGCATTTGGACAGTTTATTTTTTTCACTTTGGTTTTGAATGCAATTAAGAGGCAGAATGCATTAGCCGACCAGCACTGACGGGAAGGAAAGGGAAATAATTGAGAAAACATACAGCTATCATTAAAATGTGCTGTAAGGAAGGGATGAGACACAAACGATTTGCTCTCCAACTAATTCACATGTAAATCCAAAACTGAAAATGTGAGTGAAAAAGAGGGATTTATGATTAAAGGCCAACAACAACACTGGCTCCTCAGAAATAAACAAGGAGAGAGTGTGACCAAACTCCAAACGCAGCACCACTCTTCCTCTGTTGTTCCTGTTGTCCTTGTGCTGTTAGATTTCTTCTAACATTGTAACTTATTAAATTAACTTACGTTATATGTCCAAATAAAACATATCCATTCATTCATGAGATGGTCTTGGTGTGACACTGTTTATTGAATATAACTAAGCAAACACTGTTTTAAAAACTGGCAGCATTCTTCTTCTCAGCCCTCCGCTGTTGGAGAGGTCTTCCTTCATGGAGTGCATTTGTGTACGGATTAATTTATTTTACGTTTTACGGTGTGATTTAGTTAGGTTTGTTTGTGGCTGCTGCTGTGAGGGCAGCTGGAGGGCCTTAAGGATCCTAAAGCTTATCTGTGACTTTGTTTAAACAGAGGAGGTGGACATTCCTCCACAGTCCTGAACGCCAAAGATCAAGGTGCATCAAATAATCACAGGCCCTTCTCTAAACATGAAAATTAGGATAATCCCTGCCAAATAGGATCTTCATGCTGCACAGGTGAATGATAGACCATGTAAATCTGTACGTTTCCACTACATGTTACTATTTATTTTATAGTTAAAGATATTCTTTCATTTTGTGTAACATAAATCACACAAACTGGGCTACCCAAGTAAATGACTTATCAGTCCATGACCTCATTGCGTCTAAGACTAAATCATGCCTTGCTTTGTAGTCACTGAATAAAGACAGCATTTAGAGCATCAAAAGGTCAGATCTTACTTGCTAAAGAAGAGTTTGACTTGTATAAAATAATGTGGTCTTGACCCCTCTGACTGTTCTGTCAGTGCTGATTTCGGTGTAGACACCTGTGCTGCAGTCTATTGTGCAGCGCATCAAGACAATGATAATCACAAAGATCTTTGTGTTCTACACAAAGTATTTTTTTCATTATGAAATGCCAGCTGTTGACATTTGGAGTGATTTAAGAGTTGGTTTGATAAACCATTGCAGGTATCAGCTGCAGATGTCTCCCGTTCTGGACAGTATTTACATTGAACATTTGTGCAGGCTGTGCTCTCATTATCTTCTGTCTGCTTGTAAGGCAGTGTTATTGCACTGGTTTTGGACACAGTGAGCCCTGGCCCGCTGCAGTACATGTGGGGTCGTAGCATTGGGGGCCAAGTTTGCATGTGCTCTCAGAGGGGGGCCTCTGTCCATGCCGACTTTTACAACTGGTGATCTGCCATCAACCAAAGTGCCGCTAATCACAAACTCATGAACAGCTTAAGGCCGTGCAAATGAGAGCAGAGATTGGTGTTATGGTGTTTGCCGAGAGCCCCGACCACATGCCCGTCCAAAGGAAGACGAGTCTGGGGCCAGGCTTTGTCTGTGGATCTCCATTTGGCCACTGCCCTGCCCCAGCAGCCACAGGATTTGCAGGATTTGAGTAGAGCTTCTGCAGATTTTTCAAATAAGCTTGTTGGGGAGATGACAATGTTCAGAACACATCAATACTCCACAGACTGTGATAGCATTATTTCAGCTCTGACTTTAAATCCTGCTCTGCGCATGTGTTAAAGTAGTGGACTTCAAACAGTGACTGTGTTTTATATTTAAAAAGCCAATAATACTCTGTTATAGCAGTTTCTTTGATTCAGGTCCATATAGATCTAATGAGCTTCACCTGCTCGATATGTATTTGAGACAGTATTGCTCCAGTTACTTTCGTCATCTTTCTTTTATGTACAGAAAGCTTTGTTAATTCAAGGCCACCCTCCACTATGACAGAGCCATCAGCGCTCTCTGTTGGCCTTTTACTCCTCGGCTGCCCACACACACACAGAATTGACCGTTGTGAGCGGGGGAAATGGAGTATGATGGAGGACGGGGCCGGTGCCGGGTGGAGCTTGGCTGATTAAGTGATTGGGCGCGTTGTGTTACTGAAATGCTTTTCTTCAATCGTGCAGATAAGATCATCCTTGGCCGCTATCTTTGTTCTTGAACTTATTTTAAACATTCCCCTCTGCTCTCTCTTCATTACATACTGTCCTCTTCTTTTGACATCCAGTTTCATTACTAGCGACTTATCGCATACATCCTTCCTTTCTGTCACTCTGTTTATTGTGTGGCAGGGATTTTAAGATTAGCTGTTCCCACATAAGCACTACTGTATAATGAAGATGCACCGAGCCAACACTGGCCTGTGTGCTTTGCAAGGAAAGAACCAAATATTTATTTATAGTTCAAGTAAATTAATTAGACTATCTAAGGAACGATAGCAGTATAAAGCGTGTGCGTTTAATTTGAAATGGCATATCAGCAATGCATTTTTAGTCCATAATCCCATTGCAAACAAGCTGTCTGCTTCATGTGATATTCCCAATTGCACCAGATTATTTGCATATAGGTTACAAAATGAAAGGATGTTGTTTTGAATAGTAAGGAAATTGTGCTTTGAATCAACTGATATGGACTCAACCAATTAGAAAAGGAGAAGAAAAAAGAAAAGAAAAGGAAGCTAAGATTTGTAGAGTTCATATTTACTGCAAGAAAAGCGGTCCCCAGTTATTCAAAGGATAGTGTTCCTGATCATCAACATTATGTTATGTGACAAAAAAATGCAGATTACCACGGATGCATACTTGAAGGATTATTAGTTGTCCTTTAGAGGATTGTTCTGAAAAACATGTGCAATTTGTGGTTATGAATTTGACATCCTCCATGATACTGGAAGAGAGTGCTGGTGTCTCATCTTCAACCATTTTAATTTATAAGACTGCTCCATTTAACTAAATACTCTTTACACAAAAGAGACAAGTCCAACTCAAATTCCCAGAAAGCAAGTCTAATGGAAAAAGAAAGTGGCTTCTCTCAAATATACATTAAATGCACCATTAATAATAATTTAAGAGCCCTTTCTGCCCAGCCTCATTCATTACAACATTTGTACCAGTCAAATAAAACAAATGAAGAGAGAATGGACGATATTAGCAAAAAGAAATACTGCAGCAGTAATCTTCTTTGTCCTCTGGAGGGGGCTGGAACAATCCCACAGTAAATGGGCTTTAAAGTTGCACTATGTAAGCAGGAGAAAAGCAGGTGGCGGACCCACTGGAAAATCTGTGGAGTGCACCATTGAGCAGGATATGCCACACAAGGCTGAGCTTCCACTGATGTACTGACAGACACTAGGGCCAATTTGGAATCACCACCAGGATAAATACCTAGAAAAGCAACAGTCAAGCAAACTCAAGTATCTATGACACCACCTGCTTAGATCATGCAACTATGCTTTAGGGATGTTACATAATTTGTTGGATATTGGTGATATGCATTTCCCCAGATACCGGTATCGGTATAATGAACATTTTTCCGATATTTGGCACCAGTATTTTTTCTGCACTACCCCAGTCTGCGTGTGTTCATATGTCATTCCCAGTTCATCCTCAGTGCATCAGATTTGGCTTTTTATTTTTCCTTTTTGAGTAAAAATAGAAAAAAAAGATGGTTTTATGTGTGCAGAATCATGCCAGGAATTGTTTTATAGCACATATAAATGTGTTTTGTTATTATTACATTGCATTTTTGTTATTTGGGCTCATTTGTTTATTGGTGTCGCAGAATATCGATTATCCGCCACAAAAGTATAAAGCCGTGTTCAAACTGCTGCGACAAATTTGCGCCGGTCGCGCCTAGTTGGCCGCCTGCGCATTTTGAGGACAGTCGCTTTGGTCGCGACCAACGCACAGCTGATCTGCTGCTTCCCCAGATCTTTTTTCTTTCTTTTTTCTCTTCTCTCTCATGTAAGTGTCCCTACTGTGTCCAAAGTTGTCCAGTCCAATATCCTGGCTAACCTTCTTCCAGGCAGGTCCTTCTTGTTCCTGTCTCTGTCATCCACCAACGAGACATTATAGAGCCCTAGGTGCTGCCACAGACACAATGAGCTTATTATCCATTTTTGCCGCTGTGTGGTTTGTTTTCGTCCTTCTTCCGGATAATGAAACGCGTAGTTACGTGATTGAAGTGTGATCTCTGATTGGCTGTTTTGTTTATCTCCTGCGGCAGTCGCACGAATGAAGTGACCAGCAGCTGCCGAAAAACGCTCTGGTCGCGCCACATGTCAAAATCGCAGGATTCGCACCGCCCTGGTCGCTCTGGTCACGCCGCAAAAACGCAGGAGGCTTTGGTTGCACGACCACTATAGACTTTACGTGTAAACTGGTCGCTTTGGTGGCAGCGGTCTGAACGCGGCTTAAGACAGATGTATTGCATATCAGCAAAAAAAAAAATATATATATATATATCGGACCATCCCTACTGCGCCATACTGAACTCGCATGTGCCAGTAACTGATCAACTGAAATATCTGTTTAGTTATATTATTTGAAAACACTACAGCTTTGCGGAGCTGGTGACTGGTAATTTTAAGAGAAACAATGGGAAAGGCTCATTCCCAGCTCTTGACAGTTTGATACCATCAGTATTTTGATATCTATAAGTACTAGAGCTTGAAAAAGCTTGGGACTCAGGACCCAAAGTTATCTGGTGTCTCTTTCATCTGCGTCCTATCAACCCTTGTCTGCACCGTGCTGATGTAATTGCATCACTCAACAAGCAGGTTAAGAGACAGGGTTGGAGAAATTAACATTTTTTATATTGTAGATTTCCCCAGTTGTTTTAATAACCCATCTCCAACCTGTGATCTAATCTGCGGGAACAGTGGAAGTAATTAAAGTTGAAATTAATTATGCTCGCCGCCTGATATTCTAATAACGCCTTTGAGTTTTGTAGCAGGAAGTTGATATTTTGTCATCCGTGTTTTATCTCTCCAGGCCGTGCGTGATTGTCTGCTCTTACGATTATTAATGTAGCCAGGAAAGGAGCAGGAAGTGGCAGATAAAAGCGGGTGGACTTTTCTTTTACTGCTGCTCCTGACCATAGTGGCCCCTCTTGACAGCTTCAAGCCCCTCTCTTCCTCCTCCTCCCCCAACTCTGCTTTTAACGCCGCCTTTATCATGACACTATTTAGAGGAGATACGGTAAGACTGAGCGGGCCTTATGACTGCTTTTGATAGAAATTATACAATTCTTCATTAGCGGCTAAGATAATGCCCCCCTATAGACACGTATAGCCTGGCCCCTCGGCTGAAGTTTCCCGTTGGGACCTCATTTGAGACCTGCTCCAATCAGAGAAGCACACGGGCGGGCTGGAGACGTGACCCTCCGCAGACACAGCCGCAGCAAATGTCAAGAGAAGTGCGGGGAAGTGGTGGGCCGGCACACTCTGGTAAGCACACAGAGTCCCTATGGGGGGCCAGCTATGTCACTCCTACAGTGGCTATCATGTTTTTAATGGGAAACGGTCAAATCAAATCTAATATTAAGCTTTGATAACCACAGAGCAGGAGCAGTGCCTCTTCAAGTGGAAAGGCCTTTTCTATTATAGCCTTTATAACAACCGCTCTGAGGCGCGTGTGTTCAGGATCCTGCGTTCAGGTGACTGTTAAGAACTACTCTCTGAATACTTTTCTTCTGGCCTTTGCAAGTGCTTATGTACAGGCTGGTTTTCTTTTGGTGAAAATATAGCAAGTACCGCAACCTCAGAAATCAGTTTAAATGTAAATGCTTATCAGTTTTGCAGTTTTGAACAGGAAGTCATCACAACCGCTTCTATTAGTAAGCCATTTTAGATCAACATTTACAATTTACAATGAATAAAATGTAAACTAGTGCTCTACTTATGTTATATGTTATATCTCCTTATAAGACTTATCTTCAGTTCTTCAAGACATTGCAAAAAGTAATATCTAGGTAAGTTAAAAGGGCTTAAATTAAGAACGTATTATTTAAAGTAAAATTATCTACCTATGGAACAAGATATTTTTTCTTAATTCAAGCAACAAGTTTACAAGCAAATAGTTGTTGTTTTTCTTGTTTTAAGTAAAAAAGTCTTGTTCCATTGGTAGATCATTTTACTTGTCAAGAGAAATCTACCAAAAACAAGATACAAGATTGGTAATTTATGTCATTTTAACTTGGATCAACCTGGATCTTACTTTTTGCAGAGTTGAATTTGTGTGGATATGGGTAACACAGCCACAACAACTTGACCTTTGATAGTCTCCATGACTTTACAGATCAGCCCTTGGAAATGTGCATGAAATGATTGAGTTAGATACAGTTTTGGTACGTGAAAGGAGCCTTTTGAGGCATGTCTCATCATTTGTAATATGTCTACTGTATAGACACGTTGAAACAAAATATACAATACCAATATAAGATGTCTTTGCTGTACCAGTAGGTGGAGTTAAACACAGGGCAAGATCTGTGATAGTAGATACAAGAGTTACTGGACCACTTTTATTATATTTTATATTTAGGCGTAGAGGTACAAAACAGTCACGGTCTTGTCTTTGGAGTTCAGTACTCCTGCTTTGAAACTCAAAACATGGAAATGCTTACCAATGTCCAAACACCCTAAGCTAAGATACATACACCCAGTTTATTAATGTGAGTTGTTTAAGGGAAAAGTCATCAAACAAAACAGTGCAATTGAGACGATCATAAAAAAAAAAAAAAAACGGTGGCCAAGCTTCTATCCTGGAAAATAAAGTTTCTTGAGCCACAGCTGAACTCCTCCTTCTTGCCAAGACTGAAGTCGACGGCCGACAATTTCTCCTGTCTCCTGGATCAACTGTAAGATGATTTCAACGACATGCAGAAGATCAACAGTGAGGACTGAGAGAGGACGACTGAGAGGGAGGGCTTAGAATCTGGTCCGGATCAGAATGAGACGAACATACAATCAGAGGCAGTGCCACACGGGCTTATCTGCCCTTTCACAACGCCTGTCATCGTTTGAGCGCTCCCTTGGCTGCTCTTCTCGCCGAGATGAGACGACGGGGGCTTCTCTGGCACCAGCCGAAAGTTACTCTGTTCTTCTGCGGCGAGAAAAGTTTTAGAGGGAAATCGAGGCAGCACGGCCACAAAAGGAACGACATAAAAGTTGTAGAGTGGGAGGAGAAGCCAAAATGAAAAGTCAGGAGGTGTCAACCCAGGTGTGAGTAGCAGAATCAAATGCATGGAGGGCAAGTTATCAAGCTGCAGGGCATACAGAAGAAGATTACATTTAGCTGAGATGTGTGCGGCCATGTCTCACACATGGGTTAAAGCCAGGTTTTTCAATTACAATGTTAATATTTCTTCTAACAAGCTGTTTTTATTATACAGATTTGCTGCTGTATTTACTAATATTTCATTTTTGAGGAATAATTTGATTTCTTCAGTGGATTTATTTGATTAATGCAGTGCCAAGGAATCTCAAACCAGTGGATTTATTTGTAGCAAGAATCTGGCTAATATCAGTATGCCAAAAATATGCAAGTAACTGACAAATGATCATCACAAAAAGAGAAGATAGGGTTATAGTTATATAGTTATACGAATTGACAAATTGTGACTGTCAACTTTGAAAAATATTTGTAGTAGTATTTTGATAATCGTTATCTGGACTATACA
This sequence comes from Rhinogobius similis, assembly GCA_019453435.1. Taxonomy (NCBI): domain Eukaryota; kingdom Metazoa; phylum Chordata; class Actinopteri; order Gobiiformes; family Gobiidae; genus Rhinogobius; species Rhinogobius similis. The sequence continues at coordinate 16,946,862 of CM033626.1, read as the reverse complement.
GACTTCAAAAGACAAACAAAATACCTTTTTATAACAAGTTACAGACATCAAAATGTCAATTCAATTCAAGTTTCATGCGTATAATCTTTCTTACGTTATTGCCTTTTTGGTCATTTACATTTTGAAAGGTGCCTTACAAGTAGGGATGTCAAGATTATTCGGTTACTCAATAATCGTGATTCTTCAGGTCACAATATAATCATAAGAGCCCAATACTAAATACTAACAATCAAAGGTTTCACTGTTGTTGTTTTGTCTGAGTCTCAGTAATTGTGATTAATCATAAAGTGTGATGTTTTTTCTCACAATAACACCATAACATTTAATAAAGCGTATCTGTATCTGTGTTTGATTTTTGCATTACACATTGCCTATATATTGATTGATGAACGGAGGAGTAAAATATTGAATCTTTAATCTTCTCTATGTGAAAACAGCAAATATTCTCAACAATCATTCCTTTCGACTGTGTAGTACGACGCTGTTCTCTGCACCACACAGCCTGCTTTGAGAACAGGGAGTCATATCTGAGAGTGATTGTGATGAGATCCTGTGATGCTCCCTAGGCGACCCCAGCATATGTCTCCTATACTTCACACAAAGCCCATTTGGCATCAGGGCTGTTGGCGCCGGTGGCAGATCTGTAACATGAAATGGCCACTGAGCACATCTCATACAAAGCTGTGGCCAGTGTTTAAGGCTTACCCCCCTTTGAGGCGTTGGCACCAGGAGTGTCTCTGGACCGGGACAGTACGGTGGCTGTGTCGTCCGCTTGTCCCCTGTGTTTTCCTGCTATTTAGGTGATTAGAACATGGTGGTTAGTGGTGTAAGGCACAGATGGAGGGACAGGGGACTTTGTGGAGTCGAGATGGCCATTTGGAGTGAAAGGAGAGAAAATGAGGAGCATGTGGGTTCAGAGAAATTTATGGTAATGGTGATATTTCTGTCCTGACTTAAATATCACTCAAATATAATGTTGCGATCTGCATTATTTTGTCGTCTTTTTTGTTTTTTGTGGGGGAAATGTGACATGTGGCAGCCTTCAGTCATCCCAGCGAAGAAGCACAAAATCTCTTGTTTGGAAAGAATTCTGTTGGAAAAATGTATCACAGTATTTTATGTCAAAGTGCACACAGTTCACAGGGAAATACTGGTTGCTGGAGAAAATGCGGCTGTCAAGTGGCTCATCATTATCATGTGCTTTGGGACTGCCCTATTATTCATAAACACTGAATTGAGATTAATGAGGTACTATAGACCGTCTTCAACACGGATATTCCATTTGACTTTAAAACAATGTATCTCAAATGTAAAACTCCAACAATAAACATGATTGATGTAGGCCTGTAACAAGTTAATCGATGAATGACAATTAAATCGATTATTGAGATTGTTGTCTGCCGAGAGAAGAGGTTTATGATTCCGACAAAGGAAGAAGTACTTCAAAAAGACATGAGAAACGTGAATTTTGTGCTTTTGATAAAAAGCACAAAAATATATGTATATGTAAATATACTCATCAACTCATCAGAAGTACCCAAGCATCCCCATTCTCGGGCATGTCGCGTTCTAAACAACAAAACAATGAATCAAAAGAGTAATTGTTGACTAATCGATTTGCAAAATGACCATTAGTTGCAGCCCTAGATTGATTGGTTCCTGTGAATTGTCCTTTTGCTGCAGCAGAGGTGGATGACAGGGATGGAGCCGACTATCATGGACTGGACTGGACTAATTCTAGACATGTACAAAATAGAAAAACTTTGAACTTGAGCTTGAACTTAGATATGGACAAATTTACCAGACACTTGGACAAATGGGAACGATACACAGGGGACAAATGCCTGATTAACCTTTTTCTTTTCTAGTTTATTCTTTGGGCTACTCCATTTCCTTTTTATGTGGTCTTTTCACTCTCTGGTCTCGTTTTGTTTCCTTTTTTTAGACTATAAAAATAAAAGCAAAAGCAAATTGAGAAAAAAAAAAAAAGAATAGTCTTTAGTCATTTCTACATTACCTTCAAGTCATATCCATCATCCAGATACCACCAAGTACAAAATGTTGGATTTCATTAGTGTAATTTAATATTTTATGTTCTTTTCTACTCTTTATTTAGTTAACTTTTGTATTTATAAATCAATTGATGGGTCAGAGGTATCATTTTTACTGATTTAAAAACGTATTTTAAATGATTATTAAAAACCACACAATGACAGCCTGTTTCCTGACTAAAAGGCAATGCAGCTCATCACTGATTCAAATTTAAATAATCATTTGTCCTGCCTCTTCACACTGCCTCTGTCGGAAGGTCCTCCTCGTGTGTGATTAATTGCTTTGTCAACCATCAATCTCCGGCAGCACCACAGAATAGCCACAGGAGCCGCAGCCAGTCGCTGTGGTGAAGGGATGGCACTGGAATCCCCACGAGGCACATATTAATGAAGCCTAGTTAACAATTTGCCATTTAAACCTAATGCATTCTTTAATTAATTAAGAGCTCATTTATAAACACCCTGCACTTCTCGCTCACTTCAAATTTGACCCAACAATAGAGTATTTAATGTTTTATGGCAGAGGCATAACATATTTAAATGTCATTAATACGTGAACACCAAGATAAACATACTTAAAAATTCTATTAGCTGTAATGGGGCGCGTCTTTGCCGAGTGTCCCCCTGTTTAACCAAATACGTCAGACTGCAGTGTCAGTGGTAGGCATGTGTTTTACATTTACTCATTTTCAATAAATCATCCAAGACATGTGTTATTTTTAATCACTTTTAATTTGTACTTGAATAAAATTGTTTGTGGACATAACAATAGCTTTCAGTTGAGCATATTGAGTCTATTGGACTCATTTTAATTGTGCATCTACTCAATTTCTGATGCAGTACTTGATCTTCAACTTCCATCAAAATCATGTTCAATCTAAGGAGCTGCCTGAGAAGCTCGACTTGAGCTTATGAGGTGTGACAACAACTCTATAAATCATCCAAGAGTTTTATTTTTAATCACTATTCTTATTTTTGTTTGTTCACATAGCAAGTTTATATTTTTTGGCTATTTAATTTAATTTCTTAATTGTATCTTTATAAAAGGTAGTCATCTGGACAATGTTTAAACATCAGGATATTTCAATTTCATTTTCCAAGTCATTTTCAATCTAAGGAGCTGGTCTGAGAAATGATTACACTGACTCTAGTATGACCTATGTTTGTTTTCAAGGTTTCTGTAGGGAAGTACAGTTGATTGAAAAATTATTTAACAGAAGTTATTTGTGTAGCCATTTCCATCTTGAATAATATATTTGAACAATACTCCTACTTAAATGCTGGCTGCTCTGCCCACCTCTGAGAAGTGGACAATTTCAGATTTCAGTTCATGTTCAGATGTAATTCTCGCCCTGGAGGAGGAGAAGGAGGGAGGTGATCATTTCTGTAACATCACATGATTATCTTGTACTCTTCCAATCCTGATATCAACTAACACAGGATCTAATTTCATGTCACACGCCCTTAATAAGAAAAAAAATAAATTGGCTCCAAAATTGGTTGGTCACTCTGAAATTGAAAAAATGGGTCAAAGTTTCCTCAATCCCACGTGTCCGCTAGGCTCTGTGATTGCAGGTCGATATGTGCAAGAATTTCTACCATTCAGAGGAGCATGAGGACCATGTGCAGGTGTGCGATACAGAGAGGCAAGTTTTAAAAGCTGCTTTCTAATCATCATGGAATTATGTCATTATCTTAATTTTTAAACAGTTTCCTCTTTTGCTTTTGCACTGTAGATGTAAGTATACGGTACTGATCCCTGGGTAAATTTGTGATGAAACGCTTGGAAGGAACCCATCCAGACAAATTAATGTTGTTCAGTGGATTCTTTATCTTTTGTCAGTTTTATGGATAAATGGAGAGTAATTTACACCTGAGTCAGATGTTATTTAAGTTGAGATATGGGCACTTGACAGAATGGAACAGTGTGTTGTCAGAAATAGACATTGTTATGACAGTCCTTTAAGAAAGTAGCAAGCGTTCATTACGGCTGAAAGTTTGTGTTTTTGGAAATTCATACGTTATTTATTGCCTTTCTCAGTCCTGTATGTCCATGTCTTAATTTGCCAGCACTCAAAAAGCATTTCCTGCATAATTTGAAAGTTTAACTGAGCCAAAGCTCCTGACCATAATCATTTGGATGTTAATGATGTCTACAGAAGTGCGGAGTCACCCCTGCGATTTAATCAAACCTAATTTGGGTCAGTCCGGTTTGGCTGCAGCTGAGCACCTCCACATCATCATTACAGTCCTTGACCTTTGACCTCCGAGTTCACCTTTCTGCACTCAGTCTGGAGGAGCGAGCCAGGACTAACCAGCTGCTGCTCCTCGTCTGGTTCTGCCACAGTCTGGTTGAATGTGGAGAGTTTGGAGCCCAGACTTAAGGGGAGATACTGCAGGGGAATGGAAAAAAAGAGATATCCATTTAAAACCTCTCCTCTAGTTTACTCATATCAAAGTAAAAATGTGTAAAAAGGGCCACACATTGCCCAGATTTGGGACATTTTAATATGAAAAATTGACGGAACTGGGTTTAAATGTATTGGTTCATTTTGTACACATATTTACAAAATATTTATGGTGGGGTTTTGGGTTTCTTATTTCGTTTTTGAGTAAACTAGATCCCACTCAAAATTGTCCTAAAAATTCTAATTACACTTTTTTTTTAACTTAAAACTTTAATAAATCAGCTTTAGATATCAGCAAAATTCCCCTTTGCGTTACATCAAACGTTTCGACTTCCATCCGAAAGTAGAAGTTAAAACGTATTGATTTTCAAAATAGTCTCCAGATGGCAACCTTTGAAACCTCTTCTAGTTACATCAAAATCTGCTAAGTACAAGATTGTATCCTTTGATGTGTGAGGGGTGCATACTTTAAGTTGTGATCTTTATGTTTCTACAGGAGAAAGATGAATTTTGTAGTTACAATGTTCTATGGAAATCTGTGGATAAAGTGGATTAATTAAGTAATAAAACATATTTAGGAGCAGACTGGTCAAGTTTGTTGTTTCCACATGAAAAATTGTGAGGAAAAAAAGTTTTTGCCTGTTGTGTCTTGCCTTAAAGGGGCTAAATGCTTTTTCTTCAAATTTCACCTTTACAGTATTGCACCTTGTATACAACTATCAATGAGACAATGACTCGGCTACACATTGAAAAATTCTGATTTATCTGGCAAAACACCAGAGGGCAGCAGAGCAAATTTGCAAATGTATAATTTTTCTCTGTCTCTCTCACCTTTTTTTTGTCATTTGTCAACGCATATTTTTCATTCTGGTACAAAAAATATGAATAAAACAGAATCCACAGCTTACCATTTATGAAAGAAAAGCAAATCTAACATTTTTACGAATCGTACCAAAAACGGTATAAGTTCCAATATTTTGCTGTAATTTTCAACTTCCACCTCTTGGTTCTGTCCGTTCTGTCACAGTCCGCTCGGCTTTTGGACATCTTTGGACATGCACTTGTACACGCTGCAGTTTTTTGGTTCTGAATTTCCACCATGATCCAAATCAGAAATGAGACTTTGTGTTTAAGATTTCACTTCCAAGCTCCCCTTCTGCCTGTGGGACCTGCTCCTTGGGCTTTTCATCAGCTGCCATTTTCGACGGCATGCAGTAATTTCATGGCTCATTGCAAGCGCTGAAAACCTTTGAAACTGCAAATGTTAACTTTTCCTGGCCCGGAGCCATTTAGGAAGCGATTAATTTAGCAAACAGAAGTGAGCCACTCTCTCCTCCCCTAGCCTGTGCATAATTTTTGGGGGGCTTCTATCTGTATTTGAGTAAGAGTGAGCAATGTAATGACGATTGCTGTAATTGTGGTCCCTGGCTCTATCTCTCTTCATCTCTCCTGACTGGGGCTAATACAGGATAGAGTAGCGGTAGAATCACTTAGAACAGGCTTGACCTTATTTCTTGTTACGAGTTGTTAAAGCGTGTTAATAGAATATGTTTGTTTGCTTTTTCCCCAGCACTGCACCTATATATTTGCAAGACTGACTGATCGCGACAATCCCGTACCTCTCGGAGATGTGATACGGCGGTGGCAACAATTCAATTTACCTAAGCCGCGGAGAGAGAGGGAGAGAGCGTTGATGGGGGGGCTTTTTGGCAGTGCTGCACTCAGGAAATGGTGCTGTAGAGCTCTCCACGTTTGCCCAGTATTCCTGCAGGCATGTTTTGTCACCGACTCTGTGCAGTTAGGCATGGGAGAGGCAGAAGGCAGCGGGTCGACAAGCGCCTTCCCCCACAGCTGTCCCCCTCCAGCCTGGCACCCCACTCCGCACAGCCAATATGAAAACAAATTCTCGACACTCGCTGCAATTAATTTTCCTTTTGCGGACGGAAAAGTCACTGACAACATAACGTATAGCGTGTTTTGTACAGAAGCAGAAGCACTCGCTAAAGTCAGTTTGTCCCCCAAGAGTAATGCGCCAGGACTCAGAGAATGTTAGCTTGACCCCCTCGTGAGTTTATAGAGCAGTGCAAAGGGAAATGCATTTATGTTTCCAAAATGTTAAACTCGATTTAGATGTTAGGGAATATACGTGATTCTTGTCGATACTACAATGATATTTAAATTAAGATAATAGCACTGTCTTTATTAAAATTCTGGTCTTATTCGGATAAAGCTCAAGATATGGGAAGGTCACATTTTGTCCTGTAAAGTTTTTTTTAGATTTAAATACTTGACTTAAACATCCTTAAACATGTTTGTACAGATATTATAGATAGGTAGTGTTGCAATATTGATATTTTGCAATATTTTGACATACGTTTTAAAACGATGAGTTCAGTTTAATTAAAACTAAAAAAATTGCATGTCCTAAACTCTGTCAAAAAAAAAAAAAAAAAATTCTAATGAAGACCAAACTTAGACTAAATCAAAGCTTTGTTGGACTCAGTAAGTAAATACAATCTGCCTTTTTTAAACATTTTTGAAATGCTAAGAAATATACTTGATTGTTGATGCTAGTTTTAATATAGATTATTATCTTATTTTCGATGCTTTTGATTACTCTGTAGATCAACCCAACCAAAGGGGTTGTTGATCTATAGTTCCAGAGATTGTGCAAAAAAATATGGTAGGAAAAGGAGGGACAAACTCAGGAAATTTAAGCTCATAGATAATAACTGCAATACGCCATTTGATTTTCAGTTCTTATCAATCGTAACAAGAGTCGCCAATATATCAAAATTTAGATTGTGTTGAAGATATGCAAAATGTAAATATTGTGCATTTATAGTAAAAAAATGCTACAAAAAGAAATGATCAGAAATAAAAGTGAAAAGTGATGCTGTAAACTTTCAAATAGAGGTTTCAAATGATATTCCTGTACTTTCAGGATTAACTTTACATTTCACATTTGTCTGATGTGATAATAAATATGTTTAATTAAAGACATGTTTTAACACATTTCTATTGGATTGACATGATATTGTCTGACTATAGTTATCACGATATTCCAAATAAATATCGATATGTTTTATATAGAATACAGATTGGAATAGCATTGGAATAGGTGCCAGTAGACCACAGATGTCATGATTTCTTTGTGAGGGAAAAATAATAATAAATAATCAAGTGGCATCAGTGATAAAGTTGGACATTCTCTCAATGTGTGGAAAAAGGGACAGGGGCCTAAAGGACAACCAAACGAGGGGCGGGTGTCACTCCAAATGCAATTGAGCTTGTGGTAACTAATCTTGTTATAGACTAATTCACATACTTTATGTGCATGAAATACTGTGTTTTTCTTTTTTTCTTTTTTTTAAAGAGTTTTTTCTTTGCCCGTAAGCTTAATTTGACTGGACAATTAATTGTGAAATGGGAATGAGAGCGGTATGGACATTGAGCAAATTGTCAAAGCCGGAAACACTCTCACAATGCTGAGGCCTGGCACATGTGCCGCCGCCTTAACCACTCAACCACGGTCAGTAGGTTTTTTTTATCATCCTGTCTGAAGGAACAGCAACTTTAATGTTTTCTACACTGACACTGTAGCTGTTAAACTGTTACCATATCTTTACAAGAGAAATTATACAGTAATACTGCATTGCAAATAATATGGTTTGGCAGCGCTTTCTTTCACTTTCATTTTTAACACCACAACAGATTCCATAGATGTTCAGTAAACAATTATATCTTGGAATAGTTCAAAAGTCAAGGATGTACGTACACAAAAGAGATCCAAATCCAGTTCAGATTGCTCCTTTAAAGCACTCATTGACTTTTGCGATGTTTAGCGGAAACGTCCGCTTCCTTACCTGGATGCCCTCAAACCACATGTGCATCCTGTTTCTCCCCCACGCCATTAATTTCACTGAAAGCCATTCACAATAACCACGAGATACTGGGCAGCACTGCTCAAACGCTTTCTTCCTCCTTCTTATCATAAAGGTCCCACATGCCTTGGCAATATCCCCAAAATAAAAAAAAAAAGATAAATTTCTCCTAATTACGTCCTTCGAACAATGTTGTTTGACGGCCAGACACGTCAAATTAAATAGTATTTTGATTCGGCAAAAGTGGTGTCAAGGTCTTATATATTTTCATTGCAGGTACATTGACTGATAAATGTGCGGGCGAGAACAGTAATTATAGGGTGGAAATGACATCAGAAATTAAGCAAATTGTGAAAGGGCTCGCTTTTAAATAGGTTTGAGCAATGAATTAAAAAGACCATTAACTGGAAGAAGCAGGTGTTATGATGGCGGCCCAAACAAAACAAATAGGATGGGGGGAGGGGGTGGTGCAGGTGTGTGCTGTTATCTATGGACAATCCCATGTCATTATGGAGTGGAGCTGTATTTAGCTGATTTGCCACACTTTCACACTGTGTCAATTTGTAATGCATTGTTAAAATCAGGCTACAGTTTATTAGAATTCCAATCATTCAGGCCAGTAGTGTTATGAAAAGCTTGGGAGACTGTTTGAGATAAGATTTTTATATTACATTGTTGTGTTTGAAATGCTTGTTTTGTGTGGCAGTTTCGGACTAGCCTCTCTGCAGCGGTATTGAAGATTTGGTCTTGGAGTCAAACGTCAAACTCACTTTCTCCACACCTCATTGTTTGTTTTCTCAGGTACATTAACCATCCTCCAAATATGTAATGTAAAGTAATCAATGGACTCAAATAAACTATTTTGATCCCAGCTTCATATCTCAAAACATATTATGCTTTTTTTGAGTACTTAGAATTGAACTATAACATAAATAGATCATTGGTTTACATTGTGTTCACAGTAAACTGCATTATTGATCTAAAACGGCTAAGCAATAGAAACAGGTTCACTGACTTCATATTCAAATCTACAGAACTGATAAACCCTGCTTACCGTCCACCGTAACGAGCAGTGGATACTGATATTTATATTTTTGAAAAGTGTCTACGTGACATTTTAAAACCATCCATATATCACCTTAAATGACACACATTCTGCTACTTTTTTGAGCTTTTAACCATGTTCTAACAATGTTCCGTCATCAAAAACATACTTCAGATGGATTCATGCTGTTTGGAGGAATGTTCATTAGAAAATCCTCTCCCTCCAATTTGATACGTCACTTCTCAGATTTCATATGTCAGTTATTCTGAGAATTTTGGCAGTTTTAAGTCCTCAAATCACCGCCAAACTTGTTCTGAGCATTTCTGCCGTCTAAACACGATAACTGCTACTGCTTGGCTAAATCGTTGTGTGTCTTAAAATGCTAACATAAGTAAATTGTGTATCTGCTGGGCGGATGAACTCATTGCATACAGCAGACAAATCCTTTTATTAAGGCCATAATAAAGTTTTTGTTGTTAAAGACCAATAACAATATGAAAAATGCATAATATTTTTCCTTTAATTGTTCAGTTAATGACACAGGGGTCCAGGGATGTGGGCTGGGATAGGGGGCAAGTGGAGCTCTCAAGCCTTAGTTGCAGGACAATACAGAATGCAATCAATCTAAATACAACTTTGAGTAAACTAATGATGAGAAAACACCATTGTAACAAGGTTAAAAGCTCATTAAAGTGGATTTGGCGTAATATGTCCCCTTTAAGCCTTATTCTGTTATTGCATGTCAATAACCTAACTCAAGGTGCTGTATCTATTTAAAAAAAATCTTAGATAGTTTGTTTTAAACTGTTTGCAGTGGTCCAAACTTATTCCTCACTGAACGTATTACGAGGGTCCTTATTTCCTACCCACGATGCATCACACACGGCACTCATCCTGTCCCTAAACAACGGCACCTGTATTCGCAGGGAGAGCTACGATGCACTATTTGAACAACATCTTGTTTCTAACAGCATGAAACATCACATAAACGGCACAAAAGGGACTGGAACTTCAGAACTTCACCACAAACATTAAACCCTGGCACTACTGCGCTATTCGTGGTGCTCCTCTGTTTAGTATTTTTCCATAAATAAATCGAGAGAGAACTTTTTAACTCCTGCAGCAACTTCTACTTTCCCTTTAGATGATTATAAACATGATAACAGCACTTATACAACTAAGCACCATTACTTTTGGAAGATAGAGAACGTATGTCAGTGTTGACCGATAAAATGTCAGAAAACACACAGCGTCACAGATGTCCGCTCACAAGGCTATACTACTGATCAGTTTTTCAAGTTTTTGGAGAAATCAAGTGTACTGTGAATACAGAGTTAGTCTGACTCCAGATCAGACAAACAGAAAAACACTGCAGAAAGGACATACATCATAAACAAGACTATGGGAATCAAAATCATCATACAAATGCGATATTTATCATACATCTTGTTACACTGTTTATAGCCCAAAAAATGCTTTATAGGGTGTGTTCACAATTGCAAAATCACCACATTAGAATTGGGACTAAACTAGGACTAAACCTGGATCTAAATCATGGACTAGGCCAGGGCTAAACCATTACAAATCAGGACCAAACCAAGTGTATATCAGAATTAAACTGTGCTCAAACCAAGACAACTACAAGTGTCATTATACCATAATTAGATGAAGACAGCTCACAGCAATCTTATTTCAACCTTCAGAGCTGCTTTTATAATCAATCAATAAATACATTCTATTTAATTAAATGGGGTGCTCCACATAATGAACCTGTAACTTAACAAATTAAAAGTTAAACTCAAACTGTGAATCAGCCTAAAACCCGAAATTAACAAACATTTAACTAAACATGAAACCTTTTAGGTCCTCAACCCAAATTTTGCCCATTAGGTCCTTACTGTACTTTTCTGAAACTTCTTTTCTCCCCCTCCCTCTTCTACACATCTGAACCAATTCAAATTCAAATTGTCCTCTCCATAAATCACAGCATATGATTCCAGCAAATATCAAAAGGCAGAGGATCAGAGTCTCATTTCACCCCATTTTGTGTTGCCATATTTCTTCTTTCATTTTTTTTTTTATCAAACTTGTCTGGTCTTTTCATGAGCCCAGAGAAATTTAAAGGTGATGAGAGGTCCTGTGCCTGATAGGACAGTGGGCCGCTGCGGTGATCAGACAAAATTACATCAAGTTTTCCCCCTCAGCTGAGCTTTTTTATTTAATCAAAGTTTCTTGCCGCCCGATGGTGCCCTGTCTTTGGGCCAGGTGTCAACCGCTCTCCCATTGATGTCAATACGCAGTAATCACAAAGTCTATCCACAGATGCCTGCTCGCTTCAGCGTTTCACGGGGGCATCGCTACCTCTGCCTAAAACCTTTGAGGCATGCTAGATTATTTCTGCAATCTAAAAGCGTGAACAACCTCTAGGAAGAAACGAAATCACAATATAAAGTAATTAAGCACATTATCAACGTGGAGGTTAATTAGCGAGACCCTGTACACCCGCTCCACTCGTAGCACTGCAAACAGGCGAATTCTCGAGTTTCCCTCTTTTTGACCACACATGCCTATGCAACTGTGGGGACTTGATTGTCACTGTTTGGGGCTCTGAAATTGATTAAACAACTCGCAATCCAGTTTAATTAATGGGAACTATCTGTAGTTCAAAGCTATTTAGCTGAACGTTGTGCCCCTCCGTCTCATTTTACTCAGACAATCGTAGAAATTAATTGAATTCAGCTTTACGGTATGGAATAACCTTAAAACAATCTTTGATGTTACAGCCTACATTAGAAGCCATTGTGCGTATATATACACAGCCAACCTGGGAGTTGATATAGGCACTTTATCCATTTACATGAAAGAGCTGTGCCAAGCTGAAATATCACAATACAGCCTCCACAACATGGACTGCCTCTGTATCTCTCAAGTGCAGCCCAGTCCAAAGTGGCACATTGACAACAACATACATAGTTGCTGCATAAAAACAAAAGCAAGGCATTCCTAATTATTGACAAGCAACATATATTTACTTTTCCTCATTTCAAAACGATAAGTCCTTCAAGCCCCAGTCGGTGTCTGCAGTGCGAAGATGTCCCTATCAAAAGCGACAGGCGTACCTGTTTGTTGAGGGAAGCTTGGCAGGAGAATCCCTTCTGTGGCAGCCGGGCTGGAGCCATTAACCAACTTAACTTTCTTCTGCACATCGTACTTTGATTACTGCCTTTGTGCCTTTTATCTGGCTTTATTGCATTGGAGGAAAATAAAACATTTGGCACGAGCTCAGCTGGTGCTCTTTCTGGTAACAGTTGGTTAAAGTGACTGTTTTTGACCCATTAAATCTGTTTTACTTTTAATATCTCTATCATTTATAAACTTAGAAGATTAATTGTTTAATCTTAGTGACATAAAAGATCTGCATTGTCTTTTTATAGCTGACTTACACATACATCATTTTCTGTTGTTTAGTTCTTCCTGACTCAAAATGAAGTCCTTAATAAATCAGATTGTATCTCTGTCCAACACAATCATGCCAAACAGCTGCTCTGCGGGTCTTAAACTTAAAAGCATCATGGCTGACCTTCTTCACCCCTCTCTCTCGTCGCTCTCTCCCCTTCCCCCCATCTTCTCTTAAATGGCTGAAGGTTGAGATGGCTGTCGTCCAACATCTCTGCGCCTGGGACCACACAGATGGGGAGAGATAAAAGTTGTGTGTGCGAGCTGCCATTTTGCACACGAGTGAAGGGTGAGGAAGGGGGAGATGGAGTAAAAGGGGGAGCCACCTGCACCGTGACATCACAGCCTTATCTCACTGATCATGTATCACCTGCAGCTCCGCGTCAAGCCCCACCAGACACATTTCATCTGTCATCTCGCTGAGGATCTCAATATAATTTAGTGTGCTGATGTGACATCCAGAGCCGGCCTGTTGCCAACGCTAATCTTCCACTGGAGGACTCTCATCTTTCCGCGCACTCATGTCCTTGTGAGCATCTATCTATCAGATGGAGCTGTGAGTCAAGGAATCTGGAGTTCAAAACTATATTTAGAATTGGCTTCATAGTGCCGTTATTGACAGTGCTACATACTGTATGAGGAGCCGTAACTCTCTTCTGGTCATATAATGTCACTGCGACAGAAGTTTGATCATGGTGTATGAGGTGAAGAACGTGTCTATCCCCAACTGAGGAGTGAACAAATAATGACTGGGGACTTTGTGGTAACATCCATGTTAGAGTAAAGGTAACTTTTCTGGTGTCTGTCTCCATGGAGATGTTATTGCTTTGCTTGAAATTTCCCACAGTATGACATTAAAGTTAGCAATCTCCATGAAGGAAATCAATTGATAAGTCAGGTCATAATGTCACAATGAAGGTTTTTCAAGTTTAGTTCAGTTTTTATTCATTTATTCTTAACACTCGTGAAATGGAATAAATGCAGGGTAGATAGGTTTTTATAACATGGTGCCCTTTTAAACACAAATAAGGAACATTCAAAATGTGTATGTGTGTAAAGACTATTACAATACTTTTACATGGAATAATAGTGATTAGAGCCTCTGTATAAGAGGATATCATGATGTTTCTTTTAAAAAAAAATCTATATTAAATTCTGTCCTTCTCAAACCCAAAAACTTGTAACAAGTAATTCTATCCTTTTTTGTGCAATGCAGGAAAAACACTAAATTGACGGAGATGTTAAACAGATGTCGCTAACAGCTGGGTAAGTGTCTTCAGCCCACAATGTTCTGAAGAGAATGAGCATCTGTCTTTTACAGTGCACTGAGAAAAACAGAGAGTTAAATTTGTACATTTGCATACAGAAATTCAGAAATACAGACTTTCTTTTCTAAATATTCTCCAGTTCCCACTTATGCGACTATGAAATGGGAACTTTTCAAGTAAGTATGCAAAACTGAGATTATCATACATAAAAGCCAGAAGCAAAAAACACAAGCAGTATCAAAAAGCATAACCTAATTAGAAGCACTAATCAACTTTAATGTCTTCATATTTAAGGAGGGGAAGGGTAATTAGTGCTGGGGTGCCGTCTCTTCCTCTACAGTCATGCTACTAACAAGAGCGGGTGCTGTCGAGAATGGCCACCCATATAACAGCTAATTGCAGGTCTTTGCCCTCCAGCACCCTCCCAGTCATAGAGACAACAGGGAAATTGGCCATTTCAGCGAGTGCAGCTATCATTAATAATTAATGACACTTTCAAGAGTCAGACTGTCCCTAAAAACCCAAGCAAGTGGTGCAGCAGGAGCCATGCGTGTGTCACTGCACTGATGGCAAATATAAGCTTTAACTGGGAAGTTTAGGACTCACTCTTGCATTTACATGTGTCAATGCTCGGAAATATTGAATTGCATGTCGGAGATAGAGTTTAATGGAGACATAAAGAGATTTCATGTGCGATATATTCATAAAGCAATGTCACTATTGTCTTATCTTCATCTTGTCTTGATCGTTACATCTCTAAACCCAAGATGAAAGTGGCTACCATGAAAAAATACAAAAAAAAAGTGGGGTGCAATTGTGTAAAGTGTGTAAAGTTTTCTGTAAAGCAAATGCAATATCTGCCCCTTTTCAGGGTATAACATGAGTTTTTGAAGAGTTTGGAGACCCATATCAAAATCTGAAGTGATCTTCCCCCTGTAATGATGGTCTGCACTTTTTAATCACTTTATGAATCACTAAAACCCAAAATCTTGAGCCCTAGTTTTGAGTGTGAACAATCCAAGGTGGTTTGCAGACAAGGAGGGAAGAGATGAGGAGATAGTGCGGACGCAGAGATTTGTGCCGGCCCAAAGCATGAAGCCCATCAGTTGATGAGTGGAAATCCCTACTTTCTAATTAATGGAGGTACACAGGCCACAGGGATAAGGAGGATCAGGGAAATGACAGATAGCATCTCTCATTTCTGTGGTCCATTGTCACACTTGAGGATCTTCTGTAATGAATCACTCAAGCATTCGGCAGATATATTTGAATGGTGGGGTTGAAATTCATTGTCCGGTATAGAGAGCATCGGATAAGGATCTGTTCTCTTCTTCAGCCTCCTCTTTCGTCTCTTTTGTCCAAGGGCCGCCAGATCAAAAAACGAAATCAAGGCTCAGGCAACAGGTGTGTGCACTCTGAAAGGCCAGCCGCGATCTGCAAGTGAACTGGAACACTATAAACGGGATAAAAAGAGTCGAGAAGTTTGGAGGGATTTGCCGCTTGGGGTTAGAGGAGTCAAGAGGTGGTGAGAGATAGTGCTAGGCTGTGATGATTTACCAAAAGCATGTGAGACATTTAGAAAGCTTCTTCATTTGCAGCAAACATTTTGAGTAATGGAACAAAAACTAAATAATAATCTGTTGTATTGTCACTGTGCACTGTAACATGTACACAATTTCAGTTTTCACGAGTGAATGTCACAATAAAAAAGTCAAACTTAATTATGATACTTAGGAAAATGCTTGATACTAAACAATTTCCATACCACAACATGAAATGTACACACAACACAATAATTGCAGTCTCTGTATTATTAGCAAGTGGAATTTAACAAGTTCTGATATAGATTGAGGAGCTTTCACTATTCAGGAAAGGTCCAATTTGGTCCTATTTATATCATTTTTTCCAGTATTGATTCCTGTTCAAATGGCTATTTAGTTTCAATATATTTCAGTATCACTATCGTTTTACTAACCTATTGTCCACTAACACGTCTAATTTGCTTACCAATTACTCGTCATTCTATACTCCTCCTTCTGCAATATCAATACCAGTAAAAAGTTTGACCTAAACACATAAAAAATGTCGTACTTTGGATTATGTCAATGTCAAATTTATTTATAAAGCACATTTAAAACAACCTGAGGTGACCAAAATGCTATACGGGCAGTAAGACATTATTATAAAAGTGAACAAAGAAATAAGAAATAAAAATTCAAGTTTAATAAGATCAATGCAAGATAAAAGCTAATAAATCCAACACATGATGATCTGGTCTACAAATGTGTTTTGAGCTTGGTTTTGAACTCCTCCACACACTATGGTTGTAAATTTTTCTATTCTTTTTCATGTACTCCCTTTTGGTCTGTTACTAAAACTAACATGAATTCGGCACTAAATGATAAAAGGATTTTGCAATCACTCTTAGACACTTACTTGACAAATGCTATAGAGTTTGAAAACCACACAGTTTAAATCCATAGTGAAAGATGTTATTTAGGTGTTGAGCAGAATCACCCTTTGACCCTGATGCAGAGAGGAGGTATCAGGGAGATTTCACAGCTCAGGCTTGTTCATATATCCACAGTCCCAGTTAAATCTGCTCCACAAGAGAAGTGCAGGATAAGCTCTGCACACATTACTGCAGCAGCTACACAACTGGCAGCCTCCTTAACATGCCACGCTAAAACGCCAAAATCTGACGACACGAGAAACAAAATGCACAACATTGTATACCTCATATCATCATCCTCTGTGGGGATTTAGCAGCAAGGCATTTCGCATGAGTACTGTTGCTTGCAAAATGAGCGTATTTGAAAAAGCATCTTGTAAATATTGAGTTTTAGCCCTGTCTTTGTTTGGAGATAATTTAGTTTTCCCAAGTACCACCCAGGGGAGCTGTATCCTCATGAAACTTCTTTTTCTTTAACTTCCATCCTTATACCCAAATGTAATTATTTAATATACACCCACTCATAGTGTGCAAGTGAGATATGAATATAATTGTATGTTACTTTTTAATTACAGGAGAAAATCTAACTTGTAAGATGATGGGCTGGAAGGTGCCATTGCATTGTTATTTTTTTCATCCTGGTTTTCTGATTATGTGAGCCGGGCTCCTTTGCTAAGCGATGATAAGCAGAATTTCCATGTTCTCTGCATAATTAATCCATCTTTGCCTCTCTTCATGCCAACTCCGCCGTTATCGCCCGCACATGCCTGAATTGCAAAAGAATCCTCTCTTCAATTGGAACTTATTGATATTCGAAAAAACTGGAAATCCTCAAAATTTAAGCCACAGATTGTTAAATGGATTAATTTCGCGGCAATCGCAGGCATCTAACGCGGAGAGACAGGCACGGCAAATTGAAAGTGTCTCCTGTTTGTGGAGTTTTAGTCCCAAATGATAGGGTTTATTGGCATGTTTTTTCCTCCATAGAGAAAAATTACCATTTATTTGCATGCCATAAAATACTTTTATATGGTTGGAAATTCAGAGGAATTTCTTTCAATGCCTGTCGTTGGCTTCATGATAACAACTTCAGCTTCCCACATCTGGACGCTTTTGATACTGGCTGAAAGGAATGTGTGAATATTTAATATTTTTATCTGTTCTCATCGATGGTTTCACTATTAAGGATGGCTCTGCTGTTTGCATGGAGCCTGGCAGATGTAGATTTATTTTCTGAGCTGTCTTCGGCCTGCCTTTCTCTGAATATATTGATGCATTTTTCCATTTTGCTTTGCACTGATGCCTCTGCATATGTAATAAACCAGCTACACACTTATAAAATACATCAACACACTGTATAATAATGTGGGGGCTGCACTCCCTCATGCATACATAGGGAAAGAGGAGAAAAATCAGCTACACATATCAAATATAATTTAGTTGACCTCATAAAAATGAATCAGGTGGAATCACAGCATGTCAAAACACACGAGGTGCTCCTGTTTAACGCAGGAAATATGTTATTTGTTCACTTTGCATAAAAGCCTTTGACACACAGAGATATATTGAAGCACAAGCTTGAGCTGCACAATGAGTCGTAATGTTTCCACTTATGGGACACTAGAGTGGAAAATGTCAAACAATGAAATGATGGCAAAAACAAATGAATAATGAAAAATGTTTTTCGATTTATATATATAAATGCACATAAATGTTTTCATTTTACATTTTCAATTTTATAGTGCGCTTTTAGTGCAAATATAGTTTCATGTAACCTCAAAAGCAGGTCATTTTTAAGACAGTATGTGGGTCAAAAAGTCACATGATATGAGTGTTCTAAAAGGAATAAATAAACAGGCAATCACTAATATGAATAAAATACATGATTATTGCAATATAAAGATGACTTTTTTGTATTATTGTTTTGCATTTGTACGTGTCCTGTGCGGTTCATTCACTGAGCAAATCAGGATTGTATCTGGTGCCATTTCCTTCCTGTCTGATTAATTCAGAAATGGTATCTCGTGTGACTCAATTTCTGTCACCTTATAGATCTCAGAGTATTCCACAGACTGCACTCCTAAATCAATTAAATTTGACCAATTAAATTGCAATGTAATTATTCAACAAATAAGTAATTTTAATCCATAAAACACGGTTTATCCCCTGTAAGTGTTGCAATAACACCCCTGACCACATAAAGCGACAGTGCCCTCCTCCTCTCTCCCCAAAATCCTCTCTTACACTCTTACACATTTGCACTGTCCCAGTGGGAGGAGCATCATTTGTTCATCCAGTCCCCCTTTTTTTTTTAAAACATGTTCATCTCTTCTTTTTGTAATCTTGAGATGCTTTGGGCTTCGGTGGCATTTCAGTTGTGATTTCTCTGACTTTTGTCATCATGATAGCTTGTTGTGGTATTGTTTCAGAGCATGGCATAGGACATTATATTTTTCCCCCAAAGAGCGAAAGAGAGAGAGCGAGGGGGAGAGGGCTGGCACGCAGGCCTTCAAAGCCGGGGGTGATTTTGGCATAGCGGCCGGGCGATGTGGGCACGCTCTCAGACATCTGTTTGCTCACTGCTGCTGCTGCTGGAGCTGCTGGCGGGACAGAGGGACGGACAAGCAGGACGGGGGCACACAGGGATGGGACAGGGGACGAGGGGGAACGGGGAGACGAAGCGTTAAGGCACAGCTCACGCGGATGCCAACGTCTTCATCAGAACAAACAACTTAACAATGGACTGGGTATAGGATCAGTGCTGAAAGGGGAGACAGAGAGGAAGAATATGTAGAAATAGGTTGCTGTCAATGTTAAAAATAAAATAAAATATGATGTTGGTTACAGAGATGATGAGGAAATAAAATACTTTGAAAATAATATTTGAATGTGTGTGTCTCAAGTGCCTCCTTTTAAGCGCGACCAGCTCCCATTGGTCTGTTGCATGTCTGCTCTGATTGGTTGTGGTGAAATGCCTGTAGCTATGTAGATCCAACTGTGGTTGAATTGTGACTGATATCTTATTGGCCGCCCACAGTTATAATTGTCTCACGAGGTGCCCATCTTGCCCAAAAATATATTGTATTTATGAAATGAGGTAATAGTGCAATAAAATGGTATGCTCTAATCCTTCATTATCGAGAGAATAATATTTAAAATCAGAATGGTCTGCATCTACAGGGAAACATGCCAAAATGTGAACATTAAATGGAAAAAGAGAGAAGAAATGAATGCTATCGTTATTTTTTTTTATTATTTTTGAAATGTATAATAAAAAAACTGTTTAAAAAAAAAATTTAAAAACTTTTAAAAGACTGCATGATTTCTCATAACAAAAATCTTATAACAAGAAGTATAAAAAACACATTTCATTGTGCAAATGTATTGTTAGAAAAATGAAGAAAAAAAAATCACTTTGACTTAATTTGACAATTTACTTTTTTGATAGACTTTGGAATAAATGGGACTTTTATGTTAGTTTGGGTGTACCTTAATTTAAAGGTGGAATGGAGGATTTCGGGCAACAAATCAGAATCTCATTTCCTCGTGGGTAGCACAAATAACTGGTCCGCTCAGCTGTCAATCATTCTGTGCGTGCTAGTGCACGCCGGCAGGCTCGTCCAGGGGAAACGCTCGCTCCCCTGGCCGCGCATGCGTGGTTGATATGCTAGTGTGTTTATGTAGCAGGTTAGCGGCGAGTTCCGTCATTGTAAGTCTAAACTTTCATCCGCGAAGAACCGAAATGGCTGAGGGACGAAAGAGAAAGACTGTTTTCGAGCTTTCACAGAAGAGACGAAAGTCTGCAGAGGAAAGAAACAAAACGCGTGTTATTCTGGGGGAATGGTTTACGGCTGGCGAGCATTGAAAGCGCAAAACAGGCTGATGCCTCCGCTGCAAACTTTCTGCTGGACAGGTAACTGTTTATCTGACTTTTTTTTTTAGCTTATTGTATGTGGAGTGTATTATTAAATCTTCTTCGCGGAGGTTGTCGTGAGAAAGCGACACCAATCGTATTGTAAACAAATGCGCATGGGCAGTGCTGCTGGGCGTGCTCGTTCACAAGGTTTGCTAGGCGTTCACTCAGGAGAAACAGGGAGGGAGGAGGGGGAACCTGCGCATGCGCTTTTTCAAAAAAAGGACTAACAGTCGCAGATTTTCAAATCGGCGAGAAATCCTCCATTCCACCTTTAATTTATTTTATTGAATGTTTTTTGCTATTTTTGTTGCTATTTATTAATCATTTTAATTAGTTTTCCGCTCTCTGATTCTGTTCTGTTTTGTGTGTTTAAACTTGGAAAAATTAAAAATAAATATGAAAATAATATGAAAATAACTTGAATAACTAATCTTGCAGGTTTTATAAGAACAATTGGCAAATCCAAAATTCAGTTTTTGGGGATAAAATTGCTCCATCTAACTGTGAACTTTTGACATTGCTGCATCACTGAAGGAACCAAAGACAGTGTGTTCCTCACAGGTAAAAGAAAAAAAAAAAGCAATAATCTTACAGTAGAAATATTGTGGACTTGAAGCACCCTCGTCTATCCACACCACCCACCACCTCCCCACCACTCAGAGGAGACAAACCAATCCCCAACAGCCAGAGGGGCGCAGCACAGCAGGTGAACTCATAACAGTGCTGTCCCGGAGGATCACCCCCCCTCCATCCTCCATCCCTGTCCCGAGCAGACCAGTGCCACCGGACATGTGTGTGTGATCCCCAAAAGAAATCAAGCCAGTCATTTGTCACGCCACACTCCGGGACATGACTCTGTCAGCACTTCACACTATACTTCCACTGCAGAGGAGAAGGAGTCGAGCTGTAATTATAGCAGTAATCCTGTTTAGCTCACTCACAAAATGAACACAAAATGCATACAAGGTAATGATTTTGGACACTTATATTTTGTCAAATTGACTTCTGTGAGCTTTTTACAATGCTGTAACACTGTTCCCTCATCATTAGCATACTCAAAGTTGTGTTTCGATTGATGCTTGCATATTTTATGATCCTGTCCTGCAGTAAAGGTTTGAGTGTGCAAAAAAAAACTAACTGTTTTCACCTAACCCCTACCCTAGTCTGTATTTACTTATTCTAATAATTCAGACTCCGAGTCATACATGAAAGGTTTGAAAATGTGTAGTAGCCATTTTTTTCAACAATAAAAGTGATTAAAAAGTGAATGCAAATCCATTGCTTTCTACGGTGAAATACCACTATCAAGAAACAGGGCTTCTCAATTCTGCAGTTTCTAACAAATTAAATTGAGCTGTTTCTATTATTACACTTTTAGATAAATACTGTAGTTAAATAAAGAACAATATGTATATAATAATACTCTACATATGTTAGAGTTCATGCTAAATACTTGGGACAAAAAGCACAATATATTTTAATTAAGATAACTACTCATTTCTGTAAAGTCACATGTCCACTAATCATTTTCAATCCATTTAATTAAGCTTCACCAGTTCAGTTCATACTTCTCTTTAGTTCATTCATATTTTAAGATAATCAATTGTAAATAAGGCAGGTATATTTTTAAAAATGCATCGCAATACAACGTGGCGTCTTTGAAAACAGTGTCAGTCAGGGGCATGACTTGTGTAGCACATCCATTTAAAGTATTGCTAAGTTCCCAATTCAGTAACTACATGTTTTACGCCGCCATAAATAAATTCTATATATCCATAAAAAATACATTTATTATTTTTTATTATATATATATATATATATATATATATATATATATATATATATATATATATATATATATATACATACATGTTTGTTAAACATTTTGCCTGCTTTATAAGGCTAGTTAAGTGTATACCTGTGACATTTTTGTTATTGTGTGTAACAAGAACACTTAACTGTTTTTCTTTTTTTCAATAAAGACACAACACTGGTGAAACATGTCCTTATTAAAAGAAGCCAGGCCAACTACACTTGCCCCGACTCTGAGTGGCATTCCCCAAATGTGACTTGGCACTTTTAATGAAATGAGTTCGCTCTTAGACCCACCTTTCCCCCTGTAATCAGATTATGTGAGTGCACTATGTAGCATCTCCGCAGCATACAGTCGACTTTAACCTATTAATGTGGCCAGCCTTGTGTCAGTGATTTCCCCTGCGATGGAAACAGTATCATGTTAATTATCACAACCATCTGGTCTGCTCTTGGAAAAAAAAGTCCTTTTTTTTCCTGCAGACTTGTACCTGTCAGTCAAAAAATGGCTTCAAACAGGCCACTGGGGCTGGGGAAGTGCTCAGAAGAACTCCACCGCAGTCTCACAGGATTTAGGATGGCGTTAAATTAATCGGCAGCTGGCAATTTGGGTCTCTCCTCTCACTGTGTTGTTGCTCTCAGCACCAGTCATTGATTTGGGCGCCCACTTCCTCATTTGTACTGCTATTTATAGACATTTAGCATGGTAATTTTGAGTCATTGGGAGGGAAATATTAACCTAGAATAATATGTTACTAAACCCTTAACAAATCTGTGTTAAAGTGATAAAGTTTTATTACATGCTGCAAATGTTTTTCTCCATAAAAGTGTACGTACTCCAGCTGATTAATTTAGCCTCTATTTGTTGTGAAATTTGCAAACTTTACATTACTACATTACTTTACACTACTTTCTCCTTACACCTTTTTGTCCTCTTTTTCCATTTTGACTTACTTTACTCCTGCAGTGTGGCTGTAGCTTGCAACTGGGTTTTGGTAGTTTGGTGCATCCTGCAATAAATATTAGAAGTAATTATGACCCGACTCTTATTCTCATTTTCTGAAAGAAAGAAAGAAAGAAAGAAAGAAAGAAAGAAATCTTCTGTACTGCTGTGGCTGAAGTAGTAATGTGTTTACTCGCGCACAACTAATGCTAAAATAAAGCTTTCAAATTTTGCTTTTCCTTCAGAACACTAAATTTGAACAAATGTGTAAAATACATTTCTCCCAGGAGGCAACAGTCTGCTGGGATTTTGAAAGACAGATGCTCTCCTCGAAGTGAACCTGTGCTGACCCCTTTGCCACATAAATTATTCTGTAGTTTCAGACTCTGTCCCAAACTTGTGGAATTGGGTTACAAGATAATTTCACAGACCACTTGCTTGTCTTCCTTGGCAGTCCAACTGGCTAATTGAAGAGTGATTTCCAGTCCAGAACATGGCAGTGAAATCACACAGGCGCTCACTTATTCCTACAATTTTTCTATTAAATATCATAAATATTCAGAATGTATTTTAGGTGGATATGCAAAGTGTAAGCTGCTTGAAGTCTGAGTGACAGTCCAATCACATGTAAATAGGTAGAGTAGGAATCAATGAGCATCTAGTGTAAGTGTAAAGGCCACAAAGAGAGGGAGAGGAAAAGGCAACTCAAATTTGCGGTTTATTTTTTTTTAAAGAAGTTGTAAAAATAAAAATACAAAATCAACAACATGTCTTTTGTTATCAGGTCGCGCCATTTGAGGCCAGACACCAGATCAACAAATGGGATCAAGTGCATCATGGGAGAATGAGTGGCTAAGCTGCTACTGGGCTAATCCTGGGGCATTTACCAATATCGGCTCAGATTGTTCTCTGATATGACAAGGACCACATGCCATATAACAGCAAATTACCTTGGGCCACAGCGGGTCCTCTAAACTATGTCTCCCCTTCTGGGATGACAGGGAATGTGAGAAGAGCATTGTGTGACTCGAACAGTGCAATTGATTTTTAATTCACTGTATTTTTAACATATTAGTTATTACGCGCAGTGCAATTTGTGCGTCTTCGCCAACGTTCAAGTTAAAAGTGCTGCTAATTAAGACAATCAATTAATAAGAAAGTAACAGTGAATCAAGTGAAGTTCACCAAATCACAGCTACGATATCCCGGGAGGAACAAACGTTATCTTCAAACAAAAGCGCAAAACGTTTTCACCTCCCCAGTCAGTCCGAGCGGATCGCGGCGAAGCGCAGCCTCATCGCGGAGAGCCGCTGCTGAAAAAGAGTGAGAGAGCGCGAGAGAGCAGGCGGAGGGTGTGTATGTGTGTGTGTATGTGTGTGTGAGGGAGAGAGAGAGGGAGAGACAGACAGAGAGAGAGAGAAAGCGAAGCCCGAGCCAGAGAGACGAGAAAGATAAAGGAAAGACAGACAGAACGATAGACTTGTGCGTAAAAAGTACTAGTGCCCCCTCTTTTCTTCTACTCCTTCCTCCTGTCCTTCCTCTTGTTCTTTCTCAATTTCCATAAGACAAAAATCCCAACCGGCTGCTTGGATGAACCAAAACCTATCGATCTGTCAGTACTACACCTGGATTCACTGACCAGCGCGCAGCAGGCATGTCCCGAAGGAAGCAGAGCAACCCCAGGCAGATCAAACGTAAGTTTCTGTTTTTTCTTGCCGCCACGCTTTGTCTCCAAAGCGGCTTGTTAGACTTTGTGTAATATTGTAACGCTACTGACCACAGTGGAGCTGATTCCGCTGCGTGTAACTCTCGCCACGCGTGTGCAGCCTGTCATGGTCCGTGCGCTCACTCTTCCCCTGCTCTTATTTTCAACACCTCGCTTACAGTCCAGATCCCCCGGTGCTGCTGGCCCAAACTTTACTTTCTGCCATGCTGCACTTATTTACTTACCCGCTATTCAGCGGGGTTCATTTTTGTGATAAAACTACACCTAATTCAACCCCATGTTGTTGAAATGCGTTTATATTGTCACAAATTGTCGAGCTTGAATTCGGTGTGTTTTATTTGACGACTTGACTTGTGAGTGCAGTGCACACACACTTCATGTTTACCAACTGTAGGGCCTGTGATGGATTCTCTATTGATTGATTATTGACATATGATAATGTGTGGCTCATGTTTAAAGGGGCTGCTGTTGGCTGAAACTGGATGTTTTTAGTTCTTTTGTTGTGCTTATTTTTACTTGCTTAAAAGCAACTCATAATGTTGGTTTATATTAAGTAATAAACATGTTAATTTATACATTTTAAATAATTCCTTGTGACTGAAAATACACACAGTATTGCATTACATAAAAGACACACATTTACAATTGCATGTGTATTATTTTTAAATCTGCTGATATTTTGTGACAATCACACCCACACACTCACATTTAAAACACACACAAACACTTCAGCATTTTTAGTTTTTAGTTTTGTTTTTTTCCCGAGGAAAAAGCTTCAGATGTGTTTTGTATTTTATTAGTATTATTGTTTTTTATAATTTACAACTCTAATATCTCAATATGAAATGCATGTTTCAGTTTTGAGTTTGGGCATGGATTTACACTATGTTTGTGGGTGTCTGTGCCACTGTGTGTGTTTGTGGATTTATGTCAGATGTCTATCAAAATATGAAAGTGATTTTATATTGTTTAGTGTTGGCCTTGTCAAAATACATTGGTGCCAAAAATGTATTCCACTCATATTTAGCAATAACATCTTTATTATTATTATTTTTTATTATTTGCTCATAACTTGATATAAACTTAATATCATGTGTAATTAATGTAACATAATTCATACAATTATGAATAGCTAAGAATATTTTGTTTTGTGAATAACCAGTTTGTTTTTATGTTTAATTTATAGTGATTTTATAGTATTTGTGGGGCTACAATTAAAATGAAAAATAACATAAGAAACATTTTAAGAATAATTACCAATATGGTAATCAAATATGAGTCGCTCTCTGCTTGTCCGTTTATTCTCAGTTGTTCAGTGCCCACAGCTCAGAACCACAACATGGATGACGTGATAGGCCCAAAGTCCTCAGGCCAATCCAAAAGCTGGATCCATATTTTTGTCGTCATGTGAAGGAAGTCCGACATTATATGAACATCTGCGTGTCTTTGTCATTGTGCCCAGGTCTTGTGTGGGTGAGTATGTGTAGATGGTGTTAATATGGAGCAGTGTCTAAGTGTCTAATCAAACTGTGGTGGAACAGAAAGGTCAGGAGGAGCCTGGATCCTCTCAGCGCCGGGAACTCTGGGAAAAAGGCACTCCACTAAAGTCAGCACAGACAGTGGTTTTAAAGGACAAAAAGGTTGTTGGGCGCAGTCCCCCCCACCCCTCCTGCATACATTGGGCTGTTATCTAAAATTGTGATTTATGCAGTATTTTAATATTTTGCTTATTCTTTCCCCTTGGGTGCTCTCTGAGCAGTGATAAAAAGGCGATGCTGAAAGAGCACCATTAATTTGCTCCGATGACTGTGGAGATAAGGCCAGATAATGGGAAAGATAAGCAGGGAAGATATACCATCAGAAACCCGATTATTACCATTAAAATTCCAGCCCAGCAATCTGCAGCTGCCTGATAATTCCTTCTCCGTTTCCACCACTTTGGATGATAAGGCAAAAAATAGTCACTCAGTGCTCCTTGATTAGGCTGCCTGGATATCCCGATAATGCTGTGATAAATTATGTATTTTCCCCCTTGTTTTTTCCCCCTGAAACGTTACATCTGATTTTTTATATAAATATATATTTGTATGCCCCTCCTGTATCCCCCTCCCCTGTTTGCTTCTCCCAGAGAGCGGAACAGAGCCATAGACTTTTATTGTAATAAGAGTTCGATGGAAGGAGCAGATAGTGGTGGAGGTGTTTTGTGTGGGAGCACATATCAATGTTATCAGCCCATCTCCCAGGGCCAGCTGCTAGCTGCTGTTGTTTTTAGCCTTATCACCCTGTGCCAATATGCCAATAAATTGCCCAGATTGTTAGCTGTTCGGAGACAGGTCAGTGGAATTTGACAGGAATGATGAAAATATCGCTGATGCCGGCTGGATTGCGATTAGCTGCTGTAATATGGTGCGTGAATTCCTCCAAGCTGTAGCCTCTCTCTCTCCCCTCAGCCCTCTGCTGCTCCTGCCGCTGGTGTCCATACCTCTATTGGAGCTGGGAGAAGGAACATTTTGATGCTTAATAGGAAGAAAAGATATGAGCAGGCTGAATTGAAACCAGGCCTTCAGAGTAATTTTTCTGTAAAATTGCCCCAAAGTTTGGCGGTCGGTGTTGGGGGGAGTGTGGATGATGTAGGGAGCCTGTGTTTATGGGAACATATTGGAGCAGCCTTGTGAGGCCATGCGGCGACGTCTAATGTCAAATGTGCTTATTAAACTGACTTAGTGCTCTCCCCTTTGTGTTGTCTTCACCATATGGAGCGGCCAAGGATTCACGCTGTTCTGTTTCCCCATACGCTGCATGTGTACACACTGTATGGTCATTATGTTGTTCTTTTATTGTATTATTGTACAGGCCCGTTGCAGTAATGCCCCAGTGTGCGCTGTCACTGTATTGCATCTACTCCAGCCGTGTAGATCCAATGCAGTATGGCCTTTGCTGATGATTGTTCATTTACGTTTTAGGCAAAGCTGCTATCACTTCCAATTGTATTTTAGGGCCTTTCATACGATTGACTGACATTATAATTTTATGGTATGCTTAACCTGTTTTATACCTCTTATGGCCGAGCATGTTACTCACTCTCATATCCATGTTAAAATATACTTCATATTATGTATTGAACTGCAAACATTTAAAACAATTTTACTTTACTCTAATGGCTTCTGTTTTTCTATTTCACTCAGAAGTAATTTTTCCATCCCAGCCATTTTTGTTCCTCATCTCTCTTTCTCTCCCTCTCCCTCTGTCTGTCTCTCTGTATAGTGAATCTTTCCAAGTCCTTTAGCATAAGGCCACTTTATGTAGCGTCAGCATACAGTTTATCATATCAGGTGACGTTTCTATCTTTGAGGGGCATTTATCAGAGGCAGATTACAGGGCTAAGGGATAAGGGAGTGTTTACTGTATTGACTGTCAACATTCTGGACGCGTGTGTGTGTTTGTGTACATTAGTGTTCTTACTGTACGTACGGGGGAGGAGCTTCAGCTTGATGGATCAGACGTCAATCTTTATTTTATTCGGTCATTCTTTCCGCACACTCTCGGTCTGTTTGTGTACTTCAGATGTTTGTATACTTCTAAATTGAAACGTACTCAAATAGAATAACGTCTAGTGCCGAAAAAATAGTGTTTGGTCAGCGTTCCTGTACAAAACTGTCTAGTAAAATAAATAAAAAATTGGAATCCAAAACGTGAAGTGTCTAGCAAAATCTCCTATTAAGTTAACAAATAATGTAAAACACAACTGTACATGTTCTTACACCGGGCTCTGGTGTCACTTACATTTACATAACATTTTGTCATATTCTGTGGTTGATCCCTATTTCTTCATTGAAATTGCATTATGTTCCATTTCACTTTTACCTCCAGTTGCCTTCAGAATGTATTTGTTTACACACATTCTAGGAGTACTGTTACATGAAAACCTCAACGTTAACATTAGTAACACTTACAAATAAAAATTTCCAAAAGGGTTCTAAGGAAAATGTAATTCATTACCCACCTCATGTTTAAGCCTGGTGTTTTTTCTTCCTTTTTTGGATGTCATATTAGAAAACATGGGGGAACACTCATTCACACTATGCAATGGTTCACACAGTCAATCATGGCTACAAAGTTTTTCTGAGTAAATAGCTGTACGGTAAAGTCAGTGCACTTGTACTGGTCAGTGGAGGCCAGTGCTAATCACAGCTTGTCTTTGGTCGTACAACGTTTCGAAGTTTAATTTTTGTCCCTGTCTTACTGAAGATTTCCCCATAATCAGAAATCTTTCATCACAAAATCGTGGACACTCTGCTTTCCTGTATTGTCGTATACATCATACATTTCGCCTTTACCTGCTAAACCACCTCCACCTCCGGTACAGTCAGATGTAGTCAGATGTGTTGGGGGCGTGAAATCAAGAGGAGTGTTTGCTTTGCCAGCCTGCATGTGTATATTTAAGGATCTCTCTTTCATCGGGTGACAATCACGATGTCTCCAGTGTTTGTCTTGTTGATTTCTGTCAGGAGAAGAATGGTTTGTGAATGCCAACTTTCCCTCCAACATCTGTTCACTGCCAATAACAGCTTGTGGCTCGTCTTAGCTGAAGGATCCCTGATTGCCTCCTCCACTTTTGACACACAAACACAATGCAGATGAATGTCATATTCTTATAATGTTTCCTATTGTGCCTGCACTAAATGTTTTGCATTAGGGATGTCATTATCGAATATGTGCTGGTGTCAGTGGTATACACATACGGAGTTTCCTTTTTACATTATTCATTTACTCCCCAAAAAGGAGCCAGTCTGTGCCTACAACCTCTTAAATATAATCTAAACACATTTGGCACATGTATAAATGAAAATACCAAAAATATCTAGTTGTGTGTGAAGTGAGACAGATTACCAGTTGATGTTTGGTTGTTGCATCATAATTCACATGTCTTTACGCTTTTGAACTGTAGTTTATACGATGTATTGTAAACTGTTGGTCATGTTAGTCTGAGATTGTGCATGCGGCTCTACTTCTTGTGGTAATGTAGATGTCACTGCTATAGAGCCCTGCCCTCTGTAGAGACTGGACTGTGTAAAGTGGGCTGGTTTCAAAGGTGCAGGTCACTTCCTGGTGCAGTTTCCTCTCTATCTTCCTCTTTCCTGAATTCCACTGCTATTATTCCAATAACCCCCTGCTGCGTGCTGTTTTTCCCGTACACCACGCTAACACACATGTAGTCATTACTGCAACATATCTGCAACATTTACATTTTGTAAACAGCAATATAAATCTAAAATGGTTTAATAATAGAAACATAACCATAACCGACAAACTGATACACACTCTTCATTGTGGCATTTCAGCTGCTTTTTAATCTATAAAAAGTCTACATGTAACATTTGTCAACCCTATGTATGACTTTAAACCTTACTTTTTTTTTTTTTTTTTTTTTATAATTACAAGTAAGCACAGAGATGTAGGTGAAAAGAGCACTCAAGCCTAGAATACAGGATAATACAGGATTACTCAAACATCAAATACAAGTTTGATTTAGGTAATAACCAGGGAACACTGCTAACATGGTTTAACAATCATAACATTTGATTTTGCTGAAAATGTCTGCTTTAATCTATTTTTACTGCCAAATGATTACTGTCCTGTCTATTATTCTCTATGTCTATATCTATCTATTTGTATATATCTTTTTTTTTCATTGATGTATGTCAATTTTATTATTTTTGTTTTCTTTATTTCATTGTCTTTGTATTGTCTTCTACTGTGTGTTCTTCCTCTCCTCTTTATTTACATTTTATATCAATGACGACCATTGAGCCCCCAGGTAACAATTGACTTTCAGCCTGTTTTAAGTTAATAGCCTTGTCTGTTCGCTTGTACGGATCAATATGGGTATTAATTAATCGCCATTATCACAGGCAGCATCTAGTTCCATTTGTTGTTACATCAGGCAAATATCAATGGAGAAAGTGGACTCCCCCGATGGTCATGGCAACTTCATCTCTATAGGTCAAAGAGAGTTTATCTTATCTTGCTGCTGAAAGTGGCAAACTGCACAGGAATCTAGTTTAGACTCAAAGATCATCGATTGGACGCCTTTTTTCACCCCACCTTGTTGTTTCAGGGAAAAGGGGGGGAGGAGGAGGGGGGGCAAGTTGCTAATCGCGACAAAGATGTAAGATTTGAATATTGATGTGGAGCAAGAAGGGCCCCCGGTCTGGCTGCTGTTCAAGTACGTCCTTCTAAAGCCCAGACAAAGATTTGGTTATCAGAGATGTCAGTGTGCCCAGGGCTTGGGAGTAATCAGTTATATTTACATTTACTCAAGTAACATATTTAGAGGTAAGATGCTTTGATTTTGTTGAATTTGTTATCAAAACTGAATAATAATCATTTGAAGCAACAATACCCATAGTATTTCAGTTGCTGGCTTTCCTCTGGTGTATACAGTATATTATGTTTGTATGACAATGACTTCCGTTTTCCGCGTCACATGACTGTTAACGTGTCTCACTCCACATCCTGGTCTTTATTCAGGCTTTGACCTGAGCACACTAATACAGTCTGCAAACCTGTTCATGGTGAAGCGCTGTTGTTGCCAAATTAAGAATATGTCTGTGGGTTACACATAAATAGCTACGTGAAATTCATGACATTTGAAAATCTATACAAGCTACATAGTCCTGTTGGGAAATTACAGCATTTTCAGACAATGAATGTACAATATTTTGTTACTATTACATTTATTTGCTTTTAATAATATGTTTCATTTATTAGGTACATACCATTTTTAGGTCTGTAAAATGTTTATTGCACAATTATTATTAATGCAGTGTATTATTATTGTAAGAAAGTATTACATTACTGAGTCAAAACACTGTCAAATTATTAATTGGAAACTTTGTGAGGAAAATATATTTCAGTGTTAAGTTCAGACCAGATTTTTTGTAAAAACATATTTAATCCCAACCTTTTTGTTTGTGTTCATAAATTGAAAAGCAAGATTTTTCTATTTTTATCTACTGTTTACAAAAAAAACTTTAACAATTAAGCGCACTCACTAATAGTTCAGCGCATTGATTCAACCGCTTTTATTTTTTATCCTATTCCTATAATTGTAAAACTTTGCTGTAACATCTCATTACTGTACTGCTCAGTGAAGCACTACATGAGCTGAGTCTGTGTTTGTTTAGTGGAGTGACAGAGCAGTGATTCGCTTCCTCGTGTGGGATGTTAACTCTTGTTTTTGTATACAGCAGCAGTGGGCCGGTTCTTCTTAGGCTCATCATGCTGCCGCCGAGCTCCTCAGGGTTAGAGCAGGGAGCACAGACACTGCCCGCGCTTTCTCTACCCTTTTTTCTCTTCCTCTTTTTGCCTTCGGGACACAATTGCCTCATTTAACATTCTCTATTTGGCCCGTGCCAGGAGGGGAAATAGCCCGGGTGAGTGAGAGAGGCCACCACACATCAGGAATTCTTCTTTCATTTAACTTGCACAGCCCCCTTTCACCTTGCTGATGCACACGGATCAGGAAGCGAGATATTGCTCAATTAAAAGGATTTCTGAGGTTGCTTTGGAGGTATTGCAGTTATTTCTGAGCCACGGCCAAGGTTTTGATGTATCATGGATATGGATATTGAGTTCATCGCATTTGTGTGATGCTTTGACATTTCCATACAGAGAAATGGCTCGATGCCTGCAACTGCAACCAGACGGTTCTAAACTGTAAGGTCAGTTTTGAAAAAAAGTGCCTGTTGAATCATACTGTAATGATTGTCAAAACATGGGGAAAAAATTATAATAATAAACTACAACTAAAATCGCAATTTAGTCTAGATTTAATTCTGGTTTATTTGTTCTTTTGTTCAGATTCACAAATATAATTCAGTGAGAATACATAAATAAAAACAGTATTAAATGTGGCCTGCACATTGCTGTTTCTGTTCTTTTCATGGTATATTTCTGATGTTTGTTTTAACCCTTTAATTTTACTCTTACATTTCACTTCTAAGGATTTAGTTCTAATTTTGTCCTAAATGTTACCACTATTTAGTTCTGGATTAGACTTGGATTTCAACCTGTTTAAAAATGCTTAGGGATAATAAACATACATCACATTATAATAAACATTTACCACATGCAATTCTGGCAATATTAGAACTTCATATTACTAATGCCATACACTGTCGAGGCCTCTCAAAGTGTGACACTGTAGTCATTATTCACTCACTCTACAATGTTAAGCCTCTGTTGTCACCACAGCTGCCCTGGGGAAGACGTTCATACAAGTTAATGAGAGTGAACTGTCTTGCCCATGGACACAATGACAGAACTTTCTGGAATTGAACCTCTAACCTTAGGATTGGTGGACGAGTGCTTTAACCACTGAGTCTCTGTGGTAAAACTTGTCCTAATTTCAAATCAGAAATGGCCAAGAAAATAACACAACTTACTTATTTTGTGGCATAAGGTCAGAATTAGTGAATACAGTTAATCCGAGTAGAAATGGAATGGAGTCCTGGGAAACTTGACTCATCGTTTGTTTTAAATATGTCATACTACACTGCAAATATATGGGACAAGTGACTCCTGTCTAACTCATGTAGACAGCATTGTAATTGTATTTGGGGAACTACACAAAATGTGACAACTACACTGCAATCACAGTATATGATTTGTCTGATGTTTTCCAAGCTAACGGTTGTTCAATGTGAATTTCTGCTTGGTCTTTACTATTGCTGTATTTGTAAAAAGAAGGGATCAAAAATGCAGCAGCCGGCTCTATAGTTAAGGGATAGGTGGCAACAGAGGATTAAGTAACAAGCTTTTCACTTCAATTTGTACATCAGCATTTCCCAGTCGGCTAGCGCTGTGTAACATACAACATCTTGCGCTCGGTGGAAAATCTCTAATGACAAAGCTTTGTAAATAGATAAACAATTTCTGTCAAATATGCGGAAAATATAAAACAAACTTCAAAACATGTTAATACGTTAAAGAGGCTGTGTTTTGATTTGCACCACTGCAAAGCTGCTAAAGCTGTTGACAGCGGAGCTTACACATCATGTGATCACCAGCCCTATCTCCTGCATATGATTAGCAGCCACCCAGCAACATAAATTAGTCCAAAATGGAGTCATATTGCAAACTAGACATTAATGATCGATTTTACAGATGCTAAATTATGCTAATCAGATTAGTTCAGTTGCAAAGTGTACGTATGTCTCCTGCTGCCTATTATCTTGTTGTGAAGTGACAGTAAACAGTCAAAAAGAAATTCAGCTGTTATTATTTCAGTATCGCCCATTTTTATTCATTCCGAGTATTTCAAAGAATGCTTATCTAGTAATTACTAAAAACTGTTGACATTGAGAAAGCGCTGTAGCCAACTAAAATGCCTTTTTGTCTTATAATATCAGATAGGATTTTATCTCCTGCTTCATGCAATTCCTGAAAACGATAGATAACAGACTAAAAACTCCTTATTCCAAACACAGAATTAAGCACTTCCATTTATTTAAACAATGATTACATTCGGCATCTTCAATTATAACAAAAATAGCTGATAATATTTTTCCTTCTAGTCATGTCTGGGATGTGAATTTCTGAGACATTTGGTCCATAATCAAGTTTTTAAGCTTCAGAAAGTGGATAACAACTGGGTCAGATGATAAGCCTGAGCAAAACAGGGGGGAAAAAAAACGTCTTTTCTGTGATAGACGAGGAGAAAATCTGATTGATTGATGTCTGCGGGCTTTGCCACCATCACACGGCGCTTGACAGTTAGTTTGGCATCAGATGATTTTGCTCTTAAAGATTGGGGGTTCGAGGGGGAAGCTAGGCAAATATGAAGGACGTAAAGGTCAATGGCTTCTCTCCTCTCCTCTCTGTATCTATCTCTCCCTCGCAATAGCCGGCTTTGACAAACCGTAATGTGTTGCTAAGCTTCGTGGCAGCAGGACACATGGTCGTAGTTTGTACCGTAATATCCTATTGCCGTAATCTCACGAGGAATGATTGAAAATGTTGCTGGAAGAATCTCGGTGGTGTTGACATCATCTTAACTGCAGCGGACTGGCAGATGTCTCGCCACTTGTTTGAATTTTCCCACGAGAGCGAATATAAGTTAAACAACAGCTTTTTGACTGAAATCTGTTATTATAAGCAGGATCTGATAAGACGGCACTGTGTTATAAAGTTTGTGTAGCAAAGAGGCCAAGACGTGGGATCCGCAGCCAGTGTCGTCTTCACTGTGGTTTGGGAAAAAGATGAACGTGGAGCAGTGACAAAGGATGATTGGATGCATATTGTAAATAAACACCCAAGGCTCTCACTCCAGTCCAAAAATCATGTTCCATTCAAAGTTAAATCCACTTTGGTTGTGCAGATTGTAGAGATGAAGTGACAAGGTTGCCCTGAGTTTGACCCTACAGTGTGGTGAAAAGCTACCAACGTTTGCAAGAGTTTACTAAAAGCAAATGTTTGGAGCAGCGCTGAGGCCAGTGTTTGTAGCCGAAATTAAATAAAACCGTCCATGAGTGCTCTATTATAAAGTCTGATACTGAGGCGCAAGGCTGTTCTTTTATTCAGAGGGTCCAACTTGAATAGGCTTGTCCATTAGCTTTACATACGACATTTCCAAGATCAAGGTCTCACTTGTAATGAAGTAGCTATGCAAATGTAAGTCAAACTCCACTATTGTGAATCACTTGTTTTAATCAAGTTTTTATTGAAAACATTGTCCTCCCTTCAGTGGAACTGACAAACAATAAAACGGATAATCCAGAGACAGTTCCCTTCGAATGGAACCGGACATTGTTTAGGAGAGAGACAACAACTCTTTGTTTGTTTGAAGTGGTTGATATGACAACCTTCTTGTCAAAGACTCTGGGCGAATGAAAAGGATTTGTAATTACCATAATTATCTCTTATATGTTTTCACCTAATGATGTCCATTAAAAGGCTTCAGAGTGCCTCACTGTAGGTCCAGACTCATAATACAGCATGTTACATTACACAGAGCACAAGTAATGAACTTCTTTCATCAGAGATGTTTATCGTGCAGTGCTTCTGGAGGGAAAAGCCAATATACTTCAGCTTTTTGTTACAGTTGGATTATAACAATTCTCATAGTTCCCACTTATCTTTCAAATTTTCTCTACACGTGATATCAACCCAATTGGCTTCATGTCTAAACAGGACGGCGCGCTAATCTAGACCGCTGTTCGTTTCATGTAAAACATCTCATTTTATGGCTTAGGCTGGTGGCGGCCTTATCGTTACATAATTCGCTGGCCTTGCTGTGATTTTCATTGTGGCAATTTATTTAAATTCCCTCATGTTTATATACGTATTTTCTGTCTCTCTTTATTCACATTGATTGCCTTTCATAAGTTCAAAGACTCATCTCAGAGACTTTTGGTAACTTTACAGATAGGAGCTCACAGTGGAGTGGTTTGAAAAAGCTATTTTGTTGGAGAGCAGCAGGAGGACTGTTAGTGCATGTCCATCTGAGTCTCAGAGCTGGATCCAGGTTGAGCTCAGTCAGATCAGACCTGATACAGCGCTGTAACAGTGCAGTGTCTGAGGAGCACGGCTCAACACTCCTGTGCACTAAGGCCCCTCCATCCGGCATGTGGCTGTGCTCCTGCTCCTTTGGTCTTTGTCTGCCACCTATCAGCATATCAGCAGTGTCTCTGAAGCCCAGTTGTATAATGCACCATTTATGGCTTTGTGGAGAGAGATGGCGGTCGGTCGGCGGAATGGCTCCAGGCCTTCCCCTCAGTGAGTGGATTAGCCGCGGCCCGCTTTAGCGCACTCTACCGCAGTGTGAAATCGGCCTTGCCTCGGCCCGAGCCTCCCTCTCTCTCTCTTTTCTCCTCTCTGTTTCCTCACCTCCATGCAAAGCTTCTCCCAGCCATCTGTGAAATGTGGAAACTGTGTGTCTAAGTTGAGTTCAGATCCATCCCCTCGTCGAGCTGAGGCCAGGACGCAAATGGGCAGGCGTTGTTGGAGAGGGGGGAGGAAGTTTCTGAAAGGGGGGTCGGCCTACTGATGTCTTGCCGCGTGTGCAGGAACCTTGCCTGTTCTCCGCGGGCGAGTTGGAGGAGGGTCCGGGCCAGGTCCAAATCCCCCTCCCTGAGTGTGTGTGTGGAGGCGAGGTGGCACGGCTCCCCTCAGCTCCTGCCCAGTGCTTTGAAGATAAGATGGTGATACAGGGTCCCTTTCGGTACGTCGCTAACCGATGGTCTTTGTGCGACACACATGCT
Organism: Rhinogobius similis; assembly: GCA_019453435.1. NCBI lineage: Eukaryota > Metazoa > Chordata > Actinopteri > Gobiiformes > Gobiidae > Rhinogobius > Rhinogobius similis. Next base: position 16,909,638 of record CM033626.1, on the reverse strand, counting down.
TCTCTCCAAAGGCGCCCGCAGCTAAAACACCTATGGTCTTTACTGAAACGAATCGTCCGTCTGGCCCCGGGTCAAATGAGATTATGAATGGGTGACAAAACCCTAGATCGTGTGTTTTCCTGCTATTTTATGGTGATAAGTGCACTTCGACTTGGCATTGTATTGTAGTTCTACTTGATTTCTCTCCTGTGAAAAGAACCACATTCATAAATTCATAAAATCATGGACTTTATGTATATTTTTCTGTTTTCCATGGCAACCAGTTGTCATCTTTATCTCTGCTATCTGTGGCTACACAGCTCTTGATCATGACGGCTTTTAAAACATGTTGTTGCTCTGTATTGTGTGGCTTTCTCCCACTTCTGGCTCTCCACAGCAGCTTTTCAGAAGGACGCCCATCATAATCAGTCTCCGAATTATGTTCTCAATATTCCCTTTATTTTTGCTCCCGTGGCTTTGTGGTTCAGATCTGTGCATAATGTCTTGTGATTGCGTGGTATTATGGCGGTTTGGAAAGCCAAGTCAAGGTCCAGCCACAAATCATCTTTCCATAGACAATGTGAATGTGTGTGTCCCTTTGAGCTCATCAGGCATGGGGCGTTGATTGCTTTTTGATACCCCTCCAAAAGTGGATGGGGTCCTGCATACATCAGTTAATTAGGGTGTACTTACAGAGCAGTGTTTGTGCGGGACAGGACCCACACTTCTCATCAGATACTCAGCCTGAAAGCTGCAACCACATCACTAAAAGCGTGGTTCCATTTTCAACAAGAAAGGATTGGCCATACAGTGCAGCGCTAGATTTTGGGTGGTTTGAAAATTAAAAAATAAATAAAAATGAAGGGAGAAAGTATGATGTTGTATGCTATTTTTAACTTCAAGTTCAAACATTGGCAAACATGTTTTTTTTACTTGTGGAGTCACTACAAAAATTCACCCACCTTCAAGTCTGAATTGAATGACTTGGTTATGACACAGCCTTCTCTGTTTATCCAGGCTTGTGGCTTGCACAAAGACTAAACCGGTGTGAACCAAATGATGATGATGTGAAATTACTTGGAGTTAACTTCATGGTTACTGATGACTTCACATTTTGAGGGTCTGAATGGATGGCAGTGGCACAGCAGAGTGGAGGGAGGATGCAGCTAATTAGGCAGCACAAATGAGTGAGTGTATCATCCACAACACCTTGGTGAGATACGGCCTTGAATGAGGGACAGAGCTGGGGCGAGTGTTGATGCGACAGAAACCTGTTCTTAATCCCAAATTGGCCAATAAAGTCTTGTTGTAACTTTGTGTTATGATACAGTCGTTATTGAAATGACCTGCTTCACTATTATAGCCTTGTCTTACATTCTGTTGAAAAGGCTGGATTAGAGTATAACAGTTCTGGGTATAACAGTTCTGGTTTTGATTAACAACTTTCTCAAGTTTTTCTTAGTCTCAACAAATCTATTTCTCTTAAATTCATTATACTGAAGAGAAGTGTAAAAATGTTTGGCAACACAATGTATACAGACCAGGAATGTCAAGATTATTAGGTTAATCGATAACCATAATTATTCATGTCACAATATAATTGTAAAAACTATATAAATCTGTCTTTTTTTCAAGGCAAAATTAAGTATTTTTAATGAAATCTACAGTCAAAGAAATACATAACATTAATTTAACAGAAAATCTGACTTCCTAAAGCTGGTCACAAACTTGAAGAATAGTATCATGTTAGACTATGGGAATTAAAGAAAATCAAAGATTCCAGTGTTTGACTCAGTAATCATGAATAATCATGAACTGAACTGGTTTGTTGTTTTTTCTTTACACTAACATTTGATATTGTGACATCCTTAAGACCGACACATGATTGTTTGCTTTATTATTTTGGCTTTTTAATATTATTGAAATGCCCGTAATAAAACTGAAATTCAATAAATTCAATAAAATTATACAATAGAAACTAAAAAGAAAAAAAAGGCATAATAACCAAATATAATCCAAACAATTCACATTTAAATTGAAATCATTGTATTTCATTTTAAAAAATGAAATTTGATTTTAATGAGCTTGTTTTCTGAGCCTCAGAATCACAAACATGAAGTTATCCCTGCTCCACCAAAGACCTGGCCTCATGCTATGATGTGAGGGAGGTGCAGAGAGCCTGTATATATTTCATAAAGGCATCCCATTACACCCCCATGCCTCGTGTGGAGCAGTGCTCTGTGCTCTGGTCCCCAAGCAGCAGGAATAAAGTCGGGTTTGTGGCACAGGAACAGAAATCCAAGTGTGGTTTCCTCAGGTAATCTTGACTCTGATCTTAATTCCAATAAAGTGTTATTTTTTTTTCACAGCGTAAGCCAGATCCAAGCAAGAACACTCCAGTCGGTATTTCTGCGGTCATACTTTATTGAATATCATTTGAGATAAGGGGTGTAATCCTTTGGGGGCGAGGTGATGTATATTGACCAGCGCAATGATAGCAGTACAGTACAAGTCTGTGATCTCAAAGTCACAAAGTATAACAATCTGTGTGTGTCATCTAAGCCAAGAAAACCTCTGAAATTTTAAGAAGTGGCTTTTTTGTATTGTATATTCTTGCCAAGAGATGTCATACTGCTTTACGGACTGTGCAGTGTATTTTGAATTTTCATTATCGTTGATAGTGTTGTAAGACTTTGCTCTCTTTACAATGTAGTGCAATGTTTCAGATGGCTATACCAGTATGCTTTGGAAGATTCAAGTAGGGCTTTCTTCGTCCCCAATAACTTACGAGGATTGGAGGAATTGCTGTCAAATTTGTTTCAGAAAATCAGAAAAAAAGATGTAGCGTTTTAGTTTAATTCAGTTATCTTAAAATGAACCAACGGAACTCAAATATTTGAAATGTACAAATGCATACACTCTTGTGCCATTGTTTTGGTTTAATTTAATTTTTTTTTTTTTTTTTTTTTTTTTGGCCAGTGTATCTGCTGTATCTTCAAACCATGCCCAAAATAGAGTGTTTTTACTGTGCCCTCACCTCCTTAGAGTGGTGTGGAGCTCAGAGTCAGGTCAGTGAGGTCACTGCAGCCCAGCAAAAGTCTCACCTCTAAAGTGACTGTGTTCCCTCCATCACCTCACTGCAGCCCTCACGCTCCTGCTCCTGCTACAGGCTTCATTTCGTTGGGCCACTTTTATCTTGACTGGCCAGACCCATGACCCCTGAGCACTGATAGGCCAATAGAAGTGTGGAGAGAGCCACATTGGATCATTGTGAACACCAAAACTCCACCGGACTGGCTTAACTTTACTCTTACATTCAGTTTGTGTGTCTTTGCATGAGTGTGTGCCGTTATTGATTCAGCAACCACAGCTAAGTTTGAACAGCTTTTTAGACTTTAACGCAGATTATTTTAGATTTCCCATCTACTTGTAATTGATAACTTGTATTTAACAATCAGCTTGTCTATCTGGCTGAAGTTGTACTCAGAATATTAATAGTTGTAGTTACAGCTGCAGTTGTACTACAAGTTTAATCACTGTACCAGCATTTTGTACATGACATAATTTCCCACGTTAGGAAATGTTTGCTTCCTGGTCAGGAGTATCTTACTGGAGGATTAGCCCACTGTGCATGTTTTGGGGGTCAGAGTGCTCGACGGAAACCCCCCAAAGTAAACTTTGCATCATACTTTTTATTGATCCGTTGACTTCAGCTTAAATTGTCTGAACCAAAAGTTTAGCACAAAAACTTCAAATAGCTGTTTCAAGTCTGGCACAAAAATGGCAGCAGATTTTTTTGAATATTTATCACACGTAAAATGCTAATTTGTGTTTGAATGTCTTTTGAGTTGAAAATATAGACAGCGTGAATGGTCCCGTAAAGCAAACACAGACATCTAATTCTGAACAGAACAAAGTCTGTGAACTGTTCAATTTCATGAGTATGGAAAGAACCTCATATTTACTTTTTATTTTGCATAGAAGAAGAAGAAAAATGGCTTTCCTGTAAAAACAAACATGAAAGAATCTCCAAGAGTTCTTTAGGCACTTTCTGTGTTGTGTTTTGTGTAATGTATCTTCTGCACTGCCTAGGTAGCCGCTGCCATCTGACTGCTTTTTGAAGTCAGCAGAAGTCGACAATATTTGCTTTTCCGCACATTTTTGCCCACTGCGTCTCTTTGTGTTTGAAAGTAGGACCAGCGAGGAGTCCCTATCTGTCCCTTCTTTGGAAACAGTGGCTTAAATTGGGTGTTTGGTTTGACAATGAGCCCTTGCATCATTGTTAGTCCCAGTTCAACATGGTCACTAGCCCAAAGTGATGGACAGCTTTGCAGGAGAGGGAGGTGGCGGGAGAGGGAAGGCGCTGGGGCCAGGACGGTTTGGAGGGCGAAAGGAGCCAGATTGGGCCATTAGTGGCAGATACCCTCGTTGGAAAGCTGCTAGGGTGCGATCTCACCAAACTAACAGAGACAGGCCAAGAAATGTTGAAATGTTCGGAGAGGGAAGCCATCAGAAGACAAAGAGCACTGTGTTTGTAAGCTGTGGTGCAAATCATGTATGTTTACACCGATAAAATTAAAGGCATATCTCTATTTTACAAAGTTTTTATTACAATCTTTGTTTCCTGTCAGTAAGTGACAAAGTAATTTTTTGTAGCTTCATTTCACATTTACAGGTGCGATTGACAAAAATGAATATCTCTATTTTATCTCGTTAACAATGCAATTATGTTAACAGAAATGGGTTAAAACATGTCTTTAAAAGTATTAGTTGAGGTTTAATTATCAGACAAATGTGAAATATCTGTAAAATGAATCACAAAAGTGCAAAAATATCACCTTATATCCTTAAATTTGAACGTAACTTTTTCATTTTTACTTTTAATCAGCTCATTTTGTTGCATTTTTTTTAACTATAAATTATATACTCAACTTTTGCATAGCTTCTAAACAACATTCACTCCTCACATTATGATCATCATCATTTAAATAAAGCTTGCTATTTCTAACATATCACTGTTTGAAAGCTGCACATAGAGGCGAGTGTTTGTGTGTAAGTTAGAGGGGAGGCTGAGGGGCTGCCCGGACCCCAGCCTTATCAGCACCAGATGCAGGTTGACTCTGCACTTTGAATGGAAGGTACAGCAAGAGAGGGGGAAATTAATGAGAGCCATAAAGCCACTGGGATAAATAATTAGCCAACCGGTGCTAAGATCTGTCCCTTTAATTGTGAGTGCGAATAAATCCACTTTGGAAAGTTTGTTGTCAAAACTGCTGGCTAGTTCCAATGGACTATAATGTGATGTTTAGATGCTGTTGTGGTTGTAGTAATATTAACAGTAGTCAAAGTACTCGAACCAGTCGTGTTATCCCTCATTTGTTCTGTTAAGTTGAAGTTAAGTTGTTGTAGTATTAGTATAGGAGCTTGTAGGCCTATAGTTGCAGAAATTAGGCTTGTCACGATAACACATTATGATTATGAAGTGTATTTCTGAAGACGATACAGACAACAAAGATGATATTGAAACTAATTCATGCAACTGACACAAAAACCCTAATGCAGGACTATTAGAAAAAAATTCTTACTGTACAATACTGTGGAAAAAAACACAAGCTGCAGTAAATCAATTGCAAAATGAAACACTTTAGTAGCTAGTTTGTATCTATAATAAGTCAGACAGATATCAAAACATTCCCTACTAGTACAAAGCAAAAGTATGTACGATAAATAATGCCCCTCAAAAATGAAAATTGAATCATGTATTGAACGATAAGTCTATGCAGTAATTATGGTGACAGGTCTAGCAGATATCACGTTGGAAGTAGACTCACTGTAATTGAGGTTGAAAGAAAAGTTGTAACAGCAGCTGTATTGTTTCAACTGCTTAAAACTACAATAACAGTAATTCGCCAGTGCTGATGTCTGTCCCTTGTGAAGTTTATTTGTAAAACTGCAGTTTGCTTGTGCTATTGGCTGACATAGTGTGTGCATATGTGCAGTTTTTGTCAGAGTTTTGCTGTGTTGTCCCCTCTTCATTTGTCATGTATATCCCAGTGACAGGTTTTGCCGTCCTGCCACCGATAATTGGCCGGACCAGTGCTTCTTCCTACAAATGTGTACGGCAGCACAGACGGACAGAGAAAAGACAAGTCAGCTGTCATAATGCGCTTCATAAATCATCGGGACGAGAGAGTGTCACCGTTGTGTTCATATTTTTGTTTAGAATAATCAGAGAGACATAATGCAGCATGTTTACCCGAGGTTTGCATTTTTAGAAACAAGCAGAGCGGATGGAGAAGCCAGTGATTGTAGAAAGTATATTGATAGTAGTTCAAAGTACTCAGTTTAAGAATAGAAGAGTGAAAACAAAAATAAAAGAAATTAAAAGGTTCAATTCTGGGTGATTAAAATAACAAATATCCTCAAAATGAAAATGACAAAAAAAAAAAATTAAGTTTAGACAAAAAGTAGTGATAGAATATCCAAAATGTATTGTAAAAAAATTTAAATAAAGTTTGTACTCTTATACGTAATAAGTAAATAAGGTAATTACATTCTACCACTGAAAGCTGTCCGTAAAACAAAATGCAGGCTCTTCGTTTAAAAACACTAGGCACAGTTAGGCTGGATGTGGTGTTGGAAGTGTGGTGCAGTCGCTGAAGTGATTGCCACTTTACCGTCCCCTCATCAGGATCAAAGCTAATTTTGCAGTGTTGAAAGGACACTTGGTGCTGGTGTACTCTGTGTAGATGTGAAGTGTTTACATGTGAGACACTCCCTGAGGATTTCCTATCATTGATGTTCTCTATATGAAGAGCAGGGACTTGTATTGTTCTACTTCTATTTCAGCAGAAGATTGGAAAAAGGGCTGAGCCGTCACTGACAGACTTGCATTATCCTGCAGTGTGATTGTTATTCGTGTTTCTCTGTTAATAATCGTCCCTTTTAATCTTATTCTCAGAAATAAATAAACAAGTGATCCTCCAAATGAGAGAGAGCACACGAGTGAGCAGCAGAGGATTATGGGAATTGGTGAACAAATAGAGCTGTTAAACGAGACTCTGAGTTGGAAAGTTGTATAATTGAGTCATTTGCACTGCTTTAGTATGTACCGCAGAATGTTCAAATGTAAAATAAATAAATAAAAATGCAATCTTTATTCAACTGGATTTGTTTAAATCCAGCACATACTTCTTTAAGACACACTGGTAAATTGTAACGAATATCTTCTACTGTATAAAGCCCACATCAACATGGCCATATTGCTTATTGATTTTTTGGGACATTACTCCTTTTTCTAATCTCTTGAACTTGACATTTGGAAAGTCAGAAATCAATTATGTTTCCCTCTCAAATGAAAGGCAGAAAAAATAGTATATGACTTTAAAGTCGGTCGAGCTCCCCTTTGACACGGCACATTACAAAGGGAAAGGGAAATCACACTGCATACCTGATCCATGAAAAAAGCCTTTGAAATGGATGGCTGGGTGGGATCCAGTCTGGCACCAGTCGTGGCATTGATGGCACAGCCCCTGGGCGCAGCCGCACTTGGCCTGGACAAGATGGTGCTGGGCCCATATCAGTGGGCACTGGCCCATCCTCCGAGAGAACTAAGCCATGCTGTCTGAAGAAGAACTGATGGGCTGGCAGCACATATGGGCATGTTACGCCTGTTATTTCAGTCAAAACAGCCCTGATGTTATCGAAATCAGTCTCCAGCACAGCACTGCTCTGAGGCTGGCCCTAATGATGGGGCAGCATAGAGAGAAAGTACTAAAATGAAGCTGAAAACAAAGATATTCATCTGTAGTGTACATATACTCTCGGAATGGCTACATATAATTGTCCAGCACTTTCTTCTATCTTGCACATTGTGTTGAGGTGACAATTTGTTCCAGCTAATTGGAAATTTGCGTTGGCTTTCCTGTGCACAAAACATCAGCCTATCACTGGTGACAATGATATGATAAGCATGGTTTCCGCTCGACTCCACTGTTTTTCAAGGCACGACAGGAAGTTGACAGCTGCAACATTTTTCAGAATTGGCGAGTTGATAACCATCCAGCGGCTAATGAAACTTGCACCTTTGATGAGAAGTTGAAAAGAGAGGCTTCCACTGTTGGCTTGGCACAGCATTAGACATGTCTGCAGGCAGAGAGAGCAGAGGGGGCAGGCGTTTTTAATAGGGCTCCTCCAGAGGTGAGGTACTGAACTCGAGGTCTGAGCCGGGCCACCTCCACATATCTTTTGTCTTTCATTATCTTTATTTCCTTATTATTTTAAATGGCCGGTGTGTGTGTTTTTTTCTTCACTAGAAGCTTTTTTGATATCCATTTAGATTGGTGCTTCATTAAAAAACCTCAGACAATGGAGTGACTTCTAATTAAGAAGCGCCGCATCTGGCCCCTGGCACCCTATCCCGTTGTTCCATCTATTTTGCTGGGGAGAATTCATTTGTTTCTTAATTAAGAAAAACACCAATAGCGTGAAAAATCTGCTTATGGTACCTGAATCCTAATTAGTTAAATAGTGAGGGGAAGGGGAAAACACATTCCAGTAGCCCTAGAAATGAACTCCGAGCTGATAAAAATGAACTAACTAGCCTTGCATAAATCGGAGCTGGGGAGAAAGTGTACCGTCATTATGGCTAAGACAATATGCAAACTATCTTCAAAGAAATCAAATTGCTGGAATGTTTTCATTTGCATGTATTAACCATTAACATAATGAGCAGAAGTGACATTGGACCCGGATTGTGTGTCTGTTTGGATTGATAACTCTGCTGCATCTGCAAATAGTCTCCGCTGCAAAATTATGCCAGCAGTCAAATCAGGGTTGAACTGTGGAGCGGGCGAGCGAGTGATGGAGTGAATGAGGGGTTAAGGGAGAGAGAGGGAGACAGAGCAAACCTGCTGCAGTGTTGAATCAGAGCCATCTTCCTCTGACAGCTATCCTTAAACAGGAAGAGGCCTCCGTCATTGTCTCAGAGGCGCAGAGCTGCTGCCTTTGGGGAAAGCCACTCTCACACATCAGATGTGACGATTCACTGGGAATAGTTGCAGCATGCTCAGATTTTAAGACATTTTATTCAGATCTTTTCATTGATGCATTTGCAAGATTAGCACTGAAATATAGTTGTTCCTTCCACACAGGCCCCTTGTGAATAATGTCTAAATGTATTTTATGGTACTTTTTTGCACAAGTGTTAAGTGTTAAGTGTTAATGGTAGGATTTATATATAATATAACTAGGACTGGGCAATTAATCAAATTTGAATTGAGAAAAAAACAAATACCTATATTGTCAAGCTTTACCTATATCTATAACCAAAAATCTTAAGAAAAGCATTAGCCTCCCTGGAGGTTTATCACATACACTTTTTCAATAAATATTGAATGGTTAAAATTTTCTGTGTGGCCAGTACTTTGTAGACCTAGAGTGGGCCGCCTCGTCTCCCTCCCTTCCCCCTGTACGTATCGGACATATGCACACGCACTCCTGCACACAGCTCCAGCGCACACGTGTCGCCCACCATCAAGCCCTTCCAACAAAACATGCTGCGCTTCCAGGATACCACAAGCTCACTTATCAGCTCAGCAAAGACTCGCCATGGCCCACATTGGCGAGTTGGCGGGCATGCAGCCAAAAATCCTCTGTGTTCCTACTCCTACTGCAGGCATCATGCAAAACACCGCACTGTCTTCAATATTCACAATAATTTTTTTCCCAGGATCAGCCTCTTAGGTCAAATTATTCAATTAAGTGTCTGTTTATTACTGATACCAAAGCTGGGTGGCGGGTGTACTTATCACCTTTTTTGCAGATTGGTGTTCTCGCAGAATACCACCATAAAGATTGCCTTGGCTGTAATTAAAATGGCACAGAGACAAATTTGGAGCCAGGCTAAGACACGGGGAAATGGAGGAGGTAGGGGGGGAAATTGCAGAGGCTATGTTCTGTCATCCAATAAAATAAAAGTTGAGGTGAAAGTGTTGTTGAAGCGCTACTGTATGCTACAAAAAACAGGTGAAAGAAGGAGCCTTTTGGTGGCGTTGTTGTCATCGCTGTGGAAACTGGGATTAAACTCAGTAAATAGAAGTGTGGTGTGTGGAAGTGGATGCTGTTGCCGGGCGTGGGTCCATCTATGGCCTGAGTGTTTGATGAGCTATTGGCAGGAGAGAGGGACACGTGTCTCTGTGCCTCGTGGCAAACATACCTTTCACCGCCTTTGACTCCTCCAGCCTGTGTGACTTCTCAGGAAAAAATATGAACAAAATCAAAGCACCAATAAGCTGATGATGTTAAGCCAAAATAGGGAAGAAAAGCGGAGAAAGACCTGAGCCACTTTGGATTTTGACAGAATCTGCTGCGCTCTCTGACAAAAATTTGCATTGTTATCGCAGATAAGTGGTGATGTTTTTACTTGGTGGTACATTTTTGTGGGATATGTAAAATGTAAAGCCAGCCTATAACGATTGCCTTAATGACGCGGATCTTGCTTTTCTCCCCCGAATCAGGTCTTAGCGGGCTTCTCAGTGCGGGATGTCTGATATGAGAATATTAAAAGGAGTTTCAAGCTCATCTGCAAATGTGATTTGCACATATCACACTTGTGCAGTCGTCAAGCTGCTTCATCGCCAAGCTTCAGAGCAAAGACGGCTGGGGAAGAGGGAGGAAAAAACAGAAAGAAAGATGCACATATGGGTTGCTATTGATGTATTCCATTTCTGACCTAATTTAAATCCCTGCCAAGACGCTCATATGCATACTGTACATTTGCTAAATTACAGAGAGTAAACCTTGCCTCCTCACAGAGACAGGTGTAAACATCAGTGTTGTCATAATGCACCCGTGGTAAATATGATAACGGTGGCATGCTGCAATGGAGCACAAAATAATTTGGACATCATTGTGATGCCTGAGGGGCCCAGGGGAATGCCCTCTCCTGCGAAGGTGCCCCATTGACATGCCATACACGCCAAGATATAATTATGGCTGCCTGTCTTTGTTCCTCCCAAGCTTCCTCTCAGAGCACTAGTAATTTGCTTGCGATATTTTGGTATTCTTTACGATTGAGTTATTCCCTGTGGAGCTGAGTAATAAATGGGTGTAAATGAAGACTGTCTAATTCCAAGTTTAGAAACAGTGTAAGCTGTGACTACAGGAATTATTTTTGAATGCGCGGCTTATTCTTATTCTGACACATGAAGGCACCTCTCGATTTTGGCGTGTGCGCCGAGTGTCATCGCTAGCTATCTGTGTGGGACGTTGGCGATAATAAGGGGCAATGCCAGAATATCTTAGGGTTATGCAGTGTGTGTGGATGCTGTGGTTTGTTGTCATGATAATCCCCTCATTTGTAACATTCGGGATCAGCAGGTTAGCGCTCTCCACTTGCCTGCCATGTCAAGACTCTGGGACTGGCGAGGTAGATTGTCATTTCTGAGGCAATATTTTGACAGCGGCTTCACTTTACTCGTGCGCTGTGGCTCAAAGGTCAGAGCCGTGCCACTTCCATTTACTGTGTGTGAACACTCAATCCCTGAGGACTGCAGCGCTGTACAACTCCCCCCCGCTCGCTCTCACACACTGGACGTATACACACAAACACTCTGCTGCCTCTGCGCTCTGCCTCACTTGTTTTAACAGGGAGCAGTAGCACAATACGTTGGACTGTTATTATTGCTTACTAATATAATTTTGAATGCAGGTTACCACAAAACTGTTGTTTGACCGTTAATCTTATCACTTCTAATGGAACAAATTATCAGTCATTTTTACCTGCAATGCCGATCAAGTATATGTTTTTTCTTAGTACTAATTTACAGTAATGACTACACTGCTGATGTAATTTAAGTTGAATTTAGTCACTGGTTAATGTGAAAGTGGTTAAGTTGCAGTTTCCTTTTGCTTTCTGTGAATTATGAATGGTTTCACACTTGTATTATAACGACAAGGTATAAAGAGTAAGACTAATAACCAGAAGCTTTAGCCTACACTTTCTTGGCCTTTCTGTATGTCAAGTGTTGTTTTTTACGTGTCCAAAGATACTTGTGACCAAAATAAACTGACTAAAAGTTTCAAACATTAGATGCTATTACAGCTATTTTAATGTGTAATACAAAATTTAATTAGGTCTAAAAATAAGAAATGTGTTTTCTTTGCAGTTCAGTTTTCTGTTCCATTGTAAATTGCTAGTTACAGCAATACTCCAGCCACACGGGAGCACAAGTCAGTGTATCCTTGTGGCAGTTGAAAGGCTTGTTAAATGGTGTAAGGAAGGTCAAAACCAATGCCACATAGCATCATATCAAATGTTCAAATCACAGTCGCGCAACCACTTTGTCATGGCTGCTAGTAGAAGCTGCAAAGATAATATTAAAAAGGAACAAGATTGAAGAACATTCTCTAGGATACTGGACATGCCAGACTGTACATTGCCTTGATGTCTTAAAAGGGTCTGATATTACAAAATATAAAGCTTGGACATGTGGTGCCACATTTATGTCAGTCTTTTCCTTCACTTGTGCATTTTGGCCTGTATCACACTGAAATACACCCAGGTGCGATTGTTGCCGCTGCACAATGTCTCCATGGTGTAGCTGTCATCCATTTTGCCGTGTGCTCAGTGGCACTCCTCACACATAGAGGCAGGTTATGTCAACCAAATAAGGCACTTGTCAGTAACACAAAAAGACATTGTTGCCGCACCATTGTTACCTGCACTCCCTGCTATCATACAGGAAGTGATGGAGACAGCCCTGAGCCCTCGGGGGTAGTATGGGGTGTAACGCTCACCAATACAGTCCTGCTCCAGGCCAGATACAGCATCGTCATTAGCGGGGTGCTGTGTGGGATATATAAGGTGTGGTGCAGGAACAATTGGAGAAATGTGGGCATCTTGTAATTTTGCTCAATTTGAATCGTTTATCTCTAGCTTAATTACATCGTAACCTTATTTGGTTTATTTTTGGTCTGTCTTGAGTGTCATAAAATCCTTCATTCACTTTCATTCACACATTAAATGCCCCTCTCTAGCTTTATGAAATCAAACTTGCTGAATGAAAAATACTTATTATTATCGCACATTAATAGCCTGGTAAAAATTAGACTTTCCACATAGTTTTATTTTTTTTAAGTATATATTTAACTGAAATTACTTCAGACTGTTGTTGCCAATAATTTTCACAATTATTATTTTTTTGTTACGATTATGTTGTGTCCTGAATAATCACAATTAACTGAATAGTCTTGGATTAGATCTAGTTGCGTTTTTGGTTAGGCCAGTTGCAGTTCAATCCTTGCACATTATAGTTTAAGTTCAGACCTATTGTTTCTTCCTTGCTTTTAAGTCCTAGCTTTTACCTAATTTAGTGGCAAGTAGTACAGTAAAGTCTTTTGCTCTGAGTCCTGGTTTTGGCCCATTTTAAACCTGGGTTACAGAAGATTTTGTCTCCATTTCAGACCCAGAAAGCTACATATTTTCTGAGGTGGTACTTGATGTTAAAAGTTAAAGAAGCCTTGCTTTAGCCTGCTCCATACTTCTCGAGTCTGGTTTGGTACAATGTGCGGCGTGGAAGTGGCGAGCTACAGCCGAGGCAGACAATAAATGATGAAATCCACATGAAATCAGATGAAAGCTACAGTACACAGGCCGGAGAGCTCTGATTCATCATTTATTTGTGAGCTGATGATAGTGGAGGTCTTGCGCTGTGTGGGACATGTTCTTTTGTTTGACTGCCAGACTCAAAACTGCAAAATAGAACACACTGCTGTTTCACTAATACAAGGATTTATAGTCTCAATCAGGCATTTTGGTCAAGTCTTTTAACTTTCTTAAAATAGAGTTGGGAATTTAATCATCCGTACTTACATTTTATTGAATATAGCCAAAATTATTAGGTTTTTGTATACTTTGAATTTTCCAGAACAGAACATCAACAAACGCGCTGTTAAACATGCACTATTTGGTTAAAATTTGTGACATGAACTGAACCAACGATTAAGGACTGGACCGACATAGTAAATGACACTCAGAAAACGGAAATAATAACCTTTACAGTAAATTATCTGGACTATTTAGATATATATATTTAGAAAGATGTCGGACTAAATGTTTAGGATTTAGGACTATGTATAGTCTTCTGATTGTATGTTCCCTCTCCGTGTTATACCACAAACGAGGTTCTTTAGGATATATATTGTTTTTCTTTAAAGAACCTAAGTTTGTGGAAATATCAAAAGAAGACTGAATTTACTTTGTTGGCGTTGAAACTGTTTTTATTTAAATAGAATAAAGAAAAGATAAAAAGGTTACAGCCTTTTGCTTATGCCATCTTGAGTACTTTTCACCATTTAAAGGAAGGGCAAACCTACATATTCATAATCACAAATAATGCCACTTCATATCATATCATACTTCATATTATGTGTTTAACATCAGCTCAGTGCGATCATTTATCAATAAACCACATTTTTCTACAGTAACTGCATTGATACTGCTGTATTTCAGTGCACAGATATCCAGGGACCAGAGTGTGTGTGTATGTGTGTGTGTGTCTGTGTGTGTGTGTGTCCGTGTGTGTGCGGCTGAATCCTAATCTTGTGCAAGAAGCTCCACTTGGCCAGATCAAGAATTAGGCACGAGGCGAGGAGCGAGAGGAGGGGGTGCTAGAGCCCATCGCAGTCTGTGTTTTAAAGGACAGTGCTTTGAATGTCATTTGACAATTTCCTTTTAATTAGAACTAATTTACAGAAAGATGCCCAGCAGCTAATCTTTACAGGATAATTAACTTCTATTTTCTTTACTTTTAATTAAAAAGTGGAAAAGATTTAGCTGATCCACAAAGAATTGTTCTTTTGAAATGTTCATCAGACTTCACACTTCTTTTGGCATTGGTAATATTTAGATCCTATCTGCGTCTCACAGTCTCCACTCAGTTATTGCAATGATTTTCTCCCCCCTTATCCGCAGTATTAAGAAGTGGAACTATCAATAGTGGAAATAGGAACCAGAGGCAAATTAGAATTGAATTAATGAAGAATTTATTGCAAAAGAAACCCCCCATACTTCATAATAATACTGGAATGAAATTGACATCTTAGATATATCCATTTCATACAAATTCCTTGATGGGAAAATATTGTTTTATCTACATTATTTGATACAGCAATCATTCCCAGTCTTTTCTGAAGCTCCCCATTAAGTTCTTTGAAATGATGCTGGGCTAAGAGCTAATTGTTGCCAAAGCACTTCCAGCATTTAGCCAGCTATATTACTGTTACAGCCCCACAGGCTCCGCAGCCACACAATTAAGTGATGAATACAATGCTTTTAGGTTAAAGAGTGGCATCTTATTATATGGTGAAAAACTCCCCCAGCCTCGTTGGTACAAAAACAGCTTTTCTTGCCACCATCCAGCAGACTTTACTTAGTGGAGATAAAGTGGGCTAGTATGAGGCAAGTGTGCGGGAGACGGAGCGCTCAGACGGGCCAGTGGCTGAAGATGGATGCCCCCACTTAACCATGATAGCTCCCCGGAGGAGCCTCACTCAATGGCTTCATTAAAAGTGAACGTTCTGGTGAAAAGCGCACTTATAAAGCAGTAATTAAGAGCGCACATATTTTACCTGCTTTGTTTCGCCTGTCACGTCCAGTGTACAGGCACATGCTTAACTTTTATTTCCTTATAAGTAGCGGAATGACACTAATAAATCAGCCAGGAGGAAGTAAAACAAAGCACAGTATTGCTACAGTATTCTTAAAGGGGCTACAACCTTAAATGGAAAAAAGTATGAAAACAGTGCTCCTTCTATTTCTGTATACTGTATTCGTTAACTTCATGTAACGTCAAATGTGTTTGATTTCTGTTGTTTTGTGGTGAGCAGTAGAAGCAAGCTCAGGAAAAGGCATCTTACCTGGTGCACAGGCTGTCATAACTTCAGTTTAAAGTGGACATATCATCATGCAAAATTAACTTTAATGAGCTTTTAACCTTGTTACTACAGTGTGACATTTTAGTCACAACACATTTAGTTTACTTAAAGTTGTATTTTGATTAAATGATTCCTGCATGTTTGAATAATCCTATATTGTCCTGCAACTGAGGCTCAAGTACTTAGAAACTTCCTGTTTTCACCTACCCCCTATCCCCACCCACATCCTTGTACTCAGTTGCAATTATTGAAAAAAATAAGACTCAAAGTGGTACATAGTGTTACATGTTACATACATGCAGTTTAGAATGAACAAAATGTAAAATGAGGATCTACTTAGTTCAATACGAAGTACCTAAAAAAGCACTATATGTCTCTTGCTTTTGTTTGGAAACACCAATTAAAGGAAAAATATTGTGGTTGTTGTTAGCCTTTAAACATGCTCATGCTCAAGTACCTTAAATTTGCCATCTCATCTTTTGAAACAAAAAAAAAAAAGTTTATTATTGAATAAATGAAAGAATCTCTGTGAATTGCTCTGTGCAATGACACTTACTGAGTGCATCCAACTAGCATATGGCGTCTAGTGCTATACACAATTTAGTTATGTTAGCACTTAAGAGACCCTATGATGCGGTAAGGAGTAGCAGTTATCGTGTTTAGACGGCAGAAATGCTCAGAACGAGTCTGACAATGATTTACGGACGTAAAACAGCACAAGATTCTCGGATAAGTAACGTGTTAAACTTTAAAATCGTCACTGATCGAAGAAGTTCAGCAGGAACTGTTTTTGACGCTCAAAGGGGAGAGGATTTTTAATGAACATTCCACAAAACAGCGTGAATGCAGCTGAATGCTACTTCAGGTATGACGGAACATTGTTTGGACATGGTTAAAAGCTTTAAAAAGTCACTGTAGCAGAATGTGTCCTTAAGTTTCCCTGATCCTTAAGTGACCTTTCATATCTGATTTGTCATGAAAAATGTCGTCCCTGTTCTTGTGTCTCTCATTCTAAAACAGTCCAGATCAGTTCTAAGATTCTTGTTTATTCTCACATTAAGCTGCTGCTAAGTTTATTGTCAAGCAGTTACACAAACCGACTAAACATGACATCTTTGGTCCTGTTTTAATGTGCTTGTTGTACCACTGAAGCAAAGAGAAGCCCTAGCTTAGACCATATCACTTTTGTGGACTAAAAATTGCAGCTATGTTCACTTGGATGCTTGCTCTTGTCTGTGTGCGTCTATGCTCCAGAGACAGTGGTAGAGGCAGGAGTGGAGTGAAACTGGACCCGTGGAACTCCGCAGAGGGCCAGGCTGGCATCTGCTGAAGCCCTCGGGCACGCTCAGAGGTGCCTCCAGCATTTTAATGGCATAGTCAAATGGCAGCGTGGTTTTATGCCATTCCAATTCACATTCATTGGATAAAGAAGTAAGAGCATGTTCATTCCCCCTTTTTAACAGATAGACTGGGCGCGACAACACACAACTTTACTCAACTGCAAAAGATTCAACATTTGTTTGGTTGGAACGAGATACATATTGATGATGTGCTAAATGTTTGAGAATGAATACTATTTGTTTATGTGTGGTATGTATTGATAATCTGCCATATACAATTAGCTGTCAGTCAGGCCAACACATACTTTGACAGACTATCTCACAGTAAAGGTGGGTAATATATAGAAATGGAGATAATGTCATGTTTGTTATTTTGAACAGATACATCATTTGAGTACAGTGTATTGTTAAAAAATTGCTACAGAATGAGCTGATTAAAAATAAAAAACTATTAAGAAAATTAACTCACATTTGTCTGATAATTAAACCTCAGCTAATACATTTAAAGTCACGTTTTAACAAATGTCTGTTGTATTGACTTAACATTGCTTGAATATTGTTCTCGGGACACTCCAAAACAATATTGAGATCTTCATTTTTGTCAATATTGCCCATCCCTATCACATCCAGATATAGAGTGATCAGTTCACCTTTTGTCTATCCGCAGTTGTAAATATTTCAATGTCTTTTTTCCACTTCAATTTCCAGGCAATAGCTGAGTTTTGAAGCCGTTTGTTTACTGTTGATTGTAAGTGCCCAAATTTAGGAAGGCAGCCATTTCTAATCATGAGAATTACATTGCTTAGCAACCGGAAAATCTAGTTAAACAATAGCATTGCTTATTCTTGGTCACAGACCGCGGCTCTGCGAACACATTAGCCTCCAGTGAAGCCCTTTCTCGCTCCTCCCTGCGCGCACACAAACGCAAACAAACACAATATAGAAATGAGGATTTACTTTTTAACTATATTTAGGCTGATCACTTTGTGCAACTGGGAAACAGACTTTTTGTTATTTAAGTTTGTTTTCAATCAAAGAAATAATATAGGAGTATCAATCGTACCAAAATATATAAACTAGTTTACCAAATTAGTCTAAATGGTCTAGCTATGACCTTTTTACTTAGCCCAATTAGAATGTCTTCTTTTAATAACAAAATGTCTATTACTTTTAAACAGTGTAAGGCACTTTTAGTTAATGTCTTTAGTCACATCTCAGTAAACTTTGGCACAGTGCTATATATACAATAAAAAGATGGCTGAAATTAAAATGTCCTTTGAGGGTTCCTGTAGCATATTAAGCCATTAGCAGTTGCGTAAATGGTATCTATTTCATTCCAGTGATCAAGGATTAAATTAGAGAGTTGAGCCCTGTAACATATACATAAGTGTGTTCTCAGGCTGAGGGAGCACGCTGCCTCCCAAAGGTCATTAGAGCTGAGGAGAGGAGATGGCCCCAGTCCCTCCTGTCTCCTCCTCCTTCTCTCTCTCTGCTCACACTTATAGCCTTTGTGCAGGTTCAAATGAGGGCTTTGTGGTCATTTTTAAATTGTCTGTCCTAAGTTTACTATGTTGGACATTAGGGAAGTGCCACAAGAACTCGCAAGATAAAATTGCTTAAGTGATTTTTTTTGTCTTTCTATTTAACTTGGACAAACAAAAAGCAGTTAAGTTTCAGTTACATCTAATGAGAAGCAGTATTTATAGTATAACAATGTCAGTAAAAGTACAAAATGAAATAAATAAAAAGTGAAGCTGTGAACTGAACCACACAATTGGTTTATTTGTATAGTCTTGACAGATTAAGAAAATTAATTTTGTTCATGCATCATACATTCATACACTCATCTCTTACCTTTTGCCGGATGTAGAAGTAAAACAAAAACTACTTGTCTTGGCTAACAAAGTCTGTGTTTGGTCTTGGGGGAATTCTCTCTCTTCCCATTACTATTGGATGTATGATAACATTTGGCAATTAATTTAACAGTTAAGGTGGTATTAATTGTGCTTGAATTTAGACATTTAAACCTTATTTTAATAATGGAACCAACCAAGGCTGGACTCAACACAAAAACTAATCATAAACTACAACTAAAACAAGGGTCAAAATTAGAAATTTGGGAAATAAAAAAGCCTTATTATAGAACATATTTTGCATTCAAGTTTGTCCATGTCCTCATTGTCCTCATTTGAAACAAACTCCAAACTTCACATTCAATACATTTTCTTGTGCTAAGATTATTGCGCCCAAATTAGTGTTATAACAATACTACATTTTCAACCACAATTTCGACACCAAGGAACAGGCTCGATACGCAACACCGATTTTGATACCACCTTGATAACAAAAATGCAATTTTTAACTTAAATTTTGTATTTATTTCTTTTTAGTACTGATACTTGTTCAAATGAGAATCTAGTTTCAATATTGAATTATTATTGGTTAGCAGTTTTGGGTTACCCTAGCACAAATACATAAATGTGTATCTACAAAATATACAAATACAAAAGTGAATTGGAAAATGTAAAATGCCCTAAATGTGATTTTGTGAAATCTGTGTTTCTAAGTATCAGTCCTCACTTCAGAATCCTTAATCAAAATAAGCTGAAGATGAGAAATAAACTCATACTGATGAATCCACCCATTTTTATACCATCCTTGTTTATACCACATTTTTATTTTGACTTTTTCCTGCTGTCAGAGCCAACATGAGTGTATTTCCACTTGGCTGAGAATGAAGCGGCTACTTGCAGTTTCTGAGACAAAGTCCATATGTCTTTATTCCCGCCCTGCAGAGGTTTGGAGAGTCCTGCCGAGTTTCAGTGTTAACCTGGAAGTGAGGAGGGCCCCGTATCAGTCCTGGCACAAAGGGGCAGTCACAGGGAGTGCGCTTTGGCAGGGGCTGAGCTTAGGAGACCTGCTTTGGATTTTAGGACCACAATTATGCATTCATGTTTAGTCTCAGGTGCTAACGTTTTATCCGCGGGCCAGCTTGGACACATTTTGTATGGATAAAAAAAAACTGTATAGGTGGGAGCTAAAAAATGATTTCCTTCCTTATAGAGATCTGCGGCTTTGTTCTGTCAGATTCAATTACCTCACCTCTAATTAGGGCGCTATAGAAGAGGCAGGGTTCTTGATACACACATGACACTGTGGAGCCAGCTGATAATGCGCGGTATCGCTATCACGCCTCGGCCACAAGCACGCCACATTCAGGATGCTGGGAAAATAACAGTATACCGTGAAATTAGGAGGAACTCGCACACAATTTTGAAGTGAACATATCTGGCGTTGCATGTGTGAGTTTGTGTCGCGAGATTGGCACTTCTATAGGTTGATCCTTTTTAACTTTTAAGCCCAGATCAACGGAATGTTTTATGGGCGGATATTTTGGGACGCAGTTTATCAATACAAATAGACAAACCTGACATTAAGGGACTCTGAGATTATGTTGATAGAGATGATTAGTGGAGAGATATTGCACTACAATTAAAATGTAGGTTGTGACTATTTGATACAATTTTCTTTTGTTGGTTGTCCTTAAATAAGGCTGTGTTACAAATAATCTGAGGTGAGGATGTAAAGAGAACGAAGAGGCAAATCACGAAAGATTAAAGTTATCAAAATGGTGTGTAGCTCTGTCACTGTAACACATTTTCAAGTGCAATATACTGCCACAAAAAATATCCGGATTAATAATAATATTGAAACTATGAAACATAAACTCTAAAGCAGTACAATCCCAGAAAAAAAAATTTAAATTACTATAGATAAGCCATAAAAATGTGTGCTGCAATGAGTCAAAGAAGTGACTTATTTGACTGTACAGCTCAAATATTATCTTTCTACCACAAAAATAGTAAACATCTCCTCACTAGTGCAAAGAGAAGGTACTCGAGGTAAATATTGAGCCCCAAAAATATTGTTCAACCTATCATTTACTGAACAATTGATGTAGTGATTATTGTGACAGATTATTGTGAGAGATTGTCTAATAGTATGTGTTGTACAGCATTTTGGCACTCAAATCTCGATCTCAAATGTTACCCGATTCTATTATCAAACATTTCTAATATGATAAAAAATTAAGTTTCCTTTTATCTCTAAGATAGAAGAGAACATTCTTTATGCAGATAAAAGCTAGAAGCAACTGTGAAAATTCTCAAAACAAGGTTCATTTAAGATGTATCTATATTTTGTCATAAGTCCTGCTCATCCCTCCTCTGCTCGCTGTCTTGTCTCTATCTGCTCCCCTTCCTCCTCTGACTCATTAATCCTGTGTCCATCATAGGGTCTCCGAGTATCACCCCATTTTATAGACTCTGCGGGGGCATTACCATATCCCCTCCCCGGCTTCACTCCGCATGGCAGATCCCTATCACACACAGGCCACGGCACGAACAAAAGAGCCAGTGTGATCAAGGCCGGATTCAGCCTCACGACGGCTCTATTAGCATTGGCTGCTCCTGCCGCTGCCCTGCCGCACCACTGTTTGAACAGGGCTGGGGTTTCTGCCTGTCCTGGTCAAGAGGAAGCGCCCGATGACTGTGGGTGATACAGTCAAGGGTGAAGGGCTGATGGCATGACTTTTTATAGGTGGAACAACAATATATGCAATGGGAAGACTAAGCGTTTAAACCTTGTACATAATTTGGGTTGAGGCTTGTTGCTTGTTTTTTCTGCTCAAAGTCAAGTGCAGTGGTTGTGTGGTGTCGCTGGCCATCTGAACTGTAGTGGACTCGTGATAAGAAGCAAGAGCACATTCCTGGGCCCAGTTCGTCAGTAGCAGAGCCTATAGAAGAGTGGGTCACACTGTGAATGTGACAGGATTTTAAACAGTACACAACTAAATATAGCAGGGACGCCACTATCAGAAAATGAGTTAGGAGTGTGCTGCTGGTCGTTTAGAAAGTCATTATTCTTATCATTGCTGTCTCTGAAATAATTTCAGGTCTCTCCATGCAATGAATACTGTATAATAAACTAAACATGTGAGAATGCAAACAAACTTTAGTAATCTGGCCCCGAAGTCGCCATCAGGGCCCTTTAATGTGTGCTGAGTATTTCATTTTCCATATTCAGCGCAGGGCCCGTATCTCCATCAGTTTGAAAATGCTCCATTTAGTTGCTATCTGCTGGAGTGGGGAAGTGAGATGCCCTTATTCTGAGTCTATTAAAGCTCAATTCTATCTCATCTTATCTGCCTAATCTTTGTGTCTTATTGACCATGAAGTTTATCTGTGATCTCCCGTTCCCCTTATTATCTCACAACACTGTAGCTCTATTTGCTAGTCTGCAAAAGCACAAGCGCCTGCATTCACCAACGACTTGTACGCACACTTCTTATTCAGCTGTGTAATAGAATGTGTGCATAGAAACATATTTTTCCCATCTTTTTTCACTTGGCTTGCCTTGGCAGGAGGTAGTTTAACGCCACTCACACAATCTTCCCTTGATACTACGATATTTATCTGTCTGTATCATCTTAAGTGATGGTAGCCTCATGGAGTGCCTTCACGCCTCACTTCACTCCTCGGCGAATCAGCAGAAGGCATCAGATAAGATCATAAAACTGTACTTTCATTTAAAAGCTCCACTGCCACCACCGCGGCTGCTGTGTCTGTATTAAAGATCTGTGCGCGCTAATTCTTTTCATGTCCGGAGCTCCTGCAGATGCACGCCGCTACAAAGGCCTCATTTAGACGGCTAATGAAAAGAGCAAGCAGTTTGCGGACATCACGGGGGTCTTTTATGATGCACAATGTGGGAAGAAAAGGAATCAGGAGAGCCCCACTTTGTGAACTGAAATTATGGCTGTACCAAAGCTGAGAGGCGGCTGCAACAACAGAACAAACAGGGAGAAGGTGTCCACAGAGTGTCAGTGTTGAGTGGTGGTGTTGTATTTTACCCATGGCTGCATCATGTTTGACAAGCTGTTATCAACGTCTTGATATCCTTATATTAAATATAGATTGTATTTTGAAAGTCTATGTCAAAGCAAAAGGCAGGAACAACATTATTCTTACAGTGTTAAAAGACACAACCTTGGACTTCAGGATCTTCAGGTCCACAAAACATCAGTGGGACATAGTGGAAAGAGACTGTTTCATTGAGAAAATGTGCTTAAACAGTTCCTGTCAGAGAGGTTTCCAGACTTTTTTACCAGAGTACATTTAATACTTTTGGGTTCTACCCGGTAGTCAAGTGGTGCAAGCTGTAGCACATAGGCCAGGCTCTGTGTGGTCTGTGTGGTTTTTGGGAATAAGTAATTATAAATTAACATAATTATAAATATGTATGTTTATTTTATCTTTTCAGTTGAATTTGGTGCAATATTATAAATAAAATAAATGCAATGGCAACTTCCCTCCAGTATACTGTGAGAGGTGGCCACTGCCATTATTAACAATTTTGCTCTAGTAATTCATTGCTGGACATCTTTTGGAGAGAAGACACACATTATCTTAATAAAATTCAAATGGTGGCTGAGATGTTTTTTTTTTTCAGGACTAATACAATTCAGGTAGCAGTACAGTAATTCCATCAACGCCCTTGATTGAAGCAAAATAGTAATATGCAAATACCAAAAGAGAGATGTACAGCTACAAGCAAAACTCTGAAATCATTTAGATTTAAAGAAAGAATATTGCACAGAGGGGGGAAAAATTAATCACACGGAAAAGTGTCTCCTTTAAGATTGCACTGGTGTATTACCCGGAGGCATGGAATGTAAATGGAAAAATCAACATTGTACCCTGTGATAAGGCTACCAAATTAATAAAAGTATTTTCTTTGCCTCTCCCATGCTGATGCCTCTAAGTCTGGAAAAAAGACTTTTAGCTTTTTTTCATTCTGTTCCTGTGAGTGGTTTTGTTTTGCAGGTAGCAGGATTAACATCTGTGGTCACCTTTGTTTGCGTCTGCTTTCTTTAGAGCTTAAACGGAAGGACAATATGAAATTTTGCAATAAAATACAATCCAATTTTGACATAGACTTATCTTCTATTATGCGCAGTAATAATCATATCTCAATACATACCAAACTTTTATAAATTGTTTGTCTAAAATATTAACAAAATTAAATGCAATTTCAGATGTATTAATACCAGATAGACATGTACTTGAATTTATGCTTAAAGCTGAAGTCAGTGGATTGCTGAGCTACACCAGGAGTTGCATCTGCATTTGTAGTATCTCGTCAAAGAAACGGAGCCAACACAGATTTGAAATGCAGCCTGTGGGGTGTGATGAAACGTCTCAGTGCTGTTTGCTCTTCTCCCGCAGGTCCTCTGGAGGATGGCCTGGAGGAAGAGGAGGAGGAGTGTGTCTCCGAAGGGAACGAGCTCCTGACCAAAGACGAGTTCTCGGCTGAGTTTGAGGCGGAGAACATGGGCTGTGAAGACATGGAGTACTTCTGCAGCAAAGGTGAGCCAACCAACAAGTTATTTTAAACCCAAAACTAAAAAGACGCGCTCCTTAAGCAATGTGAGATACAGGCTCTGTCTTTATTCCTATTACAAGACAATAAGTTTGGCAAGAGTTGTGCCAAGTAAGTTCAACGGCAGCCAATGCGTCTACAAATAGTTTTTAAATCTTCCGAGACCGGTAGCAAAGCCAAAAAGTGTGCTTAAGTAAAATTACTGGTAAGGGTTATATCCGTCGAAATAATTAAATAATGCATTGGAGAGAATAAAGTTCACAATAAATAAACTAGTAAATATCACTGCATAAAAGTAAGCAATTTCCACAGCACCTCTGACCATTGCAATCTGTTCCTATTACGAGACAATATTTTTGTGCCAAGCAACTTCAACTGAAACCAATCGCCTCCTGCACTTTCCTGAGTGTCTTCAAATTATATCTGGCAGAACTTGTATGCTTTTAATGAAGTTACTTCTAGTTCAAGAGTTGAAATCATTCATTTGATATTTGATCCTGACATGCACCTAAGAGAGCAGTGGTTTGATCAGTGTGGAGTGAGATGGCATCGTCATCACTGGCTTTCTCTCTGATAGTGCTGGGAAGGTGTGCTATGTTACAGTATAGACGCCAAAGCACTGGAGAGCTCGTTCCTCTTTGAGCCAGCGCTAACTCCCTGTGAACAGCACCTGCTCACCGCTCGCAGGTCCAGCACTATAAAGCCGCCAAATGCACCCTGGTCGTCTTTGAACTCCAATTCAATTAGATTGCTTCTTTGTATGTTTGTTTCATTTCGGTCACACCTTGCCATCACAGGAGCTAATTTGTGGTCTGCTCCAGGTTACAGTGTGAAGATGACAGACTGGTCCTGCTCCCTCCTCCCTCACCACGCTCTCTCTTCCCCTGCGGTCATGTGGCGTCGCTACCCCAGGTGTCCCCACTCATACTAACATGCGGGTGCCACAAATTTGACTTTTTAATAAAGAACCAGAGCTTTGAATGTCAGCAGCGTCTTTCCTCTTTTCAAAGGAAACTGTTTAGAATTATTTCTCCACACCTCCTAAACTGATGTGCCTCAGGATTACATTATTGAAGGGAATAAATCTTTCATGTTTGAGGTAGGCTATGCCCCAGTAATCATATCAATAATTCGTTTTTCTTTTGTTCTTGGGCAAAAGTCGAGCGGTTGCAATTGTTTGGAAATTGCAATTACCAGCGACACCTCGTTTGCGTAGCCTTTGTCTCCCTCTTAATATGTCCTTCTGCATACTTCAAAGTCTTAGTAATAACCCAGCAGCTATTAAACCGATGGCGTGGCACATATTGGTAGTTACCAATAGAAGAAAAAGTACAACTACTTCAAAGGGCCTTGTCAGAGGCACTGATATTTCACTTGTTTTGGATAAAACCGCTCCAGCCCCAAATCTTCTCCCCAATCCCTGTGTTTGTGAATAAAGTCAACACTCGCTATCCCACATGTCAAAAATACGACTTCTCTAGACACTGTTAATCTGTTTTGTGCCAAGCTTTGCTATATCTAAGCTTATAGCAGCTAAGTCTAACATTGAACATTTGAACATTTAAAACCCTGTGATGCCCCTATCCGAATTCCCTTTCTCCTCATGGCAAGTGGTGTCCAACCATCAGGTGTAGCCATTCTCCCTCATGATCCCTTCTGCAATTAGATCTATTTAAAAGTAATGTCGACGTGGCTTAAATTTACCCCACTTATGCAGAAAGTGCCGTGAATTAACCGGGACACAATCCTGGCGGCATTAACTGGTTTAAGTGTGTTATTCCTCCACTATAGGAGGGAAGAGAGTCCCCTTGATTAGCTAAACCCTCTCAAATGTGATGGCATGCTGTAATTAGCCCGGTATGGACTTGAACGTGGGTTTTAGAGAAGCCACTCATCCCATGGCCTTTATCTTCTGTGGCTAAGGTCTCCTCTGTGAGGTTCCACCAGTGCGCGTTCCTCTGCACGGTCCTAGCTTAGCCTTGTATCTGTGTAGTCGTTGTCTGAAATGGGGCTTGTCAGGGGGACCTAAAACCTCCATTAAAAGTTTCAGCTCATAATAGGTATTAAAAAGCTGTAGGAACACAAAGAGGGAGTACCAATTTTCATTAACATATGAAGCACTTATTAACTTTGATCAGAGTGCGGTGAAGTAGCAAAGCTGCTTAAAGGCGCAAAGGTCAGAAACTTGAATGCCACCAAAGACTCAGCCATTTGCCTGGAGGAAGAGGGGACTCCCCCAGATAAAATGTGAAACATGAAGCACCTTGATCCAAGGATCCAAGGAGATTGAGCCCAAAAAATCCAACCCGTCCTGGCTCGAGCCTGCACACGCACTGTACATGCACCTGACCTGGACCCAAGCCCCTGCATGTCTGAGCCCAGCCCGATCTGAGCCTGTGCACTCATAGAACCAGAGTTACATTAAGTTAGCTGAGTTTATGCATTCCATGCAGAGTTTTATTAGCAGAATAATCACATTCTGATAGCGCTACCTGCGGATCTCTGGTACCAGAATCACTTGTCTGTGCTGCTGGCGCTGAGCTCTCTTTCGGGGAGGGCATCTGCAGCTCTCATTCTCTCCCGCAACTCTACACTCTGGACCCGAGTTTGGCCCAACTCGACAACAGAGCAGGGAAATGTGGACTAATAGTCAACCCGGCTTGGGTCGTGTTTGGATCAAGATTCAAGAATCGAAAGTCTACCAAGGATGGAGAAAGTCTAACTGATTTTCCTATTTGGAACCTAGTCCAGGAAATGGTGAAGTTTTGTGTGTGTGTTTTTTTTTTTTTTTTTCCTTTTTTGAGTAGTATTGTACATAACACATTGTATCAAAATGTCCTGTGACATGTGAACATAAGAAATAAGTTGAAAATGCTTTGATGTAGAAAACTGAAAAGTTAGTATAATAGTATATGTAAATGTTTGTGTCCCTCAAGGAGGAAGTTTTCAACATTTTTTAATGCAATATTTCACAAAGCATCAACATTACTCTGGCCTTGTTGTAATTGTACTACTCTGGTGCAGTGAGGATTAAACAAATGCACTTCTCAAAATGGCATACATTTGTTCAAAACATGTTTAAACATAAAAGTTTTCAGTGTATGTCTCATAAAGAAATGACCTTGGTTATGTCTCTGGATTAAAACCAATCCTCAGTGAGTTGGCCCTTGTGTTGGGTTGGTTTCACTTTTATAGACAGTTCCAGATAAACTCTGTGGCTCCACCGAAGATTTATATTCTATTGACACACCTGCTCGTGTTTTTGTCCAAAAGCTGCCTTTCTTCTCTGAATGGGATCTTTTTACTGAAATTGTGAAATTTCACCTTGCTGTTTTACCCCCTCTTTTATTGTTGGCTATCTGTGAAGTTCAGCGGGGTGTTGCCACAAGCTGTTGCCTTTGTGCGCTCCAAGTGTTGTCTGATGACAAATGACTTCCTTAGTTTGCTCTGACACTGAATTTACATGTCGCTTCATGTGTCTCATTCCCTCCATGTAACAGCTTTCTGTGAAGGCACGTTACATGTTTTTTCAGCGCAAAACGATGATTATGGGGGTCTTATAAATGTTGTGTGAGAACACATCAAGCACAACAAATTTGCGCATTTGCACTCTTTTGAACTATTGCCCTTCACTAAAAAGAATTATAATGTAGACAACATTTTAACACAGTGCCATGTTTGAATGAATGCCCAGGATTGCTAAGCTAGGACTTAACATAGTAAACAACAAGCATACCTTGACCCTTCAGTAACCCAGCTGTGAATAATTTGACACTGCAGCAGAGGCATACAGCAACAAACAGAAAGTAGCAGAATTAATTATGGCACTTTTTGTGTGACAGAAATTATCAGAATCTCCAGCAGCAGCAGAGGATCTTGTTGGCCACAAATGCCAGTGCCCAGAATGGTGGATCTGGAATTTGAATGCACGACTGAGGCTGGAGAATATGGAGAAATGCTAATTTGTGGTGCGATAAGATGAATCGAGTCATCCCTTTAGCCCCATTTGACTCAGTGCAGGAAATGAATCATTAATGTTTGTTAAGTATGACAATCTAACTGGGCCAGACCTACATGCTCCGAGACTGAGGCAGAGCGAGATAAAGAGCGGCTGCAGACACGCAGGAAAACTGCCAGATTCTGTAATGATGGGAATTTATTGGCATTTAAAGAGACAGTGGAAGAGCATTGCACTAATAGCCTTCCTCTATTGGAGTTCGCTGCCTGCCACAAATTGCATGCAATTCAGACCTATTTTTCAGATAGCAGAAGTCTTACAGCTATGCTTGACTTTGGAGAAAAAGGTTGCTTCCTGGAATTGACTTTATCTGTAGCAGGGTAATCTGCATCAACACCCAAATATGCAATATCAACTGACTGGCTGCCGCTGCTGGAAGGGGGGCAGCCATTGCCCTAATATTACTTTCTCCAAATCACTGCAGCACCAGTACCAGATTGTGGCTTTAGAAAAGTGGCCGAGAGTTAAAGTCATTGAGCCAGAATTTAGCTTCATATAGAACTGTGCAATCCTATACCAAGACTTAAAATACTTAGACTCCATTTTGCAGAAATTGCAACGTGTCTGTGGACTTACTGGTCAGGATTAGAGTGCCCTGAGCTCCTTAAAGTTACACGCTATAGAGATTGACATTTTCAAGGGCTTCCTTGGCTGAGACAATGCTAAAAGGGAGAGGAAAAACCAATATGACTTTGTTGCTACCTTGCTCGAGGAATTGTTTGTGTAAATCGCCTATAAGCTTATTGACCTGAATGTGTGGCATGCTGCGTGTAACTGCGATTTGGCTACAGAGGTGTCCTTTGATGAAGCAGTGATAGGGCTGATTTTAACAGCTCAGTGGTTCCTCTTGCATGCCCGCCAACCCTGAGCCCAGCAGGCCAGCCCTCTCCTCAAATCTCCTCCCCCACACACCCTGCCCGGCCCGTCTGCTCTTCACTCGCTGCCTTAAGTATATCTCCATTCCACTGCAGAGGGAGATGTAAATTATGATCTAGGTGATAGTTTGAAGAATAATCACTGACAATTGGTTTCCCTTGATAACACTGGAAAAGGTTTCAATTCAGATCATGAAACACAGCACTCTAGATTACTGACTAGATCTTGGTGGGTGAAATCGAGCATTGCAATCCATCTATTTTGACATTGTTGGGTCAAGAGAAAAGTCATGGCTATGTTGTATTACGTACTACTAAACAAATTGTGCATATTCTAGCAGTTCTAACTCTCTGCCTGGCTTTTTCGGTCTGACATTTGTGCAAGAAACTTCATCAAAGCCTTGTGACATTGTTCTCTGCGAGGGTGCCTGAGTGATTGTGTTTAAAATGCATTGCAAACTGTGTTAGATAGAAGCAGAAAATCCTTAATCACTGCTTAATTAAGGAATCATCTTGTAGCTTCATTTCCCGAGCTCTAATTAAACACTTCCAATACGTTTCGTTACAGGGCTTAACATGTTCGCCTGAGATCAAGGTAGTGCCTTTAATGTTATCTCCCCGCTTTTTTAAACTCCGCTCCATTGGAAGGAACTGTTGATATGCGCCTTTGTTATCCTCATCATAATACGAGTCTGGTATGCTAAAGAGGTTCTCCAAGCCCAACAATAAATAGTGGGGAATTTAGTTGCATTTGTGTCCTGATAATATGGGAGAGGGTGGGGAGAGTGCTAGACACTTGCATAGGCAAAAGTGGGTCATAATGACCTCCTGTACTGTAACTAGGACGTGAGCAGACTATCCTTCAGTATCTCATCAGTCTTTTCTACATTTTCTCTGAGTGCAAGGCAGAAAGCTGACATCCTTTTGGCAATGTTTGCTACCTCCTTTGAAGTGAGCCTTGTCAAAAAAGATAAACATGCATGGTGAGTTCTGTTGATCTGAAGATTAAGTGTGGATGGTGCAGAAAAGTGTCCCAAGGCAGTTGTCACCATAGGAAAACGTATTTTATATTATTATATTATTTGATGTAATACTCATTGCAAACCATACAAACCCATTCAGTACATCACATACGTGTAGATTAAAACTCCCTATGAGTCTTGTGGATTTTGCCATCTTCATATTCACATTCATATCTAGACATCCCTATTTCAACTGTATGAAGTGTAGTAATCCATTGTGGTAATCCAGGCCTGCCCTTGACCGTTCACTATTGGGTTTAAAACATCAAAGGGATGGAAACGATAAGGTGACAAAAGTGGGAGAAATGTTTTTCTGCAAACTATCGACTAGCCCTATACGCCTAGGGCAGGTTTGCTCTTAGTTGCAGACTTTGGAAAGACTCTGTGTCAGCCACATTGGATTTATTTTGAGCGCTACACTTGGGGCATATACTAAGCACTGATTTATGTGCCTATAAACTTAGAGCACAAACTGTGCTTACTGTATGAATACAAAAATACAATTTTTTTACTTGCTGAGCTTCGAGGAACACTAGGTAAGCACTGCTGGGTGTATTGTGGTCAATATTATGGGCCTGTAGAGATGAAGGTGGGGACTGTTTAACAACCCTATAGCACTTACATCCTGGAGAGAGATACCCAAATATCCCAGAGCATGGCTGAGGTGCGCTTCTGACTGTAAATCAGCACAACATCCTATAACACACATTTGGGATAGCTCCACAATAGATCAAACGGTAATAAATAGCCACCTCGCTCCCACACATTGCTTTCCTTCCTGTTCCACAGGCCTGCCTCCTGTTCCTGCAGGCACTCATGGGAACCCCTTTACATAAAAGTGCACAGCTGGACCTGTGTGCTTGGAGCAAATACACGTAGACAGTACATCAACATAGAATTCACAGAAATAGGTTTTATCAACCCTATCTAAAAACGTAATGGGACTGTAAAAACATGGATGAAAGAGAATTTTCCTTTTCAATTACAAATGTGGTGTTGTCTATAATTTATAAATGTGGCCTGAAACTGTCTATTGGAAGAAGTAGAAAGAAACAGTTCAGACCAAAATGATTCACATCCTGAAGTCCAAAATATTGTATTGTTTCCTTTCAAGCAGTTACAAAGTATAACTGGCCATCACATGTATGCGTTAATGTCATTTAAGACAGTTCCTCTTTCTTACCTCATGTGAGCTGAACTTTTGAGCACTTAACATTAATGACCCATTTGCTAGTGTTACTCAAAGGCATCTAAACAATCACATTTGTGAGCACTATCGCTCATTATTCTTTGTGAGTTTAGTCAAACTTTATTTTTGTGCCTGGCAGGAGAGGAAGATGCCAACCGAGAAGCAGGGGACTCCGAGATGGAGCCGGGCGAGAAGAGCCGACAGGCTGCTGTGGGACCAGACGAATGGGACGGGCCAAGTAAGTGAAGACGCACGGATGCTGGCACCAAATGTGCACCATGCACAAGTATTCATATTAAAGGGGAGGAAAAGCATAATTTAATCAAATGCTAATCATTGATTTGCTGCTTAGGATGTAAATTAATATGTTAACATTTTCTAATTTAAATTCAAAAGCGTGAAGTACTAAACCACATATTTTTTATCTTGTTTAGTCTCCTGTAAAGACTAACTTTATCAAGGTGATGGATAATGCATTGAATTTGCAATTACTGCTCAGCACCAGTCTACAGCCACACTGCTGAATGCACAAAATATGATTCCTTTTAATGCATAAAATGACCTCGAGAATTTATTGCAGGTACATGCATTTGTCAAAAAGAGAACAGTAGAGCGAGAAGGAGAAAAAGTGGATTTAGGCAAGTTGTGCTGGCTGGCTCTGCGCCCCCCGGGGTGTGTATTTTATACTGACAGTGAATCAGTGTTATCGCACCTATCAGATAATGCATTTATCATTAAATTTCACATTTGCATTTAAATCTGGGGAAGGAAATGAGCATTGCTGGCTAAAGATAAGAGCGCAGGGACGACAGTAATAAACCATCACTGTGATCAGTCAGAGACAGGGCTGAGGGGGTCAGCGCCCAACCATGGCCCTGACAAAAAGAAGGCAGCACACAGGGAGGACGGCCTTTTGGGCAAGGAAATGCTGAGCTTCAAAATACTGCTTTGAAAAGGAGGGATGGATGTAGCATGTGGAGATGTATGACGGACTGTAATTATGCTTCTACTTAGCCATCAGAATGAGAATGAGCGCTCCGAGTTGCACAGCGAGGCAGGAGACTGTGTCAGTGTAAGGCAATGGATGTGTGAATGGCAGAGCATGTGATGTGAGACATCAGGCCCATTTTCTGTTGTACTAAACCTCAGTGCTTCAGAGTTATCAACCGATATCCACTGAACACTGCCCTATCCGTGCAGCGTAACATGGTGAAAAATAGCACAGAGCACATGGCTGCTCCCTCCTCACAGAAGCTTTTACATACATCAAGCCTCCTGTCTGATCTCCCCACCACTGAAAGAGTTCATCGTGAAGGCCATGTGCATTTGTTTAAGTTTGCTAACATCTCTATGATATACTAACCAATTAGTGAGTAGCTTACACTGAAGCATCTGTGCCCCTCCTCTGTTTTCTCTATGGGCTGCATAGAGTGGGCAGAAATTAATCTTGGCACATAATAATGCCATTCACTCTCCAATCATGGCTGCCATGAAAGGTCATTTCCCTTTTTAATTTTTCCCATTGTGCTGAAAAGTCAGATGGCCATGTTATAATTTGAATAAAGCAGGGAATCAGACAATCAGATAACATTTGAAATGACATGACTTCCTGTTCAAAGCGATTAAAAGCAAATTTATTTAGTTTGGAACTGTCTCCCCTTTAATCTCTTTGTAAATGTTCAGATAGTGAGAGTTGAAAAGTTCTTTGTTATTCTTTGGCTTAAGTTTAAGCAGGTGTGATTATGATCACCAACAGATAATTTTTAATCACCGTGCATGTGCATGTGAATAGGCTGTGTAATGGCCGTCACATAAAGAGAGACTGAAGCCTTTAATGAGGTGGGCTCACTGGAACATGCCCACCTGCTTTGGTGAGTCTATTGAAGCACCTCCATAACGTTTCCCTTTTGCTGAGTAACAACAAAAGCCTTTACAATTTACATGCTGTAATTGAACTTTTTTGTGCCTCTTTTTCATCTCCACTTTGGTAAGTCATGTCAAGTGCTGTCCGATCGCTCCTGTGCTGCGATTGTCTTTCTGTGTGTCGTAGAGAATGACTCACTATTCATCTGATAGCTGAAGCTCGCAGTGTTGTTCGCAGTCCTTGGGCTCTGATGTGGAACACCCAGTGAGTTTCGTCTCTCTCTCGTCTCCACAAGTATGTCCTTAAGCCAATTGCGCTCTCATCTTGTGTCTCATGTTCATTGCTCGTCACGGATGTTTCACAATCAGCCTGTGATTTGGGAGATAGCGTTACATGCTATTCTCTTCATTTTCATGGACTAGCAGTGATATGGATCTGACTCCGGCTCAGTCTTTCTCTCTCCTCTGGGCTAATTGGGAATGGTGTGTGTGGTAGCAAGCTAACTCTGCTAATGAACTTGTTCACAGTCTTATCTAAATGATTCCATGTAAACCACTCCCCTTCATAAAAGTCAGCCAAATGCCAGGGTTTCCTTAAGAACATTTGAGTTGAGATTACAGCCACTGTAGAAAAGCTAGTGATATTTTAGGTCTGCACTGCTCAGTACATGACAGTACAGTGTTATCATTAGGTCTCTCTGGACATACAAAAAAAAAATCACAAACAAAACTGTCCCCATCAAATTCACTATGTTTAGACAAAATAATATTGTCATAGCTATATACTGTTTTGCACCATTTTCTGTTATCGGTACAACTGTTTTGCACCAGTTATGAAAAACAAACAAACTCATACTTGTATTATTTCATCATTATTAATGGTAATAATAACTGTGTGCTAGAAAGAAATCAGAAGCGCAGACTCTTCTTCTTAGGGAGGTGAGTGTGACAGAAAGGTAACAGAAGCAATATGATCACCTTGTCCGTAAATCTCTTGGCTGTTCCCGATGACCGGCTCTACCCAGCATGCTCGGCGGTTTGTGCCAGCTGGAAGGGGGCCAGGCCGAGGCAGGGGTCAGTCCAAAGAGAGGCTCCCTGACAGACGCACAGACAAGAGCCCTTAAGACAATCTCACCCTCTTCCACCTACATCAAACATGCACACGCAGCTTCACTCACATGTAAAAAGTACTGAGTCTCGTTTTTTGACTCCAGCCAACCCTGGAGCGTCTATGGCCATTCCTCTTTCTGTCATTTCCAAAAAAAAAAAAAAAAAACAGCAGTAAAAAAAACACAATAACCATTTCAGGTTTAATGCACATATGTCAAGCTAAGAGGAATGGAGGAGCAGATGGGCACGATACTGTGGCAGGTGCCTCAACAAATGTTTGCGGTCGCCCGAGCTGCTATTTATATCACGGTGAAACACAGAGACACGCAAATATTTGCAAAAGGACAGTGGGCCCTTTTTGTTGGGAGTCAAAGTGATCACCAAAATAAACAGATGGGATTAAACCTTTGGACCATCAGGGGCAGGACTTTGAAATACCCATAGTTGCACTGAAGAAGGAAGCATTCTGTTTTGCAAATCTTTTGTTAAAAATGTAACATTTGTCTTTTGGAGGAAAAACAAGTGGTTTCCCAACATCAATGCTTGCACAGCAATTGAATTCACTCAGGTTGTTCTCAGAGTAAACAAGACTGCTTCTAACTCAGCACTCTAGTCCATTATAAAGTCAGGGCGTCGTCTGGAGGGAGGGGCCAGTTGAAATGAGTGAGAGAGACAAACGGAGTACCCAGATGCAGATTAGGCTGCAGAAGATGAGGGTGTAAAAGGGATTTAATGGTAGGATGGATTAGAGAAATCCTTGTAACAATGTTAAATAATTATGGTTCCAGCCGAGATCAAAGCGCCATTGATTGAACCCCTCAAGCCTCGGCACACAGAGTCTTGGAAAGCAAAGATTGGTAAACTCAGACCACTCTGGCTGCTCCACTTAAATTGGATTGGAAATATTAGGATACAGACGAATCCTTCAGGAGGCTTTTGCATGCAGCTTTTTGTCACCGGAAATGTAGCTTTGGGAGCGCTCTGAAGCCTTGATAGCGCACTGTCTCCACACAATCATGAGACGAGGGTGTCGCAGCTGTCTCCGCTGATACCTAAGCGTTTTAAGCAGACTTATAGACACACTTGACGGTTATATCAGCAAAAACTTTCAGCGTATGCTTTCATTTCTTCTTTTTTCTCCCTCCGCTTTCTTCATAATCAAGAAATTTGGACGTGCATCATGGCAATTCTGTGTGTAAAAAAGGCAGGTTTTATCTAGCTTCTCCAGGGTTTTATTCAAAGTCTTCTTGTCAAGTCTCACAAAACATGAATGACACAGAGATTTCTGATAGCAACGATGAAAGGCGTCATCAGCGCTCCTGTGAGTTCTGCGCTCTGAGTGATGTAGAATTAAACCGTAATCAAAGCGAAACATGTAAACACCGTTTGTCTCATCCCCACTTATTCGCTTTCTTAAAACATTGTTGATGAAGGCTTCCTAATTCATGCATCACCTGTATTTGGGCAAAAAAGCTCCTTCAATTTACAATATGTGATGATAATAATGAAATATGCAACAAGAGATTAGCCCAATCACTGTACTCCAATGCGGTGCGGCCTTGATTCAAATTCACTGACTGATCCGCTATGCTAAGGAGCTTTATAGAGGAACTTCATGCTTGTTAGTTATATTTAATCTAAAATACAATCACTGTTCTTATCATTGCGGAATGACTTTGCCATATCCTATTGTATTTTTGTGATGTTGGATTTAGTACACCAAGAATGGCCTTAATAAGATACTGTGTCATTTTAAGTCCTAAAGGGTTTATATATAACACTATTATTAACAAATGAAAAACGTCAATTAATAATAAATACACTTACAATAGAAAAAAAATGTAAGTTAGACAAATTTGAAGAAAATGTGCAAAAGCTCTGTAAATATACAGTGTCCTGACCACATTGGCAAAGACCACAGCCTAACATTAAACTTTTCCACAGTAATTTTGTAAATTTTATGCAAACATTTGTCCACTTAACCATAAAATGTTTGTGTTTTTTTTGTATCATTATTTAGTAGGAATCCAATGCTTTTAATTCTTTCTTGGTTGTTGATGGCAGCCTCTGGGGACTTGACACCCATTGCGTTCTCTTTTAACTCTTTGAATATGTTTGTTCTGCAATGCGAGCCCTCCCAGGAGCTACAGGCACTGGTTTTTCCAAGAGGTATGATTGTAATTGGGTGAATATTTGATGTGTGTATTTAGCATCAGCATTGAGACCCTAGTGCAGGCAGCGCTGGGGGGTAACTATGGCTAAACTGGATTGGGTTTCTTTTTTGAGTTTGCATAGCTTTCCATTGCCATTTATTGACTAAATGAAACTGTACGAATGGCTGCATAAGCTTCCAACAAAAGTGTTTTAGTATTTAATATTAGTATTTATACCTATCTGTCATGGAATGTAAAATAAAAACATGGGGTTAGTATGTTGGGTTAGTTTTGATTAGTTTGAGTGCATTTTTAAAAGTTTTATTTATAGTGATTTATCCATGTTTGAGTAATCTATTGTCAGACACCACTGCACCAAAAAGTCCTGTTTTGACCTACCCCCCATACACCTCCACTGCTCTGTACTTGCTTTGTTCTTCTTTTTTTCTTAAAGAGTGATAGAGAAGATCCAATCCGAGTATGATACTTTGTTGTAATGATGTTTATGGCAAAAGAGCAGGCGGAATTTGGCATTGCAGTTTTCAGACTCTTTTCTTTTTATAAGTCATTATAGATCAACGTTGCAATTTAAAATGTCCAAAATATAACATAATGATCCAAGGTTGTCATAGATTGTAACTGTACAGCAGACAGAAATGTTTAATGTTTACATATATATGTAGTTGTATCTATCACTTAATATATGAAACAGCCCCATTCCCACACAATCCTATATTATACTTCGTTTTGTGTACAAGTACAACAGCCTGGCCCGCTGGTCCTCCTGCCTCTTGCACCTTTTTTGTGTCTGGGTTACAGTAGGTGGTCCCCTTTTGTCAAGTGAATGCAAGTACCAAATAATAGCTATAAAAGTGATCGTAAAAAAAAACTTCATAAAATGACATGTTCTTCCCTGATTGTACGAGTGTTGTGGTATTCAATTATGCAATTTCCATTGGCATATTAATCATCTTTTCAACAAACAAGCCGCTGTTAATTAAAGCAAAGCATGGATAAAGACGTGTTGCCGGATCATCACTCTGTTTATCATGGCGCACAGACCGCGGTTAAGTAAATGCAGGCTGTGAGATGAATTTCAATGCTCTCCCACTTTTTGCCATTGTACATCTGTGTGGCTTTACTGTGCCTCGGTGCAGGGTGGGGCTAGTGACGTTGTGTCATAGCCCTGTCTTTACAGAACAGGAGGTGGGAACTTATGGGAATGTTTGTGATGGGGAATACTGTAATAAAGTTACAATTACAGATGTGCAATTCAATAAACATTCTTAATTAAAACCTGTGTAATTCAGGTGAAAATCTAGGACACACGCTAAAGACAAAACTAAACCAGGTTTGCACTAAATCTAACCATTCAACTGGAATTAATCTAAATAGGACCTACACGGCAAAAAAAAATATTTCGAGAAGAGTTAAAACGTCTTCCTTTCAGGATAATAATTTTAATTTCAGCCGTTTTGGCAAGTTAAGATTAGTTAAGACAATTTATTTCATGTAACTGGATAATATAGACTTTACTTGTTTCAAACTGTGACTTGTCTCAATACATTACTTCTTACTTGAAGCCAAATTATCTGCCACTGAGTTAAGATAATTTTACTTACCCCACTGGCAAATTTATTGTCCTATTCTAAGCATAAATTATTGCATGATCAGTCAGAAATGCCTTGACACCAGTGAAATATCCTGCATCACATAAGCAACTGAGTCAAAACTACTCAGATTTAGATATAAATTACAATTTAAAGTAATTTTAAGCTACATTGGATGTACTTTTTTTCTGTGAAACTATATAGCACATTTGTTTTTTAATATTATACTAAAGTGATCGCTCTTTTTTTTGCCAGAAGGGACAGCATTGCCTATCTTTCTTACTATGGAGCAGCTTTGCTGATAGTGCCACAACATATACCTTTTTATACACACTACTTGTCCTCTTTTCATGCTGTAAAATGCACTTTGCTGTGACTAGATTGCTCTGCATGATTCACATATTGAGCATCGTGCCTCTGGTCGGCCATATTGAGTTTGCACAGGGAACAACATGACATCTCTGTACACTCCTGCCCGCTCTCCTTGTCGCCCTTCTTTGGCTTTTTGTGCCGCCTGTGTGCCTCACTCATTGGTGCGAAGGGGATGGAGATTATTCAGGATTTGGTAAGATATGGGCCTTCTCTAATCATAGCTGACTGCCTCCACTGTCATTCAGTCACTAAATAGAAGTGTGGGGGAAGAAAAAAAGTGTCTCAGAGATGGGAGCAGCCAGCAGCCATAGCGAGCATCCACTAGAGTTGAAAAATAGGAAAAGCATCTGTAGACATGTGGTGTGTACCCTGTCCTTCTTTGTATGACTTTATCAGAGTGGCGCTCGCAAAACTGGAGTCTCCCCTTAAGTTAAACATAAGATCGTTGTGGTTTGAAGCACTCGACTGCTCTGTGCATCTAAAAGGCTGAACAAGTCCCTGCTATAGTGTCTTGCACATCTCCAAATCACACCTCACAAAAAGTGTTTTCTGCTGCGTTGGCTCAAATCTAAATGCACTCAAACATACTGTTGCACTGGAGTCACCCGCACATGCATAAACCCACCCAACCTCCTGGACCGCCATCACAAGAGGGACAGAGGAGAAGAGAGAGAGAGATGGAGATGGTGTGGAGCAGGAGGAGGAGGAAGGAGAGAGAGAGAAAAGTCAAAAACCTCCACATAACAATGCCAGAGAAAAATCAGAACATTTTCCACCGAAAGATGGGCCATTTCCAAATCCTTGTGCCCTATCAGACAAATTAAAGTAAATCAAGCATGAAATGAAGCAGAAGAGCCCGGAGATAAGGCTCCTTTAAGTCGTTTACAGATTAGGACAGAGGGAGAGAGAGAGATGGAGAGAGAGAGAGAGAGGGAGAGAGGTGCATGGTCGGTGCCACTGAAGGCTGAGGCTAGTTTCTCATTTCACAATAGCAGCCTGTGTATAGGATTACTCTCCCCTGTCACCGACATGAGCAGCAGTGGAGGGAATACAAGTCCTCAGAGTGTGTCCACATCACAAATGTTTCCGAGCACAAAAATCTCCACATGTCATCAACAAAACATCCTGACCCACCAGACCTGGGCCCAAGCTCAAAGGCTCGGTTCAGGTGTCCGTGCTCTCTCCATTGAGTCCCCATACACCCAGTACAAATCTGGATATTACAGATGCACTATGTAACTTTTCTGGTGGGGGTCGATGGCTGCATGTGCTCAATATCCATGAAACTGCTGTTGCTTTGCTTGGAATGTTCTACATTATGGCATTTATTTCATTACAAACTCAATTTACCTAATAAAGAAAAGACTTGAGATTCAATGCCTTTTTTTAAACCGTAATGATTTAAAAAACACACATTTTTAGTAGTGTCAATACCATTTGTAGTATTGATTATTATCTGAATTTTGGAGTTTTTGTTTGTTTTTGTTTTTTTGTTGTTTTTTCTGATGACTCCTCCCATCAGAAGAACAGTTACATAATGCACCTATTATGAGTCAAAGTTGTGAAAGAATTGTGCAAAGTGGCGCATAAATTAATCGTTCCTTTGAATTAACTTAAAAATGTATTTGTCAGTTGTTCATATTAATGACAAGTAATGCAATTTCACTGTTTTGCTTCATGAATTTCAGGTTTGAAAAAAAAAAAAATCTTTGAAATAACTTCTAGTTTTTGCACAAGCTCAAGGTGACGTTCAAGTAGCAGAGCCCTTATAAGTGTTTATTTTTTTATGATCATGAGCAAGGTTAGTGTATTAACTCTATATTAATATTTTTTCAGTACTTCAAATTGATTTTTTTTTTTTTTTAATCCAATTCTGTATTTTTCCTACCTCTTTTTGCACAATGCATTCATCTTGTCTGGTCACCTCTTCACCTTTCGCCTTCTTTACAACGAGCCTTGGAATGCAGTGATTGGTTAAGCTACGTCACATGATCTTATGGCTGTCACTTCTTGTGTTAAGCGCAGCACAGATCAGCTTTGAAGGAGGAGGATGGGGCTGCGCGCAAATGATATTCTCAAAATTTTTGTCGCTCCATGAAACGGCTGGTTTAATACGTGCGTTCCATTTCCTGTCTTACATCTCCGGATTAATTGCTGTTTTATTTTAGTCCTTGCAAATAATCAAAACACAATTATAAAGCTAGTTGCTCGTAGAGATATTTTGCACACACGTATAAGCGTTTCATTCATGCGTGGAGGCAGAGGCGGCCCCCCTTCCTCACACACAAGGCCTCCCTCCCACACAAGAAGAGGGTGCACCGGCGCACACCTCTCCACACATGATTTCGTCTCCTTGCATGTATCTATATTTTGGCATAGAGAGAGAGGTCGGACCCAGTTTTCGGTTAGCTGCCACCCCGAGCCACGACCTTGACCTTGCTCGCGGTGCTCCAGACTTTTAGGTTTAGGCCCCTTTATCGCGCTATCTCCAGGCATTTAAAAATACTCCTGAAACTCAACGGTTTAACCCGCTTTTACGCTGTTCACATCAAAAACTGGATGAAAAAAGGAGAGCTTAATCCATCTTATCTGTTGACTGTCAAACTGCTCCGGCTAAAACCTACTCACAAAAGACAACTAGGTCACCCAGGAAAAAAAAAAAAAAATTCCCGTGTTACCAAGAGGCTCCTTGGTAATTAACTTGGGAGGAGGTTCAGGACTACTTTAAATAGTCTCATCCTAATATAACCACACTGTTGCGATGTTTACTTTTTCTTTGTTAAATAATTGTTTATTGCCAGCTGACACAAACAGAGGAGGTGGGTGAAGAGTCTTGCCCAAGGACGCAGTGGATGTGTGAAATATAGGAAGTGGGAATCCGTCCACTAATCTTACACTAATCTTAAACTTACAATAA
Source organism: Rhinogobius similis (assembly GCA_019453435.1). Taxonomy (NCBI): domain Eukaryota; kingdom Metazoa; phylum Chordata; class Actinopteri; order Gobiiformes; family Gobiidae; genus Rhinogobius; species Rhinogobius similis. The sequence goes on along the minus strand of CM033626.1, from coordinate 16,867,814 downwards.
ACTACTTTTTATTTTACCTTCAAAGTACAACAGGCAAATGTGAGCCCTTGCAAAATATCATCTTCATCGTGGCTTCTAGTTTTTACTTTTCCTCTCCTTTTTTATTTATTAATTTTTACCTTAATTTATATTTTTGTTCATCTAACTTGCTCAACACTTCCCAGCACAATCCTATAATTACATCAAACAGAATGCCCATACCTTTCACTAAATATTACTCTTTGTAGACCGACAAAACAACCCTTTTCTGCAGTGCTTTCTCTGCCTCTTTCCCAAACACATACTTTTCCAGTGAGCACACCATCAATTACTCATCCACGCTGACACATTCAGGTGGAATAATGTCCTTTTGACGCTTTTGAAATTTTAAGAAAAGCGTTTAAAACAATCTTGATTTCCTGCCAAGAGAGTGTCGCGTGTGTCCTCTAGATGTTGTCAGTGATATGGAGATATCTTGGCGTGGGGACAGTCATTCTTTAAGTTTTGCTGTCTTCTTTTACATGCTATCAATAGAAATTGCAGTGCTTCTGGAAAGATGGATGCCTGGGAGATTGTTGTCTGCTGCGCCTGCCTCTGACTTGGCTGGGCTGGTGATGAAATGGTACGTCTGACAGAGCGTATATTTCAATTGTTCAATGACACCTAACAGCAGCTCTGGGTTGATAATGTACTGCCGGACTAACTTCTTGTGGGAGAGACATGCCGTGATGTCCTATTGTTGCGCTATTCTTTTGTTAGTTTTTTCATTTTGAAGCTAGACATTGCACAGACCAATCACAATTATGATTTAGGGTGAAGAATTTACATGTATGTTATGAGGCAATTTTGAAACATGCAATTGGGAACAAAAAAATAGCTTTTCAATTATGAGCTCATGTTTGCAATAATGTTAGAAGCTACATTAATGCACTTTTTGGTTTTATACTTTTGCTGTTTTAAATTAACTGTTAACGTTAAGGTCATCTCTCTTACACTCATTTTGTATTCTGCAGTCTTACCAGACAGAGGCTCGTAGCATGTGGGCTTTTATTCAGCCATTCTGGAACATAACGTAATGTATGTGGTAAAATTGTAGTCTGTATTTATTTTGGCTTAATTGTGTGTTTTTCAGTCAGCGTCAATAAAGTTTGTTAGCCAATTTATCTCCTCAATTAGAACTTTACCAATTCCTCCCATGTTTAACTTAATAAAGTTGTAAAATATAAGCCAACAACTAACTGAAGAGTTATTAAAAGTGTAAAAAATCTGACACTAATAAATATTAAATCTAGAATAGAAACTAGATACTCTTTTGAACAAGTATCAATACTAAAAAAAGAGGACAAAATTTGACCTTTGTCAGAATAAGTCCACATTGTAACATATTATTTTGTGCTGAAAATTACCATCTATTGTCAAAAAAAATAAGTATTTGGCTTATCAAGTTGAATGTCTAGTATTGTGAAACACTAGTTCCTGATCAAATTGTTTCTCTCAAAACAATATGGGTTGGTTACTGTAGAAGAGGAGTAGGAGGCTCTGTTGCCTTTTAAAACAACCTCTCACTGCGATAATAGTGTGGGATTATAAATGATGCATTTTACTCAGCACGACCTGATAGTAACAGTTTGGGCGAAGGGGGGAGAAAGTTCATGCCTGTCTTATCAAAGCCCTGTGACATTTCTGCTTCTGCTGTAAAATTTCATATCACACATCGCCTTCAAAGATGGGCCACCTTTTGTTGAACTGATACAGAGCGCTCCATCTCACCCCATATGCCTCTCCTATGGTATATTAATTTATTGCCCATTTGCCACCACCATAAGACCGACTATTGAGAAGATTGAGGGGACATATCTGAATTGCCTCTCACAGGTTATTGAACTTTGAACAGTGTATTGCTCAAATCATGAGTCCACCCTTCATTTATGGTTCTCAAACTGTGGCGAAGGGGCCACTGGTGGTACGTGGACATTGTTCAGAGGAGGATTAGTATTCAGTTTTCTTGGGTTGCTTCAGTTCTCCTTATTATTTTAGTTGCTGTGTGTTTTTACAAGCTGAAAATCCCACACTACAAAACATTTTTGTATAGTATTCCTATTGCTCAGTAATAAGAGAGAATTGAGATTTTGCATTTAGAGTCAGACTAAATATCTGAAATCTTAGCAGTGGAGGGTTGATGATGTAATTTGTCATCTCTGTCCCGGAGCAGAGGGCTCATTCCAGGCGTGAAACTGTATTAAGGAAATGTATTCTTACTATTAATGGGGCTCCATAAGCATAGGGTTTTATGGCTGACTATATAAGTTGATAAAGTGCACGAGAATGCACACAAATAAGAAATTGCACTGAAGCTGCAGCACTAGGCACTAGGAAATGAAAAAGGGGTAGTTTGTCTTGAAAATTGATTGGTATCATCACCAAAACAAAAGAAAAAGATTGAGGGTGGAAATGCATTAAAAGTTTGTTGCAGTTGTGTGTTTGTTTTTAAATCCAATGCTTAATTTACAACTGCATATTCTAGTCTTTCTCTGTCATAAGTACACTCTTCTAATGCACTGCTGATCATTTTTCAAACCACACCAGCACCAAACTGGCACAGCGCCATTATCAAACCCATTATTCACACTTAAACCGCTGAAGCTAGTGATGAGGTTCCCTGTCCCATTGCACCATAACCCAAAGGCAGGACAGGAGACATACACAAAAGAGTAAAAAATACAAGCAGATGCCAGCAAGGAGCATCTTGGGCCCTATCAGACGAGGATCTCTCAGCACAAAGGGACATTCAGTGGTCTGCCAAGTGTCTGTAGAGTGCAGGAACAGAGCCGGGACTGTAGCGACAGATGATGATCTTATCAGGGGGGAGGGAGGTGTGGAGTCCTGGTTTGGGAGGGGGCAGCAGGGGCTCTTCAGATACATCCTGGGGCTCCTTTTGCCAAGTGTGTGGTATTTGAGAGGAACAGCGCTGAGGGGAGAACACAGGTGCTGGGTTGGTTCAGCCATTTTGAAATTTCCTCTTGGTTGAATCTGATAATCTACGTCATTACATATTCATTCTCAATAACATTTATGGACATCCAGACTGCGTAGCCCGCATATGATATCTCTAAAGTATGTTATTGTTGTAAAAAGTGTTCACCAGCGTCTCCTCTGCCTGTATCAGTTGGTTTCCTCAGAAAAAGTGAACTTGGCTCATCAAATAATCAATGGTCGTGATTATTATAATCAAACAAACAAAAAATAATAATTGTGCCTATTTTAATATGCAAAATCAAGTCTTTTTTTAATCAAATTTATTGTCCAAAATACTATTAATACTAAAATTACTTTTATCTGGCCTTTTTAACTTTACTTTGTCATTCAGCAAGTTGGTTACAAACTTGAGGAATAGTAATAGACAATATGAATGATTATGAGAAGAGAGAAGAAAATTAAAGAGTTTACTGATGTTTGGTCACTTTTCCAGTAGTTGTTAATAATTGCTAAATTGTGGTGTTTTTTCCACGCGATAATCATAACACAAAAATTTGTTATCGTGCCATTCATAGTCAGGTGTCTAAGAGAGCATATGGATTTGGTGTTATGATTTGCCCATTTACTATTCTCTCCCAGTGTCGCTCCTTGTTTATGCGAGCTTGGAACTGAATCTGTGTTGAGTATTATACTGTATTAAGTATTAACCTAATTAGAATAATTGTCACTTATCCGTCTGACACCTGGACACATCTGCCTGAATATTTCTACTGTTTGCAAACTCGTGCATGCTTACTTCAGCAGACAGTGTGCTGCGTGCGGTGTGCGGGTTGAGCCTCATTATTCATGCACAGGACTTATTTTGTGTGGAGATTTTCTACTAGTGTCGGCAACAGATGTGACAAGCCATCTGCGAGCCAAGGTCCTCAGGCAACATTTGGTGTGAGCTGCGCACAACTGGCACCCAAAACACGGTGGCCGCCTCTATGCAAGAATTCAATAAAACCCCCTTTTCGCCCGTGTTCTTGCACCTACACCAGTCACCTCATTATTTTTTACCCCCGAAAATGTGTGAATGGTTTGGCTAGTGGGCCGATTGGAACCGTGTGTCAAGCGGGGCTAAAAGGGAACTTGCATCCAGGCGGGTAAAGGCCGCGGGTCTTATCTGAGGACAAACAGAATGCATCAAGCAGTGGCTGTGGCTCGCAGTGATGACGACCAGCTGTGCTCCCATGTTTAATTATTTCTCTGTAATGAGCTTACACACCTTCCACTGCAGCTCCAGGAAGACAGCACAGGGAGCTCTGAGGGAGACGAGACCAACAGGCAAAGATAAGGCTGATTATCTTAACTTTTGGCACCGGTCCAAAACGATGAATGTTCTCACTAATGAAGGTTCCCAAACTGTGGTCAAAAATGATTCTTTATAACTTTTTATAAGTAATACTCAGAAGTCACGTGATAGTTTGATTGTGTGTGAAGTCAAATCTACTTTTAACATGTTGTGCCTTAGTCTGCTAGTGTAGTGCAGCTTAGGCCTGTCAAATCACGATAAACTATAATATTAAAACTACTCTACACAATAACAGCAGAATATAATCAAATAACCCAATTCTAAATGTAGAGAATCATTAAAAAATTGCTGCAGTAAATAAAGCGCACAATTAAATACTTTAATGGTTAGTTAGTGTCAATAATAAGAAGTTGCTTCACTCTGTACAGCACAAATCTCAGTGTTTTCCACAAGAAACTCACAAATGCTATACTGTGACAGGCCTGCAGCAGCTAGCACAATCCAAGGCTAAAAAAGTGACATTACCTTACATGACATGTTTATAGTTGTTCACATCTTGCTTCTTGTGTTTATTCAATGTGTAATTGGGTCTCACTCCTGGTTTAGACCGTGTTGTCTTAGTTGACTCCTGGTTGAATGTTGGCTTAATGTCCTTCATTCATTATTTTGTGGCGCTTGTACTCTGTTTTGGGCCTATTTAAAGACGTCAAAAGCTAGTAATTTTATGTGATGTTTTTACTACAACTACTCTAATATTTATCAAAGAATATTTCTGTCAGTGACATTTTCACTTTGATTGTTAACGAATGTACCAGCAGCAAGGTGTTATTTGCAGCGGGCAATGGCACAAGACCCATTATGTTTATGCATGCACGGGAGCACATAAGCACACATTTCCATAGCCGCACAAGGGACGGACAAAGGCGTGCCGCAGATACACAGTTGATATTTGAAGCGGAGAACGGGGTACAGGAGGTCATTATAGCACAACGCATCAGAAAGTTCAATAATCACCACAGTCCATTCAGCGTCAACCCGGTGCCCTGCATAACTATTAGCCACACGTGCGGACACACAGGTTCAAAGAAACAATGTTAACAACCTGTGTGGAGTTTGTGCCAAATCAATTACCTCAATACAAGAGATTGGTCTCATTTTAGAAGAAAACAAGTCCAGTATGTTCAGTGTTGAATACTTGAATACATGTACTTACTTACATCTGCATTTAAAATATTGTTTTATTGTATTCTGTTATGTGGTCTAATTAGAGTGCTGTATTCTGAACACTTAGATTACTTTCACATTGAGTTATATTATGTTATAGTATGAAAACATAGGATTAAAACAACTTTTGTTTTGTTTTTCTGCGTTATGCATTTATATGAAACACAAGTCTTTACAACCTTGATTTTCAGCCAGCAAGTGTTCCTCAAAAATGTCCAATTTGGATTCACAAATGGATTTAAAAAGAAGTGTCCCGGACTCATAGAGGGTTGAAAAACTCTCAAGACGAGACAGAATACGAGATTAGGTCAATGACAACGTAACGACACAAAATTTTGACAGAATTTATAATATATACAATTTTGGCGTATATATTTGGCGATGTAACTCAGCAGCACTGAACACTTTTCTTGTCCAAATCAAGTGTAAAAAAATCTCGCAATCTAATTTTCCTCATTTGTGCATATTTTTGTGGCAATTTAGTCTTCCAATCCTGTGATCTTGTCCCACCCCTTCTAACCACGGTCATGAATAAAGACAAAAGGACTACATTCACTATAAAGAAATCTATTTTCTGTGATGTGAACCGAATTTAATAAGGTCCAACCCTGACCTCTGACATGGGGCCAGTCCTGTGAAGAAATGGTTTCATAAAGATGCAGTTTTCAGACATGACTCACAGCTGATAAAAGTCTTTTGGCAGTGGAACATTTTGTGTCCGAGCGTTGATAAAAGCCTGATAGCACTTGTTACAAATGTCTGATTCATCAACTTCCACCAGGAGAGTTCTCACCGTCGTCAGGGAAACCGCTTGTAAATCCAAATCCAATGTTGTGTTCATTTTGGATCTGCAGTAGTCCCTATATACCACAGTTAAGATAGAGTTTACTCAATTATTTTAGTACATGAAAACAATATTACTCATAAGGGTAGGTAGCTAAAAATTACCAAAATTGCATTATTCGAGGAGAAATTTTAAGTATGATGCATTAAATGTAACTCTTTAGCTTGTTACTAGCGCAGAGACACTTATTCCTTTATGTAAACTATGTCATGGGGCTTATCATAACTCGTCCATTTATCAGCATCTATAAAAGTCCAGTGAATCTAAGAGATAAGCATGGTGGGGTAGTACTAACACTGCTATCCACTTTCACTGTTAATTAACTGTAGCTGTAACAAGGGCTCGGCTTCCTGGAACAACTGAAATAGGCCTGCCATGAGCTGCTCCTGCCAGCCAGCGAGCCTGCAGAGTCTCACCAAGATTATCTGCACACAAGACACCTTTCAAGTAAGGTTAGCGCGCCGCGTGTGTGAGGAACACCATCAGATGGGTGCTCACTTGATTTGCTTATCCATTTTGAAAGTGCGTGGCTGTAACCTCTGCTGTTTATCGCAGAGCTCAGACGCACTGCTATATATCTGCTCATGTACTGACTGTGATGTCGTGTGGACCTTGTTGTATGGAGGAATATGGCTGATTTCTGGGTTGGTTTTTTTTCTGTGCTTTTTAGGAGAGTTAGACGTGTTTCTGAAAGATGGAGAGCGGAGGATCCACAGCAGGCAGCAGCTACCCGTGGGCACGACGTGGGGGCCATTCGAGGGCAAGATTGAGATGAACACCGACACCAACGCTTTGGTATGTGTATCCATTTTTTAACTGTTACTGTGTAATCTATCCATGTGGTGTTTGCATGTCCTCTTTGTGTTACAACAGGTTTTACTCAACAATTAATGACATGCATGCACATTTATATGAACTAAATTCATACTGAAAGACAAAGTGCATGACTGTCTGTATCAGTTTTTTAGTCTGTGTCTAAGAATACTGTGCCCCCCTCCAACCACCACCAATTACTCACTCACAGATCATAATCAGGTGAAGTGTCTTGCCTAAGGACACAACAACAGAACTTGGTGCGAGCGGGAATAGATCCTCCGACCTTCAAGTTGGCGGACGAGAGCTGAGCCACTGTCAGCTTCATTGAAATCAGTTTATTGTTCATTGTAATCTATATTTATAATATAAGAGACACATTTTTAGTACAAGAGGCCTTGCATCTCGGGCCCTCATTGGTCAGGAAACATTTAGGCCCGTAGTTGCCGTTTTAGAATCCAGGTGTGTTGATGAGTGAATGAATGAAGCTCTTTTCAGAAGGTAAGTGATGAAGCACTTTTGTCACATCTTAGCTTTAATGGCTCCTATGGGACCCTACCCTGAAGCAAATTAAACAAACAAATAAAGCAACAGTTGTAGACATATGCTGATTTCATTCACTTATAAATAGCAAGGGTTACCATGCTGAAATATTCCTATATTTAAATCATATTTCAAGACAGTCGCTCTGTCCATGGAAAGAATCTATTACCATTGACTCCCATGTCTCTCAACACCAACTCACAAAAGCTTTTGAAGTGCATCTATTTTAACATTTTATATTGTATGACAAAACCTTTTAATTGGTGGATTTGACGCTGGGTCCATGCGCTGAATGAGGTCCAGTCTTTTTCATGTCCCGTACCCTCAAGCTCTCTATCTCCTCTTTGAAACATCCCTGGGCTGCTGTTGACCCCCTGCTCTGGTGGAGTGACGAGTCCTCCATGGATTTGATACTTTTGGATTAATTAAGAAATTCCTATTAGTATTGTAACCAGTCGAACATTCATCCTGTTAAAAACATATGAAAAAGTCCATTAGGATTTTCAATACTAAAGCTTTTCACTCGCTTCAGCCAGATCTCTCAACTTTTTATTCCATCATTCTCCACTGTTTTCTAAGCTCCTCTCATGGTTTTGAAGTCATCGGTGGCTTTAAATAACTGAACCCATATTATAGGCGTGAAATATGTCTTCTCTCGGGCCGGAGTCAGTTATCCTTGGGCGGAAAAGTGATTTGACAGAGCAACACCTCGGCTTGCCTTCCAAAGTACCACGGCCCGTATATTTCTATCTCTGTCCCTCGAATAACTTCTAAACCACACGATCTTTACCAACTTCCCACCGAGCAGTATGATACAAGACTAGGACTGTAATCGACCACAGACATTTTTGGTCGACTAAAAGATGTGCCCTTTGCATTGATTCGTCGACTAAAAAGGACTCAGGATTTCATGCAAAATTTAACTATTTGTACTGAAAGGTATTGGCAAACTAAGTATTGATACGTGAAAAGGGTAGAATAAACTCCCAATTTACTATAAAATCCTTTAAAATAATTAGCTGACTAATACAAATTCTGGTTCACTAAGATACCATTGAGCAATTAATCGACTAAGCAACTAAAGACCTACACCTCTTATATATTCGATAAGATGTAATAATTCAGGGCGGAATTGAAAAGGTTTGTTTGGTCAATTTTATCTCGTATTTGAGAACCAATTTTAGTTTTGACTTTAAATACAATTTTTCCAAACTTTATGATTTCAAACCATTACTTAATTCATATACTGCCTCTAATATTCCATTAATATTCCAGAAGAAACTGTCCAACATTTCATGATCAAAACCAGCTTTATGAAGACATCTTTCTGATTTCACTCCAAACTTTCACAATTTTAGAAACTGTGGCCTTAAACCTATCAAATCTATCACAGAACTGCTGATGACCAGACTAAGTGCTCTCAGTGGAGTCCAACTTTTCCCACTCTCTAAACTGTGAGCAGGTGTTGGTCATCACCTGTTATGGGGCTGTGGAGAGGTCAGCAAGACTGCCAAACTACCCGCAATTAAAATACTGGAAAAGAGAGCTGCCATCACGCCTCGAAGCATCTCATGTGTGTCTTTTCTCACGGGAATCCTTTCAAAATGCTTTGCTGCTTCCTCTGCTCGCCCAGGTTTCATCTCAACAAAAGGGCATTAGCAACGTTTTCTCTAGGTATCATTAAAGGCTAGGTCATTGCAGTGGTTCTGTTTTAGTTTTTTTTTTCTTCCATTGTTTTTGGACTAAAATAGCCTGTCTTTCTGAATATCACAGGGGAATCTACATGTCTGAAGGTGTGTAGCTGTATATCTTCTCCAGCTCAACTCTCATTGGGTTGCCAAACATGCAGCCGTTGGCAACATCCCTAATATGGCGTTGCATTTATCTAAGTTATTTCAGTGGGAGGCGAGGGAGTTGTGTAAATCTTAAAACACTGATACAGAGACGGCAAAAGGTCCGAGCTGGCCTTACCTGGAGACAAAGAGGAGGAGTGAAAGCAAGCTAATGTAGACGTATGGGAGGGTGGAAGGGAAGAACAATGGAAGATGCATTCGAGAGGATAACAAAGTGTAGATTCCACCTACAACTCACAGTCATGCAGATTTTAAATAGATAGAATTGATGTCCTTGTTGGTTTAAAATTCCAGTTTCATTTGCAGTTAAAACAACCCCTATCACACCGTTGTACAAATAGAAACAAAAGCCATAGAATAAAACACAAATCAACACTTTAACCAATAAATTGATCCCTATAAAGTGCTCCATGGAACTTTTCTGCCACCTGTTTTTTCTCCATGCACATGTTATTGCTTTACTTTTTCAATACCCCTTGAAAAAATGTGCATCCTCTGAACGTGTAACTTGGTAGCGTCACCTGCCTGTCCAAACACTGAACAATTGTTATTTGTATTTGATTTGATTGTATAAGCAGCTTTATTAATGATATAAAAATGATTGTTCTACTGTGCAAAATCCGCCCATCAAATGCTATTGAAATTTTATTTTAGATACATGTTTATGGTTCAGTTTGTTAGTATTTTATCTCTTAATTATCATATACAAAAACAATCAGCTCTGACCCATAGCTGAAAAAAGCGTATCCACATGAATGATTGGATTACGTAAGGCATATGTCTCATCCTTCAGACCCATGAGCTATGGACATCGATACAAGTTTTACTCATTCATTTAGAAACATCAATCTGCTCCAACTTAACTAAGGTCAAGCTATTTTTGCACAGCCTGACAAGCTCATAGCTGTTTCCTTGTCTTTGGCATGGAGCCCAGACAGGACTAAGTGTAATGACCAACGAAAAGTGGCTTGTACAGTAAATAATGAGGAGCGTGGGGGAGATTGAGGGAAAGACTACCGAACATGAGCTGCACTGCGACCTGTGGGATTGTGTGGACTCATAGGCCTTCTTTGTGTCTAAAGAAGTTCAAGCTATATTTTACCAACACTGATGAAAATAGACAAATCTTTCTAGAAATTTTTTTTGATGGTACTGACGTCCATTGGTAAATTAATTGTCTAAAGCCCTTATCTACCCCGAAGATCCCACAGGGCCCTCAATAATAATTTGCAATATAGTCTTTCATATAAAAATACAAATAATAGTGACTGTGGGATAAAGTAGCAAATGTGAATAAATATATTATGTGTCATTGATTTGAAGCTCAATATGTTTGTATGAGGAAAATTATTGTCTTTAATAAGAAAGCTGTCAAAAAGCTGCAAGAACAATGTAATCTTTAAAACAAGGGTTAAAGGTGATATTTCTGCCCTTTTTGTCATTAGTTTTATTTATTTTATTGTCCATTCACTTTTTGTTGAATATTTAAATCTCACTTTGGTAACATTCATCTTGTCTTACGATATATTCACAGATTATAGCACCATGTCAAGGTAAATACATCTCACTAACAAAGTTGTCTGACAAAAAGAAATAAGACATTTACTAGAACAACTTCTAACTAATGAACACAGTTTACACATTACTCATTTAGTACATTTCTGATTGCAAAAAAAATCATTGTTATTATGAGAATCCAAAACATTTTTTGTCAACTTCAATCGCCCCTTGTCTGTGTATTCTGTAATTGTATGTCTAATGTAATATGAGGAAAAGGTAATCTCACTCTGTCTGGCTCTTCGGCTGCACTTTGGACATGCCGGCTCTAATGGGAGGTCCTCTTTAGTGCTGTGTTTGTGGGATGTTTCAGCCGGTGAACGACAGGCCTCAGTGGCCGACCGAAGTGACGAATGATGCAGAGAAAGGACAATGATTACACGCAACTGTTCAGACCGGCCACAGGACAGAGAGAGGCATCACGCTTGAAAAAGAGACAGTGAGATAGCGGCGTGAGGAAAAACAAGGGGAAAAGCATGACAGGAAATCTGGGCATCTGCAGGACAGAGATAGGGTCACATCTCCAGCGTTTATCAAAGAGGGAAGCAGATTTCACAGCTGATGGGGCGGCACGCGAAGGTTTGTGGACCCCAGGGGCTCGGTTTGGCATCCGCACCAGAGTTATTACCTTTGCAGACCCGCTAACACAATCATATGGCACTATCATATGCAGGGCCTCGCTGGGCTATTTTTCTCTCTTTTATCACACTATCAGTTTATTGGTTAAATATAGTTATATCACATGCAGATAGATATTCTGACAGGTACATTCCCTGGAGTTTTCTTTATTTTGTGGGCTATTAAACCTTGTATACTAATGCGTGAATCATAAATGAAAACTGTTAAATCTCCAGTGATCATCAACGTTAAAACAATGTCTCAGTAGAGATGAGCAATGTGGAAATTTAGATAATATTGTGAATGTTGTTTTGAAGAAATTTGAATATGTAGTATATCGTTTATGGTGGAAAATGCTACAAAAACAGAAGATTTAAAATAAAAATGAAAAAAAGTTATGTTTTAAACTTTCAAATAAGGGTATAAGGTTATACTTACTTACTGTCTGATAATTAAACCTTAACTAATACATTTAAAGACATGTTTTAACACATTTCTGATGACCACACTCTAAATATCAAATCTCAAACATAATATCCAGTGTATTAATGTAACTTTTTTTGTTCCATCTATACTTCCCTTGTCTGAGCATGATGAGTCCCCATATCATTCAGAAACTTGTGCCATTTACCATACAAAAAAAAGTGATGTAGAAGTTTGAGACAAAAAGCCCAAACGTGTCAGTATTTGTGGTGCTTCTCTCCCCTGCTCCTCTGTGTGTGTGTGTGAGTGATTGAGCTGCCAGCGCACACTCTCATCCCTCACTCGTCTCTGATCAATCAGACCATTAGAGTCCCATTACAGCGGCCCGGTGCAGGTGAGACACACGCCTCCGCCTGCTCCTCACATTCCCCAAATTAACGCAAATTAATAGTGACACTCAGACATAAATGTGTGCAATCGGGGCTAAATGAACAGTCTGGGTCGAAGCTATTGAGTAGCAGGTGTCTTTAAAGGGCCTAATTACCTATGCTGGACAGAAGCGGAGCAGGGCTGGCCCGCGGTGAGCCTCCAGTAAAAGGCCTGGCCCTGGGAGCGCCTCATTGTACGTGTTAATAATTGATTGGGAGGCAGCCTATTAATGAGCAGCAGATTTAGGGCTGTGTTGTAAATGTGTTGATGAGGGCGTAGCCGCCTCTTGTACAATGCCTTACCACTGCTAATTACTAGGGCTTAGTCAAGGTGCACTGTAATGAGCCGCATTCAATACAATACTGGATTTTATGTGTCTGCAGGACCTTTTAGTGCAAATTACACACTAATTGAAATATAGATTTGTGTAATCCAGATTACTATCTACCAGCTGCTTTTCACCTAGGCTTTTATCTTATTTATTTTTAATAATATACTGTATGCTATAGGCATCAGAAATAATGCTGATACTTTTAGAATCGTTTGCACATTTGGGAATGTCCAAAAAGCAAAAACCACAAGGGACAAGATAATGGGTGCTGAACAATGTAATATTTATTTAGCAACAAAATGTATTTAATTATTGTTTGTTGATTACCTTGAGAATATAGGCAATTACAGCATGTTTTGAACTAACTAAGGCTTCTCTAATGCAAGAGGCTTTGGCCCCATATTATTATTTAGAGCATACTCTTTATAGTTTGTGAGGTTCCTGTGTGGGAGGGCATCTGAGTGTGTTACTCCAAGTGCTGACTGCTGCTTTCGTTGTGAACACAGCAACGTGTAGATGACTCGAGAGAGAAATGTCCCGATACTGTCCTCATTTCCACCTTGGACAGGGAGGCACTGGCTGTCACCGATGGACTCTGATTATTATGTGTTTAGTACAAGGGTGAGAGGAATATGGACCATGCACCAAACTGCTCCAGAAATTATTCAGCCCTTCACTCAAGCCATTTATCTGCACCTTGTGCCCACCCTCTCCCTCCAATATGTTTGTCGTTAGCTACCCCTAAACTTTAACAAGTGGTGGCAGATTTTTCTGTTTCAGAAATTATATTTTTCTTCTTGTCATTGCTTCATTAATCAAGAGGAGGCATTCTGAAAAATGTTTTGTTTTGGAGGCTGCAATCTATTTAGTGTGTGTGTGTGTTGTAGTTAATCTGCGCCCGTGGCAGGTTTCCCCTCCGAAACGCAGCGCTAAGCAGCGGTATCGCAGGCCTATTGTTGTAGCCTCTGTCATAGCAAGGAGAGCCTGATGCAGGCCTGGGCTGGCCTGATAAGGAAAAGAGGATTCAACATGGCTGGAAAGGAGAATCAGTGGGACTTGAGAGTGGAGTAGGGATGGGGCAGATGCGCTCACACAGACACATACAGTACATACACAGTACAGAGCAGACACACAAATCATCTGCACATCGCACTGGCACCGGCCCAGGCAATTATTTACAGTAACAGCCAATTACATATGCAAGAAGGCACCCCCGGATAGGACCTCTGTGTAGCATAGCCGCTAAATGACACGCATCGGCAGGACACAGCCTCAAACAGCACAAACAAACTGGCACTCCAAACATGGTGATGCACAGCAGTGTGTTCAAATCTTGATTTTTCATTTATTGGAAATAATATTTTAAACAAGACCGGCTCATTCAACAGATTGATAACAGAGAATTAATTTTAGTGGGGGACACATATACTTTAGCAACACATGACATGGCCTAGTTTAATGAAATAATTGGCTCAAATTTTAGGCAGAGAACCAGTTTATGATTGCATGTATCAATTATTTGTTGGGATCAAACCAGTATCAGGGCTAGGCTCTCCTCAGATGGATTTGGATTTGGCCTGCTTTTTTATGCTCAATGTTATCCATATATTTATTATTAAAGATTGCCTTCAGAAGAGGGGGGTTAAAGTAGTATTAGTAGATATGAGTGAGTCAGATTCTAACTCTGGTCTAAATAAACTCGTCCCATCACTTGTTTCAGTCCAGCCACAGTCTTCAGTGTGCTCAGCTCTCGGTGCGTAGCTGGAACTCATTGCGCCCACGGCCCTGTGTGCTCACTGTGAAGCACTCAGTCACTCGGCTACAGTCAGAGCTCTTATGGCACGGCCCAGCTCCACTGTTCAAGAGATAATGCATGGTTGAGTTGATCTACAAGTGAACCTGACATTTCACTGTCCTTACATCACAACAGCACTCCCCAAACTGATGTGGCGGCCCCAGATAAGGCAGGACTCGCTCATGGTTGGCTTTTTGCTCACTGTAACTGCTCCAAGCTTCTGCTAAAACATAGACCCAGGAAAAGATCATTCTCTCCTTAGTCAACACAGGTATTTTTGTTGTGCCAGTGAATTAAATTATAGAAATAATAGTAGATGTGTGCGTGATGCCTCTTATCTGTAAATACATTACAATCTTTGAGGAAAACCCTGGTAGGGGCTGTTTTTAATTAAGATAACATTCTAATATTCTAATATAACGTGTTAATCCTATCCCAAGGATCAAATCATTATCTTTGTAAAAACAAACACATTTAATCATATGATGTTTGACTGATGCTTTAAGCACCAAATGCAATGTTGTAATTGTGCACATAATTCAAATGTATTTTAATAATAATAAGCACTTACAATTATAAATGTTTTAGTCTGCTGGAAGCATAATGTTTTACTAATCAAAGAAATAGACCAGCGAGAATGAGCTCATTTAACATTTGGTATCAAAATTATGTATTCCAGTATGAGTTGACGTTTTATTTGCTTCTGAGGCCTCCACTTTGCGCTGCCCCCTGCTGTGTGGAGTTCTAGGAAAGCCCCAGTGATGACTCTAAATCCCAGAATGCTCCTTGTCCTTGCGCTCCTCCCACCCCAGGGCTGTGTGTCCTTCCCCTCTCAGTGAGCTCCTGTCTGCTCCGCTCCATCAGGCTCTGACACAGTGTGGATCTGTAACTGTCAGTGGCGACATGTACAATCTGCATCTATCCTTCTGCATGTCACAAACACGTAAACAGCTTGATCCCAACATTAAGATGCATGAACAACTGTTCCATATGGGAAAGCAAAACACTTAAACAAGTCACACACTATCGCTCACACACTTATCTCAGAGTTCTATGAATTTGAATGACTGCTCAGAGCAGATTTGGTTAGATCCTCCTTTAGCGGTGATATTCCTACAACAAATAAGCAGATAGGCCCCAGTCTTTAGAGTTAGTGACAGACGACAATAGCGGCTCAACTCCCTGGCTTCAAACGCATCTTCTTGTTTTACAGTATGCAATATGTCTTCCCAAATGAATGATTCTCCAACACTTCAATACACAACAGACCTCTACTGCAGCAAAGGCACTTGAGGAAGACGCAGAGACGAGGCGAATAGAAAGAAAAATGAAACAAAGTTGAGTGGTGCCAGCTGCTCTGCCATCTGTCACTGTCAGGCCGTAACGGTGAAATGTTGACACAACTTTCTTGAAAAGTGCCGCAGATAAAAACCTGATTGTTTCCACTTGTGAGCCCCAAAAGTATATTTAATGCTTTAGCAAGAAACGGGCTCATGTATGTGTCATGATCAAGTTTTGAAAAAGCTTGTACATTGTGATAATCATTTGCCTGTCTGATGTGGTGTCAGGAATGAAAGAGACCAAAGCTTACACAGTCTAATTTCATATTTTATTTAGAGCTCTGGTTTATGAAGGGAATTGAGAAACATTGGGCCTTGTTTTGAGTGGAGTGCAAACTGTCCCCCCTGAAGACAACAAATATTATAATAAAAACCTATATCCAAATGATTGAAGAGGTTATTGTTTCTGATAAAGCCATAGGTGTTTGAAGAGATAGTGGTGTGTCCGCTGGGTCCCTGGTGGGCCTCCTTCTCCTCGTTTACACTTGTGTATGAGGCATCAAAGCACCAATATTATGCTCAGGGTCGTCAGCAAACTAATTGGGTAACAAAGAGCATTTCCAGCTCGGGAATCCCATCTTTTACCAGTGCATGTGCTGAGACTCTGATAAGAGAGTTCACGTCTAATGCATTTAGTGAGGGCCAAGTTCACCATCTTTATCTTATTTACTTAACTTGGTGTAAATATTGTTGCTCTTTTACGGTGGATTTAGTGAGACCCCATTTCTCTGAAGTGCACCAGGATCAATCCATCATACATAGCACATATGCAGATCATTATGGGCTGTGCTAATAAAAATGTCCGTTTTGTTCAATTTGTTCACCATTTGAGCAAAGTTACAGATGCATGTGATGAGCATCTTGCCTTTGTTCTCCATTCCTAATTTGTTATACCGTGTAATGTTCTCATTGCTATCACCACTTCTATAAATATGAATAGAAGGGTTTATGATTGGCTGCTGAGAGGGAGACAGCCCTGCACGTTGTGAAATATAAAAAAAATTCCATACTGTAGATGCCTCTCTAATGCATCATGAAATTTGTGCCTCGACCGGAGAAAAGCGCAGAGTTCAAAAGAATATTAAAATCCAATACCTAAAGGGGAGAGTGGGGTTTATCTAAAGTCAGGGGCTTTATTCTAGCATCACTCTTGCTATTTTATTGTTTGTCTATATTTGTTGCTTTCAACTGATGCTGCTGTGGTTATGAGGGTACGGATTTGTCATGACCCCATTGACAAATTGACTCTGGGGTTTTCCCTCTTTCTTCTCTTTGAAGAAATTCCACCTCTGAATGTTTATTCCCGTCAGGAGAAGAGGAGGATCTGTCCGGAGTATGGGCCACCTGCACACTCTGACCCCCGGGGGGCGCAGTAATATCCATACAGGTGAACATTACCAGCTCCAGGTTCGCTATTATGATCCCTCACACAGCTTCTCCTTGCTCGGGGAGTCAAGCCTAACTTACATGGAAAAGATCAAACAAATCGTCCAATTGAATTCAAATAGGAAATTTTTTGTAATTCAAACAGTGAGTAGCGGAGCGAGGTGCACTTCTGTCCCCTGACCAAAGCCAAACACAAGAGGTACAAGTTTACACTGTACCTCCAAGAAATGATTAACATATTCAGCCCCAGTACTTGTTTACTACTTCAAATACTCCCAGACATGCATTATACAAACTTATAAAGCTAGGCACACATAGACTTTATTGAATCGAATTAAAATAAAATTAAAAAAAAAACATACAAACTGCCAACTTGTATTTCTTTTATGATATGAATCTTTTTGAATAAATTTATACAGTCAAATAAATTAAGCTACCTACATAAGATATATCCACTACAATAATGCAACGTTTTGATGTAATGGAAGCAATTTTCTTTATTGATCATAGTGTTAAGTCAAGTTTTCAAATTACAAGCATCAGAGCAGTCCTGGTGACCATAAACTTCCTGATGCTGCGTTGCGATTATCCCCAGGGCCAGACTGTGGAAGAAGGGAGTATCAGAAGCAGAGGTGGAGAGATGGGCTGCTTGTCTTCGGGGCAAGTACAGCTTACACTAAACTGTTTGGCTTCAGACTTGGAGCACCTCGATGCGCCCCGAGCTGTGTGCAAAGACTCCCCTGCCACCCTGTCTCTATTCTTTACTTTCTCTGCTGGTGACTTAAACGCATTCATTTTTTGTTCAGGTACAGGTCAGTAAAAGGCCACGGACAAAGTTATTAGGGCTAATTGTGTTTAGATTAAGGCACCATTTGGAGATGTTGACAGTAATCGTGTAAATTCCATTTATTTAAAGTGCATATGACAGGTTTCATGTTTTTCCAGTTACGGATAGTAGCAAATATTTATCAATAAAGTTGCTTTTTGGAAACAAAAAGTGAAAACTAAAAGTTTAAAATTACATTATCAGGTGTTATTTTTTTGTCAAATCATATTCTTTATATATATGTATTGTATTGTATTATTGCTGCTCGTGTCCAACCAGGAAGTAACATTGTAAACTTCACCAAAATTGTCAAACAGATACAAATGACACACACACACACACACACGCATACGCATACACGCACGCACGCACACACGCACGCACACACACACACACACACACATACGCATACACGCACGCACACACACACACACACACACACACACACACACACAAACACACACACATATATGTAGTGATTCCCTTTAGCACTATTTCCTGTAATTTTCAACGTTTATTGAAAGAACATTTACACCTAAACAAGGACGATGAGTACATACATGTGCTCTATATTTTTGTGTTTGTAACAACCTTGTATTTTCTGCCACATCCTTCTACAACCCTGACTTTTGGACAGCGTTGTACATCTTTAAATGTATGTTAGCAATTTTGGTTATTTACATGTATCTTACCATGTTTAACAATCAGGCCATACCCCCCTCAGTGAGTGCAAATGTGACCACAGCCTGCGTCTGGGTTTGAGAAATAAGCAATAGCTAATGCAGCACATGAACTTTGATGCTTATAGTCCAGTCAGCGGGATAAAAGGTGATTTAAATGAGAAAATATTTATTCCCCATAGCGCCGCCGCCATGATAGCACCCACCAAATAAAGGCATGTGTGTGCACTGTGATGGGTGTCCCTTTAAAGATTCTGGGAACAGTAGTCACTCTCTCCCCCAGTTTAATCGATTCGCAAAATGAAAAGTCAATTTAACAAAGTTGAAAAGAGAAAGATTGGGCCGAGGCGAGGAAAAAAGCATTCTCTTGCACTCAAGCAGTAAACTAACTGACGCACATAGGCACACACAGGCAGAGATTTCGAGCCGAATTATCTCCCACCTCACATTTGCTCTTAGGCAAGCAGTTTAAAAGCCAAGCGATTGAGCCAGTGATCCAATTTGAAATGCAGAAATGATTAGAGCAGCGCCTGCCTCAGTTCATATCGAAATTCTCTGATTTATGACAGGGCAGGAGCCAAGATCTATCTCCAAAAGGGAATTAGTGTGCGATTCCTGCATATTCCTTGTTATTTAGTCTTCCCAATACCAGATGCTATAGCCTTAGAGACAGGAGGAGATGTAGAGAGAGGGGGAGGACCAGCGGATGAAGGCAATATATAGGTATCTTTTCATTTGAGCTGATGTCGCCCGGGCCATTTAGAAGAGAAAATGACACAAAAGCCGACTTGAGAAATTGTCGTATTCCTTTATGCAAAAATATTGACAGAGAACCTTCTTTCAATGAAAAAATATGCAGCAGCAGCTAACAGTATAAGCCTTTGCCAGCAGAGGATAGTGGAAGACTATGAGGTGAGCTTTGGTCCATTTATTCAACAAAAAGACCCCGTGCAACCCGTCCATCCTTGAGGCTAAGAAAATATTAATACGGCGCGCGATAACGAGGGCTGCAGGAAAATCTCCCTTAATGAAATTTCCAGTTGACCACATGCAATTTGTTTCATCGCACCGAACAACTAATTGCAGCGGACGTTATCAAGGTGTGAGTGTGCTGTCTGCTGTAAACTGACTGGTAAAACAGGTACAAATCCTTTATCCCCACTGCCATGTTAGGAGCAGAGGACATATAAACTTGACATAACCCATACATAAGCTTGTTTTTATATTGTTAGACAGCTGGAGTTGACAGAACAGGGGAAATTTAAGAGATTTGTTTTCAGTGGGAAAACAAATCTCTTAAAACCGGCAGGCTTTATGCATTGGTTTTAATTGTAGTTTGTTGCATGCCCTTACTTTATCATAGTTAATATTTTACTATTAATATTCATTGTTTGATGTTGCACGTTACCGCCAAAACAAGTTCCTAGTTTGTGAATTTTGTTCACTGACAATAGCAATTCATTTTGATTCTGATGAGCTTGTTTTGTCTTGACAACTCTTCCTGTAATACATGCCATATTTAAGATGTGATTAAAAACACAAATGAGGAGATCATCGGGTTTAAATTATGTCAAACTGTATGATTTTAGGTCACTGATTCTAAAACCCTAAACAATACCAGAATAAGGTTTCATTATGGCGTAAATTCCATTCTTTTATTTGGCCAAAAAATACAAAAGTACACAGCCAGTTAATGCTGATGTGGATGCAAAGAGGAGTATTGTTTCACCGTGGCTCTGCTGCTTGTTCTCCACACAGTACTACATAGTGAGTGGGAGTTGGAAGCCCCATGTATAAAGCCAATGTCTGGAGATATTCAGGCGGAGTGGTTTTGATCTCTCAGTTGTCTAAATCCTGCAGCTGGGGATCAGGACGGATCCAGTGCCAGTCAGTGACCTTGGTGGGGGAGAGGGGGAAATCGAAGAGGAAAATAATCATTGGCAGCAGGTTTGTATGGCTCTCACCTGGCTGACCATGAGCGGGTTAAGAGTGTCTGCTGGAGCTGAAATGGTCAGTGGTGATATCATTAGCTGTTGTTTACACAGGAGCAGGGAGTTAGCTGAAGCTGAGTGTCACAAGCCACTTTCTTCTTCACCTCCTTCAGCTGATCAGAGGATCATGGTATCAAGGAGGGATTAGTAGCGACTTGGGATTTGTGTGATTGGTTAATTTATTGCGGTGATGGCAGGTCTTTCATCTATGGCAACATTTAATCAGCGCAGCCACAGAGGCTATTACAGGTTAGCTCTTTTCTGGAGTCGGTCCGGCTGTGCCATCAGCTCTATCACAATTCCCCTGAAATTTCCAAATTATCTGGAACAGGCTTTAGCTCCTCAGTAATAAAAATTAGAACAGATTCCTGATAGAAGCTTTTGCTCGCACCGGGCCAATTATAAATAGTACAGCCCAGCCTTGGAAGAGGGAAAAGGCAGAGGAAAAAATCCAAGTGTGAGAGATGTGCACTCACTTATCGTTGAGCCCCTGCGCCGCTCTGATCCAAATCCGTGTGGCTGAAAATTTATATTAGATTTTATCACAGAGGTCTAAGTCTAGAAAAATCAATGAAGGTTATCTTTTATGTTGCAGCAACTTGTGGAAATATTGATTTTCATTTTATGGGGAATTTGGTGCATCAGTTTGTAATCACTTCCTCGCTGACTACACTGTTTCGGTCACTGTATCTCTTACACGCTACAGCAACGTAACTGAGGGAGAGAGAAAATAGTAGTTTAGTATTGCACCAGTGGAGTGAAGGCACGGGAGGATAAAGCAGAACACATTACACAGGAGCAAGGCCAGGGGCTGACAGGGATAATACTGTGTAACTGATACTAAATACCCCATATGAACGTAACAAAGATATGACCTCTTTCCTTGATATATCTTCTATAAAATATGTACATAACTTTTCTCTGAATGTCAACTTGTATTGTATAAAAGTGACACACAGAAATAGAATAATGCTTTTTTTAGAAATATATTTATACATATATTTTTCTGCCTTACATTAACGGGTTGCATACTGGGGTGGGCAATATTGACATAAATGATCTCAATATTTTTTAGAGCATCCTGATTAAAATATTATGTTATGTTATGTTATGTTATGTTATGTTATGTTATGTTAAGCCAAAAGTATTAATTGCTGTTTTTCATTTTTATTTTTAATCAGCTTTGTAGCATTTTTTTAACTGTAAAGGATATACTCAATATTGAAATTTGGCATTCAAAACAACATTCACAATATTTTCTAAATATTGATACATTTCCCACCTCTAGTTACATTTAATCAAATACCTGAAGGTTATTTTAGGGCTATAGATTAGGGCCATAGATCATAGATAATTTGATAACTTTGTATATGTGTATATTTGTGTATATTTTGATATACATTACAAGCTAATGATCATAGTTTTTGTAACTAGGGATACACCAATTCAGCTTTTTCAGATCTGATACCGATTTCGATACTTGGGCTTTAAGTATCTGCCGATACCCATATTAACCGATACCTCTGCAGAGACTTAAAATAGCATTTATTTTATTAAAACAAGAGTAGCGTATGACAAAACTAATCCAAATGGGTTGAACTATTCTTTATCCTTCAGTAACGACAGAGCGGCTTTATGTGAAGAAAATCTCAAATATGATGAGATGTTCTGGACCAATAAGGGCCTGTAAATAGTCTTAATAAATCAATCTAAAAGCCTAACCAGGATATCGGCTGAACTGATATTCAGAAGCCGATATCCCATTCAACAAATGTTTGGGTATCAACACAGATATTCGATGCCAGTATCGGTATCGGTGCATCCCTAGTTATAACTGTCCAAATCACCAAACAATATTCTATTTCAGATTTGACATTTCTGCACTAAAAGGCTCCTATAGTTCCTTTCTGGGTTCCTTGTAAAGCTGTGTGTTTGTAAACCCAGTTCTTGCTGCAGGAAAGCCATCATTTTGTGCTTGTCAGTCTCCATTCCCTGTGGCCCGGACACTTAGACCAGCTGATCTGCTCCTACAAATGTTTTCATTTGCATTTAGCAGACACTCCCTCCCTGCACCCGCGCCTTCGCCCTAATCCCCCCTCTGTGTCGCGTGCACTGGCTTCTCTGCGCGTCTTTGTCTTTGTGATGGCTGCTACATGCCGCATGCTTACAACGCACTTAGGCCACTATTGTCAATATAGATGCATTATGTAAATCTATGCTCCGACATTGTGCTGGGCTGTCGCTATTGCATAGTTAGCATTGAAAAGAAAAGGCTTAGAAGGACTAAGAATAGGCTGCAAAATCACAAGTAGTGCACATTAGTCATAACCTTAAAATGATGTCACAACAGCATGTGAAACAAATAAGTAGTGATTTGTAACAGTGGAGAAGTGTCTAGTTAATGCAGTGTTTAGTCCCTGTTGGCCCCATTAGGAGCATCTGGAATATGGCGAATTCCCAGCGGCTCGGAGGGACAACGGAGAGGCCTCTATAGCGCTGAATAAGAGATGGCTCCCGTCTGGAGATCTAAGAAAGGGTTAATCTGATTCCCATTTCAGATAGTCGTCCGGGCAACAATCGGCCTGTCTGTGCTGCTCCTTTGACAGGGCTGTGAGATTTCCAGGTTAGCCAGATAGAAGACTTTATTGTGAGGCTAATTTGAAATGTGAAATGGAGGATGACTTAAATTACAGAGGTCTTCTCTCTCTCATCTGCTGCCAGCGCAGGATAAGGCGATGCCAGCAGAAGGAATAAGAATATCAACAGACACAATTTACTGTCTGTGTTTGATCACTTTGGCAGGGAGCGATGCCAGTGCGCCCGAATGTATATAGGGCGTATGTACCAATCTGTCTTTATTTAGAATATCTATTTGTGTTTTTAATTTTGCCAACAAATCCGCAGCAGATCCCTATCTTCTCTAAGACATGTATTTGCTGTATCTAAATAATGCTCTAAAAATGAGTTTGTCCTGCAGCTTGTGAGGAGATAGAGTTCATGTGAGAAATGGCGGTGGCAGAGGAGGCAGAGTAGGAGGGGGCAGGCAGTGCACAGTGCTCATCTCTTGTGCATATCTGTGCCAATTCAGACCTCTAACATGCTCAAGTGACATTTGCATTTATCCTCGAAGGTTGTTGCCTTTTGCGGGGGAGAGCGCAGTGAAAGGCGCAGAGAGGACTGGTATTTTTTCTGGCGTATTAGGCAGATGGACAGTGTCCTGTCCATTTGTGCCTCAGATGGAAAAAGAAATGAAGAGTCGAGTTGCACCCCAGCCCATTTTCCTTTAGCTAAACTATTTCGGTAGCAGTCTAATGAAGAAAGGCCCAGGGGTTCAAAAGTAATGGCCTTGAAAAACTGACATTCTGCCTTTGAGTAATAGGCGACTGGAGCCACAGTCCGAGATGTGTCTACCACCCCCTCAGCACCATTTCACCAGTGCAGTGCAGCCTGGCCTTTAAAAACAAACAGCATTGTGTAAAAAATAAAATCACATGAGGATAAATAGAGCCAGCCAATCTGGTGACACTGCGCCGTGTGAATCTGCAATGAGGGGGTTGTTGCACTCTATCTCCCTCTCGGATTTTTTCTGTGCAAGAAATAAAAGTCCACGTTTGACCTCTGACCAAGAAGAAAAATGACCTTACACATTCAGAATAATTTTCCAGCATATTATGAAAACTCTAACCTCAATCGCCCTTTGAAATGGATACTGATTCTTTAAATTCTTCTCTGCTTGTTTGAGGAAATAGTAAGATCATGGCGATAGCGAGGCACAATGTGCCCAAAGTTCACTGCTGAGCGCCCACTTCCTTCTCTCTCAAAGTCACAGCCCTTTTACCTTGTTCTTTCTCCTTTTCTTTTGCAATTCCCAGACACTGGAGATTGGAATCTCAGGGTTAAATTCTCCATGATAAGTAGTTCTTACACATATAGGCTCCTGCACTGGTCGCCACTTCACTAACAATGAGGCACAGAGGAATTTGTCCTCAAATCCTCTCAAAAGGATTGTGGGATGCTGTACAGTTTCTGAAAATTGTGTTTATGGCTATTCAGAGAGCATAACTGTGTCTTATTAATGCCGCTTTAATCACCAAAAAAGCCACTGATTAGTGTGTGTTATCTGTCCTGCTGCAGAAGACCAAGAGCACGGTCCCGGTGGTGCTGAGCGCCGGCCCCAGGTGGCTGCTGGATGTGACTTGGCAGGGAGCAGAAGACAACAAAAACAACTGTGTGGTGTACAGCAAAGGTAAGCACTCTCTTACACACACACTCTCACATACACACTCACACACACATGCAGTACTGCCTGTTATCAGAGAGCCGCGCAGGACGCCACGTCATGCACCAGCACAAAGACAGTGACATCCCTCCATCCTCCTCCACTCCTCTCTCTTTAACTTTTTCTTCTCAAAGTCACACATGCGCACACACTTAGCACACAGAGAGCCTCTCCTCTAATCTGTTGTTCTCATCCACTTAGTAATTTATATCACTAAAAGTGTGATTAGGAACTGAGAAACATCACTTGACACACTAAGTTAATGGTCTTTAGATTTCACAAGGTAATTAATGCCTCTTTTTTCTCCTAAGTGAATCCCTATCTCAAGGCAGATAGGGCACGCAGCATGAGTGCAGGCTGCTCCACTCTGCTTCATATGTTTTAGCACAACTACAGGGTCTGAATGTGTGGAAAGTAGGGAAAAAATGTTGTTCATATACTTTTTTCTATTTCACTACTGGGCTATAAACCCAGCTATGTAGTCATTATGTTATTAAGTTAGTGTTGAGAATAGTTTGATTTTCATTTTCATTTTAGAGCCTTTTTCAACAACAAATAGATTCTAGTTCTTGTCGTATGTTTGTTGGTCTGGGCTCACACTTGCATGCTAGAATCAGTGCCTTGGCTGAGGTCTGCATGCTCTTTGTGTGTTTGTGTGTTCCTTGACTCACATCAATGAAATGACCACATTACAAAATTTACTTTAACATTACCCTACAACATAAGATCGATACACTAACAGATTAACCCTTTTGATAGCTTCTTTGTGCCATTCAAACAATAAGGAGCTGCTATGGTTTGTTCAAAACTTTTTCTTGCCATCTTATTCACAGAGAATGCACTCAGACTAAACACCTAAACAGAGATGTGTTTTGATTTTTGAAGGTTGAAGGAATCAGGCTCCAGCATTTATCACTTTTCAGAAATGATTACCCCGTGACAATGCCCTAAAGTTGAAACCGAGCTGCCTCTGCCTCAAAGTGAATAAGTGGCAGGAGAAGGGATTTACAAAAAAAGAAAAAAAAGAAAAAAGAAGAACCCGGATTTTCGCGCTCCCAATTCTCATCTACTAATCACTCCACTGCACTGGGGAGTTATCCTCTTAACCGGCTACTTAACTTTGTGCTCTTTATCGCCAAATCATTAAAGTTTTGATAAGCTGTTAAAGCAGATTACGCACTTCCGCTTTTGGAATCGTCTAATCTTTCGGCTCTAAGAGTGAGTATATGAAACAAAAATAGAGCAATAACAGGATTTTGCTGGTTTTGTTGAGTTACTTTCATACATGTATCATCCAGATAACATCACGCAGCCCCCATCACCTCCACTGTCTCTCACTGACACAGGCTTTTGTTGGGACTCTTCTCCATGGCCTTATTAAATTAAATACAATAACTTCTGCACACGTCCCCACTTGAGCGCTGGGCTGTTGTTCTGCCGGTTTGTTATTAGTGCAAATCCTCCACCAGAATCGTCTGATGGAGAAGATAATGTAACAGAGCTCTGTGAATCCAAAGAATTAATTGAACTCTAAGTCGACACTAAATGCTGCTTGTAAACCTCTCATTCAGATTACTATTGTTGAAATGTTCATTATGGTTCTGATCTAAGTGTTTGTAACTCAGCTATTAATCCCAACGCAATCTAGTCTTTTCAAAATAGCAGATTGAGATCCAAGGCCAGAACCAGTCCATATGCATTAAACGAAACTATTGTGGCATCAAATTATTTTGAATAATAATCAGAAATAAAAGTTTTGAATAAAAGTAATGATGGAATTTTAAAGTACTACCGTTATAGCTATTACAAATCTAAACCAACTCAATGTAGTATCAAAAATGACCAACTTTTTTTGGTCAAAGTAACAATGTTACATCACTGCTTTTACTGTGATTGGTTCTGTGGGTTTATAGGTAAAATACAAGTGATTTAGTGTTGATTTAAATGTGTTAACAGGAACACCTGATGTAACACTTAGCGTTTGAAACCAGCAGTAGGATTCATCAGCCCTTTCCACAGGTCTTCATTTCTTTGGATAACCCGGTTAGGTGAATGCGAGGCTCCAAAATTGTTCCACATTTTCCCTCTTGCTGACTTTTTTTGCTTCAGAAAGTAGTCAAGCTTTTGATGGTTTTGAACACTTGGAGCCTTGCGTCCCTGTCCGGAGTGTGACTACATTTCCCCCTTTCACTCTCTCCTCTCCGGCTTCTTTTAAATATTCCTATCTGCATGTGTGTGCACCCTCTGGAGGTGACATTGAAATTGAATGTCCATCCTCTTTCTGTAAAAATATCAAATCTTTGTCAAATTCCAAATTGAATTTTTGCTGCAAAGTTGGAGGGGAATCGTGTTTATCATGTTAACATAGTAAAAGTAGCTCTGGACTAACTTTTCCTTCTGCCACCCAGTAAAGCAAAGGCCTGGGCTATATCTGTGGGCTGGCTCATTGCTCCCTGCGTTACTTATGGAAAACAGTGAATATCTCCATACACATATGCTGGGCGAATATGTTTTGGCTCACGTTTCGCTGGTCCCGGCTTCCTTTATGGCTGCCTGTGCGCAGATAGGAGGACTTCTCTTTGGAAGTTTGCCAGTGAGTGAGTGTGTGTGTCTATGGGGGAGTATGTCTAAGTACAGTTGGTTTGAGTGGGTCCGTACCTATGATTTCTGCATCACATTTGCACAGCTCAGCCTTAGTGCACTGTAAAACTCAATCGTGTATCGTACTTGAAGTAAATTGTACCAAGTTGTTCTGTAGCTATACTCACTTGTCTTTGAAATGACCCTCCAAACAAAAAAAGCCATAACTAAGACCTCTTTGTTATTTTAACCTTCACCTGTATACTGTAAGATTTTATTAACTGGTCTCTCTAATTCGTTTTTGCAAAAATTCCAACTACAAATTCCATATATCATTCATAAACATAATATTTTCACACTACACACACTATTATTTGTCACTGACTTACCATATACTTTATAGTTTCAGTTTACCATTATCCAGGCTTGGAACTTTTCTTCCTGTACTAAAGCTTTCAATAATGAAGCCTGTGTTCTCAGTTAAAATGTGGGCTATTCATCTAGTGGAGGGTTGACAACCTGCTTGTCTCCGTGAGATGTTATTGTTTTTGCCTGAAATGGTTGCACAGTATGGCGTTAAACAGGCCAAGTTACAGGTCAGGGATCTTGTTTATAAAGCTTGCATACGTACATCAATGTTGCGTACATGACTTTCAAAGATAAGTTTGTTCTCTATGAAAAGACAACTTGAGGAGGAAATGAGTGGTTCGGTCCAAAAACTCTTTTCAGAGATGAGGTCAAAGACAATCTGAGCTCAGACAGATGAGAAGTGAGCATGTTAGAGGAAGTTTTTGGATTAAATTTTTAGTAAGAATTCCATGTTAAGTTTTAAAAATGAAACTTCAGATCTGTGGAGAGGCAAGCCCAATTATCATAGTAAAACAAAATGCAGTACAAACACCTGTAACTGAATAAATGTTGGATGCCATACTGTGGTATAAACAAGTTCCATAGTGCACCTTTAAGTTTAGTGGACTGAACTTGAAATGTTTCATACAATGTGCTTGTCATTCAGGAGTTGAGTGTGTGTGTGTGTGTGTGTGTGTGTGTGTGTGTGTGTGTGTGTGTGTGTGTGTGTGTGTGTGTGTGTGTGTGTGTGTGTGTGTGTGTGTGTGTGTGTGTGTGTGTGTGTGTGTGTGTGTGTGTGTGTGCGTGCGTGCGTGCGTGTGTGTGTGTGTGTGTGTGTGTGCGTGTGCGCAGAGGAGACGATGGCAGCAGTAAAGTGACTCCTGGGAGACTTGTATTGTGTGTTATGTATTAAACATGGGCTCGGTTTGTAACCTGCAGAGAGCTGTGTGAGTGTGGTGGCCCGCAGGATGCCTCAGGTCCTCAGCACTGGGACAAGTTCACCTCACAGCACACATCACTAACAGGATCGGGGACTATTTTAGGAACTGTTTCCTCTAAATGTGAGTTAAACTGCAATTTGTTTATAGGTTTGCTGTCTGTATTTTCTTAGAGATATACAGACAAAAATGCTATATGTTTAAGTGTACTAAATCTAATCTTTCAACCTTAATATGGAAAAGATGACAAAATGATCAAGATAATTATTTTATATCATAATGTAATGCCTAAGTCCTATTTTTTGAATGATTAGATTTTAATGTCCAAGAATTAGTAAAGTAGTAACAGTTAAAATTAATAGGTTTTAACTTCTTGTTTATAGGTGGAATTTTTAGCACATTTGAACAGTGAAAAGATAGAATAAAAGTTAATAATGAATAATGTTAATTGCTAAATGGCAATAACACTAATTTTTATTCCCCTGAAACCCAGGGATAATTTGATTCTTATTAGTATGTGCAGATCCATAAAAAAACTTCTTGTAACTTTTGTTTGAGTATTCTCTGGAACCTCTCCCTGTTTTGAGTTATAATATTTTTTTCTTTACAAAAATACTGAAGTGAACCTAGTATTTGTCCAAAAGCTGTAATAGCACATATTTTTATGATATTGACTTAAAGGTCATAAATCCCAGTCCTCCATATTATCATTGTAGCCTCCTAATTAATATATTTCCCTCTTTGAGTTTACTCAGTTGAAATGGGAGCACCCGGAGCCTGCAGTGTGAGTGGAGAGGGCAGTATCTGTGTGTCCCAGCCTGTCAGCGGGGCCCTGTTTGTTTTACATTAAACTCACAGCATCCAGCCATTACTAAAAGTCTCCACTCCAGCTCAGCGCTAACTCATTATCGAGAAATCCACCTGGAACTCCCACAATGCACTGCTGCTGCTGTTGCCTGCCTGCACACTCCGACAGACAGTCTCTTTGAAGCGCTCAAGTTATAGGAAGAGTAGTGTGCGGAATAATTATATGTTCCAGTAATGCTGAGGCGAGCGTGCGGAGAGACAGAGAGGCAGTGACAGACAGGGAGCACACAAACAACAGATTGATAAACAATGCAGCTGGGATAAGGACGGAGGAGTGGGAGAAGAGAGGGATGTGTGTCATGGTGTCACTTCACTTCAATACAAGCGTCAACAGACACGCTGATGGGAGGGTTTCGGAACAATCTGCTCCTCTGTCTAATTGATGATAGGAAAAGCATTTTGAGTATGTTTCAGGAAACCAGTGGAGATGGTATTGAACGGTGTTTGTCCTTTTAGAATTCCAACAAACGTTTAAATTTGTCTTAATTTATTCTCTTTTGTTTGAAAGACAACTGTAATGCTCCTGGGCAGGTAAAATATTGAAAGAAAGCTGTAACAAACCTATTTTCAGTCAAATCAACCATTCGGGGAAGAATCAGGGTCAGTTTGTACACAATAACCTCAAATGAAAAATAAGCCAAATATTGATTCACTCTCATGCCCAGGAGGAAGGGCATCTGGTGTTGTATCCTGGTTTAAATTTGAATTTCATATTGATTAGGATGTTGTATTTCAATTGTCGTACCAACATTATAAACACAGTTTTAATCTTTTTAGTACTAAATTTGACCCCATTCCATTTTTGGCTTGAGCTTACATTGTTCTGGCCCATTGTCACCTGATATCAGAAACCATACTCCCCGACTGAGACCATTATATGTAGCTTTATTCAGAGGTCACCTAAACTTTTCTACTGTAAGCGGCTTAAGCCGGACCACATCCAGATACAGCATGTCCAATAAGTCTCTGGAGCAACTTAGCCCTTTGTTCGAGCCCAAATTGACCAATGTAACTAGGCCGTTTTACATAAGCCTGCATAGTGGAGAATTAACCAACTCTTTGTATTATTTCATATTCTCTAAGTCCCTCAATCAGATCCTCTCTTTATGCCATTGTCCATTGGTCCACAGATTCAGACCTCTGAGGCATAACGTGAACCAGCAAGACCTGTCTGGACACATGTAGACCGAGAAGAACACTGGACTTAGCGTGTGGATAGTGCTCGTATCAGAATAAGAATGAATCTGTACTTGTACTCCTCCTTATATTTTAAGTGAAAATATGTGTGTGTTAAGATTACTTGGAATTTTTCCAATAATACCACTACTATTACTGCTAATACTGCAAGCACTGCCATTATTACCTTTACTAGTACGCCATCCACCAAGTACAAGATAATGTATTTTTTTTATAATACTATCAATGTAATTAATACCATTATTACTACTATGAATGGTCCGATATGGATTTTTTGAGCTGATACAATATCTGATATTTGGCTTGCTGCTGTAGCCAGTAACCAATATTTGCTGATACTGATATCTTAAATTGAACTAAAAATCACAAACTAACTTTTCACTTCACTTTTCACTTTCAAAAACAGAATGCATTCATCTGGAATGTTTCATAGGACAAATCTCATGCACTGAGAACAAACTGAGAATGACACACACAGAATGAGGGAGTGTCGAAAAATATCAGTGTCAAATATTGGTCAATTTTCCTAGATCGACCGATCCCATTATACTGATTTGGCAACCAATATATGGTCCATCCGTACTACTACTGATACTTCTATAAATGCTAACATTGATGTCATAAAACAGTAAAAGTCAAATGTAGTTTCATAGAATGTTCAGATCAAATAAACCACTGAAGTAAAATATTTAGAGACTTCCTTACTTTGCATTAGGCTTCTGTGTACAGCTCCTGTCTAAGGCCACACACAGCTCTAAACAGGAAGAGAAGAGTCTTGCAGTTCACAGTTTAATTGTTCATTTCAACCCTGCTCTTTCAAAATGACTGCGGCGACAGTAGGTGCACGGCTTATTATCTCTTATCAGGGAACATAGCGAAATAGTGTGACTGAATAATAACTAAACACGACACACAATGTAAAAATTTCATTATCAGTGTATTAAAACAAAATTGTACCCTAAAGGAGTCCCCCGCCACAGCTCCGAGCCGACGACTAATTATGTTTAATTAAAAGACAACGGAGATCAACAGAATCATTTTCATTAGGAAATTATTAACGATTGCACTGCAACAATAATTGATTGCATTGAACCACACGATAAGTACGGTCAGGCCGCGAGTGAGAGGGGTGAAAGAGGAGATGTTACTGGTTTAGACGTTTGGCAGACTTCTTGTAACCGCATCTTGTAGCTAAAGCTCGCACATTACCCACTGAGGGGAATATGTAAAGAGGGTTTTGCTGAGAAGAAAGAAAAGAGGAAGCTGAGGAAGAGAGAGGGAGCGTAGTGGGTTAAGAACCACAAAATCTGCCATCTGAGTGGACTTAACCATCCCACACATGCATTTAGGAGCATTTGTGCAACACGCAGGCCCAAAAAGACAACATGCATTATTTACAAGCAATTCAAAAGGGCGTCTCTGTCTGCTCTTTCTTTGCGTCTCACTGCGAGGCATATGGACATGTACAGAAACACAGCCGTACGCTATAACTCCACGTTGCTCCATTCATCCCCAGACGCTTGCCTCCAACACTCTTCTTTTATGTGCATTGTTCTCCCGGTTTCCCGCGCGAGACGTTGTGCAGCGCCGCAGACAGCACACTCTGCAAACAGTAAAAACATAAAAAATGCACATAATGATTCCTGACACATATAGATCCATCTGTATTCTGCGCCGACTAAGCTCGAGACAAAACGCAACAAAACAAGGAGGTTATGTACAAAGAGTTGATAGGCAGTGATGATGGCGGATTTTGTGCTTTGAAAACATTTAGTTTAGGGATTCTCAAGGGCTTCTCTCAAAGTGGTTCTAATATTGACTGAACGTGATTCTTTTGTATGGCTTGATTTGGATTTATCGACAACCTACTTTATGTCTTGTTTTGTCCTTTGTTTTCACTGGTTTGTATTAGTCACAGCTTCTGTTTTTGTGCTGGCTCAAAATTCTGGAAAGTGCTCCCTGTGCACCTTCGGCAAAGTGAGTCACTTTCTGATTTTAAGTCTTCTTTTTTTGTTGGCTTTTGTACGCACAGTGTGAAATATTGACTTTAGGTTTAGGTTTATTGTTCTGTTGTTTTACATTATTGCATACATCTTATGCCTTTTTTGTGTGTTAAGTACTTTTTTTGCACTTTGAACTCCCTCGATATGTGACGTAGATGATCGCTGATGTCGGAGAATCTTCGGTATCTCGTTTCAATCTTAGCTTTAGAATTGAATTGAATTAAATTAATCTAAGTATTGCTTTTTTTTTCTTGGACAACTCTGTATTAGTCATTTTATATCCTGCCTGTTTGAAATCTGGTTAAGTCCTGGTTTTGTTTGGACTAAACAAAGAATTCAGGTTTGATTTATCCCTGATTCAGACCTGGTTCTAGTGTGGTCCATATTTTAGCAATGCATTCAGATAATCCATATTGTTTTTGGTTCAAATCTACGTTACTAATAAAGCAATGAACAAAATAGTTGGTAAACTATGAGAATCACTGATTAGCTGTGTAGTGTTCATACTCGCTCTCGTATTGCCATTGTAGTATCACACAGGCTGTAAGGATAATGCTTGTGGGCTGTCCTTATAGCAGGAGGCTTTGGGCTGTGCATATTTAAATGGCTTGTAGAGCTTAAGTAGGCCCACTTTTCCATGTCAGGGCAGCGCTCAATCCTGCTGCGACCGTTAATTATGATACCATTGTGCTCCGGTGTGGCTAATAGGAGTGATGTACTGCACCAGCGTGGCATTATAATCGTCTGAGTGGAGTACCTGGACTGCACCGAGCCAGTGCACTTTAAGTACTTGGTTTTTATGGGGAAAGTGTGTGTGTTTATCCTCCTCCCTTCCTCTCTGTCTGTCTGCTTAACACATCGACATGAAGGACCTGTCACTGACTTAACTTCTCCATAATTGCATAATCAATGATGAAAAATGCTTTGGTATTGATCACACTGAGAGGCTGAGTGCAGATCTGGAATGAGGCCATCGCAGAGAAATGTGAGCAAAAGCGCGCATAAGTCAAGCTCTTTAGTGCACACATACACAAGCTTCAGTATGACAGTACACTTTACTGCATGAAGATACTACTAAATTACATTGATTGAATTCCATTATAGATTGCATTCTTGGAGTAATTGCCGCAATAAGTTATGCTTTATAAAAATCTCTAGATCTCAGATTTTTTGAATGACATAATTTGTCTATGAAAAGCGCTTCTTGGTATCAAAATTTCACATTTGATAAAGTATGTCCTCAGTATGTTTGTCTCGTTAAATACGCATTGAATTATCCATTTTAAATAGATGTGGATTCTATTCAAGATGCATATATTCCCTATTGAGGTCATAGATTTGTATAAGTTCTAATCTGTTCACGCACTAATATAGTTTCTCCATATGTGCCCTCTATGAGCATGTTTTATGAGTTATCTTTGTGGCTCTCACTGATGTCTTTGAACTGGTTAAGTGGATTTTGAGGACCGCTTCTTAACATTTGGAGCATGTCCCTGACTGTGAACACATTCAATACAGATGTAGGGAAAAAAGATCACATTTTATTACATTAATCACTGCAAGTTAATGTGATTATATGTACTTTATATTTCACTACTTAGCTTCACTCCACTTTACGGCATAATCAATGACCACTTTTATATTCATTGAAAACGTCTGAGGAATGAAAATAAGCCTCCTGTAAGTTTCTCCCCTTTTTTAATCTAGTCCCGGATCTTGAGTCAGTAATTAGAGAGTCTATTTTGTGTGTCTTTTAAAATCCCCTGCACTGCTTTTAGGCCGAGTATGATCCGGCCAAGCTGCCCCCGTCTCTACTGCTGCTGCTTCTTGTAAGTAGGTGTGAAAAGCATTGTCAATTGGCCACAGGATAAAACCAGGCCAGTGCACAGCAGAGATGCAGGGACAGTTTTGGTTTTGCATGTGAGGAGGGAGGCCAGTGCGGATAATGGGAGACAAAGGCTGAGAGCTGCAAAGTGGGGCCTTCCTGCTCCAGCTTTTTGGGAGAGATTTGGGGGGTTATCAGGCTGTAGATAGGTCACAGTTAGTGTGTCATTGTATATATGAGGAGGAGAGATGTGCAGGGAGAGATTGAGGTGGAGGGCTGTTTATATCAGTGTGATGGAAAAGCAGACTGTGGAAGGCTTCCAGAGGTTTGACAACGAACAGCAGAACTGAGGAAAGAATTAAAGGGTGTTCACTGGGCATAAGATATTTAGCATTTGCCATAGATTGATGTGCTATTTAAAAATAACCAAATTAGTGTTGAGTAGGTACTGTGGTTGCTGTGATTCAGCACAGTTTTATTATGGGATCTGGTGCCAAAACAAAAACCTCAACTAGGATTCCTTTCATACAAGTTTGGTCCTTTCTGTCCTCTTTAGAAATGTATTGTAAAAACATTTGGTCCAGAGCTAAGCTGAGTAAATCAGTGCTGCAACTTATTTGTGTGGGGTTTAAAACTAAGAAAACATATGTTATGAATCTGTAAAGTTCTCTTTCATGTGGAATAGTTTTCTGCAAGTTTGCCACTGGATGTCACCAAAAGCTGCAGATTCCACTTTAATCTTAGTTAAGTTGAGTTTGAATGGGGCCTAAATGCAACAAAGAATGTGCAGCTGGATGCCTTTTTCTACTAGAATTGTTTCAATAATCCAATATTGTAAGGTTAGAAAGTAATATAGTTACTTTTGGAAAGTTATTCCCTCTACAGTGCACAGGGCAGATGAAGAGGCAGACATCCATGCAGAGAGCTACTGAACTGACTGATACACAATACAGAGCCTTCATTTAGACAACATTTACATAGTTTAAAAGCAAAGTTGTAGGCTCATATTTATATTGTGAATCAACTCACAATAAAATGCAGATATGCAATTCTTAATACCACCAGTACATAACTCATTACTTTTTCCTTTTAACCTAATTCTATAGGAATTTGGGACACATTCTGTTGCACATAAAGGAACATTCCAAAGGAAGAAAAACAGAGTTGCACTTCTGAAAGAAAAACACATATGATAGGGCTGTAACTGGGAGAATAGAGCCACAACAATTGCAGCTTATATTGTAGGTGTTGCTAGTAGTAGCTATTTTTCCTTTGGTAATGAATACACCGGCAAATCAATTTTAGGTAGTGCAAAACATAATCAGATTTCCTCAGAAGAAATAGCTTGACACATTACAAAATTGTTTTGCGGGGTCGCCACTGTGTTCATGCAGGAGAACCGGGCGATAACCTTTATACATACCTTTGCAGCTAATCCATTTTATTGATTGTACACCCGGCTGCATGAAAAAACACAGGGCCCGTAGTCTTTAGAGCGCCATATCAGTGCGATATCACACTTTTTCTTTTCTCATTGCATAGAGCTACACAGGAGCGAGCCACCTCTACCACTACTGCCTTATCTGTGGGCTGCTTTATCATGCAATCTGCTGGAGAATCTCGGCGCTTATAGTCCAATGCCACTGGTAAGGACACACGAGGTAGACGCCAGGTATGGGTTCAACAATGAGGTGCTTAAGTGTGGTTTGAACCAGTAATATTTTCAATGGAGTGGCTCTTTATGTGGAGATCATTTACGCTTGTGAGAACAATTTGGAATCTTCTACACAAGGCTGAATAGACTCTCAATGCTACAGTATATGCGTTTGTTTTTATTTAGACATTTGGTGTTTTGCGTCAAATTCTATTATATTTGTTAGAGCTGCAATATAAAGTCTATATGCGCTTCAGCTTCCTATTTTATGCAGTATTTTGAGGACTTTTGTCATTCAAAACATTTTTCATCAAACCCATGGATAACTACAAGTCATACGGTAAATAAATGCAAAACGCAATAATTTATAAATAAATAAATCTAATTTGCAATTCTTTATATAGACCTCATATAGCAGCATTGTCCTGTAATTGTTAGTTATTACATGAAAAATTATGGAATCACACTTGTCTTTATCCTGTCACATGTATTGTACTGTATTTCTTTATATTTCAAAAAAGAAAAGTTGTGGATTCTAATCATAAGAGACAATTTGCCTGGGCATCTGGCATGAGAAACAAAATAAATACGAACAAAAACAATAGACCTCTAGAATTCTGACGATTTGCGACAATAGCTTAGAACAGAAGGCGATGACAAAGGACATAGAATGATGCTGTTTATCTTTGACCAGTCACTACTGATTAACTGTATTATGTATTGCAAACGTTGACCATGGCAGTACCACAGCCCTCTCGAGGTCCAGCTGAGGTCGAGCTGCTGAACTGTTTTGACCTCTGCCTGTTGGTGGCGGCTGACAGAGACGGCTGCTCCTGTCTCCTCTGTGCGCTCCTGTGTGACTGTGTATATTAGAAGGAGACAGGCGCGCTGTAGGTACTGTATAGTGTAGAGGACTAGACATCAGTGTCGCCTGGGTCAGACAGGGCCATCCATTCTGCACACACCCCAGGGAGGAGAGAAGAGGCAAAGGCAGGAGACAGCGGTGGAGAGGAGAGCTCAGATACATGCACTGCTTCTTCTTCAGACTGTCAAAGTCTCTGCATTGTGCTTCCCTGCGCACAGTGGAGACCCATCTGTCATTGCTCAACTAGCTGCCTCTACCAGAACAGGACTAGAAACCCACTCTATAATATGGAACAGCGTGTTTTTGTGTGATGTCATGTCAATATTCCTTCCTAAATATTGTGAGGTTGTGGCTCCATTTGTAAATAGCAAAAAAGTGAGGAAGCATTTCACCAAAGTTGATATATAAATGGCTTTGTATTGCTGGATATCAGGGGTTAAAGTGCATATTTTTATAATGATTACATTGTTTAGTTCTTGTGGTAAATATTTATGATAGTTTTACATCAGTCAAATAGCAGTTTGTGAAAGAAATTTGAAAAATGAAAGATTACAAGAAGTAGTGTTGAGTTCTAAAACAGAATCCCTCTGAGGTGTCATCAATAAGCGACATTCCATCCAAAATGCAAAGACAATTTGGATGATACTGACACATTTTTCTAATTTTTTTAACAACCATTTGACAAAATTAAGATGTTGGAATGTATAATATTTGTCAAATCATAGCTTTTGGATTGATTTTGTTTACAATATACTGTAGTTACAAGGTACAAGGTAACATGTCACATCTGCTGCTCAAGTCCAACCATGAAGTACAATTATAAACTTATCCAAAATTGTCAAACTGAGGGAAAATATGCAACAAGTTTAAAATCTTTATTATGTTTATAACGTTTTAGTGAAACGTTTAGTCTCATGGGTCTGTTTCTTCTGTGGACCACTTTCCATAAGAGCTAACATTTTGGAGATACTCTGACCCAGGTTTGTCATCACAGTTTGGCTTTATAGTCTGTATTGTGTATATTGTTTTATTTTACCTATATTGGCCCTACAGCGAATCAGTTGACTAGCCTCTCCAAAAGCGCCACTCCTCCTGATGCCCTGAGTTCACTAAGCCTGCATACAGTTGAATAGTGTCCGGCTAATGCTGTGTTCCAATGCCACTCGGAGTCACTTCTTCCCCTCTACATGCAGGATTCCCCCTTGCGCCATTTTCCCCTGTAATCTCTCCAGCGCTCTGTGTTATGGGGTGGCTCGCCCGCTGCTCCCGTCGCTATCCTTCAGCCCCTCTTCTTCTTACAACCCAGCACCTCCACCATTTTAATCCCTTTGACCCAAACCCTGTGTGTTTCTCTGTATCAACAGCTCCTGGAGATTACATCCTCCTGCCTTTCCTCCTCGCCTCTGCGTGCTTCAGTCACTATGCGAGGCAGCCACGGCCATGCGCTATAGGGTCTTAGTCAGACACTGCTGGTTGTGATAGCCACTGTTTCCAGTTAGCTTTGGCTGAGGTTAGGCCAGATGCAAGCAGCTGGAAGAGCAGTAGGATGGCACTGATGCACACCCAATCAAGGGCTTAGGTTGTCAGGAGATGTGAGGAAAAGGTGGAACTTTTTTTATATAGATATAGATTTTGTGACTTTGAAGTTGTTTTGGAGCATTACTTCCCTACATCAGGGTAAAACAATATTACATGTTTTTACCAATCAAACTTTCACGCATCTTGAAACACTAAAGAAACATGCAATAGATTTAGGAAGTTGATTTGAAACCACACTAGCAATAATCGTTTTTTGTGACCCATTCACGACAGACAATGATTTGAATTTTGGACACTTTGACTTTATCCAAAAAATAAATAAATAAATATAGGTTTAAGATAGAAGTGCATTAGCCACTATGTGTATATATGATAAACTTCAAAGCTATTTTAATCAGTGCGGCATGAACCTATATGCATTCAAATGGGAAAATATATGCATGAAAATGTATCTTCTAATATGGTTATCCGTAAATTTGTTTTCTAAGCTACTTAAGGAAACATAAAAGGGGATCAGAGTTGAGGAGGTTAGGGGAGTTATCTGCTCAGAGCCTGTCAGTGTGGGGCCTGGCTTGTGCATGGCTGTCAGCGAGTGAAGGGATGGCACCAGGAGAGTTTGAGCTGCTTCTGTCACTGAGCCCCACTCTTTCATCTGCTGATGTCTCCAACCACTGATATGAAATTATGTGTTTGCCGCATAAAGAGCTACATTTTATTTCCTACGGGCCACATTGGATCTGTCACCTGACCTCAATGAAACTCTGTCACCTTGGTTTACAATATTGGAACAAGCCTTTAGTTTCCAAAAGCGCCAAAATCAAGCAACTGCATGAAGAGCCAGTACTTGTCAGGTTGAGGAGCTTTTGCTAAATTAACGTTAGTGTTTTGTAAAATAAAATAATGTCTATGAAATGGTGTAATCACAGTGCTCAGTGGAGTATTCCAATAACAATAGTCAGACAATATTACGTCAATCCAACAAAAATGGGTTAAAATGTGTCTTTAAACGTCTTGATTGAGGTGTAATTATCAGAGAAATTTCTGTAAAATTAATTCCAAAAGGGCAGAAATATCACTGTATACCCTTATATCAAAGTTTTTTTTTACTACACATTATATACTTGATATTCAAATTTGGCATATCTTAAAAACAACATTAGTAATATTATAATGTATATTTTCTATACATGCTTTACCTTTTAGTGACCTATACCTATATAAGTTGCATAATGCCATCAATAATAGATGCCAGTTTGTCCTCTAAAGACACAATTTTCAAACTAAGATCCAAATGCATCGCCATTAAAATCCAACCACATGTCGGCATCACCTCTTTTCTCCCCCCTTCCCTCACCATACATTAGGCTGCACTTTTCATCTCCCCTCCCACTTGTCTCTGGCGTCATGAGAGCGTACAGGGGCCTGATTTAAGGGGCCTCTTGTGAACAGGAAGGTTGCTAGTGAAGACAAAAAGCACAGACAAATCACACCACAGCCGTCTCAAGGTTTTCTGTTAAACCTATCCAACTGAAGACGAACAGAGAAAAATCCTCACTCTCCATCCTGTCAGCACGCTTTTGGCTTATCTTGAGTAACTGTCAAGGCTGGAAATATCAGCGAATAGACAGAAATATATAAAATTAATAAGCCGCTGGATGTTGTCAGGAGTTATGATGCTTCATAAATCCCGGTTTGATCATGGCGGACAAGGCTTAAACCTACTGCTTCCTAATGTTCAGTGCAGTGTTTTGGACCAGATCTTATTCTGTTTGGAAGACAGAGGCCCTTTGTTGTAAACAGTAAGATTTATCATCTCACTATCCATCTACTTTCCTTCTGGTAAGTGACAAAGATTAACTAGAAAGATGGCCCCCGTTATTGCCATTATTATGTCACAAACAGACAGTGATAATACAAACATAACTGAATGCTAGTTGTGGGTTTAAAGTTAACGTGAAATCTCTCGTTGCACTTAAATCTCATATACAACACGTTTTTTCCTCTCATGGACTGTAATTCAATTTAG
Organism: Rhinogobius similis; assembly: GCA_019453435.1. Classification (NCBI taxonomy): domain Eukaryota; kingdom Metazoa; phylum Chordata; class Actinopteri; order Gobiiformes; family Gobiidae; genus Rhinogobius; species Rhinogobius similis. Next base: position 16,826,791 of record CM033626.1, on the reverse strand, counting down.
ATTCATTCATTTTTGCGCTTTAGCGTTATTCGATTTATATACTAAAGGTTTTACATTCGATGACCTTCCTATCGTCGTTTACTTACTGTATTTTGCAGAATTGATGTATGCTTTTTATTTTTTCCATATCCACCCATACTTCCTTTTATGAAAGACAGATATTAAAAGATGGCCCAGAGGTAAATTGTCAGCCATTACTACCTTTTAATAGAAGGGCGCAGCCGTGTTGCAAGGTGAAACTGTGGCCAAAGGCAGCGAGATGCTATTGAGTCAAGGTAGGGGAGGACAGACATAACAGTTATCAGTTGTACTTTCTTGGTCGGGTCAGAGGTTCAGTTTGTCCAGTTTGTTTGTTTTTTACCTATAGGATGAATGCTATCTCTGTCACCATCCACACAGGCCTGCTCCTTCAACAGATGCAGGTAATATTTCATGTCGAGAATTAAGCAAGTCCACCAACTGGTTTCTACAGTTAGACGGCCACTGCATCCATCATAGTCCCCGCTGGCTTTGTGAGTAGTGCTTCCCTTTCAGAGTCGTTTTGTGGGTAAATAACGAAGGGAAGACACTAATTAGAACGATGTGTCTAATCTCTGGGGCTTTGGCTGTCAATAAAATGTTGTCAGGAAAAATGACATGTCTCTAAATGAAAGACTTGGCAGGTTTGATATGTAAAACACACGTGACAGGGATTCACTCAACGGCGCACTCATGTGACAAGTTGTCAACAAAAGTAAAATGAAAACAAAAACATTGTCAGCTGCATCAGAGCCACACAATGACATTCTCGTTTAGGCGCTGCCGTTGCTCCCCCTCTGCGCTCTCTTTGGGAGAGGTCATGCTTTTTGATCACAAGTTGTTCCAAGTAAATTTATTCCACTTATTTCTTGTAACTGCACAAAAAGTAATGAGGTGTCAGAGATAAATTTATGAAGACAATAAGCAATGCAATCTTCTTTGGAGACAATTAGCACATTGCTGCGACTCTGCACAATATCGCAGCCTTATGTTGCTCTTCAATATGCAGCATCTGACTTTTATCCACTTACATTATGTGAGGTCTGTGGGCACGCGGGCACACTGCACTGAATAGAGGATGCCATCTTTGGTGTGATATTCTCCAACACTTTCCCCTGCATATGCCTATGGCTCTCACCATGAATTATTCAGAGGCTTCCTCCACACAGAAGAATGAGGAGCCCGGCTCTATAGTAAACAGATTTTCTGCTCACCGTCCTCAGAAATCTGAAGTGTAGGGCTTTGTAAGTGCCAAATAATTACACGCTGCCCCTTCTCCATTTTGTCTGGGCTAACCTGACCTCACAAAGGCGGCTGGACTGAATAATATTTTGTCATTGGCCAAACTTGGAGTTAATTAAAGTTCTACCTCAGTGCAGGAACAAACAGACACAACCCAGTGAATATAAATGTCTAGGCACACTATTAGCATGTAACAGTATCTACTGTTCCAACATTGTTTTACCATGTTTTGTGAGCAAATATTCCCAATAGGCTCACAAAATGTGCACACAGTCCTTGTGTTGATTTATTAAACTGTAATGGATAGCAGCAGCCCTGGAGTTTGACTTTGGCTGTGTATAATCACTTTAGTTCCTCGGCAGCTATTGTGCCTTGAAATAGGAAATATGAATATTACATGGGGTTTAAATCCCTGCAAAAATCAAATTCAACAAGAACATGGCCATATCCATAGCGGTGTAGGAGGGACCATCTCTGGCTAATGCAGATTTGACTGTATTTCATTCCCATTACAGTAGCATGAAATCAGCTGAATGTTTAAGAAATGAACTTGTGAAGTGGTGCAGGACTGTTCTGTCTGCAGTGGGACGGCCCTGACCTTGAACCGTGCTATCACAGATCTGTGGCTGACACATGTCATGTGTTGGAGAGGATGAGGAGGAGACAACAGGGAGTGATCTTGGTCCACAGCCCAGTGTGTGTCAGAGTACACCACAGTGTCAAAGGATGGGCATGTTTGGCCCCAAACACAGACTGCACCTCATCCACTAATCTCAGCACGAGAACACCTTTGGGTGCAGGAAGCAAAGAGAGCACGCACACACCTCGCTCTGTGGAACAACACGGAAGAGGCGCTTCAAAGCTGCCCTTAAATTCCTGTGCTGAGGGGAGGGCTGGTCCGGGGGAGAACAAGAGCGATGCGCGGGGAGGGCCTGTATCTCCAGATTCACACTAAAGCTCAGACCTGCTGAAGCAAAGCCAAGCTGCTTTCTCTCTCTTCAGCTCGTCACAGGGAACCCTTCACATTCACTGCCACGCTCCTTCTCACACGCCACAGGAAAACGCAAACTACAAAAGAGTCAAACTCCTAATAGAGAGACAGCATCTAACACACGCCTCCCCCGCTACAATCAGATGTAGCTGTAGTGCGCATCATCACATGTGAATGAGTTAACACACAAATCGGCCTTCAGTGTTCCTCTGCTTGACTGCTCTTGTACTCAGACAGATTGTATGAAGGCGGGGGAATAATTTGTTATCGACTTCCAAGGTGCTGAAATGGAGATCAAAAATCCCCAACACACAAAAAGCTGAACATCTGGATTTAACAAAGCCTGCTAATGTCACACAGTTGACATGTATCATTACGTTACTATTGAAGAAGTCTACCTTTTATGATCAAACGGCTGCCCTTTACCTATTGCAAGGAGCTAATTGATGGACTAGGACCTTGTTGTTTGTATGCACAGCTTCAAGCAGCCAAAGTCACTCTGGCGCCTGTAAAACAAATACAGAAGTTTGTTTTTTCTCCCGAGTCAAAAGAAACCTTGTCTTTGTCTCTGTTTAGTGCGTCTCTTCATCGACACGGGGCTAAAACCCTTAAGACTTTGGCTCCTAAATAACAGCTCTGAAGCTAGGTTTGCGCTTTGTCATCACGCTTGAAGAATTCCCTTTTAATGTACTGTAATGTGAAATTCTGTGGGGACAAGTTTAATTGAGTTTTACACAAACCAGTTGGGAGTAGCGCTGGAAGCTAGGTGATGTTGAGGTTTTTAATCTGTGGCTCCGGAGACGCTTGTTGACGGAGTGGTTCTTTCTCTTTGTGCAGGAAAAAAAGAGGAAGCCTAAGAAATGATACATCCATGGATAAAACCAATTGGCAACCCTCAAAGGGACGGGGGTGATAAGGCAAATCCAGCACTTGTAGAGAAATAAAAGAATCCAACTGTTCATTAAAACGGGAAACAAAACAGGCGATTGAGAGGGACGGCAGACTGCGCAGTGGAGGAGTGAGTGGAACAGACAAACAGCGCCAGATATCAGAGGCAAGCATTGGAAAATAATCAAGGATTTGTGAGGGGAATTAATAAGGAAAAGATAGGCACAAATAAGCATTTTTGCCTTACTCTGGGCAAAATTAGCAGGGACGGACCACAATTATCAAACAGAGGAAATGGCATAAGCTACATAGACACCTCATTATAAAGGATAACCCAGATATGAAGGGCGGTGACGTTGTTTTTAACTGACTGTGAAAGGCAGCGTCTCTTTGTGCTCGCCACCAAACAGATATTCACTGGATAGAGATGGATAGAAAAGATTCATGCATCCCTTAGAAACTATGCAACAGAGAAATAATGTCTTTTACTCTGCCAGCTTTATTCTATTTATAGGACCAATCTACTCTTTATACAGATTGCAATGAGAATGAATGGTGTCTTTTCCAAACCAAAGGCGTTACTAGACAGGCCCGTTGTAGTGTGAGGGAAGAGAGGTTAGAGACATTCGGCAAACAGTTAAGGCTGGCCATGGTTGTAAAAAAAAACACATACTTACCACAGTATTATATCTCCTGACTCCATCTAGTGGTGAAAAATAACATGAAATCTTTGTAGCACGTAAAGATATAAAGTCAAGCTGACATTCGCACTGCTCTGGTTACTTTCCAGTTTTGCTCGTTCTAAATTTGAGGAGCGTGGTAAAATTGACACTACAGTACATTAGCATGTTGATCACTTCTCTGTGGTCCTAACAAGGCATATCCTTTGTGTCGGTTTTGTGGAGGTCAGCTGACTCTATCCCCTGACCCAGCCAGCTCTCTGTACCCACGGTCAGGAGCAGATGCAAACAAACAAAGACCTGATGAAAAACCTGAGCAAAACGGAAGGAGGGGAAGGAGTGCTGAACGAGGTTAAAGCTATAAAATCATCAGCACTTGTATGATCAGCCAATGAGGCCGTTCCATTGGTGTTTTGTGTGAAAGCGGGCCATTCATCAACATATCAATAAAAATATGAAGCTGATTATTATTGTGTTTGCTAACCATGGGCCCCATCGTAAATAATGGCCATGCCGCCGCTGCCCGTATTAATTATAATTAGAATGCTGATAATGTCCGCGCTCTTTTATTACGGAGGCTGAATCAATTTTACAGTCTTATTCAGCATTACAAGGTCACGCAAAGTTGCTATGGCTTCCTTGTACAATGTTTCTTCAATCACTAAGGGGCCAGAAAGGCAGAGAGCAGCAAAGATGTCACAGCATGTTTTTTCCGCAAATCTTATTGTTTAAAAAAAAAAGTTAAAAAACATAACCTCATTGCAAAAAAGTTATTCAGTGACGGAGTGGTTAGGGGTTGTTTGTAATGGGGTTGATCAATTTGTCCAGTTTTTTTTATGTGCTGCTTAAATAAAACTGTATAACACTGTTAAATTTAGGAATGTAATCTATCCCAAATGCTCCTTACATGCGCTCAGTTTGTCTGGGTTTGGGACTGGCTCAAACTAGCACCGGCGTATTACCCCTGGTGCATTGAGCTGTGTAGATATCTTACCGCCTCCAATTTTGAATGGACCATAGCATGTCAAAGAACAGCCATTTCTGCATGTTTTCACCATTTATGTTTTAACCCTTGATAAGCAAATTTGGCACATGTTGTGACTGTACACCCTTTCAAGACAGATTACTAAGAGTCACCCGCAAATGGATTTTGGTGCAGTCTTTTTCTTGGTGGTTTGATTTACATTTTGTTGACAGTTCACAGAAGAGAGAAAAAGAGAGAGTCTTTTTTGTCCGAATGTTGCATCTCAACTTAGTCTAAATTCATAAGGCACCCCACCGGCCTGTTCCTCTGTTTCTCTGCCCCTCGTGAGCCACTGTCAGTTAGCCCAACAACGGACCTCCCCAGTCTATCAGCCAGTTACTACCTTTATATCTCGCCGCATGCCTTTAAAGACATGGATTTAGCAAGATTTGGGCAAGGTTCAAATGAGCAAACTATGCAACTGATTCTGTTCTCTCTTAAATGCAGAGTCTCGTCCCAGTATATAAGAGGGTATTGGTGCTCCGCTGAGTCACCTGTTAGAATAAATAAGCCTGTAATCTTTCGAATAAACATGATCATCCTAATTAATGTTATGCGTACACAGGGATTTGGCCTATTAGAGATGCATAGTTATATCTATAGGATGAAGTATTGCTAAAAAGAAACGCAACAAGCATAAAGGATTCTCTCTCATTTATAGAGCTGTGTAATTTAGAGGAAAATATGTACCTAAATATTATTGCATGCACATATTAATGTTTGGTACATGGAATATGTTCTGGTGCAGCATGCATTTATTGAAAATAAAATGTAAATATTAATCTTTACACTTTAAGATTAATCTATCAACAGATTTATTTATTTTTTAACCCGGTCTTAAGCCAGCTCCATCTACCAAACACATTTAACTGAGAGCAAACCTTTTACATATCCTCGTTGTTGTTATTATGTCTCTTTCTGGTTGGTAATTGGGTGTGCATTTTCTTTCAAGGCTAAGTTGTATTTTCTGCCTGTAAATGCTGGAATGACCCTGTGTTCCCATTGAATTCATGCATCTGTCAAGAAATTATACATTGGCCCAGCCCTCATTGAACCAGGCATTGACTCGGTGCCACAGACTGCCACTCTGGCCCTGAATCTTGATTATGGATTCTGTGATACTGTAAATGACTTGAGAATCCCCTCCTCTCAATGTTTGGGGATTAATCGGTTTGTGGAGATGCGCTTCCATTTTTCTCTCTTTTTTTTTTTCTTTCCTTTTTGGTCGGCGCCATTTTGAACAGTCTTGCTCATTTCCATTCCACCATCACATTGTGCATACCAAGCAGATTTACAGATAGGTAATCCTTGTTGCATTTTTTTTTCAGAAGACAGGTTATTAGAGGATTGAGTGCGCTTGTGTGAGTGCGCCGGAGAGGGGGGAAATTATGTACATTTTTTAAGTTGGGCGACAATGAGCTGTGTCTCAAGGCAGTAGACATGGTAACTGTCTCCTTTCACTTCTCACCTAACAACATCGAAGCCCCTTAAAAATGAGGAGAGACACACGGCACCCCATCCCACCTCCCCTCTCCGCTCCACCAAGGATTCTTTGAAATGCCGCGGGCTAAAAAGCTAGTTCGTCTCCCCCGGCTTGCAGCACAGAGCACCTTAGATTATTCTTGAATACCAGTGCGGCTCTGCCCTCATCACCGCATGTACCCCCCTCCATCCCTGTCTCTACCTGTCACCTGTCAGCACCACACCTTTTAAGAGGCCAGTTATTTCCCGTTGGTTTTTGCCGTGTCTTTCATATCATGGCTCATTAAAGCGCAGCTCGGTAAAGGCAGCATATTTACATACAGCCCATACCGGGAGCAGGTTTTAATTTGCATCGGTACAGAGCATGACCGGAACCGAGGAGTGCACAGCCGAAATGACTTTAGCCCCCACTACCACTATCCCATCATCACTGCCTGTCACCACCCTCCTCGTTTAAAAAAGGAAAAAAAAAAGGAAAAAATTTGCGTAATTGCTCGAACGGGGCAAGAAAACTGAAAAAAAGGGGGTATGAAGGTGTCTTCCCGAGCGAGCAGTGCCGTTGTGATCATTTTACTGGATATATACCATTGTTGTTTTTTTTCCCCGCACAAAGTCCCAACAGTTTGAGCCCAGCACTATCTGGCTGTTACATTGGTGGTTGGGTCCAGAGTGGGACTATTCTGCCATCTGCGGCTACACTTTTATCCCTGCTATGGCTGTTTATGTTCATGTAGTTAATTATAAGACATGCCTCACTTTTATTCTGTGTCTTAAATCAGTGCAATCAAACTTGGGGTTAGTTTACTTATATAGAAGTTTGTATTTACGTTACTTGTGTTACTTTGAGTGTAGAAGTAATTATTACTTATCAAATCTTAAAGCTACTGCAGCTATAGTGCCTTCTACTAATTCTTATTTCCTATCCTACTATTTCTGATACTCACGGGTTTCAGCTGTCTGTTTATTGGAGCCATTTTGAGTACTTTTTACCATTCAAATAAAAAATAAAATATATGATATTTTGTTTTAAATTGTTCATCATTTTTCATAACTCTGAAACCCATGGAATGCTGCCCATAGTGTTATAACAATCCCCCCACACTTAGTGCTGCTACTACAATTGTTTCTAATAGTCCCTCTATAAATGCTCTAAATATTAGGCTACTACTGTTTCTATAGTCTCAATATTCCAGTACACATAAAAGACATTTATCAGGAAACGTAATGAGTTACTTTCCACTTGGATTTACTTGTTTAATGCCAAACACTAGTCACTTATTTTGGTGCGTCAAGCTGGGATCAGTTGTAAAATAGTTTCAAACTTATCTTATCTACTTGTTTAAAAAAAAAAGAACTCCTTCATGAATCCTCCGCATATTCTTCCAAATTAGGCGATAAGTGGTGTGTTTTCCAGTTAAAGGGGTAAGTTCGTTTTGAAGACAATTTTTAAGTACATCCCCTCTGTTATTTACATGACAAGATTGTCAAGCTGCCAACTTCCTTTAGTCTATCTCGTGGCGCAGACGAATAGCATAATTTCCCTTTGACAAGATTTCCAAGTGAGATTCCTCTAAAACAGCGGAGAGCCCTTTCCCAGTCCGCAGCTCCTCTGACTCCCACATCAGTAAGACGATACCATTATCAGTGTCTGGTTCAAGATTGTATTCAAAAGCAGACAAGACAAGGCTAAATGTTGTCATAAGACATTCTCCCAAAATACCCTGTGCGCTGGGAGTTTTCGCCGTTGCAGAGTCGAGTCTCCTCAAACATTTGCTCTCCTCCCACATTTCTCAGGGGACCTACAAACTGGCTCATTGCTTGTACTCCAAATAGCAGGCTGTTTATCATGCATTGTCATAGAACAGTGCCCAGCTATACCACCTTACCCTCTCTCTCTCTCTCCTACTGGCCCTACATCCCATAACAGAGCTTCCATATCAATCAACAGCAATGAGGTTGGCTTGGGCCTCTACATCGTGCCCAAAAAACAACACCAACGACGGTCCCGCAGTAGTCTGTCTTTGCCCGGGCACAACCACACCCTGCTGCCTAAAGGAGACGGCCGTAGCTGGGGTTTTGGGAGACAGACAGGGAGGCAGGCAGACAGACACGTGGCCATGTGATTTCGGTATAATTTTGGAAAGCATATTGTCTAATTTTGCCATCTGTCCGGGAGGGAGCGATGGCAGCGTGGAGCTCATTTGCCGTCTGCTTGCTTTATTGCAGCGATACAGAACAAGTTTTTGGAGCAGGATGCGGGGCTGGGTGTGCGGCCCACTGGAGCTGGGAGGAGTGTCAATACAGGCATCAGGAGCCCCCCAATCTATCATATTAGTCTGACATGGAAACAGCAAAAAAAAAACAACAACCTCAAAGCACCTGCAAACACATGAATGTAATAATGACTGATACTGGAAGAGTTTCAATGTCAAATGGAAGGTTGTAATCAGGTTGCGTACAGATTTCAACTTGTATCATGCAGAGCGATATTGTGGCAGTGTTGGTAAGTGTTCAGAGTCTTCAGAGCAGGATTTGATACTTGCTTTAGGTGTACAAACTGTCATTGTGTCCCTTGGGTAAAACAGTCACAAAATAATGTCCATCTATAATGTGGAGGCAGGAAGAACAATGTTTAAGCCACAATAACATTTCTAAGTTCTTCTAGAAGATTTTGTATTTGTGAATGGAAGATTTGTATTGTAACTTAATCACAAAAACGCTGGCCAACTCACAAAAAATAAAACAAAAATATGCCCAAAGTTTGATTTGTAGCAGTGGTCATACAGTACATCCTCTTACAGTAGACACACATGCATCACTGTCACACGTTGTCGGGTGCGTGTGGTTCAGCTGCTCCTTGGCTCCCACATTAATACAGAGCAGATTGGTGGAGATCTGCAGCCCTTGTTGTTTGATCTTTCCTCCTCTTGCCACATTTCCTGGCAGTGCCGGCCTGCCACACCGCGTGGCGCAGGCAGGACTGGCATGGCCTCAACGTGCCTGCCAGGTTTGTTCTCTGTCTTCTTCCCCGTCCAACTTATTCCCTTATGGCCACGCCGTGGATCCAGCTCTGCACATTACAAGAGCTCCCCCAGCCCCCAGTGACAGGCTGTGTTCAAGAGAGCTCCAATCCACCAGTTTGTCGTCTTCAGAAAGGACGGATGCTACTTCCACTTTGCACTGATTATAGCCTCTGTGTCACCTTTATACTTGTACTAGTAGTGGTTTTCGTAGTCATTATAGCATCTATACTATTAACAATAGTAGATGTTTGTATGTTGTGCTTGTTATTATAGTACAGTTTCTAGTAGCTGTAGCCATTGAAGGTCAGATGATAAAAAACTGTTCTTTGAAATAGAATTGTTGTTGATTAAAATTGCAGAATAGTAGAAGCAGCATTCAAATTCACTTTATTTATATAGTACATTTTATAAACACAACTGCTTCCAAATGGCTGCACGGACACAAGCATAATACACAAGCATAATAAGTGCTCAATTTGATCTTAATTATCCTAAAACAATAAAACCAATCAAATCAAATCCAAGCCAAATCATAGTAGCAGCCAGTAGTGTAGGACATGGAGTTATAAATGAGTGTACGTAACAATACACCCAAACGAACGTACATTACTACGAACTTTAACTTTTTTATTTAATTGTTTAATGTAATACTATTACTCGAGTACTCCTTTTATCTACAGTAAACCATTCCTACATGAAATGACTAACGTCGACAGTATATGAAGCTTGAACAAACACTATGTTCTTATCAATACATCCTTATTCATCCCCGTCTGCTGTATTTACCCAGGACTCTCATTTGACCCATACGGCGGAATAGAGAAATTGTTTAAAATGTCACAATCATATGTAAGAGAGGTGTATATAATGCTAATATATGGTTTATTTAGCACTGTAACTAACAAAAAAATTATGGTTAATAAAAAGTGACACTACACATCATGCAAATTGGGCAGTTTTACAAAACATTTAGCGGATTATCACATTCTGTTTGTATTTACATTGTGCAAAGCTTTCCAGTATTTTTTATTCCAGTGTGACAAGCAAGAAAACCGCAGAAAATAATTTGGTTCTAGCATGGCCCCATGTTGTCAGCTCCCAATTTGCAACGCTCTAGCTGCCATTTTACCACAATCTGTCTCCTCTTTTATGAATCGGCATCAGATCTTGCGCTTATCTCCGCCCCTCTTTTTGCATTAACCACTTCATTTGTGACTAATGGCAAGTGCGTGATCGTTATCGGCCTAATTTATTCCAAGTTTAAGATGAAGGGCCAGATAAGGTGCGGGAGACAATAAGTTGAAAAAAGCCTGTGTGATGCATGAGTTAATGAGGCACGTCGTCGAGTCCCCCCCTCCTCTTTTCTTCAGCGCTGCCAGGGTCAGAAATACTTGCTGATTGAGAGTGAAGGAAATACGGCTGAGATGGCAGTTCAAGGAATGGGACTGGAAAGAGAAGGTGCCAAAAAGTGCTTTGAAGGTGATATGAGATCATGAAAGCATTTGAAACAGAGACTCAGTCAGCGACGGGTGTGAGGGAACAGAGGTAACTCATCTGGACTGGCCAGTGTGGATTCAATCAGGTGTAGCACTAATGAACAATAGGAGGGTTGATTGTTGTTCAAAATAATACCAAATATTACTTGTGCCATGCCATAATTATGTGTACTTTTGTATCATGATTGTGATAAATGATTTATTTATTTTTAACTAAAATTGTTACTAGTGCACTGTAGCACTTTGTAGCGCCTCTGAGTTAACATTTCAAAAGAATCAATACCCAGATGATACTGAAACTAAGTACTCTTTTGATTAAAAAAAATAAAATTACATAATCAAGACAAAGCTGAGCCTTGTCAGAATTGTTTTAGAATGAGCTTCATCTTTTGCAGAGTTGTATTACCACATAAAAACAACTACTCAGACAACTGTTATTGTATTGAAAACTGTATTTTGTTTTTAATTTTCATCTGCAAACATCAATGTCAAGCCTTCCTTATTCACCTTCACCCCACCCACGTTTACCTCTTTTGTGCTTCTTTGCTTCTATTTTGGCACTTCCGGTTGAGCTGGAATTTGTTCACTTAAGTAGTAAACAAGGGCTAAAATATGATATAAAGTAGTTTGATTTGTGTAAAATGTTCAGTATTCCTGTGCACGAACAAGTCAACAATGCATCCTTTCTCCGGCCCCCTTGACACCGTAAAATAATACAAGCAGAAGGTGAGCCCCAATAATGGCAGCGCCCATGGCAACTTCCGAAATAAGATGAATAGTCTATTTGGGATTGTGACAGCACTTCCATCTAGGTGTGTGTCATTCTCTTGTGTGTGAGGGATGATTTAAACTGTCCCTAGAATCAGTGTGAGAGGGAGTGTGCTGAGAGCGGCCGTACCTCCATGACCCCTAATCAAAAGAAAATGTTTAATGTGTAAAATTAAACTTTTTCTTTTTTTTATTCCAAGAGTTTTAGAAGCAAGTCCAAAAACACATTAATAATGATGAACCCCGTCTTGGCGTCCGTTCGTTACATCTCCATGGTACTCTCAGGAGCGATCAGTGTGTCCCGGTGTAATCAGATCAGTCTGTCTTTCTGCCTCCTGGACAACATATGGAACCCTCCAAGTTAGCGCTAACTTCCCATCGGCTGTTGTGAAAGTGCGCTGCTAACTGTGGCCCTTCGAGAGCTAATTACAAGCCCTTGTGCATAAACCCTGCTTGGATGTTGCTGTGGGCTGCACCGACACGGCCATGGAAGGATCTGAGCTGCCTGCTAGATAATAAACACCATTTGCATACAATGTCAGTTAATGTTAAGTCCTGATTTACTCTTGGTTTAGACCAATTTTTCTTTTTCTTGATTTATTTTCTTTTTATTCTGTTTTTTATACAACATAAAAGACACACATAACAGAAACAAGACACAGAGAGATAGCATACAAACAGATTTACAAAGTCCTAAACACGTAGCCCGGCATATTCATTCCATTTGGTGCAACGTTTATTAAATTTATTCATTTTCGTATTTAGTTCAAATGTAATTTTCTCCCGTTTTCAAATCACAATTATAGTGTCAGACCAATCCTTGATTAGTGGTGCAGTTTGTGTCATCCATTTTTTGTAATGGTTTTCTTTCCTGTTGCCAAAAGTGAGCTCTAAAGGTACCCATCCACAGTGTTCATGGCAGGGGTTTTGAGGCCCAAATACACAGTAATTTAGACCAATTTCCCCTGTTTCCCAATGACCTTCCACTTGCTTATAGCTCTCCTTTGAAATCTGCTTTAAAAGTGGCAAACGTCTAGATACCTGATTCTTGTCAATTATCCATTTGATTTGAAAATGCATGCCATCTGATCATTTACTGCCTTTATATGTAATTGCGATATTTGTTCCAGTTGACAACTATTTGGATTCGGAACGCTCAAATCTTCAACCAAAAACTAATTAGCCCTCTCCCTCCAGTGATTTCAACATGTGATTTGTAGCAGATAAAAAGACCCACTTAAGGGATTCCTACAATACATATTTAGCTGTGGAGTAATTAAGCTGTATTAGGCTTCATTCATACCTGCCAGAGTGTAGCGGCGCAGTGCTACACAGTGACACTTTCAATTAATGGAAATGTCTAAAGCAGCGTTCATCAGGGATCAGTGTGCGGGGTCGTGCCTGCGTTTGTCATGCGGCATGCGCCAACACAATTACACACACCTAACACTACTAACTCAGTCATTGATACAGAGCAGCGCCTTACAGTGGGCAGGAAAAAGTTGTCTGCAAATAGGTCAGGAATGAGTCGTGTTTACTTGAAAAATACATTTGTTAAAGGTAATTTTACTTGTCCTTTCATAATTAGTTTGTGTATAACAAATAATCATATTCCCGTCCATCTTAGCCAGTATGTCTCAGTGGAAAACTGAAGATTCTTGACTGGTAGGACGGAAAATAGCTCAACCTTTTACCAACTGTAAATCACGTCTCACTTTGAAGAGGTTAAAAATAAATAATGTGTGAAAGTGCAGTGATTTCAGTGATTTAGGGCAGCTTTGAGCAGCGTATTACTGCAGGTGACAGCCGGTGGCAGATAGGCAGCTCGTGTTGAGAGGAAGGATAAGAGGCTATGACATTATGTCTGCAGGGTTCAGGTGTCAGAGTCACAGCGTGCTCCACTATTACTGGATCAATACGCCTCAGTTTGGACTTATCTGGCGCTCTGTGGTTAGCAGCCCCTTCTCTGGGTATATGGGAAGTAAATGCCACTAAAGGGGAAGGCTGGATACTTCCTTGTTTCAGAGGCACAGTCGAGAAATACAGGTTTGACCCATTTTGAAAAGTGTAAAGCAATTTTTCAGAAGTACATAAACAGAGGTGCATAACATACACACCTTGATCCTGTGTTCTTCCTTGCTTCATATATTTTGCTCTTGGCTGATACATAGATCTTATTTTCATATAGTTTAATACAATTAATGCCAAACTGTGCTGTGTTCTTGGTTACAGGTCGCTTTGTAATATTACTCTTAATTACATAAAAAATATTAGGGATGTAATGTTGGTAATTTTCAAATACTGTGATTTTGTTTTATTACCATTTGAAATTGCTGTAGTTATATTCTCCAACTGGAATGTGCTCTTAAGTCTTCTCCTTTATGTTTTAAGGAGTAAATCATGTCATGTCCGCGCTGGTGGAGGAAACAGAGGCAGCCAGAAACAAGGAAAAGTGTGCACTTTCAAGTCTTTCATTAAACTTCTGAGGCGTTGAGTTAATCCTTGCTGTACACAGAACAAAAACTCAGCATTCAACAATTTAAAGGCAGAAGAGAGAGAGAGAGGGGGAGAATGTGAGGGGAGAGACAGGCGGGGAGGGGGTGGCCTGATCGCTACATATTCATATTCCTATGCAGGCGTTATCACTTAAAAGGCTTCCTAATTACAACAACAAGACAAAAACTCCTTGGATTCCTTCCAGACCCGCTAAATGATAAAATAAGCTTGCACTCTCTCTCTCCGTCTTAATCTCCGCAAAGCACCTTGGAGCCTCATCTCCCAAATACAGGCGAATGAATGTGAAAATGCCATTTAGAGATGCAGGTGTGACATTTGATAAGAAACTTCTGGATTAAATATGTTCTGCTAATGAGGAACCCAGCTATACCCCATCAGGGCAAACTATTGGTGGGTTTGTGTGCTCGCTGATAACGCTTCCACGCGCAAACATCCAAATTCATTATTAATAAACAGCCGCGCTCCCTCTATCACACACAAAGTCTGGATTCTTCAGTGGAGAGACAGGGATGTAGCTCTTATTGGGAGCAATAGAAGGGGGAGGGAGCAGGCAGAGCATGTAGCGGGGCAGGGGCATATCAACTGTGTTCATATTTAGCTGTTTAGGGCATTTTGGGGGGCGGGCGGAGTTTGAAAGCACATGTTGATGGTGCATTGAACATTAGAACAAAAGAGTCGAAAGTTTCAAGGGATCTGGCACCGAGCGTAATTCTTTTGCTGTGGCTAATACGGAAAAGAGGGGAAAGGCGGCTAAGCCATTGGTGCAGTAGACTGGGAAGTCCCTGGCCCCCGCTTGACATTTATAATGATTTGGAGCAGATTATAGCCGTAATACTGCTGTAGTCTGTAATGTGGCTCTGTAATGAGGTGTGAGTGCATTACTGGCCCGCCAAAGTTGAAGCTTTTCAGACCTTTAAAAGAAAAGGGAGTGAGCGGTTGAGAGAACAGGCGCACTTGAATGTATTGTAGTCATCTTCAGCGGCACGAGGAGAGAGGGAGGACTTCTGATGCCGGTCCTGCTGCTGAAAAGTGTCAGTCTAAACCAGCTTAGCTCACCCAGCCAGCAAAGTGTCTGTGTGACAGGCAGCACCGCGTTATTCGGACCAGTAACCGAGGCCCACGTCTGCCGCCTGGAAAAATTTATATTCAAATAGAAATTAGAAATGGATTGTGTTATTTTGGGGAATGTGGCACTTTGTAAAGGCTGCACAGACTGCTGTAATTCTGAGGGAGCTCTGCCAGCACTCCGCTTTGACAATTATTATTTTGGCCTGCTGGCTTTTTACAGTACCTCGTCAAAATGACAGCGGTGCCAATTCTAAAGTCAGACACAGAAAATGAATATTCTAAAAGGTGTTAAAAAATGCATGTGTTATCTGCAAAAATAAAAACACAGGTAATTCAGTGAGCGCGTGTGCAAATGAAGGTTGCAGGTGTCGTTGGTCCATTTAAACGCTCTTTATGATGTTAATTAGTTGTTAGCGTAATTTCCAGCCTCCGCCATCAAGCGTGAGAAGTTCACAGACCTGCTGTTAACTGGGAGTCAATGCCATGGCACCATTTCAAGAGCTCCCAAACAGGACGGCCAGCGATAACGAACAGGTGATGGGGCCTGATGCCTATGGCAGCGGGGCTATTGCAAAGACAATTGAATTTGTAGGGAGAAATGAATCTTCCGGACAGCATATCAAATGTTAAAACAACACACATTGCATGCAATTTGCTTATGCAGGCGGGTGATAAAGTGTGCTTATTTAAAAGATAAACAAAGGGGAATCTAGCGCAGTAAATTGTGCATGTGTGTTTATTCCCTATGAGTAACGCCAGAGGTTTATGGGCCCAGACACAGGGAGCCATACTTTATGACTACTCTGTTTGCGTGATAGCAGTATTTATGATATTGGAATTTATGTTGTCCTGTATTCTCTGTCTGTGGGGATGTGTGCGTCTATGTTTAAATACACTTAAGGAGATTTGCTGTTTGTCTCGACCAAGCGCCTTCCACTGATGGCTCAGGTCAGATTCATTATCCCTGTACTCGAGCCTCCCAAGGTTAAACTCAGCACACAAGTTTTTGTTTTGTTTTTTTTCATTTATGCGATCATACTATAGAAGGTTTTCTCCAGTCTGTTCTACAACTAATCTGACTCATTCTGATTTAGATTTGTACAGCAAAATGTAAAAGATCCCTGACATACTTTTTAGGGTTTTGATGTGGCAGTGAGGAGCAATTGTATTTTGTGATCCCCATCCATGTAACAGTATTCATACATGCCCCACCCACACTGCGTCCCTCTCCCCCTCACTCCTCCGAAAAAGGCAAATGGGAAGATGCAGGGGTTCTGCCAAAGCTCAATGTTAAGTGCTCAAAATTTTCCTGGTTCTGTCTATGGGATATTCATTATAGATTTTGAAGAGGCAACTGCCTAGTATATGTCAGAATTCTTTTGCCAGTTGTGTTGCCTTTTGGAGCTGTAAAATCAATGTACTGCCCTGATTTAGCTCCAGTGCTTTATGTGGGATAGTATTGACCTTATATTGTAGTAGAAACACCATATTTTATTTAAGTTAAAGGACAAAACAGAAAGTATTGAGGGTCAACTAAAACTAATGTCACTACTTCTACTATAGTACTGTTGAAAAAAGATTGTCTTGTGTAAACGTTTGTTTCAGAAAGTGGGATCAAACATTTTTTCTTGAGCAGTACATATCTTTTGACCTCTTACACGTTGTTAAAACGAGTAGAAACCCCATAGCTGCAGTCACATTTCTTCACTTGACCTCTAAGTTGTTGTTGTTTTGTTTTTTATGTACTGTCGATTATTAACTATCATGGCACACTAGTAAATCTAGCATACATCATCTCCTCTATAAACAGGCTTGTACAATTGGCTGTATATTAACAACCGTCACTGCACACAGGCCTGTCAGGACTCTATTATGGAGCATGCGCCCGCCCCTTGTTTTGATACAGCAGTAATTTAAAGACTGATCTTAATTGACTTATTTTTTCCGCATGCCTGTTGGAGCTTGCATGCACTGCAATAAGAGTCTTGTTTCTTTATTGGGCCACACACAATGTACTGAGTTCAATTTTACCATTCATAATGAAGGCAGCCGCGCCATTCAAATGCAGCCATAAGCACACAGCAGATAAGAATTTAATTAAATGTAGATTAAAACCAAACAGGAAAATACACTGGCTGATAATTTTTTATCACATCCCCTGGTCATATTTTTTTTTTCCTCCCGTCATACTTTCAACTTGTTCTTCCTTGGGCAATGTCTTTTCAGCTCTTGCCAGAAAGTGGCACGAAACACCTCGCCACATTTCTCTCACCGTGGCGCCGTGAGTTTGGTGTAAAATGCAAAACGGAGGGCGGTCATACGACTAATCGCGATCGGCATGTCTGGGGGAGGATGGGGTGTAAGGGAAGAATTAGCTGCTTCATCCCAAATTTGCATCGGATTCGAGAGGACGACCCCAGCACTGTAGGCAAGGGGGGACATATCTCACTCTGTGCAGCAACAATTAAATATTACCCACAATGCTGTAGAAATGTCACCTTCAGTATCAAATTGTCCATAGTTGCTAAACATGATGTTACAGAGAGTGCCTGGAAAGCATGCCTGGGCAGTGCAATCTTCTCAATTTATTTATTTATTAATGCAGCATCAGCTAACACAGTAACACAGAATGTACTGGAGCTGGTGATCCTCAGGCAGTAATAGTGTGCTGAACTCCACTGGGGATACAAGCGAGCAGAAACAACTGCAGCCTTGTCAGGGATTTCCCACCAGTGCAACATTACACCACTCTGTGAACATCCGCGAAACTTGGAGCAAATAAACTTTATTTTGAAGAGTTTTGTGAATTTGACGAAAGCTCTCTTCAATTAATGCATTTCTGTTGAAGACGTACATTCATTTTGCACCATCTGGTATACTTATCATGTCACATTTTTCACTTGCATCCAGATTTTTAGCGATTTTAGACAGCTGTTTGTGAAATTAAAATTAGGAAAACAAATGTCTGCTTTCAATCAAAAGTAATTCAAAAAACACACAAAATGGCTCTGTACAAGATTATTTGGACAGTCTCATGGTATAGAAGTCCTGCTGCTCTATTAGCGCAGAGGTTACAGACATGCTCGTCCTGGCTACTAACATGGCAGTGGGCTTTTCTGAGCCACCTCCACAGCGGCTGGTGCCCGTTCGATGCCCGCCACCATGGTGCTGCCTCTCAGTTCCACTCTATTACCCGCACACGGGCGATTGGCCCTTTCTGTGGGGAAAAGAGCAATTTCCTGTCGCAGTCTGTTTGATCAAGTGCTAAACCCTTGTGATCAATAGAGAGACAGATGTCGGCTCCAGATGGCCGCGTGGTGATACCTGGGGCATCGCGGGGGCTTGCCAGGACCACAGAATGGCAATGAGCAAGGGCAGCTCCCGATGCACCAGACACAATATGACACACACAATTAGACCTTTAAGCCAAAGAGTATTTATTTCTCTTGCAAATGCACACAAAATTTAATTAGTACATACTTTAGCAATATGTAAGATAATGTGAGCAGAGGCAGGGCATGCTGGGAGGTCACACTCTGCTGTGTGGGATAGGTGTGTGTCCTTTACAGTGGCGCAAAGTGATTTACAGAAAGTAAATACCAAGCCCCAAATAATAAATTAAATAAATAGTAATAGTAAGGTTTTATTATAACCAGATCAGTCATTTTGATTTCCAAACTGGATGGCAGGTGCCTTTCTCTGGCTCTGTCTTTCTGTGGATAGAAAAGAATTGCCAACACCAGAAGGCCAGAATAGACCTTTTTCCAAAAAGGAGAGACAGAGGAGGAGAGAGTTCCCATTTTATAAACGGCGAGCATTTGCATTAGGCCTGGCATGCAGCACACTCCCCCTCACAGTCAGCGTGGCCAGCCCATGTGGTGCGGGTGCAGCCATGTTGGAGCAGGCACTGAGGCTCTCTGCACTGGCCCTCGGCCGCTCACCTGCTCCCGCTGAGGCATGATGGGAAGGAGGACATGGGCCATGGGGCCACAGCTGGAGGGGAGGGAGGTGAGCACTGCTCTGGTGCGAGGGGTCTCCTGGTCCCATTAGCAGGGCCTGGTCCGGACGGGCCTCTGAGCAGCCGGCCTCCTCAGTGGGGGCCACAGTAAACACATGTCGACCGGCCACAACCGGCCCATACAGCACTACCCGCAGAGCAGCAGCGCTAATAGAGAGCTTCGGACAAACCTGTCCAAATAAAGAATAAAGAGGAGAGGAGCCAGTCAGAGCTTTAATAGTCTCCTCCAGTTAGAGTGGACAGGACACTCCAGAGTGTGGCAGCTAATGAGGAGAAGAGCTTTGTACTGCCACCATTATTGTCTCACTGACAGCACACAGCCCACCGCCTCTTACAGAAACTCTAGCATGTTTTCAGTTTTCTTTTTCTGCTCTTCTGCTTTTTTTTTTTTTTTTTTACTTTTCAAAGTTACATATTTTTAATATGAAAAATCCGGCATGATCATTTCCAATTCCATTAAACACAGGTGCACAGATGTAATTAATTTTGAGTAAACAAGATGTCATTTTAAATGAAAATTGTCAAGCTTCAGCTGTTAATTTCAGTTTTTCTATAAATTGGTTACAGCCCCTGTCATATTCATGTTTGTACTGTGAAAGATTTAAAATGCTGCTCTACGCCTCACAGACAGGTCAGAGGAATGTCTTAGTTTCAAAGAACAGCTGCTTTTGACCGATTTAAAGATGTACTAAATCATTACTGCAGTGTTTTGTCTCTAAAACACTGTTAAGTGAGAGTTAAATGACAGGGCTGCTATGTCTTTGTTGCCTGCGAACATACACTGTGTGTGGAGGTTGTGTATGGGGCTCCCCCGGGAGGACTTTTTAATTTGTGGATTCTGACCCACATGCCATTCGCTCAAGGCCATCCATGAGCCTGCAGTACCGGCTGGATCTGCAAAAAACACTTGATGCTAAAATTAGTCTGACCACACTCTGTAGATTTGGGATGTCTGTTGCTCAAATTCATGTTTACTAAAGAAGCTTGCTGTTATCCATTTTAAGCTTAATGTTAATTACATTAATTTGAATTCAAAACTATTTATTCCACATCTTCATCTATTTTGGACTATACTACTATATTCAAAATAAAAATGTAACAAAATGTTGTACAATATTGATTTTTAACATGTTTGGAATGAGAGTAAGAAGGCAGATACAATACTTTGTTAATTTAAAAAATATATATTATTACTATCCCAGACCTTTGTATCACAAAAAAGTATGCAAAAATTTGTTTGGGGTTTTTATACTTGAAAGGAAAGTAAAACGATACTTGGGCAGACCTCGCTGTGCTGCTATGCCATGTCTAAGAAGTCCTGACT
This sequence comes from Rhinogobius similis, assembly GCA_019453435.1. Taxonomy (NCBI): domain Eukaryota; kingdom Metazoa; phylum Chordata; class Actinopteri; order Gobiiformes; family Gobiidae; genus Rhinogobius; species Rhinogobius similis. The sequence goes on along the minus strand of CM033626.1, from coordinate 16,806,252 downwards.
TGAGCCTGAACAGAGTTCATAACAGAACATGCGTCTCTGAGGCTCGAGAATGAGAAGAGTGCCTCCTAGTGGATGATAGAGGAAACACAAGGAGCAGGTTGAATTGGAGAGAGAGGCGCTGCCAAAGTGTGTCAAGTGAAAGAATAGTAGTGTCAGCTAATTGTAGTTTAGCGTAGCATCAATAACAGTAAGCTTGTTTGAGTTATGTTCCAACTCAGCGTTTTCCTTTCTAATTTTGGTTGCAAAAATAGCTTGACAGTCACTCTAACATGTCTTGAAGCAATCCAAATATTTACCAGCATTCACGAGCAAGATTTTGTTAGTGTTTGTCAACGCTGATACACTCATTATACAGACAAGATAGTGATTTCCATAAAATCACAATTGAGTTTATTCGTTTTCTGTTTCGTAATGGATTTTAGTCGATGTAAAATTAAGAAAAGGTGATGACATGCAGCTACTTGATATTCGTAGGTGTTGGTGAGCATGTTCCTATTTGACCAGGAGGGTCTGGAGCTGATTGGGAGACAAGCTAGAGTAGAGGTCTTTAATTACGCGCCTGTCTTTTGGCTTCAGGCATCACTGGCCCCACTTCACAATTAAGACCAGTAGTTAGTGTGCAGCCAATAGACACAGACAGGAGCAGGGGAAGAAAAGGAAGTTTCAAATCAACAACAAAGAAAAATGTAAGCCTCTTTCTCTAGTAATGTAGATGGGAAAGCTTTAATTTGTTTTAACTGGGCCATGCATTTAAATTGACATATCTCCACACGCTTTTATCCCCCAGTTAGAGCAAAGAGGACTAGTACGTTTACTCTGATATATTTACATATATTTAAAAAGGAGAAAATTGAATATACATTTAAAAAATAAATAAATAAATAAATTGATGTTTTAATATTATTGGGTCAAACTGTTGCATTTAGGAACAACATGTGAACATTTTGAGCTGTTCCCAGACATATCTACATGCTATTTATTTAAAACTAGTTGTTTCATGATTTTATTTTTTATTCTTAGCCATGAACTTTTTTTTTTTCCATTCGTACTATTAATTAATCTTCATCATAATTTTAGCAATTATGGCATTGTACATAAACTATTATCTAAGCATTAATATAGGCTGAATAACCATTAACTACTACCACTTAGTTAGCAATTAATACGTTATCCCTGTACACTGTAAGTGTTACCAAATAATTATCCACATTATATTTTCACTTTCTTTGATTGCATTACCTTAGTAACACTACTTAAAGTTGGGGTGCCTGACATTTATGTTGTAAATTAGTATATTTTGTGTTTTCCACCTAAGAGTATCTTGTAAGAGCAGCTATATATGACTAAATTAGATTGTGCATGTGTTGTCTGCAGCTAACAATAAAGTATTTGATTTTGCGTCATAACAGCAAGGACAAGGCTCTAATTGACTATGCTTGGGTGGACCACCTCAGTTTCACTTTGCTGACTGACAAAAGTTGTTCTAAAGCTTTACGTGCACTTTAAAATGAATACATGTGAATATTAACAATGTGCCAAAGGTTTGTGAGAGCTAAATACTAGTTATACAGATTTTGATACCGTCTAATTTCAAGGTGTGAAAATCAGGTATACCAGCTTTATCTACAATATTTGGAAGTTTACTACTACTACTATACTTGAAAAGTTTACTACAGCTTTACTAGAATATTTGGAAGTTTACTACTACTTTTCTTGAATTTATGGAAGTTTAATATTACTTTTCTAGAAGCTTAGCCATTACTTCTGCTTGTGACTATCATGAATCATCACTGCTTCAACTTTGCCCCTCCCCTTGGGTGTTTTGATACACGATCAGATGGTGCCATAGGTCCAATGCTGGTTTTCCCCAAATGCCCATTGAGCCCCTCCCTCCCTCATATGTGGATAGGACTGTACTCTAGTGCCGTAATGGCCACTGCAATGGTAATGTGTTTGGACAGATGGGCGAGGCAAGTGCTGATGCGGTGCTTAACTACGCATTTTACAGCTAAACTATTAAAGAGTTGGGCTGTTTACACACCAGCATTTGAATACCTGTCTTCAGGCCAGTTTAATTATCCCGGCCCTTCTGTTATTCCCGCCGCTTTGTTGTCTCTGAGCTTTGCACCAGGCATGAGAGATTTGTTTGCAGCTTCATTAAGATATGGTTCTGGTAGCGGTTTGCAGGGTGCGAAAAAAATTTGTTTGTGCTCAAGTATCTTTGCTCTATTCTCCCCTGCAATGTACCCCCATACGTACACAGATAATGCGTGCATCCATTTTCTTATAAAGTCATTTAAAGTCAGAAAATTAAAGAAATGCCCCGTGATGCCTGCACTTTGAAATCTCTCAGGGCTTTAGGCAAAAGGGGCGGAGACACGAAGCACACCCGCGCCCCTGCGATTCATTTGTAGACCTTTGATTAGTTTATGGGCACTTAGAGGCGAAAGGGTTTGCATTATAATGGGTTTTATGGATTCCTTCATATATTCATCTTCAATGGTATGTTCAAATGGAGCATTAATCAAAGAAAGTGCAGGGCGAGGGCATTTAGCCAGCCGAGCCAGAGTTGTGGGCTGCACTGAGCTGCTGTGGATGTAGAAGCAGTGTTTTTTAATTATCTGGACGACATACAGGATGCCGTTTTTGATTGTTTTAATGAGGCAGCTGGCCTATTGTCTCCCCTTAATTCCTCCATTGTTTTTAGAATATGTCATAGTTCTTTATTCTTTTATCAGGTGCTCTGCAGGAGGATTTAGACAATAGCCTTCATTCCAACTGCATTGGCCACTGCACAAAGGCGGCTCACTGCAGACAGTTAGCAGGCAAACAAGTGCAAATCACCACCACTCTTTTGCAGCCTTTCCTACACTTTTCTGACTCGCACTTTGGCCTTTGGCTCTAACATCTGACCCTCTCTTGACACCTGTATTTACAAAGATGTTGCCAGGGTCAGCTTTTATAAGAAATTGTGTCATAAAGAAATCAGCAAAAACTATAGAACGTTAAGTGTTATACTATATGTATGACTTCGACTTCCATTACCAACCAAAATATCTCTCAATACTACCATAACAAAAATGTTCTGATCACATAAGCGATGCCTCATCTTTTAAAACCGTACTCATTCTGAAACATTAATTCTGAATTGAAATGTAGGTTGGATACAGTCATATTTCCTGACTTTCTCCCAGATTTCCCCCAGGTTTTAAAAAATCAAATTAAACAAATTAAATGTCCAGTAGAAAGTGGTCAGCTGTTTGGCTGTCAATCTCAATTGGAAGGTGTTTTTAAGGGAAATTATGTGATTATTAGACTATTTGCTGCTTTAACAGCCTTACATTTGCTGCTTATAAGTAGAGTAAAACTTATTCATATTGGTGTAATCTTGTCGACCATTTAAGACTAGTTCCTGCAACCTCACCCTGCTCTTCTTGGCTGGGTAACTTTACCAGAATGCTGCCTCAGTGCCGCTCTGAGAAAGTGGGACATGCAATACTCAAACTCTCTCCTCTCTTCTTTTCACTCACACAATATGCGGATGTGTCGCAGTTTTGGCTGAAGGCATGCCGTCACACTGTATATTCAATGCTTTCAAAATGCAATAGAACATTTTCATCCTGCTACATAATCTACTTCATTTCAGCTGAGTAGAGGATTCAACTCGTTTGATTTAGATTGATCCAAAAACACTGAAGCCTATCTGAGCATCTTCTCCGGTTTGTAATTCTCTTTGTTAGCTGAGTGCTTCTGAACTAAGCGCTTCTTCACACAGAGGCGAGAAACTTTTTTGTGGCAAAGACTGCGATATATCCCCAGCCATTGTCGGGTGGCAGTTTGTATCTACCTTGATGGTAACTTGGGCAGACAGTGGAGAGGAGTTTTGTTATTTTAATTAGGAGATAAAAATTCAAAGGGGCTCTCCAGGCAGTGTGTGGTATGACAGAATCAGAAAGATGAAGTGCGGCGGGCCTGAAGTGTGCGTACCGTCACAGCAGATTGTCCGACAGATAGGAGCTGCTCTTTAAACTGGCAATGACATGCACACTCTCTGCTGTGCACACACAAATGGCATTCAGAAAGATACCATATTTTAAAACCATTTACCTCTTTTGACATGTTGGTGCTGGTTTATTTTCAAGCCATACCTTGGTAGCTTGACCGTTTCCTGTAGCATAGCCTCCAAAATGTGCCCTTGGTCCAGGTGAAATGCTGGGTAAAGTTTGTAGAACAGTCTGTCAATGGTGAAACTTTTGCTATGGCTCTGAGCTATAGTTCTGGCACAACTAGCAATAATTTTAACAGTATGAACAGTAGCTTTTTTAATTGGGCGGAAATGCAATTAATGGATATGCTGAAAAAGCTTGTAGTTAAAGAGAATTGAGGCATATGTTATTTGGTGCCTGAGCTGAGCTGGTTAAATCCTGGTGAGTTTAGGTTGTGTGTAAACAGGGGTAATCAGTGTTGCACACGTGTGGCTCTGTCTCCTCTTGTCCCCAGCCTCTGTAGCTCTCCTCAGAGCTCTCTTTGTCTCACACCAGCCAGGGCGCACATCACATGTCCCCTCTCAGCCTGACACTCCGTCGGTATGTTTGCACATCTTTGAAAGCTAACAGCGTGCTTTAATTAATTGTCCAGCTTTCCTCAGAAACAATGTCCTAATTCTGCCATTTAGTGGGAGCGTATCATAGTTTGTTGTTATCTCCCCAGCCAGATTTCTGTAAATAGTCATATTAAAAACTTTAATCTCTTCAATGGAAAATGAAGTGCAGCTGAAAAGCCTGTCATGTGCAGAGATAAATATTATCTAAAGCTAAAACCTTCACTCTCTGCCTCTCCCCATCCATCCTCGCAGCCCTCCCCCTCTCTCACTTAATGAATATGTTCAGAAGATTTCAGAGCAATGCTTAATCCCAAAACATAACAATCTAATGGTACAGAAGACCTGTATACCAGCTGACAATAGTGCCGCTTATCGAATGTGCCTTCAATGACAGTTGCAAATTATGGTAACATTTTACCCACATTAGGACATTAAGAGTAGTTTATAACATTTACAAATATTTTCTCTGTTCTACTCTAAACACATTTTACACATGCTTCATGTAACGACTAGAGCATAAGATATCATTGCCCAAACTTATTTCATACCTTACATTGAAGGCCAGCTGTCTTTAAACATCTTTTTATCTGTGTTTTGCCCAGGTGGCCAGCTGTGGTGCACCACCACCAAGAACATGATGGAGGGTGAGGAGCTGGTGGCGTTTGCAGTGGACTTTGACTCTCGTCTGCAGGCGGTGAACCACATGTCTCTGAGCGAGGGCATGTACCCAGCCCGGCTGTTGGACAGTATCCAGCTCCTTCCACAGCAGGCTGCTATGGCCTCCATCCTGCCCACTGCCATCGTCAACAGTGAGTGTCCACGCAGCAGCATGCACACTGCTGGAACCAGGCGAGCTTTTGTTTAGGGACACACAATCTCTTGTCTCTTTCCTCTCACACACACAGACACAGTCTGCACTCAGTCACCTGCTTAACAAGAAGCGCCTTCTCCGCCGGGCCTAGATTAACCCAGATGAGTCCCTGTGCAGAAGATAAGAGCTATCGACCTTCAAGTTTTGGGTTCACACAAACAGATTGAGGCTCAAACTAACATGTTAATTGCAAAATACACGCCTCATGCAAATAGTGCGTGTTTACTTAGCAAGGGCTATCTGGGTTCAGCTCAACAGGGAGGCTTCTGTAAGCAGATGGTCCAGTGTTCTTGTTTGCCCTTGAGAAAGGGCACCAACCCAGTGGTAGCAACTGCGATATGCAGAAGCTGAGGATTTGGAAGGAAAGCCTTTTAACATAGGCTTTGAGTCAGAACTGAAGTAGGAGGTGTTGATGTATGTGTCCATGTGTGCACAGTCTTTATCTGTACGTGTTAGAATATGAAAGTATGGGATAGATTCTGATATCACAACCTCTTTGTTTGCTCTGTGTTCCCACAGAGGACATCTTCCCCTGTAAAGCCTGTGGAATCTGGTTTCGGAGTGAGAGGAACCTGCAGGCCCATCTGATGTACTACTGCAGCGGGCGACAGAGGGAGCCAGAGACAGTGGTGGAGGACAGTGACACAGGGCCACACCAGACGCCCAGCGCTTGTCCTTTTCCTCAGTGCAACAAGAGCTTCTCTGGAGCCCGTGCCCTAGAAATGCACTTGAGCACTGCACACAGTGGTGAGTGAATTACAAAATAACCATATGAATCATATTCATGCATGCGACATGTTGATAAAATGCATTGTGAAGACACATTCATATGTGAATACTATTGTCATGTAACCAACATATTTGTATGTCAGCATATTAAGATGACAGTTCTATATTAGTCAGAATCACTCTCAGAAGGAGAAACTCTTAGCATAATGCATGAGCATGTGATTCTTCTACAGTTCACTGTAAAGCAGAAAGCAGCAGAAGACGGCAAGATTCTGAGCATTTCTCCCTTTTATCTTCTTCACAGGTGTCAAAATGGAAGAGAGCCTCCCTCCTGGCACCAGCTTGAAATGCACAATCTGTAACTACACGGCAGATTCTCTTATTACATTCCAGCATCACATCATGTCTCACCTGTCACAGGCGGCCTTCAGATGCAATCACTGCCATATCAGCTTCCAGAGCCACAGGGAACTCTTACAGCATCAGGACTTACACGGGCATGGCAGCAAACTTCACAGAGAAGGAGATGGCACTGAGCTTTCCCCCAGGGGGCCGGAGGAGAGCCTGCAGCAGGCCCGTGCTGATCTGAACAGGAAGGACGCTCTGCTGGGGAGTCCCAAAGGGGGTCTCACCAAGGAGCCCAGTACAGACGGGGAGGCTGACAAAGCTGAGAAGAAGCCCATGCTCTCTGCTCAGAAGGGAGAGGCCCACCCAGGCAGCAAGGCCAGTTTTTCTTACACTCGTATCAAATCTGAGCCCTCCAGCCCCCGACTGGCCTCCTCCCCCGTGCAGCATAACATGCCTACATTTCCCATGGGTCCATTCTTGTCTCAGTTTGCTTTCTCCCAAGACATTTCAGTAGTCCCACAGGCTTCTGAAATTCTGGCAAAAATGTCAGAGCTGGTTCACCGGAGGCTGCGCCACGGAGGAAACAGTTACCCCCCTGTCATCTATAGCCCTCTCATGCCCAAAGGGGCCACCTGTTTCGAATGCAATATCACTTTCAGTAACCTGGACAACTATTTGGTTCACAAAAAGCACTACTGTAACAGCCGCTGGCAGCACATGACAAAGTCTCCGGACTTTTCTGCCTTGTCTGATAAAATCCCTGAGGCAGTGAGCCCCAACAGTGGACACAGTTCTGTTAGCATGTTAGCGGGCTGCCACCCAACAGAGGCTGACAGCCATCTGATGCAGTCTGCCTGTCTAAACTCCAATGTGCTGGACATGATCAATGCAGGGAAAGGAGCAGATAAGGAGCTAGCCGGACAGGTGAAGAAGGTCTCTACTCCAACAGGGACAGAGGACAGACTCAATGGGAAACCATTGGAGGGAAAAAGCCCAAGTACTGGTTTAGTGGAAAGTGACAATGACCCAAACAAGACAACCTGCGAAGCCTGCAATATCACTTTCAGTCGCCATGAGACCTTCATGGTCCATAAGCAGTACTATTGTGCGACACGTCATGATCCCCCCATGAAACGCATGTCCGCGAACAAGGTCCCATCCATGCAGAGAACCATGAGGACCCGCAAGCGCCGGAAAATGTACGAGATGTGTCTTCCTGACCAGGAGCACTCAAGACCTCCAATAGGACAGCCAGGTTTCTTGGGTGTTCCTCCCATGAACCCTTGTACGTCCCAGGAAGCTGTAGACAACATCACAGACCGCTTCCACCCGCGCTGTGACCTATTCCCAAGCATGGTCCCCAAACACCTGGAGGCCTCTCTGACTGTCACTAAACCTGTTCTTCCCGCCAAATGCAGTACAACAGAGCAGCAGGAAATAGATGCTCCAATTGATCTGAGCAAAAAGTGTTCGCCAGGTTCTGATAAAACATGCATCTCTCCAAAAAGACTCTTGGACTATCATGAATGTGCGGTTTGCAAGATAAGTTTTAACAAAGTGGAGAACTACCTGGCACACAAACAAAACTTCTGTCCTGCTGGAGCTCAGCCACAACCGCCACAGCCACAAGCACACAACGAGACAGGCAGCCTTGACACTATATTTACAGAAGTGAAGAGTGAAGCTAATAACAATCCTGATGACACATTTGATAAGAGCCCAGGCAAATGTGAGAAGAGTGGCAATGGAAAGGTGCTGGTACAGAATGGAGGCATGTTCCCCCCTCACTTGGGACCTGTTCCGGGACTCAAGCCTTTTGCTGAGCCACAGCTCATCCCTTCAAAGGATGAGAACAAGAATGTGTTTCTGCCCCACTGCCTTTATCCTGGAGCAATAAAAAAGGTTAAAGGTCCAGAGCAAATATCCCCTTATTTTGGAATAAAGCCCACCGATTATGGGTCTGCAGGGGGAGCAGGGCAGGGGGAACTCATGGAACAGGAGCAGAGTGTGAATGGAGGCGGTGCTACTGTTGGAGGGGAAACAGGAACTACTCCCCAGCAACCTGCCTCCAACGGTTGCCCCCACCCTGGCAAAGAGCCCCTTCCTCTGATGCCCAAAAACCGCAGCATGGTCATTGTCAACGGGGGACACAAGCCAGAGGACTGTACAGACACGACTCCTCCACAGCAGGAGAACCAGCCTCAGCCGGAGGGCCAGCCCCCCAGTGCCTCTCCGACGTGGGCCAGTGAGAACCAGAGTGACACCAACGAGAACATGTCCCCCTCTGCCAAGTCCCCGAGTGAGGAGGCAGCGCCAGCAGTTAATAAAGGCGTGAACGGAGCTGGGAGTGGAAAGTACTGCCGCCTCTGTGACATCCAGTTCAACAATCTGTCAAACTTTATAACCCATAAGAAGTTTTACTGTTCTTCACATGCGGCAGAGCATGTAAAATAAGTGCAGAAGAATACAAACTGTTATTCTCTTTTCCCCTAATATTCCCTTGAACTTTGACTCCTTTTTCCTCTTTGTTTTGGTACACTGTTGTGTCTGAAATAGTGCATCATGCAGTGCTATCTGCTGCTTGTGGACAATCAAGAGAAGCTTCTTCTTTCATTGTTTTAAGACTTAAACATGCAAAACCATTGGTTAAAAAAGAAAGAAAAATAAATCAAGAATAATATTGGTGCCACTTTCACGTTAATTTATTTTACAATCAGTATTAATAGGAGTAGTGATCTTAATTTAAATTCAAAATGAAATTTATATCAGAGTTGTTTGTAATGTTATTGTATAGTCATTCTTGTGTAGCACACATATTGTTTACACTGTATTGTAGGCTCAATGAAACAATAGACAATACAAATGAGATGCATTTTAGACACAAAATAGCTACTGAGGCACTTGTGTATTCTTTTTTGCCGAACCACTTTCTGTATTTGCCCAAAAAGTCACTTGCAGATTGCTACTAATGACGTGTTACTGACATGTTAGCCCTCAACATCACAGTTTGAGGGCGATCATGCACTACCCTGCAGATCACTTGGGCATATACACATGGCTTTGCATACATCTGTGGCTGTTTGTCCCTGTCTTTTTTCTTCAACTCAGATGTGGATGTTTTCATGAGGATGGCAGCATTCTTGTATAGTACTTGTATTTCTGTTTGATGATACACTTTGGTCTCCCTTTTTGAATTTTGCTCTCAATGCAATACTTTGTAAATGAGGGAACATTACTGAAAGCAGTATTATGATGGGGACTGTGCATATAATTATTTGTAACCCCAAAGGGAAAAAAGAATTTAAGTTTATTGCTGGTGGACGGGTGGGAGGTCAGTGGGGATACTGATGTAAAATGATCATTCCAATGTCCTGACTGTGGGAGAAAATGTTTCTTAAAACGTTGTTGCTATGCATGTATATGGATGGAATTAAATTCCAGATCTGTTGGAAATTTTTATTTTGATGTGGTGTCATAATTAAACTTAAATCCTCAGGATAAACACATCTCAGTGGTCTTTCTTTGATGTGTAGTTTTCATCAGATCTCTATAGGTCTCAGAACAGAGACACACTTTTAAACATTTCTAAAGAACACCGGAACATTATACATAGTAGTATACTCAACCAGTGGAGGTATGGAGCGTTAATATTCAACAACACTTATTTTACCTTTTGCAAATATTATATGGTTAGCTTAACTTACAATGAGTGAATAAAAAGACAGGCAACAATTATTGCTTTGTTTGCAGATTCTCTTTTTTCCCCCCTTCATCAAAATCTACCTATTAACTGCAAATCTATAAAAGCAGGTCATAAATTCATTTATAAAAAAGGAACAAAGCTTTTTTATTTTTTTTAATCATGATTCTTTTAAAAGAAATCAGATATTTACAACATATCAGATATTGTGTTGACGTTTTGGCAGTTCCTGAGTCTATGCACTGAAGCGCTTGGCTTGTCGCTGGTTGACTAGCTTCCTCAGGTGTTGAATAATGGCAGATGGCTCCTTGTAGATCATTCGTCGGTTGGCTCCTTTTATGTGAATATGATTGGCTGATGGGTATGAAACCTCCAGAAACTTCTTTTGAAGCTTAGCTACCATCTGGTGCAGGAAAAGAGTTTTAGAGCATTATTACCACATTCAGATAAAACATACTAGACTTGATTTTGAAGTGGCTCAGGTAGTGTGGACATGCTCACCTGGTTGAGCTGGTCTGGCATTTCTTGGTCAAAGTGATCTCCAGTGATCACACTCACAGATGTCCTGCTGGAGAGGGGCTTAAACTTTGAAATGTCTCTATAATGAAGAAATGCAAAAACATGTGTTTAATCAAAATTTTCCAAATTCATATTTTCTAAAAGTCAACAGTGCAAAAATAAATGTTTCCATACTGTACTTGAGCAGCACTTTCATTAAAAAAGTAATGTTCATCCACTGCACTACTTTGATGGGCAGGATTACACAATAGGTATTTCTAAGAGGAAGAAAAAGAGATTCGTTCATTAGAACAAGAATGCATAGAATGCAAGCACCACATTAACATGACAACAACATGTCTGCAAGTGCCATTTACAGTATATGCCATTGCAACTATGTGGAACTTAAGTCTCGCCAAAGTGACTCAAAAACAATTTTCCACCTTGATTTCACTGTAAAATATTCATATGCATGTGTATGCACTTGTTTTTAAACATGCAGACTATCAGGATTAGGGTTAGAACCAACCTATTTTGATTTTGTTCAATACAGGTTAAAAGAGCAAACCCCTGAGAATAAAGCATTATGCTTTGTAGACTTTTGGTGGTTTTCTCTGTGTGTGTGTGTGTGTGTGTGTGTGTGTGTGTGTGTACATTATCCTAACCTTCAGAAGCGTGTCTACCCAAACCTCTCTTTGTCCTTGGAGATTTCAAGCACAATGATGTCCTCATCTCCTTGGCAACTGTAATACTTGAAAAGCTAGGCCCGGCATCACTCGTGCCATCACATGTGGGTGGCTGGCAGCAGCAGACAAGGCTGTTCCAGTTTTTATTCAATACTGGATCATATGAACAGATGTTGATGACTGAATGTGTGGCTCCAATGGTATAGAAAAAATATTCTGAAGTACACTGTGCTCTTCCTCTTAATGACAAGGTAAACATTTGCTGCATCAATGGATACTCAAAACCCATGCTCTAATTCACACTCACACATTAATACAGTAGAATAAATATGGATGAAGTGTTATGCCCATAATATAAATAGGATGGAACCACAATCTTCTGAGAATTGGAAACATTTGCCACACTTTTTGAGTTAGAACTTTTATACCAGTTCCTGTCATTAATAGCCATTTCAACAAATATGTTATGACTTGGTAATATAATACAACTAAAACTGAGTTGAACGTGCTATCGTTTCCCACTTCCCAAACATTCAGCCACTGCTCCTGAGTGAGGTGGCACCTGAGATTCCAGGATTGGCCTGGAATAATAGATTTTGTTTTTTTTAGGTGACTTTTAGAGCTCAGTACAAAGTAAATGCAAGAAAAGAAAGAAGAGTGAAGTTGTTAATGTAAAACTGACTACAGGTCAGTGGGCAAGTAGAAGTGTCAGCTGCTGTTCTCAAAACAGATGGATAACAGTGGATCAAATTGAGAATATAAAAACATTCCTGTATAAAAATCTAATCTCAAATACATGTTTGAAATTCTTGTATCTTACATTGTCAGCTTATTCCACTAGAACTACATGACCTGTCAGAGGGCTGAGTTTACAATACAGCAGGCATCACAAGATACAATGAATTTACTGTGTTGTGTCGTCTCAGTGTAAGGGTTCAGTTTTCATTTATTCAAAAAGGAAATGTGTCTGCTGTCATATCATGCCACATCCAGCCTCTTACTAAATGAAAACAAATCATCATCCCCTCCCATCTCTGGTCAAGTCATTACTCTCACACTAGCACCATCCTGTGGCCAGATCTGAGACAAATGCAACTTCATTCTAAATATATTCTAGGCTTATTCTGCTACTTTTTTCCCAGTATATGTCACAAACTTTAAAAGACAAACAAAATTCAAATTTTGTCATTGTATGACATTAACTCATGGAAGGTCTGCATACATTTTGGAAGAAAGTAAAGTTAAAAAATAGTGCAACAGCACAAGTAGTTATAGCATTAGTGGCACCAATAGGAGTAATCTTAGAAGTAAAATCAGAAATATTGGTAGTACACATAAAGTAGTCATGTTAGAAATACTAGCAGCACTTTTTCTGCACTTTACACATTTTAATCTCAGTATTGAATAGCATGAAATAGATACATCAAAGATTGGTTGTATCTAATGCATTTATTAATCATATGTGTATTTGGATAAAGTAAGTTATGGCTCTCACCTGCCGTTGAAGGACCTCCTCATGCACATTCTGCCCTTTCACAGTTGGTTCCAAGACCCCCAGGATGATCAACATGCGGCTCAGGCCTGTAGCTGCAGAAAACTGCTTGGCTTGGAGCGACGGCAACAGCTTCCCATACCTCAATAAACACAAACAGACGAAATAACAAAACTCATTAAACTTTGGCAACTGGCACTTCAGTCTTGTAGCCATATGGCAATTAGATTAGCCATATACCCTTGATAATACCAGGATAATAGAAGACGTGACACTCAAGTTATTTAGTGAAGCAATATTAGTGGAAATAAAGAAGTTGGGCCAAAACTGCCAGTTCTTTTAATTTTCTATTTAGCCTCTTCCAAATGACTTTATAGCTCTATGACAATCACAATTGTCACAATTTTCAGATTTTTGTCCCTGAAGACTGCCACCTGCTATTGCTGGAAGGAAAGTCAGTGACAGTTTGTGTACAGAAAAACATTGTCATAAGTGAGTCGAGACATTAAGACTTGCTATGTGCAAATAGAGTGAGTTTCTATAAAGTTAAATGTTATGGTCTTTATGTTCTTGCGCTAACCACTTGGCCATACAAAAATTTAATGCGTTGTCTGACACCAAACTAACTTTGTCAGGACTTTTAGTTACAATAATTTCTCTTTTACATGGGTGGCAGTGTATGTATGCCAACATATGTCACTGTTTTATCACCATCACGTATTGTAATATTTTCATCAATACCTATTACTGCAGACCAGTAACTCAGGCGCTACAGTTTGGGACATCATGACCTCATGCTAATAAAGATACTTGTATGAATATTTTGTCAACTCTTTTTCCAACACACAATCTTAAAGTTTCTCTTCTAAAAACATTTGCCTAGGGAATGAGAAATGCTCTTTTTTTGGCAGATGACAGAAGAAGAGCAGTGGGATTTTGTAACTCAGGAGGCCCAATCGGTCTCGGCTCACTGGTGCTCTGAATTGCCTGGTCTCAGCCTGTGGAGCCCAATCAATAGTGCACTGTGGCTGCTGCCGCCATGACGGTGCAACGCCGTCTTTCCCAACATGCTGTAGATCTCCGACAGACAGCACTCCTGCCCTGTGGGTTTTAAAGCTGAACTGAGCCACAACTACAGAATATACATATGCACACTATTCATTATCACAGTGTCTAATATAAGGATTAAGGGAGGATTGACTGATGGAATGTTGTGACGTCACATGAAGTCGGGCGCCAATAGGTTGCATTCACTGGTTTCCATGCATGTTGGCAGATAAAAGTATGGCATACTGAGTAGGGTTTGATGCCTTGATGCCAGGAGTGTTTATAGAACATGAGCACCTCGCGCTGCTCTTGTCAACAATAAGTCAATGGGCTTTGCCCAATTCAAATGCATGAAAAGGCACAAGATAATGGTAAGATTAATGAATATTGATCAAAACCAAGATCAAAATGGCACACAACAAGCCAGTGTAAATGGCATGTTTTCAGTGCAGCTCTGATGTCAGGAGTTGGTAAACGTCACAGCATAAGCCTGTCTTGTCAAGTTTTTAAGTCAAGATCTGGCCACAATACAAGTGCCCACTCCTCCTAAACTCATACTACTGCTATGAGTGACAGGACCGAGAAGAGGATAGCTTCAGGTACCCTCTAACAGCTTCTAAAGTGTAGCCTGCATAAATCATGATAAAATCAAAATTGTAACCTTGTAAATGTTTTGCTGTAATTGCCACTCTCTCTGGAAAAGTAAATGAGCCATCAGATATACAGTATGAGCAACTGTAGCAGTTAGGGCTGCACAATATATTGCAAAAGAATTCAATACTTTATACCGCAAAAAATAAATATATCAAAATTACACCAAGGTCCTCCATCTGACAGTTATGTACTGTTTTAAAAATGAAAAGTTTGAAAAAAGCAATTTTTTTTCAGTTTAAATTGGTCATGATTTAGTTTCAGTTTTGACTAATACATTAAGGCATATACATATTTGTTTTAATACAACTGAAATGATCAAAAAGTATGTTCACGAATTGAAATATCGAAATTTAGCAATTAACAGTCATATTGCAAAAATTTCCTATATCAAAGTGCCCTAGTGGCTACATGTACTTTAACTGTATTCAACTTTGCATTATTTTGACTTTCTACAAATTTGGAGTAGACCGTATTTCCTTACAGTCTGTTCCCTCACTAGACAGACAGCATATATAATGTGTTTGTTGGCGTTACACAGAGGCTCTGCATTGCTCCACTGACATCACACTGTATACTGTGCTGCTGTGCTATCAGGCTGCCATCGTAAACATGTACTTTTCATGTGTAAAAATAGCCCGTTTTACCTGTTGTTGATATGACATGTCTCTAGCCAAAGAACCGCAGCTCATGTTCGTTTTTGATTGAACCGATAAGGTCGATAGAGCGCGCGCAGACAAGGTTTTTCATCTGCTACAAATGGCTGTGTGTGTATAGATAACATATCAAGCATATTCATGTACAAGTGAAGACTCCAGTAGGTCAATAATAGATATGCACACACAGGATCAAAGAGAAGGAACAAGTCAACAAAGCTCTTTTTTTCTTGAAAACTTTTTGGGTCAGACAGAGTGACATTTTGACATCTTCTTGCCACAGTTTTCCCCCAGAGCCTTCTTGGCACTATAATTTAGAGCTAGGCCTTTTGCACCTGCCTCTAAGGGGGCATCTTCTATGTCTTTTCCTGTCAAACTTGTCTTACTGCATGATTCCAAGAATAATAGCAACACAAAAATAAATAAATAAACTTGCCACTTATCAGCCCGCCAGTCCGAATCTGGTCAAATCACTCCAAGGTCTGGCACTGAACATTATTTCAAGGATTCTCCAGCCACCTGTCCTATTCCCTTTTTCCATTTTTAATTCTGCCCCGGAGTGAGGATTATGCGAAGCAAGGCATGCGTGTCAAAGGGAAATTTAGTGGGTAAAGACAGCCCAGATTGGCGGGGATGAATTAAACAGATAACAGAAAGAGACGAAGGAGTGTGTGCCTATGTGTGTGTTGGTGGGGGGGGGACATAGAGCAAAATGCCTCACCGATGTTGGTCATTTCTGAAGGGGTTCTTTTTTTTCTCTCTCCCCCCACAGGAGCGCCCAGGCAATATCTAAATTAATAAAGTGATGAAATGAGTTTGTGCTGTGGACTTTCTGCTGTTTGACTTTCCCATCTGGATTAGTGCAGGCTGAATGGACGCTCTGTTACTTTTGTTACAACTGCGCAATTCACTGTCGGAATTTGGCCCGGCAGTGATAAGACTTCCTCCTCCCTCCCTCCTCATTTCCATGTCATTCCACATGCAGGGCCGTGGTTACCTGAGAGGCCGCTCACACACAAAGCAGCCGCCATTACACGAGCTCCTGCCGACTATTACAACGAGCCGGGGACGCTTAAACACTGGATATTACATGGGGCTCACCCAACTCTTAAAGCAGGCAGACGCTTTTAAAGACAAGCTGTTAAAGCCAGCTATAAGCACAAATGTATGCAGGTGTGTGCAGGTGCATAATAAGACAGTGTTTGGTCCTTTTAAACTAAAGTATTTACAACTAATATACATTTACACTTTCATTTGTGTTCAAATACTTTGACATATAAGCTTTTTTACGTCATCATTCACTGTGTTCTTCCAAAACGGCATTTTGGTTGCAGGCACCACGTAATCGACTCATAGGTAATTACATCAATTACAACATTGAAAGATCTGACTAAGTCTTACAGTGAGTCACAGGTATTTTTCATGAAAAATGCATATTCGATGATATAAAATAGTTGCAGTGTTGCATATTTTAGATCTGTTTAAAATAACAGATTAATAGTTTGCTTAGATGGAAACCATTTCTCTCACATCAACCACATTTGTCGATGGCACAGTGGTTTAGTAGTTGGATTCACATCACATTATAAGAAGATTCTAATCTAAGACTGGGTAGGGCCTTAAGAGCTTACAC
Organism: Rhinogobius similis; assembly: GCA_019453435.1. Taxonomy (NCBI): domain Eukaryota; kingdom Metazoa; phylum Chordata; class Actinopteri; order Gobiiformes; family Gobiidae; genus Rhinogobius; species Rhinogobius similis. Next base: position 16,789,338 of record CM033626.1, on the reverse strand, counting down.
CTGGTCCAAGTCGTATGGGTATGGGTATCATACACTAAATAATCTGCACATGACAATGGGCCTCTTCTGAGAGTCCTGCTTGGCAGATCAGCTAAGATATTAACAAACTCTCCTCTGTACAGGCCATACCAATGTTGAAATCTGACTTTTCCTCCAAAACACCTAATATAAGCTGTTTATTCATCCTCTAAATGAGTGGTTCTTAAAGTGGACTGCGGGATCCCTGGGCCACCTGTCGAGGGCCGCAAAAATTGTGATAACATTGTTACTTACTTGAATATGAAAATTAAATCAATTATCATTTTGAACAATAGCTATACATTTTGAGTGTGTGAATCTGGTTAAAATAGCTCTATATAGTCAAATTCCATTTCTGTTAATATTACAAAAAATATCATCTATATTGTTGTCACAATAGGTTGTGTTCACATTACAACATTTTAGAATCCCTGTAACTTGACACTGGGCTAGAAAATAGTTAGACTTCTATTTATTGATTAACTGTCAGTTGGCAGATGTTCCCGGTTAATGGATAATATCTCTGTATTACTGGACCTATCCACATGAAACAAAAACTGACAAAACGCTCAACGTCTTCTTTGTCAGCATAAATAAAATTATATTTTCACAATAGTTTCAGAAACTGGTGCCATTAACCAACCCCAAAGAAATTATTGTCGTCAGTTGAAAGCACTTTAAGCCATGGGATTCATATTGCAGATTAGGACTGTTAGTAGTTAATAATTTTTAATGTTTATATCTTTTGAATGGGGAAATGTTAGGTATTGCTGGTTTTCAGATGATATCACAGCATTCTATGAGCCAATAACATTTAATACAAGTGAGGGGCAGCTTAAATATATATTGTTAAAAGATTGGTTTTTGATCTAATACCGCAAGTTCTCGGGTGTAGTTACTAATAGAAATTATCAAGTTGAAATTTTGTGAATTTACTGTTTGAGCATTTTATGCCAAAAGTCAATGTAATCAGTAAGGAAAACTGTCTCTTGCCACCCATCATCACAATCTAGAATCTGAAAGCCACCAGTAACAAGACGAATAACAAGATGCTGAGACCCACGAATACTAAAAAATTCTAACTTGCTTTAAGATAAGAGAACCTTTATTTGTCCCACAATGGGGAAACATCAAAGCAAATGCTTGATACTTAATAGTATTAAGGAATAGTCTAATTTTACCTAATTGAAATGTTTCCACCTCAACTGCAGCTAAATGTCTGAAACCAGCATGTAATACACACAACTTCCACAGGGTGTCATTCTTGCATCACAGCTGTAGTGGGTTTCTGCTCCTGCTGAGGATTCATCCTCCCTGCATCAATACTATAGATTACACTGGGGTAAACACACTGGGGCCACGGCAGCACTGCTTCATTAGTGGTGCGTACAGCAATAGTTACGCTTACAGTGGTTCTAATTACAATTAATTGGCATTCCATCCTGACTGGTCTGAAGTTCTCTGAATGAGGAGAGATGGGGGAAGGGAGAGAGCTGAGTCAGGGAGAACAGAGAGGAGACTATTAAAGAATCATGAATTACATCCCATTAGAATGTATAGGAAAGTAGTCTGTATTGAATTTAGTCATCTGATTATCTGCTGGGCTCAATGTTACAGACACAGAATCATTCTAGTGCAAAGTACTCGATTTAATTTGCATACTTTTCTAACTATTATTAGCTATCCACTCAAGAGTTTTAATTTTAAATGTTGATGGAGACAACAATATATTTACAAGACAGAAAAGCTTCAACTTGTAAATAATGCGTAACTTTCAGACACAAATTTTGACTGACTGATTAGTTATTTCGAGTTGGTGCCAAGGAAAAGGTTACAGCATTTACATCCTCTTATTCTGAACAATGGAAAAGCATATTTATCGAAAAGGAGTGGAAAGAGGAAGAACTTACATTAACCCATCCTTGTTAATTAACACAATTAAAGCCTAAGTGTGTATCTTTTAGCAGATGAAAAGTTAGATATAATGATAAGTTCATCACTTGTAAATAGTCTTTTAACATAATAAACAACATGACCACATCACTAAAAGAATATTGTATAATTATATTATTAAAGGGGCTGTATTTGCCTGCACTCTTACTAAGAAAAGAAAGGAACCGTTTGATTTACTCCTGCAATACTTTTAGAGATCTTAGTGTATATCTGATGTGTGTTTTCCATCTTACATTACAGAATGTATTATCAGACACCCACTCAATTTTATCACCATCTATATGACTTGATACTGCAGATTTTATAATTACCAAAAAACATAGCTTTAGTGTTTTAAATTTAAGGACCCAAAAAGGAACCTGTGGGACTCACAAGCAGCACCTATCCATTCCACTGTTGTCTCCCAGCCAAAAAGCATTAGACCCAGTTCTATGCAACACCTCTTATGTCGTATAGTTTCAGTGTTTTTTTTTAAGTACTATGGTGATTAAGAGTGTCAAGAGCTTGAGCAATGACATCCCCTATTGCATACTTTCTACTGTTTCTCCTCCATCTAATTATTTTTCAAAACACTTAACATCTTGACAACTATATGGACTAATAATGATAGATAAAAGAGTTTGTCACATGCAGGCCAAACCAGTGATAGCTCAAGAAAGTAAGTTATGCACTAAAAGGAAACACAGAGCCAACCAAAATGTACTACCTTTGACCAGTGACAATCTTTGGAAACGGCAGAATGTGACTATGAACTAAAAATTGGACCAGCATCAGTGTAAGGTTCATACGTGACTATGCTGAAAAAAAAAGACTCAAAATACAGTACATATAAGTTTCATTTTCAGGCTTTTAACATTTTTTGTGGTTCCATCTTTGTGTCACCATTTGAGATTTATGTAAGTCTAAGCTGATACAATTCGAGAGAAAAGGTGCGTAAACTGGGACATGGCTGTGAGGGGGAAGCATTATATTATGTCTGTAAATCTGTCCACTAACAAACAACTGTACGGATGGATAAAAACACCCTCTTGTCCCCTGTGTTAAACCCCGTCTAGCTCATAAATCCACCTAAAAGCAGCAGTTGTGCGTGAGCGGTCCTCAGTCAAAATGGCATACGCTGAATGTCAGATGGAACAGGAGCCAGGCGGGACACAAACCAAGACTATCTGCTCCTCATGGGGACAGCCTGGTGATGTGTCTATGTGTTGTGCATAGATACAGGGTTCATGTTTATGTGAGGGCATGTGGAAGCTCGATGGGCATATTAATGACCGCTGGGATGATGAATGGGATGCCGGGTGTCATTTTCATTTTGAGCTGCATAACTCAATCAGGGATCCACCCAGGACCCGGTGCCACAGCTGCGCAGCCCACACCGAACACATTCACTCTCACTTTTTGACAAGTATTAGGATGTGTTAGTCATTCAAAGGGATAATAAATTATGAAAAAAAAATACAAATTATTATATTATTGAGTGGAACAATGTAATTTTTTTCTTTTATTAACTTTTTAAAAACTGGTTCTTGCCCTCCAAACCACCAATATACAGCGGTCCTGAACATCCAACCCATAATGCTTTTAAGAAGGCATAAAGAAAATGTAAGGGCAGTGTTTTTAATAGGACTGTCATTTCAGAATGTGTTTCTGTTGCAACTTGGTACTTGGTATACTAAACTTTGGTATTTAGTATACGAAACACATAACTCTAAATCCCTCTGAACATAAAAATCAAGGTGGGATCTTATGTGTCACCAAAATTAATGAATTCAATATATACTGCACTGAAACGATTAACTTCATTTTCCATTTTTCCACAAGTAAATATGAGACAAAGTAACAATAACAATATTAATAGTAACTGTAACCGTCTGACAGTATTTATAGTGTACAGTATGATGAATGGTAATCACAGGGGATCACATTTAGTTTACTAATTTGCTGTATTTTATCACTAGAATTTAAAAGATCTTGGTGAGTACTTGTACCTTAGTTGTACCCCAATTCAAAATTGTCTCTCAAAAAGTATCAGTAGTCTTGACAGTCTTTACATTTTTAACACGCATACTGAATCTCCCAATATTACCCTCCAATTACATTTTCCCCAGTGGCCAAATAGTAGCCTAGTATCCTTGCAGCCCAGGTCAGACTCTAAAATTGAGAAGCATATTCCCGGAAGAGCAAGTCCTGGTTCAACAGCTTATTAAAGCTAATATTACAGGAAAATCTGTATGCACAACTGTCTCCATATGTGTGAGAGTAAAGGATATAAACTATTTAGAAATCTGACAAATCTTACAGAATCCTTCAGCTACCACCCAACAGACTTACTATGCAAGTGCAGTTATAGGTTTAACTCACAAAACTCAGCTACAGAAACAAATCATTTGTTCTTTTATTGACTCCACTTAGTTCATATCTCAAAATAAGTCCAACAATACCAAGCAAAACAAATTTGTACTGAACACATTAAAAATAAACCATATTTACATAGAGCTTACAAAGAGCTACTTGATGAATTTAAAACAATAATATTGTACAAATAGCGATAGATTCATCCTTGTGTGATGATGCAACACTGCTTCCAATGGGGCTCATAAAACAAAACCACAGGCGCGTTAGTCAAACACTGGCTGTTCTTCTGAATGCAATTTGCCCAGAATTATGCCAGGGCTTCTTCTAATCCCCTGTAGCATGACCAACTGCTTGGATTTCCATCAGGAAGCATTAACCAAAACCCAAAAGGAAATGAGATGACGGCCACAAAGGCTGTAAAAGATATCCGTAATAAGACAGCTGACCCCAATATACAGCACCTACTTTCATGCATTTGCACATAGACATTTAAAGTGCATTCCTTAGGAGATGGTGGCAAGTCATTTTGCAGGATGTAACAGAACAAGTTATCAGAGTGTGGGGTTTTGTTAATAAGAAGGTCTTTGATGTGGAAATCTCCGGCAAAAAGCTGATGGAGTCTACCATAGTGATGCTCAGGTGGAAACTACCTTGCTTCTGAAACCACCACAACATATTGCTTTCTGTAAGGTTAATATGCATTGAACGGATTTATTTCAACAAAAAAAAGTGTATACAGAAGTATAGTTGTTGTTTTTTATTCATGCCGATTGCACTATACAGACTATTAAACCAATGTATACATCTAATATGGATTTAAATGTATTATGCTCAGTGTATGGGGAGTTGGATACACTGTAGTATTGACATGGGAATCATAATATATTTATTGGCACTGCAAATGTTATTATTAATTAGTAACCACTTCTTTCAACTCTTTCCATTTGTGGTCTCTATTGCAGACCATACAATATGCAGTATATCACATTTCATTTTACATTGGTTCCCTTCCTGATACTTGGAACAAACCCTTTTGTGGAAGCATTATTTCCATCTTTAATTTAAAATATTTCGTTCAGGGGAGGAACTAAGGAGGAACTAAGAGAGTTGTGACATATAGACTGATTTTATAATGTATAAACAACATTTTCACAATTACAATATTCATGGTTCTAATTCCCTTTAAGGAAATATGAAATAATCAAATGCTTTTCTGAACAAGAGCGCTTGCTTCATTTCCGTCTACATAGAATAATAGAATTGTGGCAGTGCTGTCATACCCTGAAATGAACGTCTATTAATCAGCAGGTAATTGGACACATAGCCCTGATAGATGGTGCTGCTGCACTTTGAGTCACGTACAAATTGGCCATTTTCAGGGAACCATTTCTTATCTGCCTTGAGTGATGCTTACATAACCTATGAGCTCATGCTGTTGGACAAAAGTCACGAAATTAAGACAAACCAGATTAACTATTTAGCATACTTTTCTACATGCTATTTTTTACTCCCATGTTGTATTCCTGGCAATGCTGCATTTGGGAAGACAGCCTAAGATAATATTTTATATGCTCCCCCTTATTACTTACAGCTGCCTTGGTACTTCATAAGCCCTGTCCAAACCATCTTAGTCAGTCACCAAACAAACATCATTTTGCATCCAAAACATCTGAGAAGCTAAAAACATGTGGCTGGAGGTGTTTCCTGTCAATTGAACAAAAATAAAATTTAGAAAAAGACTTAAATATCCAGGCAGTCCAAAGGTGTATTGGGTAGTCTTGATTGTTAACACTGGTGACAGAACATACTGTACATGTGCAGAGTTAACAATCAAGACTACCCAATACACCTTTGGACTGCCTGGATATTTAAGTCTTTTTCTAAATTTAATTTTTGTTTCCAAAAGCACCCTAAACCATTTCAATAATAATTATTTTTTGTGAACATCATAATATATTGATTCTCTGCATTGTAAATGTAAAACCACTGGCAAGAGGATGGTGATAAACGTCAAAAACAAAATCTAAAGGACGCTTTCTAAATTCACAAATTCACAAAAAGAATGCGTCCACATCCTCGTCTAAATGAGGACTAAATGGCCTCTGCCTCATCTACTCATGTGTCTGCTATTGGTTGATCCTACTTCAAGTCCACGTTCATGCCACAGCGTTTTATTTTATTTTATTTTATTTTATTTTTATTTTAAGCCCTGACGGAGACCTGTGTGGGTCGTAATATGTTGGCATGGCCGTATAGACTTCCTTTGTGCGGCTCATGCTACTTTGGAGTGTCTGGATATATTAAGTGTTTATCTAAAATTAGTTATCCCTCTGTATTCACCGCTCTCAAAGGACTATTGTATAAAATAAACACCATTTAAAGCTAAATGCATTGAGATTAGGCTGCCAGAGGACACCACTGCTAGATTATAATGTATTATCAGGGTTGTAAACTTTTTTTTTTACCAATTACACTCATAAAAAAACTAATATGCCTCCTTCATGTCATCTATTTCAATAGGATCATTACATAATGAGATATATATTATGACAATGACTAGCACTTGACACAGACAGCATCTCTATGTTAGAGTCTTTGACAGTCAAGACCAACCACCACCACAGCCCTCGCTCTCCCAATGCTCTTGTCCATGTATGTTTCCTGCTATAAGATTGGGATCGCCTAATGAGCTTCTTTGGCCTCCAATTAATCAGGCTAATGAGCCCCACCCAGCACAGTCAATCAAGTGTGATTGGATTCTTGCTCTAGAAGAACTTGTGTAAGTCCAGTCAAGTCATATGTTCTACTTGCCACGTTCAGTATGCTCCCCAATGGATGTTCATCACATCTTTTAATCGGCTTCTTGCTTAACATTTTACAGTAGTAAAAAAGTAAATTTAAACATTTTGTGAAACCTACATAATTTCATATGTGGTATTCAATCAAAACTTAAAAAGGCAGAATGGCAACAGGTCTTTGAAAATGTTATCCGTTAGTGTCGTAGCCTCAAAAGCCAAATCAATTAAAGTACTTTAAATCAGTTCAATAGGTTAACTTGCCAAAATGCTTCTTTTCTTAGCAAATAAATAAATAAATAAATATATACATATACACATATAAATATATACACACACACATACAGTATATACATATATATACATATATAATATACACATATATATTTATTGACATATATATGTGTGTGTGTTAAGGTCACTTTGAGATATTAATAAGATATGAATGTATTTTTCTGTCTCTGTTGCAGTTTCTAAATATGATCTTAATCTTGACTGCATCGTCATCCTTTTATCTCCTTTCTCTTAATGCAAACTTACCAGTACTCTTTCCACAGGTCCTCCTCAAAGGCATCCTCTGGGATGGGATCAATCATGACCAGGTTGGACACTTCCCTGAAGGACAGAGGGTACACAGATGAGGAAAGACTCATTGACACAGTCCTGACCACTTTAGCCTCCTGGCCTGGATGTAATGACTGTTAGGTGGCTGCTGTCATCCATCCATCTTTGGTTGAGTCGCCTGTGCTCTCTGGGCGATATGTCTATTGGGATAGGTGTCACCCATTCACCACTACTTAATTTTCTGCATTTAACAACAGCAGCATCAGTCCTGATTAAATACTAAATCTTTCATCCCTGGTACAACTCCTTGTCACATTTATCACTGCGTTGTCTCTGAGATAGTAGAGTTATGGGCGATGATGGAAATAGCCATGGGAATATATCTTTTCACGTGTTGCACGGTGGAATAAACTGTACACAAATCATGTAAACACAACCACAGAAAAAAATTACAAAAAACACATGGGGAAAGTGGAGTGTTGAAAGGAAGTTAAGAAAATCTACCAACATCATGCTAAAGATATGTAGAAATATAAAATGGTAACTCATGATTGAATGGAAAATTGGAGCAAATGTTCAAAGTGGAAGACTCCTTAACTCAACTGCACAAGCTTCACCTGCGACACCTACACTGCCTGCTCAGCCTATCCCTGCCCATTGTTCATTGCCACATGTTCAAGATGCTGCCATGCCAATCACCACTAAGCACTAGCCTATCAACGTTCAGTTCCTTGCCTGTTTTAATTAAAGTTCAGACTTTTTTTTTATTTTAACCATCACCTCTAGACTCAAGGCCCTGGGGGAAGAGTCCGATCTCATATCTAGGTCTGTATCAACACTGCTCATCATTCCCTGCTGGGGTGTAAGCGCCAATGTAAAGTTATAATCTTCATAACACATTCATTTGCCTCAACTTGTTTATTTATCTCCTTTGCTTCTGTCTTGATTGAAATGTAGAAACATTCAAAATGAATAAATAAAGCTAGAGAAGTACTGTATTTATAAATTCAAGGTAATAATGGGACTGTAAAAGGCATCTTCTACAACTCCCTTTTACATACCATGGAAGTACCTTACCAAATGCAAGCAAGCTACTATGACTACATTTTTATTTTGTTGATCAATAAGGTTAAGTCCATTTATTCAATTCTATAATTTCAACATACTTCAGGGCTCTGCAGTCATTTTTGCTTGAGGCAGTGCTAGTTGATTGCTTAGCTTTAAAGACACATAGGACCAAGCACTTATATTTGCATGTAAAGCAGGGCTGAACAATATTGCAATCACATTAATCAGCCAACTAAATAGATAATATAAGCATCTGGGTTAAACTTACACATCATGGATGTGGCTGTAGAACCTTGCATTGAGGGCTCCCAGCTCCGATCCTACCAGGATAAAGGGTTTGGTTATTTCGGCCGCCTGAAGGAGCCTGTGAAGATCATCTACCATCCTGCAAGACAACAACATCATCTGTCACAGCGCTAACCAGGACAAGCTGCAAACGGGGCCAGAAGGAGGTTTATTTATTCAGCTACGAGGCCCCAAGACTAGTGACATGAAAGATGAGTACAGCATGGTACCATTAATCTCATTAATTTGTAATTTCTTCATTACTGGGTTTTTAAGGGCCTGTGCATCAGTTCATCAGGAATCCTTAAGATGGGGAGGGCAAACATTTGTATCCAGAATAATAATATCCAATGTTAAGGTCAGTTCAATCTTTTATTTGTCAGTAGAAAAGGAAAGTCCCCAAGATAAATAATCAATCAAACGTAAAATGAAATAAATGACAACGATTAAGTGAGAGTTGCTGGCTATTTTACATGGCAGCAAAACAGCAATCATAGATGGATTGAAAATTTGTTAGGGTTAGGGTTACATATTTTCATTTATTTCACTATTAAATCTTCATTAATTTATGTTATTCTTTATTCTCTCTTTGGATCTTCAATAGCTTCCACCAGGTTTAATGTTGCCACAGACATGTAAAGCTAGATGTTCTTCCACGACTTGTCCCGGCAATGAGGTTTGAACAGAGACCGTTTTAAAACATCACTTATAGTTATAAACAGTAAGTTAAATGAAAATAATATAAGAATATTCTTTTTGTCAGCAAATTTTGTGCATAAGTTGTAACTCCATATTGTTATGGAAAATAGTACAAAAAATGTTTTCTTATATGTTGTAAGGCTGTCTAAATAAAAGTCTACATAATTGTAACCCTGATTTTCTATCAACTAAAATTCCAAATAAAAAAGTCAAAAAAGTATTATTCATAGCAGTGTCATCATTACAAGATATGCCATAATTGCCCCTGTTTAGAGAGCCATCTGATGTCCTAGTTTTGTTGTTCTTACAAGTCAACATTGATGTGGCTCATTGAAACAAAGAGATTCTAACACTTGCAGGTTAAGCTGGTAAGTAATCAAAACCCTTGAGTTATTAAATTCTGAGGAAGTTGCCAACATCTCACATGTGCCAGGGCCGGGTGCCAAGGTAAACTGGAATTCTGCTGACCAGCAGTGAAGCACGTCTGCTCACCCCTTAGGCAGACTTAAATCTCAACTTATAGTGTAACAATGACAAAGACTAAAACATAACATTCTCACCCTGCGGCAGTTTGATGTATGATGGGTCGGAGCACAGCCCAGAATATGGAACATGTTATTTATTTTATTTATTTTTTATGTGTTTGTCCAAAAATCTTTAATTTCAAAAGGGCCGTAAACTTGCTCAAATTAGCTAAAAGACATCATGGTACAATAGGTTCAATAGTTCATGAAAGACAAAAGTACAAAGATAGCACAAAAACACCCAGTCTGGGAAACTCATATGTCCTTCTGTTGTGATGAAGGAAGTCTGCTCATCATTTTGATAACACAACTGAAACAGTATTTATGTATTCAACTGTGTTTGCCCTTTAGCAAATTAGGATTGCTAGCCTTTTACATAACCCATCCTGATAAGATAGTTAGTTATTGTGGATTCAAGCAACAAATTAACTCATGATTCCCTTTAATTCATGTCACGATGTGTTACACAAAAATAGGTTTTATTAGTGAATATTTATCAATCATACTACCAATGTTAATAATTATTTTCAGCTTACCGTCCTGTGGTGGATGCTCTCCATGTTCTCTCTGTCCCTGTGGTTTCATTCTGTATCAGACGTTTGCTGAAGCCCAGACCCATTCTGTCATATGTACAAACCTAAACATGGGAACAAACATGACCAACATAAATACCAAATATAAAACATACTTAGGATGCTTCAATAATTAATATGATGGTTCATGACAAAAATCATTATATTGTATTATGTGTTCTATAACGAGTCGCGCATGCTGTTGTAATTTAGTTGTGTGTCAGCAAAGTCTTTCCTGGAATAGTCTGTGACCTCATTTAGGTCACGTTTCAGACAAACGATGAGGGGCAGGCTGTCATGCCCAACTTTCTGCTACGCTGCTCCCTGCAGAGTTACGGGACCGAGTGTCCCTATAGGCCACTGACAACAAGGCAGCATTAGTGTGGCTGCTTACTGTGAGACATTCACATGCACTAAATAAATGACATGAACACATACTTTTTATGTTTCTCCAACACAGTTGATAAAATTACATCTTCACCTTAGTAAGTGAGGAGAGATCTTCTTGAATATGAAACCAGGCATCTGAACACATCCCAGTTGGAGCATCTAATATTACTATGAAAATAAAGATTAAAAATAATAATAATAATAAAAATGAATTAAAAATAAACTTAAAATTCAGATATATATATATAATAGAAAAAAAATTTCTTACCAACCGGTTTCCCAGTTCCTTTACACAAGAGATGCATTGTCTGACCCAAACCAACGTCAACCATTTGTCCATCTGTAGAAGAGTGAAACCAACTTGAAAACTGAGTTTGTTTGTTTTTTCCTAAAACTAATACTAATACTAATACTAATACAAAATAAATCAGTGTATCAAAATAATACCTTTCGGCAGGAGCATTTGGCCCTCTCTTTGAAGTGATGCATAGTTGAGGAATGGAGGGACAATAATGATTAAAAGCAGACATTTCCCAATATTGATCATCCATGAACCATAGGAGAATCTGCCTTTGACCTCCTTTGGATTATTGGGTGGAAGTCTCCCCTCGTTCTCCTGGTCCAGATGTAATACCATATTAAGATAATAAAATAGATTTATAAAGGAAGAAAGTGTCACTAGGGAGTGGGATAAAGTCTATATGAGTAACCTACCATGTATGTATTAACCTGTAGTCAACAAAATGGGCATGTTATACTTAACACGTTACATATCAGATGTTATATGTGAACCTTTAAGGTGACAAAACGCCCGGATTAAACGAGGTAAAGAAACAGATTGATGGAGCTCTGCGTGGCTGCTGTTAATAGATCCGTGGGATGCTGTTACATGTGGCGATTAGCTGCTCATTGTGCGCTATTAATTACCTTATTGTCACTATCGACATGATCCTTATTTATCGTCTGAGTATCCGGTCGTCTGCGCATAGTGAGATGAATGAAGCGCTGAGGTTTACATTCATAAAATGTCCAAACTGTGTGCAGAATGAAATTAATTCAACAACTTCCTGGTTGCAATACGGGAGGCAGTAAGGGACAATTTTTGTGTTGCGCTTTAGTTGGCCAGCATGTCAATGGCTGCCCTATTCTTTCATTCCACAGTGCATTTACTGCTGTAGTCATGCTGCATGCTGCTGCAACTGTATGCTGCATCCACCTCCTCTCCGACCACCACCAATACCAATCACACACTCACTCACACAAAGTGAGGTTTCCATGCTTCGTTTTATTCATTTGCTAGACTGACACTAACCTAAGCTTAGACCTAATTCCTTCTTACCTTCCCTCACAAAAAAGCCCATATCTAAACATCACACCATGTGGTTATCTATCAAATGTTGATGTAGTATAAGTGCTCTGTATCCTGTAATCAGTTTTTCGATTAAATGTTCAAAATGATTTACATAAGAAAAGATGCATTAATATCACAATACAAACAGATCAAAACATTTAAAAATCATAATAAAATTAAATTTAAAAGAGTACAGTTAAAATCCTCTCAATCTGTGAATAGCAAAACAGACCTGTTTTTATCCTATTTCAACACTCGAGACCTGGGACTGTTCCCCATGTTTATTCCTGACGCTGGGCACCAGCAGGAGGCCCGTCCCTGAGGTCCTGAGAATCCGAAATGGTTCATATGTCACTCACATGTCAGAGATGTATTTTGGAGACATTTGTACACAATTAGAGCTGCTTTATTTTCTGAACTGGAAGCCAGTGCAGAGCCCTGCGCACAGAGCTAATGTGATTGTCCTTCCTGGTTCTACTTAGGACTCGAGCAGCAGCGTTCTGTACTGCAACTATTTTACAGCAGATTACAGGAGAGGTCAGTGAGCGGGCTGTTACAATCGTCCAAAACTGGATACAAAAGCATGGATGAAAAAAGGCAGGTTTGTGATAAGCCGATAATTTTTGGGGTAACAAGGCTGCTCAATGACAGTAGTTTTCAAGTCCCCTGGGAATGTTCCAGATTGAAGCAACATGTTCACTATGTGAGGGAGTAGTGCTAACAAACTGTTCAGCACAAATTTAAGAAATCTATAACATATCGAGGCATCAGAATGGACAGTTTTTTTCAGTTACAGGTGCAAAGTGTGTCAGCTCTAAGTAGGTGGCTTTTGTTGTTATTTGTGTTGTGGAATTGATGGCATTTTTAATGCCCTGAATGTTGTCATGAAAGAAGACTACAAACTTTGCACTTAGAAAATGAGTTCTAACGGCAGCTGAGCTGAGAGGATTTATTAATCTGTTCACTAATTTAATCTTCATTGGGCAATGGTGTGAACTTTGAAAACACTAGATGTAAGAGTTCAGCAAATTGTCCACATTAGACCATGTGGCATTATCAAACAAGCAAAATGTATTTGTACAGCAAAATTTGTGCAAAACGCAATTCAAAGTAGTTTACAAACGTTAAATTACATAAAAACACATAAAAATAAAAAATACAAACCATACCATACCATCTTCTTCCGCTTATCCGGGGCCGGGTCGTGGGGGCAGCAGGGAGGTCCAGACTTCCCTGTCCAAGCACTTCCTCCAGCTCTTCTGGAGGGATCCCAAGGCGTTCCCAGGCCAGCCGAGAGACATAGTCCCTCCAGCGTGTCCTGGGTCTTCCCCCGGGCCCTCCTCCCGGTAAAAACATAAATAATTCAAATCTGTTTTAAAAATATATAAAACACATATACAATTCTCTCAGTGATAAGCGTGGCCAAACAGATCTGTCTTTAGCCTAGACTTGAAAAGTGCCAGTGGGGGGGCCTGTGTGACAACATCAGGAATGTCGTTCCATCTCGGCTGCATAGAACTAAAATGCTGATTCCCCATGTTTAGTCCTAACTCCAGGCACCAGCCAGGGGGCCGTTCTTGAGGTCCTCAGAGTGCGAGATGGTTCATATGGCACTAACATGTCAGAGATGTACTTTGGTGCTTGGCCATGAAGAGACTTAAACACAAGCAGAGCTGCTTTAAAGTCTATTCTCTGAGCCTGGGGTGCACGGTGGCAGAGCGGCTAGAGCTTCTGCCTCTCAATAAGGAGATCGTGGGTTCGAATCCCAGACCACCCCAACATCGTGGTTTCGAATTCCGAACCACCCCAACATCACACGATCTCTCTGGGTGGAGTCTGCATGTCCTCCCCGTGTTACCGTGGGTTCTCTCCGGGTTCTCCGGCTTCCTCCCACCGTCCAAAGACATGACTGTGTAGGTTAATTGACAACTCTAAATTGTCCCTAGTGAATGAATGTGAGAGTGAATGGTTGTCCTTGTCTGTCTCTCTGTGTCAGCCCTGCGACGAGTTGGCCACTGTCCAGGTGTACCCCGCCTAAAGCCCAAAGTCACTGGGATAGGCTCCAGTCACCCGCGACCCCTAACGGGAATAAGCGGTAGAAAATGAATGAATGAATGAATGAATCTCTGAGCCTGAAGCCAGTGCAGAGACTTGAGCACAGACTAATGTGGTTGTACTTCCGTTCTGGATGTACTGCAGCTGTTTTACAGCTCGTTTGGAGAGGCCAGTGAACAGGCCGTTACAGTAGTCTAACCTACTGGAGACAAATGCATGGATAAGTCTCTCAAAGTCTGGTCTGGTCTGATTTGGGCAATGTTTTTAGATGATAAAAGGCAGCTGATGTAATTGATTTGTTGTGGCTGTTAAAATTCAAATCCATATCATATCCATATTATTACCCCTAAATTTCTAAATTGTTTTTTGGGTTTTAAAGCCAGAATCTGAAAGTGACTGCAAACCCTTTCTTTTTGTTTCTGCGTGCCAAAGACAATAACTTTAGTCTGTTTTCCATCCACACACTGATCGGTTGGATGTAGTGACAAATTGAATCAACTGGTTCACCTGGTCTGCATAGCTGTGATAGGACACTCCACTATAGCATGTCAACTGACCCAACGGCAACATGTAGTTTGAACAGAAGCTGTCCCAGGATTGACCCCTGGTTCTATCAGAGTTCATAATTTCCATGAACAGTGTACCTGTGCTGTCATTTATTGTATGTGTCTCCTTCGAAGTACTGCAGGACCATACAGTGGTTTGTGAATAACAAGACAGGTCAAAGAAGACGCAGAAATGAATCAGACTGAGCAACATTGTTCAATGATGTTTGAAATGTTACCCCCTTTAGCAGGTCCAGTTACTTGCTGTTTTTACTTATTTGTCTGCTTTATTTTGTTATTTTAGATCATTTATGGATTAACAGTGACAAACAAGTGTTATTCAAACTGAGAATGAGGCCAGCAGGTTGCCATCCACATCCTTTGAATTTCTACCTCTGAGTTGCAACATAATAACAAATATTTTATAATAAGATTAGACACAGGGTGATACAGGGTGAAGGTACAATATGATGTTGGACTGTTGGATGCATTGTGGCAACATTTTTTACTGATTATAATATCTTTGTGGAGATGGGACAGAGGCAGGAGGCTGACAGGACCCTGCATCATTACGTTTAATCAAGGTTGGACTGAAACAAAAACAAACAAACCTCCACCCACACATGCACGGGCTGATGGTGAGTCAATAACTGACATTCATCATTTTGGAACAGCCGCCTTTTTAATTACTGCAATGAATTCCCCACTCGGCCCAAGCCACTGTCACCTGCCATCTAAACAGCCCTTTTGTTTATGCTTGACTTTGTCTGTACAGTATAGACAAATGAGTGCAACATATTTGAGCTTTTGGGGTTGTTTGAATATGCATGCTAACAGAATTGTAAACAGCAGAATTTGTATCATGTTTGTCAAGGTAAGAAAACAATGTATGTAAAATATGGTTAGCTAACATAATTTTTCACTGAATAATGTAATAATATCATAGAGATAAACTACAGGCAACATACACAGAATGAGCGTAATTCTACAATTAAACCTTCACATAAATTAGTAAGCTCTGTCCCACTTTGATGAAAACTGTTCTAAGACAGCTTTGGTTTGTTAAAATTAGTTTAGTTTAGTCTTATTTGTAAAGAACCATTGCTGTACAAATGGATTAATAAAAGAAAATATGCATATCTGCACCAGATTTAGCTACAGCTACTTTCCATTTGCAATCCCCAGGCAGATGCACACAACAGCAAAAAATGTCATTTACAGCAAAGAGCATGCACTTTATTACTATTCTAACAAAGTATTTTATATTTTCTCAGGCCATGAGTGACCTCTTTGCTACACATGGCCAGCAGGAAAAGCCAGTGCCTTAAAGCCAGGTCACCTTGACACCATTTGTGCCATTCGTGCCACGTCTGGAGGCAGTGGACATTTTTAAGGTGTTGCTTCTTCCCTGCAGCTCTGGCATTCAGAATAATCCATTTCAAACATAATACTGCAGTACACCTTTTCCTCTCAACAGATATGGGTTATAGATACTAAAAATAGAGGACATTGCATAGGTTGAGTGAAAACAATAAGCTGTTATTTTGACACTTCTCACTTGCTAATGGAGGTGTTCCTCAACAGTCCCAGCAGCCTTCTAAACATTGCTACATAAAATTGACCTAGAATCTATATTTTTCGAAGATAGTCGGAAACATTATTTTACTGGATTCAGGTTCACATGAAATCTACAAATTGTTATGGTAAATTTGTATAGAAAAGCTAAAGTACTTTTGATATAATTCAGGACGTATTGATGTTGGCAGTTTCTTAGTGCTTGTACACTGCAGTAGCAGTAGTACTTGTACTTGTATAAACAGTATAGCTGTAGTGAAGTTAAATAGTGGCTGTGGTGTGGTCAAGTTTTATTCTAGTTGGTTAGTTGTAGTGCAGGTAGTTGCTGTTGCAATAGCCCAATAATATGAATACTAAGCAGTAGTGATAGTATAGTATTGTAGTTGTCATAATTTGTATTTTAACATTTTCAAATGCAATTTGCACTTAACTATATAAAAGAGTATTCATTATCGGCTCAACTAGTCTTTCTATGCACTTGCCTTTCTCCACCTGTTGTTTGAGCCACATAGCCTCCTGTCAGAGAAACTGCACTGTAATTGAGATAGCAGTGGTTGAACAAAGACATTTTCTATTACTTTTATCTCCATTGCCACATAAAGCAGCAGGTTAACTGTGAGACACTTCCGCACCAGGCTGTCTATATCTCCGAGGCCATCACAAAACGTCGCCAGGGCACTCATATCTCCGCACATAGCAGCGTGGCTTTATTAAATCCACATAAGTGAGCGCAAGTGTGGGCCTTTAATGTAAAGCATGTCACATATATTCAGGTTATCTCATATGTCAACAGAACTGACATATTTTTCTTTTTGCACTGATGCTCAACATTGTGGTATAGGCTCCACTTAAGTGAGTAAAAACACAATATGGCCATGAACACCACTTGAAGATATGCTGCAAAAAAAATTACATAACTGAAGTGAAAATTACAAAGTACTTTTCTCTATGATTTGAGGGGTTATTTTTAAGCTCTTTTACTGTGACAATCTGACAAATGTTTTTGATATCAAGCAGCCTTGAGCAAACAAAATATATACATACATACATATTTTAAAATTCTCAAAAATTTAGATATCAATTCAGTCGCTTTGACTGACCACAAATTGGCACAAAATTGCAAATAGTTCTCAAAATCTGAGTGAAATAGTTTTACTTGTTTACTCTGAAGTACATTTTAAATGAGTATGTCAGTACTTTTACTAAAGTAGTTATTTTTTATTTTTAAAAAAACAAAAACTTTTGTAACAAAATTTAACTTCTTCCACCACTTGAAGTGTCTTGCCCAAAAACACATGCATTGACAGGAACTGGGACAGAATCTCTGCCACTGAGCACCTATTTAAAATAGTTGTTTATTCATACTTTTTCCTTTTAAAAGTCACCATAGTCTTTTGTGTCCTCAATGTGCAGTGATTTCCACATTGATTTGGCACAGATTTTTATAAAAGATGCAAACCCTTCCATTCACTTGGACTGGATGTGCTTGGGACCAGAGAACATCTTAAGTTGTAACCCATGAATTCCTCCTTATTTAAATGGAAATGCAGGGCCACACCTTTCGATAAAACAAGCTACATCTCTAGAGATACCTCGCCAGTATCTTCATTTATTTATGTGAAAGCTGTGGGGCGTTCGGTGGGGTAGCGGCATCGGTCCTTCGTCTCCTGCCTCCATGCGGTGCTCATCGATTTCAGCCCCTCTCTGCTGAAGTGCACCATCAATCAATACAGTAACAAGTCTTCATTTAGACTTGAGAAATGCACTTTCTAGCTCAGTGGGCACACAGTCCTGTGTTATGAATGCATTCACTGTTAGTGCGGGTCAGGTCCTTCCTTTGGCCTTGAAACTTATCTGACCAACAACTAATGCATGACTGTGCATCTCCTGATCAGCGCACACCAATATAGAGGTCGTGCACAGTGTATAGTGGGCAAAAGAAAGCAAGATTTATGGCAACAGATATGGTCAACATGCAGTTTGTTTCTTTTTTGTTATGTGGAGACATGCAAATTAACAATTAGCAGAATTTATCAGAAATTAGTCAACTCTGTTCTTTTGGCTGGTGTGGCTCTATTCCAGTTCACTCCGCTTTAGGCTAATTGAAGCAAATAATGTGTGTGTGTGTGTGTGTGTGTGTGTGTGTGTGTGTGTGTGTGTGTGTGTGTGTGTGTGCGTGCGTGTGTGCGCGCGTCTGTAACTGTGCGTGTGTGCGTGTTATGTGTGTGTGTGTAAGTGTGCGTGTCTGTCTGCGAGTGTGTGCGTGCGTGCGTGCGTGTGTCTATGTATATAAATTGTATGATCATCCTACAAAATGTAGAGCATGAATGTAGCCTGGTTTATTATTACACCATTTAACTTTGTATTAGGCTATTTCTTAAAGACATAATTTTATTATATTTTATTCATTGTTTTATGTTGCACGTTACGCCGAAGCAAGTAAGATAAGATAAGATAAGATAAGATAAGAGATCCTTTATTTGTCCCACAATGGGGAAATTCCACTGTTGCAACACACAGTTTAGGACAGGAATGAAAGAAATAGGTGCATGCAATAAAAATAGGATAAATAAACATGGTCATAAAAAATACAATATAAAGTATAAGGTATAAAGTGCACACTCTTATTTACAGTAAAAATGGTAACTAAAGTGGCTTAAGTGTATGTTATATACAGTAAGTGGATATGGTGAGGTAAGAGTCTATTAATAGTATGTTAAATTATATTGCACATGATTATAACAGGTGACTGACACATGTTTGTTCCTATGTTTGTGAATTGTTTGTGAATTGTTGATCACTGACAATGGCAATAAACCGTTTCTGATTCTGATTTCAAATTAATATGTGTTGATTGTACTGACTGCTACCTTGGCCAGGTCTCTCTTGCAAAAGAGATTCTGAATCTCAATAGGACCTCCTGGATAAATAAAGGTTTAAAAAAATATATATACATTTAATTTCATAAGGTTTTAATTTCCATGAAGATTTGCTGTTTATGAAAGCACAGCTAGGAGGATTAATTTCCCCTGTGCTGCACTAGTGAGCCTCAGACAGCAGGGGTAGTAGCAGCATCGGGATTCATCAATTAAAGAGAATTAACGTAGGCTACATGAATTCAGTAAATAAAACGATTCTTTGCTGTCCTAACTTTTTCAATGCACAGTTCATCCCTGTCATGTACCACTGTATCGCAAACTCCACGCTGTACGTCCGACTCGGGGACGGCAGCTCCTCCTCCCGCCCACCCCTACAGCCTCGCCGGTGCTGTATTTGGTATGGTCCGCTCCTCCCCGTCCTACGTCTCGCGAATGGTAGTTTCTATTGGGAGAAGGTCAAATGACTCCGCATGTCTGCCTCTGTGTACAATATCCCGCTATGGTGCACGGCTGATGAAGAAACACCTCCAGCGCGTATCCAGTTCAAATTCGATTGTGACCAAGGTGTGAAGTGCGATGTCCCTGTGAAAGTGAGTACCACTATTTTGTCATTATGTCCCCTCAAACCTCCATTGTATCTGATATTTTGATACTGTCCGGAGAAGTGCTTTCCCTATTAAGCTTTAATGTTTGCAAAGTGTTGAGTTTCCATTGAGTCGCTGCATCTTACGCGTCTGGGGTGTTTTGAACTACTCTCAGAGGAGGATGCTGTCGTTTCCAGAGCAGGCGAGTGGGATGATGGTGGGAAGCGAGGGTGGCTCTGAAGCCTCTTTAAACACAGCTGGGAGCTATTTTGGTACTGACATGATGATGTGTTAATACTCAAATGGAACTTTTGCATGTGTATTTTGAAGCGTATTGTGCGCAATTGAGCTCCAGGCTTTAAGAGGTGATTTAGGCTATGCAATAGAGCCTGTATACCAGGGTAGGTTAGTAATAATGTTCAGTACCAGTTATGACCAAAAAGTTAATTAGAATTGTAGTAGTACACAAAAATATGCACTAAGCAGTTTGCTGTTAGGCTATTAATTGAATTTAATGAATTACTGCAGCACTGATAAGATGCAAATAAAACAACAATCAGTCTATGATAAGAATTTCAGTAAAAAACATATATATCACTACCCAAGGTTGAAAAAAGCTATTATTTTGTAATCTTGTCTAAATGTCCGTGATGTTTACTTTGTCAAGTCTAGAGTGACGAGAGTATTTCAATACATAAAGTTCCCTCTCTTTGAAGAAAGAAATGGTGCAGGAGTAAGTCCCCAGAGTGCAGCCAAAACATGCCCCATGCCGAGCCCCATGGAGCTAAGCCTATTACTGTATTGCATAATGGAATAAGTTATAGCAGCTCTCCATAAGGTGCCCATTGAGACTCCCTTAGGGCTAACATGGTGAGACTGCGTATTGTCCACAGACTAATCTCTTATTACACTTCCTAATAAAAGGCAGCAGTACAGAGGTGGTCAGCATGTTTGAGTATCCAGCTCAGGAAGGAGGACATGTCCAGAGACTCTGCGCTCTGCTGAGTAGGTTGTCTGCTTTCTTATGCAAGGCCAGCGAGATTCTCCAAGGAGAAGTTTGGGTTTATTTTTTTTTCACACAAGCTCTCTTATGGGCTTTTGCAATTACAATTTTCATCATGTAAACACAGCGAGGCTTTTGAAACCATCCTAACTTTTTTGGCACAATTTACATTCATGTCAAGTAATACTATATTATTATTCAAACTGATATGGTGCCCTCCTTAGCAAAAAAACATAAAGATCCTAACAACTATTAATTTCATGTCAACTCAAGATAAAGTAAAATAAGTTATCACCTGGATCAACTGGATATTATTAAACACACACTTTCAGGTGAAATATCACAATCTATTTTCTATTCCCAATTGTAAAGGCCTCATTTTGAGTTCAGTTTTCTCATTACATAAGCACTTGTTGATAAAATGTCATATTGCATCGACATAAACAAGATGGACGCCGGTTGCTGTCAGGCAGTGAGGGATGGTACAGTCACGGACACTTTGAATGATGACTTTCATGATGAAATTATGCATGCTCCGGCTGCTCTTGACTAAACCTTTACCCTGACATCAGCAGCCAATGCACTCTGTTACCAATTGATTTTACATATGGATTTGTGTCAATAAAACTGGACTCCATTTCATTTATTAGTAATGTATGTATACATGTTAAGAAGCACATTTTATTGGTAGATTTGTTATATGGATCATAAGTGTTTTTTGATGTGTATAAAAATGCATATTTCGTGTTAAAGGTATGTTCTTTAATATATTTTACTCTTAATTTTAAACTACAACATCTGATACCTTTGTGCATCAATCATACATGATTGTACTTTGACTGAGGCTGGGTAATTATGGGAGTTTATGTGGGAAGGGCATTATACTGTATATGTCAATCAGTCCACACAGGGATCAAACCGGTGTAGGTGACAATCAATCAATATTTATACAATATGCTAATAACTATGAACATATACATATGAACATAGATAAACTTGAAAATGGACTCTTGTGGCCCGTGGGAGTTTCTTCCATAGTAACAAGGCTGTGTTGAACATGTTGTCATTATGCAAGTGGTGTTTGGTGGAATATTTACTGAGTCTACAGCTGAGCTCGATGAAGTGAAAGATTTAAAGAAAAGGACATCAAAAAGCTGACTGCTGCGTGTGTGACCACCTGTGGCTGCAGTAGCGCTTCTGTTGCTGCCCACAATACAATCCTCAATAACATTTATTTTATTTTACCTGAATAAATCATGATGTTGGTCTGTTTCTCTGCAAAGAAAAAAATCTATAGTCTTGTACAGTGGCCATTAGATAATCACAGGTGCTGTGAATTGTGTCACAGCTGCATTCATGCAGGAATCCTTTTTTAAATTAAAAAATACATAGTTTACATTGTCATACTTTATGGTTAAATCGGTTTGTTTACAAAGATGCTTGATGCATTCCCAGACATGATAATATGATTATGTTTTCTGTGGAAATAAATCACTTTTGACCTGAGTCCCTCAAAGCAGGTTAACCCATGATCTTGTGATTGGTATCTCTGACGTTGTTGCCAGACCGTTGACTGAAGCTGACTGTTCAGCTGCGCATATGACTGAAAGATTTTATCTGCACTCTTCTCTTTAAGTATTTTTTTTATAATGATTTTGTATGTCTTTTATCTCTTTTGTCATACATACATACATACATATCAGGTCTAAACTATTGGTTTATGAAATACTTTGCTGCTGCTGTTTATTTAAAGTGTAAGTGCTGGGAAGATTTCATACTTTTTATTAGTTTCTTTTTTAAGTAATTTAAAGTAATAATCCGTGAGATGCATACTGCTTTCATATTGTATTATGAGATGTGGATATTGTTACATTTTCTCAACTGAGAGCATTGTAATATAATATAATTTTGTCATTGGTTTTGACCGTGGACATAGCCTTCCAGACTCACAATTACTGATAGAATTGTGTCCAGGCACAATGGGTTAAGTGTCTGTCTTGCCAAGGACACAGCAACAGTGAACTGTGGAGAGCGTGATTTAGGACTGGGCGATACGGTGATAAAAACTGAATCATGAGCTCGTCCCCGTGACAATCTGCTATTTTTGTGAAATGGTCATATCGTGATTCACTGTTTCTCTCTTTAATGCAGCTGTCTGTTCAAACACTCTTTTTCTCCTGTTGTTTAGCCTCTGTAAGACTATGAGCAGATGACATTATTTCCCTCTTAAAGGCTAGTGATGCACAATTAAACGAAATAGACACAAAATGGCAATTTTAATGGAAGCATCTAGCAAATCGCAAAGGCTGAAATTTTTGAAGTGCAATAAATTCTTTCACAAACGACAAAATGTGTTGCTTTGATTGGAATAAAAACTGCTAACACTGTAATTTGGATTTGTACAAACATGTTCTGAAACAAGCGACCAAAAGCGATATAAATGCTTTCAAAAGCTACAAAAACGCACCTACAAACAACAAACGTAACTCAATGCACCAAAAATTGACTAAAAGTGATGTGTTTAAGTATGACAAAGACAACTAAAAGTGACAAAAACAACTAAAAGTGACAAAGACATGACTAAAAGTGGCAAAGATGTGTTTAAATATGACAAACACAACTGAACATGACAAAAAAGTGAGTAAAAGTGACAAAAACTCAACTGAAAATGACAAAAATACACACAAAGCAACAAAGATGAAACTAAAAGTGGCAAATATGCGATTAAATGTCAAACGCAACTGAACCTGACAAAAGTGCAACTAAAAGCAACAAAATTGTGTTTAAAATGTGAATTTGAACTGAATCCTATTATTTAAACATAAAACACAAATCTAATCACAATTGCACTGGTCAGAAAAATCACAATTGGATTTTTATCTAAATTGTGTAGCTCTATTATATAGGCAATAGAAAAATACAAAGTGAATCGTGATAAAATAGAAATCATGATCTGGCCCCAAGAACATCGTGATAATAATTTTTTGCCATATCGCCCAGCCCTAGCGTGATTCCATCCACCGCTCTGTATCCTCAGCCAATGTAGACCTCAATAGAGGTATATTTGTAAAAAATATACACATTAGTAAATATTACAGAGGAAGGTTATATTGCTTAATTCACACTCAACATTAATTTGTTTTAAAAAAATCTTTTGAGGAACAAGTCCAATTGTTTTGTCTGAATTCAAAGCCGTTATCCCACTGTGTAACGATCATAATCTCCAAAGTCTTTGGAGGATAAGCATCTTGACAATACAGAGGTTAGCCGTGACCAATTCGCAGTCGCAGTTGGACGTAAATTGCTTTTTGAAGGTGTAAGTCTGGTCCGTGTTTGTTGCATTAGATTTACCTACACACAGTAAACTGGCTGTGGTGCTAGTTGGAGGATTACACAGGATTTGTTGTGCTAAGCCACTGGAACTGGGCCCACTGACCCTCTCTCCTACTCTCCTCCCTCCTTTTCTAGTTGACTTAAACCATGCACACAATAACATCACATGACGTCTGCCTGAGTGCTCTCTGATAGGTTCCTAACCGCTGTTAGATTCTTCCTGGACTGTGGTTGGACAAAAATCTTTCACCTAACTTGACCTTGCTGAAACATTTTTCTGCTGAGATTTGAAAGTAAAACTATCATTGCTGGCAAATTTAAAGAACCAGACAGTGGCACGGACATTCGCCACAATACCACAGTTTTAGGTCCGGCAGAATCTTTTAAACCAAAAAAAAAAAAGTGCCTCGACTCAAAAAGGTTGAAAAACATTGAGCTAACATATTATTATCAAACCATACACACACACACAACAAAATGGTTGAAAGAGGTGGTCTCGGAGCGGCTCCTCTCACATTCTGGAGTGGGTCGAGTGAAGTGTGAAAGCAGATGATCTCAAGCCGACCTGAACGCCCCGCAGTCCACAGTAAAGGTAAAAGTGCTTAGATTTGGATGAAAATCCAACGTGCCTCTGGGTGCCGTTTGGGGTGAATGCATGAGAACAAAGACCATCCAATAGTACATTTAGTACTACATACTACATTTAGCGGACACGAGCCAAAACACAAAGCGCATGTATGAAAACTCCTTTATTTATCAAATATATATCAAATATTTATCAAACATTATGTCAAAAAGAGACTAAAAAGTCTAGTGTAATCTTCAAAAGGGTATACAGTGATAATTCTGCCCTTTTGTGGTTAATTTTATGGTCCATTCATGTTTTGTACAAAACTTGAACCTGAACCAAGACATTTTAGCACATTCCTGATGAACTGTTAAAATACTGTATGAACTGCTCAAGAAATCAAACAATCAACATGGCAATATTGCTCACCTCTATAGAGTATGCAATAGAGTCAATATAACCTTGTCTTTTTTCAGCACTGATCTGAATGTGCAGGATGATTAGCAGTATCAATGCTCGTTTTCAAACAAACAAGTGTGTGTTGCCGTAGAAAGACTGCGCACCATCCAGTCCAGAAGTATCGGAGCTTGTGCAGATTGATTTTTATGCCAATCAGAGTGACTCAAATTGACAAATGCATTTAGAATTTTGAGTTGGGCAGTAGCACTGAGATTTACATGGTGTGACACCATCACTTAACCGGCAATCTCTTTAGTTCCACTTTCTTTGGGATATTGAGTGAATGAAAATTGATTGAATGCAAGGTCTTGTTTTTGACTGACGGACAGTCGTACGTGTCAGCCCAATATCACACAGTGAAATGACTCAGCATAAAGAAGCTCATATTCCAAATGTGCAAAAGCCCCACAGACTGACAGTGTTGTGTCTTTGTCCTTGCCATGAGCGAGTGCTCCCACTGTCACCAACATGTGCTGCTGCCAAGCACGAACAAACAGGAGAAAGCATTAAACAGAAAGGGCAAGGTTATTTTGAGATACATTTGAAGTGGTTCTTTTCACAACACACAATTATTGAATTAATGATGTTTGATATTGTTTGAAGACAGAATGATCTTGTCCTAGTAGAATTTATACATTATCGACTTGTAAGAGTGCAAAATCATTGCTCTGGCATGAAACGTTTTGCTTTAAATATGGATTTTCACCATGCTGCACATGTAATCTCAGCATCGATCTCAGCACTTGAAGAATGTTCAACTCTATACACAGTAAAAATACATTACACAACAACTACTACTGATCAAAAAACTGCTGTAAAATATGAACAAACAAGTATTACAATTTTGTAGAAGTGAATTAAAAATATTGGTGCTTCAAAACTTAACATGAGGCAATATTGAATTTAATCTGAAAGAGGCTGTGCCAGAGCAGACAAAAGATATAGCCTTTAAAAGTCAAAATCAGCGTTAAATGTAAATGTCTTTCATGACATTTTCTGTGATGCACTCGCACCGCCCTTCCGATGACATATTATATATTACAATGAGCTAGCATGTCTTCCTAGAGAATTCTAATCTCTCAACATGCTTCTGCTCCGCTTACAATGTGCTTTAATCCACTGTTCGTCTGAGTGAATAAAAGCTTTAAATTAATACATCCACCAAGAGCTCGGGTTGTGTTTAGTGGGAATGGTAATTTGAGCAATGTTTATGGGCCTCCATATTTTAGGCTTGTTGCAGCGCAGTTCCCGTAAGCATGAATTCTAATATCACTCAGACCAGACAATAAAATCTTTATTTAACATGATTGAGAACTGCAAAGAGCACTGAGGCACTGTGTTTTAGATTTCAACATTTTTCTTTCCCCCGAGTTTGACATACTAGATCAAATTCAACAGGATATTGATGAATTTGTGCTCGATGATATGTTTCATCATTTGGTGAAGAAATTACTAAGAGTAAAAAAAAAAGACTAAAAATAAAACCATTTGATTAAAAGCCATTTCCCACACTTTTCGTTTTATTGAATCGTTTAACAACCTTTTGGCAACTGCGAAGGAATACATGGCCAATTTTAACACAAAATATTTCTTTCTTGGTTTAATTGATGCACCAAGAGACAGATGTTTTGACCCCTCAAAATCACCCTAATCAGATACTTTTCATTTGATTTTGATCTAAATGTGGCTCGTCATTACACTGCAAAACAACCCAGGCTTGCCCACATTGACCTTGAGTTGGTTTGAGAGAGACAGACAAGATGCTCCTGAGACACTAGCCACACGCCGCAGCCATTAGACTGATGTGAACACAAGAGTCAGGAGCGACAAGGAGACTGTTTATTTTGTGCCCGGTAATTGACTGAGAATCTCCATAATGGCATTGTGTTTCCTGCCAGACTAATGTGACCCCTATTAGTTCAGGAAAGATACTGCAATCAGGCTCTGTGTGCACTGCCAGGTACATCTGAGGAAAAGAGACAGGACGAGAGAGAAAGGAGAGCTGTAAAAGAAGGGATAGAAGACAACGGACTGACCAGGGACAGGATCAGGAGACCAGGGCGCGGATGGAGGTGAGTCATCACTGCAGCACTGGCCCTGATCAGTGCAACGTGGCAAGTTTAAAAGTACCATAAACAATGCAAAGTAGGCTGTCGTTTGATTAAAGGAAATTTCATACAAATAATAATAGAAGGTGACATACGTTTGAGCGCTCTATCCCTGTCTCAAGCAAGGATGGCATTCAGAGGGCATCCGTTATAACATCCAAGGGGACACAGAATTTAAAATAGTAAAGAAGGCTTGAAGGTAGGGCTGGGTGGTATTGACAAAAATGAATGTGAATTTATAATGATATTCCAACGATATTCACGCTTTCTGTTTTGGTATAGAAGTATGTTTACCAAAATGGTAAATTGTTCAATAAAATCCATTTATGAATCCCAATTTGACATTTTTTGTCAAACTGGCACACAAGGCACACCTCAAGGGACCCTAGTGTTTACTGGGGCACTGGTTGAAAATCAAGGATGATCTTAATTTCAATATATGCACCTCTTCTTGAAGTTTCTTGGGTATGCAAAATTGTTCTTATTGCAGCTTCTGAATGTCACAGCCAAAAACCAAATAATATACACAACTTTTTCCATGAGCAATTTAATAATTTATTGTTGAAAGGTGAATAAAGCAGGCTGCTAATCTGAGTCGAACACAACAAGTAAGAGTGCTGCCAGTGCCAAGGCAGTGACTTGAGAGGGCTGATCACAGCAAAGTGGCCATGTCTGAGCATAGGGCCCTGAATATCCCAAAGAGGAAAATCAGGCATAAACACAACAGTTGAAACTTGCAGAATTGTAGTGATAATGAACAATACAAGAAAAAACAGCAAAAGTCTTGAAAGCTTCCTGCACTATATAAATCGTCTGGTGTGGTGTTTGTCCTTATATTACTCCGTGACTTTATAAACAGCAGATGTTGTGTTGTATTTTTCCTCCGAGCCTTGCACTTTTATAGCCGTTTCTGATTTAGCTGCGTGTTGGCCGAGCTAATCCTGATCAATATCCTCCTCTGCTTCACTCTGGGACTGGTCGGGGAGCTGCTGATGTCTGGATCTACTTTCTTTTCATTCATTGAGTCAGCTTTACCCACATTACAACCAGCACTTAAAGAAACGTAACATTCACAACTAAAATAGTGTAGTATTCTCATTAGCGATAGCCCTTCTAGTATCGACATTCTTATAGCTTCCATTTTGATCAATTCCCCATTCCAAAACATGGCATTGAATATGTAGGTTACACATTCATTTGGAATAGGAACGCAACAGTCATTTATCGAGGCTTGAGCAATCACCTAAAGTGAAGTCATTGGATCATAGCTTATTGGGACATAAAAGTTATATGCCTTGTAAATAGCTATAGAAATGGCTCAATTCAGTTTGATTTAGGGTGGTGTAATTAATTTATATTTTAATTGATAAAAAGAGCCAATCGAGAGCGCTATAACTATCCTTGATCAGTAAAAATGTGGTTTGGAGCAGCAAACTTTAAAAAAATATATAAATCTGACAATGCTTTGTGTTAAAGGCAATTATTTAAATAAAATGTCTTTGTCTATGTTCATAAAATAATATTGAAAGCCACATCAATAGGTTTTTTCCTTGTTTCTAATGAAAGATTACTCAATATAAGGAAGAAAAAAACCCTGCATTTTACTGCTATTGCTCAGCTCTGATTTGACGGTATATTTTTTAGCGATACAAGACTGATCCGTTAATAAATACATGCTATTATCAGCCTAACTTACTCTGCACATAGCCATATTTCCCCTGTGCTCGGCTCACGTCAGTTGCAGCTGTGTCATGGCAGTTTTCCGCTCGGTTGGCGGCTCACAGATCGGCGGAGTGGGCTTTACCTGCTGTCCCTCTGTCTGACTGTGTCCACCTCTCTCCATTACATGCTCCGGTGCTGTTAGTGTTTGTCAGGATGCACCGCACGCCCCGAGACAATTCAGCTCCAACACCAGCGCGGCCTAATGAAGCTCGGCACAGAACACATCCTCGTACACGTACACATGGAAGTGTTTAGCAGGAGCGTACCATGTGCCACAAATGCGTCATGTATTTCTCTGTTTTTAGTCTTCAATCTGACCGAGGCGAATTTTGATGTTGTTGGTTAGGTTCATTAGGACTTCAAATCTGACTTTATTTCTGTAGTTTAGACCATTTGTCTCGGAATGTCAAGTTTGATTATTGTGAGACTAAAAGAACTAAAAGATAATAATCGTGACTATAATGAATTAGTCATAAATTAGACATAATAAATTTCAACTCAATCTGTAACCCAACAAAGTAAACCTAAATGTCACAATAACTTTTCCTTTTCATTCATAAAGTTATATTTCATAAAGCTGATCACATAATATTGAAACAATTATGTATAAGAATAAAGACAAATTTAAATTAAAAATGTGTC
Organism: Rhinogobius similis; assembly: GCA_019453435.1. Lineage (NCBI taxonomy): Eukaryota > Metazoa > Chordata > Actinopteri > Gobiiformes > Gobiidae > Rhinogobius > Rhinogobius similis. Next base: position 16,759,291 of record CM033626.1, on the reverse strand, counting down.
TTTTGTTCTGTTATGTGTCAGCAATCATGAATAGTTTCATCATGATGTTTCTTCTCACAAATAAAATTGACACCACTGACCAAACGAGTGAAATCAGTAATTTATTTGCATTCACAATAATCCTCAATCGCCTAAACGACCAGCTTTATGAAATCACACTTACTGAAAGAATTATAACGTAGAGTTTTTGTGACATAAAATGCCAGATAAAACGGCACTTAACATTTAGTTTTATTTAAGTTTTGGAGTGCAGATTGGGGAGCTGTACCTGATTTTTACTGTTTTGAAACGTGAAAAACAGGACTAGTTTGTTTTAAACTCTTTACAGTGGTCACATGCATCAGTTACTTACCTAATATAAATATTCACCACGTTGAGTTTATAAGCACTTTTCTTCTCGTAGAAGCAGGAAGTGTGCCGTGAGTGAAAACACTGCAGAGAAAGAACTGTGGTCTCATTTTCACCCAGATAGATGTTTTTACAATATATCTGTACTGGAGCAAGACAGATTTCACTTTGTTCAGGCATGTTACAAAATTGTAATAATCAGGGACAGCCCCTTTTTTAAACTTCTAAAATAGTCACAAATTACTTTATTTTTTCTCTCACTCTCTTCTGTTTATTGTTATGGTTTGCTGGTTCAGGTGAAAAGGTATATTTTGGGTCCATCTTATCCTGCTCATATATCCTGTACCATACAGTATGTGCATTCATTTATCCTTATTAACTAGCAGGGCCAGCAATAGACATTTCACAATGGTAATAATAACAATAATTTCACAATTATACTACAGTGATATTGTATTCATTAATATGCTTAGAGCAGCTACATGACCCAGCATATTCTCAAGTTGTTCCGTTTGAAGCAACATCGCTCAAATATATTTACCCATACAAATGAGCTCCACGTCAAATTCAACCTTTCGAAAACCTTTTCAAGACTAATAATGACGCAGATAGTGAGGGAAATGTTTTGATTGAATTCACTCATTTTAGCTAGACTGCATAAAGTGCATTATTAATCTTCTTAAATAAAAAAAAGGTTGGGTTTTTTGCTGGGTAGGTTTTGTTTGTTGGTCTGATATCAACATATTTTCAAAATGTAGATTGTAATTATTGTCACATGAACTAATTTGAAGATCTAACAGAAAGAAAACACATGATTCATTTCAGATCATTCTTTATTATTGCTTTGTTGTCTTAGTAGCGAGCATTCATTCCAAATTGTTATCCAGGTTGTGTTGTGCTAGAAATTGCTCTTTCAAAATTCTGAGATTGGCCTTGTGTTGAATGCATTTTATATTGTGTTTTGTTCTGCCTCTTATAAACCACAAACAACTCCATTTCAAAAAGACACAGTGTCACTGTTTTGCTTTATTTGTTGTTTAATAAGAGGACTAGTTATTTTGGTCTCGTTAATCCCCTGCTTTAATTTTTGCCTCGTAACACTGTGACAAACAGGAGGATGACTCATATGACAGAGGAAATGTTTTGACTCCCTGGGAATTATCTGAGTGTATTACTGAATCGCTGTTTATAAGCGATAGACACTTATCCTCCTTGCACGGTCAAATAATAATTGGCTTTTAGTATTCCTGCACCTACAGCAATTAGTTGTTTGCTTCACCCCTTAAATGTGGCTCTTTTGCCAGCAGACTCATATCTCCTCACACAATCGTTTCACTGTTCTGTGTTCAAAATTGCATTATTCGTTAGTTGTTGTAATGTGGACAAATAAGACTTGATCTAGTGCCACCAGCAGGTAATCTTGATTCACAAAGAAGCAAATGCCTCTATAAGACTACCACCAGTTTGTTTTGTAACAGTTTTTTTTCAAATAACAATGCACGGCCTAAGGATTGCTCTGGTTTAGAGTGATATTACATAACTTTAACCTTCCAATATGTAGCCTCTAAGCTGTTTGAGTAGCAGGCAGTGGCAGTCGAACACGGGGAAACTGCATTACATCAGCTCAGGTGACATATTCTTTATTATTCTACTTACGATTTGTGTTGACATTTCTGTGTTTATCTGGAAGAACTCTGTACATATGACAGAAAATGAAGGGAAGAGAGCTGTACCGTATTGTATTATATTGTAGTAAGGAGGTTCAGGCTGAAATAATCCTAATATGATTTTGAGACTAAACAGACTTAGAACTAAACCAGAACAAATGCATTAAGGACTAAATGCAAGAGCTGAAACCTGGATAAAAATAAATACAACATAAACTCTAATTATTACAGTTTGTTTATACACTCTTTGCATTATATCAAATCCATTGTGCCATAATTTTGAATGGAATCCTCTTTTGTCACCATTAACCACCTTAAAGCCTGCCTGTGTTGTGTCTGCTTGTTTACCTGCTGGCTCCTGCTCCGCTCGGATCCATTACGGAAGTGACTACATCCCGCTTTAGTGTCACCCAATGAATTATCACATGTTTCCACTGTCAGAGGCCTTTGTTCCTCTTTTTACATCTGTTCTTCTTCTCCTCACAACTCACTAGACAGATTTACTGTCAACTTATGTAGTCCTTGGATAGATAAAGACTGGGGTCTAGTTTTGAAGCTAATATATATTTCCCTATTGTGCTGTTTTTGACTTGTCACTGCTGGTATGGTAAGAAGTGAAGCATAGGTAGACCTTTGCATAAATTATTAAAGCCGATCTTCTTTTACCTGTGGTCTCTGATAACCTTTACACAAGCAAGCAAAGGCTAACTCGCTGCTATTAGATAACACAGTGAAACAGGTTTGGGGTTGGATTCCCATAGTGTTGCTTAATAACATTCACGTGCCGAGTTTACCTACATAAGCAAATATACAGTGCACTTTTTGATTGCATTTTAATTGTGTATCCTTCCACTCACATGTCAGCACCGATTCATTATACATCACACAAATGTTGTTTCAGAGGTGATGTAATGTGTCAGTACTTTTGAATATTAAGGGTTAAGGGAATTTCATATTTTTCAAACAAATATTAATGGTGAGCATTTTTTATAATTCAATAGAAAATACATCAAGACCATAAGATGTATATTAGCTTGTGAGAAAAATTCATAATCTGCTTTCGACCCATCCTGCAATGCAGCTGGAGCAACCTGTCAAGAGCATTGAGCCAAGATTTTTAGGACGGCCTTAGCTAGAGTTTTAACCTAATATGCACAGATTACAATGTGATTCATTTGTAAAATGTATTGACTGGCTGTGAGCGATGCTCAGAAGACTTATCTTATATGGCTTTTTTCAATCTGTCCCTCTGGAAATCATAAGTGATGTGACAATATCAACATCTACGGGCCAGAAGAGCCAAAAGAAAGAAAGTTAGCCATTCACTTGCTCAGTATAGAAGCCGGAAGTATAGGCAAGGTAACACTCGAAGAACATGCCTTATTAGCAGAGGCCATGCTTTTACTCCTACTTGACTCATATATTTTACAGTTTAACAGTACTCTTACCCGATTAAAGTTTTGGTTACTCTTCCCACTCTGAGTGAGTCTACAAGTGACAAAAGCTTATGTTATTAACAATTAAAAATAATTTTAACATAACATGCACCCCTCCTGCAGATATTTACTTTTTTCTCATTTTCATGGGCTTTACTATACCAGAGTTTTTTATCCTTTCTGTGCATTACCTTCAAATTATAAATGAGCTGCTAAGTGCAGACAGTTACCCTTACAATCGCTTACTTACTGTTTCCCTAAATTTGTTCTACTCTTACTTGAGTGTTTTCTTGGACCAATACTTTGCACTTCTACTTCAGTAAAATTCATTTGTAATCAATGCATGTTAACTTCTTACAGTTTTTGTCTACTCTACACTCTGTTTATTAGTAGCTTTATTGGAAAGGACGAAAGGGTAAACTAACAAGCTCCTTTCTGAAAAGCAGGAGATATGACCAGTTTAACATATTTAGTAGATATGTTGCAGAAATATTTTTACCATATATTAAACCTGACTCTTAGTAAGAGTCTGTCATTGTTATGTTGCCACAGCAGTGCTCGTCTCTCCTATTGCTATCTTATCTTATCGTTAGTGAAGAGTTAATACACGTTGCTAAGGTCAATGTGGTCACGACATAATGTCGAATTGTGGATGACTCAACCGTTGTTCAAAAATCTCACTTTCTCCTCTCTTTTTTCCTCTCTCCATCCCTCTTTTCTCTTCTCTGTCTGTTCACACAGGTTTGAAAAGTCGACTTCAAACCGTGACCTCCCGTTGCCCCTGAGCAGGAGAGAGAAGAAGCTGCCAACATGTTCAGCACCAAAAGGTCAGTCCAATGTCATTTCTGATCCATTCTCACGCACTCAAAACAAGGAGGACTGAAGGCTGTTTTAATGTTTTTTTGGAGAAAATGGTTGCCATTTAGATTAGATGACTGTTTGTTTCGGTTCAAAGTGCTTTTGTTTTATATTTTTGTATTGAGTTTTGTCCACACAGTGTTTAATGCAGTGGTTCTCAACTGAAGATAGAACTAAATGATCGTGCCAAGCCCGGGCTGTAACCTGACTAAAACTAGGATTGGCTCAGGCCTTGTTTATTCTTGGCGCATATAGTGCATTAAATGTCCTATGTGATGTGAAAAATGCATTGCTCCTAACAGTTAATTTTATCCTCATAGTTTTTGGGTGGTGCTTGTTGAATTGTCATAAGATGAGGGCATTGTTGAAACGGTACAAGCTGAGGTGGTAATGCAACAGCTTGTACTGGGGTCTCCAGAGCAGCTGAAGCATTAAGCAGACAATCCTTTTGAGGCTCAGAGTACATCTAAAGGTCTTCATAGTTGAAATTGTTTAAGAGGGAGATGATATTGTTGACCATGTCACTTGGGTGATCGTCCATTGCCTCCATGTTGGACAACGGGTTAGGGTTATGTCGCTTTTATGTGTATGTGGATCAGTTTGGGTTAGGGTGAGGGTTAGTTACTGGAAGCTATCTCTGATAGTGGAGTTTATTCACCCTGTGCACTTGTGCTTTGGTCGGATGCAGTCAACGCACTCTTTAGTGTTACTTTTATGTGTTATTTTGTGTGAAAGTTACTTAGTGTAATTCTTCAAAGCCTATTGTTAATTTAATACAAAATGTATTGCAGTAGTTAAATTTGTCTTCCATCAATCAAACGCCCACTACGTCACAACTAGGGTCGTCTGTGCTGTTTAGAATTGCCATTTCTCAGACAAACAACTTGGTGTTCATATGCAGCTTCCTGATGGAAACTTGTATTTACGGTTTAGACAGCACTACATAAAAGCACCATTAGAGTTACAGGAGGAAGTTAACACTATAGAACTCTTCAATCAGATTTGATTCTGTTGCATCACATTCCAAGTCATTACATTGGTCCTCACCAGGTCATGGCTCTTTAGTGTATAATTGTACTCATGACCAAATGATGTTTTACTCAGTTAGACCTTGTCCCAAAACTCTCACTTGTGCACACACAATTCTTTACAATATTTTGATCCGCACTTCAGCAGGCACTTCCCTCTAGGACAACAATGGTGTTATCCATTCACAACTGTCGGTTTATTTGAACATTTTAAACAGGCGACAGGTACTGATTTCCCAAGTGTCAGAGGTAAGTAAAGTTGTTGGAACAGATTTGGATTGTCTTGTTTTCTGTACAAAAAAAAAAGGAATCGCCTATAGCCAACTGTCAAGGCCACATCAGAAATAATGAGCATTAGTAGACCATAGACAGTTTTTAATATTACGTTATAGAAATTGCTGAGACACAAGTCACAGGTCGAAAATGCAAGTTGCCAAGTTTTTTTATCTTGACCTTTTCCTCATTGGCGTCTTCTGAATAGTTGTTGCCATGGTAACGTTGAGCCCCCCCATCATAAACCTCGAGTAAGCCCTGTTTTACTGTCACCCATGTTGTCTTGTTCCAACTATTGTATATCTAGCAATGGCTGTGACTATTTTCTATACTCTCTTTATGTTTTATCTATCTGCAGCAGGTTCCTCTATTATCAGACTTGACCTTGTGCCTCAGTGACTCTCTCACACAAGCACACAAAGAAATAAATAATCCATGGTTATCTGTAGTTTAAGCGCATTTGGATGTAACATGTGGCATTCTTGGTGGCAGCAGGGTTCTCAGTGTGGCAAGCACATAGGAAGATTTGGACTGACTTTCACCTCTCATTCCTGATTTACATTAACAAAGAGACTAGCCACGAATAGATTGTTTTATTGGGTTTGATTGTCTTCAAATTCCATTGTAAAAATGGTATGGGACATGAAAGCTGCTTGAGTCTAACATAAATGAAGCCTCGGGCCCAAGATGAACAGTGAAGGATGTCATTGGTCCACATTCACCCACCTGTCTCTCTCTTCCTCAATATTATACGGCTTTTGTGTGATCACATGGGCAGTTGCTGAGCACATGATTAAACCATAGAATTTCTCCCTCAGTCTTATGGGGGCTGCGTCAGCACCACCACTGTGACATGGATACGCTCAAACCCTCTGTAATAAGGTGCCATCTCCACATTCAAAGACTCCAATCTCCTTTTTCTGCTGAATACAAAACAAGGCATTTTTCCACGACTGAACTGCTGAACCAAACACAAAACGCCCAGTACGTATTTGCTGAAGATTACTTTGTGCTGTTGTGCCTTCTTCATCTGTGGTTTTTTCATATTGGTTTTCCTCTTGGGTCGCCTCGAGATATCTGAGTACATACAATGGAGGAGCATAATTAAAAGTCCTCTATTAAACCATGAGAATCCAATCGTATTACAGAAGCGGGGTACATTTGATTTGGATGAAATGAGGAACAGGACACGGCTAATAAATCCAAAGCGCTCCTGACTGTTGTATTGTGGATAAGCTGAGTGTGCTGAGATTGTGTGTGCTCATTATAATGTAACTAGAGCACAGTAAACCCAGAATGATTTGGGAACAGACAGCAACACAATAGCACTATACTTTCTGTTGGTTTGAAGTACTTTCTGCATTTCTTTTACAGTGCAGTAGTCTATAACTTCTTTTCGAGTTGACTGTTGAAACAATCAAAAGCCCAAATTTATATATGCAGTCTTGCCCCATTAAAATTTACACTGGATGGCTGGCATAAACGAAATCTTAGCAAAACGTCATCAGATTAAAGACTCATTTATACTATGTTTTAACGTACAAATATGCATGAAGGCTTCTGTCTGTCCTCTGCGTTGTTCTGTGCATCATTTGGTCTTAAGAAGTCGCATCAAATACCGCCAAAGAAAAATACTCGGCTTCTGAAGCACCACCACTGTAGTTGATAGTGTCAGAGATTTCATGTAGAAAAGATTGAGAAGGAAGAAAATATATATTCCCGCTTGTACTTTAAAAAGAAAGACACCATGCAAATTGTGATATTTTGTTCAAAGAAGAGATGTGACGTTTCTTTTTCTCTTAAGTGTAGTATTTTAGTATCTCGTAGATCATTATTTTACATTTTGTTCATTGTAATTCACAATATTTATCATAACCCTGCTTAGATTAGAAACGGATCCATTGACTTCCTGTTTAAAACTGCAGATCTGATTCTCTGCTTCTGGCCCCGCTTCTTCATGGTAACATTTCAAAACTTGTATACAAATAAGCATGAATAAATCCAAATACAACTCAAGTTAATTATGAGGGACTACTGTTAAAGTGTGGTTAAAAGCTCATAAAAGTTGATTAACATAATGTTCTTTTATTGCTCCAGGAAATTCCTTGTTTAAACTAACGCTTGTAAAGAAGGATTACATGTCCTTCTCTCTTTTAGGCTTGGTTAAAATCTCTATCCTCGGGCTGATAGTTCCTCCAGAGTTTACACAGACATCCTTTACAAACAACAGACAGCATGATTGGCACTCCACTTCCTTCGGTCTTGATCTCTGTGGTTCGTCCTTGCCGTACACTTGTTACATGATGACACAGTGTCCAGATAGTTGCACCTCTGCTCCATCCATACTCCGATCAATATGTCACATTCTCATCATGGCGTTTAAGCTTTTAATGACATCAGTAATTACACTTTCAACTAAATACCAGCTCTGACATTGACCCCCTGCTCGGTGACCTCCATAAGCAGTAATTGGATATCGGAGTATGTGTAGCTGGGAGGTGTTGATCGTCATCAAGGGGCTGTGGACTTGATTATTTATGTATGCAGCGAGAGAAGTGTCTGGGGAGAGTGGAGCCTGCTGGGATGTGTTAACCCCTTACAAAGGCCCGCTGAGCCCTTCAGGGAGCAGGCTGCCACTCCATTTACACTGTATGGACTATCCTTGGGGTGACCTTGTGGTGAATACATACTGTATGCTCACTGCATGAAAGATTGAGATGTTAGATTCTTTTTCCATTCAAAAGACGCACACCACCAGGGTGAGTGTGCCAAGGATTTTAGTCATACACTTTATCTGCACAAAAGCATTTGGTTTGTACTCACATTTAAAGCAAAACATTTGATATTTGTAGAATAAATAACTTTTAACAGTTACTTAGAGAAACTTATTCCATCATATGAATTATCGTATTTAATGTAATGACTCAAGGTTGAGCTATAATTTACACTTATTTATTCATCTAAACCAACCCTTTATTTTACAGTAATCATGATGGAATGGCCTTTAAAAAGTTATCAGAAACAAGAAAAATCTTCCTTTCTTACCACACTTTCATAACATTTAAAATAATAACACACATACTAAACAGCTACATCCATTGTGACCAATGGAAACACTTAAAATAGTATTCTCCCAGTGCCTGTACCGTGTTTGGCACTCTAGCCCTGTGTAAGCCTGTTGGAACAATGTGGATTTAATCAGTCTCTGTGGCCCACATGCCGGTGTGAGTATCCACCTCTGCAGCTCACTTTAACAGTGCGGACATCAGCAGCATTCTGATTAGCAGCGGCTGTCACTGCCCGGCCCAAACGAAGTGACCGGATCAAGACTTATTATTATCTTATTTTGAATTAAAATGCTCTGTCTCAAATAAGTAATGTTCACAAAGACAGAAAAAAAACATGTCCAATAATAAACCAAAAATTATAATAAAACTGCTTTTGTCATGTCTGGTAGAGCAGAAGGCTCTACTAGACCTGAGTCTGGTAGAGCCAGACATTTAAAAGTGTGTGCAATTTGGTAAATGACTGACCAATGATGAGATGATGATTTTTCCACACAATCAACCACTGCATCCACCCAAATGAACTGCACTTGTATGAAAGTAGGTGGGCACTGTGGTCGGTTAAAGTCCAGTGTAGATTGTCAATATCAAACTCTATGCCTCATGTTTTATAGCCTCTTCTTGTCATCATCAGGAGGATAAACAGCCTGCCCTGACAACAGTGGATTTATCGTCCTTTCTGAAACTCATGGCCTTGGTTCATTTTGAGTGTACTCTCAGCATTAACAGATTGATGCGTGTTATGCTTTGATGGAACAACACTGAAAGAGGCAGTGGTGGTCTTTTTCAGGGACATTTGTTTGGACTTTTAAGAGCAGTTGTTTTTTGGAGAATAAAATTGGTTCTTTGGAGTGACGGTTTGTTCAATGGCAGGGGTTTGGATGAACAACAAGAGCTATTCCCTTGCTTTATGTTTTATAGGCATGTTTAATAAACTATATGACTTATCATGACGTGTATTTTATTTTTAATAACAGTAAACAATAAGGCAATTACATAGTGAAATAGTCAAACAAAATGTTACACTATTTACATTACAAGACAGCCACATCATCCCACACACAGACACACATGATACAATACACGCATTTTACAGAAATGTGTTTTTTGTGATGCAGGCATATTGATTTTTACGTCGTTTTTATGTTTTCGTCTTGTGGCCTATGTAACATTACATTTGTTTAAAAAATAACCACCTTGAAATAAGCATGAAAAAATCTAATCAATCAAGTGTTGTGAGTTATGCTCTAGCAGAGACAGTGTATTATCCACGCAGGTATGTATTTCTAGAATTATCCAATAAGAATTGTAAAAATACCGTAGAGTACCTTATCTCAAATATATAAACATATCTAAATCTTTGACAAATTTCCATACTGCTTACTTCTCAATGGCTGTGAATTTGTGACCACATACCGTACCTCACAATTTACTGCACATCTGAGGCCATGAATATAAAGAAAGAGCCATGCTGACCTTATCCTGAAGCCCTAGCATGCAATCTATGCTTAATACTTTCTATAAATCATGATAAGGTTACTGTTGCTAAAGGCTTGGTATCGCTTTAAATTTAACAAATGATCCAGAGAAATTATGTTATTTTTTGTCGTTGTTGTATCACACAAACAATATGCACAAATGTTTTTATATTTTTGGAAGACCTTGCTCTAAGTGCCTTCAGACTAAAGTGTACACTTTCATCGTGATGTAGCATTTAAATGATAATAGAACCTGCATGCCCATCCATACTACTTCAACCGCTACAGCAGAGGTGACACTTTTTGCTGTAGTTTGAAGGTTTGTTATTACACCTTCCACCCCTGTGGTTCTTGGCCAAGCAGCTGTCACTCATTCTGATGGACTGTCTCATCAAACCTTTGGCTGTCCTCCTCCTACAAAGTCTATAAATCTACAAAATGGTCCATTGTTTTTGCCCAGGTCTTGCTCTGATGTTACGATATATGTTGTTGTTCGTGACCTTCATCTGATTGACAGTAGCCATGGTAGAGATCAGTTGGCCTTGGCCTTGGCCTTGGCCCAGAATAGTCAACAATTTGCTGTCAACAGTTATGTCAACGATGTCACAATATCAAATTTTAGCATAATAATTCTCATGAGAAGAAACATCACCAAACAACTGTAAAATCCAGTATTGTGCATAATCTGACAACAGCTCAATAAAAAAATCACTTCACAATGATTTTGGTTGTTGTTCTTTGTTTGTTTTTGTTTTTAAGAAAACAATGAATTGAAATAACTTATTTTTGCTTCTTACTCTATTATTGATTAAATGACCCACATGTAAAATTTAGATTTTAAATATCATAACCCTGACCCATCTGTATCTCCAGATAAGGTGGACTAGTTCAGATTGGATATGGTTATGACAGTAACAAATGTAATGTTGATATTTGTTTTTTTTCCTTAACTACCAAATTGTTTTTGTTGTCATTTGGTGTTTAGGTTCTCAGGACTTTTATCCAATCAGAAACAGAATGAGCCTCACATGAGTCTCTCATTTGGGTTGCCAGTTTCAATGCTGAAATTAAGTTGCTTAAAACCAAACCATCCTCTCTCTGATTTGAATGGCCACCACCTAAATCAATACAAGTGCAATCTTTGCAGCTCAGTATGGGAATTCTGAACATGAGACATGGCATACACTGAGAAGGAGGAAAACTCAAACAAAAACATGTGCGTTTACAGGTACAGGCTCTGGCACGCAGGTTCAATGCAATTGTAGTACCTTTAAACAAATGATCTTGACATATCAAGACTTATTTTTTCATATTGTACAACTTCGTAGTAGATGCAGCCTAGATCAAATCCAGAAATAATAATAATTTGGATTTGGAATTTGACAGACATCTCTGCCCTGAGGCTTATAATATATAGTCATTGTCTTTGATTATTTGCTCACATCAATCTGATCTTGGTTTCTGTTGCAATATTACAGTAACATTACAACACACATCTCCAGTATCCCAGCGCCCGTCCAAATGCATCGCCTCGCATATCAGATCAATGCACAGAGGTTGAATGTCACCTGGTGAAATTGGTGAAAGTGAGCCTCCGGGCCATCAGCAGCAGCTAATGAAATTTTGATGGTGCCTTATTTAGAACTATATTTTACCAGATTACGTTCCCTGCTCCGTTTCCAACTTCAAAGAGCAGCTTTCACCACCGCTGGGGGTAGAAAGCCTATAGCTGCACTACTCTTCAAAATTGGATAGTTCTTCCACAATTATAAGCTGGGAGAAGTTTTTCTTTTTTTTCCCTATCGTTCAAAAAGCTTTCAAGTTATCAGTTCTGACTCACTGTATTTTTGATCCCTTCTTTACTTCGCTGCGGTAATCCATGAAGCGACGTGTGTGGTTTTCTCCATTAGATTAGTATTTTTCATCATTTGTGGCTAGATGAGCGATACGAGGGGTTGGAAGAACAGCTTATAAACACATGATGGGGGGCTGTATATTTGATGGTGTAAACTACTCAACATATGACATACACAACATTTCACATTTGCTTTTCTCTGAAGTTACAGGTCCATAGTAGAGCTACAATTTTTCCGACAAGATTAGCAAGTTGCGTTCCGTATAATGTTCGCATTTTAAACACATCAAGGAGAACTGACAAAAAGGCTGAATTATGACAAACGATGTATTTCAGAACATTTTTGTACAGATCTAAGCAGTTTTTATGTAGAAAGAAATAAGAGAGGATATTTTCTCACTAGATAATGTTCATCTTGTCTTCAGTACAATATATCTTTTTAGTCAGACAACTTTGTAGTGAGATGTATTTACCTTGACGTGTTTCTGCTGCTATCTGTCTTCAGAACTGTCACAAGGTAAATACATCTCATCTAAAAGAATGAAGAAGATATGTATTGGATATTTTGTCGTTTATACTGCAGAAATTGCAGCTTTTGTGATATGCTAATTGCTTTCATTCAAATTCCGATTTTGATTAGTTTGCAACTGATCTTGATGGCTGCAAGATCCTAAAATTTAAATTAAACAGGGGGGGCAATGAGACTTTTACCTCCCCGCAAGGATGTAGTGATTTTGCTCAGCACACGCTATGGTGTTTCTCCGTAAGTGGAGTTTGCATGGGTGTTTGTGAATTTTAGTGTACATTTAGTAGAAAATGCATTGCTCAAGCCAAAAACAAGAAAAACAAGATCAAAATGGTTTTTCTCACTCAAAATCACCCACAAAGAATGTTCCAGTTTCCATATCAAGATGGATCTGGATATCAAAAGTTTATTTCATTTACAAAACAGTTCACATTTCTTCATACCAGTTTTTGTGTAAAATTGCACTCTAGATTAGATAAAAAGTGAAGAACAGTGTCACAGTAACCCGTCAGAAAGCCTAACCCTGTAAGATTAATAATTTCATTTCATAGGACCGGCCTGCAGTGCTGGAACATCTCTTTTCACAGCACACATTGAATAATCTGTACTTGGAATCAGAGGTTTTGCTAGAGATAATTCCAGTCCGTCATTATGACGGACGGGGACCAAAACTTTTGTCATGAGCCATTTTTATCCGTCATTATATTTTCCTGCACGTGTGTGACAGGTGGTACACGCAGGGCGTCAGGGGCTTTTAAAGGCAATAACAATAAACTCTCTCTTGCTATAAAGTAATATTTCTTTGTTACAGATACAAGAATTTATTTGTATTTCCTCTTTAAAACTCTTTAAAAAGTGGTTGTTGCTCAACCTTCTCATTCAACCCGTCAAAATGACGGAATGCCGTCAGAATTTTCCGTCAAAGCTGAAAATGATCTGTAAATGACGGAGAATTCTCGGTTCCTCTGCTTGGAATCAACCTTCACCTTTGCTCCTCTCCCCCTCCTTTTGCTCATGCGTCTCTACTTCTTGTGTTATATGAGCAGCTGGCGCCCACGGGAGACCACTGACCCGGGGTGAACACACAAGAAGAGGCAAATGAACGCTTTATTTCATTACTCGTGTTGAAAGCACCGGTGCCGCGGCACTTTCCAATGCTATCCAAAGGGTAAATGCTGTTCGGCGAACAGGAAGGAACACAAACATGACCAGCTCTGTTGTAACACTGAAGAACACTTGTAATGGGACCCCTCAGCAGCTCGTTTACATTGCACCATTTCATTTTTACACTCATTTGTACTTTCTACCTCACTAGGTATACATTCAAATAAAGCATACATCTCTCGGGCACAGGTACAGGACATTAAAATACATTTTCAAACCTCTTTCCAAATATCCAATCTTTTTTTATTGGGAGTTTAACAAAACACCATTACAACATTATATAGACATAAACCTCTGACACTTTGTTATCACTATAAAACATAAATATTATGTTCAGGACATTACATAGGACATACATCAGCACATACAGTGCAGTACTTTGTGTAAGTTAATGATGAAGCTCATGAAATCGGCTAATAATGTTTATGATCCAGATTGCAAAATTTGAGCAGTATTGGGCATTTATTGCAGCATTTGTACACACATCCAGTGTGGAAAGTAACACACTGCAAAGTAAAAGTACTGCAAAATCTTTCGATAACTGTACATCACCTTAAATTAATTTTGCGCTGGATACTTTTTACTTTCACTTCACTACATTTAAGAACAGGTATCTGTACTTTCTACTCCACTAAAATTTTAACTGAACTAAAAAGTATGATTTGAGGAGTTATTTTTCATGGTGACACTCCACCTTAACATTTTGAGTTCCAGCTTTGAGCAAACAAAAAAAAAAAAAAAAACGCTTATAATGAATTGAATCGAATTCACAACATTTAACACTATAACATTACTTACATTACACACTATAACAGTTCTCAAAATTTGTGTGAAATACTTTTTTTACTAACATTAGTAAACAAAAGTACATTTTTACGAAGACTCAAAGCCAACTGAGCATTTTGTTTTGAGTTTAATTGGCTACTAATAAAGCCTACAACTCATCTTTGTTTTGTCCTTGCTGTTGTCTCCTGTCCCGGAGCGCATCAATTATGTCATGCAAACAGATTTGGCCACCAGCCGCACTACAAACTCATTGTGTTTGTTGTAAGCACAGTAATTCGCTGCAGGGAAAATGCCACACAGAGACGCGGCCCGTTCATTGTGCATGTTTTAATCACTTTTTATGGCCCAAATGATTCTGTGTCTTATGCAAGGCCAGAGTGTGGAGACGTGTATTAATAAACGGCTTCAAATAGAAAAGTCAGCGTGGCGGCAGATATGTTTTTGCTATCTCCCGTCGCTGCTGCGTCAACTCAATTTGCTGACTGCTGTGACGTTTTTGGTGATTGTGGAAAAGTGCAGTGGTGGGGTTTATTGTCACAAGGACTTTTGCTTATTTTGATGAATGCGCTTTGAGCTGGAGCTTATCTGACGGGAAGCGTTTATGCTGTCTTATCCAGAAATGTTCAAAAAGTGTGACTTATTAAAAAAGCACAAGAGGCATCAATGATTAAAATCCCTCCTAGATCGTAATAATAAATCCGTCTCATCTGCAATATCTGTAAACTGTCAGTGCTTGAAGTTAGAACCAAAACATGCCCCTATAGTAAAGAACCATGGGAATATGCTTGCCTGCCTTGTAAACAGTGCTTTTGTTTGTTATAATCTCTTATCTGATATGAAACAAAGAAACATCAGCCCTATCAAATGGGATTTATTGTAGTAATAATATTCAAAATAGTTCTAGTTGCATGTTTTTCCCATATAATTGAGACTAAATGTTGTCTGCATATTTGAATGGCTCACCAGATTAGTCACTAAATAGACCAAAACTCATTCATTTAGCATTTCTTCATTAACCATGACACAGAATTTATTCACTTGACAATTTAGGGACTTTTGGTGGTTTTGCATGTTTTGTATTTGACAGACCTTTCAAATGAGCTTTAAATTGCGCTTCAAATCTCTAGTTCCACCCCGTCCAAATTGTGCCACTTGTTGGTCATGTGACTTCATTGGACCTTGACTTTACGGCTCCTTGTATAGTTGGCGAAACGGATATAGTGGTCTCCAAGCGCTATTAAACTTAAAGGCGCCAGGATTGGTTCAATAAGAGATCCCCCAGAGAACGACAGCTCTGATTCATTGATGGAGCAGATGGGACAGTAAAAGTTAACTTTCATTACTCATGGCTCAAAACAGACGGAATAATAATAAGAAAATAACACATTCCCTTTTTATATATACCTCTTAAAATGTAGTCCAAATAATATAGCACTTAAGGTAATTGCAGAAGGAGCTGAAATGGATTAAAGGGCTAAGTTCACAGCAAATACTAAAATGCATGTCTGATTGTAGATGTTTCCAGTATTGATATTTCCTTTAAAGTGCAGATTCCAATTATTTTGGTTCAAGTTGGGTGAGCCAATTTAATTTGTCGTTCTGGTGATGCTCCAATCCAGTTACTTCAGCACAATGTGACATGTATTTGTTTCTTTCCATCCTAACTAGTAAATGTTGTTGGCACGCTTATCAATGACGCACACGATATGGTGACGTGACACATTTACTCAGCACCTTCTGCAGCTGCTGCTAAAAGCACATTTTGATCTGATAAGGAATTTATATTGATTACGTAAGAAAGGCAAAGGTATCACTTTGCCTGATTTTACCCTGGGTTCAAAGAGGGGCTAAGTTAATGTTAGCACTCATCACTGTCCCACACAGGGCGCATTTCCTTTTCTCCTTCAGTGAGGAAAGTGTTGTAGCGAGTGGCCTGGGAGGCTCAAGATCCAACAATGTGCTACACTGAATTCATTCTGCACTGGGGGATTTTTATTTAAATCTACTGTTGGTTTTGGGAAAGTGCTCTTCATGCACATACACAATGGATGACGTATTTGAAATGGTTCTGAAAGCTTTTTTGACCCACTGTTCCAAAATAGAAGTATAGTGAAGCACCATTTCCTCTCCTCTGCATATTGCCCTTGAATACATGTTAAGAATAGATATTTTATCAGTTGATCTAAAAATGATACACCGTTCATTTGATGGCACCGTCGTCTCAAGTAGTTTAAACTGGCAAAAACGACTTCACTTGTAAAACAGAATAATCAGTTGAGCATTTTGTACACATTTAAAAGCCTGTTTACTCTACTTTAAATTTCTGTCCATGCATTTCTACGTTAATCAGACATGCCTAAATAGATAGTGACAAATGTACTTAATAGTGCAGAGGCATCTCAAAATAAACTGGCCTTGCCCCTCTATCTCGGCTGCTGTTGAATTCAGATCACATCGCTCCTCTTCCTGCGCCGTGGAGCCTAAGGTTGGGCTGTGACTCATCAGAAAGCATAGAGAGGGTTAGATAATGTGGATGTGCTCTGAATGACGGATACATACGCAAGAGCAACAACAGTCAAAGAGTGAAGACTAAAACAAGGCAGGTCAAGACCAATTATCACATAACAATAGAGAATGTTCTTGAGGTGAGATGGAGGAATAACACAAAGGCACTAATGAAGATTTGTGTTCAGGGCCAACAGGACCAGATGATGCGTCAGTTAACAGTCAAATGGGTAGTGATGTCAGAGAAGTACTGCTTTGTATCTTGGAAACGAATTTGTCTCCTAGAAAAAAATATTTGGCCTAAATAAAAAGGGGAATCAATCCACATCCGACTGGCAGAATGTTTTTTGAATTCAGTCCTTGAATCAGTCCTTGCTCATGCTCTCTCCTTAATGACTTGTCACTGCAGAGCTCATGTTTTTTCTGTTTGTTTGAATTCAGTTATTTTAGTCATTCTTGTGTTTACTGTCAATAGCAGGGGTTTCCAAACATTTCAGGATGGCCCAGTATGGATTTTTTTTCAGCTGATACAGATAGCTGTTATTTGACTTGCTGCTCTGATAGTCGAAATTAAGTTGGCATACATATCACAAATTCACTTTTCACTTTAGTAAAAATAATAGCAGAATGTATTCATGGGGCACCACAAAAAATATCGGTGCTAAATATCTGTCAGTTGTTCAATATCGACCGATTGCCCGTTCCTACTTTTCAAGGTTAACATTACAGCAGTATAAATTGATGGCGGTATAAAAAACGGTATTCATGTTTTGTTTTGTTTTTATCTTATTGTAATAGTTTATTGTGTTTATTGGACTTCATTTCACTAAACTATTCAGTGTTACATCAACACATTTTTAAATTATATATTGAAATCATCTGACCCCCAGCTCAGTGTTTGTAAACTATACTGGCCAGGAGCATTTGTTGCCACAAAGATGTGACGAGTAATAAATCCCTGGCATTAGCTTTGTTGTTAAGGTCCTGACACACCAGGGTGCAGAGAGGAAACACACTTGAAACAGCTTCTAATACCTACACAAGGTTTGATACTGTTGCTCTTTCATATTTGGCTGTAGGATTATACAGTAGCTGCTTGCGAGCTCTAAATTTGGCAGAACAGCAGAGCATTTGACATTCATCACATGAACTATTATGAGAATCCATCGGCCCGCGCCGTGTGTTATGTGAGATGTATACGGCCCTCTTGAGCATTCTTTTCGTCATTAATCTGACTCAAAATGCAAATAGTTTAAGAGTTAAAAGCTAAAAGAGTGAAGAAACGGCATTGTACACTAGACATTTTAAGTTTCCATCCCTTGCTAAAAGGTTGTGGTTGTGTGTATGATGGTTGACACATCTAATAGCCTCAAGCAGTATCTGCAACTAACTTTTGGATTCTTGTTCACATGCTTCACCTCACGGCTGGGATAGGCATGTGCAACTCTTAACAGGAAAGAAATTATGCCTCTCTTCAACCTCATTAGTTTTATTTCATTTGCATAATCTGTGTCATTACTTGATTAAATGTATCTTACAGCGAAACTTCCTCCTTGTTTGTGAGAAGAGCCTCCTTTGCTCTGACCTGTAAGGGATGGGCTCAGTGCAGCCCAGATGCAGCCTGTGATGTGTTTACAGTCCGCTTGTGCTGATTAAGTGGTGTGGGGGCTTCTCGCTGCTAAATTAAAATGCCAAGGTGAGAGAGGCCTCGCATCACAGCTTTAGCACCACACACCTTTCAGTCTACAACAGCTTGGATTACAGCAGTTAGAAATTTGCTCACACAGTAAATGTTTACCATTGTAATATACTAACTTTGCATTGAACAATTTATGCAAATATGCACATTTTATTATGCTTTTCTTTATTTTGCAATAAGGATTGTAAATAATGTCCTGAAAAATTCTTCTACTTTTAAATCCTGGTACTAAATGAGACATCCTTTTCACTCTCTTTTCTATTCATAGTGTAAGTAATTTGTCTTTTAATGCTAGTTTGCTCATTCATCCAGTTTATGTGATAATGAGATTTTCACAGGTGTTTTGTGGGAATATCATTTATCTCTGATATTTAAGAGTCTATCTTGTTCTGAGACCGTTTTTGTTTTTTTTAAAATGTAGATTGACACTTTTCTTTTCAGTTTAGTACAAATTTATGCACAGTATTGCATGATAAAATATAAAAGAAAGCTTTATATATTGCACTTCATCACTCCTTTCCTCTCCCTTCTCTGTGATAAAGATGGCCATTGCAGAGACAAGCCCGCACTATAGATTCATATATTCATTTTCACTCTGCATGGTTTGTCAAATTGAGACATCCATATTTGATGTCATGGTTGTGTTTCACTCAGCTCTTCCTCCTCTCTGCGCCGGCCCTCTGCCCTTCCATGCAGATCATATACTTCTACTGCAGCCCCTTACTCTCTTTCTGTGCAGACATGGCAGTGAGTAAATTATTGGAAGATCTTATTTAAAGTTCTGTACATTGACTAAAATGACAACGGCACTTAAACCAGGAATTTTGCTGTCTATTTCTATATCTGTTGTGCCAGTGATTTAATTAATGTACAATTGTCCTTCAGCGTATTTCTCAATTGTATAAAACACCAAAACAAATGTTATTTCTATACACTGGGAGAAGGAACAACTCTTTCAAATTGGATGAGGCCAGAACATTGTTGAGTGGATAGTGTTGTTGTTGTTTTTTTGTGTGACTTATTTTCTAAGGGTTATTGTTTTCATGGTAGGTAGCAGTTAGTCTGGTTCTTATTTTGCAAGGCTGTGAGGATAAAGATGTTGCGTGGTGTGATAGTTGCTGAAGCACGTCCGCAGTTATTACGTAAAGTATCACGCATGTGTAAAATGCTTGAACAGCAGAGTCATGAATGCCCTATGGTTCTGCCTCCCGTCCCTGTCTCACAAATCAAAGAGGACATCATTCAAAACCCTGTCAGAAGAGAAGAAAGTGATGTCAGATCTAAATTTGACAAGAGGACAACTTTATATGAATCATAACCATAACTTTTTGTACTTTGCAGCCAATTATTTTAGGTCCACAAGCTTTGTCTTTGTCTCTAACAGCCAGGCGCTGACAAAACGAGCAAAATAATGTGGCGTATCTTGTAGTGGTGTGTTTATAAAATGAGTCTAATAAGATTGCAGCAGAAGAAAATTGAGGTGTCGAAAACAGCCCGAGAGTGCGAATCAGAGATTGACACAAAGAGGAGTTCCTTGGCGAAAGAGACTGTAATGTTGTTGTAAAATTGAAATACCTTGCATATCTTAGTTTTACATTTGCAGTTCAGACCATTTTGTTAAAATATTGTGGGATTATATGTATTGCATGAGGTACTCTATTTATTTCCTATTAATTAGTAATAGTAGTAATCTCTTCTGGGCCCTGTGTCCTGCTCCTGATGCAGACTCCTCCTGCTCCTCTGATGACGCTTCTTCAACTGGTTCATATTTACTTCAGACTAAAGATTGATCTTCGTAGCTGATGCTGATTATTAAGAATCAAGAGAAACCAATGGCCGATAAGTTCCGCTGATGTTTTTGGCTGATTTTCATTATGCAAATTATATTTGAATTTACTACAAACTCCTCCACAAACTTGTTTTTAGTACACACTGGATAAGAAAGCTGTATAGTTATATTTTGTGCAGTACCCTCTTCACACTCAAGTGATAAAATAAAGCTTTATGCATATTTTTAGCCATGCTGGTCAGTCGTAACAACATGTTAGTTTGGGCTTAAAATGGCAAATACTGACCTTTATCTGCATTTCAGACGTTCTAACACAAGGTCAAAAACATATTATTATTCTGCATTCATCTGTTGTCTCATCAACAATCTCTTCCAGGGTCGTGTAAAGTTCATTGTCAGACAGCAGCAGTGTTGCGGTGAAGAGGCAGGAGTGACCCACACCTGTCAGCCTGTCAGCCGCACATACTATCAAAGGCAACACTCAGAGGTATTAGCGACTTTCATCAGCTTCTTATCAAAGTATCCATAACATCAAACACTGCTGATGGGAAATGCCTGGGGAATTTCAGCCTCTAGTATGTTACTCTTTAGCCTTCTGAAATTGTCTAGTTGGAAAATGTTGCAAGAAATATCTGTAAAGTATCAGTGTGGTATGATGAGTTAATTTGGAAGTATTGTTTAGTTCATGTGCATCAATATAAAAAACCTGTTTTACAAATTTGGCATGACTTAATTTTATTTAATAATAGTAGGCCTTAGACCTTTTAAATAAATTGAGTAATTTGTTATAGGATGTTAACAAAGGTTGCTCTTTCTAAGATTGTTGTTATGTACATTTTACCAGGTAATGGATATGGGCATTATTATTCACAAGACTGTGGTTAGGGGGGTCAAAGTTCACACAATACTGTGTAACATGACACATACAGTGGTGTCAGGGCTATAGCTTGTATTAGGCTAGAAGTTATTTTAGGTAATTAAAAGGTGCAAGATGACAAAGACCTGTTGACAGTTCGCAGAAGTCTTGTGCTCAGCGAGATTAAAATGTTAGCACTGTATGTGGGTATTTGTATTCAACAGCTTTTAGCATGTTGGCTGATGGACAGAGGTGAGAGATATATAGAAAAAAGGCTTTTGCAATAGTTGTTTTGGAGATATACAAAATCAAGTATAATGTGAACTATTAAAAATGACCTCTAAAAGAGGTAACTCTCCCTAGGTAAAGTATACTTTACCCTTTTGGGGTCAATGTTACTTTTCATTCATATTTTTTGGGATACTTGATCCTCAATAAAAACATTTTTGCACAAATACATTTGCATATCATAACACAGTTGTTTTTTTTTGCAGAGAGTATTGTGTCTTCAAACTACAACTGAAATAAACGTTGGTATACAAATACTCTAAACAGTAAAAATAAAATAAAAAATAACTGTCTGTGTGTATTTCTGCCATACAGATTATCTAAGTAATGGTACTGAACATCATATTTAATTCATAACATTTAAATAATAACAAAGTACAGCACAAAAACACAAATCTCTAAATGTTCCTAATTTTTTGCAAGACCATATAACATATATAACACACGGAAAATAGCCATGCAGCCACGTGATGCTAAAGCATTCGTTTTATGTATTTGAGTATTGCTCTAATTCAAAAACTACTGTAACGTAATACCATGACTCATTGCTGTCCACCTTTAGTAAACAACAATCATGAAAGAAGTAACAATGCATGCGTTATCCTTGAAATGTTTGACATTTGAAACTAACATATAGCTGGCTGTAGTCATCCCAGTTGCATAATATCCACTCCGAGGCCTGAAGCCCAAGGACAGTGGACCACAATTATCATGAAAGGTCATTTGGTGGAGCAGAATACGCCGTTGCATACATAATTCACAAGTATGGGCTTAGGGGCCGAATATATTTTCTTGTAGATGTTGCCACCTCCACTGTCCATTGAAGCTGGGGTTTTGAGGAAATCAATTTGATTAGCTTAAATGATTGAGAAAAGATGGGCTGCTAAAGGCTTAAGTGTCTGCAGTGTTAATGCCAGAACAAAATGATGGACAGAGTTCAAAATGAAATAATTTTATTGGACTGCATGCTTGATCAGATGTGGTTAAACCACTGACTGTTATGATTGTAATAATGTAATTAATTTGGACTCTCCTCCTTCTCTTGTTTGTTTTAAGTGTTCCAAGACGCACCGCTCTTAGGAGAAAACCTGCATGTTAAATTAACATGTGTCTCAAATTGATCGGGTGTAAATTATTCAGTGATTTGTGTTCCTAATGAAGATTCATGTGCTGCTGTACCTGCGAGGAGACACCCAGGGAGCTGCAGTGTGAATGCATGTCGGCGCTGTATAAAACATCACACCTACAGGTTAGGTCTGTCTGCTGAGGGAGAGTGACAAGGAACCCAAACCCACCGAGAAGTGGCTCTATGGGTTAGTAGTTATGTATTTTTATTAGTGCAGCACAAAATAGCTATATAAAACATTTAGCCCTAAAAGTCAGTTAAATAAAGTTAAAAAATATAATTTCCAACAAATGGAACTAGGCCAGGTAATAAGATAAATCAGTACAACGAAAACTAATAAAAGCAAATGCAAGTTTTTGTTTGAGACATAAAGATGCACTGTGTAACTTTTTCGGTGGAAAGTATATCACCAAGTTCCAGGTGTTTTTGCGCAATAACACAGATATAATAATAATGAAATACATGCTAAAAAAATAGATATAGATCGATTTAATGCCATTCTGTGGAACATTCAAGTCAAACCGGTGGCGAACCCATACCAGAAAAGTTAAACAGTGCATCTTTAAAATGAAACTATGCAAATAAAAGAACTCAATCTTGCTTAAAGCTTCTGTAAAATCAGAAATTAAAATATAAAAAAAGATGTATAATAAATGTATATCTATAAATAGCTTGTATGAAATATATTTAATTTGTTGTGCAGAGCAGCGGTACAGTTGATGCATTCAGCCTCCGACCAAACTGTGGGATGTTCAAATTTATCTCAACCTGTATACTGTCTTTATGTCCCTGGCGACTGGTGTGCTGAAAGTAAAAAAACAACAACTTGTCAATTGTACCTTCAGTGATGGTAAAATATAATTGATTTATTTTTGTGCAGAAGCTAGAGCATGCAGGCTTGGCTTTTCGGGCCCGGTCTTAAAGCCTGAACTGCCCTACTCTAGCCTGCATGCACTACTGAACCTAACACTCTCAAATCACTTTCTCTAATAAATCAGAGGTTCTCTTCACCCGTGAGATCTTCACATCTGTGTGCTTGCGGCTGTGTGTCATGTCACGTCAAAACAAAAGTGCGGTGTAGCTGCAGGGCACATGCAATTCCTCCCTGTGCGAAGAAAACAACACCTTCTCATTTTCTCGGTCAGACACATGTCGGCAAAGACACCTTAATATTTCAGTCTATTGTAGTCTCTTTACATGTTAAGACGCCAATGTGATGCCTGAGCACAAGGGTTTTAGACCGTTTAATTTGTTTAAACCAGTTAATTGGTATTAGTAATGTATCATTTAGACAATTGTACAGTATTTAGTTTAGTCTTTATTGAAGGGACAATGTACAGATACATTAAGTTTAAAAAGAAAACAGAGATGTTCTGCACCAGATTATAGCTAGATAGCTAGTTTCCGTCTGCAGTCCCTAATTTACAGGAGTAAAAATACATCATTTAAGATAAACAATAAGACCATTATTTCATAGCGCCATCTGACACAAACACTCTCACAAACATCTCATTCATGCCTTAGCATTGGGTTCAAAATTTTAACACATTCACACTCGTATGCTGTCCATTATAATTCAGTCCTATTTCTTTCAGTAAAAGGTTAAAAATCTTACACATACTAAAATTACAGTTTTACATCAGCAATTTTATATTTACAATAATATTTACATCGAATGTAATGAAACATCAGGAGCTGCTTTGTTCAATGTTCACATGCCTGATTGTTCCACAGCCACTTTTTCACTTCTACTGTAAATGTTGGGTAGTTTGTTATATTTTTTAATTCAGTTGGAAGATTATTCCACTCTTTTATTGCGTTATAAGAAAATGCTGATTGTGCAAATGAGGTTTTTCGTTTTGGTATAAAACACTGGCCCCTGCTAGAGGTCCGTGTGGCTCTGGAAGTCACTGTTGATGTGAGTTGTACAAGGTGCTTAAGAGGTGCCGGTGCAGTGTTATTGAGAATTCTGTAGACCATTTTGACTGATGCTAATCTTTGTATATTCCCAAAGTTTAGTAGTTTATATTTGTGTAAGACACGGCAGTGATGATATTGTCGTGGCTTCTTGTCCAGCGTTTTTATGGCTTGCTTGTATAATGATTCTAGTGGCCTCAGGACAGTTTTGCCAGCCTGAGACCAACATGTTATACAGTAGTAAAAACGTGACATAATCATTGCATTAAAAAACGTCTGAGATGCCGCTGTTGTTAATGAGTTTCTGATAGTCTTAAAGGTTTTTATATTGTATTTAAGACTGTGGCACATTTATTGAAATATAAAGGATTGATTTGGACAGCAAAACAGCAAAAAGGAAAAGGTGTACAATGAGTTACCTGGAAATGTGGTTTAATTTCCCATTTTTACATACAGTGTGAAGAGATATGTTTACTTCTTTGCGTACAGATTTGTTTGCGTGAGTGTCAGTAGGCTTGTGATTTCTTTTGTGAACAATCAGGGTCAAATACATGCAACACATAAATGATTTAAGCTTTTCGGTTTTCAGTTTCACGCCCCCTTTTAGTCGATAATAGATGCAAATGCAACCAATGATTTCTTTAGCCCATACAGAGGTGTCTTCTTGTCTAGAAAGTATCTTCGATTGATGCAGTGTTC
Organism: Rhinogobius similis; assembly: GCA_019453435.1. Lineage (NCBI taxonomy): Eukaryota > Metazoa > Chordata > Actinopteri > Gobiiformes > Gobiidae > Rhinogobius > Rhinogobius similis. The sequence continues at coordinate 16,733,928 of CM033626.1, read as the reverse complement.
TTCTTAGTCAAAACGATCTCTGTATCACATTCTGGGCGTCCAAAGACAACGATCTGTATGTATGAATGGTGTTTAGCGTAGCTTTGAACAAAATAAATGCAAGTTCATAAGCCGCCAAGACCAAAGTAAAAAAGAAATCTATAGTTTAATACATCATTCCTCTGCACATACTTTTATCTGGCCTTTATGAATAGATTTCCTGGAACCACTGCTCAGTTGTTAATCCAGCTTTTGCTTACATAAAAACATAGTAAGGTATTCACCTCTTTTGCTCTGGATGAGATAATCTCTTTCTAAATATAATTCTAACCAGATTAATGTGTTTGGCAATGATTTTTGATGCACAGATCTATTTATGTAACACTACTACCCTCCTCCTCACTCCCTTCGCCCCCTCCTTGACGGGCTGTGTCCTGTCTGATTAAAAGGCCAGTCTGTTGTGCTCTCTGTCACCGGCTGCTCTCGATCCAGCCCACAGAGAGGCACAGGTCCTGAGCCTTAACCCTGTAGCCCAATGAGATACTTTGCTCCAGGTTATCATACATACATGTATAGTGTTTGTTTAGGTGCGAATACCAGTTGTCCTGGTTTTGTACTGGTTTAGTTTTTGCTCCTGAATAGGCCCAGATTAGTCTTTGTTTATTCCCTATACATTTGTCATTGATCTCTATTCCATTCCTCAGTTGAGACCTGTTTTATGCTCGAATTTCATATCTTAATAAAGCATAGCATTACAGTTTAAAGTATGTAAATTATACTTACTCAAGGGAACAGAGAACCAATAAGCATTTTCCTTTGTACTCCCACTCTCCCAAAGAAGTAAAGTGCTACTGTCGAAACTTAATAGGAGGCAATCTTTTAGTCTTGCTAATACATTGTGTTTAGCTCTAAGTGGTCTGAGCGTATTGTTTTAGCTGTTTGCAAATGTAATCTGTACTTCCCCAAACTCTCTTAAGACACATCTTGAATCTTCCTCTATAAATAATTTGACCATTGACCAGAGTGGACTGTGATAGTGTAGTGTACAAAGTATTTCACAGCGAAAGAAAACATTTTTCTCCCAGAATGTTGTATATTACATCTTAAATCAGTTAAGTATAGGTCGAGGAACAGTCTTCTGTCAGCTTAAGTAAAAGGCTGAAGGTCAATAGGAAAGGATATGTGAAAATAACACCCCTCAAACAGTATAGTTACCGAATATCTAGGACCTGTAATTATTTTATCATTTGTTTTATAGCACATAGTATATATAGTGACTTGGTGGTTAAAAACAATACTGTGACACAGATTTGAATGTAATATTACAGACCGCAGTTATGGACAGGATACACTGATAATACAAACTACAATTCAACCACTTTTTATGCACTTATCCTCTTCATGGTCTTGTTGATGTGTGTGGTTTAGGCTTATCTCAGCAACTTGCTTGATACACAACTATTAACTGTTAACTCACAAATCCTTGTCTTAAAATTGACACAAGTGCACAAGATGAGTTGAACATGCAAAGAGGAACATGCATTGAGGCTGAAACACTGCCAACGATCACAGCGCTCTGATGTGATTGTGTGTGTGTGTGTGTGTGTGTGTGTGTGTGTGTGTGTGTGTGTGTGTGTGTGTGTGTGTGTGTGTGTGTGTGTGTGTGTGTGTGTGTGTGTGTGTGTGTGTGTGTGTGTGTGTGTGTGTGTGTGTGTGTGTGTGTGTGTGTGTGTGTGTGTGTGTGTGTGTGTGTGTGTGTGTGTGTGTGGCTGGTCTGTTTGTGCCAGAGGTATATGGAGTTTCCCTGACACTGACAGATGGACGCTGAGCTAACGGAAATGTTACCTCCACAGCTTTTACTCTGCGGCTTCGGGACATCTGGGTCAACATCTGCCGCTGCATTTGTGACCCTCGAATCAACTCATTTGTTTCCAAAAGTTGTATGCTTGTTTATTGGTTATATATGCTCAGTGACAATGTCGGAAAGTCGGTGCATATCCTTGTTTGGCATATATTGTTCCAACTTAAGGAGTCGGTGGAGTTCATGTTGAGAGAAATGATTCAGACTTCATTTGTATTCACCGCATAACATTATTGTTTAGCAGAAAGTGTTGTTGTGTGTTATTCATGGGATTTGAACATTCAATGCACTTCTACGTTTTTGTGCGTACTAATATATACTAAAAGACTCCTCGAGCACACTGGAAATAAAGCATTGTAGCAGAGACAAATATGCACACATCACATGGAAAGGTCATGGAAGATCAGCAGCCCCCAAACAACAACTGACCACAAGCAAAAATGTTGGTACGTACACTTTTATATGTTAATGTATGTTGATTTAGTCTTTTATTTATATCCGTTGTAAAGGTAAATGGAGCACAACATAATAGCCACAGGAGCAGTTGTTGCACTATTGCGTAACTTTGAGAGTAAAGAACGGTTCGCTGGTGTCTGAGTTGGCCAAATTGTCCACTCATTATTTTGTGGGATTTTATGGGATCTTGAGATTTGGGAGTAAATTGTGAGTCTAATCAGCCTTTTCACAGATAAACACTCCACACAATCACACAATTATAAATATTTGTAATTGTGTTATCTCTTTTAATCTCTGGGTCTTAATCTTTGGGTACAGGCACTGTACATGGTCAAATCAACTTTTTCTGGCCGGGACCCTCAAAATAGCCACGTAATCGACCCCCAAAAAGTAAATAATGATGATGATAAATCAGGTTTAATGTTGTTTATTTCAATAGTTTATGGTCTTATTGGACCATATTTCACAAAAAATATATTTTTTTATAAAAAAAAAAAAAATAAGCAAATATAATGTCATATTTATCTAAATTTAATTTGGAAATCATCTCACGACCCCCAGCTCATCACTTGCAACCACCCAAGGGGTCCCAACCACCACTTTGGGAACCACTGTTATAAAGTACTACTAAAATTGCTATATATATATGCAATATATATATATATATATATATATATATATATATATATGCAATATATATGCAATACAGGCTGCTGAGGCTTTTTCTCTTCTGTTCCTACCACAACTTAAATAATAAAATATCACTTTGGAGATTCAAAAAACAGAGTAAATGTAAAAGTCATATTTATTATTTAAAATTCAAATTACATTCTGAATTGAGGAGCAGGATGAGTGGTCTACATTGTCCCTTTGTTAATGTTAATGTTGAGATAAAACTAATGCAAAGCTCTGTCTCTTAGCTTCTGTTTTTCTTCAGCCCTTTGGTCGATAGGGGGCAGCAGAGAACCAGTCACAGTTCATCTAGCATCACTAACACTGAGGAGAGAAGGATGCTCGTTGTCCCAAAACCTTCAAATGTGGAAATGTGGCTAAAATATTCCATACCAAAACTGACAGCAGGATTTGGGTCAGCTGTGGCCTTGAGGAGGAGCTGTCACAAGAATAGGACTGTTCTTTGGCTTCGTCTCTCTCAGAGGCAGCTTGTGTGCAGCGATCAGAATCATGCTCAGAAGAAGTGGGAGATTAGTGTATGCACAGCCGCCGGTCTCTGTGCATTTCAAGTTACTGTATGTGTGCTTTTAACTTCTCTGGCAATTTCAAAGCTCTGAACTGAATCCTCACTGTTGTAATATAATCTTCTATTTAAAAGCAATGATTAGAGAAAGGCAGTAAAAGTTACTAAATCTACAATCAAATGAATAAAGACTACTACCTCTATTGCTGCAATGTCATCTGCAATCATCTAATACAGATGGCTACTTTTAATATTACTAGTCTACAGCCCATTTTAACATCATTTGAAAATGGACAGTAGTTACCAAAACTTCCAAACTAAACTACCAAAACAAAAATCTAAAAACATCTTATAAACTTGTACGTGCCTTTAGCAGAACCCATTTATTTATTTATTTAGTTTTCAGTGTTTTGTTTTATTTTATTTCTTATATTCTTATTTAACAAACAGAACAAGATTGTGAATATACAAAATCAAAATGAAATGGAATAGTTGCCCAGTCAGTCAGGCATATGTCCCCTTTATTGGTCCCATCTGTCCCAATGTCCAATTTTTTCCACTTTTCCAAATCATCTCCTTGATAGTCAGATCTGTCCCTGTCATCCTTTTCCCTGTCTAAATTTAACCTTTTTCAAATATTGTGAGAAATAAAGCTATAGTCACAACATATAATTGATCTGCTTATATTTTGGCACTTGTAACAAAATTAGGTGTTGTGTCTGCCGCCATCATCGGTACATCACAGAGAGATTCCAGGTACCTTTCCTCTGATCAATTCTACACCGAGTTACCTTCTCGTAAAACAGGACAACTGCTTTAGCCTGCAATCTTGTGCCCATTCAGATCAAACGTCCTCGCAGACAGAGTGACTCATAGGCAGATGGCCACGCAGGCCTCTATCTGTGCCACCAGGACCCCTTATGCTTTACCACCTGGACTGGGCCCAAGTGGCGCCCCCTGGAGTCCAGCCACACGCTTCTACACCCGCTACAGCCAGTACATCAGGACCATTAATACAGATTTTCCCACCAACTGGATTTCCCCAGAATAGTCACAGGTATTTTTCCATGAAATTATGATTAATGTATGTTGTAAATGAAAATGCGTTCTGTTCCGTGATCTGTTAAAGGCTGTGAATTTACCATTTGGACATTAGTTTGTGGCTTGTTAAAATTTGACTGCACATTAATGCAAAACTTTGTTTGGTTATTTAGGTACACAATCTATATTTACTTGTATTTAATTTGAAATGCACTAATATGAGAGAAAATTAATCAATCAGATTTTGTTTATAAAGCGTTTTTCATACATGTATTTTAACACAGTGCATTATCATGCATTAAAACCCGTCTCACATGCCTCTAACCATCCACCCTGGCCCACACAACTGGACAACCCACAGACAGTCACATGTATTCCCATTGCGCACACACACACACACACACACACACACGCATACACACACACACACACACACACACACACACACACACACATACATATACACAATACAGTACATGAGTATGAATATACATGAACCAGTCCGCAAAATGGTGTCATGAGGTTGGTTCCCCAATAAGTCAATAACCACATCTCTAACATTGTAGGATAGTGTGATTCAGCATTTTCTCGAGTTTGGGATGAGAAAAAGGTGCATACTGGGTAATGACCCCTTGACCGGATAACAGAAAGGCAATAATAATAGGCTTAAATCTGCTTGAGCAGTGCAGAGGTCATATAGGTCTCCTCTATCTCCTCACCTTGCTTGCTCCGTCTGTTTCCCTTCTTGTCTGCCTTGTATTGGTTAAATAAATTAGCCTAGTGCCCCACTCTGTTAATGAGGACATGGTCACATGACAAGCTTCTCCCATGCTTACGTTAAGCAGTTTGAAGGATCGATGCCATTATCTCCACGGCACAAGAGTCAATGGAACCTGTTCAGCAAACTACTGGGTATGTACATAGTAATTCTCTTTTTAGCATGTATCTGTACAAATAGCAATGTAGTTTTGATGCACTATTTGAGAAATATGACTATAAATTTTCATTCTGGCAACCTTGTTGGGTTGTGTTCCATGGCAAAAGAACGGCTTTGTCCTAAAGGTTTATGTAGGTTTGTTTGTTTGTTTGTTTTGAAGCAAAAAAAAAAAAAAAAAGAAAAAGAAAAAAGAAGTTGTGCTATGGGCTGATGTCTATCAAAAGGTGTGTAAGGATTCAACAGTAGTGGTGGCACCAGGCGATGCATTTGGGGACTGTGTGGTCCAATGTACAACACATTCACATGTTGTGTTTTAGTTGTAATAAAACATTAGAAAACTGATATTGTCTATTTAATTGCATTTCTTTTATCTTACTCCCTTCGCATATAAGTTAATTGTCTAGGATGTATCTACTTTAAACAATGTCGAATTTCTTACTCCCTGGACAGCGAGATTTCAGAAAGCTTGTGTTATCAGGAATTCAGTAAAAAGCCTCTATTTTGAAGCAAGAATCTTACAACCCAGCCTCCCCTCCCCTGAGACCAGTATAGGAGATTTGATTCTGGCTTACTGGCATTGTGAAGGAAACAATTGGTTTGTTAGACAAGGCAGCTATCAAAGCCAGGTAATTTTTTTGGGGCTGCTCAGTAGCATCTTAATAGGCCACTTGAAAACAGGCATCAGATTTGAGCCGCAGATGGCGGAGTCATCATGACTGCACCGACAACACTCTGAAGTGGAAGAGCTGTGCGTCACCAGCGTTTTTCCACGTTTGTTTGAAAAAATTGTGTTTCTGTGATGGTTATATCATGCAAAATCAAGGCTGTTTGGACAAAGAGCCTGAAAGATATTAGACGCATTGTGTGGTGTTTAGAGCCTGTTTAAGACAAGTAGCACTGACATTTTATTTGTTGCATCAGTGTGTCAGAGCGGTATGTGCATTGCGTGTATGAAGGAGACAGGTGATGTGCTTTAGGCTCTCAACTACCTTGTCATTATGACTGAGTGTATGAGTAAATTATTTGTTTATCATATAACAAGCTGCTCCCTGTCTAAGGCTCATAGTTGCTTTGATAGAGCTGTCTTTCTGAACATTGAACCCTTGCACATCACAGTTTAGGTTAGAGAAGCAGTATTGCTAAAATAACTCTAGATTAGGACTGACAGACCTACTGTATGTTCAAAGATAACTAAATTAGTAATAAAAGAAAAGAAACTGAGTAGGGCTATATGAAAGCAGATTATTTCATGTGCTGACAGCCAGGAAAGAAACTCTTGCTTTGTAAATAATCCCAAGCTTCATAGATCTCTATAATTGCCACCTTATTGGATCTGGGTTCTTAAGTGGTTCTTGGTGTACCTTGTTTGACTTATACCTCCTAAAGTAAAGTAGGCAAGGCAAGGATTTACCACTGTCACTTTCAGACATGTAGTCTTTGCCAGAGTGTGATAATGAAAGAATATGCATTTCTTGTTACTGGGCTGCATGTGTTAAAGTCTTCCTAAATATATAAAAGCCAACATTATATTGTACACAATCAACTATTAATAAAGAGCATCATATTCTTGGCACCAGGGGCTGTAAACATCTGAGTCAGCTCTCTTTTAGGACATTTATGTCGTGAACATAACGTCATAATAAAATAACAGCAACCATCAAAGGAGTCCCTTTTGCACTGGAGGTGAACATGTTGAAGGTTTCTAATGGAATCCAGAGTCTTTATAATTCATGTGAACTTGGGAGAGAGAGGTCCTTGGGAGAGGACTTTCACTTTGCTGCTGTCAATGCTTCATGTTCTAATTGTGTGTGAAAATGTACAGAGTCAAACTTGTCATAGAATACTGAACGTGTCACCAGATTGGTTACTTACATCCCAGATATCTGCAGGTGCAGTCTGAGTCTCCTGTAGTATCTCAACCAATAAGAATGTTCACATACATTATATTGAACTTATATCTTTGCTGTGATAATTTAGCTCTATGTTTTGTATTTAAAAAAAACCTAAAAGGTGTATTTTACCTCACAAAAGGGATGTTTGGAAAATCCAATATAATTTCTAGCTGGAGATTTACAGAGCAGTAACGACATACTGTGGTGTTTACGTTTCTGTGATGGTGCTGATAACTCTGTGTTGGTGTGCGTATCTCCTCAGGGCCTTCACCATGGGGAGAGGTAAACAAAAACATGCCCACACTCATTAATTAAAGATTTACAGTTTAGTTTTGAAGGCCTTTCTTTTTTTATTAAAGACCCTTGTGGTGTTTTGAATATGACCAATGACAAACCTATAACTATTTATCTTTCCTGTCAAAGTCTTTGTCTTGTGACATCCAGGCTGTTATAGAAAGGGTGTCTGTCTGTTTACATTATAGTCATTGACCAAATGTGCCCACCACATTGTTTTGGACATCGTCTCTGTTACTCTGAAGTTGCAGCTGTGGTCTACATGTGTCTGACCTGATCGGCGTGGGGGAAGCTGAAGTCAGTGCACTTGTTTGTTTAGGAAGTTTGCAGGAGATTTGACTTGACAAATTAATGGTGGCAGAGCACTGGTGCGGAAGACCCTCTGGGGAGAGAGAGAGAGAGAGGAGAAAGAGCTTAACTGGATACATAACATGCTCTGCCCTCCTCTGTCCCAAACCCAGCTGGGGCAGTCTGTCGCTCGCCCGCCTGTTGGTAGAGGCATGGGGCGGTGAGGGAGGGAAGAATGAGAGTTAACATGACAAGGACAAACAAAGACAGGCCATGAGCTCTTGCCATATTATCACTATTAATTATGGATACATATTTCAGAGCATCTTTAGACCCATGTTCTGACAATCAAAACGAATTTAAATACAACAATGTGATAAGATAAATATATATATTATTATTGTGACTACTACCACCACTACTAATACTTTTGCTACTGATACAAGAGTTGGCGTTTGACTCTTGCACTGCGATACATTCAAATGCTGTTAAATAGACTGAAATAGGCTTGATACATCTAAAGCATGTTTAGCAGTCGTTTAATCCGTGTGTCTATTACCCTTTGGCACTGAACACTTAACCTCTTCACAACAATAAGCATAATCCATGCTCCAATCCCAAGTGCCTCATAGTTGGAGCTGTAAAATGCGAAAAAGAAGGAATGTAGCCTAGAGGTATTACCATATTTGGAGAGGGCTTAAAGTTGAGGAAGAACCAATGGAATTGCTTGGGCATGAGTGTGTTACAGTATGGTGTGGAAGCCTCTGGTTCAGTTATTAGTCAAGCCAATGCCTGGTGTACTCTTTGTGCCAGTCCCAAGCCTGCAGAATAAGAGCAAGTTATCACCAACAGCGTATGCCGGTATGCACATTAATGCTATATTTGAAATCTACAAAGCTTGGTGGAGAATTCCAAGACTTCTCTGTTAAATACACTGTGTACATTTTGTTTCCCCATTTCAATCATGACTCTCTCATATTGGGGGTCACCAAAAGAAAATGTATCTCTTGGCGCACAGCAATATCAGTATGTTCAAAAGAAGTGTATTTAGAGACAATGAATCTTTGATATACTAACCCAATACCCATGGCAAAACAGTCCATGTTGTTATGTACCATAAGACTTTCATTATCTTGCTGCATTTAAAGAAACACTTGGGGTCCACGCATCCCACTGTAAACAAACCCAGCAGCAAGGATCTCTGGTGCACTGTTACAAACTGACAATTTTCAGACTAAAAATACCCTGCAGTTTGTTGACGTTTGGGTATTAGTGAGGATAACGCAGTGCTGATAATAACTGTCAGTCTCGGGCCAATGGAGAGCCAGCAGAGCACATAGACATATAGGGAAAAGGGCTGTGCTGTGTGCGCATGTGTCAATGGGATTACTAATCTGTGAGCAGGGCACACACATGGCTTTACTCTGTACCGCTTGACTGTATCTATACTCTGGGAAAACGGATTGGGAAGAAAGATCAACCAGAAGTACTGCTAAAAATTAAGTCTGGTCAGCGATTCACATTTTTTATCACAAGTTGCGTGACAAAATCAAGAGAAATTATATTAAGGCTTTTTTGGTCTGATAATAGCTCTTTAGTTTCCATTTTTATGCTTAAAGGTGCTGTACCTTTTATTGTTTTGAATTGTGAAAAACAGATAATGTTCATGTGCCCAATTTTTTGCATGTAATACAGTAAAATCTGTCTTGCCCCAGCACAGCACATTCTAAAAGCATCTGTTTGGGTGAAAATGAGACTAGATTGCTTTCTCTGCATCTATTTGTGGAGTGTTTTATTCTCCGAAGCAGGAAGTGCGCTGTTAGCATGCTAATGTTTGTTAGCTTTACCATAACAGTAAAACTCACTCCTATGTTGATCCGTGTAACTGCCGCTTTCACTCATTATAGCCTAATACAAGACTGGCTGAGTCCTGGTTTAGTCCTATGGCAACAGGCCGCAAACTCCTAACCTGCTTCGGACCAGGTTAAGTTCCTGACAGCTCAAATAACACATGCAGCTAACCAATCAGATCTCACCATGCTTGAGAATTCTGTCGCACAATGAGCGCGCCGCAAAGAGATATTTTCAGAGATCGCCAAAACCCATTGGATTCCCTTGAGGATTATCTTTTTGAGAGGCACAAATTCTGTAGAGAAGGAATCGAGTACCTCTTTGGGTTTATAGAGCCCTTCATTGCTAATGCCACTAAATGAAGTTAAAAGGATTTCCTGGATGCATTTGTGGTGTTGCCCGGTCATCTCCCGTCCCACAAAATCCAATTTTGTTGAGGATATTTTTGGGTCTACATGCAAATGATTAACACACAGTCTGTCATAGCCTCATTACCTACCACTGGCACAATATTCTGTTGTGCTCTTGTTCCCATAGGGTTACAATGGCTATAATGCCCTGATATTGTACCGGGAAGAGATGTCATTTGATTTGATGGAGCTTTGCACGTTTTTACTTCCTCATATTTATTGAGGATTTTAAATACTCCGTCTCTTCTCCATTGATCTAATTGGTCAACAGGTGCTAACTCCACCCCTTTATGTGAACATGCGCGTGTCATTCAGAAAATCTTGAGTTAACAGAATGAGAAGTGAACCCGCTTTGGAATAAGGCTTATCCAGAGCCGTTCATGTCTCGGTTAGTCAATCCAGGTAAGAGGAATTTATCTAGGATAAGTTCAGCCAGCGTCGTAGTACAGGCCTCTGATTTAGTCCTGGTTTATTCCTGGTTTAGCTTCCAGTACCAGAAGCACTTGTCCTGTCCTCTGGCGTTGGCCCACATTATTTCTCTCCCTCAAACGTTGGGGAGGCATCCACTTTATTAATTGTGAGTTAAACATTCTGTCTTGAGATGAAAAGAACACAATGACATGCAAACTTGTTTAAGCGCTCACACGCAAGTTTTGTTTTTCGTCACTTAGTACATGCGGCTCGATACGGCCTGGCCTCAACAAAGTCATCAGGATACAGGAAATTTCTCAGAATTTTTCCCAATGTCCCCACCAATTCTGAACCCAAACCAAACGGCCAACTGTGTAACTCTGTTACATTTTTGGGAGTGTAATATTGTAATACAAATATATTATATTTTTAGCACTGTAACTAGGCATATATAATGTATTACAAATTCAAAGTAACTTGCCCAACACTGGAACCAGTACCCGTTATATTTGGCTTGATGCTGTGGCCAATAGCAAATATTTACAAATACTGATATTTCGATTTTAAAATCCAGAAACCCACAAAACTCTAATACAATGCATACAATACAATAAAACATGAAAAATTACACATACACCATACAGATATTTCAAACCTTTTTTTGGTGCTAATCCAAGGGGAAAGGGTTAGATTTTTTTCCCACAGGTGGCCTGCTGTGCCCTTTTCTTGAGAGCAAGCTCTGAATCCTCCTCCTTCTTTGTAAGAAAGTACTCCTTCTCTTGTGAGAGTACAGTTTTGAGGAGAGTTCCTGCACCCTTCTGGACAGCTGCTGGTTCTCCCTGTTGGCCACTTCTCCAGCAGCTTCAGAGCTTCTTGTAGGGGTTTCTTTCCCCCTCCTTGTTCTCAGTGGCCCTGGTGTTACAGCTGCCGGCCTCTGGCACTGACTTAGCTTGGTTTTTCAGCTCAACCATTGCCATGTCCTGCTCTGAAAGTTTTTCTAACACTTTTTTCATCAAACTTGTTGTTTTAGATGCGCTTTGTCCTGGATGGCAGTATTGTAAAGGTAGCGAATATCTTTATGTGCCTGGATTTGCTCTTCTAGCTGTTGTTCCCTCTGTTTGAGAGCTGTGTTTACCTTTGCCAACTCTGAGTTCTTTTTTTTCCCCTAGCACTATTGGAGCTGGCGAGTTTCTGTTTCAGCGCCACATCATTCTGGACTGTCGTATTGTAGAAATATCATATATCATTTGTGTGCTTTTATTTGCTCTTGTTTTTCTTTCTTTTTCACCAGTCTCGTGACCCGTATGAACGGCTGCAAACAGGTTACGAACAATTTTTTTGGTCATCTATTATGTCGTTCTTGAGGCCACCTTACAAAAGGCAGTGTTCATAGAACGCGAAGCCCCTCCTCCTATGAGCACCACACAAATGCCTGGGTTTGTGTGCAGGTAGAAACATGCTAGACAAGCGATCTAAGTGGACAATAAAGTTGATTAAATGACCATGACACAGAGAGAACATCTGTAGGTCTGCCGTGATGATGCTTTAGAAAAGCCGCATGATGCACTTGAGAACAGTGTAAGAACTCCACGATCTTTGTACGGCTTTGTTTTCTCAAGAACACCTTAAGTCGTTACTGAGAATTGAAAGGCAGACTTACGAACGCTTTAAGAAGGCTGTGAGAAACTTGCTCCCCTCCACAAACATCTACGAGCTTCTGGTTTCATACGACCTGTAAGATTCATACGAGGGTCATTGTGACTGAGGCTTACTCTTCTCTATCGTGCTGTTTGTAGCAGAACTGAACAGGACCCCATCTCTTCCTCAAAAAGTGCTGACCCCCCTCATATTTGTGTGTCTATCCGCTTGTTTGAAATGAACTGTGCCTCATCTGGATGATCAACGATGACCAACAAGAGTTGGGAGTGTCCAGAGAGGGCCTAGAAAAAACACCTGCATAGTGCACACCAGAAACTCCAACGTTGATCAACACTGTTCGGCTCTGTGCAGGTCTATCTTTTTCTCAAACACACCTTTATAAGTGGAGAGACAAAGGCAGAAGAAAAAAGGGAGCGAAACGTGTAGATGGGAGCGTGTCTCGTTCAGGTTTATTGACTAATACACGTGACCTGTTTTAACACGCGTCAAAATAATGAATCAGGATTAAGCACGTGATGCATTTGTCAATATTGTGTTAATGTGCCTAGCACTAATAATACAATTTCCCTCTCTGTTTTAATGCTTTTTAGACTGCTTTGTGAGGGAGAAGGAGGCACTCCAAAACGGTGGTTAGTTAGCTTTGTTTCTTTGCTAAAAAAGCACCCATTAGAGGTGGGAGATTAATATTGAAAAACTGACAAAAATTGTTTTTTTGTTTTTTTTTTAAATATCGATTGTATTACCTATAATTTAAAACTATTACAAATTAGCTCAAAACAATACAGAAACATCTAGTTTAATCTCCCAAACAATGGTATAAAGTGATATTTTTGCACTTTTGTGGTTAATTTTATGGCACATTTAGGTTTTATGAGACACTTCAGTCTCAACCAAGACATTTACCGATACATTATAGGACATCCCTTATTCATATTTTAAATGTTTCTGACGATTGTTATTGAGATATTCCAACAAAAAAGGTATCTTGAAATATTCATTTTTGTCAATATTGTCAACTCTTAGTACCAAACATTAAGAAAGAAATTATTTCAAATGAGTCGTCATTTCAAAATTTGAATTCTGGGTTAGAAAGAAACTGGAGGTGAGAATGTGTGGAACCTTCTGCCGTCTCATTTCCTCATAGACATTTTCATTACTCTTTTAAACGTTTGCATCTGAATAGACACTTCATCCTCTTCCTCACAGGCTTTTTAATAGACTCGCATTGTCAACCCAAGTTCAGCACTCAATCACACAACCTTTTATCTAGATGGGCAACAGGATTTAGTGGAAAATGCAGTGTGTACAGCATTGAGGGAACAATTTGAACAGATGACTAGCTTTGTGACGGAGTGGGGGTGTTGCTGAGCAGGATTAGTCTGTCAGAATGGTGCACTGTGGAGCTCCCGGGGCAGCAGATGCACGGCCGGGGGTAGAGGGCTTGTACATTTGGGGAAGTTTCTCTGTACAGGACCAGATTGGTCAATTGCAGGCTGTCTGGCACACCGCATCCTCTCAGCAGCTTTCTACTTTCGTCCTCTAGAGCAGATTGAAGAAGGATTTATGTCTTTGCATGGAATTTAGTAGTATATTTGCTTGTGATTTTGAATGTTTTATACAATGACTTGGTGCTTCTTTGTTGTGAATTTTGTTGACCAATATACTATTGTTTATTGATCTACTATAATTGCTAACAATTAAAAATCTCTCAAATCCAGAAGACAAATGCTCCAAATATTCTTGTAACATTCAGAATATTCAGAATATATAACTTTTTTTACTTCACTTTGCAGTTCAGTGCTTTGCTTGTTGATTTGCCGTTTCCAAACCCTCTACATTATTTTTGTTAATTTTTTTCAGGTAAACCACCATATTAGTGGGCGAATGGTCAGCTGCAGGCTAAATGCTACCACGATGCTAGCGCCGCCTTTTTTTCTGAGAAAACATCATGTCCACAGCATGTTAAGGTTCAGTTTTGACTCAACGAAACAAAGAGGGAAAAAGTTCCCTATTGGAGGGATAGTGTCTCCCATGGCACCCCCACAGCAACCCACGACCCTAATATGACGCGTTGCAGATTGTTTTTATGTGTTTCACTAATTGGTTAATCCACCTGTCAATCATGCTCATTTGAAACTGGGAAGTCAAGATTGGATTCCAGACCAAAATGTCTTTGTAAGGATTGTTAAAGCTTGTGGTCTTGGCTGGTCAGGCATCCAACTTTTACTGACTTCTTGTAGTTATTCACCAATTGTTGTAAAAAAATATATTTTGTACATGGGTGCAAGCTGAGTATACCCACATCAAGAATCGAGACATGCATTCATATAGTAATATCATTATCGATTAGCATGTAAATCGAAGCCCCAACTACCTCATGCTGAACTGCAGGAGGTTAACCACTCTGCCACGAATCAGCCATCCAACATGTCTTCTACAATGAGCAGTTTATATTCTAAGGAGTTCACTGTGTTACTTTATATAGAAGCACTCTGTATGCATAATCCTGAAGTACGGCGTTATGAAGGCTGTGTTAAACTTAACAGATGTCCCGTTTGAGCGGAGCTGTGCTGGGAATACCAAGTGTCGGAGCCTGTGTGGTGCTGGCTGGCTGCTGTACCGGGAAGACAGGCTGTTCACTAAGTACTGCCCGGCGGGATACGTCACTGCTGTCCCTCTTTTTCGCACTCTCCTCGAGATCGTCAGAGGTCACACTGTTGTACAAATGGATGAGCCAGAAGATTATGACCAGCACTGCACAATATCACAGTGGGATCAAAATTGAAATTTGACTTGGCACAGTTATGGACCTACCGATCTATTACCTATGCAGACATAGAGAGAACATGCAAACTCCACACAGAAGCAAGAGCGCTAACCACTGTGCTACCATGTAGCCCAATAATAAAAATGAAATAAAATAAGAAGACGGGGAGCAAGTGGCCTGTGTGAAGTCAAGATCAACAATACATTTTTATAGCTCACGTGGCAGTTAAGTTAAACTGTTATGTACGGGGTCTATTAAACACACGGTCATAACCCTAAGATTATAATCACCATTAATGGGCAGCTGGTCATATATATGTTATGCCTTCTGCCTTATCACCACTACAAGTTTACATGTTTAAAATTCAGACCAGTTTGAATATGCTTATAGTTGATATACAGGCCATTTTGAGTTAGCACTGATGGTCTAATGTTGTGGATTTGCAATGGATTTATGTAATTGCATTACATTTACATACTAAGAGTATTTCTGTCAGGTAATACTTCAACTCTATGATGTGTTCTCTGTGATTACTTTGCAGTTATTGTGATCCTCTGTGTTATTAGTTTGATGCATTGTTTCTGTATTACAGCCTACGGTTACTGTTTTATATGCACATTTAGTCATGAACAAAAGTCTTGTTATGTTCCCTGCTAAGGACTCCCAATACTGTCGTTAATATGTTTTATATGTGCTACGCTGTTGTGCTTGTGCATGTGGGTGAATGCAAAGAAGACTAGAACTATTTTCAGCTCTCCCTGGATAAAAACTAAGCATATATATATATATATATACATCCCTTATATATATATATATATATATACATATATATATATATATATATATATATATATATATATATATATATATATATATATATATATATATATATATACTATATGTATTTATTACTTTAAAACTTTTCATTAATGGGAGGTTTTCTGTCACATTACAGCCTGTTGGGTAATATGGAGCCTTGTTACTTTTTAAAGTAACAAGTCACAAACTGCCGTTTAGTGTCAGTACCCGTTTGTTCTATGTATTTCAGTATTCTCTATAGGAGCTAGTCTCTCCACAACCCAATTTACCTAAAACTATTAAAATCTGTGTCTAGTAATCTGGACTACTAAATATAACAAACATAAGTGGGATTTTTTGACAGATGAAGAAGGTAAACATACAGTATATATAATTCTCACTGGAGGACTGGAGGAATGTCTGGAGGGAATTTTGTGGGGAAAATCACGTTTTTGTAATAACATAATAATGTCAACGTGCTCACAATTAACAGGGAAATACTACCTGCCTGAGAAACTATAGGCTCCAAGTGGTCCACCATTATAAAGTTACCTGAACTGGAACCGTTGGCATGTGTTTTGGGTAGTGTTGTCACGTTACAAAAATTTCAAACACTGTACGATTCTAAGAAATATAGTCAATTCTTGATACTGATTTCAATACCACATGGACAATTACTTTTTTGTAGGTCAAGGATTTTACACTATTGACTGACATTTTCAACACTAATGAATATTACTCTCCATCTTAAACAATGTGGTCTTCTGGTAAAGCTCAAGACCAGATGTTTTTAGTATCGATACTTGCTCAAATGAGTATTCAGTTTCAATACTACTTTTAGTATTGATTAGTATCTGATTTTTGATACTTTTTGCAACTCCAGTTTTAGGACCGTCCTACTGCGCAGAAATATTGGTCTGAGATTAACAAAACACTACAGACTGTTTTTCACTTTGCTATCCCACCTGATTTCAGAAGTATGTATTTGGGCCTCAAAACTCCTATTATGGGCACAATTAATGGATACCTTTTGGAGCATACTTCTGGCAGCCATCACAAAGAAATGACACAAACTGAACCAAATACCGGACCGACATTATAATTGACATTCATAAAATAAAATAAAAATTACCATTGAAAAACTGACTCAACTTTGAAAAGGGACTTGTTAGGCAGAATTTGGACTGGATGAAACTTGAATGTTAGTGTTATTTTTTATTTTATTTATGTGTGTGTGTGTGTTTTTATGTGCCTTGAGCCACCGTTTCCTGTTTTGTATGTATTTTATAAAAATAAAATAAAAACACTGATTAAACATAAACTACTCGATACTTGTAGCAGTTGCACATTGTTCTGACGTTCTCGTGGTTGTGTTTTACTCCAGCTTGGTTCTCCTGGTTTTGAAAATCCACCCTACCTCTGCACTCTGGTCACCAACTGCTACAAAATCTTACAAAATGCCACAAAATCTTTGTTCCACTAAATGTAAGACATCTTGTCATTCCAAAAAGCTTCTTCCCACAAGCTGTCACAAGCTTGAACATGCACTTTGATCTAGTACTTTACAATTAATCTTTTCATGTCATGTTTATTGGTACTTTTTATGTGTTATATTTCTAGCTTTTATGTCCATTGTTTGTTTATGTCTTTGTTTGTTATATTCAGTGTTTTGCTGTGCACTTTTTGTATTTTTTTTTTTTTTTGCAGAAAGGAGACCATATGTTATAAGAATATATTAAAGATAAAACAAAGAAATGGCTGTTTTTATAGTTATTCTAATACAGCCCATAGCTACATTTTTAATTAAGCGTCTGTGCATTTGCAGGAGGAACCATTCAAAGAACATTAATACTTTGTCCATAAAACACAGGTTGTAAATTTGAATCTGTGGGGCCATAAATCTGCCTGTGCCTTCACAGTGGCAGGATTTGTGTGTCATGATCATCTGCTGCAGTGACACCGGCTGTGACAGATGTGGCTGCCTTCGAACCCACAACGAACAGATGCACAAATAGCTGCCAACACAACGGAGCGTGAATGTTTTGGCTGTGGCAAGTCTAGCCTTAAAGCAAGTGGCGATATTGTAATGGAGGATTTATCCTGAGGGGGGAGACAATGACAATGATGGTACTGTAGCAGAGCTGTGTTGCTGCTGGTGGTGGGATTGTTTAGTCCTGTTTTGTTTTACTCTAGAATATACAGCAATTTCAAAGGGACAAGCAGGTGGTGGACTTTGGCCTTTCACGATTAGAGGTGGACAATATATCGAAATGTACATGAATGTGTTAAAGATGTGCAGTAAATATTGAGTATGTTGTTTGTGATGTCAAGTATGGTACAAAAGGAGCAGATTAAAATTAAAACTGGAAACATGTATTTTGTAAACTTTCAAATGAGGAGATACGGTGGCATTTATGCACTTGTGTGATTAATTTTACATACATTTCACGTCTGATAATCAAACTTAAATCAAACTAAAACATTTAAAGGACATGTATTATGTCACATTTTTGTTGGACTAAATGTGTATAATAAAGTCTGAGTATCGTTATCGGGATACTCATCATCTTTTTGGTAATATCGCCCACCCTTACTCACAATAATACATTTCATATGTATATATAATATGATATAATATATATGAATAACAGAATTAAACACTTAAGTAGTTCATTTGTATCTATGGTGAGGCATAGATGTTACTTAATAAACAATCAACACCTCAAATTTTATCGGCGGACACAAAAATTATAGTTTCTCACTACAAAGAAAAAGTACCCGTAATAAATATTGACCCAAAAAATATTATTCCAGCTATCATTTAAGACTGCCATTCTGGAAGTTAATCAGGTTAGTTTTGAAATTTCAATATGATTTCCTGGTCAGGTAAAAAACCCTATGTTAAATATCCACCAAACTGATCTAGCAGATGTATAGTAATGTGTGCAAATATGTCTTCGGTGACACAGCATACATCAAACTAATGTGATTACAAGCTGTCAGTAATTCATAATGTATGCCCCACATGTGCTCCCCGAGTAAGTCATCTGTGTGTCCTTGTCCTGCTCACAGACACCAATAAGTTACTGTGTCCAAGGCCACGGTCCCAATGATGTTATAGTATGTCCTTCATGTGTCCAATGTTATGAGTCATTCTACAGTCTCCAGGGGTTTCAAGGACTGGTATGAATTAGATGGATTGAGTCATCTGGGCTTTGCGTGATGATTAGAATAAACAGCGGCCAGTCAGAACTCTGTATTTAACCAAAAGAAACAATGCCTCACCCTTATTGTTGCTCGAGGTCGGTCAAGTTGTTTACATTTCCTTGCTTTGTATTTTGGGACAATAAAGGACAAGGGAACGTGTTTATGAAACTTTATTATCCGTCTTGTTGTCCATAAAACGTGGCATTAATCGCGCACAGGAGTAACATGAATCACTGAAGTCTCTGCCCACGTTGTTTCCAAAGACGTGCTAATAGCAACCGAAAGGGCTAATTAGAGAGACGGCAAACAAAGCAGACTGGTGGGAAAGCGTGCCGAGCCAAACAAATGTAGACTTTTTATCTGCTGAACTTTTAAGGTGACTGAAAAAAAACAACTACTTTCTAGTTTGGCTCCTGATAACGTTTAGTTTGGCATTATTTATATAACTATAATGAACGAATGATATTAAATACTATGGTTGCACAATTAATTGATTTAATTGAAATCACAAGTTGAATGGATGCAGTTAGCAAATTGCAAAGGCTGCTTTGCAAAAGGCAGTTTTTAAGCGCCGTCATTTCCTCCACAAAGAACATATCCTGTGACTAAAAGTGACAAACACGTGACTTAAAGTGGCAAAATTTTGACTCAAAGTGACAAAAGGTTGACTAAGTGACAAAAATGCAACGTAAAATGACAAAAACGCAACTAAATATGATTAAAACTTCATTAGAACTGACAGAAATACATCTAAAAGAAACAAAATTGTGACTAAAAACGGCAAAAATGTGCATGACTAAAACATGAAAAACATTCGAGTAAAGGGACAAAAACCTGACTAAAAGTGACAAAAATGTTACTTAAAGCAACAAAAATTTGACTAAAACGCTCTGAAACATGTGGTCAGTTAATATTTCAGTCTTTTTTAATCAGTTTCAGACCTGGACACATTTAGATTGTTGTATTAGGAAGGGAAGAAATGCACAATAATTGAAGTGCCGTGGTATTTGACATTTTATACTAGTTCCTGGGCAAACTCATAAGTTGGCTAAAACGCATTTTAATATTTCTAATGATTTTGACAAAACTGTAAGCCAAACTTTGTCCTAACAAGCTGCGTGCTTTGTTTAACATAAACTGAAGCTGTAAAATGCGTGTTTCGTTTGAAGAAATGCACAGTTGTTGCCCGGAGATGTCTCTGCGTGGTATTCGTTCCTCGCAAATTAGATGCTGTGTGGGGCGCCGAGCCTAACTGCCATAATTAAAATCCTTCTTTTCATCTCTGCTGCCTGTCCTGCCCTCCTGCTCTTCTGAGATATAATGATCTAACATGATAGTCCACACAAATGCTCAAACTGACAATTCTCTGAACCAGCTTGTGATTTCTGCTCCGCCACAAGCATTGACGTCACACCTACTACTGTAAATGGACCAATGAGGAGCCGGTTGTCATTGACTCGCGGCCAATCGGAGCGGAGGAGCGGGACGGAGGTTAGCAACCGGGAGGAAGAGGAGGAGGAGGAGGAGGAGGACAGCGTGGACTGCAGCAGGAACAGTCCCAAGGCCCATAGACGCACACCGCACTGAAGGCTGAGTCTGATTGAGAAGCTTATGTTCCACACGAGAAGACAGAATGAACATGATTTATCTGTCTTTAAGTGGACGGAAGTTGAAATTATAACTTAATATCTATTTATCTGTTGTTATTATTAGTTCGTTTTTGATTAGATATGGGTAGAAAAAATAAAATTGCATTTTAATATAAGTTAAAAGTTAAATTTGCCAACTGATCAAATGTATCTGTTATAAGTAAACAACAACACTTTGTTTCTATCACTTGCTTTTTATCATTTTTATTGTGTTGACTTGTATATTTCTCCCCAAATCTTTTTTAATATAACCAAAATAAATAAAACAAATTAAAAGTTGTCACGTAGACTGTAAACCCATGCAGTTAAAATTAATTTCTTTCTTTAGGCAGAGTTTGGGGGAAATTGATTATGTGTTGAATTAAATATTTGTTTTGCTTTTGGCAGCAGCTGTTTCTAAGTGACAGAAAAATCATTATTGGCATCTCAGGCCTGTTTGCTGCCGTTGTAGTCTGCCATTGTCTGTACCATGTGATCAATTAAGGTTTGCTCAGAGCGATGACACAGATGTTTACAAAGACGTCGCTGCAGATAAAGTGCATGTTCATTTCTCACCAAGATGCTAAAGCTGTGTCTGCTTTTGAGTTAATGAGTACTTGAAAGAGAATCAACTCCGCTTTGGCCTTCAGCACTACTGAATGAACGAACATATTATACATTAACTGCTCTGTCAATGTCAGCCATCAAGATTTCTCTAGTATCCGTTCCTCTCACACACTGTTCATTCAGACAAGAAATTCGTTTAATGCGGGTCCTTTTACTGTCAAAAATACGTCAAATAATATTTTTAATCTCATTTTTAATATTTTTAACTTTACCTTTAATAAATTGTATTGCATTGCTTCATGGAACATAAACAGAATGGTTCCTTGAATGTTGAGTTTGTTCATCGTCTGGTTTGGGGATTGAGAAGTTGGATTAAGTCTTAACTCGTTCTGTTCATTCATTTATGGCTAGTTTTTATTTCTGCATGAAAACACTTTTTGTCAGCAAGAATATACATTTTTACTCATAGTTTACGTGTAATTATAGTAATTGATTAGTCGTTAGTCATTGGTCTCTCAAAATGTATTTAAAGAATTGCCACCAGAATTCACTTCGATAAGAAAGTATTTAGAAAAAAACACAATGATTGAAAAAAAGAGCATGATCATTATTAGCACATGCATTATTCATCTTTTATTTATACAGGTTTGCCTCTTGATTAACATCTTATTTTCAAGAGAGACCATATTGAGAAGAAATGCATCATTAAACGGAGCCACTGTCAATAGTTAAAGCCCATGCTTCATCCTTAACAAACGTCTTTTGAAATCTGTCATTAAAAACATTTTCAGGAATGTTAACAATAATATATGTTCATAGGCTTTATTATCAATGTTTTAATCTGGTAATTGATTGACTATAATATGGATTTTTGAGTTAGCAAATTGGTTGACTTATTTGTCCATAGACGGGATTTCTAAGCAGCAAAATGAGCAATGTGTTAAAATAAAGAAGAACACATGCATTCCAGACACTGCTTTACTTGTGCAGATGTATGTATCCACTTTGGTCAATCCTCCTTATCGTTCCCTGTTCATTGCCCGTCTTTGGCCTTTTGCGGCTTCTCTCCTCGCACTTTGTTACAGAAGCCATCCAAGTTTAAAGGCTCATTGGTCAAACGTGGCACATTGGCCCCTGACTCAGAATTGCTGCTGTGGCATTTAACGGGGCAGATGAGCCGAGCGCCGCACTGTGGTCCATACATCATTATGCGGAGGTGTGGGACAGCAGCACTCCTTCATTATCACACAGCCTCATTTACATGCACTGCCACAGGTTGTAACTGCCCTCCGTCCCAGAGAAAAGAGCCGAAGAAACACAGAAGCAGCGGTCACCGAATGGCTCACTTTGGGTGGTTCTGGTACAGATTTGAGGTAAACTCTCTTTCAGGTCAAACTATAATCATAAGAAATAATAATTGTGACTGTTTTAGAAGCTAAAATATGTCATTTAAATTCAATATATACTCCAAAAAGTACAGTACACCTAAATGTATGTGGCTGTTTATATACAATATCTTTATTTTTGTATTCAGAAAGTTTGATTTCATAAAGCTAGTCACATGCTATTGGAACAGTGATGTATTAGATTGAAAGAAAATTGAGGATTTCACTTTTGTTTTTATTTATTGTGAATATATATTAAACATCACGTTATATTGTGATGTTTCTTCTCACAGTAATTGTTGCAAGACCGAACGATACTGACAAAAATCTATTCCTCAAAGCAACCTGATAACTATATTTAGACGATGTCATGGCAATGCAACAGAAATGTCTTGAAACATGTCTTTAAATGCATTAGTTGAAGTTTAATGGGCAAACAAATTTGAAATGTCAGTAAATTATTCATGAAAGTACAGAAATATCACCTTATGCCCTTATTTGAAAGTTACCAACCTAATATTTTGTTAATTTTTATATTTAATCAGCTGATGTTGTTGCATTTTTACTGTAAGTGATATACTTGATCAAAACAACATTCACAAATGTCTATATCTTGCCCAGCCCTAATCATAATTCTAAAATATGATATTGTGATATTATGACATCCCTTGTGTTATGTAAATGTCTTGCTTTATATATTGTCTAAATAACTGGTACGACTGTGCAATGAATCATGCTTTAATTGTGATTCCAATTGTTGTCACAAAATTGGTTAATAATACCACTTTAAATTGTTAAATCCTGTCCTGAATGATAAGATATGCACGCTCTTTCCACCCGTCAGAACCTGGAGAGAAGCTTTTAAAACATTCATTATGACATCTTACAATACTGAAGTAACACTGGTTCGATAGCTCCTTATTTATAATTACAACATTGGAAAAGCTGAAATAAAACTGGCAGCTGAAGAATCCCTGCAATCGACTAACAATGCTTGGAGCCGTTTCATAGTAATTCCCCTCAGGGTTTGTTACTACGAGCTTCATCTCTCACAGGACATTGTGGTTTGAACCATCATTCTCAGAACAGATGAATTAGTAAAGCATTAGGAGGATGATTAATGGTTCTGTGAGACACTTTGAAAGCAAAATCTAGAGCGCTGTGAATTTTTCAACATCGCTTTATATATCTTCAAAAGAAACCACAAGTGATGTCACCTCCTTTTGAATAAATATACTACCAGAAATAGCACTGGATAAAGCACTTCAGTCATTGTTTTGCACATGCTCTGTTGTCTGTATTTTGTTGACTTCTAATCCCACATTTGAGAAAGTCCGACTGTTGTATATTTATCATTTCTTCCCTAAATACATTCAAAATAAAGCACACATTCCTTCTCCTTTCGTAGCCCCTTGTCTTCTATGCATCATTTACCCATAGGTGCCGTTTCATTTCCTAAGCCACTGCATGTGAGGCACACCAATAAATGGAAATTCAAGCAATTCAACAGCATCCATGTGTTTCCCTTATAGGCCTAATCCTTCTTAGTGGGGAAGCGATAAGCGTGTTTTGACTTAGCCACAAATTTCTCCTTGTTGTTTACGCGTCCTATGCCAGACGGCGTGGATCCCTGAAGTGGCTGATAATCTTTGTGATGGTTGTTTGGCAGAGACGCAAGCACACTACAGCCTCGTGGCCCAAGCACAGTGCAGCAGAGGTGTACAAATCAAACTAACCTACGTTTGAGTGTCGGTACCCACTGTGTGCTTGTTTAAGTCGATGATAAGGATCTGTCTGAAGTGCAGGCTTTAACTATTTCCCGTGTGCTTTTTTGGTGAGAAGGCTGAGGGACTTGGCAATATTTTATTCATTCAGAGAGTGTAGTTACTGAAAAACAATTAAAAGCAACATTGCAGGTAACAGTTTCCTCTCCCGTGTGCTACTCAAAGGGTTGTCAAAAGTATTGAAAATCAGATAAAACTAAATACTCATTTGTATAAGAATTGTTATTGAAAAAAGTCAAAGTTTTGATATTGATCTTGATCTAATTTAGTCTGTATTACATTTTTATTTACAGTCAGACTTGGAATTAAAGCAAGCTGAACTTCAAAAAGTATATTAAAATTATTATTAATACAAAACATAAATATTGAATTTTGCATCTTTTTTCATATTGTGCAGAAAGTACTACTATTTTGTGTTGACAATAAGTATATTGTGCATTTTGTGTTATCCTTATGGTAATGAGATTGTTATCGAGTCATTTCCTTATTGCTGGGTTTCAGATGACATCACAGCTTTCTATAACATTTAATACAAATGAGGGATAAAATGTGCTAAAATAAATATTTGTAAATATGTAAATGTTTTGTAAAATGGCAAGTTGTAGTGTCTAGTCACTAATATAAAAGATCAGATTCAACATTTAAGATATTTTTGATGAAAATACAATGTAATCAATAGGCAAAACTGGCTCTTGGGAGTATGACATCACATTCTAGAATCTGAAAGCCACCAATTATTCGAAATCAAGTTTAAAATTTTAGTAATGTTCACATTCAGACTTCAATTTGGCAGTCTTTGGACAAAATGGGACACTTACGTTGGACTATACTGGGCTTAAAATTTAACTTAATATTTTCTTTAGATGCCTTTTACTGCCCCTTTTTCTGTTCTCTCTGATCATGTTCTGTTTCTTTACACATTTAAAGGGTGAAAAGAAAATATTTGTATCATGACAACTCTAGCTACTCATAGTATTTTTATTTTAGCATGTTGCACTAAAGCATATGGCGATTGTTTGAGTGATTTGGCAGTTTACTCGACTCCTTGATGCAAAGTGGGTCATACATTTGAGAAACAGGAGCGAGGAAACCTATTACATCATTACCATCTGCGCTCAAACTCTTTCTAGGGTTATGCTGACTCTGTGGGATTTCCTTTGAAGAATTCTTATATATTTTTTTTGTTCTATGATCTTTTATCTCTTATCTATTTTGTCTTGTATGCGTAGACAGTTTTAATGATGCTGGCAGTGGTGGAATGTATAAAAGTAAAAGTCAAGTAATGAATCATTTTCACAGTATATACTTTTTCTCTTTCACTCAACTTTTTACTCGACTGGACATTTGAGAGCAGTTATCTGTACTTTCTACTCTTCAACTTCACACATTCATGATGGCATCTTGCATAAACTGAAATATACACAAAAAATAGGACATTGATTGAAATTGGTGATTACTGTTGTCGCAAGGATCAGCACAGTTCTTTATCAAAATTACAACATTTAACTCTTAAATCAGCGTCAAATATACATATAAAGTAGTTTTATTTTTTAGTTTTTCCTTGCCGAAAGGAGGGTCAAGGACAGGGGGTGCTCTGTGACAGTTATCCATTTGCTAAATTCTCTTGAACATTGTTTATTTGAACTGCTTTCTACCTGTGGCCCATCGAGGTACTACAAAAATAGGTTTAATTGAAATGAAATACTACATTTTACTTAAGCATTTACTTCAAAACTCATCATCATCAAACGTCATTATTTTGCACATGTATCTGTACTTTTACTTAAGTAACAAAATTGAGTACTTCTTCCATGGATGCTGGTGAATTTATGTGTTTGTGGTTTGTGATTTGATTGATTGATTGATTTATTTTATTTTTTTCACGCTCCGATTACACATAAAAGGGTAACTCTAAATTTTTGTAATCACTCTCAACCCTAGACTGACACAAAGTATTGTCATATATATCTTTTTATAAAACCCTCAATAGTTGGTTGAAATTGCCTGATCGTATCTATAAATCCATTATGAAAAACAAGACAATCAAACGCACAATCTTAATGAGCTTTGATGAGATGATTACACAGTATGGATAATCAGTCTATCTCATACATTTTTGGCAAATATGTAATGTTTTTCCTCTCCTCTCTTCATTTCTAACTTCAGATAGTGACACCTCCCTCTTGTTTGATCTTTGACTTTGTTGGTATGTGAACACAGCTCCTGGTCGGTAACGGTTTGCAGCCGAGTGTGAAGCAGCTGGGATGAGGATCAGCACCTCCAAATCCGAAGCTATGGTTCTCGACCGGAAAAAGGTGGCTTTCCCTCCAGGGAGTGGGCAGGAGATTGACGGGCAGATCAGTGCAGCGTCTGCAGTGATGCGGGCGCTGTATCGGACCGTTGTGGTAAAGAAAAAGCGGAGTTGAATTTACCGGTCAATCTACGTTCCGACCCTCACCTATGGTCATGAGCGCTGGGTAATGACTGAAAGGACACGATCGCAGATACAAGCGGTCGAAATGAGCTTCCTCCGCTGGGTGGCTGGGCGCTCCCTTAGAGATAGGGTGAGGAGCTCAGTCACACGGGGGGAGCTTGGAGTAGAGCCGCTGCTCCTCCACATCAAGAGGAGCCAGCTGAGGTGGCTTGGGCATCTGTTCAGGATGCCTCCTGGACGCTTCCCACACTGGAGGGACTATGTCTCTCGGCTGGCCTGGGAACGCCTCAGGATCCCCCCAGAGAAGCTGGAGGAAGTGTCTGGGGTGAGGGAAATCTGGGAGTCCCTGCTTAGACTGCTGCCCCCGCGACCTGGCCCCGGATAAGCGGAAGAAGATGGATGGATGGGTATGATATTAGCCATTAGTCAGCGTGAGAGGGCGAGCGGCAGGCCTTCTGCTTTACTGATGAGACAATAATTAGTGCCCCCAGCTCCAGAGGGAGAGGAGAAAGACTTCACTCACTTTGATGCAATTTGTCTTCTGCTATATTTGTGTAAGGAGTGCGCATTTGCCTTAAGATGCAACAAGTTAAGCACATTTAAATAAACCTTGTCAAAGTTGCCGTCCTTAATAATTTGCAGATTTATTTGTCAATCTCCTTCTTGACAATATTTAAATCCTTTCCATTTTTTTCTTTAGCGCAGTGTATTTTTTTGGTTTTATAAATCTTACTGATTCTCATTCACACTCACGTTCTCTGTGTTTGTCCCTCACATCAAGTTTGTCCGATTGTCAGAAGAACACACAAAGTGATGGACAGTGTTTCCATGGAGATTATTCATTTTCATTTGGCTGTTAAGACACTGTGTCATGTGTGCGACTTTGCTCCGTCAGGGGATGAGCACAGGGCTGAAATGACCAGAAAGATAGTGTTCGCTTCAGCAGTTTTGGCCCAGTGATTGAAAGTGTGTGTGCGCTGGAGCTGCTATTGCTGTTTCAGGACTTTTTATGACTATAGATAGATAGTATTCCTGGAGCGATTTTTCACTTCTCTCTTTTGCAGTAATGTACAAGCATAATCTTGTTATGTTGTGAAGTGATTTCTAAGTCAATGTGTGTATAAGAAAGAGAGAATCAGAGCCTATGTTTTGTGAATGCATTTGTTTGAAAAATGCGATGTGATTTTTCATGTATTTTATTCGTAACTGCATTTCACAATAACATATGTAAGAGGAAGCAAATATTTATGAGGAAATGTTTTGTTTTTTAATTTATTGAAATTATAAAAACTGCTACAAAAATCCTAAATGAATCTTTCCACGAGTTACATGGAATGGAATTAAAAAATTATATTTGTAGTAAAACTACTACGTGGAGAATTCACATTTGGATCTCGGTGCATCTTCTGTTTGTTGTCCCTGCCTCTATATTCATACAGAGTTCCTCCAACACTCTGAATCCTTTTGCTTTTGCACTTGTTTTGCAACTTCCCAGCTCTAGCATCCTGCTGTCCCTCTGTGGGATCCCACTGCTTTAGCCCACTTTGCTGTAGAGAAGCTTCTCTGCCAGATGTGCAAAGCAATGCTAATAAATTCACTCTTAACAAGAGCCTGATTATCTTATCGATTCAACTTATCAACTTCCATGCCCCATGCAGAAAAAAATGTCTTACACAACTACATTTTTCTGGCATTGACGACCTCAGATGCCAATTAGGCCTGCCCTTGAATTTTGAAGGTGGTAATATTTGTGCTCCACTGTGAATGCTGTGCACAGCTGCTAATTGCATGCTCTCTCTCCTCTTTCAGGCTGAAGAAGAAGTCTCAGTCGGTGGATATTGCCAGCCAGGGTTTCTCCCCGACTTTGGTGCCAGCTTCGCCCCTCAACAGGGCGTCGCCCCCTGTTGCCAAGACGCTCGCGGTGCAGGAGAATAACACCACCAACTCCCAGAGACGCAATCCCAGAGTTGGGGAGCTGAAGAGAGGATACACCATAGGTAAATAATATTATGGACTTTTAACAACTTTAACAACTATATGGAGTTTCCAGATCCTGTGATAATCTGACAGTCTGTAGAGTTATGTTGGGATTTAGGGTGATTTACTGTTTTAAGCAGCTCTGTACAAACACTTTCCCCTCACCCACTGCTAGTGTTGTCACAACACTGTATATATATATATATATATATATATATATATATATATATATATATATATATATATATATATATATATATATATATATATATATATATATGGGGGGCAATAGAATTTTTGGGCAAAAAAAAAGTTTCTTACCTTGTGGTCTTACCACATACCATTTCTAATATAGAGCAAGACCATTGTAAAACTATGTTGGAAAGGTCAAAATGTCTTTGACTTTTTGTCATGTTTTTGTTCAGTAACTAATGGTCAATAAAAAAAAGGACAAGGAAGTCATGTAGAAATCACAAAAAGTTAAATGCATTCAAATATATCTTTACAGCTCAATTATAACTTAAAGTGCGTTCCATATTCTGGCTCCACAAACAACTTCCTAAGAATTAAGCAGAAAAACTACGTTAAAAGTGCATTAGCCCAAGCTATTGTTTCTAGTGAGTGTATTTCATGTAAAATTTAATTCAATTTAATAAGCACTTATTCTATTATGTGTCTTCTATTACATTATAAATTGCAGCTGAGTATCAGGGATTGCCTTATTATTATTCTGTTTGTAGATATAAAACTTAAAACTCTCTCTGCTGCTGACCTGAACTTTTCTCTCAATAACTGGCTTTTCCCATTTGGCATCTCCCAATTCATTTGCTGTCTAGACATTATAATTGTATCCTTCTTTTGGGATTTCCGTCTATGTTTTGGTGGAGAGGAAAATGTCTGCTGGGGATCTATTTCTGTGTCAGAGTCTTGTATGCAGCGGTGAGAGTGTAAGTGCACTTGTGGGAGCCGACTGTTGGGTGAAGATGAAATGAGCTTGAGATAAACTAATTCAAAACTCATAAATGCAACAAGAGATCTTTGTTCATTCGGGCTCATGCATAGTTTAGTTTGCAAACTACTCTGGTCAAGGTGCTGAAGAAATTAGCATGAGAAAAAAACAGTTAAGCTCCGGAAAGTAGATATATTATTACAATTCTTCTGTTTTCATCTTGACAACTGTGAAAAGTGCAATGTTGTGAGACTTGTGGTTTAGTTGCAGTATCACAAATACTACACCACTACTACTATTACAACTACTACCATTGCTACTACACACAAACTATATTTTTTATTGATACTGCTACGATTACTACTACTACTATTTCTGCATCTTCTCTTAAAAATACATCAACATGGCTGCTGCTGATCCTAGTACTTAGAAGTACTCAAATAAAAACTCAAGCTATTTCCGAACACCATTAAAATATCCTCTTCTAAATTAATATATGTAAATGAATTTAAAATGCTACCACCCCGTTCCCATATAATTGAGTTAGTATTTTCTTTCCTACTTGTCCTTCAGCCTGTCTGTTCCTTATGTAAATCAATGCAGGATAAACATCCTATAGCCGCGGTTGTATAATGCAGGAATGGCTCTTTAACTGGGGCAGTGTTGAGGTCAGAGGAGTATCATGTCACATTGAATCGTGGGACAGAGAGAGGGCTAAAGGTGAAGAGGAGATGTAGCATAGTTTTGTGCATGCTATAGGCTTTCTACACAGTCATCATGTATCGACGTCAGCCATTGACACGAGGAAGTATTGATCTGTGGTCGTCTATATTGGTTTAGTGTCGGAGGGTAAGTGTGGAAATGGTGGGACGGAAGACACATGGGTTTATTGTTGATATGTGATCTCACTCAGTAGTGCCTCTCTTAAATGTTTTTGTCTTTTATTTTGTTTCTGTCTTTTTATTTATTGTTATGATTCAAGGTACAATTTTAGGATAAGCCTGTTTTTGGCATGTTGTCAGTACAGTGTAGCATTAAATGGGGCTGCAAGAGGGAGGACATTCAGCAAATTGTCAGACCGGGGGAATTGATCAGCACGAGAATCAGATTATTTATTTGATAATTGAACTGTGTACCTGAGCAAAAGTTTGTTTTTTTTTGCACTTGTACAGTCCCTAAAAACACATGGCGTACCTTGCCCTTTAATTGAATACTTATTGAATTGCGATTTTTCTGACAAACAGTTAGATTTGCGATTAGATTTGTGATTTATGTTTTAATAGGTTCCGTTCAAAGTGCATATTTTAAACACACATCCAGGAGCAATTCAAATTGATTCAAAACTGATAAACTACTCCAAAAAATCCCATACATTTCAGAACATGCTTGTAGAGGTTTATGGTTTAGCAGGTTTTATTCAGAATTAAACCATTTTGTTGATTGCAAAGGACTTTTACTTAATTTCTGTCTTTGTGATTTGTCAGTTGTGATTTCGATTGGATTGCAATGTATCTTGCAGCTGGACTTTGCAGCTCAATCAAACATGCATTTATTGTGAACTATGCATTGCCCGGTTCAAGTTGAGGTCTGGCTCCTTCTCAGTTCAATCTATCATCACAAATGGTGTCATAAGTGGACTTGCTTTTGATGTCCCAGTCCACACTTATCTTCCATTAATACCATTAGCAGGTCACAAATGACTTCAATAATTTCAAAGCAACAAAATATGGGAGCCTTTTAAGCATGAGTCACCACTGTTAATAATTTGCTGTTGGTGATGGTGGCCTAGATAAAAGCCCATTTGAATAAAGGCGTTGAGTGAAAGTGCATCTGTCACTCATCTCCACTGTTCCCATAATTGGACACTGATTACTGACGGGCCGCTCTCTCTACTTCCTATCTTGATGGGATCTAGAGAGAAACGCCCCTTGGCATTTTCATATAGTAAACTTGGAGCCACACAGTTCCTCCAGGGCTTGATCATGCTAATTTATTCTAATGAGATAGTAATAATGTGCCAGGCCTCTCGCTGTGCTGTCTGCCAAGCTTCAGATAGACCTGTCATTACAGCCACATCGCACATTCAACATAGACATTTTAATAACGCGCCCAATGAGACTCCTGCTGTGAAAACACCGACGCTGTTTTCACCCCTGATGCATACAGACAACGATTGATAAAATTATAGGGTCCTTATGGCATTGTCGCTACAAAATGGTTGCAAAAAGGTGGAAAAGAGGATTGAAGGTAGTCAAGTTGTCACGCTCCAGTGTTTCTTAGTGAGAGGTGTGACTCCTGAAACCAGCTCTCCTGCTCACCAGTGCCCAGTCGCAATGCCACATCTGACCTCTACATCATTATAAGCGGCTGTAACACCTCACGGAGCTGCTTAGAAGAACAGGATAACCAAGAGTCTTCACAGCTGTGGACCATCATTAATGACTTGGCTTTGTAACATAAAGAGATGCGGATTTTGCACCACTTCTCTGTTTAGTCAATTTCACTTTATGTCTGTATGTATAACACATGGCATCTACAAGGTTCATGTTATAGACCACAAACTGGAGCATTATGGGTTAAATTATATTTGTGAAAAGGCAAAAAAATAAAAATAAATTATAAACTAATCTTGGTTAGTTAGAAGATAAGTAGCGAATCCTGGATTTCTGTAACTTATGAAACATAAATATACTTTTACAACTTTCACACTGTCACTTTGCAGTAATATGAACTCTTGTGTAACCTATGTCACTTCACTCAAATTTCCAGTAATGAAAACAAACTCATTAGCACTGTACTTGGTGGAACGGTGAGTGGGTAGCACTCGTGCCTCTCAACATGAAGACTCCCGGGCCAGACCTGGCCTTTCTGTGTGGAGTTTGTATGTTTCTTCCGGTGTTTCCTCTGGGCACTGTGGTTTCCCTCATCAGTCCAAAATGTGCACAACAGGGAATCCTCCAGCTACAGTAGTGCTGTACAGCAGTTGCTCTCTGCTTGAGGTTGACCTAGTGGCATTGAAGGAGCAATGCACAGAGGGAATTTCCATTACGAGGGACTAATAAAGTATACCATAACCTATTTTATCATCTGCCTAATTGTTCATATTTTTTGTAAGTAATATGTTCCACCATAAATGACCAAAGCAACATTGTTCACTTAATCTGTTTAATTAAAGGTTAACTTAAATCTAAATTATTGAGTGTTAAAAAAAAAAAAAAAAAAAAAAAAAAATAGGAGCGCATAAATAAAACCTATGAAATCTAAAGTGTGTTTCAAGACTTTAACAATTCACTGCTGCTCAGTTAAGTCCTTGTGTATATGATTTACCAAAAACACTGGACCACATGAAGGTTTGTGTCAATGGTAGACCTTCTAAACATACTGCAGAGGATATGCTGCTGCTGTCCTTGGTGCTGAAGCAGCTTTTGTGTGGTGCTGAGGGAGAGCGTTCGCAGCATGTCACTGTCGATAATGGGCTCTAAGAGGAGAGCTGCCCCACTCGTCTTGCCCTCACAGCTCTTCACTCTTTCACTTCAATGATTTCTCAGCTTATTCTGGCCTTTTTGTCCATAGCCTTGCCTTGCTATACGCTCTTCTCTCACACTGCTCCTGTTTCTCCATCTTGTTATCTAATGTATTTGCTATGTCTTTCTGGGGGCCCCAGCTGAAGCTAATCGGTCTCAAGGACGAACATCCACTACCAACAGATAAAGACTTTGTCAGCATTTCATCACATTATGCATTGGTTTTGTGTGGAAAAAGGTCCATTTTAAAGTCTATTTGTATACTGAGGGCACAAAACTACATTTACTCTTGTGTACAGGGATGTCGCAATGTCAAATTAGTGTTATGATTATTGTGAGAAGAAATATTGCAATGTAACGGTTATTCATCACAACTGACAAAAAAATGTGAAATCCTTAATTTTATGTCATAATATATTACTGTTCAAAAAGTAGGGTGTGTGTGACTAGTTTTATGAAATCAAACTTTATGAATGCAAAGATAAAGTTTTGTGATATAAATAGCCATGTAAAAGTAATTTTTTTTGTACAGAATGAATTGAAATGACTTAATTTTTCATCTAAAATTGTCACAATTATTATTTTAAAATTTTTAGTTTGTACGATTATATTGTGTCCTGAATAATCACAATTATCAGTTAACCGAATAACCTTGACATCCATTTATTGGAGTATTTCTTTCCGCAGAAAAAATAAACTTAAACAAAAAAAAAGTGCATATCATTTAAATATGTTTTGATCATGGCAAAATGCTGTGATATATATATATATATATATATATATATATAAACAAATACATAATTGATTCTGTGAAAATGGCAAAATAAGCCAATGTCGTTAGAAATGGCTTCTATTATCCTTGCGGTATCAAAAGTGAGTTTGACATTTCTGTATTGTGACAACACTATTGGACATATATATCTTTTGAAGATAAAGAAAACAACCCTAATAGTACAAAGTATGATCCAGCAAATCATGATGACGTCCGA
Source organism: Rhinogobius similis (assembly GCA_019453435.1). Taxonomy (NCBI): domain Eukaryota; kingdom Metazoa; phylum Chordata; class Actinopteri; order Gobiiformes; family Gobiidae; genus Rhinogobius; species Rhinogobius similis. The sequence goes on along the minus strand of CM033626.1, from coordinate 16,699,645 downwards.
ATTTGGCAGGAATGCAGAACGTATTTTAAGCAAAATGCAGCATGGTTGCTTGTGTGCAAGCAACCATGCTGCATTTTGCAGCATGGTTTGAGAGACGGCAGGGGCAGGCTCCTGACTCTGCAAACATAGCACTGTATCTCTCCACCTGACAGAGGAAATGTTAATAAACAAGACACAGGCACACGTGTTGCTGCTGTATCTCACGCCTGTCGCCAAGCTGTGTGAGCGATTATTCCCCTGTTAGTTATTCATTGGATTTCGCTGCAGGGTCGAATGGTGACGGGACAAGTGCTGGGTGGGCAATATGCTAACTTCCCACCAGCGTTGGCTTGATATGCGCTTCTCTTAAGGAAGGGGCTTAAAAGGGCTCGGATCAAATTAGCAGCTTCTCAATACATCGAAGACTGTGTTACAACTTTGTTGCTTTTTTACTTAGGAAGCTAAACTCGAAGCTTATGTCAGAAACTATGGGGTATACACTACATTCAAGAAAGGGATGGGCGATATAGAAAAGTTGATATATCGATACTTTTTTGGAGTATCCAATAACGAAATTATGTCAGTCCAACAGAAATGTGTTAAAACATGTATTTAAACGTTAAACGAGGTTTAATTATTTGACAAATGTGAAATGTCTATAAAATAAATAACAAAAGTGCAGAAATATCACATTATAGCCTTTTTTGAAAGTATTATTTTTAATCTGCTTTTTTTTTCTTTTTCTTTTCTTACCTCTAAACAATGTACTCAATATTCAAATATTTTCCATATTTCTAGGCGCAAACATGTAGTATTTAGGCAGACATCGGCAGGATAATTTGTCGGCTTCTTCTCTAATATTTATTATGAAAGTGACACATAACTAATACAGGAATACTACCTCTAGCACCCGAAGTGACATTTCCTGATATCATTTTTAAAACAACCAATTGTTATTGTATTGATTGTACAGACCTGAAATGTACCCTTGTCCTTGAATTTATTTCTGTCCTTATGGCAGCTGTTTTGTTGTATTGTGGTGTCGTGAAGCAGCTAATCACAGAGGAGTTGACAGTTATAGCCGGCGCTGCGGGCGGTACAGCAGTGCAGCTCTTTCCCTGTTTGATGTGATAGTCCCAGGTGGCTCATCTTGTGTTTACACATCAGGATCATGGCCAGAGGTGGCAATTACAAACACACAACACAGAGACAGGTCTATGTGTTGATCTTATGAAAATGGACAGGCAAAATGAGCTGAAATGTCGTTATGAAACCTTACAACACTGCTGTGTAATCTTTGTCATGATAAATAATGGCAGGTCATTTAGCACCAATGCTTTTTTATTATTCATTCATGTTTCTCTGTTCAAGGCTTTGTCCCTGTGACTATGGCCCTTAGGCAGGTACAACCTGGACAATAGAAAGTTATTTACAGACATGCACTGACAACTTGTCTCATTTACGTTTGTGTATTTGAGGAAGTTTTTAGTCAGGGATTTATTTTTATTTTATGGTGTTTTTGGTCTAATCTGGTTTAGGTTATTTGGGCTAGATGCCATTCCAGATGCCTCCCTATCAATGTATCCAGACAGTGGTTAGTAGTAAGAGGATTCAAATGTAGCAAATGTAGTGTGAGTAAGTGAATGTTGGTCGGAGGAGCCAATGGTGCAGATTGGCAGCCTCACCTCTGTCAGTCTATCCCAGGGCAACTGTGGCTGTCTGAGTTTCTTACCACCACTGAATCTGGAAAAAAATAAGAATACTTATAGTGCAGTACTTGCATAGACGAGCTTGTAAAATGTATTACAAATGTTTTGTATTATTTATTCTATTGTTATTAAGCAATACGACAACATGATAAAACACCTTAGCCATTGAAACAGTAGTAAAATCCTATATGGCCCCCTTTTTACAATTAGACCCAATAAAAACTATCTTGTCTGTACAGTATATGTGCCGCATTAGTCAGCTATCCTCCAGCATGCATGCTGAAGGAATGGAGTGAAGTGGGGAGAGCGCCTGGCCCAGTATAAGTGAGTTAGAGTCTGTCATGCTCTGACTGCAGCCCACAGCCATGCCACTGTACGCCCCCCGGCAGCTGCTTGTGTGTGCCGAGATAAGCCTGAGCCGCCTGCCTTGGCTGGGATAGGCCTGTCACGTAGCACCAGAAGGCAGCTTAGCCTCACCACAAATCCAATCCTGGGACTTCCTCTCACCACTATTTACTTTCCCCCATCCCTCTCATTTTACAGACTGTGTTCCCCAAACAGCTCGTCCACAGGGTTTGTCAACATCTTTACTGTATGTGGCCTTGCATTTTGTACAATTCACGTTTATTAATGTTTTAGTTGATATACTGTGATTGCGATATTATTTGAATAGAATGAGAGGAGTAGGTGAAGCGCCAACACTGTAACTAATGGGTCAGTCCAGGCAGTGCCAATGTCTGGCCACAGTAGCTGCAATGGGCTCAATGGACACAAACCACTCTGAATTTCCAAAACAGTATCAGCTGTATAGCCACAATGCTCCTGCCCTGCTTTGCTTGTGCAGTATTCACTAACACACAACGGGGGTTAAGGTGGACTGGGTAATATTAGATACAACTCCACAGTTAATCCTGTGAAAGTGCTACTGCCCACAGGGCGCCATGGTCTGCACTCTGCACTGCATGTTTGATCAGAAAGCCTAACAACAATGTGCCTCCAGGGCTGTATTCAACTAAATAGCACTGAAGGTTTCAGTTTCACACTGTTCTTCAAGCTTTAATTGGGATATCGTACAGATCTGCCTTTCCTGTCAGCAAACAAACTAAGATTTGAATTCTGGTGAACTAATTGGTGACTTTTTAATTCATGAATAGTCTGGTTAAAAATACCCATATTGCATTGTTTAAAAGTCTTAAAAGTATGGTCTGTGGTCATTAATCACCAGAGCTTGCATGTTACAGATGCTGTACGTGAGTGCTGCTAAATGCAGTTACAACATACCATGATTGGCAAGATGTGACTTTTTGGAATTTTATTTGATTCTTTCATTGAAAATGTACTTCTGTATGGTTTGCTGAGTTGATGACACAATCCTCCAGAAAGGCATCTGTTCTGTTTAACATGAAAGTCTGTGGCAGATAAAACACCAGCACTCCAAGGCATATTTGACCTCTCTGAATGTCCACATTATAAAGTTTGTGTGCCTCTAACTGATTGAAATACACTGACCTTGTTTGTATTTGTTCCCATGAGACAATAGCAGGGCATATGGTGCTTGGTGCCCCATCAATCTTGGCCTAACCAGGTTGCGCAAAGGTCTATGAGGAAACGGTTACCTTCAAAATCTTCATAAAAATGGATTGTAAAGACAAGGGTGTGTTTTGTATGGAGACTGGACGTGCTCACCTCTAAAGCACTTACCCTCATGACGTCTCAATGTCGAAGAGATCAGGATCATGTTAGGGCTGCTGCAATTGTCCTCTGGATGTTCGTCATCTCTAAATATCCCCCTGAGACTGTGCACAGAGTCCTTTAAATCAATTCACTGCTTTTAAGCAGAGTGACCCTGATGTCCTTCTTCATATATATATATATATATATATATATATATATATATATATATATATATATATATATATAAAATCCTAAACAAAATAAATATTGAGCAACCTTGGAGAGCTTTTACCTGGACTTTACAAAGGACTTGGTCAGAAGTGGTTCCACTGTGGTTGTCTGCAGCTGTTGCCTGGAGAGACAGTCCCTCCTACTTTATGTTCGCACGCAAGAGGTCGGTTCCAGACCCTCACATCAGACAACTGTCCAGTTTTGGGATGGATCAATTACAGTTGCTTATTTGTTCTGAACGTCTCTCAAATGTAAAAGAACTCTCCTCCCAAAAACCCTTGTAGCTTTTGTAACAAAATATATATCGTATTTCACCCTTTACAAAATTTAGTTCCTCACTTATTAATTCTACAGAGATCTGTGCTGTTACTGAGTCCTCTGGGTTACTTTTTTTTTTTTAATTTACGTCAAATAAACTTTCCCGTCAACTACCAGATCTGTTTTTGTCAAATAACATGGTTCTTTCTGTATGAATGACAGTTGATGATCGTGTAAAAGATGGAGCAGAAATAAGAGTTTTCAAGTTAGTAACTATAGCAACCATACTATATACCGCTCTGTGTATTTAACCAATTTTTCTTTACATTGTCCTCCTCAATGCATCAAGGTAGTCGTATTGCCTTGCATACGTACTAAAATGTCCAGTGTCTGTATTGTTGTTTGTGACTCAGTGCCGTGCAGCTCTAGTCGCTTCAACCCACTCTGACTCATAGCTTTTAAAGGGAGCAAAGGCCAGTGAGATTTGCAGCTACTTGTTTTTCTTTTTCCTACCTCTCTTTGGACAGCAACACAAACATAAATGTTTTCTTGGGTCCATGGTCCACGCGGTGAGAATAGGCACTCCTGGTGAATTTACTGCAGTGCTACAGTGAGGGATTGGCGGGCTGGATTTATCGGCCTGCCGGTGTAATTACGTCGGCTGGGAGTCTCTTGGTGGCCGTCTCCTCGTTGGGCTCAATTTATAAATGCCACGGAGCCAGTAATCCCACAGTTCCCCCACTTAGTTTGGAAAGGGCCTATGCTCTCCTCCTCCCGCCGAGAATTGATTACATATAGCTCAAATCAAGAGTAAGCAGTTTTCCAGTGTCGAACGCCAGGGCCAGCCACAGCTATTGATTCATTTTACAGCAGAGGAAAAATAAGATCTGCCACTCCATATAAACGCTCAGATTTGTTTCCGTTTTGCTCATAAACTCAAAGTGTGGTTATTTAAGAAGTTTGTATGTTTTATTGTTTTGTTGTGGATTACAAATAAAAAAAGATATCAAAGGAGAAATACTGCTATTCTTACAATTGATTTTTTTCAGCCATGATTTATGAAACATTTGTGGAAAGCTACTTCTAAAGCATGTGCACCTACCTATTAAAAGACAAAGTCAAATGGCTCTTTCAAACTTTCTTTTCGCATTTTATACATAAATAAATATTATTTTGTTATCACAGCACATGTTTGTGAGTGGTGGACATTAGTGAGCAAGTAAATGTCTGCAGTGGTTGTGTTAGAGACAGGAACAATAATCAATAATAATCCAGTGCATTTACATAGCACGTTTCATAACCCAAAGTGCTTTACATTTGCATTATTCATACAGTCCATATTCAGGGATGTTTAGCTACAGTTGGAGCCACAGCTGCCCTGGATTAGACTGTGAGGCTGTCAATCTGTACCATCACACCGCCAATATCACTCACACATCACATTCACATGAAGCAAAGTGGCTCAAAGTGTCTTGCCTAAGGATACCACGACAGTTAGCACTAAAGCCACTGCTGCCCCCCTGTGGCCCCTGGTAATCCAAGAGGTCTCCCGTCCAAGCACTAACCAGGCCTAGTAAGTTGCAATATGAAAGGTAACACCAATACTGTGGCCATGATCTTTTTGTTGATTGTTAAAGGATTTTGTGTATAGGTCTGAGTGGTGTTTTTATAGCGCAATAAACTTTCTCTTTACTTCAAAGTATTATTAATCAAGCGTAGACATGAGAACAAGGAAATTAAGTCACACAATGTAATTTACGCTGAGATGTTTTCACTTTGTTGCTTTTAATTGGTGTACTCAAGCAAGTGTAAAACTTTATGTCCATGTTTAACCTTTGAGTTGTTGTGTGCAAAGATACCATCTGTATACCAACACAACACATAGCAACAGTTGCCTCATGTGAACAGGTTAAGTTCATTAGACTGATCCACCTCCTAAAAAAACACCAATTAAGGGCAGCTCAGATTAGCGCCCACGTCAGTGCATCTCTGCATACAACTATCACAACAACCTTTAGTCTTTAGAAATACCCAGTGACAAGATGAGACTATGTTTATGTAACATTTCGAATTTGAGCAAATGAGCGTGCGTCTGAAGAGCACACATACACACAGTTATAGATGGTATTTACATAGCAGTTAATTGAATTTACAGAAGCATGGAGTGTCAGGGAAAACAATTAAATGTGTTGTCACATCAGTGTCATTTGGTAATTCTGGTTGTTTCCAATTGCCATCATACAGGCTGAATGGGCAGTATTGTAGTATATTATTCTGAATGGACTTGGTTGAGACCTTTGTCATTGTTGACGTCTGAGCAGCATCTGTGTTGTAAAAATGCTAGAGAAATGTTTGTTTTGAGGCTTGTTAGTGTTTCCATAGAATTTTGAACTTGTGTCCATGGGATTCTTTTCTATTTTCTATTTCTATTGTTTTCATTTGTCTATAATAATGTAATGTTAATTTTACAGCCAACTAACTAAAACCTGTCCTGACTAAGGACAATTTAGAGTCATACATCTTTTGGCAGTACCTGAACAATATCTGGTTAACAATGTTTGCGCAAATTTGTGTCAATAGCCAAGAGTTTTGTTTTATTGAAGAAATGTATTCACATACATCCTCCTACAAATAAATTATATTGTGCTTTACAAAAAAGAAAGCTTAACAGTAAATTTACAGTATGCTTAATAATAAATAAATAGTAATGAATTACTGTAGAGCAAGGCATGTTTGTTGATAGAGCACAATTTGTCTACAGAGTAATTCAAAGTGCTTTACACAACCAAAAAAATGCATAATACAGACAAATATGAACACAGATAATAATTGTAATTTTTTTGTTGAAAGAGAAGAGATTTGAACATTGTCAGAGTAGAGGCCTGTCTCACGTCTTCAGGAAGACTAGCCCAGATTTTAGCTGCACAAAATTTAAACAGTACAAATAGTTTCTTGTAAGTTTATTGTGCTTCCTAACTTGCTTTTAAAAGAAAATTACCTTTTCCCGTAGCGCTTTTTAATGTGACCCAGGCATATCATCAAATCAAACTTTATTTATAAAGCAATTTTTGTACAAACATTTTAACACAAAGTGCTTTACAGTTTACATATTAAAAGCAATCCCCAGAACCCAACCACACCCCGACTCCACTATCCCCACATAACACATACACACACACATGCATACACACATACACACAAATAAGCTTGAATGCAGGTGAACCAGCTGGACACAGGACACAGACTCAGGGCCCAGAGGAGAGATGAGGCACCAAACATTCACCAGGGGCCCACGGGCCAGGGCCCAGCAGCCACAGCCAGTACAGAGGGCGCCTCAGAGGAAACACTGGAGAGCCTCAAAAGGATAAAAGGATTCAAAGAAATGAGAATAAAGATAAAAGATATAAGTAAAAACTAAGACCAAAAACTAGCTTAAGTAATAAATTAAATAATTTAATTAATCAAAAGCTAAGCTAAAAAGGTGGGTCTTAAGCCTTCTCTTCTCAGATGAGGGCCGTAGTACTGGAAAGAAGCCTCGCTGTGAGTGTGTGTCCTGACTTTGGGAATGACTTGGAACCGGCTGCTGGAGGAGCGCTGGGGGTTCATATGGTAAATGTTTGATCTGCAGGAGATTCATCTCACAAACCTCACACTGAAACCCGTAATGTAATAAGGTAATTGCTCCTTTATGATGCAAATCCAGTCCATGTAGTTTCCTGAGACCTGGAGACCTGTCCTGCATCATAAAAAAATATAGACTTAGACTTGGACCATCTTTATTGATCCACAAGGGAAATTACTTATTTTACATTACGCAGTAGCTCATACATTTCAGTACAACAACCAGATCAAAAAAATACGTAGTAACAAAAGCAAGATGAGTCAAATAAGGTAAAAATCAGTTTATGTACAAGTAGAAATGAATAAAGTACGTAAAATATATTTCTAAATATACCAAGGCAAGAGGAGTGATAAGGAAATACAGCAGAAAGATTTAAATGGAGCTTTAACATGACATTAGGTGGTTATCGCTGACAGAGGGGTGAGTTGTTGTACAGTTGGAGTAAGAATGTCGTCCTATATCATTCACAGTGGAGCTTGTCCGGTGCAGTGCGTGAGCAGGAGTGTCCATGATGGAGACAGTTTGTCCAGTATCCTCCTGTTCCTCACTGTGACAAATGTCTCCAGCTCAGGACCGATCACGTGGTCACTTTTACGAATCCATTTGTTCAAACAACCAATGTCCCTTTCGCTGGGACGATTACAATGTCTGCATAAAGTATCCCAGCCTGTCTTACATTGCTTACTGCCAAATCAACATCGTGAGTGCTAGATGGCCTCTTACACACAAACATAGGCAGACTACGTAGCTGTACATCCATTTACAAAACCTCACTTCTCATTAAAATAATTTGTCCCACTCAGAACTTATTATTCCAGTTTATGCGTCTGACTTTTTCAATAAACATTATTACAATCAATTACTGCTGTTGGAAAGGCGTGCTCTGAGTGCTTTTTAAAATTTGAGCAGCATCCTTTGTCCTTGTACGCTTCATTATGAGGAAGATGAAATTATGGCGGTGCTGGATCATGGCCAGATATGGTTGGTTTAAATTGTTGTGACTCATCCACCTTGAGTTCTTGCCTCCAAGCCCCTCTCACCACCGCGCCGTATCCTCCTCCTGCTCTGCCCATTAAAGCCGGCTGTAGAACATCCTCTGCAGCCATGTTTGCTATGCAGCGGTGTATCCAAGGGGAAGGGGATGGCTGGAGGACAGGATTTGGCCGGCCCAGTGCAGCGCCGTGCCGTCTTGTGCACATGGGTCACTGCTCTGGACATTCAGGAGATGGCTGGCCTCTGGAAAACTGTCGCAAAGAAGTTTAATATCAGACACGGCTGATCAAGCCTGAATGCATTGCCCCATTCCTTAATCTGGAATTATGCTATGAGAGTGCAATAGTACAGTGGAAACAACAATATACTGTACATATGACTAATTATTTACATGCTCTGTTTGAGTTTAATGAACCAGCAATTTCTCATATACTAGCTAGCCAATTAGTGATTTGCTTTGTACGTTTTGAGTTGCATTTGTTCGATAATGTGTATCAGCAAGTATAGTTGTTGGGAATTTCTTTCTTTCTTTCTTTCATTCTTTCTTTCTTTGTTAACACAATAATACATAATCCATTAATTTACATTGTACATATTGAGTTAGCTGTACAGCATTCATTATCTTGTCTGACCCTTCTACATTCTGTTCAAATGCAGAAGCGCCTGGAATCGGACTATAAAGAGCGTCAAAAAAACGTTCCTAACTCAGGACAATCCAACCACAGCCACATGTCTCTCAAAAGACTACTCTTCTGAATGTTCTCGTGACATTCAGAACTAAATATATAGCTTCACTACTTCAGAGACATTAGAGTTTCGTGCCCTGCTTGTTGATCTGCAGAAATTCACTTAATTTCTCAGTGCTGTTATTTTTTCCCCTTTTTCACTTGTAAGATGCACTGTTTGTTTAGACACAAACAGACCATGCTTTTCTCTGATTGGTCATCCGACTGTCAATCACGCTCATTTGAAAACATCGGACAAAGGATATAAAAAGTCTTTGTAAAGTATTGTCAAAGTGTGTGGTCTTGGCTGGCAAGTCATTATCATCAGTGAAAGAAGAAATATTTTTAGTTTCATTTATGACTTGTTTGCTTGTGAAAAAAGGCAGCAAAGAAGGGGCTTATTACATACATCCGCAGACAAAAAGTAATGTAGGTTAGGGGTGACTGTAAGAAGATATATTGTATATAATATTTGTAATAATATTTGAATATCTTTATATTTTTTGGATATATTCAAAAATTCAGATGATATTATATCAAGTCAACAGGCATGCAGTTTATGATTAAAATATAGTCTTTAAATGTATTAGTTGAGGTTTAATTAGACAGATGTGAAATATGTCTAAAATTTTACCCCTTACCCTTATTGGAAATTTTACAATATAACATTTTTAATCAACTTTTTTTTTGTAATGTTTTACTATAAACAATATACTCAATGCTAGAATTTCCATATCTTCAAAACAACATTTACAAATTATCTAAATGTTGATATATTTCCCACCTCTAACATAAGTACTTAAGTAAATAAACATACACATTATCCACTATTACTATATGAGAGCAATTCACTCTTAGAACATACTAAATTATAAAGATTACAGCTTAGTAGTTTACTAATATACATTTAAACCAATGTTAGTCAAAACCATTGAATATCATCATCATCTACAACATACGTGCACTTCCATTAATTAACATACAGATATGCAGGAAAATTGCAAAATAAAAAGCAAAATCGCAAAACAAAAATATGTTCACAACACCATCAGTAAGCAGCACCTATTTACGAGTGATTCCCATTTTAAACCAAGTCCGCCCAACTATTATTTACCAGTCTCCTCTCTGAGTTAATCACATCTTCATTGTGCTCTAATTTGGTGAAGTTACTCCTGTGGACTCATGCTAAAGGTTTCCTCCATTTAACTAGACTAACAGCCTGTACCTCGAGTGGGTGATGTGTCCCGCGCTTGTAATTTCGCCAACAAATTATCCATCTACCGCTCATCCCTGGGGGCAGAGATTCATTATCCAATTTAGCATACCCGCGCAATAGCTGATATGGCCTGATAGATGCACAGTGTCCGCACCGGAGACAGTTTTACAGCGAGAGGAGAGAGCAAACTGCCTTTTAGTATCTTTGTAGGATTTAAGGGGTCTGGTTGTGGAGGTGGAGGGATTATGCACATAGATCTTTGGTGATGGTGATTCACAAGTAGCTTTTTAATGTAATGATGAAATATATGATATGAGTCTAGGAGAAGGCAATTAAGTCGCTATGAGCTGGTGGAGATAATAAAATGGGCACTGAGATAGTAAAGCATTTATTTTGTTTATTTTCTTGCTGATTCTGAGCTTCCATAGACATTCTCCAGCATGAAGTGTATTATTTTGATAAATTGGTCTATATTTGAGTGGAGCAGTAGAGATGAATAGGTGGTCTAAGGCAATATTTTAAAAAATTTTTGATGGTTGAAAAGACACTACCTAAAACCGTAGGCGAAGAACAGTGCCGCCGCTCCCATTACGCACATAACGCGCAGTGTGTGGGGCACCAAGTGCTCCGAAGGGCACCAGCTCGACCAGGCAGTGTGGACTGGTGCAGTAGCTAAACTGCAAACAAACAGGCTGCCTACAGAAGGCTTTAATTCTGTATAATTTCAAAACAAATAGGTTGTTGCTCGCTCTCTCTCTCTTTCTCTCTCCCAAGCGAGTTTGAAATGCGCACGGGCAGTTCTACTGTACAAGCCACAGTTTAAAAAGACTTAGGGCTGGGCAGGGGCTCAGTGTGGAGCAGGTTCCACGTGGACCAAATGGTCTTATAGTTTACAGACAGCATCTATAGTTTGCAGCCTGTGCCGTTCTCTAGACCTCTCTAGAGGAGGGGTGATAATAATGTTAATAATATTATATTTGAAATGCACTAGAATACAGGAAAAAGTTATTGAATTAAACCCATGTGTGAATCTGTTAACTCAAATTTTACTTTATGTCAAGGCACTTAAGGCTCAAAATCAAGGGTAAGGGACTATATTTGTAAGCAGCTCTATAGTAGCACTAAGCATTGCGAGTAACTAGTAATTCATTAAAAGTTTTGAACAGAGAAACTTTCTGACCCTACTCCTACATTTAAAGTAACAATTTAAAGTACTTTTAAAGCAGCAAATACAGTAATGTTCTTATAAAGTTATGTTTTACTCAATATATAACACACTCTCCACTGATATTAATGCTACAAACAACATCCTCCCCTACGGCAGAACAGGTAGTGATTGACAGAGAGGGCAGCGTTTTGACCAGACAGCTGTGTTCCTCCGCTCAGCCTCTGGTCATCAGTCGCCGGGGGCCACCCAGCCTCTCAGGGCAGGGAGACAGCGCGGCACCCACAGGATAGATGAGCCGGAGCGGGGGCAGGGGATGTAGCGCTGAGAGATAGGTGGCTCCGACACCAGCGGTCATCGATCATAGAGAGCCACCCGGAAGGACAGACCTGGAGGAGAGGAGAAGGCAGGGACTGTGGCACGAACTGAGGGAAACACATGTGCGGAGCAGTGGTCATTGTCAGACGAGATGCCCCAACACCTGAGCTGCGTGTCACTTCACTCTGACGTTACAGGTTAGATACAAGGGCTTTTTATTGCTTTTCCACAACAAAACAGTGGTTTCAAATGTACTATAACCAGAACGGCACAATATCAGGAAAAAAACAGCAAGTGTCGAGAATAGTGATAAAATGTGTAATAACATCAAGATAATTTATTCCATTTCAGAGCCCAAAAAAGAAAAAAACTGTGGATGTTTTTATTGAACTGAAAAACATTGAAAAACATGTGTCTTACTGTGAGTGAGTTTGCATCTCCACAAACCTAACCCTTACTTGGACTGGAAGGAGGCTTTCTTCTACTTGTTTCCTTGGAGATGTTGTTCATTTGGCTATACTATTCCACAGTATGGCATAAAACATATCTATTTCCATGGAGAAAAATGGTTTTAACTTTCTATTTCTGTGGAATTAAACAGGTGACATTCCATCTCCATAAGATAGCTTGTATGTTATTCATTAAATTTGATCATAAATAGATGCAATGCAATAGTAAAATAGCTATCAAAACAAAACTAGGACCGAAAGGTTTTTAAGGTCAATCATTTACGGATAGTGTGGTATTCTTGTTGAAATTTCTTTTTGCAGGTTTAATTGTGACCAACATTTCAGCACAGCACTTCAACCCCCATGTTGAACTCTGTGGTCCGACACACGATTTATTGTTGACAGATGGAGATGTTATTAACCCATAACCTTTTGAAACGGTTTCAATCACAGCAGAAAACAATTACCTGCCTCTTCCCCATTGACCCCTTTTTCATTTCACTAAAGGAGCCTTTTACTGATCACAGAACACTGGATCACTTGGTCTTTGTCTTTATGAAGTGATACACGACAAGACTAATCCAGAACTAAACAAAAAACATTTCTATCAGGTCTTAAACAGGCCTAAATTACTGTAACCCTGTCAAGTCTTGAACGGTATAGACGCTGTCCGCACATGACTAATGGTCCCTATCACACAGTTTGAAAACCAATGACTTTAACATACATCCACTTGGTGCTTATAGATTATGTAAAGTCTTTTATGTGCTTTAACTGTTCAAATGGCTTTTCTATTAATCCTTCTGTCACCTATCCGCTCACAACCAATGGACCACAGTCTGTAATTTCCCTCTTAAGTGCAGCTCACATACGCTGCACAGGGGACATTAAGTGGTCATTATTGTTCAGTGTCCCTGGAAATCGAAGGAAAAAGATGTTTCTCTGAATGACATCACTAAGACTTATGTAATCACACAGTATTGAGAAGAAAGCAGCCTTCTCTCTCTCTTTAGCTCGGGATGATCTGCTGCCACTGGTGAGTCAGACTGGCATTGTCATTGGCTGTCATTGACTTAACAGGTGCCACGCATGTTTCAATAATTTTCTTGCCATCAATGCCGTCTGCCACAGAGAAATATGATTGTGTGGAAGGGGATGAGATATGAGTCTATGATATGAGATGAGATGAGATATGAGGTGGTTTTGAAAGAGACATTATGCTTTTTTCAGGTATTGAACCGTAACATTCGTAGATCATAATTCAGCATTTTCATTGTATCACTGTAAATCTTGTCAACACAACTTTAAATAAACTGTGCATGAGAAAACACTATTACGTCTAACATGATGGATAGACAGCTGGATCAAAACATCTCCAACTGTGCAGTTCAGGTTGTGTGTTCACATGGGCGGCAGTGTTCATCGAAGCTTTCACAGTTACAGAAGAAAGGTGGGCTGATCCAACTCATTTGTTTTATCTGAAGATCTATTACCCGCGTGTTTAAAATCCATACACTTTAGTGAGCCACGAAATGACTGCACAATAAAAAGCATGTTTTTGTCTGCTTACGGGTACATTTGTTCTGCCTGACTGACTTCTGCGTGACTGACTTGTTTACGTTTCAATCATTTGCCAATGTAAACGTGAAATTGCTCGGAGTTAAAGGTGGAGGTTTAACTGTGGCTGTGCGTTACTGTGTGTCTATGAACATGCACGTTCACACCCGCTCTGCTTATGTAACCGCGTTTGTGTATTCTATCCATGGCTGACGCTGGAAAAGCTGCAGCTCCCCAGTGGCTGTCATGTTTGTTGGTCCATAATGAGAGTGTTCCTGTGCTCGGGATTAGGCTGCAGCGTACCTGGCTCTCAATGGAAAAGTGCTGAGATTAACACTTGTTCCCCAGCGGGCCGCTCCGAGACACTATACAATCTCCAAGGGCTTCTGCTGACACCGCCGGCTTTTGACACACCAGTCGTATAACAGGACTTTATTTAAAGTTATTCTACGAAATGATTTACCGACTCAAGTGCAAATCTCAAGTCTCCTTACAAGGATCAGAAAAAGGAGGGACTTGAACACAGAGACAGATGAGTGTAATGCAAAATAGTTTATTGGATAGATAAAATTTGTAGTTTGGACCCAGGTGGACGGAGAGAGTGCATTTAAGAAATGAAAGTAACTGGCTGTGATTGGCTGACAGCAACAGAACTTTGTAAGATAGTATTTTGGTTGGATATACATTACAGCCCTGGCACGGTTTGTTGCGTGAGTGTAACCAGAGGTGGGCAGATTAAAGGATGTTTTCAAAATTAAAATAGAACAAAGGATATAAAGTGATATTGCTGTGCTTTTGTGGGTAATTTAGTCATTTCACATTTAGTTGATACTTAAGCCTTAACTAATACATTTAAAGGTATGTTGTTGCACATTTCTGTTGATTCGAACACTTGAACATTGTGAAGAGATTGATTAGTGTCAATATCACTGACCATATACAAGAGATCATGTTGTGCTCTTTATTCACTCTGGTCTCGGTTCTTGGTTGTGGTCTCATTTGGCTTCATTGTTTTGTATAGTTTGGTCTTGGTAATTATTGATGAGTTATCAATAATTGTTATATTTATTTTTACAGGCGCAGCTTTCTTAAGCCTATTCCATTTATTATGGGTTGAAGAAAGCCTTCAACCTCTGAACAAGACAGTTACCTTCAGGGCCAACAGAGCACATGGCACTGACAAACATTATTCTCTCTTACAAATTAAAATAAATCAAAGCTGCAGAGTGGCAGAAAGTGGCAGTTGTGAGTCTCTTTATTTCAGTCAGTCCTACAACTTGTAAAGTGCAAAGGTTCTAACCATTCTGCTAACGTCTACAACTACTACTGTAAACTATAATTGATGTCAAGTCACTAATTAGCTTCAAGGAATATGTAATCAACCTAAAATAAGAACAGATAATCAAGGATTGGTAGTTCAGTAAGAACAAAGTCTTTTACATCATTTCCATGTAGTGAGGCTGGTGTAGCACATGGTCACAGTGGGAATTCTTTCATTTTCCTCTTTGGTCACACTAAAGCTTAATTAGAAACTAAGGCACTTGGAGAGGAAATATTCTGTTCTAACTACCTCCAGTCAATACAGCTAGAAAATATATCTCCAGCCACAATAAGAAGGGCCAGTGAGAGTCTCAGTGAAGAGCGCACAGAGAAACTGAAATCAACATAACAGCTGTAAGTCTGTTAAGGCTGCAGGAGACAAACAAGAGAAAAATGGGTCTCTTATGAGCCACAAATGTGTACATCAGTGTTTGTAAAAATGCAGCTTCTTGCCAGGTTATAGTTCATACTTAATGACTTAGTAAGATTAACATAAAGTGCTCACATGTTGACCTCACTAACCCATGATATGTAGATGCCTTGTAGCAAGGTACATTAAGTCATTATTAAATTTTTTTTTTTTTTTTTTTGCATCTGCTTTTAGGCGACACAGAATTGTGCAGTTCCCCGAGCCGCCAGCAGATGGCAAACGCATAATGTTTATATGACCCTTAAAGCCTAGACGTTGTTGACAAAGCTGTTTTCAGTCCGCACACACACAGCGATCTTAAGACGCTCTATTTTCTTAAAAAGACAAAACCCAAAAATAATCTTACCGTCAGGTTTTTACTATGAACAAAGTGCAACCTTTATCACAGATTTGTTCGGACATATGATACATATGCCACGTTCATCCCCAGATGAATAATGCATGTGTTTTTTTTACTCTGAATACCTGAGCCTATGGCCCAATTATTACAGACTGTTCTGGTCTGTTGGTTTTTCTCTTCCTTTTAGCAATAGGCCTAAATGTCAGCTTCGATGTCTGTCTCGAACGTATACATGTCACACATATAAGAGTCTTTGCTTTGCTTCAGCTCACAATGTGAAAGTCTGAATTCATTATAATGCCGTTGTGGTCGTCAGATGGACGTCACTGCATTTATAGCAAATGTATAGCAACGGGGGTTGGGGTCTGTTATGCATTACACTGGATGTGTTTTTGGTATTGATTCAGTTTCAAAGTTGTAGAACTATTTTTGCATAACCTAAGCCCATATGCAAAATAATATTATCAGCTCAACTCACTACGGTCAAGCGAGTTCTTGTAGTTCCAGCTTTCGCCTGCAACACTTCTTTATAACAACAGCCAAAAATGTATTTTCTTTAATAACACTGATAATGTAGGTCTATAGGCCTACCGATGCGGCGGTGTATTTGGGGGCACCATCGATGGGGTGGGCCTGCTATGAGTTAAAAAACAAACGAACAAAAAAACTTGGTCAGCATTTCTTGTGCACGGATCTATTAAAATAACGGTCTTGTGACACCCTGAGCAGCTGTAAACGCTTTCACACCAGAACGCAGCTCAGCTTGACTCCACTAGGGGCAAAATCCTTGCACTTGTGAGCGTTTGTCAAATAGTTCCTGTTTTGGAATGTGAGGGCAGAGCAAAGTTTGGTGCTGTTTACTGGCGCACACGTTACGCAGTGTTATTGGCTACACGTGCTTTGTCCAGAGCATTTCACAAAACTTTGTGAAACTTTCTGAGTCGCTGTCATGGATTACCTCTTCTCCATATCGGACAGTAGCGCCAAGGCTGTCAGAGCGCTCTCCCAGAGACTGTGGCCTGCCGGCGGCCCCGTCCTGGACTCTCTCCCGCCCCAGTCTCACCACAGCGGGACAGCGCACCGCCTGAGCCCCGACCTCCAGAAACGAGGTGCGTGTCTCTTTAAATAGTGCTGTGTGGGTTTGTTGCCAGTATGGTGCAGCGTGTACTATCGTAAATCAGTCATTTATTGCATCATTTCGCTATAATTACATGGACAATTCAACCTAACCCTGCAGCGTCATATGTGCCGTGCGTAAATGCGTAAATGAAAGACGCGACTGAAAAGTTTGTCCCAACAGTTGTTAACGCTGACATCTTTTGGCACTGGAGCTACGAGGCACTGCAAACAGATGAACAAATGGCATTGCAACTTCCTTTACAACTCACAGTGCTGTAATAATCTACTTTTAAGAAAGCGTTTTAAAGAGCATTTAGCGCGTTTCTGTTTTACCACAATAGTGTTGTTCTAGTGACTCTGCCAATATGTTATGCATTATATGTTATTCTTTATTAGCTAACTGAATGTATTAGAAACCCTTATTGCACATTCTGTCCATGCAGACTTCCTGGACAGTCATAAGACCGTCATTGGTTCCACTCAGTGAGTCGTCTGTCTGAGTACATCTGTAGTGTACACTTATTAACTCTTACTGCTTCTAAGTCCAGAGACAGAACGAATTAATAGTTTTTTCCTGAGTACATGAACATAAACCTGTAATAGTTGTAATCGGTTAAAGATTAAAAAATAAATTGCAAATGGAATTTACATTTACATTTAGTTTGAGAATGGAACTTGCTACCACAACTAAATAAGCATGCTGTTTTTCATGAGACCACCAATCACAGATTACCTCTTGTTGAAAGTGATGTTGTGTTTTGAAAGAAGTTGTTTGTGTTAAGTCCAGTAGGTGCTGTTCCTGTTCTGTTCTATTTAGTTCAATAATATTTAACATATCTGTTCTTTGCCTTTACTACTCTGCTGTATGCTCTGCTGTATGCTCTGCTGTATGCTCTGCTGTATGCTCTGCTGTATGCTCTGCTGTATGCTCTGCTGTATGCTCTGGTGTATGCTCTGCTGTATGCTCTGGTGTATGCTCTGCTGTATGCTCTGCTGTATGCTCTGCTGTATGCTCTGCTGTATGCTCTGGTGTATGCTCTGCTGTATGCTCTGCTGTATGCTCTGCTGTATGCTCTGCTGTATGCTCTGGTGTATGCTCTGCTGTATGCTCTGCTGTATGCTCTGGTATATGCTCTGGTGTATGCTCTGTTGTATGCTCTGCTGTATGCTCTGCTGTATGCTCTGCTGTATGCTCTGGTATATGCTCTGGTGTATGCTCTGCTGTATGCTCTGGTGTATGCTCTGCTGTATGCTCTGCTGTATGCTCTGCTGTATGCTCTGCTGTATGCTCTGGTGTATGCTCTGCTGTATGCTCTGCTGTATGCTCTGCTGTATGCTCTGCTGTATGCTCTGCTGTATGCTCTGCTGTATGCTCTGGTGTATGCTCTGCTGTATGCTCTGGTGTATGCTCTGCTGTATGCTCTGCTGTATGCTCTGCTGTATGCTCTGCTGTATGCTCTGGTGTATGCTCTGCTGTATGCTCTGCTGTATGCTCTGCTGTATGCTCTGGTGTATGCTCTGCTGTATGCTCTGCTGTATGCTCTGGTGTATGCTCTGCTGTATGCCCTGCATGCTCTGCTGTATGCTCTGCTGTATGCTCTGCTGTATGCTCTGCTGTATGCTCTGCTGTATGCACTGCATGCTCTGCTGTATGCTCTGCTGTATGCTCTGCTGTATGCTCTGCTGTATGCCCTGCATGCTCTGCTGTATGCTCTGGTGTATGCTCTGCTGTATGCTCTGCTGTATGCTCTGCTGTATGCTCTGCTGTATGCCCTGCATGCTCTGCTGTATGCTCTGCTGTATGCTCTGCTGTATGCTCTGCTGTATGCTCTGCTGTATGCCCTGCATGCTCTGCTGTATGCTCTGGTGTATGCTCTGGTGTATGCTCTGCTGTATGCTCTGTCATATGCTCTGCTGTATGCTCTGTCATATGCTTTGTCGTATGTTCTTGACTGGTGACAACAGTGTCACATAACTACAGTCTGGAGAAGGGGTGGAGCCAGGCTTTAGTGTTGTTGGGATTCAACATGTTTCTTTATTTGCTGAAGTACCAATTTGTTTAATAAAAATAGATAAAGACATGTGTGACATCAAATATTTCAGGGTATGAGCAGCTTTAGACCTTTACTTTCTTTGTTTAATTTGATGCTTGAAATATTATTATTATTATTATTATGTAACAATACTTCATCTTGAGTGTAATGTCTTTGCCTTTAGTCTACTCTCTTAAAAGCAAAATCATTACTTCACATCATGGAACTGAAAAAACTACTTGGATGAATGACAAAACATATTCACTCTTAAAACTTTTGTTGACTTGACAGAATTAAATTTTCTTTTGCTTTACAACTGTGGCAGAAAGTTGTTTGTCTTTTTGACTTTGTCGGCCTTGACCTTTTTACTGATTTTGTGGAATGTGTGTCAACGTCTGTCTTTGTATGCTAGAGCTGGTTTGGTAAGTAAGCTCCAAAAGCTTTTTTGCAGAGTGAGAAGCATGGGTTGTAAAATGACAACACAAGTGTGCTATTAAAAGGCCTATTTGAACAATTTAGAGAAATAATTGAGCATGAAATTTCTTTGACCTTGGGAGTTAACACAAATGGAAAAAGAGGACTTTGATTTAAGATTACAGCGACACACATAGAGGAGATTTCTCTTCTTTCCCTCTAATCAGTAGTGTATGACTTGCAACTCACATCAGAACAGAATGTACTATACAATATTTGCTTTCCAAACATACTTTACAGCTCAATATTTTATTGTGATTACCCCTAACCCCATAATTATTGTTATTACATTATATTATTATATCACTTTTTACTAAGACATATAGGAAGTACTATTATGGCAATTTCCTTAAATATATTTAAAAAAAAAAAAAAAAACTTCAACATGTCATGTAATTTGCTATATTAGTGAAGTGACAAACTCATGTCCTGTATAACAGACATAGCCTGGCTCCTTGTCTTTAAAACGTAAACACCTTTTCTTGTAAAGTTAATCTGTTGCTCGTGTGAAGGTAAACTATGGTATATTCTCGACCAGAACTAATGGGCCCATCTGTGCTAACAGCTCTATGTATTAATTGCTGATGACAGAATTGTAATAATCTGGAGTTCATTCTGTTGGTGACATTGGGCTCTTCTTGTTCCACTCTCAGCCCTGAGCCTGAAGCTGCTCACTGATTTGTCACTATTCACTTTCACCTCAAGGCTGACATCATATCCACTGTAATTATCACAGTGCATCCAACTCATGCTCTCAGCACAGTAATAGGGGATTTTAATCAACTTAATTTTTAAAAAGTCCTTGGGCATTTTTTTATTAGCGAGTTACTGGCATTACCATTGTAAAAAAAAACACTCCTGGGTTATTGATCTTATGAGGTAAGACACAAGTGACAGTTGTCCCAAAGGATTCACTTGACCAGGTATTCTGCTCAGCAAAATCTAAACCAGGTCCTACCTAGTCAAATTTAAGTAAATCAGTCTAAGAACCAGGTACCACGTGTAAACCAGGACTAGGTAATTTTGCTTTGAAGTAATACCACAACTTAATTAAAACTTAAAATGCTTAGCAAATTAATTTAAAGGTCCACTATATGAGTTTTCTGATGAAGGGTTGACCATCTGCTTGTCTCCATGGGGATGTTATTGGTTTGATCCACAGAGAGTTCTAAAGTATGGAATTAAACGTAATAATCTTGCGTTTCATATAAAGGTGTTTTTATTGCTCATCACCTACTTGCCTCCATGACAAAAGCTAAGTTTAATGCCTTCCAGCGGAACATACCAGGTAAAACTATAAAATCCATGAAGACAAACAGATGGTGTAACCGGAAAGGTTACACAGTTCATCTTTAATTAAATCATACCCAATAAAAACTTATGAGCATCAAATAAGAAGCTTGTGTACCTAACATTTTGAGATTCACTGATCCATACAAAGTTGTACCGTTTGTAACTGTCGCTTTTGAATGATATCAGGGCCCAATAATAAAGATTCATGCTCAAAAAACAACTTACTAAAGACTCTCGGAACAATTTTACATAAAGAGGACATTTCTCTTGGCTCCAATAATCCAGTGAGCCTTTTGAGATTGTGTAGCTCTTATCTAAGATTAGAGCACACTTCCTGCAGGCCTGAAAAGTTTTAATTAGACATGCACTTGGCCAATAAGCACTTTGTACTGTATGTTTTTGAACCGTTTTTGATAAATATCTCCAGCAAATGTTAAAAGCCCAATGATGCGCAATGTGAGTCTGAATGTTAAGAACGAATTACGTCAAGTGTAGGTAATCGTATGAATAGCTTTGAGTGCACACCTGTGTATCCTGTCTTCTTGAAGATGCCTCCAAAAAGCTTTAAAAAATATATCATATTTTGACTTCTCAACCAGGCTTTCCGCTTCTTCCAAAGACTGAAATAAAGTTGTAAAGAATTTCAAGTCAACTTTTCTCCCGAATCTCAAAGCAATTATGGCTCTTCTCTGTGGAGCCATGACTTGGTAATAAAGAGTATAAATTGTATAGTGTTTTTGTGGGACATGGACACAGTTTTGTAATCATTGTTACTGATAAATGGATGTTTTGCATTCTCTTCCATCCATGGAGAGAAGAAGACATTTAGGCTACAGTTAGTCAAAAATATAGATCACTTTAAAAAATCTGAATAAATTACTTGAGCAAAACTGTAGCTCAAAGGATCAAAACAATCTGTTATTCTAAGGGATGAGTGGTAGCCTGCACAACATTAGAAAAACATGCTCAAATGCTCACCTGTGGTGCAGTGATTTAAGGCGTTGCACATGTGCTGCTACACCGCAGCGTTGAGGTTAGCCAATGTTTTATAAAATAAATCAACATTAAAATTCATAAATTATTCTTTTTTTTTTTTATGAACATATATGAACATATACACCTATACATTTAAACCTGAACTGAACAGAATAATAACACTGTAGGTATGAACAGATATTGTGTGAGATCAATGTATGTATTTTCCAACATAAATAATAATACATTTGTATTTTTGTTGCTCTGCCTTATTGAGTTACTTTCTGACCGTTCCCATGCTGTCTCCTACAGTTGTATCTTATTGCCAGTGGCAAGTCACAGTGGTGGCTTGAACTACATGACTTGACTTTATAAATAGACCAAAGAAAATGGCTTCAGGCATGCATTGATCAATCGAGACTGCAGCGTTGTGGTTGAACAGCCAGTGACACATAGCTCAGAGGCAGCCATCAGGTCATCCCGGCTCGAGCCTGGAACATAAACAAAATTCAACGGATAATTTTTCATTTTAAACCCAAATATGAGGCATTTGTTTTCTTCATCAAGCTGTCTAGTCTCATGGCCATGTGATAGTTAGTCATGCACAAGGATTTGAGGGGGATTTTTCCTGTTGTGTCGGCAATATGTGACTCAGTAGAACAAGCTGTCTTTTTGCTCGCTTCCTTTCATTTGTTCAAAGCAGTACAAGTACAGCTGCAACAAGTCAATTGATTAATCACAGGTAATCAAACTAATTTTGTAACTGAATATTGGTTAACAAGTCTATACATAGGTTCCATCCCATGAGCTGAAAAAACAGATTCTATTTCATCCCTTTGCGCACACATTCAGGGAATCATTCAGTGCTTAAGCACCGCCTCTGGCTGTCAATAGGGATTCATTGAACCATAGTTACAGTCAAAACTATCATTTTTTTCACTCAAATTGAGCAGCATTTGCATGAAAATTACGCAAAAAATATGAAAATGAAAAATATAAATAAGTTAAGTGTATTGCCTAAATGTACTCCACCATTTATGGATTCATTTCAGTTTCATTGGGTAAACATTTGTCAAAAGCATCTGATTTTTGCTTTCTAAAACAACTAATCAAGTAATAGAAAGAAAGACGTCTAAATTAATCTATTGCAGCCCTAATTATAAGAAATGTGTACATCCTTTTCCAACAAGGTAAAGGCCAATAGGTCTATGCAGCTCAGTGATGGTTCATTCATCAAAAGTGTTATTTTTTCATTTGTCATTTCTGCACTACAGCCATGGTTACATGCTAACGACTTCTGCCTTTCTTAAAGTGCTGTTTCACTTAAAGTGCTGTTATGTGACTTGAGAAGCTGATACATTAAGAGGCAATAGGATCTGGCTGTGATTGGTTGATGGGCAAACAGAGGCAAGAACAAGGTGGCAAATATAGAGCCGTATTTTGCCCCTGGCGGTAGCGCGGTGCTGGCATTAATGACGTTTTGCGCCAGTGCAAACGGTGATGTCGTGGGGCGTGGAGCTCTAAACAAGAGGTGTAATCATGCAAAAATATGAGGTGGAGTGAAGCAAATGTAGGATGTGGTGTGATGCATTCTTTGAATGGCCAGAATCGTAACTAATAAACTTCAAAACTAGTGCAGTGAAAAACATAACATGGGTAACATGTCCTGGAGACTTATTACTATCGATTTCGAATATAATCTTATTAAAATAACCTTAATGGGCAGAAATAACCAAAACGATACATCACAGAATAATGAATATAGTCCTGTTAAGACAGTCTGCATTAAATAGCTTTAGCTGAGTTTCCTTTTTTTTTTTGCGCAAAACTGTATCGATTGACTTCAAACGTCAAAAAACATTGCGTTGAGCCTGTTTGCATTAAATTATGAATTGATCAGAGTCAAACTAAAACACTTTATTCCAGAATCCCGCTTGTATCCAGCAAAAACAAGGAATACACAGAGCAGTGTGCACCTCGTGTTTGTGTGCGTCTGTGTGTGTGTGTGTGTGTGTGTGTGCATGTGCGTGTGTGTGTGTGTGTGTGTGTGTGTGTGTGTGTGTGTGTGTGTGTGTGTGTGTGTGTGTGTGTGTGTGTGTGTGTGTGTGTGTGTGTGTGTGTGTGTGTGTGTGTGTGTGTGTGTGTGTGTGTGTGTGTGTGTGTGTGTGTGCCGTTCATGTGAGTGTGCCGTTCATGTGAGTGTGTGTCTGATCGCGCTCGCTGTGTGATGAACAGAGCAGGTTGAACTAACTTTATGAATCAATGCTGTGAGGTGTGCGTGACCGCGGCCCTGGAGGCTGGAGGGGGATGTGACAGTACATATATGGACATTTGTCCTTCAGAACGGTTTCAAGTTCCTATACATTATTATAGGTCTATTCAAGTGACACAAATGAGGCTTTATTATTATACAGCACAGCTCATATCTGAGGATTCACTGCAATGCAAAAATAAACAGAAAAAACCCCGCGGTAATTTCTGGGAGGACAGACGCGGAGTGGCTTCAAGACCAGGAGGGAGCGGTCAGAGAAGCTCCTGAGCGGCTGGTCACTGCAGTGATCTCTCTGGCTTCAGGACACACCGCTGTTTTGATCACAACCTCTGCTGAACAGCGTGTGCTTACATCGTGGGGCTTCGGAGTGGTTTTATTGTCCAGTTTATGATTTCCTCTCATTCTTTGACTTGTTGTAGGAGAAGTGTCTCCTCTGCCGTGGAGTTGGATTATTTCTTTGCCTTGATGTGCCATGGATCTCCTACACAGTTCTCAGTCCTTGGTTCAAACGCGTTCACCATATATGGACTGTCACACCTCCCTCCAGCCTCCAGCGGACAAGTACAGCCTCTTTGCGCTAGTGTTACCGCCGTGAAAATAGCAATAGCCCAACGTGGAACTGCCCCCTGGTCATAGTGCTGACGCTAGGGGTAAAATACAGCCCATAGTCTTAGATGAATTTAGATGCAGTCTTGCCTTGAAATATTTGTATGAATTGAGGTAGTAGGTTAAGGTCAGGTAACCACATAAAATGAAAACAAAAAGCTCTAGCAAAAGAGTCAATATAAAGAACCATGAATTTAGTTTAGAAGTTGTGTTGTGCGACTCAAGAGAATAAGATGTTCTGTTCCCTTGAGCTGTACCTTTATTAACCAATAGGAGTTTCCTCAGTGAGAACATTGTGTCCTCTTTGTATTTATTCAAATCCCCCGTGTTCAGAACAGGACCCCTTTACTTTGGGCCGGTAAGGAGATCTGATAATGCAGAGTTTGTGTTTCTCCTCGCTGAGCTCATCACTTCAGTGCTATTGCTTTGTTGCTGTAACCAAAGAGGCTTGTAGGGAGTCACCGTTGGGATACACAGTGCCAGGGCTCCACATAAACAGATTTAAATACTAAACAAGGACTTAAGGCTGTCACAATTAAACATTTGTATTGCAAGATATTGCTACATAAAATATCACAATAGACGAAAATAGTGAAACTACTATGGCATTTTATGTCTCTTAAAAAAACATGAGTTGCATTAAATAAATAGAAGTCAACACTTTTGTTGTTAGTTATGAGTAATATAATTTACTTATTCAAGGTGTACAGTTCAAATGGTATTGTACTACAAAAAAAAACTCAAATAAAAGGCACATACAAAAAATACTTAGCCCCAAAACATTATTCCTATAATTTTTTCTGAATCTAGTATTGTGACGGGCCTATAAAGACAAACCAGCTCTGGAGTAGGACTGGAGTGCTACAACATGACTTTGGTTGGTCTAGTATAGAGTTAAACAGTAATGTAAACAAGGCTAAAACAGGGCATTATAAGCTGCTGCTTGTAATGCTGCAGAGGCTCTTGTCGGTTCCTGCTTTATTGTTTATCATGAGACTCAAGTAAACAGGCAAAACATTTTCACATCAGGCAGCCTCCCCCATCTCTAACAAGTAACAATAACATACGAGAAAAATAAGGTTGAATTCTGTGAGTTAATACGTTTTGTCACTCATCCTTCTTCAGTTCTGACATGGCTCTGGTAAGGGACCATCTCAGTTTTTTTCCCCCTTGGATCCTACCGGGATGGCAGTGAGATTACACAGACATATCAGTAGATGTTATACTTTGACGTTCATTGGTTGATTTATTAATAATTGGATTGGAGATTTTATCATTTCTAATCGTCCACAGCACCTAAAAAATATATGGTTATAATATGTAATATCAGGTATGTAATAATATAATATTAGATCAATATTTATAATACTATTATTATTATATTAATTATATTTAGGGATGCACTGATCCAGGTTTTTCAGATCCCATACTGATTTCGATACATGTGCTTCAAGTATCTGCTGACCCGATATCAACCAATACCTCTGTAGAGATTGAAAATAGCATTTATTTTATTAAAACAAAAATAAAAATAACATGGGTTGTGCAACTATCTTTCAACTAACAACAGAACGACAGAAACAAAACCTCAGATATCATGACATGTTCTGGACCAACAAGGGCCTGTAAATAATCTTAAAGGCCCAACCAGGATATCGGCTGAACTGATATTATTGCTATGCGATTCAACAAATTTTTCCATATCAACACTGATATTTGATACCAGTATCCATGCATCCCTAATTATATTATTTTATAATATATTAAACATCTATTTATTTTCAGACTATTTAATTGAAAGCCAAGAATACAAAATTAAATTAAATAAAAAATTGTGATGAATATGAAATAAATTGTGATACTTTTTTTTGTCATGTTGGCCTTAAAGATATTATACTACAAAAATAATGTGGATATTGCACACCACATGAATCCTTTGACGATATTCTGTCCAAGATCTATTTTATTCAATTCTATGCTATTCTAGTCTATATTTATTCTTATTATTTTTATTCTATATTAGTATTATATAATAGTAGTGTGTCTCTGGTCTACATCAGTTGGCTGTTCTTTATCTCATAGACAAGCCGAGGATCACTTTATTAGTTTGCCCTTGTTAATAGTAATAGATTGGTCATTAACTGTTCAGGTGATGACATCATTGCATTACATTAGTGTCATTTGAGGAGATAAATGTTAGGAGCTCCCACCAGCCGTGACATTATATATATATTTATGTATCCATTGATCAGAGGTAGACTTCAGACCGCACCATCCATCACGCCCCTTTTACCCCACATGCATTTTCACCCTCCTCCCGCAGCGGTGAAATATTGTCTCCTCGTAATAGCCGTAATGCTAAAAAAGGAAAAAAAAGGAATGCTAAAAATTGTCCAGCAAATGGAGAGTTTTCAATTTGTGACAATTTGTGGGTGATAGATGTAAAAATATTGGGGAAAAGTGTGTTTACTTGCTATACAGAGTTGTTTTTATGTAATAGGACTGTTGGCTTTATAGCAAAACAAGAATTAAACGGGTCTAAACCTGGACTAAATTTGGCACAAATCCGGAATAAGGCACATGGAAAGAGAGATAGACCTACGTTGGCTTTTTGTTTACTTATTTGGATCATTACTTTAGGGCTGTTACAATAAACAGATACATTTTGTAGCTTTTGATCGGAGCTGCTCTGGCTTTGAACAGGAGGTTGCGGTGTCACTGACAAATGTGCAGAGAGTACAGTTAATGATATGCAGCCATTGTTTCTCAGTATTGACGTACAGGCTTGTAGTTATGCACCGCGGCAGTAACAGTCTTTACTGATCTGTCCTGTTCCACTTAACAGTATAATGATGGATTGCCACAGTTGTGATGCAAATTGCACTCGTGTCAATAATCATGTGCACTGTTTTAAATTAACCTCTTGCTCTTTACATACAATTTGGGGCTCTAAATAGCATGTATATACAACTGATCAGCAGTTTCCATATGACAAACAAAACCAAACTTTCGTGTTTCTTCTAATACCCAATGTTGATCTATGCTGGATATTCTGCAGCCCAGATATACAGGATATATGTACATTTCATGTGGATAAGATGCAATGTTCACTACTATTTGAGAAACTATTTTAAGTTATTATCTTTAGTCCTTGAAAACGTTTGTACCAGTGGTCATATCAAAAGTCTGCTGGTGATATTGACCTCCAGCGTCTTATCGACATTGCTGAACTTATTGCAAATAGCATTTTTGTGTCTACTTTAGCACTGGCTATGTCTTTGTGAAGAAATGGTGAATAAGTCAAGCATTATTTTTATATTGTGCATAGAGGCGGGTACCATATCGAAACATTGTGAGTGTTGTTTTGAAGATATGCATGTTTGATTACTGAGCATATGCCACAAAAATGACTGATTTAAATATAATGAATAAAGAAAAAAAGGTGTACGTTAATGATGTGCACTAAATTAGATCTTAACTTTCACTCATAAACAGGTGAGAAAATAGTCATAATAATGATGAAAAAGAACAGAACGAGAGGAGAAAACAGAAGCGGAGGTTCATCAGGGAAAGAGAGTGGCGAGCGGAGGCACACGGCACCACATGAAAGGCAGGAGAGAACGAGAGAATGACTCAAATTGTGTCAAATTGTGCACGTTTAAGTAAAAACTTAGAGACGAGCTGTGGCCCTGACACAGTGCTTTCTCCTAAACAAGTGAGCGCTATCTCTTCTTCAGGACCATACGCTAATACTGCCACGGGATTGATTAGTAGAAATGCACTTATCATCGAGATAAACCAAGTTTTGATTTATTTAACTTTCGATGTTTGACACAGCCCCACTGCTAATATAGAAAGCTGATTGTACATCACACGATACAGCTTCTTATTCTGAACCATAACTAAACCACTTATCATCTTCACTTATCAGTGGAAACTCCCAGTTCATGCTAGAGGTACTCCCTACACAATCTTCACACCCAGGTCTGTCACTATGGAAACAGTCATGTGACCCAGAATATAATTGTGTAAGCGAGTGCAAGTGTAAGATTGTTTTAACACTAACACTAGCTTTGTGCAAAGTCTGTCGATTAAAGCGGGGAAACCGTGTACCAGAATTGAAGACACATTGACACTACAGGAGTGTGATGAAGCGACGTGGGGAGGCTGTTAATGAGAGGACGGGGCCGAGCCAGTACTGCACCATTGTGGCCCTATATGCACAAAAGTACACACAAAATACACACAAAACTGCAGTTCAACAAAGTTCTTCACAAAAGCTGAGCAGAGCTTACAGGGCAGCACTAGAGGCTGCAAGTGTAATATTGGACTATGTGGATCAGGACAAAACTGTTAGTGATTGAGATGCCAAACAAATCAATACACATATATGAATCAATAGTACAGCTAGTATTTTAACTACATTTCAAAGTATCAATACTAGACATTGAACCTTCTTTTCTTAATAGTTTTAGGATTGTCTTGATCTATATCCTAGCAAGTTTAAGGCCTTCACAAATAGGGTGTTTTAATATAATTGTAGTATCGAAACCGGTATCAAGTAAATTAACAAGTTCCACCAGGTCTTAACGTTGAGAGCAGTGTATATTGTTTACAGCTCCACTCTATGGAGACTTGAGGCATAATAAAGAGATGAGTAGAGCAGAGAGAGTTGGCAAAGGAGATGTGGCCTGTCACTGTGTATTGTGTGCTTACGAAGACAGCTCCTCCATCTACCTACTGTATTTGCATTACAACAGAGCGACATTATAGAAAAGTGCAGTTCAGCTGGTTTTGTATTTGCATCAAGGCTTTGCTTAACTCTGCCCATCCCACATAGCTGAAGTACTGAGAAAATAATCTTAAAATAGGCCTATATATACACAGTATAGGCAGGTTTCAACTGATTCGCTTTGCAGCAGATTGGGGCGGTCCAAGAGTGTCTCCACTGTCGTAAGTGAGCCGTAGCGCCACGTTTCAGGGGTCTGAAGAGGGCTGTGAGAGGTACTGGCTACCTGGTTGTGGGAGCAAGATGATTGGACGAGAGAACATCAGCTGTTTCCTGTTTACTGGCTCCCGACACTTGCGTCAATACCGAAAATAATATTTTCCAGTGTATAAAGGATCCAACACAATCCAAACCCAACACATTTTATAGAGAGATCTTAAAACGCAGCATAGATGTGTCTGTGTATATACACTGGAGTATGTGGCCAAGGACACATCAACTGCACTTGTCAGAGTTGGCGCCGAACTGCCAACCTTCAGATTTGGTGGCGTAATCTTCTACTGAGCCACTGCTGTTGCATCAATGTCTCTGTCAGTTATGTTTCCTATCAAGTTTATTTGGCCCTCATTCATTTTGAAAAATGATATGTTTGGGTTATAGTTGTTTGCAATATGCGCAAAGTTTAAACTAACTATAAGTGCATTCAAGAACTACAAGACATTTAAAGTAGTAAAAAGTCATTAAAGGACAAATATAATGCTACAGTGACTTTGTAGCTATTAACAATGTTCTAACAATGTTCCGTCATCAAAAACATATCTGGGGTTGCATTTAGCTGTGTTCACTCTATTTTGAGGAATGCTGATTAGAAAATCTTTTTACCTCCGACGGTCAAAAGCATTTCCTGCTGAACTCCCCGAATCAATGACTTTTTTTCTGATTTTATACATCACTTATCCGAGAATCTTCTGCTGTTTTAAGCCCTTAAATCATCGCCAGACTCATTCTAGGTGTATTTCTGCCCTCTAAACACGTTCACTGCTATTGCTAGCCTGTTCATCGCATGTCATTCAGTCCCTTAAAGTGATAACATAGCTAAATTGTGTAAGTGCTAGGCGCCATCTACTGGCTACATACACTCAGGGAGTGCCAGGGCAGACAACAGAGAAACTTGTTCATTTAGTCCATAATAAACTAACATGAGATGGCAAGTTTAAGGCACTGCAGACATTGCAAATTCACCGTCCTGTTTCAAAACAATTTTGCCAGTGTGCTGCTACTAGGGAAATTCTTAAAGTTGGTCATTCAAATTTCCACATAAAAAATATATTTTTAAAAGCCCATGCCTTCTGTAGTATGCCTTCACTACCCTTTTAAAAATAAATATATTATTGAGTAAATACATTGTACAAGTATATTTTTGAGTTAATCTGTTTACACAATTCCTTTAAATACATTTAGTAAATCCATGTAAGTCAAAAGCAAGTAGTTGAGATTCTTTATATTGCACATTTAAAATGTCTGTTTTAGGCACAGCTTATAGTTCACTCTCAAAACTCAAAAAGCTTGCTTCTCTTCAAGGTGTACTCCATGTAAATACCATAGTTATTGCAATACAGAATCTGAGTATAAGAGGTCAGAGACAAAACATGCATAATTAAATATTTGAATGTAATTGAGTTGTTCTTAATGTTATTTGTATAAGAAAGTAAACAATGTACAGTATCAAGACAGTGAACTCAGGTAGCACATTGCAGACAGTTGCATTAGATTTCTCATATATTTCAGGTTTGGTGTCCACCCCCGGAATAGCACAAACAAGTAAAGTTGCTGAGTCTATCTGTCCTCTTTTCCTCTGTAACTTTTAGAAAAAAGCATGTGGCTCCTGTCCAGCACCTGTTCAGTGCAGTGCAGTGCAGAGCTGTGGCCTCTCTTTTTCTAAAAATAACATCTGGGCAGGAGTCAGGACAGTGTAGCCGGGAGCAAGCAGTGAAACAAGGGTGTAGAGGGAAATTGGTTAGCTGTGTGTTCTATGAGAGCATAGCACTTGTTGACTCTCATTTTTGTTTCCTGCTCCAGTGTGTCATGATTGTGTACAAAATGCTGGGGATATATATTTAGCCATGATTCGTGTGCAGCAGATTGTGCAGGACGCAGCATGCTTTTGGAGCCAAAGACACACTTATTTGCTCTCAACTCTAGTCCACAGTACAGATAAGTGTACAAGTAGTGACATATTTTGTTACATATTGAATACAATATAACCAATGCCGGAAAGAATACTTTGAACACTTTTAGTTACAGAAAATGAATGCATTTAAAATGTATCTTATAAAGTATTCCGTTACTTGGAAGAGATCAGATTACTGTATTCTGAATACTTAGAATACTTTCACATTGAGTTGAGGGACATAAGGGTACAGTGTCTTTAAGTTTTAGTTCACTGTTGCATGCATTTATTTATAACTGATTACAGACGGGAAATTGACACATGCATGCACCACGAGAGCTGCAAAAATAGCGTGATCAAGTACCATAATGTATTCCTCTGATTTTAGGAAAGTAACTGTATTCTGAATACCACCAAATGAGAGACTCAACATTAGTATTCTATACTAGTATATATTTATTTCCCAACACTGACTGTAACAACATGTAACCTGATCCACACATTACAACACAAACTGTGTGTGACCATGTTTCATTTCAATCACACGTGTTAATAAATGTGACTAGAAATGCAGTTTTGCTTTTTATGGTAATTTGCGGCTCACAAGAGAAACAGATTTGCATAGAGTACAACATGCACATTCTTTCATTTCTTTCTTTCATCCAATTATATGCATGTATTTAAGGTCACACGAAGAGAAAGCTTATCCTCGCTTCAGCTCTGGACTAGCGATGTGAGGTACGAGAGGTTGTCTTACTGGGCTGGTGTGCTTTTGGACGGTGTGTGTGGACGGTGAATCAGCATTAGTTTGGTCAGTGATCCCTTCCTGGGTCCACGATGCTGCCCTGTAGTGCGTAAACTCAGTAATGCTTGCTAAAAAGTTTCAAAAATCATTTAATTGTAAACCCCAAGTCCATATTATATCTTGTTAACACAGTTGGCTTCTCTTGTTGGACACATCATGGGCATGTGTTAAGAGCTTGTCTTTCTGTGTGGTTTTACTTCCTGCTAAACCCTGGCGCCCTCACGGTCACACATTTTTCTTTAAGTCGGTCAGAGAGCCATGACTTTTTGTGACTCTGGATGTCCCAGATTGGTCATAGCTGGCTTTGTTTGTTTCATAGATAGCAGCTTCTTTGGTGTCACAGTTGTTACACTTTGTTATTCTATTTTAAGTTATCAATGGGTGCAAAATGCTACAGTTTAAACCTCAATAGCGACATTATTTTCAACCACAGGGTTATTTTGTCATGTTTTAAATGTGTTTTACGTAGTTAACTAAACCTGTTGCTAATACTTGCTCATTTAGTATATACAACAATTATTATGAATAGATTTTTATAATGGCTTTAGCAATATAAAAATAACAGTGTGTTCCTTTTCTTTGAGAGAGTGCCACAGGTGAAGTAATAACACAGATTATCTCTTCATCTTGGCACTTAGTGGGTGCGATACATTAAGCAGCAAGTGAACATTTTGTCCTCAAATTGTGAGGGCTAGATGATTGGCCCTGAGAATCTCCAAAATTTCTGGTCTAATTGGGTTTTCCTGGGCAAGAGCAATCAGAAAATGTCCAAAGAGAGAACAATGGGGAACAATGGTGAACAGGTGAAATGTGTGAAGGGTGCCGCTCAAATTGCTAATGTCATCAGTGCCTCAGTTTGTTGCGGTGATGAATGGCTGCTTGGTGAAAGGGTTGTCTTATATTGGAGTCAACAGATGTTCCCAGCCTCCAGCAGCGAGATGAAACTGTATCCTTTGTGTGAAGATGGCTAGTGCTGCTGTGTGTCTGGACTGTGAAGACAATAGCCACTATCCACTGGTTTAATTTTAGTCCCATCACTGCCTCCCCATGAGCCAGCTCCCTGCAGCTGCTAATGCATTTCTCCTACTCTGGGTCTTCTGCTTTCTCTGTGTTATTCAATGGAACAATCGAATTATAATATGTAGTTTTCAGAAGATTAGATATTCAGATACTAATCGATGCTAAAACCAGTATCAAAACTAAAAATGGAAATTGAGTATCAATCCTTTTTCTTAGTATCAAAAGAGCCTTCTATTGCGACTAGTACAAATGCATTCTTATTTACTCATTAACAAAAAATGTATTTGACATTTTTATTACTATAAGTCCAGACCAGAACCACTTAAGTCAGGACCTAAAGCATTATGTTGACACAATTAAGCATCAAGATATATGGCTGGGTGATATGGCAAAACATAAATGTATCTGATCTATCTATATTTTCAGTTCTGTTTTATCTTTTGTCAATAAAAATGCCCGTCTGTATTGATTTCATGAAGATAAACATCAGTTTAAATCAGTGCCAGTGCTCCAAACTACATGGTTTGATTGGCTGTAGACGTTTTTCAGATTCAGTTATCTCAAACATCATCTCCAACCTTAAACCATTTATTCTTTCCCAGAAAACATCACTCAGTCCATCTCAGGTCACATTATGGGAGCACGTTTGATTTGAAAGGAGCAATTGTTTTGCCAGGCGCGACAATGTCTGATAGTTTGAACATGTGATCAGCTCAGTTGGTAACATATTCCACTGGCGGATGGCCACACAAGAAAAAGTTGTGTTTCCAAATGTAGTCTGGCGTTTGGAATCCTGCACTTGCCGCGCACAGTCGATCAAGTGGCTGGAGATGTTGTTTCGGAGCTCAGACAAATGAACCGTATTATGAATGATCTTATACTTGATCAAAAAATCCAAGCATATAACTGATGATTAGACATGACGGAATCTTGATCTAGATTCAAATTTACAAAAATAGCTATAAAAATATCAGTAAATAGCTAGTATTTACTCCCCCTATTTGTTTTATGTATTATTTTTATTTTATTTTTCTCTAGTCCTTGTGTAATTGTTTAGATGGTTGTCATTGTTTGTATATATTATAAATGTCTTTTGTTTTTTGTACTGCATTTGTGGCTTTACTTATAGTCTAGTCTACTTATATTATGTTGTATGTCTGTCTTTTATCATGTATGTAAGTTGGCAGTGCCTTCGCGTATGCCCATAGCATAATCTCATATGCACTGTACAGTATTTTTGCAAATCCAATCAACACCTCCACTTTTTATTACTCAGACCTGCTTACTTTTCGTCCACTGAATAAAACCTGCAATTAAATAAAGACACAGTGGATTGCGTAACATAACATTGATTCGCACTTATGACGTATGGCCGCCTGTAAATGGCTTAAAAGCAATCATGCGCATTCCCCAGCTCCTGTTTGTACTCTCCACTGAAAGTAATCATCTTTCCAAGGTTTTCATTTGGATACTGAATAATTGATTTGGCACACGCACAGTTTATGCAACAATGCTTTTGCTCAATGTGGCCCTTATCCGGAGTTTGTGCTCGCGCCACAGGTTATTTGTGAATTAGCTCTGCTGTGAAATGTTGACAAGTTCAATGTGCGGCTCTGGGGGAAATATTTATGCTTAAAAAATGCCACAATAAGTTGCCCAGATACATATTAAAGTCCAAATTCTACTGTCACATGCCTTACTAATCTTGGAGAATAATTGAAAGCAACTATTTTTTATGTCATGGTCAAGCTTTCCCAAATAAGTGGTACAGTGATCCCTCGTTTATCGCGGGAGTTGCGTTCCAAAAATAACACGCGAAAAGTGAAATCCGTGAAGTAGTCACAGCTTTATTTTTTATTATTTTACAATGCAATACTGAACTATGGAATGAAACCAAAAATCAAAACCTGTTTTAAAGCCCAAAATTTGTTTAAAACAATAATTTTAATATAGTAATACAAGGTTGTAAACATTGTCACTCGCGTATTTCACAGTCTGTGCCTCTTCGTCCTGACTTCGCTCCGCTGTAGCGTCTGTTTCTACTGAAGGCGCAGTCTCGGAGTCTTTCTCCGAGAGAAGAACATTGTTATGGGTAGTTGTTGGCGCTCTTTTTATAAACGGATATGCCACCTTCGATTATATTTGAGAACTGCAATGAACGACTCGTCAAAGGGTCCCGTTCTTGTGCCGTGCGCTGAAGTTCAGTGGATGCACTGTAAAAATATCCGCACTGTAAAAAAAATCCGTGAAGCAGCGAAGCCGTGAAAGATGAAGCGCGATATAGCGAGGGATCACTGTACATACTTTGCTGTGTAGTACCACAAATCACCACTAGAATATTGTGCATAAAAGTCACATTCTGTTGATGCTGCACACATATGATTTGTTTTGGTATTTCTTACATTTAATTCTTGATTTAAAGCAGTAAGTATAAACATATCTTGTATAGTTATTTACAACAAAGCTAGGGTTCCAGGTAATAACTCTTTGTATCTGTAACAAGTAATATATTCTGTTGGGGCAGGTGATTTTAAGATCCAGAGAAAAAAATGACAACAAAGCACAGTTTCAGTAGTCATTCAGTAATGTAAATTGCACTGAAAATATGATGCTTTGAGAAGATATTTCATACTTTATTTCAGGGTATTTAGTTGTAAACTACAGAGATCATGATTTAACATTTTGGTATTTGAAAACGGCAATATTTATCGAAAACAGGTAAATACTGCAGAACTGATAGGCGTCACCTTTTCACCGTGACAAGCGGTACACTGTTTCTGTGTTTAAAAAATGGCTACTGAATTTTTTTATGTACAGTGCTGTGGCCGGGGATTGGGGGTGAGTGAAAACACTTTGTTTGTTTTTTCATAGTAATTTTTTATTTTTTATTTTTTCAAAAAATATAGTTTGACAAATAGGGGATGCACAGTGGCAAAGCGGTTAGAGCTCTTGCCTCCCAGTAAGGAGATTGTGGGTTTGAATTACGGACCAGACCACCATCACACAATCTGGGTGGAGTCTACATGGAGTCCTCCCTGTGTTACAGTGGGTCTCCGTTCTCCGGTTTCCTCCCACTGTCCAAAGACATGCATGTGTCATTTGCCCCTAGTGAATGAATGACAAGCTGGCCTCTGTCCAGGTTGTACCTTGCCTAAGGCTCAATGTAACTGGGATAGCTCCAGTCACCCGCGACCCCGAACAAGAATGAATATCATTTACAATCAGGAAGTAAAGCCACAAACCTAGAAAGTTATCAAACTGAGACGTAATGCCCTAGTCCAACTTATCAGATAAACTTAATATTCTCACATACATTTTCTGAGCATTCAAGCCTCAAACCAAGGACAATACAGGATCACTCAAAACATGCATAAATCAATCAAAATACTTTGAGTGAGCTAAAGTTGTGGGAATACAGTTATAACAATACGTCCCTAAATTCACATCTGACCATAGCCCATACTTCATGAGTGCTGAGTATTATATTTACTGGGCAAATATTTACACCTGAAGCAGTTCCCATAGCTTTCCCCTCCCTCTCACTGTGTGCCAGCAGTCCTGGGCTCCACAAATAGCATTAGCAGTGTATGACTCACCATTGGAGCCTGATCAGAAAGGCACAAATAACAGGGCTCATTACTCATGTGCAACACCTACCATCCAGCAACATTTAGCCGAGGTGTTGAGGTTTCCAAGTTAGCATGTAAGGGACCTAAAACAAGCCCCTGTCTGGAACTGCATCTGTGGTTATATATAGACCCCCATAGATAAAAATGAAATACTGCACACTATCCTAAAAATAAGCATGTTTTGCATTTTGTATCAAGATCTTCCTTCTTTTTCCTGGTTCTTCATTAAAGGTCTAATGCCTTGCTATGGTATCCCCATTTCTCCCAAGAGCATTCTTGCTTTTTCTTTCATCTCACCATCTTGGGCTTGTGTCTTTTATCTCATCACTGTAGTATTCACTCCACTCGCACATACCCATGTCCCAGCCCCCCATCTTCTACTCTCTTTTCTTCCAACTCATTGACTACATGCTTTCATTTTATTCATTTAATATTTTTGCCATCGTTTAATTTACCCAGCCTCAACCAGCGTGAGAAGTCTGTTCCACGCACAGGCTTGTGTCAGGGACATCATCCATTGTACAATCTGTAATATGTCATTTCCTAGTGGCTTTTTTAAACAAAAAACAAAACAAAATTATAAACTCAATTGTACAGTCATAGCAAGAAACTTAAATATAAAATAATGAAATATTCACAAAATATTAATATTAAAATATGATCTAAGCTGCCACACTAACCAATAACTACTCCAGTCTTATAGGCAGAGCCTACACACCACTTTTGTTATTTGAACCACTGTTTGAGATACACCAACTTTCTGTTTCTCAAATCAGTAAGCAAACTACAGCCTATTTAGTGATCCAAAAGTGAAAAAGAATGAAGTCCTCAAGCCTATTCTCACAAGCTGCTATCAAAATAATAAAAATCCTTCAATGTTTATCATCTCCCTGACTGCTCAAAAGTCTTAAAACTATTGAACAAAAACAGTAATATCCCTTTAAATACCTGCCTTTTCACATGAACCACTTCTCCAGCAGCATTCCCAATCATCCAACCAGCTCGTCGCACTCCCCACCCTCCCCTCTCTCTCTCCTCTCTCTCCTCTCCGTTCCCGTCAACGGCTTCCCAACTGTATCCATCTTCAGAGCAGTGATGGAGGTCAGCTCTGTGTCTTGGGCAAGGTGAACTACTTAAAGCCCGTGTCATTGCTCTGCACGGTGGCTCGGATGAGCAAACGCGAAGGGGAGAGAGAGTAGGAGAGATAGTGAAATGGGCAGTATGTAAGGCAGTGTGCGCGCCATCTGGAGACAGAGCAGAGAGAGAGAGAGAGAGAGAGAGACGTCCGGTGGAAAGCGTCTTGGAGAGCTGACATTCGCTGGCTGCCTGGCTGGCTCACTCACCGCTGACGAATGAGCTGTCTACCCACAGGGCTGCGGGGATACGGCAGCTTGTGACGGCAGGCTGCGCGGGGGAGAGAGGAACATGAATGTGATGCGTACCTTGCCTCGCTTGCTTTCAGATACCGGTCAGAAGAAGACCCCCGAGAAGAAGGATGGGAGGCGCATGTCGTTCCAGAGACCCAAAGGCACCATTGAGTATTCTGTGAGTACCACACTTTCCTCCATTAACTCTGTGTATAGTGTCATTTCATGTTTCGTAATGTTTTTCTGCTTCACTGCTGCTATTACTGCTACTGCTGCTGCTGGTGTCTGCTTGGTAGCTCTCATCCCCAACCATATGTAGCGCCTGTGTTTACGTGTTGAGAGGCGAACCGTGTGAGTCCATGCGTTTCGCTCATTAGTGAGGGGGAATTTTGTGGATTTCTCCAGCACGTGTATGTATTGGTGGCTGTTTACAAAAGCAGTACTCTGTGTGCATACTGATTGCAAGCAGCTAATAAGGAAGCAGTCCAGGGATATAGAGAACCATTTTGCATGTTGATGTATAGAAAGATTGCAGCCCAAACAGGACCGTGACAGGAGACCGACAGAAAAGAAGCAAACTAGTCACATGCACAATTGTTGTTGTTTTTTTCTACTGGTCTACCTTTGTACCGCACATCGGTAAAGCATTCCAACACAGAGTGTTCTGTATTCGCGAATGACCTTCCAAGTGCGTTGTCATTTCTATTGATTTAGCTGTTGTGTAGGAGAAAGGGGGAGAGGGGGGTGAGAAGGGAACAGCAGGGAGAACAAGAGAGAGAGGGCGGGTGAGAGCTCTCTGATTCCCTGGCGTGAACTGAAAATGGAGCTTGTGTCTCTTGCTTTGCTTTGGTCCTTGCGTTCTTCAAATGACCCTCAAATTCCGGGACTGCTTTTTCCCTTGCTTCCCTCTGCGTGGCAACAATGAGGAGAGTGATGTCTGCTATGCAAAAAAGCTAAATAACGTCACTTATTGTAATGTATCCCAAATATCTCCTCTCGTCTTATTTTGATGGGTTGCCCGGTCCACCGCCATGTCATCCCATCTGTGGGGGTTTTGTTGCTTATTTAAAGTGATCGACTCCCTTCCCCCTCATCTCTCCAACACCTTAGCAGGACCAGCACCACCTCCAGCGTGTCAGTCATTCTGTTCGTGTTGATTGACAAGGCTCTTGTTTACTTGCAGGAGGCTCAAATCGCTGAAACACCCTGGTCTTTGGGAGCAGGGAGCACAGACAGAAAAGCTCAACATAACAGAGATAGTTCATACATAGTCAAACGGCACATTTGGACTATTAGCAGCCATCTACCTCTTTGTGTAAATGCCTTAATAGAGTGCTGATGGGGTGATGGATGGTGCAACAGTACTGTCCCATAGTTGAACATGCGGAAAGAAACTGGCTTTCGCTGTTAAAAGCAGTATGACCAAGCTGTTCAAAATATTATTTCCTCATGGACGGTAGATTTGACTATGCAGCAAGAAGACTTAATAAGTTTCAATGTGTTGTATTGTTGAGTTTAAATGAACAGGCACACTCATGTTGTATCAAGGCTGTTGTATCAAGATTAGCGGGGTGAGGTCACAATACTATGTTCTGTTGCATATAACAACGATTATATTAGACTCTTTATTACTATTAAAATAAATCACTAAAACACATAAGCAGGTTGTGAGTTTTGGAAATGGGATTTAACAAATTTGTTTAGTAGATAATCGGGCAGTCCAGCTCTAAGCATATCTTGCTGCCTAGCATCCGCATGTCCGACAGTGTCCCCACGATGGAGAAACGGCTCTATCTTAAACTCATCTCCTGTGCCGGGGAAGAGCGACCGGCACCGTTTCCTTATTTCTCTTTCCAGCTGATAAGTTTATAGTCTATTGCTCAGCGCCCACAGGAAAAATGAGGACTTCCTCTCATGCGGCCTTATCAATATTATCTTCCTCTCCTCGTCATCTACCACACAGGCTTCTTCCTTCCTCCCTGCTGATTTTTTCTTTATATATTGAGAAATAACCTGAGCAGCTGCAAGCTCCATCTGCCTAGACACTGATAACACCAGGTCTATTCAGAAATGTCCAGCAATAGGTTTGACCTTCGTCCAATTAAAAAGTGTTTGAGGGCCATCACCACAACAGGAGATGGATGAGGGACCATGCGACACAAAGCATAGTGCAAAGGTGAGCATGGTAAGCTCTGATTGGACAGACAGTCAAATAAACAGAGCTGGATTCATTTAATGATATATAGAGCAAACCTCTCCGGAATAGATGTTTGACACATTGGCCATCATTGTTACCTTCACAGTTTAAATTTACTCTACCAATTACATTTTTTAAATTGGAATATCTTCATGGTCCTAAACCTATTCAAATGAACATTAGCTATCTATGTTGTAATTAAATACCGATTAATTTGTCATTTTGGAGTCGTGTGAACATCGGCAATTTTACCAACTTCAACTCAGTTTGGACATGCCATTCCTTAAACTCCAGAACCTCCTGAGTCCAGTCACTGAGTTTGACAATCCACGCATCAATTTTTGATTGTCATGCAAAAATCTGCATAATGTGTTAGCTATCCCAAAACCAATGAGGACGTAAACATAATTGTATCAACTTGATCCAGCCAACTTCAACACCAGTAATATGGTTATGACCAGCGATTAATATGCAAATTAGACATTGCCAGAACAAAAAGTGGCTGGGTGCATTAAAGATCAAAAGTTGACCGGAATGCAACACATTAAGTGAGTATAGCTCAGAAATGCCAAAACACATCACAACTGCCAATCTTATTCTATTTATTTACTGTATTTATTGGCCTGATTCAGAGATTCTGAATCTCTTTTTCAGGTGAGTCTTGTTCCCAGGGGGGAGGAGCCTATTGTACTTGTTTTAAGGAAACCGGAGTACCTGGAGAAAACATATGCAAAACATGCAAACTCGAGCCTAGGATCTTCTTCCTGTGATGTGACAGAGCTAACCTCTGTGTCACCGCACCACCCAATACAACAATATAAAGCCCATTTTACTTGTTGGAGCTTGTTTTTTCTGTGTGTCACACAGGAATGTTCACTCATTCTGACTCAAGTCACAGCAGCAGCACCTGCAGCTGAAGCCGATCTACATACTACCCGGTACCCTTCCCTGTGCTGACTTCCCACACTCACTCCCTGCGCTCACTCACTGCACTCACTCACTCACTGCACTCACTCACTCTCTGCATTCACTCACTCTCTGCACTCTCTCCCAGCACTCACACTCTGTACTCACACCCTGCACTCACACCCTGCACTCACTCCATGCACTCACACCCTGCACTCACTCTCTGCACTCACTCTCTGCACTCACACCCTGCACTCACACCCTGTACTCACTCGCTGCACTCACACCCTGTACTCACTCGCTGCACTCACACCCTGTACTCACTCGCTGCACTCACACCCTACACTCACACCCTGCACTCACTCTCTGCACTCACACCCTGCACTCACACCCTGTACTCACTCGCTGCACTCACACCCTGCACTCACACCCTGCACTCACACCCTGCACTCACACCCTGCACTCACACCCTGCACTCACACCCTGCACTCACACCCTGCACTCACACCCTGCACTCA
Organism: Rhinogobius similis; assembly: GCA_019453435.1. NCBI lineage: Eukaryota > Metazoa > Chordata > Actinopteri > Gobiiformes > Gobiidae > Rhinogobius > Rhinogobius similis. Next base: position 16,657,546 of record CM033626.1, on the reverse strand, counting down.
CTCCCTGCACTCACACCCTGCACTCACACCCTGCACTCACTCCCTGCACTCACCCCCTGCACTGCACTCACTCTCTGCACTCACACCCTGCACTCACACCCTGTACTCACTTGCTGCACTAACTCGCTACACTCACTCTCCGCACTCACACCCTGCACTCACTCTCCGCACTCACTCCCTGCACTCACTCCCTGCACTCACTCTCCGCACTCACACCCTGCACTCACTCTCCACACCACTCACTCCCTGCACTCACTCCCTGCACTCACTCTCCGCACTCACTCCCTGCACTCACTCCCTGCACTCACTCGCTGCACTCACTCCCTGCACTCACTAACTGCACTCACTCCATGCACTCACTCTCCACACCACTCACTCCCTGCACTCACTCCCTCCACTCACTCCCTGCACTCACTCCCCGCACTCACTCTCTGCACTCACTCTTTGCACTCGCTCCTCGCACACTCCCTTCTCTCCCCTCGCTCCGTGTATTGACTCAGCCTGACACTGCTCTACAGTTTTGAACAGATCTGGATCTCTCCTCCCTCCCTGCTCATTCACACAATGCTAGCTCAAAGCTCAAAAAACATCCTCGTCTGCCCTTTCTGTTGTTAAATTAATTTCTTTTTATGACCAAAATCATCTAGTTTTGCCACTTTAGTTAGTTAATAAAGTTGTAACGTTAACCTGTAATTTATTATCTGAATCACTTTCTGATGAATCAGCTGACTCACTAAAGACTAAACCAGACTTAAACATAAAGGATTAAAATGTAGATCCCAGATTAAAGAAAACAGTAGTTATTGTGTTCCGGCTCAAATTAAGCTTTGGACATGCCATATAAAGTACTGTGTTGTCATCATTAGTGTCGTTAGTGGAAGGTAAAAAAAAAAATATATATATATATATATATATATATATATATATATATATATCATGTGGCATGCATACCAATTTAAAAACACAAATAAACAGATTAATTGTCAGCATTTTGCACTTTTGACGCTGATATTGGCTCAAAAAAACCAACAAAAAAAACACATTAGTCAATCCCTAATTATGAACTGCTCAATTCAGTTTTACAATACTTTTTTTTTACATTACATGTTAGAACAATATGTTGCATTCACGTTTTAGAATGTGGACTTTAAATATCAAAGGTAAATTTACACTTTTATGTCCCAACTGCAATTAGTAGACATCTTCCTCTCTCGTTATTCTGGCTTTCGTTGACTAAGCTAAAATACTATCAATGGGCATTTTTCTTAAATCATCCAACATCCCTGTAGTTTTTTATTTTTTAATGTAGTTTCACTATTTCAGTAAAAAACATATCAATACCATCTCATCCTTTTGATTGCGACTTCATGTTTTGGTCTGGTCCTCCATTCTCCCACATGCTCTTCATTCAAGTGCTCTCAGTTGAACTGGCATGGCAAAGCTCTCATTACATTTTGTTCAGTGACACAAGTGCTGTCTGAAGAGGGCAGGATGGGGCCTGGATCCATGTGCATAGGCTGTAGACAGAGGGACATAGAGATCTCAGCAACTTGGAATTCGTCGATAAACACTGTAAAGCTTCTTCTCAGTGTGGGATTTATAGTACAGCGAATTTAAACTATTTATTAACAAATACCACTCATAATTACATAATAAAGCTTCAAAAATTAAATAAGGAGTATTGATTAGTGCAAACAGCATTAGTAAGTGAAAACAGGAGGGACCCTTTCTTTAAGTCAAAATAAACCAGACTCAGGTAGATGTAGACAAGGTGTAGCAACAGCTCTAGTCAACTCTGGCAATGCTGTAGAAATGGTGGACATTAGATGAGTCATACTCTGAGCCAGGTGTGTGTGTGTGTGTGTGTGTGTGTGTGTGTGTGTGTGTGTGTGTGTGTGTGTGTGCGTGTGTGTATGGAGATGCACACACAACACAGTTGCTTGTTCTTAACTGCGCTGCCTCCTGACAATCACTCACTCTGATTGCATTATTCAGCATGGAGGAGGAGAGGGGATCCCACTGTTTGGGCTCTTTCACAGCTGCTCATTCCATACAAGGCGCACAAGAAGTAATAAGAGGATGGAGAAAGGCTGGTGATGGGGTGAGGAGTGCAGAGGGAAGGGAAGGCACATGTAAGCAAAGAAGATTTACAGCAATGTTCAAAATAGGACAGCTACGAACAAAGTATAATATAATAAATCAGATAAAAGAACGCAAAAATGCCTTCAGGAAAACTCTTATTTGGTTTATTTCAGACCTGCATTTAATACAAATTTTATATAGCATACAAAGAAAAATCACTATAGTTGTACTGGTCATGGGTTTTTAGGCATTGGCTACAAATGACCCGCATTTGAAAACCTTCATAGAATAAATCATAACTAACTGTTTTTGTCAATATGACAAAATGATGCAGTTCATAACAGGGGGTTCTACATCCAAAACCAATTTTATCTGGTTTGTATTAAAGCACCCACAGTGTCAAAATTGTCTTTATCCCTGGGTTTTGATCAGCCAGAAAGCATTTGCTTTATTTAGTAAATGTGGGGCTTGCAGATGCAAGACTAGTTTTATGTTTGCACATTTTTTAACAACTAAGGTGACATCTCGGATCACAGCAGCCCCTGGGTTTAGCGTTCTGCTGTCAAGAGTAGTCTCTTTTTCTTGATATAATTATTAAGGCCTGTGTTTGTGTGTAGTGCATTTCAGAGTAACAAATCTATAATACTATCAAGGTCTGAGAGAGACAACTTGCTCTACTAATTATATAATTCAAGATTCATGTGTAGCTTAGGCATTAGACTAAATATTAAGATGAATTATTTGAAATGATTAAACATGATGTAGATAGATAATAGATAATATTAAGGCTAAAAACAATAGCCATCGGCATCAACGTTAGTATTTCCTCTTTTAGCTCTGATTTAGTCCTGGCTGTTGCCGTCTATGGTTGTGTCCTACAAATAGTGTTTCAAACTCTTTTTTGATACTTAGAAAAAGGCTTGACAATCAATACCGATTTCGCTACCACAATGATAATTTAAAACAAAAATAGAATGTAATTTACCACACAAAATAATAGCAGTTTCTTTTATATATATTTATACTATTTCTGAGATAAAGCAAGGTAAACTTTTGTTCTATATGTATATGATTTTTCACAGTATTGATTCTTTAGTATCTCGTTTCGGGACTAGTCTCGATACTTTGACACACCTACCTACAAATAAGGTTTTTGATGTGCAAAGTTTGTTTCTGAATGCCCTATAGTGTGACTTCCCCCTTAGTAAAAAGCAAAGCTAATTTTAGGTCTTCCATTGATCAGAACGGACGTCCCTGCTCACAATGCACATGCCATTGGGTTAGTAACCACAAAGTCTCCATGGAAACTGTCACACTAAAGCTGCATTTCATCGCTCATTTAAAAACACAAAGTGAAGGCTCTTGGATATGGCCTTATGGTTGATTAAACTGTATACTGGGGGAGGTTTCTGCTTAGATTATGCAAGATAATTCATTGGGTTAATTATGTTTCACAAGTTTATTTAGTTTTTGTATTCTTTTTTAAACAATTGTAATTTTTTGTCACTGAATTAAATAGACTCTTTCTAGCTAGTTGTTCACACATTTGAAAAACATTTGAAAAACTGTGAGCACATTTAGAAAAACTGGAAGAGCCTAGTGATAACTTTACTGTCATAGATTTGCTCTCACGTTACAATCTTTATGTTGGAACCAAGATGTGAGCTGATTATTAAATGAAACAATTTAATATCTGTCCTTGCAGCAATGATTCTCTAATTGCATCTTTAAATCTTTACATATGAAAAGTATAACCTCTCATGGTGTGAAAACTTTTCAGGTACTTGCCTTGTCCTGTTATACAAGGTTATCATAGATGCACATCAGTCACTTCCAAGATGGCCGTCCTCAACTCACTCTCACCTTAATTATTCATCCCCTGTTGTGGATGAATAATGCGTTTTATTGATCCCCACGATAAGTAGATATAGGCGCACCTGTCATTAGTGGCTATGATCCTGATCGTGATGGGGCTTTCTACTTGTTTTCCTGTCGATGTGTCAATAACCCGTCTGCACCAGTGGATCACTTTTGCATTGTCCTATCCTATGTCGCTCTAATTGAGTTGGAAAAGGCTTGTCTAACTGTACAATCAATAGCTACATTCCAAGATTTGGCAGCGTACAGTGTCGTTTCAAGGCCCAAGTGGATTGCCTGAATTAGACAATAAAGACATTATTTTATTGTATCCATTCTTTCACATGTTCGCAATAATGAGGCCAATTCATTTTCTGTCAGTTGAATTTGGGCACCACACAACAGTTACTAAACAGTTTTTGCAGTAGTGAAAGTTTATACCATTAAGTGGGGTATTGTTGTTTGTCTTTTATAAGAGTTTAGCGCTGATGCCTTTTGTCCAGGCATGGGCCCTGTACAAACGGGACAGTGGCTTTTTGAATGTTTATTGTTATGTTTACAATTTGATAGGAACAATTGAGTGTATTCTTTCGCCTCTAGTCATTATTTATAACCCTAATGCCATGGCTTCCACCGGAGATGACCATATGCTCCTATCAACGTGACACATAGATCACCTAATAATATGCGCCCCCAGTAAAAGGTGCTCTCAGTCCGTCTGCAAACCTGGAGCTGGCCCATGCTCTGCCTTTGTGCCGGGCAACAGAGGAGCTATAAAGCTAAAAATAAATAGTTCATGGATGAGGCGGCTGCAAATAGCACTGAGGGAGAATCAATGCTGTGCCCTGGAGCTGCAATGAAGCAAAGGCCTGGGCCAATGAGCGACCCCACACAAACACACACACACACACACACACACACACGCACACGCACACGCACACACACACACGTTAACTCCTTATGGGACACAATTAAAACACTTTGAAATGCAATAACTATCACTAGAAACATGAGGCCATGCCACCTTGTCAATGCCCAGACTTCATCTGTTTTGTCCAAGTTTGAACAAGGGAGTTAGGTGAGGCAGGGCTGAATTGTCTACTCTCTTGCTGTTGGTTAAAACCCTTTTAGCCCTTGATAATAATTGGATTTGGTTTATTGCCAAAAAATATTTCTTTAGTTCTTGGTGGACAGTGCAACATGAGCAGAACTTCTGATGAGTTTGAGTCCCACTTCCTCCATATGACACGGGACATCTATCACACTGCCATGTCGGGTGGTCATGGCGATCATCCTGAGATGAGATGATGGATCATGTCAGTGTGCGATGCTGTCAGCTGATGTGTCCAAGGGCAGCTGCTCGTGCCATGGATATAATGGAAATATTCAGGTGGTTATCATGAACAAGATGGCAATGTTTGTGTGTTGTTTTGGTGAATTAGGTCAGGAGATGGTGCATTAACCAAATAAAAGGACTGATGTATACAGTGTTCAAATTAATTAATTCACTTTGTCACGTGTTTTGGGAAACATGAGTATAAATGTGTCTGCATATTTGTTTCTTATCATTAAATGTAATTAAGAGCTGTTATATTAGAAGTGAGTGGACAATATTCCATTGTAATTTGTAAGTGGTATACCAAAAGGAAAAAACATGCCAATAACTATGTTCGGTACTGCAGGTGTATACTATTACACAGGTTTTTAAATTTTTTTTAAATCTAGAATAAAATCTTTTCACGCCTATTATATTTTAGTAATATACTGTAAATATGTACAACATTTTGCATAGCTCTTTAACAGCAATCACTTTTATCAGGTAAATGTACATTTCCCTATGGTTGATGAAGGGCGTGGTGATGTACTGTCCTTTTGAGGGATGTCCTCTAATGTAATTTCATATTAGAGAAAAGATCAAATTAACATTTTGTTTCAGCAGACAATTGGATTATTTACAACCAGCTATGAATATCTAGAACTATCTTGGTCTCTGAGTCCAATGAAATTTGATTAGATTTCACTGCTGTTGTGGTGGCATTTATTTAAAGGTTTTTCTTCCTGAAGCCAGACAACACAACATTCATGGATCAGATAAGAAGGCAAAAGGTGAAGTATTTTATATTAAAAAAAAAGAGTCCTGGATTAGGTTCCATTTTTGGGACTTAATTGTTAACTGGCCCAATTTTTTTTCACTCTGAAACCCATGGATATAAATTTAGACACAATATAGGTATTATTATTATATTATAAAAATATTAATTAATATAGTTATCCAGCATTAGGAGCTAAACTCTGTAATTTAGCACTGCATTACAGAGAAAAAAAATCAGAGTTAATCGCTTATGTAAAATAAAGTTCACCAATCATTTTTTCAATTTTATGCCACAATTGTGTTTCTGGGGACAAAGTGGTCTAGGTCATGTTTAGCAACAGATTTTAGGTGGTGACAAAATTGAATTCAGCAACTGAGTTAGAATATTGGCCACTTAAGTTTAGCAGCACGGCTCATCCATCAACTTACTATTGCATACTGCTCCCATTTCTTTACAAAAAAGTTTTGTGAGTCACTGTGGATGATGTTTTTGTTATCACGGGAGGCTAGAGCATGTCTCCACTGCCTTTGTCGACCCACCTCGATCCATTTTAATATTATTTATAAAATTAAGTACGTTTTTGTTGTTGTTGTCTTGGTAGACTGCTAAAAATAACATGTCTTGTGATGGCCTGATTAAGACATGATTCAAAGGTCAGTGGCATTTTTGGGTGACTCCAGGCTATGATCACTTGATACTGTAGTGTGCATTCAGGAGAAAGCCAAATGTAAATGCTTATTAATTACCATATCATTTTCAGTATCTGATATATATTAGTTTAATCATAACATCATGGCACATACCTGGTGAAGTACATTTTACAGCTGTTTTCTGAAGGCCCTGCGGTTTCTATTAGTGACACTTGTTTAAAAGGTATATCTTGGTGGCACAGAACACATGCACCACACACTCTGCCGTACACTTGTAATATGTTTCTCACCTTTTGTGGCTGCTTCTCCCAGCAGTGACACTAGTTTTTTGTAGTTCAGGCTCTTCTGTTTGGGTTTTATTAGTCAACTCCTGCCTGACTCTAAACCGTCTGCCTGTCTTCTGGAAGAAGAAGCATTTCTTCCATCGTGTGATAGATGCACAAGGACAAATTGACTTAAGGTTAAGTTGGGACTATGATTTGTACTGAATGGATCTCAAATCACAGAGTTGAAGCAATGTAACCATGAAGACATTTATAGATTATATTATATGGTATTCACTACTTTCAGAATGATGGATTTGATTTTTAATTGAGTCTATTATTCATTCAGTCAAGACACTGGTGACCTTTCACCAGGGCAGACTGACACAGGCTTGGCTGTGTTTCTACACAAACAGCCTCTCACACCAACAATTACCGTTATCAGATTCATTTATTGAAATTTCAATGCCACACCCACCAATATGGGTGAAGTGTCTTGCCACAGCAGCACAATGCAATGCTGATAATTGAAACTGTTCCTGTAAATGTTTTTTTGTTCTGTCATTGCATTTTATACCTTTATCACCTTCGTTTTTGGGGGTAGAAGGTTCAAACTAGTTGTTGATTTTTTCATATAGCCAATGTAATACATTGCCAATTTTGGAATTACATCTGTTTGGACATCTAGATGAAATTAAGTGTTGTTTTTTATGTTAAGATTAAATTCAGGTACAATTTCATGTTGGGAAATTTATCCTCCGAGTGTAACCCATCCTTCAGTCCCGTAGGGAAACCAGTCAGGAGCAGTGGGACCCATCTCTTGCCTGGCCATCATAAACTTAGGAGGGACTGGTCAGGCAAACCCATCTCCAGATCATGGGCAGGGCTGGGTCAGGAGTCAGAACTACCAAAGCTGGAGGATTTTGCCTATAATGTGTGTTTCCAAATTAATGAACAACACAATTCTCCCAACCTGATTTGTGCACACAATAATTTAATGCTTCCTCAAGCATGCCATAAGCTTACCAAGTCTTTTACTGGACAGCTTCAACTTGAATAGGCGCAAAAGTGCGCTCTCATATCTAACATGCACAGAGACGTCCCAGGACAGCTGCACTAAAACACACAGCACTATTATCCTGTCCTAATTACACCAGCTCTGAGTCAACCTCGTGTCCTCCTCTGGGGTCCTTTCCTGCGAGCTCCCACTTTCATTTCTACAACATATTTCTCACAAGTACTTCCTTCCTGTCATGGTTGTCGTCCTTATTTGGGTGCAGGAAACTCCCTCTGGGCTTGTTAGATGCTTAACTAGTTCAGACGTGTGGAGCAGATCTGTGTTGAATGGATGTTAACTGGTAAAGACAAGCAAATGCACCTGTGTCACACTCAAGGGGGCAGCAGCTGGGTTCAAATAGGTTCAGCCTATTCAAATATTCACTTGTTATATATGAATTTGGGTTCTTGTACGTTTTAATTATTTTCCAAAATATTCATTTAACAGTTAGTATGAGAATTTGTGACCAAATACATTGGTCGCATCAATTTAAGCAGGGAAGATTAACTAACCATGATTTGATATAAAGGTCATGGTCCTTTTTTATTGTTGTGTTTGTCCAGGGGTTTTACATCTTGATCTGTTTCTTCATTACCTACTATCTATTTTGACTGTTCTCATAATGCACTGTTCATTTGCTGAATTGTTCCCCTGGGGTTTGCCATGTCTTCAACATTATGTTTTGATGGATCGCAAATGTCTTTCTTGTGAAAATGGTGTGATGGTGTTTTCTGTATGTATAAATGAAATTATTGTTTAAAATGTTTTTTGTTTGTGATTAAAAAGAAAGACTTGCCCACAGCTCTGTAGTGTTTCTACAGATGTTGAACTAATCTGATGTTGAACTAACGTACGTGCCACTTCACATTTTTGCCAACCACATTGTGTCCCATGGGAGTCTGTTCTCCTAACACAGCTCACTGGGCTTTGCATACTTTCCCAAAATCAAATGCCATCACGATCATGTACAAATTGCAGTGCCTCTCAGTGAATAGTGTTTTTTTCTTGAACCAGCAAAGAATCATCTCTCTTTGATGAATCTGAATTTAGTTATCACATGTGTGGTTGTTCGTCCATGGAATCAACTCAGGTCTGTGAGGCTAAAAACATCTCTATCGTCGCAAATTAAAAAAAATTCAAGCTTTTCTTTTTGCTTTTCCCATCATTTAGCTGCAGCCTCTTTCTGTAGCAACCAATTTAGTGTGTGTGTGCGTGCGTGCGTGCGTGTGTGTGTGTGTGTGTGTGTGTGTGTGTGTGTGTGTGTGTGTGTGTGTGCGCGCCTTCTCACTTGTCCGTTGCACGTCTGTCACTCGTAGTTGCTGGTTAGACTCCTACAGTCCTGAGAAAGAAAAATTGCAATTATTTCTTAATAAATATGTTTGTCTCATTATCTTTACCTTCTTGTCTAAATTGAACATTGCTGTCTATAGCACTTGTGTGATGTGTGTCTCCTCTCTTATTTTGTGGTCCAGGTGGAATCGCGGGACACGTTGAACAGCATTGCGCTCAAGTTTGACACCACGCCCAACGAGCTGGTTCAGCTTAACAAGCTTTTCTCCAGAGCCGTGGTGCCTGGCCAGGTGTGCACAACCGTCCTACCAACATTAAATTACATTACTTTACCAAAATGCAGCCTGTATTTACATACAGTACATTTACTGACTAGTTAATAAAAAAGGACTCATTAACTACACAACAAAACTTTAACTACATTTTTTTCTTGTCAGCATCTCTATCTGCCAAAAAATTTGATTATCTTTTTATATATATATATATATAGCTACACTCTTGAATATATTATTATCTATATTAAACCTGGTCAAATCTGTATAAGGTTATTAATTGTACAAAATCATTAGTTCCTATCTTAACCACATTAGCGGTTTTAATGCAGTTGACCTGTATTTCTCAACCATGCTGTAGATATTGTGCAGGTCTAATTAAGGCTATTATTAATGTCCCTATAGATTGTCCAGGCCTTTGTATTTCCTTATATCAGCATGGCACGGCAGCACTGTACTTCATTTTTCATTCAGGTCTTACATGCAGAGGGAAATCGTTCGGAAATTAATACAAGAAGCTATTGTATTCAGTATTCCAGTTAAATTACATAGAGAGATACAGTTGATACTCAACAAAAAACATTTTTAAGGTGCATACAATGAAAATCTTTGCAAAGGTAAAATTTTGAGGATACTTAAACCTCTGGCAAGTCACTGGTTATGTAGCTAATAATTAATGAAAAAAGTAATATAATGACTAGACTGTGTACATTATTACTTCAATGTATTATGAAAACACAATCTTGCTTTGCCCCTCTCATAGAAATAATATAGGAAGTTAAATAAAACCACATTTCCCACATGATCATCACTCTCCCTCTCTGTTTGCCCTTTGCATGTTATGATTGTGTCAAAGTGGTTTTATGGTATTTACCTTGAATAAACCAGGTGTGTGTGTGTGTGTGTGTGTTTGCCTGGCCTGTGTAAATACATGGTGCCTTGTGTTTGCAGGTCCTGTACGTTCCTGATCCCGAGTACGTCTCCAGTGTTGGAAGCTCCCCCTCCCTCAGCCCCATCAGCCCTCTGTCCCCCACTTCCTCTGAAGCCGATTTAGACAAGGTGACGGTATGTTGATCACACAAACGATGACGCACATTTGCATAACACTCTCTGCAGCATTAAGGTAAAAACCAATTGTCCTATTGCAATAATGTCCGTCTAATAGATGTTAACAATGATTAAGCATAAAGTTATAACCACATATACACAGAAAACACTTGCATTGCATTACACTATCATCAACCACTGACTTCTGCAGGAATAAGATGCAGACCACTGCAGACTTACACTTTTCCATTTTCGTGGCTGCAAGAAGTCAGCAGCCTATCAACATCATGGGAAAAGTGCATGCAATTCTTTACACGTAATTAAAGTGTATTCATTGTCTCTGTCACAGCACATTCACAAACCCTGCAATAAATACTGGCCCCGGGCCATTTGTCATTTTTAGCTTTTCTAATTGCCGTCCTGAATGTGCTAACTTAAAATAACATGCTACACTTTAGAGGACAGAGCATTAAACAGGCGCAGCAACACACCGTACTGTTTTTAAAAGCCAAAGATACTTGCAGCTATTTGGTGCTGTAAAATACTTGTAGCACCATTTTTTCAAGGCTTCATTGACCTTGTTATGGAGTCTATTACCCAGACTAGAATAGCAACATCATAAACTCGACTATAATGTACAGATAGCATTCATCATAGACAGACATAATAGACTAGACCCTTTTAAGGGCACTTTTTGGATTATGATACATCTGATTCCTACTAAAATGGCACTAGAACTGTATTTTATTTATTTTATTTTATCGGGACAGTGTTGACATCTGCTGTTCCTATAGGCAAGTAGAAAACATTATAAGAAAAACAACATGCAACAATAAAAGGCCAATTCATGTATAGATTGTTTTTTGTTTTTTTTTGTTTTGTTTTTTTTTTTGCATAAACTCGATATTCAAAAATGCTGCTATTTATATCAATTAAAAGCATGCATCGTCACTTATTGAATTCCAAGTTATTCACCTTTTCCCTGTATGTTTTCTTCTTGCTCAGTTACATCCATCATAACCTTCCTTAGTCAGTCCTGACAAGCAGCAGTCAGATAATTTGAGCCATCTCCCTTAAGCTACAGTGTCTGCAGCAGCATCAGAATGAGCCAATCGTTAAGAGCCACCGAAAGCGGCCAGTTTCCACTTAAGAAATATCACTGTTAGCCGCTCTCCATGGAAACGTTTTTTTTTTTTTTTTTCCACCACTTTGTAAGAAAATGGCTTCGGCTGTCTTTCATCGTCATTGCTGTCACTTCAGTTCCCACATCCTCCCACCAGTACCACAGCCCTGCAAAGCCTCCCTTTCTTTCCTCACTAATTTCTCCCTCGAAATAAAAGCATTTTTATTATACTTATCTATTTGGGTCAGGCCTCTGAGAGCAAAAAGAAGGGGAGCATATTCGACGGGGTTGTGTGAGAAAGAGAAAAAATGGGTTGAGACTGCCATTGGAAATTAAGCCTTTAAAAGTGATGCTGTGCCTGATATTTAAAGGAACTAATGAACAAGAGCCAGCTCCCAGACAGGCAGCCAGGCAGCAATTATTGTGTGCAGAAGAGGAAGTGTGCTTGGAGGACAAGAGGACAGCGAGCATTACCTCACCACACTGTCAATGTTGTGTGTTTGTGGAGGCATTGTGTGCCTGTTTGTCCGTCTTATTGTGCTTGTCCTATTAGGGCATGTTATTTTTTCAACTTGACCACCAACCACATGGCCTTTTTGAATTTTGAAACTCAAGTAAGTACGTAAATAACTCTAAAACTGTTTTGTTTAGAGAAGCTCTGGCATCTCTTAATTATGGGCCTAATTGGGTACTGGCTATGCCCATCACAACAAGGGTCCAAGTGAATGTCTGTGGGAGCTTTGGATAAACAATGTAGGTGAGAAATTAGTTGGCAGAATAGTGAGAGGAATTTACTTGTAAAAACATTTTGAAGTGAATTCAAATGTGCTCAAATGTAGTGACCGTCATCCCACCATATGATATGCATGTAGGTAGTAGACATAGTGAGTGAGTAAGTCTAAATAGTGAATGAAGATGAAAGTGAGCCCATAGTTGGAAAGGACAACAGCTGTACAAATTCATTAACCCGTATCAAATGGGACCATTTTATTTTCAACACCTGACTAAAATTCCTTCCAATTCGAAGCCATCTCTGAACGTTATGGACTATAAACAAAGCTGAAGTTAATTTTTTGTAAAAATTTGATTTAGGGACTTTTACTACAGTTTTTTAGAGGTCTATATAATCTATATTAAAGGCAGTACATTTTAATGTTAATTTTTAAGTTGTTTTTTTTTTTTTTTCTTTGTGGGTTTGGAGTACAAATTATAATCCTGATTCATACCAGAATATTTGACATGACTGCAAATACCGTAAAATGCGAGCTATAAGCCTCTACTTTTGTCTCATGATTTCAACCCTGCGGATTATACAGCGATGCGGCTAATTTATGTATTTTTCCGGGAACAGTCTCTATGGTAGAGTTTAGATCGGGCTAAAAATTTCAAGCCCGACCTGCCTGAGCCCGCACACGTACTGTCCGAACCGACCCGGGCACGATTCGACCCGAACCCGACCCTCACCCGTGCGGGTACTGTCCGAACCTGACTCGGAGTCATATGCTGCAGGATTCGACCGGCCCGTGCACGTGTGACGCTGGCCCACATGATCTCTCTCCCTCGCTACTTTCTTCAGCTTTTTGGGAAGGCATCGGTGGCTCTCTCTCTCTCCTCCACTGCTCTTTCTCCTCCGTTGCGCTCTCTTTTTCTCTCTCCTCCGCTCCGTGTAGCAGCCGCGCACTTTCATTAACGCGTTTTTTCTCACGCAACATATTTTGACCACTTTATTCGAGGATGAGGAGGAAAACAACACGGCACTGGCTGCACCCGCTCCTTCGCTGTGGAGCGCATGTTGCAAAACACGTGCGTGCCTCTGCCACGTGCGCACCTTTTCCCGAACGGCACGCCCGGCAACGTAAATGTCTCATGGTACAACATGGACACCCGCGGCTTATAGCCAGGTGCGGCTTATATATGTACAAAGTTGTTTTTCTTTGTAAATATGGCTGGTGCGGCTCATACTCAGGAGCGCTCAATAGTCCGCATTTTACGGTAAATGGGTATATGGCTATATTTGTATATTTAACATGCCCTATAGCTTGATAGTTACTTTTTATCAGGTGGTGGTCAAAAAGGAATAAATCTGAGGGCCCAAGCCTGGTCTCAAGAACATACATGTAGAAGTTTGTTGCACAGAGCCAGAGGAGGCAGTGCTCTCTGCTCTGGGTTTGCCTGCTGGCCCTGCTGGTGTTGGCAGCACAAAGTAACACATCTTGCAGACATGGACTACTCGGCTGTGTGGTGTGCATGTATTTGTGTGTGTTTGTGTGTATGTGTGTAAGCATGGGCAGCAAGCGGACTTCCCGGCTGTAGTCATTGGATTTCTTGGCAGTCTCTACCTCTCGGTTATCTGTTGCGAAAGGCGTGTCCTCTTCGTCCTGTCCAGAGGCCTGACTCTTAATGCAGCTCACACAGTCTCCACAGTCACCTCCATCACCTCCACACTATTGGCATCTCGCCGGCCACCCACCCACTCTGCTCGCTTCCTTCCTTCCTCTCCTCTGCTGGGTCACAGTCTAAAATTAGCCCTTTAGGATGTAGTTTAGCAGGTCTGGTACCACACAATTGGGACAGTGGTATGGTTTAATGACCATCATTACATCTATGCATACAAATTATGTGTTCGAGTGAATATTTCAGATTGTGTTTTGGCTGTATTGGCATTTAGTCATCACAAGTCAGAAAGATTTGGCACAAGGTCTTTGGTTCAATTCCGAGATCATTTTGAGTCTTTTTTTTGGAAGTTTTTGGAGTTTGTGTTGGTTTCCACTGGTATTCCTGGTAAAAAAAAAATATCTTTAGTCTATTATCTTGATCGTTTCACTGTACAAAAATTTGATTTTAGCGAGTTATGACGTGGGAACAGATGGTAGACTAGAAAAGTGAGTATGAGAATAAATAGCCAGACAAAGCAGTGCTGAGAAATATCCCCAGCCCACTCAATTTACTGTAGCTCTGTGATTTACCCAGCATCCTCTTCACACGGTCATTCAACATGACTGATGCCACTCAGCTATGTTATTCTTGCTCTTTAGAAACAATGTGTATTCCTCTTTAGTGTTGTTACATTGTTCTGAAGCTGGATTTCCCAACAGTACAGAATGTACTTTATGACTTCTCACCTCGTTCATTTGATGTATCCCTCTCATTGTCTGCTCTCTCTTGCAGAACACGGTCATGCCCACAAGGTGGAGCTGTGGATTGATTTTTGATGTGCTTCATGTGTCACTGTCAAGGTCAAAGCCTGTTGTGTTACCTGAAGGCTTTCCACGAAATCTTTATTACAACATACAGACATATAGTGCTAATATAACTGTCAGTCAAGCATAATATCATCTGCTTTGTTGTTGAAATGTCAAAATTGTATCATTTTAATGTGTTACAGCATGTTTTATTCATATTTATCCACAGGCTTCAGTGAAATCTATATATATATATTTGCCAGTGCAGTTTAGATTTTCCTGTCTTGTGCGTTGAAATGTGGAGAGAGAGTGATAGGTTGGAAGCTAAAAGGATATTGATTAGTGTAGCCTAACCAAAGCTGTCATATTGCTGCCTGCCTTAGAGCCAGCCCTCCCCTGTAGCCTCTCAGTAGATTTCTATGAAGTCTACTGGCTCCATTTGGTGGCTATACTTTTCCTATTTCATCACTGCAGCTTTTCTATTCCCTGCACACCAGTGGTTCCCAAAATGTGATGCAAGTGGTATTGATTTTTTTTTTTCATCCCAGTTTAGACATGGTAAGACTCGACAGGCTAGAGACTTCTAGACCTTGGTAATAACCTGGTTTTGTTCTGGTTTAGACCCCGTTTAGCCTAGGGTGGTCCTGTCCCAGGCTTGGTTGAGTTTTGTGAGACCTAATCCAGGCTCTAATTTAGGTTGAGTTTAGTTAAAATGTAGTAGGTCAGAATTATATAGTGGAGTTTGCTGTTAAAAATGTCAGATTGCAGATTTGTTGATCTGGTTTATGGTTAATTTCTTTGTAATTACTGGGCCTATTCACATGACACAAGCAGAAACTGTAACGTGTTCTCCGTCAATATAAATGAACAAAAGTGATTAAATGAAATTATACTTTCATAAAACGGTGTCTTTATTCAACCCCTAAAGACGTTATTGTTGTCAATTAAAAAGACCTAAAACCATAAGGTGAATATGGCAAGTTTATGGCACCAATCTTTAGATAACATATCTTCAACATATCTTTCAAAAACTACTAATCTTCCATTACAGTATATTGGCTCCTAAAAACGCAACTTATTGAGTTTGTGCATCCTTCTCTTCACTCCAGAGTCCTACCTCCTTTCCTCATCACCTCAAATGCCCCTCTACTTCACCACTACAGCCGTTACTCTGTCAGAGTGGCACCGCTTTCATCTCTAAATTTCTGCGGCAGCCCTCCACTCTGCTGCTTGGGCTCTTTTTCTCCCTTTGATGTCACATAGTGAAAAAAGACTTTATTAAAAAATTCTGGTCATTCCAGGATAAGTTGTGAGTCAAGTTTGTTATTTTTTCTGTCCTATGCAGTCATTTCAGTGAATTCAGTAATTAGACATACATCATTCATTCCTAATTTTTGTTTACCAATAGTCACAGCTTTTTTGAAATTATTTATAGTGATTTTATAATGTTAGAAAGCCCATGAATGCACTGGCTGCCTGTTTAGTGAGCGTCTCCTCTAATTAGATGAAGTATTGAAAAAGCGTTCAAATTGTGTAGCTGAAACTAGGACAGCTGTGATTTAACATAATACAAAAGTCACGTTGTCCCGGTTTTCTGTTGTTAAAATACAAAACATTCACAAGAAGGTTATAGTAATACATAAGCTACATAGAAACGGTCCCTAAAAGTAATTGCTCGTGTTCCCCAAATCCTTTTGAAAAGCACTGCATTATTAGGCGGCACCATTACATCGTTGTTGTACAGTGTGACCAGGCGCACGATGAAGTCAGGGGATGCCAGTAGCAGCATGTAACAGGAAACTCTCCGTAATTATAGAACAGACATCATAGATTAACAGTAGGCAAGTTGGCAGCAGTTACTATTGACTTATTTTAAAGTAATATTACCCTTACTTTTTATTTGGCTGAATTTCCAATGGCTTTTTAATTGAAACTTCTAACTGTGTGTTTCATGCACCCAGCTCTTTTCCAAATGGCTGTGACACAGCGTTTTCTCATGTACAGTGTGGGACGTGTGATGGCTGTCATTTTGTGACCAACACATAGCATCTCGTCTTCAGATGTGTCAGATGTAATGACAGGGAATATTCAGTGCTGTTTATTCAGCCTTTCTCTGAGGGCGGACATGTTTTGGCTCCTGAAGCTTCTCTGTGCGTCCCAGGTTTGAGTGGGACTTGTGTATGGACACAGATGATTGCAATAGTTATGTATAGATGGGGTTATGATGTTATGCTGATGAAAACAAATGGTGCCGTGGTGGAAGGAAAGCTGTGTTTATTTATTTTGACCTTATTTTAACCAGGAAAGTCCCACTGAGATTCAGAATCTCTTTTACAGAAGAGAGTCAAACCCAGGACCTTCTTGCGTTCGACGAGAGTGATAACTGCAGCAGCTCGTACCTCAGTGATTTACTTTCAGTCCCAAATCTTCTCATTTTAATAACAATACAACATTTTGAGCTATTATGGTTTTGGAGGCATATTCTGGCAGGCAGACCACTCGCCCCCTCACTCTCCTGGGATGTCAGTGTCTGGGCTGCCGGTGCTGTGTGGGTCAGTGACTGCAGGCTCTGGGCTGGAGACTGTATTTGGAAACAGAAATAAACTCTGTCCAATATTGGAATGATGATACAAGCAAAGAGGGACTTATTAATGAGCTTTCTGACCATGGATATAGCACAAGCACATTTACTTTAACTCCAGAGGCTGCTGTGGACTCTCGATGCACAGTAGAAAGTATTGTGGACAGGTTCACTAGTTAAAGTTGTAGTTAGTGGTATTGGCTGTAGTACTGTTAGAGCTGCGCTGTGATGGTGTGTTAACTCCAGAAAAGAAAGAAGTTGTTTAAGTGTGGATTAGTCAGCCAAGAGATAACAGCTCTTTTACAAATTTCTGTCCAGAACTAGAAGCTTCCCGGTTATAGAACTTGCTGACTCAACTTCTATTTTTATATGCTTTTTGCAGCTCTTCCCACACACTGCTCCCCAGTTTTGCTTTTTCCTCTCTCCAACCCCATGTTTTACTGCCTTCTGCCTCCTCCTGTTGGATTCATAAATCTGTAGGTTCTAGCTCTTCATGTCCCAATTTAGCTCTGTTTCCTCAATTGCCCTTAAAGCTGAACTAATCCAATTTTAGTACATTCATAAGTTCTATAAAAGATCTGTTACTTATAATTGAATATTTACTTCCTGTCTATATATAGTTGTGTAATTGAACAGAGTGATTGGATTTGAATTAAAATTTGAGTTTGTTTGTCATGTGAATCAGTGACCATTATCATTTTTGTGCTTCAGTGATAATGTTAACCCTCTAACTGGAAGGTTGGTAGTCCAATCCCTCATCCTCACATTGTTCTGTTCTTGAGCAAGTCAGCGCCCCCCCACCTTGCCTCCTGAATGTGTTTTTGTGAGTGTAAATGTTTGGATTGTAAATTTCAATGTTGAAAATTGCTTTGTTTGCCTGATTGGGGTAGCAAAAATATGCCATTTTTTATTTATATCTCTTTTTTCCCTCTGAATCCTCTCACCTCCATGCCGTCATGTCTTTCGTTGCACCCACTCACCAGACACCAGCCTGTCTGATCCTACATAATGTCTCAGAGTTCGACACTTGTCCCCATAGACAACATTCAGACAGACATCAAACCAGCAGCCCCACCACGCCTTGTGTTTCCAGCCCAGCACACTCACCATCTGTGGCACGCTGCACTGTTAGAGATGAATACACTGGAATAAAATTGTCCAATAACATACACTGTCAACAACATTTTTGACCATATTGGATTGTCTGTTGAAATAACTGTCTGAGTACTTATTTTCTTATAGCTTTTTGCCTTTGTGGCCATAACAGGAATGATTCTTAAATTGTGCTTTAATGTGGGTAGGATTTTGATGTGACTTATTTTTATTCATTTATTTTTTTCCCCCTTCCTTTCTGATATAGTATAATGAATGAGACCAATAATAACCAGATTATTATGGAGCATTTTAGAATGTCTACGCCCTACATAGTAGACAGTGAGGGCTCCTAGTTTGCCTTGTTCTATACCATACATTTTTATTTGGGTTTAGTCATTATATTTTTCTGTACTAATACTAATCTTGCATACACAGTATATGGCATATAGCCATATACTGTATATGCGACATTCATCAATAATGTGGGCGCCCTTTACATTTGACTGCACAGGCCGTTTAAAGAAACAGCACAGATACATTCCCCGCAGGCGTTCGCTCGTATGGGTCTTATTATACATACTGCATGGATGACGCACAGAGCAGGGGTTTTGTTCTGGACGTCAGTCCAACGTGTCTACAATGATATATATGATATGAATGTAGCCAGGCATGTTGTGGGAAAGGGATCAGACGCTAAATCTTAGGCCTGAATTTTCACCCAATTAAAAGAACATGTGGCACACTGGAGGTCTTATCATTATGTTGGATGATTTAAATGTTTCAAATGTATTGACTAGGTATGGAAAGTAGAATTTTAAATCCTTTTTTTTGCATGAAAAGCATTTTGTAGTCCACAGTTTTTCAATCTTCAAATCTATATTATTGATTTTATTTATCAGAGCATCTAAACCAAATATCATCCTTTATTTAACATATACTGTATATGTGTCTCTTCATCGCCCCTCTGCTCTGACCCCCTGCTCCTCTGTAGGATTCTGATGGCCCTCCCAGATCAGAAGGGGTCCAGCCGCCCGTGTTTTCAGCTCTGCGTCAGTCTAGAGTGGTCTCATCCACCTCCGAAGAGGAAGAAGCACTTACAGAGAAGTTTCTCAAAATCAACTGCAAGTACATCACTGATGGAAAAGTAAGCTATTTCTCTGATTGTTTGGTCACCTGGATTATTAGAAGAGGCATGAAAGAGACAATTGCAGCCAATTGCAGCTCATTTTCAAGTTGAAAATATGATTTGTCAGAGGTTACGAAAATGTTTCTAATGAATTATTTATTTAAGGTGAGACACTACAAGTGATTAGGAAAAAATCTTACATTTAAATGTATAATATTAAACTTCTGCTGTAGTTTACTCACATAAATGTAAGAAAAAAAATACTGCAGGTTTTTCATCATGTAATGTTTTCGTGTAGAAATAAGGCATTTTATGTGTAAAAATTGCCAAAAAATACACATATTTGGGACACATTAAACTGAAAAATGGACAGAACCAGGTTTAAATTTCTTGGTTCATTTTGTATACATATTAGTTACAATTTAGTTTTAAAGTAAACTAGATTGGACTGAAAATTTTTCTAAAATTGCCTATTTTTTTCCTAAAACTTCAATAAATCAGTTTTAGAATTAGATATTTAAAAATTATCACATCACAAATCATTTTAGATTCTTCTGTAGAGCAAAAATATCTGTGTATTCAATCATCTTTTTCAGTTTATTCTTAGTAGGAGCGACAGCAAAAAAGAGTCCATCCTGGTGTAGGCATACACATGAATTCAGAAATTCCACATTTCTCTTTGGATAAGAAGATGTACAAAGGGACACACAAAATATGAAGGGCATGCATTTCTATAGTTTAACTCCAAATATCCAAATATAAAAAGGAAATATGTAGTGTAGAGTGAATGACAGGTCATCTTTTTGTTTTTTTATTACTTTACTTACTTTACTTACTTTACTTACTTTACTTACTTTACTTACTTTACTTACTTTACTTACTTACGGAGCAGTGGTCCACAACAGGCCGTCTTACAGATATATGTACCTGATGTACTCATCCATTTCTTCCTAAAACCATATGTGAGTGTTGAGCCTGGACTCCCACATTCACTGTATCGAACCAGACCTGATTCACTTCCAGCTACCAAATGAAAGCACTGAAGTGGTCAGCGCTGCGAGTCAATACCTTGTACTTGATTTAGGACATTTGTGGGCTCAAATGGATTCGATGTATGGGCATTTTTGATTGCTTTTTGTGTAACATGCCTATTTCTGTTGGATTACTTGATAAAAGACACATTCTGTGAGGTGCTGAGAATGTGCACAGTAATCCTTTTTAATACATAAATGTTAAAATTCTGGATTTGGGACTCACAAATTGCACATTGTAAGGTTAACTACAAGATTAATTGCAATCGATTCAAAATCACAATTTGAATGCATACAATTGGCAAATTGCAAACTTAATCTGCATTAAAGTGCTAACCCGGTAGTTTATATCTGTACAAACATGTGCTGAAAAGCATTTGATTCTATTTGCCATACTTGCCTTTACCCTGGTGTATTTAAGTTCTTAGATGGTGATTTAACCTGACATTTAGTTCTTAATTTGGTGACTGAATAACTTTTTTTTTTTTTCCTCAAACACAAGAAAAAGTAATCTTTGTTTATTGTGTGTGTACTTTTTAGGGTGCGGTGAGTGGGGTGTTGTTGGTGACACCCAACAACATCATGTTCGACCCCCACCGGATGGACCCATTGGTGCAGGCTCATGGGTGCGAAGAGTACGGCATCATGTGTCCGCTGGAAGAGGTGCAGTCAGCTGCCATCTTTAAAGAGATCACTGACCCCAAGATCAGAGACACTGTGCCCGAGTAAGACGCCTTAGGTTTAAACCAAATGACAAACTTAATAACAACTGTTTTCTAATACAGCTCCCTTTAAATTTGACATTGATGTAGATAACTTTGACCTGTAGTTGTGAGGACCTTTTGACTAACCTCACTAAGTTCTGCAGTTTTTCAACTGTGATTATTGTAGATTTCAGAGCTCTTAAGCCATCTTTCCTTTTGGGAGAAATCAGCTCTATCATCAGGACTTAAAAATATTAATTACTGGAATGGAGCCGGAAACTCTTAAATTAGTCATGAGAAATTACTTGAAATGTGGGCATTTGGAGGGCCATCAATTGTGGTATTAATAAATATATATTTAAGATATAAGATTTTCATTTTTGTTTCAAGCATACTTTTTTTTTTTTTTTAAACACAGAAAAAAACAGAACATGACATAGAGAGAACAGAAAAGCACAGCCGACATAAAACAACCATTAGTTAAGGCATACATTATCAGGTGTAAGAGTCCCATTTGGTCCAATGTTTGTCAAATAAGTTAATTTTCAAATTAAGTAAAAATGTTCTCTTTTCCATTTTATGTGTTCAATCCAGTCCTTGATTGTTGGTATAGTTTGTTTGTTATGGCCTTCTTCCCTGCATCTAGAAGTATGCTCCAATGGTATCCATTTATTGTGTTCACGATAGGAGTTTTGAGAGCCAAATACATAAGTGGGATGACCTTGTTGATCTACTGGATAGTATTTATGTCCTGTGGACAGCCGAGAAGAAAAAGATTTTTACCTGTAGTTAATGATATGCAGCATTACAAGCCACAAATGGGCTCTGACTCAGATTTACTCCCACATGAATCAGCCAGGCTTTAAATGTGCCTTCACAAAGTTATTCCCCATTTTCCGTTCACATAGAAACACACCTAAGTAGCTGTAATCGCTGTCATTCTGCGCTGAACGCCTGGTCAGATTGCATCAGCAGTGAACCTGCAGTGTAATCCTTTTCCCTCTGCATAGCAAAATAAAAAGGAAGTTGCAATTATGCCAGGGTTAATGAGGTATGGCTGCACCCTCCTACACTGTGATGGCTCACCTCTCTATGCACAAGGAAGCAGCCTCCTTCGTGGTGTTTCCGCCCACTGTTTTGTCTGTAGTTTATTTTCCTGTAATTGTTTTTGCTGTTCTAGTTGTAGTGCTCTAGACATGTGTAGATCAGTGATTCTCAAACTGTGGTCTGGCATGCTTCCAGTGAGTTAGTCATGGCTGATTTTAGAATTAGAATTACTTGTATTTAATTTAATAGAAATATGTTATATTATTTCTAGCATTTTTCTGTATGCTATAAGAAGCAGCTCATCCACTATGTGACTCTTTCTTCCACAGTGACCTGGAGCCTCTGCCCTCAGAGAGACACCCGTCGCAGCAGAAGGAGATGGAGCCACGCCTCAGGGAGCCAGGGGCCAATGACGGCAGCGGCAGCACGGCCCCGCGCAGCACCGAGGGGTCCATCTCTGAGGACGTCTTCACTGAATCTGAGCTGTCCCCTATCCGCGAGGAGGAGCAGGCGTCCAACGAAGACCTGCACATGGACAAGTCCTCGGGTGCATCCACTGAGTCTGTGCAGACTGTGACCCAGGTGGAGGCCTCTAAAGCAGAAACACCTAAAGCTGAAGAAGCGGACTCTCAGGTTGGTGGCGATGGCCAAGCTTCTGGATCTGTCTCCCAGGTGACAGAAGAGGCCTCGCCACCAGTCATGACAAGCCCCGTCCCCACAGAGGACAATCCACCAGACACTGCCACTGAAAACCAGTCAGCCATGGGATCTAAGCAGCACAGTGTAGAACAGGCACCAAGCACACCTACTACAACCACCAGCACTACCACCACTAGCCAAGGGCAGGATCCCAGCAACAGCCACTCTCGCCCAGGGTCTCAAAGCTCTGCCCCTCCACTTGCAGGTGCTCCAGACAGCTCCACAAGCACTGCTGCCCTGTCCAGTCCAAAGGAGGCAGCCAATGAAGGGACAGAACTCTCCAAAACAGACACTATGCAACAGGACAAAGAGAGGAAAGGGAGTGGTGAGGAGACGCAAAAGGATGGATCGCAGGAATCAGCAGAGGGTAAATACCATCTCAAATCAGCACCCTGGCCTTGTCTTTGATATTTGAGTAGTTCTCCTAAGTTGTTTAACCAATTGAAGTCATGACATTGTGATCCTAATTCTCTATATATTTAAAGTGACTTGACTACCTGGTTTTGTCCTAGTTTCATATAACTTGTCTTACATTGTGCGGCTCCACGCTACAGTTCCTTTCTTCTGTATCAAAGTAAATGTCTTTTCTCTGTGGAATTCCTCATGTTAGCCTCTGATAGCCTTGTGTTCCTGTGTGGCTTGGCTCTAGTAATGAGAATATAAAGATGCAGAGAAAGTGCTGCCTCTGTTGTTATCTATGTGTGTGGGCTAGCGAGGCCTTCAGCGCTCCATGCAGCCTTTTGATCTTTAGCTCTGGTGGTCTGGATGGCTCCTCCGGGCGATAAGCTAAAGCTTATCAAACAGCACAATGCCACAAACATACCTTGTAACCGGAGGTGATATGAGGCAGCGACTTAACCTGACATCAAAGTACTTTCAGAAAGATCGTATTTATTTAGCATTGCTCTGAAAGTTGGTTTGACATGGCATTAGAGCAACACTAAAACTCTCTTATTTGGCGCTCCTCTGCTCCTAATGTCTGGCGACTGTAACCTTTTTACACATTTATTTCCCAATCATCTTGTGTACATGCATTTCAAAAGAACCAAATCAGCCAAATACAAACTTAGAACTAAAAGCTATTGCATATGTTTTGTTTTTGTTTTTTTTTTCATTTCACTCTTAATTTTATATTGCTGGGAATTTTAAATATATTATTAAAACAATTTACTATTAAACAAACAAACAATAAACAATTTACTATTAAACATTTACTAATTAATTAATACTAGTGCTTCTAATACTTCTGCCACTATTTCTCTTTCCAATTGCTCAACAATTATGTTTAGTAAATGTAGTGCTTTGTAACTGCATCCTCAATAGCTACCACTGACCATTCATTTCTGACGTGCCAGTGACTGTGACTGTGGCTGTATTGTTTTTGTTTGACAAAAGCCTGTCAGCCTCAATGACTCACTTAGTACAACTCTCTAGTTAGACATGTCACTGTGGTCCCTCAATGATTTCTCTGAATCTGAAGTAACAGACCAAAACAGTAAGAGGGAAATTATCCTTTTCTTCCTCAGCAATTGCTGTCCCGCAGAGTGCTGGGTTACAAAAGCTCCCCTAATGCACGGGCGTCTCTCAGCAGGCCTGCCCTTTATTCTGCACACATTAGCTTCACCAGCAGCAGCTTCAAAAACATGATGCATTAAGATGAGTTTGATTTCAAAATCAAATTGGTTCCCCTAAGATTTGAGATGCCAATGCTTATTAGTGTTTTGTGTTATTTGTCAAGCAGCATGACCAGCCTTTTCCAATGTACTGTTAAAAGGTACTGTCAGTTATGTCACTTCAACTGTGCCTCTTTGATTGTCTTTTCTGGCTAGATCTAATTTTATTTTGCTGCTATTAGGGATGTACCGATCCCGGTACTTCCTCTAGAGTATCTGCCAATACAGAATGTCAACCAATGCTAAGAGTTGTTATTATTAGAATGCTACAAATTACGAATACTACTAAAAAAAAAGGAAGATCAGCACCTCCAAATCCAAGGCCATGGTTCTCAACTGGAAAAAGGTGACTTGTCCTCTCCGGATGGGTGGGGAGTCATTGCCTCAAGTTTAGGAGTTCAAGTATCTTGGGTCTTGTTCGCGAATGAGGGAAGGATGGCGCATGAGATTGTCGGATCGGTGCAGCGTCTGTAGTGATGCAGTCACTGTATCAGACTGTTGTGGTGAAGAAGGAGCTGCATTGAAAGGCAAAGCTCTCAATTTACGGGTCAATCTACATTCCTACCCTCACCTGGTCATTAGCTTTGGGTATCAACCTGAAAGGACAAAGATAAACGTTGTCAAAATGAGTTTCCTCCGCAGGGTGACTGGATGCTCCCTAACAGATGCGGTGAGAAGCTCAGTCACTCGAGAGGAGCTCGGAATAGAGCCGCTTCTCCTCCATGTTGAGGGGAGCCAGCTGAAGTGGTTCGAGCACCTGGTCCAGATGCCTCCTGAACACATACCCTGGGTGATGCTCTGGGCATCTCCCACTGGGAGGAGGCCCCGGGGAGACTATTGCTCAGATTTACTAAGACAGGTGCTAAATTCCAAGCACAACTTAAAATTTCCATGAAATTAGATTATTTTAATTATATTGCACAGTACAATGTTGTATCCAGAGTTCAGATGCGCAACGCAGTGCACAGACAGAGGGATGTGATGGAAAACCTGCAGGCATTTGCCTTTAACCAGCACAGCAAATGGCGAGGATTTTATAACAGTCCAGGGATAACGGGACAGCACGGACACGGACGGGGAACAGGTGGACAAGTGACATCTTCTCCTGTGTCATCACTAAACAAATGTGTTGGTCATCAACACTTCGTTCAAAGAGCGCACGGTTTAAGGACATTAAAAGGATCTCGGACGAACTCCTGAAATCTATTTGAGGGACAGCTTCTAAGAATTGCTTCAGGTTAAAGTGACACTGGTGAGAATCTAGGCCGTGTCACAGGTCGTGTATTTTTATAACCTCTCCCCTTTGTCAAAACAACACTATTACTTTCATAGTAGGCCTATTTGTAAATGAGCCAAACACAACCCTTTGAAACATTTTAATGCCACATTGATGTGTAAACTTCAATACGTAGTCTTTTCTGCTCAGTTTAACACCTGCTTTTCAGACGTGCCAAATTTTCACGCAAATTTACTCCTCGCAGTCTCGATAAATCAAACAGCGCCCTCAAAACATTATCATTAGCATTTTCTCCGCCTCCAATTTTGCGCGTTGGGGCACAATTGCACTGTTTTCCATATTCATAAGGTCCCATGTGCTAAATTTGTGCTGTGGCAGGAGAGAGATACAAATCTCAACCGCACACGCTTTTTACTCTAGTTTAGTGCGCGCAACCCGTTTTGCACCTGTGCAATCGCCTAGCAAATTTGGGCCTGAGTCTTTCGTATGGCCTGGGAATTCCTCAGGGTCACCCCGGAAGAGCTGTAGGAAGTGTATGTGGAAAGAGAAGTCGTGGGCCTACCTGCTCAGACTGCTGCCTCTGTGACCTGGCCTGGATAAGCAGAAGGAAATGGATGCATATGCAAAAAAAAAATAATTATTATGTCCATTACCAGAACTTTGCAATAGCAACCTACCTAAAAATAATGTAAAGTTAATGTGTGGATTCTAAAACTATACTCAATTAGGTCATTTTGTAGGTTGTGAGCTTTAAAATGAAGTATTGCATGTCCATAATTACTGAGGTGAAATTGGCTTAAGAAAAGTTGTGTCCGTAATATGGCTGATTGGGGTATTGGATCCCTATCGAAACCCAATCATCCTTCGATCCTCTTCTATATACTCTTTTTGTTCTCTTTGTTCATCTCCATGAATCTGCTCTTTGGCTTTCCTACTGTTCCTCAATATCCTTCTACCCATATTCACTCTCCAAGTGTATTCTTATTAACTAGTGACTAGTCTGCCTGGAATTGGCCAATAATAAACCTGGACAAACTTAAGTAAAATGTTCCAAACCAGTTCTAACTTCAGGACTAGACTAGACATTGATTTAACTATACTATTGACTGTCTCATACACTGAAGGCATCTTGTGTTTACCAGTGAAAGAACATCTTGTTGCACTATGTTAAATAAATCCTTTGTTTATTGTGGCCATTATGTAACACAGCAGGTCTTGTGTGGCCTTGTGACAGTGTGAGTAATATGTTTTTCAGGTTCAGGGTCGGCGGAGAAGAGGAAGCAGCGCTCTCACAAGTTCCTGTGTCTGCGAGTGGGGAAGCCCATGAAGAAGACGTTTGTATCCAATGCCAGTGCGTCCATGCAGCAGTACGCTCAGCTGGGCAAGAAGCACGAGTACTGGTTTGCCGTGCCTCAAGAGAGGTCAGGATCTATGTTGCTGATCCAAGTATCACAATATCAAATGTTATGTCTTATTATATAACCATGTTTATGTGTATTATATTGCCAACTTGATGTGAACAGCTTTAAATCAGATATTATTTCAATAAGAACCAATAACCAATTTTAAGTGCATATGAACAGGATTATATTTAAGAGTTTTCAAAAAAATCTGCCTTTTTTTCCACCAGTTTTTTTGTTTACATTGTACTTCCTGGTTGGACATGAGCAGCAGTTGTGACATAGGTAGAGATAATTTCAACTGTTACCTAGCAACCATAATGTAATCAATATATATATATATATATATATATATATATATATATATATATATATATATATATATATATATAATATATTTTATATATAAATTATAGTTATGGTCTGACAAATAATAATTCCTGACACATCATGACAGCTTTTTTTTCTGTAAATTTCATTTAACATTCAACATTTATTTTTTTAATTTTTCATGCAAAACTATGATAAATATTTATCACAGGTCCAATCCCACCAAACTAAGTAATAATTACAAAAATATGACAACCTGTCATAGACATAAGTATTTATGTTTGTCTTTGTTTTATAATAATTGTATCTTTACAAGCTATCACACAAGTGTAATTTACCCATATTGAGACACTACTTAGAATTTCACATAGGCCTTAGTTTGTTTTTGTTTTTTTCGTAACTCAATCAAAAATGCACTCTTTGTCAGGGAACGCTCCCACTGCGCCTCCTGGCCATCTCCCTGCACTGCTCCACCAGACAGGCCATTTATTTTTAATACATTACTCACTAACACAACAGACACACACTCTTAAGCTTTGGGAATGCCACTGTAAAGGATCAGCTGCTGGAACTAGTCATGAATGGCACATTTAAACATCTCCAGACTTAGGTTAAAATTGTGGGTGTTTTAAATTATCTCAATATAGCTACAACATATTTATACAGTATCTTTCCTGCCATGCTTGATTGCTCTTGTTGATGTGTGCTCGCCAAGTAAGCAGTAGGTTTTAATTGCGTTACAGATCTTGACACATTACAAGAAAATATATGCGCTTGTGCCTCATGTTTATTTGTGGTAAATTACAAGTCCCAGATAAATTACAAGTCTGCAGATAACTTAATTTGACAAGCCTATTTTGGTCAACTATGCTATGAGCTAGATCTAGAGGCGATTGGTCATATCCATGGCATCTGGCCTCTTTTCAGCACAGTAATTCTTCAGGATTATGGAAAAGACAAAAATACATGTTTGTGATCGACCTTAGCATAAGAATGCGAGCTAAACAGGGGTCTTTTATGATATCTGCAAGTCTGGCCTAGTGGAAAACTATTTCAATTACAGTAGCAAAGAGGGCACCATCAAAAGTAATAATGCAGGAAAAAAAGCTGTGTGTCAATTTGGTTAGAATGATTTTGCAAATTTCAACGCCACCCTTAGAGTATTTTCATTGGTTGCTTGTGATTTTTGGTCTAGTAAAAAAACACTGGTCGTTTTCCCTTTTTGCTAATCACATCTGAATCAGACAAACATTATCCTTGCTTGTCACGGTATCATAAATTATTGATAATATGACATGTAAAATGGTAATGAGGCTTTAATGCCTTGCCCTCTCCTTCATTAGTCAGTACAAACTTCAGGAGTCATGCTTGTTATTACGTTGTTGTTTTCTCCCTGCCTTGGTTAGTTCCTGCATATCCCTTAAGAACTATTTTTGCCATTCAAATTAAGTATAATTATTTCAAATTATTTTGTATCATTTTATGATAATAATTCATTAGGTACTTAATATGTACTTTACGTAAAATTATTATTTTTATATATGTGTATGTATATATATATATATATATATATATATATATATATATATATATATATATATATATATATATATATCTTTACCCCTTTGAATATTACCATACAGTCTTTTTGGAGTGACTGCATTAAAAGCAGACCTATACGTAGGTGTAGAAGGAGCAAGCTGCACTCCTGAAAACACAGTAATTCATTGGCCTTTTTGTTCAGACACCGTTGGCCTGACCTAGATGGGAGGCGACCCGCATGATGTGTCTTTAAGTGTCCCTGCATTAGTGCGAGGCAGAAGGGAAAGCTATTGAATGAACTATGTATACAACCATAACAGTATTTACAAGCTTTTATGTCCACTGGATTAGAGACACTCAAACTGATGCCTCTGTGAGCTGTACACTTTTCCAGGTTTTTTAGTGTGCAAAGGTGAAGAAATGCAATTGAAAGTGTAATTGAAGACATAATAACCATAAATATGTTGCTGATATTATATTAGGCAAATTCCGCTGACTGTGTATGATGACATTACAGTACAGTACATCTAAAATATTTTTGGTACAGGAATTTGTAGATCCCAATGGCATTTATTTTTCAACTGCACAACTGTACAAAACTGTACAAAAAGCACAAAGGAAACAATTAGTAAAACTTTTTTTTTTTTTTGAGGCAAACTTGTTTTGACTTTTGTCTTTTGTATGACACAGGTCGGACCACTTGTACGTTTTCTTCATGCAGTGGAGTCCGGACATGTATGGGGAGGGTGTTCGGGGAATGGGACAAGAACCCGGATTTATGGTCATAAAGAAAAACGAGGCTTCGCAAAATTCTGAAGACGATCCCATCACAGACCTCAATGTCAAAGAATGGGAGGTAATGTCAATGCTAAAAGAACAAAAAAAAGTGCATTCATTTTGTTTTGTATTCAATCCATATTTTATCTATGTATTATTATGTGGTGCCTTTTAAGTGAGTTGTTAAATCACATTTTGTAATTGTGTAAAGTAATATTCACAATCTAATACATTGTGAATTATCTTTCTTTTCCATCTGAAATGTTTAGACGCAAATTTACGTTAAATTATGCTTTTGTATTTTTCATTGTATATTATACGTAATTGACGTTAACACTTGCTTTGCTTGGAAATGTGCTTCTTAGAGCTTCCAACAAAGTATTTTGCATGTTTGTGTAATCGTTTACTCTTGTGGGTCAGTGTACGTCCTGTTGAGTGTCAATATTGTTGGTCACCCCAGACAATTCATTTACAATTTTGTGTCAGCAATTTAACTTTTTCTCATTTTTATTTTTTATCTTTTTTTATTTTTTTAAATCAAAAATTGAAACCCCAAACACAGTTCTGTCCCAATTTTATTGCACTTTGCATTTTGAACTCTGTGTGTTTGAGAAAGCAAGTTATATATATATATATATATATATATATATATATATATATATATATATATATATATATATATATATATATATATATATATAAGTTGTACTGGTTATGATTGTGACTGTCTCTTTAAATATCGTCCCTTTTTTCCGGATTATATCCCGCCTTTTAAGTTCTGTTTGCCCAATCAGAAGCTAGGTTTCTCCTGTCGCATGTTGTCATTGGACAGTGTCGATGTCTCTCGAAGGAAACGGGCTGAGTCCCCGTTTGTAGAGTAAAATGTTTCTATTTTAGTCCAGTTGGCTGCCAGGCTACAACAACTCTGGATGTTTGTCTTCAGGGTGCCAAGGAGAACTTAAAGCATCTGTAATGTGACTGACGCTATCACCTTCCTTTGAGGGAGAGATATGTTTTCTAGGAGAGTGAAGGACCCAGAGAGACGGCTGACTCCTAAGTATTCTTGTGTACGTCCCTTGTGTTTATTTCAAGTTTTCTTTGTGCAGTTGTTTACACTCTTGTTGGACGTTAGCGCGCTAGCCTTTTGCTAACTAGCCTCACTGCTAGCCGTTCAGCTGTAAATCAGAAAGTGTTTACAAAGTGCTCACTGTTCGGCCCGTTGTGTAGTCCGGACACAGCGCTGGGGTGCTTTCAGTGCTGTGTATATCTTGTGTCTGGACCGAGGATTGGTCTTTTGTCTGTTAAAAGTTGGCAAAGCATGGAGGCTATAGTTAATTCAGACGTATGTTTCCCAAAGTCTCAAAGTCAGTATGCTTGAGTTCACATCAGAGATCAGACTAGTCACATCCTTTTTTTTTTTTCTTTTTCTTTTTTTGTCTCTCCAGCATTTAACGTTAAATGTGTCTTGGCTTGCCAAGTTTTCTTGGATATGGATTGGTTGGATACTGTGTACATTCGCTTGCGTTTATGTCATGGGCAGACAAATTTAAGGTCCCTGCTGTAGGTGTTGTCTTTTATTATTAATGAGGACAGTAGTTTATCCTTTCTGCTACATTATTGATAGCTGTAAAGGTGCTGCTTGTTACAAACTAAGTTATTTACACTTTAACAAGAATTAAAGCACCCAGTTAACCAATGTTTTAAAGCCTTTAAAGTATCCATTTTACTATAACTTGCTCTTCTCTGTATTGTACATGAGGGTACATGCTGTGCCAGTCTAGATGAATACGCCAACACCACATAGCAGCGTGGGGTGAAACTTTGTTGGATCTCATCCAGTCATTTTGTTGTTCAGTCTGGGTCACTTTCCATAATAGTTTGTGTTTTTATGGATTTTGTTGTGTGGTTGATTGTAGCAAAACCAATTTTTGCTTTCAATGAGTGAACTTTTAAAAATATTGTCTTCAAAAAAGCTGACATGATGATTGAGGAAGTACACAAACATGCAAAATGCCCTTTCTTCTGCTTGCCTATATTCAAATTTACCTAAAGACGTTGGTGTTAAATTTACCAGTCTAACTTCAGAATTGTTCTTATGTCGCCAAGGCCAGCAGCTGAACTGGCAGAGTTTTATGTTTGCACCTGTTCCTGTCTTTGTACACCAGGTAGTGTCTCTGACGGAGTACCACCGTCGAATTGATGCACTAAACAGTGAAGATCTGCGCTCACTCTGCAAACGACTCCAGGTGCCATGATTCACTGACTGCCCCACTGTAGCCATCCCGCCCTGGCTTCCACTGCCCTCATCAACAACCAAGCTGCTCCCCTAGGCTTCTCACTGCAGACTTAAGCATCCTTTGCTTTAATTAAGGTTATAGGTTTAGAGTTGTAATAGGTAAGGTACTCTTTTGTCTCTGTAGGGAAATTTGTTCTCTATATTTTACTCATCTTTCAACGCCAACCCAGAATGTGGTTACCTGCAGTGAACCCACTTCAGAGTTTGAACCAGGATATTGGCTACACCAGGGGTGCCTGGTTTATGTATTAAACTATTTTACATGTTTACTAGTCTGATGAGTGAGTGGGTATAATGAACGCCTCAAGCTCATAATACAATAATATCACATGGCGATACGGACAATAATAGAATAGGATTTATTTGACATTGTCAGGTAAAAAACAAAGAAATACAGTTCAGCAATTCCCTGGTCAAGCAGCAAATGGAGTGAATTACACAAAATGAGTGATTTGCTTTAACAGCTTGTGGATAAAAGCTGTTTTTCAGTCTTTTGGTCCTTGTCTTAAACAGTCTGAATTGTTGGTTTGATGGAAGGGCAGTAAATGTCTAGGTCCAGGGCTAATACATATATATTACATGATTTTCACTGTTTTAAAAGGAACAAATACTTATCTGCAACAGTTTATTTTTTTTTTTTAAATCAAACCACTATGCACATTTCATTTGTAAAATATTCTTATTTTAAATATGTACATAGCAAATATGCTGACTGCATAACAGAATATCTTTACTTTATCTAAATAAACAAGAATATTGTAGGGCTGTTTTGTGAAATGTATTTTTAAAAAATGCTCATGGCTAAATACTAGCCATGATAATGCTCAACATATTGTACCGTATATTGTACCACAATATACCAATATGTACATTATTTTGACACATCCCTAGCTCAAACTGGTATGAAGACAGTCTTGGAAGAAACTAAATCTTACTTAAAAGTAAATTTTTATCAATTCATAGCTGAAAATTGGCTTGTTTTGAGTTTGGTGGTTGTCACGTGACTGCAGCCTTATCTCTGTGTGTCAGGCTTTCTGTCTTAGCCTGGCTGTTTTAAAGCCATACAGTGCAAGGCAGTCTTCCAGTGTGTTAGTTTGGTGCAGTAGATAGAGAAGACAGATATTTTGAAATGCCGTTGATGTCAAAATGTATTAACTGTAGAGCTAGGGATACTTGGTAAGGGGTGGTAAGAGGAGCACTATCAAACAAAGTGATGTTGTGTCAGTGATAGGCTCTTGAAAGACAGGGAGACAATGCAGGTAGGACCGATTTGAATGTGCACTGAAACATGAGCTCAACCCAGGAACTGGTGGGGAAGCAACTCACAATTAGCCTCTGTTATTGAGGAAGATAAAGCAGATAAGTCCAACAATCGGCTGGTCAGAGAAACCGTCCCTGAAACAGACGAATGCTAATTATTCATTTGGCTGAGTTCTTTTTTCCCTCTTTCAAAACTGTCTCTTTTCTGATCCCAGTCCTGCCAATCCCAACCCAGTCATCTGGCACTGACAAGTGGCATCAGCTGTCATCTTCAGTCTCTAATCGGTGTATTGATAGCAAATGTTCTCCCTATAATTTTCCCTCCCAATGTTAGACCAGAATATATTTGTTATTGCACCTCTAACGAAGTGTGGTTAGTTTAACCTTAAGTATATTGTAAGTGAAATTTGAATATATTTTGTACAAGTTCCCAGTTTGTTCATGTAGACAAAAATCACTGTCAGAAAAACACAGGCCCAATGTTTGTATTAGTATGGTTCAAAATATACTATGTATGGACAAGAAAAACTGGGACTGCTGCATAAAAATATATACAGTATAAAATCACCTTGCAAACCTTTCCTGCCACTTTCTCTCACACCTGACTGTGGTTGTTGCTGTTTTAGATCACCACCAAGGAAGAGGTCAACTCCAAGCATGGCACGTCTATCAAGGCCGAGCTGGAGCCTGAAACATTCAAACCCAATCTCAAGGAGCCCAGTGACCTCCTGGAGGCGGACCAGATAGAGAAGGTAAAGTCTTGGATCTAACAGCATTACACTAATGCTAATCAGACCATCCAATTCAGTTATCCATAGGAACACTGTCAGCAGTGTCCAGCAGCACGTGACGCACCATAATTAGCGCTGCAGTTTTCAACTAAAAGTCATCAGACTCGTTTCTTTTATTAAGTTATTTTAGATCAATATTGTGATTTTAAGTGTCCAAAATGTAATCCATGGTTGTCATAGATTACAACTGTGTAGGTCAAGGTCAAGTTTATTTATATAGCACATTTACAACGACGAGTGGTGTCCAAAAGTACTTCACAGGTAAAGTAAAAACAAGGATATTATAATATTACTTATATTATATTATATATTACTCCTACATTATTTTTATTAGATTAGTTACAGCATATTGGGGGTCAGAATATCTTTGACTCTTTCTTTACAGGGTCGGTGCAGTAAATTACCTGCTTCTCCAGCACTGTAGGAAACATGGGTTGCTCATAATTCTTTGAATGAGTTTCTTGTGCTTTTGGGTTCTGAAAGCCATGTACTGTTAAAACGTTAATTTCAAACACAATAATGGACTAAAGCTACTTATCCCCCAAAACATTACCAACATTACAATATTGTACTATTCATGTTGTTGTTTGTAATAAACAGGTTTTCCAGGTCATCCGTCCCATGAGAATTTCTAGTTCGCAGGAGCTGTTGTTTCAGTCTGTATGAATTATTTGCCACTTTTGTATTTTGTGTGTCCTGCGGTTCCTGATTCTAGATCTACTCACTGTTTGTAAAACAGACCAACAGCACCCTTTCACCTTCATTTATTAACCCTATGCTCGGGGAATAAACAGCAGTCACTGTAGTAATGCATGTAATCTCAGCTCACATCTGCTTCTCTTTAGTTAGAAGATGCATTTACCACAGTAAAAGTTTGTGTGTGTTATTTTTTCAGTATCATGTTACAAAATGTAAGTGCTAGACAAGGAAAAAGTTAGCGTTAAAGCTCCAGTTTAGGCTGATATATTGTTTAGGCAAAAACCCTGACTAAAGGATATATACATAGTGCTCTGTTTGAACATGAAGAGAGCACTATATAAAATGTTGTGGACATTTAAAAAGCATCTCTTTAGAAATATTAGTGTTTTTTTATGTAGAGCTGTGCCCTGTAGTTACAGTGTAGTTACACCTGTAGTTTATAGCAATTACATAACACATAATTTCGGCTCAAAATACCGGCAGAGCTTTTTAGCTTTCTTCTGCTCTAGATTTTAAAACATCGGCCACCCATGGAGACAAGTAGGTCCTCCGACGGAAAAGTTCCATAGAACATTTTTAAAGGACATATTCTGCTACAGTGACTTTTTGAGCTTTTAACCATATTCTTACAATGGTCCGTCATCAAAAGCATACCTGGAGTTGTATTCAGTTGCATTCAGAAATGCCCATTAAAAAATCCTCCCCCCTCTGAGCGTCAAAAACACTTCCTGCCATATTCCTTGATCTGGGACATTGCAGATCATCTACGTCACTTATCCGAGAATCTTTTGCTGTTTTAAGTCCTTAAATTATCGCCAGACTCGTTCTGAGCATTTCTGCTGTCTAAATACGATAACTGCTGCTACCAGCTTGATAATTACAAGTAGCACATTCGCCTAAAGAGTACATAGTTAAGCGCTAGCTGCCATCTAGTGGACTTTTTTGTTCCAAAACATGAGATGGCAAATTAATGGTACTCAAGAGCACGTTTAAAGGCTAATAACAATACAAATAATGCATAATATTTTTTCCTTTAATGTTCACTGAACAATAAAACTAATTCTCTTGTAACATGAAATTATTGCAGTATAACTTAATTAATTTGGACTAACGGCAATCACTAACACCTTTACAGGCAGACTAAACCAAGAAGTACTTTCTGTGTAAAATTATTCAATGTCTTTGTCGTAGCGGCTATATTTGTGTTCAGATTGTACAGTGTGTTTCTAAAGACAGGGTCAAATATGAACCTTTCCTGAGCCAGTGAGTGCCCTGTATTGAAGGATAACACTCAGATGAGTCCCAGTTGCCATATTGACCCATAGATTGCCTATATAGAGCTTTCCGTAATCACCCAGAGGAGCGCGTATGGAGCTCAGAGTGGAGCAGAGGTGAGGCAAGTCGGGCCTCATCTGCTCAGGGCATCGTTTCCAGACCAATGATTACACTGCTGTACCGCTGGAGAATTGTGCTGAACCAACAAGAAACAAGCGAAACACATTTAGAGACCGAAGAGCTGATGACTGGACTGGGAAGACTTGAGGTTGCAATGTGATGAGTAAAGGGCCACACTCATAATAGCTGTAATATTTGTTATCTTTTAGAGTGAGGTAAATGTACTTGATGCATTAAAAAAATGGTTTGAATTCGACCAATCAAAGCTAGAGCTTCAGACAAATCATAAAGGAGACATATTATGCAAAATCACCTGATGAGCTTTTGCCTTGTTACAATGTTTTTCCATTATTAGTTTCATCATAGTTGTATTTTGATTGATTCCAGCATGTTTGAGTAATCTATATTGTTCTGCAGCTGAGGTTCTGTGCAGTGCTCAGAAAATTACTCTTTTCACCTACCCCTATCCCCACCTACATCCTTTTACTTGCTTGTGATTATTTGAAAAATCAACACTTCAAGTGATACATGTAGTTCTGCAGTTTTAAACAGGAAGTCAATGGACCAGTTTCTATTATTAAGTCGTTTTAGATCAATATTGCGGTTTACAATAAACAAAATGTAAAATGATGATCTACTTATTATAATAATAATAATTATAATTAAATTGTAAGTACCCGAGGGAATGCATTAAAGCAGAGTACTTTGAGACTGATGATGATGCAAAGTTGTAACCAGCTCAAGGTGTAAACTGGCTTGTGTTCTGTAAAATATCTTTTTAAAATTAATATTCTTTTCTCAGTCCTTTCAAAAACAAGACACCTCAAGTCCTGTAGCCCCATCTCCATCGGCTGCACACTAGTCACAGTTAATCCTCTGCAGTGTGGAAGCAGTGCTCTCAGGGAGCTGCTGCCCTCTCCCCCCTGTCCCGCTCTGCTCTGTGGAGCCCTGTTACTCTTCTTTAAACGCCACGCTGTGTGAAAAGGTCACTGCAGATGTAATTGAGCATTGGTGGCTGTGGCCATTCTGTTTCATTTCCTCCCCGTTTTCCTTGTTCTTTATTGTTTTCTTTTTCAGTGAACATTAGGTGTTGTAGACTTAAATGGTTGTGAGATAACATTAATATCTGTACAATAAGGTCTGTAAACATTTTTCTTTTCCTCAGCTTGCTAAGAATCTCCCTCCTCGGACTATTGGGTATCCGTGGACGCTGGTCTTTGGTACTACGAAGCATGGCATGAGCATCAAGACTCTGTACAGAACCATGCAGTCGCAGGACACCCCTGTTCTGCTGGTCATCAAAGACAGTGATGGCCAAGTACGCTACTTAACATACAGGACTCCGTGTATTTGGTTTGAACTACAATCCCATTTAAATCTTTGTGTCTTTTTCAGGTCTTTGGTGCTTTGGCATCTGAGCCCTTTAAAGTCAGTGATGGCTTTTATGGCACTGGCGAAACCTTTCTCTTCACATTCAACCCAGAGTTTGAGGTTGGTCATTTCTCAGTTTTATGGTATTAGATAATGATTAGTGATAGATTTTGCTTTTGATAAACTTACACCAGTCCAAAAATGTCTCAACAAACTCAAAAGAAATTCTAGTACTCTGTTGTGCATTATGAAACTAATTCTGGAACTTACATATTTTACACAGCTAAACTTTGTCTGATTTCTGAATGACAAATAGATGGTTTAAAACTGCTGTATAAAAACTCCTTATGTGACTGCTCTCACCATCTATGCTCAAACATGACTCAAACCTGCCTTTCCTTTTGGAAAAATATCAGTCTGTTGATCTTTAACTTCACACATTTCTAAGGATCATATTTGCATTTTTTGAAAGAACAGGAACTTAAGTGTTGCTTTATTTATAGCTCAGTGAGTTTCAACTTGTCTTAACTTGTCCTAGCTGGTGTGAGAAATGCGTATGTGTTCTCCGGGTGCTCCGGTTTTCCCTATCACCAAAAACATGTATAATAGGCTCCTCCCCTCTGGGGCCAGGACTCCCTTGAAAAAGAGGTTGTTAATCTCTGTGGAACTATCCTGGTTAAATAAAGGTCAATAAAGGAGGCTTTAAAAATCTGAAGTCTAGAAAACTAACCAAAACACAGACATTCTCAGCAAGCGGTAAAATATTGCAGTTCTACTGACCACAGCTACTACATTTATTGTTACAACTTTGAATATTGCTTTTACTACTATCTATGACCTCAAACATTGCACAGATGGTCAGCTGCTTCATTGCTCCTAATATATTCTTTATGGCAGGTGTACAAATGGACAGGCGACAACATGTTCTTCATCAAGGGAGATATGGACTCTTTAGCATTTGGAGGAGGAAGGTAAGCACACTTTTGGGCTCAGCATGTTTATAGTGAAATATCTTTAAATAATAACCACTTGTTTTTTTTCTCCAGCGGTGAGTTTGGCTTATGGCTGGATGGTGACCTGTACCATGGCCGGAGTCACTCTTGTAAAACATTTGGGAATCCCATGCTCTCGAAGAAGGAGGATTTCTATGTGCAGGACATAGAGATCTGGGCATTTGAATAACCCAACCATGCACCACAGGGAAATTAAAACAAAGACCTGTCAAAGGCAAAACAAAGGAGTGCATCTCCTTTTTTCGAACAATGGCAATGTCCCAAAACCTGCACATCTCCAGGGCTCCCCGTGGTTGGAAGCCAGCTAACGGATGCTTGTTGTGCATTACTACTGCAGTTACTCTGGAGCTTTTACTTTTTCTTTGTGAAAAATTACCTATGTGTGTATCTTGTTACCGCCTTGTGCAGCGTCTTTGCAGGGTAGTGTGGCTAAAGAAGGCCTGGTGATGGTACAGACAGACAGGCCTCAGGAAATGCCCATCCGAGCTGTTCCCCCCCTCTATCGGTGGGGGAGTGGATGGTTTTGGACTGAAAAACAACAGTCAATCCTGGTCTAGAAACTCAAGGACTCGCACCTCTCAAAACGCCCTTAGACATGTGTGTTTCAGTAGGATGTTACTCACTGTGCTGCAGACAGAAAGCCAAGCTATCAAAAACACATTCCATTAATGTCAATGATGGAGTGTCAGTGATTTGTGATTAAACGGTGACATCAGAGGCAGCAGCAGGATGCAGTGCCACTAGTCTTAGAGTCTGTGTGACTCTGGGCGTGTCAGTCTTTCTCCCGTACCCTTTTGGGTTGTGTTCTGAGGCTAAACTATTAGTATTGTGTATTGTAGTCCTCCTGTTGTTCACTGTCATAGCACACCATCTGAAAGCACATAGCTATAATCGGATCACCCATCGTCGTCGTTCTGTTCAGTGGGTGTACGTGTGAGTCCAGCTAACACCAGCTCCTGTCCGGACGCTGGCTGTACTGTTTGTAGACAGTAACGTGTTGCAATAGATTTGTGGAATATGCAAATAACTGTCCTGTGACCTCAAATACACAGGTGGGGCATTTGTGCCTCTCCTGTCGCTCTCCAGAGAGACACTTGTAAAGCTTTTACGTCTTATACACAATTGGCTTTTCTGGGTATAATTTGAAAAGCCTGAGACGTGGTCAACTTGTTTTTCATGCATATATGACAATTATATATTGGTATATATGATTATATAGCACTTATATAATCATATATATATTTGCTGTTATGTGTGACAGTGATCTATTTGTGCTGAAATTTCAGCTGTTACAATATAATGTATATTACCATGTAAATTAATGTTATAATAGTAGATTTGTTCTGAATATATATATATATATAAATAATAATTCTATATAAATATATATATATATATATATAAAAAGTGTGGATTGGTGGGTTGCTTCTAGCACTTTAATCTGGTGTTACAACGTCAAGGCCAGGTTGTTAGATTCTCTTTAGCAGTAGCTGTACAATACTTTTTTGTTTAGGTCATTAAGATGTTAACTGTTAGTAGAAAGCTTGCTGCTACAATATCAATAAGGGTTTGCCCTAACGCTCTGTGTCTCTGTGAGGATGCTGAGGTGAGAGGGCGGCAGCACTGGTCTTGTAATGGACCAGTCTCAGACAGGTAGGTATGCAGGCAGACCGACCTCTGACAGGTGGACTGAACTGTGGAGCCCCCTGCTGGTCTTCCACACCTGTATTTATGTCCATGTAAAGAGAGTCACTCAGAATAATATGGATTCTTCCAATGATTTCACCAGAACACCATGTAACAGTGATGTATAAAGAAACCAATAAAGCTGAATTAATTGTTGTAACCTGGCATGTGTCTGGATTTATCATAATGGACACAGCGTTTGAAATATTTTATTTTCGATTTTTATGTAGTGTTATTTAAATAAAATGCACTAATTGTATAAAACTCAAAATTTATTACCAAAAGCAGAATCTAGACATTTTTATAAACAATGATAATGCTAACTTTCCTTACAAAAATGTTGATTGGATTTATTGTTCATGAGTGCCATCTTGTGGCCATTTGTTTGATTCACCTGGTGCTGACCGTCAAAAGAAATACATATTCATTTACTCCATTACTACATTGTTTCAGGGAATTTTGACTTTTTAATAATGCAAATGACAATGTCTGTCATACAGCAGTTGACTCTATCGACGTTTTGTACAAATAATGTGCATATGGGCCAAAATATTAACGTGGTGTGTAGCAGTTTTGCTGTAGATAAAGACTGCAGAGACCACAGTACAGTAGTATAATGTCATGTATATGTTGTTCCTGTCACACTGGAGCAACAGCACAGGAGTACACTCTGGAAGATAAGTCACATTCACAAAACGATTGTTAAAATGATTCCCTTAAGTTTAATTGTATACAGATGACACACTATTACAAACAATGAAGCAAAAGATGTACCCAGCACAATGACCACCAGGTCATAAAGGAATTAGAAGCCATTTGATCCAAATGATTATTTTTGTTAGACAGATTCAACTGTCTCATTTATGTAAACAGACGTTTCCATGAGGGTGTCCCTAAATGGCTCCTCTCTTTTATTCTTAACCAAAGAGGTTTACACAGAGAAGAACCAATGTTTTTAGCCACCCAGGACTGCTCTCTTTAAGTAGCATCTAAATATTATTTTTCTGTGCCTGAAATTGTATCTTGTACAAGCAGACCCAATCAACAACATCTTCAGTAAAACTATTAAAATCTCATCACCAACAAATCGCATAGAGTGGAGTAGCACATGTATTGTATTAGTGCTTCCAATTGTAAAAGTGTTCTTAAAACAATTTGTCATTAGTCACTGCAAAAGTGGTGTCCTCGAGACTATTTTACTAATCTTTTGCAATTAGTGCAATGAAGGCCACATAAAATGAAGGTTTTGAGAAATACCTGTAGTTTTACATTTTCTATTTGTTTGGATGTCTCTTTAGTAAACAAGGTACTTGAGTTCAGAATATATGAGAGGAAACATTACAGTACATGCGCGATAAAGGATGGCCCCACTCTTAAACACAGCCCTGTGTTTTGAGAGCCAGGATTCAGATCTGAAGTTGAAATAAACAGCATATAGCGCCACAGCAAAGAAATGTCCGATCAGGGTCACCGGTCTGGGAGACAAGCTGCAAAAGAAAATGTATACAACATCAGCCAAAATAATACAGCAATTAACAACAGAAGGGGTATTTCATTTAAAGCAATTAGAAGAAACATCAATGGCATCTGTTTATTTCAATGCACACCCACAAATAAACTATACGTTAATTTTAATATTTGTCAAAAGGTAAAAGTGCTATGCAAACATTTTAAATAGAGCATAGGGTATATCTCAGCCTTCAACTTTCACTGTCACTTTAAAGTTCACATCATATTGTCCTAAATACATCACAAATGTGGTTGATGCTTACACAGACAGAAGACCAATAGGACCAGCGACACATTCCCCGCCAAGTTTAAAGTACTGGAAACACGCTTTCCGCAGCTCATGGAGAGAATCTGAACAAACAAAACATCAAATCAATCGCACATGACAGGAAGTCAGCTAATAGCTTTTCATCTAAAATGTTATTAAAGTTAGTTTTTGTGTAAAGTAGACTGGAGCTGGGACTCACTGTCTGTCGCCGCGAACAGCTCATACAAGGCCTGGGCCAAAACGTTGACAACGAAAGAATGCGATGACTTGCGTTTCCAGTGGAATTTTTTCTTTGCCTGTTCAAAAGTAAAGAGACCAGGTGAACACATCAGTTCTCCTTCCAACAAATGCCCAGCGAATACGATAACCCCAAGTTTCAACTGCAGTTATTCAGCAGGAACTCAAGCATTTTGAGCTACTAGAACACACTATCCTTATTTTTATGGGTTATTGATAAATAGTTCATTTAGAATGTATAATTATTGCTGCTAATGTTAAAAAGATTGTTTCGCAATTATCTTCCTTGGTGTAAGGTTTAGTGTTATAAATATAGTTTAGACAAACACGAAAAATGTTGAGGTTCTGTGTTGCATGAAGAAGAAATGCTGAGGTTAAAGGTGAGCTCAAGGAAGACAAGAGATAACATTTATGGATGTAGTAAAAGACCTTAAGTTAGTAGAAAAGAGGATGCAGTAGATTTGTTAGATGGAGCCAAACAATTATCTTTAATAATTGCTGAATTGACGTTTAATTAAAACAAAAACTAAAAACTGAAATGAAACAAAACGGCTAATTAATATCCTGAACATAACTTTAAAGTGGTGGTACTAAAGTCATATGTAGGTAGTGATAACAGTAACTTAACAATATAAAAACAAATATAGAAAACGACTATGTCAATTGTCTCTTTATACACTCATTATAATAAATATATTTATTAGTACCTCCAGCATTGCCGTGTCATCGTACAGATCGGGGATGTTTTTGAGCAGGTCTCTCCATATGCGCACATCATTTAGAGCCACACTCATGCCTCCTCCCGTCAGAGGGTGCCGCATGTTGTAAGCGTCGCCCAAAAGGAGTACACCTGTGAGAGACAGACTGCCATTTGTACTTCATCCAAAAGACATCAGCAGGTTTTTCCAACTCAATATGTTCATGGTTTCAAATGGCGCCAAAACTGCAGTGGAGTGTGCAGTTTCTCTGATGATGTGGCATCTGTTGTACGATGGTTTAAAGGCTTTTTGGAAATTAAAAGCATCATTTTTTTTATAACCCAATCAATTTCTTCATTTTATTTTAGTTTTGAGCTTTGGGGTTATCTCCTAGTGTGACGTGATGTGTATGGTGAATTTGCAAAGTGTTTTGTTTATTCTTGATAGAACTCTCAATTTCATAGCGCTTGCTAAAAATACACAGTATATGCTGACAACATTGTACTTCTCACAAGCATGTTGAGGTAGATTTCCTGCAGCTTGTCTCCTGCCCTCTGTGTATCAGGCTAGATAGTATTTGAGTTACCTGGTTTGTTCACAGGAGAGGGAGGGAGGAAGCTGGCAGGCATGGATCTCAGTCTGTCATTCTGCAGCGCCTCAATGAAGGGCTCCTTTAGATGCTCTGAGGAATAGAGAGAGGCTTACAGTGTACATTTAGGTTTAGTTGTCAATGGCGTTCTTGTTTCTTGAGTTAGAGGGCACTCTTGTTCACAAAATATGGAATGAGGCTTAATATTGTCCTTGCTTTACCTGGAAGCTGTGGGTGGACCCTCTCGATCATGTAGTCTGAGAGGTGACGTGGCATCTCTCCTCTGATGTCCACCAGGACTCTGGTCTCACTGGAGGAGATTTGATAGATGAGGACTGGACTTGGGTTCGCAAGGACCAGTTCTGCATGGTTGGCTCTGAACTGAGGACAGTTCTGACAACAAAAGATTTTT
Source organism: Rhinogobius similis (assembly GCA_019453435.1). NCBI lineage: Eukaryota > Metazoa > Chordata > Actinopteri > Gobiiformes > Gobiidae > Rhinogobius > Rhinogobius similis. The sequence goes on along the minus strand of CM033626.1, from coordinate 16,613,164 downwards.
TTGTTGTTGTAAATTTTAAAACAACAAAAAGAGCCAGAGAGACAAATACAGTACAAAAATAAGTATGTCACATGTTCCTCTCATTTAAGCTATTTCACAAACTAAAACATTTCATACACTAAACATTGTACCTTCATTAGACATCCAACAAAATGAGATGAGACATGTGCTTTCCCAGAAACAAGGCTTTTTCTGAATTTTGAGAAGCATCCATCTGCCACAACTGTCAGAGCTGCATGGATGACCTATGTAAACAGGATAAACGTAAGCAAAAATGTAAGCATATTTTTCCGTTGATCTGAAAGTGGCTCTCACCTTATTGTCTCCAGTTTCTTTATCTTTGTATTGGACACCAGTGACACAGCTGTCCTCCTCCTCTAAACTGGTCACTGTGCCTTCAACGAAAGTGACACTAGAGGGCAGAATAACAGGGATGTCAGGGACAAGCCACAGCTTGAAGAGAAATGTTATTGGCAAAATTCATCTAAACAGTTTATTTACATATCTCTATGCTGAGTTCTGTTTTGAATGAGTGGATTTTTAATATTTGTCTATTTTAAAATAACACCATTAGCCTGGTGAGCCGGCCCCTCCTACTTTCTGTTTGAATGCTGGAGGGACTGGGAACAGACAGGTTTTCTTTTTTAGACAGTTCAATCCCAGTCATTTACAGACTCACTTGGGCTGAGCCATAGCAGCTCTCCTCAGGCCCATGATGAAGCGTCCATGATGAAATGCTCTGCCGCACTGCACCTCCCCATCTGCCTGTGGGTACGGGATCTCAACCTCCGCCCCGCTGTCGGAGTCGTGAATCACATACCCATTCACCACATGAGCGTCCATGCCCTCCACTGAAGCTGAAGTGAGCAAACAGAAGGAGGTGACTACTTGTTTATTTTGCTGATAGTTTATCTATATATATCATTCTTGTTGGTCAGACATATACACTGTGCCTCACCTTCCAGCCCCAGTGCTTTCAGAGCTCTGTAACCTCCAGGCTGCAGCAGCTCTCCCACAATCCGGTCCGGCTCTTTCAGGTCCCTCTCCACCACTGTCACCCTCCTGCCATCCTGGGACAGCACTGCTGCCAACGCCGATCCCAAAACTCCTCCTCCAACTATCACCACATCAGGCTCTGTGTCCCTTGCAGCACCAGAGGATGAGGAAGTTGAAGAGGTAAAGGAATCTTGGTTCAGTCTTCGCCTTGTTCTGTAACCCTGGAGGAAAATGCAAAAATTATATTTGAAACTTTTAGACAGTTTAAAATCTATCTTTATGCTTACTGTGAATCTACTATGAATAGTTTGCCTGGTTCCTCTGTCTCTCTCTATCACTTTTTAACAGTGTTGGGTGTAACTAAGTTACTTTTACTAAGTTACTGTACTTAAATTACAATTTTAGTACTTTAGTAGTGTAACGGATTACTTTTGTAAATACTTGGAATTACATTAATTAAATTAAAAGTTAGTTACTTTCAACACCAACAACATTGTTTAGGAAGAGAATGCAACCTTCTTCTGCAGGAAACAGCCTGAACAAGGAGCAGGTTGAATGTTCTCAAAGTGAAAAACCCCTCGGCGTGACTTATAGTGACAGTGACACGTCAGAGTCAGAGATCAGCCGCTCATGTTATACATTTTTATTGTTGGTGTTACGTCTTTTGAGACAATTTCAACAACTTATTTGTTGTTTTCCTCTGTTTAATTGTTATTAATAAAATGTAAAATCACCTATTTGATTAATTTATGCAATATTACAAATAACGTAATCCCAAAGTAATGTAACTGAGTTACTTTCTTTAGGAAGTAACTAAGTAATATAACTAATTACATTTTTTAAAGTAATTAGTAATCTGTAACTAATTGCTTTTTCAAAGTAACTTACCCAACACTGCCTTTTAATAATTAGGTACACTACATAACTTTTCTGGTAGACCGGCAGTCTGCAACTTGCTTGTCTCTATGGAGATGTTATTTCTTTGCCTGGAATGTTCCACAATATGGCATTAAATAAAGAGATCTTGCAGTTCATTCACTTAGAGGAAATGTACTGCTGAAAACAAATGCCAGATAGATAATACAGATTCTGTGGAACATTCTAGAGAAAGCAATAAAATCTCCATGGCAAAAAGGCAGATAGCAGACTCTCCACAGTTACATAATGCACCTTTAAGTATAATTTCTTTGTATTTTTTAACTTTTCAAAATATAATTTCATAAAGCTTTTACACTGGCTTTTACTCTGATATTAATAACTTGAAAGTGACAATGGGTAGAATAGAAAACTATAAAACTGGAAAATATTGGATTATTTAATAAAATAAGCAGGTGGATTTAATTTATGAAAGTACAGGGTATAGTGACATATGTCCCCATTCATAAACGCACATACTGTTGTTGACTTACCTTTTTAGATGATATCTCTGTTTTGTCTGAAGAATTGTGAGGGATGAATTTTTTAACAAATGGCACAACTCCCAGAAGAGTCAGAGGCACGTTTATCAGCTGAGACACGTTCACTTTGTGTCCGTGAACATGGCTCAAATAAATGAGAAGCGCTGTGAATATTAAAGCTACAACTATTAACTCTCCATGAAGAAAAGTCAAAACTGTGTCTGACTTCTTATAAAGATATGTAAAGCTGGCTATTCCAAGAAAAGTCCACATTTTGTAATAGGGAAAAAAAGACTGTCAAAAGTTTACAATTTAATTTAAAAATGTTTGCTATGAAAACAAATCAGCAAACACGCTGCCTTTGAAGCCCATGATAATTCTATGCAGACAGTCAAAGAGATGCTAAATGTTTTAAGATAATGGGAAACACGGACGACTTTGGCCTCCAGTCCTCCTCCTCAAGACTAATCCACCAATCAGGAGTGACGCGCCAGTGAGCAGAGCTCACGCTATTTTCTGATTGGACAGTGGAGGGCGCACTGGGCCTTACTGCAGCTTATGATTGGACGAGCTACAGGCAGGGTGGTAGTATGATCTGATGTCAGTGGAAAGGTGCAGTAATTTTACCCTGTGAATGAGGGAGGCCTGTAGAAAGTACAGTGGGTTTCAGGGAAAAAGAAAATACTTAAAAGGATGTGTAACTTTTCATAAAAAGTATCTTCTTTAGGCTCATCTTTAAAGCAACAAACAGTCCTAAGGTCTGTGTGAAAAACAGTGTATATGACAAATTATGCATTAGTTAAATCTAATTTAATATCAGTTACATTAAAACAGACTACATATTAGGCAAAGCCTAACTACACAATGCATAATGTTTTCACATACTATATGGCATACCAATCTTATGCTGAAAACAGTATGAGATTAACGATTGTGTTTTAACCAAATAATCTCCTAAAAGAAGCAGCACAGACATAAGGCGTTATCTTAGATGTAGTGATTGAAGATTGATTCGAGTTTTTCTTGGTTCCCAGATGTATTTTTTGGTTCTCCAGTCTCTTTGATGTAGGCCTGAGGTACAATGTGGAAAAAAAAAATTATACAATGAAAATAACAAGAACACCACATGATCACTCGCCTTACCTCTAAATCTTCTAATGTGGCAGAACCCGCATCTATTCTCTCACCAAGTCCATGGCTGTAGCTTGAGTAGCGCTCCTAAATAAAACAATTATATTTATATATATATAAATAGATAAATGGATGGATGGATGGATATAGATATATATATATATGGATATATATATATATATATATATATATATATATATATATATATATATAGATAGATAGATAGATAGATAGATAGATAGATAGATAGATAGATAGATAGATAGATAGATAGATAGATAGATATATCAGTTGTCCATTTATTCTGAGCGCATATGTACCTTCACCAAGCCTTGAAGAAGTCCGTCTTGAATCATACAAACAGCGTTTCTAAGTCCTCTTGCAAAAGCATCCATGGCTCCAATATGAGCAATAAATACATCCTCCAGGTTGGTGGACTCTCTGCGCACCTTAGCATCAAAGTTTAGACCTCCAGGCTGAATCCCACCTTGTTCAATGATGGCCTAAAAATGTATATATTAGGAAGAACAAAGACTGTAACAAGACAGAACATAATGTACAACTTTGTGTTATCTAGATTAGGCCAACCCTGAACTAGTTCATAACTGTACCACCTATAAATCCTAGTTTGTGCTCTATGGAGTGACTATACTACTGCTGTACAAATATATTGTTTTAGGTTTGAGAGTTCATTGTGGTTGTGTTTCTGTCACTGTCAAGAAGACCATAATTGTGGGTCTATTTATTTTGCGGTCACACCGCATTCAGGTATTTGTGGAACCAAAAAACTGATAGGTCCATTGTACAAATGTTAGCGGTGTAGAGCAAAGGTTGATAGCAACACGATTTTGAAGATAGCGAGGCTAACATAGAATGCTAATGTAGCTTTAAATGCAATCAAGGGAGAGCTCATGTCAAATGTTTTGGAAATGGAGTCACTGTAATGGCCTATAGCCACAGAAGGACCTTAGCACTGACGTATAAATGTAGTAGTCAAAGAGGACTTGAAGTGAGTATGTGTGATGTGATGTGATGTAATGTGGGTTTGATCGAGGTTAAATATCTGCTGTAGAAAGACTACCTTTATTAAAGAAAACAAATGACCAAACTTACTTTCATAACTAGAGTGGTGTTTCTAATGTCCATCGGGAACTGGTCTGTGTCCCATCCCAGATCAGCAGATCCAGTGTTTGCATCCACGGAGCCTAACATACCAAACCTGCAAAGCAATGACACAAGAACAGCTGATCGCTAACTTAATTTTGTCTCACTGAAAGTTTTAATTTGTCTTACGAAGAGGCCATTATAATGTCATGTTCATAGCAGTGACCAGCCAAAGTGGTGTGATTTGGCTCAATGTTTAGCTTGAAGTGTTTCTCCAGACCATAATGCTTCAAGAAGGCAATGACACTCATAGCATCTGTTTAAAATTTACAGCAAACAATTATACATTTAAAAGTCAATTTAAAAAGTGTCATTTACAAAAACATACCATAGTCATACTGATGTTTGCAGGGCTCTTTGGGTTTTGGTTCAATTAGAAACTGACAATTCAACCCAATCTTCTCCTTGTATTCTGGCAATAAATATAGAAGAATAAACTGAATTCGGAGTCAAAAGTATTTAAACACTTTATCATTTTTAGACATACTTACTAACAGCCATTGTGAAGAAGTTGGCCATGTGCTTTAGCTCGGCCCCAACATCTGTGTTAAGGATGGAATGGAAACCCTCTCTTCCACCCCAAAACACTAGCAAAAAGTAGCATTTTATTACACATAGATTAGTTATTATGATCTTCCTTTTCTACTGAAGGGATCAATTGTGCTTGTGCATACTTATTTCTGGTTCCAGGGACTACTTTAGATAGACATTATCCAAATGGAGTGACCATGATGACACTTTGGTCATAGTCAAACTTGCTTCAACCCGAACAATTTTTCATCCCTGTAGCAGCTAACCGACAAATAGCCCACTTATAATAAAGTCTTGGATTTATATAGCCCCTATCAAAATACCCAAAGGGCTTATATTCCACCCAGTAACAAGTATAATGACGGTTAATTAATCTGTCATTCATTTCACTTGGTCTGAAGTTGAATGTTTGCTTGTGTTTAAAGTGTAATTTACCAAAGTTTTCTGCTCCCAGCTTCTTGGCGATGTCTAGTCCCTTTTTCACCTGGGCTCCAGCATAAGCCAGGACGTGGCAGTCAGGGTTAGTGGCCGCACCATTCATGTACCTGTCGGGTAAATTCATAAGACAAGAACAGCCATTTTACCAACTGACTGTTCAATATAACCAAATTTGACTTTCATGTGGTGACTATAAAGTACTTTTTTGTGGGGGTTGCATACTATAACCCAGCATTACTACACTGCATATTGAGGATGTGGCTGACCGTGGGTGAGCGAAAAGGTTACAGGTGACCCACAGCACTTTGACTCCTGTCTGGTTTTGCAGCTGCAGAGCCAGATCAGTTATCTCATCCAGATTTTGGTTTGATTCTTCCAGTGTGCTGCCTTCAGGAGCCATATCTCTGTAAGGAACACACAATTATACCTGTATACTAATTGGATTGGAGAAAATGTGACATCAGTAAATGCAATATATGCTTACCTGTCATGAAATGTGTAATATTTCACCTGTAAAGACCAAGAAATTTAGACTTAAATGTGTGTGTTTTTAAAGTATACCTGGGGTTGTTATTTGGTTTCTTAAATATGAATATTGATTTTTAAATTGTCTTTCATTTTACTCACACCAAGTTTAGTGAAAAACTCAAAAGCAGCTCTGACACGCTTTTTGGCCGCTTCCATTGGAGTTCCTTCATTCCAGGGTCGATGAAGAGTCGGGTGGCCAAAAGGATCTGCGCCTGAGCGTGGAGGAAGTATTCACAATAATTAACCAAGGAAATAAGATCCTATGCTGCGTTTATGTTGCACCATATACTATTATAGGCCACAAATCTTAAGACATATCATTCGATATTAGAGTCAACTTATGTACAGTCAACGAAGAGCACACACTGTTGGGTTCATTTGTATTTAGGTTCATTTTAAGAGTTAAACACGTGACATTGTACTAGGCAGTTTGTACCAGTCCCACAGAAGGAGTGCCAGTAACAGACAGAAAACCTCAGCCAGTCCTCCATCGGTTTTCCCATCAGCACCTGCGCATAAACATTGGACTTTGAGACACACAGCAGAGGCACGTGATCTCCCAAATATACAGTGAGTTATTACGTGACACACCTCCTCTGCCTTGTAGTGTTTAAAGCACAGGACATCTCCAGGTCCTGCACAGGGTTTATACGAGATTTTAGGGATGCCTAAGGACAAAGAAACAATTGCACAATTTATGTAACCAAATGAAACACTTTAAGGGCTGCTGTCAAGTTTCAAAGTGACGTTATGTGTTATATATTATAATATTTTCGCTATTAACTGCATATTAAGGTCTCGGTATTGCCTTGCATCTACACTCATTCACAAAGGAACGTCCAGTTGACCTCAAACAAAGCACATTTGCACGGTTTTACTCATTTTGGGAACGCTTTGTTTTAAATGTTGCATAGGCATAAAAACAAACAAAACAGGAACACTTGTGAAGTAATATCTTATTACTTACCCTTGAAGAATTCCTCCTGTGTAGACATCTTGCCAGTTTCTGCAGCTTCAACAGCGGATTGTTCGACAAAAGTTTGTCCACGTCTTTGCACTCCAGGAAACTAAAGTGCACCTCCACTTTAGAGACACTAGATGTCGCAGCTTAATAACCTAATGATATTTGTAAATTGAATTATATGCATTTATAAAAAGAGAAGTAATTGCTTCATGGCTCGATCTTTCATTATAATAAATATAATACCATATATTATATAAATATGATATACATATTTGTCAATACAAGTCCAGAATCTTCTTTCTATCAATTAATAATTATCATTTCTGAATGAATTATACTGTACACAGTATAGTTTTATTTTTTAGTTGTAGTACACAAATGTTTAGATAAACCATGGATTGCATGTTAAAGAAAGTGTGTTTATTCAAATAAAGTGGCGGTTTTATAAAATATGGCGCAACAACAAAACAAAGTACAAATGCTTATGGTACAGTAGACACATCATCAGTAGATAATATAGAGATCATTATTTTTTGGTGCTTTGGTCTAGAACACCTTGTCAAAACAACAAGCAAAAAGAAGCCCTGTGTGCATTGAAGTTTTCATCAATGTACAGTGTATGAGTGCTGCTACTTGCTTTTTCTCACAAATAAACATGTTTTGCATTGTACAAAGTGTTACACATTATAAAATATAATGGCTGGTAATTTTTGAGAGTTCAAAACTTGCATTAAAAAAAACAAAACATGAAGGCAATGGGTCCAAGCACCAGGCACAAGAGTGAGGCACTTAAGCAGCAGTAACTCAGGTTAAGCATTGTGACGTTTGGCATATGACACTTGCAAGCCTTGTTATAAAGCCTAGCAATTACACACATCAACAAAGCATAACATTATAATATAATCAACTACAAAAGGCAAATATTTAACAAATTGTAAAGCAGTTTAATCTGAACATTTCTATCAACATTTGCCAATTAAGCAATTTGACCTATACATGTTTGTTCATATGTGGTTCCCCTTTGTTTTCTTGTTGTTAATGGCAGCTGCAGAAACCACATGCGAGTTTCAGTTATGGAGAAGTTCTGACAATTCTGACAATTTGGCTCCTGTTAAACAGAAATTGCCTTTTTTCTTGTAACACATCAACTTTGAGGACAACCTCTTCACTGGCCCACATTTCCCACATACTTTCAGTGGCCTGTGATGACATAATATATTTTGCTGTTCATCTGTCAGTGGTTATAATGTTATGCATGATTGGTCTGTGTAGTCAATGTAATGTTCCACATGTCGCCACCTGTGTAATTGAAAGATGACATTCATTCTCTAAATGTTGTATATACAAGAGTTACTTTTATATAAGCCCTTAAATGCATGTCCATTTGTAGGTTTTTAAACACAAAACTCACAGACAAGGTTTAAGTCATGTTTTCCACCATGTAGCCCTTTGAACGCCAATGCCTATGTTCACACAGCTGGGAAAAGTGCTGAAAGTCCAAAGGAATAAATACAAAAAAGTTTTGTTTTAACTTTTTTTTTCTCCAATGAAAATTGCATATTAGTGTTTTTTTCTGCTTTAGGTACGTAAGCCATTCAGCTTGTAGTTTGGTTTATGGTATTCAATGTTAAGCAAAGCCAGTTTGAAAGATTTCAGGCTAAGGCCAGTAACCCAAATGAACTTAGATTAGACAATGTCAATTTTTTGTAATGCCTTCAAGGCTTCAATAAAATTAAAGTGTAACATAAAACCTCTCTCAATTGTGTAGCCCTTTAAAACTGGCTCTCAACAGAAAGTGTGTGGGGTAAAGGATGCTTGTTTACCCAGGGTTCAAAGCAGAAAAGAGGCCCTCCAAAAGTCTGTAATGTGAAATTATGTAGTGCGTGTCTAAGATACAGTCCCGATCAAAAGTTTAAGATCAGTTGAAAAATGGACAAAAGTCACATTTTCATGGTTGGATCTTAACAAGGTTCCAAATAAAGCTTCAATGTGCACAATATGCAATAAGAAATAGGCTGTTCTGCAGCTGATCACATGATCACAAAGTTTAGGATCACATGCCTTTAAAAGCCCAAATCTGTGGCTTCAATGTCATTTTCTGTCAGGCATTCACACTGTCATGACGTTCTAATAGCAAAGGCAAAAAAACATTTTGAACATGGTCAGATTGTTTAGCTGCATAAGCAGGGCCTCTCGCAGCACACCATCACTGCTGAGGTGGGACACAGTAAGAGTCATTTTGAATTTCTTCAAAGATCCTGAAGGTTATGGAACAAAAGACACATGGAAGACCCAAAAAAATGACACCACCACTGAGCCGGAGGATCTGATTGGCCGTATATCAAGACACTGGATGATCGTCAACCGAAATTAAGGCCATTACTGGTGCCGACTGCAGCCCATTAACCATCAGATGCATCTGCCACTGAAGGGCTTCAAAAACAAAAAGCTGCCCTTCATGACGCCGTCTTCACCATTTGGAGAAATGTTACCTCTCACCTCCTGAAAACACTTGCATCAAGCATGCTGCAACCAATTTTTTTTCAACAATAATGGTGGTGCTACTCATTATTGAGATCATGTTTGGGACTTTGATTTCTGTTTTGAGGGGGTTTCAGGGTTTGTTTGTTTTTTGAGGTGTGGTCCTAAACATTTGCAAAACAGCCTATTTCAGTTTAATTGTTGTTTTATTCTTTTTTTTTTTAATGTACGCAAACTTTTTTTTTGTCTCACTCCCATTTCTAGTTGCATACTGAATCTCTACTTGGAACCTTGTTAAGAGCCAACCATGCAAAATGTGACTTTTGTTCATTTTTCAACTGGTCTTAAAATTTTGATCGGGACTGTAGTTTGTACCCAGGGTTTTTTGCTACACTGCTACCCAGACAGAAAGGTACTACCTTACTGCTGTCGGAAAAATCATAGAAAACTCCATCTATTCCAGGACTCTACATGTCTGAAATAATGAAACTTTCCCACAATTTTCTCCAATTTTGTACATTAATGTTAACTAGTCAAGTCAGATCTAAAGCCACAATGTCATTGTGAATCTAGCCTGGTTGACTGAGGTTGAAGCCAGCATTAGTGATCCCAGAACAAGTCCTTGAGTGAGGGGCTGCTACGACGTGGAGGGGTTAGATGTGGAAATGTCTTTCTTCTTCTTCTTCTTGTTTGTTTTTGTTTTCCCACGGCACGGCTTGCTCACACAGCACAAGATGCATGGAGAGGCAAGCACCAAGAGAGGAGATGTCACCATCACCACAATGCAGATGCCCACCAGGATGCCCACCACCTGAGGACAAAACAGTGATAAGAAGCAAATATTGTTTTGTATTTAGTATTAGTATTTAGTAAACGGGTCAGCTACTTCCTGTTCAAACCTACAACACTCATAGTGGCATTTCACTGTGAGCAGAGATAGGGGGTAGGTGAAAACAGAAATTTTCGGAGCACTCAAGCCTCAAAAGCATGACAATACAGGATTACTCAAACATGGATGAATCAATCAAAATACAACTGTGAGGGAGCTTATGATGAGGGAACAATGTTACAACATGGTTAAAAGTGTCTCATGAGTTCGTAAGTTCATAAGCTCATAAGCGCGATTTTGATTAAGATTTCACGTTTAATATTAATCCTTTAGTACTCTAATACCTTGATGCCATGTAAATTAAAGATAGTTTTGCACCATCTACCAAGGCTTCAATGCAACTTCAATGTTCTTTATATTTGCATTGATTAAGTAAGCTGTGTGCACAGCACTTGGTAAACCTTGTTATTAAAAGTGCTCTATAAATGAAGATTTATCATCATTGTCATCATCATCTAGTTTAGTTTAGTTCTTCCTGGCCTATGACAAGTAGTACTGTCTAAGTAGGTCAGGGAGGATGGGTCTGACTCTGCATGCATTGTAAGCATGTGTTGTTTTTGTTTTTAAACCAGGGGTAGAAGTTTGAAGGCTCATCATTATCTACAAGTACTGTGTGAATAAACCATCACAAAATGTATCTTTTGGTATGAGCATTCATTTTGATTTGGCCTGTCTCGACAGTTGATCAGTGCTCATTTGATTTTGTTTATTAGATTGTTAAAATAACAGCTCAAATCTCTTCTGTTCGGTTTAGAAAGTGTTCAATTTTTGTCAAAGAAACATTCTAACCACCCACAAATATCCAAAACGCTAAATATAGCTTGGAGCTATTTGAAAATTAAGTGTACTGTTTGGCTGTCCTTAATTCCAATACGGACAAAGTTACAAATAGATGCAATCAACTTTTCAAACAGCCCTGTGACAATGAAAAGAATGTAGATTTTGCCATTTTATTGTACACAAAACACTATTACGAGGCAGGAATGTGAGATTAGCTGGATTAGTTTGGCTTAATGTCTGATAAGGGGCTGCTTCTGTACACAGTAACAAAACAGAAACAGGCTTATATCACTGTTGTTTTATGAAGAAAGCCTCTATATGCAGTGAACGAGTGGGAGCAAGATGTTTCCTTTATTTTAATCAAGTTAAATGCCTCAAAGGACATTTTACTCTTCACTGCAATGTCATTACTGTATTGTGTCACTGGTTTATTGAGCTCTGCTGGGATATAGTCCAAAATCTTTAACTTTTCAGTCACTGCGTTCAGGGAAAAAGTTTGCCTCGAATTATGGACTCACTAAAAGGGTACATGATAATTGTCTTTTAATGTCTTTTATTGGCACTGTCTACAATAAAATAAATGAGTAACAAATGCCCACCTGTGTTCTGTTCCACATCACAGACGCTCGGGAGTGTCCAAGTTTGTTTCTGCAGGGGCCTTTGTCATAGTGCCTCAAGAAGATATCGCCCTGCAATGACCAAAACAATTAAAGTGCAACTAAATACTAAATAGCATTGTCTACTGGTCCTAATACATTTTTGCCATTTTGGGGCAAAGAAGGTTAATTTGTAGTGTTATGATCTAAAACAGTCAAAAAACAAGTGTGCGCTGCCAACTTTGGTTAAACTTTGTCACTGCATTTTAAGAGGCCTGTGACTTTACACGCCTCTGCTCTGATGGCCATTCAGACAAACACCTGCGGGGGTGGAGTTTGAAGAGCAAATCAAGTTGTTCCTCATTGGTTCATACCTTCCCCTCATTCCCCCTCATGTTGTGGTCAATTGGTAAGACAATGTTAATGCTCTACTATCTGGTATATAATCCTTGTTGAAAAAAACTAAAATAAAAAAATGGCAAAACAGCAAATGTGAGCATCAAACACAGAGTTCAATAGTGGATAATTGTCCTACTCATGGGCAGATTCAATTATTGGTTATTGGTCCCACTCACGTCCAGGGTCTGCAGGCAATACCAGCAGAAGGTGTGTTTACAGCTTTTGCAGAGCATCTGAGCACAGCCCTGGTTCCTCTCGATGTAGATGCCACACATGGGACACTGTTTGATGGGCGCCTCACTGTCAGAGCGGCCTCTATGGGACAGCACAAGAAAACAAATATAGTGAGCCCTTACGTCAACAGCAAATATGGCTACAGATGCCTGGACAGTCCACAAGCAATGTGTAAAAGCTTTATTTTTAGCAGAAGGTCAAAGCTAATTTAGAACTGGGTTACGTGCGTGGAGAGGCAGATATTCTTGAATTACAATGCACAGTTATACAAGTAAAGACAAAGATTAGTTTCCTCTCAAGCTTATTATGTTGCATTTGTGTAACTATGGTGGAGAGAAAAAAAAAAAGAGTTGCAAATGAACAGCAATGCCTTTTGGAAACACAAAACAATACTTACATGGGATGTGAGTGTTTGATATGGTAAAAGAAAATAAATTAAGTGTCACGATACTAAAACTTCAAACTCGAAATATACTTCAGATTTCGATACCACAAGAATAACTACAAATGCTCTTATTTAGATCAAGGCTTTAGACAATAGGCTGACATTTTTAACATTAAATAATAGTACTTTCTTTACTAAACATTGTTGTCTTATACTAGTTCTGATATAGCTCAAGATCATCCTAAAACTGTACACGAAAAGTCTAATTTTGTCCTGTAAATGGGATTTTTTTTTTAGTATCAATACTTTCGGATGAGAATTATTAGTATTTGATTTTCAAATCTTTGACAACCCTAAACTGGCCAAAGATTTGAGGAGTGAAGACATTTCGCCGCTCATCCGAGTAGCTTCTTCAGTTCATCTAACAAAGAAATGGAGAATCACTGCCGAAATCTAAGGTAGTAATTACTCTTCACTCTTAAAACATTTGTTGACCTGACAGATGACTGAGGGCCTACTCTAGACACACAGTATTTAATATGTTTTAAAAGGCAAACTGGTCGCCAGCATAGTTTGTTCTAATATGTGTTTAATCCTGGTTTAGTCCTGGTTTGGGTCCAGTTTAGCCTTGGATCCTTTGGGTTAAGTATATCTAATCTGTTTCAGTGTTGGTTTTATTTAGTCAGGCTTAACAAGATTCTTGCTTTCAATTGTTGCATGTTATTGATTGTCAGTTTGTCCACATGGGAGCTGACGTGTGTTACATAAGCTGATGATTAAAACAAGGTCAGTGTATTGTTGACACTACAAATACTGTGCAATCAAATGTTGACCCAGTTTTATTGTCTGCACACCTTAATAATGTGATAATGTAAAACATAGCAACTGTTGCATGAGTGGTACTTTAAAAAAAAAAAAAAAACATGTGAGGAAGTTAAAATATTCTTCTGTATTTTTTCTCCACATTAGTCAATTTTAAATGTAGCTAATGTTTTCTTCCTTTTTTGTATTTGACTGTGTAGAAAAGTTAGTCTTTGTGAAATATTAAAAATGTTTGGGGCAACACTGTCATCAAAAAGATGGAAAAGAGTTAAAGTAATTTAAAGTCATTTTTAAATTCTGTTATACTTTAAAACAAAAAAGGGTTAGAGTTATGTCCATTTAAATGTTTACTGTAATATAAATTAAGTAAATCTCCAATTATGGTCCAATGTTTATTATGCAAAAAAAGATTCATTTCTGTGCATAAACAATATCAATTTGGTTTCTCTTCTTCAAACAGGAAGTGTTTTTTGTCTGACCTGCTTTCGTTTCCGCTGGGGGCTGACATCATGGGCTGCTGTTCAGGACAGGTGTGTTTGTCCTTCCATGTCTCTCGACACCCAGAGCAGAAGACAGTGTTGCAGGTGGGACAGGACACTGCGGTGGGACGCCCCTCCGACGAGAGCTGCACACTGCACACAGACTGGCATTCAAGAACAGGGCACCAGGCTCTGCTGGGGTCCAACTTCACCTCTGCACAAGACAGATAAGATTCACTTTATGTCAGTTTTTTATGTCACACTGCCTTTGTTGTATGCATTATGTTTAAACATAGTTAGAAATTCATAATTGTTGTTGAGCAATGTGCAAAAAGATACTATAAATATGGGTTACACAACCTTATATTTAACAAATTTAGCTTTCGACGTTCATCTCAGTTGCTACAGTAGTATGTTGCCTGCATTTTGCACAGTTATATTCACATTAACAATTAATAAGTTGCATGTTTTAGATAGAAGTGTGTGCTGATCAGGTCATACAACAGGATAAAAAGGTCAGCATTTTCTTTGTTGACAATTTGTTAAAAAACAATTTGAACATTCTTTATTACAACAATAATTCATTTTTTTCTGATCGATAACCATTTTTGTGGCAGCAAAGTAAAAAGAGCAGATATACCAGGCATGTGAAACTCAGCAGTTTGATACTTGCAACACTGCCTACAGCTAACATGTGACAAGGAAAAACCCAATGCATGATCTTTGAGTAAATACGTAATGTGTTTTTTTTTTCTCTCCCTTTTTTCACCAAAATAATTCCTACCTCGTTCAAAGCTTAGTCTTTGATAGAGCTTGGCTTGATTAACTCCAGCTAAAGCTGCGATCTGGAAAAACACACAATTAGAAGACACAATATATTACAACCATGTGCATGGGTTTGAAGCAAATCTGGGATTAGTATAATTCATTGATTGCAATAACCAGATTCAATAGTGAAAAAAGCAATGAAAATGTCTATTAAAGATTGGCTTGCAGGAGAAAACATTACATGCCAATTCGGAAATGTGCCAATCACAACATTAGATAAAATCAAAACATTGACAGAAATGCTAGTAGTATAAAGAGCATAAATAGGCATATATAAAAACTAACATTAAAATCCAAAAGGCACTAAGAATAAATCCAATGGAGGACCTCGAGGTGTAAAAGACATTTCATGTTTTCTGGTCTTGCTCTGGTTTGCTAAAAACTACATACTACTAAACTACTAGTGGAACAACTACTACTAATTTGTCAAACTGCTGCATGCATGACAAGTGCTAATCTGTTGTTGTCGAGCTAAGAATAATAAACAGAAACACTCAACACTTAAAGGAACTCTGAAGTAGTGTTTCCAATTATTTGTGAAATGGCTGTAAACGTTTTTTCAGGTTTCACAAGAGTGTTTTCCTGTTTAACCTGCTCAACGCAATAGCTTTCTATTTTTAGGGTAATACATGAAACAGGGATTTTTTTAACCAGCAAACACAGGGAAACCATGAATTTCCAAATATTAAAATGAAAGTGATCCATCCCAAACATTCAACCCCCTTTTTTTAACAACTCTGAAGTTGTGAAGTTGCAGTTGTATGGATGGCAGGGTTTACCACTGTTTGTGAAGCTGAAGTTAGTTTTTTCATGCTCTATAATGAACGTACTTAAATTACCATATATCGTATGTAGCCCATACATTTGCATGACACACTCAGAACATAATGATTTCTTGCAATATTTAGAACAAAAACACTCAAAGTAATATGCCAGAAAATTGTTATTAGTATTTTTTTCTTTGGCGGCTGAACATCTTGTTCCATATGAGAAAAACAATGCTTTGAGTGTGTAGCAATTTCAAATATTCAATAGTAATTAATGGTACCTAAATTACTTTCTTTTTGTTAGGTTTACATACAACATATGGACGAAATGCAAAAAATGCACGTGTAAAAATTCATAAATAGCATAAGTCCACATACTATTATGTATAACTCTTTTACCCACCAACTATATTGTGTGCAATGAGTGTTACAAAAGGAGACCATTTCCATTACATAGTCATATACAGTACATGTGCAGTTTTACTTTGTACATCTAATATTTGGCATAAGAAAGCAAACAGTGGCTTTGTAAGACGTAAACTTACTTTTTATACTAGATAAATAAAATACTGCAAAGACCATGGCCCTCGTACACAAGCTGACAGACTGATGGCCTGGCTGTGACATTCTCTTTGTGGAGCTGCTTTCCATTTGACCCAGTTTAAAGCAGGACATACCTCAGAGTCCAGTAGCACGCCTGTCTTTTGGCAGCTCATATCGGGGCAGGTGATAGGTGCCCCTCCACCCTCAAAAATGGCCATCTTAACATATTGCTGCAAGCACTGTACACAAAAAGAAGCAAAATGGCACACAAACAATAATTCAGAACAAATAATTTAAATAAGTATATAAAAGATAAAATGAAACAGATTGTGAAACTGGGGTAAAGTACATTTTGTCTGTTCATCACAAGTCATTTAATGATTTGGCTGTGACATATAAAAGGGAGGGGAAGTGTGCCCTATTACGATTTAAAGGAACAGAAAATAAAATGCCACATTTTGGCAAGAGAATCACAATTTGGTATATGTGATTAATTATATGAGCTTCAATTAGACACATATTTTCATAATGAATAACCTAATTCAGTACATCAGATAAAATACACAGTAGAAAAAGTAATAAATGTATCATAACTAGGGCGGGGCGATATGGCCAAACAGTTTTATCATGATATTAAAGAGAAAATTTGCGAAAACGGCATAATTGAGAATATAAATTACTTAATACTTAACATTGGCACCAATATTTGACATGATTAAAAGGTGCTCTACTAATTTGAATTAATGTAAAAAGGAAAATCAGTTCTGCCTCAGCACAGATATGTTGTAAAAGCATCTATTCGGGTCAAAATGATAACGCTGTGTGCTGTCTGTGTGCAATTATGGAGCGTTGAACCTTTAAAGATATTTAATGTATTCAGTTGTTATAATTTTGCTTCCACTCCTCGCCTCAACATTGATTTTAAATGCGTCTCAAGCTATTAGCATTCACAATTTGCTGCAATGCAATATCAGATTCACTTCAACTACGAGGGAAATCTGCTGCTGCAGTGTACGTGGAATTATATCGCAATGTTCCAGATTTTACATTGCCCTGAAAGCAAATGACGATATATCATGAACGATATGATATGCCCAGCTCTAATCATGACTTATTTAATACACAAGCATTCAGTGGATCCCAGACAGTCCACAGTGTTTAAAAATATGAGACAATGAGGATACAATTTATTAAAAATAGCTGATATAAGAGAAGCAAAACTTCAGTTAAAATTGTAAAGTAGGCCCATTAAGTGTTTTTCTACAGGAGCAGTATACGACGACATCTTGAATAATCAAAGTTAACCCAAAAGTCATAAAGAAAAAAACAAATTGCCACTTTATTGAGAGAGGGAATATGAACAACTGAAAAGGGATTTTGGAACAGGTGACAAACTAGTAATAATGGTAGAACAACAGAGAATTCACAATATAATTACGTTAGTTAGCATCCAGTTTAACACGACTGATTTTAATACAGAAAGCTGAGCTGCAGCTTACATCGCTCACTAACGTGCAGCACAGTTTTAGTACAGTTCTGATCCCGTTTGCTATTACATTGTCTCAGTAATCATTTGATAAATATTGCCTACCCCTGGAACATATCACCAACTCCTGTTTGTTTGCCCTTGGTGCAGACATAGATCAGCACCTGGTGTTATCTGGCAACCTCACACACTAATCAGACAGAGTACCAACAACTCAACTTAGACAAGTAAAACCAATATGCACTAGAAGTTTACCCATGTATCCTTATAAATATGAATAAACCCTGCTAGAGACACACACAACTGCAATTGATTTCCCAACAGAGAAGTTATGTTAAGAAAACAGAAGTGTTTGTGAAGAATCATCCCAGCGTAAGATATTTTATTACTGGTGATGTTTCTTTACAAAATTTTCCCAAAACAACCTTTAGTGTTTCTTTATTTAACTGCCCAAATAAAATTACTTTCTATGAGCAAACCACATTGACAAAATGTAGTTCCATTTACAAATGCAACCACATTTACCCAGATACTAATAAATACTAAAACTAGTATCAAAACTATGTATTTAAAACAAGCAGTACAGAAAAAATACATAAATGTGACCTTTTTGACCAGTTTTAGAATATCTTGATCAGAACTTTTAACTTATAACAGCAAAAACTAAAATGTATGTATGTGTGTGTGTGTGTGTTGCTGCTGTCAAACATTAAAAAAATGAATCTCATTAATTACACTTAATCAACACACAAACCGCAACACGCACTTTTTCAAGTGTCATAGTTTACATGTCTACTGCTAAGTATTTTTGCACGTTTTCTTCTGACAATTAAATAATTTTATAATATATATATATAATTATCTAAATACATTATTTAGATCTGTCTCGACTTAATTAAAGCCTAGACATTTCATGTTGAATCTGTGGCACATGTTTCAGGTAAATCTAGGCTACATGACCAAACACAGGTTTAATGGATTAAGGGCCCTTTATACACTCATAGAACTATAGTTCCAGCGGTAACTGATAATCATGTAGACAGATGGAGCGGGTGTTTGTCTGGCGTCTACATGTGCTCTGTAATAGTTTGGTGACATGTTTGGTCTGGTTAACTAGTCTCATCACGGTGCACACGCAGCTCGACACGTGATCTGCCGTGTGTTTGGTTTATTCTGCGGCATGGAGCAAAGCCGAACCACTCTTCACCGCTCCGCGCTTATAAACATCAGCCCATGAGATTTGGTCACATACATATATGCACACACACGGTATACATACATACATATATATATATATATATATATATATATATATATATATATATATATATATATATATATATATACATATACATATACATATATATACACACATATACATATACACACATATACATATACATATATATATACACACATATACAAGTCCATTTACATGCCTCCTAATTTTTATTTTTTAATCATTGTGATATCCTTGAAAGGGTTGCCTGTCCCTTGGTATCAAAAGCAAGTTACTTGGAATGCAATTACTTTGGTTGAAAAGAAAACAAGGGTTAATCAATCAAAATCATGTTAAAAGTGTTCATTATTCATAAAATGTAATTCTCAAAGAACAACACACAATTATTGGACTGATACTGACTAGTACATTAATGCTGAATAATTCATAAATCAATTGGGTTCATATATTTTGGGCTTTGTGAACATAAAATCCCAAATAATTTTGTCATTCTGCACAACAAAAACACCAATTTAGTAAACTGTTTCTGTCCTTTTTTTAAAGTCATACATGTATTAGGATGCATTTTGTCTTGTGAAGAACTTGACTGAGAATGCAAAGCAGCAAAGAGAGCTAGTAGCCATCCTTACACTTTGGCAAACTTGTTCTCTCAATAAACAGCATAAAACTGGATCCACAATGAAAGCGTGAAGAGTTATTACCTTCATTTTTCAGCTTTCCAGAGGTGATAATAAAGAAGCACCTACAATTACATCAAAGGATGTATAAAATGATTTTGTTGTACTCACTGCTGTACAGAAGATGCAGTTGCAGTTCAGCAGTTCCCTCGTGGCTGCAGAGGGCTGCTCCATCAGGCAGAGTTTGCAGAAAACCTCACAAGCGCTCCTGTCCGCGCTTGCTCTCCTCTCAGGCCTAGTGTTACTCGTCGGGCTAGCGCTTCTAGTTGGGCTAGCTCGCGTAACTGAGGTGGGACTCTTTGTGGCCATGTTGGAGTGAATATTTAAGTTCAGGAGTTAACAAAAAACAAGCCACTCCTAGCCCTCCTGCAGCAGAGAAAATTGTTGTGCCATGATCCCGTTGTTCCTGGGTCCTTAAATAAAAACATACAATTATTTAAATTATGCCCATTTTTCAGTCACAGTACACTAAGCCAAGCGAATGCCCAGACACAGAAAACCCCTAAAGTGTCAATAATAGTGCAAATAAACCCTGCTAGGGCACAGCACACTTCAGATTCTTGTAAGGTTGGAGGAGGTGGACCTGAGGACAGCAACAGAAGGTCTGAAGCCTTTCGTATCCGGTTACCCTCACTGCTCCACGCATCTTGAATCCAAACTAGGCCAAACAGAAGTGTGTATGTGGCACACTCAACTACTAAATATATGTTAAGCTACTGTTGTGTTGGAGCACTTCATCACAACATGTAAACAAACCATGTTTCATGGCAATAACCTGTCTCAAAGCCTGAGTGTGGAACAAAAGGCCCACTTCTCATTGTTAAGAGCTCTTGATAAAGTCTTATTCATAAATCAGCTCTAAAAGAACCAGACTACTGTTATTTTTCGTGCAGTTTAAAAGTTTTTTTAAAAACAGTAATTAACAAAACCTAGGAGAAAGATAAAATCTTAATGAGGCTGGAATTCAAGAAACAAAGTATAGTTATCATTATGACATAATCTTGTGAACTAATTTGTAACTTTATTAAGTAATATGAACCATAATCCAGTTAATAGATGCCAATACATTTTGAACAACATCCAGCATTCATTATATGGTATGGTAATAATAAAGGTTCTTTGTCAACCACGTCTAATGTTTTGAGAAAGACAATACTGTATTTTCCCCAGCTACCATTTTTTGTGGTCTCTGTGGTATACTCAGATGACCTCACACTGTTATCGTTCCTGTCTGGATTAATGGTTTTGTCACCACCCATGCGTTAAGGTGTGTGACGTTGGAATAAAATAATCAGCATAATAATTTTATTTAGGCCACCACAATCTGTGTTTACAGACTTAGCAATAAACAGACCAAGCTCTTATAATGAGATATAATTGGTAAGGGGTACAAAACAAGACTAAACACTTTTTAGTATTTGGAACTCAACCTAAAAGATCATGATTATGACAGTATAATCCCCATGCATGAGAGGTAAAGGCCAATAATAGCATATGCAAGTTAATCCTGCAGGTAAAGTGGCAAGGGTCACACAACTGCAGTAAGTAAGTACTAAGTAAAACAAACTGAGTCAGCAGTCTTAGCAACAATAAAAAATACCCTTATAATGTTTGTTGGCAGGAAACATCAGGTCAATGTAATCACTTTGCATTTGCTTGAGTTAAAACTTCATGTCCTGTTCTTGTTATAGATGGGTTATAGTGGGTTGTGTGTTGTTCAGTGCACACTGAGATTTCTGCATAGTCACGGTGTGATCCAATGCAATTCTTTGCCTCAGGCTGAGGCAAACGGATACAGCCGCAGTCAGCAAGCCACGACACAAGTGTAAGATAGAGCATAGGAAAATAACAAGTTTGAAGTTGTGGCTTTACAATGTGGACACTTAATAATAGTACAGCCATAGGAACTGATGACTGACTAGTTCAAATGGCGCACTTGTTAATGAATGGTGTTCAAATCCAGTTATTTTGTAGTTACCTATTCTGGTTGAATAAAATGATTATCTAAGCAAGGTAGCCTACAATGTTCGGTACAGTTCTGATCAAAAGTCCAGACCATAAAGACTATAAATCTGTGTTTCCCCCAAGGGGTACATTGGGAATTACCAGGGGGTACTTGGAATGGTTTATTAATTAATTAAAATAATTAATTAATTAAATGTACTTTTATCTAAATAAAAAAGTGTCATTAGTTGTAAATTTAGCATTTTTTGAGTATTTTGAATCACACATATAATTTAAAAATAATAATAATAGTAATAATTGATTATATTCGACTAGTAAACCCCATTTATTTACCTGAAACTCAAGTTAAGGGGCACTCTGAGTGTAAAACAAAGCTTAGGGGGTACTTGAGACATAAAAGGTTGGGAACCACCTAAAATAGCAAAAGTCACATTTTGCATGGTTGGATCTTAGCAAGGTTCCAAGAAAAGCTTCACTATGCAACAAGAAATGGGAGTGAGACAAAAAAAATGAGTAAACATTATTTTTAAAAACAATTGAACTGAAATAGGCTGTTTTGCAGCTGATCAAAAATTTAGGACCACACCTCAAAAAACAACCCCGAAACCCCCTCAAAACAGAAATCAAAGTCCCAAACACGATCTCAGTAATGCGCAGGACCACCGTTACTGATGATCATTTCAAAAATTCGGTGTGGCATGGTTGATGCAAGTGTTTCCAGGGGGTGAGAGGGAACATTTCTCCAAGTGGTGAAGCCGACCTCATGAAGGGCATCTGCTGCTGTCCATTTTTGTAAACTTCCCTTGTCACCCATCCGCAAAGGTTCTCAATTGGATTTAGATCAGGGGGAACATGTAGGATGGTGCCCGTAACGTTGGAAACCATCAGGACCATCAAGGTTAAAGTAAAACTGTCTTCCACCAATGTCCCATGTTTAGTGTCTCTTGTAAAGTCTAAGTAGCAGTTCTGTGGTGTTCAAGGAGACGAGCCCTTTGAGGAAATGTGTTGTTTTTGAAGCCCTTCAGTGGTAGATGTGTCTGATGGTTATGGGCTGCAGTCTGTACCAGTAAGGGCCTTAAATTGGGTCGAGGATCATCCAGTGTCTTTACTGACGGCCAATCAGATCCTCCAGCTCAGTGCTGGTGTCATTTTTTTTGGGTCTTCCATGTGACTTTTGTTCCATAACCTTTAGGATCTTTGAAGAAATTCAAAATGACTCTTACTGTGTCCCGCCTCAGCAGTGATGGTGTGCTGCGAGAGGCCCTGCTTATGCAGCTCAACAACCCGACCACGTTCAAACAGAGAATGTTTTTTTGCTTTTTGCCATCAGAACGTCAAGACAGTGTGAATTCCTGACAGAGAATGACACAAAATCCTCATTTTTGCACAGATTTGGGCTTTTGGAGGAATGCGGTCCTAAACTTTTGATCAGCCTATTTTAGTTTAATTGTGGTTTTCGATTAAATGTTTGCTAAAACTTTTTTTTTGTCTCACTCCCATTTCTTGTTGAATATTGAAGCTTTACTTGGAACCTTGTTAAGATCCAACCATGAAAATGTGACTTTTGCCATTTATTCAACTGGTCTTAAACTTCTGATCAGGACTGTATAAAAACATTAATGAAATAATAAACAAAAAAAATGTGTATTATAATGGCCAATTGTCATAGTTGTTGAACATTACGTTATTCAGAATGGTTCTTTTAGAAACCAAATAGGAGGCAGACTTCATCATGGAAGTCAAAATGGAAAACTACATTTACCCTGTGATGAGTTGCTGCCTAGTTTAACAGAAGGCCACTGTGCAGAAAATGGGCTGGGGATATGGGCACAAACCACACAGAGCATTTTAAAGTCATACTTTCTAGTTCAACATAGGAACCAAAACAAATATTGTATTATTATTATCTTACACAGTCCTCTCTGCACAATCTCTATACAACTTTTTTTTTTTTGTAATAATAATAATAATAATAATAATAATGTGTCATGTTACAACAATTTCTACAATACCACAGAAACGTGAATATCTGCATACCACAAGGTTGCATGCATTAGCCAATAGGTGGGACAGGTTCTTTCTTGGCGCATTTGCTATTTATAGCAGATATTCTATGATGCAAAGAGCTGCAAACTCGAGACAAGCAGAAGGATATACTGTAGGCTTACCTTGCGTGTAAATGTACCAGTCTGGAGGAGGAAGGGGACTACCCGTGTCTACATCCAAATGCGCATTGCACTCTTGTGGCTTTGGTTTGAGCGCTTGTTTAAACCGCTGCGAACTAGTGTCAGTGCACATAAATCGACTGCCGTTCCCTGGTGTGCAAAGATAAACTCAAACCCTGGATAAAAACACGTTAAAACGGTCGTCTATCCGCTGCTCAACGTGTGTGGACGATCCCTGTCCTGCTCTTCGTTAATGCGTGTTGTTTCCATCTATCCAGGAAGGAGCAGGACCAGGGCTGGCACGGGGCGGGCTCTCCCTGCTCACGACTGCCCTCTCTGGCTGCTCGACTGCACTGCGGCGAGAAGAGGGAGTGCCCTTGGATGGATATTTCACCAGTATTGGACAATCTTTAGGCCATATGTAAAAAGCAATGTTTAATCTGGATTTAAAAATGTTAATATTTGGAGATGACTCTAGTGCTGTTGTTTAGTTAGTATGGTGCACATAAAATGGAATAAGTGCACGTAATTACCAAAATCCTACCCCCTGGAGATATAATATATGACTACAATAATTCATATTTCATGTTTTGTTTTGTTTTTTAATCTTGTTTGAAGAAATGATGAGCTTGCGCAACCAGAGCCTCAGTGTCACAATCACTGAAAATACGCTTGGTCTGACGTCCTGAACCACAAAAAGAGAAGCTTGTTTATGCTGTTCAGGCGTTCACAACATGAAGATCATCGGGTAACACCAAAGTGGGCAGTGCTCAAGTATAAAAGACAATCTGGCCATATAAAGGATCCTTTCAAAGTACATTTCAAAAGTATAAAATATAAAAGCTACTCAAAGTTCTAGTTACTTTTAAATGTTATAGAATCTGCATTATGTCCTAGATCCAGTGGTGGAAGAAGTATTCAATTCTGTTACTCAAGTAAGAGTACAGACACATGTGCAAAAAATGACTCAAGTAAAAGCAAAAGTAACTCATTAAAACATCTACTTAAGTAAACGTGCTGAAGTATCTGTTTGAAAATGTACTTTAAGAGTAAAAAGTAAAACTATTTCATGCAGATTATGAGAACTGTTTTATGTATTAGATGTCGTAATTTTGTTAATTAATTGGGGAAGACAAAGGCGAATTTATTAATTTGTGTACAGAATTTTATATGTATATTTGTGCTGTAGAGCTTGAACTCAAAACCTTCAGGCAGAATGTCACCATCAACGTGCTAAGAATAACCCTCAAACAAAATGAAAAGTACTTTCACTTTTTAGCCATGTTAAAAAATGTAGTGGAGTAAAAAGTACAGATACTTGCCCTCAAATGTAGTGAATAAATGTAAAAAGTATCCACTATAAAAACGACTTAAGTAAAGTACAGATACCTAAAGATTTCACTTAAGCACAGCACTTTTACTCTTGTACTTTGTTGCTTTCTACCACTGCCCAAAGCTACTCCATTATCAGTGAATATTTATTAAGGAATATAGGTTAAAATAAATAAATAAAAAATAACAAGGAAATCAGGTGACTTTTTCTGCCTTTACCATTCCAGAGTCTTGAGTATTTCTTTTCTCAAACTTATAAATGTTGCAAACGTTTTGTGATTTGACCTTTTTTTTTTTTTTTTTAAAGGTCCATTACATTCCTTAATTTACAAAAGGCACCAAGATTGTGGCCCAGGGAAACATGTCTACCTGGGTATCAAAAGGGCAATCTTCAATAATTATTGACATTGTCTGTGGTGTTTTGGTTGAATCAACATACATGACAAAATACAAGCGCTCATGATCAACTTTGAACAGGCATTCATTTTTTTGAAGGTGAATCAACAACAGTGAAGTTTGCTACTACCCATGTTGAATTATAGCTTTAATCAACATTTATGTTATGTTGAATTTACACTGAATAAACATTAACCATATTTTATGTTGAATTTACTCTGAATAAACAGTTTTTCAATGATGTGTTATGTTGAATTTACAATTAATAAAGTTATTCATCCATTTATTACACTGAATTGTTTTTGCTCCCATTTTTTGTAAGTTGAACTAAGATATGAAACCTTTTCTATAAATGATTATTCACAAATGTGTCAAAATCTGTCTTACTGAGCAATTAATAGTAATAATCCATCCCACCTCATAAGTGTGGCATATCAAGATGCTGATGAGACAGCATGAATATTGATTCGATGCCATGGTTGAATTTTGCCTGTAAAGCAATGTTGATTAAATAGATTTTCTTCAATATAAATAATACATTCTTCACTGTCTAAAAACAGACATTTGCTCAACAGTGAATTTTTGAAACCTCAAGCGAGGACTGTTTAGCCCTAGTTCAATATTTAATCAGTGCCTTTCTGTACATTAGGTTTGGTTAGGCTTGGTGTTTCTGAAAACGGCTGCATGCTGTATGGAACACAGGTGAGGATACGGCGTGTTTTAATCATAGAGTGGAAATCCCAAGCGCATGCGCATTGTAGTGTTGCAGAGGCGGGTGGAACTTTCGCTCGGCATCGGCATTTATTTTTTTTGCAGTTGTTATTTCCCTTGTCAGTCTTCACAACTCCCTGGATGATGGCAGATGACTCTTGCTCCCACAATGCAAACAAAGGCAAACTGTCCGTAAATAAAGCGAATGATCGACATCAACACCATAAGGTAAGAATGAAAATGCCCGAGTCAGGTGATACAGACCCAACGCTTCTCCCCGTGCAGGAGACGACAAGTTAGACAACAAAGTTTTGTTATTAAAAAAACAACAACAACGGAAGACATTAGTCGAGAGAGGTCTAACTGTAACGTTATCTGTAGCCTGTCCTCGTGGTCCTTACACAGTAGAGCTGAAAACCTTTGCCTGAACCCGACTGGACCCAACTGTGTGTCGTGCCATTCACTGCGCGCCCTTGTGCCGTGCCGTCCGCTACCATCGTGTGTGCAGTGCCAATCGCTGCGCGCCCCTGTGCCGTGCCACCCGTGTGCCGCCGCTCTACCCACACGTGTACCCTACCATTCACGCGTGCGCGTCGGGTTGTAAACTGGTTCTGCCTTTTAAAAAGCTGGCGGTCAAACAGCACATGGGCTGGGATCTGATTCTGTCTGGCGTCGGTCCTGTCGGACCTAACTTTTAAGGCCCGATTACAGCTCTAGGGCACAGCAGAGGAGAGAGGAGAGAAAGATGACAAAATACAAGATAACATTATCGCCTGGTGCTTGTCAACCAGTTAATGTATGGGCAATGAACTGCTGAAAACTGAAGTGTGAGAAAGACTTTTTGGGCTATGCCCCTGGATGTCAGTGCCTGGCTCGACGTTTTTTTGTTCTGATCATGTCATTTTGTGGTGCCTGTAGTTTTAGTTTCAAGTTAGATCCGGTGCAGGTAACCTAAAAACAACGGAAAAGTTGTAGGGTCACGTGGTTTAAGGCAGGCTGCGCGTGTGGTTTTAGAGGCAGAAATTTGTCTCTTTTCACTAATGTGTTTTTTTCTCTTTGTGTCTCCAGATCTTAGGTCATACTGCCTTCAGCATGTCTACACTTGTGCGGATGTTAGAGAAGAGCTGTCGGAGGGTCTGCCAGCTCCTGTGCTGCTCCACAGACAAAGACACTCTTCTGTGTGACAGACTGGCTATATGTGCAGGTAACACACCTGATTCATAGTCATGCTCAGCTATCAATGTTTTATTTTTACTCAAGATTTACCTCAAGTTGTACTTGGCAAAACTACCAAACCTTGCTATTTTTCAAATCTCAAGCCTGTACTGTTAAATTAGGCCTACTCATGATTTTCAGTTTCTTGATATGGATGACATTTTACCATTCAAAATTCAAAAGATATCATATTTATAGGCCTATAAAACATTTTAACTACAGTGTAGTATTTGGATTCATGATCTTTGCTTCTCTCTTTCTTTTTCAAGGTAAAAAAGAGCTGGGACACACAGAAGAACTGCATCCAGCAGGTAATTATAATGTACTACGGCTGCAATGATTAATCGACTAAGCTTATCAGCATTTCTATGAAGTCTATGAAGTGACATTTGGGATTTTTTTAGACAAAAGTGTTACGTCAGTCTGGAATAGTAGCTTCCTTTTCTGAAAACCTCTTACTTTCTCTTCCTCTTTTCACTGGTTAGCATCAGCCTGGAGTCCACAATCCACTATTTTGATTGTCAACATCAGCAATTCCACTCTGATTGACTGTGTTATTGGGAATGAGACCGGTGCGCCCACAGTGGCAGAAAAACAGCCACTGATGCCGGGGACTATCCAGGACTTGCATGGTGAGTAAAATTGTATTTTTACCAGTGATTTTAAACAATTCAAGCAAGTAACATTACCACCTCAGATACCATTTTTACTACTCAAAATGAGTCTAAATCTTAAACCCAGTTGAGGTCCACCATTTTGGAAACCCCATTCTGTTAACTGTTAGGGAGTTTATTATGATTGTATAGCTGTAGTGTATTCTTTAGAAGAGCTTGTTTGTGTTGCGTGTTGGTCTAATACTTCTTTTACGTCCTTTTTGAAACAGACCCGAGCAAATGTAGTTGCAGCCCACAAAATATCCAAATCAACAGTTCGAATCTTAGCTGTGTCATCATTGGAGACAACAACTACATGCAAGTGGAGCAGACTGTGCCAAGTGAAGAGGAAACCGGAGAAAATATCAGCTAAATCGGTCATGAAATGTACATTTCCGATGAAAATGTACCGTAAAAATGTTAATGTTAATAGTCAGCGGTGTTTACAGTTAGCAAAACTGGCCAACTTTAGGCCAGTTTTGCACTAGATCACACCTAGATACTTCTGTAAGGTAGTTATCTTTATGTCATTTTGATTTTGAATGGCATGTGATTGAGGAGGGAGAGAATAGTATTTATTATTTATTTATTTGAAAAAAGTATTGCGTTTTTCTCTGCTACAGGTGACTCAGTCTTGTCAAACTAAACGATGATATAATAGTACTTGATTTGTGGCACCGTCAGATGATAATGTACAGTATGTACATGTTTAAAACGCGTAATCACATTGTTGTGGTAACAATAGCAAGTTTTGGCCTATGGTCATTCACTGTAAAACTACAATTACATTTTATATATTTATTGTTTTCTCAGGTTTTCTAAGACTTTGTAATGTACATAAAAATAATTACCTCAAAGTCTATTAGCTGAAATAAAAAAGGTTGATGATGGTCTGTCTGCAGCTGGTTTGTAGAGGGCAACTCTCTCCTGTCTTTCTCAAAATGATTTCTTTGTATGAGATGTTTTTATTTTTGTTTTTATGTGAAATTTTTTTTTACGCACAATAACAAATTTATTAATTACTTGAATGTTTCTAAACAAAAATAATGTTACAAGTGAATTCGCTTCTATATTTTCTGAGATGTAAAAAAAATAATAAAAGAGTGTTTTAAATTATGCTGATGAATGTTATTTTTTCTTCTTCTTCTTCCCCTCTTTTGCGCCATCCTTTTTCTTGCCTTTTTTGTCTTCGTCGTTTTTTTTATAAATACCAAGACCTTTGCGGACCATGCATCCACGCCAAAAAGCTTGTATCTACAATGTTATAAACCAATTATTCAGGTAATGATTAAAACAAAAATATAACAAAATATAACGGTATTAAAGCCATTGATACCTTCGTGGCAGCCTTTATCAGTTCTTGCTCTTGTCGCAATTTCTCCTGCTCCTCCTTGTCTTCCTTTACAACTTGTTCCATGACTCTGAACTGCACTCAAACCAAAATAAAAAATGATGCTAAGAGCTACAAGAACTGTATAATTAAATACACAAAAATACCGTAACATACTACACTAAAGAAGAAATACATGTTGACTTTTGTTTGTTGGGCTTTAAACTATTTAAATGTATTGTGTTAAATCTTTGTCATTTATTTCTTTACCTTCCTTCTCATTTCCATCAGTCTGTCCAAGTTCAAGGTGATTTTGCAGCGAATGTCGTTAAGCTGTTGTGCCTTTTCCTGACGCATTATTTGTGTGCGCTCCTCCCAAAGGTCCCTCTGCTGTTTCATCTCCTGGTTTATGGAAATATTTACAGTTAGAAACTTAAGATTGTATAACTGTGGAAACAATCCTATTTATGTTGTTAATGAAGTTAACAACTTTTAAACCATTAAATAACATGAAGGGTACGATGACAGACACGGGACACAGTGAGTCAGAGAGGTGAGGAGATAACAATAAAGTATGATTATGATCAGACGTTACAACCAAACTGTTGTTCAGCATAATACTTTCACATCTTTTAACTCTTATGTTTACCTCTACATAACTCACTTCTGGTCCTGGACATAGTCAAAAACATATTGTCTACTGTCAAGCTGAATTTGATCAAAGTGTTGTTAACCTCTTGCTGATTTTGAAGAAATGTAATGGAAAAATTGTGAGTGTGTCGCTCCTTCTCCATCTGTTTTTTCACCAGCTATGACAAATTGAAATAACAAAGATAATTAGAAGTGAATTGTTATTCCAACATTAAATCACTGCTTTTAGAAAAGTGCTAGAAAGACTCACCTTTATCTGTTCCATGAGCTTTTTCTCTTTATCATTGGCCTCCTTTTGCAACATTTTTAGTTTGTCTTCGTTGTCATTTTTTATTATTTGGTTCTTTTTATTTTGTTCTTCCTGTTGAGCTTCCAGTACTGCATATTCATCTTTAAGTTTCTGAAAAGTTAAACATTTTGGTATAATGTAAAACTAGAGAAATTAAAATTAGAATTTGCCCAGACGTTTAAGTGAGCACCCATCATGATCATTCAGCACTGTTCCCCAACCACATTTGTTCCTGGAAGACGATGGTTCCCCACAATCCATCTAGTTTTTAATGATGTGTTGAACAGTAACCCAATTTTAGTAGTTTCTCCTTAGTTGTTTTTTCAATCTGATACAATTGATTTGACTCTTCTTAAACAGACTACCATCTTTTCCACGACCACAAGATGTGTCCTTCAACAATATCTCAGTAATTATCCAATATGTGGCTTGTACCTATTTGCTTACAGTAGAGTACAGACTGTTTGGGGGGGTCAGGAAGTGAAGGCTAACAAGTGGAGTTTTGTGGGTAAAGATGAAAATGAAAAGTACAAAGATACAGGAAGTAGAGCAGAGTTCTAAAACCTCATGTCATGTCATCAACACTGAAAATTCCATCCAATGTATGCATAATTCATGCATAAGGAACACAGTTTTAGAAATTAGACATGCTTTGGCCCTTGTTAGTTGTGTGGTTCCTAGGTAACAGTTGTGGAATTACCTCTAGATCACATCAGGGGCGCGTCCAACCAGGAAGTAAAATTAAAAACTTTGTAAAGATCAAGATTTCTTTTTTCATAGCCTGTACTGTATATAAATAATTGTGTGCATTATTATCTGCACTTTCATTTGGTGGTGGTGGAGACTGGGGAGTGATCTTGCTTTATTTGCAATTAATTTTAAAATGAACTACAGTGACCGAGTTCCTTATTATTAAAAGTAGTTCCATACCTCAAATAGAGTACGTTTGTTTTCTAATTCCTCTTCCAACTTGATACAAAATGCCTGTTTCTCTCTGAAATCTGCCTTTGTCACTCTACCACAGAAGTAACATTAGAAATTATTTCTCAGAAAACAGTAATCTGGATGTAAGATTATACTTTTACCTTCTTATGTGCTCTGCCATCATTTGTTTCCTTTGTTCTTCATCCTCTATTTTCTTTAACAAAGAGTTAAAAGTCTGCTTTTCTTCCAGCTCCACACAAAACGATGCCATAAGTTCTGATAGAGTGTGACTAATTTAAAAAAAGAAACAATGCAATAATACAATAGTGTCTTTCATAAAGGTTGACAGTATTATTAGCGGCTTAACTTACCAATCTTGGATCAGTTTATTTAATGTAATTTTTTCCAGTGGGCTGTGTGGATTTTTCTTCAAGTCCAGAGTGAACGAAATTGCCAATAAATCAATCTGATTTTGAAAGTTCTCCAGCACAGCAGCCACTCTCAGGCTTTGAGTCCTGGACAGTTGCATCCTAAAAAGAAAGTGTTCTACTCAGTGGTCTGGTTTGGACATTAGCCAGGTGAAAATTAACGTTATTTGAATTTCTGCTGGCTAAACTGACAAGTAAAAGTGATTCATTACTTGATAGGAATTGAATAAGTTAGCCAACTAACTTTAACGTTAACATGAGTTGGCTAGCTAGATCATTGTTTTAAATAAATTGGCAAGCGTTAACGTTCAGCAGGTAGCCTGACATCGAGTTAGCCTAAAAAGACAACATAAACAAATACAATCCTATTTAAAGTTAAAGTTATAACCTTAGATTGGAATTTACCAAACAAAGCAAACTTTTGATTAACGTTACAGCATTTGATGAAACCAAACGTTACCTTGTGTTAACGTTAGTCATTTTCGGAGAAGAATCTACCGTGTGGTGCGATCGTTTACATGTTGCTATGGCGACCAACGGACCAACGACTTGTATGAACTCTATCATGGGAAGTCTACTGACCAATCAGACGGGAAATAATAATGGAAATGGAAAAAGTGATTAAATTGATTGACAACATAATAAATTGCCTTCTTATTCATAGACATTATTTATTTCAAAACATACACAAATGTTCAAACAGAGTGGTAAAAAACGTTGACTAGGCAAACTAAATGTAATATATTTTGAATAATTAAAAGCTCAACTGCCTATGGTTAAAAGTTCTAAAAATGTTTAAACATTTTTGGGAAAGACAATAAACACAAATTAATGTTCTAATTATTTCTGGCAGCCTAAATTTTCTAAGTCCACTATTAAGCTATTATTAAGTGTGAAACAGTTTCTTCACCCTGATATGAGGTTCAGACAAAGTCATTATTATTCCTTATGTTTGTCTGTAGGAGTTGAGCATTTGGACTCAAACAAATGTGATGTGATTATGTAAAACAAGGGAAAGATTTTTTTCTGAAATAATTGGAAGTTGCAGTAACAACTCACGTGTGTAACAGATTAACAAACCCGCCAATTCAATTGCCATTAGAACAAATTTCCACAGTGCAATGAGTTTGCAGAATTTCTTATTGACTAGGTTCAGGGCGTTAAAAATACTATCAATTCCACAGCGCAAATAATAACTCTAAAACCACCTCCACATTTAGAGCTGTCTCACTTTGCACCTGTAACTGACAAAACTGTCCCATGAGATCATCACCAGTCTGAGTTCCTCTACATGCTGCCTCCATGTGTTACCTACCAGATTTCTAAAGTCTGCTCTGAGCAGTTTGTTAGCACCACTCATTCACATAGTTAACATGTCGCTTCAATCTGGAACATTCCACAGGGAATGAAACTGCAGTCGTCAAGCCTCTCCTAAAGAAGAGCAGTCTTGATGCCACTGAACTGAAAAATTACCGGCCCATCCCAAATCTGCCATTTTTAAGTCCTTGAAAAGGTTGTTTACCAACGGCTCACTGACTTTCTCTTAATAAACAACTCATGGGATCCTCTTACAGAGACTAGAGGACTGGGTGGGCACCACTGGCACCGCCCTAAATTGGTTGAAGTCGTGTCTGGAAGACAGGAAGTACTTTGTTGAGATTGGTAACTGTGTCTGAAACCACATGGGCTTGACCTGTGGGGTGCCCCAAGGGTCAATCCTCGGACCCCTTCTGTTCAACCTCTACATGCTGCTGTTAGGTCAGTTACTACACAGCACTAATGTATCTTATCACAACTTTGCAGACGACACTCAGATCTATGTCTCACTGACGGCAGGTGCTTCACTGTCACTGACAGCAGGTGAATATGGACCAGTGGATTCACTCTGTCAATGCATCCAACAGATCAGTGAGTGGATGCAAAACAACTTTCTCCGGCTGAACTCAGAGAAGACTGATATCATTGTCTTTGGCAAAAACAGACAAAGTGTCAGCAGTCACCTCCAGTCTGTCGCTCTAAAACCTACAAATCAAGTTAGAAATCTGGGCATGGACTCATGGAACAGTCTTCCTGAAGATGTGAGACAGGCCTCCACTCTGACAATGTTTAAAACCAGGCTAAAAACAGTTTTGTTTAAATGTGCATACAATTGAAAGATTTACTGCACTCTTCTCTTTTAAAGTGTTTTTAAATGATTCTGAATGTCTTTATGGGTTTTGTGACTTTAATGCAATTTTTCTAGTTATGTAAAGCACTTTGAATTGCCTTGTGTACGAATTGTGCCCTAAAAATAAACTTGCCTTGCCCTGCCTTGCCATGATGGTACTCTTTACAATCCCTTCCAATTCATGGGCTTCAGTAAGTCTCTGAAGACATTTTTACAATTTTACAATATTAATTAGCCTACATATGATGAAATTCTACCAACCTTGCCATTGCAATAAACAGTTCAAGGAAATCTTTTTCATGGGCAAAGTAATCAGACTGGTAGATTATCTACAAAAAGGAAGCTGAAACCCATACATCATTTTTCTTTGTGTCGCCTACAACTAATATATAGCCTATGTTAGTGTCATTTGTTCGTCTGGCTGGAAAAGCGGTGTGGACAGACGCACGGACCTCAACTCTTCTGTGAGAGAAGAAAATCATCCTGTCAGAGGAACTGACCCAACAGACTAAAGACGACAGGAACAAGCTGTGGCCGCTGCTGGAGAAAGCGAAGGAAACGCGCGGGATTCAGGGGAGCCTTGCCTTTATAGACGGTAAAAAAGTGAGCGCTGAGGACATGTGAGGGACTTTTTTTCTCTTTGGTAAATTGATAACAATGTGCTGTGAACTGAAAGCCAAGGTCTGAAAGATATTATTTAATACATTACTTCTCCTCTTTTGGTTTCTTTTGTTATGTTAAAGATAAAATGGAAATCGTATTTGGCCATTACTTTTTATTCCTGCATGATCCGCCAGGGGGCGGTATTGCAGCGTTTTGTTTTTTGGGGGGTTTTGATTTTTTGGATTGAGCCAGGCTTAAATTTCTATACAAAATTGTACATAGAGGATTTTTGGTCTTGGTTAGAGTTTGAGTAAACTAGATTACACTGAAAATTGGTGTAAAACATATACTTAAACTTAAATAAATCAGACTTTAATTGGATAATAACAAATCCTTTTGTTCGAACTGTCAAAATATAGTTTAGTACAAGATTATGAAGCCTGGTATGTGTGGGTGTGTGCAGGTGGGCTGATCTTTATGGGAAGAAAATGCAGTTTTAGAAAACGGCCTTCAAAGTTACAATGTCCCATAGAAATCTATGGATGCAACAAGCTGATTAAATGGGGGAATAAAATATACACTTACACTATAACACTTATTTTTGTTTAGTCTGTAGTGTTTTGGCAATAAGTGACAGTTGTTACTTCAGAATTATATGACAGAATATCGTTAACATAAAAAATGTACCACCATAGTCTGAATAAAACTGGGGAAAAAAACAGACCTTACTTGAGTGTTTTTTATGAAAAAGTTGCCTAATATTTGATGTCAGTAGGCAAGAAAACACCATATATTTCCCCTTCTTTTTAACGTTATAACCAACACAAAGGCACTGTTCACAAGTTGCATAATGATGTTTTATTAATTTATTGAGCATTTGTTGCACAGCACTATAGTCTCTCCACAAAGTTATGTTTTGAATGATTTATAGGCTTCACCACATGCATGATGCTGTCTCACCCAAGCAGATGTCTTTTTCATTCAGTTTAAACAACATCCCGCTGTAATGCCAAGGTAACACTGAGGCAACGTGGATGATCTCAAAATGTTTGTACAGTTTTAGAAAATAAAAGTAGGGTTTAGGCAAATATGAAAAAAAATGACAAAATGACAAAAAACAAGACACAGAGTTGACCTCAATCAAAAAAAAAAAACAACAACAAAAAGTATTTAAGCATGAGTTTAGTTTCATATAAGATAAGTGAAAATGTATCTGTCCCACAATGGGGAAATTCCAGGTACAAAGTATTCACAAACCTTTCAAATAAGAGCCCCTTCAAACGAGGTTTGAGACGACAGATGACCGCTTCATTGTTTATTTTCTAACTGTCGGTCAAATCAAATTTTGGAAAGCCCTGTGAGATAACTCTTGTAATGTTGGACTATGCAAATATAAATTGAACTGAATTGAAATATTGATCCTACAAAAGTAATGAATTAAAAGACCCAAGTCTCAAGGCTAATCTTGGACAAAAATTTGCCAAAATTAAACATACTGTTTGAATATAACTCCGGACTGAAAAGGTCTCAATGTCTAAAACAGTCTGGTTTAGAACCATCTTCCAAAAATATTTGCCAAATTATGCTCAGCCTATGAAGTATTTATTATGTCTTCTATATTTATCAATTACTGAGATGGTACTTTGTATGAAATGCTTGAGAACAACAAACACATCTTAAATAAATGTAAAATTCAGAGTTATTCTATTGAGTATGTTTTATGTCAACCCTTTCATTGCCAAATACATAACATGATTCAACATGATTTACAGAAAATAATGGGAACTTTTCTGCTCCTCAATTGAAGAACCTGTGTGCTTTAAATTGGTGTTTCTACTAATTGTTAATCCTTAGCATAGAGAAAAACTATAATGCAGTTATTGAATATTTCAGCGTCAATGTAGTCTGAGAGGGATGTTTGTCAATATCAAAGTTATTTGAGAGAGAGTTGTTTAAGCTCACTTTTCTGAGTTCCAAGTTTATAAATTCTTTATGGTCAAATTGTGTTTGACCATAAAGGTCAGACTGAAATCTGGTTTGAGATGAGTGATGTGCCCTTCAGTGAGCTTTACTCTTCAAGTGTTACCATGTTAAATTGCATTCCAAGGAAATGTTGACTGCTGCCTAATGAAAACTATCAACAGACAATTTAAACTCACCAAATTGTCCTGACACATGCATGTTCTTGGGAGGTAGGAGGAAGCCAAAAAGAACCAGCAGAAACTCAGAGAGAGCATGCAAACTCCACTCAGAAATATTGTATCCATACTCTCAGCTAGAGGAAAAATGAAACAACCTCATAAGCCAAATACTCTTTCTTCATATTTGTTAGTAGTACCATGTCTATGGAGAACCAAATCTGTTGTATTACCGGAGGCATAATCACAAAAAAGATTTTTTGGCACTGTAGTTTGGCCACATCTGTGACAAAAAGGGATAGTTTCTTCCTTCTTTGTTGCCAGTAACAATAATAACAAGAAAAGTCATTACTAACACTGTGTAGCTCTCTATTAAACAACCATGTATTGTACTGCTCACACACATGTAAAAATCTAAACCAAAACCATATAAAAAGTATGGCATATAGACTCTTGTGTTTCTCTAATTTACAACCTGATCGACATGGCTTGTGCGTCCTTTGCCATGGTACAAAACATCCTCCTTCTCAGTTGTGCTTATTGTCCAGCATAAGACGCAGCAGTCCCAACCAAAGTGGACATTCTTCCACTTTGAGGCATTGGTAACAGTTCTATATCTTGTCAAGCTTCAGACCAGTGATTAAAGGATTGACAATGAAGGCAGATGTGCAACAATCAGGCAAAAATATTATGACCACCTGCCTAATATGCAGTGTCTTCAAATTCAGATGCAGTGTGTATTCTGACACCATTCCATTTGATCAGAAACAGGGTTTACTTCTTAAGCAAATCTAGATCAAACATAATGATTAGGACATTATCTGTAATATTCACATCACCTTACAGTGGTCATAATATTTTGACTAGTAGATTTATGTTTTATTACTGTCTGGAGGAGCTGTACATATAAAAGTCACAGCCACTAAATCCATCCAGCTTTCTCTGTCTTGTCTTGTCTCCTAATACTGTCCATTTAAAGTTTATATTTCATTGATTGTTCTTTCTGAAGGCCGGTACTCCTCTCTCCCTTTAGGAGAGGACATGTAAAAGGATTGGGTCTTGCGTTTTAGGCGGGCACGCTTGGTGGCCAGGGACAGACTGTGCTTGCTAGAGGCGATGATGTCGGAGATGAACTTCTTGCAGTCCACACAGACTTCCATCGAGGCCCA
This sequence comes from Rhinogobius similis, assembly GCA_019453435.1. Taxonomy (NCBI): domain Eukaryota; kingdom Metazoa; phylum Chordata; class Actinopteri; order Gobiiformes; family Gobiidae; genus Rhinogobius; species Rhinogobius similis. The sequence continues at coordinate 16,575,273 of CM033626.1, read as the reverse complement.
GTCCTCCGTCAGTTCAGAGGGAAGCTCCAGTTCCTCATGGGATTTCAGGGAGCCGTGTTTGGATAATCTGGAAGTGAAAAAACAATGGGTCACAGCACAGACAGTGTTTAGTCAAGAAAGTGCAGGACTGCAGCGCAGTTCAGTCCTCACATAAAGACAATACTCACATCATATTGTTACTTAAAAACCAATACAAATGACAAATGAGTTGATTTCAAACACTAACACTTCTAAAGGAATTCTTTGCTTCAGCCTACATTGAATTTGGATACATAAACAATGAAACCCACTGACATTCAAAGGGCATAGATTAACATACAGACATCTAAATTATCAGACCCAAAAGGAGAGTAAATATCCAGTTGTGTTTTACACTAACAAGCTCCTTCTCAAACAATACAAAACATATGTTTGGGTTCATCTGTTGATAAGCTATGAGAAGCCATGTCTCGGCCAGGACTGGCGAGGCAAAAGAAGCCACTTTCTCCTCTTTGTTTTCTTTTTTGGATCCAATCATCAGCCGCTTTTGTCTCTCTGTGTAGCTCAGGGGCATAGCACCAAATTCTGGGCCCCAGGTTCAAACCTTGTCAGTGGGTCCCTAATACATTATTGTGTATATCATTTATTTTTCCTAGTAAATCTGGTAAATATTGTTATTTTTTATTCTACCAGATCTACCAATAACGACCAGATCAATTTCATAAACATCTCAAAATGTATTATTATGGAGAAAAAAAATACACTTACTGCAAATAACAACCACTAGTTTTATTTGTTAACAGGGCTAATATGTGAGCAATGATTTTTCTCTTTATTAAATGTATGATGGAGCCCTCCCATATCATGTATAATTGTATATAGTTTCCCAGTTTATTACAACAAAAAGAGAACAAAGTGTATAAAATGTGACAAAAAAGACCACATGCTTCCCTGCCTTGGCCCCCGGGGAATCCAGTACCCTTTACCACCCCCAAAACTTGTCCTAAACTTTTACCTACTGTATTTACCTTAGTTTTCTGCACGTAAAACCGCCCACGGTGTTCCCTCTCAGCGGGAAGCCTCGAGGACTAAAACAGACCTGATCCAGATCCAACCACACACCTGATGACTTCAAGAGACCCTTTTTGCTCAAGACCTACCGGTACACGAATTGGACGGATCTGAGGGCAACGACTCGGCGTATCCAGAACAACTCGTCGAGCCCTGAGCCCTGAGCCTGCCATAGTAAGACCGGTCCAAGAGGAACACATTTTGTCCCCCACTCACCAAACTCATTTAAAATCAAAGCTTACTATCACTGATCCTAAACAAGTTGAAATCCAAAGATATTAAAACTACAAAAACTACATGTGATATTAAACGCTACGTTCTGGCTACTGGGATAATTATTCTGATAAAACTTCACTCGGTTAATTGAATAATCTGATTATACGCCTTATCATGTTGTTTTGAATGCCTGTGGTAATTTTGAGTAAGAATAAAACATTTAGTCCCTGATCTTAGACCTCTACCTTCAGATTATAAGAGAAGACATAAAGATATAAGGTTTTGTTTGAGATATTTTATTGGTCTTACTTCTAATTCCCTGTTTTTTCTAACTCATTGCATGCCTACTACATCTCTCTTGTCCTACATACCTTTGTCCACTAGAGGTCGATAGAGCCCTGAACACTACATCCAGACAGAAGACTTTGAATATTTTGCTCTCATTTGTTTCAACAATCTCCAAATGTAAAACCTTAAACTTGGACTTACTTGGACATAGTTTTTTGAAGACCGTGGCGTTGTGGACCACTCGAGGATTTGTCCACTTTCTGAGGCTGAGGAGCAGACGCAACAGACGAAGCCTTCCCTGCTGCTTTGAATCTAGCAGCCCTTAGATTTGATGATTGAGATGTTGAGGCTTCTGTCACTACTGGTGCTGTGGATGGTCCTGGTGCCACAGAAAGCTCCTGCCCCACTGAGGCCATGGCGCTTAACCTGTCCCGAGGCAGAGTATTTGTCGAGCCAATTGAATAGATGGGCAGGCTGGAGTATGGCTTGGACGGCAGCCGCATCTAAAAGACAAGATAGACGTGACGGATCATATTGTTCACAAGGCTGTAAGTGAATAAACGAACTGTTAAACAAACCAACCTATATTTATGAAAAAGATATAGTTTGCCTACAATCTTAACTCAACCTAGTTCTATTGCTGTAGTCCTTAAAGGTTCTCTAAAGTCTAAAGTTTTCATGAAATTCAGTTTATTGTCCAGACTCGCAGGTCTAAAACTAGTATTTGTGTACGGTTCATAAATCTTAAGATTAATTGTATGAAACAGCATGTAATTAAAGAGAAATCTCACCTTTTTGCAACATTGTGCACATACAGATCTGCAAGAGGCAAAAACATGACATGTTTTATATTTAAGTTTAGATGTTGTGAAGAAAGTACTGAATCACTTACTTTTTGCAAAACTGACAAATGTATGACCACGTGAAAAAGGAAAACCTCTTTGTGCGACAACAGAAGCAAAGCTGAAACAATAATAAACAATATTCATATTAATGGTAGTGTCAGTACACATGATCAATATCTCTCTACATTGCACGGTGCCTAAATAATTTGATAGAAAAACGTGTAATAAAATGACGAAAATTATAGAATAGTCAGTTCAATTTAGCTGGCCAGGGTAACAATGTTAACAGTTCTCGAAGCTGCAAAAATGTTCAAAGATTCAATAGGAACTGTTGTCTTTTACACAGCAAGGAGGAAATGTTTAGCAAATGCAGAATTCATCTATTTAGGGCGAGTTAATATGATTGAATGTCTCCTGATCAGGATGGGCCGTTCCTCCTTCCTCCTCCATTTTCATAAGGTTTTGTTTATCATAAATATTATGATGAAGATATAACTTTTTCAAACAAATGCCTATTTTCTTCTTCTTCTACCCTCTGCTTTTCTGCCTTTGTTTATTCATTTCTCATTTTCTACCGCTGCCACATGCACCTTTTGTCTTTGCCTTTGTTTATATCTTGATTATTAATAAATACACATACAATCATTTCTATTATGTAAACAGTGTTTGTAGGAGTAACTCTAATAATCCAGTTTTCACCTTGCCCTTTTTGAGAGCCGTGTAGACGTCTTTGTACTGCTGAAACTTCTCCAGCTCAGCTTTGACCAGAACTTGTCGAATGTGCATCACTTCATCCACAGTGAGAGACAGACACTCCACCGGGAAACAGAACTCCTCCTGTGCAACCACACAACAGGATGTACAGTACAGACATGCTTTTCAGTAATCACCTCTGCAGGTTGCTTTTAAGGTGTACCTAATTTCAACACCTACTAATTAAAGCCTATTTCTTTATAATGTATTTATTTTTTTTGTCTGTCATCAGTAGTCTACATTGCACACTTTGTTTTTGTCTGACTGATCCATTTGTTTAGGGCCTGTTGGTGGACAAATGGTGTGGCATGTTCAGACCTGCCAAGACCCTTTTATTAACGTTTTCAGCAAGAGAATTTCCGAGGTTAAATCATTAGTCCAATATCTAATTTACTATTATAATGCCATAGGCCACTGATTGCATGTTAGATGATTAGGTAAATAAAAAAATTAAATGGAGTTGATGTAACGATGACTGTTAAAATGTGCCAAAAGCAGTAAGCAAAAGTGTCTTGTTATTGATCCAAGGAAGGGCAAACCTTAACAGTCTTAAATCGACTGGTGTAAAAGTCCAAACACAGTGTAAAAAGTGCTTTGAGCAGCTGCATTACAAAGGCCTCAACGGGAAAAGAACTCCACAGAGAGATAAGGATGCCAACCTGAACAAGAAGGTTTTTTTGAAATAAAGTGATAAATAGGTAATATACAAACAAAGTCAGATCATGAAATTAAGTTATTTCTCGTGTATAGTTATGTTTCAGCTGGAATCAATCATACAGCTATGTTTATAGTAATTTCTTCAGTGGTTATATTTATTGTATACTACTATGCTAATCATCAAACCATATTAAAGAAAAAGCAACTTGACTGACCAGAGACTTTGAGCTCTGTCTGGAAGGGGGCTGGAATAGTTTGACGTTGGTGGGTGTTTCTTTTTCTATGGAGTGCCTTCTCTGGGGTGTCTTTCGTCTCTCCGGCTGAGGAGTGGACGAAATCGGCAAGAACATGGGAGGAGCTGTAGGCAGATTAAACAACATAGGAATATATAGGAAACTTTTTCCACCAACCAACCACTTGAGAATATACAAAAAATAGAACAGAATAGAGAGAAAATGATATGTCTTTTTATGGACTATTACAGCACAAAACTGTCTAATTAGAAAAACAAGGCAAAAACAGGATTAAAGTAGATGTTTTGAATTTGTATAATTCTTACAAAGTACCAAACAGAACTCACTTTTTTTGCCGATGACAGATTCAGGAGATGTATCATCCATCATTGATGTGGCTACGCTGGAGTTGCTTGCAGATGTCCGTAAAATCATGTCATCCTAGATAATATAATGTAATTATAATGAATAATCTGGAGGTGACTGATTTCAACTGTGGTCCTGTAGTGTAGACTAAAATAATAACTATTTAAATTAAATGTTGTATCTAATTAATTTCTGAACATTATATTGTGGGCAATATATTTTTATTTCTAACTATTTTACCATTAATTACGTTTTATAGAACGTTAACATTAACTTTAACATTGATTAGAACTGTTAAACTCAGAAGTGCATAGCCTAAATCTAACTTACATCTGAGTCCGAACTGTCGAGTTCAGCCAGACAGGGGGCCTTGAGCAGTCTCTTCCTCTGAGGGGCCGATTGAGACCCCGGGGCCTCTGTCCTGGAATTGCCCTCCCCTGCACCTGCTCCATTCAGCAGTGAGAGGGTACTCGATGCCCTCCTTCCCATGTATGGACTGAAATCGTCTGTACACAGCCACGAGATATCCATAAATCAGAGTCATCCAGAACAATCAATGAGTCGGAAATGAATCTCAAAACTCAGACACTGAAGATTTTTTTTTTAATATATGCACAATCAAATTTGTCAAAATGCTGAATTGAGGATTGGTAACTTTATTTGTGTCAACGAGTCAAGAAAATTAATGATTTCGTCTCCATGTTGCTATTTTGACCTCGACTTGTATCCAAATATTAAGATATGATGACTAATTTTAACAGACATATAGACTATATTTGAGTTAAATGTATTTGAGTAAATGCTAAGAATCCCTCATTAGAGGCTGAGTTCTGAGATTCATCCCAAGATAAAGGGCTGAGCCAGTGTGAGTTTAGTTGGTTCGAGAAAAGCCAAAAGAGCAGGAGTTTCAGACAGAGCATGGATGTCTTCTTGATAAAATATTTAGAACCATATTTTACGCAAAGTATGAGGCGAATACGAGATATGAGACTGACCATCCAAACTAAACACTTATCTATCTTTTGAGAGCAAGGACTCAAAGGCAGCAATATCCTGAAAGTTTATTGGGAGTTTATTAAAAAAAAGGAATTGGGGAGTTATTAGAAACTGGGGAGGCAGAAAAAAGCAAAGCCAATAGGAAACTACTGTCTCTTTCCCTTCCGGATGCAAATTACTTAGGACAGGTACAAAACAAATCTATATTTATGTTTTTTTGTTCTTGTTGTTTTCCTAAGACTTAATAGAGGAAACATTAGTTGAAAGCCAGGGAGGTTGAGATGGGTTGATAGGTTATGGGGTATTCAAGGCCATTTTTAACCCAATTTTTGCATGGGTTTATACTTTACCGAGTCCTGTACGAAACAAGTCCTGGGGCATACTGCGAGTTTTGCCAAAACCTAAAATAGGACACCTTCTTCATTACAATAAAATTTTCATTGCCGATAAAAAATTTACCTTGTAGACCACACAAAGGTGCTATTACTTTCAACATAAAAAAAAAAAAAAAAAAATATGTAGTTTCCCCCAAATAGCAGTAGTTGGTGACACCATGGAAAGGAACAAAATATATAAAACAACCATATTTCTGTCAATATCCCTAATACAAAACTGTTACATCCAATTTCTTTTCAAATGAAGGGAGGACATTTTTGCTGTATAAATGAGTGAGATGATGAAGCTTGTGCAGTGGTGGGAGACACTGGCTGCAGCAGGACGAAGCTTTCACTATAAACCGGTCAGCAGAAATACTTGGCACAGTAGGAGCTTAAATCAAAAATGTCAAAACTGTCTCCTTGTATTCTTCTCACACAGGAAAAACCTTTAGAACTGCAGTGAAGTTTGAGAGTCTCGGAAACCCTTTTGACCACAGAGAGCCTCATTAAGTCTGATTCTGCAAAGTCACTGAGGGGGATAAAGGGCTCTTTTATGTAAAACTTAGAAAACATTTTCTGTTTACAATCTTCCTTTAGTGGAAATGCTACATGGTGTCGAATAGTCTTGTTTTGTGTTGGGTTTCATATGTCAATGTCAATGTCAATGTCAAGTTTATTTATAGAGCACATTTAACACAGCAATCGCTGACCAAAGTGCTTTACACACACAGCGGTTAAAAACATAAAGTAAAATGCAAACATACATTAAAATACAATCTTATTACATTTAGTGTTCATTAACGGTTGAATGCCTCAGCAAAGAAGTGCGTCTTGAGAGCTGATTTGAATGATTCCAGAGAAGGAGCTGCTGAATTTGGGGGAGACTGTTCCACAATTTAGGGGCGGCTACCGCAAAGGCCCTGTCCCCTCGCGTCTTCATTCGGGATCTTGGAACATTTAACAATAATTGGTTTTCCGATCTCATAGTTCTCGGTGAAGCGTAAACTGACAGAAGCTCGGTTAAATAATCCGGGGCACGGCCGTTCAGGCATTTGAAGACAATAGTCAGAATCTTAAAATCAATTCTAAACTTCATGGGCAACCAGTGGAGCGAAGCGAGCACTGGGGTGATATGATCACGCCTCTTTGTTCTTGTCAACAGCCGGGCTGCTGCATTTTGAACCTGCTGGAGGCGATGAATGGACGATTGATTCAGTCCGTAGTATAAGGAATTGCAATAATCTAAACGCGAGGAAATCAGTGAATGTATTATTTTTTCGAGTTGGTTTTGAGGTAAGTACGGTTTGACTTTGCTCAACAACCTAAGCTGAAAGAAGCTTGCCTTCACCACCGCACTAATCTGCTTGTTGAAATTAAAATTCTCATCAAAGAAGACACCAAGGCTTACAATATGAACATATAAGATTATATAATAAGAATAAATATAAGTTAATCAATTGTCTATAAATTATTTTAGTATTCAAACTTCAAAGCATGCTCAACTTCCAATAACTAATTACTCTAAAGGTGCATTCACACTCACTTACATTCACCACATCATAACGGGACGAACCCCATCTGAATCGGACCTGTTTTCCTAAAACGTCTGACTAAAATGGAGCGTATTTTGGACTCTTTGTGAAGCTGAGATTCTGTAGTTTTTTCCTCTGGTGTCTGATTTACTCTGATTACAAGAGGAAACAAGCTCTGCAAAGAGGAATATCAGACTTTAAAGTCCGCCTAAATTTGCTTTGTTAAATATATGAAGAGGTAAAGCTGGCGTCTGATTGACACTATTTTTGGCTTTTGTTGGGTTTTAACAAGTCCTCTTTCAAAGCTGAAGCTAATTTAATAACATTTGTTTTAGGGACTTGTAATAATGTAAAAAAAAAAAAAGGTGGAATCCATATAAAAGTCCTAAAAAGTGAATTTTAGTGTAATTTTTAAATGTGTGCTTTTGTAAACTCTAATTCATCCGAGAATGTTTGATTTGACTGAAAATAAGTGGGTTACAGCTTTCTTTTCATATTTAGCATGTCCAGCAGCTTGATAGTTTCCTTTTATCAGATCACATGGATAAAAAGGAATAAAGTTATTTTAAAAATCACAACCGGCTGAACCAGGACTAAACCTGGACTAATTCAGGATTAATCCAGAACTAAAACAGAACAAAAAATTGGCTTAATGTAGGACCAGATATCGAGAATAAGTGTGATTGTACCCCAATACAAATACAATTGTTTCCAACCAGCTCCTTCTACTGATAGACCAGTGTCCCAAACCATTACATTACGTCGCAATAACTAGCTGACACCAACCAGCAAAGCATGAAATGATCACATGTGTACATACTTTAACAGTTATGCATGTGTGTAGTAGTTTGAGTAGACACAAAACATGGGGGGAAAACATAAATAGACAAAGAAGCCAGGTAAGCAGCAGGTGAGACTTTACCTGACGTATCAAAACTGACAGACATGCTAAGTGGCCGAATTACTGCAAAACAGAAACAGTCATGGCATCGCACATCGTTATTAGAAGAGCATGACTTACTGAGTAGGGCTTATAGACAAATAGCAGTAGTGTGTTAGCAGTTAGGTGTATTCTACAGTTTGTTAGCTGAATTACAGACACTTAGCATTATTATTTGTAGCTTTCACTATATTGCAAACAATATAGGAAATAAAATAATAAGAGGCAGTATTAGCAACGTAAATGTTAAGACAACACAACATAAGTTTAATAAGCAAATTATAAGAAAAACAAAAAAAAAAATAGAAATGTGTTTGCTTTACTTTGTTTTGTGATTTAGGTGTAAAAGTCAACAGTTAAAGGGGCTTAATGATAACAAAAAATCCACTTACAATATTTCAGATCATTGAAATAGGAATTATATTGCGATTTATATATGTATTTATTTTTTCATTTCACAGGCAAAATAAACATATAAAGAAGAGCTGTAATATTTGAAGAGAACACTGACATATTAATAGCTGGTTTAATAGACAATTAGATGGCCTGAGTGAATTTTCTTTCATTCAGAGGACATTAAATTACCCAAATATGACTGCCTTTCTAATTTGCCAATTAAAATGATCAAAATTACAATTTGAATTTGATTAACCATTTAGCCCATCAATGTTGACTTATAGTGTGTGGAATGTATATTGTAAATAGAAAGACAAAGGTCCTACCCAGCCTGCCTTTGCGGACCATATCGGGTGACACAGGCCTCAGTTTCCTCTCAGACTTGATCTCCTCCAGGATTCGCTCGTGAAGTGTGGGAGGGGGCTGTTCTGGAGGCTTCAACTTACGGGCCGAGACCTGCCATGGTAAATAGGTATAATTATAATACATTATACTAGGATTAATACTGATGTGAATAAACGGGTATTATTTTCTCAGTATATCAAACAAAATCTATATCATTAATAGATAAATTACTTAGATAAATTACAGTAGACATATTGATAATAGTATAATAGTTATAGTTATAATCTGTGACATCTGTGAATCATTATGTTATATTTTGGACATTGATATAAAACAACTCAGTACATTGTGGTAAACGTCATCATATCAAAGTGCCACACTTCCGGACCACATTGACGGTCCCACCTAAGAAGAGCTGCAGATCATGATCGTGAGCATGGACTTTTTAAAAAAATGTGTGTCTAAGTGGCTACGCAGGGCTGATGAAGATAGATAGATAGATAGATAGATAGATAGATAGATAGATAGATAGATAGATAGATAGATAGATAGATAGATAGATAGATAGATAGATAGATAGATAGATAGATAGATAGATAGATAGATAGATAGATAGATAGATAGATAGATAGATAGATAGATAGATAGATAGATAGATAGATAGATAGATAGATAGATAGATAGATAGATAGATAGATACGTTATTAATCCCGAAGGAAATTGACCGTTGCTCACATTTATACATGAAGACAGATTAAGAAAAAAATTGGAGCACTAAGTAAGTGCAGGGCAGTGGGTAAGTGCAGAGCAGCACTTTTTTCAGTGGGAATTGGAGAAAACTGTGATGGTCAGAGATGGCGTCTTGAAAGCAGGAGAATAAAGGTTACTCAAACACTGAGTGGTAAACTGAGAGTAAGAAAGTACATTTAGCATATTATGTCTCCTTTAAACGTTGACAAGAATACATACAAATCTGTTTGTAATTATATAATTATATAAAATCAACCACATAAGAGTTCATAAACTGTAGGTACGAGTAAAAAGGTTTTACTTCCTCCAACTCCTTTATTTTTGATGTTTACAGTAGTGTTATATTGACTGCAATAAGAAATACTGTATGAAAATTTAACATGACATCCAAGCGCGAAATAAATGAATTGGGGTTTATAAATTTACACTATCATACTTGGTAACTGATACTTTTGTATCCATAGCTGCCTTTGGCCATTGAAAAGGCAGTATGAGCCTCGAGGTGGAACCAGAGCGAAACAGGGTCCACAACTTTCTCATAAAACAGAAACAGAAACCTAACTGGATGTGCTTCACTTAAAAGAAAATGTAATTACTTTTGTACAAATGTGAAATAGTACAATACAATAGTTTGTTTAAATAAAAAAGGCTTTTATTCCACTTACAGGGTTCAGAGGAGGTCTAGACCTGATGAACTCGAGGATGACTTCATGAGCACTTTTTTTTAATCTGGGAGGGATGTCCCCATTCACCTACAAACAAAAGTATAAACATTTAGGAAACAGCAATGAAGGCAATAAATCAAAAACAGAAATATGCAAGTCCAAGGTCAATAGTTTCAACATTTGTTTCACTGAATTTTACATATTGCAAGGCAGACAGGCATGACAATTATAGTTGTTTCTGTCTAGTTTGAGACTGGAAGAGCCCCAACTAAAAAAAGATCTTTCAATAAAAGCTTTATGTGTAGAGTTGATTTTATATGGTAAAGTACAGTTGTATATTTTTTATTTTATTTGAGCATTTAAGTGAAAGGTGGAACAATTTTGCATTGATACAAAATGTATGTATTAATGTATTAAAATGATTTATTTGACTGTCTCCAATTGAAACTGACCATGACTTTGCGCAGCTTGTATCGTTTGGAGCGGATGTCATCCATTAACATCTCGTAGGGGGTGAGTTGATACTCAATGGGCAAAGGATTGTACTGACGCTCCTGCACCTTCTTCAGCTTCACCCCGTCACGAAGTGTCCGCATCACCTGAACCCAGCAATGCGCCTGGGACACACAGATTAAGAATGTTTATCTGTCTTCTTACTTTCAAATAGTTTTGTTGTTTCTTCTGTATCAGATACAAACATACCCAATCTGCATTTTGTAGTTCATTGAGCTCACGACCAGGCTCCTCCGAGGTCTCTTCCTCCATTTTACGCAAATTCTGTTTAAAAGAAAATGTATATATTATAATTATTCATCTTGTGCTATAATAGTTAAGTAAGTAGTAAGTAAGTAGTAAAAGTAACAACCTTGGTATTGCTTAAGGGTACATAAGATAATGTGAATCATATATTGCAATTTATAGCAACTAAGCATTCCAAACAGAAATACTAATACTATACTTTTTTTTTCAACCCAAATTTACATTATTATATCTTGTACATTATATCTTGTACTTTCTGAAAGTAAAGACAAAAAAAAACATGGTCATGTTTAGTCTGGCTGTGCATCTCATCTTGATGGCTTTTCTAGGCGTTTCTCTAAATCAAATACATAAAAATAAAAAGTGGGGAAAATCATGACAAACTCCAATGATAAATCACATTTCATGAGTTAAATAGCCTGGACACAACTGGACACTTGATGTTTGATGCTGCTGTTACAAAATATCCATAATGTATTTCTCCACATCATGTCTGCCCTGAGAACATACATTATCTACTGTCGCCACAAAAGTTGTGTTATGTTAAAAATGTAAATGTTGGGTCTTACTAGTTTGATGATCTTATTCAGTTATGTGTCGCTGCACAGTGTGAGTGGCACAAACTGCATCAAAGACCAGTCAATAAATAACATATAAGTAATAGGTAATATATATTTTTAAATTATGCCTCTGTATAGTAGCCGTAGTAGAAGAATCTGTTGCACTCATCCAGAAGTAACTTTCAATCTCAAATCTTTGTAACGTTTTCGACCCACTCCTGGAAGGGCGAGGTCGTGCCGACTGAGCAAGTTAGTCAGGTGGTATGAACGATATCTATCATCATAAGTCATTCTAGGGCTCAAATGATCTCATTCTGCTATTAGTATGACTGACAAATCATGTAGCCTCATCAGAGCACACATTTGCATTTCAAAAGGATCCCGGGCTTGTTTTAGTGATCTCCGTGGAGAGAATTTTAATTAAATCAAGAGCAAACAACAGCTAAATGCCCATGTCAGGACACAGGCTGGAGTCACAACAGCTCATTTAGATGGCTCTTCTTGCCTACACTGTGTCACTCTCGTCACAGAATTATCTGGAGCTTATAGTTGTTTCTGTGAAGTGAATGATTCAGCTGTTTTCTATTTAATTTCTTTCAGCAGGAGGTGACTCTGTGGAGAGACAATTTGGCAGCAAATGCGGGTTGTGGGGAACTGCTTTAGTGTTAATAGATGATAAGAACAAGGCAACGAGAAGCAGCAAGAAGTACAAGAAGAGGAAACACAGCACACCGCATGCTTTATGCAAACCTCAATATAGGCCTATTGCAAGTTACAAAATCCAGCCAAAAGCCAGCCGACCCCTGGCCGAAAAAAAGTCTAGGCCTAAACCTTAACTCAAACTAACATTTTTTTTAGTTCCAGGCTGAATCCTCTTTATACGTTTAGTATTTGCTCCATCTAATTCTGAAAGTAAATGTTTAATTAATTTTAATGCACTTAAGGTGTTGATCGATTTCCATGGAGAACATTTCTAACATAATAAAATAAAATTGATGCATTAGTTTTATTTGCTGTAAGTCAAACATAATGTGGCATCAAAATATAACCTCATTGGTGGAAGTAATTCCATCTACTATTATGCAACACTCAGGGTCTTTGAGTTTTTCTCTAGTTCAAAGAGCTGCACTTGTCCTCATGTTTTTTTTCTCAGACCACCTTTTCAGCTTTCTCCACTCTGCAATAAGAGCTTTTCCTGACATTATGTAACTAGCCAAATCCCCTCCATTCATTCAGACACACAGTAAAAAGGGCAGCAGTAGAAATGGTGCATAGAGGACAAACCCTGAGGTAACACAGAACGTTTTCATTCAGGACATGTCCCACCACAGCTGAGCCCTCCTCGAACAAGAACAAGGTTTAAAGTGATGCCTGTGCATGATAACATCTTATACATTGGCAGTAAGTAAATATCTTAATGTAACTTGAAAGGGTACTATGATTGTTCACTTCTGTATTGTTAATAGCTGAGAAAGACCATTAACTACAGGCTTTGACTTACAGGTAGGACAGGGCAGCAGACACACCTATTTACTCTCAGACTCATATTCTAGTCAGAAAGTCGACAGAAATAGCCATCTGTATCTGGCATCAGACACCAAACACGTCAGTATTCCTCTTTAGTTTATTCCTTTTCATCTTTTAGCCACTGAAGTGTTGAGAACAGCTTGTTATGCACACCAAATGCCTTGAACCCATCACAACCAGAAAGACGTAGATAAAGTCCAAGAATCTATAACAAGTAATGAATTAAAATGTGTTAAGATACAAATGGTCTGGATATGGATGTCACAAGACCAAGTAAAAACTCCTTGTTAATGACGTTTGAATTCTTGCTTTGAGCATAGACATTTCTGCAAAGGATCAGCTGATTGCACCACTGTCTGCAGGCTATGGCTTTCTAAAAACTGAGGACTACATGCTCTGTAAAGATTTACACATTTAAACAGCACATTTAGTCTATAACGGGTTGTGAACATACAAATAAAAAATAATAATAATAACAACATTCAAGAAAACATACTTGTACATACATGTGGTGCATATCCGCACATCATTTTAATCATATCCATAAAACTTTAAAATGTTCGTTTTTTAACTTTTTGTTTATTTTATATTGATGTGTTTTTATGTTTTATACTGCATCTTGATAAGTCATAATTTGTGGCTAATGCAGAATATGTTATAAGGTCCTTCAATTCAATATAAAAACATTATGAAAACAAGTCCGATAAAATTCCACTTACTTCTCTGGCACTTTTGATCTTCTCCAGAAATGTGCGTAACTCCCTTGTTTCAGTGTAAAGCGCCCGACACACGGCCTGATAGTGGCAGGAGGCATCTGACAGCCTGGGCAGGTGAGCTGTGCACAACTAAAGAAAAAAGACATTTTTGTTGATATTCACACATTGTATTAGTTTTGTTGAATATATTAATTGAATAAACGTTTATTATAAACCAATTACTGTTAAAGGTGCACTGTTACTTTTCTGGTGGAGATGCTTTGCCTGGAATGTTCAGCAGTTTGCCTTTGAACTTTTCTATCTCCATGTATATGATGCTATAAGCCAAAGTTACAGGTCATATCTGTGGAGAGGAGACCCTGCTCATAGAAGGAATGGATGTTTTTATGTTTTTCAAGGTTATGTGTAACCAATAAAAGCCCTGTAATTGAATAAATGTAGATCCGTTTAATGCTACTGTGGGACATTCCTGTCCAAGCAATGACCTCTCTAAGGAGACCGTGGAAACAAGCTGGTGATGTGCTGCCATCAGAAAAGTTACATAGTGCACCTTTAAATCAATTACTATTGAGTGATGAGTAACTAGTGCAAAATGAGTAGCTTTGTTTAGAGACCATTTAAATGTTATTAGATAGTGTCAGGACAGTTTCATCCTTTCAGTCCCTCTTATTCAAATAAGCTACTGTTTTGCTTATTAGAATTATTCTACTGATTAGCCAGTTTATTTTATTTATTTTAGATTTCATCTATTTTAAGGACCATTAACGATATGTGCTGTTCTAATAAGCTTTGAGTTGGATTATTCTTGCAAATAGTAAATATTCAAAATAAGCAAATTGAATTACTTTTTCTACTAATCTGCACAGGATAAGGCCAAAATACAATCTGCATCTTGTCTTTAGAAGCAACCAACTGTATGTAAGTTATTTTAAAATTATTTGTAAAAAGTACTTTCAGATTTTAACTAATTTCTACAGGAAATACTTCAGTATGTTAATAATAAGAGACATGTAAGCAGTATATTCACTGTCTGTTACTTACACAGTACAGTAGAGCAGGGGTTTACAGTGAGAACACACTGAGTAGATTCAGGCATGAACAGCGATGACAATTTAAAGAGACAGGAGCTCGCCGTCAGCAGCATATCGGATACAGCTCTCCAGAGAAAAGTGTGTGTATATGAGGGGGTTATGTAAACAGTACAGAGACATGTGAAGCCTGACAGTGAATCTCTGCTACATTAAACAATATGGAGAGAAGCCAGGGAAGAGGATGTGGTTGCAATAATCATTGTTAGGAGCAAGGGAATGAGTCATTTTGGGTGAGTGGGTATTGGCGGTTCCAAATATAATGTTTACGTATGCTAACCAATAGCATTTTTGCGAGCAAAAAAAATCCTCTACCCACATACCTTGAGTACGTCCCTGTATCCATGGACACTGTAGACCCCGTCAGAGTCGTCTTCTCCCTCATCCTCCTCCTCTGTGGCCTCATATCCCTCATCAGGACAGGGGTCAGCGTCGACCATGTTGGTCATGAGGTCAATGAGCTGCTCCAGAGGTGGGCTCAGCTCTCGCTCTTCATTCTCCTTCAGACCAAAGTCCAGCGCTTTATAGATCATGATCCCCAAAGACTCAATCACCTAAAAGACACACAAACTATGTTACAATGTCCCAAATACAACTTACAATATTAGATTTAGTGTAAGTCCAAAATGTTCAGATAATTTACCGTCCATTGAAATAAAAAGTGAGTTAAAACCTGTAACATTTAGACTAGAGCTGCATAATATATCGCAATCAAATGAAATGCATGGATTTTTTGAATTAGTTTAGAAGTTCATATTTCTTTTCTTTTCTCAAATGTTAATTCTCTTGGATGTGTGTCTGTACACATAAATTGCAAAATATAATCACAATTGCAATATGTGTCAGAAAAATATAAAAATATTTTTTTAATGTCTAATACAATACAATAGAATACAAGATACAACATGCAGGTGTCTATAAACAAGCACAAATTATCCAAATTTCCTCCCAAAAAACACATCAGCATTGCAGCATAATGTCTTAAGTGTTTTGTGTTTTTATCATTTTAATTTGTATTTTTTATATAGCAAAACCCAGAAGCATGGAAGGTGTAAAATATGACAAAAAATAAATAAAACTAATGGAGGAAATATCTAACGAAGCTGTTTCTTACTCATTTGTAAGGAGTTATGTCAAAACTATAGCCACCACGACACAATAAAATCAGAATCAGAATCAGAATCAGAATTACTTTTATTTATCCCAAGCGGAAATTCTTTCGTTACATGTGCAACCGACTAGTAGAGACAGTAAGTATTAAAACAATATAAGATATCTATAAAATAAAAATAAAATACAATAGCTCTATATAATGTCTACCCCATTTAACTTAACTTATAAAGTAAAAGTCTACTCTCCTTCAGCTGGTGACAGTAATGCTGACTTTTGCCTGATTTTATGCCGTGCTGTCTGTTTGTGATGATTACCACTACTACATTTCACAGCTCACTCACATCTTTTCACTTACTCTGTCCATTTAGTCTTTCTGCTCCAACGATCTGAAGCCTGGGAAACATTTGAGACTCTGGATTTTCAAAGGCTAATAGCATCATGTTTTATGCCTTACAATTCATTCACACTTACATAAGAGATTGAAGAATGTTTTTTATTGCTATGGCCAATGGATATTTTCTGCATTTTTCTAATAGATTGACGTAGTCACTGTAAAGTTTCATTCATGGTCAAGTGTAAAACCATTAAACAAACAATTGATTGAGATGAAGCAGTGACAGGAATGCTGCAGACATAACTAATTTGAAATAGAAATTGAAACACTGTAGATAAGACTGAGACATGCTGTGTGCAGCGTATTAATGGTATTTCCCAGTCTGTTCATTGTGGGGGTCTGCATGATTATCTGGCATCATATATCAATGAGTGCCCAGACAAAGACGCCCCCTCAGCCATTTCCCCCTCAGCTCATAACCCCACTATGTAATGGTATTATGGGGGAGGACATATCTCTTCACAGGACCCCTCCCCCATTTTTTCCACATGTGAATCGATACACCCCTTGATCTACGTGTGCACCCCTTGGTCCCATGTGGCAGTATTTCTCTTGATAGAGCACCTTTGACCCCATCTTTCCCCAAAAGCCATTATGCAGTCTGGATTGTGTCTGTAATTGCTTTGCTTGCCCATTTTTTCACACCTTTTGTCTCTTTACTGCTGCTTCTCATTATACCAGTCAGTCATGCTCGCCCATCTAATGCATTAGTTTATCCACAGTCATGCACACTTAGTTTGTGTAAGTGTTCTAGACTGCTCTATTTATATGTGAAAAATTAACCAGTGTATCCCAGTACAAGTCATTTTAAAACCACATTGTACATTATGTAATTAGTACACGACTATTCCACTAACATTGCATTCATTATTAGGGACTTTTACACTATATGATATGTTAGAAGTTTATTAACATTTGTTGGAGGACAACCTTAGTCCATGGGTCATCAGTAACTGAGCTTGTTGAGTTTTTCAAAAATCAAAACAAAGAATCCTTCCAATTTGTTATAACAAATGAATCTGTACATTAAGCCTGGCAGTTTCATTTCTGTTTTATAAAAGTCAAACCACAGAAAGCCAACAGAAAATATCAAATACTGAAGTACACTAGGTCACCATCTAATGCAATACAGGTGAGACGTCATAAACAGTAACAAAAGTAGAGATAAAAGGTCATAAAAAACATAACAACAAAACCTGATGCTCATGTGAGAATAAGTTATAGGTCTAAAGATGTAATTGGAGATATAGGTTGGTGTCTGGTGTAAACTGCAATGAATAGTTTAAGCCATGTATCAGAGTAAAGTAATAACAGGGCACTGAATACATGTGTGATAAGGTTACAATTAAAGCTGCAGTTGCCATCCAACACAAAATAGACTTTATTTATCTTTTAATAAATTTTACAGTTCACTGGGCGTGATCTAAATTTGATCTTGGATTGGCAAAGGCGGAAGGTCTGCCAGCGATATGGTCTGACATAATGTGTATGCATCTTTAACCATAACCTAAACTATCAACAGACTAAAATACATAAATCAATATAGGGTCAATAAATTAGAACAATAATAATATTAACCCATGTATTAATCCATATTGTTTTCCATTAGCATTTTTATGGAAGGAGGAGTAAGAGATGTGACACTTAATAGGTTTAGTTATACAGTTTTAGTCACTCAATTCAGATACTAAAGCCAAACTCGTTAATTCAATCTAAGGCCTTTGGAATTTACTATAGCATGTTGTTTCTGAAATTTACTAATTGAAGTGATTTTTTTTTTTTGTAAGTTCTATTCATTTATTGAAAAATGAATAAATGTTATGTGAGAGCAAATTTTCCAATTATGTATTCTAAAGTAAAAATATATGAAATTATGAGATTATGAAACATTGATATTTACTGCCATGTTGCCAAGTCCACCAGAAACAAATTGATCAATGAGTAACAGAAAACTTATTATTTCTGTTCTCAACGTTGACAAACAGGCCTTATATTGTGACTGGATCCAATGTTACACAAAAACCCACTGAATTTGTTCCTCAGATTCTGAAACAAATGTTGCCATTTCCTCTCGTTTGACCTCTCCTTTGACCTCTGAAAGTCATAAGATGGATACTGTAGACCTCACAGAAAATATTTTTTTTCATTCATCTCTAACTGATACAACGCCATCCCTGATATTACATAATGACATTATATTTGATGGTTAGCAGGCCATGTAGCAAAAAGAGCATGGATTCGACTCCTTATGTGTGGAGTTTCTCCCTGGGGCATGGGTGTGTATCCTTTGGGTAATGAGAAATCCCATAATAAAATCCTAAACCACTACACAGTATGCTGTCATGACGGAAGAAAAAGTAGAAATTATACGACCATAAATAGCCAATTGTGTTTCTGTAAAATAAAATAAAAATTTCATTGTTCTGCTTTTTTTCTTTCTTTTTTTTTTTTCTTTTTTTTTGTGTTTCTCAGCTAAGTCCTGAGAGGAAGGTTGCTTACTAAACAGTGAAATGTCCAATTGGGTTTAATCTTTTCCCAGACTTCAAAGTCTTTATAAATCAGAAGCAGTGAGAGGTGAACTCATGCAGCCATGAAACTGACTGAGGAATGTGATGAAAATATAATCCTTTGTCTGCAGCATCACGAGACAGAGTCAAGCTGCAACAGCATTCATGACAAGACTCCCTCATTAATAAATCTTTAAGTACACCTCAAAAATGTGTCAACTCTGTAATGCCTGGGATAATCCCTAAACTGCAATACTTTGCTCCAAAGTTATCAACTCTACACCACAATGATGCCTCAGACTTTCTGGAGCGATCTTTGAAAAGAGACTGCTCAGGTTTAACCAGGTTCTTGGAGAGAATCAGCTAAATTTATTGCGTAGCCACTGTGCAAACCTTTTAGACATCAACGTTATAGCAGATATTTACTTACATAAAAGTTTAGACTTACTGGAATAGAATCAGCTTAATGGCATGAATTGCTCAAGGTAATGTGGTGGAACTTTGAGCTCTTTAAGCACAACATCCTGAAACTGTATAAAATGTATAAAAACTGAGTAACACATCAACTGGGTCAAGATTCCCATGACTTTATTATAAATGTGTTGATTTTTCTTGATTTATCCAAAGTGTTATTAACGTTCACTTAACTACAGATATTAACCATTTGAAAGATCTCTATTGTAATATACAGCAGAGCACAGTTGATGTGTTACCTATAACATTTTAGATTATGTTTGGGCCATAATTCCTGTACATTTTGGTTACATTGTGAAGAGATCTTTTACTCTATTGAATTAAAAATGTTTAAATGTGTTATTCATGTATAAATACAAGTATCAGTACTTCGAGTATACATCAGTATTATGTTTCAATTGCCTGTTACACGGTTGACAAAATAGTTATTCAAATACATTTAAGACATTCATAAGTTGAATATAGTTTAAATTTAAGCGTGCAAAATAGTTGCCTTTTATAAATAAATAAAAAATTATAATTGTGAGGAGCAATGTAATTACCCCTAATTATCCTTGTGTACACTGTAAACTGACATAATACATTACATTGTAAACTGATATAAGGGATTAAGTGACAGAAGAGACAGAATTTACACCCTTTGTGACATATTTTTTTGGCTCTGACACCACTAGGTACTAAAATCTGGAGGCTCACAGTGCTCAGATGAACTTGACTCATTGGTGGGGAAGAAAACAGCATCATCTGACTCTCCTGACTGCATCATTTCTCACAGTTCATGCTCTTTCAAAACCAAGTGGACTTAATCTGTCAGCTCTAGGCCCACACGTGTCTCTCGCTGTTCATCAATCTATGGCTAATTCCAAGCAGAATATTTTCTTCAGTCTTCACGCTCCTAAACTCAAGAATCAAAGAGTTGTTTTGTCAGCCAGTGCATTGTAGGAACTCAGTGAAAAGCTGCTTAAGAGGGATTTGTTTATGGAGTTTCACATTCCCAGAGTCTACAGTGAAGTCTGTCCATCTGTTATCACAGATCTATTTAACTGCAATCTGCCATCACAAACCCCTCCAAACTTCTGCTGATAAAGGCCAAGCCAAAAATGTTTCAAGGTACTGAAATTAAATTTTCGTCTTCTAAAAATAAATGAATAAAATAAATAGATTAGTAATACAAACTTTAATTAAATGTAGATCTTGCCTTATCTAGCTTGATTTTCTTTTTGTATATTCAAAGAAGAGCATTAAATTACTTTTTTTTTTAACTCAGTGTCAATTATTTCACTGCCTTTTCCATCGTTTTGACTTTGCAATGGAATTAGTTATAACAGTGTTCACGCTTGTGCAAATAGGGAGGAGACAATGTCACTTAGTCCTTTAATCATGCCGTCAGATGAGGGTTCGTACTGTGTGACATTTTAAAGGAGTTAATAACCTAGAGGAAACCAGCTGAGGTCTACAGCTGTGAAAGCTTAGAAAGGCCAGGAAAAATATATAGGACTCCAGTGACATTAAAAACTGTATACAATATTTATTCGGAAAATTAAAACAATGTGCACGATTGTTCAGTCAATGACTACTTCAAAATATTTGATTCTCCACCTCATTGCACATTACATTTTGCCACATACTGTTACCAACAGATTTTTTTCTACAAGACAGCTAATATGGACAAATAACAACTTGTTTTATTTTTGAAGTTTTTGGTAAACCACAGCAGTCAAATATTACAACAGATTTAACCACAGTCTGGCTGAGCTAATCCTGCAGCTACTAATCTTCATGTCATGTGAGATTCAACCGCACTCTTTACTGTAACTAATTTGATGGCAACAAAACCTACATAAAAATTCATTCCTTCTAATACGTCCTTTCTCGTACTTTGGAGGTAAAGCTGCATCTAGTCATATTTTTTAGTGAAGGATAATTTTACATTTGTTTCACTTTGTTTGCAAAACAAATCCATTCTGGTAGGTGTGACCAAAATGTTGTTTCATTTTAAAGTATCTTTAAAAACCCAAGCAAACCATAACACCTTATTTTGCACCCACACATCACTGAGTCACAGTAAATGAAAACAAAGTTACTCACCTCTGCTGTTGTGCAAGGGCTGAATTTACCTACAGAGAAAGAAGAGAACAGAATTACAGTTGATATTACATTTTCAGGTCAGTGCATGCATTTAGTAAAAATGGAAGAATATTTTGTAGCCCTGGTAGTCTTGTCTTCCCAAGGAAAAACTTTACAATCCAGTTCAAAAGACATGTATTGTATATATTTTAATATAAAAAGATGATATTTTTCTGCTCAGTTTAGAAATTATGAAATTGGAACAGCCTTAGTAATAAAATCACAATAATATCTGCAAAGCATGTGATCAATGACGACAAATCCCTGACTTCCACAAAGCACACGCAACTCCAGGCAGTGTCTGCAAATGCCTCAGCTCTTTACAACAGGAACAGCTGACCCAATTTATAAATGAGTTTTTGTAGTAACATACAACAAGAGAAAGGCTTTGACATCACTGCATGACCAGGGCTTGCATCATAATAACAGCAATGTGTTCCATAATGTCAAACCAAAGGGAATGTGATTTGTCACTGTCATAGGTGAGACATTAACCTAGTAAGTAATTCAAGGGTTTATGAAAACGGTGCAAATGACTGAATACATTGTTTTTACTGTTGACAGTTATTTGCTATTTAAGCTATTTGCTTTAGTCAATAATGTATTACAAATCCTTGCTGTTATCAAATGTGAACAATATTTTGAAGATGCACCATTTGAATATCGAGTATCTCATTTATAGTTAAAAATGCTACTAAATGCTTAGTATGCTTACTAAAAACACAAATCAAAAAAGGGATATTGTAAACTTTCAAAAAAAAAGACGTGATATTTTTGCACTTTTATGGTTAATTTAACAGACATTTCACATTTGTTTGATGATTAAACCTCAACTAATACGTTTAAAGATATTTTTTGACACATTTCTGTTGGATTCACATAATAACATTGTTATCATAATTCAAAAAAAATAATTGCGATATTCATTTTTGTCAATATGCTTTTCCTTTTTACATTTCTTGCATCATTTATTTGTGGCGTTACATACAAACAGTCTCCCCTTTTAGTTCTCAAATGGTAGCATCCATGCAACTAAAAATAGCCCATTCATTCAAGACATACACTGTGTAAAGCTACAGGCCATTGCTAGCGTCATCATCACAGCTGTGCTCCTTCCATGTGATTTTAGAAATTGATTAAACAGAACAATCGGTCAGTTTCTTGGATTTAACACTGAGTCCACAGCACTTTGGGTTTGAATGTTGCTGTGGATAAACGCATGTTTCTGAGGCCCTTAGGTAGTTAGATGTAGACAGGGGAAGATGGATGAAATGGTTGTAAACGTGATCACAGCCATCCATTAGCTTTAGTTTAACACAGTGTAATGCAATGTATCCGGTTTACTAAATACATTTGCGTGTTATAGATGCATAGCTGTGGTTTGTATGTTAGTCTGCTAAGATAAAGATAAGGGCAGGTTTTGATAGTATATCATAATCGATTGAATGATTAGTAGCCAAATAAGATTTATACTTTCATCAAATGAGTTATTGTAATAAACAATATATGTTAAAAAGCTTGGACAAAAAAGTAAAAATCAGAGGGGCAGTTCAAGAAAAAATAGTAGTATACGTAGCCTATAGTTTAAGAAAGTACTCAAATATGTTAAAAATCAGATACATAATCAATAGTGATCAAAATCCCCACAGATAAAAAAAGGGTTCATTGCTTATTGAATTTGACATGTGCAGGTACCTCGTTACTTCCCAGGTGTTAAATCTGCTTCTATGAAACTTTGATTAGTCGATAAACCTGAAACAAGTCTAGAGATTAAACATCAAAAAATGTATGTTTTCCTTCATTGTCACCCGCCCCTAAAGCTCACATGCGCAAATAATGTGTCAGATCCCACACGTTCAAGCTGTTATTATGACCAGATTACACAGATGAGCACACTGATCTCATGGAAGCAAACAGGGTCTGAATAAAAGATGAAAACCAACATGACCAATATACGTGACTTCTGTCATGGTGAAAAAATGGTACTTGTAAGAAACTATCAACAGTCAACAGCAGGGGAAGAGTGGGTGTGGCATGGAGGGAGCACACGCTCTTTGTTTATGGTCAACTGTTATATAGCAGCCTTGACTTTGGCTGGGAAAGATGCAGCTTTAGCTTTTTGGTATGTAGTATAAAAGCATGTTAAACAAGGTTGCATTGTGAGCAGTAGCCTATGATCAGACTTAGCATAAGTCTGTATTATTTGCTTAGTTTCATTAAAGTTACACCAAATGGACAATGGACTGATTATTTTTAATGACTAGTTCATTTTTTTCTTCAGTCATACAGTCATAGAGGACTTATTAGACTTGTAAGTTTTTATTGAAATAGCCTCTATGCCAATAAAAATAAATAAATAGCCTAATAGCATTGTTTAAAAAATCTTGAGACTAAATAGGGTGAGTGCATAACATTACATTATTGTGTGACCATATGGCACCATCCAACCATGTGCAAAAATAACCAAATGGTGTTTCCTTGATTCATTTTGTGAACGCATAATTTAGCATATAGAGTATAGCATATTCTTTAAAAAATAATTACAAAAGTAGCCTATTATGACATCGATGTTTTTTTCACTTATGCTTTGCATAGATGCTTTATGTCCAAACACTAGGCCTAAGTGAATTTGTGGACTAAAAAAGGATCTTTCCCACCCAACTTTGATGTAAAAACAAACTGTGGGCCTTGCTAATTACTAGAAATATAGTTACCTTCACATGTCTGGTGCTCCACGCGTATGGATCCGTCTTTGAGTATCATAACATCCCCCGGTCCTGATATCTTTCCCGGGGACGCGGCTGGGGATGCTCCGGTCCCGGTACAGCTCCTCCTGGAGGCCCGGTATCCCCTCGCCATGGTCCGGCAGCACTGGAAGCACACCGCCCATGCCTGCTCCTCATTGATGGGCTGATTATAGAGCCTCAGTATCTCCTCCAAAGACAGCTCCTCCGTGGGACTGAGCGCCGTCGCAGCATCCATCAAACCAGCGGATCCAGGCCGAGGCGCGACGAGAGCTAGCCCCGGCACATGGATGCTTTCCCCGGCCTGGCAGTCGGTGCAGCAGACAGTGGTGGAGGTGATCGGTGTTTAAAACACTGTTATGAGGTGGCTGTGTGTCTGCGTGTGTCCGTGTGTGTCGGCGTGTGTGGTGCTGTGTTTCTGGAAGCTGAGAGCCTCATTTGTCTCCCTCATCACATGACCCCCTCCCTCTTCCTCTCGCTCACTCTCCATCCTCCATCCAGACTCCAGGGGGTTTAATGCTGTCCAGATTACCGTCGTAGCTCAGTTTCATTCCCAAGCCTAAAATTAGATGAAATGCACCTAAATGACATGGTTTGTTTTGAAACCGTTTTATTGTAATTGGCTATGCATAATATTTTTTTACTTATACTATACATTTAAAAACTTGCGTACAATGATGCTAACAATATTTAACATTTTTACAAGCTTCAGCATGGTCTAAAAACAAAACAAAAAATATAGGCCTACATGAAATATTATTATTATCAATAATAATAATCGTATTAAAGGTGAAATAAGATGTGGCTTAAAAAAATGTGTGATTATGAGCCTGGCTCCAATCAGCCTATAACCTTTGTGACCCCACAAGCACATGACTCCTCCTGTTGGTCTACTACATTATGGTCCACATATGCAATACACAAGGGCTACTCTGTTTTACATGTAAAAATGGAAATTAACCTCCAGCTTAGTGATCTATTGCTATCTTTAGCTCAAAACACTGTTTCTAAAAATGTGGTACGTGTACCACGCGGGCTCCTGCTGGCGATACGTCAGTTCCTCTACAGTTCTAATATTTGCTTATTTAGAGTGAGTTTTATCCACAATTTTGCCCTCCATTGCTTAATTACCTGGTTAGATCTAATGTGACAGTGATGTAGTGGTCCAGGTTTAGACCTGTTTCAGCCCTAATTTAGACCTGTTTCAGCCCCTTTATAGACGTAGTGGGACGAGGTGGTACTTAATGCTTTATTGGCCAAAAACACATGACAGAGTAGCTTTAGAACTATGGCCCTGTATTTAAAGGTAATTTGAGACTGTCTCTAAAGACAACCCAGACTTTTAATGACTTAGAAGTCTTTCCCAGATGTATTTTGAAGCAACCGGAAGTATAAATTCCCCTAAACAGCTAGTGGCGCTGCAGCTGATCATGCATCATCACAAGGATTCACTCACGGAAGAACTTGTGTTTCTCTTTTCTCCTCCTGTCTCCATGCACATTTGAATTAGTAGACAACACTTTACCTAAACTCTAAATACAACGATTTGTAAAGTTAACAATTGTTAGCATTGTTTACTTATTTGTTTTAAATTAATATGATGCAGTCTTTATCAATTTACCTTTTTAAGCCTAATATGTACTAATCCTTGCCTTTACCAATAGAAAAGAACTTCTGTCTTCTCCTTTAGATTGGATTCATTTAAACAAACGTGTACCTCAAATGTAAGTGTGCCATTTGCAATTTAAAAAAACAAAACAGTATATGTATATATAAAATATATAATAGCAATAATGGTGTAATTTGAGACATTTTTTAAATTGAGTGAGGTTTTCATTTGATTTATTCACTACAATCACTTTGGATTCAATAATTGAATACACAATACATCTATATAGATCTCTTCTGACAGCCAATATTCACAACATAAGACAACACACACTCATAATATCACTATATGCTTTACAATGTTCTCAAAACCACAACTGTAATGGATACAGTGGCTTTCCATTTGTAAACCTGGTGATACACTAATTGATACAAATATACACAACAACGCATATGGAATGATAAATTCCCACATCAACATGATTTGGTTTGTAAACAAAAACAACATTTAAAATCTCTTTGTCCCTTTAGAAACCGCAACCAGTTCACGATGAAGGGCATGCAGCGATGTCACTTAAGCAGCTCAATGGGAGGTGGTGACAATGAGGCTAATGGACAACAACATGGAGGTGGGAGGGGTGTACCAAAAACATAAATTAAGAAACAGTGAAAAACATTAGGATTAGGGTTTGAAGTCCAGTAGGTTGCAATCGATCTTGTAGTAGACGTATGGGTAATATTCCTGCTGGCTCAGGTTCAGTCCTGGGATGTCCATTGCAGACTGAGGGATGAAGAGATTTAAGCATTTTAAATGAAACATGGAAAACACAAACAATTTCATACATAACATTCATATTTGACTGACTAATTATTGTTAGACTTTCCTTAAAAACACATTTTTCATAGTTCGTTATAGCAGCTGCAGGTCTATACGAACCACAGGAGGTTTAAAATAAATTCATAACTGCTACTGCGACTATGTGAAAACCTTGCACAGCAAGACAAATTCTTATGATATTTGTAACTTCACTTTACAGACTATTGAGAAATCCGTGTGCCAGCCCACGAGACAATCCTGACTGATGACTGTGCAACACATATCAACATGGCTTCTGCCAGGTTACTGTGTGGTGGTGAATGTAGTGGCAATTACAGAGTTTAAACAGTAGAGAGTGCACCACAAAAAGCTTTAGATTAACAAAAGCCATACTGCTCAATCTTTATCCATATCAATTGCCACCCATATTAAAAAAGTGAAAATAAAACGTTACAATGTTTGTTCCTCCAAAAGTGGAAACAATTATACTGTTAATATACTTACATCAATGATAGCTGCTGCACTGCTGTCCAGGTGTTTGTAAAGATCATTGAGCACCTCTCTCAGTTTCTTCATGTTCTTCTTGTTAGGCTGAAGGAGCATGGCCTGGAAGTTAACTGGAAGCCCATACCTTTCAAAAAGTGAAGCATTACATTTATTTTTTATTCACTCAGGGCAAATAAACAAACCAGATTATAGCACCCATCACCTCAACACCTTGGTCTTAAATCCAAATTACTCTTACTTGTCTTTGTCTCAAATGAAGAAGCATCAGAATTGTATTATTTACCACATTTTTCTACACTATCACTCCTCTACACATTTGTGTGTGGAACATTGGGAGCTTATTTAAGTAATACAGACCTTTTCCCCTTTAAGCTTGTTTAGTGTTTGTACAATAAAGGCTCATAATGGGCTAAAGACGTAACCATTGTGCTTCTATTTTGTGGCAGCCTCAGAGCAGGTCGATTCTTGATGTTTTATTTTTTTTATGTGTGTCAACTAATTTGGTCCTGCCTACAACATAAATGGTAATAACGATTGTAAGTCATGTATAGTACCTGAGCACAGACTCCACAAATACCCTCAGTGCTTTAATGTGAATCCAGGCAATAAAGGCCTCGCTGAAGTTAACTTTGAGCCATCGAACAAGTGGTCCCTGCAAAAAGTAAAAGCAAGATTAAAAAAAAGATAAGAAAGATAAAAATATAGAAATAACAGGGTGACACAGAAATTTCGTTTTAAATATTCTCAATTAGTGTTGACACAATATACAATTTTAGAATTTCTATTGTTTGTGAGAAAACATCACACTTTTATGATATTCATGATTATAGCATAAACAAACAACAGTAAAATTGTCTAACTTCCCTAATGTGTAAGCAGCTTTATGATATCAAACTTTCTGAATGAAAAATTAAAGCTAACATGACATAAAAAGCCAGATACATTTTTTAGTGCAGTATTTAATTTAAGTTACTTTACTTCTAAAACTGCCGTGATCATGAATCGTTTGTTATATTGTGATTGTATTGTGGGCTGAATAATCACGACTGTTAATCTTGACACCCCTATTCTTCATTTATTTTTCAGTCAGTTATTATTTCTGTCAACTGGACACCCACAACTAAACTTAACTTAACTAAAATCAGTACAATAATACAGTATACAATAATAATACAATAATCAGTCCATGACCAGCAGTAGTCAGAAGCCCAAGCTTGTCACGCCTACCCTTATCCTCAAATCCAAAAAAGCAGCACAGCACTGGACATTCAAACCATAAAACATACAATAAACAAAACATTATCAACAACTATTCAAAGTATCACGCATTATTCGGCCCTGTATTTTTTAATTATTACTCTCCTAAAAATAATCTAGCTTGTTTTAGCTCAACGGCGTGACTACAATTTAAGAAACAATGATTCCTTATAGTACTTTTGCCATTTTTGGGCAAAGTCCTCAAAAAGGGTGTTTACCAACAGCTTACTGACTTCCTTTTAATAACCAACTCATTTGATGTTTTCCAGTCAGGTTTTAGACCTCATCACAGCCTTGAGACTGCTCTTATCAAGGTGACAAATGACATCCACCTGAGTTCTGACACAGGCAAAGCCTCAGTCTTAATTCTGTTAGATCTGAGCGCTGCTTTTGACAGTCGATCATGGGATCCTCTTACAGAGACTAGAGGACTGGGTGGGCATCACTGGCACCGCCCTAAATTGGTTGAAGTCTAGTCTGGAAGACATGAAGTACTTTGCTGAGATTGGAAACTGTGTCTCAAATGACATGGGCTTGACTTGTGGGGTCCTGAGAAGAACCAAGAAGTACGATTCCATTAGTCTGTGCTCAGGTCACTGCACTGGCTTCCTGTGGCTCAGAGAATTGACTTTAAAGCAGCTCTGCTTGTGTTCAAGTCTCTCCACGGCCAAGCACCAAAGTACATCTCTGACATGTTAGTGCCATATGAACCGTCTCGCACTCTGAGGACCTCAGGGACCGGCCTCCTGCTGGTGCCCAGAGTCATGGGCCAAATATGGACCGTGTGCCCAGACTAAACGTGGCGAATCAGCGTTTCAGTTTTATGTAGCTAAAAACTGGAAAAGTCGTCCAAAAGATGTGAGACAGGCCTCCACTCTGACAACGTTTAAATCCAGGCTAAAAACAGTTCTGTTTAGCTGTGCTTATAACGGAAAGATTTTATCTGCACTCTTTTCATTTAAAGTATTTGTATAATGATTTTGTAAGTCTTAAGCTAAGCTGCAATTTTATTCTTTTATTCTATTCTATGTAGAGAGCACTTTGAATTGCCTTGTGTACGAATTGTGCTCTACAAATAAATTTGCCTTGCCTACTTTACATGTGTTCTATTAAAGACTATATGACAGGTTAGACTACACATTTCACTAAACATTTTGCTCATTTATCCCCAGTTTGACTGTTTTCGTAATGTTTATAATTGTACTTCCAGGTTGGACACGAGCAGCAAATATGACATAGATAGAGGTAATTCTACAGCTGTTACCAAGCAACCATTTTCAAAATGAGGGCCTAAACCCACATAAATGACACAAAGGTTATGATTTTACAAATAATATCTGATAACAACTTTATTTTGTTGAATGACACTTTAAAATATTAGAAAGTTGTGTCAGTTGTTTGTAAATTGTATTTATATTTTTCATGGCACAACACTTTTTGATGACATAGGTGGAGGAATTCAGTTTTAGAACTCACTTGTAACTCACCTGTAATTTTAAACGTTTATTTTTCTAAACTTCTTCACAAACTTCACAGATGCAAAAGTAAAGTGTGTGTGTGTGTGTGTGTGTGTGTGTGTGTGTGTGTGTGTGTGTGTGTGTGTGTGTGTGTGTGTGTGTGTGTGTGTGTGTGTGTGTGTGTGTGTGTGTGTGTGTGTGTGTGTTTGTGTGTGTGAATGATTGGTGGTGATTAGAGGGGCCGATGGCGCAAACTGGCAGCTTTGTTTCCGTCAGTCTGCCCCAGGGCAGCTGTAGCTACATAAGTTGTTTACAACTACAGGGTGTGGAGTGAAAGAATAATGACAACAGTGGAGCACATTTCAAGACTGCGACTGCTTGTTATTATATAATAATAATAACAATAATAATAATAATTGTTATTATTGTCATTATTAGGCGGCGCCACAAGCTGGCGAGAGGCCTATTAGGTTTCGCAGAGTGCCGTCTATGGCACGACGCGAAATCTTGCACGGCGCGCACGAAATCGAGCGCCGGCGCCGCCCGCTTCAAACACTCACTAACGATTCCCAACTCATGCACGTTCCATTGCATACCAATTAGTAGTGGGAAAATTGAACATTATCGCTGTGCGGCAAGCCCGCGAAAGTCTTACAAGCGCTAGCCAGCAAGGTGATGGGGATGACGCGCTGGCGGTCGTCATCCCCACGCAAGCGCCGGTGCGCCTGAGTCGACCACTAATGCGTTCTCAACTCATGCACGTTCCGTGCATATAACAATTTAATAAAACTGAACATTACTATTGTAAATAGGGCCAAACAGAAAGTGGCGGAGCCCACTAAAAAATCTCGAAAGTGTCTCCCAGTGACCAGGGACCCATACCAAAACGTAAAATGTATAGTTTATGAACTAAAAAAAAGGGGAAACATTGTTTTCGCATCGGAATATTATTCTTCTTCTTCTTATTCTTCTTCTTCTTGGGACCAACCCCCCTATTTTTCACCCAGTGAACATTAACTAAAAAAGTCAGGAAAATTTGCACACCTCCAAAATCGTGCCTCTGTACATTCTGGCTATTACCGATTTCAGAAATTCAAAATATGCGCGTCAGCGCCCCAAGTGTACAAAAATGCATTCATGGGATAGAAAGAGCCCAAATTTTTTAATCGTAGAATCATAAAATTTGGCAGAGAGGTAGATAGTGACAAGACAAGCAAAATATTATTACGACAACGCGTCCGCCCAACCAATTGTCGGCCATATTGGATCTAAATTAGCTAAACATGACTCAGCAGTTTTTAAAAACTTCTCAGATTTCTACGAATCCTCCCAAGCTGTTGCCCGAACGAGCTGAAATTTGGTGAAAATGAAGTTGAGGAGTGTGGCATTAAAAGTTATCCAAATCAGGAACCTACGTATTACGGTCTATGAGCGGCAAAGCCACAAAATTTGGCCAGAATACCTGAAATTTTCAAATTTAAAATTTGCTCCCATTTGCACATATAAAGTCCGAATTGCATCAAATTTGAATCAGTTGTTAAACTCCCTGCCTGAAACCTACTAGAGGTGAAAAAGAATTAAATTGGCGCGTTAGCGCCCCTACAGAATAAAGCAAACTTTATATGGGGAGCAAAATTTAGTTTTTAGAATTTTGAAATTTTGTAACAAAAATTCCATTTTAGCGCATCGATCAAAAAGCTAATCAGACCCATGTCATATTTTGTCTGGCGAAGCCGCACTAATGACAAAACATCCCATGTTATTCCTATGGGAAAATTGAAAAATGTCTCAAATTTACATATTTTTTTACTACGCATTTTAACGAACTCCTCCTCGGGCGTAAGCTCGACCAACCTGAAATTTGGTGGACATCTTCCTGAGGAGTGGGGCACCAAAAGTTATCCAAATTATTAAGATAGGTATTACGGTCTCTGCGCGGCAAAGCCGGGGAATTTGCCAACATTTTAAAAAAGACAGAAAACCCCATGTTATTCCTATGGGAAAATCGCAAAATCTCTCAAATTTAACTTTGTTCTTTAACGAACTCGTCCTCGGGCGTAAGCCCGACCAAACTGAAAATTGGTCACAATCATCTTGAAGAATGGCCCACCAAAAGTTATCCAAATTGTTGAGATAAGTATTATGGTCTCCGCGTGGCGAAGCCACAAATATTGCCCAAACTTCAACTAATGACAGAAACATCCCAAGTTATTCCTATGGGGAAAATCACTCAAATGAAAACTTGTACTTTAACGAACTCCTCCTCGGGCGTAAGCCCGACCAACCTGAAATTTGGTGAAGATCTTCCTGAGGAGTGGGGCATTAAAAGTTATCCAAATTGTTGGGATAAATATTATGGTCTCCGTGTGGCGAAGCCCCAAATTCGGCAACATTTTGAATACACAGAAAAAACCCATGTTATTCCTATGGGAAAATCTCAAAATCGCTCAAATTAAACTTTGTACTTAACGCACTCCTCCAAGGCGTAAGCCCGACCATCCTGAAATTTGGTGAAAATGATCTTGAGGAGTGGGCCATCTGAAGTTATCCAGGATTTTAGCACAAGTATTACAGTCTTTGTGCGGCGAAGCCGCAAACTTTGACCAATTTTTACACATTTTCAATGAAATACGAGCAGGCAGTAGGAGCGGTAATGCGGATTCGGCAGCAAGTATTTTATGAGGAGGGAAATTAGGTAAGAGCCCCCTTTAGCGTTGCGGCGGCGTGCTGGCGAGGGTCGATCATTGCGGCTATGCTATATTTATTATTATCACTGAGGCATTTTATTATCTTTAACTTATTATGTACATAAATCAAGTTGTAGATTTTTAAATTTCAATTGGATGAACAATAGATAAGATGGATACATTCTCAGAATGTAATGCATCTCAAACCTGGAGGAAAAAAGAGTCTGAGACAAAACTATGTTTTGGGATGAGCGCATGTGGGCTACCCAGACTGCCCACCATGCTTTGCTTCACCATCTGAAAAGCTGTCCTAAAGCTGTGCACACTCAATCCATGTATGTGAATACCAGCGATCTGCCAAAGGATTTGTGAGAGAGAACAAGTAAAAATCTGCAGTTAGCACTTACAAATTGTTTCTTCTTATCGGTGGACAACCGTGTCATCTCCTCTTTGTCTGCCTTCATCTCCTCCTCATTGTATTGAAATTCTCTGACTGTGAATCTGAAATGAAGTTTAAGCTTAGTGCCTTTGGATATCAGTTTCATTAGGATAATAACATTTTTAGAAGTTTTCAGTGTAGTCTAGCCTTATGCATATCTTACTTATTCTCTCTGGCTTTGTGCTTGAAGTCATCTATGGCTTTTCTAAACAGAGTGACACTGAACAACCCGCTGTCATTGTCTTCAAATAACAAACTGTAAAAGAAAAACATTTAAAATCAATTAAAAGCACACAAAACAAGGACATGTGACAGAACAGATGCACAGAAACTTAAAATCAAAATTGATCAAAGTTTGTTACTTTGACGATCGAGGCACAACCATCTCAGCAAGCGTTTCATATGTTTTCTGCCACTCTGGATATGCAGTCCTGAAATTAATATTATAGTTAATTTATATTTTGTGCTATTTAATAAAGATCTATTGAAACATACTTTGGTACAACAACCAGCATGGTGATCAAGTACTCTGAATCAAGTACAAAATCATCCTTCTTCACAATGTCAGCAAGGCTCCTGGTGAGAAGGCTCCCCCTGGTGGAAGAAAAACACTAATAATTCTTTATCTACATTATTTTTGTGAAAACAGCAAATAGATAGTTATAGAAAAAAAAATATGTTAATGTACATGTTTAAAAAGTGTTGTGAGGACAGCCTTACTTCCAAAGGCATCTGTGGTTACAATTGTAGCTTAGTATTTCCAGGTGTAAAGTGAATAAACAGTGCAATTTAACGCCTCTTTGAGTGTCCAAAGTGCTTTATAAATCTAATGCATTATTAATATAATTACTGATTTTCCCCATAAGGATTTCCTTTCCCACTGTTGTTGGTTTTAAGTATGTACGTTTTTTTCAGAAAAAATAAAAGGTTTGACCAAATTTGAATTATGGTCCAATCTCTACTGAATACAGACTAACAAACACACACATATTATGTATCACCTTATGTATCATATTATGTATACACCTGCAGCAGCTACTTACGCATTCTTTCTTTCCAGGTTTTGCAGGTTTCCCTTCAGGTTATTGTATGCTGACGCTCTGGCCTTCAAGTCATTGTCGATTTGAGTGATTTGCTGAAGGGAAAAAGTAATAGTAACAATAGAAACACTTACAAAAAGTTGCTCTAAATCTTTAAAGAACTTACCTTTGAGATAATTTCAGAGATGTTTTTGAGTGACTGTTTAATGGGGTATTTAGCCATGTCCCATTGAAATCGGGTAATGTAGGTCACAAGATCCACTGAAAGAAATCATTGCTGTCATTGTGGTTATATTTAAATGGCACATGCCAGACCAATTAAGTATCTCTAAAGTTTTTTTTAAACCACTGAACAAGAGTAAAAGATAGTGGGCTATGCAAGTCCCTTTATTTTTTATCATAGAGCTGGAACAAAATGGCTCTGTGATAAATTCTATAATATTAAGAGCCTTTGATATTGTGTAATCACAATATTGCCAAGATTGTTCCGTCTCTAATATATTACAACCATATAAAAAGAAAAACATAAAATGGTTGTCTTCTTTACCTCCATTGGCCAACAGATTCTCTTGGACTTTGTCTCGACTGTCCTCCAGAACGTCAGCCATGTACTGAGCCACCTTCTTCACCACACTGTGAACAAGCAGCAGACATCAAAACGCAGCTCGCCAACATAAACGGCACCCATCGAGACCAATGGAAACCTCACACTCACACATCCATTCCGACCTCGTCCTCGAGGTGTAACACAAACATTGGATCACATCAAACAGCTTCACATTTTTCTGCTGAACTAATGCTAGGACAGAGAGATTTATAACATGGTCCACACCGAGTTCAAGGATTTGAGAAGAAAAAATACTGAAGCGAGCCTTGTACAGATGTATGTGTTTCACAATATAAAAAGGATGCGTTGGATAGAACCCTCTTCATTTATCCAGGCTTAGGGCTGCCCCTGTAACTGGACTGATTCGGGAACATACAGTGCTTCCAATATATTAGTACACCAATTAAGTGGAGAGGTGTTTGCCATGGATTGCCATGTTTGAGCTGAAATTTAAATGTGTATATAGTTTGTAAGCCTATAGTACCTTAAAAAGAACTAAAAATACTAGACTTTTTCTTTGCAGAAACTAGACATACAGCATCAAAAACACTTTGAATTAAGCTGGTTAAACAAGCCTCGTAGAAGGTTTGGCCTTTTCTCACAGCCTTGAAGATATCTACAAAGGAAGTGTGGTCTCTGTGTTACATCTGAGTGTTACTTTCTGATGTATTTTTTTTTTTTCCAAAAGACTATAAATTACACCTCTACAAACAGGTGGCAAAAAAGTCAGTGGGAATAAATACAACTAAAGAAGGAGTGGCTGGAGTATCACCCAACTGTAAATTACAAAATTTAGCCTGAAAACTCTGCTGGCTTCAGGGTGCTGTGAAATTCCTCATTGTTACAAAGGATTAGCGAATGGTAAGCCGAGATCACAGAACTTCTGAACAGGAATCAAAACTGAGCAGGAACAAAAAGATGTTCATGTCTGCAAACATACTCTGTATTCAACAACTATAAAATAATACAATCTGCAAAAAAATGCATAAATCCTCATTAAAAATGAATCAAGGTAAATTGTCTGAAACACTTCCATAAAACATCCTCCTAGCACATGACTATCTAGTGCAGTTAATCTGAAAGGAAATTATTGTGTGATAGTTGGGCTGTAAAAGTTTGAAAAAAGCTTTGATAATAAGTAAAAAAAAAAAAAAAAAAAGTAGGAAAGAGAAAAAAAAGCATACCCTTCGACAAAGGAATCTAGTTTAGCCAGCTCATCCGACAGTCCCACCAGAACATCTAGGGTCCCCACCTGGTTTAGGACAAAAAGGACAAAACTCAAACGTCAGCAGATTAAGACTTAACTTTAGAAGTGTTTTTTCAGCAGGGTCGATGGGTTGGGGATCGCTCAGTGCACATCAACTCCAGATACAGGGGCCCGGCGTGCTTAGGATGGCGCCTTTTTGTCCATATCTACTCATGCATCAGTAAATGTTCCTAGAGTGTGGCTAGTACCAAGGTCAGCCGGGTCAGATGGCCACCAGAGCAGAAAGGAGTGGAGCAAGATTGGTCTGGTTACTCGTTTAGACAAAGACTTCAGAAGACTTCCAACATGCAGAAAGAAGATGTACTAAAAAAGAGCTTTCGGTGCAAATATGTGACTTATTCTTGACAGTGGATGAAAAAGGTGAGCGCTTTTAATGTAATGTTTAAATGTTTTGAAAATATTTTAGGTTATTGAATCCAATGCAACCAATTTGTTTTACCAGCTGCTTTTTAATAATATGTTTGAGTTGATGCATGATTGAGAAAATATGCAACAACTGAGCCGATTATTTTATTATTACACAACTACCTTTTATTAATCTAAAAAATAACAATTTGAATGTTGATTGTGGTATTGATTTGATTTGACAGGAATAGCCTAGACACATATTATGACAGCCTCACTAAGCAAGATCAAGTTCAAGTAAGATAAGAGAACTTTTATTTTTAAGATAATAGGACATTTATTTTTTGTAAGAACGTTTTCACAGAACACATGTGTAAAACCAGTCCTGTGCTATGGGGCAGTGGCATGATGATGATGATGATAATAGAACCTTTATTTTTAAGATATGAGAACCTTTATTGTCCCATAACGGAGAAATCCCAGAAAGGATGCATAGATTATAGCGAAACTGTACAATTATTTGGCTGATGCCTTGAGATCTGTGCGCTAAATTTGAAACTACATAGGAAAAACATTGGCATGCAGTTAGCAAACTTATCTCTCTGCAGTTTGCCTGTGGATTAGGTATGATGTGGTCTGGAAGACTTACTTTCAGGTCTGGGATGCTGAACTTATGGTTGGTAGACAGAACATTGGGCCGTGTAGTGGCGGCCATCATTTTGTCCCATGTTTGTTGGCAAGTCTTCTCTCCAGGAGCAGAGATCAACCAAAACTCGGTCATGTTTTATGCAGCAATGCAGCTTGTAAGAACTGAAACATATGTCTTGTTAGACTCCTTGAAACTGGGAAGTGTTAATCTTGGTTAGGAAGTAATGAAAATCTTAGAATACTTGCTATAGCCTGCTATACTAGGATCTCCTAACGCTTGGCAGTGTTTACTATTATACAATATATGCAAAGATTATCATTACCATGAGACGAACAGTTTTCTTAACACTACTTATGTAAACTGCCAATTTCTGTGCAACTGCGATTTTGCAAAGCTGTAATCACACATATGGCACAAATTGTTGAGGTTGATTGACAATAATAATGGTTAAGGTCAAGCAAACCTAGCTTATATTAGCCATCTTTAGCGACATATTCTGCTATCGATAAGACTCGTGTTAGTTGGTTTTACACATAAATAACACTCACCTCTTTATGACAAAATAGCCAGGGAATGATCGGCTCTTTTTATGCAGTAAATGCCTAAGAAATAATCATAGTGACAACTGAACACAGTTCGTGAGATCTCCTGACAGCAGCATCAGAGTCAGCTGATCTCTGCTGCAAAGAGGAACCGGAAGGCCTCAGCCACTGCTGCACTACCTGAGGAAACAACCGCGGCCTCTGCTGGCAGAGAAGGGCACTACAGAAACGATATACATGAGATCAGTGAGTTAGCAGTCTGCTATGTAAGAGTTTGATTTTATTTTAAATTTCATAAACATTTTCATTAAATGTAGATTTTACTGATAAGAATTGCAATGCTGATTTATTCTAAGTAACAAAACACCGGATATAATGGCCAAGTTGTTAGCCATGCTAGTTACAGTTCTATAATTTAAACGTATGCCTGCTCTCTCTGATCTGACTGATCACTACCATAGAGCTGATATATGTCTATGGTCACTACCTAAAGCCCAGAACCTGCAGACAATCATGCATCCGTTCTAATGCAGCATCTGCTAAGGAGGTTCTGAGCTGAACATGAGACATGGCCATGTCCATATACTGAAAAGGACGAAAACATATGTTTTCTGCAGGTTAAGGCTCTGGCACTCAAGTTCAGTTGTGCTTGTAGATCCTTTTTTAAATCAGTACAAGCGCAGGCTACATACTGTTCCTTTAAGTCAGGGGTGCCCCAAGTGGGGCCCCGGGGCCAATTTATTTAATTACATTTTGTGCTGAAAAGACTGTTGGTAGTTACAAAGGAGACCAAATCAAGTGTATTCCCATGAAAACATGTTAATAAAAGACAATTTAATCATCAATCTTTTTGCAAACTTTTAAAATGCATCTCAAAATTAAGTTTGATCCTTGCGCTAATACATGATAATTTTGGCCCGCTGAGGAAAAACGTTTGGGCACCCCTGCTATAAATAGATGATAAAAACATCAGTGCTACACTGTAATTTCATTCATCTATAATTGAAAAAAATGAATAAAAATAGTTTATTCAGCTTTAAGAAATGCACAGGAACTGTTGTCATTGTGAATGTATCATTGGCATCATATTTATTCACGGATTAAGTGCAATAAAAGCCCACGCACCAAATGTCCCCTAAACGCCTCAGAGTCAGACGTCAGCTGCAGAGTGGCAGGTAATAGGCTCCTCCGCTGACTCGCTCTCGTCTTCATCATTCTCTCAAACTTTGCCTGGGGTCTTGACAAAGTTGGTGGGTCTTGGCCATCCCTGTTCTCTGAGGGAGGAGCCGAGGAGGAAAGAGAGAGAGCCCTTGGCGTCGCGGTTTTATTAAATTACGTGCATGCGCTTCACTTTGGCGAGCGCCGGAATGCGGCGCATGCGAAGCCGCATCCGGCGCCGCATGCGCCGCTTGGGCACCGCTCGTTTTCGCCACAGGCGGCCACGGCACAGGCGGCCACGGCACAGCCGACGTGGTGCCCCCTCAGAGCACTTGGTGCCCTACGCGCTGTGCGTTACGTGCTTTATGGAAGCGGCGGCCCTGCTTTGGACACAGACAGACATCCATGTGGTGGTCAGAGGCTATTGGCACAGATTGGCTGGCACTGTTTTAAGAATCAGCTGCAGGCAGCAGAAGTAGATTCAGGTATGGGAAAAAAAATCAATAATAATGACTTTAAGCAACCAAATCATTATAGCATAAACCTTTCCCTATACATCACTGACACAGCACAGCGTTTTATTTGAAAGGTTCTTTTTTCAGACCAAAGTTCTGTTTTGACTGCTAACTCACAGTTTCTTGCTATGATGTATCTTGTCAGCTGATTTGCACAGATTTTGCTCAGGATGACAGCGCCATCTGCCATTTGACTTCTTTAGGTATTCAGTATTGCAGGTGTGGGTAAGTAAAAAAGGCTTTCTTGTCTCAATTTATAGTCCACGTTTACGTCTTTTGATTACCTCCTTAATCCAACGACAATGTTTGTTGTTTATGACACACTGACAAATGCGGCGACAAAAGGTGAAGGCATCTGTTTCTTCATCAGCAACGCTTGGTGCTCCGAGGTGACTGTGATCTCCAAACATTTCTCTCCTGATCTGGAATATCTCTTCATTAACTGTAAACCATTCTACTCCCCACGTGAGTTGCTTCATTCATTGTAGCCGCTGTTTACATCCCACCAAGCGTGAACGTGCAGGAGGCACAGCGCGTGTTGGCGGAGCAGATACTGTGTGCAGAGCGGGACTTTCCGGATTCCTTGTTGATTATCCTCAGGGATTTTAACTAGGGAAATCTCAGCCAGGAACTCCCAAAGTACAGACACTTTATTAAATGCCCGACCACTACACTGTTACACTACAGTGAGTGGTTCCTTCTGTGCGGTTCCTTGCGCTGCACTGGGCTTTTCAGATCACGCCATGGTTCACCTGATCCCCACGTACAGACAGAGGCTGAAGCTCTCCAAACCTGTGGTGAGGATTTCTAAGAAGTGGACCAGCGAGGCAGTGGAGGAGATTCGTGTGTGTTTGGACATTACAGACTGGGACGTGTTCAGAACTGCCAACGTTTTGGATGTGTACACGAACAATGTGACGTCATACATCAGATTTTGTGAGGACAGTATCATTCCCACACGCACCAGGGTGAGTTATAACAACGACAAGCCCTGGTTCACACCCAAACAGAGGCAGCTCAGGCAGCAGAAGGAGGCAGCTTTCAGAGCGGAGGCCTCTTACTAGAGAGAAGATGTAAGAAGACAGTTTCGTAAAAGTAACCCCCAAAAAGCTGCTGGATCAGACGGTGTCTCCCCCGCCACCCTGAGACACTGTGCAGATGAGCTCTCTCAGCAGCGGCTGGGGAAGAATGTCTCGGACACTCGGACTATCAGTACAGGAATCCACAGGGCTGTGTACTTTCTCCTCTGCTCTTACAGGTGCAGGAGTACTCTGTAAAAGGACTCTGTAAAGGATCTGTAAAACTGATCAAGTTTGCGGATGAAACTACCCTCATCTGACTCATCTCGGACGGCGATGAATCTGTCTCCAGGAAGGAGGTGGACCAGCTGGTGTCCTGGTGCGGCGACAACAACCTGGAGCTCAACGCCCAGAAGACAGTGGAGATGGAGGAGTCTCAGCCCCCCTGCCCCCACTTGCCCTGACAGACTCTCCCATCACCACCGTGGACTCTTTCTGCTTTCTAGGCACCACCATCACTCAGGACCTCAGGTGGGAGCCGACCATCAGCGCTCTCATCAAGAAGGCCCAGCAGAGGATGTACTTCCTGCAACAGCTGAGGAAAGCTAAGCTGCCAGTGCAGATGATGGTGCAGTTCTACACGGCCATCATCGAGTCCATCCTCACCTCCTCCATCACCGTGTGGTACGCTGGAGCCACAGCCAGGGACAAACAGAGACTACAGCTCATTGTGCCTCTGCTGAGAAGGTGATCGGCTGCAGCCTTCCATCTGTCCAGGACCTGTACGTCTCCAGGACTTGGGGACGAGCAGGTCGGATCATAGCTGACCCTTCTCACCTGGACATGGACTATTTGATCCACTCCCCTCAGCCATCCGGACCAGAACCTCCCGCCACAAGAACAGTTTGTTTCCCTCTGCTGTTGGACTCATGAACACTTTATAACACCTGTCTCTTTAAAAATATATTATAAAAGAGCTATCTATTTGCATTGCCAATTGCACTACTGTTTATCCAACTCTACATTTATGTATATAGTTAGTCTATTCTATTCTATTTTATTTTATTCTTAATTTTATGAATGCCTCTTTTACATATTTTATTATATTTTATTAATTGTTTTATGTTACCTTACGCCAAAGCAAGTTCCTATGTTTGTGAATTTTGATCACTGACAATGGCAATAAACTGATTCTGATTCTAATTCTGAATGAGCAGTCGAAACTGTCAGGTAAACAAAACAAACTCTGGTCTGAAAAAAGAACCTTTCAAGTAAATTATCAGAAGGCCAAATTAACCTTATTTGACTAATAGCATGTTTATAAAGTTCATTATTACTACATGAAAAATGCTCAAATTTATGAATCAGGGGTTTAGCCTACTGAAGAAACATAAATACATTGTTGGACAAAAGGGTAATTTAGGTGAGGTTGGTATTTTAATAAATATAGGATATACTTCATGAGATTACAATGACACAAATGTATATGTCACCAATCAAACCATCAATCAGTAAGTTCTCTGCACATTCCTTGGGCATAACTCGTTGTGCAAGAGACTTAAGAGCATCTATATTTGGCAAAGCTGGGTCAGGTTTCCTGACTTTGGGTGTCTCCTGCTCAGAATTTGAGGAAAACGCCCCCAGTGGGACATGTTTATAGTTCAGTGGGTCTGGGGTGCATTGTTTGGGACACAATAGTTGGGCTGCCTGGAGCCAACCCCTGACATCAAACAGCAGGGTGAGTTTGCCCCTATCTGGACTGGGGCCAGTCTGTGGATGTTATCGGTCAAGACAGACGGACTGTAATCAGTCTGCAGTCTTTGGCTCACTGCAGGGGCAGTGGCGCACACACATTTTAAAACTCAGATTTCACAAAAAAGCATTTGGAAATTGTAAAATTATTTTTGATAATGACTTTAAAAGTAGATAATCACTCTGCAAAGAATTCATTCATCTTTTTTAGGTAATTCTTTTTAGGGCCCAATCCAGTGACTTGAACCTCAGTTGGTCCTGAAATTGGCGGATAATCGGAATCAAGCATGAATGTACTTGTATTTTTGTGTTCTTGTGATTTATTATGAATTATAATTCTAATCAAGCAAAGTTTAAGAGAACATTTAGTTCACACCCTTGTGAACATTATGGTGGGGCAACATGTCAGAAATGCTCTTCAGGTAAATTCCACAAAGGCCTTCACAGGAGAGACCTTTCATAAAGTTATGATTTACTTCCAGTTGATAACAAAGAGGACAGACGGGTCATATAATTGCTAAGATTATCAGTGTTCACTGCATAGCTTGTCTGAGGCTTGAGGAAATTTCATGGGTTGGGTTTAGAGATTACTTTTGATGAAGCTCATTTATTGTTGCCTGGGATTCAGAATACACACTCCAATTCTTTAGGATGATCAGTTTGGACTTCTCAGTCAACATTCATTGTGCCAGTGACCTTGGTGTTATTTTACGTGATCAATCTCCAATAAAGGCTGTTTGGAGTTTCTTATGTGGGATGTTTGAATTTTTCTTAATTTATTCCAAGTTTTGTCAAACATCTGATAAAACAAAATTATCAAGCTCCTAGGCATGCAAAGCACAATTGGAAAATTGCACACTGAAAACAGAAAACAAAAACGCTCAACTGAATTTCATAAAAGCTTTATAGGTTTGCGATCTTCCTGCATTTTTTACTACAAGTACAGAAATACATTTTTAGAGATATTGGTTTCAACTTTGAAATGGGAATTATCAAGTGACTACAAATGCTTAATACTAACCCTGTTAAGTGCATACCTTACCAAAAGCAGGAAATTTACCCAATATTGTCCTCTGTGCATTGTTTAAAAACCAGTCTGCTTTGCAAAAGAACCCATATGTTTACAGCATTCTCCAAATGTTCAGAAACAACTTTGGGATGGATTTAAGCGTTA
The DNA here is from genome assembly GCA_019453435.1 of Rhinogobius similis. NCBI lineage: Eukaryota > Metazoa > Chordata > Actinopteri > Gobiiformes > Gobiidae > Rhinogobius > Rhinogobius similis. Next base: position 16,532,015 of record CM033626.1, on the reverse strand, counting down.
TAGGAGAAAATCAGCCAAAATGATAAATTAATAACTTTTTTAAAGCAAGATAGCGTACTTTGGAAAACAGGATCAAGAATTGAGCAATAAGACATGAGTAACTTAGCACCTGTAATTTGGTGTAATGCAGTTTGCATATGTTACAATGTGACACATTAACTACAATGTTAATGTTACAACAGCATATCAATTAGGCCTATTCCCAGATTAGTAGAAATGTCCGTGGATTACTCATGGTTTTCAGCTTCATGTTTATTGGTGAGTTTGAGGACTTAAAAGAATATTTGTTTTGAATTGTTAGTATGCTGTATGTGACAAATGTGCTTGATAGTCATCACTCTGAAACCCACAGATATCGTCATAACCCCCTCAGTTTATCCCAGCATTGAACAGGCACATGGGTACAACTAACCAGTGGACTCTAAGGTTTAGTTACAAAAAACATGAAATACAAGCTTCCCAATAGGCCATTCTGAGTTAATGTTTGTCTTTTTATTAGCTAGCAGTGATGTAATCTGTTTGCAATGTTTGCAAATAGGAATTCCTGGTGTACAATGCAGCCACTGGAGTATTTTCCTCGACTGTGGGTGGTACCCATGTGGCAGTCTTGCATACCCAGTATATGTGGTGTCTATTATGAACTGAACAATGGAAATCAAACATTGTACATTACTGGAAGCCACTTTAGATGCTATGTGTGATTAGACATACAGTGCAGTACATATACATTGTCTCTGTTTGTGAAGGTGAAAGCAGGCACAAAACACGGAACAACTTTTGTGATGCAGAACAAGCGCCAGCCACTACAATGGGCTATAATAAATAGTTTAATTACAGAAACAAGTGCTGTTATTGTGGTCCCTTCCCCAAGGTGTGCTTACAGCTCTTGGCCACAACAATATGAAAACAAAATAAGTTGTGAAACTATTTAAAGCAGGACACAATATATTAGACTCTCACCCCTTAAATGTGTAGCTTAGCAAAAAGCTTACATTATCTTCCTATTTATATAGCACTTTGATGCCTACCAATATCAAAAATGCTTTACTCCAAGACAAAAATACACTTTTGGCTTGCTTTGTGTTCAGACCATGAACTAAAGTGGAAAGCACCGTGTACATATAGGCCTAAAAATAGACGTGGATAATATAGGCCTATAGGCGATGCAGATTGTGTAGGCTAATTAATCAATGTGATGTAGGCCTGTTTATGGGTTTCAGCTCCCGTTATCTGTGGGTCTCAGAGTGATGAAACCCTAGCACCATTGTCATAGCAATAAAGAATTCCAAACAAAATATTTTTGGATGGGCAAAAGTCCTCAAATAGGTTAAGCTGAAACCCATGAATGTGCAACATGTTGAGGAATTTCTCCCATTCAAAAGATATTATTATGTTAATAATTGTTGGCAATTGGCAACGATCCTAATACTCATACTGTATGAGTCCCCCTTCCAGCAGCATGAGTTGAGAGCAACCTCCTCCTTGAGAGCAACCTCCTCCTTCAACATTAAGGAGGGAGACATGCAAATCCATCATCCTGAGGGGAAAAAAAGTCTGGTCCGTACGTTTTAAAAGGCAGACACAACAGCTCGAAAGTCACAATAACACAGCTTTTGGTAACAGCAGTACTTTTTTTTCATTCAGAACAAACTTACAAGTTGCTTTGCAGCATGGAGCAAAGAACAAAGAAACAATATTTTGTCAACATTAGATGACAATGGGAAGCAAAATGGAGCCACAATCCAGACGGTAAACCAAGCTGTGTTAAATTGCTTTACTTTTTTTTTTGCTCTAATGCTAAATCTCTCTCACTGTCTGAAGCTTGAGTTCCTCTGAGTACATGAGTGCACTGGTAAAATATAGCTATATTATTAATTATTAATTATATTATTATTATATTACCATTAGATTATACCATCTGAATGCACTAGTATATTATTGTTTGTGTTTTTGAGACATTTACTAGACTAGACGCATTTAACTCTATGTACTTTGTTTGTTACATTTATTTTAACCACGATGTAGGCCACATGTCAGTACTTTATTGTGAAAGTAAACCGGATATTATTGCTGTTACCCAAGTTGCCTTGACAACAGTTGGTTGTACTGTCCGTTCCGTGTGCGTCTGTCGCGTTGCGCTCCGTCTGTTCGTGCGCTCTGCGACCAGCAAAAGCCTCCAAACCAATCCGTCCATTACGTTCATGGCAGCTTCACTTTTCTCCTTTGGTATCTCGATAACTCTTTAAAAATTCCGCCTAAAAGGAAAAAGCGTTCTGTCCCCTCTTTTGGGTTTACTGCAGATGTAAGTACTGCTATGCGTATGTTTAGCTTAGCAGTTAACTCTAGCTGTTAGCTGTGGGTAATTGTTGACAATATTGTTTTGACGATACTGAATTTATTTCGGAATATATGTGTTCTTCTTTATTTTTGCCTTGCAACGCGATGGCACGCACCATGCATAGACACACCTTCGTGAAATCACATGTACGGACGCTATATACGATATTATACTGATACAAAAATCAATTGTGATTAATGTTTTGCAGTTTTTCTGCATTGGTCTTTAGCTTTCCAGATATGCAGAATATTATATTTACATAGAGCTAACGTTACATCTATCAAATACATTACAAACCTATCTTATATCAATCAATCAATCAGACTGTATTTATAATGCACTCTTCATACAAAAATGTAACACTAAGTGCTTTACAGTGTATTAAAAAGACTCTCACACACAGACCCATTTTTAGAGGTAGCCCATAGAGGAGGGTGCACTATAGTGACTGTACTGATAATAATAAAATTAACCAGTTTCTGGTTCTACAGGTTTACAACAACTATCCCGAGGACCTAGGGGCTGCTCTTTACAGAGAACCGTTTGACTTCAACGCCGAGCCGCCTTGGGACCCTAGCTGATAGTGGACGAGTTCCTCTTGGACTCATCCATGTGAGTCAGCAATCGATGTTAACAGTTAATGTAGCCACAGTTTCCCTCTTGTGTGCCACTAGCGAACAAATAAAACATGTCATCATGCATCACCAAAATAGCCACCGATAAGAATAAAGCTGTCAAGAGCATGGCCCAGTTAAGACAGAAATAGCTTGTATTTTTTTAGGTGGTGCATATCAGATCTATTTTAAAATAAAAAAAAACTGATGTAGTTTCTTGACAGTATTTGTATTGGCTATTCCTGATATCTCAATCTATTGCAGTATGCAACTCTTCTGGGAGTGGGTTTGCCACCTGCTTGTCTCATAGAGATATTGCTTTGCCTGGAATGTTTCACATTAAATCGGTCTAGCTTGCATTTTTTCCACAGGCATTACAGATGTTTTTATTGCTAATAAAATACCTTAAAAGACGTTATCCTTGCCTCTCCACAGATCTGACCTGTAACTTGATCTAGTGGGTTCAGCTGTTAGATATGATATGTTTTAGAACATTATAAACAAAGCATGTTGTATATCCATGGAGACAAGCAGCTGTGCACCTTTAAAGCATTGAAGAATTATCTTCGATCACCATTTTACCTGTAAAATCAATCAAATTAGTTGATTAATGGGCCAGTTTTCTTTTTGAAGTATGTCCTTGTCCTGCTGGAAGACACATGTCCTGCTGGAAGACACATGATCTCGGATCATAAAATTAATAATTCTTTAGTAATCCTCAGATACCATGATGCCTTGCACACAGTCAAGACACCCAGTGCCAGAGGCAGCAAAACATCCCAAAACATCTTTGAACCTCCATCATATTTGACTGTAGGTACTGTGGTCTTTTCTTTGTAAGATCTCTGGAGATGGACTTGTAACTTTTGAGATTGTTGATATTTTTCCACAGTTTTGGTTCTCAAGTCCTTCTCCTCTTTCTGTTCCCCATGTTTAGTGTAGCACACAGATACACAATGCGAAGACTGAGTCAACCTCTCTCTGCTCTTTTTATCTGCTTTCAAGGTGTGATTTTTATATTGCCCACACTTGTTACTTGCCCCAGGTGGGTTTAAATGATCACATGCTTTGAAACAAAGTTATTCATCCACAATTTTGAAGGGGTGTCAATAATTTTGTCCAGCCCATTTTTGGAGTTTTGTGCGAAATTATGTCAAATTTACTTTTTTCAGTTGTTCCAATGTTGTGTATAGCAAAACTTGTGTAACTGCAATACTTTTCAGGGAGAAATCCTTTATTTTCTGGAAAAAATTCAGAGGTGCCAACACCTTTGGCCATGACTGTGTGTTGCTAAGGCACAAGTTCTGCGCTGATTGCAAAACATGACAGTAAAATGCAATATGGAGGAATAAACTTGCCTTAAGTCCGCATCGCTCCACATTTTTTGGATGATCAGAGCGAAGGCTGTGGTGAAGTGCGGATCTAAACATTCTAAAGAATCAGGACACCATGTGCACTTTAGCGCCTTGTCGAGAATGCTACTATTGCAGCCACAGCTGCCCTAGGGCAGAATGACAGAAGCGAGGATCTCCGTCATTGACGACCAGCACCAATCATTCACACACTACACCAGTTTCATAGCGGTCCGACTGCGACTTCCAGCGGTCTCCCATCCAAGCACTAACCAGGCCCCGTCAAGCTTATCTTGTGAGATACGACAATAATTTTCAACTTTTTTTCATCAAGATTTTTTCACAAACTATAACTTCACTGATTCATAACTATGATAAATATTTACTACAGGTTCCAACCCACCAAACTAAGTAATAATTAGAAAAACACGAGAATCTGTCCTATGTACTTTTAAGTACCATAAAAAGAAGCTTCCATATCACATCTTGCGATCCACTGGCTATGGGCTTAGAGGAATTTATACAAACTTTTTCTTTGTTGCTCTCCTCATTTAATCCCTAGGTTCACTGTAGTCTCCTCTTTCGTCCAGCCTGGTGACGCATGCTGCAACATTACTGGGAGTTAAATTATGACACCAGTGCCGCCACTATTGTGCATTGACTAATGCCAGGACAAAAAAGAATGATCACGGGTCACCAGCTGTGCATTAATGGTGATTGTTGGCTGTAATTGATGGCAAACTGTATGAACCCTGTGGCCCAGACTGTGTTTGCATAGGCTTTTCAGAAGAATAGCCTCTTCCACAAAGTTCTCACTTTACGTTGAAGCTTGTCTGCCCTCTGATTGGTTGCTAACTGCAAAATAACTCATGAATTGTGCACATAGTTTTTAACATCAGATGGACATGATGCCTAAATGTAACTAGATAGCCCTGAAATGTCCAGGAGTGGCGTAATGAGTTGCATTTAGTAACAAATTATACTTTTTTTTTAAGTAATGATACTTCAAACAGTTGCTTAACTAGAAAATATTTTCTACACCTAAAATAAGATGTTTTTCTAATTCCTCAATGACATTTTTTGTCTTTTGCCATTAAATTATATATCTGATTTACTTTCATAGTTTGACGCATCGGCCTAGGACCCAGGGGCTCGATAAGGAGTAAGCTCGACCACTTTGTACCGACCACATTCTTTATGCCTTTCGGATTAGAAGAAAACGGCTGAGAGGATGAAAGGAATTGCTGATGAACCACAGTACTCTATTGGCCTCTTGGAGGGTGGCACAGCCCTTTGTGATGTGATCGACAATCATATTTATGAACAATCTCTGGTGCGACATTTTATTTGAAATATTTTACTGTACCCATAACTATTCATGCTTTGTCTGGTTTCAACCTTTTCCTTTCTTACAGTCCAAGAAGAATGCTTTCTTTGTAGCAGACCTGGGAGTTTTGGTGAGACAGCATGTCCTCTGGCAAACTCACATGGCACAGATTCGACCTTTTTACCCTGTCAGATGCAACAGTAGTCCAGCCATTATTGAGGTCCTAGCTGCTCTTGGCACTGGCTTCTTGTGTGCTAATAAGGTACTGCTACTTTTTTGTCTATCTACCATGAAAAAAAAACTACACTACAGGCTGTTGTGGTTTCTTCTGAAATCTACCAGCTTTCTCTTGTCTTTCAGTCTGAACTGGAGATTGTGCAGAGCCATGGAATCCCCCCTGAAGATATTATCTATAGTGGTGTTTGCAAACAAGTTTCCCAGATAAAGTACGCTGCTAAGAACGGCATTGACCTTCTAGTGTGTGACAATGAAGCAGAACTACAAAAAATAGCTCGTTCCCACACCAGTGCAAAGTATGTATTTATCTGAGACTGTGATAATATAACTTGATACGTTTGACTGATGTTTATTGTGGTTGTAAGAATTGTAATGAAGCTCGTAAATTTACAATTAATATTTCTGTAGTGTAGTAGTAGTTGTTTTTACGTTTTTTCCCCATGCAGATTGCTGCTTCAAGTATCATCAGAAACCTCTTACCCAGATGAAATGAGCATGGCTTTTGGTTGTTCACTCAAAGACTGTAGGCATCTGCTGGAAAGTGCCAAAGAGCTAGGTGTACAGGTGGTTGGTGTCAGGTAAACCATTTATTTATTTATTTTTATAAAATTGGTGTATGTGCTCAGTTGAACTGTTTCTCCTCAGATGTCACATTTCCAACACATGTGACGATGATGTGTACGTCCATGCCATTTCAGATGCCCGTTGTGTTTTTGACATGGGTGTAAGTAATACTGTACATCAAAACATCTTCATGTCTTGACCCATTACTTTCCAGGTTGCCAGGTACTTTTGTAATGAGGTTTTCATACTAAACACTCTGAAGGAAAACACAGAGGTTTAAATTAATAACGTGTTTATATTTTATACCAGGTCATTTATGCCACTGTATTTATGCTATCATTTTTATTAAATCTCTATATTACAAAGTTGCCTGGCTTAGCCTATAATTAGATCTGAAAACCAGTAATAGATATTTGGTGTGTATGACCTCTTACTTTTTGCTCCATTTCAGGAGGATATTGGATTTGATATGAAGATCTTGGATATTGGTGGTTTTGGCAGCTCAGTGGTTCAACTTGATAAAGTTAGTGTATATTTATAACCCTCAAATTAAAAATGGAAAGAAGCTAGAAAATCAAAACATGCTGTGTTACCATGACAGTATGCTTTTTCAGATCAATAATGCAGTCATGTCAATGGTGGAGCTCTACTTCCCTCCTTCTTCTGGAGTTTCTTTCCTTGCTGAACTTGGCAGCTATTTTGTGTCCTCTGCTTTCACCTTGGCCGTCAATATAATTTCAAGGGAGATGATGGCTCGAGATCAGCAAGACGAAGACCTTGGTGAGTTGCATCGTTTTATATGTTGGTTAGACATTTTTAATATGACTTGTTTTCAATAATTCAACTGCTACCTCCACAGATGACCCCTCTCCAAATGATGAGCCTGCATTCCAGTATTATATGAATGAGGGTGTCTATGGACCATTTGCTGGGAAACTCACTGAAACACTGATCACCACACCATCTGTTCACAAGGTGACCCCCTAATATGCAATAAGTACATTTATTTAGTATTAGCTGACTGTTTTAACACTGATATTCAATTCTCTCAGAGCACAACACCGGATGCCCCGGTGTTCTGCAGCAGTCTGTGGGGTCCCTCTGGGGATGACATGGACCAGATCGTGGAGCACTGTCTGTTGCCAGAGCTTAATGTTGGAGACTGGCTCTTATTCGCCAATGCTGGTGCATACAGCTTGGGTCAACCAGTTTGCTCTGAACCGCATGACTCCTCGACCCCTCCTGTATTTTATGTCATCTCCTCGAGAGAGTGGTGAGATCGTCACTATCTGTTCAGATATAAGAAAGAGGCTTAATTATAATTACCAAGTTATACATTTGCTTGTGTATGATAGTTTGTTAGCTTTCTTGTGTGGATCAAGAACACAGTTCTGTTGTCAATGTGTTATAGCTCAGAGAAATAAATCAGTATTTATTGAAAATCTTATTTGATTCCTTTGGCCAGGTTTGAAATGCAGGACACTGGTGTCAGCCAGGAGACAACACTGAAGAACTTCTCCTTAATTCCTTACTTCTTGAATTCCTGCCAAACAGCCGCAGCACTCTCTGTTCCAGCCTAGCAGTCGCCCCACATCTTAGATGGCTCTTAAACTTTAGCTGTTGTCTGTCAGCCTTCTCTGGCGCACATTCCACTTCTGGATGCAAAACCAATAGTGTAGGTAGAGCTTGTGGTGACCATTACATTAAATTTACACTCATACTCATGTGTGATATGTGCTTGTTTGGAAGTTAAATGTTAAGCAGGACACTTGTTACAAAATGGAAAACTTACAAAGCAAGTAGTCCTTATTACAGTTGAAAGACACCCTCAGTTGATCATATTACAGTTATTTATGTAGTTTCATTGCTGTTTGTAGTCTTCGTCTATCTGCATGAAGCTCTGTATACCACACATTATATTTGTGATTTACATTGTTTTTTTTTGTAAACCTCAGTAATTGGATAATATAGATAATATTTTACATAGTGGTGTGATTATGCTTTTCAGACTTGGTTCCTTCATTCAAGAGATATAATTCCATTTTAGCATACAAGACCCAAATGTAAAAAAAGGTCAGGAGTCTAAATACCATATATATATATATACATATATATATATATATATATATATATATATATATATACATATATATATATATACATATATATATATATACATATATATATATATATATATATACATATATATATATATATACATATATATATATATATACATATATATATATATATATATATATATATATATATATATATATATATATACATACACATACATACATACATACATACATACATACATACATACATACATACATACATACATACATACATACATACATACATACATACATACATACATACATACATACATACATACATACATGCTCAGTGTTCAGGGTTCACTATTGAACAAGTAGTTCAGTGTTAAGGTTTGACTGTTTTCTTTGCTGCCACCCATTGCCAGCAAATGAAAAGTAGCTGCTAAAAACAAAGTATATTATTCAGTATGTCGTTACTTTAGACTGAAAATAGAAAGTGTTTGACGTTTCATGAACATGACCTGGACCTCAAGTCCCTTTTTGCTGTTTGATTGTTATTTATATCTGTCAAATGTTGTGTGCAAGTACATGTGTAAATAATAACATTTCTGTTTATAGGCATGTTTAATAATTAGAGCATTGGCTATTCCTGAAGCTATTGCTTGTATAATAAAAATAATAAACACTTGACTGAATTGGCAAACTGGTTGAATACTTTTACCTCCAACTCCATGCATGAACTTATGACCAGGAAGGTAAATTGTGTGTAAATTAATTAAAGGAGGGAACGCAAACATGTAAGTTGATGTAAACAGAAAGTGATGAAAAAGAAAAGCTTGATTAACACAAAATTGACATTCACTGGTTGACTGAAAAGGAATTAGCCTATATATACAAAGTATAGAACGACATTTAAACTGTTGATTGTGTATTCCATATTTTTTTTTAAAAGCTTGCCTTAGGAGGACGGATAGAAATAGACACTTGCTGGAAAGAGCAGTGATCAATGCTAAAGTTGGGGAGGAGTTATTTTGAAGTTCTACTCTCTTGAAGTAGTGATCATGTTACGTCAAAGAATTATCTACCTCATGGTCCATATGGCACTAAAGACCAAGTAGCCAATATCTGGTATAAAGTTGTAATTCCCTTACAAAAATGAACTAAAAAAAAAAGCCTTTTCTTAATTTGATGAGGTCTGAGTCCAACTAAATTGACTTTTAGCTATGTTGCTATAGAATAGAAGACTGAATTTATGTCAGTGCAGAAACTCACTGTAATGCAGCGCACACAGTTAAGAGTAGATAACAGTAATAAAAGTATGCATGTTGCAAAAATAATATAATTACAAGAAATATTAACACAAAGGGACAAAAAAAAAATAGAAACTAGAGTAAACTATACATACAACAGTGCAAGAACACAGTGGAAAAACAAAGGCTTTGCACATACAGTTGTGGTGATTAAAAGGGACAACACAAAGCTCTAGGCCTTTAAGCCCGTAGGCCTATGCATATTGTTGTTATAATAATGACAAGCATGCCCTTATGACCAAAATCTTAAAAGTGCACTGGATGATAATTCTTGCGCATGCGCAGGTAGAAAATTAATAGCAACAAAGTCACCTATGACCTCCTGGTAGCTCATGTAACATACCACCATGTCACACTGGAAGCTCAGTCCTTAAACCTTCTCGCAAAAGCATAAGGATTCTGAGGGACCTCATAGAACCATGGTTACAGTCGTAACCTTTGTTCTATTTCATCCCTACAGACCTCCAGAGGCGGTGCTTAAGGTACTGGATGACGAATACCAGCAAGGAATAGACAAAACCATACCACTGTGATGTAAATGAATGTTGCCAGAGAATGTAGGAAACCAGGTTCACCCTGTAGAACCTTGCAAAGGTGTTCAGGGATGTCCAAGAGGCCGCTGCACAGATCACGTCCAAGAACACTTCACTCATAGCTGCCCACAAAGTCGAGAACCCCCTTGTAGAATTGCACCTCACCCCAGAAAGAAGTGGTCGCCCCTGTAGAGCATAAGCTTATGTGATTACTCCAACAATCCAGTGCGTGAGACACTGCTTGGATAGAGCCTGACCTTTGCATGAGCCAGCAAAGCGGACAAACAGGCTCTCAGACTTGTGTACAGGCACCGTGGAGCATACAAACACCTCAAGCGCACGTACAGAAGACAGATGTTCAGAAGCAGTTCCAGCATCAATATCGGCCAGTTGCAGTGGCAGCGTGCACCTAGCCGACGACACCACCTTAAGAATAAAAGCCATATTTGGCCAAAGGGAAACACTTGATCGTCAGGATGCCAACGAAAGCAGGAGCTGTCAACAGACAAAGCGTGGCGCTCCCCCAACCTCTTTGCCAAGGCCATAGCCAGGAGAAACACAGTCTTCCTCGACAACCATTTAAGTTCGATCTGCGAAAAAGGCTCAAATGGAGGGGACTGCAAGACCTCCAGTACCATGGAAAGGTCCCATGTCGGAACAACAGAATGGCCCGATGGACACAGATGCCGAGCACCTTTTAGAAACTGAGAGGCACTAGCGATCGCCAGTGACTAAGCAGCTCTTATAGGAAAGAGAGCACTGCACTGGTTCCTGACCAGCGACCGCCTTTGCAACACCAGGCGTCAAACAGTTTGCACTTGCAGGAATACAAAAGATGGGTTAACGGAGCCCGTGCATTGCACATAGTGTGTCTGATCTCTCCGACATAAGCCGAAAAGATCAGGCTGGGCCTTGCAGAGGCCAAACACAGAGCTTCAGGCGATCGGGGTGTGGAATCCCACCCCCCAGTTGAGGGAGCAGATTCCACCTGGAGGGGAGATGCCTCGATGAGCTGCAGCAGAGCCTGAGCAGCAGATGAAACCACATTCTTCCTGGCCAAAATGGGGCCACAAGTAGGAGACTAGGACCCTGAGAAGCATCTAGTGAATCAGCAGAAACGATGTAAATGCATAAATTAGCAGCCAGGGCCAGTCATGAGCCAGTGCGTTCTGACCCAAGGGGCTGGCACCATCCGTCAATGAAAACCACAAAGGGCAGTGGGTCCCGTGGAAGGAGGCAAAGAGATCCAGCTGTGCCCTGCCGAAGATCTCACAAATGTCCCTCACCACTTCCGGATGAAGCTGACAGTCCCCCGGTAGTGGCCGGTGGTGAAATTATTGTCAAATTATGTCACACACCGGCACATTCCTCACCCCCGGAATGTGCATATAGCACTCAGACTGGCAAGACCAGCAACATGTCTGAATCACTTGTGCAGCCCTAGGAGGGCGAGCGAACCCTCAGCACTGACTGTAGAACGATCACAGCAGTACAGACAACAAGCAACAAGAATCAAACCTGAACAGTGGTAATTATCAATAGTATAGTTGAACAACCACCACACATGCAACATGTGTGCGAGAAGGTGAAAAGGGCCTGAGCTTCCGGTGTCACATGGTGATATAGATTCATGGGAACCACCGGGAGGTCATAGGTGACTTTGTTGTTATTAATTCTCGACAGTGCTTTAAGCATGGTGGTCTGTAGGGATGAAATATAATCTCCATGGAGGCAAGAAGGTGGCATTACCAGGCCAAGTTACAGGTCAGATCTGTGAAGCGAGTTGCTCACAGTAACAATGCCTTTTAACAAATTAATTATCAATTGTAAATTGAATAAATACAAGACATATGATGTAAATGCTATACAGTGGAACATTTCATGCAAAGAAATATCTCCAAGGAGAAAAGAAGGCGTTAGACCCTCCACCAGAAAAGTTGCATTGCATCTTTAATCCATGTAAAACATGTGCAGGCCACTATCAAATGTAAATTCCGCCATCTGCTGGTAACGAAATATAGGATATGCGTATAATCCCTGAACCATGGAATTGTGGGCCCAAGGACTAAGATTAAAATAAAATTTATTTAAAATAGACTATTGGATGTATTTAATATCAGAAAAATCACTTCATGTTAGAAGCTTCAGTCTGATAAGCGTACTCACAAGAGTATGCTTTTTATGCAGACTCATTTTAGAGTTTGGGAGTGAAGTTACTTACCTCCCGCGACATTAAAAGACAATCTAGGGCAGTTGTTGTCCGTCTTTTTAAAACTACATGCCTACGTTATTCAAGAACCAACATAGCACGACTTGTATTTGTAAAGATGCCTTTCTTCTTTGGACCAATTTGACACATTTCCTGTTTGTGCTGGAGTCCAGCAGCAGAGGGTTGCATGTGCGCTCATCAACACAGGGGCAGCCTGCTGGAGTTAAGATGGCGGCATGTGACTGAAGAGGCTGGGGAAAACTACTCTCGATCGCCATTAAACGACTCATATGAATCCATATAAATACTGTGTTGGAAAGAAGAACAGTTTCGTACATCGTTCACGAATAAGTGGGTGATTCTGAACAGGCCATATGACATCTATACACTTTGTGGTTCACCCGCTCCCCGGGACCGAGGATCAGCTCAATGACAGGTATTTGTAGCAGTCGACAAATTAAAAATAAAATAAGTAAGTAGAATATTTTTGTTCAGTGTGTGGCAACATGTATTCTACCTAGTTCATCTTAACGATGTTGGTAATGTCATATGTTTGCACTGGGAATTACACGCTTTAAACCGAAGAAAGGGTTGATAAAAGGCCCGGTATCTTGAACAATCCTGGTTAGCTTGCAGCTAGGCTACCCAAACAGTCAGTGCAGCGGTTGTTAGCCGCTAGGTTAACTTGCTACAGCGCTAACGTTAGCACTGTAGAGGGTTGGCTCACAGTCAAAGTTGAGATAGACAATGCGGGTTGGGGGATGGGATAAAGAAAGAAGAATAAAGGTCGTGAAACACCAGTACACTAGGACAAGGGCTGGTTACTGCTTACACTAAAATGCACTGCAATTTAATACAACAGTGATTCCTTTGGGGGTGACCTATTTATTTTCACGATCAATGAGAAGGCTTGGCTAACGTCAGCCCAACATTAGCTGCATGCTAATGCTAAGAAGCAAGGGTTTCCAACATACCATGCTGTTGACAAACGTTCGTTGTTTTGGCTTCTGTAGCTGTGGTGTATTTTCAATCCGTAATGATGAGACTATCTCCGTAAAAATCTAGCTTAATCTTTTATATTTTATGTCGGGTAGCACGGAAAGGGATGCGCATCTCGATAATGTTTTTTTAACGAGGATTATCCAGTTAGCAGTTATCACATTGCAATCGGGCCTCATATGAAGAGTATATAAACATTTCTGATTATGTGAAGGTGACTATAAAAACACGCCAGCGTTGACTGACTTAATAAGACAAAATTCCCCAATGATTTGCTTCCTATTGGTGGGTGGTGGCTGCATTGGTTTTGTCCATTCCTCAATGAATAAATGTTTTTAAAAAGAAGCCTTCCTGTATTGGCGAGGAATACGCGTGGCCTGTATTTTCTTAGGTCAAGGGATTTGTAATAAGCCTATTTATATCCCCACTCAGATACATCAGATTAATGAAGTGCTCCACATAATACAAAGAGGTTAAAAAGTCATACTGTTTTAGAATGACCTTGAATTTATGCTGTGGTTGCTCATTACACACAGAAAACGATTGCTTTAGTTGACAAAAACATATGAACCTTGTAGTGCTTGTTGTGACATCTGTTTAGTATAGATCTGCAGTTGAAGGAGGTCATGACAGTATCATCGTTGGACATGCATGCCTTCGCCTGCTACAGTCACCATGTGCTGCTGCCCAGTGGCCACCCTCACTGTCTTCTCTGTGAAGGACTTGTACTTGTCAAAGCTGCACTGCTGTCTGAAATATCAAATAGTCTTGATGGATTCTGGGACACAGCAACTTGGAGAAAGGGGTTCTAGGCTGAGTAAAGATGACTTCAAACAAATATTTGCAGAAAAGAAATACATGTCCCATTTTGTCATTTTGAATCTGTTTTCTTAAGCCAATTATTGCTTGCCTTATATATTTTTGTTGAGATTAAATTATAAATCTATTGTTTGTAAAGTAAGTTATCAATGATGCAATGATCCGTTATTGAGATAGTTGAGCAATGGTTGTATTAATGCTTCATAACATGATATTGAGATTTGTATCACAGATTGATCCCAAATTGATAGATAGAAGAGTAGTAGTAGTAGAATAGAAGTGCTTATTGTGAAGCGGTAGGGATAGGCGATAAATTAATATGACAATATTTGTTTGAGTATCCCGATTACAATATTCAGATTATATTTTCAATCCAACGTGTTAGTTGAATCACACAAAACAGAAATCTCACCATATACCCTTATTTGAAAGTTGAAGACAACTTTATTATTTTTTAATACGCTCCTTTTGTAGCTTTTCTTCTATAAACAAAACTTGATTGTCAAATTTTAAATACCTTCAACAACATTCACGATATTATCTAAATTTCAATATATTTAAATTGAAGGGGTCCATACTTTTGTACTTAGGTGAGGGAGACATCATTTATATAGCTTATAAATTGCTGTTCGTTATCATGGCGGTTTCTTTTTTTGCTTTACTCTGACACCTCATCAACAGGATCACAAGTTTCTTGCTTTTTTGAAGTGGCTAAACCTGTTCTGTATTTTTAACCATTCCTTCTCAGCATGTAGCTCTTGGTACTGTTTATCACCCTGCATAATCTTTGTTCAATGCCCTCTGTGCTGAGGGGCATGTGATATCCATGCGTTTCCTTTTCCACTGAATTTACAATGATTATGCCTAAAGCAAAGTGGTCTTTATCAGATCACATTTTTTGTAAGTAGCAACCATTTTAATGTTTTTTGTTTTGGCAGGCTCCGTGAAGTTTCTGAAAAACTCAACAAATACAGTTTTAACAGGTGAGTACTATTCTATACTACTGAATTTATACTGGACCAATACCAGTATAATTTTTAATTATTTCAACTTCATGTTGACAATACACTGACAAAATGTACAGGTGCTAAAAATCAGATCAAAACAGTCTGTAATTTGGGCTCCTTGATTATGGTAAAACGTATCATTATTGACATCACAATTATTTCGAACATTTACTTTTTACTTTACTGTCAAAATTCTTCTGTACAGAAAGAATAGACTGAATACATTTTATTATTCATGTTTTAGAAGAATGCCTTTGCTCACTGTTTTGAGTTGCAAATGGAGTGCACTTATAACTCTGAACAGAAGACTCAGAGTATGATTAGTATGATTAACTAAATTAATAATTTAAATCATGATTATATATCCGATTAATCGCACCGCCCTCGTCTGAAAATACTAAAGCTAGAAAGCGAATTAAGGCTTGTACCCCATTAAAAAAAAAAACAGCAGAGAAGGAATTTTAATTTGTCTGACCTGTGGTAGCAAAATTAAGCACTTATTCTGAATGACACTAATGTTCTATACATATATTATTTTTATTCTTATTTTATATATATCTTATTTTGTTTAATAATAATACTTTACTGTCACTACTGGTCGGTTGCACATGTAACAAAAAGAATTTCTGATTCTCTCCTCTACAGTCACCCACACCTCAGTCTGCTTGAGCAGGCCTCCCTGAAGCAATGTGTTGTGGGCCCTAACCATGCTGGATTTCTCCTTGAGGTAAGATTGTAAACATGGCACAATGAAAAATGTTTTACCTGTCCATGGTCAGGATTCAAATCTTTTTTGCGTCTTTTTCAGGATGGCCGAGTTTGTAGAATAAGCTTTGCCGTCCAACCCGATCGCCTGGAGCTTAGCAAACCGGATGGCAGCGATGGGTGAGCCTTCAAATTCAAATGCAACCTGTCCCAGAAATTGTTTTATCTTTGCATTAGTTTTCAAAAGAGATGGCTCTTGATACCAGTTTGCAAGTTTGGAGCATGTCAATCTGTTTGTAGTCGTTATATGGAGATTCATGGAGGCTTATGGCTTTAGGCCCCTTTTGAAGCATTTTTTGTCTGTTAGAAGTAATTGATTTTCTGTTATCATCTTTGTTTGAAACAGTGCATCATCTATTAGTTCCAGAGAAGTACACAATTGCAACTGTTGAAATGGCAAATTAAACCAAATCTTATTTATTATGATTAGTTCCCTCAATATTAAATGATTACAAACCCCCGATATTTAGCAAAAGGTTATTTTAATCATAATTATTGTTGAAATGCAAGCTTTTATCTTTGCATTTTAAAGCTATTTACTGTCTGGTCTGCCAAAAGCATACATTTTTGGTTAATAGCAGTCATTTGTTATTCTGTCAGCAGGACATGGGTGTTGATTTTTGAAGGGCCTTGGGTTTCAAATGTCTGTTCTGCATAACACTTTGATGCTTTTTAGTCCCAAACCAGTCTGTCAACAAGTCTGTTACATGGTTTGATACACTTTTGAAAATACTTGTATTTATTTAGTGATGCTAGCAGAAATCTAGTCTGTCATGCTCATTTTGCTCCTTGTGACTAATTCAACTTTGTTTTTTTAATGTCCTTTTAAATTTAGAACCACAATTATTTTCAGAATATGCTAAATCTTTGTGACTGAACAATGCATTTATGTGGTTTTCATAATTTCTGTGTTGCCACAGCAAAAATAACACTATTCTATTGGATTAATATGGAAACGCAGCTTTTGTTGAAGGCATCCCTTAATAAGAAACCTCAAAATAGGAGAAAGCAGCCGCAGCCCCAAAACCCCAAGAACTATTTAAATGGAAAAAGTGGAATGAGTTGCAGCCAATTCACATTCCCAAGGGTGTTGCCATGCTAGTCTCCAAATTAACCCTTATGTTTCTCAATGCAATGTAGACAAATTTGAATTTGACACACAAAACCTGGGTTAACAAATAGTAGCTGTCATGTGCCCAGATCTAATGGTCCTTATTCGGTACATCTGTAGGTAATGTAACCTATCTCCCATCTTTTGTTTCCAGTTCAAAGTTGAGCAGTGGTTCAGGGACAGGAAGGAGCTCCAGGCCAGGCAGGACTAGTGATCCGCCCTGGTTCCTGTCTGGTTCAGACACTTTGGGCAGACTGGCAGGCAACACCCTTGGGTAAGTTCTGGCAGGGATGACAGAGACAAACGGTCCTGTTAAAGCTGCGTGTATTAAGTTTGGCACTGACTCTGTGCTGGAGGTGTTTGCACCCAGAGACCACAGTGTCACTCTCCCCAAAAAGCAACTTGTGTTGTAAAATGATGTACTCGTACTATATTACCACAGAATGTTTTGTACACTTTTCTTTTTCTCCCCCGTACTGTGGCGGTAGTAACATTTATTGACATTTTTGCAGATGGTTGATATATTTTAAATGTGCAGTCTACTATTAAATTAAGTACAAAAATGAGAAAAAACACAATCCTCTTATTGGTGAATATTTTTGATAAATAAATAAAAACAAATCTCCCCTGCCTTTATGTAATTGCCTTAGAATCAGATTTGTTTTAGTAGAAGTTTTTTCTTTTGTTTATTGTGGAAGAATAATTTCAAAATATGACATGTAAAATATCAATTCTGCAGTGCTAAGTGTTTGAGCTCTATTATTGTTCATATAAGGTCTTTCAAAAATCTTTTGGTCATAATTATTTCCATTAAATTTTGTCTTGAATAATATCGTGTGCATCTACCCTGGTCATGTGTTTATTTGCCAGCCATCTCTGACCTTGCCTTTCGCTGTGTTTGTACAACAGGAGTCGTTGGAGCTCTGGAGTGAATGGCGGCGGTGGAGGAGGTGGCGGTTCAGGAGGATCAGGGGGCAGTGGAGCGGGCGGGGGAAGCAGTGGAGGAGCTGGAGGAGGGGCTGGAGGTGGGGGCAGTGGGAGCACCTCGGGTAGGTCTTCTACCGCTGCCCGGGACTCTCGACGCCAAACCAGAGTGATACGTACTGGACGAGATCGTGGTTCAGGTCTTTTAGGCAGCCAGCCCCAGCCTGTCATACCGGCATCTGTCATCCCTGAGGAGCTTATTTCTCAGGTACATTTCTTCAGTTCTACCCTGTACTGTATTAAAGCTGTGGTACTCTATTTTATTCTAGTAAAAAAGGTTAACTCTATTTCCCACTGTAAAAGCCAAGCAATTGTTGACAAAATGAAACTGGGAATGATCTAATAATAAAGTTTTTTTTTTTAATCTATTGCAAGCCCTTTGTCCTGTTGAGTTGAGCTAAGCTATGGCAAGTTTATTTTGAGGGCACAATTTGTACACAAAGTAATTCAAAGTGGTTTACAGAACAGGAAAGATGCATAAAAATCACAATACAAAAACACAAATAATCATATGAAATTTATTAAGAATTAAGATTGTAGATAAAATGTCTGAGATGGCTCACTTGTCAGATGTACTTGGTGCTGGGCCATGGAGAGAATTGTACACAAGCAGAGCCTAAGGACTAATGTGATTGTACTTCCTGGTTCTTGTCAGGCCCTGAGCAGCAGCGTTCTGGCTATATTGTAGTTGTGTTATAACTCGTTTGGAGAGGCCAGTGAGCATTTACAGAAGTCTAACCTACTGGAGACGAATGCATGGATAAGTCTCTCCAAGTCTGGTTTAGACAATTCTTTTACATTTTGCTGGGTTTTTGATGGTAAAAAGCTGATGTTATTGATTTGATGTGGCTGTCAAAGTTCAAGTCTGAGTCCATTATAACCTGATTTGTTGGTTTTAGAGAAAGAGACCAGAGAAGACACTTTTCTTTGTTTCTATGGGCCAAAGACGATGACTTCAGTCTTGTTTGAATTTAGCTGCACAATGTTGTTTTGCATCCACACACAGATGAAAAGCACATCACTCTGTTTTTAGCTTCCCTTCACAGGCTCCCTCTGTGTTTTAGAATTGATTTTAAGATTTTACCAATAACTTTTAAAGCTTGTTTAGGTCTAACACCAAGCTACGGAGCTGAACTTTTAACCCCCTGTGAGCCCCCACGCAGCCTTATATTCTCCGGCAGGTCCCTGTTTGTTGTTCCAAAGTCAAGGCTCCTGATGAAGGGTGATCGAGCCTTTTCGGGTCCATGCTCCTCGGCTTTGGAACGACCTGAGGAGATAAGGCTTGCACCATCAGTATCATCTTTTAAATCACTTCTTCTTATCAAACTTATCAAATAGCATTTCTTTCACAGTTAGTCGTTTTGTACTTAGTTACTTATTTATTTGTTTATTATTATTTTTTGTTCTCGTTGTGGTTTTTATCTTTCCGTTATACTGTTTTTCCTGACTGTTTCTGTAAACCGTGTTATTAAAAGTGCTATTTTATATATGAAGCATAATGTTACATACATGACTTGCCACTTTGTGATCTATAAAAAGATTGCATAGAAATGAGATGTCTGGAAGAAGGCGATCTGCTCTCAGAGAGATGAGGAATGATCATATTTTAGTTTTGTTTTTTTTGTCCATACATACACTTTTAGTAAGTAAAGTTGAGCCCTGTTCATTGCTTAACATGCTATCAGTGAGATATAGAGTGTTGTCTACGTAGGTGTGCTAGGATATACAGTCCTAGCTTCAATCTGCAACAAGAAATGGGAGTGAGACGACAACAACAAAAAAAGGTTGAGTAAACATTTTGTTGAAAACAACAAATAGGCTGTTCTGCAGCTGATCAAAAGTTTAGGACCACATGCCTTTAAAAGCCCAAATCTGCGCAAAAATGCAGAATCAGTGTCATTTTCTATCACACACACACTGACGTTCTGATGGCAAAGTCAAATAAACATTATTTTTTTTAACGTGGTTTGGTTGATTGCACAGTGTGCAATCACTGCTGAGGTGAGGCGCAGTCAAGACAGTCATTTTGAATTTAAAGATCCTGAAGGTTATGGAACAAAAAAAAGTCTTGTGGAAGACCCAAAAAAATGACACCAGCACTGAGCCGGAGGATCCGATTGGCAGTTGGTAAAGACACTGGACGATCCTCGACCTAAATTAAGGCTGTCTGCTGATGCCGACAGCAGCCCAGTAACCATCAGACATCTGCCACTGAAGGGCTTCAAAAACAAAAAAAAAATCCTCAAAGGCCTCATCTCCTTGAACACCACAGAACTTCCCACCTGAGCTATATATTTAGAATTCATTTGAAACTAACATTATTATATTTGCCATTGAAAATTAAATGGGCAACAGTTATTTATGAACAGTAAACACCAATATAATACAGCTGGACTTGACAAGCCTCATTAAAGCATTACCATCTGTTTTTTTTCCAATCCAAAATATTCCTTGCTGCTTTTCTTAAGTTTATGTTTAAAAATGACCAGTGGACCAGTGTGACAACAGATTGACCTTTTGTTCACATATGCTAATGTGTTGGCATTACAGTATTTAAATTATTTCCACAGGCTCAAGTCGTTCTGCAGGGCAAATCCAGGAGTGTTATCATTCGGGAGCTGCAGAGGACCAATTTGGACGTCAATCTCGCTGTTAACAATTTGTTGAGTAGAGATGATGAAGACGGAGATGATGGTGATGACACAGCCAGCGAGTCCTACTTGCCTGGGGGTTTGTTGTCCTATCACATCTACTTACAACCAGCAATAAGCTGATATTTGAGACCCTAGATCCCCTAAACCCCTTCACCATGTTTTTATAATGAAACAGCATTCAGTTTGAACTGGACAGGTTTACCTTGCTTAAATGGTTGCCAGTTGCAGTCTTTATTTCAAGTGTAATACAGATAAAACAAACTAAAATTTACTGATAAGGATAATGTGTTCCTCCCAAAATATAGAAAGTTTTATTATCTCTTTCTGTCCTGCTTTGACACAGAGGACCTGATGTCCCTGTTGGATGCAGACATTCACTCGGCCCATCCCAGCGTCATTATTGATGCAGACGCCATGTTCTCTGAGGACATCAGCTATTTTGGTTACCCATCGTTCAGGCGCTCTTCCCTGTCCCGCCTAGGTTCCTCTAGAGGTAACTCTTTCTTACGTCATTAACTATAGAATGGAATCGCAGGGTGTGGGATGTTTGGGTGATTGATTGTTTTGGGGGTTATTTTTTCTTGGTTTGTTTGTTTTTCTTGGTTTGTAAGAGATGAATTTTAAATTGGGGTCAGTCATGCTGAGAGCTCTCTGAGAAAGGCCCACTTGGCCCACCTGGTTTCACATGAGGCAGTCTCTTAAATCTTAGTCTTAAAATCCAGCACATGTGCATGCTTTTGTCTCTACTTCCTCCTTCTCTCGCATGAGTACACAAACCCTTGTCATCCTTAGACATCCAGTCAATTTTCCTAAAAATTTGCTCCTCTAGACTTCTCTATTCTCAACACTGTTAATGGGTCTTTCCCAGAGAGTGGCTTATTTCTGTCCCACTGGTGTGACCTTATTGCATACCAGTTCTCCTTCTGCCTTTAGAGAGAGACTCTGAGCTGCTGCGGGAACGGGAGTCGGTCCTGAGACTGAGGGAGCGGCGGTGGCTCGATGGGGCCTCGTTTGACACAGAACGAGGCTCCACCAGCCGCGATGGAGAGCCCAGCCTTGACAAGAAAAGTATCCCTGTCCAGAGCCCTGTGTCTTTGGGAGAGGAGCTGCAGTGGTGGCCTGACAAGGTTGAAATCTTACATTTAGATGGGTTGTGTGTGTGTTCTGTCATTCTAATATCTGATATTCTCTCAGGATGGTGTGAAGTTTGTGAGCATTGGAGCATTGTTCTCAGAGATGGTAGCTGTGAGCACCAAAGGGGAGTTGTACCAGTGGAAGTGGTCCGACCCTGAACCCTATAGGAATGCACAGGTGAAAATTTCATTCTAACTACTTGCTTTTCTAGTATGCTTACTAATACCAGAGCTAATGCTCGACTATCATTGTTGTATTAATAATGAAGTCTTTCTTACAGAATCCATCCATTCACCACCCACGTGTCCCTTTCCTGGGCCTCGTCAATGAAAAGATCACCTTATTATCTGCCAACAGCATCAGAGCCACTGTAGCCACTGAAACAAACAAGGTACTATTGGAGGTTCATTATTCATAAATAAGTTGCATCCTGATAAGTAATAATGCTATCTGTTTTTTTTGCTGTTTTACCAGGTTGCTACTTGGGTGGATGATACGCTCAGCACCGTGGCCTCTAAATTGGAACACAGTGCCCAGGCCTTTCCTGAGCTGCAGGGCGAGCGCATGGTGTCTTTGCACTGTTGTGCCCTCTACACATGTGCGCAGCTGGAGAATAGCCTCTACTGGTGGCAAGTTTCAATTATTTTGACAGAAATATTATGGCTGTATATTGACTTTTGTATTGACTGTCCTCTGTTCTGGTCTATAGGGGTGTTGTGCCTTTTAGTCAGAGAAAGAAGATGCTTGAAAAGGCCAGAGCCAAGAACAAAAAGCCAAAGTCGAGTGCTGGCATCTCTTCAATACCCAACATCACTGTGGGAACACAAGTAAAAAACAAAGTTTATTTCAGAATATAAAACTTGATTTGAAAACAGTTTTTAGAGATGCTGTAATGTTTGTCACAGGTGTGCTTGAGGAGTAACCCACTGTATCACGCTGGTGCAGTGGCCTTTTCTGTCAATGCAGGGATCCCTAAAGTGGGAGTCCTCCTGGAGTCTGTCTGGAACATGAACGACAGCTGCCGGTTCCAGCTGCGTTCACCAGAAAGCCTCAAGAGCATGGAAAAGACCACCAAGACACAGGAAATTAAGTCAGTGTCTATACGTACTGCCTTCTTAAATGAGACTGAGTGGTTTGGCGTTATTAAATAAACTAGACCAGGGTATTTGGATTAACAAATACAAAAAAATTTAAACTGGTATTGATCTTTATGTGGAAGTTACCACGGTCAATTCTTCGTATTGAAAAAGTTGTTCAAAAGCTGTGTACACAACATAGACATAAAAATAGTGGACAGACGGTTGCCGCTCCGCCCCATTCATGATAATGCGGCTCAGTCATGGAGAATTCAAAATGGGCGCGGGTTAGCCCCCACCACTCCCCCCTTGGTGGGGAGGCAGGGAGAGGGCGACTTTGGGGCGGCCTTTTGCTGACGTACTGCCGTCGTTGCCTCTATGGTTACCGCCCACTCGTAGGTGTATGGCTGCGCCCTGACATTTCCGGCGTAAAGCCCGCCTTCCTCATTAGATATTCAAGAACTTTAAAAAATCACAGCGGCTAAACCAGCCTGGTTCAAAAAAATTCACCCCCCTCAGTGTTGTCACAGAGCCGTAAGCTAACGTTTGAGACCAAAGCCGTATTTTGAGCCAGGCTCTAAAGTAGGTTTTGAAACGTCTAACTCCCCATTGACTTGCATTGAATAATTCTACTTCCGCAGCCAGCCCCTAGCGGTCAGCAGCAGATTGCAAACATGGCAGCCTACAGTCGGCGGCTCAATTTGAGCGCGGTAGCCTCGCCCACTGGTACACACACAAAAACACATGCATGTGAAGATATTTACAATGCGCTGAAGGGTTTATGAAAACTAGGAAATAATTAGTTTGAAAATCGGGTACTGCAACTTTAATAGTGGATTTTTATGATTTGTTTTTGTATCATATGTTTGATTATAAATGTAAATACATTTAAAGTAAAATAATCGTGTATTACGACAGGACTGAAAGCAAGCCTGAACTGGTGAAGACTGAGATGGGCCCCCCTCCGTCTCCCGCCTCAACCTGCAGTGACACCTCCTCCATTGCGAGCAGTGCCTCTCTGCCCTACAGTAAGTATATGTTTTCTCTGGCAGTTCTTATGACCTCTAGCCTTTTATAGAAACAAACAGTGGCTCTTCCCTTCCCACTATCTCGTTGGTAAAGAACCAATTGCTTCCTTGCTTGCTCCTTTCATTAGTCCTTTGACTTTGAAACAGATGGTGCACAGATTTTTTTTTTTAACTGTGGAGGACGTGAAGCCACCTTGTAGTGTACTGCCTGCATTATTACCTCATAAATAGAAATGCAAATGTGCTTATAACGTTATATAATATGTGCATAAATCAAAAGATATTACTTAGTCAACAACCACAGATGTTTGCATGTGCATGCCATGATTTCATAAAAAGTCCATGTGAAAATACCCCTTCATAAAAGCAATTCTAATTTATTATCTTAAATTATGTGTTTAAAATTGTTTTATGATGTGATTGTTGGGATTTTTGTAGTAGACATTTTCCTGTATTGCAGAACGAAGGCGCTCAACTCCAGCTCCCAAAGAAGAAGAGAAAGTGAATGAAGAGCAATGGTCTCTCAGAGAAGTTGTGTTTGTGGAGGACGTAAAAAATGTCCCAGTAGGAAAGGTGGGCAGGCTTTGGGTCTGAAATGTTCTGTTAAAAATGTCAAATGCGCAACAAAAGTAATAATGCATGTGACTTGTGTTCCCAGGTGTTGAAAGTGGATGGTGCATATGTTGCAGTGAAGTTTCCAGGGACGTCGAGCAGCATGAACAACCAAAGCACTGCTGCTCCTCTGGACTCAGACCCATCCTCGCTTCTCCAGGACTGTAGGCTGCTGAGAATAGATGAGCTGCAGGTATGAGGGCAAGCAACCACACTGAGTGCTTAGATGTGGGCTGTACATTGTAATTGAACTTATTTTCATATTTGACAGGTGGTAAAAACTGGTGGAACTCCTAAAGTTCCTGACTGTTTCCAGCGAACGCCTAAAAAACTCTGCATTCCTGAAAAGGCTGAGATTCTAGCTGTGAATGTTGACTCCAAAGGTAATCACTCTGTAATGGCTTGTTGAATGCATTCTTTTTTTTGCCTTTTAACTTCCTCAAGCAAATATAAATACTATTTTACAGGAGTTCATGCAGTACTGAAAACTGGTAACTGGGTAAGATACTGTATCTTTGACCTGGCAACAGGCAAAGCTGAGCAGGAGAATAATTTCCCCACTAGTAACCTAGCCTTCCTAGGGCAAAGTGAACGAAACGTTGCCATATTTACTGCTGGGCAGGTGAGTTTTACTTAAAAAAAGTAATGTTTATTTTTTTTTCTAAAGTTTAGATGTTTGAAATATGAATTTATTCCTTAGGAATCACCCGTCATCCTTCGGGATGGAAATGGCACAATCTACCCTATGGCCAAAGACTGCATGGGGGGAATAAGGGATCCAGATTGGCTCGACTTGCCACCTATAAACAGCTTGGGAATGGGTGTGCACTCGCTGGCCAATCTTCCCTCTAACTCCACCATTAAAAAGAAAGCTGCTATTATTATTATGGCTGTGGAGGTGAGCCATAAGATTTCTTGTTTTTTATTAAGGTTAATTAAATGATTATTAATCTAATAATAAAATTTTTGTTTTTTTCTTTAGAAACAAACCCTGATGCAGCACGTGCTGCGCTGTGACTATGAGGCATGTCGACAGTATCTGGTCAACTTGGAGCAAGCCTTCCTCCTGGACCAGGGCAGTCAGGCTCTGGGAGCTCTTCTGGGGCACCGTTGTGATGGCAACCGCAACATCCTACATGCTGCTGTATCTGTCTGCTTTCCTGTTAGCAACAAGGAGACCAAAGAAGAGGAAGGTAATCTGTGACGAGTGGTTAAAATTACACATGATTTCTCTGAAGTATAAAACTCTGTATCTTCTTCTTTGTCTTTGTGTTATAGTGCTTACTAATGCATTTTATTTTCATATTTTAGAGGCTGAAAGGTCAGAGAGAAACACATTTGCAGAGCGTCTGTCTGCAGTGGAGGCGATTGCTAACGCCATCTCAGTGGTGTCAAGCAACAGTTCTGGAAACAGGACTGGCTCTTCAAGCAGCAGAGGGTAATAAAGCCTTTCTGTTGAATGTAAATTAGGAATTATTATAATTGTTGTCATTATTATTATTATTATTATTATTATTATTATTATTATTATTATTCATAATAAAAAGTTGCATTGATTCTTTTCCTGTTTAGGCTCCGCCTGAGGGAGATGATGCGCAGGTCATTAAGAGCAGCTGGTCTTGGTCGACATGAGTCCGGTCCTTCCTCTAGTGACCACCAAGACCCAGTGTCTCCTCCCATTGCGCCACCGAGCTGGGTCCCTGATCCTCCACCCATGGATCCCGGTCAGTATTACTATTTGTAGAATTTAGAAGGGGATGATGAGTATGCAATCCTACATCAGATTCATGGCATATTCACAATATCCAACAAGAAAATCCTTATTACAGTCAACCTTGTATTTGTTATACTATTTAGTATTTTGTGGTTGTACAACAGTCAGAT
The DNA here is from genome assembly GCA_019453435.1 of Rhinogobius similis. Classification (NCBI taxonomy): domain Eukaryota; kingdom Metazoa; phylum Chordata; class Actinopteri; order Gobiiformes; family Gobiidae; genus Rhinogobius; species Rhinogobius similis. The sequence goes on along the minus strand of CM033626.1, from coordinate 16,505,395 downwards.
GTTCCAATCAATCAGCCACAGATCCTGCCAATTACGGCGAAAATAACGTGATCAGTCATCTGCTAAATGGGTCAATCAGAGGCACCAATCACTTTTCATGCCAGGCTCTCACATAGGCTATGTATTGTTTCAGATTACTGTTCAGTTATAAGAGTTGCGTCAATTAAGATCCTTATTAAATCCACCTTAGTTTGCGCTCTTGATGTGGTCCTTTAAAGTCTGTGCTGCATCCATAGTGAAGCAACAGTTAAGCAAAGTGAAAATAAAAAGCACATGGGTTTGTCAAAGACGTGTTATAGAGCGACACTACTATCTAGGAGATTTGCACCGCTGCATGACTCGGACTGAAGAGCACAGTATTCAAATAAAGCCCATTCACTGCATTGAGGCACCGAGGTGCTGAAAATATCACACAAAATGGCCAATTTTTCATATAAAATATGAATATAGGCTAAATTTGTTTTTACCTTTTTAGTACAGTCTTTGACATGTCAAAGATTAGTAAAAACTGTGGTTATGATGATTTTTTTTTTTTTTTTTTCTCAGGTTTTGGTTTTTTCTCCCACTTGTCCTGTTTGTGCCATTTTTTTCCCTCATTGACTTTCATTATAACCACTTTTTTATTCTGCAGTGACATATAAAATTGTTTTCCATTAAAAATTGGCCATTTTGTGTGACATTTTCAGCACCTTGGCAATTTAGCTTTTTCATATGACCTTTAAAATATCAAGATCTTTTTTTTTTCCCTAAATTGAGTATTTTTGGATAAAACTGAAATTGAAAGATTCAAACAAATTATATATTATACTTTTACAACTGTCAAAAAAGCGGAGTAAATGGGCGCTAACAGTAAATAAGGATGGATTTTCTAATGGATCACAAGGGTTAATGTAATCAGTCTATCAAAAATTTAGATTATTGATATCGTTAATAGGAGTACCTCTACAAAATACCATTGAAATTGTACCTGCGGTCTACTCAATAAAACATTTGCATCTGAAATCCAGCTTGAAAATGTTAAAATGCAGTATGTTTTATCCACAGATGGTGACATTGACTTTATCTTGGCACCAGCTGTGGGCTCACTCACCACTGCCTCCTCTGGGAACAGTCAAGGACCTAGTACCTCAACTATACCTGGTAATAGTGGAAGAAGCTTTGAAATTACATGGTCTTCATTTTTACTTTAAATAAATTGCATTGTGCTGAGTTGGTCTTTGTTTGCAGGGCCATCCACAGAACAATCAGTGGTTGAATCTAAGGACCGAAAGGCCAATGCACATCTAATCCTCAAGTTAATGTGTGACAGTGTTGTTTTGAGGCCACATCTGAGGGAGTTGCTCTCTGCAAAGTAAGTGAGCTGGCTACTATGAATTCACTGCATACTTGCCATTACATATTAATTGCATCATTTTAACAAAGTGCTTCAGTCTCAAAACAGTCATTCTTGTAATTCTTGTACATTTATGTGTGCTGAAACAGGGATGCCCGTGGAATGACCCCCTTCATGCTGGCAGTCAGTGGGAGAGCATATCCTGCTGCTATTACTGTTCTGGAAGCTGCACAGAAAATGGCAAAGGGTAGGATGATTGGTTTTCTGTGCCCTTTCAGAATGCTTTATTGAAATTGCCTGCTTGTAGTACACAATAGGAAAAAATTGAAAAAAATTGAAAAAAAAATGGAACATAATAATCATAGATACTAATGGAAACTAAAACTAGTTTTGGTACTAGACCTTTTAAACTCAAGCTGCCAGCTATTTCACCATCTTTTACTTTCCAAGTACCATCATATCTAAACACAAACTTATCAGACCTAAATTAGGACTAAACATGGTCTAAAATGAGACTAAAGCATAAATAATGTAGTTCTAAACCAAATGATGACAAAAACAATAGATTTGTCTCTCTAATTAAGCTCAAACTGCAGATGGCCCTGTGTACCACCAGAGGCAGCCTGGGTCAGACCTTAGGCCAAAAACCATATAGTATAGTTTTACCTAGGGATGCACTGATATATCGGCAATTTTTTTAATCCAGTCCAGTCCTTACTAAGTCTTTTGACTTGAAATAAAGTTACTGACTTTTAAAGTTACTGTTTTTCAGACATTCATTGACAAGTTTTCCTCTTAAATGATTAGTTTACACATGTTTAAACCACTGACAATAATTAAAGATTAAAATGGAATAGAACAACAGAGTGCAGGAGGCTGAGGAAGAGGTACTGAAATATCATTTCTGGAGCTGCTTCTACTGAGGTGGTGACAGAGCAGCGTGACGGGAAACTTTTAGTCTGATAATTAAATTAAGAAAAAGAAGGAAAACTGAAGGTTTAGGGCATGTGTACTAGCTAGCTTTACACATTTTTGCAATTGATTTGTCCTTATGTTTCAAAGAAATTCTATAGTAATATTTCTATGTTCACAATATGTAAAAGTGTATTTCAAAATAACCAAACAAAATGTAGAAAATAATATCAGCCTATAATCTGTTATCAGCCCAAGATGTTCCCTAAAATTTCTATATTGATGCATCTCTATTTTTATTCTGTTTTGTCTTGAATTTAACCTGGAAAATCCTAGAGGTACACAACAGACAGTAGGTTAAAGGAAACATATTCTGCTACAGTGACTTTTTTTGAGGAATGTTTATTTGAAAATCCTCCCCCTTCCATTTTCAGACTTAATACGTCACTTATCCGAGAATGTTCCGCTGTTTTAAGTCCTTAAACTAAAATAATCGCTAAACTAATTTTTAGTGATTGTAGTTGACTAATGTTAGATTGTGTATATATAGTGCTGGCGCCATCTGCTGACTGAATGCGCACAGTGCAACCTCAGTGATCTAACACCACGTCATAGAACAGTGGTTCCCAAAGTGGGGGTCGGGACCCCCCGGAGGGTCACGAGGGATGAGCTGTGGGTCACGAGATGATTTCAAGATCTAATTTGCAGAAATATGAGACTGTATTTGCACTATCTTTCTAATTAAATACAGTATCATTTAGTGAAATAAGACAGTAAACTATTAAAATAACCAATATTAAACCTGATTTAACATCCTTTTTACATTTTTTTTTTTTATTTTTCATTTCGCTTGGGGGGGGTCCTGAGTTGGTTGCATGGCTATTTTGTTGGTCCTGGCCAGAAAGGTTTGGGAACCCCTGACATAGAATGAATAAAAAATGTTTCATAACATGAGATGGCAAATTAAAGGTACTCAAGAGCATGTTTAAAGGCGAATAACAATATAAAAATGCATAATATTTTCCCTTTAATTACCTGGTATTTGTAGGTTACATTAATCTTTAACAGTTCTTTGTCGTGATTACAGTGAACATCTAACAAACTACTCTTAATCTCCATTTTGTGTTAACAGCCGGTGACCCAGGCATCCCAGAAAAGGAGGATGCAGACTCAGTTTTCATGGAGATGATTTGCCCCACGGGAACGAACCCTGATGACTCTCCCCTCTATGTACTGTGCTGTAACGACACCTGCAGCTTCACTTGGACAGGAGCGGAGCATATAAACCAGGTCAGATGTGCAGGATAAGTGTGTTTTCGGAACAGGGACATGCATTGATTTTAGGATTACTCAAAGTTTCCCAGATAATCTAGTACTAGTTACGTTTTCAAATTAGGAATGCATTAGTTACCCAGCTGGTCAGGGGTTGTCCTGTTTCCAAAGTGTGGAGACAGAGCAAGCGCATGTGACGCACACATCTGTGCAGCTGTCAGGTCAAACTTTATTTATATAGCACATTTAAAAACAACCACAGTTGACCAAAAGGGCTGAACTGGGGCACTGATAATATCAGTAGTTAAACATCAGTATGTAGAGTGCAGACCGACAGGTTGTTCCCCGTGAAGCCTTCGTGGCATCTCCTCTCCCCAAGCACATTCTTCTCAATGCTTCTTAAGTGCACCTGGTACATCTGTGCATGAGGTAGACTGTCCTCTCTGTCCAATCAGAGCCTCCTTTCAGAAGCTGACTGGTTAAGTTAAGGGTTAGGGGAATAAAATCTGTTCTGGACCATGTTAGGTTCACAGAGTAACTGACTCTGAGTTTTCAATTTTACAGAGAGTGTTTGCCTAAACCCTGAGTTTGTTCACCCTGAAAGAGGTCAACTCAGAGTTTGGACTAAACCTGTCTTTTGAAACAGGAAAATTGTCTTGTCTTTTTGTAATTTAGAATCAGCCAGCATCACAATCAATTAATCAGCTAATCGGTTAAAGCAATATTTGTTTTTACGCTATACCATGTATCTGGTGACACCGATAAGTCATGTTTGTGCAATTTAAAATCAAAATCTTACATATGGTTCCTTTAACCAACTTTAACTAACTTGGAATTATTTAATAACGCAAATTGTTTGCTTCAGTGTAGAGCTTGAATATTACAAGGCTAACTTGACTGTAACTTGCTAGGACATTTTCGAGTGTCGAACTTGTGGACTACTGGAGTCGCTCTGCTGCTGCACAGAGTGTGCCAGAGTGTGTCACAAAGGACACGACTGCAAGTATGTAATATGGTCTTCATTATCACTTATTGCAAAATGATTTTAAAATGTATTATTGTGTGATTGGCTAGACTATACTGCATTAGATTTTGAAATGAGGAATGAAAATCAAATGATTTTTTTAGGCTCAAGAGGACTTCCCCAACAGCCTACTGTGATTGCTGGGAGAAATGCAAATGTAAAACACTAATCGCTGGACAAAAAGCCGCTCGTCTGGATCTTCTTTACAGGCTGCTCACTACTACCAACCTGGTCACCACACCAAACAGCAGGTAACTATGCAAGCAATACAATTTACTTTTTATTATTGTAAGCTCAATCAAAAAACTTGAATTTATTTTGTTTCCCTTCTCTTTCTGTAGAGGAGAGCACATCTTGCTATTCTTGGTGCAGACTGTAGCCAGACAGAGTGTGGAGCATTGTCAGTATAGACCTCCACGTATCCGAGAAGACCGGAATCGTAAGACTGCAAATGCTGAAGGTATATTCCAGAATGTGCTCTTGAAGTCTTTATGAAGTTAACCAGTAGCCAAAGTAGAATGTTATACTGAGGCTTATTACAAATCTCTTCCTGCTTGTATGGTTTCAGACTCTGATATGCCTGACCATGATCTTGAGCCACCTCGTTTTGCACAGCTGGCTTTGGAGAGAGTCCTTCAAGACTGGAACGCCCTCAAATCCATGATCATGTTTGGTTCTCAGGAAAATAAAGACCCGTAAGATTATAAGCTTTTTATAAGATTTTAATCCATGTCAAAAGCTGTACTCTTGAATTGACATTTTAGATACAAAACCAGTGTGGACTAGGCAGCCTTTAAAGAAGACCTGTATAGTCTATGACACCCGTGGATCATGGCTGCATGATATATTGCAATTTGAGTGGTTGCATGCAACATGCTCCAGAATAGTAGTCTTTACAAGTTGACAACAACTTGTAAAGACTACTATTCTGGAGCATGTTGGCTAGCTAACCATCCCTCCCAAAAAATGTGAAATATAAATACGACCAATTTAAAGTAAAGCATACCTGACTGCTTTTATTTATAGGTTACTTAAGTTTTTAAATTTTGTTTTAACTTAATGGTAATTCTGAAGCATAAGAAATACTAATGTTATTAGCATTGATCTACAAACACAGAAGTGTTTACTGGGGAAATATTTACCTCATTAGTAAAGTCATTAACATAGTGACATCAGTGACAATCCCCCGCGACTTGCTGTCACTGCTAAAACTGTGATGGCCTCCTGACCCTTTACGATTTGTCACCATTAACATTATGAGCAGCTGAATTCTTCATTTGTCCAACTTGTATCACTGTTTGCCATAGTGTCTTCATTGCAAGAGAATCAAGTGATTACTCAAATATGCAGGAATCCCTTAAAATACAACTTCGAGTGGTTAAATGAGAAGGGAAAACAATTATAAGATTATGCAAAATCATCTATTATGATATTTTTATAATCTGTCACCTTTGTAATTTTTGTTTTTAAGACTTAGTGCCAGCAGCAGAATTGCTCACCTGTTGCCTGAAGAGCAAATATACTTGAACCAGCAGAGTGGCACCATTCGCCTTGACTGTTTCACCCACTGCCTCATTGTCAAGTGTGCTCCTGACATCACTGTAAGTTAAATTTAACCACCTGTAGTGAGTGAATTATACCATACTATTATGTGGGTTAAAAATTTACTATATATATATATCTCTGTGTATATAAATATTTTTCTTTCTTTCTTTCTTTCTAGTTCATTGACACTTTACTAGGTACATTGGTGAAGGAGCTACAGAATAAATACACCCCTGGGCGGAGAGAGGAGGCCATTATTGTCACTAGGAGGTTTCTACGCTCTGTGGCAAGAGTGTTTGTCATCCTCAGTGTGGAGATGGCATCATCCAAGAAGAAAAAGTAAGTAGCATTTGGTGCCTGAATTTCTGATGTTTGTTTTCAATTTTCCCTCCTTATACGCCTTTATGCTGTCTTTCACATTAACTTTCATTAACCTACAAATATATATTTACATATACATGTAAAAATGCAAACATTACTTTTTTTAACCTGCTTTAATGCTGACTTTAATATTCATCCAGTTCTATTCTTTTTTTATAGTAACTTCATCCCACAGCCCATCGGGAAATGCCGTAGGGTTTTTCAGGCCTTGTTGCCCTATGCTGTGGAGGAGCTGTGCAATGTGGCAGAGTCACTGATAGTTCCTGTTCGGATGGGAATTGCTCGACCCACTGCCCCCTTCACTTTGGCGAGCACAAGCATTGACGCGGTCCAGGGGAGTGAGGAGCTCTTCTCTGTAGAACCACTGCCTCCGAGACCCTCCCCCGACCAATCTAATAGGTTAGCGGCTATTTTTGTTTTTGCTGAAATAACACAAGGATATAATTGGCATATTATTCATAATATACATCAGACTGTGTAATGTATAAGGGTTTAACAGTTTAGTGTGTATATATATTTTTTAACTTTCCTCTCCATTTCAGCTCTAACCAGACTGCAGCCTCCTACATCATCAGGAACCCGCAGCCTCGACGCAGCAGTCAGTCGCAGCCTGTCAGGGGAAGAGACGAGGAGCAGGATGACATTGTTTCTGCAGATGTGGAAGAGGTGGGCCTCAATGTAAACCATATAGTTTGTAATGAACTTTTCAGTAAGTCTATCGATGTGGTGGGGTAAAAGAGAGGGTAGTCTTTAAAAAAGCACTAACAACATCGTGTATAGGAACCAAAAGTAGTTTAGTGCATTGAGCCTAAATTGTTTTATTGATGGTATGTTTCTGTTTTAGGTTGAGGTGGTTGAAGGTGTTGCAGGTGAAGAGGACCATCATGATGACCAGGAAGAACAGGGAGAAGAAAATGCTGAAGCAGAGGGCCAACATGACGAGCATGATGAAGATGGTATGGAACCCTATTGTGAACTTTACTACTGCAATGTTCTACAACAAAATTATAATATTAATAATCTGATATGCAATAATTAAATATGACAGTGAGCTGCTAAAATTATACGATAATGGAATGAAGAAGCTCACCATAAAAATCACAAAAACATTGTGTACTGAGATTTTAAAATATCCAAACACAAAACTTGATGAAGTAGACTTTAAATATGTGAAATTTGTCTAACTGTAGGAAGCGATATGGAGCTGGATCTTTTGGCAGCCGCTGAAACAGAGAGCGACAGTGAGAGTAACCACAGCAACCAGGACAACGCCAGCGGACGCAGAAGTGTTGTCACTGCCGCAACAGCAGGCTCTGAAGCAGGTTGGTCAACAGCATTTTACAGACAGATCAAATCTAGACCTATAAATAATTCCCCTTAATATTAATTTAAGTTTAGCTCTTTAAATATGTTTATAGGCACGTTAATAGGCCTTTAAATACAATGGAATAAGTTTGCAAATTTTACATGACACATCACATTTTTGGCCCATGCTACTTACAAAAACAACAAAATGCACTTATCGCTTTTAACCCAAAATTGTTGAAACCAGTCTAACCAGTCCTTGATGGTTAAACAAAATAATTTACAGCACCATGATTTGTCCTATTTTATGTATTTATCCATAAAGTTTAGCTTTTTTTTTTAAATTTGATTTAATCAGAACTTTTTAATGTGTAAATTGAAAGATGAGCTGACTAAATTATTATGCCTCCAGTTTATACCTGGCTTAATACTGCCTGTATTTTATTTGCAGGCAGTAGGGTGTCCTTGGCATTTCCTTACTTTGGTAGGAGATCCTTTTGCTTAAAAATATTACGTTAATATCTGCATACGTTAGGGAAAGGGTGAATTTGCAAAGTGCTAGTGGTTTTTAATGTTTAATATTTTTGTCATGAACCTTTGTTGCACTTTAAATTAACATACTAATTAATTAATTGCACTTCTGAATGGTGAGATGTTTCTCTGCAGCAGTTGCATAATGTAATTCTTCATATTTATTTTGTGTTGTGTGTCTATACTTAAAACCTAAACAGTCTGTGTTATGTGCTTATTTCAAAAATCTGTTTTTTTTTTTTCTTTTCTTTTTTGATCTTAATTGCCTCGTTTAGGAAATTGGGAAGCAGTCTCACAATGCAGCTCTAGTTTGAATTTGCTGGCTCAGTGTACTTTGTGATTGATGTTATTTCAACTTGCAGTTGTGTGGTTAACTAACAATCACTGTGCCTGGTCAACTCTATCATTCAAAACAGTGGGTAAGAGTTTTAACTAGTATTGAATTATTGAATTACTTATTTATTCTCACCTGTAGGTGCCAGCAGTGTCCCAGCTTTCTTCTCGGAGGATGATTCTCAGTCCAATGACTCGAGCGATTCAGACAGCAGCAGCAGCCAGAGTGATGATGTGGATCAGGAGACCTTTCTCTTTGACGAGCCTCTGGAGAGAACCACCAGCGCTTCTCATGCTAACAGTGCCGCCCAGGCCCCACGCTCCATGCAGTGGGCCGTCAGGAACGCCCCGAGTCAACGGGCTACAGGCGGCGCGCCTTCCAGCTCCTCTACACCTGCGGGTCAGTCTGAAGTGAAACTTTGTTCTCACTTCAAACATCCGAAACAAACCTTAAAATCAAAAAGTAAAAATATCATAACGTGAGCAAATTGTTGTTGCAGTTTATCCCACGTATTTAAAATTAAATAAAACACTTTTATTTCTATTATTTTATCTCTATAACCCATCAGAGTGTTGGACCTTCAACATGCAGTTTTTTTTATGTTATGCTTTGTTTTTTTTTACAGCAAGCTCCACAGGCCTGATCTATATCGATCCCACAAACCTGCGCCGCTCCAGTGCCATCAGCTCCAGTGCGGCGGCGGCAGCAGCAGCTCTTGAGGCCACAAACTCCAGCAGTTACTTGACATCTGCTAGCAGCTTGGCCCGTGCTTACAGCATCGTCATCAGGCAGATCTCGGACCTTATGAGCCTCATCCCCAAATACAACCACCTGGTCTACTCTCAGTACCCGGCTGCTGTGAAGCTCACCTACCAGGATGCAGTCAACCTCCAGGTCAGACACTGCAAAGACACTTAACGGCTGCTGCTTTCATTAAAGCCTCAGTTTTTCTTTTTAAATCCACTTGTTAAACTATTCACCAACAACACATTCACACCAACAGCACACACATTCATCATAATCTTGTTTTTTGTATTGAATCAGAACTACGTTGAAGAGAAGCTGATACCCACTTGGAATTGGATGGTGTCGATTATGGATTCCACTGAGGCCCAGCTGAGATATGGTTCTGCACTGTCCTCTGCTGGTGACCCGGGACACCCCAGCCACCCACTCCATGCCTCTCAGCACTCTGCTCGCAGGGAACGAATGACTGCGAGAGAGGAGGCCAGCCTGCGCACCCTGGAAGGACGCAGGTGATTTGCCTGGACACGTGTCACAGAATCTGAAGTTCTAGCAAAGTTTTAGAGGTGGGATTTAAGGAACACTTTTATAATTTTGAAACACATTTTCTTGGTTTGATTTTAGGAGGGCAGCCACTCTGTTAACTGCTCGGCAAGGCATGATGTCGGCTCGAGGCGACTTCTTAAACTACGCCCTGTCTCTGATGCGGTCCCATAATGATGAGCATTCGGACGTACTTCCTGTGCTGGATGTCTGTTCCCTGAAGCACGTGGCCTATGTTTTTCAAGCTCTCATTTACTGGATCAAAGCAATGAACCAGCAAACCACACTGGACACCCCACAGTTGGACAGAAAAAGGTATAAATGCTTTGATTGTTTACCATAGTGTCAAGGCCCATGTTGGTGTTACGAGCACCACCTTGAGTGCTCCAGGTTAGTACGATAAAGAACCCCTACTTTAAATCCTATGCAGTGAATGTTCTGACTATAGCAATATTGATTATACACCATGTTCTCAGTGTGTTTCATGTTAAAAATTCTGTATTTTTGTGGATGTTGTTTGTATACCAGAAATCGTGAAATTTTGGAACTGGGTTTGGACAATGAGGATTCAGAGCACGAGAATGATGAAGACACAAATCAGAGTGAGCATCTGAACATAGTACTTTCTTTTTTGGTTCCCCATTTATTAAAATATTTTGTCTTTTAAAGGTATCCCTGGGTCAACTCTCCAGGACAAAGATGAGGATCATGTCCCAGCTGAAACAGGTCAAAACCACCCCTTTTTCCGTCGCTCCGACTCCATGACGTTCCTTGGTTGTATCCCACCAAACCCCTTTGATGTCCCTCTGGCTGAGGCCATACCACTCGCCGACCAGCCCCATCTTCTACAGGTTAGAGCAACAGAAATATCTCAAACTGTAAAGGACGACCATCAGTTCATGAAGGTTTTTCATAGCATTGTTTCTAAGTTAGAATGGATTTTATAATACAAGAAATGTAAATCTATTAACCTTTTTCTGTAAGTTGCCATGGGTGCCGCCATTTATTTTCCATTGTATTAGTTTACATGGGGTAGACGAGCTCAACATCAAGTAAGTTCTACACGGATTACAAAGCCTATATATTTGTTTTTTAGCCTAATGCCAGAAAAGAAGACCTGTTTGGCCGCCCCTCGCAAGGCCTGTACTCCTCCTCCTCTTCCTCCTCCTCCTCCTCCTCATACATGGCGACTAAAGGGCTGGCCGAGGCAAGTGTGGATCGGAACTGCCTGGAGGTAAACCCCTCTCAGGTACTTCTCCCCCTCTACACTTGACAAACATGCTGCTCACCTGCACATATACACTGTCTGCCGCAGCACAAAATCGCAACTCATGATCATAATTTATTAAAGCTGTAAGTTTAAGTGCAAAGTGTGCATAATGTAAGGCACCCTTCTGGCGCTTAAGATAATGTTTTAGATTTAGTTACAATTTTAGATTGAATTTAATCAACATTTTGCATTATTATGCAAGTACAGTATAATAGTAAAAATGCATTTTATTTATTATGCACATTTCTGGGCATTCAAGGTCGCCTTACAACAGGTACAAGAAAAGATGCATAACATATGCAGTAACACAGTTTTAACATGCACAGTTACAAACGTTTAATGTATATACATTTTGATGTATACAAAATGTTTTTTTTCCCGTCTTGTCCATTCAAACATTTTTTAAACATTTATTATTGATGTTTCTCTTTTAATACTTGTGTGGATTCCTTCGACAGATTCTACCCACAAAGATGTCTTATTCTGCCAACATGAAGAATGTGATGAGTATGGAGACGAGTCAGAGAGGCCCTGAAACCCAGACACTTGGTGATCAGGAGCTGGAACCGTCCAGACCTGGACCCTCACCTCATGACCTGGCAGCTCAGCTCAAGAGCAGCCTACTGGCTGAAATCGGACTAACTGAGAGTGACGGACCTCCTCTACCATCCTTCAGGTACATGTGTAACAGACTGTTTTTTATGGTCACTGTTGGGTAACATTATTTTTAAAGTAACTTGTTAAGTTACAACGTTACTGCTCTGGGAAAACTAACACGTTAAGTTACTGAGCCACTTTATTAAAAAAAAAAAAAAAAAAAGTAAAGTAGCGCATTAGAGTACTCATATGGTAACGTTAATTATTTATATCCCACATTGCTAGTTTTTTAGTGATGCCGAATTGGACTTTACATCAGAGCAGGGGTAAAGAGGCGTCTGGGCTTCAGGTTGGCATAGTACACACAGCTGTACAGGTGTGTGCCACATACACTTCATTACTCAAAAGTATCCTCAGTGCTTCGACATGTTTGTATACCCAACATGCATTAATAGACCCATGAGATGACAATTCAGTATATTGATATCCAATATTGTTCACTTTTAAATACTGTTCTCTTGTGGTCGTAGGCCCCACTGCAGTTTCATGGGGATGATGATTTCACACGACATGCTGCTGGGTCGTTGGCGCCTCTCACTTGAACTGTTTGGTCGTGTCTTTATGGAAGATGTAGGAGCTGAGCCTGGATCGGTATGTGGAAAGTCAAATCTGATACATAGCAGTAAAGTTACAAATAATGGAAATGTGTAATGTGTAACCCTATCTACAACTTTTTTGAACAATTCTTATCACAATCACAACATTCATTGTGACACCTGCTGCAGTTCTACAGGTGTGTGAATAAAGTGTGTTCTCAATAAGGATGAACTCTATATTTGTGTACCTCAGATTCTCACTGAACTGGGTGGATTTGAGGTGAAAGAGTCAAAGTTTCGGCGAGAGATGGAGAAGCTCCGAAACCTTCAGTCACGGGACTTGGCTCTTGAGGTGGACCGAGATCGGGACCAGCTCATTCAGCAGACCATGCGGCAGCTGAACACTCATTTTGGCCGGCGCTGCACCACCACTCCCATGGCGGTGCACAGAGTCAAGGTGACGTTTAAGGATGAGCCTGGAGAAGGCAGTGGAGTGGCTCGAAGCTTCTACACGGCCATCGCCCTCGCCCTCCTGTCCAACGACAAACTGCCCAACCTGGACTGCGTACAGAGTGTCAGCAAGGGCATGCAGGCCAGCAGTACGTGTCATCACGATTACAATTCAAGTATGCCCTATACATAGAAAATACAAACACTGCTGAAATGGAATGTCTGTTTTAAGTTGAAATTGCATAATTTCAGAATATTAATGCTGGTTTATGGATAGTATTATTTAAATAGGGTAATATATTTAGACACTCATAAATACTCTTTTTTTTTTAAAATCTTATTAAATAAAACATCTTAAATCAATATTAATATTCTGAATACAAGTCATGTTAATGCTAATTTGTTATTTTTTGCAGTGCGGTGGTTAAAACAATGCTCAGTTGTTATAAGCTGGTTTATCTGTCATGATTTATTCAAAGTGTTTTTTTCTTTGTGTGTGTGGCTGCAGATCTAATGCAGCGCTTGAGAAACAGGGATCGAGAAAGAGAGCGGAGGAGTGGGGGTCTGCGAGCGGGATCCAGGAGGGACAGAGACAGGTAAGCTTCATACATTTTTTTGCTTTGTTTTGGTGTGTTCAGACCGCTGCATCAAATTGCCCCTAGTTAGACGCCTATTCTTTTGAGAGCAGACACTGGAGAAACGCTTCTTTGACAATATGGACGCATTTTTTATCTAATCCACCCCTCGCTGCCTTGTGCAGTGACTGCTCTTCAGATGAATGACTGCTGATCTAGCAGAAGCTCCTGATTGGACAAATTTCGAGCTTAGATTTTTCAGCTCTGGTATCTGAGGCTCGGCATCCTGGATGCGGCAGGTGTCTGAACGCTCAAGACAAAGCCTTGTGGCGGTGGCTCCCACAGAAACACAGGGCGGTCTGGATGCTCGTCCACATAGACTTTGCATGTAAACTAAAGGCCCTGATGCGGCAGTCTGAATGCATCAAAAACTATTTAATCTAATCATACAGATATGTTTGAGCTCACCCTGTCAGCGTATAGTCATTTTTCCTGCCTCATCTTCATTTTATGACATTGCAGAGACTCCAGGAGACAGCTGTCCATTGACACCAGACCTTTCAGGCCCTCGTCTGAGGGCAACCCCAGCGACGAGCCCGACCCTCTGCCTGCGCACAGACAGGCTCTGGGGGAGAGGCTGTACCCACGGGTTCATGCAATGCAACCGGTAAGCAGTTACTTTATTCATGTTAATTTGCCACTGCATTAGAATCAATGTGTAATACATAACATTGCTTTTTGGAATTAGGCCTTTGCCAGTAAAATCACAGGGATGCTGCTGGAGCTGTCTCCAGCTCAGTTGCTGTTGCTTCTCGCTAGTGAAGACTCCCTCAGAGCCAGAGTAGAGGAAGCCATGGAACTCCTCATAGCACATGGAAGGTACAAAATGTCATTGTTTGTACAATAATAATTACCACTGTGAGGAGCTTTTTAAATTTATTGAACACAATACTGTGTTTCTCAGGGAAAATGGTGCTGACAGTATATTGGACCTTGGGCTTTTGGAGACTCCAGAGAAAGCACAAGTAAGTTCTCTTGCTTGATGTAAAAGGCAACACTGAGCCACTTCTTTGCAATATCTGAGACCATATCTGAACTAGAACTAAACCACGTCTAACTCAAAAGACAAATACAATAATTTTGTCTTTACTCACTTTACTTTTCTTTCACTCCATTCTCGTTGATAGTAAGCTACTTCGGTAGCCACAGTTGTTCTGGGGTAGACCAATTTGATTTTTGATTAATAATTTGTTGTTGACAATCACCAGTTTGTGAATCTTGGTATTTTTGATATTTTTTCTGATTTGTTTGTGACTATAGCAGCAGGAAAATCGGAAGCGCCATGGTTCGACGCGCAGTGTGGTGGACATGGAGCTTGATGATCCAGACGATGGGGACGATAACGCTCCTCTCTTCTATCAGCCGGGAAAACGTGGGTTTTATTCTCCAAGACCAGGCAAAAACACAGAAGCCAGGCTCAACTGTTTCAGAAACATCGGGAGGTGAGACTTTAAATGTTTTTTTGTTTTGTTTTTTTATGTTGAATGCACAGTTTTCCAAGATTATAAAATTAAGGACATTTTCAAGTCACTCATACAGTATTTCTATCAAGATTTTGTTTAGTGTAGCATCTTTATCAAATCAATGCTTTTTAGACCAAAGAACCTAATTTACATTTAATGGTGTTTTTGTTTCACTTTCAAAATGATTCGGGTTTTTTTTCATTGTAATATTGGAAATGTATAAGCACTTACAGAGAGATTAAAATTCACCACTGAAATACATTTCAGTATTTATTTTTTTTTTACAGGATACTGGGGTTATGTCTGCTACAGAATGAACTGTGCCCAATCACGCTAAATAGGCATGTCATCAAAGTGCTGCTGGGTAGAAAGGTAATATCTTTTAAATAATTTTAGTTAGTTCTAGTTTGTTGATTTATTTGTTGTTTGTTTGTTGATTTATTTCTCTCACCATGAGAGAAATTTCTTTGAAACAATGGGAGCTGCTCAAAACATTACCCACAAACCAGAATCGCACAATCAAAACACCAGACACCGCCGTCTCAGTGAAACATACAAAAAGATCCTAAATCACATCCTTAGTTTGTTCATCATTTATAAGTACTAGATTTATCAGTTAAATTTTGTATTTTCCACTAACATTCCATTTCGTGCTGTAGGTGAACTGGCACGACTTTGCTTTCTTTGACCCTGTAATGTACGAGAGTCTAAGGCAGCTTATTCGCCATTCACTCACTGGGGAAGCGGAGGCGGTGTTTGCTGCGATGGACCTGGCTTTTGCCATAGATCTCTGTAAAGAAGAGGGGTCTGGACAGGTAATGTCTAATAAAAAGCTGGTATACCCACATCTTTTGTACTTAAACTGTTTGAGGTGCATAAACATGTCTCAATTTCTAGTCACAGTGATATTGCGCAGTTGTCATTTTTTTATCCAACTGATACCTTGTCCATCCTTTAGGTGGAGCTTTTGTCCGGTGGAGTGAACATGCCAGTAACTCCGTTGAACGTTTATGAATACGTGAGGAAGTATGCGGAACACAGGATGTTGGTGGTTTCAGAGCAGCCTCTTCATGTAAGAGCGTTTCCTTCTTAAAATTTGTGGTAAAGTAAGAAAAGTTGATGTGTCCCTGGCACAGTATTTGGAGGCTCATAAGTCATATTTTAATTATTTAAAACAATATTGCCATTATTATTAAGATTTTACTTTTGTTTACATGCAGTTTAGGTTTAGGAAACTTTATGAATTTTTTTTGTATTTTTAGGCCATGAGGAAAGGTTTGCTGGATGTCATCCCCAAAAATGCGCTTGAGGATCTGACCGCGGAAGACTTCAGGCTCTTGGTGAACGGCTGTGGAGAAGTTAATGTCCAAATGCTCATCAGCTTCACCTCCTTCAATGATGAGTCTGGTATGAGTCATCTTCTAGATGTATCTATTTAATATATTCTTTAAGCAACTTGACACAACTAAAAATTTAATTTTATCCCGCAGGAGAAAATGCAGACAAGCTTCTGCAGTTCAAACGTTGGTTCTGGTCTATAGTTGAGAAGATGAGCATGACGGAGAGACAAGATTTGGTATGTTTCTTTGGCGGGGTATTCCACAAAGAGTTAACTTGAACCCCTTTCAATATTGAAGTCTGTAGTTTCTTTATTATAAGTTATATGGAGCAGGCTATAAGCTAGATAACAATAGAATGGAAACTTATATAGGATGTTAAACTGGTCTGAAAAGACTTTTTCCAAGTGGTTCCTTATTTGGAATGTTTCATTCTGCATTCTGGTCTACAATTTTCAAATGTAATTTTTTCCATTCATGTGCCACATTGTCATATTGTAGAATCTTTGACTGACAAGATATTCTGTCTTCAGGTGTACTTCTGGACCTCTAGTCCGTCTCTCCCAGCAAGTGAGGAGGGTTTCCAACCAATGCCCTCCATCACGATACGACCCCCAGACGACCAGCACCTGCCCACAGCAAACACCTGCATCTCCCGTCTTTACGTGCCACTCTACTCCTCAAAGCAGATCCTCAAACAGAAACTGCTCCTAGCCATTAAGACCAAGAACTTTGGTTTTGTGTAGACTGAAGAGTTTAAAAAAGGAAAAAAATAACATGTTTACTGTTGTGTAATATTAGCTCCATTTTTGTAGATTTATTTTTTGTCTATACAGTTTTATGAAATTCAATATACTGTCGCTATCTCCCTGAGCGGTAATATTATTTTTATTTTTATTGTTTTATGTGTGTGTGTTCATAAAGAAGAGGTCCAGAACATTCCAGTATTGGCACTGTAAAAAGACCCCCGCTCGGCTATCGGCTTAAACTTTTGCTTCCCAGGAATTTGGTTTGACACTAAATTTGTCATACCAAAAACCCAGCCAAAGATGACAGCAGTTGAAAAATCATTTAAAAAGAATAGAAAGACACACTGTGACAATTATTATGAGTTTTTCTTTTTCTCCTTCCCCAGAGAAGTACGATCACTGACTGACAGATCACTGCTGCCTTTGTGGAAAAGTCATTTTTTTCTTGTACAGGGGGAGTAGGGAATTTCAAAATAAACTTGGATGCAAATATATACACATTTTGACTCAAGCAATTATTTGATTCCTTTTTGCCCATACAATGGCTATTTGAATGTATCTTATGTGCATGCCAGATTTAAAACCCTGCTCATCCAGGCATGGAGAGGAGGTGTTCAGGGTGATTTCCACCCTGAACCACCTCAAACCTTTGCAACTACTTTACATTTTTACAGTTTTCTAGACCAAAGAAAAAATGTCCGGCATTAATCACATTACGTTAGATAAAATTATGAGAATGAATCAACTGACAATATATTAGTTCAGTAAAATTAACTTAATATGGTGGCTGCCCTGGTAGGAATACAACTATTCAATACATTTGAATTAACAAAAGAAGCACATAAACCTCACTGAATTGTAGCTATTAAAGACTCTTAAAAGAGGTTTGTTGTGAGTAATGGGTTGTGATGCCTTCACGTGTTGCAATAAAGTGGTGAAAAGATATGATCAGCTGGCGTGTAAAACCTGTTAAAATGTGTTGTCAGAGTAAGAATATATTAATATTAAAAAAAATATTTAAACGTGGATCATCATTAACGCAAAGGGGTTATAGAGATAATATTGATAACGTCCTAATTTAACCGTAAGAATCTGTTATTCCGAGCGGCCCTGAACGCGCTGCACTTCCTCCAGTCAAATGGAGCCATATGAGGTGAACCTGCTTCAAACCGGTGCAGTGCATTGTCGACCAGCAAACGGTGGCCTTGTCATCCGACCTAAATACCAGCTAGCCGATCGCCTTGTTGCGTTTAAACTGGGTTATTTGATCACATCTGCGGTACTAAATTTTACTGGTTAGCAGAAGGCGACAGCAAGTCGATGTTGCTGGTAGAGAGCTGGGGTTTTTGTTGCATGATGTCGAGTCCGCACCGTTATTTCTAACTAGCATAGAAAGGCTAGGCTAGCCCGCTAACAGCAGCCAGCAACGCGTGTCTAATCAATCTGTTGTCGCCGAGAAACGATTCAAATGGAGCAGTGGCGGGACGTGGCCTCCCAGCAGGTTAAACTAATAACTACCCGGATCACCGAGCTGCTCTCCCGGGGTCAGCTCTGGCTACGGACCGAGCTCGGCGTGGATCTAGGGGTGAATCCCGAGCTCATTCCGCCATGGGTACTCCTCTCAGCCGCATGCACCGGCTTGGTACTTATGGTACTTCTGTGGGCCTTTCTGTGTCGGGCAGTTTTCAAGAAACAACCCACCATTAAAGCCATGGAGGATCCTGCTAGTGAGGTTAAAAGAGCGGCAAAACCAACCAAGGAAGAGCCGAAGAAAAAGAAGAAAAAATCAGAGAAGGTAATTTTTGATCAGCTCATAGCTTAGCTTGCTAGTTGCCAAGCTAACTGACAGCTACATCTGCTGCTATGTCATAGCATAGCACCTCAGATGACTTCACTGATTGAAACTGCTTGTGCCAACCCGTGTATTTGTCTGAGTATGAGTATTTGATCATTATTTTTTCTTTCTTTCTTAGAAATCTCAGCCCAACGGGAGAGCAGCGGTGGAACCACAAGAGGAAGAACCCGTAGTGTCAGAGGAGGTAGTGCCACATCATCAGCCGCCCCCTTCAGAAGTCAAGACCGAGACGATTACCGAGGCAAGTCACTGTAGAACCGCTTATCACATGAAGATTAACGTCAGAAGTGCTATCTCACACAAAAAAAAAACGAATCAAAGCAACAAAAGATCCAAAATGTCCAACTTAAAGCCTTATCAGACACATTCAGAGAGGTCTTGTGACATGAATGAAAAAAATCATTCCTCTTCCTCACTGTCACACAGCAGTGATGTAACCACAGTTGCTGGCAGTGTAATGTTTCAGTTTTAAACATGCCAAGCTACAGTGTCCTCAGTAGAAGATCCTTGGTAAAGGCCACACAATGTTATACAGTTATTACAATTTTACCAATAACTAGTATACAATAATAACTAGTATTTCTTTCAGAATCAGAATCAGAATCAGAAATTGTTTATTGCCATTGTCAGTGAAATTCACAAACGTAGGAACTTGCTTCGGCGTAGGTGCATGATTTTGTTACTCACAGGAAATTCAAATTATTTTGAATGACATGAAACATAATTTGTGACTTAAAAAAACATAGTGTAATTTATAAATAGATGTCGGTTGTGTGCGTGTGATGATTTGATTAACTGTCCCTGATTGAAAAAGCACAGTATTCCCTTTCTCAGTTGCTTTTTTGGAGTGTCCCTTTCCTTGGTATGGTGTCCATATCACTCCCCCCTTTCTCCAATAGCTAACTGAGTTATTTTACCTGTAGGTAAAGAAATCTAAGAAGAAGCCCAAACAAGCAGCTAAGGAGCCAGCTAAGATAGTCACCACAGAGAGCAAAGAACCAGAAGAAGGTGAGCATTACGTGCTTATTATGCATTAAATACACTATGAACCCCTGTATTGTGTGTCTGTATAAACAGATCATTCTAAATGCCTTGGTGGTAGTTAATTTTTGTTTTTGTTAACTTGAGTTTGACCAAGCTGGCCTTCAATGCTAATACTTCACATTTTCAGGAACATGGGAGACCAAGGTCAGTAACAAGGAAAAGCGTGAGCAGCGTAAAAAAGACAAAGGCTCCAGTGATGGCTCCTCCAGTCCAGGGGGGGGTGACTCTCGGGTTACCAGTGCCACAGAGCAGCCGAAGGCCTCTTTGGCGGCCCTACCCATCAACCAAAAGAAGAAGAAAGGAGGTAGGTTCAGTAAAAGGAAATGAGGCAATGTTATTATAGGACTCGACGCCCAATCGGACAAAAGTAGAATTTACCAATCTTGTTATTTGCATACAGTCTACTGAATGATCCGGTTCCTGTTCGGCGGGGCTCAATTTAATAGGGCCCGGAACTTTGTTGATTTATGGGCTTCCTTGTTTCTTTGTAGGTGAAGTTAAACCAGAGAAAACTGAGGCTGATGTGGTGAAAGGTATTTAAAGAGACACATTTTATGCAATTTGTTTACTGTCACATAAAAATAATTGTTGCTAATCCTCCCTTTTCTTCATTCCAGTAAAGACTGAACCTGCTGCTGCCCCTGTGCCCAAGGCAGAATTGAAAAAAGTCCCTCCCCAGACTGCAGCTCCAAAGACCGTAAACTGGACGACTAAACGTGAACCTGCGTCACTGTGGGGCTCTGAAATTGATGGTATGTTCAGAAGGCAGATGTGCTAATCAAAACATACATTAAGTAGTAGTTCAGTTGCATTCACGCTGTTTTGAAGAATGTCCGTTATAAAATCCTTCTCCCTCAGAGTGTCAAACACACTTCCTGCTGAACTCCATCGATCAGCGACGTATTTTCGGATCATCTAGGTCAGTGGTTCTTAAACCTTTTCAGTCGCGACCCCAAAATTAACAATAGTTCACATTCGCGACCCCCAAACACAAAAAATAGGCGACACGCAAAGTGATAAATTAGCTTTATATCTAATGTTTGACTTCATTTTGAGAATATAGACCTAGAAAATGGGCCAACAAATAGGAATCTACATTTACCACTGCATTTGAAGGGTGTCCAGCCTCGTTTCAGACTGTTGTATCAATTTTTCCCCATCATCTGGGGACCCCTGGAAATCATTTCGCGACCCCATTTGGGGTCCCGACCCCTAGTTTAAGAACCACTGATCTAGGTTACTCCGAGAATCTTCTGCTGTTGTAAGTCCTTCAGTCATAGCCTCACTCGTTCTGAGCATTTCTGCCGTCTACACACAATAACTGCTACTCCTAATAGTCCTTAAAGCGTTTGTTGATTCATAACTTCACTAGATTGTACATAGCGCTGGTGCCATCTACTGGCTGGATGAAGTGTCATTTCATATAAAGCTTAGAAAAAACGTCATTTAATGAGTAAGAAACATTTTGTTGTTGCTTCAAAACACTAATAACAATGTGAAAAATGCAGAATATTTTGAAAAGTGTACATTAGTTTAGTTTTTTGAAGTAAGGAATATATTGTCTATGAAATGGTATATAAAACCGAACAGATGACAAAATGTCTTGAGTGTTTAGTTTGATATTTTTGATTAAAAATTGTGATTGGTGATTATTTACAATACACCAGTCTCCAAGTACACATTATATGCATTATGTCAAAACAAACATGGCACATCAAATAGTTGGACCAATGAATAAAAAAAGAAAAAAAATCTATGTTCCCCTGGCCTTTAGGATCATGGACTGTTATTGATAGAAGCAGTCTTGGGACCTTCACTGGATTGGGCGTACCCTCTGCTGGTAAGATAATGTTTGATTTGTTAGACAAAAAAAATGTGGGTCCCTGTTATTATTGAGGAACTTAAGCTTAAGCATTGGTTTTGTTTCTGTAGAGCCCAAGACCATGAGTCAGCTGCCGTGGCTCAATCAACCAGCTGTGGATGATGAGTGGTCCGGTATCAGTAAGTATAAAAACTGATTAAAACTTTGTAGAGCTGATTTTCCCCTTAGTAAAAATGGATTCATTAATTTCTTATGGATCATCATTATCAATACCATAATACCATACCATAATAATATAATAAAAGTATAAGAATGTTCTAAAAGGAATTTTTAGAAGCAACATTATCTGATGTTATGTATGATGTAATATCAACTGTGACAATTTGCATTGTAACACTGTTATTTGTTAATAAGATGGTGGCGGTATTGATTGTAACTCTGACTGGAACGCTCCCGCTGAGGTTTGGGGTAACTATGAAGAGCCTGCCCCTGATCCTGCCCCGGTGGAGGAGCCCCCAGTCCCAGAACCAGACAAGAACAACCTACTCATTGAGGCAGCTGTAAGTTAACACAAATGCTTCCTATTCTGTATGTAAAATGTACATGTTACCCCAGACAAACCCTGCATTAGCTTAGAGTGTTATTGGTTTGTTTTAGATTTTGAGTGGAGCGAATTGTAGACTTGACCTGCAGAGGAATACATACAGATTTGAAATACAATTGGGGATTTATAAAGATCAGAGGTCTTAAACTTGAGCTTGATGACACACTTGGACCATAAACTTGACCATAAACCAGCCTTGAGTGTAATACTATATTAAGATACACTCATTAATATATTAATATTATAAAGTATGTGGCCCACAACCAGCACTGTTTTTATAAATTCTGCTCCAAATTAGTTTGAGACCCCTTGCCAGGATTATTGCATCAGGCTGTATATATTATATCAGGGTATATGTATAAATAAATTTAGGTCAAATTAAGGACTTTTAAAAAGTATTAAAGGGAAAATATTATGCATTTTTCATATTGTTCTCAGCCTTTAAATATGCTCTTAAGTACCTTAAATTTGCTGTGTCATGTTTTGGGAAAAGAAAGAGTTTCTTATTCATTAAATGCCGAGTTTTATCAGCCTTGTATGAAATGACACGTACTGCTCTGCACTGAGTGCATCCAGCCAGTAGATGGCGCCAGCACTATATATATAATCTAGTGAATTAGTGCTGAAAAGACTCTATGATGTGGGTTTGCTGCAGCAGTTATTGTGTTTAGACGGCAGAAATGCTCAGAACGAGTCTAGCGATTATTTAAGGACTTAAAACTGCAGAAGATTATCAGATTAGTCATGTAGATGATCCGAAAATATGTCCCAGAACAAGGAAGTTCAGCAAGAAATATTTTTGACGCTCAGAGGTCACTGTAGCAGAATAGGTGTCCTTTTAAAAATTGTTAACACGGCTTTTTAAGTCTTAAATTATTTCCAAATAAATTTTAAAATTACCTAAACAATCCATAATTTCCCCCTCCGCTGTATATTACTGTATCATCACACATAAAATGTGATGGGATTATGTTGAGAAGGGAAGGTTATAGATTTGGCACATGTACAACATGAGGTTATGTACAGACACAGAGGACACGACTCCGCTGCAGCTACTAAGGCCCCGAACACACTACTTGTGTAAAACGCCCTGCGTGCGCAAAATTAGCACATTTTCACACGGAGGGGATACGCACGTAAATGCGGACGCAAGCAGTGTGTTCGAGGCCTAACAGCATTTAGTCTCTTCAACTCATCCTTCGGCTACGGCTACGGAACTGTGTCTTCCAAAATGGGGAAATGCAAATTTGCCTATGCTTGGCCTGAGATTGACAAATTCACATGCCTATTTTATTTAGATTTAAAGCATTATTTTATTTAGATTACAAGGATTTATATGGGACAACAGCAAAAAGGAGAAGATATGGATTGATTTATCTGATGGTTTTGGTGAGAATTATGAGTTTAATGTAACTTCTGTATCTCTAACATATTAACACTCTTTTCCAGTACTTTACTGTATAAATAGTTGTTTTTGCGTGAACCTCTGTACAGTCTTTTGAGTGCAGTTTAGGTTGGATACATGGAGAGAATTCCTTAAGTCGACTACAACAATTGAGGGTACGTTTGATTGGCCAAGACTAAAAACAAGCTCGGCCGCGCAAGAAGTGCAAAAGACGCAAGATTAATGCATTTAACCATTCAAAATTATCGTGCACATTTGCGATATGCATAGCACGATAATAACAATTGTGATAACGATATTTTTCGATATATCGTGTACTTTGGGATCCCCGCAGACCCTGTGATTGTTACGTGATTGACACCCTGTGGCTGTATTACAATTTGTTTTGCATACACCAGATGGCAGTAGAGTTTAGTAGATATATTCTCTAAGTGGTAGCTGCCACACACGCATGCTTCTTTTCATTTAAAACATACATTTTCTTTTGTTAGAATGATGATAATGAGAAGGACAAAGAAGACATTTCTGGAGATGGAGCAGCTAAAAGTAAAAAAAAGAAGAAAAAGAAGAAGAAGGCAGCTGATGAGGGTGCCACCTCTGGGCAGGTATTATACATATACAGTATATATATATGTGTGTATGTGTGATGCATTGTCACAATATGTTTTGTCAAAGGGGCATTTGTACATTATTAATAATAATAATGATTTGTCTCACAATTTTTGTGAAGGGCGAAGAACCAGACAAGGAGGCCCCTGCGTCCTCAGTGAAGCAGCTGCCTCCAGTTCAGGAGATCCCAGCCTCGGTCCAGACTTTCAAACTAGCTGCCACAGAGGTCAGTGAGAGCTCATAAGATTCATTTTACCCAAGCATGTTGAAGACTTCAGTGTATATATGTTGAAAGTAATGAAAGGCTTCTATCTATATCTCTATAAATTTCATACTTTCAGTGAAGTATGTAAAATGTTATTATGACAAGATGCCTTTAACGGGTGGCCCATTTTATCGTAGTAGTACATCATGGATTAGTTTTTTTTTTTTTTCTTGTGACAGCTTTCTCGTATTTAAAAAAAAATCCTTACTTAAAAATGACAAGTTTGGTAATGGAAATAATTCACATTTAAAAATTAGCTGTGATAGAAAATTCTGTGACAGCAATTTTGTGGAGTGATTATTACCCTCTATTAAATTGTCTCAGAAAAACTATGTACAAATAAAACTATTTGGGAAGAATATGATAAGAAAGACTTAGATTTAGACTAATTTGGAGGCTAAGGTGACATGCCCACAAGGACACAAACTAACGCAGTCTGTGCTAAATGCATTGTCATTTCAAATGACATTCATTTGCACACTTAATGAACCATGATTTATTTGTGTGGAAGTCGTAGGGTTGATTCATTCAGAACAGTATGTGACTTCACTCCAGTGAGCCCACCTCTCTCCCTGTGCACTACTGCATTGTGTAGTAATAGTTTGGGACTGTTAATTCTGTTTTGACGGTTTACCTAAATTTCATCACAATGAATTGTGCATCTTATTTTTTCAACTACAGACCTCTAAATGTACTTGACTTGCATTTGTTAGTAATAAAAGTAATTAGTATTCTACTCAATATCTAGCAGTGATTATGACTGTAATGTATGTAGTATATTTTAAGAGGACATGTATTATTTTGGCTTTTAAACATGTTTTTGTTCACATTGGCATCTGCATTTTATGTTTTTGAACGTAAAATACTTATTTTCAGAAAACAAAGTCACAACCAGTCCATATTTCCAAGTGATACCGTTTTGCATTAGAGGTCCTTCTGCTGATCGCAATGGACATCAACTGAGAAACAAAAAACAGTAGTGAGGCTCTCACACCAACATATTCAAGTGTTCAAAGTTAAATGCTTAAGGCTGGTGATGTTTTAGGAGTAATTTCTGAGCACTAAGAGAAAAAAACACAGGATTACTTCATTATCCTATGCTTCTTATTCAGGTGAAAGCTGAACGCATTATGAAGGAGAATGTAGTTCAGAAACCTGTCACACAAGTGCCACAAAAGTCAGCGGATGTGGAGCCCACTGCCAAGGGCAACCCTGCTTCAACACAACAACGTAAGAAAAATGTTTACATATTGATACACAAAGGGTTTATGGGACATATTATTCACCTCATTCCAGAAGTTGCTGTGGGCGCAAATTAGATAATTTTTAGTATTGGAATGGTATTTAACCTTTTGATTTGAAAAAAAATGATTATGAAAAATGATGTTGTGTAGTCTGCTTCTCCCTTTTGCTCACTATAGACTGCATTCACCTTATTCCGTAAGTTGCTGTGGGTGCCACAATTTTTTCCCCTTGTATTAGTTTACACGGACTAGCAGTTTTCAGGCCGCCCAGGAAATCGGTTCATTGTGACTTGTTGCATATGTACATTAAACATTTTACACAAATCAGTCTACTTTATATAATATTTTAGCTGCAAGACTTTTCCCTCATTCTCCATTTACATGAACGGGGTTCACGTCAAACCGGAAATGCGTTTACTACAGAGTGCGTATCTGTGGCAAAAATGACAGATCCGGTGGAATGGGTGAATAGAAGGCTGGCAGAATCCTGGTTTAGTTCTGATTCAGGCCTGGTAACAGTCCTTTTTCATCCCTTCTTTAGTCCTGGTTCAGTTCTGGTGTGTGTTTGTGAACTCTCAAGATAATAATTTGGGGTAAGGACAAAATTGAACAGGGCAGAGCGGTTAGAGCTCCTTTCTCCCAATAAAGAGATGGTGGATTCGAATCCTGGACCAAACAAACATCACACGATCTCGCTGGGTGGAGTCTGCATGTTCTCTCCAGGTTGTCCCGCTTGTGTTAGATTAGTTGTGAACTTCCAAATTGCCCGTAAAGAATGAATGGTTGTCTGTCCATGTCTCTGTGTTAGCTCTGCGATCTGTCCAGAGTGTACCCCCGCCTTAGGCTCAAAGTCACTGGGATAGGCTCCAGTCACCTGTGACCCCTAATGGGAACAAGCGGTAGAAAAAATTTACAAAGTTGAATGTTGGACTCATGATGGGCAAGTCTACTCCTGCACATCACAAAGATTCTCAAAGAGGCTAATTGTGTTGGCATAAGTTTAGAATTTCAGATTCATGCATTTGAACATTTTATCAAACATTTAATGTGTTACTGTTTGCCACAGAAAAACCTGAGGAGAGTCAAGCACCCAAACCAGCAAAGAAGAAGAAAGTAAGACGGGAGACATGAGGCAGGACAACAGACTCAAGCCTGTTTATGCAACTCCTTTTGTAACAAACTTTGAAATTACAGACTCGATGAACTGTCTGGAAAAACGTTTTTTTTTTTTTTCTACCTGTCGCTTGATCAGCCGCCGGACGTTCCTAAACTGAACCTAGATGCAGTGCAATCTAACTTAATGCTGTGTTGCTGATTTTTAAATATGACTTTGATACTCTTGATTCCATCATCTAATCAAAACCTGATGAAAACTGATTGAAGGAGTTGTATTGTAGTAGTAGAGCTGGTCTAGATTACGTTGCACTGTCAAATGGTAACTCACAATGGTTTGCTATCAGAATGAATCCGTTGGGGCACAATTTATTGGTCATAACTTTGGTCTTATTTTTGTTGACTTCATGGTACAAATACTACCAGGGGCTTTTCTGGTTTTATCACAAAGTAACATTTATTCTAAGACACTGAACAAAAAAGCTGCACACTGTAAAGGGAACAGATGATGTCAAAGTTGAATGTCACTGGTGTGAAAAGAAACATGCCTTTACAACTGTCAAAACCATGAATGAAAAATTGAATCCATAGTTTGCTTTCTTTCAAACTGTCTTGATAAATTACAATTGCTCTTATGAGATCCAATGTTTTTATAAATCAAACTTTTCTGAATTGCACAAATGTATTGACGCATTTACAATTGCAATTGATTTAATCTTCACATCTTCTCTATCTGTGAGTAAATGTACTTGGAAGAACATTTGTCCCTTATGAAAATGGTTGTACCACTGTTTTGTTATTAATTTGTGACTGTTTCATGACCAGGACCTTGTGATCCTACAGTACAGTAATTGTCCCATTGTCATCCACTTGTGGTTGGTTCAAAAAGTCTCAATCTTTTTTACAACATGTTTGTAATAAAAGAAGTGCGAAAGCCATATGTAAAAATGATTAAATAAAGACCTTTTTAAAAAAAAAAGTAAATTTGACGTCAGAACGTAAAAGGACAGATAGGTCATCTACTACAGTAATAAATGACCTGTATGGACTGTCTTGCTTCATTGTGGAGCTGGATTTTGGCAGTGATCATTTTATATCATAAAATCTAATTTTGCTATGGTCTGGGTTAATAAATATTAGTGAGTTCCCTTTGACAGTCTTGTGAGTAAGGTGTAAAATGGGGATTTGAGAGTCTGAATGAGCATCAGCCTCCTTTTACAGCAGAGATGCCTTTGAGCATTAGTGGAATTGCAATGATTATTCTAGATAACTGCAGGCAAATTGTATAATAATCTCCAACCTTCTGGAAGCCCAGATCAGGTTAGATTATACAATGTGATGGGATTGGCCCCTTCTGCCTCCAACAGGCTGCATGTTTTGAGGTTAAACTGATGGTCAAGCTGCTGATAATCAAACAGGAAATGATTGGACGAAGCGACGCTTTGTAATATCAACATTACCTGTAGGATAATGCTAAACCTTTAATTTACCAATCGTGTCCTAAAAATACTTTTACTCAATATTTCTCAATCAAAGAGCAGTTTTGTAGAAGTAAGACGAGATATACTGAAAATGATGTGTGTACGTGCTACTTTAAGGGCTGTTCTTTTTGAGAGAAATGCATTTGGGGGGGAAAAAAGACATTCTGAGAAAACGGTCTTTGACATTACATCGTGCCATATAAATACATTGATACAAGTTGATTAAATGAGATGACAAAGCAACAATGTTATTTCCACGTGAAAGCGTTTATGTTGAGAGAGCAAAATGTTAAAAAAAAAGATAAAAAAAATAGATCATTACAAATAAAATATATATATATTTTGCCTGTAACGTCTTCCTTAACGGAATTTCAGCTGGCTGTTTATTTTATTATAAGAAGCTGTGAGAAACAACTTTAATTTTAACAATTTCTGCTTTGCACAGAGCCCATACAACAAAATATTTCTTTGTTCATAGTAGACATGCAATCTGTTCTACTTCATACAGACCTAACTTTACACATTTTACAAACGTCAGTGAAATGATTTGATTACTGAGCGCATGTTGCGTCTTTAAATGATGCATTTGCGTTTTTATTGTGAAAACGGAAG
This sequence comes from Rhinogobius similis, assembly GCA_019453435.1. Taxonomy (NCBI): domain Eukaryota; kingdom Metazoa; phylum Chordata; class Actinopteri; order Gobiiformes; family Gobiidae; genus Rhinogobius; species Rhinogobius similis. The sequence goes on along the minus strand of CM033626.1, from coordinate 16,476,320 downwards.
TCCGTTCTTCTTAGCGCTAACTTAACCTGTGCTCTGCGTTAATCCGCTCAGTCTGAGGCGCATTTAAGACGAGTGCAGGTGCAGCCCAGCGTCTCCACAAGCTCCACATTTCAGAGTGAAATATCGATGTAAATTGCTGTGTGCATCGGTGAAGGACAAAGATGACGCTGCTGTCGCCGGGGCTCCGGTCCTCCACCAGCTGCTGCCTGTGTTGCCATGTCCGCACAGGGACCATCATCCTCGGCGTGTGGCGCATGGTGAGTGAGCGCCGCTTCTCCACTGTTTATCTAACAATTTAACATGACTACAGGCCGACTGCAGGTGACGACAGGTTGGTTCATTCATAGAAATGTGTACATTGTGGGGAAAACGTGTGCTGTTCCTGTTTACACGTCCATAACACACACGATTTATTGCTCTGCCAAAAATGTAACGACATCAATGTTTTCACTGACGTTTTATAGGCTATTTTATTTAAATGTAACCGGCATAATTTGAGATTGTTGTGGCCTATTTTGACCAGATCCAGTACTGGGATAACTACAATAATTTAGGTTTCTGTTGTATTATAAAACTCCGCTTGTGCAAAATCCAGTGGGTTTTTTTTCTTTCTTCCTTTCTTTCTTCCTATGAATAAATTAACAATAGACCTCCTCATGTAGCAGGTGAGCGGCTTCTGTGTCACTATGTCACGGAATTTCCATTGCAGTTTGTCAAGAGGGATCATGAAAGAGTCATAATCATGATTAGTGCTCAGGCCAGACCATAACAAAGGATGATTTATGTATCTCACTTAGGTAGTAGCCTTACCTTTCACAGACATCCAGGATCAATGTCACCTAGTGTTTCTCCTAGATGTTCTGGATTCAAGTTTACATGCCCTATATATTTTTCAGCAATTTTACAGAAGATATGACACAGGCCTGTCCTTTGTTTTTTTAAAGCACATTGGTGGAGAAAATGGCACTTTCCATCACTCACTGGGTTTTACATAAACTTAAGCACAAATCACCTTCTCTTGAAAAATGATGCTTAAATCCTTACCTAAGCTACACCTGTTTCTGGATCTTTCTGCCGTGTTATCGGAGGGGTGTGTGGACAGCGCTGTCTTGTGAAAAGGTGTACTGCAGCATGACACAAAACACAACTGATATCTTTGTATTTTCAGCTTTTCAATTTGGTGGTGTTGACCATCCTGCTCCCTGCGCTGTGGGATCCGCACATGTACCACCTGATTAGTGCAGAGTTGTCCAGCGGTCTGGATGTCATAGATGATGGCAGTAAGTACCAGTGGACTTTAAAAGGATTCCATAGGACATAGAGGGAGCCAATAAAAGGTCTCCCCCGCTGGCTTCTTATCACAACATGTTCGCAGGAGAAGCAGCTCCTGGTATAACCTGTGCTGTGGTTGGCATTAGATTGTGAATGATTGCAATAATCATTAGAAGATTAAACCATCCTGCTGACTTGAACTGGCTAGTTGTCACTGATGTTGCCATTCATTATGAGAAGTAAACAATGGTAACTGTTTTTTGTTTCAGACACACTATACATCGTCTCAGCCATTTCTCTGCTGATGATAATCATAAGTGGCATGGCAACATACGGCGCTTTCAAGGTAACTGATGTCAATGTTACATCAGACTTACTAGTTTAAATAGTTGGAAGAAATTCCAACTAGTATTCATGAAGAATAATCTTAAACCATTTTTTTAAATTATAAATTGGTTTTACTAATTTAAGTAATCTTCCGACCTATCTACGAACAACCTGTGCAAGGATAATTGAATCACTTTTTATGTTTTTCATAAATGTTTTTGATAATTATTTTGTTAAAACATACAAAAACATTTAGACAAAGAACTTCATTTAAAAAAATTATCTTTTCTTCAGTTGCGACCGGCTTGGATCATCCCATTCTTGTGCTACGAGTGTTTTGACTTTGGCTTGAACACTGTTGTGGCTTTGTGCCTTATTTTTAACCCCAGCACCATCCGGGACTATGTCAAACAACTGGTGAGTAGTAGACCGTTTGTTTAGGTGGTAAATATGCACAAAGAATATACATGAACCATTTTTATTTTTTGTAGCCCGATAATTTCCTGGACAAAGAAGTTGACATGGAGTACATGGCTGTCGCAGTGGTGTTTTTTATCGCTTGTATTCTCATTGTCAAGGTAGAATTCACTTTTTTATTTATGTATTTACACAGGGTTTTCACTGGCTAGTGATAAAGTAATTTAATTAAGTCACCTGAACCAAAAAAGGACAGAGGATGTTTGGGTTAGAGGCACACAGACCACATGAGCAACCTAAAACGGATATAGGACGCTAATCCCTTAATAATTTAGTGCTGTTTTAGACCTTGTTTATTCCATGCTTTAGACGTGGTTCTTGTGGTACATAGTATTCCTGTTGTAGTATTGTGACACACTGAATTAAGAGTTCGGGTTATACAGTGTTTTATTTAGTTGATAATTTTATTCACTGTATTGTGTGTGTGTGTGATTTTGTTTGTTTTTATGTCTGCAGGCCTACCTAATATTATGTGTGTGGAGATGCTATGTGTACGTGAGCAGCTGGGGCACTACAGAAATACTGAATTACATCACCACCAATGACACCACAGTAAGTATCTATCGCTGATGATTAAGTAATTGCTTTACTGATTATTAGTTTGTGCCAGGCAACATTTATGGACATAACAGGGCTGGTACAGAAGTTGCTTTGTTGTGGATTTGTCAGATGAGATGCTTTATTTACTGCTTTATTTAAGTGTGTCTGTTACTGCGGTACTTGTGAGACTATCTTTTCCAGAGAGGCACTGCCAACATGGTTCAGAAACAAGACAACATCACCTTAAAAAAAACTAGACAAAACAAACTCTTACATTTTTTGTAATTATATTGAGGTCAAAGTAAAAAAAAACATGCTCACCATGACTTAAAACACACTGGCTTTCAACAGCACCAATTTCATTTTTTGGGATATATTTTAAATCTGTCCTGGCTATAAAATGTATACCTCTTCTTGAAGAAATTCCCAGGAAAAGTCTGTGATTGGCCAAATTACATATAACTTATTGTGTTTTAGGAGTTCTAATCTGAAGCACTCTTTTGACACAGGACGAGGAGTTTCTCAGTGCTCCTATTGTTACACATGCCTCATGTTTATATAGTTATGTAGTATATAGTTTGGCAGCTGTAAAGCCATTATGTGCAGCGAAATATTGTTTCACTGCTGTCGGATTGTTTTAGTCGGCAGTAATGACGTTACCTGCTGGTGAAGACATTATGACCCAAAGTAGTTGTACAGTAATTCAGGTCATGTTGCTCTGTACTGTTGCTCTGGCTCTGCACCACTGGTCCTACATTTATTATTTAGTTTAATGGAAAAAGCAAATGAGGCCTTAAAAATGATGATGTCTTGTTTCAAATGTTTTAAAATGTGGGGATTCGAGGCTCTTATTTTTTTCCATTATCTGCAATTTGCACCTCTGCTTAGGTAAACATACTACCACATTTGAAGTTGTAGGTGAATAGTTTTTACCACTAGGGCTGCACAATTCATTATAGTTGAATTGGAATCACAATTTGAATGAGCTGCAATTTTTGTACCATGGTTTCTTGCACAAACAACAAAATATCCTGCCCTTTACTCTGCATAAAAACTTAGCCAAGTTATTTCAGCAAGAAGGTAGAACATTTTAATTGTTATTGTCAAAGTGCCATTGTTAAACTGACCTGATCTGTTGTAAATTAAATCCACTAAGAAAACGACCAGTGGACCCCCTGATGCATTTTCCAGATTTCTTTGAATTGGACTCCAACCCGTTGCGTCATTCATATAAAAAAAGCCACACAAAACCAGCCATATTCCCTTTCATAACAGTACCTCTGCAGTTTGTGTGTAATTCCCCATAGACTACAACACCAAGGTGAAGGGGTTAATCTATTCCAAATGAGGTGAATTCTCGCCAGAACATGTGCAAAGTTAATTTACTATGTATTTTGAGCACCTGTACACCCAATTTTCTGTTATGTAATGGTTGGTCTAAAATATTTTGTAAAAGATTTCAGTCTTTTTTTTTTTTTCTTTCGCTACATGCCCCGTCACACCGCATTTGCCTTTTGTTTTGTCACCACTAGATGTTTGTGAAAACATAGAGGATTTTCTTTATTGTAACATTTTCGAGCCGCCAAAAGAATGCAATCCTGTCCAGACAGCACACAACTGTAAAAAGTTCACACTACACTACAGTTACAACTATAAGCGCAACATTAGCCAGTAATATTACCTAGTAAAATGCACAAAACAATTTCAAGTACAATTTAATTACAATTATCTCAGATGTTTTGTTTTTGAGCTAAATTGTAATGGTCTACAGATAGAGTATTTGGTTTGATGTAATTCTGATTCTGTCTCTGTTGTACACAGAGACAGGTTCTTTTGTGACGCAGCCATTAGCTAAATATAGTACCATGTCTTAGCCCACTTTTCACTCATGTGTATGTAATTATTCATGTTGGGTAATTCTGGACTGAGTAGTGGCACCGAGGACACCATTCCACAGTCCAGTGTGTAGTCTTGTGTCATGTGTCACAAATATAGAAATTAATCCTAGTTCAACTGTTTGACTCTTCTCTTGCAGGTGCTGATCCCTCCATATGACGATACTGTGGCTTTCCCGCCTGAAAAGTCTCTTCCTCCGTCATACTCCACCTCCATCTCAGCTTAAACGAAGGGCATGTCCCAGCACCCCGCTCTGCATAAAAACCCAGCAAACAAAAACACCTCTTAAAAGGATTTACGCCACAATAGTAATTGAGTCAAACTAAAAGCATGCAATCAAGCAGCATGTGTGTATTTTGATTTAATACTTGTTAATTTTAGACTTAAATAATGTTTAGTTGTGGACATAGCAGGCAGTTTTACACAGGCTTTTAGGGTGAATTTAACATATATTGCCCACAAACGTTGAATCCTTGAGCCTAAAACATTTGCATACATAAAAATTAATTCATTCTGTATTTTTTGGCTACAGGGTAAAGCAGCTAGAGGAAAAGAACTCAATTATTTTCTGCAATTATGTTCAATTATTCATTGATTTAATGGCCCTTGTCTGCCACTTGTATAAAAGCTTTTTGTCACATAATATTTGCTACATTTGGCATTTAGTTGAACATAAAAGCGCTGCAATTGCAGATAGATGTATTTTATTTTAATACCTATGTGAACTTATCCACCACTGTGTCTTTGTATTTTAGAAGTCTTTCTTGTGATAATGTGTGATAAAGTTATGCATTATTGTTCCTGATCACGCAGGATTGCCTTCATCCAAAATCTTTCACTGATGATGTGACCTTTGTCTTACTGACTATAAGCTCCCAAAAGAAATGGACCTGCCCAAATCTGACGTGATTCAATGCACAGCCTAGTATACCAAACATATCATCCATATTGTTGTGTTTTTGTTTCTGTTGAGTTGACCTCCATAACTATCTTTATTTATTTTTGTTAGTTATTTATGTACGCAGACGCTGCACTGATCTGGCATCAGTTCGTCTATTGTCACATTGTACAGGTTGTTGTAAGAGTTGCATGTTTTGGAGTCCATCAAATATGTAAAGTTCAGGTAATTTTTGTTGTCTCAGTGAAGAGATGATGGAGAACTTGTGTTCTCTGTAGTCTGTCCAGAGCTGCCTCTTTCACCACGAGCAGCTGCTCATGGACACATAACATGACGACTTCTACAGAGGGGCATTTGTTAATACATTTAAATAAAATGATCTAGTTTTACTCAAGATGCTTGTGGTTGTGTTTCTATAAACAAAGGTAAGCCTTTCCATGTGACCAGCACTATGTTGTCACAATTATTAATTAATATTTAATCCTACAAATTTAAACAGATTTTTTTAGTAGATGGGCCTGGAAAAACTCCATGAATAACCACACTGTTGCTGTGTGTGAGGTACACTGGGAGACATGACACAAGTGTTTCTCCAAACTGCTTTTCTAATGAGCCTTGAAGTAGACAGACTAAAACTAAACTTGACACATTATATTTAGAAATATACACTGCTCCTTTTATTTCTCTGTTATACTATGTGTGTCTGCGTGACTGTATTGATGCAGACTCAGCACTCAGTGTCTCCTGTCACTAGTGTCAACACTTTCTGGGCAATTGATTGTATGACTAAATTATCATAAACATCGATTGTGTTTTGGAAGTTCTATTATAGAATGTACATCACTAATAATAATAATAATAATTATAATAATAATCACTAGTAAAACCAACTGTTTTAGATTAGTCTGCATAAAAACATAGGGCTATCCTAAAAAAGAATAACAACTAAATGTTGCTTAGTCCAAAGAGGTGTTCCAACTTTGAGAGTAGGAGGAGGAAACCACAGAAGTCTAAGCAGTGTGTCTGTTCAGAGAAAGACTATGCGACCACAGTACTCCAGCATACATCTTCTACTAAGATTAGTACTAAGATATTTTACCTATAAGTAAAATACTGGGGTATCAGGACTTAGAAATACCCTGTCTTGACACAACAAGGTAAGGTATCTGTTTTTATTTTATTGATGCATGTACTGTATACTATATGCTTTACACGAAACATGTTAGAATAAAAATACGACCAATCCCAGGTTTGCATTTGTTCTAAATCTGTAGCTTGAATCACTCCTGTACAAGCTTTAGCACATATAGAAGAAAGATCCCATTACACACATTTGGGATGTCTGTTAATTACACAGTATTTTGAAAAGCAGAAATGTGGAATACCTACATACTTTGCACGTGTTCCTTGTTTACAAATACTGTGGAGCTTCTTCTACCAACATCATGGAAAGCTATTTGGTTGTCTGCAATGAGCAAAACAGACACAAGTCATACTGTGTTCAGTACATTTTGTTTGGTAATTTGAGCTCTATCTCAGGAGGAAAGCATGATGGAAATACAGCATTATAGATCCTCTGTAGTGTTGCATGGGTTTGTCATTTTGTTGATGTTTTGGAGAGACAGACAGGCGCAGACACACTTTAACAGATGTAAGCTCAAAGTTCAACTGCTCTTCTGACCCTTGGCTGGTCCCAGATCAGCTGTAACTGTATACACGTGAGTCCACTGGAGTCTGTAAACTACATGCAGAGCCCTGTCACTGGCTATCATCTCTAATAAGAGTTAACATGGTTGTTTAACATCTATCAGGGTTAGATGCAATTTAAGGCAAATAAAATAATGGATTTGATTTATATAGTGCTTTATGGACAATCAACTGACTGACGAAGCAAGACTGTCACTGTGCGCCATCATCTCGGACCACCTCACTCATTCACGCACCCACCAGATTCATACAAAGCCAGCTGTCTAAGGAGTCTAAGGAGCCAGAACCACTTCTGCTCCATATAGCAGTTGCTCACAGCGGCCTCCGCTCCCTGTGGTAACCAGGCTCAGCCCTGATAAGACTGACAAGATAAAGCCTTCTCATGGTGGCTCCATCACATCAGTCTTTTAATCGACATATTTTGTAAAGCTGGTGCATTGGTGCTTTGAAAAAATATTTCTGTGGAGAGAATGTGCTTAAAATGTGTTCCAGACCGACCCATTTGTGATTCACAATATTCACATATTTGAGAATGTGCCTTCCTGGACATGTTTTATTTACTGTACCTTCTGCATGTGTTTTGATGCAGAAAAACATGTGTACTTGGTTCATCTGAGTTTGACATGACAGCTCACAAATGTCTCTCCAGAGGACTAGATCTGGATCTAAATCTAAGATCAGGATCTGAACCAGACCAGGAAACAGTCTGGGTCTTAAATCACTGTGAAAAAGCAGAAGCAGAACATGGCCCTGTGTGGGCTAAAGCTTTATATAAAACAGATGGGATTGCACTACTGTTGTCACAATGAGAAAATGTAAAATTGAAATATAAACAGTGGTGGTGGAGTGTCCCCAAATCAGTTAACAGTGATCTTGATATCATTCTGGTAAAGTTGGAAAGTAAATAACAACTTTTTTCTACTGTACCAAAGCATTTATTTATTTATTTATTTATTTTATTTTATTTTATTTATTATTTTTTTCAAAAAAGGCCCACATTACTAGTTTGTAATCCCTCATTCATCCAGGAGTGGTCCCTGGTATAAAAGGTTTCAAGAGCCTTTAATATACTTAAGTTTTAGACTGCATTTTCCCAAAGCCCCAGTATGTAACTGTTAACCCAAAAATAGACTGTAATATTTTTTGACTCCTACCTGGACTGGAGGAGCCTCCTCCTGCTTGTTTCCATGGAAATGTTGTTTCTTTGGCTAAAATATTCCAATATATGGCATAAAACTTATCTATCTCCATATAATATTCCAAAGTATGGTTTTAATTTTCAGTTTCCATAGAATCATGCAGGTGACTTTCCACCTCCAGACAGTTAGTGATCTATTATTACTTTAAATTGTATTAAAAACAAACACGATTTAGTTACTTGTTCAAGAGAACATTTCTTTACACTTGTAAACTTTGATTGTTGTAATTTTTTGATGATAATAAGTTGGACATTTCAACTGTATTTGTCTTATTTATCTTCAGCCACTCTTATTATATACCCCAGTTTGTAATAGTAAAATCTTCACCAGCTTTAACGGGTGGTCACTCGCTGAAATATGAAGCTGGACAGGTCAAATATGCTGGAGGTGAAAGTTCTTCCTATTTTTATCAATAACCATTAACTTAGATATTTAAACTCACAAGGCAACATACAGCCAGTAAGCGGGCCATCCCACTGCGCCATCTTCTGAAGCAGTGAGCAATTGGAACAACACAGATCTGGTCTCAGGATCTTGGTCAGACGCTGCTAAGGTTGAACACAGAAAGGAAACAAACTCAAACAATCCATGTTGTCATTTTGTTTCTTGAACTGATTTTTTTTTTTTACTGTTCATGACAGGGATAGAGCAAATACTCACAGCCTCGACAGTCGACCATCAAACTTCCTGTAGCTCAAGATCGTGTTAGGATGAGGTGCTTGGCCCTCATACTCTTCTGCTTTCTGAGCTGTGATGGTTTCTTCTTTCAACGACGGCGTCCAGAGCCAACTCCTGCCCCACGTCAAAATGAGATCCAAAAGCACAAAGCCAAACCAACAAGTGAGTGGCCGAGGTTTTCGTTGTCCAATCATCTAGGAGTCCAAAGGGACATATTAAACCCCAAGGCCAAGTGTAATCTATGAACACCTCAAAAGAGCCTGATCAACTTTGTCCATTACACATTTGTCCCCTTAGAAGTAAGAGTCAGTGCCTACCAGCAGCGCTTATGCCCTGCTCTGGGGCGAGCCTCAGCATATACACAGTTCTAGATATTTGTTGTATTTTTGTTCTGCAGGCCAAGGCATCAACATTGTTTAGTTTTGAGGTTACGAGTAAAAACTTATTTCCTTATTTCAATGGTCAAAACTTTAAAAAATAAGATACGGCCTATCCCCACAATAATAACAGGACGTGCCTCTTCCTCTCTTGTGTCTTACATTATTTCAGCGGCTCAGTGCAAAATGATGCCCCTGGACTTCGTGTTTGTGATCGACAGCTCTCGCAGCATCCGCCCCAGCGACTACGAGAAGGTCAAAACTTTCATCATCAACCTGCTGCAGTTTCTGGACGTGGACCCCGACGCCACTCGAGTCGGTCTGCTCCAATACGGCAGCGTGGTCCAGAGCGAGTTTAGTTTGAGCACGTACCGCACCAAGAAGGAGGTGGAGCGCGCGGTGAAGAACATGCAGCACCTCGCCACCGGGACCATGACGGGTTTGGCGCTGGAGTACACGATGGAGACCGCGTTTACCGAGGAGCAGGGGGCGCGGCCGGAGGAGCTGCTCATCCCGCGGATCGCGATGGTTGTGACGGACGGGAGGCCCCAGGTATGACCACTGATGGTAGTATGACACGATGTGCACGATCCCACTTTAGTTTTGGACAGTTGTGACAAAAAAAGTCAGGTGAAGTGTCTTTCAAGAAAAAAATAAACACAAAAGGCTGCTACTCAAAAGCCAAATCACCATTGTTATAACATCGACAAAAATGACTTTTCAAGTAGATCTACGATAGAGAGGACCAACAACTTCACTAAAATCACCCTGGTGAAAACAGTTCCAATTACAAAAGCGTTTTTTCTCCTTAAAGACACCCAGCCAAAGTGGGTTGATGTGACATTTCGGCAAGTGTTTCCCAACCAGGGGTACAGGGACCTTGTACATTCTGAAAGAAATCTGAACATAAATATTATGAAAATAGTAAAAAAAAAAAAAGTATGATGGTAATTGGCATCATGCACTTAAACTAGTTTCCAGATAAAAAAAAAAGGTTGACCACTGACATATAATCAAACATCTTGAATAAATGGGTGGAATTAGTGATTATGTGCTGTATTTGTAGTAGAAGGCAGCCTTGGCAATTGATGTTGAAGAATGTATTTTTCCTTAAATGCTTATGGTTACGGTTGCCTTGTAAAATCAGTGAATTGTGTGACCTCCCTTAACACAGGACGAGGTGGAGGAGGTGGCTGCTCAAGCGCGGCAGGCTGGGATACAGATCTTTGCCATTGGAGTGGGTCGTGTGGACATGAACACGCTAAAGGCCATTGGGAGCGAGCCACATTCAGAGCATGTATATCTTGTGGCCAACTTCAGCCAAATAGAGACATTGATCTCCGTGTTCCAGTCCAAACTGTGTGGAGGTGAGACATCTGGGGGCACAGTAAGTCTAGCCATCTGGGCTGGTCATTCATTTTTAAAGAGGCGAGGGAAAAGTAAAGTTCTCATAAAGACAGTAACCTTTATGTTCAAGACACAACAACAGATATCTATTTTGTATTTCCATGATGTCAAACCTGCTCTGAAAGTTGGGTGTCCTCTTTTTCCTCTCGCTTGCATACACTTGAGCTCACATTTTAAAAAGTGATAGAGATATTATTGACTCTTTTATCTCTTTTGATTAGAGAGAAACATGTGTGAAGTGGTGGACCATCGGTGCCAGCACATCTGTGTGAGCAGCCCCGCCTCATACCGCTGCAAGTGTAGAACGGGCTACGTCCTTAACCCTGACGGAAAGACATGCAGAGGTGAAGAATGCAATAAACATACTGTACATGGACTTCTGTGGTTTATCTGTAATTCTATGCTCTTTTAGTAAGATAATGTTTTGGAATATTTACTTAATCAGCCTCTTTCTTGTATAACTAGTTTGAATAACCAATGTAAAAAATGTAATTGCTGCCAATCTGTGTTAGTGAGGATGAAGAAACACTTATTTTCTTGTATCTATATCTTGTAGCTGAAGATACTTGTGCTGAGGTGGAGCATGGATGTCAACACATTTGTGCCAACATTCCTAAAGGCTATGAGTGTCGCTGTCGTCCAGGATACCAGCTCACCATAGACAACAAAACTTGCAACCGTAAGCAAACAACAAGCACAGCAATTATGTGTGGTTCAAAAAGCATAAAAGCAGAATATGCTCTGTGAATTGAATCTTGCAACTTATCGATTACTGAGATAATTCTTATTTTTGAGTAAGGGCTATGTGACATTTTTGAACCCTATGTATGGAATAACTGTGCTCAAGTGTTAAAGGCAGAACAATACAGGATTACTCAAACATGCATTAATCAATAGATATACTTTTGAGTAAAGAAATGATGAAGGGACATTGTTAAACATCGACAAAAGCTCATAAAATATGTCACAATATGTCCCTGTCAAGGAAGACAAAACATATTTAGTTATAAAGGGCTTTATGTTAGGGTTTTGGAAAATACTGAGACTTCTAGCATAAATGAGAGTTAGCAGTCCCCGGTGTTTCTGTGGTGGATGCTGACAGAAAAGTGTGGGCGATTTCCTGAAGGATGTGTGCTATTTCAATCAGTCTGCTGCTGGGGAAAGGCATGTGATTGCTTAATTTGGATTTTACTGCAATGGTTTATGAGTTTGACATCAGACGTTAGTAGAGTGCAGGGTTTAAGACAGTACAAGTATAGTTATTGAATTACATACTTCAGTGGTACTATCTATTTGTTATTGTAAAGGATATCAGTTTCCAGGTTCCATTCAAAAGAGTTACACATGCAGCAAACTACGTGTTTAAGGAGACGCAAATAAATCATGTAGGCTGTTACTTTATTTGGTACATTTGTTTGCTACTAGAAATAGACTACTGCGACCTGGGCCTCCATAACTGCGAGCAGGACTGCGTCAGCATCCCTGAGTCCTACATCTGCAGGTGTGGGAAGGGCTACGTGCTCAATCCAGACAAACACACCTGCAAAAGTGAGTAGTCAAGGAAGAAGCTACATTCAGACTAAAAATGCAAATGAAAGCATGTATGAATGGACTTGAGATGGTTTGTAACACTGTGTTTATAATATCATCCTTCAGAGATTGACCACTGTGCCGATGGGAAGCATGGATGTGAACAGGAGTTTGAGAACACAGATAAAGCCTGTGTTTGTAAATGTAGAAAAGGATATAAACTCCGACCCGATGGAAAAACATGTCAAAGTAAGTTACTTTCTGAATGTTGTTTTACTCTCAACAAACATCTACATAGAACTAGTGCTGTAACAAAACCTGTAATAAACCTTCACCTAGAGCAGGGCTGTCCAAACTTTTTCATTGAGAGTCACATTTTGAAACATGTACGAGGCAGAGGGCCATCAATATGGTGAAACAATCAGATAGACGTGTGTAGCAGAATAGTTACCATTCCATCACACCTTTACTCAGACTTAGACCCGGATTGTGAGGTCTGTTTCATCGCAAAGTGTTTGTTATTTAGTTTATGATGATAGAAGATGTTTCAACTTGGTAAAATCTTCTGCTTATGGTAATTTGGGTCTTTTTGTTGGAGGGCCAAATTTGGCTATAGTTTGGTCAAGCCTGATCTAGAGATTTCAATTGAAATATATAATTTAACGGGAAGTTTTCTTTTCTTTTTGTAATTAATCATTTCATTGGTGTCTTGTAGTGTCTTGCAGTTCCATTCCGTGTCGTCTGTGGGAATTTTTGAAACACAATAGTCTATGTTATCTTGGATTGGACTGGTTTCTGACACCACAATCATTAAGCTTCAACATCACTATTGTAAGCTAGATGTAATGATGATAAGAAGCCTTTGGAAAAAAAAATATAGATAGAGATATATTGCAATTAAACAAAACAATTCCCATTTAGAATAAAAAGCTGATGCATTGTACTGCATTAAAAGGGATTTCACTTCCCTGCCTTTAGGGTACAAAACAATCCCCAGCTCGAAAGCTCTAATTGTTCACACTGAACCTCATATCATCTTCGTGGAGTTTGTAAAAATAGTGATTGCTCCCACAGAGATTGACTATTGTGCAAAATACGGCTGTGAGCAGGAGTCTATGAGCACAGACCATTCGTGTGTGTGCAAGTGCAGAGAGGGGTACAGACTGCGGCCCGACAGAAAAACATGTCAACGTAAGTCATAAATCTGCATTGCAATCCGAATTGTATTTCCTCCACCCTAATTGTAACATGTTGCATAATTTGAAGTTAAATGAGAAGTCCTGAATAACATATATCTGCAATTTCATCCCTTTGCAATGGAAAAAATCAGAATAACATGAGTGGTGTGCAACATATCATGATTTTCTACAATATTAATGGAGTTCATTACTATTTATCAAAATTCAAAACTAACCTCTGAATTGTGACAAATCCAATAATCTGAAGTACGTTTAAAAGTTTACCAAATACATTTTTCTTTTTCGTAGAGATTGATCATTGTGCCGATGGGACTCACGGATGTGAGCAGGAGTTTGAAAACACCAAAAACACCTGTGTTTGTAAATGTCGTAAAGGATTTAGACTGAGAGCAGATGGGAAAACATGTCAGAGTAAGTGGTAAAGTATTTATATAATACCCAGCCAGTCAAAACACTACTCATGTACCTGCCCTGATCATTTTCCCTCTCAGGTCTGGACCTGTGTCAGACAGTGGACCATGGCTGTGAGCATCTCTGCGTCAACACCAACGACTCGTATGTCTGTAAATGTTTTGAAGGGTTTACACTGGCAGAAGACCGTAAGAGCTGCAAAAGTAGGATGTTAATCTCAATTCAAATTCTACATTTATTTTGATTTCTGCAAAAATACATTTGAGGCCATGAAGAGGATTTATAATATGCAAATCTTAGTACAATAAATTTGACATTTTTCCATCCAAATGCAAAATTAACACTTGTTGTCCCCCCAGAGCCTGATTGCAACAGTGGTGTCATAGACGTCGTATTTGTGATTGACGGTTCTAAAAGTCTTGGTCCAGCCAACTTCGAGCTTGTGAAGCAGTTTGTAAACACGATTGTTGATGTTTTCGACGTTTCCAGGAAGGGGACTCATGTGGGTCTAATCCAGTATTCCACCAAAGTCAGGACCGAGTTCACCTTAGACCAGTTCAGCTCGGCCCGGGACGTCAAACAGGCAGTGTCCCGAGTGCAGTACATGGGCAGGGGGTCACTAACAGGATCAGCCTTAAGACACATGTTTGACACCAGTTTTTCATCTAAAGAGGGCGCTAGAGCCAATGTGAAGCGTGTGAGCATAGTCTTTACAGATGGGAGGTCCCAGGATGATGTGTCAGAGTGGGCCACCAAAGCAAAAGAGTCTGGTAAGTGCAATCTTTAGGCATGGTATGAAAAGTGTTTTAATCTTTTTTTAAATTTAAATGATAAATTCTTTGTCATTTCAAGATATGGACTAAAGACACTAATATTTAAAATGTTTTAGTAAATTCTTTACCAGTGAGAAAAAGTGTTGTACTACTACTACTACTACTACTAAGAAAGAAAGTAATAATAACTAATGAAATAGTAATAATAAATAAAATCCTCATATTATATTTTCTTTGCTTTCTAGGAGTCACCATATATGCTTTGGGCGTTGGTAAAGCGGTTGAACAGGAGCTTAAAGAGATCGCTTCAGAGCCAAATGAAAAGCATTTGTTTTACACCGAGAACTTTGGGAAAATGGGAGAAATCACAGAGAAACTCAAGGATACTCTCAGAATATGCAAAGGTAGAGCAAAATGTAATCTCTGAACATGATTTTCTTTATACTGTGTAATACTTACTGAAAGACAAAAACATAATATCTTGACAGGAAGATTGCCAATCCTTCCTTTAAATTAAAAACATTAAAAACACTGGTAATAAAGGCCTTACTACCAGCCTTGTAATTGACTGCCCTCTAGTGTTACTCTCAAAATCACACATGCTCGATGAATTAATGGAAGAGAAGTAATGCTGTATGTGTCTTCTAAGAATACTTGAATACTTGAACACTTCTACACTTTCCACTCTAATGCATTTCCCATCACATGCCCTGTCAATAGTTTCAACTGAATGAGCACTTCTGTTGTTGCTGATATCTGTGTTCTTTGTGTCTGATTTATGTCCACAGTGGATGAGAGCATGTGTGAATGTGAAAACATCATCCTGTTTCAGGCTGACGTCAATGAGAGATTCAAAATGATGATGAAGAACAATATCCTTTTTATGAACAGCATACTACAGTAAATGTAGAACACCCTGTAAATGTTTGATAAGAGACCCCCCTCTTCTTAGAAATCAAATTGATCTTATCCTCAGAAAATTAGTAGCAAATTAGTGTTTTGATGATTGACGTCACAACCAATAGGTGTAAAATTGTCACTTTAAAGCTAAGAACATTTTTACCATGGGCATTATAATTGGTCGTGACTTCGTGACCTGGTGACCTCTTTATTTAGGGGGAAAATCAGTGACGATTTATAGGAAAACAAATCCTACATAATAACCGTTAATGTAAAGTCAATGTAAACAGTCATATTCATGCTGCCTTTTATCCACTACATATATTCAGAATGTGTTACATGTTGAGTCAGTTCCATCCTTAACCTGCGCACTTGAAGCATTAACAAAGAAGGTGCAGCTGCTGGAAAATCAAGTTGCCCGCAAATAAAACTCTGTGACCAATGACCAGTGCCAAGGAAATCACCATCAAGTCCATTAACCAGAGCAACACTTAAACAAAGGCAATTACAATACATTGTACCCACCACAACTAATAATGCACTTTTATATTATGTGTGTGTATTTTGTCTGTATTATAGCAGGCTGAATTAATATTTTTGTACAGGTTAATAATAATAAACACACTACGTCTGTCCCCTTTTGTGTTTTTGAGGTCAAGAGATAAAATCCGTAATTTTTTGTTATCCAAGTGCTAAGCTATGTAAGCGCAACCAAGGCTACAGTAGTTTAGTTGTAAATGGTACTTGAAACAATGAAAATAAGTTTTCGAGATACGCATAATTTTAATATTGCTTGTAGTAAAAAATGCTTTAAAAAAAAGAAAAAAAGAGCTGATTAAAAAAGGTGATATTTCATCACTTTTGTAATTCATTTTATAAACCACACATCTCTTTGTTTGAGCGAAGCACAATTGGTCAAATAGCAATATACTTCTTTATATCAGGAGAAAAATACTTATTTTATTTTAAAATGTGATTTTTGGGACCACCCATGAAAGTTTCATAGTTATGAAATAAAAACATAAAGTCAAAATGACCCGAAGGCAGTATGAGGCTAAAGACATGTTTTAACACATTTCTGTTGGATTGACATTAAAATCGTGTGAATATCGTTATCGGGATCGCATGTAGTCAATGATATCGCCCACAATCATCAATAAATCGTTCTTGTGTCATTCTCATCTTGACCACAAGGAGGCTACTCTTCTGAAAACACATCGCGGCAGAAGCACATGTGCAGCCTCATGCTCAGGTCTCCTCCTCCTTCAGTGTGAATGGTGCAGCTTTGGGCTGGAGGCAGGAAACAGTCAGGACTAACTAGAGCCTGCTCAGATTTAACTGGACATAAAAGATCGTTGTTGGGCACATGAGGCACAGCCGGGCCATTTATGCGTAAAGAGAGAGGCAAGATATGATGCCATATTAGGCCTAGAGACTGAACGGATTTGGTTGATCCATTGCCTGACAAGCTTTACTAAAATAAAAGTAATAGAGAAATCTATCTCTTCACAAATAGTTTTAAAGTATTTTATTAATAGTTTTTTGGTCAAAATGGGGTGCTCCTCATCCAGCGCACAGACTGTCGACCAGGAGAAAAGACCCGGGACGAAGCCTGAAGAAACCAATGGCTCTGTGGGTGAGTAGACTCCACAAACGTGTTTAATATTTACTAAAAGCGTGCAATTGTTAAAAGGTAAAGTGGCGAGACTCGAATTTACTCAACAGAACAACAGTGCACCGGTGAGGTTACTTTTGGAGAGTCTAGTTTTGCAAAGGGGTGTGTGCAGCCGCTAGTACACAGTGTGCTTTCCCACTCTGCAGGTCTGCATGTCCCACGTAGACCTTATGGACTAAATGCTTACAGTGAGGCAGTATGTAGCGTTATATCATGGTCCCTGTTTGTTGGCCTCATGTAATCATTTAGTGGCGTGAGCTATAACAATATATAATATAACAAGAGTGAGAAAAGGTGCACACTTTGTTTTTGTTTTTAAGATTTAGATAAATTAAAGATTGACTTGGTAGAAGAATGAAATGTGTCAATCACATAAACATAAAAAAGATTAAACATTCACATTTAAGAAACAATCTCATGAACCCAAAGTGCTTTTGGCAAAGGATGGTAAAGATTAAACATATTTTAACTTTAGTTTTAGTACACATATAAAACATGACTGAAAATGACCTGGCTTGTATTTAACAAATTATCTGAATGTGTGGCAACCAAACCAGTTTGTTGTGGCTTTTAGATTGGCCACATTGTGCATGTAGCCTAAAGGCACTTAGTAGACATTGCATTAAACCTAACCCTGTACCTGCAGATCAGTATTGATTTTTATCAACATATTTTTGGAAATGGAAATAATAATTTGTTCAAGTTTTTGAGGCTAAGCCAGGTTATGAAATATACTTGATATTCCAAATTACTGCAAATACTCGAACAAATACTGGAAGAAAACAAAAAAGAAATATGACTTTATAATATTGAGAAAATGCAACAGTGACAAAAAATATATAAAATATATAGTTTAAACTTTACAGTTTAAATCTATGATTTTGACTCTGGCCTAAATGTATTACTTAATTGGTCAATCTAACCCCTAAACATTAATGAGGTCATTTGTTATTATCACAGAGCTGAAGTCAACCTCGGAACAGCTCATGGTACGTGTCTGATTTGAATACAAACATGTCAACAAACATGTCACCACATATGCTGTTCTTTGCAGGCTTTGCATATGGAGACCCTGTTGTCATTACAGCAGTAGGTCAGTGTTATGGAGGTCTGACACAGACTCTGATTGTCCACTGAGAGTGATAGCCCTCTGCTTCATGTGTTGGTTGATATGTGTCATGGGCAGCTGCAGCAGTACAGTATGTTCTGGCTGCGTCACCGCCTCCTCACGTGCACATGACATGACAACACCCCATTTTCTCTGTGGGGTCTGTTTACCAAATTAAATCAATCAAAATCAAACCTGCAAAAACAACCATCATATTCAAAAACTGCAGTTATTTATTCATTATTCAGTGATTAAATATGCTGTCTGTCATGGCTCTTAAAGCTATAAAGCCTGGTGGTCCTTTAATTTAGATCTTGGATGTTGTAAATGCATGTGACTATTGTCTTTTTTCAGTTTTTTGCTTTTTTATGTAGCATTGAATTGAATGAACAAATTGTGATTACGGAAAAATATCAATTAAATATTATTTATAAATATATTTGCAAATTAGTAATTACAAGTGCATTTAAAGGATCAAAATAAACCTCTTTAACTAAAGTTGTGTTAAAACGTCAAATCGTGATTCACTTTAACCTAATGCCAGATGATTTTCACAAGGAAAGGATCAAAAACATTAGATCACAAAATGATTTAGATCATAGCACCAATACAATGTAATAGTTAATATAAATTAGAGCTGAATTAGTTAGTTAGCCTTGTGTACAGAAAAGAAAAGAGAAATCAAAATTCACTCACCACTCACTCTTCATGTTGGAATTGGGGGTGGACCATATATTTATTATTTATAATTTGTAAATATTTTATGAGCAGTGTTACTCAGTAATTCCTCAAAAACATGTTAAAAGGCTCTGTTGATGGAAAAAGGTAACACGTGTTGTAGTATTGTTTTGTAATTAAAAATGCTGAAATACCATATTAGCAGGCTGTCCTCCACCCTTTTTTATGACTCTGTAATTTCCAGGGTTTATTTTTGGCACACCCTACTGCTTTCACTTTAATGCATATTGTGTGCGGATGTAAGCCATGCACTGAAGCAGAATCTTCTCATTGCATGAATTATTCTTTTTTCCGACATTTTTTGCTAGGCAGACGGTTGACATTTTTAGTTTTGCAGTAGACCGCGTATAGATTAGTTATGGACACCATATATAATATTTTACCAAATCATTTCATATTTTCTCATGAATTTGCCAAGACATCAAAAGATATTTGTTGGTTGTTGAAAATGTGACTATTTTATTTATTTATATACAGTAAAAGTTGTGGATATAAATAACGTAACATATTAGGGGAATAAGTTATCATCACTCATACAGTACACAGTCTGTCTGTAGTCACAGCTGTGGACCATTACATCTCTATGGGCCCGTCCTATGTCCTGCCCCTCCCCTGTGCCCCGTCTTCTGGTCTGGTAACTTTGTAAAACAGCCCACTGTTTTGACTGGGGTCTCTGTCATCTTTGTCTGTTGGATCATGTACGACTAATTCATCAGTTACTGGTGGTGATGATGCCACTATCCAATACTGCTATTTCTTGATATTAATTGAGTCAGTAGAATGTACTTGCTGTTACTTTTCAATACTTACAAAAAAAAATTCAATATAGGTGATACTACTACAAGTACTACTGCATTAACTTAAAAGCAATTGTGAGCTCTATATACAGTATTTCATTACATTAGTAAATATTTGTGCAACTCCAAGAAACAATGATAATATTAAAATTAAAAACTAAATAAATAAAAAGCATGTTTAACTAAATAAAAGCTGCTTTCGCTGACTGCAAATCCTTTGGCCAACCCATCACATTCCCTTCCACTCGTCACTCTAAGCTTGTTTTACCTCCCCTGACAGAAAAATATCAACCAATCTAGGAAGCTGCACTGTCCAAACCATCTGTCTGTGCTAATGTTTTTTGTAATGGCGCCTTAGTAATGGCGCCTCATTACAATTTCTTTGGTAAATCAGATCTTGACATTTGAGTACCCCGTTTTGTACCATTCACACTGACTGCCTGTACACACCTATTGTTGTGTGTCCCAGATGGGCTGGAATATTTAGTGACTCTCCAGAGGCCCAAATGCCATTGTCAGAAGGACTTGGTTTTCACAGACCTTCAAAGTGTCCCTTAGGCATTTACTCTAACCAGGAAATTAAAAAACGGTTTTCTTCACTTTTCAATAAGCTTTCATCATTACTTATTTCCTGTAGTCCCCATATTGTTGTGATTTTATCAAACTTCTCTACAAACAGCCATACTACTCCTGCTCTAAAACGCTTTCCTTTCACAGCGGTATAGTGTTGACTCTCTTGTGGGAAAGTTCAGTTCAGATGTAATAAGACCTATGTAAAAAATACACAATGTATAAATTTTAGAATAAGGGTTAGAACAACTGTCCAGGGCACTCTGCAACATGCCCTAAACTTTTCATGTCATAGAAGTATTTTCCAAACATGCTCTGCTTGGTAAAATATTTAAATTTCAGAAGTGGTGCATGATTCCAGACCACAATTTTGGATGGCAAATTTAAAATTATTTGCATCTTGAAATTGTAAAGAGTAGTTTATTTCCAATCCAATCAAAAAAATACACTGTAACACATTTTGATGTGTAATATATTGTTACAGAAAATATCACGATAGACAACAATACTGAAACAACTGACACAATAACTTTAAAGCAGGAAAATCCCAGGAAACCTAATTCCAAATCACCAAATGAACAAAACGTTTCCTATTAGTGAAAAGAAAAGATACATACAAAAAAATAATGCAGCACAAAAAATATTGTTCCAGTTTTAATTTACTGAAGGTAATATAGTAATATATATATGGATATAGTAATTATCGTGACAGGCCTAAGTCTAATGAATGAATCCCATCCTGGTAGTGCGTTGCTGATTATGTTTTTTAATTTCTCTGATTGCAGTCAAGAATGGTTTCATTGCGGACGATGCCCAGACCATTGAAGCCCAGATTCAGCTGCCCGTGCAGACAGCGATACCCAACGACCTCCACACTTCGGGGCTGGAGGAGGTGATAGAGCCTGTGTTACTGGCACTGGAAGCACAGGAGGATTTAGGCTCTGGGGTGGACCTTCTCACCTCTCAGGCCACTTTGGAGGTTATCGAAGCCCTGCCCGCGGTGGAGGAGGCAAACCCTGTAGAAAATGTTACTGTTACTGAGACTGTTCAGGAGGTGGAGACACTGGTTCAAGTTACAGAAGAAGTTGCTGAAAATGTTGTCGCTGCTCAGACCGAAGCTCCAATCTCAATTGAAGAGACAAGTATCATGGAGGCTGCCCCTGAAGTTACCCCTGCCACTATTGTGGTTGAACCTGTCGTGGGGGTAGAAGTGGCAGAGGTGAAGGAGGTTGCAGTTGAGGAAAGCAATGCTGAGGTTTTCAAGGAGGAGACAAAAGAAGAAACAGCACCAATTGAAAATATCCCAACTGAATCTACCCCTCCTGAAGCTACACCATCAGAAACTACCTCAGCTGACATTACCGAATCTGCTCCTGTTGAAGTTACATCACCCTTAACTAGCCCAATTGAAACTGCCCAAACAGAATCTACCCCCGCTGAAGTTGACCCAGCCATAGCTTCTCCAACTGACTCTACCCCAATTGAAATCACTCCAGTTGAAGTTACCTCAGATTTAACTGCACCAACAGAATCTACTCCAGAAGCTGCTCCAGCTGAAATCACATCAGTATCTACCCCAGATGAAACCGCACCTGAAACTGCTACAACTGAATCTATTCCAGCCGAAACTACCCCAGCTGAGCCCGCACCCACAGAATCTACTCCAGGTGAAACTACCCCAGCTGAGCCCGCACCCACAGAATCTACTCCAGTCGAAACTACCCCAGCTGAGCCCGCACCCACTGAATCTACTCCAGTCGAAACTACCCCAGCTGAGCCCGCACCCACAGAATCTACTCCAGTCGAAACTACCCCAGCTGAGCCCGCACCCACAGAATCTACTCCAGTCGAAACTACCCCAGCTGAGCCCGCACCCACAGAATCTACTCCAGTCGAAACTACCCCAGCTGTTACAGTTGAGGATGCCACTTTAGGTGAACCTGTAGCACCAACCGTAGCTGAACCAATTACACCAGAAATTACCGAAATTGCAACTGTCAGTGAGCCAGCTGAATCCAAAATTGAAGGTGAGCCCCAAGTTGAAATGCCCAGTGAAGTTATTGCCGCTTCTGGTGAAATTATTGAACCTTCTCCACCTGTTGAAACTACAGCCTCAAGTAAACCTGTAGTTGAAGCAACAGTAGTTACTGAAATTGTCCCATCACAACCAGAAGAAAGTGTCGATGCAATACAAGCAGATGCACCGCAACTTGAAGCTCCAAAACAAGTTGAAAATGAAAAGATTGAAGTCGAAATGTCAAATGAAATAGATGCCCAACCAGTAACAGAATCACAAGCTAATAACGAAACCCCCGTTGCACCATTAGTAGCAGTAATAGACTCTGTGATTGATCCAGCAATCGCAGCTGCTACAATACCAGAACTGCCACCATTGTCTCCAGGAAAAGTCCCACCTGAGACTGAGCCAGCAGCTGTGAACTCTGAAACCACCACAGCCCCAGCTGCACTTGAGCCACATTCTGATTCTTCATCTCAAAGTAAGACACACCGATCAGTTTATAGTTTAATGTTCAGTTCAGTGACTAATGATCTAATGATTAATATTTAGCAGTTAGCATTTATCCACCTTTTGCTCAGATTTGTTAATTGGTCATGGGTACCTGATCCTTCCCAAAGATGGGTAACCTCTGGGTAATGACCAGTTTTTGCAGTTAAGACAGTTAATAAGACAGTTGTAAAAAAGCTACAGTATCATTTACCTTACATGTTTTGGTGAGATGACTTCTGCCTTCGTCAGAGGTGACGTCTGCTGAATGTGACATGACTCTTATCAGATGTTGACGTCACATCCAGCAGACGTCACCTCTGACGAAGGCAGAAGTCTTCTCATCGAAACATGTAAGGTAAATGAGATTATAGCTTTTTTACAACTGTCTTATTTACAACTGTCTTATGACAAGTTAATGTTTGCTAGAAGACAGAATGAAATTTCCAAATATACCAGCACCCATCAATTGAGAATTGGTAGATGCTTTGCCTAATGTAGTTTAGGTACATGCACATGCATACATGTATTAGCAATTTCAGCTGCTTCACTGATTTAGGATTCATAATATTTAACACCTGAAAAGGTATTATAGTTCTTATGAAGTCCTGTAATAATAATAAAGTAGTAGTCAAAGTGCCATTCCTCAAAGAAGTGACAGTAAGATGCAAACACAAGCAGACAGCTCCAATTACTAATTTAACAGACAAAAGCATTTTCACGTGCTTGACAAAGTTGAATGATTCTGTTTGACAGTTTTTGGGTGGAGGTTAAAAGACTGTGCCAGTGGCAAAAATAACTCAGTGCAACTCATAAGCAAATAGAATCAGCAAAAGCAGGGTTAGTGAGAGCAAGCGGGCAACTTTGTGTAAATAAATCGATGTTTGCATGCAGTTAATACCCTATCGGTCAGAATTAGATTCCTTTATTTTTTTATTTACAATTAGTATTTCCAAACTTGTGGCCAGGGATGTATATTTTTTGATAATCAAATAAAGCATGTGCACTAAAAGTTGCAACATTTTTAATACTTCAAATAATATTATCTCTCTGTATTTATTAGTACAAGTTCGTTGGTATATTGTATTCTTCATGTTATCTTAGCAAAATATACATTTTTTAAAAGTAATTTGCATTTTACCATCATTTATAGTATTTATTTCTTCCAACACTACTTTTGAGTGCTTCGTCCACCTCTGTTGGTTACGAAGCTTGTATCCACAACACAGTCCTCACGAAAACTTAACTATCAGCTATTTACTTAATGAACCATTTGTCATAAATGTTCTTGTTTTGCGATTGGACTGGGCTGGGAGAATAGACAGCAGATTGTGTTACTGAACAAATACAACAGTGTCACCAGCCACACATGTACTTTCAGTCTCAGTGGAGAGAGATGTGCAGAGAAATGTAGGATTGTTCTGACTGTGTTGATAACAGCCCATAGAAGGCCTATAGAGACACATAAACTTGGTGACTCCATTGTCATTAACCAAAGCCCTGCTGTCTCCAATTACATAACTAAATGTAAATGTCGCAGCTAGTCCAACCAGATTCTTCTGCTAATGTGCAATGCGATGTAAAAGCAAGTTTCCTACTTGTTACAATGGAAATCGTAATAGTATACATTACAAAAAAGTGCTTAGTCGATCAACTGTTTAAACATTAAGTTGTTGAGTATTATGACAAGCTTAGTTTACAGCTGAATTGATCCAGTTCGGGTGGCTTTCGTAAAATATTAAATGAAAATACATATGCCTTGCACTTGGTAATTATACGTCATTTTTGTAAACATGCATTTCATGTCAAATAACGTACATGTATTTTTTCTGCATATTAACCCTTTACTGGTCTGTGTCAGTTCTGCTGTCCTCTCCTGAGAACACCCTGTACTTAGTGTTTTTGTCTCCTGTGCATGTGGTTTACTCTAGAAATGCATTACATAACACATGGAAGACTCTCTTTAGATAGCATAGGTATAGTGGCTAAACCAGTTCCAATCCCAGACTTGCAACGAAAAGTGTAGGAACAACTATATATATATATATATATATATATATAGAGAGAGAGAGAGAGAGATAGATATAGATATATATAGATAGATGTGTCTAAACATTACATACACATTGCTCTTTTTTTATATATACATTGCACTTGCATTATCTATTCACCATTTACTTCTATTGTTTAAATTTACCAGTATTAGGGAACTATTTGTTTAGAAGTCGACCACTCTGTATAGTCCAGTGAACAATTACAATTATCAAAATAAATAAATAGTTTAATCAAACTATGTACTCATTTGTTATATTGTAAAAGATTCCCCAGTACCAACAAAAAGGGATGCATGCCTTTGTAACTTCCATAGTGTTAAACTTTAGCTTCGAGGTGTTTAGCCCAGCATTAATTCATAGCATGTGGCTTGTTTTGACTGAAAACATGAATTTCTCTGTTTTATAGTGACTGACGAGACATCTCAGGCAGTGGTGGAAAAGGCCAAAAAAGAGGACTGAAGTGGTGAGAAAAACCCCCAGCCATCATTTAATGCTATGCAATTCCAGGATGCAGATTTGTCAAATGTTGCTATTTTACTTTTAAATTCAAATTGGCCGTCTGTGTTTAAAATACCATTGTTTTCTGTGTAATTAAAATAAATGCCTATATATTCCAGTGATGGAAAATAATATATTTTATTAAAACATCCTGGTCTTTTTTTTCCAGAGTGAAAGATCCCATACTGAAAATTTCCAAAGATGTCAGTAGAAAAAAGGCTACTTGAAGAACAAAACTACATTGCCTTAAGAGATCACACCAAACTTTGATGTCAGCAAGTATAGACCATTATATCATCATACACCATTGGTGCCTTGAGCCAAACACTACGCAGCAAACAGCTAAAGACCGAGGGCTAACTTTGGAGAAGATTTTGGCTGCAGTATTTTGATTGATTTTCATGTTTCTCAAGGAGTAAAGCTTGTAGTGAACTATATGATGTAGCTGCTTCCATAAGGAATAAAAGCCAACTGTGAATGAAAGGATGTAAGAAATGGTTAACAGACCAAACACAAAATATCTCTTTCTTGATCTTTAGTCTATTTTAATAGTTATTCCTTTAGGTTGAAAACTACTTAATTACACCAAGTATTTGTCGAACGATAGACACAACTAAGTGCTAATTAATGGAGTGTACAGTGCAATGCCAATAATCAAGAACATTTGTGTTGCTTTTATTTGATAAATCAACAATGTGTTTCGTAAAACAACTGGATGAATATGTTATATGTTTTGGAAAGAACATGGAGGCTGATAGTGACGTGATCCAATTTTAATTCAGTGCCTTATGTTAATTGTACAGTTGGAGATCACTACAGCTATAATGACAGTAACTTATCACAACTTTTATTATTTTAAGACGCAGGGGTTGGTGCGAGGATGATTTATGTTTGTGGAAGAAAGTGAATGACTATGTTTAAGTATGTATTTTTACCATTTTAATGTAATATATTCACTGCTGTTCTGTTCTATTGTATTTCTTTTCTCTCATTCCTTAACACGATACGAAATAAAATGTATTGACTTGTGTTGACTTGATCTTTCGCTGTTATTGCTGTTAATGATAGTGTAATTTATTTATTCTTAACTGAGGAAATCCACTATGCACACACGTGGCCAGCCAGAACAAAGAGAGAGTGTGCAAAACTATACCTCTTGCTTTCCCTTTGAGGCAATTTTTTCTTTGAATGGAAATTAAAAGGGTTTAAGATAGTATGTAACTTTATTTATTGAGATTCTGAATGAAATGTTTCCCACCTTCAAAAGACACTCAACGTGTTTGTTATAAATGAATACATAGTAATAAAATTAACTGTATGCTTATTTATATTGTAAACAGATAATAGTTAAAAGGTGAAATGTGGTGGACATTCAAGTATTTTTTATGTTAATGACATCAATAAAGTAGCTGGCATTAAAGGTATGATAAAATGTGTATTAATGTGTATTACTGTAAAAAAAAAAAACGTGATTTATGGCAAACTATGTCGTCAATCATTTCAAACAGGCTGCTCGTCCAACAGGTGAAATCACATTTTAGTCTGAAATGAATGATGTCTATAATGAGGCTTCAGTCAAGGGGCCCAAAACAGCAATGGCTTCAATTTCAACAAGTCCACCCTGAAGATAAAAGAAAAGATTATGGATAAAAATTGTTTCTTTAGAGAAAAGCATAAATATGGAATAAAAGCTAAAATTACCCTGGGAAGAGCTGCGACCTGGTAAGCAGCTCTGGCCGGGAAATTGGTGCTGAAGACTAAGGAGACAATATGGATTCCGTGAAAACAGAATAAATGAATAGACCTGGACACTAGGCGCATTGTTAAAATGAATGTTAAAATGTAGTAATTATAATTTAGTTTGTATGTTTTACTAAAATGATTATATGGGCAACCACTAATATAGTCTTTAATATTACAAATTAGCAAGCTCTTGATTAATTTAAATAATATAAAAGACTTCTCTAGGTCTAACCATGCCACCTACAGCCATTTTGAGGAATTACAGCTAGTTTTGCACAAAATACTCCAGATGCTCACACAGGTGTTTTCACTATTTTGTTGATTAGTCTAATGTTCGATGAGAAGAAAAGAAGTTTTGCATCTTGAAAAGGTAAGGACTGTACTTTTTATAATGCAAATCTCTGTCAGTCAGTTAAGTCTTCCCTCGGTCATTGCTCTGATTTCCATCTTTTTGAGTAAAGTCTTCTAATTTGTAATAACTTAAGCTGGTGCAAGAATGGGCAATGTTTATTCAGGTAAAAGAATAAATCCTAATTGTTCTAGAAAAAGTTGATGTTATTCTGTACAGTACTTACATTGTTTGTAAACATCATTGACATTTGCGAAATCATTCATATCAGCCAAGAGTACAGTGGTTTTAACAACTGCAAGAAATAAACAATAACAGACATTTTTCTTTTAGATTCAAGCATCAATAATACACAGACAGTGTTATAATCCCTTACCATTTTCATAACCACATCCTGCAGCTTTGAGTATTTCTCCCATGTTGACAAGAGCCTAAAAAAGAAAATTAAAAAATGTACACAGACATTTTATTGACAGCTTTTAGGGGGAGCATACAAGGTTTGGTCACTTCAGTTTCATATGTTTAATTTCTCAATTAAATGTGATGAAAGTTTGATTGTTTATTTTACCTGTCTGGTTTGAGCTTGGACGCCCCCTTCAACCAGCTGACCACTCACAGGGTCCATGCCAAGCTGTCCTGAGATATACATGGTCCGGTCCACAACCACTGCTTGACTACAAAGGAGATCAAAAATGAGTCACCAACCATTCAGGGTATTAACTTGTGACATGTGAAATAACCAGTTTTATCTGCTTTATCTTTTGTCTCCAGTTGTTCAGTGTTTGTTCAATAGTCACTGCTCCAGACCAGTTTTTGGGTGTAGACTACTGAATGTTAAATGCACAGTCTAAAGTTCAAACCAACTGTCATGTAGCCTACGTTGTCCCTAAAACATTGCTTAACTTTAGCCTGTAGCAGCTGCTGTGCATTTCCAACATGCAAGTACAAGCTGAAATGGTTAGTGAACATGTAAGAGTGACCATGTGCTTTGCTGTCATCTACCAAAACTTAAATCTTACCTGTACGGCCCAATAGCAGCAGGGGCTTTGGTTGTATTAATAATTCGTCTAATTATTGCAGACATTTTTCTGAATAACGAGTTAAGTATGGTGTAATCTTTGTGTCAGAAGCAGAAGAGACCACTCAAGTGATAGTGGACAGACACAAGAATAAGGACAGTGGGAGTTGACTGACGTTTCAGCTACTTTACCGTAATGTGCAAAATAAACATACAAAATGTGTCTAAAATGTTTACATTTTGACGAAATACGAAATACAAATTCTTTAACCTATTAGTAATAGACCAACATGATTAACTATTGCCATTTTATATTTTTTGGAGTGTAGTAGTGTATCACATTTTTATTCATTATTGACCATTTATTGATGCGCATTACGGCAATTACGGACACCGGAAGTTAGCTAGCAGCGTGACAGGAACTCATGGCAGCAGCATGGACTGCAAGATCCATGCAAAAAGTTAACGCTAAATGGTCTTTTGTTTTTGATTTATTTTATTAAACAATGGAGGGTACGAAGGTAAGCTAAATATTACGCTAAAATTATAACAAATGAGTCGTATTAGCAGTATTCAACCAAGAATTTAACTTACGAACAAGCTAGCAGTGGCTAAAGTGGACGAAAGCAGTGAGGATTTAGTTAAACTTGTCATAATGCCGATGCTGTGGTTTATTTGAAATCAGAAAATGTCTGATGCTAAAGCGAGGAGGAGAGAGATCAAGCTGAAAAACCAGCCCGCAAATGTACAGTATCCAGTCAATGAAGACCGGCCACACGTCACGGGTAAGCTACGGGATTTGTATTAACAAGTTTTTACTATTTTGCCATTTTTCGTACACTGATTTGTTTGTATCCTGTTCATATCATGTAGTGTTCATGTTTTCTAAAAGGCAGGTTGTGTTTTACAGGTAATGGTGGTCAAACTCAAAGAGGCACTGGGCCGCGACATGGCTGGGTTAGAGGACACCAAAAAGATGGAGGTTATTGCAAAGAGATGCCCAAGTACATCAATGGTAATGCTTACAAATAGCAGACATTGCATGTGCCTGAAATAAAATATAAAAGTGAGACCCCACCCCCACAGGTGGCTCCTTTGCCCGGGCCAGAGCAGCAGAGGTGAAGGCAATGGTCAAAGCAGTGAAAAAAAAGTCAGCAAGCTGTCATCTGTTCTCTGCTCTACCAAAACACATGAGACGACGAGCTATGAGCCACAACACCAAACGCCTCCCACGCCGACTCCAAGAGATGGCTATGAAACTGGTCAGTATATCAAGTAGTGATGCCAACATTGTTTAAGGAGTATGGTATTGGCGTATGTTAATTTCTCTCTTTATACAGAGAGAAAAGAGTCTACAAGGAGCCAAAAAGAAAAAACTAGAGTCAAAAAAGAAAAGTCGTAAAGCCCGCCGGAGACATGGAAATCTGTTGCTTGAGTTTAATCGTCGACAGAGGAAGAACATTTGGCTGGAAACACACATTTGGCACGCCAAACGATTTCACATGGTCAAAAAATGGGGTTACTGTCTTGGAGATAGACCTACATACAAATGTTACAGAAGCAGCTATAGAGCAATGAGCAACCACTGTCTACTTCAGGTAAACACACAAATTATTATGATTATTATTATTTATTTTTTTTACTTGTGGGTGTTATTTGAAGATTTTTGACCTTGAATTCCTTGTCTCTTTTGTTAGGACCTTTCTTATTACTGTTGCATAGAACTCCTTGGAGAAGAAGACAAACTTCTAGCTGCACTGGCACAGCTAACCAGCAAAGATACTGGTAACTATTTCTTTCTACTCTGTTATACTACTTAGCAGTTGTAGTACATTAGAATAACATACCGCACATAAGCTTTAAGTTGGTTTGAAATATTTAGATCTAATCAAAATTAATATGTGAAATTTCAGTATTGGCTGTCTGTGAAATTGTAATACATTTTGTTGTAATACTGAAGATATTATTGTACTCTTTGACCAAATCTTAAAGCCTGTTGTTTTCCAGGTCCTTCCTTTGCGGCAGCAGTTTGTCTCTCGGGGCGTAGACAGGGCAGTGTGGTAGTGTACAGAGCAGGACAGTACCCCTTACAGTCCCTAGGGCCTGTCACCTTCTTGTGGAGACCCCGTGCACAGGGTTTAAATCGGAGACAACTGTGGATTTGGGCCCATCCAACTCTGAAACAGGTACGTCTATGAATGTTACAGTTTTTTAACATCATGCCTAAGATGAATGAGCTTTTTGTGTCGTTCATAGGACCTTATCACTGAGTTACAAAATGTATGTGACTGCTCTGAGCCTATTATTCCTCCATTAGTGCCAGTGGCACTACCAGCCGAGGTGCCTCCAAGTGAAGAAACAATGGAATTGACAAAGCACAGCCCTGTCATCAATCAAATTTCAGAAACCAAGAGAAAGAGGAGCTATTCAGATCAGAAAGGACCACCAACCAAAAAAATCCTAGGAGATGGGACTAGATCTCCCACCACACCTGTCACATGGAAGTCCAGTGCATCAACAACAATAATTAAGTTAGTTTTGTGTCCAAATACATGTATAAACTGTACGGCAGGGGTCACTAACCTGGTGCATGTGGGCCCTTTGGGCCTTTGTCGCCCGTGGACCTGTTCTAAATATAGAACGTCACTCCGCTAGCAAATTGGGCAGATAGGCATGTAGAAACAGCAACTGATAACCAGCTCCATGTGACTTTTTATTTTTTCAAAATACACCTAATAATCAATTAGTTACAATCCGCTGAAATCATGGCAGAACACCTCCGAAAGTGCGTGGATAGCGATAAACTTTGCCATGTTTAGATCGCGACAGCGATGTTTTAATTTTAAGACAAGCAAAAAGGACACTGATAATGCTCATTACCTTTGTTTGTCATAATGAGGCTTTTACAGAGAGCAGTGCGCAGAGGAGGAGCTGTCGACACAGGACCACTTTAGACCAGGACCAACCCAGAACTTATACCAGGTCTAACTCATACAGGATTAAACAAGTTTTAAATCAGGACTCACCACGGACAAAATCGAAGCCAAAGCGTGTTTTAAACTGGTCTAACCCAAACTAGGACTCAACAGTTTCTCATCTGGCTCTGTTTAGACCTGATTGAGTAGGAAAGTTAAATCCTCAAACTGTATTTTTCTTATATTTGCTTTGCAGTTTTTGCATGTATTTTGTCAGTTACATTACTTTACGCATTCAAGGGGTGCTAGATTTAATATGAAGTTATACGCTTGTGTGAATAAGATACTAATAAAATACATCATAAATGGCTAGTTCTAATGTGTGCCCACTTTGGCTAAATGAACTGGTAGCCCTCAACCAATTTCAGTACTCGTGAATTAGTCCTTGACTCTAAAAAGGTCTGTGACCCCTGCTGTAGAATTTGTGTAAAAAGACTACTCTGGAGGTTAAGTTAAAAACGGATGCCTTTTGTAATGGTTTCTTGCAGTGACCTTAGTATGGAGATAGTACGATACCGGCTGATTGGTCCACTGTCCCATACAGTGTTGGCTGAAACGCTAGAAGCTGCTACAAGTTGTGAGGTATCTACAAATTGAATTGAGAAAGCGCTTTTTTTTTTCAATTAGTGATAGTATTTTGCTTTTGGAAGAATGTGGACAAGTCTGTGGAGTCTTCCCTCTGGTGGGCGCAGCACTGTAAAGATGAAGACATGATGAACCTCCATAAGGAACAATCTGAAATCTTTCACATTCTCAAAGGTAATGCCAATATTCTATGTTTTAATGTGATACTCTGAAACCACACATTTATAATATAAATATTGTCATTCATACAGGGGTTTATTCATCTGGAGAGATTCCTCCTGGGACAGTATTGGGTCTGAATGTGGATGACCCAAGAGTGACTTTACCAACTAAGAAGGTTAAAGCTTTGCCAAGTATAAAGCAAGCACAAGGTAATATCAGACCTCCCTAACTAGTGAAAGGCTTGGCATGAATTCCAGATAGTTTTTCATAGTTTGAGCTGAAACAGAATGTTATTCCATTGTAAATACAATAGCTATTTTTTGTTTTCCTGTTTAGCTTAGATCCAGTCTTGGTTGTGGTACTGGGGCTGTTTCTTAGAGTGCACATCTGGTCTTGGGCTCCTGGGAGCCTCTGCTGCTCCATGCAGATGTTCCAGGTTCGAATCCTGGCAGGACCCTGTACTCAAACAGGCCTTCAGTCACCCACAAGTACTGGTTCAAACCATTATTTGGATTTAGTATGTAGAGAAAGTACAGGACAGTTGATGTAGTGGCCTTAATTGTTGCCATACCCAAATGCTTTGTGTGTGTGTGTGTTTTTTTTTTTTTCATGATTTTTATTTTTTTTTGTGAGGAAAAAGTACAATAGTAGCTTTTCTAATGCATTTGTAAAATGCTATAGTGTTTGCCATTATGGCTGTACCATATTTGTTATTTTTCTAGAGCTGGATGAGAAGGTTAAGCAGCTCATGTTGAATGGGGTGTCAGAGCATTGCTGCCAGAGCTACTTGTGGGACCGCACTGTTCGGGACAATGTGACACTGAATAAGATACCAGAGCAGGTGACCCTTTTGTGGATCAGTAATTATGGCAGCACAATAAATTGTGCCAACAAACACCGTCAACATACAGTCCTGATCAAAAGTTTAAGACGAGTTGAATAATGGAAAAAGGCACATGTTGCTTTGGTTGGTTGGATCTTAACAAGGAAATGTGAGTGAGACAAAAAGTTTGAGTAAATATTTTATTGAAAACAAAAATTAAACTGAAATAGGCTGTTCTGCATCTGATCAAAAGTTTAGGACCACACCTCAGAGGATGCTCTCTGCAACACCAAGAGCCAGCGGCTGTTTGACGCTATGCACCACCAGAAGCGCCATTGTTCCACTGAAAAAGCACCCCAGATCATTATGGCGCCCCCTCCCTGTGGCACGTAGAAAACATCTCAGGTCGATCTGCTTGTCGTGCCAGTAACAGACACCCTCAGGTCCATCAAGGTGGCTGTTGTTATTATTTTTATATATATATATTTTTTTTTTAAGAGAATAAAACTTTACTCCTCTTCAATGTCCCATGTCCGGTGCTCTCTTGCAAAGCCCAAGCGGTAGTTCTGTGGTGTTCAAGGAGACCAGGCCTTTGAACATGTTTGTTTTTGAAGCCCTTCAGTGGCAGATGCCGTCTGATGGTTATTGGGCTACATTGGGCACCAGTAAAATTGGGTCAAGGATCGTCATGTCTTGACAATCAGATCAATTTTTTGAGTCTTCCATCTAACTTTTTTGTTCCATAAACCTTATCATCTTTTAAGAAACTCAAAATGACTCTTGCTGCGTCCTACCTCAGCAGCGACTGCACACTGAGAGAGGCCTTTCTTATGCAGCTCAACAACCCGACCATATTCAAAAACTATTCACCTTTGCCATCATAATGTCATGACAGTGCATGTAGTCCTAAACTTATGAACAGCCTATTTCCGTTTAATTGGTTTATGAAATGTTTATTAAAACTTTTAATTTTGTCTCCCATTTCTTGTTGCATACTGAAGCTTGTTAAGATCCAACCATGCAAAATGTGACTTGCCAATTTTTCAGCTGGTCTTAAACCTTTGATCGGGACTGTATTATCAATGGTATAACCTCTGAGCACTTATTTTAAAGGAATTGAACCGTATGAAGCGTGACCTGCTTGTGCCTGGCTCCAGACTTTGGCCCATCCCTCTCCAAGGTCGTGTCCCTGTCCTTTTGGTGCATCAGCCTGGGAAACAGATTGGACATGAGATGAACACCTGGGGCGCTGGATGGGACATTCTGCTGCCTAAAGGTTGGGGTATGGCCTTTTGGGTGCCACTGGTAGGTAATATGTCATTAACTGGGCTGGTGTGAAAACATGGCAATATTGACATTATCTATCAGTCAAGCTGTTTCAGCTTTTTTTTCTAATAAAATCTATTTATGGTTCTTGCTGTGGTAGGTGTACAGAGGAGTACGTGAAGGCGGGCTCCACATGAGTCTTAAACACTCTCAGAATATGTGTGCCCCGCATTTCCCTCATGATTACCCAGACTGTCCTGCTGGAGTTCGTTTTCAGGAGGAGCAGGAGGCAGAGCTTCTGGACAAGTTCAAACGGTGAGACTAGCTAATTGCATTATCAAATTGTGTGTTCACAGGAAATAACCCTGTTTTTAAAATGTGCATGCTATCCTATATATTTATGTTTAAATTTTAGACTCACTGAACATACCTGGAGCTACAATTAACATGTGGCTACATTTGGAACAAATGATTAAATGCACTTGATATTTGATGGGAAGAATCTGTTTGAGCCTTGGCAAATAGAAGACATTAGTTATATATTGTGCAGGACTGCAGGTCTATTAAATTATCTTGTATTTGTTTGTGTCCTTCATTTATCACAAGGTTTTGCCTAAAGAAATGTTTGTTCAAATTGATTTAGTAATTGGTTTCAGTGTATGAAGCATTGTTTTGGTTGAAGCGCTAACCCCAGTTCATTTTCATTATGTTGATCACATGGCTGTGTATGGTAAGCCAGTGCCTAGTCACAGTCATAATCCGTTTTACTGTGTAAATTGGCAAGGGTGGCCTAACGTTTGACAAGGGTTTGACCTTTGACCTCATTCTTAGGCGTCCCCCTGCCAAACGGACCAATTATATTAAACTTGGATGTCTCGCTCCGTTCCGTTGCCCATGGAAACAGTTGGCAGAAGAGTGGGAGGTGATCTCGGCTGAGGAGGGAAAGGGGAGAAAAGAGAGCACAGACGCTGACACAGTGATGGAGGCGGCGACTCTGGATCAAGATGTCACCCTTACAACGGCCCAGAGATTCACTGTACTCAGGTAAAGGCTTTCTTTTACTACCTACATTAGTGTAGGAACTTACACAATACAAGTGCTGCGCTACATCATCACCATTCACCATGTTATTGCAATTGTTACAACCCAGCTCAGCTAGGGAAGGGGAGGTAACAAAAAAACCAAAGATGAGAAAAGGTTTAAATAAAGATGCAATTTAATGAACAGGGGTGTAAAGGTAAATTAACAGAACTACAACAAAATACAGACGATATGTCAGTCCCAGAATGCATGGGTCACACAGGCCTAACAAAACAAAGGCCCATAAACAGAAACGGGTGACAAAATAAAAAGGGACATGACATACTAAACGAAACAAAACCCACGTGCCTCAAACCACACAGAACACAGGCGCTGCCACTGCAGCCCTGACAACAGAGGCACAATATGGCATACTGGCCACACACAGGCCAGCAGCCCCGAACAGGTGTGGAGTGAGTCCTTAAATACTGGGCGGGGCTGATGTGGAGCCACGGGATTGGCCAGGTGTTTTCAGGTGGCACCAATCAGGGACCAGTCTGCTGCAGCCAACCACGATCCTGGATGTACCTCCGAACTCCCTCCAGCACATAGGACTCTCACAAAACACAATATTCAAAAACACAAAAGGAGGCAGGATCTGTAGGCCTGGGGCCGTAACAGCAATATTTTTTAAAATCACTGTAAATTGTGCACGCCTTGTGTACTTATATACTGCCTGTCCAAAAAAAAAAAGTTGGATTCGTCTAAGCAAATGGGTACAAGCCTCCTGTTGGATGAATGCTGCATGAGAGATTGTCTTTCAGCTGCAACGGATGCAGTGAGTGCATCTCTGTAACAACCATGTGGAAAGACAAATTCTGTTGTCGTGGAAAAAATGTCTGAGAAGGTTCAAATTATTAGCATCAAACGGGAAACATCTAAGGAGAAGCAGAAACTACTAAACTTGGCTTAAGAACTGTCCAACGCATTATTAAAATCAGGCAAGATAGTGGAGAATCATATATTGAGGAAAACTCTGGTCTGAAAAAAATTAATGATTGCAATCGGTGATCACTTAAACGTTTGACAAAATCAAACTGGGGAAAAAACAGCTGTACAACTGCCAGGGCCTCAGTTCTTTACTGATTCTGGGACTGAGCATAGGGATGAGAGATTGGTATTAGTCTGATATTAAATATTTAGGCGATCCTGGGCGTGGATATTTTTTCTTTTTCTGCGCTCCCCCAGTCTGTGTGTGCGCTCATGTATAATTCCCAGTTCAACCTTGGAGCATGATATTTGACTTTTTCAACAGACTAATGAGTAATGAGGCCAGTCAGGCCTATTATTATATTTATTATTAAATATCATACGTTTGTAGGTTTACACAATTATGCTTGAAATTGTTTTTGTATCTCAGGTTGATACATGTTATTTTTACTAAAGTTATAGTACAAATTAATGTTTCGCTTAACATAAATATGTGGTCTTATCAGTTAACAGTAAGACACACATCGATATTGGCGTTGGCTCAAAACAGCATATCGGCCCATCCCTAGCATTCCTGCACATGGGCCTTGTGTCCTCAGACAACTAGGACGTACACATCATTATCTCTTCTAAAAACACAGACAACCTTTGAGGTATCCCATGAAAATTTTTACCCACCTCATTTGAGATTCTGGATAAAGTTACATTTTTATTAAAAGGCAGTTGCAGACAGGCTGATGCATGAGGCTTCTTCTGTAAACCTCCTTATTATAATGTCCCTGATGAGAATATCCAAACTACATCCAGCTCTAAATTGCAGTCATACATCATGCAGATTAGAAGTAGGAGGAGCAGCAGCATCTATTCTCATGAAGCCTTCATCATACACTTTGACTCATGGCAGAGGAAGAACTTAGGACCACTTTCCTTTTGCTGGTTTGACTCTAAAGTTTTGAAATGTATCAATAAATAATTAAAATCTCAATTTACTTGAGGTAATTCCCCCTTCTACAACCTGTCCACAAAATCTGCCTTTTCTAAATCGTCACATCGTCAAAATATTTGTCCAGTTTTGTTTATTCACTCTCAGTAATATTTTTTGCTGAATATTAACTTACATTTTGTTTTTAGGAACAGGAAGTCCTTGCGTCTCCTCTCAGGTTGGTGCAGACCAACTACAACCAAGGGTCAAAGGGTGTGTCGTCTGGGTCAGTCTCCGCCGCTCAACCAATCAGCTGTGAGCTCCTTCCTCAGTGTTCATGGCATGAGTTTAGTGTGGGTTCGTCTGTCTCTCTTGTCCAAAGGAAAACCAGAGCTACATGGGATGGTGTGTGTACCAACCCCTGAAGATTTGAAATTACTGAAAGACCCTAAGTGCAGTGGACCTCTGGAGCCAACACACAAGGACCACTTTAAAAGTAAATTGAAGCGACCAAAGAAGTCAAAGAAATCTACAGATCGTGGTCAAAAAGTGCAAGATGTAACGCCAATCGCCTTAAAATCTTCCTCCTCCACTCAGAACTCTGTTTTTGGGCTGTGGCCGGACCCCTTGCCCAGCGTCACCTCTCACTGTTCTCGAGTCACTCTCGGCTGGGTAACTCAAGGCGATTTCTCTCTCACAGCTGGATGTGGCGAAGCGTTAGGATTTGTCAGTGTTCCTGGTCTCCTCACTACTCTCCTGAAGCAGCCGATGGAGCATAGAGGAGTGTTTCTGCTGAGAAACCCAACTTCCCTTCACTATCGCTTTGTGAAGGTTAACATCGAGGTCTGAATCAATGCAAGTGTATTACCCTCAAAACAATGAGACTTTTTTTTTGGCACTATACAAGTTAATAAGTTTAGTCAATTAATCAGAAATGCAGTGCCTTTCTTGGAGTTTGAGTGCTTTAAACAAATTGGCTTGTGTATTTTGTTCTTTTAGTTGTTCATTTATCTTGAATATTGATTTTTTTTCTTTTATTAGGAGAAAATATGTTTATGTTGCACATCATTGCAATAAAGAAATCTGAAACTTCCTCTGGTCCTTTTGCCCACAGTATGACC
Organism: Rhinogobius similis; assembly: GCA_019453435.1. NCBI lineage: Eukaryota > Metazoa > Chordata > Actinopteri > Gobiiformes > Gobiidae > Rhinogobius > Rhinogobius similis. Next base: position 16,437,809 of record CM033626.1, on the reverse strand, counting down.
TATAGTTCATGCTTAACTTTTTTTTTTTAATTGCTTAATGCCGTCAGTGCATAAAACAAATTATACTTAAACTTTTTTTTTTACACCCAGGCCTAATGTGTCCTTAGCTTTCCTACAGGTCCCAAACTGAGTGGGAGGCAGACAAGTGCGTTGCTTAGCAACACTAAAGTTTGGTAGTTCACTTTTGGTTTATTTAAGGTAAACTTCAGCCAAACGTAACACTGGGCCATTAAAAGAAACCTACATTGCATCCCTATGTTTAATATTGGACATATCTAATTTGGTAAATGTAATGTTTCATTGCTGTGGAATGACATGGAAAAAGCATTTTAATGGTTTAGGTTTTTCTTTTTTTTTTCTTTATTTTGTCAGGATAAAAACAAAGCTTTACCTGGCAGACTACTGTCCTGACCGTTAGAGGGCAGCAGAGCGCCTTTTATCCAACACCCATCAAACACGGTCACATCCTACAGGCCAGTCATTGTCCATCGGTGAACAATACTGGCCAGAATGACATTTCTTTAATGGAGCTTATGTAGGTTGGTCTGTCAGTGCTTATGATCTTGTGATTCAGCTCTGTAGCCAAACACAATTCACTTGTCACGCAGAGAGTGCACATTTAATAATCCATACTGACCTGTGTACTGTCTTACTAAACTGCAACCTCTTTTATTTAAATTTAATCAATCCAATTCAATAAGTAATACTTTCATTATAAGTATTCAATCAATTATAGGCAATTTAGTACTAAAGATTAACTTGTGTAAAAGTGTTTTTGGACACATGTCATTCACTGTTAAATGCTCATTTACAAATAACGGTCTCTTTGATGTGCTCAGTTGAAGCCCTCTGCACCCATAGTTCCACAGATGAAGCGGGTGTTAGGAATCGTCAGATGGGCCCGCTCTGTTGCACATAAGTTTGTCTGCCAGTGATCCGTATGGCAGCGCACTCGCCTCAGGCTGGACTTTGCTGATGTGTCTTCTCCCTGTGAACATGGAAGCACAGCTCATTAGAGGGGCCAGGCTAACACTATGTGCTGGAGTGTTTAATTGAGATATGGACAGACAATGTTTTACTGTTAATCTGCAGATTTACTGGAGTGGTTTGGTAAATACCAAATGGACAAAAATGGTTAGATTCAACAATTTTAGATAAAACAGTTTTCTTATTGGATAGTTCTTGAGATTAGCATATAATTCATATGAATACTGGTTTGCCCCATATGACATCAGTCTAGACTCTGAGGATCAACAAATGTGTCAATTAAATGCAAGAGATAGGCAGTGGATTTCATTATTTGAGTACAGTATTTATATCAAAGTATCAGGAATGAATAGCTCACCGGGAATAGTGTCCATTGGAATAAAATCGACATTTTCTTGCTTTATCTTTGGTCTGTTTCGAGCAATCAGGAAAATTCCGAGAAATGACAGAGAGCAACTGTAACAAAGTTTTGAAATGATTTTTTGCATGAAATATTCACATAATGCTGTAATAGTATTCTTTGATTACATCATACTTACCCAAACACAAACATCAGGATGTTGAGCACAGCCAGGTCTTCAAATTCTTGATAGAATACAATACCTGCAAATGAACACAACATATTTCATCTATAGAGAACATTAATTCCTATAGTAAGAGAACGCTCTAATTTTCATCGTATTGTAGGGCCATGGCTGCTTCCATAACTAAAATTGCATCCACGTCCACTGACGTGTTTACATTACACTCCATAATAGTGTGTTATCAGTGTTTGGGAAGGATCAGATGTGAATAAAGGTCAAACAGACTCCAAATTCTATGGCTGTCAGTGTTATTAAAGTAGAGGGGTGCAGTGCTGAGCTGAGGTGAGCGGTTTATTTGACAGATCTGACAGAGAAAGATGATGTTTACTGTTGCCGGCTGAGACACCCGACCAATTTCAGTAGTTGTAGTTCACCAAGTCTGCACTAGAAATGGCCTGTGATGACTTCACTGGCCACTGACTATTGGACAATTTACTAATGAAAAAGAAAAACTCCAAAATAAATATTATGCTGTATAAAAACTTAAATCTGAACCCAAATAGTACTTTGTGGACTGTAAATGTAAATTTAATTAATCACTAACAATTCTCAGGACTAAACAAACCACCACTAGCTAACTCTGTGCAGTTTCTTCTTGTGTCATGGATGTTTTAGATTAATTCCACTAAAAATTAAAAATCCACTTATGATTCTGTTTAACGTGATGTACCTGCGACAATGGCACTAGTGCTGAAAAACACGTAGTTGATTGGCACCACTTCAGTTGCATCAAACATTTTCATGGCCTGGTTCAGAAATCTGCAGGGACAAAAGTGAATGAAATGGCCCTGGTTAATTGAGATGGTGTTCTTGAGTGTGATTGTAGCAGTAGAGAGCCGCTATGCTGTGCACAAGTGTGAAGCTCCGTTTTCAACAGTTCAAATATCTGTCTTCTCACATGAAGCATGGAAAATAGAAGAATTGGACTCACTTGATCTGGAAGCCACAGGAGGCAACCATGACCACAAACATGACGTAGAATATGGGGTAAACGAGCTGCAGGCTTCCCTTTATCGTCTCAGTGATCATCCCCGACACGGCTTTGACCGAGATCACCGTCACAGAGGCTGAGGAGGAAACACAACAGTCAAAATGGGATGTAGATTCATTTTCCTTCAAGCACATACAAAATAATCACTGTAATGTTGACAGCTAAAGTGCATCTGGCACTGACATATATGTTTCTCATATTATTACTTAATTCGGAGCTAGAAGCTGTGGTTAATAATCATCATAGTTTTAGACCAGTCCAGTGGCAGTTTGTGAAGAAAAGTTGAAACATAGACAGTAAAAATTACAGGAAGCAGTGCTGTTCTAAAAAGGAATCTATTCATGGGTTTCAGCTTCTTGTAAGCAATAATTCGATATCATTTTTTACCATTGAAAGATATAATCATTTGTTTTAAACTGTTAATTGCCATGGCAACGGTCCTACTTTTTCATTATTCTGAAATCCATGAACACACAAAAGTCCACCAAAGTGCAACGGTAATTTGCACACACGTTTTAGTGAAATGAGTATCCGTCCATATTATGAGAAACAAGTCAGTCAATTTAGATATAAACGACTACAAGGATAATTACACACACACACTACATAATGGCCTAAATTTAAGGATACAACTTTGGTAACTATTATATGTTAAACCATTGTACGTAACCAAAAAACAAACAAAAGGTTGTCCTTTTGCAATGTCACATTATTTAACAAATATTCAATCAAAGATCCTTGTCACGAGAAGAACTGCAGATGTGATGAAGTGATTACATGTTGTGATTAGATGTTCTAAATGCAGAGGCTTGATGTTTGTTTATTCACAGCAGTTGTAAGCAACAACATAACCTCTTTCTATCTTTAACATATTTTGCTTCAAATCTGACACTTTTTCTTTTGCTTGAGTTCGTACCTAATAAGGCCACCAGGAGCATCACGATCACAATGTGCTTCACTTTCTTTATCTTGTATAGAAACAGAAGGAAGCTGAAAAGCAGAAACTCAATGACCTGCAGAAAGAAAGTTACATAACCAAACTCATTTATTCATTTTCTGTAAAAATCACACATTTTTATTTTTGTAGCCATCTGAAATGTGTTATAGTGAAGGTGCAGTGAGCTGAACCTTGTAATTCAAACAAATGACTGCAAAGAAATGAAATAAATTGAGACTTTATAAATAAGAAGGGCCTAGGGCTACACTTCTGAATCGTATTCAGCTGTTCAAGAGGCTCTGGTGTAACACTGTAGAGTGGAGAGAGTGCAAAATGGGACCTCAGAAGGTCAGGCTAACCTTTGACGTTTATCCAACACATCCATGGCACTGCCTCAATTTGAGCAACCCTATTTAAAAATAGCTAATCATATATTTTCAACTTTATACAAATGAAGAATATATAAAAATGGAGTTTTAACAGTTTAGCTGTAGTAAGTGTATTAGTGGTAAATCTAGTTAAAATGTATCAAATGCCCTCTCAAATACATTACATTTGCATGTTAACCCTAGCGCAGAGGTGGTCAATTACTAGGTAAGTTAATAAAGTACTGTAGTTGAGTACAGTTTTTGAGTATCTGTACTTTACTTTAGTTATATATTTTTTTTGAGAAGTTATTACTCCACTACATTTCAAAGATACATTTCTACTCCTCTGTGTTTCTAAAATGGCTTGAAGTACTCGTTACTTTTGTGGAGGAGTTTTTCACATCTTTTGTCCCACTTAAAGCCTCATGACGCTCACTCCAGAGACTTGCGGTGTGCAGATCTGCTGGTGTAGATCAATGGGTGGGTTATGCACCCTTTTCTATTATAACCCTGTTATAACAATGTGTTTTTTACTAATACAACCATTGTTCAAAAAAACATATTTAATCTTAATACGTACAAGATTATATGAAGATCATTACCTTTATGATAAAAAAACAACACTTTTCAATAGTTTTATCAATGAGCAGATACAATTATGTGATAACAGTTTGTCCTTTGGAAATAATCAGACGTTGATGGATTTTTCATTGTACTTGGATTAATTAGTGTGCACAGATCCAAGCTCTGGTCTGTCTGAAATTAGAAATCTAATGCATCAATCACAGCAGCCAATCAGATCAAGGTCGTTTTCATCTGAAAACATCCACTTAATATTTTACCCTCACCAGATTTCTTTTTCTTTTATTTGTCATAATTCATTTGCATTGTCAAAATGAATCATTGTAATATTCTATTCTATTCCTTTCAGGAACACCAACTTGCTTGTTGAGATTACCATATTAAAATTAATATAGGTCAGAATGATGTACGAAATTAACATCAAACACTAACACAAGTTGAAAATATTTTCTTTTCCTCATGTTCCCCCTTTTACACCACCTGCCTCCTGGAGAGTAATGTAATTTGGCTAAAGTTTACTCAAGAAAAGTTCGAGGCATCCTGTTTTTTTGTCATCACAGGTGGTATTTGATCTTTACAGTAAACATGTGAGATTGAGAGATGAAATGTCTGTATTGTACATCACTCGGCATGTTGGAAACAGAAAGTAAATGGTAAATGATGAAACACTAAGAATCTTTTAATCTTTTTTGGTCCAAACATGCATACACTGTACACTTGCGTTTCAGTAATGAGACACTTCTTGCCTCAGTTTTCTCACTATGGTAACTGTGATGATGTTTATGGCATTGGTACAGGTGTAAGAGTGGAGTGTCCCTGGAGCATAGTGGTAAATGGGCCAGTGCTAATGCAGTGCACGACCCTGAGGTGAGAGCTGCCTCTGAATACATGATCTGGGATCATTTGAACTATATGCGTAAGAGGCATTATACTGGGATACATAGCATAAACATGAAAAAGAAAATACTTGCTGTTAGTTACACATCAATTAGTGCATAGCCTACAAAAGAGAATATATATATATATATATAAATCCTACCAGTGGCTAGAGTGGGCCGGACTGAAGGACAGCACAGAGGCTCATCATGGCTGCACAGGAACAGGCCCTGAGCACCAGAGCGATAGAGGCTCAGATATACCACACCAGACAAGACCCACGGTGTAGGCTGTGCAAAGAAGCTCCTGAGACAGTCCAGCACAGAACTGCAGGAAGTAAGAGGCTGGCAGGGGAAACCTACATGGAACGCCACAACCAAGTGGCTGGCATAGTGTACAGAAACATCTGTGTGGAGTATGAACTGGAAACCCCAAACACCTCCAAAGGCGGTAGAGAATGACCAAGCAAAGATCCTGTGGGACAGAATGGTTATGGCAAACCAACCACACATCATGGTGGTGGATAAAGAGCAAAGGAAGGCCGTTGTTGATGCGGCAATACTAAATGATGGCGACATGAGAAGAAAGGAACACAAGAAACTAGAGAAATACCAAGGGCTCAGAGAAGAGCTGGAGAAGGCCTGGAAGGTGAAGGCCAAAGTGGTGCCTGTGGTGATCAGAGCACTCGGGGCAGTGACCCCCAAACTGGAGGAGTGGCTACAGCAGATCCCTGGAGGAACATCAGACATCTCAGTCCAGAACCACGCAGTGCTAGGAACAGCTAAGATACTGGGCAGCTCCCTGGGACCCAAGCTAAAAAGGGATGAGACCACCCGCTGAGGGTGAGGAGGGAATTTTATATGTGTGTGTGTGTGTGTGTGTGTGCGCGTGTGTGTGTGTGTGTGTGTGTGCGCGTGTGTGTGTGTGTGTGTGTGTGTGTGTGTGTGTGTGTGTGTGTATTATTATTATTATTATGGATATACTGGATATACAGAAACACTTACAATGTAAACCAGGAAGGACCAGCTGATGAAGTAATACTGGACCATTTGAGCTGTTACCATGGAGATATTGTGGGGGGCAAAGGTCACCAGGAGGTAGGTTCCTGTGATCGCCAGAGTCCCACCTGCGGAGAGAGGAGCGGATAGAGAGGAGCAGATATGAGGGAAAAGACATTTTTAAGCAGCTGAATGAACCCTAAAACTCAGATGATTTGATTTTTACAAAGTTATTCTTTATGTCTGTTTTTCCCTGCAACTGTAAGACCAAACTCGTATACTATAATTATGTTTTCTCATTAGAATACTTTACAACTTTATCATAAATAATTAAATTATACATGACATCAAATAATTTGTATTTGTCTATTGATTTTTACACTTGTGTGTAGACATTTTTGTTTTGTTTTTTCCAGTGCTCAGCTAATACTACGAAAAATGTTTTCAAGATTTAGTATAAAAATCTAAAATGCAACAAATTGACTTGACTAATATTAATCAATGTCATGCTTTGAAACTGTTATATATTTAGAGTCAGTGGGATTTGCATCTTTAATTTATGCTGTTAATCTAGCCACTTTAGAATATTTCCCACAACAAATCTTGTGTTATTCAAATTCCATTTGTTTAAACAGGTCATTATGTCAAACAAATGCATATTTTTTGACGTTTGCATAGAGGGTAATCTAAAAACACAGTTTACTGAGTAAACTGTGTTTTTCTAAGGCATGGCATAATTTCAGTACAGTGTGACTTGTCACGAATTGGTAAATTATATGATTAATATGAAGCAACCACTCTGTATTCGCTCTTAAAACAAAAACAAAACACAAAAAATTGCCTGAACTTATTCCTATTGTACTGTGTTACACCAGGTCCCAATGTGCATCACCTGTAAGTGGTTCAACAATGTTTCTTCTTTGGACCACTTTAGAAACCAGGAACTCTCCAAACTTGGAAATGTTCTGATCATGCATGTCATCTATAACCTAACCAGGAGTTCACAAACTCTTGAATTTTACGTATTATTTTGCTTTTGAAAACGTGCACACAGAAGTGCTTTGTGCATTTGAGGACGAGGAAGAAGTCGGTGCTTTTCTCTCATCTAGAGTTCTTGATTTCTCGGCTTGTTCCGCTTTTGCGACGCTGCAGCCAATCAGTTCAAATGTCCGTCATGAAGCATTTTCCCGACCGCATTCGGTGAGAGTCTATCCAGATTGATAATGAGTAGATCTAAAGTCAGAGTGATATATATCCTGACGTAAGCCAGGTTATGGGCCTTCACAAACAAAATGTTGACCTCCTCATGTTGCCCTCCCACGAACAGGTGCCACGGTAAAGAGATAAAATGTGTTATTATCCTCACCTGTGAGTGGTCACACTGTCATGCCCAATCAGCTGTATGTATCTTCTGCTATGTCTGTACACTTGTTTGCATCAGGAGGTTGATTATTCTGACTAGTGTACAAAGAGCATAAAGAAGGAAGTAATCGCTGTGTGGTGCTGATACGACAGCCACTTTTCTCACAGTCAAATTCATTATTGTGAACACCGTTACAATCATGTAATTAAGCAGCTGAATCTAAATTGTAATGACAAACAAAATGGCTCATCACAACAGATAGGAACACACTGTGCCAATGATTCAGAAATGGGGCTAAGATTTGTGATGATCTCATTCAGAAATGTTTTTGCAAAGACCATCAACGCTTTGCTTTCCAGATATATGAAGTGCAATCTGCAGGTGTCAGCAATGTTTTATTACCCAGGATATCAGAGGCACGAATCTTCTCCTTCAGGAAAACAACAGAAATGACGGCGCTGGCTGTGAAATAGAAAATACACAGCATTAGGTTTACTTTATAAGCAAACAGTGTCTAGACATAATTTAAATAATAGTATAACACTGTCCCTTGGTAATAAAAAGCTATTTGTTATGACTTTTGCTTATTTTCTCCAGCGTTTTAATGCAACAAGTTGAGCAAGGTCAGACTGGATTTTGACATTAACAATTATATTTCATGCTGTTGGAGGAATACAAATGACTACAGCTAGAGAAGGACTAATAAATGTCAAAACATATTTAGAGATTATGTGTTCTAGTGTGTGTCCTCGTCCCTCACTATGGGGTGGCACTGTTGCAGATGTCCAGTTCACAGACGGGTGTCCCAGACAGAGAGAGACCGGACCAAAGCTCAGACCATCTGTGTTCTTGGACCTGACCTGCCCCCTGCAGCCCCTCGCACACCACAGTGATGTACGTGCCTCTCTCTGAGCTCAATATGCTTGTCCTGAAAGTGACTCTTTGTTATCAAGTATCAAGTATTTTTGTCTGTCTTTGATCATCCTTAAGTCATAGATAGTTCTTCATTTAGGCTTAAGTCTAACCCTTTTTAAATCATGCTTCCTGGTCCTGGTTTAATTTCAGTTTTGTGCAATCCTAATCCTACTCCAAGTTTTAATCAGTGCAGTTTTCATCTTGATAATTACACAGATAGATGGATAGATAGTAGCAAATATACATTTACATGACGGGCTTCACTTTCACTTTCAGGAATTTTATTGTCTATGTAATTAATGAAATGTTGGACCTGTTTTTCTTAAACAGAAGAGGACCAACTTGGCAGCAGGAGGACAAACTCAGAGAAAAGGCTAAGGATCTTTAGGGTCAGAGAAAATCATTCTGGCCTTATTTGCAGTTCTCTCTGAATAGATCTCTTCCAGGCTGCCCGGCTTTAGGCCCAGCAGCTTGGACGCCACAGTCACAGTCTTTTTGAAGAATTTTTTCTGGGCTTCTGTGCTGTTCCCAAATCATTCCACAAGACAGAACGATAAAATCGCTATCAATAAAACAAGAGTAGAACATTAACAGCAGCTTTTGCTCAACATTGAAAGATGTAAATGTTCCTTTCATTTATTCATTTTCTACCGCTTCTTCCCGTCAGGGGTTGCGGGTCACTTTGGGCCTTGGGCGGGGTACGCCCTGGACAGGGGCCAACTCGTCGCAGGTTAAGTATTCCTATCATAATTTATTTTCAGTCACATGCATCTTACATATGGTTTATAGAGGGCTGAGTACAGTTAAAAGTGAAGTTAACTGTTACCAAAAGTTACCAAAAGTGAAGGTACAACTAGTATCGGGAAAAAAATATGGTACAATATGGCAAAAATATTTTACCTTCCATAACAAGTTTTGATGTCACGTGGGTCCCGGGAGAGCACTATATAAAGTATAAAAACTATATTTTTTCTACAAAGAAATGTAATTCATAGCTATTATGATCATTTAATTTTTAGATTTAGATTTCATTTTCTCATTCTAGATAAGGATTAATAGATGAAAATCTATAGAAAACTGTACTGTTCAGGTACCTATACCAAAAAACAGGTTCTTCAATAACTGGTACCCCAAAAAATTGAAAGTATACGCAGCCCTTATTGAAATAATCTTAGAAGAAATATTTTCCAAAAGCAATTACATGTGTGCACAGATGACCAAAGCAATACCTCAAAATGAATACCCGACTGAGCACCCACCGTAATTGGTCACACACAAGCTGTTAAACGTGTCATTAAATCTTCATGTATAATGCATGTAAATATACACATCTACACAAGGCAATCTCCGCATGATTAAGAACTGTCATTCCCCTTTGATAAATGCTCCTCATTAGAGCTTTATAACTGCAGAATCATACCAAGATGCTCCTCTGTGAACCACAACTTCCCTAAACCCATTCATCCCCATCAGAAAAACCACATGCGTGAAAAAGCAATTGGTTTCACACAAGCTTAGTCTCAGATTAGTCTTCTTAATGTTTCCTCCGACTACGCGCTCAGAAAGGGACAACGTGTTTGGCTGTGACAGGCAGACGTGTGCATTATGTTCAAGCACACACCGGGGTAAGAAAGGGAGCCCGGCTAAAAGAAGGAGAACAAGAGCCTGACAGGGGATGGATGGCCAAGCAAAGGGGTGGCATTATGTATTGTTAGGGAGGCGAGTGGAGAGCGCTGATTGGGAAGATTTGGCAACAGTTGGGGCCAAATGGATTAGTGTGCATTGTTAGGATATACACAAAAACAGAGGTATTACATTATAACATATACACAAATATAACTAAACTAATATATATAAATATTGCTCAACTGTGGGAATGCTTCTTTCTGTCCTACTGTTGACATTACACTACCCCACAAAAAGAACAACAAAATAACAGGTACAATATATAACTAATAGAGAAATATATATATATATATATATAAACAAAAAGAATAATAATAGTTACAAGCAATTGGAAAGAAAAATTTTTACATATTTAATTTATTAATATTTATTCATTAAAATAAAACAGTGTCATAAAATTAAAAATACTAAAAAATACAGTTAAAATTAGGATATTGCATATCAAAGGGAGGTTTCTTTTATCTACAACATCCTATTCACATCCTTTCACCTGCTGCTCCTTCACAAAAATTTAAATTAAACTAAATTAAAACAAAATTAAATTGACAGATTTATCATGTAGTTTCCTTGTCACAAATGCTATTAGAGCCATATTTTGAGTTTTGATGTGAGGACTCTGGATAGATCCCGAAATGTTTCATTTTTATTCATATTTTTCAGACTTATCATTCTCACTTTGTGTAGCGTTGCCATAGTAACTGTCAGATCCAGTTGATCCCAATAGTGAAGTCTTAAATGTGAACATGATCTTTGTCGGGCGATGAAATATTTAACAGTCTATTTCAACGCTTTGGATGAAAGGCTCTGTAGAAGGAAAGTATGTGTCCTTATGCATTATTTTCATTGCAACAGAATTATGGACTTCGGTGAAATTAGTTTGTCATCTTTACCGTGGGATTGGAGAGGGCCCGCCTACTTCTAATCATGACCATCTATCTTAATTACAGCACGATATTAGTCAAGAAGCTAATTCTTCTTTGTTGTATGCCTTAATAATCCACGTTTAAAAGAACAAGCATATTCATTTAGGCTTACTGTTATTAACATTTTTCTGGAAATATGTCACAATCGTTGTATTGCAGCCAGTCCTCCCACTACCAGGGGTGAAAAAATTATTTAGAAAGTATTTTAATTAACAAATGTATAGGTTTGATTTCATAAAGCATAAAACACATTAGAGCAGGGGTCTCCAACTTGTAGCTCTCCATCCCCTTCTGAGTAGCATTTACATATATTACGCTGAATAAAAATAAATGTCATTTGTCACATGCCCATTACCACTGTAAATGTACACTTAAGATGCCTGACTTTGTGTAATAGTAAAGGGATAATGGTTTCATTTTTAGGCTTCTAACTGTAACCCATTTAAAGCTTATCATTGCCATTATAAAGACTTAGTGTCTAGTAGTTCTCTGCCATTTTCATTTTGTACATGGAGGAGAAAGGAGTTTGGAGTTCCCTGCACAACAGGAACTGTAATCTATTATGTAAATGAAAAAAAAAAACTATACATTTCACTGTTTAGCCATTGTGTTAAGAATTGTGATAAACATTGTGATGTTTCTCCTCACAATTTGATATCATGATGTACTGACGCTACTCACTACACAATCATGTAGAAAGAACACATACATCCACAGAATATCATGTAATATGCAAAATGAATAATGCTGTATTCCATTTAATTGTCTTCTGATCTGTACCGTCTTCTATTCAACCAACTGACAAGTATTATTTAGAGACCAGATTGACAGTTGAAAGAAGTCCTCTAAATGCCCTTGTGCTGCTTTGAGCATCTGTTCCACTCCCACAAGACAACCTTACACCATTATACTGTCAAGGAGAGTCTCTATATTCTCTTCTAACTCTTTTCATGATTTCTTTCTAAAATTGCACCTTGAAATGTCCACCTTGAGTGTGTTAATAACATGTTTGATCTGTGTGATGTTTGTGTGTGTGTGTTTGTTAAACATGTTGGACACGCTAAACTCCCCTATGGCACACTGTTTATCCATAACACACTGCTCTGTTGAAGCATGTCTTTATGATGGAGGCACAGCTCAAATAAACTAATAAACTAATAATAAAAGTTTTTTTAGAGCGTGCAATTGACCAAAGTCAGAGCCAGGGTTGCCTTCAAGGGCTTTGTCGGCTGTAAATATAAAGACATCTGTTGCAATTCAAGTACTACATCACAGCAAGAAGAACGAGGAGAAATAAACAGCTTGGTTTAATACAATTCGTTAGCTATTCAAAACACTGAAATATGATTTTTTTTTTAACAGTCAACTATTGATTTAGACTGCTGTATATAACCATGCATTCTATTTAAATTATTCCACTTTTCCACACTCACCACATCATTGTCCTGCTTATGTGATTTTGTTAGAATGGATACTTGCTCTAATAATTTACTTAATTTCAATAATTTTAATACCACTATGTAGTTGGGGATTGATTTTGACCATCTTAATTACTCAAAATGTCTGATAAAGATATTGACTCCAAAGTAAAAAGGTTTTGGTTTTGCTGATGATGAAAAGTTACAGATCGCACTGCACAGATGTGGTACAATGCTGAAGGACTGGCCAGAGTAAATTACAAGGTCTCTTCATTATGGGCGCCGTGATGCATCCTTTTTCCGTTCTATCAGTTTACACAGTGCAGACAAACTCAACAGCAAATAAGTTCTACGCAGACTACACATCTGTTTTCAGGCATGTACATTGCACCTTTTACACCAATCCAGATACTTTACATAACATTTTAGCGACTTTTCCCTCGTTGGCCTTTCGCGTTCCCGCTTGAGCAGAGGTGTGGATCCGTAGCAAAAAGAGGCAAAAGTGGGCGGGGCAGAATAACGTGCTGTGATTTGAATTGTTAATAGACACAGGAGACTATAGTTGGACAGTAGTAATTGCCCTCCGTAGAGTCAGTAGGTCTCATCCCATGGTTTAGACTCGCTAGTGCAAATTACTTCTTCCATCTAATGGTACAGATCATCTTTTAACTTGATGATAAGAACCTCATTTACAGTGACAGTAGCAATTAGATCTTGAGGTCATAGAAATAGTTAGAATCATTTATCACTGGACAGTTACAATAAGTTGTAAGCAGGACATATTAAGAAGAACAACCACACCGTAGTTTGTGCGACTTGCAAGTAACCAGGTCAAAATACACATAGACGGGTATGTATACTGAGGCGTTAGACACACAGCAAACAGACAAAGTCAAACAGGTATCCTCTTTGGCTAGATTCAATTCAAACACTCAAACACTCCTTGATTGTCTTATTTTTGTGCAGGAATGATCACCACTGTTTATGCGCCTCAAGTAAAAATATTCAGCCCCATTTTGCCATCATTGTTGGCTTATTACACAATGGAAACACTTACAATACGACTGTCAAACATCTGTTATCATGGCAAAAGCTCTTACTCAAACATAATTATAGGGAACAGGGATCGGTGCCGCTTTAACAAGATTTGTAGTTTTGCCCTGTGCTTTTCTCCGACCATTCATCCCCTGGCGAGACGTGCCTGTTGGAAAATCATTTGAAGCGTTGTAGTAATAGGTGTCATTAATATCAGTGAGTCAGAGGCACCTCTAGCTCTGAGTGATGGAGGCAGCCTCAGTCCTGTTCAATATTTAACCTGCGTTTAGAGTGTTTGCACTGAGCAGCTGACAGGTGCAGCTTTGTTTTGATTGGCTAATGATTCAGGCTTACTCCTATTCAGTGTTTTTGGAGAGGATTTACAATGTGAAGACTAACTGGTTAGACAATTAGGGATACAACTTCAGCAGCTAAGTATGTGTTGTGTTGGTGAAAATACGAATAGGATGAACTTTTGAAATCGAAATACAAATAAAAGCATGTCCCTCTTCCCCATTAAGCCACAAATGAAAGAATACTATGTCCAGAGAACATACTTGTCCTTTAATTGTCTTTAGAAGTATTATAATCTTTGGATGAATTACGTAAAATTCTTAATAGACTGAGATATATACAGAAACATTTCATTTGTGTTACTTACGAACACACATTTTGACAGCTGTAAACCTACTTTCCCAGCGCTTCATGTGTTATGTATGAGTAGTTCCTTACCTATGACTGACACACAGCCCAGTGGAGCGATGAGTGATGCAGGGGCGAAACCATAGGCAGCGAAGTTCCCCAGTTCGCCCACTCCCATCAGTATCACCCCCATCCACCAGAGGGCAGACGTGTAGTACGGCTTAGAGCCACGCTGGACCTGTCGCAAATGGGTGTATTTCTGACGGAATAGAAGAAAGGTCACCAAAGCGTTAGGTCAAGTGACTCTGACAAGTAAAGCCCACTGTTTCCCAACCTGGGGGCCCCACGACCCCACCTAACCCTAAACCTAACCCTAACCCTAACCCTAACCCTAACCCTAACCCACGCTACATGGAATGGTTTCAGATTTCAAAAGAGCATCAAACTGATCTATTCTAATGATGTTCTTTTGTAGAAAAGTTTACACCTTTAAGAATGTTTTGCAGGAATATCATGCAAATTAGAAAAAACAAAACAAAACTAAATTTATTTGCCTACTACTCAAGTTACGGCAGGTGTACACCTAATGCAAGGTGCAGTTCAGGACCCATGCAGGTCCCGCAAGATTTACAAAGTGATTAAAATCAATGTGTCCTGTTACACTGTGGGTGCGGGGAGGTCCAGGTCTGCGGAAAGAATAAGCAAGGAGTCTATTTTTCCTGGAGACCACATCAGTCTGGAGCGTTTTTCAAGTCATTTGACAAGTGTTTTTGCTTCAACCCACGTGAACTTGCACTGCGTTGGTCAAATACACACCGCAGTGCACCATAGCTGATGTAACAGGCAGTCTGTAAGTAATCCACTCAAATTACCAGCCAAACTCGTAAAGTGAGTATAAATCTGGCGTTAGTGGGTCTATCTTCACTAAATACAATAAATAGAGCCTGGTCCAGCACAGCAATGTTCCCCAGAAATCCATCCACACTTTGTCAGAATACAATAAACATCACAGTGAGATGTAAAATAACAACATCCAAGTCTCTCGATACAATACCGTCATGAATCTGCATCTCACGAAACAATATTTATTGCAATATTTTAAAGAGGCTAACAGAATTGTAGATATGCTACTTTTTCTTTTCTAATCATGTATTGACAAGCTTTTGGTACAAATAATATTCAAATCAAAACTTTAAATATAAAAGTACTAAATGACAGTAATGTTATGTAAGCAAAGGAACATGTAATTCTATATTATTTTGAGACTTTAGAACAATATTTCCATTATTCTTAAATACCATCAACTAAATCCTAAATCTGAAGTCTTATTATACTCTTGTTTTTATAACCGTCACAATTGTTACTGAAAATAGGACACACAGCAAGTAAACGTTGTATGTGATCTAAGTAGAAATGCAGTGGATTAGCAGTGCAGTCGTGAGGTTGTTAAAACAGTGCTTATGTTGTTTCTCCAAAGGGGCTCTTGATTTGATTGTGATTGCTACTGTGTATTTATAAGATGATTATCAAGCAACAAAACATGTATGATTTGAATATATGAATTTATAGTGGGATTCTTCTTTGTTCCTAAAGCACCATTTGAATGTTTTTATGCTTTTTAGTATAACATAAAAAACGCTGTTAACAGTCAGAAAAGACATAAACTTAAAACCTGCCCACTGGTGAGATCATGTTACCAGAAAGGGCAGCACATTCACTGTACTGTGTCTGATGATGAAGTTATTT
The DNA here is from genome assembly GCA_019453435.1 of Rhinogobius similis. Taxonomy (NCBI): domain Eukaryota; kingdom Metazoa; phylum Chordata; class Actinopteri; order Gobiiformes; family Gobiidae; genus Rhinogobius; species Rhinogobius similis. Next base: position 16,421,758 of record CM033626.1, on the reverse strand, counting down.
GTAAACTGCATAAGTATACTGCTTGAAAGGGTGTTTGTTCATCTGTAGTCGGACTGCTCTGGCTCGTACCTGTATGTTGAGAGAAACGCTGATGATCAGGTTCCCACAGATGGAGACGATGATTCCCACGAGATAAGCCTGTGGAGGAAACAACGGTAAACATGAGAATCAGGAGGTGCATGTATTGTCACACAAAATAATGCAAACACAATGTAATACTGCGGGCTTCAACTATCATGTCCGCAAGAAATTATAGCCAGAGAGTTTTTAATTACAAGCTCACATCAAATCAGGTCCGTTAATTTAGCACTGCGGTCGCCCACTTTTCATGTTAACCACCTGCTTGTCTCCATTATGTTACTGATTTGTCTTTATTCCAAAGTTTGGCATTCAAGACATATATGTTGCTTTTATTCTTCCTATTTTTATTTTTTGTTTTCTATTTCTGCATCTTGAAAAACATGCATTTTTACTCTGACTCACCTCTCCACAGATCTGACCTGTAACTTGGGCTGGTGGAGTTGCCGACTTGTTTCCATAGACATATATACAGTATATACAGTGTTAAATGCACTACTGTGGAATATTCAGGCGAAACAATAGCATTTCCATGGAGACAAGCTGGTTTAACAGAAAAGTTACATAGTGCACCTTTAAAAGTCAAACCTGATGAGAAGTTAGCAGTAAAAAGTACCAACTATTTTCTTCAAAACAATCATAATAACATGTCTAAAAACATGTCTGAAACAAGTATTTATTGTCAATTATTTTTTAGATTTGCAGGGTTTGGATTAAACTTGAAACGCCACATAAGATGCTCAACTTTCAATCTCATGAGGACTATCTCTGTGTAAAATGAAAATGCTTGATCTGCTTAAAGTTCTTTCCCTTTTAAATGCTCATTTGAACTTTCCAAATCTATGGTGCAGGCTTTACGTGGATGTAGCTGGGTGCTCTGTCACACTTTGCTGTGAAAATGACTGCCGAAGAGAAATACAATTTTTAGGTCGCAAACATTCAACAGTGTCTGTGGGTGGTAAGAGTTTATAACAAAATGAAAGAGTGCTCTGGGGCTTGGAGCAGATGATGAAAAAACCCAGAGAAAGTTACTCAAATGTGACCTTGTAAAGAATAAGTATCCATTATAAGTAGCTCATAATAGTGAGGATTAAACTGTTACATATAATAAATGAGTAGAAAGGGTTTCAGGGGTAGCCATCCGGACGCGGTTTGAAGATCGATCTTCAAACAGCGCCTGGATGGCTACCCCTGAAACCCTTTCTACGATGGACCACACCTGGACGAATGAGGGTTTACATCGACATAATAAATGAGAGAAAATGGTTATACACGGATTGAAATAAAGTTACTGTATAATAACTGAGAAATAATATAATGTAATAGTAACATTGAAGGTATATACTGTACATGTAGATTATGACTATTTTCAGTTTATTATGTTCAGTTTTTTCTGGTCTAGAGTCACTACCATTTGTAAAGAATAACAGATAAAGAAATACACAAATGCATCTCTAAATCCTGTCCGTTTTCTGTGATAAGGTTGTGTGTTTTACTATATTAAGACCTGACAGAAAAATTAGGGCATGACTCCAGAATGAATGAACAGCAAAGACATTTTCTGCAAACACAAAGTCTGCTCTGTATCATCCCTTTTCAGAGACTGTACTTCTCACTGTCAATGCGCTGTATTGAACACATCTCTGGTACAAGCTACATTAAAATTCAATGAGCTGTTGTCCAGGGTCGATAAGATGAAGTGGACATAATGAGCAGTGTGGCCTTTGCTCTTTGAATATGCCAGGGACAGGTGACAATCTAATAATAATGGACAACTGTTTATTAACGTATGGAAATGACTCATTCTTCAGTCACTGTTGACAGGATTCAAAATGAAAACTAATAAAGGCAATTTGTTTGTTGGAGTGTATGCCAACTGCTTGTCTCCATGAAGAGGATTTTGCTTTTCCTTTAATGTTCCACAGTATGGCCTTCAACTTATCTCGCATCTATTCAATTACAATTGTTTTTCCATGGAGACGAGCGGGTAGCATACCTTCTAGAAATGTTATAGTGCACCTTCAAATCCTGTCTTGACATTCTGGTGTGGGCAAAAGTGAAAATCCACAAAATATGAAAAACTAAGGTGACTTTGGAAATGAAAACCACTCAGATAAATGTGAGTGAGTCACATTTACAATTTTACACTCATTAAGTCATAGAGAACTGTATAACGTACCATAATAATACAAAGCCTTGTGAATTCTTCAAACTCTTTCCCATTTGGCTCTTTTATTCCTCCTCCCTATATCTTGCTAAAAGCATTTGCCGGTATTTGTTTTTGAATTGGGCGATGTCCTGACATCGTCTCTGCACCGCATCTAATTTATTCCATAAACTGTTAAACAGAAGCTTTTCAAGTGATTCTGTGCCTTGAGATTTGAAAAGTTAACCCTTCTCATGAAACTTGTTTTGCAACCTGTACAGTAATAGTTTTTTTCTGACTTTCTGAAAAATAGCAGATTTTGGAAATCAATCATATCATTAAAAGTGGATTGGTGTTTTCAGTAGCAACTCATTTTATATATATTACACAAATTATAATTTTTGTGAAGCTCAAATACTCTTTTGTAATAGAAAAACTTAAATTTCTAATATTTTTATCTGATTTTATTCAGTTATTATTATCATTATTATTATTATTTATGCATTTCATGGTTTAGTTCATTTTGCCTTCCAGCATTTTGAACATTCTGATGAGATAATATTTAAAGGGTCTGTAGCTGTGGCCACTCTAAATCCAGGCTGCATTTCAGAAATAGCACAATAGCGTCTTTGGACATAGTGGAAAAAAGTACAAGCCCGCGGAATAATACTTCTGCAAATATTCTTCCAGTTCAGGACATTTAAATCCACCCTGCAGCTCACATTATACTAAAGCCACTCCAGCTTTAATCACGGCATAACCAAACTCATCATCTCTTATGAAGTTCATAAGCCCAACGGATTTGTGGGTAATTTCAAATTCAGACCAGCACTCGGTCCTCTCCACAGTGAGTCTTAACCAAACTTTTCTGCTCCTACTGTATACTCAGTGTTCCCCTTCAGACTGGACTGGAGTGTACTGTACTGACTTGAGCAGCTGAAAGCAGAACAGAAGCATCAGGAAATACAGGATTCACATTTTACTGCTGTTTGTTGTTACAGCAGAAAATTCAAAGATACATTTAGAAAGAACAACTGGTGTTATTGAAAGATGGATGAAAAAACTGAATTAATTAAAAACAGTCACTCATTATAACTGCTCCAAGCAGAACCATTTCTATAAACCAATACTGCATATTATTGTAGCTTTAATGGTGAGTAACCTAGAAATAGTGAGCCACACAGTTGAGATCGGGTTTCATTAACATTCAAAATTGAATGTTGTCATCAAAGTTTGCATCTTTGTTGGCATGAGCCTTCCAAACAATTATAAAAAGTAAATATAAGAGGGTTGAATCAAGTCACAGCTGAAACACTGTGAAGACATCTAACACGGAATATAAATGAGTAAATGCAAACAAAATCTTAAAATCTCATTTGATTTACTTTATGATACTAACCAACAGAATGCTGTTAATTGACTTAACAGCATTCTATTGTGGAGAATACAGTTTTGTTCATATTCAGATGGGACGAGGCGATATGACAAAAAAATATTTGAAAAAATTGTCATAATGATCAATCATAATTTTCAGTTAAATTTTATTCTGTCAAATTAAAAACATAAACAATCACTGGCGTTAAACACAAAAACACATTTCACATTTCTTCTTCCAAAGTCCAACCTTTGCTCCAAACCCCATGCTTTTTCTGACAAAGCATTGGCAAAATCAATTAAACATCTCTGAGAGCTTATAATTGACAATTGAAATAACTGAATCTCAATCTCTATGAAAAATTGTTTCATTTCTAATTTGTTTTCTCATCTCTATCATATTTATCTCCTCTCTTTCTTCAAAGTCACCTTTCTTCCTTTCACTCCTCTGTCTTGCCTTCCCACTTACTCAGTTTTTCTTTGTTTTAACACACACAACATGTTTTTCTTCCTTTGTATTTTGTTTCATCCTTTCCTTTTAAAAAAAATGGTGTTATTGATGGATATTAAATTGCTCCCTAATGTGCTATGACCACACAATGATGGCAACAAACTAATAAACACACAACACAATTACTGGCCTGTCCTATATTCCAGTCACACATCCAGCATAGACACTAGACTCTATGTTATTTCAAAGACTCTTCCCGTGGTCAATGGTCAGGATGAAAAAAGAAAAACAGAAGAGGGTCAGGATCCAGTGTGAGACGGAGCAATTCACAGTGTGATGAGCGCTACATTTCACCTTTGAATGGACCTGTATCTTACACCAGACAAACAGTGAATATTGGCCTTTTGCATTTGTTTGTTTGTGTGAAATTAGAGCGTATGTATTTGGCAGCTCACAGCGGGTGCGACGTGTCAGTGCCAAATGAGGCAGAAGGCTGTGGACTGAGGAGAGAAAAGAAGAGGGAGAGGACAGAACAGCTCTGAATAATTTCAAGAAAATCAATTGGACTTCATTTTTCACAACCAATATTGTGATTTCAATGCTTGTTCCAGCCAACACAATAGAGAAGATAAAGTAACTAATGTGTTTGTGAGGTCAGCGTGGATAGATACAAGCATTTTAATGATTTGCTGAGAGCATCATATCAACTTGATTTATACAACACTTAAAACTCTCTGTCATAATAGAACAATAGCTTATCACTTCAGAGTTCTGAAATGTGTTTAAATATGAAAGACCAGACAGGAATGAATAAAGTTCTGTGTGATGGAAAGCGCAAACACAGCAGTGGGAGTGCCTCTGAGGTCAGCTTACTTAGCAAACAGTTCACACTCTACTCAATACCAGCAACAGACCTCATAACAGAGCTCCTTATCTGCTCTGGGTTATAATGGACGGACAATGACAGGATATGGTGGAAGCGTAACGTGGAATGCTGTTAAACTCAAATGCATGTCCAGACTGTGTAATCCCTCGATGTGTGCAGTATTACAAACATTGGCATTCATCGGATTCTGTTCATTTCACAGTTACGGGAATAATATTTATTTTCCATAGTATCCAATGGGTTAAAGGTGGTTAAACAGTTAGTTAGCACCAGTATCAATAAACACTTCATTTACATTGTTATGGACCTTTGCATGTGTGTGTCTGTGTGTGTCTGTGTGTGTTTGTGTGTGTGTGTGTGTGTTGAGTGTGTTGAGTGCAGACACCACTTGTTAGATAAAAAATGTTCGTACAAATGCTCAACTCCATTTTAATCGATGAATCGAATGCTCGTCTTATCTTGTGTTATTAAATATCTCTATTAGATATTATAGATCTTTCAAATGTCTAGGTGAGCACTGTTTGTTTACTGACATTTAAAAATTGATTTATTCAAGCGTATTGCAATAATACGGTTATGCAGTTAACATTTTCTAAAAGGTTTTCAATCATTGTGTCAACTATTAGGGTTACTTTCATTCACCTGCTGCATAGTGGGATTGTAAATAGTCAATATCTTAGACATAGCCTGGACAGTCACATAAAACAGTAAAATTCTTATACATGACCAACCTGGTTCAAACAGCAACTCAAACTCCAAAAGTTACTGACAATTTATCAGTGTAATTATCAAAAGGTAAGACAGTGCTTAAGCACCATTTGTTTGAACAGGTGCATAGGAAAATGCATGCGTAATGCACATTGAAAACTGGAAAAGAGGAAAATCCAGCAGACTGGCTACTGGCAAAAAAGTGAAGCTTTATTTACAGGTGAACAGCAACGTTTCGGCAACTAGGCCTTCATCAGGCAAAATGCCTTGCAAAAGAACTTTTTTTTACAAATAGCCAGTGTGCGGGATTTTCTTCTTTTCCATCATCGTAATTATCGAAAATTTCACAAAGAACTATATTTGATGTGTTCTGCTAAACTTTTAGTATAGTCTGGCCGCAATCTTTTTCTTTTCAACTACACTCTACACTTTTGTGAGGTCTTGCTCCACTGCGCCCCAGAAAGCTGATTAAACTCTAAAACTTTCATTTTCCAAAGCCAAAAGTTAATTTGGAACAAAAGACTGAACAAAGAGGCCAAATGAGATGGGAAAAAAGCATGGTGCAATAAAGTCTAACCTAAACTTTAAGTCACTTATCTCCTTGGTGGCAGTTGCAACTTAACCCAACCAGAATAACAAAATAATGTCATGCATTTATTCAGTCTGAGATGACTGGCTGAATTTTTATCACTCAAATTATACAGCAGCACCACATTGTATGATAAAAATAGACAAGTCAAAGCCTAATTTCCAGACAAGGACACTGTCACCTCGTGGTGACAAAGTTTGCAAATTATATTACAAAAGGTATCCAAATGTCAATATTGAATGCCATTTGTACCCAGCTTAATATGATGACTGCTACTACTAGACTACAAGATAGTTATGATTTCAAATGACTACTTTTGATAAGTCCTTTGTATTTGTAAACAATTTGTAACAGGAGAACCCAAAGAACCATTTAACTAAAATCTTAAATATGCAATAATATTGAATATTGCAATAATCTTATCTATGTTGAAATGTGTTTTCAACAACAGCTGAAATAAACAAACACTGAACCAGACCTTATGGTGATGCAACATGTTACATGGCTCAACAATTTGGGTAAAATATAAAACAGCCTATTTTATTTTATTTTTTTCCCCCGTGAGTGTTTTATGTTTTGAAATCCAATTTCAATTCACAGTGCACCCTTTTAATGTCCATGTAAAAATCTCACCCCATGTAGACCAAGCTCATCCATTCAGAAAAGCTAATTGTGACCATTGACTAGCGCCTTTAATCTTGCAGTCCTCTTGGCAATATTAGCTACTTTGATCTTTTGGCTGTAACTTTCCAATACTAATCACAACAACGACAAAATAGCGACATATTACACAGGCAAATGATTTCTAAACAGTGGCTGATGACTGACAGCTCTGATCTGTATTTGGGCCGGCCAGGACACTGACTGACAGACACTAAACTCCTTTATGTCCTGGGACAATAAGCATCTGTGCTGCTCTGGAATGGGCTGATGTGTGGAGGGAGCCTGCACTGAGGACGTGGGCAGAGGATGGCAAATTGCAAAACCATAACATTCAAGCCGTGCAATATCAAGAAAACATGCAAATGTCTGTATTATTGTTGAGCATTGCGGTGAATTGTAATAGCTTTCTCTTCAGGGTAATGAGTTTTAAATTGAATTGAGGAAAGCACTTACCACTTTTATTGTCCTGCTAACATAACATATGCTAACTTTCTGTAATACAAGGATAATGCTGTCATTTTTCAGCGCAGCAATTTTAAACACACTGGTTATGTCTTTTATCACTTTTATTATGATAACCCTGGTCTAATGCACAAATGTGTGTTTTTCCTCTGCATGTGTGTTGCAGACCTTTGCTCTCCCACTCTTATGCAGATTCACATTCTTCTCATGGTTATCTGTAAAGTCATTGTTGGTCTGTCTTGTTATGGCACTGTTTCCTCAGGCTGACATTACTCAAACTGTGAGAGAGAGGGACAGAAAGTGCCACAAAATGAATGAGAGGCGTCTGACAATAGATCTAGTGTAACGACCCTAAACACTATTATTACAAATATCATAGCTTTTTCTTTTCTTTCTTTTTTTGTCCCTTTAAAGGTGTACAGTGTCACTTTTCTGGTAAAATGTGAGACGTGAGCTACAGGTCAGGTCTATGGAGTGAGTGAGTGAGTGAATGCATGTTTTTCTTTTGTATTTTTGAGCAATAAAAACATGGAATTGAAAAATGCACGTTGATGACAAAATGTGGAGCAATTCAAGCAAAGCAATAACATCTTCATGGAGAAAAGCCGGCAGCGGACACCTCACCAGAAAAGGATCTCAACAGCATCCCCTTCTATCCTCCTTCACTTCATCCATAAATCTGCGCTTTGGTCTCCCACCTCCTGTTAATAGTTGCTCTTAAGTGACTATCTTATGTACGTATGATCCCTCCTCTGTCTAAACCATCACAATTCTGACTGCTCTCCAAAAGTTGCTGTATTCATTCGTCCTTATGACACATGAGACAACACCTCAGCGACTCCAGCGTTGCCTTCTGTAATATGACAGTTCCTCAGTCCAGCTTTCTCTAAATCAGACAATATTGCTAGTATTTATGTTTTGTAGAGATAAAATGTTGACCATATGAAACCATGCATAATTCAAAGAAAACCTACATGTATGGATAGCAGAATATACAATTTAGGTGTTACGATTATTGCGAGAAAAATACAACACAACTGAACAACTCTTCTGAACAACACTCTAAAGTTTGTGAGCAGCTTTCTGAAATTTTCTGGATAAAAAAGCAAATATGACAAAAACAGACATTTAGGTGCATTTTTTGGAGTAAATTGTGACCTGAATAAGTGACAATAATCAATTAACCTAACAATAAATATGCTGCCAACTGGTACAAAACCATTACTTTATTTGTAAGGATCCTACAGGAGGTGAAAGAGGCGGGTGATGGAAGACAGTTCAGCTAAAAATAGGCCTTTCTCAAAAGAAGAACTACACTGACGACACTGAGTTAAGTTTCATCAGTCCCAATAAAACATTACAGAATCCAGTCTTCACAACATTTGTTATATTTGACCTGCATCACATTCAGGTGAGACACATTGTGAAAACTGTAGTAACTTAGTGGAGAACCAATGGAAAGAATCATCGAATTATTTAGTTTGGTTCACTCTAGAAAACACTTTGGCATTTGGTTCATTTGGTTCAGTGTAGATGTGAATGGGACCAAGACGCTCAAAAGTAAAGGGCAGAGCAAAACGTAACTTTTCATTGCTCATGCACACTTTGGTTCGTTCTCACCGACTGTAGGCTGCTGCTGTTTAACCAAGTAGTCTAAAAAAACTTTGAAAAGTCTGTCCCCAGGTAAAACTTAAAACTATTTACTTTTACTGCTCGTTTTAAAACAGGTTAGACACGCTTTATGTCGGATATAGGTAGAACGCCTGGATATTTGTACTACAGACACCAGCTCGGGCAATGATAATGTGTTTTCACAAATTGACTTAATAATTGAAAGCACGTTGAATGTTGCAATAGTTTGACATAACTTACCTGAAGTGGGTTTTCCAGGATCTCGGCCCGGAACGCGTCAGGTGTCACAGGCGCAAACGAGTTGTTCGAGTTCATCTTTTGCTTTCCAAGTCAGAGGACCATACGACCCTCGGGACTAAAACTCTCTCCTCCGCTGCCCTGCCATCTCCGTGCCCTCTTTATCCCATCCCGCTCGTCCCACGTCTTTGTCCTCGTCAATGGGAAACTGAGAAAAAGTTGTCCACAGACGCGCGACTGAACCGCACCGTGGCTCGGCCGCACGTGGTAGAACAACCAATCAGATGCGAGGAACAGAGGCGTTGTTTTTGAACGTTTGTAATAAATAGCCCGCACCTCATTACGATGAACATGAACGTTGAGGGTTATTTTGTCACACACCAATGCTCCAAAATGATAACAGATCGCAAGCTTTTATTACTTAAAAAAAAAAAAAAAATATATATATATATATATATATATATATATATATATATATATATATATATATACATAAACATAGAAAAGATCTCTTGATTTTTTTTTTATGAATAAAAAAAGTAATAATTGCTTAAATGCTGTTGGGGCAGCCCTTTAGCCTTCCACTGTTCTTTTATTTAACTGTAATTAAACTGTAATAGAAAACTTTCAATCATTTGATTTGGAGACTTTTCACCAAACATACGCCGCTTAAGACACCCAGATACACACAATACGGGTAAACATGAGATCAAACGTCGAATGTTTTCACAAATAGTTTTTAATGGGTTTTAAGAGCCGTTGCCTCCTGCTGGACATACGGACACCTACAGTCTGTTTTGTTTTTTGCTGGACATGACACATATCAAATGAATATCACAACAGCCGGTGTCATTGTGTTTATTTCATTCCATCTGTTTGCTTTTACACAGCTTTTGATCGAAATTCAAAATGGATCTACATAACAAGTAATATGCAAACCAGTGGGCCACATCAGAGACAGTGTCTATAGCACACAAACAGGTGAGTCAGAAGCATGAATTCATTTGGACATGCTGTTTTTTTTTTTTGTTTTTTTTTTTTTTTAAAGATGAATAATTATTAGATGTGTAGATTCTACAATCTACACAGATGAGAATGAGAGCTACAATCCTGTAAGGTTACATAGCCTACTGTAATTCGTAAAAAAAAATCCATGGGTTTCAGAATGATGAAAAATTATGACATTGGTCATGACAATTAGCTATTTTAAAATAAATATCCTATCTTTTGTATGTAGCAAAGACCTCAAAGTTACCTATAACAGGAAGCTGAAACCTGATTAGGCCTATGTGACTCTACATTTGTTTCAATATAGAAATTTTTTGAGAAAGTGATGCTCCATCTCATTTTAGAATTTAGCTGCATCTTCCTTATTGTTCCTTATTGTTTGCTCTCCCAAGCCAATGTTCAACTATGATAAGAAATGATAGAGATATATTTCCTCTGTCAAAAGACATACTGTATGTAACAGATTGTTAATCCTGATTAATGTTAAAGTGTATATACACACAAAATAAAAACATGCAACAGTCAGAAAATGAGTTACATGCAGACATTGTATCACTGTAAACTGTACTCTCACTTCTCATCTCATAATTTCAATAGGCTTTTATGCAATTAAGGCTGTGAAAAGATGCATTTATTGATGATCAGGAGAAAACCTCTTCAAAGTCCCTGACAAAAGAAAAAGCTAGAGCAGAGGTCAAGATCCAGAGGTCCTCTTCAGCCTCATGGGTCATGGCTCAGATCTCACTGTCAGACAACAGGCTCAAGGGCACAGTGACATGGCTAACTTCAGAGAAAGTCGATGTTGTGCTATTTCTCCTGCAAACTTGTTATTTTATTGATTTAAAGTACCTTCAGTTAAATTAAGCCAAGCTGTTGATTTGATAATGAAATGCCCATGTGGCTGTATACATCTGCTATGACATTTGAAAGTATAAAAAGCTTCATGGTCAATGTTCATATATTCAGGAGGTTTGCTTGGAGTGTGCTCTCAGCACTGCATCAGCCACTGCTGTTGCAATCATCACTTCATCACTTATTCTGTGATGACTGGATAGGGAGGAAGAGACGACAGACTTCAACATGTTGATCTTTTATGTTTTGTTCTAGCATACGTTGGTCACTTGTTGTTCTGTGTCAGTGCTTTATTGTCAATTGGTTGTCAATCATTTTCTTTCCTGGTCCATGGCCTTATTTATTTATTTAAAGAAGTAAACAAATGTATATATATCATTCAAATTTATAAATGAACCTTTTCATTCTGATTTATTCAAGTTATAATGAGCTGGCCTTCATTTGTGTCCACTGAACTAATGGAAATGTTGGTAGCTACTGAAACAAGTTTAGTTTAATAGTAGCAATTATAAGTGTTTTAATTTATGATGACCACAGCATACGGCGAACATGTAACAGGCATTCAGCAAAAGTCAAAGAATCTCGTGCAGTCATTCTTTATTACACTGTATGAATCAACTCTAAATTCAAACCTACACATCACACCAGTTGTTTTTTAGGTGACTTCTCGTAATTCACTGCTGTCTTGTAGTGTGTTTTTCACATTATATTGATTTTATATACCCTTTCTCCTCAGAATGTCTTGATTCACTAAAGCTGTCCATGGTGATGCTTCACACAGTGAGAGGAGCTTTAGCAGGGGAAAAGGTGAGCGCCCCCCTACCCTAACCCTAACCCCGTCCTTTAGCTTCTGCCCATTGGATAAGTCTATCTGTCAACACCTAGAAACTGAGCATTGAATGAGAACCCCTCCTGTGCATTTCATCAGGCTCTATCTGTTTTCCTTTTTAGTGTCTCATAGAACAACAGAATCTTATCATTCAGTGGATGTAAACAGATAAAAGCTCCATATTAAATGAAAAAAATCCCCTTACTACTATCATATAAAGCTTTTTCAAAGTCATGAAACAGCACATTCATAGGCACTGACAGCACCAGTGTTTTTGATTTGCTCTGTGCATGTATTAATATCTCCTCCACCAGAGACAGATGCAGGTTAAAAGGTCAGTAGACCGGACTAAATGTTGTTCCAGATTGTCTAGCTCTGTTTGGTGAATCATGTAAATTGTTGGAGAGACTCAAAAGAAGACAATATGTGTTAGAGTATAATGAAAGATATATAAATTTGACTGATAGATACAATGATAAATATAATAGGTTTGGCACTTAGACCCCAGCAGCGAATGATGAGCGATGCGCAGGAGGAGCAGAGCCGGATATAAAACATAAACATCTTTGGTAAGTGATATATTTCTACAGATAATACAGTGTGGAAATAACACTCGGTACATTTACATGGCCAGTAAAAATCAGATAAGTTAATAATTTGAGCTGATTATTGCTGTGTGCTTGCATGCACATGAGAAATCTGATCATCAAAAACAGCTGGTGCCGCGTGTCAGTTAATCAATGAATTTAGTTAGTTTTCCCTTTTTTGTATAATTTCCTTCGTGAAAACCTGCAGTCGTGAATCAGAGCAAAATCAGATTACTCACATCAGATGTAATGACATTCAATAATCTGATAACTCCGGAAATCAGACAATGATCAGATTTCACATAGCCAGTATTCTTGTCAGATTGTAATTTTCAGAACTCCCAAGTACGACACTGATGTTGTGTGTTGGCCTGTCACAAAATAAATAATAATAATAAGAGTTATTGAACTTATTGTATGAGGAGCACTTTTTATTTTCATTAACATCAACACCAAGAGGAAGCAGGTTAAATGCATCATTTATAATGTATTCCTCTACATATGAATGCCAACCAAATCTCTGGCAAACATATACTGTACCTACTGACAAATGCTGGCTTTTATGTGTGAATCATGTGTTTCTCTAGAGCTTATCTAGCAAGACCATTTAGGTTAACAGACAGAACAGGATTATAATTCATATTTTCCCACATATACTAAAATAAATCCTACCAGTGAGAGGCGGTAATACAAATCTGTTTATTGGACTCTCATGATTCCTAGGAGTGTATGCATTCAAGGCTGTGGATAAGCTGCTCAAATCCTACAGGCCTTTACCTGACATTAACAGTGAAAGGTGGGAATGATGATACTAGACCTGGGTACTCCCACCCCCAAGGCTTTCTCAAAGTATCAAAAGTTTCAAAGGCTATCAGGCTTCCAAAATTTGTTTCCATTTATTACTCGTGGATGTGCTTGAACAATGGTGTATAGAGCGGATGTTTTATCAGTTTATAGCGTCTTCATCAAAGGGAAACCGTTATTATACACAGTGAGGAGACATCAAAATAAGCCAAGCTGTTGCTTGATGCTCATGTGTAAAGAAAATACTCCAGCTGTTTAGTGTAAAACACAGTAGGTGTGAGTTTGTTACAAGCACCAAATCAATACATCAATGGGCGCACAACAGAGCAGACTTATTAACAATTAATGATGAATTATTTATATTTTATCAATAAAATAACCCTTAAGAACTTCTCTCAAAATACTCTGATATTGTCTTAAGCACTGGACTGAAAGAGGTTAAATATTTTGTCTCATTATGGGCCTTCTAACTAATTGCCTGTTCTAATATAAATACCCATTACTGGCATCTCCACCATTGTCACACTGTTCTTTTCAAATATTTTAATTTGAGTCTGCTAAAAGGCCACAGGAGGAGCGCATGTCCACAATGCGCTGCTGCCTGTGAGTGAACCAGTTCTATGCAGTGCCTCCTGGGCTTCTTCACTTATGTTGAGCTCCAATTGTTGGAAAAAATCGTCTGAAATATTAATGGACTGCTGCCTGGGAGGAGGAAACCCATTATGTAGTAAACAGTGCCAGTAGCCCATGGTTATGTTTCCAAACAAGTGTTATCGTATAGTTTGTCAAATAAAAACACCTTTAGTGGTCTTTAGTGGTTTAGTGGATTATTGGCTCTAAGTTTGATTTAGTGTTTAAACGCCAGGAGAAAAGGCTGCACTTAATGCCCCTCTCGGAGTGTAGTGATGGGGCTATAACTTTTGATAATGGGTGGCTAAATGTGAGCTCTGTTCTCTAATGTTCCTATGGAGCCTTTTAGTGTTTATAAACAGAATGGCTGCAAATCCAAAGGTGATGCCATACATTTAAGAGACCATAATTCATTGTAGATAGAGGAATAAGTTAAGATCCAAAATATTGCAAATTATGAATAATAATAAAGATGGTTTGGGCAACTGACAACTTGTTGACTACAAGTGATGAGAGCCTGTCATAGTATAGTGTTTTATATGAATAGTGATGCATAACGGGTCACACAGACCAGAATCATTTGACAGTATGCTCAGATTTAAATAATACATTACCACAAATCCCACTGTGACAAAGGAAATTAAAGGCAATTAAACCTGGGTCTGGGTACAAATAATTCCTCACAATATTCACAAAATTATCTACTTTCTGCATTCGCATAAATCAGTGGTTCTCAAACTTCTTAGCCAAAGTACCACGAAAGAAAAGATTTGGCTTCCCCAAATCTAAATTGGGTCTATAACAGGAAAATTTAGGGATAATCCAGGTCTTAAGTAAGAATACACTACTGCCAGTAGTTTTCACTTGAAATGTACTGAAAGAAGAACAAAAAATGAACATAAAATACACTCAAAATGAAGAAAACACTGCAATTGAAGAGGCGTCCACGTACCACCAGAAGAAATTGGCGTACCACCAGCAGTACATGTACCACTGTTTGAGAAACACGGGCATAAATCATCTCTGTGCTATCTATGCTATCTATTCTCATTCAGAGTTTATGGATAATTTATTATTTAAATCTGAGCATACTGTCAAATGATTCTGGTCTGTGTGATCCACTGTGTATCACTAGGCTCTCATCACTTGTAGTCAACAAGTTGTCAGTTGCCCAAACCATCTTTATTATTATTCATAATTTGCAATATTTTGGATCATAACTTATTCCTCTATCTACAATGAATTATGGTCTCTTAAATGTATGGCGTCACCTTTGGATTGCAGCCATTCTACAAAGGAGTGGGAAAAAGCATAACTTGTTCTGGGTGCAAAAAAAATCTGTTCACCACATTCAGTTTTGAAACTAAAGAAGGAGGAAAAGTCAAAACCAAAATCAAGGAATGAGTCAGAAAAAAGAATACAACTTGATTAGGCCTTGAACAGAAAAACACAGCATAGTCCTTGACATGCTTTTAAAACCACAAACTTAATGTAAAATGCATAATCCACCCATGAATTTAACAGTTCTCATGTTTGTTTCAACCTAAGAGAGTTATCTAATTGTATAATAACACCAACATAAACCCAAGGGATTTGTGAAAGGCGCTTTCATCTCTCTCCCCTTTGGGAGGAGTGAAAAACACCCCAGTTAAAAGCAGCAAGGCTTCAGCAGACAGGCTTATTAGTGACAAACTCATAAAAGTGGTGAGGTGGACACATCTGAAAGCATGGGCTTCTATTTGTTTGTGCCTATGATGAACCAAAATGGTGATTCACTGAAATACACGAATATGAAGAGGCGGTTATTAGCAGTGTTTGTAGTGAGTTGATCAAATGCAGTGAGCCGATCCAATCAATTAACTCCCAAATCAATGAAAACCACATGAACACCATAATGTATCTGATTACGCATTTACTTTACAGATTTTAAGAACAGACTCAAGACCTACCTTTTTATCTAAGCATTTGGTTAATATAAAATTATTAATATTTTAAATTCTAGAGCTCAGCTTTAGCTCTTTTTGTAGGTTTATACTATACTACTATATTTATACTACTATACTAATCCAAGGTTTGCTCTC
This sequence comes from Rhinogobius similis, assembly GCA_019453435.1. Taxonomy (NCBI): domain Eukaryota; kingdom Metazoa; phylum Chordata; class Actinopteri; order Gobiiformes; family Gobiidae; genus Rhinogobius; species Rhinogobius similis. Next base: position 16,405,741 of record CM033626.1, on the reverse strand, counting down.
TCTGTCTCTGTCTCATCTCTTCTTTGAACCCTATGTCATTATCCTGTGGCTGCAGGCAGCTGTCTGCTCCTGGTGATGCTGATGATGTTTCCTCAACTGGTGTATATGTACTCAGTCTTATGTTCATCATTTTAGTGTGTTACTGTGAGTGTGTGAGGGTGTGCATGTGGGAGGAAGGGTGGTCTGTGTGTGTGTGTGTGTGTGTGTGTGTGTGTGTGTGTGTGTGTGTGTGTGTGTGTGTGTGTGTGTGTGTGTGTGTGTGTGTGTGTGTGTGTGTGTAAACAGTGTTACAGTTTTGTATGAAAAGCACTTTATAAATCGAGTTTGATTTAATTGCTAAAGACTTTTTAGAGGCGTACATTAGTAAGAGTTGGCCTTTTATGGTAACCTGGCTCTATCAGTCTGGCATAAAACAGGTTACTTTTATGGTCCAGATTATAAAATCTCTCGTGAATTAACTATTTAAAAAGGTAATGTCATGTTTTTCTTTGTCTTCTTTAAAATGTTTGTATTGACTAAAACAAAGCCTATTATCCCACATCTTTTCCCCAACACTCTGCAACTTGTGAGCACATTTTACCCACTCCGGCTCTCCTCTTCCTCTTGTTGTTGTTTTGTTGATTCACTGTTGACACACTGGTTACAGGTATAATTCTAGCTTCGCCTGAGTAGGATACACTTTGCTTTTGATTTGAGAGACTCTACATTATCACTATCAGTGCTGCGCCTCGCCCTCGGGGAGATCGAGGGCGGTGCACGCGAGCTACGTGTTGCTGCGCAGCAACAGATAGAGAGGAGGAGAGAGAGGGGGAGAGAGAGAGAGAGAGGGGGAGAGAGAGAGAGGAATTCCCTCGCACTCACATCACTGCTGCCAGGGCGTGTATCTCTGATCCATGCGGACAGTGTTAAATGTGGTGATACATGTAACTGCGTGAGGCGCAGGGAAATCATGTGAGGTCAAAACAAAAGCGAAGAGAAGCGCGGCTATTTTTGGAGTAATCGTCAGATCCACGGAGATACGAGTTGCGATCGCGACTCATCTGTCTGCACTCAACTGCACAAAGGTCTGAGCGTTCACGGATGCAACTTCTCCATCCAAATTATGGCATCGCTCGAGTTGAGTCGCGTCTGACTGAAGCACGCTGAAGTGAGTACCGCTCTGATGTCGTTTAGACATCGGCACATGGTTAAAACGGGGAGAAGCTGTAGCCAGCATTAAGAAATCTAGTGGTATGATTGAACTAAATTAAACAGAACACAATAGCAGTCATTTCTGTCTGACAGCCTACTTCTGTTTTGTCAAATATCCTCAGGGCTCCGTGAGCATCTTACCTGGAGAAAGATGTTTTGTCTTTTCTGCTCAACCATCATAAAACGTTCAACTCAACTGAACTGAGGTTCAGCTATGACATATATTTTTGGGGGATTTCCACAGAAGTAGAGCATTGAGTATGGAAATGTTTTCCAAATATATTTATTTATTATGAATGGCATGTGCTAGATGAAATTACATACAAATATATAAAGATGTTTATTTTGATTTAAATACAGTAAGCCCACCACAGCCAGGCATAAGACATTTACGTTGCAAAGAGCATATTTTTACATCATTATGATAAATAAACATACTACATGTCATCTCTTTTACCAAAGTCTTTGACCTCATTTGTGGCCGCTGTTTCATTTGCCTCTCTCGCTCTGTTCATAGACATGACGGGACACATCCTGGCTGAACCGGTCCACAGCTCTCGAACTGATGACACTGCTGCCATTCAAATAAATGTGGGTGGTTTTAAAAAACGTCTTCAATCTGACACTTTATCCCGCTTTCCTGAGACCCGACTGGCCCGACTCCTTCAATGTCGTTCCAAAGAATCCATCCTGGAGCTCTGTGATGACTATGACGACACAGAAAAGGAGTTTTACTTTGACCGTAACCCAGCTTTGTTCCCTTATGTCCTCAATTTTTACAACACTGGTCGGTTGCACGTCATGGCTGAACTTTGCATCTTCTCCTTCAGCCAGGAGATTGAATACTGGGGCATCAATGAGTTTTTTATCGATTCATGTTGCAGCAGTGCTTACCACTGTAGGAAAATGGACCAGGACAGGGCAGACTGGGAGGATAGAAGCGATGAAGGCAGCACCACGTCATCTTTCGACGACTTGCTAGAGTTTTATAATGATGCATCAAAGTTTGACAAGCAGATTTTGGGGAGTGCAAGGAGGCGCGTCTGGCTTATGCTGGACAACCCTGGTTACTCCGTGGCCAGCCGAATCATCAGTATATTGTCAATACTGGTCGTGATTGGGTCCATTGCAACTATGTGTATGAATAGCATGAGTGAGTACAGCCTCATAGACAGTGAAGGCCAACCTAGAGAAGATCCCCGATTTGAAATTGTTGAACATTTTGGGATAGGCTGGTTCACTTTGGAGCTTGTAGCCCGCTTCGTTGTTGCTCCAGACCTTTTGCAATTCTTCAACCATCCTTTAAACGTCATAGATCTCATCTCAATACTTCCATTTTACCTCACGCTGCTTATCAATCTTGTCATGGAGAGCACCCCAGCTCTGGCTAACTTGGGACGTGTGGCACAAGTTTTACGACTCATGAGGATATTTCGGATCTTGAAACTGGCACGTCACTCCACTGGACTGCGCTCCCTTGGTGCCACATTAAGAAACAGTTACAAAGAAGTGGGCCTGTTGCTGCTGTATCTCGCAGTTGGGGTGTCTTTCTTCTCTGTCATGGCTTACACAGTTGAAAAGGAGGACAGTGAAGATCTCTCTACTATCCCTGCTTGTTGGTGGTGGGCGACTGTCAGCATGACCACAGTAGGATACGGAGATGTCGTGCCAGTTTCCATAGCGGGCAAACTCACTGCCTCAGCGTGCATCCTGGCTGGCATCCTAGTCGTAGTGCTTCCCATTACGCTGATTTTCAACAAATTCTCGCTCTTCTACAAAAGACAGAAACAGCTGGAGATCGCCATGAGGAGCTGTGATTTTGATGAAGGAATCAAAGAAGTGCCGTCAGTGAATTTGAGGAACTATTATGCACACAAAGTGAAGTCGCTCATGGCTAGTTTGTCCAATATGAGCCGCAGTTCACCCAGTGAGCACAGCTTGAATGAGTCCATACATTGAAATAGTCTGAGGAGCTGTCCACAGTGCTGAACCTGAAAATCCACACTTCCATCACTGTCCCTGTCATTAAGTGCAATAATGTGCTTATCTACTGTATGTGTGTCGTTCTGGGAGCAAATGTAAAGGAGAGACTGAATATTTCACTGTGCTTTATCTACAATGGCTTTGAGACAACATGCTGTCTCAAATTGTTAAAATGCTAAATGACTAATGTAGTTGTTTTACTGTCCCTCAAAGCCAGAGTTAAGTGATTGTAATTTTTTTTGTCTGATTCACATTCCCCCGGTGCATTCAATTTTGTTTCAGACTTAAATATTTTCATTATTTTCACCTTGTATAGATCAGTTTTATGAAAGACACACTTTCAAACACACTTAATGATGCTGTGTTTTTTTCAAGTAATTAAGTAAAATCTGTTTTGCCCAAGTGCAGGTATATTTTAAAAGCAGCTCTTAGGTTCAAAGTTAGACCTGCACTTAACACTTAACGTCCACAAACCAGAATGTAATTCTGATGCACTATTGTGGTACACTGCATACTAGCTGTTGTTAATGAACCCTTGGCTAAAATGTCAAAAAATACTGTGCATGATACAGCGTACTTTCTCTCCATTATTATGATTGATACTCTGGCTTTGTGGGGCAGTCCAGTCCTAGACTGTGTCACTATGTAGTCCACTCGGCTCTTTCTCGTTGTGGTCAAATTTGTCTTTTCAGAGTGATGTGTAATTGTGACGTTACAACAAGTTACTCCAAGTGTGTGGCTAACCTATATAAACAGAAACCGTAATCGTTTTATCGTTCAGAGCAAGGCATTCACTGTCTTCCTAATATTGATTGAGACGTACTTATGTTAGCCCTGGGGAGGGAATGTTTATGCATTGACTGACAACAGATCTGACCCAGTGTGACAGGCACAGCAACAGGCAGTCAGAGATGACAAGACCAATAAAGTTGTACTCTGAGGTCTCCATGTTTTATTGGTACAACTCACTTTGTACTAAGTCAGTATGCCTCACTATAATAAACTACATGGTGTTTTATGTATTATCTAATTCATCTATCTACATTGCAAGCTTCTAAGCCAAGGTTATGGAAGGTACTTTAATGGGGAGCACACAAAAGGCACAAAATTAGTGCTCAGAATCAATTGTTCTTTAAGTGAGTGAAGTTAGTTAGAAGGGCACAGAAGCCATTAAAGCACAAATTATTTAGTTTTTGGCCCATTACTGACACAAACTTTAAGGTTAAAATACTAACACTTTGCTTAACCGCTGCTTTTATTCAGGATTTAGAGGAAAGTTTCTCACTCACTATTTGTGGGGTTTACTTTCTCTCCACAACTATTTGAAAAGGCAATGACACAAACCAATAGCTGTAAAGAGCACTCTGTACTTTCTGAATTGCATTTAAAAAGCAAATCTGAAGTATTCAGGCTTGAATCAATATAACAATGAAACCAATTTCTGTAAAAAATAAATAAATAAATCCCCAAAATCGAATGTTTGTACTAAAAGGCAATATTATAAACATTATCTTCTTTTTATACTATGTAACTCACATGGGATCAGTGCTAACCTTTTGGGAGTGTTAAGTAGATAGTAGTCATTAATACCTTCAATTTTAGTGTCACATTTTACATTAACTCACATCAACAATTCAGAATAAAAAAGGCTTATCTAATGTTACTGTAAATGCAAAAACATGTATGCATATTTCAATCAGGTGTTTTTGCTCCAGTCGAGTTTTCATTTAAATTCAATGTTTACTCATTAATATTCAGACACAGACAGCACAATTGGACCCAAATATAGCTTCAGTCAAAGCAGACTGGCTCTCACCTGTCAACAGAGTGTCTCATGCCATTTTAAAGACAGACCCCTTGTAACTATTTCAAAATGGATGTGTATGTTTGTCAATTATAATTGAGAAATCTTTGCATGAAATTTAATCTATGTAAACTATTGCGCTAAAGGCCTACTTTTTAGAATGAAAAGCATGGATAAGTAGAAACCCTTACAACAACAATACTTTGAAAGAATTCTGTTCTTGGCCCTTTACTGGCCTTAAAAATATCTCTGAACTGTATTATACAAACATAACAAAACAACAAAATATCTTCCAGTGGTATATATTTTGCCCAACAACTGCACGTTACATCATTCTCTTCCTTGTTTATCCTGAATCTTGAGGCTAAGGCCCCTGGGAGCAGATCTAGGAGCTCCCAGAGGAGCAGTGTGGAAATGAGTTCACAGCAGTATATACAGGTGACATTTGGACAAATCAACAAAGCTGTGAGGCAAAAAAGAACAGAGTTATACATCTTTGAGAGAGAGACAAACTCATGTGGAAAAAAGATGACAAAGTGTAAATGGATTAGAGCAGTGAATTGAGCGTACAAAAAGGGTAGACCTGTGTTTATGTGCTTAGGTTATGTGGCAACATTATTCTCACAGATACTGTTCAGATTATCACTCAACCCTTCAAATGTACTGGTTTTATCACATGTATTTAACCCTATGTGGCTCTAGAGATAGATGATGAAGATTGTCACTTACAGAAGGCCTGTCCAAGTCTTTACCCCTGAACTGAACAGATGGATGTGAGACACCTGGAGCCCGCTTCAGACAGCTGTGAACAGACCAGACGGAGGTCATTAGAGTAGGGGCCTTGGCTTCATGTCTTCACATCATTAACTGGTCAGGACTAGAACTGGACAAGTCATCTCAGAGGTTTCACTTCTGAGATCACCTGGAACCACAAACACATCTCTCATTTTACAGCAATCTACAAGTTAAAAGTAACACCATAAATTCTAAAAGCACATTACATTTATTTTTGTGTAATTGTTTATATCTAACATTAGCTATATACAAAAGGTGTATTTTTTTCAAGATTATGAAAAGCAGAAGTTTGAAAGTGGATGCAACATACAAACTGATATAAACCCTTTACGTCCAGGCAACCAAGCACCCTTCGTCAAAACACCAACCATCCTCATAACTTAAAGAAAAGGAGTATTGTAGCTGAATGCTTAAATCACAAAATGATCAACCCTAAGTCATAGACACAAATAATAATGAATACTGATAAACAGGACTGCTTTCCGGGATTTAAAAATGATGACTTTTGGCTGACAAGTCAAATGAGCTTGTGTTTACTTGGTTCCTGTCGGGCCTTTTTATATTTACTCGGAGAAGACAATAAAAGCGAGACAGTGGAAGCAGAATATAAAATGCTTATTAGTGTGTTCTGTGCATGTATCTCTCTGATACTGCATGCTTTGTGTGTTTGTATGGGTCTATATGAATGAGCTGAACATGCAGGAGTGTGGCAGACAGCGTGCCTAATGGGGAACTCATTGAAGCTGGCAGCAGACGTGTGGTCCCCAGTGTGCATAGTGTTGGAAATATGAAAGTGCGTTACTAAGCAAGCGTCGAGTTGTGGCACGTTACCATCTGCTACATTGTCTAAGCTTAAATAAGCGTGGGAAGATTGGGGAGGCTTTTGCCGGCTTATTTGCTGTTATTGTACCCCTTATGTCAATTTCGTGTTGTGAATATTTGAAAAACAGCTTTAGAGAAGCACAGGTCTAACATAAAACAACATTAATACAATCACTATCTGGTAATAATACAGTCAATGTTGAAAGGTTAACAGTGAAAACAATTTACAACACTCCGCAAAACATCATATTTACCTGGATGTATGAATTTGACATTGACCACAAAAAAATGTACCTGACTGTTTAAAAGGTACAATGTTTTCCTAATTGAGACGTTTTGACTGCCGGTCATCAGCAGCTTTGAGGGTAGATTAACCTTAAACTCGCAAGTGAACAAATTCCTGAGCACGTTCAGGGACTAACTCCTCTCTTTGGGCAGTTTAAATTCTTTATCAATTATACAAAAAAGGTGAATTAAGACCGGTACCTGAATGAAAGAATGAAATGACTGCAAGATGGAAGTCGAAACATCTCAATTTCCAGATGACTTCCTTTGAAAACCCAAAGAGGGATTGCACTGACTAGTATCATGGCAGACACGATGTTCATGTGCAGGGGAGTGTGTCTTGAGGTATTGCCAGATGTGCCCTGGGGGGAAAAAATCCAAGTAAGAAGTTCAGTTAAATGATTCACACAAGCTGTTTGTTTAATATTTTACCATTCTGGAGTGTCCTGTGCAAACTCCTGAACCACAAATGAGAGCAAAGTAATTAGGATTGCCAAATTCAAACAGCCAGACCCAGTGACACAAACAATATTCACACCACTTTTTTTCTCAATGGTGTACATTCTTAATGTTTTAGAGGGTGGTGTGCTGAGAAATCTTGTCAAAATGTGCTTTGACCCAGAAAAAGTTGGAAAACACTTCAATCTCTGCTTTAAAAGTGTGGTCCATGGAGGAATTTAGTCAAATAATAACTACATGCTCCAAGGAATTTGCTGGTGAAGTGTGACAGGCAATGTACAAAGATTATAAATAGATAAATAGACATCATTCATTCAGACTACAACATATGAATACATTTCTGTTAGTTCTCATTTTAGTTAGGGCTGTGCAGTCAGTACAATTTTAACCGAGATGGAGATTCAGTCATTTCTGATGTTAATGAAAGGCTTGGGTCTTTTTAATCAAGGGTTCCTCTGTCACTAAATCAAGTCAAATCATGTGGTTTGGAGCAGCGTTCAGACAGCTTTTTTATGTTAAATTGCAATAGTTAGACATCATGTTCTGGAAATCATATTATTTTTATTTGTTTTTGATTGGACAAAATAAAATAAAAAGCCTGTGTAAATAAATATAAGGGATTTTATAGTTTGTTTTTCACCCAGCCCTAATTCTAGTTACCTTGTAAATTGTTAAAGAGAATTTAGTCTATTACAATCCGTATAATTCACATCAGTGTACCATTATTCTTGTCTACACTTCTATACTACACTACATCTAAATAAGTCTAAGTCTAAGTTTGTTTCACTTCACCATTAGACATGTCTGAAGTAGGAAGTGTCTTTGCACTTATTTATCCCCCTTCCCTCCTCCCCCTGCGGTGGATTTGTGAACGTCTCCAAGAATAATCTCTCATTACATGGATCGTGGCACAGCTAATTATCACCTACACATCTTGCGCAAATAGAAGCAGGTAAAGTGGAAAAAAGATTTATTTACAAAGTCTCAAACCAATTGTCGGTCTGCTGCTGCTGCACTGGGATGTATACAGAATACATTAGCCACTATATTTTTACTCAATAAGATATCCATTAAATTTCATTAGGATTTATAGAGCCAAAATGCTCTTGATTGTCTTAATGATTGACAAACAAGTTGAAAAATTGACAATTTAGTTCAGTGTGTCAGTCTAAAGCCAGGCTAATAAAGGATTGCATAAAACTTAGCAGATGAGAAAGTAACTGAAATATGTTCAGATGAATATAGTGTATCTTTATTAAAAGAAGAAAAAGTTGCTTTATTTAAGCAACTTTCTTTGAAGATTGGACTTAAATGACTTCTTTCTTTCTCAGTATTGTTGGACTGAAAAGTGACATTAATTGGTTCAATGGCAATATTTGTGTTCCTTGTTTTAATGCACTTCTTGGAGTACCATTACGTGACTCATCCTGCGAGAAATATGTTTTTGGATGTAGATCATAATGGCCACTGTACTCTAATGGACACTTCTGACAGCCCTAATTCAACACTCACTGAGTGCGACGTGAACTCTTCACCAGTGGTTCTTATGAAAATCAAGTCCCTGGTTTATATAGTGAGTTTAAAAGCCTTGAAAAGTCCCCACTGCTGTTCTCTGCAGTCAAAAGAGGTTATTGTGTATTGTGCTGGAGTTGCTCAAAATACATACACATGCTTGTGTAAGTCAGTACAAACACATGCGTAAAATGAGGCTCATCATCAAATGTTTATTACAATTAAAGTGCCCACGATATTAAGGGTTAGTCGAGTATTATTTAATGTCTGAATCCCGTGTAGTATTCAAATAATGTTTTTAGTGCTATGAAAATCATAGATTACTTTTCTGTTTAGAGATTTGAGAGCAATTACAAATAGTAATTTACAGCTTGATACACTTATGGATTTAATTTGACAGGGACAATGCAATCAGACCTAGTTACAAAATAAAGCAATGTGATGTTTATAGTAAGCACTCATTTTCAACTCCTGTCCCTGGTTGGGCTTTTCCACACTATACACTACTGTACACTATACACTACACTACACAATATACTTCCATCATATATAAATACATCAGTACAAATTTACACATTCTACACTCATTCTTTTGCCCTCACAGGTCGGTTTATGATTTTTACTTCTGACATTCAGGTTAATATCCTTCCACTCTTACATGTGGTGGTTTTCATTCATAAATGTCATTGAAGAACTGACACAACGAGAGGCGGAGAAAGTTAACAATGGCACTATATGTTTCTCTCATGACACCTTGACGTCTCTGCACACGGGGCCTGGACACTCCCACATGTATTACAAACGCAAACAGATCTATTATTGTAGAAATGCTGGTGGCATGTTCCAACAGAGGCCTGCAATTTCAACAATCAAAATGAGTTTTGAAATTGAAAAAGCACATATGATACTGGCCTCTATGTGCCGCTGTGATTGTTTGTATTTGCATATAAATAAATGTCCACCCGTACAGAGTTTGTCAGTTCTGAAATCTTACTGCCAAATCCATTTCCTTGAGGACGCACCAAGGACAGAGCAGAGTAGACTTTGATTTGAAAAGATGAGTGTATCACTGGGCTCTACACCTGCGCCCAGTAAGGTGACGTCAGTAAAGTGCTGAAAATGTAAAATAGTTTCTGGTTTCTGAAGAGGTGCTGGTGTTTGACTGATGTATTGTTGCATTATTGGCAGTGATGCATTATGCCTTCAGTAATGTTTGAAAATTGCCTTCAAGTATAAAGCAGTAGTGACTTAAGTATAAACACTTATGTCTGACACACACGTAATTTGGCCTAATAACTGGTCTGAACGCAGTTAAAGCAGCTTCTGGAGATGGCTATCATGTCAGAAAAAGAAGCAGACCCACATAAAAAAGGATCTTGCATCATATGAAAGGGTTTGCGTGACCTTTTTAGAGTTAATCTGTTCTGATCATTGAAGTCACATAAAACCAGAAAAAAAGAAAAGATATAAACTCTCGTCTTTTAATCCACACAGAAGTCTTGCACGAGCAGTGTCTCAAATCAGAGCTCTCAACTTTTCAAATTGAAGTAAATTAAAGATGCAGAGAGAAGCTAAGTATAGAGATCGACTGGGGCATGTCATCTCACACTTGTCATTGTGAAGAAAAACCCTGGATAAAAACTGCATTCACAAATGGAGCAGAGGCTGTGATGGCACGTTGTGAGACATGAAGTGAGCATAATAACCCAATTAGTCTATTTCTGTCAAAAGTACAGCCTCTTTCACTCTTCCCCATTGACATTACAGTGATCCAAATGTATTCGTAAACTATGGCTGCAGGTATAGCCTTAAAGGAGTCGTGATATTATAGTGTAATTATGCTACTGTACACTGTGTACAGACACGTGTTTGTAACAGTCTGAGCTGAACTTTGAGTTGAACTATTTTTTATTTTAATATAAAATCATATTAAAATATAATTACAGTATAATAAATACAATATAATAATGCAATGGCAAATAATACAAAACATGCAAAGATAAAATATAGAATAAGAAATAAAGTGAAGTAACATTGAATTCTTTATAGATAGACAGTGTGTAATTAGCTTTTTTGTTCTGAAGGTTATATTACTCATCAAATACTTGGGGTCTTATCTTACAATTATAAAAGAATTAGGTGAATAAATCAAATGTATAATTTAAATACAAACCTTTATAATTTTGTTGCAAACAAGATTTCTATCATTGTAATCCCAAATTTCCTCCCTGACTTTAACAAAGTGTAATATTTGAACATAAAGGTAAAGGTTGTCTTTAGAAATTTTGACAAAATCTATAATACATTTAGCCGATCAAACTTCTTTATTCAATTATGATTGATCATTATGCAGCACTTACTTTCTACATGACCAGACTTATTCCTTGGGCATTGGTTTGTATTTGATATAATATTGTTTGGGACATGTATTAAAAATAATATGTTCAATAAAAATAAGACTGGCCACCCATATCTTCTGGTCACTGCTCTTCAAACTGAGAGCTTTAGGGATTCTTTCATCTAAGTCGATGAACCTTAGTGACCTTGAGATACTTCTGTATACATTATCTGCTTTGGTGTCGTTCAATGGGCCCATGTGACAGTCCCAGTAAGGTCTTTAAATCCCAATAGAAACTGTGCAACATATTTACTCGTCTAAAGAAAATTGCTGCTGACAAATGTGTTCCAAGTCCACAAGCGAGTTAATTAAGCTGATCTAATGGATGGCTACGTCAGATTTTACACCTGTTTCTCGCTAAATGGGATTGAATAAATTATTACTAACATGCATTAATCAGCACTCATTTATGGAGGCCTGGTTTATGCTCTGAAAGGAATCGACGTTCTCAGGGACACAGAGACACTTGGTGAGATTTATGCACCGGATGATGGCCCTGCAGATCAAAAAGGCAGGAGGGGGAATTACAGGAAGATTAGGCTGATTGTCATTAAAGATCAAAGTCTCTCAACAGGTTTTATAAGGATTCAGGGATAGAAACTCAGATGAAAGCGACTAAGAGCCTATCACCTGTGACTATTTATGTAGAGCAGGGATTCAGACTTTTCACACTATCAGCATATGGCTTTCAAAGTGTTGTATTCATAGGCAAGAATTACACTGCATATGACAGGTTCTCATGTTTTTCAAATGAGTACTTTGTTTGGTGGACTAGAAACTAAATATTTATCATAGTTTTACATCAGTTACTTGGCAGTTTGTGAGGTAAAATTTAAAAATAAAAGTTGAAAATAACAGGAAGTAGAGCTCTAAAACAAAAATCCCCCTGTAATGCCATCAAAAAAAACAAAAACAAAAACAGTTTAAACAATCATTAAGCAAAATAAAGGTTTTATCAGGTATTGCAGGTATTGTTATTTGTCAGAACATAAACATTGTGTAATTTTTATTGATTTTGACCTTGATCTTTCTTGTTTCCAATATGGTTGCTAGGTAACATTTGTGAAATTTCTTGTCGCATCTGCTGCTCATGTCCAGCCAGGAAATACAATTATAAATGTCAACAAAATGGTCAAACTGGGCAAAAACAGGCACGTTTTTTAAATAATATATTATATAAATAAAATCTTAAATAGAATTATGTTCACTAAAACATGAACTATCTATTCTAACTTGTTATGTGCACTTTAAACCAGGACTAAAGCAGATCTAAATGACTGATCTAACAAAAACCAAACCAGACACATTGTACTACTAAATCACAAATTTAACACTTTTGAATGTTTAACTGGGAATTAGATTTGAGAAACCATGATCACAAATATAACTGTGCTTCATGATGGGCACTTGTTCAGATGCTACGCCCAGAGTTGAGGGAAGCACAGGCAGTAAATTGTTCAAGGCCACATTTATAAGCTGCGGATGAATCCCACTTTCCTGTTCTTGTCTTGAGAAGCAGAGCTGATGCCAGAGCACACACTGGCATAGTTTTATTAGCCTCCATTAGACTGTTACAGAGAGTGGTTAGAGTGACTTTATGTGGTTGTTTATAAACATTATGTGTGTGCTTAATTGCTAATTACAACCCACACTGCAAATCCTCACTAAAATGGCCTGTCAATCTGAATGCTAGTCTCAATTATAGCCCCAAGAGGAAAACCGGGGAAGTGCTGTTGGTTGCACAGCCGTCTCAACTTTCAGCCTCTGTCACATCAGCTGGGTTCAGTGGAGAGGAAGAGGTGAAAGCAAAGGAGGAAAAAAGTCTGATCTGTTAGTCTCATCTCCAAAAAGACCTGCACACCACCTCTACCCCTGGTAACTGTTGAATGAGCACGTTTTCAGAGAGCTGCTCATTTTTCGGCTCAAGTCACATATAGTGTGTAGTAATGCCAAGTGATAGGACATAGAGATGACCCGTCTGTGACAGTGACAGGGGAGTGACAGACGCCCTTCCTTCATTTATCCAGGCAGCATGAACCAGAAGTAGAAGCAATCTGTTATGTGGCGCCCTGTTATTTCCCATATCTTCCCATAAATTTCAGTACCTGTCACACTAAAGGAACTTTTAATTATTCTACATCCATCACTTCTAATTTGCAAAAGATTGTCTGTAAATCAACATGAATTCCCAATGGAAGCAGGGTCACAAACTATATACTACACACTGTTCAAACACCTGTAGCAGCATCAAATAAAGCAAAGGTTATTCTGAAACAATGGCCGAATACAAAACCCAAATTTACTCAAAGTGGAACAGCCTGCAGTGATCTGAAATGGCGACCGGTAACAACTCTGCCGCTGTGGAGGTTGTGGAGGCTGTGGTGGCGATGGCTTTGTGGTTAAAATGTCATACGATTCGACTGGTGTTGAGAATTGAATTCCCTGTATCTCTGTGAGTGCCACTGGGGACTGATGCATCATTCTTAGCAGCTCATTACGACGGGGAACAGTTCACAGCTCTTGAAATGCACACCCACCCCTCACCAGTCTCTTACACGCACCCATAAGGTCAGCGTTAATTAAGGGTCTTGAGATGGTGAAGGATTGAGCTAGTTCTCTGTAAATGCACACACAAGGGTTAGAGTCCAAGCAAAAGCCCCGCTCAAGTTGACCATGAATCAAATTTTCTTGAGCGAATTCGGTGCCATCTGAACAACACAAAATGAGTATCACTGAGTTTCATTTTTGAATCTTTATTTGTGCAGATTTTTTGTTGACATAACCGCACCAATTTAGGTCCCAATCAGCACAGCACTCCTTAAGCCAGTTTTGTAAACCATAGTACTGAAAAACAAAAATATGCCCTTTTCCCCTGTTGTACTTTTAAATCTAACTAGACAGAAGCAAATCAGCAAATTTGCAGACAGTGATTATGTTTTGAGACTTCACTGTCACAATATTATTACCAATTTGATAGTAGTTTGTGTTACTAAGCACGTATAAGGAGTTGACAACGAAACAACTGAAGGCGGAGAGGAGTCCCTATGGAGCGCGCATATAATGTATTATGAAGGAAAATAGAAATGTATGGCCTTGGATTTATGTAATTAAAAAGTCATTAATTTACCCTTTTTTAACTTTTTTTTTTAACATATTATATTTAAGAAAACTATCCAAGCTCCCTCCATAAAGTGACTGTGAACTAATAGACAATTCATCAAGAAAAGGGTAATTTATGTTATTTTAAAGTCACCATGTCTAATTGTGACCTCAGTCCCAATTAGTCTGCTATATACTCTCTGCCACTTTGATCCTCGGGTACATTGTATGCCGCATAGACAAAATACATACACATTAAAATGGCATAATGCAAGCCACTTTGAATAACTTTGTGTAGGACTTGTGCTCTACAAATATATTCACCTTGCTCTACTTGATTATACTGCTGTCGCTAAAAGATTTGAAGATGGATTAATCTTTTGGTAACACTTTATAGAGTTTATTAAGCATAACTTCGTAACAACTTAATAAAGGTTAGGGCTAAGGTTATTAGAAATTAGGGTTTTAGTTGTAGATACTAAGTAGTTACTAAGCCTGAATCATTCTTAATAAACTTTTTGTGATGAATAGTTATGAATTACGTCTTTGTTCATGGTTTACTAAGGCAGAAATAAGTGTTGTTACTATGAAGTCCTTACCAATCTTTCGAAATCAGAAATAAACCATCCCTTAACCCAAACACCACATCTAAGAAAAAATTGGAAGCTCATTTGAAATCAGCTTTATACAAATACCACATTCTCATATGCAAACTGTACAAGATAGATGACAGTAATATTACTATGGATCATGCAACTATCAGTCATCTCTTGCTGCTTTTATTACGGTTTTGATGTGACATTCTCTCTGAACTGCAGTTGTATTTGAACAGCAGGGCTCCTGACAGAATAAAAGTTTATGTCAATCCGAAATTAGCTTTGATATTCTGTTTGGTAGAGAGTAAAAAAGAAGATCTCTGGAGAGAGCGCTAAGCCTGTGGTTGTATAGATAGTAATTACTATAGGGTCTGTTTCCTGAAATCCTCCTGCCTCCTTGTCAGGCTGATGCTGCTGCTTTAAGCTTAGACAACACTATTTGCACTTCAGGTGTTTCTCACAACCACGGCTTCATTTTATAAACACAATGTAAGCTGGCATATTCATAAAATTCATAAAGAAGCCATTATATTTGTGTGTTTTACATAACATCGTCCAGAGGAAATAATAAATCTTCACAGTATTGTATTGATGAATTGTGTCCAGATACCTCACTAAAGCGACACTTTGGGGTTGATTGTGAATGAATATGAAATGTACATAAGTTTCATAAGCGGTTTAGCAGTTTCTTTATATGCCCTGAAGAAAGCTGTCAGGCTGTTTAAATATGAACACAGTTTTAATTGCACTTGTTCTGCTTAAGTATAAGGATAAATATAAGCCCTCCTCACTTTCCCTTCAGGCAGCCGTGTCATTAACACAGGTCACACTACAGTCTCACACTCACACTAGTATTTCTATCATGCAGGATAGAAACCATCTCCATGCTCTGTAATCAATAAAGACTATTGTAAATTCTGACATGCTTCGGGGCATGGCTGAGCACAGAGCTAAATATAGATGAGGTCAGGCAGGGCCACAAAGTGTGCAAACCATGACACAAGAAGTCACTAAGAATCTGACTTAGCGAACAATTTAAGACACCATAAGCAAGCAAAATCAATATTAAAAGTTAAAGGCTTCAGCTGCTCTGAGGGTTGCCATTTACTAGGTTATGCTTTTAATATTGCAAATCATGTTTTATTATCCACATACGCACATAACTTCAGAATGCATTTTACAATCTTTACACAGATTTATACAAACAAAAGACAAACGCAAATATTTCAGCAGCATGGAGCTGTAGTCTTGGATAATCAAGTTCTTTCCAAAAACTCAAATGAAGACCAAACCTGCATCATTAGCAGAGAGATGTGGAGCTGTGGGCCACTGAGCTCCTGTGCAGAACCACAGTCGCATTGAACAAAGAGCGACTGTCACATTTGGGCTGAGGATATTGACACTGTCAGCAGCAGGATGGATGAGAGCTCTCTGAATTTAATGTGCTCCTCTGATATCACTGAACAGCCGTTGGGAGATTGATCGGTCGGTTCAGCTGTCAGATCATGCCTGCACAGGAAATACACAGAAAGTCAGGGAAAACATAGGTTCACATGTTGTTTTAAGGATCTTTTAACCATGTCTCATCAAAAAAGAAGCACATCAGCAACACTCTTCAAAACAGAACTCTTTCAAACTGTGTTTTAAAGTCCAAACACCTTCACCAAAATTGCTCCGATCATATGATAAACCTGATAAAAAGAACACATTAATAATAATAGTAATAATAATGATTTATATAGTGCCTGTCAAGACACTCAAAGACTCTTTACAGTGCATTATTCATTCACACACTGGATGCTGGTAAGCTGTAGCAGCAGCCACATCTGCTCTGGGGCAGACCGACAGAAGCGGCGCTGCCAGTCTACGTCTTTGGCCCTCTGTCCACCGCTAACGCTTACTACATTCATACTACAGATCTGAATAATCTATTGATGTTTTTGTAAAAAGAATAATCATTCGTGACATTGTACTGATCCCAGAAGAATAAGCTCTTGCCATAAGGCATGTAGACTGTAAAAAAAAATAATAATAATTTTATTTGTACTTTTTTACTGTTGAAAACATTGCTCATATTTCTATTATCAATAGGTCTAGACCATGTGAAATGCTCTTAAACTAGAAAGTCATTGGAATCATGATTAAAAGTTTTTGATGAATTGGTTTTATTTTGAAGGTTAACTGCAGGAGGAGGCAAGATAATAAGGTCACACAAGACATACTTAGTCTATAAATCATTCTCTGCTGTGGACATGGGAAGTAGTTTTTCTCTATACATTTTACTTTTAAACCATGTAGAAAATACCACTGTTGGCACCACATCAATCAGACCTAGTTTATCTTTCCATTCCATTCAATAAACTTCCAATTTTCCATGTCTTTTTCTTCTGTTACATCAAAATAAATGGCATAGTATAAAAGATGTTTTATGGTCAATGATGGAAAATACAGGTCTCCGGTGAATTGAAGGGATGCTCGGTAGATGACTGAGGAAACCCTTAGGCAAAAAGATAAAATAATTATACTTTTATAGACAAACTTAACACACAAATCAGGCATACAATTTATGTTCAAAGTCTCTTTAAATTGTATCCTTCTCCTTTTTGAGCTAAAATTAATGTCTTATGTAATTGTACAGTTCAACATGTCCTGTATGTGAGCATTATTTGGAAACATTGTAAACGAAGGGTGAAAATCAATCAACCAATTAATCAAAAGTATTGTGCACAGACATTCACTCTATACCTCGTGCTCCGCTCAAACTCCAGCCACAGCTGCCCTGGGACAGACTGATGGAAGTAAGCCACAGGTAAGTGTGTGAAGTGTCTTGTCCGTGTAAATTTTATCTAAATTAAGATCTGAATGATACAAAACTCTACACAGATATACAACATACATTTATTTGCAAACTGAAAGTAAGATTGAAGTGGATCATACAAGCTCTAAATCTGCCTCTCTCTCTCCTCATCTCACACAACGTGCCAAGAGGCAACTACTGAGGGTGAGCGACAGTATCTTGATTACGTTTTTCATCTAAACAATGACTTCTCTCAAACTATGGCAGTCGGCAGCAGGCCAAGCATATAATTGAGAAGATTTAATATTGCAGGTAGAGAAAGCTCTTTTCATGGGGGTTAGAGAGGCAGATAACAGGAACGCAGCCGTGAAAGGACAATTTGTTGCCACAAAGGACACAGGCCTAATTATTGGAGAAGGTTTGGGAAAGAATTTCTTCACACATTGGTGAGATAAAGCAGCAAGTAACAGACCGGGAAGAAATTAAGTTTTTTACTGTTAATAAAATTGGATATGTAGTCTAAGGGAATTTATGAAATACATAGAAGTGTGTTGATAAAATCAGTTTATCAAGTAAAATAAAAAATAAAAAGATTTCCTGCTGCAAAGGCACACTATAATTATATAACCTGATCATTTTGATTATTTGCGGTGGACTATTACCATTGCTGCTCTGGGCAAATTTTTCTAAATTTGTTAAGAAGTAATTTGTACAGCAAAAATGTGATTTTTTTCTGATAAAAGTGTCATAACAACCAGAGGCAAGGTTGTTGAAAGAGATAGGAAATGGCTCAAAGGATAGTTGAATATAATTGTAAAAGGTGACGCTGTCAGTGGTGTTTTGCTCCCAGACAGTGCAGTTGGATGGACCGGGTGAGTCATGCTCTGATCCTTCGGTTCCAAACAAATTAGAGATCCAGGGCAGAGACAGAGATGAGGTATAATGGATCGATACACCATTAAAACCTGTCTGTGCCCACTCTGCCCCCGTGTGCCCCCTGTTCACACCTCCCTCAAACCTCATGACCCCCGGCTGCATTCTGTTTACAGGAGCAGACCCTCTGACCTCACCAATAAGAGCCAAACAGCACACCAGACAGAGCAGTCTAGGATCTGAACGTGAACACAGTTCATTTGGTGTCTTGTAACAAGCCAAACAATTACAGTTTGTTTGTGGGTCTGAAAGGCACACTGTAATTTTGAAACACTGAACAGTATGTGTAAATACATTTTCACTTTTAAAACACTTCTAAGTTAGCAAGAATTACCAAGAATCTCACAATTGTAAACAACAAATAATAATAATAATTCAGAATAAGACAGAATTTTAGTTGATTAATTATCATAATTTTATATCATTACAGAACAATAACTGAGGGCAAAATATGGCAAAATCATAATGAATGATGAGATAGAAGTGGGGACACAGTGAGAACACAAAGAAATGCATTAACTGTATGATCAAGATGATAACAGAATTTGTATTGTGTATATATCTTAAATGATGACTTGCATACTGTTTAGAAGTGCATCTAAAGTTATGAGAGCATGATGATTTTCATTAAATCAAGCTGCAGGCGAAACACACGAGTCAGGGAGCTGTCCTTGCAAAAGGATAATTGAGATGCAACACATGTTGACTTTTTATCATAAAGTATAAAGTAGACTACCGTGGCACGAGGCAGTGTTCCTCAAGCAGGGGTTCGCGAGATGGTGTGGAAGATGATGATTGTATTTAATGTATTTTCAAATGCCAATTTTACATAGCACTGAGAGTCTCGCATCACTTGCACAGTTATTTTTGGGGTCCTGGCCAGAAAGGTTGAGAACCCTTTTATAAAGAATTCTTAGGAAAATCTTATAAAGAAGAATACTTCACAAAACTAACAGTTTTTTGTAATTACTACAAACCAAATTTCACAGTTGATTCTGTCACATGCAAAGTCTCTCTGAATATCATTTATTTTTCACAACCCAGAGTGCAGCACTGCATCATTAATTCTAACGTTAGCTTAATTTCTCTCCCTACATTCTTTTAATAGTATCTATATTCATTCACTGAATTACTTTGGATATTCAACCACACTGAGATAGAAGAGAGACATGTGTTTTCCACTTATTCTAATCTTAAATATTTAGCCTGGTAATATATTCACTAAAAGGTTTGTTTACAAGTTGAAGAAATTTGTTCCTCAGAATCTAAGTACTCCCCGCCTAAAATGTATGCTAGTTTTCAATGTCTAAAGGTTTGAATGATAACTGTACAGTGCAAATCAGTTCATGGGCTGGATCTGCAGATGTTCAGTGGCCTTTCAAAACATCAAACACATCTTTCATAGGTTCTATTTTTCTAATTCATGAAAACATTTTATACAGAAATGTTGGCTATGGATGACAGACAACATCCCACAATACAAATAAGAGAAGTCATTGCATGCTGTCAGGTTCCCAAGGAAACAGCATCCCACTCTGCTGCAATTTCACTAAGCCTTATCTACTGCAGACCTTTCTCATATGAAGGAATTAAGATAATGTCCATCAAAGTGTATCAGATATCACTTAGGGGAGACAGGGAGAAAGGTTCAGAAAAATATAGAGAAATATGTGATTTGTCATGCTTGAGAGACACACAAGGCATATCCAAAATGCTCTGAATAGCATTTCCCTTGAGCATTCATTTCCATTCAGTAAACTCTGAGTTGTTTAACGTCCGTTTCAAACTAAAATGAAGGATGGCAAGTGTAGCCCGGGACTCATGCCATTTTAAAATGAACAGATTGCAAATCGGGTCAAGTAAGAAGCGTTTGAGATTAAATTACCAGTGGATACTATTAAGAAATGTAATCCTTAAACATTGACGTAATAAGACAAACTCCTTTTTGAAGGTATATTTAAGTTGGCAGGTGTGACTTACTGAATGTTCTGACCATGATTTAGACTAAAATACTTGACATCATAAATGGCGGTGGTGGCAGAAAGCCAGCGCTGTTGCACAAGGATGACGGGCACTCAAAGAAGATTTCAAAACTTTGTCCTATGAAGCAACAGTATTAAAACACAGTGAACTCTTACTTAATTTAATTACTCAGGGCCAGGAGAAATTTCAAATCAATACATGACAAGGATTAATTTTAAATAAGACAAGCCAAACAACTTGCCAAGCAGCTGCCTCCAAACATTTCTGAGTATAAACATGAAACAATTATTTTCTCTAACACACACTACATAATTAGTAACCACTTTAAACCATATTTACAAATTGATCCATAAGTGTTCTTATATTTTGTAGTACACGCACAACCTGTTCTAATTTATACTTTTTTAGGGTTGGCCTCATCGTTCTTTATTATGTCATTCTCAAAAACCCTTCATACACTTTCGTTTTCTTCTCCTTAGAGAAAGTAAATTTAACGTAAGTATCATGAGCAAAGTCTGTAAGTTAATTGAAAGAGCTGCGGTACATTGTTGTAGAGGCTGACACTGGTGGGTGGCACTCAGCATCAATAGCGCCACCATCAATTGTTAGTTTTATAAGCCAGTCTTTGTCAGTGAAGTTCTGGTTTTATTGTTTGAATTAGCTCCGTGCCATCTCTCTTCTCTCACATCCTCTGCACAAACTCATCAGTGTATGTTCCAAGCACTTCTTTGACAGGTGCCCTTGTCCCCTACCCCCTCTCCCCAGGCGCTTCCACCTCGGCTCTGTATTGTAGATGATATGATGGCACAGGTAATTAGCGAGTGAGGGCGTCTGCAGCAGTGAGAAGCTACTCCACAACAGGCCGGGAAATAATAAAGAGAGTGGGGTGAGAGGCCCAAGCTTAAGACCCGCCAGCTTCCGCCAGATGAAGTGCAGAGTGATACAAGACAACCCAGACAGTTAATGTTAAAGGAACACTATGGAGCTCCACCACCTGCTTCTTTCCATGGAAATGTTATTGCTTTGCCTTGAAATTTCCACAGTATAGCATTACTCAGATTACTAGAATGTACACTGCAAACATGAATTTCTATATGAGTTAAATGTCTTGATTTTAGGATATTCATCTGAAATAATGTGTTGAAACAAGACAGAAACGGTTTGAAACAAGTAAAATAATCTCGAGCCATCAAATAAATAATCTCCACTGATTTTAACGAGTCAAAACGTCTGAAATCTCCTAAAATCAAGACATTTAACTCATCTAGAAATTCATTTTTGCAGTGGATAACAACAACAACAACAACCACCACCATTACTGTGAGCGGGCACGCCTCTCCATAGATCCGACCTGTATCTTGGTCCGGTGCCATGGAGAGAGATGCAACATCCCAGGCAAAGCAATAATATTTCCATGGAGACAAGCTGGGGCCGCCCTCTACCAGAAAAAATACACAATGCACTTAAAACACTATTAAAACATTTTAACTAAAGAGACATTTCCTGATTTGGTTCAAGTAAAACATTTTTCTGCTACTGAATTTAGTCTCAGGTCTTTGTTTGACAAAGATGAGAGGCTTACTGAGTCTATTTTGGGCACACATGAAGACAGGAAATTTAACTCCCATCTGATCATGAATTTTGCAAACGATTTCTGTTAAATTGTCTCAGTATAAAGAGGTTTTATAATGTGCAATGATCTGTTTTATTTATGAATCATAGCCTAAACCAGCAACATTTTAGACCCTTTTATGGTCAAGACTGGGGTATTTGATTGGCATTCACAAAGAAATAATAGGCATGTAACTTCACGTCTTTGCTTTTAATTATTGATTGTTTGGATGTTGAACATTTGCCACTAGATGCACAAGTGGAATCTATTCTGACTTATTTGTCCTCTCCATCATTACTGCTAATCTGAAAGCAATTAAACTGGTTTATACACTTTTGATGTTGAATCTGGATGCTAATTTGTGTCCACAAACAACAAACTACTGTATGATGAGCAATTATGAATGACATTCTTTGTTTCCATGGAAATGCCTTATTAACTTCAAAATACAGTTACATGTTCTTTTATTTTTAATTAATAGTAATTTTAAAAACAGAACACTGGATGAGTAAGAATTACACAAAGAACTCAAAATAGACAGGTACAGCACTAATTTATGTGAAGCAGATTTAGGAGATGTTATTTGCACTGAATCATATAGAGATAGAGGTTGTCATGAGCCACATACACTTGCGATTGGTTGTCTGTAAAATTCATATTTACATATTAATGTACTCAGTCAATCAGTTAAAGCAGCAGAGAGACCCTGTAGGTATTTATTTACAGTGTATGCAGGCTAAGCAACTGATTTTGTCAAACTGTACGAGCCCTATACTCACAGCACAAGTACATACAATCATGCAACACCTGTTGCTGGTCTTCCATCTTTTAACCTCTTTGGATTGACACTCACTTCTGCAGATCAAGAAAATATTTCTGCCCTTTCAATCTTTATAAGACACTAACAGGTGCAACTATACTGGATATTCTGACATTCTGTGCCATTCACATCACTGGAATCATTCATAATAATCCTGCATTAGTGTCCACAGACACTGGTTACACAGTGGCCCAACGGCCAACTTTTGCACCCTATGTTTATCTTTAATCTTTTATCGATGTGTATTCTGTTGCGTGCTGTTGTTTTTAGTTTTTTTTTTTTGTTGATGCCTACATTCTCAGTGCCATCCACAGCCCACCCAAACCCACACACTCTGCTGCACATTGCCCACTCACGTTCAAAACAACAGTAGATACTAAGCTTTCAGACACTCAACTTGTTCCTCATAGAAATCTTCCACTGAAAGTGTTTTATTTCAAAGTGGGACTAAACTTCACCCACAGCCATTTCAAAAAGAGCTGATAAACTGGGCAATGTCAGAGGGACTAAAGGGGGGAGTGAGGGGCGGGTTCTGGAGTCCTAAGGAAATGTGTGATTGGTCTGACAGTCATAAACGCTTCAAACTCTTGATGCATTCATATGATCTCAGAAGCTCTGAGATAGATCCATGATAATCCGACTTCCTAAAATCAGTGAATAAAATTGGTGAATATAGACTCGATGATGGCTGCGTAGAATTGCACCATCACCTGCAACTTAACTTTCCTCAGCTGCAGCAAGAAGTAAATCCTCTGCAGGGCCTTCTTGATGAGGAGCTGATGGTCTGTCAGGGCAACAGGGGGAAGGGGACTGAAACTTTCCTGAAGTCCACAATCATCTCCTCTGTCTTCTAGATGTTGAGCTCCACATTGTTGCCGCTGCACCAGGACACCAGCCGATCCTCCTGCAGACAGACTCATCGCTGTCTGAGATAAGTCCGAAGAAGTCGTGGCTGGAGGTGCAGCAGTTGGTGTCTAACTTCATTAACTAATACAAAGCTGAATTATGACTTATGTGTTTTATTGTCAAAGTAGAACCATCAGTGTGTGGTATTAAACAAAGGCCCTCTCAGTTTGTCACATGCTGCCCTCCATTGTGATGTAAACTCAGGAATTCAGAGTCCAGCACTTTCCGAGATTAAATTCCTACCCGAGTTGTGTTCAAGTCCGTTTTTCTGGGTCGAAGGTTAGATCTTCCAAGTTACCAAGATCACATGAATGCAGCATATGCCCCTTCAGCCTGGTGATTGTAATCAGAGTGGTAATCAGAGTGAAGGCGTGTGACGTTAAATGTCACTGGCCACTGGAGGCAGCAAAAATGTAACCACATTTAACCACAAATCTGCAAATGTTTGCACTAAAATGGCAAAAAGTGACTGCAACAGCAGACATCTTGTACACAGTTTAGTAGCAAAAAAGTAGATTTAGTTTAGTCCCACTTTAAAGAAACATATGAACATTATGAGAGATGTAGGCTACAAATCAAACAGTCAAAATCAATACTTTAAAAAGCCATAAGCCTAACCCCAGCGCTCAATGAATTATATGGATTCTCAAAAGCGTTCATGTAATGAGATTTTCTGATTTTTGTTGGGTGACTTCGTTTCAATCCTTGCTCTAAAACTACTGTTAGAAAAGTCCTAATCAGCCTGATGATGTTTCAGGGAATAGCTTCATTGTTTATGGCTCTGGGTCATTAACAAGATATTCTCCTGCATGTTGTTTTGTGCCCAATTATAAAACGTTGAGAATAGCTGAAAGCAGTGTGTATCAGCAGTGGAGCAGTTTAGGTCTTTTGAGGGAATATTTAGTCTGTTTCTCTCCCACATTCTGCCCACAGTTTGACCTGGTTTCTCAGGCTGGTTCTTGTGAAATAACTTGATCCAGTTACAGTAGCTCCTAGAGTAGTAGTGACTAACCTGGTTTTATAAATATAACACCCGTCCGGCCTAGATTTCCAAGTTATGTGTCATGTCTAAACTGTAAACCACATCAGTCAAGTTTCTTTATTAACTATATATATAAATCAATGGAACAAATACAGCAGAAGTAAAAAACAACAACAATTATTTGGCCATGCTTGCAAGTGTGAGGGCACCCTAAATTTAGTATCAGCAAAAACACAACGGTTACAAACAACAGTAAGAAAGAAGCTGGTTTTATATGGTTTATATTGAACTATTTTACAAGCTCAACAGCATTTGGCATGGCATTGTTTATAAGAAGTTATAAATAATACCGGGACTGAACTGTTACTCTTTTCCTATAAGACTTGGAAGATGGAGAAGATCTCGCAACAAAACGTATCCTTTTTTTCCATTCAGACACTTCATCTTCCTCTATCTTAGCCCTCCTATTCATCTGACTTGATTTGTCTGGAGTTGTGTTTTCTTCCAGTCAGAAAGTCTTAGCTTCACTTGTCCTATCACCACCCCAGGGAGCTCAGAAGAAACTGATGATCGAGAGGAGAGTGAAGTCACACCATCTCTCAGTCGATTTGTGTGCACCCTGGACCGACAAGACAGTGTACCAACATGCACTCCGTTGATTTTAGCGCTCTACAGCAGTTTACTGTCACTCGGTTATATTCGAACTTCACCTATACCACCACACATCCTCTTAGTCTTACAACAGCTCCCTGAAGAGTTCAAAAGACAGACATGTATCTCCGGACTTGCGTGCGTACACAGGACAAAGCCGTATAGATTCTGTAAATGTCATAACCCCCTGGCCCACTAACACTCCACCAATCCTATCATCAGCGCACCAAAATGGAGGGTTGTCAAAACAAAACAAAGCCAGTTTTCAGAAAGAGCCTGACATTTTAGCTGTATGTGGCTGAGGAGAGAAAAAGGGACTTGAATGTCAAATTTTTCAAGGAATAGTCTGCACTGCAGCAGCTATTGTTGAGGTAAATTACCAAGCACACTGCAATATTGTGGAATTCAAAAAAGGGAAATGCATGAAAAATGTCATACATTGGTCATAAAGTGTTGTATTTAGTATTTTCTAACTCCCTTTTTTAGTCTTTGTGAACAGAGTTGATTCACTTTTGAACAGTTACAATAAATAAATGCTCTAACACAATGTTACAGTTGCAAAAGAAGTCCTCGCCTTTCATTCCGTTGCAAAGCTTAAAGCTCTTTATGTGTGCCCTTCCAAGTTCAATTAAATGAAAATGTGGCAGCTATAACCCAGATAGAGTCTAAGGTTGAGATGATAAAATAAAACTGGTGAAAAGGAGCAGACTGTTAATACTTAAGAAGGCTTGACCATTGCCAATGATTTATAGAGATTTTCTGGAGGCCTCTGTGCTATAAATCAGTCTCTATTGTTTCTGCTTGGTGCCCGGAAGAATAAAGCTCCATTTTTCATTCACACCAGTCCTAACCTTGGCAATCTGTTTCAGAGAGCAGCTCATAAAGTATTAGTCCTGCAGCCCGTTGTCACTTAGCGATAGTGAGTTGGTGTATACATACATTTCTCGGCACTGGTAATTTTAAGAATACTTCTCAGAGGCTCTGCAGCACATTTATCATTAAATGGAATCAATACAGTTCTTAAGAGGATTTGAAGCGCAGTGCAACTTTGAGAGATAGTGATTTTTCCATTGGTAAAAAGTGCTTTGGAAGTAAACATGAACGTTGACAGCTTTAATATATTACAGTGTGTTTTAAAAGAACAAGATGCTGCTGACACTTATTATTTCAATATACCCAAGGCACCTGAAGTACATATTGTACACTAAAATAAGATTTAAGAGTGGAAAATTCATATTATGTGCCAATGCTGTATCCCATCAATGGATATTACATTTGGTTGCAGGTTCAATACATGACCTCTGGCTATTTTGTTATAATAGACAAATATATACAATAATACTATTTTGATTGATTTCTTTATTATTATTTGATTTATTTTATTATATAGTAAATATTAAACAGTCTTATATTATTAGACAAAGGTCAACAGAGAGAATTCTTACCTCCTGCAAAATGAATCTGCTGGAGTGGAATATTCTCACTGCTGTAATAAAAAACAATAAAATGACAATAATAACTTTGAAATACACAACCATATTTATACATCCTACTTAATACAAGCGCTTACAGTTTACCTATTATACATTACTACTTGTTAACTCTACTACAATAATACTGTGTGCTATGTACTATTACTGCAAAACTATTTCACCAATTGTTACTACAAATTGTTTTTTCATTGTAAACCGTAATATTAAATCTAAATGGCTTAATAATAGAGAAAGGTTCACTGACTTCCTGTTGAAAACTGTACAACTGATAAGCTCTTCATGGTGAAATTTCACTGTAGCAGATTGTCATTTTTGTGTTTTTATTTTTGAAATGGGGCAACGTGATATTTTAGAACCCGACATTTATCTGTCGAAGTCTTAATTTTTCAAATGAGCTCTAGGAGTTGCTAGCTATGCAGTTGTAATGATTGTGATTAGACGGCAGAAATGCTCAGAACGAGTCTGGCAGTGATTTATGGATTTAAAAAACAGCGCAGAAGATTCTTGGATCCACATCACACATCGAGAAAATATCACACATCTGAGAAAATCAGAATGGAGTATTTTTGACAGTTGGAGGGAGAGGACTTTCTGACCCAGATTCATTAAACCAATGTGTCTGAAGTTAAATGCTACTCCCAGTGTGCTTTTGATGATGGAACAATGTTAGAACAGAAGCTCAAGTGTCAATTTAGCAAAAAGGTGATTTTGCATATGTACCCTTTAAAGCGCTGCTATTTCATTTAATTCAGTGTTATCATTTCAGAAAATGAGTTTCCCTAATTGAGTGAGATTAAACGTTTTATAATAAGTAAGTCATTCTAGTATGTATGAACATCTGAGTACAAATGCAGCGAATTGAAGTTGCTCTTTGCGTGAACACATCCATCTATCTCTGACTCATGGTTGTGGACAGCAGCCATCCCAAAGGTGAAGAGAAAGCCTGACATTGAACTAAAATTGTCCTGAGTGCTGTGTAATGTTGGTGTCGTAGGTGATGCCAGTGATGCCATCTCTCCAAAATAGGTGCACCTTTTGGCAGGCCACCAAACCACGCAAAGACATCCATCGAGCCAAAACAGATATCACTCAAGTAAAAATAAAAAGGAACAACAGTTTGCATCGTATTTACATGTCTTGTATTAATGTAATCAGACATTTGAACCTGTAAAAGAGTCAAAATAAGTCTCTTGGACGTTCACCATGTTGCCTGTGCTGGTTGGCTCACGCTGACTCAGACTCAATGTTCCTGAGTACAAATGAGCAAAATGCATTCACAAACATGTAGGCCTAAAACAGTACATTCACACAACTCTAATGCGCTCATTGATATGTAGTCTGTATAATGTGCCGTTTCCCTTTGCATTTCAAATCTTTAACTAAATAGTCAGCATGGCAGCTCATTTTGTGTGCACAGACTGATTAAATCCTCTTCAAATAAGCCTCATCACTAAAATACACTGATTGAATAATGGATTTGTCACACATTTCAGTTAGTCTGATGTCAAACCAGTGGAGTTTCTAAGATGCTAAATAGTAAAATTCATGTTAAGTATTAAGTCTTAAGTATTTTGTCTATAAAATGACAAATGTATTTACCAGTAGTGACCCAGTAACGTATTAGGTTTTTCCACTACTTTTTTGTTTACTTTTTTTTTTTTAAGTAAAAAAAAAAGTTTAAAAAAAACGTAAAAAAAACCTCATGCATTTCTATGGATGTTAACCAGTAATGTTGAGTTTTTGATGTTCAAATCCTGAGTTCTAAGATATGTTTATCATTGTTTATTGCTGGTCTATTACTGGTTGCTATGGTAGTGCAAAACGGCGCTACTTAAATGCGTGCTTTAACAAAATCATTTGAGTCGGTCTGTAGCAGTGGTTCTCAAACTTTTCACACCAAGTACCACCTAAGAAAATATTTGGCCTTCCGACTACCACCAGATCTAAGGCAGGTTATTGGTTCTTGGGCTAATAGAGCTAAAAAAAGTTCTAAAGTCGGAGTAAACTATTGCTTTACTAGTTCAAAACCAGGATTAACTCAAACAATGACAAAAATGTGGAATAAATTAGCTCTAAATTCAGCAAACAATTGAACTGCTAAGGAATCTACGTACCACCTGAAGGAGCTCGTGTACCACCAGAGGTACACGTCCCACAGTTTGAGAAACACTGGTCTATAGGATATTATATAAAGACCACAAGAAATCAAGTCAATATAAAATAGGCTTGCAATATTCTCTCATATATTCTCTCATATATTGGCTTGAAGAATACAGACCCATATCAAATGCATCATTTATGCCTACGTTTAAACATTTTGAATTCCCACTGTAATGCGCAATTACGCTAACTTTATAGAGGTCTGTCTCTCCCTCATTTGGAACATAAACATAAAAATCTCAAAAGCAAACAATAGTATAACAGAACTTTTCAAGCTGCACAAATTTAGAGTCATAAACCAGGCTTTTTTCATCCTTCCTGTGGCACCCTGGACATATTTGCTATTAAAAAAGGCACCCCCCAAAATACTTTTCTTTTTTGTAATATTCGTTGATCTATATTTTGGTTCATTATTGTGTGTTACTTGCTCCTTTTACCTGTGGATATAGTTACAGATGTAATACTTTGTTACGCCAGTAGGTGTCAGTAATGGCGCAATGAAAAGAGACTGACTTCTCTGCCTGGCGCAGAAGAAGCTCAGTCCAGCCGTAAGCTGTGTACAGGACAGTGAAGCTATTACTCAAAACTGTTTTATTTGTGTTCACAGGTGAGTTACGTGCACAAGCATTAAATAATATACATGTTAAGACACAAATATAAGTGTAAGACGATGTTTTATTCACACAGAACGTATTTTGTGATTTTTCTGTTCATTCAAAGGTTCGGACTAAAACGGCGCTAGCTTAAATGCTACCCTTTAGCTCTCCCTGCGCGGATGGCGTGTTATGTTGGTTCTCGGGCAATGTTATTGATTCATAATTGTGTAACTACATGGCTTATTCCAAAATATGATTACAAATACTGGTCCAGTGATATAATTAAGTGAAGTAGTATGACAAATACATTTATAGACAAGTTCACGGTTATTGTTATTAACCTGTTTTTCTTCTGTCAAATATATGTAACTGAAGTGACTGCATATAACTGTGTATTTACTAAAATATTAGTCTGCATTGTCATAGGGCAGAAGAAGCTCAGTCCAGCCGTAAAGCTGTGTACAGGACAGTGAAGCTATTACTCAAAACTGTTTTATTTGTGTTCACAGAAAATAAACGACAACCTGTTGCACACTATTATTGCCTCTGTCGTCACGTGTGTAACATAATCTTGGCGAAAGCCAGCCAGGAGGCTAAAATAAGCATCCTGAGACAACCCTACCTACGAGACGAACCTAGACGTAATTCCAGGATCATTATGGAACAACTTCTGACTAAATCATCGCAACACTGTGGTCCTTGGGAAGCCAGACCTCATTCAAGTGTGTCATCATCTAAGTGCAGTGAACCGGCGGTGAAGGGTTCAATGGTCAGACCGCACACCTTGATGAAGGTGGTTGAGATCACACTGGGTGAGATAGAAGAGGGCGAAGATCCCAAGTGTTCCAGCAGTTTATCAATGATCTCCAGTTGCTTGTTCGGTCACTTGGAGAACAGTCAGTAGAACGTGAAACATCAAAAACAGAAAATGCTGCCATAGAGAGACTCAAACAAGAATATGCACAACTTCAGCAAGCACAGGCAGATGAACGCGCCACCTGGAAAGAAAAGATAGGAGCTTTGGGGGCTAAACTGAGCAACATGACAGGAAACAATGAGAGAGAAGTCATTCCCCCTGCAACACCTAGGGCACCTGAAGTTACACTAAAAGAAAGACTTTAAAATATGGGGGCAGATAGGGAGGCAGGGCAAAAAAGAAAACTCTCTTTCACCAGTCTAACTAACCAGATTGAGTCAGGCCTCCAAGGGCTACTCTGAGAATGAAATCATTGAAGCTGTCATAAAAGCTGTCAGCCCTGGCCTTCACCTCAGAGACCTGCTGGAAGTGAGCGTGACCTCACACTTCCCACACTCAAAATCATACTTAGGGGCCACTACAAAGTTGACTCTTCATCTGATCTGCTGCACAGGCTCATGAACATTTCCCAAGACCCCAAAGAGTCTGCTCAAACATTCCTGTTTAGGACAATTGAGTTGAGAGAAAAACTGCTCTGCAAGTCAGGGAAGAAGATGAGGGAGAGCAGTTCAGCCCGAATCTGATCCTAACGAAAGTTCCTGCGTGTCACTTGAGACAGGTTTGTTAAGTGAAGCCGTGAAGTTCCAGTTAAAGCCATTCCTGATCAATACAAGTGTTACAGATGAGGTTTTAATTGAGAAGATAAATGAGGCAGCTAGTCTGGAAATGGAGCGACAAAATAAACTTAAGAGACACATACCAGTCAAACCTCCCAGAGTCAATGAGATACACGCAGAGGTGCAATCCAGCAACAACCAGGCACCACAAGACAGTGACATTGACACACAAGAGGGGAAACAGGGGAAAGGAGGTGACAAAGGTAATAAAAAGAAAGAGCCACAAAACAGAGGGCCAGATCAAGAGATGGTTAAGCTTATTGAAGGCCTCAAAGCAGATGTGCAGGAGATCAAGAGACTATATTCAGAATCAGGGGCAACAACACCAAAGCACACCCCAACTAGAGCTAAAGGGTGCCAAGTGTGCAGAGAGGCTGGGACTGGTGACACTTGCAGACATTGCTTTCGCTGCGGACAAGAAGGCCATATCTCACACGGTTGCAGACCAGGCAGACAGCTGCAGGGATATAGAGGGGGTTGCTGAACAGGGACCAACAGTAGCCCAATCACCTTTTAGGTCCCACATCAACGCTACGTCCTTGCAGGTCCACCCTGATTGTTCGCCACAGACTGACTGTTACATGCCCTCACAGCGCCAAACCAAGCTCATCAGCCTCATCGGACGAAGATGTGCTGTCCAGTGTCATTTCGACAATGTGCCAGTGGAAGCTTTATGGGACACTGGGGCTCAGGCAAGTTTAATCAATGATGAATGGAGAAAGAAATATCTCCCGCACAGCACGCTAGACCCTAGCCGAACTCTTATCCGAACCACTGGTAGCAGTAGCAGCAAATGGGAGTGAAATACCTTATATAGGGTGGGTAGAGATAGAGTTTTACCTGGACTGTGACACTCACCCCACAAAGACATTACATGTTCCTGTTTTAGTTGCTAGTGATCCTAATGTTGCAGATCAGCCTATTATTGGGTTCAATGTAATAGAAGAAGTAGTTGGCAAATGGGGCAAAGGACATTTGAAAACAAAGTGTATACAGAAGGTCAGTCAGACATTCTCTGTGTCAGTCAAAACAGCTAAGTCGATGGTTAAGTTGCTGCAGCCTCCCAATAATAACCAGAGTATTGGGACAGTTCACACAGGGAAGAAAGAGATACACCTGCCTGCAGCCCAAATAAGCACCACATATGTCCGGGCGCACGTAGGTGCCCAGTTTGCAGGCCAGAGTCTTTTGTTTGTCCCAGATGAATTGTCACTGCTACCTGAGGGCCTGGTGATACAAGAAGGACTGGTCACTGTTGCAGAGGGAAGGTCAGTATACATTCCCATCTCCATTGCGAATGCCAATAAACAAGACCTTACCTTGTCTCCTCGTACCGTCCTGGGCCACTTAGAAGAAATAAAAGCAGTATATCCAGTCACAGTCCAAAACCCGGAAAGTGTGTCAGACAAATCCAAGTGTGACCCTGGTATTCAAGTCCAGGTTAATGAGGTCACTCGTGACACTCCACCCTGCAACAAGCGCCTCAGTGGGATCCCCTCCCGTAAAACTTGACCATCTCAGTCCTGACCAGCAGAATGCAGTGAGGCAGCTGCTACGAGATGAGTGTCATGCTTTTGCATACGATGACAAAGATGTAGGATGCATTCCATCTTTAAGCATGCACATCACCCTCCATGACACTGCTCCTGTGAAAAAGACTTATATTTCAGTACCAAAGCCCCTGCACCAAGAGGTAAAAGACTATCTCCAAGACCTGCTTAACCGGGGATGGATTTCTGAGTCAAGGTCATCATATTCATCACCGATTGTCTGTGTCAGGAAAAAGTCAGGGGAACTCAGACTGTGCTGCGACTACAGAGAACTGAACAGGAGATCGGTATCAGACAAGCACCCCATCCCAAGAATTCAGGACATGTTAGACTCTTTGCATGGCAGCTCCTGGTTCTCGGTGCTCGACCAGGGCAAAGCCTATCATCAGGGCTTCTTGGACCCAGAGAGCCGCCCCCTGACAGCATTCATAACTCCCTGGGGCTTGTACCAGTGGAACCGCATACCATTTGGCCTCAGTTCAGCTCCAGCAGAGTTTCAGAGGAGTATGGAGGACTGTCTAAAGGGACTGCGTGATGTTGTCTGTCAGCCCTATTTAGATGACAATTTAGTTCACTCTCCTTCATTTGAGACTCATGTACATCATATTCGAGATGTGTTGCAGAGGTACCAAAAACATGGTGTAAAGCTCACTCCACACAAGTGCGATGTTTTTAAGAGGCAGGTCCGGTTCCTGGGTCGTATGGTGTCAGAGCAGGGCTACACAATGGATCCAGCTGAAATCGCCCCAGTCCAGGCGCTCAAAGATAAACCACCAGCTACTGTAGGAGAGCTAAGCAGAGTTTTGGGTTTCTTGTCATATTACCGCTCGTACATTCCAAATTTCTCCAAGATTGCTAAGCCACTGTATCAGCTCCTGACCCTGCCTGCAGACCAACCACCACCACCTGCATCCAAGACAAAGACTAGAAAGGTTAGTGCAAAACATAAAGGGCGACCACACCCGGGCACACCCATAACATGGACAGAGAGTCATCAAGAGATGTTAAACCAACTCACAAACTGTTTAACACAGCCTCCCATTTTAGGGTACCCCGATTTCGCACAACCCTTTATACTTCACTGTGACGCCTCCCAAGAGGGCTTAGGGGCAGTATTGTACCAGCACCAAGCAGGCAAATTGAGGGTCATAGCCTATGGGTCCCGCACACTAACCCCTCCAGAAAAGAATTACCACATGCATTCTGGAAAGCTTGAATTTCTAGCCTTGAAGTGGGCGATATGTGAACGTTTCCGTGATTATCTCTTTTATGCCCCTCATTTTGTTGTTTACACGGACAACAACCCTTTAACATACATTCTCACAACAGCAAAACTAAATGCCACTGGTCACCGCTGGGTAGGGGAACTAGCTGACTTCAACTTCACAATCAGATACAGACCCGGAAAGAGAAATGCAGATGCAGACGGCCTGTCCAGGTTACCTCTTGACATTAATCAGTATATGTCACAGTGCACAGCTGAGGTGAAACAAGATGTCATAAAAGCAGCAGCTGACAGTGTTTGTTTACAGAAAAAGAGCACAGGCCCTGAGAACTATGTCATCAGTGAAACCGCCATTAATCTGGTCCGGGACACAGCTCTACCCCCAGACAAGTCCATCTCACCTGCAAAAATCAGGGGGAGTCAAGAAAAAGACTCTGTCATTGGCCCAGTCCTGCAGTATAAAAACAGTGAGTACTTACCCAAAGGCCAGGCTTTTAGAAAAGAGTCACCTGATGTGAAAATCCTCCTAAGACAGTGGAACAAACTTTATGTGAATGGGGATGGCGCCCTCTACAGGCGAGTTAATGGTAGAGATCAGCTTCTCCTCCCAAAAGAATACCATGACACTGTCTTCAGAGAGCTGCACAAAGAAATGGGACACCTGGGGGCAGAAAGAACTTTGGGTTTAATAAGGGACAGATTTTACTGGCCAAAGATGCAGAAAGACATAGAACACTTTGTGATGCACACCTGTGAATGTTTGAAAAGGAAACGACCAAATAGAGCAAACAGAGCCCCACTCACATCGATTACTACAACTTACCCTTTTGAGTTGGTGTCGATTGATTTTCTGCACTTAGAGACATGCAAACATGGGTACGAATACATCCTGGTGGTAATGGATCATTTTACGCGTTTTGCGCAAGCGTACGCTACAAAGAACAAGTCTGCTAAGACAGTGGTAGACAAGATCTTTAACCATTTCGCTCTCAAGTTTGGTTTTCCTGTGAGAATCCATCATGACATGGGAAGGGAATTCGAAAACCAACTGTTCTCCCAGCTCCAAAAAGTCTGTGGTCTTCGCGGCTCCCACACCACACCATACCATCCGCAGGGGAACGGGCAGGTAGAGCGTTTCAACAGGACCCTGCTCTCCATGCTGAGAACCCTCACAGACAGTGAAAAAGCAGACTGGAAAGAATCACTGACGAAGGTAGTGCACGCCTATAATTGCACTAAAAGTGAAGCCACTGGGTTCTCCCCATATTACCTGCTTTTTGGCCGCACACCCAGGCTCCCAGTAGACATTCTGTTCAACTTGCCGAGCCACGAACAACATGTTAGCTATGAGGAGTATGTGCAAAAATGGCAGTCACAAATGAGAGAGGCTTATCAGATTGCATCTAAAGCAGCACAGAAAGAAGCATCAAGGGGTAAACACTATTATGACCAAAAGACCCATGGGGTGCAGCTGTATCCAGGCAACAGAGTTCTCCTTCGCAACTTCAAAGAAAGAGGGGGTCCCGGTAAGCTCCGTTCTTACTGGGAAGATGCTGTGTATGTTGTAGTCGCCCAGAAAAGCCCTGACATGCCCGTTTATGAGATAGAACCAGAAAAAGGGGGTAAAAGTCGCACAGTACACAGAAATCTGCTCCTCCCATGTGACTATCTACCTCTAGAAAAACCTGACAACAAACAGCTGAACAAACAGAAGAAACAGACTAGACTCAGAAGGCAACAAGAGACATTACGAGAGGACACAGACTCGGACAGTGATGAAGAAGGTGCCCTGGTGTGGAGATCTCCTCGCCTGCAGAGCCGAGAGGACAGCAGAGCTCAGGTGCATGTTCCTGAACCTGAGTTGGAGCAGCAGCCAGAGGCAGAGGACCCTCATCACCCAGGTGACTGGAACAGCGCGGCAGAAGAAGATGGTCCGGAGGCTGAGGCTCACCAGGAGCAGCCCCCCAACCATCCTTCTGATGAAGATGTGAGAGACAGAGACTCTGATGCCGAGCTGAGGTCAACCTCTCCATCACATGTCTACCCACAGAGAGAGAGACGGCGACCCAGAATTCTCTCCTACGACCAGCTTGGACAGCCAACGACAAGAACTGTGGGTATGGACCACATCGAGGTGAGTGTTCCACCCGTATGTTCACAGGGACTCTGGAGACCATGGGCGTCCGACTCCTTACAAGCAGCTTGTTAAGACTGGTTTGATGGCATAAACATCTAAAGACTGAATAGCTAAAGGTTAGGAATAAGTGCAATTAGAGACTGAGTTGAGTGTATTGCACATGTCAAAAGTGTCTAGATTTAAACATTGAGATGGTATGGTAACAGACAAAGAGAAAATGTTGGCCGATTTTGTGTCTGGTTACAACGGTATATGGAATTATTTCACTTTACGGTGAACATGTTTTATTTAACTTGAGAAGTAATGTGGTTATTGCTTTACAAAGGTTGGTATCTCGGGGAATTCAAAATGTCTACAAAAAGTGACTTAATACTACCAAAGTGATGCTAATAGTATGATGGGTAACCACTGTACTCAAGGGGCACTGCTTTTGGATAAGCGTGGAAAAAAAAAAAAAAAAAAAGGTTAAACTTTTTTCTTTTTTTTTTTTTCTTTTATTAAGCAGGGGAGGGTGTGGCACCCTGGACATATTTGCTATTAAAAAAGGCACCCCCCAAAATACTTTTCTTTTTTGTAATATTCGTTGATCTATATTTTGGTTCATTATTGTGTGTTACTTGCTCCTTTTACCTGTGGATATAGTTACAGATGTAATACTTTGTTACGCCAGTAGGTGTCAGTAATGGCGCAATGAAAAGAGACTGACTTCTCTGCCTGGCGCAGAAGAAGCTCAGTCCAGCCGTAAGCTGTGTACAGGACAGTGAAGCTATTACTCAAAACTGTTTTATTTGTGTTCACAGGTGAGTTACGTGCACAAGCATTAAATAATATACATGTTAAGACACAAATATAAGTGTAAGACGATGTTTTATTCACACAGAACGTATTTTGTGATTTTTCTGTTCATTCAAAGGTTCGGACTAAAACGGCGCTAGCTTAAATGCTACCCTTTAGCTCTCCCTGCGCGGATGGCGTGTTATGTTGGTTCTCGGGCAATGTTATTGATTCATAATTGTGTAACTACATGGCTTATTCCAAAATATGATTACAAATACTGGTCCAGTGATATAATTAAGTGAAGTAGTATGACAAATACATTTATAGACAAGTTCACGGTTATTGTTATTAACCTGTTTTTCTTCTGTCAAATATATGTAACTGAAGTGACTGCATATAACTGTGTATTTACTAAAATATTAGTCTGCATTGTCATAGGGCAGAAGAAGCTCAGTCCAGCCGTAAGCTGTGTACAGGACAGTGAAGCTATTACTCAAAACTGTTTTATTTGTGTTCACAGAAAATAAACGACAACCTGTTGCACACTAATTATTGCCTCTGTCGTCACGTGTGTAACATTCCTCCTCTGTGAGATGCCAATATAACCATAAAAAGTCCAGGTGGAAATATTCTCAGTGGTTTATATTTGTCAGGTCAGTGCAGCGTTGACCAGCTTTAACAGCTCGTGGGATGCAGAACCCCTCACCTGGACCTGAACCAGGGCTAGGTCCCAGACTCCCTCCTCCTCTTCCCTGGGCTCCCATAGAACTGACCCTGGACCAGTGAAGAACCAGACAAATGGAAGCCGACATGTGCAGGACAGCTGGACTAGACCACAGAGACTAGGGACTACAGCAGGTGTTACACATGAATGATTCATCAGCTTTCACTGGCTATATATAGGGCAAGTGGGCCCATTGAAATTAAAGGTGGCTACTTATGATATGATCTGTGTTTATTGTCTTTACAAACTGTCTACCATACACTTTAAAAGGGTCTGGTCACATGAAAACTTGTTGAAATAAAATCTGAGTCTGGATGTGGCTCAGTGTTGGCCCACAATCAGAATACTGGCAGTTCAATCTCTGCTGTTGTTGCCTTGTCGTGTGATGTGAGACTGTGCAATAGGAGCAGTTTGCCAGCTGCATTTCGGTCAGTCTGTTCATACTGTCTATGGTCCCAGGGCTGCTCTGGTTATTGTACAAGCTCACTACTGTGTGTGACTGAAGACTGAATGAGTAATGCATGGCATTTTAAAGGAGAGTATCTCAAAAAGCATAGGAGTATCAAGTGAAATGTTTGAAATGAAAACTGTTCCATTTAGTTTCCCTCTAGGACACACCAGACCCTATTATCAACTGAAAAACAGACTTGGGATAAAGGAACACATTTCTAGACCCAATCTTCGTCTCCCTCAGTCCAATTCTCACCGAAGGATGTAACCTGCAGACCAAAGGGCAGTCTGTTATCACACTCCGGGCTCTGCAGGGTAAATAAAGCATCCAACTCTCTCTTAGAAGAACAAACACAAGCAGCGTTACAAATGGCAAAGCGACGCCTATGGACAACTTTTTGTTTTTTATAGATTTGTCTGGAGCAGATTTTCATTTTTAAAGCATGCATGCTACTGTCCAAATGGCTGCATCTGCTGCTGATGAAGCCACACAACATAACTATTTCAAATGCATCATGATGGCTCATGAATGTATCTTTGTCTTGACACATTCAGAACTGTCCACAGTTCCACACACTGTCATACTGTCAGTCAGCAAGTGTGTTTCCCTCCATCAACAAAACTCATTGAGACATTATGGCTCTAACCCCATAATTTCATTCTGACAGCATATTTGTGGGTGGCGTGTTTGAGAAACTTTGATTTATTTTCTCAGAAGAGAGATTGTCATGTAATTGCTGCAATCCAGCTCTTAAAAGGTTCACACCGATGACCACTATGGATCCTTCAGATGTGTTTCCCCTTTTCTTATTTTTGTGGAAACACCACATTTTGAGCATGAATTCTTTTTTTTTTTTTTTTTTTTGTCTTTCTTATGGGCCTATTCAAATAATACATCTCTACAGTTATTCTTGACCTACTTGAGAAGTAGTTTCTCCAAGTATTGTATGTTTTTTTTTTTTTTTTTGGTCTTTTAGTTTTACTGGTAATATTATTTTGAACTAACGTACTCTACACTTTTTGGCTTCTCTGCCCACCTCTGGTGTGAACTGCAAGACTCCTTTGCCTTCCTAAAAAAGATCCATTCCTCGGAGTCTGACCATAGTTTGAGAAGCCCCAGATTAACGCCCACGGCACCTATAGGAGGAAGATAAAGACGCAATTAAACCTTTACCACGGATGTTCTTTCATTTGGCTTCCCCTGTGATCATCCGCTAATTGCAGAAAACTCTTCGGCTGTGGCTCCGCTCCCCCACACACAAATACACACACACCTACACACGCTCACATGACTCTGCTTTTCCCATTCGCACGACTTTCCCTCCATTTGTTTTATGAGCTTGTTTAAAATCACAACACCCACTTCACAGTCTGTTGCGGCAGAGGTTCACCTTATGCCAAGCACATCACAGCCAATAGAAAAAGTATTAGATCGTTACTCACCAATTTGTCTCGTAAAAGATGGTGACACAACACTTACATCTAGTGGCGAACGATGTAATTACAACTAAAACAAGGAAACTATATAAAGCGCTCTAGGTATGTATCTTTGATGGCTTTGGGCCTGTATAAAACACAAGACGTTGTAATTATTAGTGGCGTGTGTAGAAGTGTAAGTATTTGCATTTTATGTTTTGGTTCATTATCCTAGCCTGTTATCAAAGAAAGCAGAACGAGCTCCTTTTGGGTTTTAAGATTCTAAACCAGTTTGCAATAAATAAATAAATAAATAATAGCTTCTGTGTATTGCAGTTTTTAAAAGTAGTAATACGTTTTTATGCCTATTATCTTTCAGGGGTAGTACTCAGTTACAATTACATTTACTTGATTGACATTTTTTAAATTACTTTTTTGGAGTGGATTGTATACTTTTAACACTTTTTTTTGAAGTAACATTTTGTTTGAAGTAACAGTATTCTTACATAAGACTTATGTATTTCTCCCCCTTAAAGTATAACAAAAGCGTCACAATGCTGATTGGTTGTCCTTTGGTGATCCACTTCATCTGTAAAAGATTTCTAAAGCTGTGTTAGTGCATGTGAATACTAATGATGAAAGGGTTTGTGAAAGTTAGGAACAAATTGGATGGATTTAAATACCTACCTCCTTGTTTCACGGTTTGGACATCAGGGACCCTAGCTTTAGATAAAAGCTTCGCAGTGACAAAATATTTATATTGACAATATTAAATTATTTGAATAGTTGCGTTTCATGCACCACTTTTTCTGATATAAATGTTTTTTTCCTCATTTTTGTTGTCTATCATTTGAAAATGCCAGAGTTTGTCATTTTTCATATTTGTCCTTCCACCTCTAAATTCAAATTGTAAATCAGACATTATATCCAGACAATGAGTAATAGTTTGTGCAAATAAACTATGACAATTATCTACCTGAGTGAAAGCAGACAATTCTCTAAAATAGAAAAACTAGTTTCAAATAATATATTAAACTCTATTCCTTTTTACTTGTATTCCTCTGTAGCTCACTTTATACATCCTCTTCATGGCTGGCCAATGCTACCAGTTGCACCTCAGATGTCAGACTAGAGCCATGGGAACACGATGATGAGTTGCACAGAAAATAGTCACTTCATCATAAATCTCAACGAGCCGTAGACAGGCTACAGTGAGTTTTCCATGATTTTAGCAGTAATAATGTCTGACCACACTGACCCCTGCTTCTCCCTGACCACTGGGCTCCAAAACATGTTCACAACATCGTCTTTCCCTGTACGTATCTATGTTTTAGGGTCCACTTTCCCCTCACTCATCATTTCTGACCACTGTCGCCAACTGCTGCTGGTACAACTAACAATGGTTTCTCAATTTGGACTGTGCTGTGTAAGCCACCTCTGGGAACAGACTGTGTTCTTATGACTCTTCTGTAGTAATACTTATTTCGTATAAAGAAACCATTACCAGCTCATCTCAGCCCCACATTGGAACATTATTTTTATTCTTGCCTTGATGTCACCTATTATTCAATTCAGACTTTTTATTACTAAAACCACAAGACATATGTATTTGTCATATCTGTGCTATTTGGAGTCCCACTGTCTTACATGCTAAGACTGTAAGACATCAGGAAAGTTTAGGTCAGCTTCTTTACTGTAACATTTAGAACTTCTTTAAAAACTCTGTCTGTTGTTTGTTTTTAGTTCAGACAACACGAGTTACCTCCCAGAGAAAAGGTTTCAAGTGTTGTCATCCAGACGTGTTTTAAAATTCAAGACGTTTCGACTTCCATCCAGAAGTCATTTTCACAAGTTACCAACCATCAAAGTGTCTGAAGTTCAGTGCTGTTGCTTCCTGGGTTACTTTATGCTTTGCAGGTTGACTTTATAAAAAAGAAAGCTGTGAAAATGTTTGTGTTAGTGTCATTCAGACCGAATATGCAGGTGAAATGTATTTGAGAAAAACGAAATTATACTATGTTGCTTTTCTCTTTCATTAAACGTGCCACTTGCAAAACAAAACTCTGCGGTCATTGCTAAATTGCTGAAAGCAGCACTATACAATAAGAGTCAATCAAAATTGTCCTCTCTGGGAAATGTTTTTTATTACAATCTCCTCTCTCGCCTTGTGTAAGATTTTTGTTCCTACTGTATAGGAAAAAACATTTAAAGGACATTAGCCAGCTCGGACCACACTTCAAATGGAAACTCAATCAGCGTGTGACAAATTTATCCTCCGTTCTAGTGTGGGTCCAGTCTGGTGTGAGAGTGACAGAGCGCACAAGGCAATAATGGGACTTGTGGGAATAAACATCATTTGTGGTTGAGGCGGGTGGTTGGAAAGGCTTTGTTGGCCGTTGCATTGGTGTAAAAATGTAAACTTGTCCAGCAGTGTGATAAATAAACAGGGTTAGAGGAGTATTTTGAGCAGTTGGAGATAGCGTTTGTTTTGGATTGAAGACTAAAGCTGGGATAATCTGGGCCAAGATGTGCTGGGTACAGATGAATGGACAGAGCTGATTCTCAGTAAAGCAGGCTGGAGGCTAATTTTACATATTTGTAAAATGTTATATCATAAACCACGCTATGTCTCGCAGAAGTAAACTTACACAATTTTAACAGTATACATTTAGACCAAGTATATCTTATTGCAGAAGTACACGTTTTATTGGTGTACAGTGATTGTTCCCGCTGTATGCTGAACCACTGATGAGAATCCAAAACAGTACTCTTTCTTTCCTCATTTTGTCAGATGAGAGCTCATAGGCTGGTGATGTCATCGTCATGGTAACAGGCCTCTGTGTTTGAGATCCTTTTGCCTGGTTACAGAAAGCACCTAAAACATGTTCTATAAAACATCTGGGTGGGATAAAATGCTTCATCTTCTATGCCTTAGCCCTCGTCTTCGTGAGGTGACTGGGGTGCTCTTTAAAATATACAGATGTGTTTCCTGAACTTAATTTTGATTTAAAGACCAAATGAATCATGACTCAATTTTCCCTACATTGCCTTTTCTTTTCTTTTTTTTTTTTTTTTTAGAACCAATTACTTAGACTTTTGGTGTCATACCATTAAATGTCGGGACTAAAATTGTCATTTGTTCTATATTGGTCTCATTTTTGGAGCACTTTGTTATGAAGATACACCATGCAAAGAATACATTGTAAAAGGGATAAGTACAGCTTGATTTCACAAAATATGCAATATAAATGGTTCTGGTTTCTGTAAATGAACCAAATTAACCCAAATTAAATCCAACTTGACCCCGCTTTGAGCCTAGATCCACTGTTTGGGAAACCAGAGTTTTCAGTCTCTCGTTCAGTCATGCATGCACGGCGGTGCGTGTTATAGCTGTGTGTGTAAGAGAAGGGGTTTTGCCTCATTTCCCAAGGAACCAGCCAGACTCCCTCAGCCCCATGTCTAAAACTGGATCTGGACCAGAAGATTTACTGGACCACAGTCTGAAAAGAGGACTGACACCTTTATGGGGGTCGAACAGTGACAGGAAAGAAACCCACTTCCTCACGCACCTTAGATGTTGACATGCACAAATGGACAAAAAAAAGAGGAATGGTGTGTTAAAAAAGCAAGCTGAATGCTTTGTTACTGAACAATGTGAGCAACTTATCTACTGATCCTTTGGTGATTGTAATGGTATGGCACCTTCAGTTTAATACCAGTATTGCTTTGGATATGACA
Organism: Rhinogobius similis; assembly: GCA_019453435.1. NCBI lineage: Eukaryota > Metazoa > Chordata > Actinopteri > Gobiiformes > Gobiidae > Rhinogobius > Rhinogobius similis. The sequence goes on along the minus strand of CM033626.1, from coordinate 16,362,254 downwards.
AATAATGGTTCAAAGATAAGGCTCACTCCACTCTGGGTGGTTTTGTTTCTCCCTTCAACATGTTCTTTCCCCATCTCAAAATCTCAAAAAAGGGTCACAGTGTCATGTCCTGCATGGCCCTGCCTCCTTTGTGCTCCCCTCCCTTTCCTTCTCCCTGGGTGTGTGAGTGTGCTTGGGCGGAGTCTGCACCTGTAGCCGATCTGCAATCAAGCAGCCTTCAAATATCCAGCTCTCCTGCAAGACTCTGCCAGATTGTTGTCATCTTTCTCACGGTGAACTTCTTGGCTACTCGGTTTCTGAGATTTAGAAGAATTTTGTACTTACCTGTTTTTCGTCTGCACCAGCCCTGCACCAGCCCTGCACCAGCCCTGCACCAGCCCTGCACCAGCCCTGCACCAGCCCTGCACCAGCCCTGCACCAGCCCTGCACCAGCCCTGCACCAGCCCTGCACCAGCCCTGCACCAGCCCTGCACCAGCCCTGCACCAGCCCTGCACCAGCCCTGCACCAGCCCTGCACCAGCCCTGCACCAGCCCTGCACCAGCCCTGCACCAGCCCTGCACCAGCCCTGCACCAGCCCTGCACCAGCCCTGCACCAGCCCTGCTCCAGCCCTGCTCCAGCCCTGCTCCAGCCCTGCTCCAGCCCTGCTCCAGCCCTGCTCCAGCCCTGCTCCAGCCCTGCTCCAGCCCTGCTCCAGCCCTGCTCCAGCCCTGCTCCAGCCCTGCTCCACTTCATCTGCCTCCAACAGTTAATAAAACATTTTTACTTTTGATTTGGCCGTAGTGTCCGTTTTTGGGTCCCTCCACGTGAAGCCGTAACAGAACAATCTGGCCACATGGACCCATCGGACAAGGACTCAGTTATTCAGGCTTTGGCTGCTCAGGGAGCCAGAGTGGGCCATCATGAGCAAATTTTGAAACAAATGACCGATAGACTTCGTGAGTTGTCTTCTAGTGTTTCTCAACTCTCCACTCAAATGGACCAACTTTCTGCTCAGTTCTCTCATGCCTTGCCTTCGTCTCCTGACCCACCTCAAGCCACCGCTCCTCCTCTGGTCCTGCCTCCCACCTCTGCTGCCCGTGAGCCGTATATTCCTACCCCTGAGCGCTACTCTGGTAATCTGGGAACCTGTGGTCATTTCCTCCTCCAGTGCTCTCTGGTATTTGACCAGCAACCCAGCACCTACACTACAGATAAGTCTCGCATCGCCTTTTTACTTAGTTTACTCACTGGTCGAGCAGCACAATGGGCTACAGCAGTTTGGGAGAGTGACTCCATGTTATGTCAATCCTATGATAACTTCACTGCAGAGATGAGGAAAATTTTTGATCATCCCCTTAAAGGCAAAGAAGCAGCAAGACGTCTTCTCTCATTGAATCAAGGCTCATCTTCTGTCGCTCAATATGCCATAGACTTTCGCATCCTAGCTGCAGAGAGTGGGTGGGATGACACAGCCTTACAAGGAGTTTTCATGAGAGGATTGACAGATAAAGTTAAAGATGAACTGGCAGCGCGAGATGAGACAAACTCGCTAGAGGAATTGATTTCCTTGGCCACCCGTCTGGACAATAGGCTGAGGGAGAGACAAAGAGAAAGGAATATTCGTCAGCCCTCCCCTTGTGTACTTACTTTGCCTTCGGGTTCTTCCTCCTCTTCCGCTGCTCCTACCACTAACCTCCCTCCTGTGTCTTCCAGTCCACCGGTCCTGTCTACTGGAGAGGAACCCATGCAGCTGGGCCGGGCTAGACTATCACCTGCTGAACGTCAGCATCGCCTAAAGTCGGGGTTATGCATTTACTGCGGACAAGCTGGACACTACATTAACACCTGCCCTCAGCGACCAAAAGACAAGGCTCACCAGTAAATGGAGAGGTTCTGATGAGCAACTACAACAACTACTCTCCCAGCTTCAACTCCACAAAGGTTGCAACTCCCAGCTACCCTGTATTGGTCACGTGAGTCATTTCCCCTCCTTGCGTTTGTAGATTCCGGAGCTGACGACAATTTCATTGACTCAAACTTTGTATCCCAAGCTAAAATTCCCATAGATCTCATAGTACCCCCCAGGGATGTTAATTCATTGAGTGGGGAACGGTTAGCTCGGATTACGCACCAAACCAAAGTTATATCCCTTGTGTTGTCAGGGAACCACAGAGAAGAAATCCAGTTTTTGGTGATTTCGTCCCCTCATGCCCCTGTGGTGTTGGGTCTACCCTGGTTAAGGAGGCATAATCCCCATATTGATTGGGCCAATAACAGCATTTCCAGTTGGAGCGTTTTCTGCCATTCAAACTGTCTCCGGTCAGCCATAACCTCCAGCAATCCGGTCTCTGCCTCTCCTCCCAATCCTCCAGATCTATCCAACGTACCCCCTGAGTATCATGATCTCTGTGAGGTGTTCAGCAAAGAAAAGGCGCTATCCCTACCCCCACACCGTCCTTACGATTGCGCAATTGATCTGCTTCCTGGTGCCCCTTTGCCCACCAGTCGTCTGTATAAACTTTCTGGTCCTGAGAGGGAAGCTATGGAGACTTATATTAAAGACTCGTTAGCTGCAGGGTTGATACGTCCATCCTCTTCCCCAGTTGGGGCCGGTTTCTTTTTTGTGGATAAGAAGGACAAGACCTTGAGGCCCTGCATTGACTATCGGGGGTTGAATGACATAACTGTAAAAAACAAATATCCTCTGCCACTAATTGACTCTGCTTTGAGCCCCTTCATCAGGCCACCATTTTTTCTAAATTGGATTTACGGAATGCCTACCACCTTGTCCGCATTAGGCAAGGTGATGAATGGAAAACTGCTTTTAATACGCCACTGGGACATTTTGAATATTTGGTGATGCCTTTTGGACTTACAAATGCACCAGCAGTTTTCCAGGCGCTAGTAAATGATGTCCTGAGAGATATGTTGAATAGATTTGTTTTTGTTTATCTGGATGATATTCTTGTTTTTTCTAGGGATCCTCATGAACACGTTCAGCATGTCCGGCTTGTCCTACAGCGGCTCCTGGAGAATAAGCTCTTTGTTAAGGCAGAGAAGTGTGATTTTCATTGTGTGTCAGTTAACTTTTTGGGTTTTGTGATTCGACAGGGGCAGATCATGGCAGATCCAGACAAGGTGAAAGCTGTGGCGGAGTGGCCGAGACCGGAATCCAGAAAACAGCTGCAACGTTTTTTGGGTTTTGCTAATTTTTATAGAAGGTTTATTAAGGACTACAGCAGAAAGGCAGCTCCTCTGACTCGGCTCACATCAACCCTCATCCCCTTTCAATGGTCCAGAGAGGCGGAGGTTGCTTTCTCCACCTTGAAGTCCCTGTTCACCTCAGCCCCTGTTCTTACGCACCCAGACCCATCCAGACAGTTTATTGTGGAAGTTGATGCTTCGGACTCCGGTGTGGGAGCTGTCCTGTCCCAGCGTTCACCTATGGATCAAAAAGTTCATCCATGTGCCTTTTTCTCCCGACGTCTGACCTCTGCTGAGGTAAATTACGACATTGGAAATAGGGAACTGTTGGCCGTGGTTCTGGCGTTGCAGGAATGGAGGCACTGGCTGGAGGGTGCTGAGCAACCGTTTGTGGTTTGGACTGATCACAAGAACTTGTCATATCTGCGTTCTGCCAAGAGGCTCAACTCTCGGCAGGCTAGGTGGGCCCTATTCCTTGGCAGATTCAATTTTACCCTCACCTACCGCCCTGGCTCCCGGAATGTTAAACCTGATGCTTTGTCCCGCCAGTCCGCCAGAGATGTCACTGAGTCTGCGCCAGAGCCTATTTTGCCGGCTACTTGTATGGTGGACGATCCAGGTCCCATACTGGGATTCGATCTTCTTTGGTTGGCGCAGTTCTCTGGGAGATTGAACGAGTGGTCCGAGAGGCTCCACGAACTCAACCGGACCCTGATGGCTGCCCGCCCAACTCTTTATTTGTACCAGAGAGTGTGCGTTCCCAGGTCTTGCAGTGGGGGCACAGTTCAAAGCTGACCTGTCACCCTGGTTTCCACCGAACCCTATCTTTCCTCAAACAGAGGTTTTGGTGGCCCTCTATCAGCAAGGACACTCGCTCTTTCGTTGCAGCCTGTCCTACGTGTTCTCGGAGCAAGGCTGGCCATCAAGCTCCAGCTGGTCTTCTCAACCCCTTGCCTGTTCCCAGCAGACCCTGGTCTCATATTTCTGTGGATTTTGTCACGGGACTTCCTAACTCGGATGGTAACACTGCCATACTTACCATTGTTGACCGTTTTTCCAAGGCGGTGCATTTTGTTCCCCTCCCTAAATTGCCGACTGCCACTGAAACTGCTAACCTCCTGATCCTCCATGTGTACAGGCTCCACGGGATCCCTGCTGACATTGTTTCAGACAGGGGGCCGCAGTTCACCTCTCAGGTCTGGAGGGCTTTCTGCCGAGCCATGGGGACTACAGTTAGCCTCTCCTCGGGTTACCACCCTCAGTCCAGTGGTCAGACGGAACGGGCCAATCAGGACCTGGAGTCGGCCTTGCGCTGTGTCTCCGCCCGCAATCCATCTACATGGAGCTCCTACTTGCCCTGGGTGGAATACGCCCACAATTCCCTGGTGTCATCGGCCACAGGTATGACCCCGTTCATGGCGTCCTTGGGTTTTCAGCCTCCTCTCTTCCCAGACCAGGAGGGGATGTGGCTGTTCGTCGGTGCAAGCACATTTGAGGCGCTGCCGTGGCGTTTGGGCTGCTGCTCGTGCGGCTTTGCTGCGCACGACAGCTCGGGCTCAGAGGGCTGCTGATAGGCATCGCAGGCCATCCCCCCAGTACCAGCCTGGACAGAGTGTCTGGTTGTCCACCCGTGACCTCCCCCTCCAAGTCGAGTCTAAAAAGCTGGCGCCTAGGTATATAGGACCTTACATCATTGAGAAGGTCATCAATCCTGCGGTTGTCCGCCTCAGGTTGCCTCCCTCCCTGAACATCCATCCGTCGTTCCACGTTTCCCTTCTCAAGCCTGTCTCGTCCTGCCCTCTTAGCCCTCCGGCCGATCCCCCTCCTCCCGCCCGGGTCGTTGATGGCTTCCCAGCCTACACGGTGCGTCGGCTTCTGGACGTGCGCCGCCGCGGGAGGGGTTTCCAGTACCTGGTCGACTGGGAGAATGCGGTCGGAGGAGCGCTCCTGGGTTCAGCGCGCAGCAGCATTTTGGATCGGTCCCTCCTCCGGGACTTCTACCGGTCCTTTCCTGACAGGCCTGGTAGGACGTCTGGTGACGCCCGTTAGGAGGGGGGGTACTGTCATGTCCTGCATGGCCCTGCCTCCTTTGTGCTCCCCTCCCTTTCCTTCTCCCTGGGTGTGTGAGTGTGCTTGGGCGGAGTCTGCACCTGTAGCCGATCTGCAATCAAGCAGCCTTCAAATATCCAGCTCTCCTGCAAGACTCTGCCAGATTGTTGTCATCTTTCTCACGGTGAACTTCTTGGCTACTCGGTTTCTGAGATTTAGAAGAATTTTGTACTTACCTGTTTTTCGTCTGCACCAGCCCTGCACCAGCCCTGCACCAGCCCTGCACCAGCCCTGCACCAGCCCTGCACCAGCCCTGCACCAGCCCTGCACCAGCCCTGCACCAGCCCTGCACCAGCCCTGCACCAGCCCTGCACCAGCCCTGCTCCAGCCCTGCTCCACTTCATCTGCCTCCAACAGTTAATAAAACATTTTTACTTTTGATTTGGCCGTAGTGTCCGTTTTTGGGTCCCTCCACGTGAAGCCGTAACACACAGCAAGTTATTTCAACTCGGATTACATGAATGCAAATGACAAAATAGCTTTGAAATTTTGTTTCATTTGAACCATGATCCTTTTGTATGTATTTATGTGTCCAAACTTGTTTTACCGTTTATTAGATTATAATTAAAAGCATTCTTGAGTTGAACAGACTTGAGGAGTTTCTGAACATGTGGAGATCCCCGGACATGAATGGATCCCCAGACTTGAGGTGCTCCCTAGACCAGGGGTTCTTAACCTTTTTTACCTTGAGGCCCGACATTTTCTGTCTAAAGTAACTCGAGGCCCAATCTCATATTAAATGTATTATATTTTAGTGATCGTGCGGCCCTCAAGGAGGAGCTCGCGGCCCTACTTTGGGCCCCGGCCCTATGGTTAAGAATCACTGCCCTAGACAGATCCTGGTCTACAGGAAGATTTCCCGCTCATATATAGCTGTTATCCCTATAGTCTATGAAGAACTGGTGCAACATTTTGGTGTGATGTGTTTTTTTATGATAAGTTGATGTTTTTTAAATCTCAAAAATGATAGTTATTTTCTGCATTCTGGTGCATTACATATGTAATATTTTCAACTCAGCAACCCATTGAAACATGAGCAGGTGATTTGCACAGACTGGAGCTCCATCACACAAAAAAACACAAAAACAAACAACTACATTTTTTTTTTTTTACAAAAAATGTAGCTACTTTAAATCTTGCACACTATAAATACCCCAAATTGACACAGGAAATAAGTAACTTGGTGTTTATAAACCAAAACAACAGAACAACCAAAATGAAAGGTTAGCAGCATCTCTGTAGCTTCATCTTGTGAAATGTATTGAAAATATCATATTCACAGAGTTTGCGACAAACTAATTGATTAATCAAAGAAGTGAATCGATACCAAAATAAATGTCATCTGTAATGTAATCTAAATATTTATTGTAATAGAGTAATGCAAAGCAATTATTAAAAGATATTTGAGCAATGGGGGTAATTCTGTGTTGTGTTATTAAGTTTTATCCAAACTTATGTTGACTCACACTCCAATTGGGAGAGTTGTTTAAGATAGTCAAGTGGCTACTACTTGACTGATTAGATAAGTGGTTGATGATAAGGTTATTGATTTGGCTGTAAATAACATCAATCATTAATAGAGATATTAGCACACATTGCTACCTGAACACAGATATGGTTATCTGTGCCCCACTTGTATGTCTGAGCAATTTTAATGGAATCAACACTTATGTCCTTTATGTTGACTCCACTGTCTCCCTATAGCTTCGGAGAATCCACCTGTGGCTGGAAAGTTCCTCTGTGTACACCGGCTCAAACCCTGTGAGTCTGATAGGGTTCAATGCCGTCGTATCAGTTCATCTCGATATGGTACACAGATGTTCAACTCATTTATGAATTTTGCATGAATATTTTGAGTAAACCGATTTGTCACAGAAAACTCTGAACTTCATTTGCAAATGTGCAACCCGATATTTTGTGCTTATTTAGTTTGATTACTTTCATTTCTTATTGTAACATGATGTTCCATTCAAACAAAGGTTTTGTGTTTGGACAAGAGGTCACTGCATCTGTTCTATTGTTGTTGAACTAAGCAAGAATGTATTTTCAAAAAAGCACAGGACTTAAATTACATGAACGGGATGTGTGGCCAGTGCATGTTTGCTCAGACACACAATCTTGCTGCCAATGGCCAAAGGGAAGCAGTAATCAATTAGGCTCACATGGTATTGCAGTAATTATGTACTCCAATTTACTCCTGCAGGGCGGGGGAACATTTCATGCTACTCCAAACCACTTCCATCCATGTATCTCTCAGATCAGATCACATTATAGCGCCCGTGCACCGATTCAAACTGGCATGGGAGGAAACCAGGTCCACATTGCACCCTAATTGGTCATTTCCAGGGGAAGCCTTGGTTTGCAAACCTGACTTCCAGGAGTGGACTTTCTTAAACAAGCGGGAGGATTAGGACAGAGGCTACATCTGGGAGGAAGGCCAGCTTTGATTGGGTTCGTCTCAGTTAGAAGTGGGTTGATTGCGGTTAGGGCAACGTGTTACATCAGCCTATATGTAGTTTCCTGTGTGGCTGATGTTAAATGCATACTGTACACAATTCAAAGTAACTGACGTCAAATGAGTGTAGATCCAGTAAGTTTAATGCTTTACTGTGAAACATTCCAGGCAAAGCAATAACATATCCAGAGACAAGCAGAGGGTGGACACACTTAGAAATGTTACATAAATGTTACATAGTGCACTTTCAAAATCTTGGACTGTAACAGAGCCTTTACTTGGATTGTGCAGTTGTTCGCGCACCTCTGACACGCTCACAAATCACTGATGCTCCTCATTATAGACTGGGCCCCTTAATTTAAAGTGAACAGGTCTTTATTATAGGGAACTGTAATGGGAAAATACTTTGGCTCGCCACAGTTTATACGGCTGCATAACTGTCTGCTGATTGCAGAATATACAACAGGTATACAACAGAAATGTCCGCCTTCCTCCAACAAACAAATTCCACAGTGAAACCTGGAAGTGCTTATGTACACACTCATCAGGAGCTGGAGGTTTAACCCAGAACCTGATCCATAAATGTCATATTTCTGCAATTGTGGTTTGGCTGATCATAACCACAGATTTCAGTTTCGCACCTCTGGCTTTGCTCGCCGGGCAAGTCCAGAATTATATATCTCTGTATTATTTATTCACAATATATCAGTCTGGTCGCTCTGCCCTCCGCCGTGCCTCGCGTCAACTCCAAAACATACCGAGAAATCAGATTCGTTTACTTCAATGACGCAAACGGTGTCACTTTAACGCGGCGGAAGTAGCAGAGTTGGCTACAACACCACGTATTCTCAAAGGCTGTGTCCAAATGTCCACACCCTCTCTTCTCTAACCCCTCAAGCCCTAAGCCCTGTTCAGTGACTAAATAGTGCCCTCGATCCTGGAGCGATTCAGACACACAGCTCACTACTTTCTCCTCGCCGCACGTCACGTGACTCTGGCGTCTGGGAGGAAAATAAAAAATTTTGGCAAAAATTTGGCAAAACTCTGATAAAAATTGATTTCTGTAATGAATATGGATCAAATCCGCCTGACACGCACATATTTATGGACTAATAAACATCATACAAGTTTTATTCATCATGAATCACACGTGAAACATCAAACGGACTGGATTATTGAACTTTTTGCCAGAGAGTTGCGATCTATTCACCGCTCAAGCTAAGGTAAGCGGCTAACGCCAGCAACGCTGCTACTAACAATTTGTTTAAAGAGTTTTGTTCATAATCTCGGCTCAACAGTTCGTTTAAACAGCTCCTCTTTCTGCTTTCATTCAGTTCGCTGTAGTTTTTCCGACGCCTCGCAATGCATTGTGGTTAATATTGGCCGGTCTAGTGACCATCGCTGGACACTACTTTTCAAGATGCATTGTGGGAAATTTTGAGTGCACAACTTTTTCACCTGTTGGACATTCGGACAGCACTAAAAACGCGTAACCACTATACAGTGATAACTCTGATTGGTTTACTCCGCTTCCTGTTTGCTCGGGTTTGCTCCGCCCTAGAAATTGAATTGACTCAAATGCCGACCAGACTGAGTTTGGGTCTTTCCAGGCAATGGCTTTGCCTCTCATAGTCTCTGACGTAGGACAATCCTGGGCACACTGTTATCTAACTAGTTAAACTCAATTAAAATACAAAAGGACAGATTTTTTATTTTCAACAAACAAACAAGCAGCTCATTGTCGTGGATGCAATTACTGGACAAACACTGGACATGCATGTAATTCTTTAAACAGTCATTTATGTGAGCTTGGTTCAGAACAGTTGATTTGTTTTAGCTGTTCACTTTTCTGCGTTTGAATATTTGCATTTTAGATATTGTTTGCAGTTGTCCTGGATGTTGATGTGCTAAACAAAACACTGATAGCCAATGGAAAAGCTCCAGTAAACATCTTGTAGCTGCGCCTGCTAACCATTCCCAGACTTTGGTCACATGACTGGCTATTGAGTTACTTGCTGCAGGTTACTGATGATGAGCCGATCCATATCTAATAGATGCTAATGTGTAATTCCTGTTTGACTTCTCCCGGTGCCTGTTTGTATATTTGATTTAGTGCGGTTGGGGAGAAATATGAAGCAGCAGCGATAACAGGGTGAACGAGTGAACAGTAGGCAAGCATGGATTTGATTTGGGAAGTATTTCTCTGGCACAGGGAGGAGTTGAGCACTGGGGGGCAGTGTACTGTAGGCTTGGTCCAGACCTGGTCCTGAACATGTCTGACAATAGTTAGATTGTTACAGTGTTCGGAACAGAGCTCTCCTCACATCTGCAGAGGAAATCAACTAGAAGTGAGACTCTTGAAGGGGCAGAAAGGTGTCCACTTCACAGACTGCGTGTAACAAGGCCATGACACATTTACCTCATTAACATTATCATATACTGACCATTTTTTAAAGTATTATATAGTAGGTTTAATGTGTGTGTGATTAACGATATATGTCCCTCAATAAACATCAACGCTGAACTCTGAAAGATGATTAAGCACTAAACTTTCACTTCTCAAGATGAACCGATTCTACTCAACTTTCCCTTCAAGGATGCCACAAAAATAATTCAGAATGCTTTATTTTTTACACTTTTTATTTCACTTTTTTCTTTCTATACTTCTCTTACTCATCTTCTCTAATTCTCCAAACTTGGAGCCAGCAAGATTTTAACTCAAATAAAAGAGAAATAACCTAGTGGTCCCTGTTCAGTGTTTTTAAGACCATTACTGGTGTGCACTGTATGAGGAATTATGAAGGCAATCAAACATAAAGGAAAGTGGACAGCTTGTTTAAAAAACGTCACACCTTAATGAATATGTAAAATTAATTATAGAAAGGCAATCACTTCGGAGTCTATTTTAGAAACTGGTTAAACATGAATAAGTGTGTGAGCCTGGGTGTGCTCATGCTATAATAACATCGGCAGGTGGCCCAGAGAACCACTGGCCGCCCCAATCCCCGCACCGCAATGGAAAGCAGGTGTCCACGCCGGGTCTGGGGACAGAATTGAATTAATGTGCGAAAACAAATGACTCCATCAGAAGTGTCTAGAGGGGCCACAGTGACAGCCCTCCGGTCATGTGACCCATCCGCAGCCAGCCACCGGGAATCATGGGAAAACAACAGCCAGGTTAAAGGTGAGCAGAAGAGACGAGGAGTGGAGAGGTTACAGAGGACAAGCCTGGGTTCTGAGTGTCTCACAGCAAAGGACTCTATGCGATGGGTCTCACAGGTGTGACACAGACCTTTGTATTTCAAGTCCATAAAAAGTGGATCTTTTACGGAATGTTATTTTTTTTAACAAGTTAAGCCCTGAAGAATCTTAATTTCCTCCTTGTTTAAAATGTGCTGAAAACTTTAAAATGTAGATTTAGCTGGAGATCATTTAGAAATGAGACTTCCATTTGTATCGTGCATACATTTTCTGTGGTGTGAAAACTTTGAGAATTACTGCCTTGTCTAGTTTTTAATTAACATCTCGTCTGTCTGCAGTGGTCATGCAAATAGCAGCGTGTTAGTCCACATGATCTGCGGGCTTTGAGGAAATGTTTTGTCTAATTGGAAGCGACGGTAGTCAATACACAGACAAAATCCGCCCTTGAATGACATGCCGCACTCTAATACTCTCTCCAATTTCAGGATTACCCTGATAATAACTGCAGCGGCCCTCTCCAACATACACACAGACGGCACATACACCGAGCGCTCTGGCATAGACTCTGCAGGGCACACAGAGTCAGTGTCTGAAATCATTAACTGCATTGGGCTCAGTGAGCCTCTCTTGGCAGGGTGCTCATGAGAACCATGTAGAGGAGCTGTAAAAATGACAAAGTCAATATGGAAGATGACCGCAATTATGACCCTTCACAGGACCAGGAGTCACAGTCGCTTTCATGCTGCAAAACACTATATTTGCTAATAAACTACAGTATACAAGCTCACAAACTTCCAAATTCAAGAACAAATAGAGGCTCAGGTACTTGTTAGTATACATATATTTTGGTGATTTTGATGATTTTGAAGTCTTTATTTAGAGCTTCAATATTAATCCCAAATTAGTCTAATCTGTAGGAGCTCATCCAACCCATTAAGTTTGGTTAACTCTTGATTTGGGTATTGTTAATTATAGTTATATAATTGATCATTTAGTCCCTGTACGATCCAAAAGTATTGCATACTTTGTAAAGACAGAAGTAGAACAACTAAGTTCCAGATGACTTTAGAAACCTTTTCAGGTAAATGTTTTGAAAGAAATATTTGTTTTGTTTACCATCCCTTTCCACACAGGAGATCATTTACAGCAACAGTTTTCTATCAGCATCGAAAATACATAGTGGCTATATTTACTAGTGTTTCCCAGTGGTGTCTAAGCGACTAAGGGCTTTCTCCCCTATGGCAAATACCAATCATGTGTAGATTTACCTCCCCTTAACATGCCCCCTGTATAGCTTGTACTACCACCAACCCTCAGCAATCTTATCATGTGTCATTATTATAAGACTCTCCCACAGAAAAAGCGCTCATTCAAAACTGACATCCTCAAGACTACACGGCCCTTTACCTGCCTTCCAAAGAGTTGTTCTTATCATTTGGTGATTTGTAGCAACACCAACACTCCTTTTACTGCTGAAGTAAACTTTCTGTCACCTCAAAAACCAGCTGGGAGGGGGCTATAGGTTCGGGCAGCGGCCACCATATCCTACAATGCAACAGCCAACAGCCATACTTTGATATTGGGGATTAGGCTCCTGTCGGGTTGGCACGGCACAGCAACACAAGGCTGCACGGCCCCATAATTTCAGCCCCCTAATTTGTGAAAATATGAATGGAATGACATCAGCAGCTATCCAAACAAGGGGAGGGAGGGGGTAAATGCAGGGAGTCCTGGGGATTGTCGCAGGCCGTCAGTGGCTGATTGGACGGGGCGCGGTGGTGATGAGAGCTTTAATGTTGTGGTCTGTATGTGCCACAGTCTGGCCCGTTCAGACACACAGGGGTTAGAGGGGAGGATGGATGGGGATCAAGTGTGAGGGGAAGGAATCTTTCTCATTCGGCGCAGTAAAACCAGTGGCCTAGTATGTGAGGTCAGGGCCAGTTATCAAGCCTGATAGCATTATCAGGGAGCAAACAGGGAGCGCGCTGCAGTTGTGATGTATAGGGGCTGCAGGAGGCTGCACTTTGGTGCTGTGAGATTTGCCCACTGTGTTACGTGTCTGCATTTTCAGACGTTCACACGAGCTAAAGATATCAGCAAGAACCGCTAGTCCAGTCATTCCCAGAGTGTGCCTGGATCAGGGGATCATCTGTGAGAGTTATATATGAGCTTCGTGGATCACAGAGAGCATTGGAAAGCTCACTGAAATTTCAAGGTGTCCTTCATTTTTAATTTCTGTGTAAAGCATTTATTCAAAATGTTGTTACACTTTATAAAAATGTGGCCCTCCAGAAGCCACATTTTTTATGGCCTTATGCTGAAATGTGGTAGTATAGGAACATCTGACAAAGACATAAAAAATATACTTCTTTCCATGTGTACTATGTCAACTTTCTAGTGGAGTGTCCGCCACCTGCTTGTCTCCATATGTCTGGCACTGATTTCAATTAGGTGTTTTTATTCCCTTGAAAAACATGTATTCTTACTCTGAGCAGGCCTCGCTATAGATCAGACTTATAACTTCACCTGTTGATGTCAAGTTCTTGTCTACAGATTGTGGACAAGCAGGTTACACGGCACCAGAAAAGATCTATAGTGCATTGTTTTGTTTATTACACCACCATTGAGTACTTTTCATCCATCTCCACGTCTTTTTTTAGGAACATCACCAAAGATTATATTTATGTATTAAAATATAAAATGCTTTGAAACTCAAGTCTTGACATAAAACATTTCTAGAGCTACAATTTGTAAGGAAATGTGTGATGGATGACCCAGCTACCATCCCCTCATTCCTCTCTTTGTATTGCTCTGCGCTATCTCTCATTGATGAATTTATGACCTCCCTGAAAGGTCATCAGCAGGGTTGCAAGTTTGGCATTCCCCACTGTGAAAAAGGGGGTAGATTATTAAGGTAGAAGTAACAGGGGAGGACATTGGAAAAGAGCGGATGACTGATAAGGAGAGGAGAGACGAAGAGATAAGCTGTCGAAGAAAAGTGCTGATTCTTGTGGGTCAAAGCAGCAGTCAATAAAATCAGAGGCCCACCTTCAAAACGTGATAAGAGCTAGTCTTAAGTGTGGGCTATTTATTGCAACACCAACTCCGCTATGCTATATATTAACGGCAATGTTTTTGACCATTGATGGAAGCAGGTGATTTCTAGGCACTTTCCCAAAAAATGTAGTGAATGTTCTGCTCCTTTTTGACATATTTATCAGCCTCAAGATAAAAATCGACTTGATTCATTTGTGTGATTTAGAAGCTGGGATGAATCACAGAGGTTACAAAAACAGGGAAGTCAATTTACAAAATAGAGATTGAATGTTGTGAATGGTATTAGTATGAAAAGTTCTTTACTAGAGCTAACTTCAAGGGAACAAGGGCGCAAGTGTTTGGCTCCTATTTCAAAAAACAATCCCAAACCCCTCTAATCATTGACTTATATCAAAACATTCAGGAGTCTGGCTTAATTAGTGAAAGTCAACAGGGACATTTTGGAGCTAGACACGCTGGAATTTGTGATAGGGGCAGAGACCTCGAAATATCAACAAGTCTACACACTAACTGTCAGACCACATCAGTCCTGCTACTACTTCTGTGTGTGTGTGTGTGATTGTTCTTTAAGATTCATTTCATCTTAATCATCGTCATCTGTAAATACTGGAATCTACTATGGGCTGCCCCTGCAGAATAATCAAAGGCATTCAAATAAGCTGATTTGTGCTAGTTATGTTTGTGTCTGTAGTTGTAGTAGACTAAATACATAACTGATCATTTATTTAAAATGTGGTTCACTTTGATGACAGTGAAGTTATTTTTGAGATGTTGGCATTTGTATACATATATTTTGTAAAATTCCAAACCAAAAACAAAAGGTAATTATACTTAAACATTTGGAATTATGTCTAACTTTTTCCTTGTTTCCTCATAAAAACTACATCTAGTATGGTATTTTGTTTCATTTACTAGTTATTAACTATTAACTATACTATTAACTATAGTTACTAGTTATTAACTATTAACTATACTATTAACTTACTATTGTTTTTAGTGTCAGTATTCAAATCACCTACACTACACAGGTGGCGTCCACACAGTTTAAAAGGTAAACAATGCATAGCATGTTTTAACCTTTGAACCATAAATTACTTTTAATTATTCTTTGTCATTGCTGACATGACAGTTTCAATTAAACAATTTTATTCCTACACTGTGAGATCTGGGTTTTTATCTTTCTCATAAGAGCAGGCAGAAGTCTTTCCACATGCAAGAAGGGATTGAAGCAATCAGTCACACTTAACCATATAAGCACCATTCTGAATGTGTAGGATTGTTTATTTAAAACTAAATTCAGATGTGCAAGACTGCAGAGAGGAGCTATCTAAAAGTAGTGTCTTGTGGTTAATAATATGTGCATAAATACATTGCAACTTGACACTTCTCTCCTCTAAGTCAACGGTGCCTCTAGAATATGTCATGGCCACTCTGAGATTTGTCAGCTAAACACTTTATCAAAACTGATTAATGGCAACATCGGCAAGCCCTAAAGTCCGTAAATTTATTACTGTCATCTCACTCACGGCCTCGCTTAACCACCCACACACAGACAACCCCTCCACATACTCTCCCACGAAGGAGACAAATTATGACCTACGCACACACCAGTTTGCATATGCACTGAATAACTGACATAGCATGCCCCCCGATACACAAGTGGTGGTTATGGCTACTTTAACCACAGTTCCCATGAGGCTGACAGAGATTTACTCACAGAGATTTGCTCTGTTTAACATGAACAATGCACTTTGTTCAGCCTGCATTGCGGATTAAATGTTTTGTGCATGGACACACCAACATTTATCTAATTAAGCAACTTGTTAAAAATATAAAATATAAGGGTATTTAACATGTTACTGTTGAATGTTTGTGTAACATCTTAGGTCTCACTGTTCCTGCCCTTGTTCGTCTGTTTTGTCCAGCTGTCTGTGTAACAGCAACCTGCCAGGGGATTTACAGATGGAAATCTGGCAAGTCTTCATTATTTTGCATTGATCTCCTTTTCTTAAATACATAAATAAATAATGTGGATCTCATCTCATCTCATCATCCCAGTTTTGTACACTGAGACTGACTGTATAGGTGTGTGTGTGTGTGTGTGTGTGTGTGTGTGTGTGTGTGTGTGTGTGTGTGTGTGTGTGTGTGTGTGTGTGTGTGTGTGCGTGCGTGCGTGTGTGTGTGAGACCACATAAACAAATAGTATAATTAAAACCTACATATTTTACCTATGTCGCATACTGCCATAATAACGTTGCTATTTTGAATGCTAACACAGTATCCCCAAAACTGAGTAAAAGTAACTAACTAAATATGAATCTATCAGTTCCCAAAAACTTTCTTCAGCCTGTCACTGCATTTGTCCTCACAACCAAGAGCTCCTCCAAGGTTGCCCAAAACAAACATGCTGCCTAAAAGAAAAATAGACAAGACCAATGGGCAAGTGAGAGAAAATACAGATGGATGACATGCACAGTGACAAGATAAGACAGCAGAAATGTAAGAAAAATATGAACTGTATGAGCTTAAAGTCCTAGTCAAATAAACACTTCCTTATTCCACCCTGCTGCTATCATTCTGTAAATCTGGTTAGCAAATTTTCATGGCAGGAATAAAAGAGGGAGAGCGATAATGTCTAAGAGCCAATATGTGCTTGGTGTAGTCTAAAAATTTCAACCGTGACTGAGAATCAGGAAACTGCCCCATCTGGTACCAATGTAACAGCTTCCATTAAATTTCCTCCCAGAAGGGCATCACACCAGGCCCGTTGCCCCTGACGCTGCATCTTCAGTTCACTTAAACCCTGAATGCACACCGGCACGTCATAAAAGGATCATCGGTGTATATTTCGGTATTAAACGTTTAATTATTTGCATTCATCAACAGTAGATGGAAATATTGCAAATGATGCCAACTCAGTATTCCTGCAAATTTATCAAAGTAAAATGCAATTCCTGCCAAGAAAACATACCTTTAGTTATACCTGGAGTTATGTTTTAGTTTACATATTTAAGACTACCAAACCAGGTCTAAACAAGGCATGGCTTATGCACAATCCCAAAAATAAATATATATATATGTTGTTTTTTTTTAAACTGAAACAATATTAAAGCAGCTCAAGATGATGCTATTTGACAGAACTTTCTAAATATACCTCCTATATTTGAATCCAATTGGAATACATTTTATCCTCATTTAGTCCATGGCATAATGCTGCCTATTTTTAACAACAACAAAAAATTCCAATATTGAAAAACTATAATTGACTATTAAAAATGATCTAGGAGTGCTCATGATGAACTTTTTTTTTATTTTGACCAAACTTTCCTTCCGTTGTACTGTAACTCACATGTTCATATTTTTCACACTGTTTTTTCAACAGGTTGCAGCCAGCACTCAAACCAAGACACCAGGCGTGAAGTGGTTTTAACTGAGAGTGTTTTGTTTTAACTTTGCCCACTTCAAATAATCCCACTCACTGATAGACCTACACTGTTCTCTATTCTGCTCTTTATTGATTCTACCACACATACTACATGGGCGGGATGTCGACTGCTATTTGATACATGCTGAGGCTAAATAGTTTAGTGCGGGGTCACGCCCTTGACCACAGGCCAGACAGAAGTCACATGACCCATTTCACAGTTTCAGGGTGAAGTGCAGTTCACTAATTACAAAAATAGATCCTCATCTTGAGTAAACTGAAAAAAGCTCGGCCCACTCTGTCGCTAATATTTTTGGTTCCCTCGGGTTGAAATGAAAGACAGGCTGAAGGCTGACAAATAAACAGCACTCAACATCGTAGACCCAGCAGGAAGAGCCAGGACCGGCCCTGCCTCCTCACATTTAAGCACCTCCACTGTGGAAAGAATAACAGACCAGGCCAAGGTCCAGTTTGTGTTGGTGGCTTCAGAAAACTGCAGACCAGGGCCACGGGACCAAATAATACAGGCTTTCGTTTTATTGGTAGAATTACTGATATAGCAACTGATCTCAAAATGCTTTATACATATTATGAAGAACTTTATTCACGCCAACATAAGTGAATAGGGTTGTAGCAATATAAATACACTAAGGGCAATGGCAACCACCAAAAGAAAAGTGTCAAACTTAAGAGTTGAATGTTGAATGTTGCCAGTATTAACAAAATCATTTCAGGTCTGAGTTAACTGTTTCCCTTTGTATCAAACTTTCCACAATTTATAATTTTGTGGCGGGGATCCTAAAGAATCTTGGTTAAATCATTTTCCCTTTTGCGCATTTGAACTTGAACTTTCTAACTTGAGCCCAGACACCTCTGAAGAATGTCCCCTGTGAGGGCCGCGGACTATAGCCCTGTATGAATGACCCGGGCTGAAATAGAAGAGGCATTTAAACCAGTTAACTAATCAGCGCTCATTATAGCTCATGTCTAGCCAGAACACAAACAGCGGCTCAGAAAGGCTCAGTCCGCTGTGACATGAGAGAGACAAGTTGTTAGCTGGACGGGCACGAGCCACTTCACCCTGTAAAATGTGAAATGGCTGCTAGTAAAATAAGAATGATTTAAACACTTGTCCAGTGTTGTTTCATGTAATGGTGCCTACTAAAAATATATAAGGCCATAAACGTAATATTTACTGAACTAAAAAATGTTAAAAATGTGTGAACATGGTAAGCAGTGAAAAATAAAAAATAAAAATGGCAGGAGTTTTCAAAACAAAACAAAAAAACACACAATATTATTATAAAAACTGACTGTACAGATTTGAAATAATGACAACTATTTAAGATAATTAAACAATCCAATAAAAAAAGGATGGTTTAAGGTGGACATTCACTTTTCTGAATGGGGATACTATTGCTTTGTCTTTTTGTTTAAAAATGCCTTGACTAACTTGCATTTTACTGTGAGTTGTCTTGCTCTCCATAGATCTGACCTGTAAATTGGCCTGTATCCGTGGAGGTGTAAAAATTGACTGTAACATTAAAGCAATAATATCTCCATTGATACGATTAATAAATGCATCGTCCTAGATTAAAAAGGTAAAAAAGATAAACAAAATAATAAAATGTAACAACTATCTGCCACGTGCAACGTCTATGAACCACTGATATACATCAATGTTAAACCACTGGGTGATGAATATTTCTAATAGATTAATACTAGTTTTAATTGAACATAATAAATTGGCCAGTGTTGTGTCACTACATAAGCAGTGCTCCAGTCATGTCTGATATCACTTGATAAGTTTAGACTCAGGGGATTTTTCAATGACAGTCGGTGAGCTCTGCTCCTAATACCCTTTGAGCCCCACAGTAACATCCCCTTATCTCCACAGATAATGAGAGATTTCCAAACAAGGTAGCAGCTATCTATTCCCTCCGACAGATAAAAACAAAATCAGATGCAGCAGTTCACAGCCATCAACGGCTTCCAAACGATTCAGAATGGCACCAATAAAGCGTTCACCTTTGGACTGGGCAGTCGTGTCAGTGTCGCTGATGGCACAGAGATGGGAGGCTGATAACATGAGAGCAGAAGTGCATATTTACATAGCTCCTCACTGTCAACAAACTTAGTCACGGCTCATTTTGAAAAGACAGTTATTTAATGTAAGATTGATTTAGTAAAATACATAGATCAAGACTAGATGAGAAAGTGTACAGCAGAAAGCACTAAGCCTGTCATTGTTCAAGCCGCATCGACATGGAAGGGATTAGTTTGTGTCTGTTTATGGGTGCACCACCTCTTCTTATCACACTACTGTCAATATTATACAGCTCTGATACATCCCAGAGTAGTTACTCAAAAGCACTTTATATTTGGTCCATCAATTTGACACTTTGTTGGTGCAGGGCTCATTGCTCTAATGGACATGGTCACTTGTCTCTGCCATTGTCCACAACACACATGCAAAATGTTGACATGCCATGTTCGGCACGTTGATGCTGGCCACAGATAGCTGGTCACCTTATCATTATCTTATCACAAGCATCTGCTGTCATAGAGGATCTGCTCACTATCTGCTCCTTTTATACTCCCATGGATGCTCTTTGGGGGTCATAATGAGAGCCATAAGAGAACATACATTTCTGTTTGTGACACATTGTTTAAGATATAGGACAAATGACTTACCAACACACGACAGATGTCCTCTCAAATGCATGTATCTGTGTTTGTAAAGAGGAACCAGGCTGGAAGAGGCAGCAAACCGCTAACATCAAGGTAAACAATTGGCTCCAGTCTGGAAGAAAAGTTATTTGGACATTATAAAGTACACAGACAATAGTACAAGGACTCTTTCTAGGTAATAGTTACATACCGAGGCAATAAATACTTTTGTTTAGTAATCTATGAAGTATATAAATATGACATTAAGTATTTCCACACACAATTCCAGATTAAAGGAGTCCGACAAACAACTGATAAAACTGAATGTATCATATATTTAAATGTGTTTTTATTATGCACGTGAAGTTACAATTGTACGGTGATATCCTGTGGTAAGAAGGAGAAAAGGAGACATTTGTTTATTGTAGAAAAATGGACTACAATGTAAATTACAGTACTGAATTACAAAATATAGTTTTTAAAAAAGGAAAAAATAAATATTGTTCATATCTGTAGTGATGTGATAAAACATTTCCGAAACAGTTGCTTTCATAATCTTTGCACCACTGCGAACACAAGTCTTCTTTCATTAGCTTTATCTTTTGGTACTGATAAAACGAATGGCCTGATATAAACAGTGAGGTGTTCCCCGAAATCCGGAAGCAGAAGTGAAAAAGTTCAAAGTTACATCAAGAAATCAATAGACAGTAGCTCTGATAACATCTGGCAGGTGAGTGATTGTTTGAGTGTTTGACCATTAGAGGGCACCAACGCTGCTGTTTTGAATTGTAAACACGTCAGCCACGACAACACAGATAATAATGACACCACAGTTCAAAGTCTGACCAGTGAGTCTCCTCTAGAAATGACTCCTGTTGTGGACAAAGAGCTGTCTTGAATATCTGATAGGACTATGTTTACATGCACATAAAAATCAGAACCTTATCTAATTTCTGGAGATAATTTAAATGTCACTGTTACATCTGATGTGAGTTATCTGCTTTCTGTGTTTGTTCACACCTGGCCCTGTTTTGACCACAGGAAAATTGTGCAAATTAACGTAACAAAGACAGACATTAAAATTTGACAGTTACTCTAAATATCCACCAATAAACTGACAATTGCCACCAGGTTTTTGATTATCAGATTTTTCTTGTGAAAGTAAATACACACCAAAAATCTGATTATTTGGTTGTCTGATTATTCCAGTTGTCTGTTCTTTGTGGCTTTGTAAATGTAAATGTACCCAGTGACATCCACTGCTCCTGAACCTACAGATACTGTTATTATCAGAGTGAACCGTCGCTCAGGACAACTAAACAAACACAAGATATGTATGACTACTGACGCCCATACTACAAAGTCAAAAGATAAATGTAAAAATCTCAAATGTATTTTAACAAAAATAAACTACTTTTTCCGTCATTAAAAAATCAAGTTTGTCAAAAATCTCTTGACAATTGTGTTCTTTCAGTGTGTTCTTGACACAGCCACACAGCGGCTTCTGGCTCGGGGGTGACTTGAGGTTAATCAAACCTTATTTTGAGTCGTTCACACATTGTAACAATTTTGACCAAAAGTCCAGATGGTGTTCACTTTTATTAAACAAGATTAATTTTCCATTTGTGTGCAGACTTTGTAAGACGTTGTCTGGGGTCCAGTCTACATGACAGGTCATGGTGTGTTCAGCTGGATTAGTCTTGGCATCTCATTACACACATTTGAGCCTGCTGACCAATGTGGATGTAGTGTTATTGGCAGGACCACACCAAACCAGACCAGGACAAGCCCAAGATCAGTAGACACTCAGTGGCAACAGAGGAACAGCATTCACCCACTGATTTAACCATCGAATATCTACTCAAAAAGGAAGGAAAAGCGTATCACCTCCTGAAAATAGAAGTGAGTTCAGTGGCTGCGTATAAGAAATAACTTGCTTTTCTTTGTTTAAACAACACAACGTCTCCTTAGAATTATAAAATTATATCTGCATTCTTAGTTCTGAGATACAAGTTTAAAGTTTTGATCATTCATAGTGCTCTGTGAATGTTTTGTTGCTCATAAACCAGAGAAATTCACCATTTCTCGATAAAGTGCAGGAATACATTTCAAACAAAAATCAGAAAACCCCTGATTCTAAGGTCATGCCAATGATTGACAACAATAATTAAAGTATGTATGGTTAATTAATCTTTTACAGAAATTTTGTGTAAATACTGGCATTGGGATTGTTTTCAATGTTAGTCATAGTGTGAGGAAGTACAATTAGCATAAACCTTAATGAGGCCATCCAACCTGAAATTTCTGCAAGATAAATACCAAAAATACCTAAAATGGAATTGATACCCAATAACTTCAATAATAACCGGGAATGTAGCATTTTCACTCATAAACTGTGCAGGATACATGTCAAGCAAATCTTCATTTCAGATCAAATAAATATCATATCATAAAACATTCCCTTTTTAAAAACTTTTATATAAACAACAGATCATCAGCTTCGACAGTAAAGTTTATGACTACAATAAATAATGTCTTACAAACAGCCAAAATGTCAGGTATCCAGGATGAAAAATAAGGCACGTCTTTCGATAAATACAGTTGCATGCAGTGTGGTCAGTTGTTTATCCTTGTCTCCGGTGAAGTGAAATATGTTTACAATGTGTGAGACCCCAGGACTGGCAAACACAACTGTGGTGAGTGCTTCCTTATGATTTAACACATTTCTACTTTTCCGATTATTACATGTGACGATCAAAACAGAAAGACTCATGGTGTGGCCTAGTATGTCCAAAATATTGCAGAATGTGTACTATACATGAAGAAAGTAGTTGGTTGAGTGTTAAAATTAGAACTTTAAAAATGTCGTATTTTCCTGGGCCAACTCAGAAAGACTGTATATTAAATTGCTGAGAAAATAGATTTTTCCTAACACTCAGTACTGTTGAAATGAACTCAGACTGAAATCTTCTTGATGAAAAGCTCAACAATGTTTATGTAGCACCTGCCACCTTGTGAATGAATATTTAACATTTGGATTTATGCTGCCATAGCTAAAACCGTTAACGTTTGGACACTTATCTGTTTTTGTTTCCCATACCATTAAACGCCAATCACAGTGTTCCCTCCTAGAAAAACACCAAATCAAAAACATGTCTTTGTGCACCCAAACCTTCAATCAATGAATGGCTAGGACGACTCCAAATAAAACAACCTTTCCTTCTCCCTGGAACACATCTTCAGCTTTTATTGTGGCCAAAGGTCAGCAGCAGCTGGCACAGAGAGGTCCAAGCTGAAATTATCTTATCTGGCCATCAGCTATAAATATTTGACAAGAGATGAGGAAGAGCGATGGTGCAGATGCAGGGGGGATAGTGACAAACACGCTCAAGAGATTTCCAACAAATTAAAGGCCGGGACGTGATGAGGATTTGCTGCTCTGTCCAAAGCAGGAATAGATTAGGATGCACTTTATAGGCATGTGTTTGGGCCAAGTTGCACTGACTGTACCTCGTTTGGGCTAATGTTCCCCATCATCGTGCCTGGCTCGTCGTACTTGTACATGGAAACACAGGTGGTACAACAAATAAACACAGTAAATGCGTCTGGATAGCTTTATATTTGTGCAACACTCCCATAACATAGCTAATCAAAGGAAACGTCCCCCAAACAGTTTCAGGTGGTCCGCGCAAGTGGTTTACATAAAAGATCGGGGTCAGTCTATTCTTACACGCTCAAACGTCCGATTTTTTCAAATTCAAGCCATGCTGCTCACCCGACTGTTCCCCTCCGGAGTACACGGCCCAAACGCTTGTGGCACAAAGGAGCAGATTATAGGAAGAGTGGAAAAACAAAACTAATTAGTGTGGGTATGTGAACCAGACAGTGCTGCTTAAAATGTAATTACATGGGTTTAGAGATTTGGCTGTGGCCGCTCTGGCTGCAAATCTCACACTGGCACAAGTGGATCCAACACAACAGACAAAGTCACTGTCGCACAAAATACAAGTTACGTAACTCTGTACTGTGCATCATAAAATAATTTGGAATGTCTTGGATTCATTGTGTTTCCGTTACATAAAGAAAATAATAATAGCAACGTAATTCAGAGTTTTTAGGCTTCTTTACTGTGTGTTATAATAATATATATGCAACGAATAAGCAATACTGTAAAATGCCTGGTTGTGTGGTCTAAGCTGCAGCGGAAATGCCAGACGCCCTGCCAGGTTCAGCGTTGTCAGATCAATTCCTAGCTCTGTCAATTTGCTGAATGTCTTCCCAGCTCTTCAAATCCCCTTTTATTCTATACTGTCCTGTCAGAGAAAGCTTAACAACCTTTGCGTCACTGAAACATTTATGTATTTTCAGGACTTGTCTAGAATAAAACCACCTCAGCCACCTACACTTCCCCAAAACAGCCAGCTGCCAGCTCAGTCTCATTTAGTGCACACTCTGTGGGAGCTATAGTGTATCTTTTTATGGTTTGTCGTATGATCCATAACAAGCCTATAAAACTTTAAATGCATAAATGTTGACTTTAAAATCCAATGAAAAACTTTAAAATCGTTTTTAAAAGACCATAACACTGGTAGCAGCGTTTTACAAGGACATCTTGCCGTTTAATCACCAATTAACTACTGTAAACTGTTATCTTTGGGTGGATGCACCTTTGAACACTATCACAGGTGAAGAGGAGCGCACAAAGGGTGGTAAAGCTATAAAATTAGGGGAGCTGTTTGACAAAGGCAGATAGAGGCCAGTATAAGGCAGAGGTGAAGGCTGCAGCTGATAAGACCTGCTCATCTCTCCAAGTCATTCAGGCCATTGCCACGGTTTGCAGTCCATTGTGAAGAGAGGATCCTGGCAGTTGTAGGTTGTACATTTTAATCAGTATTTTAAGTCAATCAATACTTTACGTAATTCAATTTAGTCAAGTGAATATGACAGGTTTACATGTTTTTTTCCAATTATTTCTTTGTTTGGTGACATAGTACCTTTAGTATTTACTTCAACGACGAAACGATGAGTCCAAAAGCAGAATCCCTCTATTCAGTCAAATCAAAACTATTGTATGCATTGGACAATCTTTGGCTCCTGTTTACAGTATGGTTGCTAGGTAACAGTTATGTTATGACCTCTACTTATGTCACCAAAATGATCAAACTACAAAACAACAATCTTTAGCAAAATCTTAAACATAATTGTGTTTACTAGGTTAGTGAATGAGTTTTATTTAAATAATCTCAGTCAAGTCTATGCATTTATTTTACTATTTAAAATGTTAACTACCAATAAAACAACAGCATCTACTTGGCGCTGAGCCATCTTCAGTGTGGTGTCATGATAACGTTTCTAAAATTAGGGAGTTAGAATCAGACTAATCCTTTTGCGGTGCTGCCTCCAAGCACCTTCACCCCACATCTAATTCATCCTGGTGTGGGAGTAAATCTTTCATTTCAAAACTTTCATAAGATCACCTAAAGAGAGAGTTTAGCCTCGCAGTACAGAGAGAAGGGAGGCTTATGCAACATGACAACTGTAAAACTGCTATCATAAACTACTGTTTATGTCCCTGCTGTAAATATAAGGTGTGCTTTCTCAGCCAGCTTCACTGATTACCTGTGAATTGTGTGTTCTCTCTAACTTACAAATTCTGTGGAAACAATTGGACCGAAATGTTTGCGATTCATTGTGCTAAGGATAAAGGTAAAGCATTCATATGCATCTATCGAATGAAAATTAGGTTCAAACACTTTTAGCAGTGGCCTATACCTTTACACTCTATTCCAAATTAAAGCCATTAGTTATAGTCATTATTTTCTTGGTGTACTAAATAATTATGTAATGCATCAATGATTTTTAATATGCTTGTTTAAATTAGGTGCCTAACAATGTTTCTTGCTTCTTTCCTCAGAGTCACAGCATATATTTGTGCATGTAAAATATCATTCAGCGTGCATCTGCAGGTCTTTTCCATCACCGTGCACTTGGCAACACATGTCTGGTCTAAGATTATCCAGCGGGGAGCAGCAGAAGGTATGTTTGCACTTATTAGAAGTGACAAAGAAGCAACCCGTTCCCCCTCCATCAGCTCCTGTCTCCAAGCGTGATGATATATACTGAGGAAACCTGCTCCAAAAGCAACAAAAATCTCTATTTAAAGTGTCACGGTGCTATTAGAAGCGCTATAAAAACCTGTATAAATATGCCAAGTCCCTGGACAACTCCAGCCGTGCCGAACAGGACTTCCTGCTGGAGAATGAACTTTTTGGAGATGATGGAGCACACAGTTTGGGGATATGGGTAGGTGATTTAATACTGCTAGCATTTAGAACAACAAAGTACAGACAAAGCAGCCATTTGGGCAACTCTTCAAAGGCCTAAACACTTGCAGCACACACAGACACATTCTTTGGACTCAATGGAAATAGTGAAGAATTAGGGAGGAAGTTGAGATGGGAGGACGCCAAACACACAAAACTGTCGAGCTCATGATGGCGTATTAACATGAAAGAGAGAGAAACGATTGTGTCTGCTTCCACCTAAAACCAAGTCTAATCTCCAGCGTCCATCTCTTCATCCTGGAGTCTTCTTCCTGTGGCCAGCCAAGCAGCCCCGGGATACACGCATCAATGCCTCGTTACCCATAATTCATTACATGTCAAAAAGTGTAGTCCAGCTCTGAGCAATAAGCAGCGTTGAGTCAGCGCCATGGGGAAAAAATTACAATATTCTGGCATTTTGAAGTTGGGATGTCTTATTTTCAAATTGTAACAAGTGAACGTCTGCATTTAAATCTATCAAGTCCCCAGCTTTTGCAAACCCTTTTGTGCATCATTTATATTTACGTGCATTCTTTTAGGCGTTTTTTTCACACTGCAAAGTGAACTGTGTACCACCCAAGCACAGCCAATCAGAACGCAGCTTTCAGTTCTTAATTCTAGGTTAATATAAGACAAAAAACAGTTGTAAACCGCCAACAGTGGTTCAATTTTGCCACAAAGTTTTGTTTCTCCAAGCTGGATGGGTGAAAAAAGAAGTTGACATACAAACTGAAATAAAAAAAAGTCAGGTACCCCAGCTTTAAACTAAAATACATGACATTGTAGAGGAAACTGAAAAATAAACTATAGCGCTTTTTGTATTTAAATTTTTCACAGCAAACTATTATTTATATTTTTATTTTGTCTCTTCATTAGTTCCTTAACCCTTTGTGATTTGATGTTAGCATAAGGCGCAATGCAAGTTGTTGGGTTGCGTCCTCTGCCTTGCTCTGAACAACTTATCTTGGGTCCGCCATAAAAGAAAGTAATCAAAAACGTCCCAAGACTTTTCTCTGTCTCTCATCAGGTGGATAACTCCAGTTCCTCCATCTGAAAAGCCGCTTGCTGGATCAGGGCTATGCTGGCACTGACTTCTAAGTGTCTGTACACAATATAGTAATGTGAAAGAATAAACTTCCTCCAGTATCAGTTCTGTAAGCCTGGGCCAGTCCGACATGTGCTTTATTGACAGTCAATTGAAGACACATTGCTCACGACAAATCAATCTAAAAAGGATTTCTACAGTTTATTTGAATGGAATAAAATTACACTTGCACCTGACGATTAAGTAACAGTATTTGACTGTGCGGTGCAAAACAGTGTTATTCAATTATTATTATTATTTAAGGCAGTATTTCCCAACCAGGGGTATTGGGACCCTTGGGGGTACATAAGCAATTACCACGGGGTACTTAGAAGTGTTTCAGGTTTTAAAAGAAAATTAAATGTACTTTTATCTGAACAAAAACATGTTATCAGATGTACATTTAATATCTTTTTGGAGTATCTTGGACCATAAGTATGATTAAAATAAAAATAGAATGGTAATAATTAACAATATGTGACTAGTAAACCCATTGATTTGCCTTAACCTGAAGTTAAAGGGTACTCTGAGTGTGAGACAGAGTTTAGGGGGTACTCGGGACAAAAAAGGTTGGGAACCACTGATTTAAGGTATAGGAAAACAAGATAAAAGAAAGAAAGAAATTTGAGTAAAGTCAATGTCCCAGATCACCATTTGCCATTTCCAAAATCATGACATAACACACACGTACACATACAAATCATTGGACAAAACTGAAATAATGAGTCCAATTTGTCTTATCTCTTATGTTTAAAGTTTAAAGTTGCCCTCCCAAAGCACAGCATAATACATTTTAACATTTCTTGGACTGGAAATGGATTGAATTATATTCACTGAGATCTGCAAGCAAACCTTCTGAGCGCTGATTATATGAGCGTATAGGTTTTCATTGTAAATCTTTAGAAGGAGTTACAAAAATGTGGCTTATTTTTAAAGCGGAATAGGAGTCGTTTTGACGTCTGTGCCAGTAACTCAACCTTAAGCGGCTCTTAATGCTACTGTGGCAAGAACAGGGTGTTTTTCCTTCTAATTATTTTACCAGTCCCACTTGCCTCATCTCCAAGTGATTAATCAAAGTTAGGGAAAGCCAACCATCAACTGGGGCATGTTTTGCATTTCCTCTTTCTTTCACAAGATTCTTCTGTGGCCTGGCTGCTCTGGCTTAGCAGGAGTTAATTGAAACCTTGTTTAGAAATACCAAGGTCAACGTTTCCAGCCATGTTATCCCAATTAGTCTGCAATGAATCCTTTTAAACAAGGGTATTGAGTGGACGACCCAATGTGCTACTTGAATTCCCGAAGGACACCCACATTCAGGGGTTTGGGAAATATAGAGGGAAGCTGACGAAGAAAAGTGCTACAGGAAGGAAAGTAATTTTATAATTGTTGTTTTTGAAGGAATAATAAGTTGTGGACAAAAAGTGCTGGTTGAAATTGTCGTACAGTAGTAGTTGCTGTACAAGTATCAATGAAGTGGTAAATGTGGTAGTGGTATATGGGCCTATATGTTTTACTTTAAAGTCTACATACAGCCACACTGAATACACTCATCATCGCACACGTTAGAAATCTCGTCAGCTCCGTGAGGCCTTGTATCACATGCCAGCGCTGAATACGCTGTTTGTTTTCTTTCTGGAGTTAAGTTACAGTTTTAAATAAATCATTGGTTATTACAAGTATGTTTAACGCCATATCAATCGTCAGTGAAATAATGAATCAAGAACAGCATGATTGCAATCAATGTGCTTTGAAAAGAACATTTGTAGAGCAGAAGGGCAGGAATCATATTATGTTTCTATAGTATTATCAATGATTTGAATTAGATTATCACTAATCTGGTTATCTAATTCACATGTGTGCATAGTAGCCTATATTCAATTACAGGTGCTCCATTTTGAATACAAAATTTAGAATAAACACATTCAGCAAACAGTTTTTTGTGGCTTCCGCTCGCTGCTACTGTCATTTTCAGGACGGAAGCTTATGCCATTTGCTTGCTGCGCTGTAGGCTGTGCCAACAACAAGTCTCAAAAGAAAGGATTATTTTTCTATAACATCCCCAAAGACACTGTTTGTCGCCAGAAAAGGATTAGCGCCATCAGAGGGACAAGTGCACTCCAAAAGATCACTCCAGACAGTGAGGACTTACTGGAGCTGGTTTACACATTCAACTACCAAGTCAGTGATATATGCTAATAAACGTTATTACCCTTGTCTTAATGTTAGCATAATGTCTTACTGTTCAAGTAGGCATATCACGATAACACATTTTCAAGTGCGATATATTGCTGAAGAACGATAAACGATAATACAGAAACTAATTTACACCACCAACACAAACCAGGTTATTCCCAAAAAACTATTCTAAATGCACAATACTGTTAAAAACATGAGCCACAATAAATAAATGGCAGAATAAACCACTTTAGTCCTTCGTTTGTACCTATAATGAGTCAAACAAGTTATTTATCCAGCTGTCAACAACTCAGATCTTATCGCAGCACAGAAAAATATCAAAAAGTCCCTCACCAAGGCAAAGAAAAAGTCCAGACGATAAATATTGACCTCAAAAAATGATTGTTCCATCTATAGTTTATTTAACCATATGTCAATATAGTAACTATCGTGACAGGCCTATGTCCATGTGGTCAATCCAACAGTTACCCAGACACACAGGCTCTTGAATTCTTTGAGGGCTTGTCCGATATATGGAGAGGGGTTGAGGACAAGGCAGCTTAGATATAAATGTATGCAAAGTTTTCAGCGATAGGCAACAACAGACAGTGACGCCCTCAAAATGGCGACAACAACAAACAAGTCACGTAAATGAAACTCATGAATAGTGGAGTAGATGGTGTGGCCCATATGTTTTAGTTGAATTTGTTGGCTGTTGGTTAGAACTTATTAGGTCAATTCCTGCTTAAAAGAGAGTCCCTATAAACATGCACCGAATGCTTCTGATAGCCAACAATCAACAACAGCTGCCCTGGTGACATTATTTGTGCCTAAGATGAAAGTGTTGAAATGCGAGATAAAGCGCTTGTTTCTGGGCGCCTTATGAAGTCAGTCACATTCCTGCATTGATGAGCCCCACTGTAAAAACTCTGAATGTGATCACAGAACAACTCCCTGCATCTGGAACGAGGCGATGCAGTCATTTCTTAAAAATATCAAGCAGATTGTTGTGGACACTTTCATCTGATTACCCTCCAAGCATTAGAACAGAGTTTAAAATCTGCATTTAATCTGTATTACTTACTGTTATACTCAGATGTCAGAGGAGGCAAATAAAATATAAAGGGTGAACTTCTTTGACTAGAGTAATAGAGACGTAAACATAGAAAAGCACAACGTAAATACGTTAAAGGGTTTGTATGTGTTGTAGTTTTGATCTGAAGCATATGTAGTCCCCAGATTGATTTGGGACCAGGTTTAGGATAGCCTTTTGATGCACCTGGTTTCAAATGAATCAGACTTGAGACCATCATTAAGAGAGCTAGTTTGTTACCCATATGGCTCTACTAGATTACATTATCTGCTTTTGACACATTTAATGGTTTGAGTATCATGTTTGTGGAGGCCCCTGAAAAAGAGATTCTGAATCTTAGCATTCAAATTACGTTAATATATAAAACATAAATGTGTTACATATATATATCATACAAAATGTATAGTTTTTTTTTTAGCTTTTAACCATATTTTAACATTGCTCCCTCATTAAAAACACGTATACAGTATATAACTTTATAACTATTTTTTGTTTAACCTTTATTTAACTGGGAAAGTCCCATAGATTCTGAGATCTGTTTTACCTGAGAGTCCTCAGCTCTAAATGAGAGAAACTGCTATTTATTTGCCAATGCCACCCAGTCAGTCTACAAACATAAAGAATGTGACATCAGTGAGAATGGTCTATATGTGACATGAAGGATCATTAGCATTACGCTTTCTGGAATTAAAATAAAATAAAGTAAATGAAAAACCAACACCATTACGGAAAGATGACTCTGGGGCGATAGTTAAGGTCACAGGTTTGTTATGATCAGTAGGAGGCAGAAAGCAACACATTTTTTAAATGATTACTTTCTGTTTGTGTTAATCCTTATCATTCTTTATAGCATTTATTGCAGCACATTACAACTGCACATATCTCCTGAGTTTATTAATTACAATTGCACGTATCTCATGAAGCGAAGAAAAAGCACAGTGGCAAGACAGTAGGCAAAGACAGTGATGGGCCGTGGCTTGGCAAACCCCTGTTTAAATATTAAGAGGGTTCCGTAAGTTTAATGCGTGAAATAAAACAATAAATGCACTGAAGAATCGACTTCATTACAGGCACATGCTGACGTGCACCCTTGATGGGTGACGGTTTACAGGTTGGACCAATAGCCTTCGACAGACTCTGACACCTGCTCTAGGGGGGCCAGACACAAAACACAGAACAACAAGGTGATATCCTGCAGTGGAGATATGCAGGGCGGTGAGACAAACCACGGCACTAAAATGAAAACTACCTGGAGCAGCAGAGCACGGGCGTAACCACACCTAACCGGAGAAGGAAATGCACAAGTCAGAGGATGAACAAGAGAAGGGGAAAGAATTTTATACTCACATGCAGATATTTAACCATACCAGCTTCCTTTAAGCCTAGGGCTGTGTATCTTTAGGTGTTTAGTCTAGTTTGATGGTATCTTATAGGCGACCAAACATTTTTATTAGTCGACTGATTATTCTATTTAGATTTAAAGGATTTATATGGCAAAAACAGCAAAAACAAGAAGATATGAAGTGCGTTCGCTAAGATATAGATACACGGTTTCCTAGTACTGTATCTGTATCAGTCTGTATCTTGTTTTTCCTGGAACTTCTGTACAGTTGTGGTCTTTTGAGCGCAGTTTGGATCAGATACGTGGAAATACTTCATAGTTTTGATATATTTTACCACACCCCCTTTTAGTCGATTAATCGCTGGATCGGGCAGGTCTTTAGGCGTATACAGCTCTAAAGCCAACTGATGCATCCATTTTTTCAGTGTAACCATTTTCTACAATAGATAATAGTTACAATAGAGTGGTGGTTGTGTACCACTGGTGCTGGGCTTCTTAGGGGGCTCTCAAAAGTCTTCTGTCTTCTGTATTTATTTAAATTCAGTCAATCTGGTCTTGGTTTAAGAGAACAGTTCTTAATGTAAAAGTTGCATAAAGCTCAAAATGCTCATATGCAGCAGAATGTTCACATCGCACCATAGCTGACACATTTTATTTTGCAGCTTAAAAATAACAGCATTAACAATTACCATTTCTGTGGGCAGAAATGACTTCATACTTCATAACAAATTGAAAGTATAAGGGGTGTCCTGAAGACAAATGAGGCTAAATGGCTATGAGCTCAATGAACTGTACCACTTGAATGTTATTGATGTTAACTACCCAAAAGAAAATATTTTCACTGTAATACTGCTTCAATTGAGCGAAGCCAGAGGTTCCCAGATCACACATGGACGACAACAGCATGAGCAAGAATGCAGTGTGAAAAAGTACCCTCAATCTGTACTCTAAAAGTACTGTTACCTCAAACTGTCCGTACTGTAGCTTTTCAAGTTCTCAACAACAGGCGTAAATTCCTCAAGTAAAGGGTCTCGTTACTTTCCCCCTCTGTCTTGACGTGAGTGATGATGTAGTGAACAAAGCAGCTAATGGCAGCTCCCTGTAGTGATTTCACAGCTTCCAAAAACACAAGCGTGAGTGTGGGACAGGGCCATTACTGCCGCTGCTTCCACTGCATTTCCACTGCTAACACACAGCCACAGAGCAAGGTTAAGAAAGCATGGCCAGTGTGTTTTGGCAGGTGCGATATATCGTCTATATTTAGGCTGTAATGGCTAAACAGACTGAGCTAAACCATGGACGGCAAACATGGGAGGCAATTTTAATGCTGCAGAAATCACTTGCAAATTAGGCTCACATTAATTTGAATGCAATTTTAGGAAGACAATGGAAGTGGGAGAAACCTACAAATGGTTCATGGGTCTCTTACTCTTACTCGTACTGTGGTAGTGTGGACACGACTCTTGCCTTATCAACAGTGCATTGACATGATCTCTTCTGCATCTGTCTCTGAAATTGAAAATTTTGCATGAAAAGGTGCCTGTCTAATTGACCATTAACAACAAATTAACAATGTGAGCTGAAATTCACAGACCTATAATTTGCTAAACGCTCCTTTAGCTTGATTGGATGTTCTTCCCTTTATTGGTGTATCTCAGCATCTGGAAAAGGATCCTGAGATGAAATGGAGTGGTCAAAGAGCAACATTTACGATGACACATGGGCCAATTGGTTAGAATAGTGGTTTGCTCCAAAATGTAAGTCTCAGTTTGCCAGTTAAGTTGGGCTATGTCTTCTTACATTATGGTTTCCTGTGTTCATCCAGGTTTGTTACACATTGTTAGGTGATGAAAGGTTTGAGGTGATGCTTTGCTTGACAATTTTAAGAAACACTTTCATTTAAGTCTAAAATGATTAAGAGTTAAAAGCCAAATCTCTCAAATGTATCTTTCATTCTACCATCAGTGTGTCATCCAGACATGCATAACAGTGACTAAATCAAAGCTGACACTTATTTCCCTTTGAGGTCTAAGGTACAGACGTTTACAAGATTTACTAAAGTGTGTGAAAGCTGGTGGTATGCCTCACATGAGATCGGCTAATCTTGTTTACATTCAATCTGCTATTTCCTCCTTTCTGAAACTTTGAGAGAGCAATGTCATGTAAGACTTATATTAAAATAAGTGCAGCTGAAATGGCAAGAAGTTCATGTGGCCTGTCCAAGTCTTCCCGGGGCAAAAAGCAATTGATATACACCAAATATTCAAGCATTTGAATAACGAAACTTGCAACCTGCAACCACAAGTGCTCAATCTAGTCCAGAGAAAATAAAGGAACCTACTTTTGGTGTCCATGTCAATTGGGAGAAAGCAGTGAACATGATGAAATGTAGCAGTAGCTAAATTTTGACTGTATATTTAATACTATAAGCAATGAAAATATTATAATGGGGGTATTACACTGAGCTGTGCAGCCAATCCATCACAGTACCCTGGAGTGACAAGATGTGTTTTAGAAATTGGCCTGATGTTGTGAACACACTGGTTAAATAAAGTGATGGTATAGTGGGTGAACTTGGGTTTATACAAGGTTACACAGTTTGTTCTCAACACACGCAGAAAAAAGGTCAGAGCAACTTTTACACGATGATGCTCATATTAGAAAGCTCTGCTTGGAGCCTTATAAAACCAAAATTTCTTTCTAGCTGATACCGGTTGTGCTGTATTGAGGAGAACTGCCAGTAATTGACACAAAGAGGAAACAAGAGTGTGCATCAGAACAATACAAGGCCGTTTTAGGGTAACACGCTCTATTCTAAACAGTCAATGTTTGTACAGTTTATGAAAAGGTACTATTTTTTTGGTGATGTCTCTGCAGCTGGTTCACTGTAATATTCCATATTTATTCAGCAAATTCAATTTCACTTTACAATGAAACCAGCTGCCGCCACATGGGATACCAATCACACCCGGGTTCGAGACTAAACTACATGTGGTTAAATACGGTAAGTTGAGGAACAGTTCATAAGTGATGAAGACAAACACTGA
Source organism: Rhinogobius similis (assembly GCA_019453435.1). NCBI lineage: Eukaryota > Metazoa > Chordata > Actinopteri > Gobiiformes > Gobiidae > Rhinogobius > Rhinogobius similis. The sequence continues at coordinate 16,327,089 of CM033626.1, read as the reverse complement.
TAATTTAACAACAATTGAAAGGAAATTAGAATAAAGCCAACGGAAAAGTGTGTTCTTTTTACGGAAACTACATTTTGAACAGAGACCATGCAATCACCACATTAAAGAGCCCCCATTCTTTAGACGACCACTGGTATGTAGCGCTGATGCCAGGGCAGTGTTTTCTATTAGATCTCTCTGTTTTTTCAGTTGATCTGGCAAATTAACTTACAACAGGCCAAACACAAGATGCAGCGTGGAATGGAGCATAGCAGCAAATTGCATTTATCAAAAACACTCGGTGAGACTGTTTACTTTATGTGATCTAATAAAAGCGGTTCATGCTGGGAGCGCTTCAGTGATTGTATGGGGATATGAGAGAACAGTAAGCCCCCAGTACAAGTACTCAACCACATGAAGGACAGCCACATTTAAAGATCATCACCGTCATTTGTATAGAACTCACTCATTCATGCATCTGTGTGTGAGACACTTTTTCCCCATTGTCGCTGCTGACGGGCGGTCGTTGTTCATGCTCAATGAGACATTGTCTAATGATAAGTATGTTTGTTAAAACAGCATGCTAAAGGCTTTTCATCCCCCAATTATTTGGAGTCTGTACATTTAAGGTGACGTACTAAGATATTTTTTTATATGAATAAAATTGGTCTTCAAATATGAGTGACTAAAAGCTTTTGCTTCCTTACAAGAATGGTGTAGAACATTGACAACTGATATGCAGTTTAAGAAGAATAAATAAAAAAACAACCTTATCCTTTTCAGAGCTATAGCCAGCTCCATTGTAATGCTCTATTAAAAACATACATCAGTTTAAATCAACGAAGCAGGGCATTTGCATCCATTTCATACACATTTCTAAGAGCTGACCAGGTTGTCTGACTTTACAGTATTATCTGAAAATAGGTCATTTGGTCTAGCCCAGTCATGACTTAGTCTTGTTTGCTCTTGGCTATCATATTGGATAAATTTGCACATATGTGAAGTTTATTCCGTGTTCGATTGAAGTGCTAGCTTTGGCACAAACACTTTTGAGCTTCCGACCACAAGTTTTATAGAGCTGCGCCGTGGGTTAAGTGAGAGAAAAAAGATGATGTGTAAGTGGAACTACATCCAGCAGCCACCTGGCATACACAGTTTCATCCACAACACTGTTTTATTGGTCTATCCCTACCATCAAAGGAAATACACTCTAGTAAAAATCTTGTATAAAACATCTCTGCCAACCTCTGGCTTATGTCCATACATCTCACTTTTTTCTCACACTTTATTGTATTGTCTAAAATTAAAAGTAACTTTTCAGTAAAAAGTAGTTTTCTGTACGTTATTACATTACATAAAACAAAAATTCTAGTCTTACACCAAATATAATTCATTTTTACATGAGAGATATATTTTGGGTTTACAAACTACGTACATTTTGGCTATTCTCATCTACAGACATACAGAAAAAAATAAAAAAATAAAATACAGGGTGTCTTTTGCCCTGAAGAATCTGGACCAAACCACCATAGTTGACCCTCAAACACTCTTTTACACCCTCGATCACACCCTCGATCACACCCAGCTCCCCCAGCCTTGATACAGAAATGATGAACTTTACAGACATGCTGGCCGTGAATCAAACAAAGAAACCATATTCCACCATTTTTACCCCTTCACCCTCCGGAACTATTCTTCTCAAATATTTTTTGTACGCTAAATCTGGAGTATAAACTTTTTATTATATTGGGCACACATGTATATTCCAGCAAAACTTAATTGAAGGCCAAGCACTATTCTTATAGCTCCAATGTATTCCCAATGCCTCGCTCACAGCCAATGCAGGTTTGTAAGGGTCATGGTCCTGCAATTTTTACTGACGTCTTTAAATCATCAAGTGCTTAGTAAAAAAAATGGCAGAATGTCCAAAAGTTAAACAATGCAGCCAGGTAATGTGGCGCTCCTGCTGTGGACCACCCAGCGGACACACATGCAGATGTTTGGTTCAAAAAAGGACAAATCTCATAGCACTGGACATTGAACTTATGATGGATAAACTTGAAACAAGTGATGGACACAAATAGCTTCTGTGCCTTCTCCCTGATGAGTCATCAGATACTGTAATTTTCTTTTTTGGGACATCCCACGAGAGGAAACTGTCTCAAATTTGTTCCCGCTGCACAGTGAGTTCAAAGGTCAAAATCAAACAGAGAGCAGCGGTCAATTATGTGAAAACTGGGTAATAATTTGAGTTGAATTGATTAGATTGGAATAAATTAAAAGGTTGAATATGAGGGATAGTGTAGTTGCTGAGATTTAAACCTGAAGAGACTCAAATTAAGACAATATGATACACATAAAGACTGTCCTCACACACACACACACTTGGTCTTGTTTAGATCCCAAAAAACGACAGGAAAAGACGTATGGACATTTGCCAAACAGCGCCCCTGTAGGTCTAAATTACACTCATTATAAGCCAATGGAGACGTGGACTTACCACAAGTTTTGGAGATTTCAGGCTTGTTCCATGTTCAATTTTAGCATAGATCCTGAGAAAAACGTCTTTTCTGATGATGACATCCACTCATTCTTGTCACAAACAGAGAAATCTACAATCAAAGAGCATTAGACTTCTGGGTTTGTCCTCAACAGGAAGTGACATCACGGAGCGCGTGAATGAAGTCTTGGATTTTCAGACAGTTTAGATCAGGGGTTCCCAAACTTTTCTGGCCGGGACCCCCAAAATTGCCAAGCAACCGACTCGGGGCCCCCAAAGTGAAATGAAAATGACAGTAGCAAGCATGTTAAATCAGGTTTAATATTGGTTATTTGAATAGTTTATTGTCTTGTTGGACCCTATTTCACTAAAAGATACTGTTTTTAATTAAAAAATAGAGCAAATACATTAAAATTAAAATTAAAATGAGATCTTGAAATCATCTCGTGACCCCCTCACCCCTCGCGACCCCCACTTTGGGAACCACTGGTTTAGATAATAACTAAAACATAATAGTTCTTCATACTTGATAGTGGTACGCTACTATTGTAGCCACAGCTGCCCTGGAGACTGATGGAAGACTGATGGAAGCAAGGCTGCCAGTTTGCGCCATCGGCCCCTCTGACCACCACCAACCATTCATGTACATACTACTTTTATACTAGGCAATGTGGGTGAAGTGTCTTGACTAAGGACGTGATGACATTTTCTCCTCCATTTGCTCCCATCCAAGTACTGACCAGGCCCCACCTGCTTAGCTTTCAAGATCTGACGGGATTGAGCACTGTAAGCAAGTATGGCCACGAAATCCTATCCCTAGATTGGGCTAAATATGTATTATAAAGAAACCAATGATTAATTAAACATATTTTAATATGCAGATGCCAACTCCTGGTCAGTTTATGTCACTGACACTCCAGTAATGCATGGCTTATGGCGTGAGCTTAAATGATAAACAGAAGGTGTTTGCTGGCTAAGGTGTATTAGCCAACAAACTCCACTACATCTCTGATATGTACTCCTCCTCAGCTTCAGTCTCATTGTACAGCCGGGTTTGAACAGTCCACTTAGCTTCAGCCTCCTCCACCTCTAAAGTGCTGCTCACCTCTTGCCCAGCTCCTCATTTTATCTGATGCATCTACTCCGAGAAGAAATAATTTTATATGAGCCAATGCTACATCTCAGTACAATCTACAGATTACACAATGAAACAATGATGCAGCAATATTTGAACAACTTCTACATACAGGAACCTCAAGACAGGGGCTGTTGTGGAGTATTATTCACACAAAACTGACTGGACGATAAAGTGGTTGGAACTAGTTTACAGTGGTGCCTACAGAGCAGATACAATGCATGCACATTTTAAAAGAACTCACCCAAATTTAGATAACCTTATGTCATGTGCTGTATATGCATTCTAATTCATCTTTGCATTATATTTCCTACAACCTTATATCCATAATAGGATCTGAAATGCTCGAATTCTACAGGGACACTGCACAAAAATGTATTTAAGGGCAAAATGTTGAGGATATGTTACAACATCAGGACAAGTATGATTTAATCACCTGATCACCCCATATTCCCAGAATTCATCTTGCCCCTGCCTGGGACGTCTGTGATGTCCAGGATAGCTTTGTCTCAAAGTCTGTTCCTTCTCATGGGGCAAGACTTAACTCCTGATCCTAACTTCTTAAATCAGACCTGGGCGTTTGCAGCCCCAGCGGCTGTATTTTTCCATCTTTCTGTTTTAATCTGACCCCCTGAAAGTATTTGATGAGAATTGTTACTCTTGCTATTTTTCAAAATTGTTTTAGTAATATTTTACAGAAATGTTACTGATGAGAATTTGTTACACCAGTGACCGCAGTCCAGCCCTCCACCACTTGCCTTTCAATTATAACCCTCGAATAAATAATCCTTTTCCCTCATTGCATTCATTTTTTTTTTTTGTAATTTGCTTTGCAAAAACGCGCTCCGTGATGTCACTTCATGTCAGGGACGTAACCAAAGCACAGAAGTTTAATGCTAGCTCTTTGACTGTGAATTTTGCTGTTTGTGACCAGAATGAGTGGATGTCATCATCAGAGAATACTTTTTTCTCCGGATCTGTATTAAAACTGAACATGGAGCATTCCTGGAATGTCCAAAACTCATGGTAAGTCCTGTTTTCACGTCCCCATTGGCTTATAATGGGTATAATTAAGACAAGACCTGCTGTGGTGCTGGTTTAGCATACATCCATTTGTCTTTTTCTGTGTTTTTTTGGGGGGTGTCAACAAATGACCAAATAGGTCTCTTTGATTTGGAGGACTTGTTGATATAATGATATGTCATAGGTTTGGACACCCACAGAGAAGGATGAGCAATGTGCTGAGGTGCAGCTCTTGATATTAAATAGGATTCTTAACCCTAGGTTCTTCTCTTCCAAAGACTTTTTTGTGTTACTATGAGTTATCCAGACGCTTTTATAGCATTTCTGACAATAAGCTGCATCTAGTTGAATATAATTGATGTCCATGGCACAGGCATTAGTTCAGGAGCTGGTGATGGTTCAAAGTCTTACTCAAGAATACCACAGCAGAGGAATCCATGTTAGAAATGCCAATTTAAAATATTTATGCACACTGGAAAGAACACAGCTCATAAATTCATAAAACATATGTACACATGTGAGCTGAAATACACAGACCAACAATAATAATTTAAATGTTGATTTTTGTGGGTATCAGGTACATTCAGTATATATTTGACCATCATCATGTCTGCCCTCACTCCCATACATAGTCCTCCTCCTCCCATAAAGAGGGAGCTCCTCTGGGACTTAATGGCCCATCATCATGGAGAATATGTTCAGAATAAGATAGGGCAATGAAGATACACAGTGTGGGAATTGTAAATTGTCTTCTGTGAGTGCCTAAACCACAAACTGTTGGAAACATGACAGTAGAGAATTAAGTGCAGAGATAGGCCTAAATCTACCCCATACTCAATACATTGTCTCTCTGGCACTGTGGAATATATTTAAAATTCTAGATTTTGACAAGAATAAAGCTCACCAGGGGCTGTAAAAGTTATGCTGCTGGGTGATGGCCCAACCACACTTTGGACAAAACATACAAATCCACATTTCCGAACTGCTATCAGCCTTCAGTTTCACATCACATTGGCTCATTTTATATAGGGAAACTTGTGCAGACAAAATTATTAGGATGTTCCATAATATCAGAGGGAGACCTGACTTTATTATGTTGACTTTTAAAGACTGGAAGGCCCAGTGGAACCAGAGCTCACCGTCAACTGTCCAACCAGACCAGAATGAGCCAGTTTCGCATGACCTTCCCTGTCGCAGAGTATATTCCCAGCTTTCATGTCCCGGTGGATTTTCCCTTATAAAACGCAGATTGCATGGAGCTTTCAAGGTTGATTTGAAGATGTAGACTATCTCACCCTCATTACACTGTGCAACAAATACAGAATACAATTATTTTCCAGCGATTGAGACACTGTAGTGAAATTTGTCCTTTGCATTTGATCCATCCTTTAATGCAGCTAGGGAGACCTGGATGTGGCCGCAGTACAGCAGATTTTGGCTACCTGGAATATCCTGGAGTATTTTTCAGAATCAGATAAGCCTGCATGCTGATCAGTGACATTGGAGAACTCCAGGAAAACACCCAGACCCAAGTGACACGCCTCACATGATCCTTTACAGGAACCTAGCACCCTGAGGTCCTAGCTCACTGATGCAATCGTGATCTAATGTGCAATAATTAGCTACTTTATTCTGAATGGATTTTGCAACTGATCCCACAAAAGCCCCAATTCACTTACCTTGGAACCCAATGTAGAGTATTTGTTTGCTTGTTTCTGTATTTTGTTGCAATGAGACATTTTGAGGCAAAAAAGGTTTTTGGGCAATAAAAACTAAATTTGCCTGAGTTTCAGAACAGCAGGTGCTGTCACTAACTCTCTCTCTCCAATTTTCAGTAGTTGTTATATAAATATGGAAGCAAGCTGTTCAGTTTGAAATAAACTCATCCATCAAAGTCTGTTTAATTTAAACACTCTTTAGATGTTAGGAAAATTAAATGTCTGCAGCATTAGTCAGTTTGAAAAGTATTATAAATGACCTAGAATAAGTAATGCCACAAGTATAAATTAATGTTTTCTTGTTTCTGTTGGAGCCGTGTTGTTCTAACACTACTTTTTCTCCAAGTCTACTGCTCAATGTCAGTCAGTGCCTCAGCCCTTAAACCTTTATCCCATTTCGAGCCACCCAGTCCAGCAATAAGTCAGTCCAAACACTGCAGCTTCCAGACATTTTGCCAAACAGACCAACAGTGGCAAACAAGTGTAAGAAGGTCTATGAATCAAACGTCCCCTGGCCCTTGCACAACACACAGTCCGGAGTGGTGGAGAGGCAGGGGTGCATGGAAGCAAGGGAAATTCCCATTAAGGGATGGCCGTGGAGCAGCCAAAATCTGCAGCAGAATGTGCACTTCATTAATGGGAGAGAGCCGGGAGTGCCGACCCGGGCCAACTTCTTTGAGGCTCGGGAAAAGCTCATAAAAGAGTACGCCAAAGAAACAAGAACAGGGAGCAAATGCAAAGACAGAAGAAGACTCCTCAGAGGATGGACTAACTGCGTTACTCTAGTGATTTGACTGGAGCCCGTACATGACATCATCTGTCAAGGTCCAAAGAAAGACCGGCTTTGGAGCAAAAGCAACCCCATGTAGTATTTGGACTAATGTGTTGAAAAATATGTTTGTGGTAGATTAACTCTTAACAAGTAAAACTTCTCCTCTTCCAACTCCCTGAGTGCTAATGTTTATCTAGATATGGAAAAAAGGGGAGTGGGTCACTATAACTGAAAAGCTAATGCTAAACTGTGAGTTGAACTTATTGCCCTCAAATACTAAAAACTAAAACTAAAACTAAAACTATAAAATAACTTTTATTTATGCTTGTTAAAAATAGGCTTCTGGAGTATTATGCTTTCGGTGGTGACTGAGTATATCTGAAGGAAAACATTATATTGTGACCTCAAAAACTCCAGAAAGAAAGAAAAGTAAGACGTTTTGGAATTTGTTGTATTTAACTTTGCAGGTGTGTTGAATTCCTGAGATTGACTTGCAGCGGTACGAGACAGACTGTATAACCACACAGATGCCTCGACGGGAGAGATCGTATAAAACACAAGCTGTTTCACTGCCTTCTGCACATACCACTTCACTTAACACTCTGAGCAGTAATGATACTGAAAATCTCCGTGTAAATGGATTTGATTAATTTCTAGAACTTTTCTCCCTGCTTGTTACTGTAGATTATTACACTTACTTTGAACCTAGGTCAGAGAAGAACCCTAGCATGTAGCATGTAGGCTTCAACAAAGCTGTAGTGGTGAATATTTGTTGTTTTATGGCGAATGAATAAGAGGCCATGTCGTTAATTGGCAATAGTCAAAGGAGCATCGCGCCCACAAGTGATGCCTCCATTCACTTGTTACCCCTAACAGTAATAAACTAAAGAAGGAATGAACATCACTTGCGGTCTTGGTTAGTTTTGATTGAAAATAAAGAGCTTAGTATGTTTCAAAATGAATTAGAGCCATGTAAGCATGCGTTAGACTCAGAGCTTTAAAATGTGGTCTTAAGATTAAGTGCTACAACACTAATTCACAGTAGGTTTCGCTCCACACGCAACAGAGCAAAGACAAACACATGTGGACACAGGGTGAAGGCCCCAAGGGGACCATTAATAAATGAGGGTTTGTTTCTGTTGAAGGCAGGAATATAGGGAAGGCAAGATGGCTGAATATTTATAGGGAAGTGCGGTGTGTTCATCAGCGTGGAGGGATTAGCTGGTGAAGACTGGGGCTCGGCTCACAGCACCTGGACAGTTACAGATCCCAATAGCCCTCTTCCACTGTTTGGCCACACCACGCACCACGACAGCCTGCTTCCCATAGCTTTCTTATTCTTTCCAACCGCCACTTCCATCTCCTCTATGCACTTAGCCTGTGTTTATTCTCTCAATAGTAACAAAAGGCTCGGGCCGCGGAGAACTGTATCTTTTTACAACGTGGTGACATCACTTGTAAAAGCACAGAGATAAACACAAAGCACACGGGCTCCCGGTTTTGCAGGTTTAAGGGTCCCAGCCTGACCATCCGGTGTAACCCCTCATCGCACCCCGTCCCACAGCCAAAGCCCTGATTGGGGTCAGGAACATTGCTAAAGTTGGTTTCACAGCCCAATTAAACCAACCCCATGGACACGCTGCACTGTGCTGTTAATTCAGTCAATGCAGAAGAGCTGGAGAAAAATGTTTTTTTTCTCTTTATTTTATTCAGTAACAGAAAACATATGAATGAACTTGTAACACTTAGAGAGTGAGTGAAAAGATAATTGCTATAATGAAAAGTAATGTCATCCAATTCATCATAGGAACAGGAACCAGCTGGTCTCATGCAGAAACAATGCAATGATTATTAATGTTGTAGAGGTCTACGGGCAACTTTAATATAGAAAATATGTAATGCATGTTACACAATGCATATGTATGTAAACATTACATCTACTGTATGTAATACTTTTATTCAAAGACTCTCGTAACTATTCTTCACATAAAATGCATGACAAAGTTGCAAAATAAGAAAGTGTATTCATAAACTGCAAGAGAATTATGGGTCAGTTATATTTTTCTATTAAAGAACAAGTGTTTCAGTTGTAACTTGTTAAATAATCATCAGCACAAATGAGAAGAAGGTACAGAGACGTTAAAAAGTTGAGGAATGTTCAAGGTAAATGAAAGTGGACAGAGAATACCACAGAGATCAGCTGATTACCACAGCTCCTGGCCTTGACTTGGCCTCACTGACAGTCATAATGAGCTGCATTTGTCTGGGCTTCCTGCTGCAGTCACTCACAGCATCTGGTGACTGCCACTGTACCCCTACCACCTTGTGCTCCCCACAACCAAAAGTCCCAGATACACAGCAGCTAAATAAAAACACACAAATTAGTCATGTGCACCACGGTAAACATTTCCAGCTCCACGGGCCAGCTGGATCCGACCACAGTTGCATGCGCCGATCTTTGCTGCACACTGTTCCCTTCAGTGGGGGACTTTAGGAGCCTCTCTGTGTCTCATTCAATACAACTGCATTAAAATACACAAGAAGAGGAGAATCAAACCATTTAAGTCAACTCCTCTTTACCTTCATGGAAGCACAACCACTGTGTCTGTTTCTTAACCTTCTCCTCACCAGCAGAGTGAAAGTGAAAGATAATCTCCCTAACAAATGTATTCCTTCTAACTACTAAAACTTTTTTTCTAGGCCTGTTTTTTGTGCAATAGTTATGATTTCTGTCAATGTATGCATACATAATCTCTCAATTTGTATATACAAGTAATTGATCTGCCAAATTTGAGAAACTAATGCAAAACTATACATTACAATTACTATTGCAGTCACAATCTTCAAAATTACCAAGGGGTGTGTTACCTAGAAAGCAGCAGCAGTTTCCATGTTTAAACCATCCACCATGAGTATGACCTGAGATTTATAAATCCAAAAAGTCAGAATAATTGTGGATATGAAGTTTTTATAGTATATTTAACAGCTCCCAGTGCAGTGGAGCCTGGCCCTTGGCCTCTGGAGCCTTAGTCCTCCATGCACATCCCAGAGACCACATTCCAACTCTCCTTCTTAACCCTGGTACTATGGTCCACATGTGAAATCAATACAGCTTCAGTTAAAGCCAATCCTCACATGTAACATCAAATCTGGAACCTATTGCCAAAAGTATTACCATTTTAACACTCCTCCTCAAAGATCAACGTTTCTACAAGAACCCAAAAAGCAATAGCGAGATCAGTGACATTTGAGAATATAACGGGTGTTGAATATGGCTTTGCTTTCATCTGCATCGATTCCTGAAACCACCATTTTTATTTCCATTTTAGTGCAGAGTGGATTTTTGAAAGTTTCATCTCCAAATGTGCAGGACGTGTGAACGCTGCCAGAGAGCTAGACTTCGATATGCGCCATCTCAAGACCTCTCATAGGTGTTTAATAATAAAGAGTTGGTTCATCCAGACCAGACGTTCTACTAAGATTATGGGCTTCACAGACCCACCCAAGGGCCCCAAAACTTTCATAAAACATAATCTTGAAACACACGTCCACCATCCATCACCCTGACATATGCAGTGACAGTCAAAATTCAAGGCTTTGAGGAAATATTAAATCGACTGAAATACACTGCCCACCTCTTGCAGTTTTCTTCACCTGTTTCATTGTGGTCACATTTTTATAAAGAAGTAAATCTGGTGTGGTTCCAGATGGCAGAGCTAGAACCACCACAGAGCTGTGAAATATGTGATTTGTTAGTTGTTTGAACAGTACATCACACTGGTAGAGGGGTGTGGGTCAATTTAAAAGGGAATCCCAAGTGTAATTGTGAGCTCCAAGGAACAGGAACAAAATAAATCATGAGGTGCCTCGACAACCCAGTCCCTGGACACAGCATCCAGCTGTCATCACTGAAGAGCACAGAGGCTGAGCTCGTGGGAATGGTGAGAGGCACCGCTAGATATCAGTGTCACCTCCATTCACAGCCAGGGTTTTGGAAACTCCTTGAAGGAACAGATCAGACTAATCTAGTCTGATACAGGAGAGGCAGTATGTTTTAAAGCTCAGCCACAATGTGGTGGAGTTTACCCTGTAAACGAGAGGGTTTAGGATTTAGGACAGGTTTGTCTGCAGTGGTCTGAACTGGACAACATTCTAAACCCATATTGGTTCAGAACATACATTGCTGGAAGTAATTTACATCTGCTCCCTGTGCATGGCTGCCACCAAGGCTGCTCATTGTCACCGGTTCTGTTCAGAGGTGAATGTCTCTCAGATCACCCAGGGAACACCTTGGGAGAACTGATTGTGAATACCAATGGTTTCCCTGCCAAATGCCATTTTTATCATGCTTGACAGCAGTGCTGCCTGTTGGGCCTGTAACTACACTGCTGATGTGGCACTTTTCTTCTTCTCCATCACACCTTTTACTCAAAATCCCCTAAACGTCCAATTATAGCAGTCAAACACCAGCAACAGGCTGACATTTCCTGTTTCCATTCACAACATACAGTGGGCAATGTTGTTTTGTACTCTCTGTAGTATTGGAGCATTTTACCAGAACCTGGGCATTCATCTAACTTCTCTGTAAAGACACACTATAGTTTTTTTTTCTCTACAGTTCCACTCCCATCGGTAGCTAACAACACTCTTCCACTCGGGACCTTTTTCCGCCCACTTCAAACAAATACTGATGCAGTGACTCGACTTCTCTCTCGATTTACGACAAAGCACCAGTGTTGGTATAAAACAGGTCATTGGGACCTCCCCAGGACCCCTGTCCAACCTGCCAATATCCACAGCCGCTCAGGATCCCCCACCTGACCAATAACTCCACTCTCACCCTCATGTCGTAAACAGCTTAAAACCCTATTAAAAGCACAAATACATGGTAGAAATTTAGACGACATTTACCAAAGATTTCCTGTCCGTACACTGTATGGATGGTTACATGGGTATAAGTCAAATTACATTTACTATTATTATTTTTTTTGTATCAAAATATTTGTTTCTCATATATAGTATTACTGAAGTATAAACCTACATAGTGCTGGTCAGAACATCTTTCCTGGCATCAACTTCCCTCCTTCCCTCCTGTAAATGCACGGTTAAAGTCGGTGATTTACAAGAGCTGGAGAGGAAGTGATTACAAGTGACTGATGAGAGAGAAGCGGCCTCCCTGCAGACCGCACCTGCCTGCATTACCATTTACTCAGTGCGTGGTAGCGCCTCCAAGCATTTCTCTCTGTTTGTCCACAAGAATGTGTGGGTCCACATACTGAATGCAACAGGAATCCAGGCAATTAATTCTAACCACAGCAGCAAAGTGCAGATCCATCAATAACACATGCCTCCGCTCAAATGTTGATGTTATTTAAGTTCAAAGAGCAACAGTGTTGGATCAGAGCCACTGGTGGTATTTTTACTGGGGAAAACAATCAAGCCTTTCAGTATTTTAGTAATGATAATGGTCCAAAAACTGCACCCTTTTTGTATGTAATTTTAATTTGTGGAGTAGCTAATGCAGCCTAAGGTCATCCCTGTAACCATGTTGAGATCGACTCTCATGTTTTTAAGTGGACAGCCATTTCCTGCAGCCTCTTTGTAATGCACAAATGTCTGGCACATCACAAAGACTGAAAAAAGTTCAAGGGAATAGAGAAATTATAAGAATTCACACAGGATGAGAGTTATTGTGTTTGCTGTTGATGTGGGAAACTGACCGGGTCCATTGTGTGAATAATTTCCCATTCAACAACATCTGAGAAGTGTTCTACAGGGTCCTGATTGCACTGAAGCATGACTACTTTTCTACAGTCAGCGGTGAGTACATATCTGTTCATTGATTTTATTGATTTTATTTTTATTTTTTTGCTAATGTCATGCCTTCTTATTTCATCACTGACTAACTTTTTAAACTTAGTTCCATTTCCGTCCATTAGTTACAAACAAAGTCCTGAAACTAAATGTCCGCTGTTTCAGATTAAACCCCCTTAAGCTCACAGTTGTCACAGTTCATAGCAGCAGCTTTTAATCATTCATTTTGGTCATTTCTAATATATACATATGTGCTTTTACCTCTTGATTTTATGTCGATGCTGATGAAGACCTGTTTTGGACATGTACTCAAGGCCTTCCTTTGGTGTCTTACATTTTTTGGAACGCCTGTACCACTTTTACTGATTACAAAACAGATCTTTGTTTATGGGTTACTTACTGTTTAGTCTGCTGCAACCCAAAGTATTTATCCAAAAACTAAATGAATATAGTAAATAGATGTATTATTTTTGTCATACGTGGAGGTAACTTTATTTTATTTTCATCTTGGTTCTGATCTTTGTAAAGGACACATATTCTGCTACAGTGACTTTTTTGAGCTTTTAACCATGTTCCGTCCTTAAAAAACAAACCTGGAGTTGCATTTAGCTGCATTCATACTATTTTGTGTAATGCTGATTAGAAAATCCTTTCCCCTCTGACCCTCAAAAGCACTTCCTGCTGAACTGAATTGATGAAGTTTTTTTTACGATTTTATACGTCACTTATCCAAGAATCTTCAGCTTTTTAAATCATCGCCAGACTCATTTTGAGCATTTCTGCCGTCTAAACTGCTACTACGAGTTTGATCATTGCATGCATGTCATGCAGTCTCTTAAAGGGATATAAGTAAAGTGCCCTGATGACGACGTTATGTCAAAATACATAGGTGTAAATAAACCACTACCAGCATATCGGAGTGCCTCAAATCTCTTCTTATTCACCGGGTAACTTAAGTAAACTGTGTAGCACTATACGCCTTCTACAGGCTGCATGCACACAGTAAGTGTCAGCTCAGATAGCAGAGGAACATGTTCATTTAGTGCATTATAAACTTTTTTTCAAACATGAGATGACAATTTAAGAGCATGTTTAAAGGCTAATAATAATATTAAAAACATGTAATATTTTTCCTTTAAAGTGGGTGAAACACTGTGGCCCTGTGTGATTTATGCCTTCAGTGTGCTGCAATGATGGTCCCTCATCAGCCTGTTAACCACACAGGAGTGTGGCCAGGAAACAGGTGCTCTGACACTTTTACTGTCCATCCCCTGCACACAGGAGCTGTCCAGCAGCTGGGAGTGAAGGCTCTACATGCGCACAATCTTCAGTGATTTGTTGTAACAATGGTAAACAAACATTCTTTTGTGACAGCACAGGGTTTGGCACTGAGACCTCACAGCTAGACAGTCTCATGTTAAATATTCTTATGGTCTGAGGGAGTTTTTTCAGTGTCACTGAATTTTCCCCATCAACCATTAAATATGGGCTAACCCTGCAGTTACGTATTTCTGTCAAAAATTTTGGAAAAAAGCTACAGCTTTTTTTGAAATAGAAAAACATTTTGAAGCTCTCCTGGTCCTGCTACAGGTGCATGTTATGGCATAAAAAGTCTTTCACCAAATGCTAACAACCTTTTCCAACCTTTCCAAATGTACCTTGACTCAGTTGTGGCAGATGCCACAATGCCAAACCTATTACATTATTTGTATAACATGATGAATAACTTCTATAATCAACTTTACAACTTCAGTGATAAATTATTTCCCACAAACGTGTCCAGAACTAGTGGGAAATGCTTGGCCCAGCCGAGGTGCAGCACTGAGGGCAAGAGGGCACACACACCTTTTAAAAAGCCTCCAGTCCTCACACCAGCCCCACACCAGATCTCACTCCAGATGAAATCCCACTTAACCAACAAAACGGTCACTCCTGTCACAGCTGAGCAGCAGAACACACGGGGAGAAATACCTTTGTGATGACCTGCCATGAACAATGTAAAACCACACTGACCGAAGAATCAAGGAGGACAAGCATGAGACACTTTGACAAGGCCCTCACTGCCTGTATTGTAACAGAGGAAGAAGTGAAACCAGGAGTGGTCTGGACACAGCCAGACTCCTGCTGGCTCTAATAAAAAGTATCATCTCATAATATATGGCATGTTCTAAATATGGTTGTTTTTTGCATATGTATTTGTTAAAATTATTTTAGGATGTATTTTTCCCCTCTGTGTTAAAGTATATTATTTGTCAGGCTCTCATGTTTTTCTAAGTATGACTTAGTTTGGTGGGATAGAACCTGTGGTAAATATTTATCATAGCTTTACATCTGTGATCAATGGGCAACGTACCATTGAAAATACTGGGACAATTTACACGCAACTGACACATTTCTCTGATAGTTTAAACGATCATCCAATAAAATGTTATCAGGTATTTATTGTCAGTTGTTATTTAAGGTAACGGTTGTGGAATTACTGTCTATACCTATACCTATTTGCTGTCTATGTCAAACCAGAGAGCAGTATTAAAAACCTTTGGTCATACAGGAGACAAATATTCAAAATGTAAAATCTTAAATATATTTTATAGTGAAATGTGTGGTCGAACCTGTCATATGCACTTTGAGTTTTTGATGGGCCTAGATTATTTCATGCATGTTCACTGACAATGGCGCTGAAACATTACTGATTTTGACAGAGTTTTGTTGTTGTTGTTGTTTTTTTTTGCATTTCAAGCTAAATGATCTTAATCTAAGTTCAATATTCTACACGTCAAATAAACAATCAAACGTTCCCCAGTCAAAGCTGTCATATCCAGGTTCATATTTTTAATTCAAGTCATGTTAACCCAAGGCAGGATATTCCATTTTTGCAGAATCAGAACGATACAAAGTGCAGTTCTGTTCATTTGCTGGCGTCCATTTTTCTCTCTCCTATCTTGTTTCTAAATGATGACACTCTGGGATGCTTTATGAGTCTACCCAGGCTCCACTTGTTGCTGCTTCTCATCACTGGCTCTTGCCTCTGCTCGCCGTCACAGCAGACAACACATTATTGAGGCTGTCATGTTAATGGCAGAGAGCGTTACAGAAGCGCCTGACCTGCACAGAAAACGGGGGGGAGATATCTGCTGACTAATGGGATTTGGTGCTTGTCTCAGCTGCAGTAACTGGTAGGTTTTATTGGTTGGAAGGAGCGCGGTAACATGGCGTTTTTTCTTCTCCCTGCACGGCTCTCCGGCGAATGGTGTCCGGTCACGCAAAGGTGCTGCGCGGGTGCTGTTAAACACATGGCAGGAGACTGGTGAGGAGAGTGGCAATGGAGGGCAGATGGAGAAGAGATCATGAAGGAGCGGAGGAATGTGAGTGCCCTGTGCAGAACTGGTCACACTTTCACATTAAACAGGCGGATCAAGTTATAAAAGAATTATATGGAATTCTTTTATCTTTCATCAAGGGTCTGAGGAGTGTTTTTTGTCTGTCTGAGATTAAGAAAAAAGGAAGGAGGTCTAGAAGAGAAGAAGAGGGTGTAGAGACAACACTGCAGTAAGGTATTGCATTTTGGTAGTAAATTTGGATTTGCATTGCCCCTGGAACGGCTTTAATGAAATGTTTTGATCTATGTTTGTCTGATAGAAGCTGCACTGACAAGAACATACTCTAATGTTCATAATTTACCCCAAATGTAATTGTATTTTTTCTTCCTCAGTATCTCTAAATCTGATTTCCTGAGACACTGAGACATCTACAAATGTCTTCTTCCCTGAGCCAAGTGCAGTTTGAGCCAAAGTCTTAAACTGTGAGGAATGTGCTCATCAAGGACTGACACAGCTTATTCTGATAAACCCAAGCACGATGAGACTAGAGTAAGTATTGGCCAATAGGTGGCAGTCTTGTACAGGCAAGTGTGAGGAGAAGAACAGCTGAAGTGGTACTGCTCTGGTGGAAATAGTTATATTCATATGATGCTAATTTTAACAAAAATAATAATTCTATGTAAGAATGTATATGTGGATGCTTTATTAATTGAAGATAAATAAACACTATTATGTTATGTATATGTTATGTTTCTTTAAGATGATTCTAGATAAAAACCACAAAGATGTCATCGTTGGCGTCAGAACAAAAGCTGATATATTTCCTCAAGTGACAGCAGTGTCATTCCATTACATAATAACACCACATGCAAAATACTACAGAAAAACACCCTGCCTTTTGAGGTGTTATTGAGGTGTTCACAAAATTTAACCCTAACAAACGTTTGTACTTTATGCCTACTTTCCATATGAAAAATTGTATATTTATGCTTTCCATCAGTTGACAGTGTCAAAAGCATGCAGGGAGACACTTTAAGGTACATTTAAAATGGGATATATTGAAAATTCTATAGCTGTTCAAAGCCAGATAAGTATTTTGTAAGAAATGTATCTTTATATTTCTATGTCAGCTTTGCAGACTGCATATTTCAAATTAAATTATGATAGTACTACATTAAGACTACTCTTTAGTTAGTCATTGCTTCCAAAATAAACCGTATTGTATTTTAAAACGTGTACAACCTGTACAACACTCAAGCAGTACACAGAACACATTCTTCTCAAATAATACATTAAATAACACGCTTTCGCTTCCGGCTGTGTCTGATTCCACATTACATCTGCCTGTGCATCTGCAGAATGTGTTTCATGTTAAACAGTGTGATGTGGAGGAAAATGTGACTAGGGGGTCGTTGAGTGAACATGCTGCCGGGACAGGATGAGCTGTTGAGGGGAGTGTGGGAGGGGAATGTGGGGGCTCTAGACCACAGACACAGGTAACACAGGTCTACCTCCTGCTCTTAAAGTCTATGACTGTATCCTGTATGCCATTATCATGTACAGCTATATACTGACAAGATCTGAACCCATCATCAAGTCGGACAAGGACCCAGGACAGGTAAGAGATGAGAATACTTAGGGATCAGAGCAGAATTTAGTTTGTGAAATGGATATAGTTGAAACACGGAAAAACACGTTTAAATTAGGCGATGTATTACACATACACCAATATTTTACCAATTTAATGAAATAAAATAACATTTTATGCCTGATTATTATTACAATATTTATTATGGGAGGCAATTTTATTACCAAAATATTATTTTTTTCTTCTGTTATTAAACAGGTCTTTTCTGCAAGTTGAAAAACTTTTTTTTTCTCTTCAAATTATGATAAAAAGGGATTTTGATGGTTAGTTTTGAATGAATTCACACCATTTTAACTCACATACTGTATCTAGGCTAAGTTTTATAATGTAGCTCAAATGCCAGATTACAAGATCTGTTACAAAAGCCAACTTAAATTGTACTGTCATGTGAATCCATATTCAACTCGACCCCCTTGTGCAAATCTGCATTCCTCGTCTCCTCTGCCCCTGTGTCTAGAGGAACAGCAGGGTCGGCCATTTCTGAGGCAGCTGCAGCTGAGCTCTGTAGTTTGAAAGAGTCAAATGATCAGTGAACAATGGCGACTGGGGAGGACACGGAGAGGAGCCAAAGGGCAAAGCATTAACTCCATAGAGAAAGACACACACACACTGTAAAACAAGCAGGCCATCAACCTGTTGTATGTAAGTAGCTCAAGTTTTTACAAGCCTTAAGAACAGTGGTGACTGCCTAACACAAAAGCACAATATGAAGTTTAGCTAAATGCAAAATAGCTATAGGGTATTGAAAAATATACAGATTTATTCCAATGATTTTACCATTGCAAATTGTATGTAGCCTCAAACACCCATATTTTACTTATAATATATAATGAATGCAAACTTCTCTAGTCTCTTACTTTGCAAATAACACACTTTTGTAAATAGGACACAATATAAATATAAACACAATTATACAGAGAGATTTATAAACACATTTAATCATCATCAAGACACAACACACACAGCACACACAGAATAATGCTTTAACACTTTTAACACCTTTTGAAGTGTGCTGTGAGGGAGACATAAAGGACCAGTATCACACTGTTTCTGTTTCTGAGGTTTGTTGAAATATCTATATCTATATATTTATATCTATATCTATATCTATATCTATTTATATCTATATCTATATTTATATCTATATTTATATCTATATATATATCTATGTCTATTTATATCTATATCTATATATATCTATATCTATATATATATCTATATATCTATATCTAGGTGTTGTGTGTTGTGGCTTTGTGTGTCTGGTCAATGGGCCTAAATCGCAGTGTGTTGTATTTAGGTGGACAGACTGAAGACTAAGTGCAAAGAGCGTGCCACTGCCACAACTGCGTTTAAATAATTGATCAAGGTATTTTAGAAAGGTTACTGCAAAATGTGTTTTGTTGTTTAGAAATGAGAGTTAAGGCTTAGAAATGCAAAAAACCCCGAAACTAAATTAAATTGTCAATATTTGAACGCTGTTTATTTAACTTCATTAAATATCGAAACCACTGAAGGGGAGCGTTAAGGTGGTCTAACAATTCGTTCTAAAAAAGCCCAAAGGTCATAACCAGTCCACACAATGAATTGACTTCGACCTTGTGCACAAGGTGGCAGTTAGTGTGTTTATTTTTAAAATGGCTAGCTCAGTACTTTCAGTCTAATTCATTTCTATGGGTTTTTCCTCCAGTCAGTCTAAAATTAATACATTCTGACAGATCGTGCAGTGATCAGTGAGTTGTGCTGGACGTGTCTGAAACACATCAAAGACTCGTGTGTTTATGAAGAGACGTGTTAGTGTCTCAACGCTAACACTAATGCATAACAATTTAAAAGTAAACAACCCAACTTACGTCCTGTGCAGTCAATTCACTTTCTGGAAATAAATCACCAATAAGACTACGTCGATGTCTAGAATCGTTATGAATTGTGGAGATTTCACTATGAATCAATGAATGAACCACAGAAATTGTGTTTCAGAGCAAAATTGTGTGTTGTTGTTTTGGTAGCTGTATATATAGATGTGGATGTTATTTTAGTCGTAAATGTGGAAAAAAACAAATAGGATATTGGAAATCAAGACGATTCCTCCCAATCGACTTAGGCCTACCCGTTTGATACATCAGTAGTTCAATGATGATAGATTCTGCCTGTAGATCACTCCGGTAAATGATCGTGTCTTGGCTACAGTCTCTTTCAGCAGATACGCATGCTGCTGCTGCTGTCCTCATTCGCTCATGTGGACAGAGCTTACTCTCAGAAAGTAGAACAGACGTGTTGGAAAGAAGCCACCACCAAGTTTAATATAAAAATGTTCGGCTTAGTATGTCATCTAATCTCACCCAATTGCGCAGTGTTTTGACAGTGAGAATGGCGGCGCGGTGATATGAAACCCAAAGAAAACCACAAGCATGTTGTGTGCACAAAACTCGTGCAACTCTAAGAAAACCAAATTTAGCTTCCCGAGAACCCTGGGTCGGGTAGCAATTGAGACGTTTCTTTTATCTCTCATGGAATCAAAAGTTTGAGAGTAAATCAGCATAGCCAAATTCCAATTGTTTTGATGAACAATGGGCATAAAAACAACTTTTTACCTTTGTTGATTCCAGGCGTAATGTTGACCAGAATAACTATTTAATCTTAGTATAATGGCTTAACGTTTAGTAGTTCAAAAGAAGAAAATGCACAGTTCAGTTTTTCGAGGCAGCGTGCACAAGATTTGACTAAAGCGCAGAGCTTGTTGTGACACTTATTGGCCAATAGGCGACGCTGCTTACTTTCAATCAAGCAAGCCCTCAGTTCAGCGCTGAGGCAAGACAGCAGCGTTAGGTGCCAAATCTCTGTCTCTCCGCGCTGCATTATCCCTTCCATCTCGCAATAAAACACATCAAAAACATTGTTATTATTTTTATTATTATTGTTATTAATTGTTTATTTGGTCTGGACACTGCGTGTTAATGAGCATACTTGATATACATGCTGTAAACACGCCGTATCATAGCCATGTTTGTTTAATAACCATTTTATCATGGACCTAATAATCTCAAACGTTGAATTATTCGAGCATGTTGGTCACAGTTAGGCTATTATAATTGTCATACCAAATTACACCGGGGCTCTGTGTATAAATGGTAGCCAACAAAATGGCCTGTCCGATAAAACTGGTAGGTATTTCATCAGAATGGGGTATATGTTCAAATAATGGATGTCAATTCAACAACTTTTATGAAATGTTTATGCAAGTGTGATCCAAGAAATTAGGCCTACATAATTTGTCCTTGTTTTAAATGATCAAAGGTTTGGTAATGAGGAGCTTTTGTGTGATGACTACAATTGGTAGGCCCATATTTACGGTTTACAGGTGCTGCTGGTCTTTAAGGCCTCCTCTGTCACAAACCCACAAATTGTTTTAGCCTTTAGCCCGAAGTTCCCATAATGAAATAAAATCTTTAAATGTGGTGGCTCCTAAATGGAATCCGAGCTATTGAAGAAAAAGGCAAGCCCTATCCAAGCGCACGTTTCCGAGTTTTGTGCGTGTTAATGCATCGAGCTGTTCCTTTTGCGCTTCCAAAAGTGTCTCCAAAAGAAGGTGCACGAGAGGTGTCAGAGGAGGCAGGTTCTTCATGATGGTCTCGAGCCCTAGTTGCTATCCAAACACAAATAAACAGAGAACGAACACTGGAGTTAATGGCAGAGGAGGGTGGAAGGCGTGTCGAGGGCGGGCCATGCGCTCGAGAACCCCGAAGCCCTACAAAGTGAAGGACGGACCGGTGCGTACGCACACTCCAGTCCCAGCTCCAAACGGGGCTCCTATTTTACAACTGTTTCTTTTTCTCAAAATTTGTGTGTCATTAGGCTACTTGCACAACTTTTCAGCAACTGAGCGCAGAAGCTTCATTATTGCACCGCGAACATCGTGAAAGTTTCATGGACTTGGAACTTGGAAAACTTTTAGCGTGGCTTTTGAGGAGCTTGTCACGTAGTAGTTGTGGATTACTGACAAAGTGAAGGACATTTGGCTGCTAATTATTGTGGTAAGAAACATAATCTTGCTTGAATTGCATTTTAAGGGGGAGACCCTTTTGGGGGAAATGAAACTTACCCTAAATTGCGACACTTTGTACACATGGTTGAGTGTGTACAAACATGACAGAAAGGACATGAAAAATATATTGTTAAAAGGGAACATTGCCTCGTGATGATCTCCATCTGGAGGTCATAGTTTATTTAAGTTTTCACATCACTGCTCTGTCCACAGCACGAAACATGGCTGGGACACGGGGAACCACGGCGCGCGCCAGGACTTGTCACGACTTACAGGAATACTTGTGCCAAAAAATGCAAAGTGATAGGACTTTAAGTAGTTGTAGACGAAGCACTTAGACTGCTGTCAAAGTTGAAATGAAGTCCAAAGGTTGTTGAGTGAGGAACAGAACAAAGCTGAACCTATGGCAGAACAACAAGTGCTCGCGTGGTTATGTTGCACCTGTGCAAAATTAACTCTCACTCCATTCAGTGACTGGAGTCAGCTACGGAAACAGGCCTTTTAGACAATTTACACAAAAAATGTATTGTGCCTATTTGTGGAGCAGTAAATATCCCAATTGTATTATTCAGCCTGTATGATTTTAGGGAAGTTTTAGAGCACGCAAATATTATATGGGATTTAGGTTGAATAATAATAATAATAATAATAATAATAATAATAATAATAATAATAATAATAGTAATAATAATAATAATAATAATAATAGCTAAGCTGTGTAACTTTGATGTCAGTGGGTTCCAGTTGAACCGCTGGCCTAACGCCAGTCCCGCTGTCTGGAGGCTCCGGGAGCTTGGACACGCGGTGACAAGCTTCACGCTGCGAAAACCAAACGTGTCATCCTCCTCGGGCTCTCTTTCCCTGTAGCCTGGGTCTTAAATTTAAATGTTATTAAGAATACATTTTTCAACTTATCTTTTCGTTGTTCTAATATGAAGTCGAAGTTCACATCTGTACACAAAACCCCACAAAATATGAGAATCTAAATTTTAGGCCTAAATCGTTTTTATTCTCAGTCGTCAAACACTAAATTTACTGAAGAAAATTTAAAGCACAGCTAATTTCAAACATTCAAAAAAGCACTAACTTCAAAAGCACTTCTTTCACTTGTCTGCTTGTTTAAAAAAAAGTATTAGGCTATTTATTACTACTACTATTACTACTAATTACGACTTGAGCTTGACTAATAACCAAAAAAATGTTAATTTTACAAATGTTTTTGTTGTAATTTGATGCACCATTATACTTCTTTCTACTTAACTATGGTATTCTCATCACGATTCAGTCAAGCCTAACCAAACAATTATAGCATGACAAATGTCATGTTACAGCGTGTGCAGCATGGTGCCCTTAAAATAAAGCACAGAACAGTCCGATGCAACATTTATTATAATCAGACCTTACCTTTTTGTATCTTTTCTCCCAGGAAGGCGTCAGAGTTTTTGCCATTAATATGGGGAGCAAAGCGCTGCACGCACCAATTCCGCTGCACCCGGCGCTGCAGCTCACCAACTACTCATTCCTGCAGGCTGTCAACGCTTTCCCGGCGGACCAGTTGCAGGGACTGTATGGCCTGAGCGCTGTCCAGACCATGCACATGAACCACTGGACTCTAGGCTACCCACACATCCAGGGCCTGCGGTCCACCATTACCGAGATGGCAGCAGCACAAGGGCTCATGGACCCCCGGCTTCCTTTCCCCGCGCTGCCCTTCACAGCCGCAGCTCAACTCTTTCATCCCAAACAAGGCATGAGTGCGCACGTCGTGCAGTCGCTGCACAAGGACAGACCCAGGTTTGATTTCGCCAATCTAGCTCTTGCCGCGACGCAGGAGGACCCACCAAAAGCTGCTAATCTGGCCAAATTGACTTCAGGACTGGGAGGCACAATCTCAGAGCTGAGCAAGCTCTCCCCGGATAGAAAGCCCACGCGGGGCAGGCTTCCGTCTAAGACTAAAAAGGAATTTATTTGCAAATTCTGTGGGAGGCATTTCACTAAGTCGTACAACCTGCTCATCCACGAGCGGACCCACACTGACGAGCGGCCTTACACCTGCGACATCTGCCATAAGGCCTTCCGGAGACAGGACCACCTCAGGGACCACAGGTGAGACTGGCTTTTTACGCGGTCATTACGCACTTGTAAAACAGACATGACGCTGCGTAAAACCTGCACATGATTTTGTTTAACCACATTAAAAGACATGTATGTTCCCAAAATTCACTCAACGAGGGCGCTAAAGCCCCTTTAGTGAGAGGCTAAGCCTTGCTCTCACACAGAGCTATTTGAGTCTATATGGTGTGTAACTTGGAAATGCGTGCAGGAGCAGGCGTCTAATGAAGTGTTACTTATTTTTTGCAGATACATTCACTCCAAGGAAAAACCATTCAAATGTCAAGAATGCGGGAAGGGATTCTGTCAGTCGCGGACTCTAGCCGTTCATAAAACCTTGCACATGCAGGTAAGTTCAACATCTCTGGACTTTAATTCACACTGATTTTATTCCTGACCAACAATTACGATGTCTCTGGTGCATGCATGGGGAGGCCATTTAGCAACTGATCGATAGCATACGCACTGTAAGACTAATAATTGACCAAAATATTGTGAAAATTATGGAAGAACAGATTGCAGTGCGTTTCATTTCAGTGACTGAAAGATCTATCAATTTTATATAATTAAAAGGAATAATCCTTTGCTTGCTTTAAATCTAAACAGGAGTCTCCCCACAAATGCCCCACATGCGGAAGAACCTTTAATCAAAGAAGTAACCTGAAAACTCACCTTCTCACCCATACAGACATCAAGCCCTACAGCTGTGGCCGCTGCGGAAAGGTGTTTCGGCGCAACTGTGACTTGCGACGGCACAGTTTGACGCACAGCCCACACCAGGACTACTAGCCCGCATGGACAGACTAAACGTGCAAAGGACAATCGCAAAGAGAAAATCAACAGCTTTGCATTTTGGTCAAAGACATTATTCAACTCTGGACTGCACTGTTTTCACTGCAGAGAGATTTGGTTGAACAACGGAGTATCATTTACTTGTAAATATCCAGAACATGTACATAATGTTTTCCATGTCTCTGTCTTTAAAATAATACATCTTAAACTATGTTAAATTGTATTGTAGAAATAAATATGTTATATAAATCTAGGTCGTTCTGTTTGATTTTTCCCAACAAATAGACAACACATAGATAGATAGATAGATAGATAGATAGATAGATAGATAGATAGATAGATAGATAGATAGATCTAAAACTGTACTTTAAGTGTTTAAAACATTAAGTCATGAATCCAATAAAACTGAAGACAAAGAGAAATCTATCTATCTATCTATATGCATATATATATACATATATGTATATATATCACATATATACATACGTGTGTGTGCGCGCGCGCGTGTGTGTGTGCGCGTGTGTGCATTGATTTTACAGACCTACTTACAATAAAGGTTTTTCGAATGATATTTCTTTTCATGGTATCAGCCCAATGTTGTGCAGCCCAGAATTCATTAGCCTTAGGTCTAATTGTTTGTTGTTCATCGCAAAACTAGATATTATGCTGGAAAGTTCAGTGCGCATTAGCCACGCTCCCAAATCCGATGTTGCTGAATTCGAATTGTTTTCACAACAATGCAGTAATCAGAAATCCACGACCAATTTCGAATTATTTATATCGATTTATAGACTTAGTATCTTCGCCCTCAAGGCCTCTTTCATTTTCCCTTCTGTCACTTCATTGCCTCTGTTGTAAGTAAGAGGTAAAAAGAGTTTTAAAGAAGTTTCATTTTAAGATTTTGTCCTTAAATAAAACATACAACTTCTTTTAATCACACTCTATGGGCAATTAGCCAAATTGATTTTCTGTTTTATTTAAATGTATTTATTTTGTGCAATGTGTGCATACTGATAACAATACATATAAGCAATTATTATTATCATTATCATTATCATATTATCATTAATGATAATAATAATAATAATAATAATAATAATAATAATAATAATAATAATAATAATAATAATAATAATAATAATAGTCACACAGATTTTTTAAATAACAAGGATATTTAAGGCTATTGACATTGACCTGAAAACTGGATTAGAAACGGTACCAAAAGTGGTGTTCATTTTTTAGACTATTATTATTGTCATTGGTAGCCTATGAGTCTTCCGAATTAAAAAGGCGTTTTGTAAGCAAAATAAATGAAAAATAATACTGGGTTGTGGGTTAAACCACTTTAAACAAAACATGTGGACCAGGGCATAGAGTGGACCTATGGATTTAAATAAAATCTTGCTGTGCCAATATGATGGTCAGATATTGCCATAAGTTGAGGAGGGAGTAAATAATGCACATAAACGTCCCACAGTGGATATCTACGCGGTGAACCCTGCAGCGCGCGCCTCAGTGCACTGTGTCCTCGAGAGGACGCGTTATCAAACGGACAGAAGAAGAGGAACAGGCGCGGGCAGCGGGCCAGAGCCAGAGAGTCCCTCTGTACAGGACACCGTGTGGCAGAGGTAGTAGTTTGCATGGGCAGATTCGATTTCAACATACAATTTCGCAAATTAATAAGCCTAATTCATTCAGTTAGTGAATGTTAAAGATATTTAAACAACCTATCTATTATTATCTCACAAATAGGGTAATTATCAGACCACAAATGAGGAATGTGAAATTGACAAAAAACTACAGGATCATCATATTGTAGACTTATGCACATGCTATTTCAAATGCATGGTGCGACACACGTTTAAACCAGGTTTTAACAAATATAAAACTGACAAAAATGAGATTCTAAACTCTTCCAGACTTATTAAGGCTATACAAATAAACGATACTGTAACTATGTCCATCGACTAGAGAGCAAATGTGAGGTTGCGTTCACGTGACAACTATCTATCTATCTATCTATCTATCTATCTATCTATCTATCTATCTATCTATCTATCTATCTATCTATCTATCTATCTATCTATCTATCTATCTATCTATCTATCTATCTATCTATCTATCTATCTATCTATCTATCTATCTATCTATCTATCTACATGGGCGTGTGGTGTGTGTGTGTATGTATATGATAAGCGTCAACGTTTGTGGATTTCTATTTCGGATATTTGGTTTTTTTTTTTGTTTTTTTAAAGAAAAAAAAAAAACTCCCATGGTGATATGCCGTTGCTTCCTTGATCATCTATTCGTACTTCCAGATAGCCTGTTTCAAAAATAGTCCTAACATTGGGAAGACTGTAAAAATGAATGCTTAAACAAACAAACAAACAAACAAACAAACAAAAAAATCTATAGGCTACTTCTGGGTTTCCTCACACAACAACCTGCACAACCACAACTGTCAACCTCATTTCCTACCTTTGATCACAGGTGAACCGTCTGTGCCATGGGCTATTTAAGGACAGGAGGCGTGCGGAAACCTCTTCTAGTGCGGTTGTAATTTATATGTAAATATAGTTTACATGTCTACACTGTTCTAAGAATTGTACAAACTAAGTATTTTCCTTTTGCTTGCAAAATAGTCAAACTGTTTGGCTCTTTCTATTCCATTCTGCTGCAGGTTATAGACACACGAAAGTAATACCATATCACAATACATCACTCAAAAGTATGACCAGACCAGCCACGCAGATCGGTGGATAATACTAATGTGTTCCGTTTAATATTTATATGAATATATGAAATAGTCACAGTGAAAACGGCTACGTAGATAGCTTGGTCTGCTCTGCACTATTTTGTGGAACAATGAGACCAAGAAGGAGAAAATTCCTATGTTCATGAACGCCGCAAAGCGGAAGTACGGAAGCTGCGCGTGGATGTTTACTGATGACGTTTGACAGGAGCTACACAGCGATGTGGCTAGCACTGCTTTTTGGGAGAAATATGAGCAATTAGACTACACATTTAGTCAAATAGTCAGATAGGAGAGGCGGTAACAAGGTAAGTCAGCATTTACTCCTCTTAACACTCGTGGCAACATTCTCTAGTGGGTGGAATAAAACTTCTGTAGCAGTTAGCTTAGCTTCTCTTCTTTGGTGTTAGAATGAGTTTGAGAAGAGCACACTTGCAACCCTCCTAAATATCCTACAAGACATAATAATAATAAAAGCGACGCTACCTTAATCTTTACTACTTGTATGGGTTAGCTATGTGTTTAGCCGTATTGTATGTGCTTTTCCTATTGCTTTAGCTCTCAGTCTCCTCAGGATAGTCAGTCCTCGTAACTCTGAAAAAGGCACTATTTACTCTCAGTAACATTAAGGGCTTAATAGTGATGTAGTGCATACACAGGTGTAACTTATAGTTTTAATCACCTTTGCTACGTATTGTTATCCTTGAGTGTCATTGCGGTGAACTCTCCACCTGCAACTGTTCGCAGTATTGTATTCACTATTTTCTATATTTCCAATGATAGGCCTGAGCCAAAATGTTGGAGTCCTATGTTACACCGCTCGTGATGAGCTATGTCAACAAATACATCAAGAACCTGAAGCCGTCTGACCTGCAGCTCTCTCTGTGGGGCGGGGATGTGGTCCTGAGCAAACTAGATCTCAAACTGGATGTACTGGAACAGGTACTTCAGTGCTCATGTATTTATGTCACTCACCATGTTTTATTCTTGAGCAGACACAAAATAATATTAGCCATGCTTAGCTCAATTGTATTCAAGGCACAATCTTGACATTACTCTATTAGACTTGAGAAACACTGCATGCTCCTTGAATTGACATCTAGATAGAAAGAATACATTTGTTCATACTGTACATATTAATAATTGCTAAGATTCATGGTGCTCCTTGAAAGCTGAACAAGCTTATTTATTCACTCCTCTCATTACACTACGTCTCTGGTTGGCACTGACAGACTGTTCATTCTGAGCCCATCAACACTCATACAACATATTCACAAGAACACCATGGCAATCCCATTGATGAAATCATGTATATAGACCACTGTAAAAATAGCATCAACCTTGCTGCAACTGAAAATGGATCCTATAAAGTAATGGCAGTATGAGGTGTTTAGAGTGTGACTCAAGCTTCTAAACCTTCTAGTTATAATCTCTCTACAACCTGGGTTACTGTCACTCATGCCATATATTTTACTGCATATACTGTAAAGTATTTTCCTAATCTTGTCTGTAGGAGCTGAAGCTGCCCTTTACATTCATGAGTGGTCACATACACGAGTTGCGGATCCATGTGCCCTGGACCAAATTGGGCTCTGAACCTGTGGTCATCACAATCAACACCATGGAATGTATCCTCAAACTACGGGACGGAGCCCAAGTGAGTGTTTTGTGTGTTTCACAGTTTCAATCATAATGAATTTATTTGTTGGCCCCTTTTAAGATTCCAATGTCGATTTTCAACAATCAGTTTTCATTAATTGTGTTTTTTTATGGTGTGTTATTAATGCAGTAACTTTTGAAATTATAATAACTTACTTTGAAAGCCACGATAAGTGTTGTTTAAGAGAAACTTTATTGGTTTGATTAAAAAAAAAGAGAGTGAGTTTTTTCTGGGCTTAAAATTAAGTTTTCTACAAATTTGAGTTAAGCTCTTGACCAGTTTTGGACGGGTGAAATTTCTAGACCAGATGTCCCTGCAGAAACGCATTTCTTAGGAAGTCAATTACTGCTAATTATATAGATTGAGGTAAAAATGTGTAACACATGAGCCTGAGCTGCCCAAAACTAATGGTAAATCTCATATTGTGCAGGTGGCTACTGCTTGAGAGATCAGGTTTCTGTAAACGGCTGTAAATTTAGACTTATTGTTATGCCTCATACACTTGTGGTCATTTGCCGTTGTTGATAGTGGTGAGAGCTTGTTGTCCCAAAGCAACTATTTGTTACAGATGTAGTCTGAGAGGCACTCAGTTAGGAGAAGACTTTGAGAAAATTGCAAATGACATGTAAACAAATTATTCAGTGGTATGTAAACCCAAGGGACATAATTTGGATCAGTGCCAAGAGTTGGAGTAGAAATCCTTCCAGTATGAGGAATTTAAATGAGCCACTGTACCTTTCTCATGTGTAAAGGAGAGATCTGGCCATCACTGACTACTGTGTTCTGCTGCCAAGAAAGGCATACGGCTTCCTCACATTATTTAGATTTGTGTAATTTGGTAACCTATATGGCTGATTACCTTTATGATTATACCTTAGCTTCTCATGTCCCAGTATCCCCTATTGTAAAGACATTTAGAGAAAAATAGTTGTAGGGTATTGATTAAGCGACTCGCATGGAGAACATGGAAATGTTTCATAAGTAATATTTTAACTTGTTGGTCTGAGACAGACATGAAACTGGTGAGCCTCTTGCGACTTGAGTGTGGAAATGATAAATGATCAGAATAATCCAGTTTGTTTTCTTAATTACTATCAGGGGCTGAGTGCTGGCCTGTGAAAACATCCGCATGTCTTTTGAACTTCATTAAGGCTTGTGTTACTTGACCGGATTTATTCAGCTCGTTTTAATGCTGCTGTTTCCTCTTGGGAGGAACTGGGTAATATTAACGATATTCAGATTGCCCAATTGGACCCATCTGCAAAGCTCTAAATGCACCGCATATAGTTTCCAGAAATGGGGTGTTTAGCAGGGTTGGAGATTACAGCCTCTGCTGACACTATAATTGCTCTAAATTAGCTGTAATGAGGACTTGCAGTACAAAAAATATGGTAATAGAAAGCAAAATGTAAATTATAAGTTGTTTTGAATACTGACTTGAACATTTACTAATTCTTAAGGGCATAATTTACTACATTATCATAATATTAAATTAATTGCTTCACACATCTGACATTTTTTTCCTGGCTGTTGCTGAATATATGGTCAACAATTTTATTTCTGTGGAAACTGGCTTTTCAATGTGCAGCAGCGAGCTGTTGCAGATTCTGCAGATGAGGTGTAATGGCCGCAGTAGAAGGGGACTGGCTGGACAGCGATTTAACTGGATCATGGTGTTGAGTCCCAGGCAGACTTTATTCTTTACGAGTCGGAGATAAGGGCCTGTGTTTTACTGAGGAGAGCCACTCTGGGTTTGGCTCAATTTGCTGCTTGATCTGGGAGTTTTATGGCTGCAAGAGCATTTGCCACTGATGTGGAGGTTCTGATTAATGGATCGCCTTGAGATGATTTGGGGAGGCGTTTCTGAGACTAGTTGGTTTGGCTCTCAGACCAAGCCCAACCACCAACCCTCATCGCTTCTAAATAATGGCTAATCCTTGTGATTCACAGAACCTCTTTTCAAGGGCCACCTTTATCTGTTTCATTCAAATCTGAATAAACCACTTGATATATCAAGTGTTATACAGTCCCGATCAAAAGTTTAAGACCAGTTGAAAAATGGACAAAAGTCACATTTTGCATGGTTGGATCTTAACAAGGTTCCAAGTAGAGCTTCACTATGCAATAAGAAATGGGATTGAGACAAAAAAAAATGCAGGGCGTCAAACGTCAAACAACATCTTTGCAGATGTTGCAGAGAGCATCCCTCATGACTGAGGACCCTTGTCTGTGATAACAACTGGATTTTTCAACAAGATAACGCTACAGTTCACAAAGCCCGCAGGACAAAGGACTTCTTCAAGAGAATAACATCACTCTTTTGGACCATCCTGCATGTTCCCCTGATCTAAATCCAATTGAGAACCTTTGGGGATGGATGGCAAGGGAAGTTTACAAAAACGGACAACAGTTCCACACAGTAGATGCCCTTCATGAGGCCATTTTCGCCATTTGGAGAAATGTTACCTCTCACCTCTTGGAAACGCCCACATCAAGCATGATGCAACCAATTTTTGAATTAATCAACAATAACGGTGGCATCTGCAAAACATCCTATTTCAGTTTAATTGCTGTTTTCAATTAAAAGAATGTACTCAAACTTTTTTGTTTGTCTCACTCCCATTTCTCGTTGCATAGTTTAGCTCTACTTGTTAAGAGCCAACCATGCAAAATGTGACTTTTGTCAATTTTTCAACTTTTGATCGGGACTCAACCATGGTCAAACAAACTATAGCATCCTTTTGTAGAGAATACATAACCCCAGTAATCTTCTATTTGTGATGGTATTTTTGAGAAAGGAAACCATCTAAATGCATGAAGATACAATATGCAAATAGATATGAGTCAATTAGTAGGGATTGTTTGTATCTTTGCGTGATCAGCAAAAAAAGCAAATAAAAAACATTCTCCTCCTTTGGTATTGTTATATTCACACAGAGTTGCAAAGCTTCTTTAGTTGTTATTGATGATGGTCTCAGATGACTAACTCTATTTATTTAAACCCTTTGACACATAGACACCAATAAGTGTAAAAAGTATCTGTTACTATTGTGGCCACTGAGCCGCAGTCCCGGTTTGTCTCTGAGGGGCTTCCTGGTGGGATGCGATTACTGCATGTCCTCAGACAGTCCTCAGACACAGGAAAGTGCTCAGGGAAAAGAGCATGAGTCAAAGAGAGATCGATCCACAGTGTGCAGGATGCTGCTGTTCCACCGTTTAATCCCTTGCTCTCAGGCCATCCGGGACACAAGCGCTCAGTCTCTAGTATTAGGGGAGATACTGAAGTCTGGGAAACAATTACCGGGCAGTTAAGACTAATGCTAGCCTTTTAGACCTTTGACTTAAAAACAGAAGATTGAATTACTCTCTTGTATTTTAGGCAAGAAGGACATGCTTTATATTTACAGTATAAGTGGGTTTTTAAATTGTTTGTTTTGAATCTTTGCTTCATTTTTATTGTCCTGTTCGTTTTCTGTGTTTGTTGCATTTGGTTTCTGATTTGTTTAAGTAGTTGTAATAATATTGTTAAGGTCATGTTATAGACCCTTCCAGGGAGTGACGTGTTTAGAATAGTGGTGTTCATTTATTTTATGGCAGCAAAATAAAAATGTGAATTTTAAAATTTTTGAACCACGGAAACCAATGGTTGTTGTTTACATGTTTTTCATATTTCCCAATGAATACTAATGGTTGACATCAAACATTAAGCTCAGTTTTCTAGATTTCACAAATGTAAGTAGTAGTTTGATTGGTTTGTGGTGCTTGGTGAAATAAAATTAATATTTTACTGTCAAACTGTGTCCAACTTAATGTTATATTTAATTACACAGTAGTGAGCATTTAGTGAGCTAAATTTGCTGTAATGTTTTCTAAAATGCTCTAGCTCTGAAAAAGTCCATAACAAACATTTAGTAGGATGCCACTCTTGGACCTATAATGCCAACCTGAACTTTAAGGACCTTGACTATTTGTGTAATCTCTCAATAAACTGTGAAAATATATATATCACAAACAGTGGGTGGTCTGTGTTTTCTGTCTCACGATTCCACAGATGCTCACACACCTTTGGTCTGTGAATAATTACGTACACACCACAGTGATCTCAGTGCCAGAAAATGCAAGATGTTCTGCAAGTAAAATTGAATATCTGGCTACATTTGCCTGTAATAACCTGTTAGAACTACAGTAGCCCTTCTTGTGCAGTGATAAACATGGATGTCCTAGACTCCTGGAGGTTCCTGAGGTAGGCCTTATTGCTGGTGTTGCGTGTGGGCACTTGGAATAGAGTGTGCCACAGTCAGTAGTATTGGCTCTAATCTCCAACGGCTCAGAGCCTTGTAATGTGTGTGTAAGAGCCCAAGAATGCTACATGAATAATTGCCCAACATGTCACTCTCCATAGCGGGGGAGAGGGGAGAGAATGGGGGAGACTGTGTAGAAGAGGCATATGGTGAGCTCAAAACATAATAAACACTCTGGATATCTTTTTGACAGAGTTTATCACTCAGCTTTGACGTTGACCATACCACTTTTGTGACAAATCCGATAAGATATTGCCTGCGGTGCTAAGTTGCATTTGGTTCATGTGCTATATAAAGTTCCTTAATGTTAAAAGGTTTTTATTACAGTGTGGAAGTTACCTTTGGGTATTCTCCTTGTGCCTGTCGTATCCCATGTCCAGATATGTTGTTACTTCATGAATCATACATGCAAGGGCTGTTGTCGATGAAAGAAATTCTTGGTCAATTAAAATCCCATGCGGCGGGGGTGCGGCGCGGTACTGGCAAAAGCTCTGAAGTGTACTATGATGTATTGACTCATTGAACAACACTACTTTATTAGGGCTCAAAGTCATTTGATAATACCACATGCAACTACAACTGGGGATGCAGCCATCCCAATATCAGCTCAGATGGGTATCGCTCAGGATGTCTCATGATGTTTAAACCTCCTCCGTTTATACAAAGCTATTCTGTTGAATAAAAACAGTTACAAAACACAATTAGTTCAGGTTAGGTTTGTTATACTTTTATTGTGTTTTAGATACGTGCATTTTTATTTCGGTTGATATCAGACATCTGCTGATAATTAAAACCATTGATATTGGTATGAGCCTGACAAAGCTGGATCGAGTAAGTAAGTACACAGACAAGGAGGTCACAAAGTGCTTCACAGCAAGAGATAAAATACAAAAAAAAACAATTGGCAATACATACAACAATTACAGTAAAATCAGTCTTTAAGTCTGCTGCACTTATAACACTTGAGCAAATCAACAGACTCCAATGAGGAACAGGATCAGCAGTTTTTGATCCACAGACCTCAGTGTGTGAGAGGGAGTGTAGAGTTGGATCAGATCACTGATATAAGCCGGGGCCTGACCATGCAGGGCTTTAAGATCAAAGCATCTCCCCGACTATAAAATTGATTCTGATCATCAGTCATGGCTAACGTTGTTTCAGAATTATAATTTTAGATTGCATTAAAATCCAGTTTTGAAAGTTTCAGCCAAATTATGAAATGTGAAGTTCTATATTATAAATGTTTATGCGCAATATGCACCAACAACTATTTTTAAACAGATTTATGTGGAATAAATGTTAATCTTAACACAGGTAAGTTTTCCTTGTACTTTGAGAAATTATGACAAACTGGTTTCCTAGGCATGCAAATAGTTCCCTCTAAAGTCTTTAATCGGGACTTGTGTGATTGTTCTATGATCCAGACCAACACTCCAGAATGGGCCTGGTTTGTCTCTTCATGATGTAATAAAGATGGAGGTAACAG
The DNA here is from genome assembly GCA_019453435.1 of Rhinogobius similis. Classification (NCBI taxonomy): domain Eukaryota; kingdom Metazoa; phylum Chordata; class Actinopteri; order Gobiiformes; family Gobiidae; genus Rhinogobius; species Rhinogobius similis. The sequence goes on along the minus strand of CM033626.1, from coordinate 16,292,035 downwards.
TATTTGTTTCTAAAATGAGCCTGACACTTCTCCATCCTTCAGAATGCTTGATAAATGCTGACAGAACTTGAGCCGCTTTGAAACCGGGATAATAAAAGCTATGCAAACATAAGTTCCACTGCATTCCTCTTGCATGCTGAAGCCTCCTACAATATGACTTAGGTATTTCTCAACATTGATGGAGAGTCCTCTCCCATTTCTCTTGGTTTGATTTATTTTTTCTTGCTGGGTAGAGTCACATTGATACTCACTAATATCAGATAAGAATGGGCACATGCACCTGGCTTGTGCAATTAGAAGAAATTAAAAGAAAGTGTTGAGTTTGCTTTTGAAAGAATCAACAGGGTCTAATGAGCGCAGGGAGAGCGGAAGATCGTTCCAAAGTCTGGGAACAACAGACTGGAAGAAGGTCAGTAGTTTCTGATCCACAAACCTCAGTGTGCGAGAGTGCGAGAAGGAGTGTAGGGTTGGATCGCTGATATAAGAAGGGGCATGACCATAACCTGGTTCTCTCCAGATTGATATGCGTATCACTCTGAATTTAGTTCTACATATTATCAATCTGGATAGGCTCTCGCCAGAAGCTGTTGGGAAAATGCTTAACGTCATGACGAACATTTGAACTGATTGGTCGCAGCATCGCAAAAGCGTAACAAGCAAGAAATCCAGTTGAGAGAAAAGCACCGACTTCTTCCTCGTCCTCAAATGCACAAAGCACTTCTATGTACACATTTTCAAAAGCAAAATAGTCCCCTAAATGTGATGAATTAGGCTGAAGTACGTCCGTTGATGCAGCCGTGTTTATTTAGGTTTGTCTATTTGACTTCTGCCCAAACCACAATGCAGCGCTGTGATTGGTGCGCCACACAACGGCCGAACACTGTCCAAGTGTATTCTCAAAAGTTTGTAAAGTCACAAATATTACAAGAATTCATATGGCAGGGCCAGGTTAGCATGATCATGCAGAGCTCTGATAGTCAGGACCAAAATTTTAAAAATGTATCTGATAGGAGACAGGCAGCCAGTGAAGAGCTTTAAGAACAGGGGAAGTGTGACCCTTTCTGTTTGTGCGGGTCAAGATCCTTGCTGCAGAGCTCTGAACCAGCTGCAGATGAGACAGCTCCTTCTTGTTTAGACATGAAAATGCGAAGACACAAAGGCATGAATTATAAGTTCCAGATCTTTTGGTGACACCATTTTTCTGAGTTTAGAGATTTTCCTCAACTGAAAGAAGCAGTATCTTGTCAACTGTTTGAGTGATAGCAAAGATAACACAGTGGTTTCTAAGGCTTGGTTTAGCAGACTGGCCTAGATCACCCAAATACTGATTCATCATTTGAATAATCAGAGTTTCTGCTTTGTCTGCGTTAAGCTGCAGAGAGTTGTTACTTAGTTATTGTTTTATTTGCACTAAGCAACTGACTAAAGAGTTCAACCTCTGGACCTCAGAGGGTTCAAAAGACCAGTATAGCTGGATATTGTCAGCAAGAAACATCATTGAACTCTTTGATCTATCCCAGTGGGATTAAAGCAGAAATAGGACAGGACCCAAAACAGAACCCAGAGGAACCCCACACAACAGATGTACTGATTTTATTTGGTTTGTAGCAACACTAAAACTCTGACCAGATAAATATGAAGAAAACCAATTGAGAACTGATCCTGACAGTCCAACCAGGTCCCTCAATCTTTTTAACAAGTTACGATGGTCGACAATGTCAAAGGCTACAGAAAGATTTCCAGAGTCGGCAAACATCATAACGCCACTTGACATTTTCAGCAAGGCCGTTTCTGTAAAGTGATGTTTACGGAAACCAGACTGAAAAGTGTCATGGATGTTGCATTGCTCTAGGAAGTCTGACAATTGTTCAGAGACCGCCTTCAATAGAATCTTTAACGGAAATGGGACCTTTGAGATGAGTCTGAAACTATTGGGGTCTGTCGGGTCCAAAGTTGTCTTTTTGAGTAATGGCTCTATTATGGCATGTTTGAATGGACTAGGAAAAAGGACATACAATTGAAATCATAGAGTAGTGTCAAACTTTCTTTTGATTAAAGTTAACAAAAGTTACCGGCTGCTCCTCATGTAATCATCAAATCTTCATCAAGCGTCCTGCTGTAAACGCGCGTCTTGTCTCCGTCAGAGCTCAGGAGAGTTTTATTACCACGAACACATTGCAGTTATTAGCATGGAGGGTAGCCGTGCCAGCGTCAGCAGCATGCCTTACATGCTCAGTCTGGGCTTGTGGTTTTCTGACGGAGACATCTGAGGAACCAAACCTCTCAGATCTAAATCAGGAACCATTTCTCCCTCTCCTTTTGTCTCCCACCACTTTCCTATCCTGAACTCATTTTTCTGACCTGGCTTCTGAAGTATCCTTAAAAAAATGATTCCACTACACTCTGCTGCTCTGAGTTTTTCTCTTCAATTAGTCTGGTCATTAGAGAAACATGTGTATTAAAGTTCAGGTAATGTTAACTTTCAGTGGCAGAGTCTCATTCAGCTCCAATAAAAAGAAACAGAGATACCTGAGATCAGGAATTTTGCCTCTCTCCAAATTCCATCACGCCACCTTCATCAGGCCCATGGAACTCGAGTCAAGATACCTTCTGGTTCTGTTATTTTAATAGATTTGATTTTAAATGTAGTGTTACAGTAGCCCCCCAGTACATAAATGAGTGACAAGTCTCTTTGGCGTTATCTGTAGGATACATTAAAAGCAGTGCATTATACATATTCAATGATATATTTTAGAAATAACTGGATCTTAATGTATTATTTATATTGAAGCTTTTTGAAATTTTTTTCATTGGATGTTTAGCTTCAGCATGTAACTATTTTACATGAACAGAAAAAAAAGTTATTCAGCCTATATTTCTGACAATAAAAAGATGCCTCAGGAAGACTTGATCTGTGCTGGCGCTTTGAGGAGTTAAGTTGTTCAAATTAGGCTAAAAACAATAACTGCTAGCTTCAAATTATTGGAGGCAAATCAATTACTGAAATGATAAAAATGAGTCTAGTAAAGGTGTATTGACATGAAGATGCTCTGGAGAGGACTAAATATGTAGTATTAATCAAATATGAATAAACAAAACACAGTAAGTTTTTCATGGCAACATTATAATTAAGGCTTAGTGGTTAAAAAATGTAGAATAATATAAATGTAAACTGTATGTTCGGCGCAATGGTTATTTCAGACTTTTATGATGCGCCAATCCAAATCTAATGGCAAAATGTGTAACCAAAATAATTTGTTTTTGTTTAAGTTTAGTCTATTATTGTCCAGAATAATGGCAGATTTAAGAAATGTTTATTACGAGGTCGTTAGCATGTATGCTAATTTCGGTGCTAATAGCTAACAATAACAAACTACACAAAACACTTCTACACTGGTAATATTTTCTACCAAGGCTCTGGTGTTACTTGTGTGTGTTCCAGTGGTTTCAATCGCAAAAAACAGTCCTGGTTTTTCATAGTTTGTTGTGTTTGGAGGCTAAAGCTTACTCTCCCATTGGAAATGCATTAGAACTAAGACATGGGATAGTACCAGAGAAATGGAACACATGCTTGTTTACAAACACTGGAAGGGTCAGTGATGATTAGCAATGATAAACCAGAAGAACTGGAAGCACTCAAAGTACTCACTGATTTACATTGAGCACTTTTTACAAGGTAACGTTAAGTCAATGCTAATGTTACAAAACGATCATGAATATCATGATGGGCGTTACACGGTGATTTGCAAAGCCATTTACACAGAACCAAGTGAATGAAAATTAACTTATATGAATGAATGTACAATCCAACTTGCACCACTAATGCATAATACATATTCATAAACTGCCTGCCCCTGCCAGGTGAACATTAATGGAGCTCATTGATCATCTGTCATTTAGAATAATCTAAATCAAACGTTTCTCACCTCAGATTAAAAGAGTTTGTCCTTCATTCATTGATTCTGTTTAAATCTGCGATATTTTTCAGTCCTCTGAGTCCCCTGCAATCTTTACTTTCTCCAAAAAAATGTGGTTTTTGAGCATCTACAATATGCCCCGCTACCAGCGACAACTGAACTAAATATCCATCACCTGTTAGACAAAATATGGCAATCAATCAAATGTGAGTTTTTGTCAGATTTGCGTTCCCTGAAATACTGCGTTCACTCTTTTCTGCCGTCCGCTATGGCGCACCCACGTGTTCATGTAATGTAGGTGCAAAGGGTTAGTAATTACGATGAAAATACCACTGTAAACCATAAGCGGATGTTGCAGTGGTACATCATAATAGACCACACATCTTTGGCAGCTTACCTCACTGACAAATGAGTCTAACTGTGGGAATGTAAAAATTGGGAACTGATTGTTCTGTAGTAACTTATCATTAACTTTTGTCTGTTTCATTTTGCGCTTTGAGTGCCTATTAGGTGGAAAAGCGCTCTATAAATAAAAATCCTCATCTTCATCATACAATGCCTTCCTACTGTCACTGCTGCCAGCACAAGGTCAGCATTAGGCCACAATCTCATTGGGGACTTTTGTGTTTGATAAATGTAGACTTAAGTGAATTGACATTTTTGCAAGACCTTACTTTAACGTTGGATCCACATTCTTGGATTTGTATTGGAATAGTTTGATCATTATTCACTATATGTTTTTGTGACAATGGCCCTTCCTTTTTGGAAAGACAAGCAATTTCCAGACAGGAAACACTTAAGTGAACCGTGATCTTTCATCACCACCATTTTTATTATTGTGTGATTCTGTAGGCTCTGGAAGCCTTTTAAAATGAAAATGACATATTTGTATAGTTCATATATGAGGTGTAGAATAGCTGCCATATTTGTTGTTGTGACTTCAAAGTAACATGAAAGATTATTTTCTGATGGACACAAAGGAAGCAGCACATTAACATTCATTTAACTGTGTTCAGTTACACTTCCTGCTATGCTAATCTTTAGAAGTAACGCACTATTTGCTCAGAAAAATTATGCTAAGTTCAAGTTAAACACTGCACCACATTGTATACATTTCAGAGCTGTAATATTTCATTAGCAGAGAACATTCATAGCAAATGGGGATTTTCTTTCCCAGTAGTGGATTTTATTACTTGAACAGCGGAGCGTTAAAGTGAGCAGTTTTCATTGAGATAATTATTCACAATGTCACACAATCTGATATTCACCGGGGTACATTTCATTTTCTAATCCCTCCAATCTGCCATGGATTCCAGCTGCATGGCTTACTGTACAAATGTGGAGACGAGTGCAGCTCTGTCATAAGTTGGCGTAGTAGCTCAGGTTCCATCACTTTTGTACAATAAAGTCAGCTTCTAAGCATGATGTACTTTATATAGACAAAAGACATGAAAAATATTACTTGTAGGTCATTTAATAATCATGGTTGTGTAAAAATACACAAAAACACTCTCAATAAATTTAAAATGCCTTTATTACTAATGTCATGTCTCTATGGATCTGTGTTTGTTATATTGCCTATCCCGAATTCAAGGTTTTAATTTAAATCAAACTACTACATAAACCCAACAATTACGTTTTGTTGGTTTCTGGACCTTCACCTCTGCCATGGCTCTGTGCCAGACCCAAACCGTTGCTGATCTCAGCAATTGTTGTTGGATACCCCAGTGGTTCTTGTATTTCTTTGTTTGCATCCTACTATACATTACACATAGTGTACAAATGTCTTTAATCATAATGTAATGGTTTCTTGCATTTGTTACAGTTTCATTAAAAAGCCATTAGCAACAAATGTTGAGTTGACCAGATGAATCAGACCAAAGTTTAAGAAAATGGTGATTTGAGTGACCTATGATGAGCTGTGTAACTGACTGTTGTGGGCCAGTTCTCAGTGGTTGGAAGTGTAAGAGGTGGTCACATAACATTTGACTGGATCCACACCAAACGCTGACACTATTTGAAAGTCTGAGCTATTTTACTCTTAGTCAGAGTCGTATAGGGCGGATAGACAATCAGGTAAACAAAGGCGGGGTATTTTCAGGTGAAAGTCCTCCCAGAGGTCAGGTCTTAGTCCGTCTGGAACAATATAAAGTCAAGTTTCTTTGTCCAGCCCTGCAGATTGAAAATTACTTTGAATGGAAGTCGAAATGTCTTGACTTATAAGACAGCATTCAGACGACAACCTCTGAAACCTTGTGTAACATGTGGTTTTATATAGTTTTGATAAAGCTCAAGATCATTTAAAAACTATTGCTACTAGTATTGATTAATATCTGATTTTTGATACTGTTGACAACCCTACTGTGGAGTCTCTTGTTTTCTGCAAGTAGTACGAACAATAAAAAAGGTTCTTGTGAAAATTCAGCCTGGAAGACCTAACCCACCTTCGTCATCTGCTTCACCTGAGCTCACCTGCTCTCCGGCTCTTCATCACTGTACTCCAGTATTTCTCCCTGCGGCTCGATGCACCTCCTCTGCAGCCAATCATCGCCCAGTCTGCCCCTCTTAAACCCTCATGCAGATGGCTCGTCCGCTTTCAGTTTGTGCTGCGCCCCACCTGCGCCTCACCTCCTCCCCATCGCCTCCTCTGCATCTCTTCATCGTCTGTTTTCCTCAGCATCTCTACCACCACCAGTGTCAGTCCTCGGGAGAAAGACATCTCCTAAAATAATTCTAACCCATCATGCACATCTTTTCAATGTCTTCTGCCGGGGTCTGAGCCTCAATAAATAATCTTACTCAATAAAAGCTTCTAAATTCTCTCTTGTTTTCTCTTGTCCGAGTCTCTCCAGTGTGAAATAAGGTTATCTGCAAAAATCAATATGGGCAAAAAAATAACTTTAACAAAAACCTAGCCCCCCACCTCAGTGGGCTAGGTCACAAGCAGTGTTTGCACACCTCCTTGTCTTTTACATCATTTGTCATCTAATATCTGTATACGTGTTTTAAGTGTTTATTTTGGTCTCAAATTTTCTGGAAACTGAGTAAATAGCGTGCAGTCTCAGTGGGGGGTGGATTTAGCAGCTCTGATCAGGGTGGACTCCAGACAGGCTCAGACTCCCCTAGTCCTTGGCCAGACGCCTGTTGGACAGGGGTCAGCTGTGGCCTTCCTGTGCCCTAACTCTCCATAGGTGCCTACTTACCCTCTGAGTAGGGGGCCCCTCACCTGCCACTCATAACACAGAGGCTTGTATCTCCGATCTGATCACATAGTTCTCAGCTGCACCAAGTCTCACTTTCTCTGCCTCTGTTTTTTTTTCCATTTATCTCTTGTCTCTTTTCCTTTTTGCTACCGTCATCTTTGGTCAACAGCTGAGTTGACATGCCTTTAGGGGAAGCAGCCCCCCCTAGTTCTCATTCCCTCCAGATTCTGTGTGTCCGTTCTGCACTCCCTGCGCTCTGCCCTGCTGTGGCACAGGGAGGATCAGTTTACGCTGCAGCAGCTGAGCCAGACTTCATTTGTCCCTGGGCTTCCCTCCGAAAAGGCATGTTTCATCTCTGGAGAGTTACTCACTGCTCACGGTGACATTGAGCGCTTAATTGCGCTACTTCCAAATTTGGCAGTCTTGTCCTTTTGTGGCAGTTTGAATTGTTGAACCCAAGTTCTCTTGGCCTGCAGCAATAGGCATTCCGTAAAGTATAGATCTGGAAGTTTACAGCAGCTAGAGACTGTTTCCAATTGTAATGTGTTTAAGAGGGGCATTGTCTGATGTAGTGATGTAAATGTAGCCTCTGAACATATCTAATGATATGACATGGGAAGGTTTTTTACTTAGTCCTCCTAAATTGTATTGAAACATTAAAAGTATCCTGTTTTTTTTTTTTTTTTTTTTTTTGCGGAACATAGGATTTAACTATAACATAAGTAGATCATAACTTTACTTTTTGTCCATTGTAAATCACAATATTGATATGAAACCGATTACTACTATTCAAAACTGCTGAACTGATAAGCCCCTCCTCTTCATAGTTACTTGTTTATATTTTTTAAATGTGGCTATTCAACATTTTAAAACCCTGCATGTATCAGGCAGAGTCTTATTTTTTTCACATAATCACAAATAAGTACAGGGATGTGGGTGGAGATAGAGGGATGGTGAAAACGTGAATTTTCTGAGCCCTCAAGCCTCAGTTGCAGGACAATACAGGAGAATTCAAACATGCAGGAATCAATCAAAATACCATTTTGAGTAAACTAATGATGAGGAAACTGTTGTAACAAGGCTAAAAGCTCATAAAAGTTGATTGATTGAAATGTTCCCTTTAAGTGTATTAGACATGAAGACATTTTGGTAGTTGTAAAAATAAATATTGGTCCATAATGTTATGTCAGCAATAATGACATAATTTGCTGAAATTGTGTATGATGGTTTGCTATAGCATACATTCTGAATTCACTTCAGAGTTTGATTTGCCTTTTCAATAATCCACAGTGTTAATGGATTAACAGCATATTTTGTTTTTGCACCTTTAGTGTTTACTTTAGCTGAGATAACAGTTACTCTATGCTCAAGACAGAGCACAAAGGTCTGTTGGTTCTGCTGTCATCCTTAACCAGTGCCATTAGTATTAACATCAGTTTTCTCTTTCCTTTTTGTGGTGATATATGTTACGTTATTTTTCACTTGTGCCTATAACGTTTTCTTTTGCAGGATTATGTCCACTGTGATCATGGATCTGAGGTATTGTTTAGACAGTAGTTAGATTTGGTACAGTATGCCTTCATTAGTGAGAGTAGCCAGCATGTTAGTCTTGCTGCTTTTAGTCAAACATAAACAATAGAGTTTGCATTGTTTGCCATGCAAATGTCTTGTTTCAACAGACAATATTTTCAATGCCACAAAAATCAAGAAATACAAGTACAAACGTGTAAAAACGTTATGGTAATCATGATGAAACAATGACACTTGCATGTAAATCACCATACACTGAAATTTTCCTTTGCAAGCAGTCAATTTAAGCCCTCGGCACCAACCAATTTGTACTTGCATTTTGTGGGATTTGTATTGCTGTGTTGATTTTTTTGTGTGTAAAGTAATTCTGAAGTTCAGTTTTATTTGCTCTGTTGATAGGATTGCAAATTGAATATTTGAATCAACATTTAAATCATTAATGAGTTTGTGTTTACTGCCCAAAAAGATTTTATAAGGTTCTCTTGTGTGTGTTTTTTTCTTCAGGATGACCATGAAAGTGGCTCTAGCTCCACCAGTCGTAGTGTCTCAGACAGCTCCAAGGCCATAGCCAAGCCCCGACGCATCCAGCAGGCCGCCCCAAGTGACCCAGACCTGCCCCCAGGTTAGTGATGGCTGTTGATTATTTGGTCCACAAAAATTTCACTTTGAGAAATGCTACAAATCATATTTGCAATAAGTATCTTCAGAACAGCATGGCATATTTAACAACATTTTAAACATGTTTGACATTTTGCCTATTGGTTATTTTTGGAAACTGCTTGTGTCTCCATGGGTTATAGGGACCACCACGTGTCTAAACCAAGGTAAATAGCAAGACTAAACCAGAACTTAACGGACTCTGACCAGCCCCAAAGGAGACCCAGGTCTTATTGGATTAAGCAGCAAACTATTTACTCAAGTATATGATACTACTATGATAGCGCCACTAGATATCACCATATACAGTGCTATAAACTAGTCCAGTGGTATGTTATGACAGTTTGACTCTAATCCACAGGATCACTTGGCCACATAACTCCTGCCCAGTTAGACTACTAGATCCTAAGCAAAAGAAAATTGAGTTCTGTCAATAAAAATATGAATATGTTTTGCCACTCATCCAAGTAGGTCAGATCCCTGGCAGGTCCTCTGACAGGGATCTGATAAGTCACAGCCTTATTTGTGTCTGAAGGGAAAAAAACAAAACTTTTGTCCTGTTGACAAAAGCCAATATATATATATCTATATATATATTTTTTTGTAGGAATCTAGCTAGACAACTGACACAAACAACATTTTAAAGATAGGCAAAATGTATGTTCGGTGCAATGGATTGTGTCAGATCTGTTCAGGGGTCTGATGTTAGAAGAGAAGACTAAGGGCCAAATAACTTAATTGTAAGACCTTAGTTCACATATATTAGACATAACTGTTCAATATCACTATATTTACTAATGGCAGTTCAGTTATTTTTAACAAACATAACACCGATGTATAGTCAAAGTACGCCTGCAGCAAATAGACAACATGAGTTCAAATTTGTTGATGAAACATAATTTATTTAGTTAATAAACTAACTTATTATTTGAATGGAAAAACGCATTTAGATTTTTCTGCTTCATGGCTAAGTGACCCCACAGTCCTGGCTAGTTGTATCTGGGGAGGATCCTTTTCCAGGTCTGACGTTATAAGATAATATCTCTTTCCAGCTGTTAAAGCATAGACCCTCACACTCTCATCACAGAATTTCCTTTGAGACTTTATGCATCGACTCCTATACTTCTAATCCCAGGTGTCCTACATGTAGTTGTGAATAAGTGGAAGGAAGATACAGATATATGTCTACTTTTAGATTTGACCTTAAAAATTTAGATTGGACCACATTAACTCATTGCAGATTATGATAATTCTGGGGTCATAGGCTGTGACACTTTAGTGAGGCTGAGGAAGCTGAGGAAGTAAGTGCATGTTGTAATCCAAGTTTTACTAATGAAAAGTTGAGGTTAAAAGGTAAAACTAAGCTGCTATGACTCAGACAAAGGATGTTTGTCTTAGAATTAGATACAAGAACAACATGCCTGGAGTTTTAAATGTTTTTCTTATCATTGTGGGTCATTGGTGGAAGTGTCATAGTTTATGCTAAACTCATTACGTTTTTCATCGTTTACCAATGTTTTTCACTCATTAAAACATAGTTGAAATTGTGTTCATTTCATTCACTTGTGTTGGAGTCATCCTACAGGTGTATGGGTCACAGCAGGACTCTTGATTCTGATCATTACAGGGCTTAAAGTTGCTGCTTCTTTTAGAAGCACTATAGTGAGCACTTTCTCAAGAAAACATTTTCTTACAATTTACTTGTATTTACCTTGATCAAAGTACATGAGCATATTAAAATTCTTTTTATGTGAGATAGACCTATTTAGTTAGTTAGTTAATCTATTGTAAAACACAGTATGAACAGGACATTAACACACAAGACCACCTGTCTAAGTTATGAGCCTACTTTCACAATCTTAAAATCTCTGCTGTGCGTCTGTTTGCCCCCACTTCAAAACAACCAAAACAAAACATGGCCGACACTAAAAAGCAGCCACCAGCAATTATCCAGTCATTTGGCCCTAAGCTCTCACATGCTGAATGCATTTATCCTTCATGTTCTGCCTGTGGTGGAAAATAGTGATGTTAATTCATATGCCATGGGATTGGTAGCCACACAGAGACCAAAGACCAAGTGCTTCCACCTTTGTGTAATTCTGCAAGTGATTATGTTTACAGCTGCTTGTGGGGGACCAGCGGCCACCGTTTGTGAGAAGTGCTTCTTTTAAGAGCCAGGGGAGTCTACAGTTGTGGCCATTTACACTGTTGAGAGACATCACTCGACACTACATGGCAATACTCTCTTTTTTAGAGTTAAGGAGAAAATTATGGCTTGCTTTTCCATTTATTTACCCCAGATGCCCTCTCTCAATATATGTGGCTTTGGGACTGGCACAAAGACACCAACTAGATTTTTTTAATGAACTCTTTTTTTTTTTTTTACTTTTAAGTAACACGGTCATATTATGTAGTAGTTATGGGTACTTAGGATATTGCCCTCTAGCATCACTATTTTGCAGCCATGCATTTTTCCCTTTATTGAACTTACCTCAGGGAGCTACTGGCTATAGCTACTGTAACCCAAACACAGTACATAGTTCCTACTGTGTTGCTACTGTGTATATATACTTAAGGGAGATTGATACTTTAGGCTTTTGACTCTGAGGGTCTCACAAATTTTGCTTGCCCTGCTGTGTCTGCTTGTGATTGGGGGAAGATGAAGATTTGCGAGCAATGAAATACAAACACTCCCTACGGCCCTGGTACTGGGGCTCCCGAAATCTTAAGAAAACAAATTTCACATGTTCTGGTGTTACTGGAAAATGGTTTTCACAGTAATGGTTAACCCAAGAGCTGTATCCTCAAGAGCTTTCCCGTGCTCAGCTCTGTTCTGTTGAGCTACACTTTAAGAGGCCCAAGTGCAACCAGCATGGCTAACATAATTAGCTCTATTTGGGAAATACAGTAAATCTCATGTCGAACATAACCATTGCATCTCAACCTGTGGAGCCAGAGCTTATAGGAGCTTAACAGGATGCATGCTTGTTAGTTGCTGTAATGTTTTTTGACTGCTTAGTTGGAGAACGTGATCTATATGAACTAGTAAACAAATGGCAATAAGCAAATGTGACAAATTAAACCCTAATTACGTTTATTTAGTCACAACTATTGTTTAGTGTAGCTCTACTACAAACGTTTGCATTAATGAACTTCATAATTAGTCCTAAATCTTTACCTTGACCAATGGCTGGCACATTAGAGCTGCATGCTTATACTTTCGTAATACAAGGAAAAAGGTGACCAGTCAAGTGTTCTTTCATAAATTGCACAGTTGAGAGTACTTGGCCCGCTCTGAAAATGCATAAAGGAACCATTTTTCCAGTGATTTTATGGTTGAACAGTTTTAAGTGGACTGCTTCCCTGTGGGCCACAGCACAGGTGCCGACTGTGTCAATTGTTTACAGAAGTTGAGGTCCGCACATTGAAGTTTTGAGCCGCTGCACTGTACGGGGTGTGAGGGGATAGGAGAAATGGCAAGTGAGCTGGTGTACAAAGGGGAAAGAAAGACACTCTGACAGGGATAAATTAGATCCAGAGAGGGAAATAGCAGGGGGTAAAGCGCTGTTTTTACTGCCCAAGCTGCAGGTGCAACTCCAGTGCTGTGAGCGACCCCACAACCACAAACCCTTCCACACAGTTGCATTCATGCACGCATTAGAGCAGCCCGGCTTACCTCCACCACGCACACATGTCACGAAACACGCATTATGTTTATGAGGCCAGTTTATATTATGTCACCCTCTTTTCCTGCTGCAGTGTTTAGCCAGGCACCACTTTCAAGACGGTCTAGTCAATTGGATTATCCTTCTGTGTATCTAGGCCTGTATGCAAGTCCGAAAATTTCACCCAAATGTTCCCCTCAACAGCACCATTTAGTTTAGCCTAATTATCGGTAGTGTTATTGCCCCAGCCAGGCATGTAGATACAGGAAGACTAATATTTACTTTGGAAAATAGTGGCAATCCTGGCTTTAAAAGCTCACGTATTTCATCCATGTATAAAGTGTTTAACAGTACATGGGAGGAATGAATAATGCCATTGGTCCTGTGGTTTGGAAGATTTATTACTGTAAATTTTCATATTTTATGGTAAAACTCCCATGTCTGTAATACTTTCAGTTTGCTTTTTCTTGAGTAATATAAGCATGTATGTTTTTCCTGTGTAGCTTCTGTTTCTGGGCGTCTCTGTGGCCATTAGGACATTCTGGTTACAGTGCGGAATGGCTCCCCCAGCTCTGAAACTTAATCTGCCAGACTGGGCCTTCCTCTGCCTTTTTACATCCCTGTACCTCTTCATCACAAAACTCCCTACATTCCGACTTCTACAGACTTTAAATTTATAATCAAAGCAATCTACATAAAACATTAAGGCAAAATCACGGTCAGGAGAGATGTTTAGTGTATTGATAATAACTTCATGCCAAATGTCAGTTATAAATAGTGTAAATAACATGTATTGTTGTGTATCACTTTGCTTATTGCAGGCTATGTACAGAGTCTGATCAGGCGAGTGGTGAACAATGTCAACATCGTGGTGAACAACCTTATCCTGAAGTATGTGGAGGACGACATCGTGTTGTCCGTCAATATCACCGCGGCCGAATGCTACACTGTGGATGACATGTGGGAGAGGGCTTTCATGGACATCACTGGTAATGCACTGCTTGTCATTTTCATCGTAGCTGTAAAGTGTCTGGATACTTTAATTTTATACTACATTTTTAGAAACATTAGTGTCTTATTTTTATCTAATACAAAAAAAAAAATGCTTGAAATGTAACCCACTTCATACGTCATACAAGAACAACAAAAATATAAAATGTATTTAATAACGCTGGTCACTGGTAATCTAATAGAAAATTAATAAGTTTTGCTTTTATTTGTTGTTATTTGTTGTTGTTAATTTTCCTTCCTGCAGACATTCTTGCATGATTACAATTTTACATAATTTAATGTTACATTTATCTTACCAATTTTGTTTAACATAATTTCCATGTGCAAACTACATAGAATTACCTTTTAAGTTGTCTGCACTGCGATATATATTTACAGTATATAATGTGTTTTGGGAAAATTGTTTATCTCAATATTTATATTACAAGATTCTCTTGCAAAACCTGACCTGACAAAATATAATTTGGAAAGTTGTAATTAGTTTTAAATAAAATTGTCAATATTTTTGTTTGTATAGGTATGTATACTTTGAAATGTGTTTGACAGCGAAATGAAGAGATTAACATTTAAGTTTTATTGAACAAATATTGTTTTAACAGTATTTGACATAATTATTGAATATAATTTAATCTTTTATATTATATAGACTTGATCTTTTCTGTGATGTTACCTGTTCCATTTTTTATTTATTTTATTCTAATTTGTATGTGTTTCAGCTCCAGAACTCGTGCTCAGAAAGGTTATCAACTTTGCAGACTGCACGGTTTGCCTGGACAAGAGGAACGCCAGTGGGAAGATCGAGTTTTACCAGGACCCACTGTTGTACAAGTGCTCCTTCAGGACACGGCTTCATTTCACTTACGACAACATCAACTCAAAGATCCCATCAATCATCAAAGTGAGCACAGTGAACATGTTTACATTGTAAAAATGATTCACTGTATCAATTGACACGTGTAACATTTAACTTATTATACATTATTATTATTATACATATTCAATACTGATTTTGATATGTAGATTAAGAGGAACATTTTAATTTCTTAATCTTGATATTTACAATTTGTTCACTCTTATAGATTGCTTCAATATAATTTGAATATTAACCTGTGCATGTATCATAGTAAAATCATTCACAGTTTTCTCTATTTTTGACTGCTTTGTTAGATTCAAACATTGGTTGAGAGCCTGAAGTTGTCCATAACTGATCAGCAGTTACCGATGTTCATTCGCATATTAGAGTTGATTATAGCTCTTTACTATGGGGAAATTGGAGGACACAAAGATGGAGAAGGAGAAGAGGGAAGTGGGAACATCAAAGAACCGGCACTGAATTTAACTGGTAAGAACTTTCATACAATTTAATATAATTACTTACTTGAGTCAGATGCTGACTGTGAAGTTGTAGTTTGTTTGTTTGTTTGGACCAGTATTAGCCATTGTTTTGGCAGTAGTAATGATATAATGTATTTGTCTACTGAAATAACAATCTAACAATTATCATGCAGGATTTTATTTTGTTGGTATTTCGTTGAAGTAGTTATTTATTAAATCGGCCATTGACGTTCACTTTGGCCATGGCTTGTGCTCCTCCTTCCGTTTCCCCAAACACTACTCTACGCCTAACCCAACACAGGCCTCTGTCTTCAGGCCTGATCTCCCTCACGTGAATGCTGGCTCAGACGAACAGACAGAGATATGTAACACATGATTTTATTTGTCTTTTTTTTTTTTATTTGAGTTTTTCAGAAAATTACACTTAAACAGTAACACACTACACTGTACACTGACCTCAAAACACTGTAGTGTTTTTTGTTGTTGCTACCATTATGTATGTATGTATGTATGTATGTATGTATGTATGTATGTATGTATGTAATATGTTTGCTCTTTAAAGGATTTGCAGATTTTTGGGTTTTACATTCACATTTTTACCTACTTTACAAAACACCTTGAAATTGAAAGTAAAATTTAAGGAGCTTTTTTTCCTTATAGACCTGCAATAGACCTGTGGGCTTATCCTCCTTACGCGGTGGGCAGAGGAGATGCATGCACTTTAACACAATGCTGCCCGTTCATTCACTCCTCTTCCTCAGGGTCTGACTCTTGGCCTGCAACTCTTCTGCTCATTGGCACAGCTTCCACTTTAAGTGACCAATGCCAGATGTAGGAGTCAGTGTCATGCTCCTGCTATGCAAAGCCTGAATGAATTACAATCCCATCTCAAAAATATACAAGGAATCGGCTCTTGGAATAGGAAAAGTAGGCCATACAATCAAATTTATTTTAAGATGGCAAAGCACTTAATTTTACTTAATTTTTTATTGAATAAAAATATTTTTTAAAATTATAGATACAGCGATGTTGTTATTTACATGATTTTGTTTGATTGTCGGGAAAACTTTTTAAACGCAATTGTTTAAAAGTTAAGTTGGCATCTTGATCTTAGGTTAAACTGCATTTAAGATTATGTGATTATTGCCACAAAAACTTTTTGCTTCTAGAGCATTGTTAAAAAAACAAACAACTGTAGCAGTATAAAAGCTACCGTATATGTTTAACAAATCTAGTATATTAATATATATAAAATAACATATAATTAAACTGTAAAATAGCATTTTTAGTTGTAGTAATGTTGGGGGAGGGAGATCTAACCTGTGAAATTTAATAAAGTCACGGAAACTCTGTAAAAGGTTTAGTGCTCAGACACAACGTGTGTGTTTAGATCAGCTGGTCACTGCCGCAAGTATGTGAAGAATCAGGAGCAGTTGGGTCCGTCTGTGGCCTCTCTCCCTGCTTTGACAAATGGCAAGCAAGGCGTATAGTTTTATTCAAATTGTGCGACACTACGACTAAAACATGATGTACAAGGATAATAATGTAGTCTTCATATATGAAGACCACATTATTATTCAGAGCTATAGCTCTGTTATAATAAAACAAACAAAAAACAACCACCGACATCCAAAATATCATATTGAGTAAAATAAGTAAAATATAGTAGAATAATCAATTGCAAAATCTTTTTTTTTTAAAGTTCAGTCAGGAAATGTAAAGCTAGTATCCAAGTAAAAGATGGATAAGGAGTGATAAGTGGTCAGGTGTCGTCCTGCTCAAACATGGAGGGACACCTGCTGGCCTATATGGGCACTGCCTACTCTCAAATAAGGCCACGTGCAAGAGTTTTTAACAAAGCCTTAAATATAAACATATATAGATGTACCTTCTGGCAAGTTTTGTAAATTATGTAATTTACAGGTTGAATCTTTAATAAATAAATGTTAGTAATCAATAATAGCATAGGTTTAGCCCAGTGGTTTGTGAAAGTTCCTTAAGCAGTATTGATAATTAATTAATTGGCATATTTGACTTCACCAGTCTCTTATCACTGGAGATTAATGTATTGCATTCTGGCTAATCTGGCCTGTTTTGATCAGCGCGGTGCTAATTTTGCCTTTGTTTTGATTGCCATAATTCAAACCAAGACGTCGTCAGGGTGTTTGATGAAGCGAAAGAGCTTAACTTGTTGAACCGACACCTCAAAGACTTCCACAGAGTAAAAACAAAGACGGGGGAAAGACATAATGTGATAAAATCTGAAAGGGAATATTATTGGATGCGTGAAAAGACATAGAAGGGAATTTCAAATTGACAATGCTCAAAGATTTAATTAAAGTATGTCATAATTTTCACCGCCTTGGCCGTTGGGATTCCTAAGCTGTGACCTAACGGACAATATTGTTTTCTGGCGGAGGACGTGAGGCCGTGAGGAATGGTATTACACATTCTTGTGTATTGAGCTCAGCTTCCTCTCTCTTGATGCGTATGGAAACGGACACGATGGGATGAGTTCAAGGGTCAGCATTGGGGAGAGAGGCTGGTATATTGGGAAACATGTGACACCCCTTTCTCCTTAACTTAAGGCTTTCATAAATTAACAGGAAACCTACACCATTGCTTGTCATTATCAGCCACACTTGCCAATGGAGGGTTTCTTGTGAGGGATATATAAAACCACTCATGTATATGTGTTGTGCATAATATCATCATATCAGACAAATAAAACCCAAACCCCCTCCATTGCCCTCTTCTTCAGGATGATGTTGCCAATTGCCCGCTCTGTCATCAGGAATACACTTGATGATATTCAATCAAAGATGCAAAAATCTCAGTGCTTGTGCTGCTCCCCAGAGTTCATGGGGCACACACATGCTTCGACACCTGCGAAAACACATGTAGCTACTACTCTTGCTGTTTTAGCTTAGTTTTCAGCTAACAAGTGGAACTTGTTGCTTGTTTTAGAGTAGCCTAAAGACATGGACATATTCATTAATGAATTGATCAAATACATTTCTGCACAAGTAGTCTATTCACATGTGTTTGTAAAACATTGTTCAGATCGCAATATTTTGGCTCTTCCCTTTAGGGTTCACTTCTGCAAGTCCCCTGCCTCGATTTAACTCTGTTCTCTCCATCCATGTCCTCTTTCATTACTTCCATCTCATCTTTTGTCTTGCTCAAGGCCTCCTGCACTCATTTCTAATCCCATTTGCATCTCTCATTTGACACATTTTACATGTATTTCTCTCATACAGGTCTGGATGTGGATATGGAGAGCCCTATGTCTAGTCCAGACATCTACATGCACTCAGGCAGTAGTCCTGGGGAGCCGGACCAGGGCTGGGTGTCCTGGGCCTGGTCCTTTGTCCCAGCCATCGTAGGAGAAGAGGAGGAAGGTGAAGAACACCTGTATCAGGATCAAGAAGGAGGCGGCATTGCAAAAAGTCCTCAACACCACACTCCCAAAGACCCCATAGTGTCTATTGGTTTTTATTGTACCAAGGCTTCCGTTACATTCAAGGTATGTATTAAGTTTCTCCTTAAATTGTCTAACACAGGCACATACAGTACATTTTCACCTTTTCTTCAAGTTCTTTCCCACTCAAGTTATTTCCTTTATTCATTATGTAGTTTAGAGTTGTCTTTTCTTGCAGCTTGGGTTCTCTATGGATGGAGTAAACCTTAAAAAAACATTTACTCTCACTTGTATTCACTATGTACAATTTAGTCACCAAATTACAGATCATAGTGAGACATCATGGCCAGAGTACATTGTGAGATAACAACACAATATTTCTCTGTAAAGGGATCAACTATTTTTTCCCGCCACCACTACTGCAATATTGATTTTTACATGTTTTTATATTTTTTCATTGTACAAGCAGAGAATTCTAAAGTAATGGATAATAAGCCACAGCTGCATCCAAGTTAATTTCTGCTTCTTGTAATGTACATCTTGCTCACCATGTGCTCATGTCTCCAAGTTAATGTTTGTTTGA
Source organism: Rhinogobius similis (assembly GCA_019453435.1). Taxonomy (NCBI): domain Eukaryota; kingdom Metazoa; phylum Chordata; class Actinopteri; order Gobiiformes; family Gobiidae; genus Rhinogobius; species Rhinogobius similis. The sequence goes on along the minus strand of CM033626.1, from coordinate 16,272,713 downwards.
CTGTCTCTTCTGTAATTTTCTTTCTCTTTTAGTTGACTGAGACCCAGTCAGAAAGCAGCTACTACAGTCCTCAAAAAGTCAAGTCCAGGGAGGTTTTGTGTTTAGAAAAAGAGGGAATTACTATTGAGGTAAAACACGCTGGTTACTTTGTTACTGTTCAGTTTTTAACTGTATTACTGCTGTCGTAACTTTTAATAGAAAATGTTTTGGGGTTTGATACAAATAAGTAGGCACTACTTCCAAGAGAAATGTGTCAAGTTTTAATGATGATGATGACTTGGAATAAAATGTTCTTCTCCACTACTTACCACTGTGACATTTTGAAACATGCGACGGGGGTTGTCATGAAAATGTTAAAAAAAGGACATTAGGAATTCTTGTTATGTTAAAAAAAAAAAAATCAGTTACTTTCGTCTTGTCCATTGCGTTGTTTAACATGTTGCTGCTAAACTGGAGTTCCTGACATCTTTAACAATACATTTTTTATTTTCCTTAACCTTCACTTATTGTAGTCCCTCTTTTTGAGGTTCACTTTTTACAACCCAGAGAACATTACACCATAACCATACCCCTCTCTACCAAAGAGATCATTCAGCTATCTTCTCCCCAGATATGACATAAACCTCTTCAAATAAAATACTTACTACCACTTTATCAACTATCAATTTTTATGTTGATATATTTACAAATGAAGAATTGTTTATGTTATGTATACATGTGTTCTGGTTCTCAAAGAGCCTAGATGTGTTAATACTGATGCTGCTAATTATGCTGGAGATAACTGTTATATTGCAAGGTGTGCAGAGCAAAATAAATTCAGTGACTGAATTCTCAAGGTTCTAAGATTTCTGGGGTATGGCATGGTTATGTTTGAGGTCACTGAGTCTTTAAACCCTTTTACAGTAATGTGCTTAATGTGCTATTGTAAAAATGGCATCTCAGGTGTAATAAAAAAGTAATTTTTATGAACCAGTGAAAGCTGTTGCTTTCATACACTACCTTAAATGTGTGTTCCAGGTGCTGATGATGGGTGAGCCCTTCTTCAATTGTCAGATTGGTTTTGTGGGGTGCCAGGCACTGTGCCTGAAAAGCATCATGGGAGTTCGGGACTTTGAGGATAACATGAACCGAAATGAGAAGGTGAAGATTAGACAAGATTGTTTCCAAAGTGCTGCACATAATAACAATATAACAAACATTTAGCTCTAAAAGTCAGCAGAAACAAAATCAATCACAGCAATAAGAAAAATTGAAGTAATCAATTAACTAAATAAAATCAAATAAAAAAAAGACAACAAGGACCACACGACTTGTGCGATGTTAAAAGCTAGAGAATGAAAGTGGGTCTTAAGATGAGACTTAAACCACTCCACTGTGGGGGTCGTTTGGACGCGGTTGGCAGAGTGCTCCAGAGTTTAGGGCCGTTCACAGAGAAGGCCCTGTCCTCCCTGGCTTTGAGTCCCATCTTTGGCATCACAAGCTGGAGCTGGACCTCAGACTTAAACAGTAAAACCTGAGCTGCAATATTGGCCAAGACCAGGACTTTGGCTGCATCATGCACTCAGCGTCATAAAACACAATTTGCAAATGTCTCTCCCACTCTCTCTTCCATTTCACACCTACTCCTCTGTCCAAAAAAGCCTACAAGCCAAAAAACTTGCATATAACATAATCAGTATTATAAGTATTATTATTATGGTACTACTGCCGTTTCTCTTTCTCTTTTCTCTGAGAAGGATGCAGTGTTCTTCTCGTGTGGGGACAGCCTAAGAAGCAAAGGAATGACCTACCTCACTAACTCCCTGTTCGACTACCGAAGCCCAGAGAACAACGGAGTGAGGGCTGAGTTCATCTTGGATGCGGCTAATCACAAGGTCATCATAAAATTACACTTTATCCACCTGTTGTGTCCTTCTGTGTGTAGCTCAGGCCAGCGCATATTCAGATGTTGTGATTTTAATAATATCAGGATCAGGAAGCATCTGTGATAAATTAAGCAGTAAGCTACAGGCCAAAACCGGGACAACACATATTCAATTAAAGAACCTGACAGCTGCGTTCAATATCAAGACAAAAGTAGCATCCAGAAAAACAGGGAATGGCTCAAATACAGTGAACACATATTTTTTACCTATTAACATAACTTGTCATTGTCCAGTTTGTGTCTCTTGGCACCATCATTCAGCTACTTTTTTATTTATATCACTTGTAGCTGCTGTTTTCTACATTGTATTGTATTAAATCTATTAGGACTCGAGATAACCAAGCTCACCCAGCAGTCATACCTTCACTGTTTACTCAACCCAAGCAATGTTAATGACTCTCAATGAAGCAGTTGTTTGTACTTACATCCATCCATCGTCCTATTGATCGGCCCACACTTGAAACTCAAAGCGTTTGGTGTTAATTCATTTGTAGTAAGAAAAAAGCCATGGCTTTGATCCAAGAGCCTGCCATCACTATTAGAAGTTCTCTAATAGATATTACTGATTAACTTTCTGTTAAGAGCCCATTGAGATGGCTGTTTAAATGTCTAGTGAGTGTGTTTAAGTAAGTTGTCCCTCTCCAGATCCATTTATATTGTTTTGCTTGTTACACTCATTGTTTGATGTTTCGGTTTGTTAAAGAATTCTTATTGCCAGGGATGGAAAATAACCAGATATATGCTGGCGTACTGAAGTCTTTTTTGTGTTTAGTTTTTTTTTTCTTCGAAAGGGGAAAAAATCTTCTAAAATATTGCTGCAGCGGTTTTAGACTATTGCTAAAGCATATTATAATAATATTTATTTGCACCAAATAATGTGTACACATTTTTAAAAAACTTTTTTCTTTTTAGGATATTTGTTTACATTTACCATGTAAACATATATATATATATATATATATATATATATATATATATATATATATATATATATATATATATATATATATATACCACACATATATAACACATTTTCACAATTTATTGTGAAACATTGGTCAAACCCCTTAAATTCCTGTCAGAACATTTTGATCGTCTTTCTAAGTCCTATTTTCAGATGATAAGACCTACTTAGTTTTGTTTCTGGTGGCACTCTTCCAAGAACGGGCGAATGAGCTAACTTCCAATTAATTTTGTGTGGAACATGTTTCTTTGACATTTTGACTTATCTAGTGCATTACTTGGACTGTATTGTATTCTGTACAATTCTTCTTTTCGGTCTATAATTAATGCCATAAACTTTTACTTTTTTAACGGCTGAAGTGAATTGTTGTGTTACAACAATGGAGTTGTGTCAAAATATAAAGAAATATGCTCACAACATCTAAAATGGTTTATCCAGTTTTTATAATCACAACTGATGTTTTGCTACAGTTAATTTCCTATAGTGATTTTATCTCTTCCCATCCGTTGAATCGAGCACGACCTCTGTCACAGGCTCTATCAAAGGCTATCAGAATGTTTGCTCTGGTTCTGCCATGTTTACTCTCTTCTTTTTCTTTTGTTTCTCAGGAGACCTACACAGAGATAGCTGGCATGCAGCGCTTTGGTGCTTTCTACATGGATTACCTCTACACAATGGAGAACAGCAGTGGCAAAGGTAAAGTTTAGATTAGATTGTGGAAATTGTGTGCTTGCTGTACTGATTCAGTATGTATCAGGGCTTCACAATCCATCATAGGTTTATTGTAATCACATAGTACTTTTATATTTAAATACAAAACTACTGCTACTACTAAGTTTTTGTTATATTCTTTTTGTTTCAACATATTCATCTCAAGTATCTTTTTCTTACATTTTATGCCTGTTCCTGTTTTCTTCCTCACCACCTCTGTTTGTCCTCGGTGTCAGAACAGCTCCTTGGAGAAGTGAATAAAGAGTTTGTCTTGTTTGAGCCACAGCCACCTGGTCCTTGACCCCTCCTGTCCTCCCGCTCACCCTAAACTTACCTGGAGGGCAGCTGTCAGAAGTGTTTAGTCTGTGCTGACACATATTTGAGTTTCTTTCTCCTTACTGCTTGTTGAAACACTGTGTCTCTACCTGTAAGCTATTGAGAAAGTGAATAGGCCCCTTTTGCCTAATTAGGTGTCACTCTTGCTGGCAGACGGCTAAAGACGGGCAAGATTCTTCTGTTCTCAGTCAACGCACTCGACAATGTTTATTCAAGATGCAAGGATCTGAAGTTACCATTTGCAGATAAAACATTCACCACCGCTGAAAAATCCAGTTTGCCCTTTGAAGTCTGAATGTTCAGCGATGGATTTTCCAAATGATTTCAGTTTCAATTCTATACACACAATGTGGTCTTCATATATATACATTCTATATAAGGTTCCAATGCAGACAAAAAGGTGCCTAACATATTTATTGAAACAAATATTATATATATCGAAAGATATTCTTATTTTTCTACTTTTCAAAAATAAACTGACATATCAAGCCATATTTAAAATATTTTTGGGCATATTTAAGCTCAAATGGGAAAACATGTCCAGAGGTCCTCCTTGCAGCAGTGGTTTCAATAAGAATAAAAGTAAATTTAAAGGTATTCAAATTCACTTTGTTTTTGGAGTTGCCTCTGACTAGTGGACTGTTTCTTCCTGTCACCTTCAGATAAGTATCTAAATTAAAATAAACACTGATAGTCTTGTCCAAGGCTGTCAGAATGGTGTTTGACGTGAAATAAGTGCCTTCTACTGTCAGTTTTTTTATTTTCAGTGTCAAGCAAACAAATTAGTCTCCATTGACACATGACCAAAGTAAACCAAAACACGGAACCAACGTAAACCAAAATGCTAGTGAGTCAACCTGGGTCACATTGATTTCATATTAAAGCATTCCAGTGGATTATTTGTCTTTATTTTTTGTTTGTTTTATTCTTTGGAAATTGAGACACTTCTAAATCACCTAAAGCTTGGCTAATTTCAGCTTCCTTATTATTCTATTGACCTTTCTGACTGCTGCCAGATGTTATTAAGCCTGTCCATTACAACCTAACCATGCTAAAGATTTAGAGGGAAACGAGTATTGTGTCTTGACGTTGCGGTTGATGTGTAGATCAAATGGCACTTTGTATTGGTTTTCAAAAAAGGCTATGAATAAAGATGGCAAAGATATATGGAAGATATAAAGGGCTTCATTTCACAATGGTCACAACATTTTTTGTGTGTGTGAAGGACCTGCCTTTTTTGCATTTTTGAAATCTAAACTGTGATCTGGATCCACACCCATTTTTAGATTTTTTTTGGATACATTTTGATTAATAAACCAACTTATGACTGTCCTCTACCTCCCATCTGCCATCCACCCCTTCCTTTATTTTTAATTTCTGCTTTTTACTGCTGGGAAGTCTTTTAAGTCGACCTCTGCTGCGGAGGTCTGCCATGAATGAAGGGACAGCTGTGAGCGGGAAATGGGCATTTGGAATATCCATCATTCCAGTCGCTAAGGCCTCTGAGCTGCTGCTGCCGCGTTACACCAGACCCCCTTAGTTTGTTCATTCAACACTTCATCAATATGGAGCTGCCATGAAAACCTCAGTGCTATGTTTTCTTCTTTTTATTTTTTAATCAATTTGAGATATAAACTAGATAGTCACGCATGACCATGAAAATTCTGATTTAGAAACATTAGGGAAAATTGTACTTGCTATTTTAAAGATAAAATATAATAAAGATAGCATTGTAAAACATGTCTACATGCATCTTGTTTTCAGACACACAGGAGGTTTCACTGATGAGTGTGGAAGAAGTTGTCCCATCCTTTCAAGAGACATCTATTAAGCGCCTTGTAGTTGGACCTCTAGACGTTCGGCTTCACAGCAGCGCTGTTCATCGCATCCTCAAGATGGTCACTTGTGCCATGGATCACGAGTATGAGCCCTACTGTAAACCCCAGCAAGGTTAGTCCATACTAACTCCTTCTCACTTCACAAGTGAATTACAAGTAGAAAAATTACTGTAATTTAGTTTTCCAACTTACCATTAAGATTATTTAAATATACAGGGAAACTTCACTTTTTTAAAGTGAAGCTTCAATTTAATGACTGGTAAGATGCAAGACAAACTGTTTAAGAAAACCATATAGTGTGACCTACAGAAACAACAAAAATTCACAAAATGTTTTTTTTTTTCTGGTTAAAAACGGAATGGTATTTAAAAGAGCATTTTCTTTTTATAAAACACAAATTGATGCCGGGTTTCTGTTACCGCTTGTTTACATGCAGCACATACAGTGCTGTGGACTTCAAATCTTAGCACTTTGTAGAATTGTATCCTCACTGCCTTGTTAATTCCTTGCACAACTCATCTATCAACACACAGCTGTAGATGAAAGTAGTGACCTCTTGGACCAAAGTGTGGAGCTTTCGCCAAACACCTTTGTTGGTGATCAGCCTCGCACGGCTTTTATGAGCTCATCTGTGGATGTTGTGAAACGGCTTTCAGTATACGTCCTTGTGTAATATTTGTAGTAATAACTCAAATTTTTGAGAAAGATAACATCCGTGGGTTTTTGTTTGACCATCTGCAATAGATAATAAATGATAGAATAATTACTGTAGAGCTTTTGAGTGAAGCCAGGTAGGTCACACTGCTCTTCCTGTTTGGATGTGTCGGTCTCTCTGGCCTATGTTACAGGAGGGTTAGTTTACGCAGACCCCCAGGAGGGATTGAGAAACTGAAGAGAGATAACAGGAACAACATCTTTCCAAAGAATTGCCTACTCCTCTTATGTGTCCATTACAATCACTGGTGCACACCATTAGTTATGAATCTTAACAAGTCTCAGACAGGATGTGTAGACCTTTTAAGGAATACGAGGAGGTCAAGAGTCTTCCTTCTATGGCTATGAAGCAGCCATGTCCAAAACAAATGATTTATAAATTGATTCCAGAGCTTCTAATGGCTATAATAGTTGCAATATTTGTATGATACATGTATGCAATTTTCACTTGCCAGTTTGTAATGGAGAGTTTTGTTGTACAAAGTTTTCTAGGCAAGTCAGGTTTGTTTTTAAAGTACAATATAAACAGAATCTAAAGTTAAAAAGTTAACCAATACTAAACTTTAGACTAAAGTTTGGCTTGTATACTATACTGTGTATATTTTAATTCAAATTGTGCTAACTATAGTTCCTGTTGTGTTTTAATGTCATTTTAGAAACCTTTGAGGAGAGGCATGCCCCACCTTCTTCTGAAGAAATAGCCAAATTGGAAGAGTTTATTCCATGTAGAATGACATGTATAACTTTTCATCAAGTTTCTGTGACTATTTCATTGGCAGAATTCAACCTTCTACACACACTAATGCCTGTTGTCATGGGGCAAAAGGTAATGAATGTACAATATCATACATTCAAATTAACAAAAAAAAAACGTGCTTGGTTCAGAATATTTTTCTACTTCTTTTCTTTCTTTTAGGCTGTCCAGATCCCTTTCCATACACCAGTGTTTCAGCCTGTGCGTCCTCTTCCGTCAGTGCAGTTTAAAGTGGAAAAAGTAAATGTAGAGCATTCGGTGCCTATGTATGCTCCAGAACTGATCAGCACTGTGAGCAGTTTGAGCCAGCCTTCAGACAACCTCCTGCACCACTGCTATGCACACCTCTACCTCAAGGTGAGGCAAGAACACGACCAATTACATTATTGATTGAGCATATAACTGTGGAAATAAACTTAGAATTACAGTGGGCGTAATTTGTTTAGCTACAACGACTGAATACTAAGATCACCCATAGTTTGTCTTTGAGCCTATTCATTACTTATGCTTTATGGACCAAAGTATGCAATTTAAGTAGGTGTTTAAAATAGGCATGTCTTATAGCACTTTTCACAGCTTCACTGCATCATGACCTTTGTGAACCTTTTAGTGGCTCTGATGACCCCTTTTCAGCTGGTCATAAAAATCTCACCACGGTTTTCGTGACACACACCAGTCCAACTCTGGGCTCTCTTTTGGGCTTTTCATTGGACATATCAAAAATATTCAATTGTATTCTTTCTAAGTATCAAACTCATATAACTTTATACATGCCTCTTGTTTCAGGGACAATGTGGAAAACTACTGTCTGTACATTATGTATACTGCATACTGTCTTGAGTACTACTACTACTACTGTACTGGTGTTGCAAGGTCCCACAAAGATTTACAGCCTTTCAAGTGTGTCACAGAATGGTATTTTGTTCATAATTCTCTGTTTAGAAGGACATCCCGTGGTGCTTGTGGTACCACAGTCTCTAGACTGCCGTTCTGACCTGGATGTTTTTTTTTAAAGCAGGATGTTTGGTGGACTTCATGCTGGCACTTCTTATCACAGGGTCAGGGTAGGGTCGGCTAGTCAGTGGCCAGGGCCCACACAAACCAAGCTGTTAATCAGCCTCTGTATCTACAATGGTATTAGTTCCCCCCTTCTGGTTTTTGGCAGTGAGATCATGACAGAGTGGAGGTCATTGTGGCTGCATTTCACCCAGTTCAGGAAGTGATCTGAAGTGGGTTTAAACCACGACTTATCTTAATCTCTGTTTTATTGATGCTGTCAGAGCTAGAGTGACTAACCCGCTGCTAATGGTCAGTTAGTGTCTCTCTTTTTATGGTTGTTTACGAAATCCAAATTATCAACCAGGAGAAGCAGAAGTTGAATCCTGAGTAATTTCTTGAACAATTGTGCTCTTTTGCTTTTATTCAGGTGTTTGGTTTTCAGACTGGTTTGACATGTCAGGAAAGCACCGGGGCCTTCCTCCCACTCATCACCATCATACCCTCCTTCAGCACTGCGCTCTATGCCAAACTGATACAGCTGCAGGGATACTGGTGAGTTTGACTTTTGTGTTGAATATTACAGTGTGAAAAATGGGGGGAAAAAGGAAATTCCATTGATTACTCCTGATTTGGTCAAGTTCAGCCAAGACGTGAAGTGGGACAGACTAATGAGTAAAAATGGAAATAGAAGAGCAATTAGACAAAAAATATGGCCATATGTTCAGACAATAATGCAAGCAATTATTTTATATTACCCATAAATACTTTTTGTTTTTATTTTTGTTATTTGTTATTATTCATTTATTAAGTGAAAAGTAAATTTGTGAACTTTACTTCATCTTAAAATAGATTTGTGCTCCTTGCTATGGGAAAAATCGATTTCAGCTGAAAAAATCCATATTGGCCCAACCCTAATCCTGCTGGGATGTTTGTTCACAGTTTTAATCTTCTACCCAATAAAAACTGGGCATCTAGAGTAGGTTTGCAATTGTCACATGGATTTACACCATCATAAAGGAAAGAGGTTGTCAATGATGGAAAATAATATTGTAAATCAATGTTCATGTACCAGACAGAGGATGAGTCACGGAGTAGTTCCATGTAATGGTAACAGAGTTTGAAGCTAAAAGAGGACATAGCAACAGCAATTAGAATACAATACATCTGACAAATAATAGGCCTAAAAGAAAATGTTATTAACAGACCGTTTTGATACTTTGGTACTCCCTGGGCACTCTGCACTCTCGATGTCTTCAGATAACTTTCAGGTTTAGAAAACTTATTGGTTTAAATGTAAAATTATGCTCTTGATGCCTTTGAATTGTCTGTTTTATTTTGATGATCCTATCTTGCCACATATTCAGTACTTGATGTCTTCATTCAAATTAAAGTATTTCTAGAGATAAGTCAGGCAACTTATGAATTTGATGTTTTAAAACTGCCTGACTGTAAGAATCCAAGTTTTTGTTACAAACATGCAATCGACCAGCAAAAGAAAATGGAAGTTAATTGTTAAAAAATAATAAACAAAGAAAAATATCACACAATGGAATAAAATACCATACTTTTATTTCCAACCAAACCCTGGTGTGATCAAAATAAATGTACATTTTAGCTTAGCTCATAAATATTCCTTTGCTACATATTTACATAGTTAAATGATCATGTACAATTTTACAAAGTTGAGCAGTTTGATGGCGACAGCAGGAATGATTTCCTGTGTGTCTCAGTGAAGCAGCGCGGCAGTAACAGTCTATTGTTGATCAAGCTCTTGCATCCGACAAGCACATTGTGGAGCGGGTGGGAGGGAAAAGGTCATGATTTTGGGCAAAACTTTCTCTTCAACACGATAATCAGAGAGTCCAACTCCTCCCTCACAACATGTTCGGCCTTGTTGATTATCTTATTTGGCCTTAATGGTCTTGGTCAATTTCATGAAATGTGTATCTTTTGTAATAGTATTTAATCAATAATAAAGTAGTAGTAGTAGAATCAATGTTGCAATGTTACAATGTTTTTTCTTCAAATTACAAGCAACATTTGTTTTTCCAATTCCTTCACACTGAGTAATTTGTGGAAGGTTATTATACGTATATATTTTTTATTCTTCTTCCACACACACACACGCACACACACACACACACACACACACACACACACACACACACACACACACACACACACACACACACACACACACACACACACACACACACACACACACACACACACACACACACACACACACACACACACACACACACACACACACACACACACACACACACACACACACACACACACACACACACACACACACATACTTTTAATAATATCTAAAGTGTTTAAATTTGACTGTTATTTCATTTTGACAATTTAATCCATTTTTTCAGAATAGGTCAACTGGCAGATGACCTATTCTGGCAGACTTGCATTGCCCTCATAGCAGTCATGGTCATAACCTGATGTCAACCTTTTCACCGGTTTAACTTTGCTTGATGTTTCCGACATATGCGCAGGTTGGAAGTAATTAAGGCAGTTGCATTGTTGTCTGACTGCTTTCAGTCAATAAGGCTTATTATTAGTTCATTGGATTTGAGGTTTGAAGCCTGTCATTACAGCTTGACTGACTCATATTTGACCTTGTTAGTTCTGGTTGTCTTCTCTGCAGACATGTGGCCACAGTGACAGCTGACGTTGCGCTCCTGTAAGAATGATGACTAACAGGTTCAGTACTGAGGTGAAAATATCATCTTAAAGCTATTTATTAGGCTTATTTGATCTCAATTGCTTTGTATAGTTGTGCAGTTAATCAAACTTTAATCATGAATACAAGTGATTTTGAACCACAAAATCTGGAGTTCACTAAAGCCCCTCCTCTAATCTACAATAGCCAATCTCGTCCGATCTCGGAACTAAACAGGGTAGGGTTTGGTTACTACTTGGTTTGGAGACTGCTGGGAATTCCTGGTACCGCAGTTGGGTAGGATCAGCTAATCTCAATTCAGTATTTATTTAACTATATAACAGTCCGAAAATACCTGATTATAGTGGGCCACTTCGTACCCACTTTTTCCCCTGCATTCATTTTATCCAGTATTTCCCTGTGAATAATGTGCACTTTGACACTTCATTGATTTTGTTGTACTCCATTGAGAAGTATATGTTCCAATTCTTCATCTGTCAGAACAAAATTACCTTCTCTTTCCCACTTATTTTTAATATATTTAGTAGAATGGCAGCCTAGAATATTAATGCATTTATAGTTATAGTTATTATTCCCCTTGAAAGTTAATTTTCACAGTATCGTAATCTCAGCACCAGTTAGTTGTACAATGGTCCTTCTCAAAGCCCAAGTGGAAAGTGGCAGATAAGAGCCAGGAGATGCACTCCAGCAGGTGGTAGCATTTAATTTGACTGCATTGGTGTTTGTTTGGGATTGGCTTTCAGCACTGATGTAATTATAACAACACTGGGTTCCACTCTGTGTTCAGACACTGAGCAGGGGTCATGGAGCTTTGAAGTTTAAGGCATTATGAAGTCAGAACCCTGAGCCGCCGGTAAAAGTTGGAGAGTCCTTGCTAGTTTATGTATGTTCTTGGATCATTTCCCTTTTTATACATTTAGTGCCTGCTCTGAAGCGTATGTTGAGTGACAGTCTAGTAGCTCACTCTTGGACACACTAAAATTGACGTCACTACTTTTTCTTTGTGTGTTTTCACCATATTTTGTGGTCAGATTTTCTTTTTCCACAATACATCTTCTCATGCAACTTTATATAAGTAAATATGTTGGAGGCAACTTTGGCTATATGTGTATGATCATACTGAATTTGTTTCGTGAATCTACAAGGCCAAGCATTTAGGATGCTGCATGCCCAAATCGAGCTTGGGGTGATGAATACGCTGAAATATTTCTTGTGTACAATAGCACTGTATTTCAGGTTTTATCAATTGGCTTTAACTTCAGTTCTTTTTGCCTAAAATGTTTTCACTATGACCTTTGTGTTATTTATTTTGCTTTAGGTAAATCTGGTGTAAAGTGTCTCTTCATTGAGGTTGGGTTTTACACATTGTCACATGAAAAAAAACAGCTAATAGTTAATAAAAAAATCTTTATATGACTATAAATATGTTTTTTGTAAGTACCCTATTGTATAGATGTTGTAGCAACTCAGTAAAGAATCTTAGTGGGTTGGGTAGTTATAGCTATTATCCACACATGTTATAAATGAAGGCAGTAGCCAAAGGACAGCAAGGTTAGATGTGCCACCTGAACAATTCTCCCCAAACGCTAACCTCAGCCTCCACATATGTGCGCTCACACCACATAATACGTCTAATGTCGGGCCACCTGACAGCAACCGCATATGGGACTGGGACCCACCAAGAAATCCAGCAGCAACAGCACAGTGTGGCTCGTCACGTTACAGGCCATAATTCAGCGCCACACCAGCTTTTATGTGGCACTTTTAACAGCCCCTGTTCCTCACTCTGCTGTTTCTGTGGGGGTACTTTCCTGAACCATATGGCATTACAGGTGCATGTGTTAGACCCTCAAATGAGACGACTTGTGTTTAGCAGTGTCCCTGCTTTTCCCAGATATGTCATTATTGGTATAAGATCATTATAATGTTAGTGGCTACTTCAGTTTTCACTGGAGTCGTTTTTATGCTAAGTTGAAAAGTCCATTTCCAAATGGCTGGTCTGATAGTCTAGACTCTACATTAGATCGTGATTTATGAAGGGTGCACGAACCTTCTGACGCATGAGGCTTCTGGTGTGAATGCCTCATTACCTCTGTTCATAGTTATTCAGAGCAGCTCCTGGGCTGTGTTCTTATGCACAGACCAAAGCAGGAGGACTTTTGTGGACAATCAAACTTGGACCTATACTATTTTCCAACAATGACTATTATTTACAGTTGAGTCTAATGAATGCTATTAAAATGGTATGTCCGAAAGACTCTTTTTGACTCCTGACGACTGTGTTTAGTTTAATCAAGGGGTGAAAGTTGCGCATCTACAGGCATTGAGTCCTAAACTCAAAAATTATAACAAATATATAATGTTATCTTATTTTTTTATATTAATTTGCCTACGTTACATGTGTGTATGGAAGCCCAATATTATATTTTATATACACTAAACATTAATCACTAGAACAGTGAATTTTAATTGGTAAGGAAGAAATTACTTCTAAAACATTTAATGTTATTATTTTTACCTGAAGAAAGTGTGCTAAAAGAGAACGATTCAACTATTATGAGGGTTTCAGTGGTATCAAAACATTCAGTGGTATCAAAACATGTAGTAAATAGACATGCTGCAGCTGAATATGATTCTGCTCCAACAAGTAGCCTAATGTATTAACAGGTGCATATTATAAAGCTGGACAGTGGACAGACAAATGATGTAATATTATTCCACATTTTGGTCTGAAATGGTGGTGTCTGAAAGCTGCCGGTTGAAACGTCATGTTGAACAGTACAATGCTTATGTTTTTCTACAACATCTGGATTCTGACAGTTTTATTTGGACATGTGTTTAATGTAGATCAATGAGCAAAAATAAAGAATCTAATGTACCACTTCACTTACTAATGTCACACATTGTAAAGCCAAAAGATAATAATTTGTTAATGGAGATACATGATTCAAAATGGACTTTTAAGCACTTACATGTTTGATAATTGTTTTCCCAATTTCATTATTATTTTCTTAAATGGCAATACACATAGGATTGATCAGCTTCATGTAGCCATTTTGGCAGGAAAAAAAAACATTGCCTATACTCTCGGGATTGTTAGCTCTTCATAGTTGGGCTGTCAGCCTGATTTGGCAGTGCAGCGCTTTACGATGTTGCCAGTGACATAAAGGAGCAGGCAGAAATCTACAGTCCTGTTTTTTTATGAAGTCATTTTATCAAATTGAAATTTAAAACTACCAGAATACAACATGATGATCCATGGGTGCCATAAATTACACATGGAGCAGACAAAAGCATGTCTGTTTAAAAAGTAAAATCTCCGTCAGTATTTGCAAATATATATATATTTTTTTGCTTTAGATTTTGTATAAATACTACACTAGTACACTCAGTTTATACCAAATCTGTGCTATCTTTTGAACCGTGGTTGAACCAGAACTCCAACACAGCTGTGAGTGTCTGAAATATGCCTGAAATGGTATATTAATGTCTGCGTTAGTCATTTGAAAGAGTGGAGCTGCAGGGAGGGAACAGTGGGAAATGGTGAAGGGGTAGATGGATTATCAGCTCTGAGTGGATTATCATCTTCTGTGGTGTACATTCCTCTGTCCTCAAGTCACAGCCAACACGCTGCAGCGCTGCTTCCCAGGAACAGGTCCAGAACTCTTATACTCTTACAAATTAGTAAGTGAAATTAAAGGTGCACTGTGTAACGTTTCTGGTCTCCCAGAAGATGTTATGTGTGGCTAACACTTTCTTGCCTCACAGGTAATGGGTTCCTCCTGCATGGGCAGCTCGGGCCTTTTGTGCCAAGTCTGCATGTTTCTCCTTGTGTCTGACTGGGTTTTCTCCAGACCCACCAGTTTGCCCCATCAGCCCAAAACATGCACTAGGTAAAATCTAACCTGACGCAGCGGCATTGAAGGATGAGTCAAATAAAGAAGACCATTTTTCCTAATTTTACCTTATTGCTTTGTTTGGAATGTTCGATAGTTTGCCATTAAACTCATCTCCACTGAACCAAATAGTTGACCACCAGGCCAAGTTACAGGTGGAGAGACAAGCTCACTTACAATATACAAGAATTCATGTATTTCTAAGTGATAAACTCCTGTAATTTATTTTAAAAGATAGATTAGTTGAATACTGAAGTATTAAAGTCTATATGACAGGTTAGACTACACATTTCACTAAACATTTTGCTCATTTATCCCCAGTTTGACTGTTTTCGTAATGTTTATAATTGTACTTCCTGGTTGGACACGAGCAGCAAATATGACATAGATAGAGGTAATTCTACAGCTGTTACCAAGCAACCATTTTCAAAATGAGGGCCTAAACCCACATAAATGACACAAAGGTTATGATTTTACAAATAATATTTGATAACAACTTTATTTTGTTGAATGACACTTTAAAATATTAGAAAGTTGTGTCAGTTGTTTGTAAATTTGTAAATTGTATTTGTATTTTTCATGGCACGTCACTTTTGATGGCATAGGTGGAGGGATTCAGTTTTAGAACTTTTAGAACTAGAAATTCCTGTCATTTTAAACTTTTATTTTCTAAATTTCTTCACAAACTGCAACTTCACAGATGCAAAACTATAGTAAATATTTGCCACAGGTGCCCTCCCACCAAACTAAGTCATAATTAGAACCTGTCACATAGACTTTAAACATTCCAGGTAAATAACATTAGAGACAAGCAGGTGGCTGAGTTCACACCACAAAAGTTACATAGTACACATTGAAGAGGTTGCATTCAAAAATCCATGAATGTTGAGGTTGATCGTAAGTCATGCATATTAATCTTGTGTCTTAATATCTCCATGCCAATTTGTCAGCAATCGCCCCTGTATAATTAGAATATTTAACAATCATATCATACCATTTTATGTTGCTGATAACCTGGACCTGAGTACAGTATTTTATGTGTATTTTTTTAAAATACTGAAAAGATAAATAAATTCAGATTTTGAGTAACTTTTTAAAAAGTTTTAGTTCACTGTTTTTACAGGAGACAAACAGTTGCAAGCAGGTGCACAAACCTTCCACAAATGAGATGTTTTGGTAACCATGGAAATGCTTCTGTTATTGGATTGCTGGGCTTGTTTTTATATACTGTTGGCTGTTTGGGTTAGATAAGCTAACATTCTTAAATACATCGCGGTTGTGACATTTGGTGTTGTTCCTCCTTTACTGACAAATTTCAGTACCATTTGATTATACATTTTTTTATATTTGCATTCAATCTAGCCATGGGGAATTTGTTGAGAATGGTCAAGGCTTGACAATTCACTCGCCAGGCCAGTGTGAATGTGTCATTAAGTTTCAAAGTAACTACCCTCCAAACATTAATGAGGAGAGGAATTAATTGGACTACTGTTCAGTGGAAAGAACTTCTGTGCTGTGGCAGTCCTAGACATAGAAAAGTAGGGAAGGAAGACAGGGATATGATTGAAAATGTAGTTGAAATTACACAGCCTATTCTATTTGGACAAAGGTATTACATGTCCTGCACAGCTGTAGTCACTGGACAGAGGCAGGAAGCTACACTCTTACAGTGTTTTTCTTTAAGCAGCCCATGGACCACGTCATGGCCATTTTCTCGCCTTGCACTCCGCAGCTGTCTGCACAAGTTGATTAAAACATTTCTTTTAGTAATCCCTGTGTAATGAAGTCCTCTCCTGAGATGGGACCTCAGTCAGTGCATGTGTGTGTGCTTTTCTCATTGTGTACACTTAAGGTCAGCCATGTCCAGATGGTAGGAAGGGGACAGTTTTGGGTGAGCAGAAAATGTTCTTGGAAACCTTAACACTGTTGAAGACACATCAATCACCAACAAAATCACAGTTATAATTGCTACAAGAAGCAGAAAACTACGGCCTGATAAGCTGTGTTAAGTGTGGGTGCTGTTATGCCATTGTAATGATTACTGTCAAGTGATTTATATTTTTGTGTTATTTGGGATTTTTCTTATTCAGATCCAAATTAGTAGGTGATAGCGGGCTGTTACCCCTATTAATGTAAAGCTAATTCACTGTTTACAATAAATCATTTGAACAAAACACAAATACCGTACATTTGAGAGGAAATTGTGTCAAATTTTAGGAAGTCTTAAAGCAGCATTTGTCATTAGTAGTAAGTCAGTTTTTGTTTATTGACGTATAATTTTATTGTGTTTTTTACTTTATTTGACAGTACTTACTGTCTTTCTCATCAGATGAAAGTAATTCGTCTTCTCCATTCACTAGTTATTCTGGTGATAATCCATTAACCTCTGAAATAATGGGGGGAATTCTTGCTATCCTTCAAGTTTGATTAACAAAGAGTCAAATGCTGTCAGTCCTCTCTTCCCTCACATTTCAGCCTGGTTCCCTCCAAGGATCCTCTTCAAACAGCAGTACTAACAGATTAGTTTAACAATTACTCTGAATGTTTATATTTCCTAATCAAAGCGAGGTGTGACAGTGAAGGATTAGAGGAGAGACAAGATTGGAGCTATCTCCAGTCCTGTGACGGTGGCCGTCTTCTGTGTCTATCTCACAAATATGTCAGACAGTAATGGATTGTATTGGCTTTGTTGTGGACTTTGTAAATAGACCAGATAAGAGGAAGAGAAAGGAGCACATAGTGATATAGCCTGATCTCTCTCTCTTTTTTTAAAGTATACTTTACAAACATTTTGTGTTCCTTGCTTCAGTTCATTTCATTGCTCTTTATCTTATCTTACATAGTTAGTATAACGATTTAGTAAAGCACATACTTTTTGCTTTATAACAACACTGTATTAAACATTTGTTGATAAGTCTTGGAAGAAAAGTGGGCCACAATTTTCAATTGTCTAAGACAGCCATTCCCAAACTCGGCAGCGTCGCAGCCCCCTTATCAATCTGACGGGGGCCACCCAATAATAATTTGCTCAATGTTCAAAAGAATATGTAATGTTTTTCTCTTTAAATTAAATGTTTTTTAGGCTCAATTTTCTTTTATGATTGTTATGTGGACAATCTTTGGGGGCCCGCCCTGCGGTGCCTCTGAGGCCCCCCAGGGGGCCCCGGACCCCACTTTGGGAAGCACTATTCTAAGGAACCAATGCCCTTTTCTGTCCTATCATGAACACGTCAAGAGGTGTCTTTTTAACCATTCCAGCTGAGTTTGAGAAATAAAAGCACACGTAAAAAGCACACAGGGCATGTGTTGTAATAATAAGAAACTGTGTTGCTTCTCTCCTGCATGCTGTGTACACCATTGGACCAGCTGCTTCTGGTAATACTCCTTCAGTCAATGAGAAACACTGACTACCAAGACCTCTGTGTGATGTGTGCCCTTTTTGTTGGGTGATCATCATCCTCGGACAAAATCCATTCAATGATGTCTCTATGTTCGAATTTTTTCTTTTTTTTTCTTTTTTAATCTATAACGTTTATCCATAACATTTTTTATTGCCCATTTTTTATCAGCTTCTGGCATTGAGACTTACTGTGTCTTTTGCGGAATAAGACTTCTGATGTCTTATAGAAGCCCATATTACCGGTGTCTTATCACACACTGTGTCCTTCAAAGCCTTCAGTAACAGTAAAAAAGTGCAGCTTGCCAGAAAGCTGTTTACCATGTTGCACGGAGGAGCAGCCAGTGTTCCAGCTACTTAATGAAATCCGATGAGTGTCTGGCTGTCTTTAAACATGCTGCATTCCCATAACACCCTAATGAGACTCTGCTTCTCATTTTGCTCCAGAGTTTGCAAAGAATCGGGTATAATATAATAAAAACAGGTGCATAATTAAAGTTTTAGAGGACCGCATGCACATGACAGCTCCCCTGAAACGCTATAAACACTCGAATAAGCCAACAAACTTTCATCCTTTGCCAGTCTTCCCATTGAAGTGGCTTTGCAGGCACATTTGCTCAGCATGTGGGGACATTGTTGCTTAGCCCCATTCATTTTGTTTTGAGTTTATTCTTTATATACATTGTATCCAGGCATGCTTCATATACCAAGCTGCACAATAGAGAACAAGACAAAAAAGTTGCAAAAACATTGTAAAAAGCTAGTTTGAATGATTACAACTTATATGACCTAAAGTATGAGTTGTGATTAATAAAAACTGACCTTGTGTTGTCAAATTGGTGCCATATCTGTCATATGTTACTAAGGATTTAGTCTACTTATATCCATAATGTCAAGGTAAACCCATTGACCCTGTCAGGCTGAAAATGCCTTTCTCTGTACGTCCTTTGTTGTTCGGTCCTCTTACATCTTTCTCAATCAAATTGTAGTCTCAAAGTAGTTTTCCCAGAGACAGAAAAGCAGTTAAATGGTCTAAAGCTTGGCCTGTGTACAGCTAACAGCCCATGTCACACCACTGAACCACCCAGGAGCAGAAGAAAGGCAAAGATAAAGAGAAGCGGACGGACGCAGGAGAAGCTGAGGACTTAAACGATCGCAGAGCAGCGTGCAGACAGCACAGACCTGGTGACATATCCCACACTCAGCTGGGACCAGACCAAGATGGATGTGTGATTAAATGAACTGTGATGCTGGATCCTGACAAACCACACAGACACCTCTGGAATTAGTTATGCTTCTATTTTCACTAAAAAGCTCAATGTGAATTATTAAGCCTAAATGGAACAAGTATGTATTAATGTATAAAACACACACACACACACACACACACACACACACACACAATTGCGGCTGTGCAGGAGCAAATGCCAATCTACAAAACAACCAGAAAACCCATAACCATCACAATCTGTATACATCAAAATTGAGATGAAAACAGTCATGCTAATGTCAATGTTGAGATTTCCACTGACTCATTAATCATTGATTAAAGCAGTGGCTCTCAACCTGGGGGTTGGTACCCTTGAGGGGGTCGCAAAATGATTTCTGGAGGTCCCCAGATGATACAGGGAAATTAATTGTTCGATATAATAGACTTAAACAAGACTTGACAATCTTTAAATGAAGTGGTAAATGTTTAGTCCTATTTTTAGTCTACCTAAGTAGGTCTATATTCTCAAGGTAAAATCAAACATTAGATATACTTAATTACTTTGCAGATTGAATGTTTTTTGTGTTTGGGGTTGAGAATGCCAACTGTTGTTATTTTTGTCATATATGTTTTTTATATTGTTCCAGTTTCACATTGAACAGGGATTCCCTTGCTCCCTTTTTTCTGATGTCAGGGATGAACTAGAGAAGTCATGACTTCACTGGACACTTTTTGAAATGAGGGAGACAGTTTGGACAATGAGGGGGTGGTATGTAACGTGAACAAGGCGCACCAAATGGAAAAAAAAAAACCCATAAAAACACTTGCTTATATTTATATGAAAGATAAATGGGATGCTGGTCCGCTGGGGTTGTGATGGACAGCGGCCGGCAACTCTGGGTCCGAAAGTTCTATTACCTCATTGCACTGAAGGCTCAGTTCATCAGCCCATCACACACACTGTCTTTGTGCATGCTCTTGGAGACAGATGAAATGTTAAATGCGTACATACTCTTTTCAGGGTCAGGTTTCTGGGCTGTGCATCTCTTCACATAAATCATCATCACAGTTTTGACAGAGAAGAAAAGTGTTCAGCAGCAAATAGGCAAAGTTCCCCCAACTGCCAAGACACTAGGAAAGCTCGGCCTGCCTTTGGTACTTGTTCAACTTGTTGCTGGAATGCTATTCTACCTATTTGGCCCCCACTGCTATCAATGAGCTGTTTTATATTGCAATGTGATATTGATGGATTTGTGGAAGTTGTGATTCATTAGTTTCCACTGGTGTCTGTTCAGTGCAGTGTGTGTTGGCACCTGTGTGCAATTCTCCATTCCTTCATTTATAACGCTCAATATATCTTAACTGTTCCTCATACTGTCCTTGATGTAACCCTGGTTTTCTCTGTGGCTCTTTTCCAGGACCAAGCGATCTTCAGTCCCGACAGCAGAGTGTATTTTTGAGCTTCCTCACTTCACTGTACAGGCCACCAGAGCCCAGACGCTACTGCTGCAGGCCATTTACCAAAGCTGGACACACAGTGTGGTGACAGGGGTCCCACAAGTGCTCAACGAGAGTCTACTGAATGAAGTGTTCAAAGCCCCAGGTAAACCACAATTATTATTACCTGATACTGTCTCCTGGAACAAATTTACTGACATAACATTGGCAATAGATCTTTATTTTAAATCAAGCCTCCATAGTATGCAATCAAAATATACAGCGACAGGTGACATACAGGTACACAAATGCATGCACCTTTTAAAATTAGGCCTATGGTAGTGGTGTAGTTTTATTAAAATATTTGGGTTATTTTTGCATATAGGGGTCAGCAGTCCCTTGACAGTTATGGGGCACTCGATCTCCAGCTGGGGAAAAATCCACTCAAACTGTTTCATGCTTCATGTCATCTTGGATGCCTGAATGGTCAATTAATAAATTGTGCCCCTTGTTAAAAAGGGAGGGGATGTTTAATTCAATAAAACAGTAGCGTTTCTCATGATGGTAGCATCTGGACAGTCCTCTGGAGACCTTGGGATTTTCCAACTCATTAGGATCATCTCGTTTGGTATGCCGTCAACGTTCCCCATACTGCAGGCGATCCACGGCTCTCGTTTTTTTTTTTTTTTTTTTTTACTGTTGAGTCGCTGCCAAAATGTATGAAACTGGTCTCCCGTGGCGTGAAGTCAAATATTCCTCTCCTCTCCGTCTGCCTTGAACTTGGAACAAGACTTGAATAGCAGTGTATGCACATCTGGACTGAGAGCTGGCAGGTTACAAAAAGAGGGTATAGTTGGAGAAGGTGAAAAGTGAAGGGGAAAAGGTGATGTGATGTGTAAGTACACTTTAGCCGGAGTTAACTCTTCAATAAGCGCAATGACATAACCCAAGACATCTAATGTATTTGTCTGTGAAATTGTGCTGACATAGGCTTTAAGGCGCACTCTACACTGCCCAAACACTTTTCATTCTGAGACAATATGAGCAATGGAAAACTAGAAGAGAAGAAAGTTTGTAAAACGATTAACTTTACGCATTTGTGTGGTGCTTTGAAAGGTGTGTGCCGATGTCCGTCTGTTTGCGCATGTGATGCAGCCATGCCAAATAGTTGTGGATCCTGTGGGCATTGCGGTTCTGTCCACACTGTATGATGATGAAAACCTGACAGCTGCTTTTCTGGCCTGGTGCCTCTGCATCCTTCCAGGTTGTTTTATAATGACATCTTTATATGTTTTGGATTTTGTCTTTGCCATATTTGGAGGGAACCTGACTGTTATTTCTCTTCTTTAACTATGCATTTTCAACATAATCATCGGTCACAAATTGTAACCTGGCAAGCCATCTCACAGGTTTTTTTTTTCTTTTTATAGAAATATTTAGGTCTTTTTCGATTGGAGTTGGATTTCTAAAATCAGTAACTACTACTTTCTACCTATACTTCAACCTTTTAACATAAAACAACACATCACGACCAACTGCTTTTATTCAGATGGTTTTACTTGAAGGGATTGAAAGTGTTGTAAATGGGCGAACAGGAAGTGATGTAAGCCTAGTACAACATAGACCTATTGACTATATTTATTTTGTGACTTTATATCAATATACTGTATGTGAAGAAACTAATCCAGTTGTTACTGATTTATTTTAAAATATGTATTTGGAAAGCAATGGTAAAAGCAGCAAGAAACTCTACATTTCAAAATAAAACGTAGATGAAATGTGCTACGATGTAATATTGGTTTCCATAGTTAACTCGCATAAAGAACTTTGGAGAGTTACAACTTTTTTTTCTCTCTCTCTGCTGTGCTCTTGTGATCAAGGTTCTTTCAGTAGTTGAAGGTGTTTCATATGAAGCTGTAGTTGATAACACAGATGGACAGTGGACAGATTGGGGGAGGGGGGCTTTGTAAGATTTGTTTCATGTTTGAAGGGCATCCCACCATCGAGAGGAAAGAAAAACTCGCCAGATCATCAGCGGTAATCTCAACATTCTGACAGACATGGCGTACAGAAAAATACAAAAATAGTAGAAAGGTATAGAGTCTGCATAGATGAAAGATCTCTAGCATATGGTTGTCTGTAATAGTATTGTTAGTACTAAATATACATTTTGTGTCAATATATTTGTATTGTGTCAATATAATTGTGTAATATTCAACACAAGGCACTCTAAAATTAGTGTTTCCAAAATTTACATCAAAATATTACACTATTATTACACACAGAGTACACTATTCTGTGTTCTACTGTATTATCAAGAACAGTTATCTGCAGCAACACTTCTAAATGTAGCAACATGTGTAGTTTTAACCTTTTTTCAACTTTTTCATATCCTCTCGTCTCACCCAGCCCTTCGGAATGTCCTCAGTTATGTAGTTGTTGTAGCCAAATGAGGGAAATATCTGTGATTTATCCTGACTTTATAAATTTACCAGTGCTATGAGGCAAGAAAAAATCCAATCCAAAATCAGTGGTATAACATCATGTTGTTGTGTTAATGGAAGCTCTTGGAGTTCATTTGGTATATTATAGTGAGCCTCACACCAGTGTTGAATTGTATGGGTTTGGTAAAAAAAAACAAAAACTTGTGTATCATGGTTTATGGTTTTAGTTGTACAGCGAAAACAGAGAAGAGCCAAAGAGATTTGCCTTCAAAAGTTACTCATTGAGGGATTGTCCTTTGTCTTAGCTTATACAATGTTTTTTGGACTTTATATGTGTTTTTGTTTGATTATAATTTATTGATGAGCCATATTGGGCTATTTTAATAAACAACAATTAGGATATGTTTTTTTGTTGTTGTGATATGCCTCTGTGGTTGTGCAGTAGCGGTCATATAGCAGTAGCCATAATAGCAGCAGAACGGTTCCAATAATCCAGGCTCATACCACAGGCTCTAAACCACTGACCACAGATTTAGAGAGACACTGACCACGCTGACCTCCCACACACTCCTCAAGTCTACATGCACTTGAACTCATTTTCTGTAGAAACATGGTCATAAATAGCATATTATCTATAATTTTTTTAAGTGTCTTTGTTTTTTTGTATAAAGCTACAAATGTTGAACATCATCATTAATTGTTAAAGATTGTCTCCATGTGATCACATTAAATCAAACTTTATTTATAAAGCGGTTTTCATACATACAAAGAGAGAGAGAGGCACACAACAAACCTCCACTGGGGGCGCATGTGCCAGGCCTCTGCAGTCACAGGCGAACACCGCAAGCACATACTTGCCATATTAATCCTATATGTCTTAAAGTCTTTTGGTCTAATAACGGCATCACTGCTTTCAGCATCACTGCTTTCAACTATTGTGAAAAACTACTTCTACTACTACTACTACTACTACTACTACTACTACTACTACTACTACTACTACTACTTTTGTTTCATGTGGCTAAACCCAGCAAGTACAAAGACACTATCTGACAGTCTGCATCTGCAATCTGACAGTTAAACAGCAAATACATTCTCCCATATCTTTCTGACCTCAGTATTAAAATATAGGGATTTTGAAATGTTGTGATGTCATACAAACACAACCTATTCCTGTGCTGACCAATTAAAACAGTGCCATTCTAACCTAACCCTGCCTATGACTAACAGATTATTGACTTTTATTTAACCAGGAAAGTCGACATGAGATCCAGAATTTGTTTTTCAGGGAAGGGGTCCAGGCCCCAGAGGGGAGCCTATTGTACATGTTTTTAGTGGTAGGGGAAACCGAGCACCCGGAGGAACACACAAGCAAGCTCCACACAGAAAGGCCACCCAGGAATGGAACCCAGGATCTTCTAGCTGTGAAGCAGGGAGAGCACTAACCGCTGCCCTACTGTGCCACCAGTATATAAATAGTCTAGAAGTAAGACCTGTACCAGTCTTTGCTTATATCAGTAGGTAATGATAATATTCAATCTAAGCAAAGCCTTACTACTGATATCTGTCCCAGTCTTTGCTTGTATCAGTGTGTAACAGAGATGGAACCTATAGTTAGGGGAAAATACTTCATGAATATTTGTTTTTAGACATGATGTGCTCTCATTGCACAGCTACTCTTAGTCATAACAGCATCACAACTCAAACAAAGTTTTATTTTTACAAGTTCCCCCTTCACATAAAATGGGGGCCAAGGCAGAAGAAAAATAAAGAGGTCTGCTTTACTCAAGGTTATGTAAGAAACAAATATCTCATCTTAACATTAACGTTAAAGCTTCATCAGAACCTGTACACTGAAATGTTAGAGTTAGGATTTGGTAGTAGAAAAGGGTTGTAGAAAGGGTTATACAAGTGATCAAAAGACAACAGTTTGCCACCACTTCCACTGAAGATGTGGCTTCCATAGGCCTACATTTGCAACCAGAATCAAATCTGATTTACATTTAGCATGACAAGTCCTATCCTTTCATACATCGAGACACTTTTTTTTTTTTCAGTATTTCATCAATGTTTCTTAATTAAAATGAAAGAAGAGTAGACTAGAGTCATGAACAGTGGTTGTTGAAAATATAAATTTGTATTTATATTTGTGTTTGTATTATATTTCCTTTCTCTGTGGAGTTTGCATGTTCTCCCTGTGTCTGCGTAGGTTTATTTTGGGTGCTCCGGTTTCCCTTACCACTAAAAACATGTACTATATAAGTGTGTGAATGCAGGACGGATGAAAACCAGCTAATTCCGGCATTGCTTGTCCATTAATATGTACTGTCCTGAACAAATAAACAAATACATTATATTAAATTAATTTAAGTTACTTTTTAGTTGGAAAGGAATTTCTGCCTGTCAGCTTCACGGATTTACATCAGGGCAGGAAAAAGGCAGGAAATGCAGGGAGGAAAAATTGCCTTTTCATCCATACAGCCTTATTTGTGACGTTAAAAACACTTTGCGTCAGCATCAGGGATCTGATGAATAAATCTTAGATAGAACTTGAGAATGCAACTTCAAGGAGCCTCAGACGTCTCCCACATCACTGCAGTGAATTGTGATGACGCTTTAAATCAATCCAGATTCAGCAATGCTTTCTTTTGATTTGAGTTCTCATTTCTCTGTTGAGTATGAACTTTACAATGAGCGGCCATTGTACAATGTGTCCATTGCAAATACAAACAAGTTAGGCTTTTTGTAGAAAGCTATTCCTAACTTTTGTGTCTTTGGAACGCTTTATGATAATGACACATTAATCCATGATTTAAACATTAGTTAATCATGATTTGATCTTAACCTTATGCATTACTACATCATGAATTCACCATGATTTTTCATGAATACAACATGAGATTAAAACTGCAAGCAGTGATAAAGGGCCCTCACACCTATAACCTATGCAGCCGCTGCATATCTCCCCTGACGTGATCCTAAATTGTCACCGTCACGTTGGAGATGTTGTTTCGTCCAATTAGAACTTAACAGGGTGCGCTGGAGAGCCATATATACACACGCATATATATATATATATATATATATATATATATATATATATATATATATATAATAATTATTCTGGTTTCCTTGTGTGTGTCTAACACAATTTAGCAGAAACCCTTCAAAACTCCTTTTGAAAACATGCGCAGAGTCAGGATGTAGCGTCCATAGCTCCAATTTATTGCTCCGTGTTTCCAAAACTGTAAAACCGAAAAGTACCCTTAGCATATAGAGAAATATGTCTAAAGTTAGCTTAAAAAACATAAAATATAAATGAGGTAGTTACAGCTCAATGTTGGATAACTTGAATCTAACCAGATATAAATATTAAGTATAAGCTTTTGTTAAATAGTTTAGAGCAGTTGCTTCAAACCTGAGTGTGTACTTTTTATATTTCCTTCTACAAAACTTCCATTGCATCATCATATTTTGCCAACCTCCACACGCAGATCAGCTGCATGCACAAAGCTCAGACATAAATATTAATTTCAATGGATATTTCATAAACAAGAAGGACATGCTTGTTTATGTCTTCATTTCTCAGAAGTACAGAGATGCAAGTTATTAGCCAAGTTTCCATAAACAGTTGTTGAATTCGAAATGAAGTGTGGAAGATCTCAGTTGATCTGACTACAGAATTTTGTATTATATTGTATTTTGGTTTTATGGCAAATTTATTTACTCTGCTTCAGTCCTATATAGTCCAGCTTTTGCCCTGATGCTGAGTTTAAGTTGAAGGCTGAAATATCTGCAAATGTCCCTATCCACTATGTTACAGATTTAGCTTGTTGTATATTGATTGAAAACATTTTTGTTTTTCATCTTAATTTATAAAGAATAAAGAGGAATCCCTAATATGTGGCTACATTCGAGTGACTTGAGGGTTTGGTTTGGTGTCATTAGCTGTGGGCTGTAGTTCGGAGCATCCCTGTCATGGGCTGACCACACGGGTATTCCTCACTAGCTGCCACTTCAAAGCCATTTTGCCCCTGTTTGTGCGCTAACCAAACTTGTCATGGCGGCATTCGTAACGGGGGATAAAGGGAGATTGAGAGGCAGTACTTCTCTAATGATCCCTAACTATGTTTTATTGGCCTATCTTACCACCAGCTAATTGTCTCTTTACAAGTGGCAATGTGGGAATCCTCTGTGTGACTGTACATGTTTATCTGTCTTTGACTTTTCACTCATGTTTTCTGTTACATCTAAAGGTTTTGACTATTTTCATCCTTTCTACAGAAAAAAACACCCTCTCCTCTAGACCCATTACTGTTTCCAAAATTGCTTCCGTATGAAGTACTCTTAATTGGGGTAAGTCGGTGGCAAAAAGAACTAAAGTTTGAATGAGCGGAGAACATGTGTCACAGCTTTAGTGGTCAGACAGAAAGGGAAGGCAGCACCTAGAAGGGATGGTAATCAACAAAATGAGATCTCCTCCACCTTTGTGCTCCCGCTGAAACTTACACCACTCTTAGAAGCTGATATAGCACTCACCCACTTACAAGGACAGAAAGATATACATATAATATATACAATTTCTTTGTTTAAAAAAAACAAGTTCAGTACTGGTTTTACATATTAACCTTTGTTGCATTTTTACATAATTTTACCTAATTTAATACATACATTTAATATATCAGACAATTTTGTGTGCATCTTTTTTCATTAATTTTACATGAATTAGTTGCATATCCGGCTGCTGAGGGGAGGCTTGCAACACATTTGAATTTTTTTTCCTAAATTTGGTGTTACAAGAAAGTCTTATACCTGTGCATGTATGTGTGCATGTGTGCGTGTTCGTGTGTGCGTGTTCGTGTGTGCGTGTGCGCGTGTGCGGTAGACTGGGGGTGTGCCGGGGCTGGCATGATGCCAGTGCACCTCCTGTTCCTACTTACTGCTTTTACTTGAGCCTCTCCTAACTTTGGAGAGACAGTTATTGTTTCTGCATCAGCACTTAATGGCTCAGCTGGCTGCTTTCAGTCTACCTAACCTGTCTGTGACTACCTTGTTTCTGTCGGGCCCCTAGCTGCTGTGGGCACAGTGCCAAGTTCCCAGTAGTTACAACAGTATACTGTCTCGACTGTATACCTGGACAATAGTGTAAACAGTAGGAGAGAATAAAATGTTTATATTGTGCAAAAAATATCAATTTGAATCATGTGTCATGTATGCAACTGTATGCATTCTCTTCATCTTTTTGTGTCATCAGTTTAATACATTAACACACATTCTGGTTTCCCCCCTAAAATCTCTCATATGACTTGCAGACTTCTGTATTTCTAATTAGTTTCTTACTGACAGATAGTAGCTTTTCAGACTGACCTAAGGTTCTGCATTAGTACTTAACACTTCTTTTTGGCTTCCTGTTTCATCTAGTAACAATTCAACACTCTTATGCTTGTCCCTTTGGTGTATTTAAAACACAGTTTTTCTTCATTAAAATATAACTTTTATATATGCTACTATGCTGTGTTCCCCCTGTGCTGGTGTTTAGACTGCTCTGGCACAGCTTTAAGCAGGCGACTTTCCCATACCACTTTACAAAGCTGTGAGCACAGGACATGTTGGAATGTGTAACACGTCGCTTTTATGTCTGCAGATGTCCTACACAGAAACGGACACACTCCCACAAATATGTGCTCCACTGTCTTAAGTTTTGTGATTGACATTGTGAAATGTACAGGAATGAGAAGGAATATTTTTAACTGCACAGCTATAAATATAATAATCTTTTTTCATCTTTTAATTTCTTTCCTCACCTCTGTCGAGCTTCTATGGATGACAAATCCAGCTGTCCATGTGTGCCCTGCACTGGCTGATTGAGTGCCATAGCCTCTGGCCCCTAGCTGTGTGTTTATGTTCTGGTTACACCTGCCTTTCAGTGGAGGAACAGCCACTCCACCACACACATACATTACTCACAGCCACTCAAAGAGACCTCCAAATGCACACGTTACTAATGCTTCTCACACACAAAACGGAATAAAAGCCAAGAAACTACCGCTCCCTCTCCTTCTTCCTGTGTACCATACTTTTTATAGTTGTAACAGCTGCCCAAAACATTGTCCAGAGCCCCCATTCTGCAAAACTGCTACCACCCCCAGCAGGTGCACTGTGCCCTTTTGGACATCTATGTGGCCTGGCCTATATGTTATCGTGATACCCCACCAACACTTAAGAGCAGGCCGGCCTCTGATGTTCTTGATATGAATCTTCAAAGTATTTTTACAGGGACTTCAGTGTTTGTATGTGTGTGTGTGTGTGTATTAGAGAAAAAAATATGTTACCTTGCTTTTCAAGTGACAAAAAAAAAACACACTAAAAAGTATTCTAGCATTAATTGCCAGTATTTCTTTCCATTCAGGAATGAGATTGCCAGAGACAAAATTGGAAGTTTGAGTTTAAGGCAAAAATGTATTGGCAAGTCCACGTCACAAAGACCTACAGGTGGATTAAGCAGGGGGCAGTAAGACATAAACAGTGTTATTACTGAGGCCCCTTAGGCAGCAGGTGAAGAGGATGCTGGATAATTAGTCTGAGCGACGGGAGGGAAGTCGGCATTTAGAAAATTCAGCAATTGGCAGTAATTCCTTGGGTTAAATGATCTTTGGTCCATGTGTCTGCAGACTTCCTCTTTTCATCCCTATTTTCCTTGTCCTCCACACTTCATTATATTAACTCCAATATATTAACTACAACAACCAATACATTTTTATATTTTTGTTTGACATTCATTTGAATGACATTCATTTGAAAAGTTACTACTTCAATTATTTGTAAATAATTTGGAGTTTAAGAAATTTGAATTTATGTATTTTTCATCCAGTTATGCATTTTTATGATTCTTTTGCACAGACCTTATTAAATTAAAACTGTTAAAAGGAGTTTGAAAAATGTGTTTTTGGTGGATTACTGGTGTATTGTAATTATAAAATGCACATATTATCAGCTGTAGTAAAATCTTTGACCACCTGTTTCGTCTGAGAAAGACTGGGTCATGACCAATTAGGAGCCAATCAAGAGAAGCACCAGCAGCAGCTATTAAACGTGCCGGACCTCACTTCATTTTGGCTTTGTGTTTTTTTCTTTATTAGGTGTGAAATCTCAAGGCCTGTCACCAACTCTCGAGGGCTCGCTCCAAAACCTGGAGTTGAAGTTGTGCAGTCGTGCGACGGTGAAATGTGCGTCTGGGACCGTGGGAGCAGTAAAAGTGTGTGCCAGGACTCCAGGTGTGTGCAGCTGGGGCCAGTTAAAACTTTACTACTCACTGTATAGGACAGACAGACAGACGAGGAGTGACCAGATTCCTATTTTGCCTATACTTCAATTCAATTCTTTATTCACTCCATCTTTCCACTCCCCCATAAATTGAATGAACGAAGTCCCCATCTTTGCTCTGTTTTGGCTATGTGTTTGTGAATAATAATCTGACTTTAAACATAAATCGAATTAGTTATTTGGGTTGATGGAGATATTGGACATCCTCATGCTAAAACATATATTCAACACATAAGTTACATAAAACAAAAATGGAGATATTCCTATTACATTTTTCATTGACTTTGATAGCAGCCAGTTTTAATGAAACTTGGAGTTTTCCAAGTCAGACTATACCCAGGCATTGTTCAAGAGAGGTTTATCTGGAGGCACCAGATTTTAATAGTAAAATTAATCATTTAATTTTGACTACAATTGTAGGATAAGCATGTTTCCTATGTCACAAAGTTCGAAGGATCCACAATTTCACACGTGTGCACATGGTTGCTGTTACTTTGTTATTAAATTAAATTAAATTAAGGATTTCACTTTCAAGAAGCTCCTCTCTTCTACAACTTTACAACAACATGTACAAACCTCATGTCAGGCACCACTGTTCCCTTTACTAATGTTTCAAATGCATTGTGCAGGTTCGGGAGAGGGGGTGAAGGAGAAGCTGGTTCCTCTGATCCAGGGCCCTTCTGACACCAAAGAGCTACACATGAGCCGCTGGCTTAATGAGATCCGCAAGCCTGAGTCTCTGCTGGCCCCTGACCTGCTGGCGTTCTCTGTGCAGGTCCCGCACCACGCAGATGATTGCAGGAACTCCGGTAAGAAGTGTTAAGAAATGACTTCCTTCACTTTACCTTCCCTATGCTTTTATGTGTCCAATGCGCCTTTCACCACATCCATCATCACAGTCACTTATTTCTCAAAGCCTTGGAGTTATAGTTGAGAAAAATAATTTAATGTGCGGCAGACACTGACAAATATGCGTTTAGACTCACTGTAATTGGTTCTTTCCTGCCTTTTTTTCATCATTCAGTGCAGCTTACTGGTTAGCAAAGCAGTCAGGATGTCCATTAATGTTAAATAAATTATGATGCTTTGTGATCATTGAGCCTTTTGTACTTCTAAAATATGTACTGTTAGTACTATTATATGTGTTATTATTAGACTATTAGATTGGTATACAATAATAAATGTTTACTATGTACTATCACTACACTATGACCAACATAAGAATGTTTTATAGTTTGGGAAGAATAAGAAGGTCACTACCAGTAGCATAGACCGCCCCAGTTATTTAATCTCATAAAACACCTTTACATTGCACTGTACGGTCCCTTTATTGTCTCAACATGTACATCACTTTGTAAAAGTCTGGCCTTATTTGCCGTTATCCATGAACTGAATAATGAATTATATGAGATCTATGGGATAAATATATTATCTGTGTGAATCGGGAGATTGATCACTACCAGTATCTCATAATATTTAGAAACTTTAGATTTCACTTTTAATATTGATCATCCAAACTTAAATTGAACATGCAAGATTAGGAAAAGGGATGGGAAAGTAAATTATTGTAGGCTAGTTTATTTTCATTCATCTTCAGCTAGAATCAACGAGCGCAATAAGACTATTACTTTGATTTAGGAGGTGTATTATTTCAGCTCATAAAGACATACATATTTTTGAATATTAAAACCTGACCCGAACACAAACCAGACAGGACTGAGAGGAAAAACAAGGAGAGAAAAAGATAAAGGTAAAAAATGAAAAGAGTATTTGGGGGCTGACTCCAGAAGCAGTGACTGTATCTCCAGCAGATGTGAACCAGAAAGGCCTGCACTCTTTCTCATCACTGCTTCAGTACTTTTTTTCATTTTTAGTTCTGTCTGCATGTTGCTGTCTGTTCAGTCTTACAATAGTCATTTTTAAATAACTTTAGAAACTATTTGACAAGGTTTTGGATTTCTGGATATTTTGTCTTTTAAAAAGTCTTCATATGCTCTTCTCAAAGGCATATTCTTGTATTGATAGTTCATCTGTCCCTGGACGTTGATGTCTCTCAGGCCTGTGTTTTGTATCCTAATCAAGAGGACAAAGTCTTGGGTCCCTGCACATGTCCCATGGTCTTGTTGTCATCCAAAGCGGTTCAGTAGTATTAATGAAATGATGGATGGGTCCTTCCATTTGGAGATGAAAGGTGGAGCAAAGGGACTGAACTATTAGCTCCCCAAAGACTCACTCAGAGGCAATTGTTTGAACACTTGGCGTCTGCTTTAAATGTTTATTTGTAACATGTGTATCCGTTGCCTCTATTTATTTCACCCTTGTATAAAGGGAGGTTCAATAAGATGAACTGTACATGCTGGAAACATTAAAGCCTAATCAATTTCTCTTGTAGTTTACATAAAATGATCTGCTTCTGTGTTTTGTAAGTTTTCTCTGTTCAGGTGGGCTTTACTTTTACCAAATATTTAATAGCAGCTGCCTCATATTGAGAATATACTCATGCTGGGAATGCCATGCATGTCTGTTTGCTTGCGTATACATTGTGTTTGATTGAGTGCAGTTGGATTTTACTTCACAAAAGTTGTTTTTATGTATGTGTGATTGCTGCACTGTCTCAATGCTTACGTGACTTGACAGACTCTGGTGTTCTATAATGCATACCAGGAGTGTTAACTACCTTTTTTAGTTTTCTAATAACTATTCTGATGGCTCCATAGTTGGATTAATTTAGGCTGCAACATTTTATGGATTTTTTTCTAAAAATGTTTTTACAGTGGGTAGTATTTTTCTGTAGTGTGATCAAAAACGCGATACATAGGAGTATGTGTCCTACAGTATGTTAATTTTCAGAATTTGAATCTCTTATGATGCCTTTGATGGAAAAAGATGACATGTCTTTTGAATAGGGCCAATGACATCTGTTTTCTGTCAGAATGTTTACTTGAAAATTAAAAAATTCGAGTTTGCACAGAGAGTTATATATTGAAGAGTCCCCGTACAATTCTACACAATTACGATTTGATTTGAGTCCTGATTTAAATCCATGAATAGACTTCTTCTTTGAAATGCTAGTTTATGCCATATAAGTAATTTAATATCTGTCTTTTATAAATGTAATGATTATTATTAGAGAAGTTTAATACAGAAATGTTTGGTAAGGAACAAACTATAAAGGCAATCAGAGACTTGGACTGAAAAGTGTCTTTTACATGTCCTAAGGAGGTAGTTGTCTTTAAAGCTGCAGCAGGCAGATATCCAGACTGGCAGACTCATTCCAGAGGGCACAGGTTAGTCCTGCATATGGGAGCAGCTGTGAGCCAAGCCCTTGTCATCCATGTCCAACACTTGCAGGGCTGCTCTATGTATCCCACTGACTGGCATGAGATCTATAAGTCACTGGTGAAGTTAATCTGAAGAGAGTAGAGCCACATGGGCAAGTAAGGACCAGAACTGTTTTTGGCTCTGTGGTCTGTAATGGTTACCAGTGCTCTCCCAGAGAACAGTATCAGTCACGAGAAGGTTTGATCATTCTAAGGCCTGGACAGTGGCTCGAGCCCATGGCTGGCTGCTATGTGACTCTGACTATAGAGTATGGTCTTGGGTCTGTCACAGCTGATTGATGGGGAACACTAAGGGGGAATAAAGGGGCCGGTTTTGGAAGTGGAGGGGCAGAGGGCGTGTGAGGAGCTGGAGTTTGTGTTGAACTTCAGGCTGAGCGGCAACCTGCAGGTGTTCCCCCAAAGAACCTTAAAGCAGTGTGACTGCAGCGGGTCGGGTGGGCTTCATGATCATAGAGAGGCACAGAGTGAGGGATTGCATGTGTTTTCCCCAGGCACGCCAGCAGCTGCGAAACAATGATTTATGCTCTTCTCAGAACTCTAGGATCTCAAAATGTTACATTTAATCAAGCACACTGAGAGTAGAGCAAATGTTAAAGATGTTCTCCATAAAGGCTTGCAGTGTGGATCTATTCACCATACCACAGGAGCTGTGGGAATAGGGGAACAAAGTGATCTTTAATCTTCATTTAAACTTATTGGGGGCGAGTTATGAAAGCTGAACAGAATGAATCTGTAGAGAATGTCTCGGGCCTGTAACACTTAGCATATTTATTTGCTTAATTCAAACTCCCATTGTTGTTTTTGTCATTAAACAGATGGAGGAAGGAATGTTGTGAGAAGAAAATGTGCAATCTTTTGCAAATGGTTGGTGGTTTTCCTTGGTTCTAGCAGGAATTCTCAAAATCTCTCTTGCTCAATTCCTTTCTCTCTGTCTTTTTTTATTTGTTAAATACTTAAGGAGGTTTTTATTACATTTAAGTCACAGCCTTTTAGTGTGAGAGCAAAACAGTCTCTTCTCCATCACCACTATCATCAAATGCATTACAAAACCGGTTGACATATGTGTCAATGCTGCTGGGTTCATGTGACACTTATGAATATAGCTGTGTGCTGGATTTAGAGACAGGTGGATGTTACACTGGAAGTCTGTAAGAGTAATGAGAGCAGGTGGAAACGAGGCGCCACCTGACTTTGATCTCACCACTTCACACAAGTGCAGCACGGCTCGGAGCAGCACACACTTACATGCACTCTTAACACATGCTCCCCTAGTCTTTTGTTTCTGTGAGTGGGCTGAAGTGGCTTTGTCAATGGGGTGTGAACGTGGAGATCCCTTCCATTACACTCTCCTCTCTTTCACATCACTTCTATTTCATTTCTCATAAAATCAATTGCCAAATGTGCCTGAAGCTGAAGTGTAGGTGCAGTGGACATAGTATCTTAGTTGAGTTTTACTGCAAAAAATCTGTTGTGCACTCAACACGTTTTGAATGGTACTTTTCTAGTCTTCTCTGGTTCTCAGTTTTTCCTCAGGCTGTGCAATTTATACATTTTTAATTGAATTGAGAGAAATTGTCAATGTTTGGGGCCTTTGAATTCGAGAGATCTAGAGTTCAGGCTTCGAAGGAATACATTTAACTTGTTTTGTGTTACATTTAACTGACCACATAAAACTAAGTCTAGCTTACAAAATGAATAATGAAACCAATTTTTATTTGAAAATGGATGCTAAAACCGTAATGAGGAATCTAGCCACATTGTCCAGCCCAAATGTTTCCGTACTTTGTGTTTCATCCGTCTGTGTGTGTAGAGATTAGATCCTTGGAGGAGAGCAAGCTTTTGAGTTCAATCAGGGCCCATTACTGGAGCTGTTCATCTGTGAAGTGTCGAGCTACTTAGGCCACTCTCACAGTGCTTAAAGCCGGGCCAGAGTGTGAGGCAGGTGGCCATGGGGCAGGAGTCAAGGTACAAGCGGGAAAGGAGTGCCAGGAGTCTGTTCAATTTGCTTTGATTTCTGAGTTGTATGAAAAATGAAACTGGTTACGTTATCTGCACTGCCAAAGCCATCACAACGACACCTCTGTGCAACAAAAGTAATAGTAATCCATTTTGAAAACTGCAGCATCTCAACTTTCTTTTCATTTTGGGTTGTGTTTATAGAAGCCCAGCAATTGGCATGAAGGTTGATAAGAGTTGACAATTAGGTATTTGAGTGTGAAGGAGATCATTCTGGGTCACTTGTGTTTGACTTCTAAAGCATTTGTATCAATATAACAGGTCAGTGGGTGAGAGCAAGAGGTAATTGGTTGTTTTCAACGTGTGAAACTTATCATGGTATTGGCTCATCAGTTTGGAAAAATGATCTCACTGCAGACGTGGTGATGCCAAGTAGATATTCTGACCATACTGAAAATACTTTTATGTAAGAAATTATGTCAACATTACATATTGGTGTTCTTGTAATCACACCTTTTACACACACAGCCCACATGTATTTTCTACATTTAGTGCGGACTGATTTAGCTGCCCGGCTGGTGTGTGCAGTGCACTGGGTGATATTCTGTTTGGTCACTTGCCAGTGTTAATCCCACATGTTTTGTCACACAGGCTGTTTACTCTTTATCCCGTTGTGAACTAAGTAGTCGAGTGTAGGGGGTCAATTTAGTTAACCTTATCTAATTGAATGTTGTCACCGGATCAAAGGTGGTCACATTCCTCTCCGTCAGATCAAGAACTTGCAGCACAATCACAACAACTGGCCTCATTGAAACGGCAAATCTGGGGCTCGAGGTTGTATGTTCACAAATTAGATGGATTGTGGCGGCAGAGCTTCAAGGCCATAATACCGTTTTCCGCTTTTAATTTCTTTTCTATTTTATCTTAATTGATTATCTCATATATAACTTTTTTCTTTTTTTTTTTTTAACGGGGTCATTGACTGAAGTTACATTTGTCTGTGACTATAGCAATTGTCAAGAACATTTACATTCTTCTTTTTATTTGGGCTTTTTTGGCACGTCCAGGTCATTAGCTGTTGACTATACTTTCACTGGATGCCCATCCTATCCTAACACATAATTTTCCATTTCTTTGAGCTTCTGACTGGGCACAAAAAGTGCCCTGGCTTTTGATCCCCCTTACTAATTGATGTAAGTGAGTACTGGTAGAAGGGATTACTTTTGTCATTTAAGACTCACATTTCCAAACTCAAATTAGAGGGATTGAAGGCTATACAGTAAAAATGTGGTTAAATTACATCTTGATTCTTGAATGACATCACTTTCATATTTAATGTATTGCACATTTGTGACACACTTAAAAGACAGTGGCGCTAACCGTTTGTTGACTGCTTTAGCGTGTCACTGATGTTTTTATTACCTTGTCATATGACGCTGGCCTGGCTTGTGATCTGTCTTGTGGGGGAAAATGCCTCTTCTTATTTTTGCTGACAGAGATGAAACGTTCATTTGTGGTGGCTCCCAGTTGAACACTAGTTTATCAGTCGGTTGCTTCTGTCTTTCATCTCTCATTATTACAGCTATAAGTGGGATCACATTATTAAAGGCTGGTTACTGATTGATTTGTTGCCAGTGCTGGAATCACATACAGACTAACTCGAGATCAGAAGGACTCCGACTGAGCCTGCACTAGACCAGTGTCGGTAGCAAAGGCCCATATAAGTGCGCCGGAGTGGTCATCAGAAAGTCCGTGGTGAGCATGGTAAGGTCACTAGAGCCCATTAGCTTCTTCACAGCTCGGCCGCCACAGTGCAGACCTCTCTCCTCCACAGCTGGACCAGAACATCCTTTCATTTTTCTCCTCCTCCCCCTCCTCGCCGTTCTGCTGTGCACACTTTCCCAGGCTCTACCAATTAACAGAGAAATCTGGGTCCACATAGTATCATTACTTGGCACATCAAAAATACAAGTATATATTAAAAAAAATGAATGAATTGTTAATGGTTTCTCAGAATGCATGTGTTTCTGTAATGTAAAAAGTGTTTTTTTGGGGGGTATGTTACTTTTTGTGGCTAGTTAGAAATTATGATTCTCAGATGATCATGTAATGTAATTAAAATATATTTTTGAATCGTGCAATCTTTTTTACAATATATTATGCCTATGGGCTTTTGGAGTTTATCCCTGGATGGGTTGTTTTTTTTTCATTGATAAGTGCTTGCTTAGGAAGCGCCATTATGTTTACTCATAGATTTCTTCCTGTTCTTTTTTGCTGGTATAAAATTCACCCCAAAAGTGATGAAAGGGCCTAGTAAAACGTCTGGTGAGAAACTGCATGATCTCTGAATGAATGATGTCTGTGGATGTGTTCTTTGATGCTGCTGTGGGGATTATTGCTGAAGCCGTTTGCAAAGATGCAATTAATTAAGATAATTAGGTTAATGATGACCGGGGGCTTTTGGTGGTGGTTTGGGCAGAGCAGTTTGTGGTGATGGGAGAGGGTTCTCACAACTCTCCCAGAAAAAGAAAGCAAAAAGTCATTAAGCGAATCAGCCGGTAGGAACCAGAGCAGGAAAGGGGGGCTTCCAGTGAACCTCTGCCATGTGACACAACCTGCACCCATGTTAAACTCTCCCATATAACAGGCTTATTCCCAAACAGGACCCTCAATAGTACCAGTTACAAGGCATTGGCAATGTTTCAGCACCCTGGCCCGAGTTCAGAAACTTTTTAAATTAAGAAAAATACTGTTTTTCTTTTGGAATATTAGGAATAATATCTGAATAGTCAATGCATTCTGCAATGCCTTGTATTCCAATTTATACCTGTTAATCATCTCAAAATATTCTCAATTACCTAACAGGTTAAACATAAAATAATTATAAATAAAATAAATACATAAAAATATCTTTTTCTTTTTCAGGAAAGGCATGTTTATTATTACCTGTATCATTTTAACAGCTTTCATGTTTTTATGTCTAAATACTTACCTTTATTTGAATTTGTCGTATTCTCTAAGGTGAGTTAGAAAAAGTTACATTGTCCTGTTAGTGTAAGCACTTGTGTAGGTAGAGCCCAGATACTGATTTATCTTTCTAATGTTTGCCTCCTCACTGCTGTAACCCCAGTGTCACGGTGTGAAGGTGCTGTAATGGTTTAGGGAGTAGGTGCTCAAGGTCTCTGGTTCATATCAGACAGGCCACTCTGCTGCCCACTGCTGACCTGGGACAGCTGGGGTCATCCCTGATAAATTTGCATAATGTACTGCTACTAAACCATCTCCTGTTTCTCCGGGTTTCACATGTTGAAGTTCTATTACTGTCCAAATACTCTTTGCTCTTTAAGTTTTCTTTGCTATAGCTTTCTGAAAGAAAGATTCCAACTCAAAACCAACAGACTGAAAATAATAAAACTTGTCAGAAGTTTGTTTGTTAATAAAATGAAAACATGCTTTTATAAAAGGCCTCCCTGCACCCACTAGTTTATGGCTGCAGATCTTAACAGCCTTGGCAGTGCTGTAAGTGGGGTTATTTGTCAGTGATTTAGTGTGGCCTTGTGCACTGGAGTGGAGGATGCAGAGCAGCTCTGGGTCTGTCCTGCTGTGAAACCCTGTGCTTCGATCACTATCAGTCTCCCCTCTCTGGGGTCATCCCCTGTGCCTCCGTACCCCACCGCTCTCACCCCACTTAACCTGCATTTACTCTCTGCCAGCTTGCTCGGAATGTTAATGGAGGCTGTGTATGGGAACAGATTTAAAGGTGATTGGGAGCTCCATCTATGGGAGGCAGTATGTGACAGAGGCTCTGGTATAGGGAGAGTTATGTTTCTTAGGTGAGGAGAGCATGTCGCTCCCCTGGCCCCTCTGCCTCCTCTGGTAACCTGAGCCGGGCTGTTTCTGAAGGCCACGCAGGGCCATGTAACTGGTCATCTTCAACTGCACTAAACTTTTATGACCAGTTGTCAGTGTTTGAGTTAAAACACTCTCACTCAGCCTCTGTTTCCCCTTTACATCCTCTGCTCATTCTTTCCTCAACACAAATATACACTGTAACTTACATTTGCTGACCTATAGCTTATGGCAATTCATTTTACTTAAAAGAAAGTTGCTTATTTAACTTGTTCACCCTTTTTCATTTTTGCTTATCAGCAACATTAGCATTTTAGAGCTACTGATGGGATTTTTTGAGAGCTTACCTAAACTCCAGCTTGTCATTATGTCAGAGTTAATAATTATTTTGACGTTAATATCTTCATGAGATCAGTGAGGGTGTGAGGATGGAAAGACACAGTGACCTATGCATGCACTAATTACACAAATGAATAAGGAAAACATTTAACTACGAAATATGATCCTGTGTTTTGAAAGCTGTGGCTAATGTGCCCCTAATAATAGCAAGTATTAGCTTAATAAGTTGTCATACTGCACAAGCTGTCTGGATAGTGAAGGTGATTTAACACTTAGCCTTGAGGCTAAGTCCACGCTCCTGTGAGTTCTGTCAACTTCTACAGCCAAGGTGCAGAGTCTGCTCCAGGGCTGATCACAGAACCACCAGCCTGGTCCCTGGTGGACAGCACCATTAGAGCCCCATGCACTAACTATGGAACTGATAACATGAGCTAAACTAAAGTCACTTAATAAGAGCAAGTATGTCTAAGCAACACAGTAAACCAACAGCTAGAGGCCACGATGCATGAAAAAGATACTCTCGACTGTTAGCACCATGTCACCTACAATTACATTGTGACTGGAACCGTTTGGTGGGTAAGCCCCCTGTAAATATTCTGTCTGTGAAATGTAGGAATGCATAATTTGATCTTTATCATAAATGAAACATTTCATAATAGAGCAATGACAGACACAATATACATAATTAACTACCATCCATCAGTTCCTTGTTTTTCAGTGGCATAAAACCAGCAGTTTAACCTTTATTTGTTTTGAGGTGTGGTTCTTCAAGGAAGTAGAGGGTGTTGAGAAGTGTTGCAAAATTCTCTGTTTGTTGTAGGATTTTAGCGGCTGAGGATTGGGAAAAAGAAATGCCACAGTTTGACCAGAGTATCAGCCCGAGTTGTTAAAGTGAGGCCAGCGTTTGGACAGGCAGCAGATATCAGTCCAGGTGCGGGTCCTAAATCCACATTGAGATAAATGACTGCCTAAATGTGTGGTGTAAGCTGTAGCCTCGATACACAAGGACCACAGTGTCATCGTGCATTGGAGTGTGGGGTAACAAACTGCCCAAGTGAATATAGACATTTTCTTTTTACGATTACCTACTAGTCCTGACATTATAAAAAGCGCAAGATATTGCTGCAGAAAATATCATGATAGTATTTTCAATACTACAATACTATACAATAGTTTTGAAACTACTATGGTGCAACATAAAACCATGATGATTAATGGTTAAAATATATATTAAATCCCTTTGACTATATTTAAAAATACAAAATGTACAGTAGGGGCAGAACAACAGTGCAGAAATAACAATTCAAAATGGATGAAATACTGTATAATTGACATGAGTTATCAATATGCCACTGACACAATAAGCGTTATTTTACAACAAAAATCTGCATTTTAACTATGTTCATTTTAGCTGTCCACCATCTATATTAAATATCATTGACTTATGGAGTGTTGTGATGTCACGGGAACGCAACCTATTGACAGATTTCCCTACTGATTACATTGTCATGAAATATGTAAAAAGTAAATCCATAAATGTTTAATCTGATTATTATTATGAACCATGTATCTCTCAACAAAAAATGCACTTTAACATTATTCATTTTACCTGTCCACCATTTGTTTTATATATTATTTGTCCATAAGAATGTTGTGATGTGATCTGGAATGTAGCAATGGTCTTAGGAACTTATTAAAGGACTTTTGCGTGGTATACAACCCAGGCCTGTTCCTTCTAATTCCTTTGTATCACCACAATGACTCAATTATTTTATATGATCTGACATATTTGCCATGTTATTTGACAGCCCTGTTGACTACAGTAGGTGGTGGATGCATATTTTTCACAGTGTCACTTAACCATTTGTAATGAAACCCCCAGTCTTTGAGCTTTTCTGTCTGTGTGTCTTTGTACATATGAGGCCTAATGTAGTACCTTTTTGGTGAAACCGGGGTCCTCTTGTTACTGAACTCCGTAGACCTCCTCCATTAAATCAAACTCGCCCTTTCATCTCAATCGGCTTGGCTTCTTACTAACTCCTATATGTTCTTGTCCAGTCTGAAGGCGACGAAGCGATGTGTGACAATCTTTAGCCGGGGGCCCCTATAGTGAACTAATGCGGCCCGGCTAATCTCTAAGCCCTGTGATGGCCAACACTCTCCCACCGCTTTGCCACCTCGAACGTGTCGGCGACAGCATTTCAGCGCCGCCGCTCCTGGACCCCTCTGAGCCCCTGAGCCAGTCTGTCGGTCGCCCCGTCACTCCGAATCTGCCCACTTGGTCAGGTCCGTTTAAGGGCCCCTTTAATGCCCCTTGATTAAGGTGTCAGAGGTCGTCTCGTTCCCTAATGTGAAAGGGGGTGTAGGTAAGGAGGGGAATAAGGGTGTGATAAGAAGCAGACAGGAGGGGCTAAAGCAAAGAAACCTTATCACATGTTAGATTTATGACTCTATGTAGCAGTATGATTACCAGCAGTACTTGTGTTATCAGGCTAGAATTGTTATGCATATTGAATTACAAGTACTTCTACTTTTACTACTATATCTGGGTTTACACTTAAGCTTAGACACATTTACATTTACATCCACAACCACACAACTTAAATCCCACACTAGTTATGTTATTGAAATGTTATAGTGGAAGGCTGTTAATTGACATAAGGTAATTCGCGTACTAAAAACTGGTTTGAAAAAAACAGATTCTGGAAAAAACTGAATGTTGACGGGCCAATACTAACCGCTCGTCCGCGCGCCCTCTAACCTGAGGCGGTCTGTCATTCTAGCCTCCTGCAGTGACAAGCTACTCTGCTGTTCACACCTCTGTTATCTGCCTCCAAAGCTCTTCTGCTATCAGGAACTTTTACAGGAGCTTCCTCTGGAGCACAGAAATGTGCATGGAGTCAGACACTCGGGGCTGCAAGATAGAAAGCGCTATAGTTTAGGTGGATTTAAAACCTCTTCCCCATGCATAAATTCAATTTAACATCCAGGTTATGAAGCTACCATACTGACAGTCCTAATTGGTGGTAACAGAGTCTGTAATGGCTTCCTGATGTAATTATAATAGTATAATCTATTTCTACTTCATCGTGATTGAAAGGGTGATTCCCTATCTCTTGTGGCATGCAGCCGGTCCTCTGAAGTGATGTGGACACAGTAGGTGGTGGGGTGAACACTGGGGCGCTGAGGAGGCCGTCAAACAGCTACTGTCCTATCTGTGGTATCAGTGGTATCAGTGCAGAGGAGCCCCTGCCCCTGATACCAGGTGTGAACATGAGGTCAGCAGAGGCAGAGGTGGGACAGAGCCGCTCAGAGCAGCAGGAGCCGGAGACGCTGCTCAGACACACAGGGGGAGCTGTGTCACTCCACGACAGCTACAGGAAAGTCCCAGTTTAAAACCAGATACAGCAAGAATTTCACTGGTACATAGTGCTTTGTTTGTTTTTGATATTTTGAAGTACGATTTAGAGAACTGAATAGCATGTTACAGCATTACAGTAATTAAATGGAATAATATAGCCTACGATAATACCTTGCATGGAATCATTTACAACACAGTAACAAATTAGTCATAAGTTCATGCAGTGTTTTTTTTTTTTTGCACTTTTAGTTACGCGTTTTAACTTTTTGTACAATTCAACTGATTTATGATAAGTAAATGTTTATCAATGGCACTGAATTGTGCAAACCCATAAATTTGACCTAACTCTTGTAATGTGTTCAAAAAGTAACTGTAACATTTTAGTCAACTGGAAAAAACAAAAAACAAAAGGATTATTGAAGGAGAAAGAGTCCCTATATACATGACTCCCATCTCTTCAACAACAACGTTAATTATTGAGTTTAGTGGAATTGTTGTATGCTTGACCACACTTGAAATAGTCAAGTTGACACAGGCCTGGGTGGAGTGAGGATGAGTGGATATGTGCTTCTCTAACCATGTTACACTGGCCACCGTCTTTGCGGTTTACCCTTTGCCGGCTGCTGTTGAAACTGACATGCCAAATAATCCAACGCCGAGAGACTTTGAGGGGTTTGCTATTGAGTAAACAGGCTGAGCGTGCACATCTGGCCTGGCACGGAATCAAACACACAAAATGGGAGTATAGGAGAAAAAGTGGCACAGCTGGTATGAAGCAAGACAAGTGTTTGAAGCCGACCAT
Source organism: Rhinogobius similis (assembly GCA_019453435.1). Lineage (NCBI taxonomy): Eukaryota > Metazoa > Chordata > Actinopteri > Gobiiformes > Gobiidae > Rhinogobius > Rhinogobius similis. Next base: position 16,228,411 of record CM033626.1, on the reverse strand, counting down.
TTGGACAGCGAGGGGTGCATTAAACCGTCTTTGTAAGCGTTGAACTATGATGAATTATGTTTTATTTAGTGGTTAGTAACTGTTTGTGTGATACAGGCCCAGATGTTGTGATTGTCCACTGCCTGTCTGAAGATCATTAGTAGATTTGAATCTGTGTTCATGGGCCAAAGCCTTGCAACATTCTCCACAGTTTGGGGCTGTTTAGGATAGAGGGCGTCTCCCACTAGGACCTGCTTAAACTGGGCTTGTGTGTCCTCATTTCAATGACATGTATTATTTTATGTATTTGAACAATTAGACATTACTATTTCCCTCAGTAGATTGACATAAAAAAACAAAAAAACGAACTATTCATCTGTGCTTCGTAATTATTATTTTTAAACCATCATTTGGAAAAGTTAGCTATACATTACACTGGCAGTAGTTCTACAGACAAAAGACAAAAGAAATCAAATAAATAAGAAGGAAGACAAAATCAGAAACATATAAAAATATGAAGTTTGCATTACTCTGTCCTTTTGCTTTCTCATTGTTAAACGAGATTCACTTTGCATTCTTATTTTTTCCTCTTCCTCTTTTTGCTCCTGATGAAGAAACGCGCGTGACCTTAGGCAGGTCCTTGTAACATTACTGCCCCCTTGTGGCCTTTTGTCATGCACTTGAGCAAGCAACTGCTCTCCCTCTGAAGAGAATGAATGAAAAGAAATAATCTTTCATCTTTTTCAAGTATTTGAAAATGAATATTGTAAGAATATCTCTGTATTTGAAATCTCAATAATGTTTGTGTCAAATGAATTTGTGACAGTATAAAAAGCCCATATGTCGTTATATGTAAATTGTCACTTTCACTGACTCCCTCGTTCTGTAGGCTACATTTGAGCAGCCTGTGTGAAGTCCTCCATAAACATGTGTAGCCTTGACTCTTGTGGATGTGGTTGTGTGCATATTCTCATTAGAGCTGAATGTTGTGCAAAAGCTGTGGAGGAGCAGGAATGTGGCCAGTCAAGGCTCCTCTGCTCTGCAAATAAATATTTGGTGATGACAATATTGAAGTTATGTTAAACAGGAGGAATGTAATTTTCTAGTCAAATAAACCCGTGCTGTGTAGGTGGCGAGGGGCTTTAAGTCTTTGACTGAAGGAGCTGGTGATGGAGGCAGAGTGGAGAGTATCTGCGCTGACAGTGTTGTTTTACTCCAAATGGGACTAATTGTGTCTCTCACTTGGGACATTTGTCAGACCTGCAGCAGACTAATGCATGAGTTAACTGCGATACATCTCTGTTGTCTTTTTGTTTCCATCCAGTTGTCTGATATTTTTGATTAGTTCTGAAATGACTAGATGTGTTGAAAAGTATGATTTCATTTTTGACTTTCCTGAGTTTAGCTCCACAAGACAGATTTTGATTTTATTTGATACACTTTTAAGAAGGGACGTTTTTCGGCATCAAAATAATAAAATCAGAAATACTTTTGGATCATTATTTTATCAAACAATACTTTATCTCTTTTATCTATAGATTTAAGTTTCTTATTGTAGTTTTCACACCCACATATTTTACAAAGGAGAAATACTTGTTCTACAGTTATCTAAATCTCATATCATAGTGTAGAGTTCAAAGCATGTGTGGAAATTACATTATTATTATTATTATTATATATTACCATCTTTGTTGTTGTCTGAGGAGAATACTAGACTGGACTCCACTTTTAATTCTGACTTTTGGCATGTCAGGTAAAAAATATAATTCATCATCCTTATGTTTATATTTTTCAGATATGGTGAAATATTTTTATTGACCCATATATTTTGAACTTGCGTAGTCCTTTCGCAGCGTGTGACTCTTAAGAAGGCAGGCATCATGCTGTTACTCCCCAAAAGACACTTTGACATCTGGCTTGTGCGCACACTTTATGAAAAGCATAACTTTTATTTTACGGTGGACAATTACCTTTTGCACATCATTTGGTGCGGACATCAGGGTGTGATCGAATCTCAAGCTGTAACCCCTCATAGGAGTGTCTTTGTTCTTAAAGGCTCCAGATCTAATCAAACGTAGTAAATGTTTTTCAGTGGGTCATTCACGGGTTAGCCATCAGACAGTGACCCTCCCTTCACTTTATGGAGGGCTTGGTGCTCAGGAAAGATGGGGCTGTGCAGTCAAGGTCAAGACGCAAAAGTAACTCTCTTATAAAATCTCATTTTAAATCGTATTACACACTCTGATTCCATTATCCAACATGATTTTCTGCTTTAACTTCACATGTCAAAGCAGTACACAAGTACACATTAACTGACATTTACATAGTTAGTGAACTAGTGTCTAAAAGTTACTAAAATGTCCAAAAATGTTTCCACTGAGTGGAAGGAATGAAGGCATACTTTTGTGGGCACCTTACTCACTTCGTGTCTATATGTCCACCCCCAGTCTCTTCGGTGCCAAGCCTTACATTATAACTGGGTGTATGCAGCTGTAATAGACTGTAATGAAGCATATTTGAAAATGTTGCGCTCATTTTACCCGAAGGAACATAAAGTAATCACGTCTGTAATACGGTCTACTCTCATAATGCTTTGGGCTATGACTCAAAAGTGACTGTGTGAAATATATATTTTTAATTTGAATGAATGGCCACCTCCTGTCCTCCCCAGATGTTCGTGCCCTGCTGCCTCAGACTGTGTGGCAGACCACAAGTGCACTGTATGTTTGATAGAAGTGGCTTTGCACCATAGCACCATAGGGCTGAAGGAGATGTCAGGAGGCCTTTCAGGAGATGCAAGGGGAAAACGCCAACTTTTACAATCATTATTATTAAGTATGGGCAGGTGTTTGTTGTTTTACTATGCCTATGAGAGTGGAAGTCTGTTTTCTTTACTTGTTGATTTGTCCAAGAAAAAAAAAATCTGCTCTTGAGTTCCTTGTACAGTATATCCACCTGACTATCAGTAGTTAAATTGGTAGTTATCAGTAGTTATTTATGTGACACCATCTTATAAACACATTGTCAAGTTATTACTTATTTGCAAAAATCACTCTAACACCAAATCTGTTTAATGGCTGCTATTAGGAAGTGATTACTGTACAAATATGAAATCCACCATGGCAATGGAGCCAACCATACAGGTATGTCTGTCCCTCCTTTGGGTCTCCACTCCATGCCTTTCCTCTGTTGCGCTTACAAAGGCACAAATGTTTGATAAAAGCAGTTTGTATTAGCACACTGCTGACATGATGTGAGAAAAGATAATGGATTTTGGGAAACTCCTGGAAAGTTCTTTCTACAGAATTTGAATAAAACATTATAATATATAACCTGAGTCATGAATATATATGTGAAATGTGTCATCCAGGCCTCTATGCCTGGTGTTGAACATATGGTACCACATACACCAAGTGATTACATGCCCAAGCAGTAGCTGACATTTTGTACTTGCCATGAAGGCCCAGCTAGGTACGTGACATCATGCAGGTCAGCTCCATGTCTTGGATACAAGGAGCAGTGGAGAATGCTATTTTGCAACGCTATCTCCTATTTGATCCAACTTTGTTTCAGGGTTCTGACCTTTCTGCAATGCAAAACATGAGCCCAACACAATCCTTGTAAGTTAGGTAATGCGCTGTGGACGCGTGTTGACCATCTCCAGGGCCTGGAATCAGAGATGGGTTGATTTTAGCTTTTGTCTGGTCTTTATTACTCTGGACCTGTGATGAAAAAGAGGCTACACCCAGCCTCGAGCCTGAACTCCCAAATGAGCATCACCACCGAGATTATACTGCATTGACTCATAGGCCAACAGTAACCAAATCTTTGCTTTCACGTCACATTTCCCTGGGCTTCCGAAGGAGATTGACTTGAAAAGATTGTCTACTGAAATGGTATACTTTCCCCCCAAATTTCCTGTGAAATATATATGTATAATTTCATGTTATGGAAAACAATATATCAGTTGAACTTGCAGCACAAAATTATTGTAAGTATTGACATGACTGTTTTGAATGTGTATCCTCACTGTGTGTTACTGTTACTCTCAGTCTGTCACACTGTCAAATGGCCTTGATCGCAAAGTACACTGTCAGTGAATGAAGGAGAGTACTTTTAAGCTGAACATAAATCACTACTAACTCTACATGGCTTATCTCAACAAGACTGATATCGTCGCTGGAATTGGTTCTAACCATCTGCAGCCAATTACTTCAAAGAATTAGAGGAAATAATTTATAATAGTGTTGTAATTTTTTGTAAATTTATTGAACATAGAAGATATCTCATATACCAAAATTTTTAAGACATGTAATATACAATTGATCATATCTTTAACTATGTACAGTATAAAGAGATGCTTAAGATTTGCTTCTCATGTTTCCCTCTCTTTTTGAGCCACTTTACAGTATACCTGCCTCCATCTGCTGAATCAGTTGTCACTCGCATTCTCTCATTCTGCGAGTTGTATGCCATCACAGGATGGCTCGGAGTCGCACAGTACATCACAACACTGTCTAAAGCTCGAGTTCATTCGGCACCACTTCACTTCACATTCCTCGACCTTTATTCAACTGTTGCAAAAGGCACTGGGCCTGCAGACGGCTAGTGAGTAATCGCTTGGAAAGTGCACTCACAGAGGAGAAATACTTATGTGCCTCTGAGGATCTGTGTGGATGGATTAGTGATTGAATTGAATGAGCTGGTTTCTGAAGCCTGTCTCTCTCTCCTTTGTACAGACATGAGCCTGCATTTAACTTGAATAGGGCTGACACAGAATGGTCCAAAATGTCAACAACAAAACAATACCATAACTTGGTTATGTGTCTCTCATTGAAAAGAAGCCTGAGATAAATCTTTTGTCACCAAATTATCAAGCACAATTCCTTTTATTCTGAACCTTGGGTACAACTAAAGACATGGAATTTGTCTTACCTCTTTCACAGGATATGGTTGGATATGGTTTCTTATTGCTAAACTGTAACCATTTACATGTATAATTTTACTTTTACTACAGTTATGATTTGGCTGCTGTAATTTTAGGGACATTTTCCTATTTGTTTGGTATGTAATTTAACATTTCCTTTGATGCAGTGGCCTTTCTTTGATGCTGCTGAATTGTTGACCAAAGCAGTTCAACAAAGTGGTCATAAAATGGACAAAAAGAGTTGCCATGAACCTCCCTGTGCATGTGTAACAGAAGGGGGACTTGTAGCTCCCTGGATAAGGCTTGATAATGATGTTGTACTAATGGAGAGTCTTTGAAGTGGGATGTTGTTTTTTCAGTGGGGTGCAGTGTCTGGACGCAGCCCCCTCTACAGCTGTGCTCTGGTGTGGGGACCGCCTGGACAAGTGCACTGCCTGACTGAAGATGCTCTATTTACATACACATATTTTAATACCTATAGTATACATGTATGACATAATAATAACTTATCATTTTAGTGTATTGATTGGTTAGTGATGCATTCAAGGCAACCTGGAACACTGCTTGAACTCGTCATTCCTACTTGTGAACTTCTTGGAGATGAAAGATTAACTGTGGCATATTACGACAATAGTAACCACCAGCCAGCAGATAAACTATGTAAACATTTGTTACAGGTTAAATATAACAGCATTTTGTTATTTAACATGCTAGAGACATCTGTTTAACATTTACAATTATTTAGCCTACAGTTTAACATTAGCCATATTGTTTATATACGAGTTAATTCGTAACGTGCAAGTGGGAAATAACCGATCTTCCAGTTGCCTGGAACGCAGCATAGGCCTGCGGTGTTTATTTGAAATGGGGCATTACATTTCTTAAAGGAGGACAATCATTTTTCTGGTGGAAGGTTGGTTATTTGTCTCCATGGGGATGTTACTGCTTTAACTGGAATGTTCCACAGTGTGGCAGTAAACTCCTCTATCATTTATTTCATTACAATTGTTTTTAGGTCTCAAAAATCCATTAAAACACTCCTCTCCACAGATATGACCAGACACTTGACCTGAGATAGATGCGTTTACCGTGTGTGCACCATTGATATTTGGATTTGGGTTTCACATTCTAGATTCTGAGAGTGAAACATGTCAGAAATTCTAATCTAGACTGTACAACATGTTTCACCCTCAATATGTGGAAGGAGCCAGCATTCCATATAGTATTTTCATAAGTCAGAATGTCCAAAACCAATTTATTATTTGAGATGATCTTTTATCCCACCGTATTTATCCAACTACCCCATGTGTGGTACATGTGTCGTAGAGAGACACAAAACACCTACGAAGCAAAATGTATTTCTAAGGTGCAATGACCGTCGCTTCATTAGTGCTGGTGCAGGTGCCGCTGACTAATGTTTTGGTAACAGGCAGCTCCCCGCTCAACTTTAGACAAAACAGCAGAGATGAAAGAGACAAGCTATAAACTTGCATACCAGCGCTTGTTAAGGTTTAGGATTGGCTCACCACTCAAATGCATGGCCTTGTATTTGGGACTGCATATTCACCTCCCATTTAGTTGCTTATTCTGAGGAAATCTATTGGTATTAGCTGCAGGGTTTACATATATGTTCCCTTTTACTTCAGTGTTACTTTAGTTCTATCTATCCTTCCTCTTTAGTTCCCCACGCCTCTAGCCAGTTGTATTCATTAACCTTGTGTGTCATTATTTTGTTTTAGTCTCATATTGCTGACATTTCAACTCAAGACCTCCTCAATCAGGATTAACTCAAACCGCAAGAAATCACACTTCAGAGCCTTTTCTTACAGCAGCTCTTGTTGTGTCCAATTTCAGTCAAATTAAAGGTTTATTTTATTTGGCTATTTTTTAACTCTCGCCCAGTACTGAGAGAAAACAAACTGGCCTGTGCGCCTTTGATTTTCTGGTGACTTTGTAAATGCCCCCTGCTCTCTCTCTCCACATGCACAAAGCAGGTCTCTGTGCTGGCAGCGGGACTCAGGCTGATGATCACACAGGTGGTAGCAAGAGGGCCAAGCTATTACCACAACATCTGACACGCACATTGGCCATTACTTATGTGTTAGAGCTGAATTCACTTGTTACCTCATGTTTATAGCAAGGCCAAGAAGAGCCACATACTAATAGAGGCCCTCGAGAATGAGAGAGCCATATAATCAGCGTACAATTGTTACTAAACACTTTGTCTGGTTTTGGTGGTTTATTGTTGCTGATCTATGCCTCTTTTTGTGAATAATTTAGACAGAATAGCATTTGAACTGTATTGCAGTAATGAAGGAATCGATGCTATAAAGCAGTGTTTCCCAACAATACAGGGGGGTGTGTGAATGCTTACTTTTCCATTTAAACTTCTTAATTTGAAAGGTTTAAAAGTATATGAATTCAGTATGTTCTTTGTAGTAACATTTTGTGGAAAGGTTATACCCTAAAGAATGTTGTGGTGTAATTTTGGACATTGATTTCAATATTAAAACAATACAATGTAATAGTTATACCTGGCAATATAGTAAACTGATTTATTTGCTTAGTATTTTGAGTTGGGGCATACTTGGAGAGTGAGACAAAGCTAAGGGGGTACTTGAAGCAAAAAAGGTTGTGAACCACTGCTATAAAGGGTAAGCCATTGAGGTTAGATTAAAATCTTTTTAACACTTTTCCGTATTGTATATATGTTCAGAAAGGTGTTGTATATTCATACTGTCGCCTATGTGTTATCCCAGCAGCTTCATCTAATCATTTCAGTTAAACTCTGTAAATGATTTCATATAACCACGGCTACTGCCAAATAAAAATATTTCTCAAGCTATAATATCCATTTAATGTAAATCGAAGCAAGAAGGAGGCCAACATTTCAGTTTGGCTTGTTTAGAATTTCCATCAGCTAACATAAATGAAGTAGATTTAAAGTAGCAGTCTACTGTATACATACTTGTCCTAAAAGCCTACTCTCCCTCCCTCTGAGCCCTTGACGTCCACAGGAACCTTCAAGAGCTCTTCCTGCTTCAGGGGCACTTAGCTTCAGCACAGTAGTAACAAACTCTCATCACTGAGTCAGCCCTGTGTGTGTGGCGGCGCGCTCCAAGGACTGAAGTAGCGACTGCAGTAGTTCTAGAGCCAGCAGCAGTAGTAAAATCTCATCATGTTTGAGTGGTCCTCTGGGGGTCCGGACTCCTCTCGCTGTGTGTGGTTTGACCCCGGCCCTCACATGCCCACTTAGATAAACAGGCCGTAAACACAGTGGGCCGGAGCAGCACTCTCCGCTCCTCGCAGCATATACAACATCAGCAGATGAAAGAGCTGCTTCCCGACACTAATAGTCACCAGGGACCCGCTCCCACCAACATCACTGACTCATAATTAAAAGTTCAACTTCCAAGGTACTCTGCTGGTAAAAATAGTGGAGCAGTTCTGACTATGGGACCACTTTGTGCAGAACTAGACTAAAACATATACAATTTACAGCATATCACTTTCCAAGTATGTGTGGGGAAAAAAATCTGGTCACTTCCAAAACAAAATCAACTTGAAAGTGAAATTAAACTTTTTTTTAATTTTTTTTATGATTCATCAGAAAGTCAAAAGACAATCTATTCTTAGACACAACAAACTTCCCAAAAGCCAACCGCTTCCTTTGTGTACTTTAGTCTAGACCGTGGGATTATAACTGTGGACAAATACGTAAGATGGGTTTCCCTTTAAAGGCAGAGGGATGGATTGTGGTTTGTACAATCAGTGTTCCCCTTTCCTGTGTGCAAGCCTTTAACATATATATCGTGTCTGCATTTCCTGTATCATACATCTTCATATGAGTCAGCAGACAGTAGGAGGCAGCCCTATGAAGCTTGAATGTCATTAGATACGCTCAATGTCCTGATCATAACTCTGAGATTAGCGTTTCTCTGACAGCAGCTTTTCCTTTGCTCACCTTCAAAGACTTCCTCCTCCTCCTCGTCTCCTCTTCCTCCCATCACCATTTATCTCCACTGCCCTCCCTCACACCCATCCCTTATTCTTGGTCCCTTTGCTTTAGGCCTGTCCTGTCAAGAGAATAGTTATTGTTCTCATTTTTATACGTTTTGAATAAGTAGTTGTATGTAGTTGTATCACTCTTGTTTTTGTTAAAGCCGTCGTATTATGCTATATGTGTTTTATGTTATAATAATTCTATTCCCTTCTAATTTACCCACCTGAAGCTGTATTTAGAGTGATTAATGCATGTTTCAGACCTCTGCATACACGCCCACTGCTCTGTACTTACATTTTTTAAATCTCAAACAATATGTCTTCTTTAAATCATTTACTTGTCTTGAAAAAAAAAAAGTTACTAAAGCACCCTATCTTCTTTGTTATCAGAAAATACCATTTGATTTACAGTTTACGTCACATGTTGGTCTGGTTATTATATGTACTGGTGGACTAACTGTTTTTGTACAGTTTTTTTTTTAAGCTTGACTGGCTGTAATTTTACGTCTCCCGCTGCAGGTGGCTTTTTGTTAACCACATTAAGCCCTGATGAGCATAAACACAGTGGCTGTATCATTAGTGAGCGTGTGGACAGAAGAGGCATCCTCCAAGTCTTTACTCTGCTGTCAGTGAGTGGCTTCATTCAACACAGAGCTAGTAATAGGGTAGACAAGCCGGGGATTTCTTCTGAAACTTCTGGATAAGGGTGTCCTGATTGTAACCTTTAATACACACCACATTTTAACACTACACAATATTAGGTAAAAAAGTAAACAATGTCGTATGTTGAATAAAATTACTCTTGGTTTCTAAGATGAACAAACACACATGTTGACCCAGGTTTGTGCTTATACTGTGGCCTAGCTCTGAGGATGTTCGCTGAGCATTGCTAAGAAGTAGTCCAATGTATTTTTTTTGGTTCTGAACTTGAATTAGAATGCATTTGTTTAGGAGGGCAGTTAATTTGTTTATTTAACAGAGACTATTTGCAAATAATAGTCTCACAAAAAACAAGGCTTTTCCAGATTTAGTGGGATGCTATAGTTACCGAAAGTGCGATGTTCTACCATTTCTGTAAAATTGATGTCACGTTTAGTGGAGAAAGACAGAGGCCTACTCAATTTAGTCACTTAGGATACATGGACAAAAAACTTTTTCTTATTTTTAGTGTAGTAATGAAAACAATTTTAAAAACATTGATTTATTTATTTATTTTAATCTGTATTTTGGCATAAAAAGTTAAGCGGCAGGTTTTTTACACAGAACTATTAAAGAGTCAGTGGTTAAATGAAAATGAATTGTCTTGATTTTTGGTCATAAGAAATGACCAATTTCTTAATTTTGCTGGTTGTTTAATTTTTGTATTAAATTTTTTAGTTTAGTCAAATACCAATAAGATTCAAAATCTCTCTTTATTTTACTCAAAGCTGGTGTGATGAGTTGATCCAGCATAGGAAAACAATTTTATAAGTCATGTTGAGGAATGTATAATGCCATTTTTCACCTTCTAGTTCAATAGAAACATAAAGTTTCTTCTAATTAGACAGTTATTAAAAGCTCATCTGACTTGTTTCGACAGAAGGACTTTTGCCTTCGTCAGAGGTGACGTCTGATGGATGTGACGTGTCTCTTATCAGATGTTGTTCCCAGGCCTGGTCAGCTTGACAGATCTATCAAACTGTCAGTTTTAATTTTATAGGAAAATGTGCCAGTCAAATTTTCCTCTTATAATATCAATCAATCAATCAAAATGTATTTGTATAACACAATTTATACAAAAGTAACACAAAGTGCTTTACAGTCATAAAAACACATTAAAAATCACGATACAATCACAATAAGAGCATAAATAAATACATTAAAATGTACATAAAACAATAAAATGCAGATCAGATTCCCTTAATCATATGCAGAGCTAAACAGAACAGTTTTAAGCCTAGTTTTAAATACTGGTAGTGTAGGGGCCTGTCTCACATCTTCAGGGAGACTGTTCCAGAATTTATCATATAAAACTGGAACGCCAATTCGCCATGTTTAGTGCTAACTCTGGGCACCAGCAGGAGGCCGGTCCCTAAGGTCCTCAGAGTCCGAGATGGTTTGTTTGGTACTAACATGTCAGATATGTACTTTAGTGCTAGGCCATGGAGGGACTTAAACTGCTTTAAAGTTTATTCTCTGAGCCACAGGAAGCCAGTGCAGAGACCTGAGCACAGACTAATGTGGTCGTACTTCCTGGTTCTAGTCAGGACCCAAGCAGCAGTGTTCTGGATGTACTGCAGCTGTTTTACAGCTCGTTTGGAGAGGCCAGTGAACAGCCGTTACAGTAGTCTAACCTACTGGAGACAAATGCATGGATAAGTCTTGTACATAAAATGTGGTTATATATGAATTTTTTTTTCTCTGAAAATGTCATGATTAATCTGGAGTTTTGACTTGCGCCATTTCCGCTCGGCCCTGAGGCACTCCCTTTTCTCTGCCCTGACCGACTTATCATTTTATCGTTTTAACCTTCAAAGGGGCAATGGTGTCCAGAACATTCACAACACTAGATGAAACAGAACCCAACAAATCATCAACATTTCAACATGAGGCAGTTTTAAAGTTTATCACTTCCACAAAGAGTGCACTTGTGCTGTCATTTATGTGTCTCCTCTGAACAACTGCAAGAGCAGCCGGTGATTTGGGAATAACAGACAGGTCAAAGAAGACATAGAAATGATCAGACAGAGCGACATCAACCACATTAACTTTAGAAATGTTAACCCCCTTTGTAATTAGCAGGTCTAGAGTGTGCCCTCTGCTGTGGGTGGGGCCACTTACGTGCTGAGTCAGACCAAAGGTTTCAAGAACAGTATGAAACTCTTCAGTGTTTCTGTCACAAACATTATCCACATGAATATTAAATCACCTGTAATGACTAAACCATCAAAGTCAGTGCATATAACTGAAGGCAACTCAGTAAATTCATCAATAAAACTTTGACAGTGCTGGGGGGGCTTGTATAAAACTATAAAAAGTATGGAAGGCGATTGTTGAGGTCACATACTTAAATGACAAAAAAGTCCCAAATGACAACCTATGAGTGACTATTCTCTGAATAGTGCACAGACACCCCCGTCCTTTTTGTTTTCTCAAGTTTTCAAATTCAAATTCAAATTTGAAATTTGGTGGAGCTGATTCTATTAGAACTGCATTACCTGTATTTTTGTCAAGCTATGTTTCAGTTAAGAACATAAAATCAAGGTTATTAGAAGATATAAAATTATTAATTAAACAGGATTTATTACTGATAATATATGACATTGATGTCATATATAATAATGATCTGACATTGAGCGAGGCCAGTGTCAGATTTGTTTCAGTGGTGGCTCAAATTAAATTTCTCTGATAGGTCAGTCTTCTATTATCCAGAAAAGTTTATTCCTTTAAGAGATCACATTTATTTGGGCTCAAAGCTGTGCAGGTGGTAGCACAGGTGGTAATACCCATCTACTATTAGTAATTTATGTCAGTAATATAACATTAGAGAACTAAAGAATCATAATTTGATGGACATTTGGACCATAATTTGATGAGTATGAGAATATGTATGTTGAATTAGACTACCTTTTAGAAGAATATAAGTGTGCATATAATATTATTATGTTGCAGTATGATGATTACTAATTACTAATTATAGTGCATACTTATGTTACATAATTGTCAAATATTGTTGTAATTAAGATAAATGCAAGCTGTCAATTTGAGCTACTGGTGGAACGTCTCGCCAGGTAGGGATGCAACGATTAATCAACTACTTGTGGCCAGTCGACTACAAAAAATAACTGACTATAAAAATTGACAATCGACTAATAGTTAACTGAACTATACAGACTCTAAAACACCCGTCAAAAGACCTTTTATAACAAAGACAGTGACATTAATACATCAAAATGTCAAAACAAATAGAGAGATATTGATGATTTCCATCTATAACACACATTTAACATTTAACTTCAGACTTCAGTCACCATATTTCAACCTTTATTTGGCTGATAATGTATTTAAAAAGTTCCCTGACTAGTCGACTACTAAAATAATCATCAGCTCTATCGCCAAGGCATACCAAATCGACAGACACCAGGAGTTTATCTTAACCTTCAGGCAAGTGGCTGCAAGTCTTTAGTTGTTTAGTCCATTATTATTTGTTGATTTTTTACATATGAATACCTAGTTTACTTTCTGTATAATACTTCTACTTTTGAGTCCAATTCAAAACTGTAATGTATAGAAATATAGTGCATTAAAAGTAAAAAGTGTTACATGAGTACTACCAAATTTACGCACAGATACAAATTTACAGTGCTTTTACTTTTGTACTTCATTGAACTTTCCACCATTGATCAGTGTTTTGTTTTTATTTTACTTTTCCTTTAATCTACAACTTGTTTGCGCCAGTTTGTGCGTTCATGTTGTGTATGTGTTATGCCCTGTAGGATGGCTTTAAGTGATATTTTTCAGACATCGTGTTTTACAAATCAAAATGGGTCACATACAGGACACGATTCAAACGGCTTCAAAAATAGCACACAATTGGTTGTTTGGTTTACCTTTGTTAGCCTTTACTGTGATAGAATATGTTTGTGGACTTGCGGCTTTAAATCAGTGTATTCCACGCTCTACAGATTTTACATCTAATTGTTCATTTGTTCTTCCCTCTCTGTTGAGCTCATCCCTCCGAGCGTCGACTCTGCAGTGACCCCTTTCCTGGTTCAACAAAATCCAGCCAATCAGGACCAGTGTTTCACCATATTGTATAGCTCGTGTATACTGCTCTATGGCTTGGATTCTGCAATGCTGCTAAAACAGCTCATCCTGAAACCATTAGACCAAATTGCTAAATGGTTCAAATGTGCAACCACTTAAGGCTATGTCTTTAAGAGGAATAATCTTCAATCTACTGTGGCAAGCAAGAAGAGCATGAGGTGGATAGTGAGAGCAGCAGCTGAGCAGGGCCCCTGAGATCAGAATGGAGAGGAATGCAGTGAAACAGAAGGATCTTAAGAAATATTGTCGATTTCATAAGCAGCTTCTTTGTTTAACTTTGCCTTTTTTCACAGCAAAATGATGTATTTATGATTGTGCTGCCGGTTGCAGGAGGCTGTGAAGGATCACATTCATGGGAACATTGGACCCAGCAGTAGTTATTGAGGTTAATGGGAAGATTAAAAAACACATTTGCTCATGCTTATTCAGTGTACGCCCCATACTTAAACAGTCATTAGTGAACATTGTGAGGGATTTATGAGGTGTATTTATTACATAAGCACATTACGGCTATTGATCTAGTGTCTTCATTCATATTTATAATGCATATCACTTCAAATCAACAAAGTAGCCAGCGTACTTATGGCAACATGTTGAATAGTTCAAATGTTTGCTTTTTCATGACTCACATATTATTATTGGTATATATTATTATTTATCTTTATGTTTATGCAGCAGTAATTTATTAATTTATTTAATTTATTATTATTTTTATTTTATTTACAAACTATAATGAACTAGGAACAGAGAAAGGACATATATGGAGGAGGATTCCTCTTTTTGTGTTATCAACTTTTTGTATTAGTTTAATCATGACAAACGCAGCTTAATGACGTCTGAGAATTTACAATTAAATAAAAAATCTTATGTGCAAATATACATCTTGGCATATACAGTATTAGAACAATATATATTCAGCAGGATTCGTGTCATTCAATTGATTATCTTTGTAAATCATAATTGATAATTAATTTCTTTAGTCTTTCAGTGCATATGACAGGTTTTCATGCCGCTCTGATGACTCCTCTGTTTGGGGGTCCCTTTAACTCCTTTTTATGTGAGTGTCATGTTTTTGAGACACTTGTCTTTGGTTGAGTTGTTTGAGGAAATGTGAAGTTTGATTTTGCCTAAAGTTTGGGATTCCCCAAGGATTCACTTTTAGTCTGTTATGTATTTGTCACTTTGAATATAAAATAAGTGAAACACAAAATGTAGTTTTGACGGTCTTTGGGAAACTTTTCACCCTATTTACAAAATAATACCAGACCAAAGCAGTGGATATATAGACAGACCGAAGAAAAGTTGCGTATAGCCATTTAGACAGTGGATTCCTCAGTCCAGTATTTCCAATCTCAGGGGTGCCCTTAGATCTCTGCATCAGCACTTTGATCTGTCATTGGGATCATTACAGAGTCTACTGAATTGACATAAGGCCAAACTGAAAGACTTGAGCGTAATTAAAGACAGGATCTTGTCCTCAATTGTCCTGTAAGCTCTGCCGAAAACCGAGTGGTGGAGAAAGATGAACAAGACAAGAAAAGACTGGAGGAATCGCACATGCTCCATCTGTTTGTTGCAAAATACAGCTGCATCGTGAGACCAGTCAGTGTTTGGATGGACACCAGGTACAGCTGTCCATATAAAAAGAAGATAAATCAGTATTTTAACCACTGTCATTTAATATTCTTATTTGGTGAGCCTTGTATTTCTCAGACAATACAAGCTCTCATTTGCCCAACAATTTCCATGATTTTGTTGCCTAATTCAACGATTCGAGACCAAGTGTTTGAGTAATGGTGTTTTTATTTCATTTCCACATGTTACATGTAATGTATGTGAGAATGTAATGTATATGTATGTATATCATTTAGAAGAAATAGTTGGACCAAGCCCCAAGTTAACGACAGACATTACTCCCTCTAGCCTATGACAAACTGAGAACTTGACTTGAACTGCGGAGAAAGCCCATGAGCCAGCTGAATGATAGCGCCGATAAGAAGTTTTCAAGGTAACTGCGTGAAAGTGAATTTTCTGTGGGAAAGCGGCAGCAGAAGCAGAAGTCTGTTTATTTTATTGAGCACAGAAGTGTCTCTCGTTTTCCCCTAACGCTACAGCCGGGCTCATTTAGAGTTCACACAGTGCGCCGTTTGCCCATGATGGATATGGTAATGATGCATTAATGCAATCAGGACCACGTCTGTTTTGTCTCTCATTAAGAAGGCTAGCTATCTTGTTGACAATGGTCAGGTCAAGATTGGTCGTGACTTTGAAAGTTTTCCGACGGTGTGATTTGAAATGAAGCTGATGGAGATGGAGTCTATTTTTGTAAGTGGTTGTTAGGAATTGTGTTAAAAAGAAAGTAGTGGGAGACATAGAACAGCTGGGACACTGTGAATAAGTCCTGAAAGTAATTTTGAAGTCTTAGTTTGTCTTTAAATATGATGGGAATAGGGCTTGGCAATATTGACAAATATGAATACCTTCATATTTATTGGAGTATCCCAATAACGATATACAGGCTAGGGCTGGGTGATATAATAATAATAATACATTTTATTTGTAAGCGCCTTTCAAAACACCCAAGGACCCTGTACATGACAACAACATTAAAAACAACAGAATAATTGACTGAGCTATGTGGTGACCAAAACATTTATATCATCAATTTTCATAGAGCCAAATCACAATTTTGATTTTATCACAATACATTTAGAGGTGGGAGGTGTATTGAATATATATGTTGTTTTGGAAACCTGTAAAGTTAGAATATCTGTTTCTTCTATAATCAAAACTATTAAAAATTACCTTAAAAAGAGACAGAAACATCTTGTGTGTAATCTCTTAAACATGCGTATAAAGTGATATTTCTGCACTTTTGTGATTAATTTTATGATCCAGTTATGTTTTGTGTGATACATTTACAGGCACATTTGAGAGCATTCAAGACAAAATGACTGAATCCCAATATATTGATTTTCTCAAAATAGCAAATCATCCCAGGATTGAGATCACAATTAGATTTTTATCCCCGTATTTTATCACCAGCCCTGAAGAAGATTGTAGTTTCAATTTGTTTAAATGTGCTAAAGCGTGTTTAAACATTAGTTGAGATCATTGTTCCCTCTAAGCTGCGCGCATTCGCAATTACGCACAGCTCCCACAGCTTCCGCACAAAGAAGATGGGTAACGCTTTAGATTAAGGTTCCTGAGTTAACCATTTATAAGATGTTAATAAGCACTAATAGTTTGTTTATGCACTTATAACGCCTTATACATGTTTATAATCCATTAGCCAAAACATGGTTGAGTTAATAAACCACATGTACAGAGCATCAATGAGCTGCATATTACATTATTTTCAATTATCACGCTAATAAATGCTTGTAAATGCCTTATAAGTGCTTATAAACACATAACAAGTGCTTATTAATGAATTATAAATAGCTTACTAGGGAACCTTAATCTAAAGCATTACCAATCTATGTTACGCACGATAGCGAGAGAAAGAGAAACTGTAAGAGAGCGAGAGGCGCCAGCTATGCACAGTGACGTGTACCTGAATACGCCTGATCATTAACAACACATAGTGCGAAATCAAAGGTTCAGGAGGAACTGTTGTGGAACTGTGGAATCCATATAGAACATCCCATAAACTTTAAGCCAGTCTTTACTCTGGACCAACCCGCCTTGTATTCACGGAGTTATGAGCACAAACAGCTGAACTAATACGTCTAGATTTAATAGTGCAAAATACTGCGAAGACCCGCGGCACATTTCTCTCCCTATTTCTATTTACTTCTTTTAGAAACAACATAAAACATGAGGCCAGTTTTCCTGACAAAAGTTTCTGGCTTTAGTTTTTCTATAGCCTGTCCTACACAGTTCAGTGTGCAGAGTGCAGCTCACAGACATGGGAGAATCGAGTGCAGGGGTTGTGAGCAGAGAGGAGCAGAGGACAGTAGCTCACAGAGAGACACTAAGATTTAAACACGTGATCAGCAGCATGTGAACTTACACGGGTTAACCCAACTGTGCCACACGTTTTCTTATGATAAACAATGCCTCCGTTTGAATCTTGGTCCGAAGTAGCCTGCAGTCATAATGTATGATTGAAGGTGCACTATGTAACTTTTGTGTGGAGGGTCCGCCATCTGCCTATTGCATGATCATAAAATGTATTACTGAAAAAATAAATTTTTTTGTAAAATCCCAAATCACAAAAAAATATACATCTATTTTATTGTAATTTTCCTGGGGGGGACCCCCTGACCCCTCAACTTCCAAAGTTACCTGCTACAAATTCATTTCAGAATTCTGTCCATGGAGGCCTCATTAATGTCATTGATGATAATCACTGATGTTGCTCACAGTGGTCCAAAGGACTGCTCAGGGAGTTTTTGTGTAATTTTTTATGACATTATTTAGTAACCTCAACAGTCCTCTAAAGGCCAAAATCTTAAATCAAATATAGCCTGCTCTCCAGATTCCTCAGATCTGACCTCAAAAGAAGCAGCGTAAGACACCATTTACTCGTGTTTGGACAGTGGATACCATCCTTGTACATGTTTATACCACACACACATATACACACACACACATACACACACACACAATGAGTGCATATCCTATCCTTGACCTCACATTTAGCTTGCAGTGACGGTCTCAGCGTGTGCCTGGACGTAAACATGTGTAATTGTTTTTCTAAGCTTTGGCATATACAGCAGAGTCCACATATGCTAACAACGTCTTGTAGTGCTTATCCAGCTCTCTCTGATACACTGCTCATGGGATTTTGCATATATGGAGATTTACTCTGCTCTTTGCATTAATCAAACTGACATGTGGAGACTTTCCAAGTACATTTACTTATCAACTAGATTAGAAACAAAAACACATTCTGCCACTTGTTTTTTCTCACCCTTGTTCTCTTTCTTTTTTTTTTTCTTTTTTTACATAATGAGGCAATGTCCTTGTCTCACAATGTGTACCTTGTACCAAAATTGTATATGTAGTTGTGACTGTGGCTCCCATATGGACGATTTCCTCTCCACGTCTCTTCCTGCCTGTTACTGTTATTGTACCCACAGCCACAGTGAACCTTTATGAGGTGAGTTTAGGCTGTCAGCTCGGAGCTACTGCACACAAACTGCAGAAGTAACAGAGGATTGTTTAGGGCCAGAGAGAACGAGGCAGAGAGCTGGAGAGAGCATGCTTTCCATAGTCCAGGATCTGTTTCCAGTCACAGCTGCCCGTGTCCTTCCTGAGCCCTCAAGCTCCTGTGGCGGCACTGCCCCGGGACAGTGGGTCACAGCAGCGTACATCTGTTCACTGTCGTAGCACGAGCATTAATGGACACAAATAGAAACACTTCCTTAAGTTTCAGCCTGGTATTGTACTTGAATATTACACACCATGTTTCCCTCATACACTCATGCACCGAAGGCCTATGGACCTTATGCACACACCAGCTGAACACCTGACGGGCTGCGTGGCCTGCTCCAGGACACCTTCAAGTCATGAGCTCATCGGAAAAGCAATTAAAGCCAGCGTAGGCCCTGCACACTGGCGTAATGTTTTGTTTAGCTACTTGGCTTCGAAATTAACCAAACCTGTCACAAGTCATCTGGCTGATGCGGGTTGGGCTCTATTTATTTATTTTCAGTTTCTGTTGGTCCCGCTGCTGCTCCATGGCCAACAATGAAGTGATTCTGAGGGGGGCGATTAGCTGGCTATAACATCTGCCCACCTTGGGGGTAGACGGTGCTCACCCCATACCTCTCATAGCCTGTCTTTGGCTCTGATTGTTAGGTCATGGCCTTGTAGTTGAAGGTGGTGCCCTCTCGAACCCCAATCAGGGCTTTGGTGTTTCAGTGGGGGTTCTGAACTTGCGCTGACCTAGCCGCTCCTAGTTTATTAAATTACATGCTTGAGTTAACAGAACAAAAGCAGGTTTTACATTCAAATATGTATAAACGGATAATCGACATTGCAAAGACAAAGGTGCACTGATACAAAACACTAGTGTTGGGCTGTTGAGGGGTAGAGGAGTGGCTCAGTGCTGAAAAGGTCAAAAAGGTTAACGGTAATCCGTCACGCTGGTCCGTGTTCAGCTATAGCCCCCGGCCTCACACAAACACCACACAATCCCAATGTAATTCTACATAGTGAATAATTATAAACATCTAGAGTGTTTCATCATTGATTAACTCCGATCATGTTTGTACTTTGTCACTAAACTTAACTGCACCCAGCTAATATGTGTGAATAGATATAATGAGCATGGCTTTTTAAGGTATCATGGTGGTTGTTACTAATGGGTAAGATTTGTGTTCAATGTGTCATATCAAGTAGAGATACAGTGATGACTTACACAAAAACACCTTGGTTGACATACTAAATTCACAAGTACTTCGTCTGCAAGGGAAATGTATTTTTGTTAGAGACATGCAATCGACCAGCAGAAGAAAATAGAAGTTCTCAAAAAAAAAAAAAGTTTCATCTATTATTCACGAATTAATAAGGCCTTTCTGAACATCTTAAAATACATGTCTGACCAAATTCCTGCTCCTTCTGCGGTTGCTTGTATTTTCACAGTCAGGGCCACTGAGCCGTCTCACTGTGTTTACTCGAGGAATCATTTAGGAAGTAAGAAAAACACCTCTGTTATCATTGTCATCACATGCTGTAATTACCCAAACACCGGTGGTTTAGGCAGAGAAAACAGTCCGCTGCTGCCGAGGTCGTCCTGTAGGCATGCCAGGCCGGTTCATGGTGCTGCCTTCTTCAAAGGAAGTGTCACTCTTAAGCGGTTATGTCAACACGCCGATGAAACGGGAACACACAGAGTGGATGGTAAAGCCTTGGTCTTCAAAGACTCAAAAGGCAGGTCAACACATTCTTTGTTTCTGTGTCACTGCCAAAACAGCAGACAGGAGGAAAGGAGAAAAAAGCGTGTTTGTACTGTTAATCTCAGAAAAAATGTCTTTTGAATGTGATTTGATGTATCAGTTTGTCACGGCTGTCAGTGGCAGTTGTCAAAAAATTGTGACAGACAGACTTGGATGGTATTTTCTAAAACAACACTGCCACGGATACTGAAATGCTCCCATTTACAATGTCTTTATACAATCGGCTAAACCAACCCGTGCTTTCTTTCTCTCATCCCCTCTGTGTTTATTTTGTACCTACAATTGTTACTTGTTACTGTTTTTAATGTAACCTACAATTTAGCTTCACATTTGTTTTGTCTACATACGAAATAGTTTGGAAAGCAAAGAATGGAATTTTTTCAAAGCTGGGACCTTCTTGCTGTGAGGCTGAAGCATTAACAGCTATGTCACCAATTTCATGCCTTCATTTGTAGTTGATATTGGTGGCTAATTTATTTCTCTTATTTTCTTTATTTACTTTTATTTATTCAAGGCAACATTGTGCCCAGCATAAAGTCTGCAAAATTTCAGATGTTTTTGTTTGTTTTGTTTTCAAGTTCAACCAACAACTCTTTTAAAGCAGTGTTGCTACCTGGCTGTGTGGCTAAGGGATGCTGGTTTTGCAGCAGCTGAAAAGATTTTCAGATTTATGATCATTTGCTAATTTCACCAAAGAACTTATATGATTTATAATGCTATGAGTCATTTATTTCGAATGTGCTTACTATGTCATGCTTAATGCTTCTTTTAACCACATTTTAGGGTCAGTTTATTGAACACATCTTCACTCCTCAGTCCTTTCCCAGTCATTTGGGTTCTGTATTACTCACACTGTTTGGGGCGGAAACCACTTGAAGTTTTGCGCCAGTGCTCCAGCTCCAGGCGAAGCTTATTAAGCAGCCGCACTGCGGTGCAGGAGTTCAAGCCACAAGACTGAGGTTATGATTCGCTGTCAAAAAACGGGGGTGATCAGGCGTCTGATTGAGCTGAGTGGAGATGGATGGAGAGGTATACTGACTGAGATATTAAAAAGAGAGAAAGGGCCACAGCAGAACACCTATTTGCTTTGCTGTGCTCCTGAAGACAATGATATATACAGAATTGTGTTACCTCTTCATATTGTCTAAATTCATCTTTGCTAATTTAGTTTGAAGGTTATAACACGTTTCATACAGCATGTTCTAAATGGTAGTAAAAAAGGTAGCTTCTAATTTCCAAAAACCTTATTCCGGTTTATTCCCCATGTGCACTTCTCGCACATGTGCATGGACCACAAATTACTTAAAGTTGTAACATTTTGCAAATTAGAGCAAATTTTACTTGGAGTAGTTACATTTGCCAATACAAATGTGAGGGCTGCTTAAAAAGAAATAATTTTTAAAATGTCAAACTATAAGCAATTTATCAAGCTTTTCTGTGGACAAACTACACACATTTATACATTGTCACAGTCTTGCATTGCCCGAGGACTTGAAACCAAAGCCAGGGGTCGAGTCCAAAGCCACATTAAAGTGCTCAAAGTCCTTGTAGAGCTGAAACATCCTCCTGTCGTCATGCTGGGACGCTCCACGGCACGCCAGAACCTCTGCACTAATCCTAACGGCATGGGACTCATTATTGATAGGATCCTAATGCATTACCTCAGGGCCTGCTTATTGTTGGTGCAGATTATTATTTAAGAGTAAACTTGAACCCAAAGAAAGTCTAGTGTTTCATAGAAATTTATCAAAAGAAAATGTTATTCTTGGCTTAGTGTGATACCACTTTGACCATTACAATTGAAACAAACTGTGTTCCTTGCTGCTTTTCAGTGTTAGTTCCAATGTTCAGTGCAGAAACCTGACACGGATTCAGTGTAGATTGAAGATTTTAGATTATTATTCTACATTGAGTTTGGAGAATCTTTGTGATGTGCCACCTATAATGTGGCATTTTAGAAATTGCAAGGCTTTCTTCCCCTCAATCAAAGCTACCTGTTCACTTAAATAGTAAAGCTACAAACAAGCTAACAACTATTTCAGACCTCTCTTTTAGGTTTTTAGTCTAAATTGTGTTTTTGTTCTTTGTTTCTCAGGTGCAGTTCTCCTAGTCAGTGTCCAGGGCATAACTGTCAATGTGGACCCAGTCTTCTGCACTTGGCTGCTTTACAATCCTAACCGGGGGACCAGCAGACAGCAGCAAACGGTAAGAAAGATTTCATATTGCTAGCCTTTACTCTTAATCCATTTTCATGACCAGTCTATATGAACTAATGTGAAACTAAAACACATTAGTCCCTGCTAGCCCTTCCCTGCTACCTTTTTCCATTTGTTCTGCTCCCTGTCTTCCGTCCAGTCTCTCTTTATTTATTTGACATGGGTTACGGTGATGCTTATGAACATTGAAGGCTGTGTGCCCACTCAACATGCACATACAGCCATGTTCACTTTTGATTGCCTGGGAGACTGCACAGGTTCCCTCTTAAAGCCACAAAAATATATACAGGACTTTTAGTATCGTATTATAATGCATTTAATGTTACTGTTTTCATGCCTCCTGCAGTTTGGACAGGATGTTGGCATATATATGTGTGTGAGTGTAAAAGACAAAGTTAAAAGGAGTTAATTGCACCAATTCCTTACTCTCTACAGGGAAACACATGTTATGAATTGGATGGCTGCCAATGCAGAGAATATGCAAAAAACCCAAAAAGAAAACATGGCTTTAAGGTCACCTTCTGTATTTGAGCTGTCTGTCATAGTCCTATCTCGAGTCCTTGGCTGCTTTATCCCAGGCCTTGAGTTGAAGGATGCACAGCAGCCAATGAAGGACATAGGAAAGGACAGGATCAAGGTGGTAGGAAATGTTTAGTAAGATCATGCTGTCCGAAACATGACAAAGGGTGGGCTCCAACGCATAACAGAACACAGGACATGCTCTTTATTTTAACAATGTTTAACATTGTAGAAGTCTTACACACTTACCTCAAGGATTTGATTTAATACCAATTTTGCTTTTTGGGATTTAAAATCATGCCTGAGCCAGTAGCTGAAAACATGTAATTCAGTTTTTTAAATCCCATAACCATTGTCTTTGGATCTCTCAAAAACATCTTTGTGTCGTGTTTGATGTACTCCGGTTGTAGTTTGGGGTTGGCCTCTCGCCGTGTGCAGCTGCACCCTTGCCGTACTATTTGGCCTATGTTAATGATGTTTCCTAATACCTCTTCCATTCTGTCTGCTAACAATCATACAGTCTGCCTATGTGTTTGTATATATGTGCATGTGTGCAGTTGTGTGTCTAACCTTCCAGACGTTTTGGGAGTCTCTCAAATGAAAACACGGAGCTGTCACTGGTCCTTGTTGGTCTTGGAGGCCCCAGTTGTGTTCCACAGCATTTTTCTGTTCTTTCCCCCATTCTGTCTGCCTGTTAGCTCTGCCTTGTGTGCAATATTATATCTCAACATTATACCACACTTTAATGCCAATGCGTTATAATACCTTTAAAAAAGGTACCACTGTACTGCCATATACATTATATTAACAGCTGGTGATTTCATGGCAGACGTCCGGACCTGTCCCGTTGGTGAAGAGGAGAGATGATGAGGTCTCTGTAGGGAGCACGCCACTGGCCAAACAAACGTCCAATCAAGCGTCAGACTATGCCAGCAGTCCAGTCAAAACCAAGACTGTCACAGGTATGTTTTGACTACTACTACTACAACTACTACTAACATATTTGTACTTACTATTTACAATCATTTTCCTGTTTAAAACTCCAATCTGGTTCTTGATTCAACTGAAGACATGATCTGCCACCAATATGAAAATAAGATTGCAGCATAATTTAAAATGGCTCGCGTGGCTGGGATTACAGTTGTGCCCTATCCTTTTTGTGTTGATGTGTTTATTCACTTACATGACAGGCAGAGAAAATAGGTTCTCCTGTATCTCTGCGTCTCTCTTGTGACTCTGGGAAAAGTGAGGTCTGTCTAAAATGTGACGCTCTGCTTTATTGTAAGAAACACACTGTTAAATCGTTTGGGGAATACAGTTTCTGACAAGTCTACCAGCTCCGTGCAAAACCACTCTTCCTGGTATGTTTAGCAAATATAAAGGATATGTTTATTGCTCCTCTGAGATTTCGCACTATGATTTAAAAACTAGTCCAAAACCTGTATTTCTACCTGAAGGATAACTGCTGCAGCCCTTTAGGAGCCGTCCATGAAACTATACAGAGCTGCACTGGCTGCATTGGACTCATGAGCTTAATACGCAGATGCCACATTTATAAAAAGTTAATAGTCCTTTAGCTGATAGGCCATTTATATGTACATTATTTGACTGATGTTGATATTGGGAAGAAAGGCAGTTTTAAGATGGATAAATGCATTCAAATAACGTATGATGAGATGATTTTCTACTCTTTATGGCTTCATTACCTTTCACTGCCAAAGCTTTTAACTACATTAAAAACACACTGTAATTTTTTTTGTTTTATTTATATGCAATCAACTGTGCAAGATACTGGTAATATAATTTATTTCAAAATTGTTATAAATATGAGGTGGCTTTTTTGCTCATATCCATTTTAACTGGATATTGTAAAATCATAGTTCAGTTCTGTGGACACGGAATGGCCATTTTGATTTCATCTTTTGTTCTTGTTCTTTTTGTTCTTCATGTTAAGTCATGGATATGTTATTGCTTAAATCAAAGAATCTGAGTTTTGTGTCAAAGAGAATGTGGCAATTCATAAGACATAAAACTAGCACGTGTGTAGCTTCTGTGGGATAAAGCCTGTTTAGTTAAGCAGTATTTTGTTGATTTCCCCATAGAACTCTGAAATAGGAGCTCATCGTATAAGTCTTTATTGGAGACACTTAGGACTTCTAACAACTTACTGCAATTAAATTATTCCCGTTTGCCTCAAAGCTATGTGCCTCAAACTTTACATTACTTGAGCTGAACTTTTGGTACTCATAAAAAGCCTGCAGCCCACAGTGCGCCCACCAACCATGCTCTATAAATCGGCCAATTAGGGGCTCAGTTGTAAATGCTTATGCCTCTGAAATGAGCTTGAGAAATGCATTTGCTATCAAATTATCCGATATGTGGGATAGTTGCAATATTGCAATATAGGGCTTTGTTTTGTTATGCCAGATTATGAATTAACAATAGCAATTTCTGTCTGAAGAACAAATGTAAATCTGTAAGTAAGTAAGTCAGTTAACTGCATCTTAATTTGTAAAAAATAAGATTATACACATGATTCACTCCCAAAGCATCATGTTACTAACTCTTTTTCTGTTGTTGCTCTGTACATTCTTATAATCCCAGTGAATTATTGACGACATATATATATATATATGTCTTATATATATGTGTTGTATATACACACACACACATTTTTTTTTTTTTTTCACACTATTGAGGAGTGGCTATACGACTAATGGTCCACAGCCCCAAGTTTGCTCAGTCCAAACCATCTTGCTGCTTTCACGTCCATGCATTCACGTGGTCATTTTGAACTCACCCCTGGCACTGATGTGATGTTAAGCTTAAGTGTTATGTTTTGTTACCACATTCAGCATAGTTACACTTTTATAGTAATCAAGAGGGACTTTCCTCACAAAGCCATGGGAAGGTGCCTGTAAAAGGCAAATGTGGAGACACACACCAAACCAGTTGAATCACTACCTCACTGCCCCATAAGCTCCACAGAGGGCAAAGTGATATCATACTGTGGGACTAAGAGGCAGCTCAAATCTCCAAAAACTCATATTATCTTAACCACATAATTCAGCCAACCTCTGTTCCTCTGCGTTTGGACACTGCAGATGTTAAATACACTGAGCCTGTGAGATATGACTTTTAGACCTTGCAGTGGCTAAAGCTCGCTCAGGCCAAAAAATGTATGGAGAATACATTGAGTTCTATATTATGACTCATGTGAAATTACGTTTTGATAGCCTGTATTAAATGATGGCCAATATGTATGGCAAACAAGCATGCATTAATCTCAGTTTTATAACATAGTTTGCTACTGGGATAGAGTACAATATTCTTTGAGTAAGTCAGCATGCATATCTAATTGAAATTCATTAATTCATTCTTTTTCTACAGCTTGTTACCGTTAGGGGTCGTGGGTGACTGGGCCTTATACCATTGACTTCGGGCCTTAGGCGGGATACACCATTGACTGTGGCCAGCTCGTCGCAAGGCTTACAAATTGAAATTAAATATTATCACACAGTCTCTCTGGGTGGAATTTGTATGTCCTCCCTGTGTTACCGTGGGTCCTCTCCGGGTCCGGCTTCCTCCCACTGTCCAAAGACATGCATATGTAGGTGGTTGTCTGTCCATGTCTATCCCGCCTAAGGCCTAAAGTCCTAAAGGCCTAAATAATAATAATAAAACTAAATACCACTGAAAGCTTCACAGGTGTGTTGTGACATTTTATTAATTCAACAAACATTGTATAAATGTTGCTTAGTTACATCCTAATGAAAGTTCTTTGTTTTTTTTCTGTGGTCAGCCCTTGTACTAACAATCCATAGAGCCACAATTGTAGGGCAAGTCGTTTCTTTTTGAGGTCGATTCCTGTCTGCCCGCACAATTACACCACAAATTGGTTCACATAAAACTAGCCTCTAAGTATTTTCTTTATTTGTCCCTAATGAATGTTCGTGTTGGCAGCAGCACTGTGTTTCTGATTGAGAGCCCTGAGCTTCTCATTGTTCGCTAACATGTACCAGAGTAATGATCTCACTGACTTAACTTTGCAATCCTAAAATTAGCTGCTGGCCCCTAAACAGCATACCTCTGCTCCTGAGAAGCCGTTTCTCGATCTGGCTGAACTCTTAAAGGTTGGACCAAGGGCTGTATCGACATGGTCTGGTGATTAGATGTTTCTTTTGTTTGTTGACATGAGAATTGCTCAACGCATCACTAATCGATGGGCATTTAGAAGCACAAAATTTGTAAGTGTATCTTAAGGGGTATTGTACTCATGCATTCTATCTGTCAACACTATGTGTCAAAATTATTTGGATAGTTAGTTAGCAACATACCATAGAAATTCAGAATAAAATATTCCCTCTTTTGGATGATCAAAATTATTCAAAATATTGCCTATAAACAGGTAATAAACCTGATAGGGATATGATTTTACCTTGCTACTTTTAAGTAGTATCTTAATTGCAAGGTTTATCCAATTGGTAGACCAAATCAAATCCAGGCATTCTTCTAAGTTCATACCTGTTAAGGGCCTCATACGTATATTTTGGGAACAGGGAAACGATCCAAGTTTTGAGGGTGAGAACATTTCTTTGGACTGACCTGAATTGATGTACTATGGAGAAATAAATGGCAGAAAGTAATTAGTATAGAAGTGTATACAATAGAGGGGTCTGATGAGAGGACTTGAGGCCGAATGACACTGTCATCTATTACTATTATCCAAACCCTAGTAGCTTGATGGAAGTCAGGCAGTTTTTATTGGCTTCTATGTGCTTTTCAGAAGGGGATAATATTTTCATTGTGGGGTTATTTATATAGTTTAATTTTTCTGGTAAAGTCAATAATTTATCAAGGTAATGATGGTTGGAGTGGAGCAGAGAAAACAAGAAAAGAGGGAATAATGAAATTGGGGCCCCTGTGTGAGAATAGCCGTTGTCTGTCGATGTTTCTTTGGCCTCTCTGCACTGATGAGTCTATAAAAACCACAAATGAACATTGTCCTTACATATCCCTATTATTAATGATAAGGGCATTAGCCTTTGTAGATGTTGGCTTGGAGTCTGGGGTTGGAGCTGGGTTTGAGGTTAATCAGAAATACCACAGCTTCTCTAAAGATTTGTTTCACATGATGTTATAGCACAGAATGGGGATAGGATTTTCACAGCAGAGACTGGAGTTGCCAGGAGTTATTATATGCATTTTGAGCCTGTGTTGTAGCTAACCATACTTCAACCTCAACTATCCAACAGATACTGTCAAAGGGACTATGACATGCAGAACATGCAGAACATGTAGACCCAAATGGTTTTCCATGTTTGAGCTTCCCTCTGCTTTTAACAAAGGTCATGTCACAGGTGTTGTTTTTATTATTTTCCACAAAGCGTTTTTACAGTGAACTATTCTGCTCTGTTGGCCAAACTTCAATCTTATATGTTTCTTTTAAATGTAAAAGAAATGCTGAAATCATATCTTGAGGTTGTAGGTTGTCAAAATTCATTAAGTCAATTCAGAAACTCTAAACTGTAATATTGGAGTCTTGTAAGGCAATATATTCTGACCTATACATTTTCACCTGTTTAATAATGATCTCTTTCCTGTGTGCCTATATTCGAACTTTTTATTATATGCAGACAACATTTTGTTTTTTTTACACCCAGGCTGACAAAACTGTCTTCTGGTCTAGAAAATATGCAGCAGAGGCTGTTTGAGAATCAACTGCTTAAGTGAAAAGAAACAAACCCATATTTTTTTCTTGTCAGAAACATAATTTGACCAGTACCAGTAAGGAGTTCTCTTGGATTCACACCAAAGTTACACAGAGCACACTCTCACACAATTTGGCCAAAAAAAAAAAAAAACTACAGTAAAAACAAAATCAGTGGGTACTTATCCCTGTCTTTGTCAACACCTGCTAATAGTAGTTATCTGTACCATCTTCTTCTGTCTGATCGTGACGCTTTACAGCAGGCATTTAAGCGGAGTCCACCACTGCACAGCGCTGTCCAGATGCAAATCACTGACATTTGAAAACTATATAAAGAGCATGTCCAGCAGATTTTTTTTTTGGATTAACTGTGTGTCCCCCGCGCTGGGCTGTAAGGCTGAAATGGAAACATCACTGAACAGCTCCCGATACCTATCTTAAGAAACAACTTTGAAAAGAGGTCATTCTTCCACACCTGCACCGGGTCCTGGAATAATGTCCCCTGCTATTTGAAGTCATGTATGTTTTCTGTCCTTTCCTGCAGAACAGAAATCTGTTGGCCTTTAAATGCATTTATATTTTTCCCTGTATAAAAAAAGAACCTTCTTGCTCTGAGGCTGAACGACTGTGCTGCTAATATACTGCGAGAAGTCAGTAATAACTTGTTTTTTAACCAAACTCCTGCAAACTACTAAAGTTTTAGTTGTGGTTCAAATAAAACTTCTGTATCAAATTGTCATCATGTAAATATTTAAATAAATACAGACTTGCATCTGAAACAAATGGGCCTTTGCAAATGCACTCAATGTACCCTCCAGACACAGCTCTATCAGAATATACAACATTAGCTCACTGTAAACATTTTATTTATCAGACAGATGTGCAACACACTCACTTACATTGACTCTAGAAGCAGGGTTGAAGTTACACAGTGTACAAGTAAAAACCAGGTAAAGCAGTCAGTGTATTGATCTCATTTGTGCAGGTCCCATGCTCACAGAAATTTGGAGTACTAAAAACAAAAACAAAAAAATCAAATTTATTTGTAGAGCACAATTCGTGTAAGAAGCTTTTCATAGTGCTTCCCAACCATAAAAAAACACATTGGAACTACAATATAACTCACAATACATCAATGAAAGCAAAAAATAAAAAATAAAGACACATTCAAATTGATTTAAAATAATACAATTCTGATTGAAATTCCCTAACCCATAGATACAGTCCTCGTGTTTAGTCCTGACAAGTACTAAACTACTTTCGTACTTGGCAATGGAGAGACTTGAACACAAGTTGAACTGCTTTAAAGTCTATTCTCTGAGCCACAGGAAGCCAGTGCAGAGACCTGAGCACAGACTAATGTGGTCGTACTTCCTGGTTCTAGTCAGGACCCAAGCAGCAGCATTCTGGATGTACTGCAGCTGTTTTACAGCTCGTTTGGAGAGGCCAGTGAGCAGGCCGTTACAGTAGTCTAACCTACTGGAAACAAATGCATGGATAAGTCTCTCCAAGTCTGGGTTAGACACAACATTTTTCATTTTGACGATGTTTTTGAGATGATAGAAAGCTGCTGATTTTATGGATTTGATGTAGCTGTTAAAATTCAGGTCTGAGTCCAATATTACTCTTAAATCCTTCACTTGATTTGTAGGTTTTCGAGAAAGAGACTGGAGGTGACTGCTGACACTTTCTCTTTGTTTCTGCGGGCCAAAGATGATGACTTCTTGTCTGGGTTTATCTGGAGAAAGTTGTTTTGCATCCACACACTGATCCGTTGGATGCAGTGACAGAGTGAATCCACTGGTCCATATTTACCTGCCGTCAGTGAGACATAGATCTGAGTGTCGTCTAGTTGATAAGACACTCCACTGTGTCATATTAAATGACCTAACAGCAGCATCCTGTGGGCAGACCCTTGGAGCACAGCTCAAGTCCATGTGACACAGTCAGCAATCTCAACAAAGTACTTCCTGTCCTCAAGGAAGGACTTCAACCAATTTAGGGTGGTGCCAGTAATGGTCACCTAGTCCTCTAGTCTCTGTGAGGGGATCCCATGATCGACAAAGTCGAAAGCAGCACTGAGATCCAATTCTGTCAAACCTTCAGCAACCTGAAGGCCCAATCCAATAAAAAATAAAGAATGTCTAAAAACATTAAATGCATGTGCATGAAGTTTATGGTTTGACGTTGGTGTTTTTATGTCTTGGATGAAAAGTTTTGCAGTTGTATGTAACTGGCTAATTGTATGATGTGCGATTTACACTCAGCACACCACACACCCTCACACCTTTTACAACCTTGTCACTCCAGAATACATTTATTGTATCTGTGATAAGTAAGTGCTGAAAAAGTCCAGAAAGCTGGACCATCTCCTTTATTATCACTGATCATGATCACACATTCTTAGGACCTGCACTTTCAAAATGTGAGGTGTTAAACACTGCATATGTAATGACTATGATGTTTATAGATGGTGAGAGCTGGACATGGGGAGAAGGGAGCGAACAAGAATAAAACTAAATGGAAAATGGAAAAGTAATCAGAAATGTGTTGGGTCAGAGTAAGACTAATGGCCTTCCAGAGGGTGAGCATAAGGACACAGGCTGATGGCATGAGGTGGATCTGAGAGGTCTCCATGGACTTGTTAGCCTGAGTACAGCTTTAAAAGCTTTGGGTGCTCCTGCCATATTTCTACTTCATTACAAGTTATGCTTCTAGCTTTTACTTCTGTCTTTCTCATTTTCCCAAACTACTACTTTTTAAGGTCCACTCCCTTTAGTGCTGTCGGCTGCCAAGCCACTATAACAAGATACAGCATTTTCATTCCAAATAATGACCCAGGATTAACAAACAGAATTGGGAATAACATTTAAAACTAAATGGGGAGCTATATACAGGCATCTGACCCGTTCTGCATTGTAACGGCTTGTGTCAACTTGTGAACACAATTTCTGATTGGTCTAGCAGATTCTCTCTCTTCGAAGTCTGGCCAAATTCCCAAAAGAGCCCACTAAAGAAAAGGTGATTGACTTTACTCTTTGGTCTACTTTCGGTCAAGGTTAGCTGTAAGTTCTGGAGTATTGTGGCTATAAATGGATGTAAATAAGACAATGTTCATTTGGGAGCATACAACTACAATCTTAACCTCTCATCAACCACTTTTCAACCACATCAAACATTTTCCATACAACCTGATTTACACACACAAAGGTAATTCAACAATGCTAGTACTCTCAACTCTTTTCTTGCTCCATTTACACTCAAACTAACCTCAAACAAATCAGTAGTCTACTATGGCTTTTCCATATAAGTATATCATGCATTATTCATTCACGCCTCATACTCTGTGGTGGTTAAAACAATGCAAACAACATAATAATAACAATCTTTATTTACAAAGCACTTTTTAAAAAAGATGTTTACCAAGTGCTGCACACTGTACACTTATATAAAAAAAGATATTCTCATGGCCCTCATCCAAATGCATAACCCAATACAAACTCCTCAGTCTTTATTTACAGTATTAGCTAGTTACAGCTATAAAATGGTAAAGCTTAGTTGTTTTTTGTTGCCTGTTCACTGCAATCCTGAAAAAAACCTAAGTGACAAAACCAAAAGGAAATGTTAGTCCACACTGGTTCACAGCAATTTAATCAGAAAATGGAAAACTAAATAAGTTGTACTTACTTCTGTCCTTTTGAGGCGCACAGTCTCAACTTCTCCGCGCTGGGGTGATTATCTGTTTGAACATCTCCATTGTCAAAGGTGTTTATGAAGTAGATGATATTGTTCACCACACAGATGTTCAGAGAGGTTGATAAAATAGTGCAGTTTGCAGTTTATTGACTATTCACAAATAAACAACACATTTTTCATTTTTAAGCTTGGAGAAAAGTAAAATTGTAATGCAGTTATAATAATGCGTATCCTTTTTAATAATCTGTATAAGGCTAATGAAAAAGCAGCTGATGATCTAATATCTGATGGTCTAAAATAAACCAGGTTGCATTAAGTTACATCCCTTTTGTTTTTTATACACACAATCTTGTTTAAATAGCCTAAAATAATCAATCATTAACACATCTGTCTATAGTATTGCGGTATTTTTGTCAATAACACAGCTAAAGGATGCTCCAATAAACACTACTATTATGCTGGTGGCCGAGTAGTTTGCTACTTGAATTTGACATCTGATATGCTTATGTCTAGAGTTTACATACACATTCTGAACTCACAAACATCACAAAAGTATCATCACAAAATCCATATCCAGGGCTGAAGCACTTTTTATGTCACCGTGTTTCAATATCCATCCATTTCTTTGTATTTAAAAACAATTCACAAAACATTTACTTTACCCAAGCAGAGATTTAGATGCTGCAAATCATGTTGTCAACTAAATTTTCAACAGAAATCTCAAATATCACATTCACTTGATTGAGTGCAGCCGTATTGAATGCCATTGACTCTCATGTGGGACGAAAACATCTATATGGTTTCAGTAGCAATAAAAGTAACTTCCATCTGTTGACTTGATCTTAGTCTTGGGTCCACATGTTCATACAACAAAATGTTTTACTCACGGACACATATAGAGAGAGCACATGCCCATCATTCTCCAGGGGTAACATCTCCGTGGTCTAGACAGTTAAATCTCCAATGATGAGAAAGCTCAGTTCTGAGTCCTGCACGCTCCCCTACACTGTCCTACCAGAAACAGCTCCCCAATGCAGTGTGACAGGACTCTTCCAAACACACACGGCCCCATATGCACCAAAAACTCTATTGAAAACTCAATGATATCACGCGGTTTGTACACCACTTTATGCACATTACTCAATGAAAGAAGCTCTGTGAAACTTAATCTGTCCTGTCAAAGTCAATACTTGCCATCTGTAGCTATACGGAAAATGTACATATAAAACCTTTGGAACTGACTTGGTGCACGGCTCATAGGAATAATGTCACCGACAAATAAGCAGAATGAAAAGGTAAGTTGTCATATGTACACAGCAATAAAAGTAATGCTTATAGGAGAGAGTGAGCCATGGTGATGTAATCCTGATGATAGCCATTATGACAAATATAATTCCTCCCCTATTCCCAAAACACCATAGACACCTGGATGCATACTGTGAGAAAAATGCAGTCTAAGTCCTCTTTCAGTTGCAAACTTCACTAATGTGCACCTGCAACCTTAGTCAGTCATTTTCCCGCCCACTCATGTCAGGCTTTTTGCCACTGTGACCACAGAACTCACCATTCCTTACATGCACTCCCCCTGTTACCATGACAATCTGTTTCGATGTTTTGGCGATATTAGGGTACATTACGACTGAAAAAGGCACAATGATCTCACTCCTGTTTCATGACAATTGTGGGACAGGGAGCTGCTGAGCGCTTAATGTTCCTTTGGAGAGCCCCCACTCCTGAATTCACCCCTGGAGCACTGATGGCTTTAGCATACAAAAACATCTAAGACTATAACCTAAGGGACCATGCAATCTGAACATATAACTCTCGATAACTTAATTTTTTGGCACCCATTTAAGATTTCACAGCTTCTCACTTAACCCAGCATCGCTCACCAAACAAGAAATCCCTTGGCTCTATTTATGCTTTGGAATAACCTGCCCTATTACGAACTCACTTCGACATTCAATCGAAGGTTCGATATCTGGTAATATGATTCTGCATAATCTCTCTCAACAGATGCAGTAATGAGCTTTCAGTTATTCGTCGCCTTCACACAATTATAAAAATACATTCACTTATTCTTTCATTTTCAATATTATAAAGAGTATTAATGCTAATGTGATTTCTGTGTTTTCTGTTAGCTAAGTTAGACCCGAACATATTCTCTGAGATGCTTTTGCAGATTTGTTATAAATTAATTCTCACAAATCGCACAATTGCTGTCCTCATTTCTCTTTTTCCCTTTGACCTTTATGTCAAAATATTTCAAGCTGGTGCTAATATATGTGCTTGTTGCTGTTTGATTTTTCTGCTTGGCTGTTGTTATGGGCAGCACAGACAATGGGATTTGGTGTGGACCACAGTGGGCTCACCAGGACATGTCATGTCTAGGATCATGTCTAGGGCAGTGTGTGTGTAAGACTGTTCTCACAGTTTCTCTCTCTGTTGGAGACAAGAAACCTAAGTACCAACATTACATCAGTGCAATGAGGTGCCGGGTCAACTTCAAATAACATGATACAGTTCAGCAAATGAAAATAGTGCATTATAGAGGGGAATAAAAAGATTAGTCTCTGTACAGTATATGATACGTATTCATTTTACAAAGTCTCATATTAAAACCAATTGCTGTTTAACATGGCACTGTATTTAAGTACATTTCCTCTGCCCATGTTAAGAAACTGATACTACCTATTGACGTTTCATGTTTGTTTGTGCAGAGTCCCGTCCTCTGTCCATCCCAATGAAACTGATGCCCGAGAGCCCAGCTGTGGAGTCCTGGACTGCTTCAGAAGAGAGAGTGAAGGAGTTAATTTCTCAGGCTTGGGATGCTGTCAAACGCCTTACTCTACAGGTAAATTTCCTGGCACTGTCAGCCTTGTGCGGCCATTATGATATTTTGTACAAAAATTACACAAGCCCATTCCATTTGAGATAAGTTTCTGTGCTTGTCATAATCAGAAATGGTTTATTGCCATTGTCAGTGATCAAAATTCACAAACATAGGAACTTGCTTCGGCGTAAGGTGCAACATAAAACAATGAAAAAAATATAATAAAATATATAAAAGAGGCATGCATAAAATTAAGAATAAAATAGACTAAGATAGACTAAGACTAT
Source organism: Rhinogobius similis (assembly GCA_019453435.1). Taxonomy (NCBI): domain Eukaryota; kingdom Metazoa; phylum Chordata; class Actinopteri; order Gobiiformes; family Gobiidae; genus Rhinogobius; species Rhinogobius similis. Next base: position 16,192,528 of record CM033626.1, on the reverse strand, counting down.
ATACAGAAATGTACAGTTGGCAGACAGTGCAAATGTGCAAATGTGGCAGTGCAAATAGATAGTTCTTATATAATATATGGTTAAAGTGGCAGGTGTTATAAAGTGTTCATGAGTCCAACGGCAGCGGGAGAGAAACTGTTCTTGTGGCGGGAGGTTTTGGTCCGGATGGACCGTAGCCTCCTGCCCGAGGGGATTGGCTCAAATAGTCCGTGTCCAGGGTGTGATAATTGGTTCCCTAATCATTTGAACTAAGAATGGTTCATATACAGAACCATAAGAGAATCACATTCAAAATTATGCTTTGATAATGGGTCATGGCTTTGTAGCTTTATACTATCTTAGATATAAGATACCCCCCACACTTCTTTGCTTGTCCTCTTTTAATAAATATGACTTCGGAAGTGAACACTCTTTTTGGATTGCTGGTAGGCCCCTTGGCAGCTTGTCAGTTCTGGTGTGCAACAGTGTATTTAAGTGCTTTCATTGTGTTGTGTGCCTCTTGTAGCTTGAATTCCTTAAATGACCACATCAGAACTGGCCTCATCTGAAATCTATCAAGAGCTGCTGACAACTGTGCTCCTGCGCACCAGGACTTCAGGGTGCAGGTGCCTGTGTGGAAGCACTCGCTCTCCTTTTTGAGTAATTATGATTTGGACATATGGATTCCACATTTTCATGCTAACTACATTTATTTTCTTTTTGCTACTTTAATGATCCTCCTTTCTTGTAGGTAGATACTAAAACTTGAAACAAAGTTCAAATAATGCACTTCTATACATAGAATATATATGTTTTTCCTTTTGCTTCCATGTTTATAGCATCAGAGATATTGTTTCGAGGTTTTTAAATAGTTTAAACCATTGTTCTTACATCTTAATTCTTATTGTTTGTACCATACAAACCTGCATCAATCACACTTGAAAGAGGACATGATGCATATGAATTGAAATCGTCTGATTTCAAATGATCTGTAGCCCTGGTCCCATGTTGTCTGGTTGAGGTGTTTACAGTTTTTCAACAAAAGTTAACTCAACCTTCTAATAGTTTGCTGAGCCCGTCATAGCCTCGACTTTCCTGTCCCCTTCGGCTATGTGACTATGGACCACACTGTGCAGCGCTGCAGTAATTAGGAAACAGTGTGTCTTGTTGACATGGGAGTGGAAGCCAACCAAACCCAGCAGCCCGACAGCTGGCACCTCAGGCCTTGGATATCCCGAATTTAAACCACTCCATTTATTGTAGTGTGGTGTAAACAAAATACCTAATGGCTCGCATTTCTGCTGCCCATGTACTAACTTTGGCATAGGGACCTTCTTTCCATCCTTTACAAAGGAGAGGAGCGAGAGAAGTGAGGATGTGGTATCACAGTATTAGGGAAAAGGTTACGAAAGCTTATTATTCTACAGCTGCTGAGCTCCACTTACGGCTGGGAAAGTTGTGGTGAATTTGTAATTTTGTACATTTTATTGAAGTCCTGAACAGTCACAAGATCTTAATATAGCGACTATTGTGAAATGAAAATGGTTCACCTCAGTGGAAATATTCTGTATCTTGGGGGTGTCATGCCCTGTCATTAACCTACAAAGACCTGACTTCTCTGTGAAATAGAATTAAAGGTTACAGAAACCTGTGGAAAAAAATGAAAGTATGCCTCTGAAATAGTATCAGATGGATGCTTTGTTGCAATACGCTTGTGCAGGGATGCTATTATTGAAATCAACAGTTCACTTTTCAAAACAGTAAAATGGGTACAGTGCCTTTAACTTGTACTTAAATGTTATCTAAGGTTGGGAGAAATGTGATTCACCATCATGTGTCATACCAACTACTCTGACACATTGTGGTGTCCAGTCTCAGCTTAAGTCGTAGGGAAGACTTTTTCTTAGTTGGTGGTTAATACATGTGGATGGTGTAATTGTAGTTGTCACATCTCATTAGGGCTTTAGAGCCATGCTGTAAATTTCTCTGTGGCCAGAGTGGCTTGGCACTCTTCAGTATGGCCAGTTGCCCTTGGTCTTAAATATGTGACCCTTTGTGGACTGTGCTGTAACTCCCTTGGTCTGCCTCTCTGTCTTCGTATCTTTTCTGACCTCTGACCTCAGAGCTTTTGACTGTCTGCTCCACGGTGCACAAATCAGATCTTTTAATCCTGTGATCGCCTCTCCTCCATGTTCCCCAACAGCCCTGAATAATAATTGCATGCAATGAAGACGGTGATTCTATTTCAGGAATTTTGCAATAATTCCTTCTATTTAACACATGTATGTGTTCAACGCTGGCAGAGCTGCTTGTTGCTACCAAAACTGAAACAGGATCTGCTGAAACAGAGAGGCGGTTGCCATGGAAAAATGAAGTAAGCTTGCTCCTTGCAGCTGCCATGCATTAATGGGGAAGATATATTTTAGTGAGAGAAAAGAGGAAAGCAGTGGGGCACAAAGGTACAGTGACAGTGCAGGGGTGGAAGGTAAGTTTAGAGACACTGACGACAGTCTGCACAAAAATGTCCAGATGGTTTTCATTAAGAGGAGCTGACCCCCGACTGGCTTTGTGCAGCACATCACTTCATCTGCCCACTCCTTCAATAATATCACCTCCACATTCAGCACCTTGTCCTCCTGGTGTATATTTTTGGGGCATTCGTGTTTTTTCAAATTGTGTCGTCATTGGTAAAAGATGTTTAAGGCAATACAATATAAAGTGGTTAGTGATGTTTAGAATGTTTTAATGTTTTAATTTAACTGTAGGATGTAATATTTGGAGTTACTTAATATAAAGCTCTTGCAGTCTAGATTTTAACAAATAGTAGACATGTTGACACATTTAAACTTCCTGGTTAGTTTTGTACAATTTTAGAAAGTAATTCTTGATATATTCTAAGTAAAGATAGACTTGCGTGTGGCCAAATCTTTCTCACTTTGTGGAAGAATAAATCTGTTGACAGAGTCACTTATTCCTTCACAAGTTCACTGTGGTTCCCATAATACAAATCATTACAAGTTACAGATTGTTTTGCGGTTATGGCAAGCGTTACATATGTTGTGGTTAAGGTAAAGGTTAAAATAAGTCTAAATGAAATGGAATACAGGGTGCACGGTGGCAGAGCGGCTAGAGCTTCTGCCTCTCAATAAGGAGATCGTGGGTTCGAATCCCGCACCACCCCAACATCGTGGTTTCGAATTCTGAACCACCCTAACATCACACGATCTCTCTGGGTGGAGTCTGCATGTCCTCCCCGTGTTACCGTGGGTTCTCTCCGGGTTCTCGGCTTCCTCCCACCGTCCCAAAGACATGACTGTGTAGGTTAATTGAGAACTCTAAATTGTCCCTAGTGTGTGAATGTGAGAGTGAATGGTTGTCTGTCCTTGTCTGTCTCTCTATGTTAGCCCTGCGACGAGTTGGCCACTGTCCAGGGTGTACCCCGCCTAAGGCCCAAAGTCACTGGGATAGGCTCCAGTCACCCGCGACCCCTAACGGGAATAAGCGGTAGAAAATGAATGAATGAATGAATGAAATGGAATACATTCATCCACTCTAAAACCCAATCATCCATCTTACCAGTAACATACTTTGTGGACATAGTTTCATGTAAAAATGTGTCACAACTGAATTTACACACATTTTTTTTCAATACCAGACAAAAAAATGTGCTCCAATATTTCCCTCAAACGTTGACATTTAATCACTATATTAGGAAGAAATTTAAGCTATTCAACACAAAGTTTTATATATATATATATGTATAGATAGATAGATAGGTAGATAGGTAGATAGATACTTATTATTATTTTAAATGCATATGACAAAAAACAAATACAAGTAGTTTGTGCTTACATGTAACTCATGTGTGACCAGAGTTCCATCAGCTGCTCCAATGTCAGAGATGACCTCATAGCCATTGGAGACACTCACACATACTTGACCTCTGCCTGGATCCAACTGGAAAAGTGCTTACCCTTCTCTGTCTGTAAACCCTGAACATAGACAGCAGCAGAGGCACAGGCCTGAGTCCTGTTAGGATTAAAACTCAAATTCTGCTCTGAAATTGTCAGAGCTGTGATTTTAAGATGCATCTGACAGTGTCATGGAAAAATGATGTGGTTTTCACTGTAATCGTCAGAATGTGCTTTGGCAAGTGTCTTGGGAGGTAAAAGCCTTCGCCCCTCATGTTCAGACAAAAGAACTATCTGTGCCAATAGCACATCCAATAAGATCATCTAAGGTGGACAGTTTGGCCTTTGTGGTACTCTCACTCTATAAATCTGCAAGGGTGAAAATGTGCCAGTGTTGGCCAATAAAAACTCGCCTCATCTGCAGTTGATAATAATGCTGTCTTGGCCCAGAACTCTGTACTGATAACATTATTGCAGTATACTCTGGTCTCAGTATTACAGTAAGCATTTACGGTGTAAGTGTTTGTCTGGTGTGAATCATGGATGCTTGGTGACTATTTAATCATGAAATATTTTGGCAAACTGTGTTTAGCATAACACCCTGATCGGAAGTTTTGCGGTTATTTGCTTGAGTTTTCCTTACAGTTTCTGCCACTGATCAAATAGAAACCCCCATCTGTAGGTGTTCATCTCTCTAGGGTGGAAGGCTAGCGAGCTGTTTGAGATTGGGGCAGGAGCTGGCGTGGCGGGCTGGGCCAGCCGAGGCCAGCCGAGGCCAGACGCACTCCTAAGGCCACTGCTGCATCAATAAACGCAGCGATCAAAGTCGCAATTAACCCACCGCACTAACACAAACAGCTGGGCCAGCAGAAACAAACAAAGCCTTCATGTCACCTAAAGCGTTTATTTTTGCAGATTTCCACCTCAATGAGGGAGACCTCCAGCGCTTGTCAGCTTCTGTAAGCAGTGTGAGAGCTGAGGAATGCGGGCCACAAGGATGGCTTAGTGCCTGTGTGTGCTGTGCCAGTCCATTGATTACTGTTGCGGTGGCATATGGGTGAGATTCGGCATGATGTGTTGTCAGGAGGCACTGTGCTCGAATGCCTTTTTCATATACACCAAAGAGGAAATGCATTTTTGAAAGCACATCTGTCTTGTCTCATCCTCACACACAAATTAATCATCTGAATTGAGATTCAGACACTATTTACTCCACAACGACCACTAATCCAAATGGCTCTTCCCCATAGCTGGGAAACTATGCTCAAAACCTTAACTCATTGACATGGGGAGATTTTGCAAAACTGTATGTATATTTATGTTGGCAGCTTCTATTAGAATTTACAAAGTTTTTGCGAACAGACTAAATCAGATGTCCCTGAACTTTGAACCAGAATGATTGTCAAACCTGTGGTCAGACAGTTCACTGGTGAAATAAAAAATCACATAAAGAGCCTGCTCGCAGTATTGTATATGTAAACATAGTGACTGTGGGTGGGTTATCTAATAAAAGAAGGGGGTATGTTGTACGGACCTTCTGTTCATTTGAGCAGTCACTGAGGAAACACAGTGTCCCGTCTGGTGCAGGCACAGGAAGATTACATTTGGAGAGGTATCAAGTTTTTCAAAACAAAAGGATGTGTTTTCCGTTTGCTGCCGTTCCCGCCACAGAGACCTCTCTCCTCCAGAGTTGCAAATGTTTTCACTAAGGATGCTGTGAGGGTGTTTCTAATTTCCTCTCCTATCTCTGGGTGATTTCCTGTGTGCATGAAGTGTGTATGAAAAGATTGTGTGGTAGAGAGGTAGAGAAAGCAATCAAAAATGTGAACATAAATGCTTACATGATTTTATCTCGTCAGTTTATTTCCAGACAGTAGAAGACGAGAGGACCAATAAACTGTGATGTGACCCACATAAACTTGCATTGGCCTTCGGAATCTGTGAAAGTCTGTTGTGTCAAAGTGATAGCCGTTTATTGGCTGGGAAATTCATAGGAGCCTGTTTGGCCATCACAAAGGTTCTTAGCTACATTTTGTGGGGTACTACTACTGCTGCTACTAATACTAGCTGTACTTGCCAACCTCACATTAACTGCATTTTGGAGTTGCTGCAGTTGATCAGGTCTAGGTTCAGCAACACCATGTGCTCAAAGAATGAAATCAGCTGACGGCCTGAACATCCTGAAACTTATTTCATCAATGGATTTTTCCACTCTGGTTCCAAGATGACAATGCCATGATTCATGGGGCTCACATTGTGACAGAGAGGTTCAGGAGCATGGAATGCTGTCCACAGAGACCAGATCTGAACCTCTTTGACAATCTTTGGGATATGCTGGAGAAGGCTTTGGCAGTGATCATGCTTTCCATCATAAATACAAGATATTGGTAAAATATTAACAAAGTAACAATGGATGGAAATAAATGTTTTGACATAGCCGAAGCTTAGTGAAACAATGGCACAGTGAATTTGTGCTGTGATCAAAGCTAAGGGCGTCCAACCAAATAGAGAATAGAGTTGCCGGTGGCAACTTTTTTTTTGGGCCAGGCAGTGTATCTAAAAAATAGCTATTGTTATCAAATTAAATATTCTTGTCAGCCTGTGTTCCTTTGCCCTTTAAGAAAGAAAAGCAGTATTTGTATACTTCTTCTTGTCTCAAGTACATTACATTAATGTTTAGTAAATTCCGTGAGCAGTGTCTTTTTGTAGGAATTCTTGTACAGGTCCGTCGTTTGTATAGATCGTTTATGTGTCATTTACTGGTGTGCTCCAGTGAACCTTAAGAGTCTCCTGTGGTTATATTGGCTATTTCCACATGCGCCAGGTTTTGAAACCCTAAGTCTATTTGGCCCTCTGCTTCCTTTCTATTGCTTCCTGCACTGTTGGAACCAGATAAACCATCTCCATAAGAACTCAAGGGGAAATGTTCGGGAGATGGCCCCCTCCACTGCTCAGGAGAAAGAAGGAAGTTTGGGACTATCGTTTGGACTGGGGGGGTATTAAGACTGAAAGACTTGAAACAGTGTCCGCACATGTGGCTGGATCGTGAACACTATCTGATGAAGCGGGAAAACTATCAGAAGTAAAACTTTGCAGGACCCGCCACAAAAATGAAACAATCCCTTATTTTAAAAGCCTATGATGCGATGCCAAGTTGGGATGAAGGAGGAGAATTAAACAAATGAAAACATGTCTGGAGGCATCTCACATTTAATCAGAGTATCCTCCAAAAGGACATGTTTTGGACTTTTTTGTTCTTCCGTCTTTTCTTGAACAGTATTTATTTACTTGTGACAGCATAGGCCAGCTTCTTGATCCAAAATCCTGATTAAATTAGTGCTTGAGTGACTGTACATCAAAGGATCCTTGTTCATCTGAAAGCCTTAGAGAAAGAGATCCAGCCTTAAGTCCTGGTATAAGCCATAGTCACCTACTAAATAACCAGACTGTCACTCAAGACACTTGCCTTTTTGAAGAAACTGGATTTTTCACATTTTTTTTTTTTTTAAACAATACATTGGGGTATAATAGCATAGGCCCTATATACGCACAAGTCCCTTTGTTGTCCAATCTTCAACTGCCATCTCTGAGTAAGCCAGCCAGATAACTGAATTTTCTTTATGGTTGGAACAGTGAAAGACTTCAATGAGTTAAGTGCATGAGTGGGGATTCTTTTTTTGTACACACAAATGTACACTTTCTTTCTCCAAATCTGTGCCACACAATGCTTATGAAAACCATTCTTATTCCTATAGGCATAATAATTTAAAAGCCTGTCTTTGTCCATCCCATATCATGGTCTATATATGGACATATATTTCATGCTAACACACAAGGTGCACTATGTAACTTTTCTGGTGAAGGTTCCCCATAGATATGTTGCTTTGCCTGGAATGTTCCACAGCGTGGTATTAAACCCATCTCCTTGGTAACACAGAGGTGATGCCACCAGGCCAAGTTACAGGACAGGAGCCTCATTTATAAAGCTTTCTACGCACTATGCATAGGTCACTCTCTGTGCCATACATGGAATTTATAGAAAGTCCACTATACGCAGGACTGAGATCCTGGCCTGCGCACTACGCACAGTCTGAATACCAAGGAAAAGATAAGACATGCAAAAGTGAAGAGAGTTTGAGAAAGTGTTTAGTTTGTGTAGTTAAATCGTATTCACATCTCATTTTGCACGCCCCTTTTATGGTGATTTGGAGGTGTGGAGAGGACCTGATGTGGGCTCATGTGTGCAGATTGCAGCTGCAGGTGGGATCTATAAAGCAAATGCTACTGCAATCTATAAAAGAAACTGCTGTGAGTGGGTTTTATGAATGCGTCATGATTTTTTGTTTTGTTTATTTATTTGGTCTGGACATTGCATGTCAATGAACATACATGATATATGTTGTAAACACGCTGTATTATAGCCATGAGCTCATTTCCATTTGCTGTCCCACATTCAACTGTACATGTTTTTAGTCATAAGGGAAACTAGAGGACCAGGACCTTCTTGTCATAGAGCAAGAGTGCTAACCACTGTGCTACTAGAGGCAAGGATGCGCACTTGCGTCCTCGCAGTAGAAATGCATACTTTTCAATGTATTTCTGAGCAATTAAAATTCCTCTTTTGAGAGATACATTTTAACGCCATAAACATTTTTAGTAAAGCAATAATATATGCCTTAAGGCCCAAAGTCACTGGGATAGGCTCCAGTCACCCGCGACCCCTAACGGGAAATAAGTGGTAGAAAATGAATTAATGAATGAACAATAATATATGCATGGAGAAAAATTACATATTTGTAATGGTATTTACAAAAAAAGTTTGGAAAGGGTAACCACGTATGTAACTACAGTTCTATGAATCCTGGATGACCACTGAAGACTGTGCTTAAACACTGAATGGCTCTGTGTACATGCACAAAGGGAGTCGTTTTGTGCTAAAACCCCGCCTCTGGCCATCAGTGGTAATTAAATTGAACTAGTTTCTACTGTACCCTACAGGAACATGTTGGAAATTCTGTAACTGTGATACATCTCTTTGTGTAAAAAGAAAAAAAAAAGAAAAAAGAAACAAATCACAATTAAAATTTTGAGTAAATGTTCAATGACGTTTGAAAAAAGTAATTTGGACATAGAAGAGCTTGTACTGCCATAACCCGTCGCAGCAGTTACACTGTGAACAAATAACCCCCCAGTCTGAGCTCCAGCTGCTCCCCTGTGTGCTGGACAGAGGTCAGTGCTATTGCAGGTGCCATCTTTCTGAGGAAGTGGTGAGCACAGCACCATTCTGGGAGGATATTAAAAAATGTGGGGGCTCTCGCTGCACAGAGAAGCAGAAGAAAAGGAGATGTTAATTCAGGTGTTTTGGCTCAAGCCCAGAGATTTATTTTATTCCATTTGTTTATTTAGTTTGTGCCTCGTGCCTGATGACAACAGTTGGAGGGGAAACGTGATCCGTGCTCCGTGTATGTTCAGGTTTGTACTGTATAACATGGAGGTGTGACTTTAAAGTGTGTCACCGGAGCATGTTTTTGTAGCATAAGCTGGCACGTGCGACCTCATAAGGACTTGATTGGTTTCAGTCTCTTTTCTTGTGGAGATTTCCTGGTCAAAATTAAAACGTGTTTTTACTCTTTTTGAAGTTTATTGATAGAATGTGCTGTCTGCTCCTGGTTACACTGAGTGACTTTTTGCTGCATTAAGTTGTCATTAAAGGATTTAGGTCTCTGGGGTTAGTTACATGTTTGTTTTTTAATGTGTATGACAGGGTGTGTTCACACTCGTGATGGTTTGGTCCTGCTTTTAGCCCAGTTTAGTCCTGGTGTAGATCTGGTTTGGTCCTGTTCTAGTCCTGATTCATGGTGTTAAGGTTTAGTTACAGATTTTGTCCTAGTTTACTCCCAGTTGTATTGAATTTGTGCCATTGTGTACATACTCTGATAAAACCTATCAGTATAGATAGAAGTTGATAAAAAGAAGAGTGAGATAGACTGGGTCCACCTAAAATGATCCCAGAAGGGGCCACATGTAGGCCCACATTTATTAATGTAATGTAATTTATCATGTACTATTAGTGCCACAAGTGTGATATGTAAATGAGTTTACTGCGGGTGAAGAGGAAGTGCAAGTGCGTGTGTGCCTCTGGTGTTGCTCCTTTGGGAGAATGACACATGTAAGAAGTTATGATGATAAATGATGATCTTCACTTGCCTTATAGGCCAACAACTAAAAATTATCAACATTAGCTTAATTCTATAGCACATGAATGTTTTTTTTGGTCTGTGGTTAGTGTATCAAACATTTGAACCTACACTGCAGTTTGGGTAGAAAAAGTCAGTCCTTCTGCGCGTTTGTCCAGAGTTCAGATGCGCACTGCAGCACACAGAGGGATGTGATAAAAAACCTGCAGGAGTTTGCCTTTAACCAACTCTGCCGAAAACATGAATTTGGGACTGCGGATCGCAAGGATTTTATTACAGCCCAGGGGTAACAGGACAGCACGAACACTCACGGCTTTTGGAGACGTGGAACAGGTGGACGAGTTGCGTTTGTGTCATCAATACTCACATAGTATACAGAGCGCACGGTTTAAGGACATTAAAAGGATCAGGGACGAACTCCTGAAATCCGTCTGAGGGACAGTTTCTGTAACTGCTCCAGTTCAAAGCGACACTGGTGAGAATACAGGCCGTGTTGCAGGTAAAGTGTGTTTTTATAACCTCTCCCCTCCATCAAAACAACACTATTACTTTTGTTAGGGATGCATCGATACCACTTTTTTTCCAAATGAGTACGAATACATCATTTTTAGTACTTGTCAATACCGAGTACAATAATTACTTGCATTCAAGAGTCAGCTTTAACAGCTGAGCAGCTTCTTTTGCGCCTCTACACCACGTTTTACCATCTCTATATGAAATGTGTGACAGGTTATAGGTTTGAATAGAGTTGGCTGCCATAGGCACTGAAAAAATATGACTTTGGGTCTAAATGCGAGGGCCGTGCGTCGTAAACAGGAAACAGCTGATGCTAACGCGTGCTTGCCTTATTCTGCTAACTCTGTTGGCTCAGCAAACAAAGCTATCGTAACTGGAAATTCGCCGGTTTTTCACAAGATCAAGTCAGCTTTTGGTGAGGAATGATTATTTTGCCCTTATATTTTCTTTCTGTAGTTTCGTTCTCATCTGCGTCTGCATTCTCTTTTCTTCTCTCTTGTCCAATCATAAACCGGTCTGCACTATAGCGAGCAGCACCCTCTGGGGTACATCTCGCGGCCCCTTTGGACCCCTCAAATGGGGCGGTACGGTTCACTTTTGTTCAGTCCCGCTCCGCACTGTACCACACTAATAGAAAGGGTTAGGGTTACTTCAGTTACTTCAGTCAGTCTCGTTCACTTTGAAAAACTGCCACACGTCTGACTTCAGCTCCTCCTCGCTTCTCGCACCGGCCACCCTCTGACTGCAGCAGCAACAACGTCACGACAGCATGCCGTAAATTCACCAAAAGAGGTGAGCGCCAGTATCGGGTGCTCTTCAGTGAGTATGTACTAGCACCTGGTATCGAGCTGATACTCGCTACTGGTATCGGTATCGGTGCATCCCTAACTTTTGTAGTAGGCCTATTTGTAAATGAGCCAAAAACAACCATTTGCAGCAGTTTTGAACACCACATTGACTGCAATAGTCTGTTCTGTGCAAAAGTTTAACACCTACATTTTCAGGCAGTTTTGCTCATCACAGTCATGATAAATCAAACAGCGCCCACAAATCATTATCATTTGCATTCTGGCCGCGTCTAGTCTTGCACTGTTTTGCTTATTCATAAGGTCCCATGTGCTAAATTTGCACCGAGGCAGGAGAGAGTCGCAAATCTAAATTGCACTCAGCTTTTCCTCCAGTTTAGCACGCGCAACCCGTTTTGCACCTGTGCAATCGCTTAGCAAATCTGAGTACAGCAGCTCAATTAACGAACACTGACAATCAAAAAGGTGGTCAAAGACATTTATTTGATTGTTTTTGATTTTTCTACAATATGATATCAAGAAAATGAAAATAATTAAAAACAGCATTGTGACGTAAAGTGGAATTTGACATCTTAATTTGTGGTGTGAGTTGACAGGTCCTGATCCCATTCAAACATGAGTATAAACATGCAAGCCTGCAGCAGACACTCAAGAGCCCATCCATCTTTTAGTTGCTGTTTTATTCCACATTACATTATACCCCACAGAAAGACCAGTTATGTAACATTTATCCCACACTGCAATTATCCCACCGGCTTTCAGATATTACTTTTGCCCAAATCTATTTTAAATTTGTGTCATATTTTTCCTCCTGCCGCACTTGGAAAAGTCTGCTTTCCATGGGCCTCCCCAACAGAAAATCCATTTCCACTATCCTTTTATTGGCAGATTTGGCTTTGGAGAGCCGTGTGAGGGAATAGTGAGTACAGTAACATGCTGCAAATGTAGCTCCAGCATGTGACGGAACAACCTATTTTAGACCATCCTGGCATATACCTGGCACTTTCCTGTCCCATTTTAGGACATGAGGTCTACCCTTACTTTCTATAACTGTCCCAAACACACAGTCTAGCCGGGACACTGTCACACTCAGCCTACGTCTAGTGCGATGTTTATTGGCCTGTTAGAGAGCTGTTAAACACAATTCAGAGGAATAGCAAACATGACCCTGCTCAACCTCAACTGAACTTTTACACCTCAAAATGTGACATAAAACACACGCTCGCTCCAACTCTACTTGCTGCCCTGTGCACTTTTCCCTTTTTGTTTTGGTTAAGTATTTTTGCCTTTGCTTTGCTGAGGTCACCACCCTCTCCATAAGCTCCCCGCCCTGGATTAGAGCGTGGTCACAAATGAGATGTGAACCTGGATAAAACACCATGAAAATTCTGCCATATGACAAAGTAAATTAAACAAATTAATAGTCACTATACTTACAAGCCAAGTGGTTTAGTTATATCTTATTGTAAACCCATGTGTATTTTGCTGACACGGCATTTGGACCAGTGGACAAGGGAACAGGGGGCACAGTAATTACTGGATAATGACCTGGTCGTGGGGAAGACATGCTGTCAGTGGTTTTGGCTAAAGTCAAACCAATGATGTTTTGGGATTTTCTGACCTCAGGCTGTTTCTCTGTTTGGACCTGTCATTACAGTTTAGTGCCAATGCTCGCTAGTTCTCCTTTCTTCAGAGTTTTTTTTGTGTGAGAGCAGGGTGACCACAGACACCTGATGTCTACCGCAGCCAAAAGAGCAAGGTGGAAGATCTGACCCACAGTTTACACCATGACAACTTCTGACATAACCACACAACCCAGCAACTTGGGCCCAAACGCTGTGTAAACGTCTTTAAATGGCCAGTGCCAGTGGTTAACTTTACCTCACATAATGCACTGTTTCCAATGTTGCATGCATATGTGCGCCGTGGTGATGGCATTACATACAGCTGAAATAATATACTTTGTGTCTATATTATGTCTGTCTATATAGTTCATATTTGTTGAACTGATAATGTGTTATATGCATAGTATACATTAGATAAGTTTGAATTATGCTTTTTTTAAGGGACAGAAACTTTCAAGAGAACGAAACTAGAAACTTAACACCAACTGTTAGAACAAGTTACAATTACGCATAGAAATCTGATCGACTCAGATTTTGGCTAGATATATTTGACCACAAAATCATGCATAAAGTAAATTAAAGCATAATTGACTGTGTGTCATAGATGACAAATAACAGGCTTGTGTTGGCTGCCCCCCCCAAAGAAGTACCAGAAGCCAAACTAAAATGGGTTTAGTATCACCCAGCTTAAGTTTGAACAAATACATTTTTCCATTACATACACAGGCGTTTCACGCATTTGTAACTTTTTTGCTGTAGTGTAAACATTAAACTCATGTGCCTTGTCGATGCCAGTGATATAATTTGAGTTGTCATTTGTGAAATGTTTTCTAATTATGACAATTTGGTCATGTTGTGATCAGTCACAGCTACCATGCATTTAGCGTCATTTGTAGTTTTTGTTGCTAAGGCAAATGACCACAAAAGCATTCAAATGTCATAAGCAAACACCATTAAGGTTATTAGTATGTTTCACTGTAATTGCCCACCACAGCAATTATAGGGTTTGGTGCCCGTTTTTGTCTGCCCTGCCACAGATTTAGAGGCATGCACTCACAAAGCTTTTCAAAACTAGCGTCACAATTTCCAAAATATTACCAAATACATAAATACTGTAACTGCAAAGGTATAACTGAAAACCTTACAGAGAACCATTTGAGTCGATTTGGAACTTTTTATGACCCCTTTAATCTTTTCAATAACCTCTCTTCATAAGCAAGTCTTTTTTATAAGTGAATGAGGAAAATGTAGCTTTGGAGTTAGTTTAGCATAATATAGTTGACGTAAAAAAAACACAATTTACCACTTAAAACACAGCATTTTACTGACTGTGGTGCACAATGAAAGATCTGCATAGTTATTAGAGCTAATACTCCAGACAGTGTGATTATTCATATCAGATTTCCAAGCCATCCATCAAATGGTTGTTGTGATAGTTCTCTCCCACAATTCACTCACCACAAACGTAATTCCCTGGAAACCACAAAGAATGTACCTAATTTCTGCAAATCCCTTTTATGTCAATCAGTGGCTTAGTTTTATGTAAAATGTGCCTGGGATAATGAGTGCGTATCTCTCTCAAGACACATGTAAACTTGGGAGAAGCAAGAAAAAAAAATACTTTGCCTCCAAAATCAACTGCCTCAATATCTTGACACTTCTCTTCTGGGTGTTGTGACATTTTTGTGTGTTACACAGTTTATCTAAATGGTGATACTTTTTTCCTCCCCATAGTTGGAGCTTCAGGCCTGCTGTGTGTTCCTGCCCAATGACAGCCTGCCCTCCCCCAGTACCATCATCTGTGGGGACATCCCTGGGACTGTCCGCAGCTGGTATCATAACCAGGCCTCCATGCCTGGGACTCTGGTGGTCTGTTTGCCCCAGATCACCATCCTCAGCACTGGGCACAAATACATGGAACCATTGCAGGAGCTGCCCTTTGTGGTCTTCAGGCCCATATTGGAAGAAGGTACACTACTGTTTGTTATGCCTTTTTGACTAACATGGCTAGTTTCAAGTATAGAAAACAAAATACCAGCATGGTATCATACCAGTTCTTAAAATAGCCTTGTGACTTACCTCATAATGGTGGGGGTCAATTTCTTTGGTATTATAAACACATCAAATGCATTAATAACTGAAATGATGTTAATAATAATAATAAAAGGCTACATTATGTGAATTCATCATCATTATGGACTTTTCAACACTGAGCAAACCTTTGACCCACTACCACTCATTTACCATGACAAAAGACAAACAAACTTAAGTGGATTGACTTTGAGAGATGTATATCTTGCACATGTGGTGAGCACACCTGGGAGAGTTGACATTAGCAACATAAGACGCTCAGGCACTGTTTTCTCTTAAGGAGAAAAAGACAGGGCACCCTGCTTTTTTTCTCCAATGACATCAGAACTGGGCATACAAGATTTCAAAAAATAGGAGAGAAAGAAAAATGACAGCAAAAACAGTTACATCAGTGGCCTTGTCAATGTTGCCGTTAAAATTAACAACCTGTGCTTTTCCTAATTCATTCCTGCATTTGGAAACGTCTTCATCTCTCATTTTAATGCACTGGATCAAAGCCGCCTGCCCACAGTGTAAGGGAAATGTATTCTTCACGGCCTTGTGCAGCTGAAAATGGCCCTCTCTCTCCTTAAAAAAATGTGACAGCTTCCCAGAGTGTTGCATCACGTATAATAGCACTACTTCAATTTCTAGTATGTTATTTTACTGCATTTGTTTGCCATGTATGGTATTGTTTTCTGCTAAATGTATCCACACATTTCTTCACTCTTCTGTCTGCTCACAGGGGATGCTTTTCCTTGGACAATCAGCTTGAGTCAGTTCAGTATCTATACCCTCCTTGGACAGCAGCAGAGCCTGAGCCTGCTGGAACCCATGGGTTGCACCTCTACACTGGCTGTGACCTCCCACAAACTGCAGGGTTCAGAGGGCAGGCACTCCTTTGTGGTGTGCCTCCACGTGGATCTACAGCCACTCCATGTCAAGTGCTCCAATCCACAGGTCAGTGAGACAGGAGCACTGATATATCTATACAAGTACCGTAAAATTCGGACTACAAGCCGCTACTTTTTTCCCATGATTTCAACCCTGCGGTTTATACAGCGATGCGGCTAATTTATGTATTTTTCCGGGAACAGCCTCTAGGGGCGCTCCAGCAGGAAGCGCAAGAGTTCGACAGACCAGTGAAAGAGAGGAGGAATACGCTAGTTTGATTGTGTTTTGAACACTCGGTTTGCATCATGCGCACACCATCGTCACAGAAAACATACGAAAAAATAAATTTGGCGCAGCTTTTAAGTTAAAAGCAATCGATCTGGCAGCCAAAGAAGGAAATAGAGTTGTTGCACATAAGCTTGTCATCAATGAATCGATGGTGAGACGTTGGAGGCCGAGTGAAGAACGGACTCAATGCACTGCTGTGTTACAGGTACCATTTGGAAAAAGGCATGTGTTCAATTAAAACTTCCATCCTTCCGTGTAAAAGTCTCATGTAACATCGTGGACACCTGCGACTTATAGACCGGTGCGGCCTATTTATGTACAAAGTTATTTTTCTTTGTACATATGGCTGGTGCGGCTTCTACTAAGGTGCGCTTAATAGTCCACATTTTATGGTAAACCCTTTTCTAAATGAACAAAAAAATTGTAAAAAAAAAAGAAAGAAAGAAAAACAATGCTGCAATCAGCACAATGATGCACTATTGAGTAACCCTATACAGCTGTTATGCAAGATAATAGCACACATTAAACATGTTTCCAGCCACAAATTAGCTTGCTAATCTCTCATTTATTGAACAATATGATAATTACTGTTCCTCAGTTTGCCTCGATTTATTAAACGTTTGAGCTAAAACCGAATACAAGGCAATATAATAGATAAAGAAGAATAGAAAGCTAGAGAGAATATCTTATTTGATAACTTGACTTTTGTCAGTTTCTGTTGTAGGTTAAGTCAGCTGGAGACACATTAAGCATTTCATCAGTGGTAGTGAATATCAACAGTTGAAGATTTTAGCTCTAGACTTTAAATGAGGATGTTGCTGGGAGCATGTAAGGGAAGCAAGTCAAGAACTCAGCAATGGAAAATTACACTTGTGTCTTTGTAGAATTGTACATAAACAAAATCCTGGCTAAATTAAGTATGTCCACATGGTCTTCAAATGCACAAAGTAGTTCATCATGCTCACTGTCTTGATTGTCATGAAAATCAATCTGTAAACATGGGAGTGTTGCTGTGTTTGTTTTGGTCAGATCGGAGTGAAGGAGAACAGGGAAACGTGAAGTCTATTGTTATTGCACAGTGTTATTTTGTTTTGGTGACTGGATAACAAATACAGATGGACTGTATACCAAAGAGTTTAGCTGTCCAAATTATGCTTTAGTTTTTTGTACTGTGGTGACTTTTGTTGCATGTACCGTAACACAAGCTTTAATTTTTGCAATTGAATATATCTGTTCCTAGCACTGGACTGAGATGTCTGATGTTCCTCCAGGGATCTGCTGTAGCCACTCCTCCAGTTTGGGGGTCACTGCCCCGAGTGCGCAGATTTTTTAGATATATTTTATTTTATTCATTGTTTTATGTTGCACCTTACGCTGAAGCAAGTTCCTATGTTTGTGAATTTTTGATCACTGGCAATGGCAATAAACCGTTTCTGATTCTGATTCTGATCACCACAGGCACCACTTTGGCCTTCACCTTCCAGGTCTTCTCCAGCTCTTCTCTGAGCCCTTGGTATTTCTCTAGTTTCTCGTGTTCCTTTCTTCTCATGTCGCCATCATTTGGTATTGCCGCATCAACAACGGCCTTCCTTTGCTCTTAATCCACCACCATGATGTGTGGTTGGTTTGCCATAACCATTCTGTCCCACAGGATCTTTGCTTGGTCATTCTCTATCGCCTTTGGAGGTGTTTGGGGTTTCCAGTTCATACTCCACACAGATGTTTCTGTACACTATGCCAGCCACTTGTTTATGGCGTTCCATGTAGGTTTCCCCTGCCAGCCTCTTACTTCCTGCAGTTCTGTGCTGGACTGTCTCAGGAGCTTCTTTGCACAGCCTACACCGTGGGTCTTGTCTGGTGTGGTAGGTCTGAGCCTCCATTGCTCTGGTGCTCAGGGTCTGTTCCTGTGCAGCCATGATGAGCCTCAGTGCTGTCCTTCAGTCCGGCCCACTCATTATGTTCCGGTGGTACATACCATGTAGGACACACGCACGCACGCACGCACGCACGCACACACACACACACACACACACACACACACACACACACACACACACACACACACACACACACACACACACACACACACACACACACACACACACACACACACACACACACTTTTGTAAACACTTCAACCGAACAATCTTTAAATCGTCTCTCAGACCACAATGGTGATAGATGGCAAGAATGGTTGGCCAAAGAAATACATATTTTTAAAAATATTGTAGTTATTACAGTTTTCCCACAAATGTTCTTTTGTTACTTTTTAATAGTATGTGAATTACAAAACTTGCAGGACATCAAGAGATTACTATTTAATCAATCAACAAAATGTCTTTGTTTTCTTCCAAGTTCTTTTTTCTCCAAAATGTATGCTAATTGTAACGTCTAAAGTTCCACAGGAGTAGCATGTGGTGAAAAGTACTATTTACTCGTCTTTTTAATGATAGTTGTATTTTCACTTGGATGTCAGAGAGCTGTAAGACTGTAAGTTTACCACCAACATAGTTACAGACTGGGTCATGCTGCTGTGGAGTGGAGCTTAAGTAGTGGAAACATACATCATATAGTGAAGTATTTCATGGTGTTTAAAATCAAAACCTTGAAATACAAACCCAAAATGTATTGCATATGGTACATTCTGCAATACATTAGTATATTAGACATTTAGCTCATTTTGATATTTTATTTGCCTGGCCAGTCAATACTGCAAGTTTTTAAAATGGTATTGAAACACGTGTATCCTGTTGGTCTGTTTTAGAGTCTAGATATGTTATTTGTCAGTCTGTCTGATTGGAATACATTTACACGCACAGGATAAACTGAGGACGATTTTATTTTTGTCTTCTCCAGAGAACCTGTCAGAGTACTCCTGTCCCAGTCTACATGAAAGTTAAAAAGATTAATAGCTTTGAATGGGGAACTAAAAGAAATTGAATAATGTTGAATTAATATTGAAACTTTGTTGAATAAAAATGGCACACATAACTGCGCTTTTGTGAGTCTAGATGGGGGACAACTCATCTACCTTTTTAGGCATATAATTTATTCGCTCTCTGCACATTGAAGCGCCAGTAGTTTATTTCGCTTTTACCTAGTGGACCAAAACAATTAAACAACACTAGTGAGTCCCTGGTGGAGGTGCCGTAACTTGGCTAATAAATCATTGTTGATCTAAAATGACTGGGCACACATTTAAACACTTCTAATATTTATCAGGCTGTTTCTTGCCAGTGCCGTTTAATGTCCCTCCTGCACTGTAAACTGTTTTACACAAATAAACCAGCTTGAAAAATATTCAGTGTTTATTTACCATTGAGTTCTAAATTTAACTTTTTGCTCAAACCACATCTACCCGATTTCTAGCCCTTTATATTTGTCCACCTGTGCTCTCTATGCTACCACAGCAGTGTTTGACATAGCCTCCTTTAGTATAGACTGTAGTGAGATAAAGACACAAACACAGGCCATCTGCGCTCCACAGCCTTTCATGTGTGTTTTCATGAATGACAGTGGAGGTCTCTGTACACTCTCCAGTCTTCACTACTGCAGCCTCAGCCCCTCTTGATCTCCAGATGACAGCTCTTTGGAGGACTTCACTTCACAAATGTTCAGCTCAATTTCTCTTTTAACAAAATGTGCCGGCTATATTATGACCTAATGTGTGCAAGTATGTAAAGATACTGGTGTCCTGTACTTTTTTTTTACGTACTTTTTTCTTTTTTTTTTTTTTTATTCTGTGGCTGCAAACTTGTGCCTTTGTGTGAACTCTCCTGATCCTCACTGGTCAGGCAATTGCACACACAAGCGATGTCAGTGTTTTTTTTCTTTTTTTGCAGCTGACCTTGTGTTTTGCATCCAAAGATTGTAAAACCATGCAAATTACAAGCATTCTGTACATGTATTTTATTTTCAGAAGTTGCCATGTGCACCACCATTATCATTCTAGTATTATTTTGCATTGAGAATCAAGCCTGAGAAAGGCTGCATGCATTGATGACCTGTTGACAATGTACACAAATCAACCAACTTTTATATCACAGGGTAACAGGAAATTGCCATATTAAAATTGGTTGAGTATAGGCAAAAATCCGAGGAAAACTGACTAAATTAAGAGTCCTTTATTGTGGACAGGGACCCCAGCGCATTTCAACTGTGGTGGTCTTTGTTAGGACATTAAACACATGATGGAGGGACAGGGACAGGGACAAGGACTTTTAGTATGCCTCGGATTTTAGCCTATACTCTACAATTTTTAATACGGCAATTTCCTGTTATCATTTGATCCATCCAGTCATCCTAAAATAGCACCTGACCTTTTTACTCTTCCTTTGTTTTGGACCCAGTGAAGCACTCATTTTTCTAGTGTGTTTTCAACTTTATATCACATTTTAGCAGCAAGACTTCTCCTCTTCTCAATTTAAATGCATTGGATTCCTGCTTAAATGCAGAAACAGCTTAAGTGTGTTTCTTTTAGCAGTCAGAAGTAAAAAGGGGCTGGGTGGTGCTCTAAACTGCAATGACATTACTAGCTATGGTCTGTATGGTTACTTTATGCATCATTGTGGTATCATTTGACCCATTCTAAACACATCCTATTGCTTTGTTGGCCTTTCACACCCAGGAGCACCGGGCTGTGTGTCTCCTGCCGGCAGCACAGTTCAGTGGGGTATGGCAGACAGCTGTTGGCTCTGTACCGGCACTGCTGCTCCTGGATCAGCGTTAGCTGCTCTTCCTGGACATGTTTGAAATGCCCCAGCTGTAATGTATTGTGCTGCTTTTCATTTGATTTATGCTTATTTATGGAAGGCCTCCCTATAATGTGTGTGCTAACAGCCGTGTCTGTGTGTGAGCGGGCCACAGAGAGCAAAAATCTGTTTTGAGCTGTTTTCTGCCTGTGCACCTTTCTTTCAGGGACCTTTTTGGCAGTAGAGGGGGCAGGGGGGTGAGCACTTTGCTGGCAGGGGAATCGAACCAGTTGAAATCCAGAAATTAGCTCACTATGAAAGAGCGCACTTTTTCTCCCTTAGTTTTGCCTCTCGAAGAATATTAAGTAAAAGCATTGCATTCCCGTGCATTGCTCTCATGTTTTCCACTGGCCTTTTTGGTTTTGTTATTGTTGTTTGAAACAGATCTCTTTTTACGATAAATGGTTAAGAAGTTTGTTCAAACCATGGTAACTTGGGTAAATTGATGACACAACCTCACTTTCCTCCTCTGGAGTTTCGTTGTGAAGGTTTGTTCACTGTGGTACATGTAGGAACATGCAGTGACATCTGACATATGTAATACTTTTACCATCATTAAACAAAAAATAAAAGTGTATTGTTTTCATTAGTGTGTATGTTTAAAAAAAAAAAAAATCATAACTTCAACTAGATTTAGTGTCACATGGTTAAGCTGCTAACACAAATCATGCTAATGACCCTTAGAAGTCAGTTTACATGAGAACTCCACAATGATATAGTTTGAGTCAGCCATTGGCAAAATATATTTCAAATATGTCTTCCCAAGTTAATGCTACTCATGTTTTCTTTTAGAAGATTTAATAATTTGGTATTAGAACTGGCTCAAGGCATGTTGCACTATATTCATTATTATGTTATTTATTTTTATAACCTTTTAACTGCATTTATATTGAATGTAAACATTTCTTTTTTGGTGGGGGTATACATAAACATGTATACATGTTTGTATACAAGTTTATGAGTTAATGTTGCTTAAAAAAATTGACCTGCAATCAAATCTAGCAAATACTGTTTAACTATAAACATGCCGTCTGCCTCCAGGTCCAGCTGTTGTATGAGCTTCTTCTCTCCTGGAGCTCCACTTGGGCCCGTCTGCAGAAACATGGCTTCCTCCGCCAAACCTCCAATGTCCCAGAGCCGCTTGTGGTGGGTGCTCCGTCCTCCCCTGTGCGGAGCAGTGCCGGGACAGCCCCACCGGACACCAGTACCTGCAGCCCTTCTGCTGACTTTGGCTCCCCTACAGAGGTTAGCTTTTGAGATACATTTGGACTTCAATATGATTTTTTTTTTTTTTTTTTTTTTTAGATTTGGTGAAAAGATATTTATGACTTTTGAATAAATACATACATTGACATTTATACTATTTAAAATAATTCTACCGTAAAAACTAAGGCTGCATGTCATTCCTGTGTTATGGTGCACTCTCTTTTTTCCACCATCCACCAAGTAATTCAGTCCACTACATGTACGTCAAAACACAAGTGTATCTACATCACCAGCTAAATAATCTAATTGTAATTATAGTATTTTTTTGAGCAAGTGCTTGCAATTTGTCCAAGTAGTCTGTTTTATTTGGAAATAGTGTTCAAAGCTGGAAAAATTTAATCAGCCCTCATGTTTTGCTACATTTTTGTCTTTCTCCAAAACAGATATGCAGATAGACTAAGAGCTCTGTTTCAGTCTCGTGTGCCTGGCCTTGATTGAGTATAAACCTGCTTCTTAATTTGTGGAAAACAATAACCTGTATTTACATTCTTGCTCAGTTAAAATATCCAATGGAGAAAAAATATGGCATGCCGTGGTCCGTGCAGTCGTGTGCAAAGCGAACAGAAAAAGAGTGTAATCTGCATTTTTATAACATATTTTTCCTCGAGCCCCAAGGTGGTACTTAGACCTGCTCAAAGGCCCAGGGCTGCTGCCTCCTGTCAGCACAGTAGCACTCACTGGTGTTACTGCGGGCGCTGTAAAGTTGAGTCCTTTAGGAGCATCTGTGTAATGTTTTTTAGAAATATGAATGCAACAGGGTAGTGTTTATGGCAGTTTCAGTTTACTGTCGCATGATAACACTGGATTTTATGCTTTGGGATCACCAACACTTTGTCAGCAGTAACGGGTTCAAATGCAATTATATCACCGAGGGATCAACAGACAGACTTATTTACATTTACTCTCACAAGATTAAATCACATTTGTATTAGTTAATATACTGCAATACAAACCAATAGACCACCATGCCTTTAAAAATATTTAGAAATAATTACATACATAAATGTTTAAAGGCCTGTCTGCGTAGGAAATACTGTATGTGTCATTTAAATGTTTTATTATAACTAGAAATACAAATTGTAAATACATTTGGTGTAACATGTCAAACCTTCAGTTCCAATATTACCCTTTTATTCAAATGCTCCTCCTTACTGCTGTTTTAAGGTTATATGAGAATCACAGTTATATACTATGCCATGAGTGTTGCTCAGAAACATGTGTTTTGTATAACTGGATATGCATCTCTGCATGCATTTGCCTCCATGTGATGGTGAGTGCTTTTCTTGCATCATTTATGGGACTCCTGCTACAGTACATCTGAGAGGGGCCCCTGACAGCCCACTTGTCACTGTTTACCTAAGTACAAACACTGGTAGAAGTGTTTGGTCCTCAGGGAGGCCGGGTGATTGAGCAAGAATGTACGAGCTGTTTTGATAAGTCTCAGCACCAGTGGCAGGACTCACTCCCCAAATCCCTGCCCTCACCACCCACTACACTGCCTCCTCAGGGCCCCACCTGGCTCTGTGTAAGTTGAGATGTGGTATATGTTTTTTAGAAGGGCTATATTAAGTACTGTCTGTTTTCAGAATGTAGAATGTGTTCATTTCAAAACTAGAATTTCCATTTTTATTATTTATTTTACCTTGGATCCTCTTTCATCACAATCAGTCACTTATACTGCAAAAGACTGAAGGGATTTACCTAAAAAGTCCTGCCTAAAACACAAGTGCACTTGGGCGAGATATGAACTGACTGATTAGAATGCAAACATATAGTACTTAATTTACTTATTACAATATTTTGGACAACAATTTTCCATTATATCCCTGTAGCTCCTCCTTCCTTCTTCTTTAACCTGTCCATTGCTCCTGATGGTATGACCCTCTAGCCTGCTGTTGTCTTCCAGTGTTTGGGTCTTCCTGATGAGCAAAGACAAACGCTGCAGAGAAAATAAACCCAGATCCCCCGGCGTTTACAGCACAGAGGCCCAGGAATTAAACTGTATATGTTACATCTTGGCTTTAGAAGGTGTGGGAAAATAGCTTCTTCTCAAATTATGTGAATTGGTGTTTTTGAGGGGGCCCAATCTGGCAACCTGCAAACGTGGCAGAAGCCCCCTCGACCTGTGCAAGCGGTTTTAAAGTTTAGGTCTTCCATAGAATGGCATGCTTCTTAAACAGAAATATTATGTCAGAAAACCTACTTAATAAAACAACGTCACACACAGTATTGTGTTGTATTACATATAGTTATGACAAACTCTAAACTATTTTAAATTAAACTGTAGCAATATAGATTCATTTTCTACATTCTAAATTTGGGTTTCATTAATGCCTCTAATTGTAACTGGTTTGGTCCCTGTTTGTCATCAATCATTTTGACATGAACTCTAAGAGTCTTGCTTGGATTTATACAATTTTATTGTGACACAATAAGTATGTATATATATATATATATATATATATATATATATATATATATATATACTTTTTTTTTTATCTCTGTGAATTTTTATTATGTAGCTGAATAAATGTTTTAGGCCGTAGAATGCAGTCTGAGGTGTTTTAAACTAAATACAATCCGTTATTTATAATGCCAAATATGTGAAGGTTGAATGAGATTTGTAGTAATTTCATGATAGCAGCAGTGGTTCATATTGGGACACTGGAATAGCTGTATCTGATTCTTCTGTGAAATCCCTTAGTCCTACTCAGCGCTTGGAGCTTCCCACAGCACCAGCGGCTGGCTCCTGTTTCCACACATGACATTATGGAGCCTAATCCAAGTGACTGGCCAGAACCGTAAACTAAACACTCGTAACCACACACACACTCACAAAGGCAGAGACTGGGCCGTGTTTTGACTCTTGCTCAACAATAATTAGGCCCCAAATGGCACTTGACAGTACAATATCTCTCATTTGGACTGAAGGCCATCATTATTACAGCGCTCATGTTACTCATGCCCATAAAGCAGAGCCAGTAACGTCATACTTAAATAATTGTGAATTATGTCTCCGCTGCAACTACTTAATTCGTCTGTCTGTACTACTGTTAGCCATTGTTGAGTTCTGCGTCTTGACGCAGTACAGTTGTTCCCCTCGTTTACTTCTCAGCACTAATTTAGTAACCTTTTCTACTTTATTTTAAATGTATTTACATTTCTAATATATTACATTATAAAATGATCTCCTATACTTAAATAAATTGCCATAATTAATTAAGATATAGTTTTAATTCCTTGTGTTCCTATCAGATGTACTGCAGACGCAACGAGTATAACAAATGTAATTACAGTTGATGACCGCCAGCAGCACTCCCTCATTAAGCGCTTATGCATTGCCTTTGGCGGTCAGAAAGTATGTAAGAGGATTACATTTAGACAAGATATAAACCTAAACCCTTACTTTCTGAAACACAATAATCATTGTTTTAAACAGAAACCTGATCACATTGTACTCTGATTAACACTTGTTACTGTGTGTTTTTACATCAATGCAAAACTTCTAATTTGTAAAAAAGTGAAACATTGTCTTCATCCGAGTGTAAACCTACAGTAAGACTTTCTTCTGTGCGCTTTTAATTGAGAATCCCTCTAATCAACACTGACCACAAACACTCTGAATAACCACAACAAACTGCCATTTACTGGAATGCAAAAACAAGAGCTACTCAACAAAGCACTATCATTCTTGTTTGTAGCCGTTTCACTTTCCAAGTCAGCCACACATATATGTTTGGGAAACACATTAACCAGGAAGAGATAAAAATCCAACCGGTCCCTTGTTATCCACCAGTGTGCACTGCCAAACCTCCTGTGATGAGTCAAGAACTCACTAAAGGCCTCATCTGCTGTATCCTGGCTGCCTCTGCGCTGCCCCCGCCTCCGGTCCGCACTTCCCTTCGCTCTCCCAGGCCGCTAATCGTGTGTGTCCTGGCCTCTACAGTGAAAGCAGCCCCCGTGGGTGACAATGGCCTGTGTTTCTGGGGTTAACACAAATGACAGCTCCGCACAGTGGTTCCTTTTAACACCATAGTTTGGAGTACAGCTCTGTTCACCAGACCCTGATGTCATCTTCACAGACAAAGGCTTGAAATACTGTGGTGGCTTTGTTATGGCTACATGCACAACACAACAACAGTGTGGACTAATTAAACATGAGTATGTTTTGTTCTTTGGTCGGAGAAATACCAGTGATGGGGAAGAAAAAAGGTGTAAAAAGGATCACATACAAACTTTATTTTTTCAGGGTGATTCTGTAGCAGCCGGAGATGACAGCCCATTTGCTGACACAGTCACTCTAGAGCAAAAGACCAGTACCATCGGGGGTACCAGTGGGAAGGTCAGCCTGTGGATGCAGTGGATGTTACCAAAGGTCACAGTCAAACTCTATTCTCCTGATCCAACAGCTAAAAAAACAGGTACTTTTTATTTGTCATGTTATATTTGTATTGGTCAACTCATATATCATAGTCTTTTTAATAAAGCATCAACAAAACAAAAAACATAAGGAAAACAATCATGAACAAGCTTTTAAATTCTGCATTATGATGAGGCTTTTCTGTTGTAATCTTCCCTAACCCTAATTTCAGATTTAGAATGACTTTCTATTGATTGCTGATGCACCATCTGTCATGTTAAAGAGTATAGAAAGCATTTCATATTTCTTTATCTGTTTTTTCCACCAAATTATGTGATCACGTCTTCTCTACCCATTCAGACCTGTAAGTCTAGTCTGTGCAAAGGATCTGATCTTGGGAAAAAATGGGGATTGGTGAGAGAAGACAAATAAATAAATGGGTGATGAATCCTAAGCGAACCGCCTCTTGTCCCCTTTAGATTTACTAGGGCGATGAAAGGCTAGATTTACCTTTAATTGTAATGTTTAGCATCTGCCAGCCAGATTGCCCAGCTTAAGGTCGTTATACATGGAAACATATCTGAGGACCTCACAGAAATGGTTTGACTTAGAAATATCCTAAATAGGCATTACTTTGGATTTGGTGTAATATGTGCCATCTGAGTTGAAAGATGAAGTTACAACCATCTTTTATGTGTGCAAAGCATTAAGCACCATATACAAATTTCAAAGCAGATTCTTGCATGTAACATATCAGAAGAGTGTGGTGTGTGCAATATATTAGGGCAAAATATCATTCAGATTACATTCTTGAAGATAAGCAAGCCTCATATATGGTTACATCTAATCTGCCATGATGTAATATGTTTTTCAGCTGCTAAGAGAATGTGTGTTTCTGTAAACGGATGGAAACAGCTCTTGGTGCACAGATAAATTGTAAAGCCAGCATGTGTTGGAAGACTAGATCTCAAAACTAAAGGCTCTGCTCAGATTGACATTAAATGTTAAAATGAACTAGGCAGAAAACCTACTAAAATGGAAATGTGAATAAAAAATAATTATAGTAAAACTCTATGTAAAATATTCCAAGGATTTTCAAGGGATTCCCAAAGGTGAATTGAGAAAACAAACACGTCAAAATCAATAGCGTATAATATGAATTTCTCTGTTCCTAACAACTTTCCTTCCCTCGCTGTATCCACAATAAAGCTGACATTCCTTGTTTTTCAATTTAATA
The DNA here is from genome assembly GCA_019453435.1 of Rhinogobius similis. Lineage (NCBI taxonomy): Eukaryota > Metazoa > Chordata > Actinopteri > Gobiiformes > Gobiidae > Rhinogobius > Rhinogobius similis. The sequence continues at coordinate 16,164,628 of CM033626.1, read as the reverse complement.
TGTGTTTCTTGGAATTACTTAAAGGCAACAGTACAACAACAACCACAACCTCAAGCTTGATGTCCATTTTTCCCAAGCTCCCCGTTGATTGTGGGTCCTGTTCAGTGGAAACAATGAGGAAAAGTACCAGGCTTCGTTCAATACATAGTTAATCAGTGCTTGTATGGAGTTTACACACTTTCCCTGCAGTGGGTGGGTTTGTTTTTATAAGAGGTGCACTGAGGCATGCAGATACAGGCCTATGTACTGATGAGAAAATGTCCAAGGCTATTGGACCGGATTGAACAGTGCATATTTAGTAGGTACATAGACATCCATCCTCAAAATGAACAGATGAAAGCTATGTGGCTGTTTTCCTAGCTTAGATTTCTTAAGCAATGTTAGATTGTCCTTTTGGTTTGCATACAGTTGATGCTTACATGGGGGTCTACTGTCAAGTGACCATTACTTTCATTGTGGAAAAGATGAAATGTGAACCTGTTTGGTTGTGGTGAAAAATCCATTAATGTTTGTTCAGTGTTTATGCTACGTAGATCACAATGTAGTCTCATTTACTATTACTTCACTATCATTTTCTATCTCTATTGTCTCTTCAAATTATAATGTAATTTGTTTAGTTGACTGTTGTCCAGTTAGCAATAAACCAGCACTAAAACTATTGTCTTATATTTTGTCAGAAATCTGTGTCATCAGTGAACTTGAAGACTTGAGTGCCTCTGTGGATGTTCAAGATGTCTACACAAAGATCAAATGCAAAGTTGGCAGCTTCAACATCAACCATTACCGATCCAGGTGAAGCGTAAAGTCTGTAGTTTATGTTGGTCATTGTTTTGTTGACAATTTTAACAAGCAAATGCTCACTGTTGTGCCTTTACACAAAAGTTTGTCTGATTTTCAAATTAGCACTTAATTATTAATTCATTATTGCAGCTTGAAATCGGCAGTGATTGACCCTTGACAGAGTAATTCAGCACTGACTCAGATTTTACGAGATCTTTCTGACAATTTCTTTGCCTGAGTTGTCATAATTGATCCAAAGAAACGTTAATGTATTGTTAGCAACTAAACCACCATCTGATGTTCCAATGCACAGTCATTTCTCCCAAACCATGGTCCAGTTTGTGATCTTAAGTTCCCACTTTGACTGTAAAAGCCCATTGCTTCAGACAACTGGTGACTTAAGTGCAACTTTTGTTCCTGCACTTTTTAACACACACTGTCCTCATCGGTTTGCTATTTTATTTTATTATATCTTTAGATTTCCCAACACTGGTCATTATACATAACTGCAAGTGTTCATTGCGTACATTCTAAAGACCAGGGATCAGGGGGTAGTTCCCCTTCTCTCACTTTGAGAAGATTTCAAGATCATACAAAAACACTCCAGCCAGCATCCTTGAAAAAAGCTTAGACCCTGGACCCTCCGCCTATAGTGTGTTTTTTTACTATTAATCAGCACTCTCAACAGTGACGGGATAATTAATATAGATTTTGATTTGCCAGATTTTTAAATGACCTTGGTGGGATCATGTCAGCAGGTCAAAAAACACCGGGGTGAATGTTGGCTCTGAATTCAGCCTTAAAGCGTTTTTCAGACCTCCCTGTTGCAGTGCACTTAGGTGATTTATATGGTGTCAAGCCACAAGTGGCATATCCACTGAGCGCTATCAGCCAGCACAGTGTCGGGCTGAGAGCCTGTGAGACCCTAGAGGTGTCGGAGGGCGTTATATCTTTGCAGTTTGTTCTCCACAGGTGTGTGTCCAATTGCTTCTGAGACTAAGCCAACTTTAATCTCTTTAGTAGACCTCTCTGCCTTCTTAAGTAGATAATGGATCAATTTTCCCATTTCTAGGTTATTTCAGTTTAATGTGCATTTAACAACATAGTCTCAGCACACTTCGAACCAGCCAGCATTCTGGCAGGCAGAAACACTCCATCATCCAAGCCCAGGTTGTAGTCACGGCTGTTTAGGACACAGTGGAGGACCTCTGGGCTCTGGGCCCACTCTAATCTGTATCATCCACATATACAAGAAAGCCCACAGGGGTTGGAGTCCGTATTAATCATCCTGAACAGATAATTGTGAGGTATGTCGTCACCAGGCCAGGTTATTTGTGTGTTGTGGTTCAGATCAAATCAAGCTTGACACACAAAATGTCACATCTGGCGCAAGCTTTTTCACGGCTTTAAATTAATGGAAACTTAGAAAGTGCAGAGGAATATGGAGGTAAATATATAATTGAACTTCTGTATGGGACATTGCACGAAGAAAAAAGTCTGAGGAATCTGAAATAGGTAAGTGTTGCTGAGCCATTCAGATGCTGCAGTGTAGATAGTAGGCGACTGGTGGTTGCTTATCTACTCTTCAGTTCTCTGTTTGATAGGATGATTTGGAAGGTATAATGAAGTTTGGCACAGGATAGAAAAATGCAATGCAAAGGACGACCAGTGACAGATCCCCCAAGTTTGGTCCAAGGAGCAGCTCACACAAATTGGAGCTGATGTTTTCCAGCTGCATGGCAAATGGCAGAAAGAGAGGATGACTAGATGGAAGAAGACTGAGGGAACACAGTGATGAAGAGATGTGGGGTCCATTAGTCACATTATGAGAGAAGAGATATTCATTCTCTATAATTTAACTGCAAAGACAGGCACATTTTTGTACTTTAAAATTCAAATATATTGTTTGCGTCTTGCCCTTTTTAGTTTTTTATATTACTCAGGTGATGCTGTGAAGGTGGTCTAAACTAAATAAAAAATAATTTGCAGGTATTACCATTAAAAGCCCCCAGAGCCTGCAGGGTGCATTTTGTTGAGTCTGTGGTTGAGTTTTCTGTGCCTTTTCTAACTACTGTTGCCATTAAAGCGATGCTATCAGTGCGTGAAACATTGGTATGAGTGCTTCCAGATGTTCTCAGTTTGAGCTTGGCCTTATGTGTCTCCCCAGGCCAGGGCAAGGCTGGCACTGTGGCCACTATGAAGGAGTCGTTCTGCAGTGCAAAGAGACAGCTGTGGTGAGGTCTTAGCAACCATAGGCCTTAACCTGCCACTCTGCTCCCAACCAATCCCAGTTTATGTGCTCTGCCTGGACAGACGGGGATACTATGTACACTACATTTCTGGGTAGTGGAACCCTCCCCTGCCTCTCCAGTGACTCCTGTTGGTTTAATTATCAAGCCAATGAGGTTTCGGGCTAATCTTTTCTCTGTGTAGGAGGAATTTTCTCTTGATGATCCACTGATCAGGCATAGCATTATGACCACTGACAAGTTAAATGAATAACATTGTCTCTTAACCATGGTACGTGTAAGTGGCACATATTAGACGCAACAGAATTTGGCAAGTATAACAATAGTTTGACACTGATGACTGTGAGAGCATCATTTCCCAGTTTGCAAAAGCTTGGATCTATTAGAAGTGGCCCGTGGGGAGTAACAGGCTGGCTGAGGTGAGACTGGTGGTCTAAATGCTATACCTGATAGATGTGTCTGCTAATGGTCTTATACAAAAATGGTACATTTTGAATTTAGTATTCTAGAACAATGCATGTATAAGACTATCTCTTGCTTTTTCAAGTTGTCCAATTTTCCAAATCAGGTTGGTCTTTTCTGATTTTACTAGTATAATTAATTACTTTCTTGGTTTTTCCTCTCTCTGTCTTTGCTTTTCTGCTCCACTTCTATGGCTGAATCCATCCATTTGGGACCACTTTGTTTGCCCTGTCCATCTTCTCCCTATCTGCACAACACCTCCAGCCCAGAGGAGGGTGCTAGGAGCTCGGACAGCTGCGGGGGAGTGGTCCTGTCTTGCACTGACAAGCTGAACAGACGCACTGTGCTGGTTCGACCCGTCAGCAAGCAAGACTCATTCAGCCATTTCTCTGGCTTTTTTCCTTCTGTAAGAATTACAGTTTGTTTAATTCTCCTCAGTAATTTCTTCTTCCCCCTATAAACAGTGGGTCCGATGTTAATTGTTGCTTAAGTTTTAATAGATGTAAAAAGCAAGTATATTAAAACTTATATTATGTATTATATTATATGTCAATAGAAACTGTGGTGCAACCCACTGTTAATAGGTGCTATTGTAGATGATCTATACTAGCTTAAACTAGAATGAATGCCCCTTTTTCTTCATAAATTATGGCCCCTATTTAAATTAGATAGGCAATGCTAAATCATTTGAACAGGACTAGCTATGACAACTAGTGATGTAAAGTAAATAAAATTTGCTTTCATAGCTGTTTATCTTTGCCTATCAAAAGCAAAAACAAAACCTTAAAATGCATCTAACATTGATCTTATGATATATTATGCACCCATTTCATCTTTCCGTTATCTTGGACTAACCAGACTGCAGCCAAAGTCCTGGAGGGCTCCCACCAGCAGCATGGCTTCTTGTCCATCACCTATACTCAGGCTGTCACCAAAAATGTTCGACACAAACTCACAACTCGACCCGACCGTCCGTCCCGGAGCAGCGGCACCACTGGTCAAAGAGTGTCCCCTGACCCCCTGGCCGACCGTGCACCCCACTACCTGAGAGAGATTCTGCTCACTGCACAGCCCTTTGACATAGTGCTCTCCTGTCCGTTGCTGGCCACTGTGGCTGGGGTTTTTCAGGTAATCTTTTGAACTTTCTCCAATTGTGTTTTAAAACCATTAGGGCCATGTCTTGTCAGCTTGACTTAATGCTGGACTTTGGTTGACATCAAATTGTGTTGATTAGACCTTAACATAATGAAGAATCACTTTATTTCCACAGACAGCAGTCCCGAGACGTTACAGGGAGCGTGGGAAGTCGGCCGGTCAGCCAATGAGAAGCCACACACTCACTTCACGCAGCCTCCCACTCATCTACATCAACACCAGTGTGATCCGGGTCTTTTGCCCTGGTTCACAGGACAAGCACTCCCTCTCAGGTTTGTCCAGACCTTGTTTAGTGGTTTGAGGTTGTGTCATAGGCCAAGCTGGGTGTTTCAACAGTGTTTTGATGCTGATGTGAAAACCCTTGTCACAGACCAGACACATCATAGCCACCACATTAGTGTGCAGACATTTGTGAAGATGAATAGATGAGGTTGGATGAGCTAAACATGAAATTATTGTTGGAAAGCCGAGGAGAGGTTGTTTTGTCTGTATGTAGGCTTGTTATGACTAACAGTAGAAAGCGGCAACCTATTTTAGGATATCTCAAAAGTATTTGCACTTGCCGATGTTGCTGTAAACTGTATTTTTATTTTGTATGTGTTTTAGGTGATCCTCTAAAGAGAGAAGACACTCTAGTGTTAAAGCTGGGTTCTTTAAGCATGGCACCTCAAGCTGATAACCCGTTGACCCGCACAGTGCTACGGAAAGATATCTACCAGTAAGACACTTTACTTTCTTTACTGCACAATTTTCAAACAAAGGTGTTGTTTCCTACCACTGTAAGTTCATGGATGTATTATAGTTGCATCAAATGTTTTGACATCTTTGTTCATGTTAAAACTTTTGGGTATGAGCAGGTGACACCACCACATAGTGTTTGATTGTCGTTCCTATTGACAAAGTGCACTGATTGACACCCTGGGGGTCCACTCAGCTTTCCAGCTGAAACACAAGACTGTTGACACAAGCCCCCAGTGCCATGCGGATCAAAGCTGCTATGGCAGGGAAATTCTGCACTTCTGAGGGGAATTGCTCCACAAAAAACACATTTCTCCTCTATAGGCAGCTATGAGAATCTGGATTGTGTCATGACTGCCTCAAAACCGCAGCCCCACAGCATGTGTGTGTATGAATCGTAGATATAGAGCTGGCAAACACATGTAATGAGGGAGATAAAAGTAGTGCCTAATGCTTTGTACAGCTGCTAGTGAGATGTGAGCTGACACAAGACGTAAAACTGAGAAAAAAGGTGGACAACAGAGAGCACTTCAGACTTCACTGCAGCCTTCGGTTAGTGAAAGTGTCATGAGCAAGCGGACTGCACTAAGCAAAGAGACAGAGGGGGTCTAGGGCCTTTGGGCACGTCTGGCAATCTGTAACCATTAAGGCATCAAGATGAAGAAAAATACAGTTGGTCCAACATTGTCCAAATTTCTTCCAGAGTATGCAAGCTATCTCCCTTAGGCTTTAATTTACTCTTTTGATCTATTAGAGCACGTATGGTATTGATCAGTAACCATAGCTACTGTTTTGCAGGGACTTTTTGGACTTATTTTAGGCTCCCTTTGTACCATACTTGCATGTTTGCTGTTTGTTCTGTTTTAAATAATACCCTTCCTAGGATTTAATGTTTGTTTCTATGGAGACTGGAAACTGTTGACTTGTCGGACATGTTCTTATCATGTCAAATGGTAAGTAATGTCCTGTGGCTATGGTCGATTTTTCATTTTTCCCTAAAAGCAAGTCATGCAATTTCACCCCATATTGGCCTGTAAATTTCAGATGCTGGTAGTTAGAGGAATAGTGGGTCTGCGGCTAGTGTACCCACATCTTCTTTGCAGACATTGATGCCCTAACATGATGCTCCACCCTGAACTAAACATGCAGGCGTGTAGCCATGCAATCGACCTACACAAAAAGCCACATGAGTATCTCTATATTTAGCCAGGCTACTGTGTTAAATACAGCACATACAAGACAACAAAAGTTCACATGGCCTTTAAAATGTGTGCAAACACTATAACTTTTAGTCACCTCTTGAACCTCTGCACACAGAAGCCAAGAGCCACCACTTCCCTTTTGACGTAAACCCCAGAATTATGCTCAACCACTTTCTCTATGTTCATTCTTTTTGTCCCAACTAAGCATTACACACTTACCACCTTCCCTTAGCTCAAGTGCCCTTCAATTTGGGCCATTCTCACTGACTCATATGATTGGTTAAGCTGCAAACATGGACTTGTTGACATTTCGTGATAAGCGCTTGTGATTCTTTCTATCCGTGCTCCATCCAACACCATGCTCTCCCAAGTAGTATAGAGAAAGTCATTGTGCAAGTCTGTAATCAAGCAAACCAATGTGTGTTTACAATCTATAACCAACTGTGGCTTCCTTAGCCATTTGCTGCACTCCTGTTTTAAGTCCACCACTAATTACATCTGCTGTCATAATTGAATGACAGATCCAGAAGGCCCTACAGGGTTTTATTGTCCACTGTACATGAGATGATCACAATACCTCAAGCTGCGATTTACTGTAATGCCACCCTGTTAGAAGAGAGGATCCAAGGCCAAAATAGCAAAGCAAGTGTAAACATCCCTGCTTAGGATATCTTGATAACTTTCTACCGAAAATGATTCTGACACTCTTTGGAGCTTGTGTGTTTATCATAGAGAGCAGATACAATGCATCAAAGGAGGTAAAATAAACCTTTTTAACTTTACGGCTGCAGTGTAAAGTTGATATCCACCACTGAGCTCATTTGGTAACAATTAACACCATTTCATTTGATCTTGTGATGTTAACATTTTTTTCCCTTAAAGGAGTTGGTCCCAAGTGACTATTTTACGAAGCAAGAATTATGACACAAAGCTGCACGCTTCCCCTCGCTCTCCCTCTCCATCTTCACCTACAAGGCCGCTGTCAATTTACACAGCTGAAATCATTTTCCTGTCTTGAAAAGAAGGCTTTTTCCAGCTACACAAGTCTGTGCCGGGAATGTCCAGAACACATCCAGACCCCACTTTCTTGTGGTTTGAACCAACTGAAAAGACTCAGATCTTTTACTCTCCACTCCCAGTTTTTCTCATTTATGGAACACTTAATTGAAAGCTTCTTGTAGAGCGAGAAGCTTATAGGGTCAATAAGGACCACCTTCCTAAATACCCTGCAAGAAATTCAAGTCGCCTTTGTAAGGGCATGGAGTCAAGTGGTAGTTAAGAACACTTTCTGAATACATTCTTTATCTGGAGCACTTCAAATGTGTCAGATAATAACTTCTCATTAAGACTAAATTACCCATTCTCTGTGAGCAGTAACCTTAAATTCAAGCGTTAATACAGTTCCCTTGTTAGATTTTCCTTCAGTATTCTACAGTTGGTATCCTCCATTTTTGTTGAATATTATATTATATTTAGGTTTGTTTCTTTAATAATTCATCTTCATCTTCCTATCTCTGTTTGTGACTTCAAATATTTCTCTATTTTTTGTGTTAAAGTGCATTAGCGTCTTCAGATCACGACGTGCTGTGTGTGTTTATCTCAAAATATCCCAGACATTTCCCGACAGACGAACCCACACCTAGATGACACAGCTCTAGATTCCATCACACACTGCTTACCTCATGGTCCGTCTGAGAGGAGCGTCCTGCTGCTCTGTGGTTTATGGTTGTTGCTTTTTATTTTTATTTTTATTTTTGATTAGTGAACGTGTCAGTTGTTACCATGGAGATAGCAGAGTGTCCCACTACGTCAGTGGTGATCAAAATGAGTTAATGTAATGCATCAACATACTATTTCCGAAAAAAATCCCCCCAAAAAAAAACAGGGATTGCTTCACCACAAAGCAACATGGAGAATTGGTGACATTATTAACACTGATTTTATAATATTTATACTTCGTTGTGGGAGCCCTTTACCCATTCACATAGTGTGTAGTGCACTATTTTGGGTTTAATTTAATCTCAACCTTTCTCGATAAATCATGCTTGTGGTTTAGTAATTAAAAGTAGGATTTTTTTTTACACAGTGCTGTACTGTCTGAAAGTAAGCCAAATATTTCTCTTTATCCCATTACGCCTGGTATATATAACCCCTGCAGGTGCTATTTCAAACTCAAAATGTTATCGACTTGACAATAAACCCCACTTTATTATGTCTTATTCATGTTTGCACTCCTTGGACTCCTTTATACGTTCAGTCTTTGTTTAAACATATTTTCTCACATCTTCAAAATCCCCTTCTGTATTTCCCCATCCTCTCCAATACATGGCCTTGTGCTTACCTCACTGTCCTTTTCACCCCAAACATTTCTCTTTACATTTCTATCTCTTCATTTTTCCTCCACTTATTTGTTATTTCCTCTGTGTCTTACTTTCCCCACTGTTTCTTCAACGTTGGTTAAACTGGTTCCAGTCCCAAAAGTCTGTGGTCAGAAAGCCAACCCCCGTATTGCTGTTGAATGACTGCCTGCCTTAAGCCCACATATATGTCCTAATAAGTGGTTGTGATGGGGATCTCCCTTCTACAGATAAACACAGCACACTCAAGCCAGGACCTGGGTCTGTTACTAATAAAAATCACTGGCAGTGGGTTATGTGCATCCTCCTTTAGCTTCAGTAGCATCCGTTCTGCAGCCGGCTATGTGGATGGAGAAACAGATATTTGCGTGTGTCTGTGGGGATACCAGGAAGACATGGAGTGCGTGCTGTGTAGTATGTATTTTCTTTCTGCCTTGACCTGACACTAAGTGACTTCACCTGGTCACAAAATGATGGGAACGCATTCGTTTTGCTCTTCTGATGTGCTCTTATCTTTACGTCATTGTTTGATAGATGGAGGTGGTACACACTTTTAAACTGAGTCAAAAGAAAAGAGAGAAGCATCTGAAAGAGATTGTAAATGTAATGTTATACTTTGATCTTTACCTATTGCCAGATTGCGTCACATTTTATACTGTGGCATAATTAAATTAAATTGACGCAGTCATGATTTGAATGTCTCTGTTAAAAAAGAAACTAAAAAAACACACACACACACACATCTAGATTCTACAAAACGTCTGTCTGTATGGTAACCACAGTGCTGCTGTTTGCATTACTCCTCTTGTGTCTGATGTGTGAAGGTGAGGAATAGCGCTGCTTATGTCGACTCAGTTCAAAGATTTGGGGATCTGTTGGGATGTCAGCAACACCTCGGTAAATTCACCCGCGTTCACTAGAGTTCATACAGAGCTCCTACATGCAAACAACTCCTGCTGCTGCAAAAGCAGATTATTAGGGCCTTTGCTCTTCTATATCATTTAATCTCTTGTCCTCACGTCAGGCCTGTGCTTTGAGTAACTCTTTCAGGATGTCTTGGTGACAGCTGTTGATGCCCCAGTGCTGCAGATTCATAAGAAATGCCAGTCTCTTTTTTCCATACGCTCTCAGCTGGACTCCGTCTTTCTTGTCTTCCCTCCTCATCTTTCTTTTCCTCATAAAACTGCAAGTTCCCAGCAAATGATTCATTAGATGCTTCAGTGCACACTTGCTTCATCACTCACTTTAGTCGACTGCCAAGTGCCCCATTTCCCCGTTTGTTTACACCAGCCCAAAGTGCGCCGCTTTGCTCCGCTGCAGCAGCAGAGGATAAGAGCTGCTCCAGGCCACACACGGTGACACCCGGGGCCCACATCGGGTGGGCCATACATTCACCGCATTGCTCAAAAACTCGATCATACACTTATGCTTTTGAGTCTCAAACTAGGGGAATCTATTAGAGACAGTTGTGGTTATGTAGCTCTATTCGCTTATATTTTTGGTGTAGTCCTGGATTTAGTAGATTTGATTGATTATTGAGTTCAAGTTGGTTTAAACTTACTCTTACATCAGTTTTTGTTTTTTAGAGCAGATGTTGTCATGGTTCCATGCACCACACTTTTCTTTTTTTCTTTTTTTTGCGCCATAATTCTCCTGATTAGTTCTGGTGTACATTTGTTTACATATTTTGGCACCACTTGTTCCATCTTAGAAAAATATTTCACTTTTATTTAACACAAGTTATAGGTTAAGAATTAAACAGAAAATACCTACATATGGAAAATACGAAATCAGCATATATGTGCAATTTCCTTTCATTTGAAGCTTAGACGTTTTCAACTGTTGTGTCTCTGGGATTATCCAGCCAGTCATGAGCTATTTAAATCAAAGTTGTTTTTTATCTTTTTTGGCCTTTACTTTCAGGGCTTCTAATTTCTAGTATACACTCTTACTCTTTTAAATTTTGTGTTTTTGTGAAAATGTGCCAACATGTCATTAACACTAAGCTGTGGGCAGAGCCAAACCCACTCGCTAAATCTCTTTAATTGCTTTGAAGTATTCATTTTACTGAATTTTGTCAGTGGTGTCATAATGTAATTACTCTATTTTAACCCTTTTTATGGCCCAAACTCTCAAAGTTGTGTCCTATTTGTTTACTAATGACTCTGAGGACCGCCACCTCAAATACGAAAAGAAACATAGGAAACAAATTTAGTTAAGCTTTTTTTTGTTAAGCTAAGTTTTTTGCTTCTCTTGACCAATGGAAGATGAAATGAGCCCAGTTTGAAGGGTCAGCCAGAATAAACATTGTCTTTGTCAGTGCAGCAAATGAAACACCTGGTGCTGAGGAGCGCTCCTGACATATTTCACGGTGCCTTGACACTTGCGATTAATATAGCATCAAATTGGTTTACAAATGTAGACAGCGGCTGCACAGAGTAAATCAAACACCCCCTTTTTTATTAAAGTTTGTCCCAGAATTTATGCTTTGAATGAGACACAATGACCCATATGAAGATGACAGATAACAGTGGACTGGGAGGGCTTAATGTGAAAAGGAAGTTAAGATTAGTTTGTGTGTCCTGGAGTGGCTTTGACATGGATCAGAACTCTCCTTCATTTATTTTCATTTTTTTAAATCAAATTATACAATATTTAGTATTATGCTCATTTGGGCTGAGCATTTATCTTTATCCGGTCAAGAGGAGGCATTTAGATATTACAGAATTTAACTGCAACATTGAAAAAAATAAGTTTTGTTATTTTGCATCTTAATTAAAAGAAAAAAAATCCTTCCTTAAACTCCAAGCAAACAAGCTAGCATGCAGTCTGACTTCTTGGAAATGTAGAAGACAATACACTTTTCCCCTTGTATGAGTCGGTTGACAAAGTTGGTTTGTGTTTGTTGAGTCAGAGTTACAAAAGGAGCCCAGAGGAAACCAGACAAATGTTAGTGGATTTGATCTTTGATCTGTGAACCAGAATACCTGACCGCTGTGTGCAATCAGACCAACCGCTCTCCAGGACTCTAGGCCCTGACAACCATTTGTTTTGATTTAAAGCTCTCGAAGCATGTTATTGAGCTTAAAATTGAACCAATATAACTGATTTGTGGACTCTATATATCATATCTTAACTTCATCATATGTTTTTTAGTCTTTCTCTTGCTATCCATCACTGGCGAGATTCAGACCACACTCTTTATATTGTCTCTTGCTGCTTGTATTGATGGGAAGCTGCACACTGCATCTTTTGAGCTGTGTTGTGGTGTCTGCTGACTTCTGTGTACGGCTTGTGGCTCATTCCGTAAATATCTGTGGGCCCTGTGAAGTTATTCTCAGGCCTGGCGCTCTGTGAGAAGATTGCACCACAACACTTGTATTGCCCGGGCCTGCACTTAGAGGTTTACGGAGATTAGGGGGGGGGGAGAAAACCCCAACCCCAGGCTTTTGCTATACGTTTTATGACCATTTGATGCATACGATTTTGAAGTTGTGTTCTGGAGATGGAGGGAAAAAGTAGGGTATTAGGAGTCACCGCAGCTGAATCAAACAAGTAAACCACAAGCTCTTTTTCCCCTTCGCACAGCCACTTGGGTAGAAAGCTTATAGCGGATGAGATGTGCGTCTAATGGTCCAACACTTCTAGCCAGAATGTATTACATGTAAATCAATTTATGCAGAGCAATGACATTTATTTACTCTCCTCAATTTTGTCAAACATTTCCTAACACAGGCCAAGAGCAGTTTTTTTTTCTGCTGGTAATTTTATTTATTCTGTTTTATTACAATATATTCATTGATCTACTTCATTGTTTATGTTTTTATTATATTTTACGGTTCATTTGTTCTGTGTCCAAAAACATGCATCAATTTATCTTATTAAGTTATTAAGTTCTTGTGAATGCATTCTTCCTGATTTAGCATTTTTTTAACCCATCCACCAAACATCTAACATGTTCCACAGATGAAAGGGTTAAACCTCATAAAAATGTCACTTCGGAAGCTAGCTTTTGATTGCATTTCCTTGTCAGGTGCATTATCCATTACTCTTTGAAACTACACAGAACTCTTTATTCCCGTTTGGTGGCACTCGAGGTGACAGGCCTTGTTTGGGCACTTCCCGGAAAGCGCTCTTGTGTTTTGGCATGTTCCTGTCAGTCCGGTCGGGATATGTGCTGACAGAGGAGAGCAGGATCACTCCTCAGCTGTCCCATAGTCATAAAGGGCATTATACAGGGGTTTGCAACCTGGTCATTCTGCTCCATTCCCAAAGGGGACAATCGGGCCATCCTGACGCAGGATGTGAGGCTCTAAGAATACGCACATTTCACTAACTAGGAAGCTATGTGTTCAATTTTGACTGGGTTCAATTGGGATGTGTGCATGATTTTCGAGAGCTGGTTCATCTTTTGCTGGTGACATGTTGATGTTCATGCTTCCTCTGAGGTTGGAGGGAGCTGTCATTGAGCTGTCAACATATGGGCCGTCCCATCATAATCAGCAGTAGCCCAGACCAGGTGGACGTCCAGGGCAAAAATAAGGCACTCCCTCCCCAGAAAACAGTTAATCTTAAACAGATATTTTTCTAAAGATGATAGATTTCTTGAATTTAGAGAAAAGACATTTTCCACATGTTCTAAATTTAGCTTCACTCTATTACTTAGTTTTGTTAACAAAATATCCAAGCAATACTTAAGTATTATGTTTTATGTATAGGTCTTTTTTTTTTCTTTTTTTTTTACTGGTAATCGAATTATCTCTGAAAATAGAATATCCCTTCAAAAAGCTCAACCATCCCTTAAAACAGTCCATGGCTGTGTGCGTGCAAGCTCCATTTCTAAATGGCATTTATCAGTTGGCAGAACAGTAAAACATTCACCAAATGAAAAGCAATTGAAAGTTGGAAAAGTAGTGCAAGGGGAAAAAGCCACTCCAAAAGAGCAGGAATGTACAGATGCTTTCAAATGTCCATGTGTGAAGCCACAAGCTCTTCTGCGGCTCCCAGAAGCCAATGAAAAGCCAGTGGCATAATTGCCTAATGCTTGTGTAATAAGAGGCACATTACAAGCCCAGGAGGCCCGTCTGACATGAAAGGGCCCGCGGCTGCTGCACTAACCGTCTTCCTCCTGCTCTGCACCACTTGTTTTTACTCACCGCCACCAATGTCCTCTCTGTCTGAAACTCCCTCTACACTGAATTTGCACACACCTTTCTCCTCTCAGATAAACAAATGTGAGACATGGAAATGAGACGCTGTATCCTGTAATTTGTGGTCACTCAGAAGGCTCACTTAGTCTTAATTAATTCAAGCATATTTCTCAAACTTCACCCATCTTATTTTGAGGCAAAGTTTTAAGTTACATGCTTTTTTGCTTAAATTCATTTCTTTACCGATTACCTGGTTTCTAAAGCATTTGTTCTGTAACTGATCTGTTGTCTTGACATGCCCACTATATTGCATGTGCAAATTGTAGAAAATTTAACCATAGAAAATACAACCACTCAATTACAACAAAACCTTTTGTATACATTTCCAACAGTAAATTTGTTATAAAATCCTGAGGCATTTATATATATATATATATATATGAAAATGACTGAATGGCCAAAAGATGGTCCTACCTCAACAGTAGGTTACTGTCTCGTTGTCTGACAGTGGCATTATTTCATCTGTGGGTCTCAGAGGACCACAGGCACCCCTCCAATGGTGGTCTCCTTTGTGCACGCCATAATATCTGTCCAATCAGCACCCTAACCCTGAAGCTGTATCACCACACATGCACATTCCTCTGTTACACATGTAACTGAGGCCGTATTAACGAGAGAAATTACACTTTGCCTGATCTGTTTATCCAAAAATGAAAGCATTTGCAAGAGTTCCTCCTCCATTCCTGAGTAATGACGACAGCGAAGCGTTTAAAGCATCATGGTCGCCCCTTGATATTTTTTCCATCTTCAGCACTAACTACCGAGAAGGTACTTGAAGGGCTTTGTAGTTTTTTTAGGGCCCCACGTTATGAGTTGCGTGGCAATGGACTGGGGTTATTAGCATTTTAAAAAGACAGTTTGAAGGAGCAAAAGGCTGAGAGCACTCCATATGAAGGGCACATGTTGAAGAGACGAGAGGCCAACACTGACACATCACAATATGTCACATCACACTATTCACCAGAGGAGACACGCACATGTGTTCTTCTGGCAATAGGCTGGGCAAGTCCATTGCTGGTGATATTCCTGGAGATTAAATGTAGCATATATAGCCATATTTTAGACCGGGTTAAGATCTGGTGGTACTCGTGTGGTCAAATAGTATCTTCAGTTGTACTTGGTGTGAAAAGTGTGTATCGCTATAAAACTTATTCATAGTGTTTTATGTTTTTGTCTGAATACTTTCCCCCGTCCTTTACACAGCAGCTTGTTCTCTCGTTCCCCCTCTTCTGTCCCTCCCTCTCCCTTCTGGTCAGCTCACAGGATGCTGTAGTGCATTTCCTCCCAGCCGGGCCACAGGAAAGAGGCCAAGTACAACTCCATTTGATGTGCCATCTCCTCTAATTCTTTACACCTGGACACTAGCTACAGAAGCCCTTCTCAGCGCCCGCCCAAATGTCTCCCTCATTCCTCAATATTCCCCCGCAGCTCTTCTTTTATGTCCCTTACAGAAGGCACAGGGGGTTGTCATGTTAGCATCTCTGTCATATCCTATTGCAGTTTAATGAAAGCAAGCCTCTGGTTCTTTCCTCCTTGTGTGTTTGTAATTTTGTTAGCTTTTCTTATTTTCTTCTGTCTCTCGTCTCTGCTCGCCCCAGTGAAGCTGCCTGCAGATGTTTGGACAGCGGCATGTCGGTCAGAAGTTGAGACGTTGTGCTGCTAGAATCTTGTATTTTATGGCCCGAGTCTGTTTAGAGTTGCGGTTTTTCAGGAGCCTTGCCTTCAGGGGCCACTTCCTCCTCACTGTTTCAGGAGTCGGAATTACAAAACACTGACTGGCAGGAAGGCTGTGCTAGGCAGAACAAAAGCTGAGGTGGAACACTAGAACAATGTGATAAACATGAAAGGTGTAATGTATCAGATCAGAAAGACCGTATTGTGTTGGTCAACTTTACCTTGTTCTTAAACTGTAAAGTATAAGATAAGTTAAGCCGTATATATCATACAATATTATTTAAATTATTTGCAAATTTCATCTTTGGTTTTAGAGCTTTGATTTTAGATCAGTTAGAAAGGGGAGACCAGGAAATCTCCTGTATAGAAATGTCACTTAGTGGTTTGGATGAATGCTAGATTCGTTTCAGCATTATAAACAATATCTCGGCTCTCATTCAAAGAGGAGGAAGAATTAGTCGGTTTAGGGAGCATGTGTGCCCCAGATTGTATGTATTTTATGCTCCTTTTCTTGCTGACTTTAAAGTATTTTGGCAAGTCATGAGAATGATGGATGCAGATCTGTAGTCCCTAGGACTCGTCTCAAATTCTCAAAGTCCAAAGCGGATCTAATTAAAATGGGTGATTTTGACATACGTTTTTAATTCTAGCAGCAAGTTGTATTCAGTTTCATCTTGCCTTTGTTTGCTTGAGAGTTTTTGAATCAGAACAAAATGTTTTTTAAGGTCAAGGTTGCTGTGAAGACCCTACTGTTTTAGATATCTAATTACATGTTTGTTCAGCCTGCCCCGCTAAACCTGTAGCATACATTTATATGTCAGTCATTTACTTGATGTTGTTTAGGAAAAAAAAATCCATCTTCATCCCCAAAATTCACAAGGGCTTGATATGTTATGTTATGCACTGCCAGGACTCATCATTTGGACAGATAAAAATGTAATCTTGAAAAACATGCACGAGATGCCTGTTATTGTATTGGTGCTAATGTGAACCAGCCTCTAAAACACAGCAAGGCGTCATCAATATCAAAGTGGAAAAAAACAGTAGTGCTTCAAGTGGCTGGATCCATAGAGTGGGCCTAATTTTACAGCTCTATAAAACATCCTCCCGCAGCTGCTAGAATTAAACTATTTATGCGCAGTAAATCAACAAGACTCTAACCTTCGGACACAGCATGGACAATCTCAGATTGTTGTGTATTAGGGTTTTTAATAATTGTTCAACTGTTGCTTGGGTTTTCTTTCTATTATTAACTCCAAAGATAGCTAAGTTACCATGCCTAGTCTGACTGGCCTCTGATACTAAGCCTGTTTAAAAGTGTGGTCTAAAAGGGACTAGTATAACAACGGAAATGTACAATAAAACAGTGAGGTAGCTTTCTCATCCAGGATCCAGTTCACCATGCTGAAAACATATTTTTATTTTACTTCTATGCTTCTATGAGATAATATTTATCATTGAGTGAATGTGGGCTTTATTTGTTAATGTAATCACAGTTGCAGTGACTTTTAAATAATCTCCCCAATTTCCTTAGTAATGTGTTTAATTTATACAAATGTATTAAAATTAAATATAAAATGACCCTGAATGAAAATGGCGGTTGGGTTACGTCATGCTGAAATCACTTTGTGGGGACCTAAATCTGTTTTCAATCCCCGATTAGAGGAAGTCAAGGAGGCCTTCTCCTCACACCTCTGCTCAAACTCTGCCTGACATGTTTTATAAAAAAAAGCATTATGTCTGCATACAACAAGGAGGGGAAGCATGTCAGATTGACTGCTTTAACAGAAGAAGTGGCGGCTTTGTCTGAACCGCGAAAAACATATTTTTGTTTGTAATCCAGCAACAACAACAAAAATATGCCATGTTTATACACAACAATCTGAAGGTGATTTTAAAAAATCAGATGTCAGTGCACTTTGAGCCCCACAGCCTGGAGTGCACAGACCAAACTAAAGACTAACAGGGAAGATACACTAATAACATGGTTTGAAAATGGCATTAAAACACAAAAATATGCTGCCATCAACAGCTTTCAACAGCTGACACGCTGCTCCCTACAGGGCAGACTACCCTCTCCTGATAGTACTGCACCCTATGTCAGTTCATTTCATTTGAAAGAAGTCAAATCTGAACACGAACCAGATCAATCATGCACAAGTTCTCCGGACCAATGAGTGTGAACACGTCCTAAGGCTTGAATCCTATTGTTCTTCTCCAAACAAAAAGAAAAGTCAATAAATAGCTTTATACCTTCCCCATTAGCACACCAGATCTGGGTTTTGCTGGTGTGAATTAAACCTGAACAGAAGCCCAGAAGATGAGAGCGACATGTGCACATTAAAACAAATGGCTCTTGCAGGACCAAACTTCAGAATGTAAGTCTGGAGTCATGTCAATGGAGTGAGTGATGTGCAGCCAAGAATAGTGTAATATCGGGGCTTCAGAAACGCGTTAGGTTCCTAATGTGTTAATAAATGATCCAGAATCCACATTGTGACTCTGGCGCACTATAGGTTCTTTCTGTACAATGAATCACAGAGAATGATGAAAGAGGAGCGGTCTAATTTGTATAGTCATTGGCATGTGTGAACTCCACTGAACACATGTGCCCAAGCTAAATTAAATATCTGTTCAGCTCTCATATGTGACCTCAATTCAACGTGAGATCTAATGCAAGAAGCAGGTTTAGAATTCAAAATGTATCATGCGATCGATTGTAAATTACATCGCGGGACTGACAGCTTCAACAAGCCGCCATGGTGAACATCTGTTACCCAGTGTCTTCAGTGCACTTGTGTTTATAACATCTCTGACAAGGGAGATAAATGGCATTTGCAATTGCAAAATGTTCAAATTAAACATTATTTAGTGAGACATGGTGCTCTTCTTCCTACCTGACTCTGATCCCGTACTCAAGGGTGGTATAAATTTGTGTATACAAGTAATAGTTTCCTGCACAAATCTTGTGTAAATATGACATAATTGGTCGGTTGGTCTTTAAAATGCAATCATCGTAATGAATAACTTCTGTAGGGTGCAGCCTTGTACAGATGAGTAATGCTGTATTTTGGGACTAAAAGGAACATTGTCTTTCTGTCATGTGAACTTGGTACATCGTATTAATTCAAGAATATGTGATATCTGTTTGTTGCGGCCTCTGCAAGTAACTTTTGTTGAATTTGTAATTTTATTTTTTCATTTGCCAAATATCTCATATTTGGAGAATTGTGTTACTATTGTGTTAGTTGATTTTTTTTTACTCTGGCTCCATTCATCTGATATTCTTTTTAAAGTGTATGGAGTGACATAGGCTTATTTTTTGCTGACTTTCTGTTCCAGGCCGCAACTTTCCTCCCATTTACTCCGAGGTCTCCCCCACGTCCTATTTCACAGCCTTAATTACTATAATTGGTAGATGCAAATTAACGGCAATTGGACTTGACTGGGGTCATAAATCCAGCGCTCAGAAGTTAGCGACTTGCTGGCAGTCTGCAGCGGACCACCGTGGGCAAGGGGTGCTTAACTTACTAAGTAATTGCAAGTTTCATGAATCATAATGCTTCTGAAATCCCCCTCAGCACACACACTCGAGCCTAAAAACAGTGAGACCATAGGCCACGGGGAGTCAGATAGAAGAGCAACAAGACACTGTGCATCCAAGTCCTTCATAACAGTATCAGAGACTAATGGTGTTTGGATAATAATGTTTTAAATTATTCAGAGTCATCCTCAAATGTTCACTGTCCCAAAATCCAGCTGGTTTGCCACAATAGAAGAATGTTAGAGTAGTTGGTCCTTATGCTCGGAGAAAGAAGTCTCATTTATTAAACCTAATCTATTTTGTTGATATAGTAGCTACATGTTTGATGAAGACATTCATTCACTTTGCCTATGCACATATTTTTGTGTACTGTGATAAGAAACTACAGCCAAGTAGCCTTGGACCTTTAACATAATTGTTTTTTTGTGGTTAACTAAAATGGTTAGCTTACTTCATGAAGGAAAAAGAATCTTCATGCCATTAAATGTTAGCATTTCACATGGCATATGTTCCTACAGTTCAAATATACAGTAGTTGGGTTTGGTTCAAAACAAAGAACCTGCAGCGGCCCTGAAGTGTAGCACCTCTATGTACAAAGCTAATTTAGCTTGACGATGTGGAATTAAGGCTGAGATGTGAATGAAATCTCTGGTCAGTGTGTATGTTGCATGGGAAAACAGAACCAGGCCCCAAGTCTCAAACACACTCATGTTTGCCCCTGCCTCGGCCCGAAGTGTAAGCAGACAAGTATTGCATGTGATTTTTGGGGGAAATGGAGTGAAAAACAGGTCCTGGGGTTGCGGGTTCAGGTTGTGGCTTTAAGAGTGACGAGATCCAGAAGCCAGCGGCACTTGGTTTTACCCCGGTGCTTCCTGCCCTGTTGGCCTGGGGCAGGGGGTGAGGGGAGGGACGTGTTCTGCTGGGAGAGTGAGAATGGGAAAAGTGGTAAGCCTGGGAGAGCGCTAATAAGGCCCAGTTCACTCTACACTCAAAGATCACCTTAGAGTTGCACTCGCAGTCACAAAAAGAGCAGCAGAGATGATACTACCTTAACCTAGGGTTAGAAAGTATGGTAATCGGGTCTCCTATAGACCTTCTGTTCACACATTCACTATGCTAAGCCCTTTATTCGTTGCTTTATTAGTATGTATTCATATTTTGTTGTTACCCTTAGAGGGCTTTGGCTTAAACGCGATGAAGACATAATAGTTTTAATATTTCTGTGAGTGGTTTGATTTGGGTAAGACTTAGATTTGGTGTCGCAATTGCCATAAAGCAAAATAATCTTTATCTGTTTTATCCCCCTCCAATTAAGATTAAGGTTGGCCCAGGAACAAGGGCAGAAAGACTAGTTGAGTTTGTGAAATATTTCTCCCCCACTTGGCCCCTCCTCTCATCTGTGAAAGCATGTCATTTATGACTTGTTATTTTGATTTGGCTCCATATTTTCCACATGCCGGTGGCAGGCAGATGTCCGGTAATGGCATGTGTGAGTGGATGGACTGTGTTCCACCTGCTCCTCTCAGGGTTTTGAGTTGTCCTCAGTGGTGGGCAGTGAGAGCTTTCCCAAGGCTTTCTCCGAGTCCTTTCTTCGAGTCAGTGTGGTCTTCACATGACCAATCAAATATGTCAAGCCGCCAGTGCATTCCCCCACATGTACAACAAGAAAATCTGGCTTCAATTATTATTGCACCCCAAGGGGAACTTCCAGAATTCCTCCCCTCCTCATTTGTCAGAAATGAAGCTTTCTCGTTTCCTGCGATTGGCTGAAATATGTCTTTTGATATTAAATCACACTGGTTTCCACTGGTTGCATGACCAAGACAAATGTTTATCATATTTATTTATGTCATTGGAGATGACCATGCTGCTCAGCAAGACTTAGACTTGGCTGCACACTTGTCACTGCGTTGATTATGAGTAAGAGAGTTTCTAAATAAGCTATGTTAAGAGATCATTTGGAAAGCACATGATGTAACTGTGGTTTTTGAACTTGAAAATACTTGTGTGATAGAGGTAGTGTTACAAAAGCACTAATGAATCCAGACTGACACATCCCACCCAAATCTCACTGTGCTCTCGGCTTGATTTCTATTATGGTCTGTTGATAAATGTGGTTCCAAATGTTGATTAAGGATCAGTTTCGCTTGTTTGTATGTCAACAAATCTGGCTAAATCCAGTTATAACGCTTGGATCTCTCGCCGTCTTTGTTTTTCTATTTTGTTCTTATTGTCATAACATCACGCTCTGGTTGTAACCTCTCCAATGTGGCTAAGGGAAGGAATCCGAATATGAAAATTACCACTGACGTTGCTGAAACAAATGAAACTACTCATGCAGCAATACATCTGCAGCCATTTTGAGCCTTTATTTATACCATTTAAGCTCTCATTTGAATTCACCAGCACAAATAAACATATCATAATGGAGCAAAAGGCTTGATGTCATATGCAGATGTTGAGTTTTGATTATTCGTAGTCAATTCATCGGGATCTTGTCTCTCAAAAAGCAAAATACATGACATCATTTTTTCTTGGCTCTGATTGGACACTGGTTTCTCACAAGTGTAAAGCAGCTTGAGTACTGTTGAGGCCTGACATATCTCCACATCTCTCCTCTGTATTACGATCTGTGTATGCTGCAGACCACCTGTGTTTCTACAAACCCAAAAGTAGAGCCTGCTGACTACTGTGCTGTGCAGGCCAGGGCTTTACAAATATTTACTGATAACAATAAGAAAGCATAAAAAGAAAACTCAAATGATTTCACCTCATTCAAAAAAAGATTGCTGTATTTGGTAATGGATGAAACCTGATGCTCAAACCTCTGCAATTCATATTCTCTTGTGTATTTATTATGGTTACCTTTACATTCTGTGTAAAGGTATACCATATGTATACAAATAGCAATCAAAAGGAAGAATATATGATTTTAGTTACATGTTTCTTTATTGTTTCAAGCAATTATTTCAGTCATCACTCTTGTTTTGTGCACCAAAGTTGTTGTTTTTGTTTTATGTAGGATTTCTGATGACTAAAATGCATTAACAGTGCAACCTCAATTTGTCTTTTATGCTTGTCTCTTACTTTTCTCTACTAACTAAGCAACTGTTGCGCCATAGTAATTAAATGTAAAATATGAAGGTTGTCAGAATGAAAAAACAATGTTATGAAGCATGCTGTTGTAATATTACATGATTCACAAGCTTTAAAAGATTTGCTTGGAACTGCTGGTTGTCCCTTGATGCTCTACCAAAACTGAACTTTGCAGACTGTTTGAGTGAGAAGTTTATGGTTTGTGAAATGACTAAATCAATTTCGTTCTATTGTTTTTGTTCCTTATTTTAGACGTGCATTAAACCTTGGCATCCTGCGGGACCCCGGTTCAGAAGTGGAGGACCGTCAGTACCAGGTGGATCTCACGTCCATCAACATCGGCACGGCCCAGTGGGAGCAGCTCAAACCGGACAAGGAGGGGGTCAAAGGAGGCCTGTCTGCGGAGACTGAAAGGAGCTCCCAGAACCCAGCGCTGGAGTGGAACATGGCCAGCAGGTCAGAGGCGCACACATGTTCCTGCTACTTAAACGCAAGTGTGTACTACAAAATCTACAGGATTAACTCTTATCAGATGCATTTCAGTGATGAGAAATGGCATCTACATAAAAGTAAAAACTAATACTAAAAGAAGCATGGGGTATTGATCCAACAGATAAACAAGAAGGAAAATATTGCCAGAATATTTGGACTAACTGGATAATTTATTCAGTATTGTTTCATAGGATTTTTTTTTTTTAATCATCGTTTTCTCTTCTCTTTAATAGTAAAAGTTAAAAAAGTTGGTTTGTTTTTTGTTTATTCACTCTTTAGGTGCTATGTGTGTGATCTATTGTATTGTCCCTATCTCATATTTTATCATGCAGCCTCACCATGCAGTCATAATTACAAGCCTCTTTTTTAGAGACGCAGGAGCTTAAACAAGCACTAGTGTAACAGCCTGTTTGGCCCCATGTTCTTTTTTCCAGTCTGTTTTTAGAGGGAACAGGCCCAAAAATCACAGCATTGCAGGCAAAGTCTCCCGATTTGTTCCTCGTCAACTAAAAATAAGCCTAATGGAAGAATGCAGTGAAAAATCAACATAGCTGTGATTGAGATGGAGCCCTTTAGGGTCACCAGGGCTCAGACTGAGGCTGGCTGAGATACAGATGTCACATGTTCACTGCATTGCACTCTACACACACACCCAGGACAACCAATCTTATTTCACCATTACTCATATACGGGCTCATGTAATGCTAGCTGTTGGCAGTCAGTACATCCAGAATAACACAAACTGGTCTCAAACTCTTCTACAATTCTCATATACTGATGATTTCCTTTTTTCTTTTAAAACATTTTTAGTAAGGAAAATTAGTGAAGAGGCATGTTCAAGCCAGTTGAAAAGGATGGAAGTGTGAAATTGAGGCACGCATAGTTTGAAAACAGGTGCCCCGTCGCTTGAACAGGTGGCATTACTTTGTGTATTTAAATTCATTAATCAGCAGATTGCATTAATCAAACATGGTGCATGTACTACTTTGACAGTACCTGTAATTGAACTGTGTCCTATCAATTCCTCTGCCAAATGTATAGGGGAGGGCAGCTAGATTTATTATAGAAGTTTTACCTATTAATGACATCCTACTTCACCTATTATCACTGCTATCATTCAAAACATATGGCAACACCTCTTACTTCACTGGTATTTGTTTCCTTTTCACAGTCCATGACACCTGCTTAAACTAAGCAGGCCTTCCAGATCTGCCCCTTATTATGGGACCACCCTGATTGTTTTCCACTTAACGCTCAGTAGTTTTAATTCAAAAGTCTTCCCTCACCCTGACCTCCTCACACTGTGGCAGCCAGGTATATTTTAGAGCCCATTTAGGTAGCGGACTTGGATCTCTGCTGAGGTCTTACACTTAACCTGGCAAACCCACAGCAGTGTCTGTGTTGCTTTTTGACCATAGGGCTACTGGGGCTCCATTTATTCCCATATTTCTTCATTTGAATATGTCTCTATTGATGGGAACCAGCACGGGCCAAGTGCCAAGGTCAGATTCTCTGAAAGGGCAATGAGGTGAGATTTTGGGCTCACACTTCAGGGCTTCTCAAGTGTGTTTGGACGCCTTTTGAGTCGACTCAAGTTTCCTTCGACATGTATAGTGGTAGGTCTGGATTTTGATTCAAAACTTCATTACGAGATGACCTAACATGCAGCTTAGCAGTTATTATTGTACTCAGAGGATTGACACCCACAGTTTAGCAATAAAATATATCTTACATTGTGAATACTGTTAATGCCAAGTTTGACACATGATTTTGCAAAATTTAGCTCTGTTCATTGTCACCATCTTCAATGTACACTATCCTTTGAAACAAATTTTGCAGGAATTATGTGGTAGCATTGTAAGCAAGGGAATTGCTTGGCATAGCAACATGGTTTCAGTAATTAGCACAATCACCACACAGCAAGAAGATCCCAGACTTGATTGCAGTAGTACCAGGTACTAAACTGTATATCCTTTCTGCGCCTTTTGAGTTTATGTTTTCTATGTTCCCTATGGCTCCCTTGTCTTCAACCTGGCAACCTTCTTTTTGAGCCTCTAAGTGAACATTGCTGTCAAAATAGATTTCACGCTTACAGGTACATAGCTTTTATGTTACAAAGTACATAGAATACAAAGAATAAATGAGAGAAAGATAATACTCTATAAACCTTCTTGGTTTCCAGGTGTTGGAATAATTATATAATAATTGTATGAATGTTTCATTTTATTTATATTTTCTCAGGAGCTATAATTGCTTTTATTCAGTTAAACCTTTAATTGTCACAGTGAACGGGCTGAAGCCTGTAAGTAAATATCTGTACTGTACTTAGGACTCACTGGTGACCTCTCAATAAACTCATCTGTTGTCATTGCCTTCTCTTCTCTTTCCTACCATGGCAGAATCACCACTGGACACTCTTTTGGAAAATGAGCTTTACTGTAGCTTTCTGTGGTGCAATATACACCAATCCTTCCCCACTGTGACCTTAGTCAAATCCAAATAATGTTCCAACCCAGAGAAAAGGGAGTCAAGTTCACAGCTTTACTTGTCTGCTACAATCAGCCCCAGAAGCACACAGCTTTGGGTGTAACAAGCTTTGACACACACCACTTCCAAAGTTCACACCTTTCCTATATTCACTGCAGTAGACCCCATTATTCTATGTTGAGCTTGTGGCATGTTCGTGGAGTCGTTTTAGAGGTTTTATTCCAGTAGTTGTGGATCTACAACAGCCTCTGTTGGCTTACTGAGGTTTTGAAGGAAATTCCTGCTCAGCGGATCCACTGACAGGATCTGTCCTCATCACAGTGTGGAGTTGTCGGCTTGGAAAGACCCCGTGTCAGGGAGCTGTGCACTCCCTCTCCTCCCTCCGTCAGCCCCAGTGCTGGCCTCTCTGCTGCCACTGACACTGTCATGCAAGGGCCAGCACTTTGTTCTTTCTTTCTTGTGCACTAGCGGTGATAATCCTTTTTAGGAGTGCTATGAGTAGTTCACTTTTTATATATAGTTATATTTTATTCATTATTTTATTTTTTGTGTGTGTAAAACCTTAATTAATTTAGTCATATTTGTAAAGCATTAAGTAATTTACCATATGGTTATAATTTCCAGCTAAGATGTTTGCACTTCACTCATGCTTCCAGGTATCTCTTTCCATGTTATATGTACTTGTCTTGGTCTTAAATGTGCTCCAGTCTCTTAAAGTCTTGGTCCCAGCCTACTCCCATGACTTTTCTCAGTTAGTGTGGTCTCAACTGTGCCAGTACATAAAGCTGTTTTCATCTGAGTTAGAGGCCCCCTCTATATTACTGGTAAACCGAGCTTTACGCCTACATGGCCGGCTGGTGAATGATAGCACCTGTCCCATGCAACGAGACACTGCTTGTTTCAATCCCCTGTCTGAGGAGAGATTAGCCAAACACCAATTGCCTTCTCCAGATCACTTCTCCTCTGAATCAGGCCTCCCTCGACGTCTCCACTTCAAGAAATGTGTCAAAAAATAATCCCTTCAGGGTGCTCGTAATGCACATTTGTGTAAAAGAAGTGAATATGATATTGGATCTGCTAAAGCACTGGACTCTGGGCCACCTAGAATCAAGCCCGAGTCTAATCCTCGCCAACTATAAATATTGGAAGCCATAGTCCTTGATTGTTTTAATAGCAGCAGATGTGGCAATTAACACCACCTTATAAAGCTCACTTGTGTATTTGTTTTAGTGCTAACAAATGTTCCCACAAATATGACTTGATTGTGGGAATGAGCATTAGTGAAATGGAGAGACTTGGTTTTTGGTTTGATCTTGTGTATACAATTAGGGGTGTTCCCAATTTGCTTGTCAAATAATGTCTCACTCTTCGTCTGTGTAACCAAGTATTCAAGAGCTCAACCTCAAACTTGTTAGCACGGATTTTGGGAATGTATACTCCATTTGCAATAGTTCTGAGGTCCTCATATTTTGAAGTACATGGTGTTATTTTAAATTTGAATTGCCAGGGCAAATCTTAGAAGTGTTTTGGTCTGTCAGAGTTGGGGCATAACAATAGCTCAGCTGAGAACATTTTGTGGTTTTAACTTTGTTGTGTTGACTTGTCAGTCTTGGGGTGTATGGGACAAGTCGTGCAAAAGTTTTACAGCTTGTAACTATGACAACTTATAATAATAAAAATGCTTTGCTTGTTGTTTTACTAAGAAACCAAATTTGGAAAGTTTTTGTCAGTTATAGTTCCCTGATACTTTGAATGTTTTATCTTTTCAATTTGTTTGCCATTGTTGAGGTATGGCTTCACTTACATCCACTTAATTAAAAGTGTAAATCTCTCTTAATGGTTATGAATATGGTTAGGACATGCTTTTTCTTGTCAGCTCTTAGGGAATAATGACACTTGTGTTTTGATCTTCTCTGTTTCTCTGCTTTAGCATTAGGAGGCACCAGGAGCGACGAGCCATCCTCACACCCATCCTGACTGACTTCTCTGTTCGGGTGACCGCTGCTCCTGCCATAATCTTCAGCAAGAATCTCTCCCCTGATAGTGCACAAGCAGAGGTCAGTATGACGCAGACACACCTGGTATAAATCCAGGCGAATTGTTTTTACTCCAATATTTTCCACTTTTGGACTCGAGGGAGTTATTGTAACTATCACACAGTCATATTTAATGTATGATAAAAACATCTGAATTGTTTTGATATCAGTTATTGGATATTTGTATTGGAGCACTATTATTTTGTACTGTTAACTTCCAGAAAAAGGTCACACGGAGCAGTGAATATCAAACTTTTACTTCCAAATCTTCATCCAACACCTTAAATTAAGAAAAAAATTGGCAAAATTTGACTAGGAATAATGGGGGTGAATCTGGGTCTAAAGACTCATACCATAAGAGGCAAAATTCCTTCAACATGTTGAAGGAACCTTAGTCCAGTTCAATTTAGAAAACGAAACATTTTTTGCTATATAACATATTGTGTACGCCACTGCAGACACTGTACATGTGTACCTTGTGTACATTGGGCAAGACCCTTAAATCACATCATATTCATGCATACATCAATGTGTGTGTTAGCAATGCAGGTGTGGTATGAATATGATCATTACTCCCAATGTTATTATTAAAATATGCTACATATGGTGGCTATTGACCTTATTCCGCCCCGCCCACTTTTGCCTCTTTTTGCCTCAGAAACACACTCCTGCTGTAAACGCACTTCCGGTTTAACGAGAATTCCGTTCATGTAAATGCCTAACTAGGGAAAGTTATGGTGCTAAAATATTACGATTGCTTTGAGTAATATGTTTAATGTACACGTGCAACAACAAGTCAACAATGCACCGATTACTGGGGCGGTCTGAAAACAGCTTTTTAGCCCGAATAAAACTTATTTTCTGTTGAGCTCACCTGCCCATGTAAACTAATACAATGGAAAAAGAGATGGTGGTGCCCATCGCGACTTTTGGAATAAGGTCAGTGGACACTTTAAAATGCGATATCATCAAATACAATTGAAGCAATACAAATTTCTAGGCTTAAAATTGTATTTTAGCTTCAAAATGATCTAATTTTGGTATAGTATCTAATATATATAAAGTGTGGGCTCAACATTTCTCTGAGTAATTATTCAGTAAAAGCCATAAATCTGGATTGTTCCTTCCAAAAATGCAAAGAGTGTATCATAATTTCCTAAAACATAATGTGAAACGCAATAATAAATGTTGTTAAAGCAGCTTTGGTGTCACTGACATGTGTCTGAGTGGTTTTCATTTTCCATTTTTCATATTTTGTGATATTCGGAGGTTAATCCCAGTTTCTCCAATTAAATCACATTATGTTGCACTTCACTTTTGCCTCCATTCCGAATTTAGAAGGTTTTTGTTTACAAAGTTTTAAAGGGTCTATAAGAGTTTGTGCAATTACTTATTATAAACTGTAGCAAAGTCACACATTTAAATTGACCACCTTCTTAGCATCCATGCTCTTTGACCATAACCTGTTGAAGCCTTTCACTTTTATAAAAATCTGCTGATGATTATGTGAAATGTCAACTTGAGTTAAGTCTCTCTCAACATACAGTAACTTGCTCATTATAGGGAGCCTACTTTTGGGTGCACGTGTAATGGAGGCTTTTGACCTTCCAAGTTCAAGCCTTTTTTTGCTTATACAGCTGATGTTTTCTGGCTAACCGCTTGGAAACTTCCTGCCTCTTTGATGCCGCCTTTGTCCATGCTAACGTGCCCCTTGACAATGTGTAACAGTTAATCCATAGTTCATGCACATTCACTTGTACTACTCCCCAAAAGACATGAGAGCTGGTCACAAAACATGCACAACATTTAATGACTTTCTATATTTGTCTTTGGTGTGCTATTCTCCTCACTAATGTGATTTATAAGCCCACTGAATCGTCCAGTGTATGCCTATTGTGTGGATGTAGCCCAACAGCTGTCTTTAGTTGTTTGTTCCAACGAGTTAAAGTGGCTTGTAAAGTTTTATTGACCCTGTCACATAGTCAGTAACTGTTATTATGGCCTAATGATATCATGACCTTGTGACTTTATTGTATTTATATTGTAGCTGCCCTTTCAGTAGCGGTCAATATAATATCTAATATTTAGCGAGTGCAATTTTCCAAGAACCTGCACAAAGTCACTGTAAGTCAGTAATTCTGCTTGAGAGCCTAAGTTTACCCATTATTATTAATAGTATTGTTGTTGTTGTTATTGTCATTGTTGTTGTTATTGTATTTTTTTTATAAAGCAATATTTAATTATATGCTTGCTTCTAATTTTGGTTATCATGGAACTACTGCATATTCAAACTCAAAGTTGTAGGGCACCACAATTTAGGACATTTTAAGGCCTCGATAAGTCTCCAGTAAAGTTATACGTAGTCTGGGCATATTATAGAAAATTACTTTTAAGAGCTTTTAACCATGTTACACTTGTTTCCTGTTCTCATTTACACATCCATGGCTGTATTTAGAGTAATGCGTCAAAAAGAAAAATGAAAATCCCTCCTTCCCCCCTTCCTTCTTTTTAAATTTTTTTTTATTCCGCTGAAATTTTGTCACAAAAATTAAGAAAATTTAAATCCATTACTTGCCAATTTGAACTGCAGCTATCCACATGAACAGACAGAAATCAGCAACACTATTTTCAACCGCAATTCAACAAAACTGTTTCTTTCAGTCGTTTTAAATTATGTGATTCAAAATGTTAAAAAATATAAAATGATGATCCATTGATATCATAGATTATAACTATAAAGCAGACAAAAGCATAATATATATTCTTTTCTTAACCAGACAGTAAGTTATATCATTGGTCAATCCTAGGTTCTAGTTTCTGTTCTATACCTTTCACCTATTATTTAAGTTTTTTACTTTAAAAAGCCCACTTGAGACATGACTCAAATGTAGACCACATTTAGTGTTATTGTCCAAGTTCCTGTGAGTCCTTTTCTCTGAGACAGGGTTTCTTTCAGTAGTGGTCAGTCGATCTGTGAGAAGTAGTTGTTGGTCTGACCCATGTGTCTTTGAGAAGTTTGAAGCCACAGTTTGAACCTGATCTGTGGGTGGGACCCTGGAGAGGACAGAGGGAAGAGGAACAAGTGAGTTCATAAAAGCAACACTCTTCTACTCGACAGACTAGTTAAAGGAGGGTATTGTGTGTACATCAGATGGATTTACAGAGCAACAACATCAAGAGCAAATCACTTCTTTAGTCTTTGGGATAAAAACTGGAAACTAAAGTTTGAACTCCATCTGTGGGTGGGACCGTGGAGAGGACAGTGAGGCAAGGGAACACCAAGTTAATAGACGCAGAAAGACTAAATCAGACTAATGTTAATGGACAGTGCCTCAGTCCTTGGCTGTGTGTTTTTGGTGTGCTTTCTGCTCCCCTCCTTCATGTACTGTGCTTGATCCACCTTTACTCTCTTGTCTCGATAGGAGGTGGTGGTGTGTGGCCACTCTCTGGAGGTGAACCTGACCAGCAGCCTAGACTTCTACCTCAGCGTGGCCCAGGTGCAGCTCCTTCACCAGCTCCTCCAGGACAACATTTTGGGTGTGGAGATGGGCGAGAGAGAAAAGGAGGTACATGTACTACAAAGTTCACATTCAGTTCACATTCCCACTACAGATATAAGATCAAAAAGTTCCATTTATGTCAAGTATATACGCAAATGCAATATAAGCCCCCAAAAAGCTCTCATCTGCTCCCTGTGGTTGACTTGTCTGGCTAGTCTAATAACAAAACAAACTACCCTCTCTGTATGAGGTGTCATGTAACAGTGTGTTCACATACACCACAAGTGCAAAGGTTCACGAACATGCCTTTCCAATTTCACCATTCAACTTTGTAATTGCGTTCAAAATTACATTATATTGCAGCCATAAAGCCTGACCCTTAGATATTTTCACGCCAATGTGATTAATCTTTCGTACAAGTTGACACAGTTCCAAACTCTTGACATGAATCCATTTCCAAATCACTCCACAAAGCCGTGCCAACTTTGTTCAGAAACCCATTTAGGACGTTCCGCTGCTGTTGCCCCCAAACCTCGCCCCTCGTGTTTTTGGGTGAGTCGAACACATTTAAATATTTACTCGCTTGGAGTGAAGCAGTCCTCTAATGTGGCCCTAGTTTACAGCTCTGTACTCAGCTGCAGCTTTTAGAAACCTTCCTATTGTTTACTGGACAGGGAGCTCCCAGGCGCCATTTGCCCTGTCTGACCGCTTAATAAAGCCTTCTAATGGAACACAATATAAAAATATTTACCAGCTGTGGTGAGGATGGGGCCGAGTGATGGCAGAAGGGACAGAGGGGAACAGTGATTTTACCGTTATCTCCACTCAGCCCCCTCTACAGCGGGTCATGTGCTTCGACGTGGAGTGACTGCTTCATGACTCACATCCTGCACAGGCTTCTGAGCGGTGCGACCTCTCACAACCACATTCAAGCCGAGATAGTTCAGCGGCCCTTGACGGGTTAACCCAGCTCATTTATAGTCTCATAACATTTTTGTACAGACGCATTTCCATGTTAAGTTTGTGATCTATAAAAAAAATACAAATTACCCTGAAATTATGCAGTTCAATCCCTAAAGTCAGACCTGAGCTTAAAGGGGAGCAATTCTTACTTAAATCAGCAAGTTTGAGGGAGTTTATGTCTTGTCCTTATGTACACTATTAGTCAGAATTCCAATTGAGGAATACAGGACTGTACTACAGAACTCCCACATGTCCCCAGTGCACGTTTTTATGTACAATAAAACGTGCATACACTCATAAAACATTTAAAATTTGAGTACACTGTGAAAGCCTTATATTTTATTATTTCATACCTGTAACTTCTAATCTTACAATAATAATAAAGTCCAGTGTAATTGATTAAATTTTAATTGTGATTCAGTCATCTTTAATCGTCAAGCATTTGCTCAGGACTTTTTAACTGAGAGGTCCACAGCCAATCCCCAACCAAGCAGAACTGACTCTTTAGAGGATACATTACATTTGACTTTATTTGTGACAATTTAAATGGAAATGATTGTTTGTGTTCAAGAAATTATTACTGAAAGCCCCTTTATTTGTTTTTATTAAGACACAGTAAAATTGAATAAAAAAAAAAAATCGTGGTCAGAGGGAATAAAATCTGAATAATCTTTTCACTCAGCTCTTATGTACAAAGGTAATGTGTTTTACCCCAGGACAGTGCGTGTCTTGTGAGGCATGTTTGTGTAACTCCAGAGAAGCAGATGAGAGGAAGCTGGAGGTGTCATGTTTAGCCTGCACCTTTATTTATCCATTTATGTTGTTATTTATCCAGTCCATCAGTGGGTCAGAGAGAGAGAGGTGCTTGCGATGCATATGGTCTTGATTTGGGGTGATCTCGGAGCGGTCACCCCTGACTTGTAATGATTCATGGCTTGAATCTGTTAAAGGGCAGAGAGAGGCTGTGGTGGGTTCACTCAGGTTCAAAGCTACTATTCTGGGAGGTCTCTTAGCATTAGCCTCAAAATAATAAAACATCCCACCGATCTGATGCTTTACACCATTAAAAAGGAATATTTGAATTGCTGTTTGTTTTACCATAGTTCATGTCCGTACCTCCTTTTTTGTTCAAAGTTAAAAGAAACCTCAGGGCGGGAATTTCTCATGGGCACCTTGACAGTAGCTGCGGTGAAAGGCATGCTCTTTTTCCTTTATCCATCTTTGCCATTTTATCCACGACTTGGAAACACCGTCTCTCTCTCTCTCTTCTGGAATGCACATGTTGTGTTATTGCTGCCTCCTGCCGAATTAAGTGGAATTGAAATTACCCACAGGTCCAGGATGATGTAATGTGCAGATCGGCAATGCACTGTTGAGAAATGAGGGATAGATGCTTGGGAAAATCCTGCTGTGTGCTCTTTTTAATATAAGTTTCTGGTCACAGTTGTTCAGGGGCCTGACATTTTATTGTACCGTATTAATATCTATTGCAATATATCCCCTTCTTTATTGGGCTTTTTAGTGGTGCCATTAGAGAGCATAACATATCATTAACACTGGGGCCATTCTTTGTGTGTCTTCACCTTCTTTGAATAAGTGCAGTCTGGATATACCATTTGTGTCTGTGAAACGATTTGTACCTTCATCTATCTCACTGTCGTAACCCTCCTGGCGTCTCTGGCTGTCCAGCTGCTTGTCCTGGACCTCTGGTAGGCAGCAAAGAAGTGGAGGGCTCACGCTTCCAAGCCTATTTAACAAGCTGGAGAGCCCTCTAGTGGTGGCCTTGACTACTACGCTCTGTGTTTACATGGCACAGGGAGAGTGAGGCTGCTTCTCCTCACTCACTCAGCCCTTTGCCAGCAGCTTGTCGACCCCCTGCTATCACATTAGTCTCAGCACAATCAAATGATAGCAGTAGTATTTGCACTGACAGTGTTTGGATTATGAGGTTGGATCAGGTGGAGACTTTAAATGCTTTTTGGGTATGCTACAATACAACATTTTCTTTCCACCCCCTGGTAACAAGTAACAAATAATCAACATAACAGTCAAAGCTGAATTTTGAAATTTTGGAAAAGGATGTCCCCTGTTGTGTAACTCAATGTTTTTATGATATTTATAGTTTCTGACAGATTTGTTTGGTCTTTCTCTAAACAACCTGTTCAAAGTTCAAAAACAAGGCTTGGCTCCGGAGCATCTGGTACAAGTGGGATTGTTTCTGTTCAATAAAGGATTTGTATCCCCTGCAAGTCTTTAATTTAAAAACTGCTCCCCATTCTCTTTGTCTTCTGTCCAAATCCATAGCTCTATCTGTTTTTCCCCTGTGTTTGTCTTAAACAGACTCTTCACGATTCTCGGTACTGATTTCAAACTGTTCCCATTGCCCGTCCCAGCTGTATTTTATTGTCTGGGTTAATGAATTTGTTTTGTTGGGGCTTTTAGGTTCCCTGGCAGTGAGGAGGCAAGCCAGTCGCGTGGGCAATCTACTCTAGTCTCATGTTATTCATGCATCTCCACTCCCATTGCAGAGATTTGAGATACGTTCTGTACATATATAATAGGCAAAAGCTGTATTCAAGTAAGATAAATCCTTAAAATAGAAAAATATTAAGCTCCTTTATTGCTAAGGTTGGCACAGTGAAGCATTTGCATAGTGAGTTGGCTGTTGTTTTGTTTTTGTTTTTAATGCTGGAATCCCTTTCCTTCATCACCAGCCACATTACTGTGATGAAGTTATCTTCTGCACTGCACTGCTGTTGGTGTACCTTTTTACTTGTTTTTAATAAAAACTAAATTTTGTATTTTTTACCCTTGTAAGTAATTCAGTAAAAAAAAAGGTGTAGTTGACTTCCATTAAAATAGTCAAAATAATTTACATGCATTATAAGAAATATAAATGTCTCAATTAGCTATGCATCATCTGTTCATTCTTTTATATGCAGCGTTATTATGTGTCACTAACTAGAGCCACAAAATGATTTGCTGCTCTACAAATCACTGCATTATTAGTGTGTTTATAACACAATTAGCCATGGTCAGGCACAGTCTGACTTCTCGCCTGTGTTTGTGCTTGATGTTAATGATGACACAGTGGTGCTGGGCAGAGATCAGGCAGCTTTCAGCGGCGGGGCGTCTCTGTCCTCTATGAATAGATGATAGAGCAGCTTCTGGGACTTATCTCACTACTCTGTCATCAACAGTGTTGCCCCGGCCACACAGCATACTCACGTTCGGATGCCCTCACGCACACTCACACCCCACACATTCCCGGGATGTAACTGCCCCCAGCCTTTATACACGAGCCAGTCTGTAATGCAGCTTTATGGCTCGACAGCTGATCTGCCATTGTGCGCTGATTTCATGTGTCAATTTGCTTATGACGTTGATGCGGTTCCATAAAGAGGTGTGTGTTTTTATGATGTTGTTGTTGTTTCAAATGTTTCCAGACTCATTTGACCTTTTCCCATGCTTATGCAAAAGGGATATCAGAATAACCGTGCCTAAATTTAGCAAAATAGACAAATTATCCATGGTATGCCACAATCTTGGACTGTCCCAGTGCAGCCTCTCATTGGTGGCATTCGTGTATAGCAGCTTCTTAACTATTTTAATATCGTTCCTATGAATTGGTAAGGCACAGGAATAATCTAGTTTAAAATAGACACATGTTGGTATGTTTCCCTATCTCCGTCTTCATACTATACCGCCCACACATGAAGGCAGTCTGGGTCACCCATGTGCATTTACCACAGCACACAGGAAAATACCCTCTGGTATAAGGGAAGTCCCGGCTCGCTCCTCCACCTCATCCTGGGACGATTACACGCTTGGCAAACTGGGCTTTAGACTTCCTCCCGCACTGAGGAGAAATTAGCATGTGCACACCAGCGCCAAGTTTCTGTATGTTCAAAGTTATCAACCCCTCACTAAAAACCTTTGTATTATTCCACAATTTGTTCACATTTTATCAGTTTCTTGTCTTTTCTATGCTTTTGATGACCCCCTTATTTTCCTTTACGACTGGCATGGAAAGTTGCTGCTCTTCCAGTTCTGGATAGTTTTGTGGTCTGCTGGCTGAGAATGGACAGACCTCCTTATTTTGATACAAATAGACTTTGACAGAGTGAAGATTATGATATTACAGCGATATTACATCTGTGTAGTCTTTAGCGCCCAGACGGAGGACATCCCCAGGCCCCTCTCTTTGCTTTTTCTCAGGCAAAGTTGGTCTAATGTTGGACTTGGAAAAAGTAGTTCACATTGCCAGCCAAGATGAACCACTGTGAGAAGTGAATTTACACTAGGCACGAAAACACGGATCGGTAGCTGTTTTGGTTTGTCAGTGGGTTTGGACAGCAGCGTGGAGTTATTAGTGGGGAGGACTCTGTATGCGTGTTTTTGAAGCACATCATCCCCTCAACCACACTCAAATACAGTCAAATATGTTTGGACAGTCGGCGTTGTTTTTCAGTATGTGCAAGATAGGATGTTGGAGCGCACAAACGATGGGATTTTGGACTACGTTGCATAATTTATTTATATTGAGTAAACTTTCAAGTGATATTGAGAGAGAAGAGTAAACTCACGCATAACATACAGTTTCCATCAAACTGACCAAATGTACAATTCACCTTATAATTAAAATTGTGAAAAGTGTTGGTAAAGGTCAGCTTGGTGAAGGATTAATTTTAGTTTAAAGAGTTATGCATATGTGGCTGTTACCACCATGATGTTGAGGATTTGCTTCCTTAAAAATCACTTGAAATCAGATGTTATACATAGATTTGAGTATTTAAAGTGCGTATGACAGGTTTCTATGATTTTCTAATTTTGACTTTATTTAGTGTATTAATATCTGTTGTAAATAGAAATTATAGTTTTACACCAATCAGGTCGCTGTTTGTGGAGAAAAGATGATAAACAAGTTGAAAAATACAGGAAGTAAACAAACTGATGACATCACACTAGGGAGACAAAGGTTATGCATAATTTACACAAAAAACACTACTTTTTTGACCATTTAAACATTAATTCAACTAAATAAAGGTGTTCACATTTATTTTTATTTGTCATATCAAAATAATGTGACATTAGATGAGTTTTGGCCCGGTTTATAGTGTTGTTGCTATGGTAATTTCCTAGCGTGATGTCATCATTTACAACCAGGAAGTAAAATTAAAAAGCTAAAAATTACATAAAATTTGTAAAGAATTTTAGCTAATTTTGAAATATGTTTATCTGAACTACATTTTGGTTAAATGAGTAGCCCAACCTGTCATGGGCACTTTAAGGCTAATTTAGATTGTATTCAATTAGTTGGTCTACGTTTTTGGGCTTGTAAGTATTTTTGAATGGTGTAATATATTTTTTCTCATTTCAATATGTAGATAATTTGACCTTGCAGGTCTTACACATTGGAACAAGAAAAAATGTATTACACTGATACAAACATTTAGACCTACGAACTAAAAAGCTCTAGACTAGTCCATACTCAAATAAATGTACATATTTTGAATAGTTATATTCTGTGTAGTTCTGGCTGGCGGTGTAGTGGTCGCACTTATGTGGTTGTTTCCCCCTCATCATGGATTTGTCTCTGGTCCTTCACAGTTTGCTGAATGTCTCTAACCTCTCATTTCACAATTCGGCTGTCCTGTCCAATAAAGTTAAAAAAAAAAGTTTTGACATGTCTACATATTCTGTTTTTGCAAGGTTGTCAAACACAAGCTGGAGTTTTGAAATAAAACCATTACGGCAGACATAATCCTTGCCTGTGGAAGAATGGGAGTCTATGACCCTTGATGCTTCTTTGCGAACCCATTTTGCTCCAGTTCAAGTTAGGAGTACTAGCCAAATGTCAAAATCAGACCACGGCTTATCTACGGCGTGGTGTTATTGACAAGTTTGGCCTGACGAGGAACCTTTGCCTTGATTCTTTTTGGTCTGTGTACATTTAAAATAAACCATCTCCCAGGCACTCCTCACTATGCTGAGTGTTTCATATTGTCTTGTAGCTGTTGAGCCTGAGAATCCCAGTCACTGTCTCGACCTGCGCTCTTTCAAGACAGCGAGGTGTCAGAAGAGCTTTCATGTTTTCCCATCAGCCAACAGAAATACAGAAACATCAAACGAGATATAGTCCAGAGCAGATGTACTTGAAGACAGTGTTTGTGAATAGATGGCTGTATGACGGAGAATACACTAGAGAGCAGTGAGGCAGAGATCCACAAAGATGAGAAGTGACACTGAGAAAAGTCCAGCTTGAATGGAGTATAGGATTTAGTCCTGGGACCAGTCCAAAACATTAGGATGTAGAAGTGGGACTGGAGTTAGCTCTTAACTACACAGTCAGGCCATTAACCTCCTTTAAGGGCTGGATCCTTTTCACCTCAGCCCTTGCCTATCTGACCTCACATTATTTTCCATTACCCCTGATTCTTCTGTGAGCAATAATAAATACGGCTCCATCTTCTTTTTCCATTTTGGCTACATTAGATCTATTAAGTAAGCCCCGTTGTCTCAGTTTATCTAAAACATACA